>CM060921.1:294927154-297533404 GCA_030737875.1 Allium sativum
GGTAAACAGATCTGCATTCTGCTCATTTGTTCCTCAAAACTTTAATGCTATTTTTCCTTCATCTACAAGTTGCCTGATACAATGATGTTGCTCTTGTATGTGCATCATTCTTGCATGGAATGCTGGATTCTTAGTCATGGCTATAGCTGATTTGTTGTCAGACCAAATCTCACTGGCCACACCCTGCTTGCTGCATAGATCAACAAACAATTTCCTTAGCCAACTAGCTTGCCTTACAGCTGCACCAGCTGCAATATACTCAGCTTCTGATGAAGATAATGCAACAGTATCTTGCTTCTTTGAACTCCAAGTGACAGCTTCAAAACCAAGTTTGAACACTGAACCTGATGTGCTCTTTCTATTGTCGATGCAGCCAACCCAGTCACTGTCTGTATAACCAACAAGCTTGCATGTCTCAGATTTTTCATACCAAACTCCATACTCAACTGTTCTAGAGACATATTTCAGAATTCTCTTGGCTGCACCGAGTTGTTGCTTTGTTGGACTATGGATATATCTTGACATCACACTTACACAATATGATATATTTGGCTCTGCCGATTGTGTATCTTCAAAGCCATCTTCAACCAATTCCCATAATTCTTGAGACTTAAACAATGTTTTCATTTTTAAATTCCAAAAATGATGATTTATGCCTTTGAAGATTGGCAACTGAAGAGAGCCACTGTTTCCAAATTCGTTGTTCTACATTACGAACTGGCTCTGATACCAAAGTTGTTGGCAAAATTACAAGAAACAGAGAGAGAAGAGATCAATGCAAATGACTTTCTTTTATATATATTGCTTTAGAAAGAACTGTCCACTCATTACATTGATAGAGTACCCATATAAATAGCATGCAGACATCTCTAGGCAATTATGAAATGACATGACGTTTTACTAATGGACATGACGTTTACTATTGGACTCTATAACTTAAATAATAAACACCATTTTTTTTTTTCAAAGCATGCAGCTCCATGCAACATTATTATTAGCAGTACTTCATTGTTTTCTTCAGCCACTTCATCATACGAAAGTATTAAATCACATTTCAACACCTCCCCCTTGATTCAAGCTTGCGCATTCCTATTCTCTCCACGAAGAACCTGTGCTTATCATGATTCAGTGCCTTGGTAAACAGATCTGCATTCTGTTCATTTGTTCCACAAAACTTTAATGCTATTTTTCCTTCATTTACAAGATGCCTGATGTGACGGCTCGCCCCGCACCAGCCTGTATTTCCTCCGAAAGTGCGCTGTACACATGCCCGACTAGCACGTGACGGTCGTCAGAAGAAAAGAAAGAAGAGAATGAACTAATCAAGGAACCTGTAAAATGTCTCACAGCGCATGGAATAAGATATAATAATAACATACTTGACATAAAACAGGTGAGACAGTGCATAAGCTGATAACTAAAATCAACATCCATCATCAGAGTAGCGGAAATTCAAATACAGCTTATTACAATTTTCCAAATTTACTGTCTCTAAACAAAAGAAAGCTAAAGTAGAAGATACACCACCAATGCCCAAGTAGTGATCTTCAACAATACAGGGAGAATACTATGTATATTACGTGGAAGCCTCCTGCTCGTCTTCCGGATCATCTACCCGTGCATCACCAGCTAACCTGTCTCTAGTCTGCTCGTGTGAGCACCCAGAGTAATAAGAGGAGACATAAAACTCTGGGTCAGACATAAAGCCTGGTATGAGCGATAAGCATCTAAACAGAATAATAACAGGTATACTAAACCATACCTGAACCTGGACCTGCAACCAAAGAGTTAGTACCACATACTGTACAATGCTCTAAGGTGCCATAATAAATAGTGTAAGAATACGGGGGTGGGGTGTGTATGTCAAACAATCAAGCATAACAACCATCCTTACGTCTCTCACTCAGTGCGTAAAGTATACGATATCTACCACTTTGGAACACTAGACAAAATGAGGTAACGACGAATCCCGACTTGTAGAAACCCCGCTGTGACCAAGCCAAACACTTGGAGTCATGACCAAACATTTCAATGACCCACTTCATTGGTCGTAGCCCTTGATTCTACCGATGCCATAATGGCCCTGAATCCGCCTTCGTACCTCCTACCATAGTGGTCCAAAGCTATAGACGTCGATAACCCCTTGGCACGCGTCCCGCAGCAAAGTCCAATCATGAAGCGGACTCATTGGTTCCCAACTAGATCCTAAGCTCTAACTTCCCATACTGGACTACCTTTGCATCTCGGTTTTCTGTCATCACCGGATCGGTTCGGGTCCCCTCATTGCCATCGGTTCGGTTCGGCCTTTAGCTCCCCATCATCAACGCGGCGCGGTTCGTGGCGTCCATCTGGTAGCGGTTCGGATCGGCCTCCCCCAAGCACACCGGTTCGGGTCGCACCTTCTGCTCACGAGTGGTTCGGATCGTGGTCACCTCACTGGATCGGTTCGGGCTCCTCTTCGTGAAGCAACACGGATCGTCTCGCGAAGTCTTGATCGGATCGGATCGTATCGCGCCGTCGGATCGGAGTCTTCAAGCATCGACGGATCGGATCGCACCATCGGATCGGATCGCACCATCTTCCACCAATCCGGTCCGGTTCGGATGATTTCCTGCAGTTCTTCCAGCGAGCAGTTTACGCCATTCGACGGCGTTTTTGGCAAATCTAACACTTCTAATCAATCATAAAACACACCATAGAGTCATAGCAGTATGTAATAGCAACCACAAACAACAAACAACCATTCATATGAATCAAAATGGATCAAAAGTGGTCAAAACTCCTTATTTTCCCTTAAGCATGTTTAAGTAAAACTGATCATAGAGTTAACAAAACTTAATCAAATCGAACCAAACTTCAACCAGAGGCATAAAACATTATTTAAGAATTTCTAAACATTTTTCCAGAATTTATTAGTGTATAAATTCGCTAATCTTCACTAATTACCCCTCAATTACCGTAATTAGTGCAAAAACTATGCAAATCACTCACCTTTGCCACAATAAAACTTTCAGATCTGAAGTGAACCTCTGATTTGCACGAATTCCAATATATAACAACAGCTCTACCTCGGTCCTTGTGCTAATCCTCCTTGATTTGATGCCTCTAAGCCTTAATCCTTGATTAGGAAGTGATTTTGGGTGTTTTTAGAGAGATTTAAAGAGTGGAGGCCATGGCTAGGTTAAGAGGAATGAAAGTGGCGGCTGGAAAATGTCTAAAGAAATGTTTTCTAACCCTAATCAGCCCCTATATACTCCTAAACCCGAAATTCCCTTCTGGGCCTAGCTGCTAATCACCCGGTTAAGCCCAATTAAGCTGTTTTTCACCATCTGAAACTTGTTTCAGCCATATCTCCCAAACGGTGAGTCCGTTTGACTAATGTGACCACTCTACGGAAAGAGAAACCATCATTCGGAGCCAATGGAAGTGGTTTCAGGTCAAAATTCCTTTCTAATCAAAAGTTATGGCCAAAACAGTGCCAACTAGGGGTAAAATGGTCATTTAAAAATCGGGAAAAATCCTGAACATGAGAAATGACCCCAATAGTCGTCTCCCAAAGTTACATGACCATACGACTTCGTATGTGACAGAAATAAATATTCTACGATCCTATGATGCGTAGAATGCGGGTCGTTACACTCTCCCCCCCTTAAGAAATTTCGTCCCCGAAATTCCTTAACCCAAAACATACAAAAGATTCCGCATGCCTAACAGCCATATACAACAATCAAACATGCAGAACAAACAAACAAGCCTACCCTAGCATGCAGAAAACTGAATCGAAGCCAAAATCTTACCAGGCAAAGAGTTCTGGGTGGGACTTCCTAATGTTCTCCTCTGTCTCCCAAGTACAATCATTCTCGTCCTCGCCCCACTGAACCTTGACTAGCTTCACCGCCTTCCTTCGAAGTTGCTTCATGTCGTGCTCGACAATACGGGCCGGCTTGCGGTTCCCAACCGCCTCGGGTTCTACTTCGAAGTCCTCCAACTGATCAGGTGAAATAGTCATATCTGAGTCGTGAACGAACTTCCTTAGTTGGGAAACATGAAATACGTCGTGAACTCCCGCCATCTTCCCCGGTAAGTCAATTCTGTATGCCAAATTCCCGACTAGTTCAAGAACAGGGAATGGGCCAACAAATCTTGGTGCCAACTTGCCTCTCCTGCCAAATCGTATTACGCTCTTTAACAGAGAAATCTTGGTAAACACCAAGTCACCAACGGAGAATTTTAGGTCTCTTCTCCTCTTATCAGCATAACTCTTCTGCCTATCTTGGGCAGCCTTCATTCGTTGTTGAATGGTCTTGATCTTATCTGAAGTTTCCCTCACCACATCTGGTCCAAGCATAAACTTCTCGCCAGTCCCTATCCAACATGATGGTGAGTTGCACGGTCTTCCGTACAAAGCTTCAAACGGAGCCATGCCGATACTGGATTGGTAGCTATTATTATATGCAAACTCTACTAGATGCAAATGGTCATCCCATGATCCACCGAAATCCAATATACATGCTCTCAAGAGATCTTCCAAAATACGGTTCACCCTCTCCGTCTGACCGTCGGTCTGAGGATGATATGCGGTACTGAGATGTAACTCTGACCCTAGAGCCTCTTGTAAGCTCTTCCAAAACCCACTAGTGAACAACGGGTCTCGGTCGCTCACAATGCTTTTAGGTACTCCATGAAATCTCACTACCCACTTCATATACAATTCTGCTAACTTAGCTGCCGTTCTGGTTGATTTGACTGGTATAAACCTTGCGCTTTTAGTCAATCGATCCACAATCACCCAAATGCCATCATGTCCCGATCTAGTCCTTGGTAAACCATCGATGAAATCCATCGAGACTTGCTCCCATTTCCATTCGGGAATTTCTAATGGTTGCAACAACCCACTAGGTTTCTTTTGCTCGGCTTTAACTAGCTGGCAATTCATGCACTTGGATATAAACTTCCCAACGTCTCTTTTCATCCCTTCCCAGTAGTAAGTCTGCTTCATATCTCGATACATCTTGTTACCACCGGGGTGTATAGTTAGCTTTGTGTGATGACATTCTCTAAGCACTTCATCCCTCAATCCATTGACATTGGGTACAACAAGCTTTCCATTCTTTCTAAGCCATCTATCTCGATCAAGCCCATACTTGTTCATCTCCTCATCGATACCCATCTCTAACTTGGAGATGATTTCCAATAGGTTAGGATCGTCCCTCTGACTATAGCCGATCCGCTCAACCAAAGTGGGTCTGATCGTCAAACTTGCTAATATTTCTGGATTCAATTCGCACTTTGGTCTGAAATCAAACCCCGCGATAAACTCCAGTTGCTTCCATTCAAGGAACATAGCCCCTAAGCTGGCATGTCTTCTACTCAATGCATCAGCCACCACATTGCCCTTTCCCGGTGTGTATGCGATGTCAAAATCATAGGAAGCTAAGAACTCTAACCATCTCTGCTGACGGAGATTCAGATCTTTCTGAGAGAAGAGATACTTTAACGACTTATGGTCTGTAAACAGCTCAAATCTTTCTCCCAAGAGATAGTGTCTCCACATCTTTAACGCGAACACGATTGCCGCCAATTCTAAATCATGGGTAGGGTATCTTCTCTCGTGCGGTTTCAATTGCCGACTTGCATAAGCAACAACCCTACCTCCTTGCATCAATACAGCACCCAGTCTAGTACCACAAGCATCCGTGTATACCGTCATCTCTTCATTCCCTTTAGGAATGACTAATACTGGCGCGCTTGTCAACTTGTCCTTTAGACTCTTGAATGCATTCCCGCACCTTCCATCCCAGACAAAAGCTTGATTCTTCTTGGTCAACTGGGTCAATGGTGCTGCTATCTTGGAGAAACCTTGGATAAACTTACGATAATATCCCGCTAACCCCAAGAAACTTCTTACATCTGTTGCATTCTTGGGCGTAGGCCAATCTTGTACCGTAGCCACCTTTGCTGGGTCCACGGCAATACCGTTCTCTGATAGAACATGGCCCAAGAACCTCACTTCCCTCTTCCAGAAGTGACACTTAGAAAACTTGGCTTTCAATTGGTGTTTTCTCAACACCTCCATCGCTACTCTCAAGTGCCCCTTGTGTTCCTCCTCTGTCCTTGAATAAACAAGGATATCATCCACGAACACAAGAACAAACTTATTCAACTGATCTCTGAATACTCGATTCATAAGATCCACAAAATAGGCTGGTGCATTAGTCAACCCAAATGGCATAACCAACCACTCATAAAATCCAGACGGCGTTCGAAATGTCGTTTTAGCTATACTTTCAGCTTCCACTCTAAGCTGATGAAAACCTATCGCGAGATCCAACTGAGAAAATACTCTCGCGCCACTCAACTGATCGAATAAATCATCTATCCGCGGTAGAGGATACTTGTTCTTCCTCGTCACTTTATTCAACTCGTGGTAGTCTACACACAAACGAAGGGAACCATCCGCCTTGGTAGCAAACACAACTGGTGCTCCCCATTCAGAAACACTCCTTCTGATAAATCCCTTCTTCAAAAGATCGCTGACTTGCACCTCGAGCTCTCGCTGCTCTCTTGGTGCCATACGACGAAGTGGCATCACTATAGGCCTGACATCTTTTACCAAATCAATACGAAACTCAATCTCTCGGTGTGGTGGAAGTCCGGTCACTTCTTCGAAAACCTCCGGATACTGGCTAACCACGGGCAAACCTGACAACTCACTATGCGGAATGTCGAGGGAGTTTAGAAAACTAGCCAATACCCCCTTACTGGGTAGACCACCAAACACTATCCTCCGCCCATCATCCGCTCTAGCTGTCACCAACAAGCCCTCACAGTCTACCACCACCCCATATCTTTGGAGCCAATCTACTCCCAAAATAATGCCAAACCCAGTAAAGCCCAAAACAAAGCAATCGCAAACAAACATGCATCCATGACTCGATAAGACCGCATTACGACAAATCATGCAAAGGCTAGTAGAACCACCAATCGGGTTCGTCACTACTAAAGGTCTATCGACAATCTCGGGCTCCAATCCCAACCTATCTACCAGGTCACTAGATATGAAAGAACTGGAAGCTCCGGTATCAAACAAAACTCTAACAGGAACATCATAAACAGAAAGCATACCTTGAATGACGACATTCTTTCCCTTCTCCGCCGCTGTTGGGGCATTCGACGAAGAAGGAATAGCATTAAGAGCGTAGGCTTTCACCATTTGCTTTTCCTTAGGGGGCTGTGGACACTTGTCCTTGTGATGTCCCATTTGGCCACAGTTGAAGCACTTCCTATCCGCTGGCTTGGCCCAACAATTACTAGCATAATGGCCCTTCTTACCACAGCTGAAGCACTCAACATCTTGCTTATTCTTTTTCTTTTGGCCATCCTTAGTCTGATTCTGCTTTCTCTTATTCTGGGATCCACCCTTGCCTCCACCACTTGCTTGTGGCTTTGGCTCATCTGCGGATGCAACCTCAGTCTTCGACCTAGGGTAGAGACTTTCTGATCTTAACGCTTTCCCCACAATCGATTCAAACGTCTCATCGATGTGGTTAATAAGTTTTTCCCCCAAGTACTGATCCAAACCAGTTATGAATTTCTCATTCTTTTTCTCGGCAGTATCAATAAGAGATAACCCATATTTTGACAAAGTGTCAAATTCGGCAATATACTCCGAGACAGCTCTGCCATTCTGCTTGAGCTCCAAGAACTTCTTAAACAGCATTGACTTCTGAGCAGCTGGAATGAACTTCTCACTAAAGCGAGCCTTAAACTGCTCCCAAGTAATCTGATCTTCGGGAGTAGCTGCCTTTATAGCATTCCACCAATTCATTGCCCGCCCTTGCAACTGACGGGACGCTAGCTTTCTCTTCATCGCATCCTCGATACCCAAATCCTCGAAGATACGTTCGCAACTATCCAACCAATCTTGAACATCCGTAGCCGACTCCGTTCCGTGTAATGACTTCCCACCAAGACTAGTATAATCCTTATTCAGCTTGGCGAAGTCGACTCTTGGCGCCTGCACCATTGGACCACCACCATTTCCACCATTGGGAGCTGCCCTCTGTACATCTCTAAGCATCTCTCTCATGAGGTCAGTAAACATCATCCTCATGTCAGCAGCATTCCCATTATTGGCTCCTCTACCGGCACCTCTAACATATCGGCTCATCGTCAATCTGAAAAAGGAAACGATTAACGACTCCATAGTGGTGCTAGTGCAGTACGACTTCATCCTTATACTAGTAATAGTATATATATATAGCTTTTAAAAACCAAAGTAATCACAAATACGTTCTCTCGTATACGTATATTATCTCTCCCTGATAACTTCCCTAGGTTAACTACGCAACCTAGAGCTCTGATACCAAGTGTGACGGCTCGCCCCGCACCAGCCTGCATTTCCTCCGAAAGTGCGCTGTACACATGCCCGACTAGCACGGGACGGTCGTCAGAAGAAAAGAAAGAAGAGAATGAACTAATCAAGGAACCTGTAAAATGTCTCACAGCGCATGGAATAAGATATAATAATAACATACTTGACATAAAACAGGTGAGACAGTGCATAAGCTGATAACTAAAATCAACATCCATCATCAGAGCAGCGGAAATTCAAATACAGCTTATTACAATTTTCCAAATTTACTGTCTCTAAACAAAAGAAAGCTAAAGTAGAAGATACACCACCAATGCCCAAGTAGTGATCTTCAACAATACAGGGAGAATACTATGTATATTACGTGGAAGCCTCCTGCTCGTCTTCCGGATCATCTACCCATGCATCACCAGCTAACCTGTCTCTAGTCTGCTCGTGTGAGCACCCAGAGTAATAAGAGGAGACATAAAACTCTGGGTCAGACATAAAGCCTGGTATGAGCGATAAGCATCTAAACAGAATAATAACAGGTATACTAAACCATACCTGAACCTGGACCTGCAACCAAAGAGTTAGTACCACATACCGTACAATGCTCTAAGGTGCCATAATAAATAGTGTAAGAATACGGGGGTGGGGTGTGTATGTCAAACAATCAAGCATAACAACCATCCTTACGTCTCTCACTCAGTGCGTAAAGTATACGATATCTACCACTTTGGAACACTAGACAAAATGAGGTAACGACGAATCCCGACTTGTAGAAACCCCGCTGTGACCAAGCCAAACACTTGGAGTCATGACCAAACATTTCAATGACCCACTTCATTGGTCGTAGCCCTTGATTCTACCGATGCCATAATGGCCCTGAATCCGCCTTCGTACCTCCTACCATAGTGGTCCAAAGCTATAGACGTCGATAACCCCTTGGCACGCGTCCCGCAGCAAAGTCCAACCATGAAGCGAACTCATTGGTTCCCAACTAGATCCTGAGCTCTAACTTCCCATACTGGACTACCTTTGCATCTCGGTTTTCTGTCATCACCGGATCGGTTCGGGTCCCCTCATTGCCATCGGTTCGGTTCGGCCTTTAGCTCCCCATCATCAACGCGGCGCGGTTCGTGGCGTCCATCTGGTAGCGGCTCGGATCGGACTCCCCCAAGCACACCGGTTCGGGTCGCACCTTCTGCTCACGAGTGGTTCGGATCGTGGTCACCTCACTGGATCGGTTCGGGCTCCTCTTCATGAAGCAACACGGATCGTCTCGCGAAGTCTTGATCGGATCGGATCGTATCGCGCGATCGGATCGGAGTCTTCAAGCATCGACGGATCGGATCGCACCATCGGATCGGATCGCACCATCGGATCGGATCGCCCCATCTTCCACCGATCCGGTCTGGTTCGGATGATTTCCTGCAGTTCTTCCAGCGAGCAGTTTACGCCATTCGACGGCGTTTTTGGCAAATCTAACACTTCTAATCAATCATAAAACACCATAGAGTCATAGCAGTATGTAATAGCAACCACAAACAACAAACAATCATTCAAATGAATCAAAAGTGGTCAAAACTCCTTATTTTCCCTTAAGCATGTTTAAGTAAAACTGATCATAGGGTTAACAAAACTTAATCAAATCGAACCAAACTTCAACCAGAGGCATAAAACATTATTTAAGAATTTCTAAACATTTTTCCAGAATTTATTAGTGTATAAATTCGCTAATCTTCACTAATTACCCCTCAATTACCGTAATTAGTGCAAAAACTATGTAAATCACTCACCTTTGCCACAATAAAACTTTCAGATCTGAAGTGAACCTCTAATTTGCACGAATTCCAATATATAACAGCAGCTCTACCTCGGTCCTTGTGCTAATCCTCCTTGATTTGATGCCTCTAAGCCTTAATCCTTGATTAGGAAGTGATTTTGGGTGTTTCTAGAGAGATTTAAAGAGTGGAGGCCATGGCTAGGTTAAGAGGAATGAAAGTGGCGGCTGGAAAATGTCTAAAGAAATGTTTTCTAACCCTAATCAGCCCCTATATACTCCTAAACCCGAAATTCCCTTCTGGGCCTAGCTGCTAATCACCCGGTTAAGCCCAATTAAGCTGTTTTTCACCATCTGAAACTTGTTTCAGCCATATCTCCCAAACGGTGAGTCCGTTTGGCTAATGTGACCACTCTACGGAAAGAGAAACCATCATCCGGAGCCAATGGAAGTGGTTTCAGGTCAAAATTTCTTTCCAATCAAAAGTTATGGCCAAAACAGTGCCAACTAGGGGTAAAATGGTCATTTAAAAATCGGGAAAAATCATGAACATGAGAAATGACCCCAATAGTCGTCTCCCAAAGTTACATGACCATACGACTTCGTATGTGACAGAAATAAATATTCTACGATCCTATGATGCGTAGAATGCGGGTCGTTACACCTGATGTAATGATGCTGCACTTCTATGTGCTTCGTTCTTGCATGGAATTATGGATTCCTAGTCATGGCTATAGCTGATTTGTTGTCACACCAAATCTCAGTAGCCATACCCTGCTTGCTGCATAGATCAACAAGCAATTTCCTTAGCCAACTAGCTTGCCTTGCAGCTGCACCAGCTACAATATACTCAGCTTCTGATGAAGATAATGCAATAGTATCCTGCTTCTTTGAACTCCAAGTGACAGCTCTAGAACCAAGTTTGAACACTGAACCTGATGTGTTCTTTCTATCGTCGATGCAGCCAGCCCAGTCACTGTCAGCATAACCAACAAGCTTGCATGTCTCAGATTTTTCATACCAAACTCCATACTCAACTGTTCCAGAGACATATTTCAGAATTCTCTTGGCTGCACCGAGTTGTTGCTTTGTTGGACTATGCATATATCTTGACACCACACTTACACAATATGATATATCTGGCACTGCCGGTTGTGTATCTTCAAAGCCATCTTCAACCAGTTCCCATAATTCTTGAGACTTAAATAATGTTTTCATTTTTAAATTCCAAAAATGATAATTTATGCCTTCGGAGATTGGCAACTGAAGAGAGCCACTGTTTCCAGATTCGTTGTTCTTGCATTGCGAACTGGCTCTGATACCAAAATTGTTGGCAGAAATACAAGAAACAGAGAGAGAAGAGATCAATGCAAATGACTTTCTTTTATATATATTTCTTTAGAAAGAACTGTCCACTCATTACATTGATAGAGTACCCATATAAGGGTGCAGATCACCTGGACCCAATTTCCCCTGGTCCGGTGGTCCGCACCAATTAAATCACCCCATTTGGGGTGATTTACATTTTGTTCCCTGAAATTCGGGCGTAATTTAGGAGGGCAAAGTGTAAGTCATCCCGAAATGGGGTGATTTAATTGGTTAGGAACACCGGACGAGGGGAAATTGGGTCCAGGTGATCCCAACCCCCCATATAAATAGCATGCAGACATCTCTAGGCAGTTATGAAATGACATGACATTTTACTATTGGACTCTATAACTTAAATAATAAACACCATTCTATTTTTTTCAAAGCATGCAGCTCCATGCAACCTTATTGTTAGTAGTACTTCATTATTTTCTTCAGCCACTTCATCATACGAAAGTATTGAATCATATTTCAACACTTTAGCCTTGCGCCACCAAATGTCACCTATAAATATCAACAACACTTAAAGGCGCTGCCATTATAAGATCAATTGTTAAAAAAAATCCATTTATGAAACTTGTACAACATATGTGTTGATTTTCCTCAGTTTCCATTTATGTAAGTGGGCCTATAGGTTATGCCACTAGCTGAGTTTGCTCTGCTGTAGGTCGAGACAACTTAAAGGTACCTACTAATCAGTAGATTTATATCTTAAATCTTTGTTAGTTTGCTAACTAATATAAGTAGAAATTTGGAATTATTATTTGTTTGGATTTCTATTGGTATAATAATAAAAGATACACAAATGGTGAATCTTAATGTTAAATTTACACAAGGCACTATAACTTTGTTAATTGGCACATTCTGGTAGTAGCACATAAAAGGGGAATACAAAAGGATTTAAATCATATGTTGAGGTTGCTATCTATATTTTTACTTAACTATTATTAGGTAGATTAGTCATCAGCTGCATCTATAATTGATGATTGCTCGGCATAATCATTGATTGGAGTGGAGCTACAACCACTATTATTTAGAGGAACTACTGAAAAATTATGTTTTCTAGTTTATACCGTTGTTTGGAGAAACTAATGAGAAATTATGTTTTCTAATTATATTTGTATTAGTTATTTACAAATAACTTATATATAGGTAGGTTTTAGAAACAAATATGGATTCAAAGTAGATAAAAATCAAGTTGGGGAAAGTTTTCAACTGCGTAATTTAACCTATACTTTCGTAATATAAGTAAACTTTAGTTTGTAGAAATACACTCTTTTTATATAATTTCATTACTTTTATTGATGCTTTAGTTACTTAATTCTTCCTGTTTTTTCATTTTAAATGTCTGGGAAGTGTTGATTAATCTGCTGTAACCTTACTCAAGGTGGCAAGCTACTTCATGTTGCACTTCATAAAATTGATTATTATGCACGAATTATTGAACGCATACCATTTCTTTTGTTTATTTAGTGCATGAGTGTTTATTAAAAGATTTGTTACAATAGAATTCATTTCTTTTACCATCTTCTTTTGACAAATGCATGAATTAAGACATTAGATTCAATTTTTATATGACTCTTCATGATATCAGGTTTGCATTTTATAACACAATTGGGATCTACAAAACATAGCCACTGTTTTCTAGTGAAAATCGTTTTTTTTCAAAAGTATGCAGTTTATACACGTAAATTTATGCATTTCAAAATGCAAATTTTTGCAAAAATTGCATCGTTTTTTCTAATATTCAACTGAAATATATGTGAATAAAAAATTTGAATGAGTAAATGAGTGTATAACATGCTGATTTTTGTTGTTTTCATGATTCATATTTTTTATAAAAATATTTGAGTCTAACTTAGAAGGTATTATTTACAGGAGAATTTCATCTATTTGGAAACATTATAGAGGCAGTTGCCATTTTTTTTCATGCAACCATGTACTAACCATTTGAAATATATTTGTTTTGTTGTATACCTTTGATATTTTAGTGTTACAAGTGCACCTTCAATCAGCACCAGTTTTAGAGTCTGGGTTGCATCCTAAAATGTCAAAAAGATAAAGTTGATCGTTGTATACAAGATCGGAGAATGGTATATAACACATACAGATAGCTCCACCAATTCTTTGGCTATAAGAGATCCAAGCCCGACATAAAATACATTTGAGGTTGAATGTGGAGTTGGATTGTTGCATGCTTCTCTATGTCTTGCTTTATTGTTTTTAGTTCTATTTATTAAAAAAAAAACTAGAGTACAATGCTGAGATGGTGTACTTAGGATTAGCTGTAACAATTATTGGAATTTAATGATACAATATTTCCATATCTAATTAATTATGGAGATATGCATGGTAATTTTGTTATCTGTTTTGTGCAAGGAATGAATGGAAAGAAATGGAAGGAATATTAATGAATAGGGGATATTGGAAATATTCATCATTTAATTAGTTGTCATGTTTCATGAAGAAAAGAAACGGAAAGAGATTAAAATTGGAGAAGGTATTGATTGATGGAGAAAAGAGAAATTATCAATCAATCATATGACAATTAATTAATGGGATATTAGTTTTCCATAAATTGATTTATTTTACATAAATCAATTGTTTCATCCCCAAGTAACTTTTTCTCTATTTAAAGAGAAACATAGAGGATGCTATGTGGTGAGAGATCATTGTATTCTTCATTTCTTTTGCTATACATTAAAAAACTCTGTAATCTCTTGAATATATTAATAAAATCTCTTCCCCATTGAAGTGGACGTACACTATCTCGCGATAGTGGAACCACTATAAATTTGTGTGTTCTCTATTGTTTATTTTTTCTGTGATCTGAGATTGATATTCATTTCAAGTTGTTTGCTCTACCACATCATTGCAAGTTCCTATTGAGGTTTTTCCGCTGAAAGCGATTGATCACCCCTTACAACAGTGTACTTGATTCCTTTAAAACATCAGTGATCAGTAAACGGTGATGGGATACATATGTTAATACCTCTACACGTTTCCATATGTAACATGCTTGCTTTACAGTAGGAGTTTGTTCACATCTTTTTAACAGATGTGAACATAACACCATTAACAGTGTTAGTGGTTTAGGGCTGTGATTGACTCCTGAATTCCACCTATTTAATCTCAGCCCCACACCGCTAACACCGTTAGTGGTGTGAGCATAACATCAGTTAAATAAGTGTGAACAAACTAGATCTTCTTGCTTTAGGGTCTGAGACTATGCTGCATGATATGAAGTGTGTGTAGCTTCGTACATTCATGTGTGCAAATGTGGTTGCTGCTACAGGGTGTCTCAGCAAGCAGGGGCGGAGCCAGGAATTGGGATCATCCTGGGCTGTTGTAATATTGGTGCTTCGCCAAAATGCAGAAAAGAATATTAAGCAATTGCTAAACGAAAAAATATAGTTTCATAAAAGTAGAAGATGAATGAAAATTTGAAATTTGAAGGACAAAACTTTAATAGGAAAATGATATAATTGAATGTAAAAACAAAAATTTAAATTTTAAACACGATATGAACAAAAAGAGAGGTAAAATAAGAAATATTGTATAATAATATAAGAATTTGCCCATTTGTGAGCTACACCAGCAGGAGTACTGCCATTTTGTTTATTTTTTAACATCAAAGCTATAGATTGTACCTTACGTTTTAGTTTAATTTAGTTAAAAGAACCAACAACACAGGTATAGTAATATATAATCATTTCTGATGCCTATGGTAGTATGCTTATTGCAAATTAGGGACCCGGGCTGTAGCCCAGGGTACCTCCAACACAGTTCCGTCCCTGTCAGCAAGCAATGTATTTTATCATTTAAATGCATCTGGTTTGCCGCAAAGGTTCTTGAGTTAAGTGGAATCTTTATTGCCGTATATAGCGTTAAAGATTGATTATTGTGTTACCACAGTTTGAGATAAGAAACGAATGCAAGTACCTCTCATTCTTCAGCTCTTTTATAGGAAACGAAAATCTTTTCAGTACCTGAATATCCCTGTGGCAGACCATATATATGCATGCATTGAAAACAAAAAGCGGGATGGCTGCATTTGCATTGCAAGTTATTACATGCATATATTCAATGTATGACTTAACTTTTTTGAACGGTTTGTGTCATTTCTTATGATGTAGGGAATGGTTTTTTTTTTTAAAAAAAAAAAATATCAATTGACTAAATTTGGGCTTTGTATCACTTACATCTTTATAATATAATGTTATAACTTTTTTATCGCATATCCGTGTTCGAAGCACGGGTTCACACTTGTTATCTATATAAATTTGAGATTAATTAACAATCAGTTTTAATCACTCTTGAATAATATCACATGGATTACGAACTGTCGCCGTTGGATTAAAACAAACAAAAGAAATTTGTTCATTAAATATTTACTTATGCATAAGTAAGTTTGAAACTGAATTAATCACTGAAATTCAGCATCTAATTAGTTTCAAATATTAGTAACTAATTAGTAACCAAATTTTTGTATTTAATTTTTGAAATTAAATACTGATTTCCGGTCATAAATCTGTCATTAGTTAAAGACCGAAAATTTTCAGTTTTTAACATTCAATTTTATATGTAAGTTTTTTTTTTTTTTTTTGTAGTGAATTAGACATGTTTTCATCATGCTCTAATATGGGATGAAAGAAACAACAACAACATGGAACAACATTTAAGTTATTTACAACCAATTTTAAGCATATCACTTGCAACCTATTTATACTGCTACCATGTTCATTTCTAAAATATATCACCATCCACGTTCTTACTCCATCGTAATTTTTACTCATTCTGCACATGTCCCTGTGTTTAAACTTCAATGTTTCAATGCCACTTTTTGCTTTGGGCTATACAAACGGCCCAACATGATACTTTAGCCTCATAAACTATTTATATACCGTCCGTCTTCTAACAAATGACCATAATTTTGGAGCGGCTATTGAAAGCACAAAATTTAGCATAAAATTAGATATATAACTTCTGTCTAATTTGAATTGTTTGTCTTAATTTAAAAAGTGAAATGTAGGAGAAAATCTAATTGTTAAAATCGCTTGTGTCTAAATTTGTATTTGCCTTTTGTTTCTGACTACATTTTCCTTTTTAATTACTTCTCTCCCATGAATCATTAACTCATAATTTCTGTTCAGATCCCCAGGTTTTTGATATGATGCTGCAACATTCTTCCACAACAGACGAGGAATCATAGAAACCTACGTTTAACAACCTTTTTTCTGTATTATTTGCTTATTTCTTATTTGTTAGAATATGAGACGACATGTTTATTATTGGCCTTGTTTACTCCAGTTTTTTAAAAACTGTAACAAGCATGCACCTTTTGATGTGTTCTCAAAAAGAAAATGAACACATCCATAATACGAGTATATGAAAGCCACAAAGTTCTATTTTTACTACTTTTGACTTTGAAGAAATCATATTCACATATTATGGATATTATCATCTTTTTATGCCATGGATTAGTGTATATGTTGAAAAGCTTACACAATTATTCCCCGATGTGGGACTTTGTTTTCACTACTTTTAACAATACCCAAATTTTCTATTCAAACTCTAACAACATGCACCTTGGAGTCATGGGTGCGTTTGCAATAAATCAAAATGACGTATTTGAGCGGAGAACATTGATGAAAATAGAATACTAATTTTAAATAAAATATTTAAAATATGATTTTTTTTAAATTTAATTGTTTTATAGTTTTGTAATAATTTACTTATTGCATAATATGCGTTCAATAAACGCAAACAATACCAAATAAATTGTAGAAATTCTATTAAATAAATAAATAAAACTTTAAACTTAGATAAATAAATTGCAAAATTTTAGATTACTTCAACTCACATCATTCCAAATGCATAAGGTAAAGCACTTTGATAGTATCATAAAGCAAAAAATATAAATCTTGTTTGAAACAAACCTCCCTTGCATAAGTTAATAATTTTGAAAAACTATATAAGTGTAATTTAGTCAGAAATAAAATTATATTAAGATATCTTTTGAAAGGGGAGGTTGACGTTAGAACGTTCTTTTAGCTTTTGCAGAAGGGGGCTAAAAGATGGAGTTATGTCAATGTTAAAATTATTACTGCAACTGCTAACTTATATATATGTGCTTCCAAACGATCTGTACTATAATTCAAGGCTACAAGCTCTTTGTGTAGTCGGAATTTGTGTAATTTCCTTTGCTTTTTATGGTGACAGCACAACTAAATTACAAATGTATGTATGCAAATTCCCACCAACTGCATGCATGAAATTCTTTTTTGTGCGATATAAGTTTTTTTTTCCTTATGTGACTGTTCATGTATATTGCCAAAGAAGGATTCCACTTATTATTAAATTAAACGTGGAAGCTACTGTTAGAATTTGTGATACAATATTTCCATTTGCTGAAGATTGGAAGATATTATTGATTATGGTGATAGAATATTTCCTATTAGAGAAGATTTAGGAATATAATATTTTCAATTTGCAGAAGATTTGGAAGATATCAGACATTTATTGCTCTTTTATTTGTAAAAGGGGTAGACAATAAATTACCTACATAAGTGGAAGGATTTGAAGAAGATTTCTTTTTGGGATAATGAAGTCAGAAATTAATTCCTTAATTGGTGGGTTAAATAAGGAAGCCTATCAGGAGAATTGGAGGATTAATTAGGCATTGGTTTATATCATAAATCAATTACTTCAACCCCAAGCATTAATCCTTATACAAGGATAGGGATTAGGTGAATGTATCATCATCTCAAAAATGTGATGTGTGTCATCTTTAAAAGTTCTTCTTCCCTACTATCAGTCTTGTAATTTTTTCTTATTGAGAAAAGTAATAAAATCTCCTCTCCCCAAGTGGACGTACACTAACAAGACGTTAGTGGAACCACTATAAACCTCTTGTGTTATTTCTTTTATTGCTAGATCTGTGATTGCTTTTCTGGTGACTATCTGTTATTTGTTTTGCCTCACCATCAATCCGTTCCTATCCTATTTTTCCGCAACAATTGGTATCAGAGCTACGAGGTTGATTGAGAAAGGGTGTTAGGCACTATGGCAGGAGATAAGGAGAATTCAGCAATTGTATCAAGGTCATATGTCAAAGGGACATATATGGCAGCAGGATCTCAGTTAGCAATAGAAAATTGGAATGGGGATAAAGACTTCGAGAAGAGTCAATGGAGGATGAAAGCTGTTCTGGTGAGGAATAATGTTCATTTTGTGGTATTTGCTTCTAAGGAGTTGACGGATGATATTTCAGCCGTGGAAAGGAAGGAGATGGAGCTATGGGCATTTACTACTTTACAATTAGCAATGGGAGAAAATGTCAGTTTAGAGATTAGCGGTGAGACCACTGTTAAGGACATTTGGATCAAGCTGGAAAAACTCTATCTACAGAAGTCACTAACCAACTGTCTGATTTTGCTGAAGACGTTTTTCACCATGCGGATGAGAGAAGGTACTTCAGTGAAGGCACATCTTGATGTGAAGGCAGGTCTTCTGTTTGAGGACTTGAAGGATCAGATGAAGGGGTTGAGTGAAGGTAGAGGAGGAAGTAGTACCGAAGCCTTATTAGCTGGTATGGAGAGAGGGGAGAAGAAGAAGAAAATAAAGTCAAGAGATGGGAAACACTATACTTGGAGAGTCAAGGGTGGGAGCCTACAGTTCTCGTGGAAAGATGTCAAAGATAGGCATACGAGAAGGGACTTTGAGTTTCTGCATAGGCAGAATATGATCAAAGGGGAAAGCTTCAACAAGGTGGGATTTTGCCAAGAGGACGTACTTGATAAGCGGAAGAAGGGATCGTCTGAAGTTGGTCAGAGATCAAAGGAGAAAGCGGTAGATATGCATAAGTCTTTGTAGACTGCTAAGTTCGGGCGTTGCTCGAACTGGAATCGCTTATCGAAATGTTAGGTGCCACGTGATGACACGGTGTGGGGAGAGGGTTAAGATGGTTCATGGAGATGTTTGTTTTCATGGTGAAGATTGATAGGTCTTACTTGAAGGGGTTACTTTGTACACTTTGTTGGCAGGCGGTGGCGTTGTCGGAGTTTGTTGACAAAGTGCAATGGGTGATGGCCATGCCGAAGCTCATTAGGGGAAGTAACCATGTTGTCTTGTCCGAGAATATGCTTAGAGTAAGAGGATGTAGGTGGAGTTGGTATGCTTTCAAGGAAGTATAGTTTCAAGGTGGAGATTGTTAGAATTTGTGAGACAATATTTCCATTTGCTGAAGATTGGAAGATATTATTGATTATGGTGATAGAATATTTCCTATTAGAGAAGATTTGGGAATATAATATTTCCAATTTGCAGAAGATTTGGAAGATATCAAACATTTATTGCTCTTTTATTTGTAAAAGGGATAGGCAATAAATTACCTACATAAGTGGAAGGATTTGAAGAAGATTTCTTTTTTAGATAGTGAAGTAAGTAATTAATTCCCTAATTGGTGGGTTAAATAAGGAAGCCTATCAGAAGAATTGGAGAATTAATTAGGCGTTGACTTATATCATAAATCAATTACTTCAACCCCAAGCATTAATCCTTATATAAGGATAGGGATTAGGTGAATGTATCATCATCTCAAAAATGTGAGGTGTGTCATCTCTAAAAGTTCTTCTTCTTCCCTACTATCAGTCTTGTAATTTTTTCTTATTGAGAAAAGTAATAAAATCTCCTCTCCCCAAGTGGACGTACTCTAACAAGACGTTAGTGGAACCACTATAAACCTCTTGTGTTATTTCTTTTATTGCTAGATCTGTGATTGCTTTTCTGGTGACTATCTGTTGTTTGTTTTGCCTCACCATCAATCCGTTCCTATCCGGGTTTTTTTTCCACAACAACTACATACACTAGGAAACAAATCAAGAAAATAAGACAAAGGAAAGAATTATAAGCAATAATATAACCCATCTTTGAAAACAAAGTATGGATTTAATTATACATTTCCTATCACACGTTATAGCCCATCTTTGTAAACAAAGTATTGTCGTCCTAAAGTCGATAATTGGGATGACTTTTGGAAATAAAGGAAATTGCTAATTTTCCAATGAAACTTGCACTGGAAACACCCGAAAGCTAATCCAACCACTATTCTTACATTTCATGACGAGTTTAGCTACTATCACAAAAATAAATGAATTTCGTCAAAATGTCATAATAGCGTAATTTAGCGAAATTAGAGAAATTCAATGTGGGTAATATGATAATTTAATATGTGGTCTCCCTCTAAAATCATGTTTCTTGTGTACTATTTGACAAAGATTTTTTTCATCATAGTATCTGTGACAACCCGTATTTTACGTATCGGATGATCATATAATAATCATATTTAATTGTCCTGTGGTTTGATCATTATGAGATTTTAATATGTTGTTCGTAGAGTTGTGAGACATGTCCATGATCATTATCGAATCAACTTGTGATCATTTTGCCCTAACGAACATTGTTTTAGCAGTAACTTTTGGTAGAGATCGAATCATGTATTGAAATCAATCTTTTTGGAATGGAACGGTGGTTTACGATTTTGTAGAGTGTCACATGAAGGATTTGGTTCAGCGATTCGGGAGGAATCACCGTTTTAATTTTCAGTTTCTTCTAAGTAGACTAACTAGCTACTAATGGGCTGATTAGAGAAGCCCATTAGGCTAATGAACTACAGCTACTAATATTGGAGTTGGGAGAGAGAATTAAGGTTTCTCTCTTCACTCAAACATTTAGGCTATGTCCGTGATTCTCTGGATCCAACTTAAAACCTTAATTCTTTATTCTTTTCATTTTAATTCATCATAGATTGCATCTAGAGACTAGATCATCATCAAAGAAGATTAGATTTCATCAATTGCATTGATTTTGCTGGTTTTATATTGCTGTCCAGATCTGATTTTACAAATATTGCATTGGATCTAGAAATTGATGAGTTATAGATATTTCACATATGGAAACTACGAGTTACATACGTAAATTAGGATCAAATTCATATTTTATTTACTAAATTCACCTTAGATTTTATCACATATGTCTAACTTAGATTAGACGTCTTAGGAAAACCTAATTTAATCACACAAACCGGCATATTGTTATTTTAATCATATTCTTGTATATTTTTAGTTCCAAATCATGATAGATCTCATGTTTATGAAATGTTTATGTCATGATTGTGATATGTTCATGTGTGTATGATCAATATTGGATGAACCACTATTTGTTTTCACTGAATTGATTGCATTGTTTGACTTATTTGTTAGAATTGTTTGTTGTAGAACTTAAGATTGAAGAACAGAGCAAATCAAAGGATTAGATGATCGGATTCAGACGAAACTTGGCGGAGGAACTCCAAATGACGAAGAGAGGCGACATGAAATTTTTTGCGCCGAATCTCACTAAGTACATGGATCCACTACAAGAAAACACTGATATTGCATCAAATTTTAGAAGTAGAAATTTTCACCGGTAATTTGCGACAGATTTCCATGAGATCTGCAAAGGATTTTTTCTTGTTTTTTCAACTTTCTTTTCTTTTGGTTTATCCCCGTCGCCTTTTTCTATCCCTTACTAATCCGCTGCAATTTATGTCAATTTACCAACAAATTTTTCCGTTGCTAATGGAGACAGAATACCGACGGATATGTTTCAAAGGTATCTTGCGACAAAATTCCAATGTATTCGCAAGAGATATTTATATTATTATTGTAAAGGATGCTCTAGTGTTTTTTTTTTATAATTATCAACACGTTTAATAATTAATAATTAATTACAATGTGATATTTAATATTTTTATTGTTCGAAAATTAAGACTAATGTTTCATATTTAGTAAATACTTTTTAATAATTAATGATTAATAATTAAGACTAATAATTCTGAAACCAAAATATGGGACATTGAGCTGAGGCATGGGTTCAGGTGCATGGTACTCGAACAAACTTTTGGTTTTTTATTAAAAATTAAACCATATTCGATACATATCTGAAGTCACTCAACATGGAATGAATATTTATACATGGTAATTTTTTTTTGAGAAAGCGTTCAACTTAGCTTAAAGTGTTTAATAATGATACATCTCCTTAATATTTAAATAAATATTTATACATGGTAACTTTTTTGAAGAAGCATTTAACTTAGCTTACCAATATTCCGAATTATGGTTTTATATTCATTTGATAGTCTGGTTCAAAACTCAAAAATCTTAAGGCGTACTTACTAACAGGTCTTGGCTCCAAAGGATAAATTTTTGGCTCTGAACGATAATTTTTTGGCTCCAAACGATAATTTTTTTGGCTCCAACTCTTTAATCTTGGTTGGCCCCAACATATACGGTTTTATCTAAAATTTTCATTGTTTAACCTCTTCAGAACTAAATCCCTAAATTCATATCCAATACCACCGGATAATCCCACGATCCAATTCGACAACTTATTCCCTAAAATCGAACTCGAACAAGAAGAGAGAACTGGCAACTCGAACTCGAAAGAGCTCAGGAGATGGTACGCAGACTTGAATTGGAGATGGAAAGAGGAATGATGTGCCATGGAAGTATCGGTTGGACCCTAGGTGGCTTCAAATTCCTCAAGTTTGATCCCGTTCGGAGTGCCGCATCATGTAAATCCGACTGACACGCAAGACAACAGTGGTGTTCAGCTCGCCAACAAGCTCAAGATCTTCAAGACTGATAATTCTGATCTAGATGCTTACACGCGGTCAAAAGTCAGACTATGAATGAAAAGGTTCGGTTTTTTTCCCAATTTAGGGATTCTAATTTTTTTTCCTTTTGGAGCTATTTTTCCCTTTTCTCTGTAATTTCAAATTTTTATTGGGTCGTGATTTGAGAAGAAAGAACTGATTAAACTTTAAGTGTATTGGAATGATAAACGAGTGAAATTACAATTTCTGTCTGCATTATGATCATGGTCGATGTTTGCCATTTGTCCAATTCGGTGGTACGAGTTGAATGTGAGCTGACTGACGCTAAAACCTAAAACTTCATGGGAATAATAACCATTTCAGTTTTCTTGTTGCTTTATCTAGTGCAACATAGGTTAAAAAACTAGAAGCAATATAAGCTTTAGTCATAGAAGTTGAATAGTAGCTGAATAATGTGATTTGTGGGAAAAAAGATAAGACTTATTTTCTTGTGATCCTGTCAAGAAAGTGCTGTATTTACTTTGGAAATTAAAGGCCTTTTCTCAATTCGTGATTATTTTTGAATGTTTTTCTAAGCCTATAAATATAAGAAGTATATCTAGTTGTCATTAGCAGTTTACCTTATGAAGCATTTATATTCGAGACCCTTATGAAATGTTCTTCTCAGTTCGTGATTCTTTGTGCATTGAAATGTTTTAACAATTTTTATATTTGAGACTCTTATGAAGTATTTATCAAAAAATACCAGTCAAAAATTGCCTAGAATATTCTTTCTGCTCTGAAACCTGCAAAACTTTGGATGAATTATCAATTTTTCTAACATATTCAGTACTAGGGAATTTCGCATGGGCTGCCAAATTGTTTATCCTCTATCATTGTAGATAGTAACAGAAAATGACAAATAACTATTTGGCTAAACAAAAATATCATATATTCTAGATCACAGTTCGTTATATATACTTCAAAACCTGTATAATATTCTAAATAGATAAAATGCATGTACAGTTGAAAGATTTATATATATAAATTGTTTATAACCATGTTTAGGTCAAGTATAGCATGTGTATTAAAACTGCATTATGTACTACATTTATTTCATTGAAAAATTGAAAGTTATGAACTAATTTGTGTTTAAAAATAATTGTACTTGTAAATAATATATAAAGCAAGGGTGCTGGCATGAAATTGTGCTGAAAGGACAACGATATTCATTAATTTTTTGTTTCACTGTATTTTGTTCGAAGTGTTTGATTTTCCATACTTCCCTGTTGTGCATTAAAATTACATTATATGCCATATTTATTTTATTATAAAAGTGACAGTTAAGTGCTAAATAGTGCTAAAAAATAATTGTAACGGTAGATAATGTATCGAAAGTAAGTGTATTTACATGAGATTATGTTATGCATGAATTTACTTTGGTTGCAAACCTCAGTTTACCATTTATTGAATTTTTCTTAAAATAACATGATCTCTATATATAAGTAATAATTGTTCTAAAAAGATTATGTTGTTGAGATCAAAACCTCTATCCTCAATTTATCATCCCATATATCACATTCACTAACAATAATGATTTTATTATCTCATAGGACCCACTGCATTATATAGAAGGCTAATGATTTTCAGATCAGTGGCTGTAATCAAGTGAGCACACGTGGATACGCAAGTTGAGGACAAAGGATCTGATTTGTATACTATTGTCTTAGCTCGTTGCAAAGAATCTGTTGGATATATCATAGCAGGAGAATGAGAGGTTATGTCACATATAGAGTATTAATTAAAATTCATTACAGACTTTTCAATTTATACGTATCTTTAATGTAGCAAAAAATATTTTTCTAAGACTCATGAAATATATTTCATGGAGCTTATTTAATTAATATCAATAAAGGCCCAAAAAACACTATACTAACAATGGTGGTTTCACGGACTATGAATTTTCCCATGATAACGATAGAGAATTAAGTGTATTTTTCTTTTAGTTTTCCCCTTATTTACTTTTTAAATAGATTTTTGCTCCTTTGCCCACATGAAACCTATCTTAATTTAGATTCATTTAATAGTTTGTAACAACCCGGAAAACACGAGCCAATTAAAAAAATTTAAATTGGTCATTTCAAAGGAATTTGAACAATTGAAATAGAACATTTCAATAAAATAGTGAATTAGAAATGGTGAGTCAGTTTGAAAATTTGAATTCAAACTTTGACTGACTGTACAGGGTGGAAAATATAACGGATTTTAGCGAAACCAAAAATATTTAAATCTGTTAGTGAATACCTTTCTAATGAATCTGAAAAATCGAAGTTTCATAACGGGAATCAAAAGTTATGGCCGAATGAATTTTCAGAAAGGTCGCTATATAGAATATGTAGCCCTGGAAAGTTGATATTTTGCAAACGACCTCGGAATCCGACGAAACCACTTTTGTTGGGTCCGGGATGTCAAATTATTGCTAGGTTTCAAATTTCATAATTTTTGAAGCTAGTATGTGAACGTGGCAAAAGAAAATGTGTTTGGTCAGTTTCTATTAGATTGGATCGACCAGAAAATGACCATTTTTCAAACGATCTCAGAATTCGACGAAACTAGTTTTGTTGGGACCGTAGCGTCAAAACATAGCTAGATTTATTTTTCTGGAATTTTTCGAATCAGTTTGTGGCCCTGGCAAATTGAAATGTACGTTCAAAGTTAAAATTAAATGTTTTATACTTTAATTTGAAAAATAACTGGCTGTAACAGTCGAATTGGCCAACGAAACATATCCCATTGTGTCCGGGATGGGGGTATTTAGCTAGGGGCGACAGTCGTTGGGTTTGAATTGGTGTCCGTGTGGAGAAACAGTATTTTAAAATATAATAAAACCATGGGCCAATCAAAATTAGCCATTCATTATTTAAAAAAAAACGCGAAACCCTATTCTTCTTCCCCGATCGACGGCGACGCGAGCTCCAACCTTCCCCTTCAAATCGTCGCCGCCTCAGCCCCCTATCGTCGCCGCCGCCACCACCAGTCGACACCGCCGCCTCCCCTCTTCCAATTCGACCTACCCTCGTTACCTCCCTCCTCCCCATCGATGAGAACAAGGCCCAGGAAGTCCGACACTTCCCAGCGTCGCCCCAATCGCCACCGACCACCGAACCACCCCAAACCGCCACCGACCGTGTAATAACCCGGAAATTCTGGGCCAGTTTAAAATTTTTATTTTGGCCATTTTAGCGAATTTTGATTATTTAAAATGAAATATTTTAAATAATATTGACGAGAAAATTTATTTTGAATAGAATTCGACGTATATATTATATACGTCGTCGTTAGAATATAAATATTTATTTATATTTATAAATAGAATTGAAAATGGCGCGGTAGTTCGATAATTCAATTTCAAACTTCAATTGAATGTACCGGGTGCAAAACAATCCGGATTTTAGTGAAACCAAAAATGATGGGATCTAATTGGTAATATCTTTCCAACGAATCCGAAAAATCGAAATTTCATAGCGGGAATCAAAAGATATGTCCAGTTGAAAATTCTGAATAGTCGCTATGGAATTCAGGCCCTTAAAAATGGACATTTTGCAAATGACCTCGGATTTCGACGAAACCAGTTTTGTTGGGTCCGTGATGTCAAGTTATTGATAGGTTTCAAATTTCATAATTTTTCGAATCAATATGTGAGCGTGGCAAAGGAAAACGTGTTTTGACCATTTCAGTTGATTTTAATCGACTGGAAATTGGCCATTTTTCTAACGGTCTCAGAATTCGACGAAACTAGTTTTGTTAGACCGTATCGTCAATACGAAGCTAGAAAATATTTTTCTGGAATTTTTCTAGTTAGTATGTGACCCCGGTAATTTGAAATGTACGTTTAAAATTCAATATAGTAATTTAAATGTAAATTCAACGGAAAACTGATTGTAACGATCGAATCAGCTTGCGATACATATCCCATTGTGTTCGGAATGGGGGTAAAACGCTAGGGACGACAGGCGGTGGGCCTCGTTTCGAGGTCGTATGTAAAAGTCAACATTTAGGAATTAAAAAAAAAAAAATCATTCTCTCTCCCCTCCCCCTTATTTCATTCTGCCCCCCCCCCCTATTTCTTCATTCGATTTACAGAAACGAAAAAAAAAAAAAAACCCTTCAGCCCCCTTTTATCCCAAATCGCACCTTTGATCTCCACGCTGCCCGACCTCCTGCCACCGCCGCCTAACCTCGTCGCTGGCCCCCCCTTCTCTTCGCGATCCCCTTCCTCCTCCACCCCTGTCGAAGGCCTCTCCCCTCCTCCAATGGTGAGCGCGAGCCCCAAACTTCAATGCCGCAGGCCCCTAACGCGTCGAACCCTCCACCGTGAGCCACACTTCCACCTCCGACCTCAGATCCGCAAGCCCCACCCCTCTTGTTCGATTTCCCTCCGATCGATTGAGGTCCTGACACTATACGCAGTGAGTTTTTTTTCTCTTTTTCTTTATTTGTTTTAGTTTAATAGTATATATTAATACATAGTTTAAAACAGTGTTTTTTTTTTAAAAATATCAATAGCATTGTTGGAAAAAAAATATAAAATAAAATTTGATTTTGAAAAGATAAAAGTAGAATTTTTATCGCATGTATTCTATTTATAAGATAGTCAGGTTCAGAAATTATTTCTGAAAAGATAAAATATGATTTTTAAAGATCGGATTTTTAGATAACAAAAGCTCGGATTTTTAGATAAGAAAGGTCGGATTTTTAATTACAAAAGATCGGATTTTTAGATAACAAAAGATAGGATTTTTAGATAACAAAAGGTTGGATTTTTAGATAACTAAAGGTCGGATTTTTAGTAAAGTAAAGATTTGATTTTTGCGGTATAAAAATAAAAATATGATTTTTATATTTTTAAAGTATTAAAAATATGATTTTTATATTTTTAAAGTATTAAAAATATAATCTTTATAATGTAGAGAAAGTAAAAATGTGATTTTTATATAATTTATAGCATAGTAAAAATATGGTTTTTATATATTGAACTTCGAAATAAAAATATGATTTTTATATATTGAACTTCGAAATAAAAATATGATTTTTATATATTGAACTTCGAAATAAAAATATGATTTTTATATATTGAACTTCGAAATAAAAATATGATTTTTATATATTGAACTTCGAAATAAAAATATGATTTTTATATATTGAACTTCGAAATAAAAATATGATTTTTATATATGGAATAGCGAAGTAAAAATTCGATTTTTACATAGGTAGTGAAAGCGGACAACGAAGGTAACAAAAAGGCGAGATCGATGAGGATTTCTATCAAAGAAGGGTCAAGATGTTTGGATAGCTTTCGGTGAGAATTTCTCACCTTTCAATTTATTTTTCTAGTTATATATATACTAGGATGCAGACGGTGCTTAGTAGCACCCGACACAATCGTCCACAGACCATGGACTTGTTTGTTTGATTGCGAAAATAAGTTAGATTGTTTGATTGAAATTGAGTTGTTTGGGTGAATTGAATGAATTTGATTGATGTGTGAATGGCGTGGGCCTTCACTAGACCGGGGATGAGGCTAGGCCTCGTCCCGTTTCTAGTATCGTGCCGTTATGCCGCCGAAATTTTCTAAAATAAGTTAGAAAAATAGAAGTATCATTTTATTTAAAGAATGAACTGAATAGAAATTCATATGTTGGAATATAATATTTTATCGTTAAAAATATAATTTTTAACGTGGAAGTGAATAAAATAAAATATTCATTTACAAACCGGACGGTTTGTTTATGTACACTGATTTGACTGACATTGATTGGGACGATAAATTTTACACATCGCCCAACTGCACAAATAAAATATTTGTTTGATTGTTTGAAACCCCACACGGGTGTTAGGATGAAATATGCAGTTCACTCATCCTGATTGATTAAGTATGTCGATCGATTGATTGACAGGCTGTTATAAGCGTTAGATAGCTATATTTGATGCTTATACAGTGTAGTGCACTTTGGTTGATGGTTGATTATTTTTCAATGCTATTATATACATGTGTTGTATGAAAATCCATATAATTAACTTTATATGGTAATTGATTGGGCCTCATTCCAATTTGAAAAACAAAGAATATTATAAAATAAAAGTTCATGTGTTGACAGTACTCATCCATTGAGATTGGTCATGTGTTGAACGAAATATTTTAGTAATAAAATTTACACCTTTATCGATATAAAATAAAAGTTCATGTGTTGACAGTACTCATCCATTGAGATTGGTCATGTGTTGAACGAAATATTTTAGTAATAAAATTTACACCTTTATCGATATAAAATAAAAGTTCATGTGTTGACAGTACTCATCCATTGAGATTGGTCATGTGTTGAACGAAATATTTTAGTAATAAAATTTACACCTTTATCATTATAAAATAACAGTTCATGTGTTGACAGTACTCATCCATTGAGATTGGTCATGTGTTGAACGAAATATTTTAGTAATAAAATTTACATCTTTATCGATATAAAATAAAAGTTCATGTGTTGACAGTACTCATTCATTGAGATTGGTCATGTGTTGAACGAAATATTTTGATAATAACAACTATTTTGAAAAAGAAATATTGGAAATAGAATATTTGAAAATAGAAATTTATGAAGTCGTGTCGATTAGATTGACGCCATTTTGACGTGAACGATATTTATATTGATTTTATTCATTTTGAAATAAATTGAATTGAAAACGATTTCGAAATGAAATGAATTGAAAACGATTTCAAAATGGAATGAATTGAAAACGATTTCGAAATGAATTGAATTGAAAACGATTTCGAAATGAATTGAATTGAAAACGATTTCGAAATGAAATGAATTGAAAACGATTTCGAAATGAATTAAATTGAAAACGATTTCGAAATGAATTGAATATAAAACGAATTCAAATTGAATTGAAAGCAAATTGAAATGAATTCAAATTGAATTGAAATTTGAATTGAATAGAAATGAATTTTCAAACGAATTTATAAAGAAGAATTCAATTTTGATTTGAATCGAAAAGGAAGTTGAAATTGCTTTTGAAAAGAATTTAAAACTATTTATATAATTCATTTTAAATAGAAATCGACGAAATATATATTATATATATATAATATAATGGCCGAATAGAACGCGCCGCGCCGCGGCAGTTCGTGAATTTCGACCATTTATTTCAAACGGACATTACGGGAGATCCGACCGTCGGATTCTCCTAAAACCGGAACCGTTGGGTTCGTATCGAAAAGAGCTTTCTAACGAATGTTAGAAATTTGAAATCTAACGGTTGGATTTGGAGATACGTCCAAATCAAATTCGAAAAAGGTCGCTGTAAGTGCAGTTCGATGGCCATAGTTGGAAATCGACCGTACGGGCCTTGATAAAATTATTAAAAATAGTAATAATTTGTGTAAAATCATAAGAAATGATTTGGGAAGAATTGGGATGAAAAACTCCATATTTGAAAAGATAAAAATAGATTTTTATCGAATTGAACTAGTTTTGAACTAGAATTATAATTCTATTTATTTTTAGATAAATAAATTGAATTCGAAAAGGGTTTTAAAAATAACCAAAATTTCCAATGATTGCATTGGAATGGATTTGAATCGAAATTGTCTTCGGAATATTTCGATGTTGGAATTCGTGATTATACAGATGTTGTTATGGAAATTTGAAAGATATATATTTATATCGTTATTTTCAATACGACATTTGTTAATCGTAGAATTTGATATTGAATATAAGCCGATATATTTTCTATTCAGAGCCTTATATTGAATATCAAATGTGATTTGGGTTTGTCGTGAATGGTGTCTTCACTAACACTGTTCTTGAACCCAGTTGAGAAAAGATTAAATCTTTTTATTTTGATTTAATGAAGTGTACCAATTAAATAATATTTAATTGGAATTGAATTGATATTGATTTTTGGGTTTATCGTGGACAGTGTTTTAAATAACACTCGTTCTTTAACCCGATAATTAATGAAGGTGATTTTGGGTTTATTGTGAACTGTGTTTTTAAATGACACGGATTCTTTAACCCAGTTAACGATTAAAACTAAGTTGAGTTTTAATGAATCTTTAATTAGATTGAAATGGTCGAGAATGGAGTATCACCAGTTTTGCTCCAGGCGATAGTTGAATCTTTAATTAGATTTGAACGTGAAGTGGTAATTGAATTTACCGATAACACCGTGGTGTTAGATATGAAGTATCACCAGTTTTACTTCATGGGATGAATAGATTGGGATTGGGAAATTAAAACAAATGATTACTTCGGTAAGGTTCGTTAATCCCAACTAGTTGAATCGAAATTCAAAAGATGATAAAAGAATTAATTCAAGGAATTTATCTTGGATAAAATTAATGGGAACCTTTCCCTATGAATGTGAAATTTAGAAACTAACTGTCGGTTAGCTAAGCAGAATGGTTTTCTGGATATTGATCTGATGTTGGTTTCGGCCTTCGGGGTTAATATTTGGGGAATTATTCTCTTGATTAATTTACGGTTAGTGACTAATGAATTGGAATGAGGCGTATGTTGTGTTTGTGTAACACTTATTTAAAATATACGCGAGTTATTCGGAAAGACCGGGTTTATCCCATTCTGAATAACTGATACGACGATAAGTCGAAGATGAAGACGATGGTCGAAGACCGGAGGTCTTCACGTCGTTTGGGTAATTACTGATGATCTTGATTGGGCTGTACACCCAAGAAGATGGAAACAGTTAGTGATCGTCCAGACGTAATTGGAGATCGATGGATATGCGGGGTACTAGGTGCCTCCGGTTTCGTTCAGACCCAGAACGAACTTGTAAATGGACTGTGTGTCTGACATTGGATTTTAGTCTGTGTGATTGATCTCTATTAAATATATATCTGTTTGGCGGCGGAGAATTTATTCTCTTGCTTAACGCCCTTCTCTGAGACGTACGAGCTCAGGGGTTATATATTGATGGATATCAAACGCATGGGGTGAATTGCCTGTGTGGCATGCCTAAGTGGCAATTGATCGAGGCTTCTGTTGAAAAGCAAAGTCTTGTGGTGATGATCAAAGCACGGCCTTTGTGGCGTAGCTTTGTGTAACGGTTTTCCTCACGAGTTTCACACCCGGTATGAACCAAAAACGGGAGACGGACGTCAGGGAGGGCATGCGTTTCTTTCTAGCTAGAAGTGGCGTCAGTGGTTTTACACGCCCTGACGAGTTTGACTTATGTGGTTGTTGCTGTTGCGAGGCGCCTCGGATTGATCGGTCGTTCTCGAACCGATGGAGTCATTTAGTTGGCTCGTTTACGCCCCATAGGGCGGGGAAATGCATGTTCAGGGTTTAAGTTTAATCCACATCGGTGGACTGGCCCTGAGGATCCAAGGGCCCACCTGAGTCTGGGTCCTGAGGCTCGGGCTAGACAGTCTCGAATCGGTTGAGGACTATCTTTTGCCTCGGTTCATAGATGGAAATCCAATTTCCAAATACGTGACATTTGCGGTTTTATTTGTAAACCTATATATGGCGACATAGTGGCATGGGACGCTCATGCCGCCTATGATTGATACTTATGATTTGAAGTTGTTTTATACACTATGCACTTATAATAGTATCAAATGATTTGTTTTAACCGTATCAAGCATTCTTTGGCCGTTATAAGGGAAAACCCTATCCTCGGCTGCGTTGCATTGTGTGATGGGACCTGGGTCTTATAACAGCTTCATTTTTCTTTATTTAGCATTGTGCTGTTTGTTTTATGCACTGGGATTCTTGGGAGGAAACCCGTTCCGTGTTATACGGCGTGGTCCCTTGATTTACCTATTTTTAAAATAAAGATTTATAACTGTTTTAGTTCTCACACCAGTCCCATGACTGACCTTGAGTTTATTGTTTTAACCTAAACTCTGGGTGCCCCTATTTTGACACGGGCAGCTAGTAGTTTTGGTTTTGCAGATTTTTATTCACAGGATCCTGGTTTACAGCTGGAACGATATCCGGAAAGCTTTGTATCCGTATATCTCTTCTAGTTGTGCATTGTATTATTTTCCGCTGCTATGTATTTAAATGTAATTTAAATCTCTGATATTTCTGTGTAATATTCATTTATACTCTGTATATTCTTGTAATCTGATGCATTGTTGTAATATACAATGAAATGTTCTTTTGTATGCGTTTTTTGTTGTTGTCCTGTTCTCAAACGATAGGGCGTTTCGAACGGCCTGGATCGGTTTAGCGACTGGTTCGGACCGAGCGAAATTCCTTCTCGTCACAGTTGGTATCAGAGCTTTGGTTTACAAAGCTCAGAGAACAAGGCACATTAGAACCATATGAAAGAATTCATCAGATATTGGATTAGTAATATCCAACGGGAATGACTCGTTAGAGATGGGATCAGTAGTATCCTAGAACGAGTGTGAAGAGTAAATTTTTAAAGTGAAAACAAATTTTTGTTTTGTAAATTTAAATCAATTATTCGTATTTGATTATCTATTTATATTGATGTGGACAATCCAGTATATACAGATTTTGCGTATACGTCTGATCCGCGTGTATTCGAATTTTTAATATACTGGATAGATATAGAATTACACTCTAGTCGCCCGGGGGTGATTCTGATGATTGATCGATCATCATCCGAATTTATGTTCGAGTGACGAAAGTGGACTTTCTATATATTTCCTATTGATTGGTGTGAGAACCAAAATTAGATAGGGCTTATTGTTGTGATTTGGCATCAAAAAAATATATGAGATTTTTGACTATATATCAAAGTTATGAATTTCAAATGATAATTCACTAATTGATTGATGTTTGGGTTGTTTGTTTATTTGTTTGCTAATTTTGAACCATTTAGCCTAATTGAATCAAGTAATGAATTATATTGAAAATTGGTTGCATTTGCTTGCATATACATATACTTACATTGAACAGGTCATAGCAAGGAGGCTAGAGCAGAAAATAAAATTTGTTTGCCCGACAAATAGGTACATGTTTACTACATAATTTACTGTTTTGTTTGGGTGATGATGATTTTATGAGCCTATTGGCTAGCCGCTTGGCTTTTTCTTTTTCTTTTTGAGATCTGAAGGACCGGGGAAGCTATTTGAAATTCCCCAATGCTCCCGGTGCAGGGGAGGTTATGGCGAAATTTTTCGAAAATTTAGGGTGTTAGCCAAATTTTTGAAGTTTTAAAAAATTCTCAGAAACTAAAGAGTTGGAGAATGGAAACCAGATCGAACGTAGAGTTGATTAATCAAACCACTTTCGACTTTGTTCCTTTTCGGGGACGAAAAGTTTTAAGTGGGGGAGATTGTAATAACCCGGAAATTCTGGGCCAGTTTAAAATTTTTATTTTGGCCATTTTAGCGAATTTTGATTATTTAAAATGAAATATTTTAAATAATATTGACGAGAAAATTTATTTTGAATAGAATTCGACGTATATATTATATACGTCGTCGTTAGAATATAAATATTTATTTATATTTATAAATAGAATTGAAAATGGTGCGGTAGTTCGATAATTCAATTTCAAACTTCAATTGAATGTACCGGGTGCAAAACAATCCGGATTTTAGTGAAACCAAAAATGATGGGATCTAATTGGTAATATCTTTCCAACGAATCCGAAAAATCGAAATTTCATAGCGGGAATCAAAAGATATGTCCAGTTGAAAATTCTGAATAGTCGCTATGGAATTCAGGCCCTTAAAAATGGACATTTTGCAAATGACCTCGGATTTCGACGAAACCAGTTTTGTTGGGTCCGTGATGTCAAGTTATTGCTAGGTTTCAAATTTCATAATTTTTCGAATCAATATGTGAGCGTGGCAAAGGAAAACGTGTTTTGACCATTTCAGTTGATTTTAATCGACTGGAGATTGGCCATTTTTCTAACGGTCTCAGAATTCGACGAAACTAGTTTTGTTAGGATCGTATCGTCAATACGAAGCTAGAAAATATTTTTCTGGAATTTTTCTAGTTAGTATGTGACCCCGGTAATTTGAAATGTACGTTTAAAATTCAATATAGTAATTTAAATGTAAATTCAACGGAAACTGATTGTAACGATCGAATCAGCTTGCGATACATATCCCATTGTGTTCGGAATGAGGGTAAAACGCTAGGGACGACAGGCGGTGGGCCTCGTTTCGAGGTCGTATGTAAAAGTCAACATTTAGGAATTAAAATAAATTAATAAAAAAAAAAGAAATCATTCTCTCTCCCCTCCCCCTTATTTCATTCTGGCCCCCCCTATTTCTTCATTCGATTTACAGAAACAAAAAAAAAAAAAAAAAAAAACCCTTCAGCCCCCTTTTATCCCAAATCGCACCTTTGATCTCCACGCTGCCCGACCTCCTGCCACCGCCGCCTAACCTCGTCGCTGGCCCCCCCTTCTCTTCTCGATCCCCTTCCTCCTCCACCCCTGTCGAAGGCCTCTCCCCTCCTCCAATGGTGAGCGCGAGCCCCAAACTTCAATGCCGTAGGCCCCTAACGCGTCGAACCCTCCACCGTGAGCCACACTTCCACCTCCGACCTCAGATCCGCAAGCCCCACCCCTCTTGTTCGATTTCCCTCCGATCGATTGAGGTCCTGACACTATACGCAGTGAGTTTTTTTTCTCTTTTTCTTTATTTGTTTTAGTTTAACAATATATATTAATACATAGTTTAAAACAGTGTTGTTTTTTTTAAAAGTATCAATAGCATTGTTGGAAAAAAAAAATTGATTTTGAAAAGATAAAAGTAGAATTTTTATCGCATGTATTCTATTTATAAGATAGTCAGGTTCAGAAATTATTTCTGAAAAGATAAAATATGATTTTTAAAGATCGGATTTTTAGATAACAAAAGCTCGGATTTTTAGATAAGAAAGGTCGGATTTTTAATTACAAAAGATCGGATTTTTAGATAACAAAAGATAGGATTTTTAGATAACAAAAGGTTGGATTTTTAGATAACTAAAGGTCGGATTTTTAGTAAAGTAAAGATTTGATTTTTGCGGTATAAAAATAAAAATATGATTTTTATATTTTTAAAGTATTAAAAATATGATTTTTATATTTTTAAAGTATTAAAAATATAATCTTTATAATGTAGAGAAAGTAAAAATTTGATTTTTATATAATGTATAGCATAGTAAAAATATGGTTTTTATATATTGAACTTCGAAATAAAAATAGCGAAGTAAAAATTCGATTTTTACATAGGTAGTGAAAGCGGACAACGAAGGTAACAAAAAGGCGAGATCGATGAGGATTTCTATCAAAGAAGAGTCAAGATGTTTGGATAGCTTTCGGTGAGAATTTCTCACCTTTCAATTTATTTTTCTAGTTATATATATACTAGGATGCAGACGGTGCTTAGTAGCACCCGACACAATCGTCCACAGACCATGGACTTGTTTGTTTGATTGCGAAAATAAGTTAGATTGTTTGATTGAAATTGAGTTGTTTGGGTGAATTGAATGAATTTGATTGATGTGTGAATGGCGTGGGCCTTCACTAGACCGGGGATGAGGCTAGGCCTCGTCCCGTTTCTAGTATCGTGCCGTTATGCCGCCGAAATTTTCTAAAATAAGTTAGAAAAATAGAAGTATCATTTTATTTAAAGAATGAACTGAATAGAAATTCATATGTTGGAATAGAATATTTTATCGTTAAAAATATAATTTTTAACGTGGAAGTGAATAAAATAAAATATTCATTTACAAACCGGACGGTTTGTTTATGTACACTGATTTGACTGACATTGATTGGGACGATAAATTTTACACATCGCCCAACTGCACAAATAAAATATTTGTTTGATTGTTTGAAACCCCACACGGGTGTTAGGATGAAATATGCAGTTCACTCATCCTGATTGATTAAGTATGTCGATCGATTGATTGACAGGCTGTTATAAGCGTTAGATAGCTATATTTGATGCTTATACAGTGTAGTGCACTTTGGTTGATGGTTGATTATTTTTCAATGCTATTATATACATGTGTTGTATGAAAATCCATATAATTAACTTTATATGGTAATTGATTGGGCCTCATTCCAATTTGAAAAACAAAGAATATTATAAAATAAAAGTTCATGTGTTGACAGTACTCATCCATTGAGATTGGTCGTGTGTTGAACGAAATATTTTAGTAATAAAATTTACACCTTTATCGATATAAAATAAAAGTTCATGTGTTGACAGTACTCATCCATTGAGATTGGTCATGTGTTGAACGAAATATTTTAGTAATAAAATTTACACCTTTATCATTATAAAATAACAGTTCATGTGTTGACAGTACTCATCCATTGGGATTGGTCATGTGTTGAACGAAATATTTTAGTAATAAAATTTACATCTTTATCGATATAAAATAAAAGTTCATGTGTTGACAGTACTCATTCATTGAGATTGGTCATGTGTTGAACGAAATATTTTGATAATAACAACTATTTTGAAAAAGAAATATTGGAAATAGAATATTTGAAAATAGAAATTTATGAAGTCGTGTCGATTAGATTGACGCCATTTTGACGTGAACGATATTTATATCGATTTTATTCATTTTGAAATAAATTGAATTGAAAACGATTTCGAAATGAAATGAATTGAAAACGATTTCGAAATGGAATGAATTGAAAACGATTTCGAAATGAATTGAATCGAATACGATTTCGAAATGAATTGAATTGAAAACGATTTCGAAATGAAATGAATTGAAAACGATTTCGAAATGAATTAAATTGAAAACGATTTCGAAATGAATTGAATATAAAACGAATTCAAATTGAATTGAAAGCAAATTGAAATGAATTCAAATTGAATTGAAATTTGAATTGAATAGAAATGAATTTTCAAACGAATTTATAAAGAAGAATTCAATTTTGATTTGAATCGAAAAGGAAGTTGAAATTGCTTTTGAAACGAATTTAAAACTATTTATATAATTCGTTTTAAATAGAAATCGACGAAATATATATTATATATATTATATATATAATATAATGGCCGAATAGAACGCGCCGCGCCGCGGCAGTTCGTGAATTTCGACCATTTATTTCAAATGGACATTACGGGAGATCCGACCGTCGGATTCTCCTAAAACCGGAACCGTTGGGTTCGTATCGAAAAGAGCTTTCTAACGAATGTTAGAAATTTGAAATCTAACGGTTGGATTTGGAGATACGTCCAAATCAAATTCGAAAAAGGTCGCTGTAAGTGCAGTTCGATGGCCATTGTTGGAAATCGACCGTACGGGCCTTGATAAAATTATTAAAAATAGTAATAATTTGTGTAAAATCATAAGAAATGATTTGGGAAGAATTGGGATGAAAAACTCCATATTTGAAAAGATAAAAATAGATTTTTATCGAATTGAACTAGTTTTGAACTAGAATTATAATTCTATTTATTTTTAAATAAATAAATTGAATTCGAAAAGGGTTTTAAAAATAACCAAAATTTCCAATGATTGCATTGGAATGGATTTGAATCGAAATTGTCTTCGGAATATTTCGATGTTGGAATTCGTGATTATACAGATGTTGTTATAGAAATTTGAAAGAAATATATTTATATCGTTATTTTCAATACGACATTTGTTAATCGTAGAATTTGATATTGAATATAAGCCGATATATTTTCTATTCAGAGCCTTATATTGAATATCAAATGTGATTTGGGTTTGTCGTGAATGGTGTCTTCACTAACACTGTTCTTGAACCCAGTTGAGAAAAGATTAAATCTTTTTATTTTGATTTAATGAAGTGTACCAATTAAATAATATTTAATTGGAATTGAATTGATATTGATTTTTGGGTTTATCGTGGACAGTGTTTTAAATAACACTCGTTCTTTAACCCGATAATTAATGAAGGTGATTTTGGGTTTATTGTGAACTGTGTTTTTAAATGACACGGATTCTTTAACCCAGTTAACGATTAAAACTAAGTTGAGTTTTAATGAATCTTTAATTAGATTGAAATGGTCGAGAATGGAGTATCACCAGTTTTGCTCCAGGCGATAGTTGAATCTTTAATTAGATTTGAACGTGAAGTGGTAATTGAATTTACCGATAACACCGTGGTGTTAGATATGAAGTATCACCAGTTTTACTTCATGGGATGAATAGGTTGGGATTGGGAAATTAAAACAAATGATTACTTCGGTAAGGTTCGTTAATCCCGACTAGTTGAATCGAAATTCAAAAGATGATAAAAGAATAAATTCAAGGAATTTATCTTGGATAAAATTAATGGGAACCTTTCCCTATGAATGTGAAATTTAGAAACTAACTGTCGGTTAGCTAAGCAGAATGGTTTTCTGGATTTTGATCTGATGTTGGTTTCGGCCTTCGGGGTTAATATTTGGGGAATTATTCTCTTGATTAATTTACGGTTAGTGACTAATGAATTGGAATGAGGCGTATGTTGTGTTTGTGTAACACTTATTTAAAATATACGCGAGTTATTCGGAAAGACCGGGTTTATCCCATTCTGAATAACTGATACGACGATAAGTCGAAGATGAAGACGATGGTCGAAGACCGGAGGTCTTCACGTCATTTGGGTAATTACTGATGATCTTGATTGGGCTGTACACCCAAGAAGATGGAAACAGTTAGTGATCGTCCAGACGTACTTGGAGATCGATGGATATGCGGGGTACTAGGTGCCTCCGGTTTCGTTCAGACCCAGAACGAACTTGTAAATGGACTGTGTGTCTGACATTGGATTTTAGTCTGTGTGATTGATCTCTATTAAATATATATCTGTTTGGCGGCGGAGAATTTATTCTCTTACTTAACGCCCTTCTCTGAGACGTACGAGCTCAGGGGTTATATATTGATGGATATCAAACGCATGGGGTGAATTGCCTGTGTGGCATGCCTAAGTGGCAATTGATCGAGGCTTCTGTTAAAAAGCAAAGTCTTGTGGTGATGATCAAAGCACGGCCTTTGTGGCGTAGCTTTGTGTAATGGTTTTCCTCGCGAGTTTCACACCCGGTATGAACCAAAAATGGGAGACAGACGTCAGGGAGGGCATGCGTTTCTTTCTAGCTAGAAGTGGCGTCAGTGGTTTTACACGCCCTGACGAGTTTGACTTATGTGGTTGTTGCTGTTGCGAGGCGCCTCGGATTGATCGGTCGTTCTCGAACCGATGGAGTCATTTAGTTGGCTCGTTTACGCCCCATAGGGCGGGGAAATGCATGTTCAGGGTTTAAGTTTAATCCATATCGGTGGACTGGCCCTGAGGATCCAAGGGCCCACCTGAGTCTGGGTCCTGAGGCTCGGGCTAGACAGTCTCGAATCGGTTGAGGACTATCTTTTGCCTCGGTTCATAGATGGAAATCCAATTTCCAAATACGTGACATTTGCGGTTTTATTTGTAAACCTATATATGGCGACATAGTGGCATGGGACGCTCATGCCGCCTATGATTGATACTTATGATTTGAAGTTGTTTTATACACTATGCACTTATAATAGTATCAAATGATTTGTTTTAACCGTATCAAGCATTCTTTGGCTGTTATAAGGGAAAACCCTATCCTCGGCTGCGTTGCATTGTGTGATGGGACCTGGGTCTTATAACAGCTTCATTTTTCTTTATTTAGCATTGCGCTGTTTGTTTTATGCACTGGGATTCTTGGGAGGAAACCCGTTTCGTGTTATACGGCGTGGTCCCTTGATTTACCTATTTTTAAAATAAAGATTTATAACTGTTTTAGTTCTCACACCAGTCCCATGACTGACCTGGAGTTTATTGTTTTAACCTAAACTCTGGGTGCCCCTATTTTGACACGGGCAGCTAGTAGTTTTGGTTTTGCAGATTTTTATTCACAGGATCCTGGTTTACAGCTGGAACGATATCCGGAAAGCTTTGTATCCGTATATCTCTTCTAGTTGTGCATTGTATTATTTTCCGCTGCTATGTATTTAAATGTAATTTAAATCTCTGATATTTCTGTGTAATATTCATTTATACTCTGTATATTCTTGTAATCTGATGCATTGTTGTAATATACAATGAAATGTTCTTTTGTATGCGTTTTTTTTTGTTGTCCTGTTCTCAAACGATAGGGCGTTTCGAACGGCCTGGATCGGTTTAGCGACTGGTTCGGACCGAGCGAAATTCCTTCTCGTCATGGTGACCGACTCCCCTCTCCTCTCTCTTCCACGTCAGCACCTCCGATCATCCCCTCGTGTCTCGGTTTTCGCGAAAACCACAACCCTAGTTTTGAACCATCGTGAAAGGTGAGTTCTTTTTGATGTTTGCACTTTAAAAAATCATATCTTTATGGTGTGTTGACGAAATTCGATGAAACAGGAAACATCGGGACCGCAAGGAAGCTCTCTACCACATAGAAGAGACCGCGGATTTTTCTGAGTCATCTACGATTTTTAGCACTCCGAAAACCAATGTGAGATATCTAAATTAAATGAATTTGAATGGAAAATGTCGTGTATAAATTATATAAGCGAAATATAAATTACATACGTGTTGTATACCTCATGTACATGCGATGTGTAAGCTATATAAGCGAAGTATGAATTATACATGCATAGAATAATTGATATAGGTGTTGAAATGCAAGTGAAATATAACAATAATATATATATATATATATATATATATATATATATATATATATATATATATACTCCCCTCGTCCACAAACCATGGACGATATTTATTGTGTGAATTGGTGTGAAATATTGGATGAAAAATGCGAATGTTTGAATAATTGTTTGTGGTTGATATTGTTTGGTTGTGGTTGAAAAATACCCATTGGTGATAGAAATGATTTGGAAATAATTGTGGAAATAAAAATAAAACATGCTGCCTGCGTGCGAAGTAGATGCATGAATCCCCAATGTCAAAAACCGCGAGGTTTTAAGGTAGAGCGAGGAGCCGTACTAGGGACGGTGCCGGTTTTAACTACACTGCCGTTATGCTGCCGAAATTTTGAATAATATTCATGTGTTAGAAATTATTTTCATTTGTTGAAATTATCTTCATGCGTTGAAATTAAAGTCATATGTTGAAACTATATTCATGTGTGGAAATGTTCATGTGTTAAAAAGTGATGTGTGAAAATTAAATTCATTTGTGAATGAATGAAGTGTCTAAACAATAAAAATCACATTTTTATAATATATATGAAGTATGAAAAATATTCGCCTTATATATATAAATAGTTTCAATAATAAAAATTTCATCTTTCTTATATGAACAACATATATAAAATATCCATGTGTGGAGATGCTCATGTGTTGAGAAGTGTGTGTATTGGAAAAGTTCATGTGCTGAATAAAAAGATCGAACAATAAAAATTACATTTTTATTGAAATTATAAAGTGTTGAAACATTCATGTGTTGAATAAATATTTTAAATGATAAAAATACCATTTTTATCATATTTGTGATATGCTAAAGATATGCGAGCGTTGAAATAAATATTTTTGAACAAAATATTATTTTTAACATGCATAGAAACTAAATAAAATAGTCATGTGTTGAAATATATTTTAGCTCGCCAAAATTATCATCTTTGAAATGTGAAGTGTTGAAAATAGCCACTTGTTCAAATAAATATGCGTGAGTTGAAATATACATTAATTAGCTAATGATATGATTTTTGCCTATGCATGCAACAATAGAATGAATGGTGTTTTTAGACCGAAGTAAATCAAATATGAAGTTGAATGGAAAATGATAAGTGATGAGAATTGCATATATGTACATGCATATTTATTGAACAGGTTATAGCAAAGGGGCTAGAGAAGAGGAATAAAATTTTGTGCCCGACAAATAGGTACACATTTACTGTTTTGTTTGGGTGATGATTTCATGAGCCTGTTGGCTAGCCGCTTGGCTTTTTCTTTTTCTTTTTGATATGAGACGCCCATGTGGCTATTTGGGAATTTTCCCAGCCCCTCCCGTACAAAGGAGGTTATGGCGAAATTTTCCAAAATATAAAGGCGTTAGTGAAATATTTGAAGTGAAAACGATATAGGAATTTTTGAATGAACTATATTTATATAAATATATAAATATAAATAAAATTAAAACGAAACGTGGCCGTGCAGCTCGTGTTTTAAAACCGTGATTTCAAACGACTAGTGCGGGAAATCCGACCATTGGATTTTCCCGAAACAGCAACCGTTGGGTTCGCCTTGGAAATATCTTCCCAACGGCACCAACTTTGTGAAGATCCGACGGTTGGATTGTCTGGAATGTTTAATTCAAATCTGAAGAAAAACAGCACCAGAAACGATTATATTTATATATATATAAAAATATAATTAAATTAAATTGAATAACAACGTGCAGTTCGTAAATTGAAATCGTAACTTCAAACGACTAGTGTGGAAGATCCGACCGTCGGATTTTCTCAAAACTGAAACCGTTGGATTCGTTTTGAAATGATCTTTCTAATGATATAAAATTTGTGAAGATCCAACGGTTAGATTTTCAGATATGTGTAAAACAAATTTAGTGAAAAACAATGTCAGTGCATCGGCATGACCTGAATCATTGTTTAATTAAATATGGTCGTTTTAAATAAATAAAAATGGCGATATATCGTTATAAAATACTATAGACGATATAGAGTGGAAATAAACCAATTTTGTTGTGTTTGCTTGATATGTGATGGTTGAAAGTATTTAACATGAAAATTATAACTAAAGAACTGAAATGTGAATGTTGAATAGTCCAACCATGTGATAAATTGATTTGAAAATCTAAATATACGTGGGTTATTTGAAAAGGCCGAGTTCATCTCATTTCAAATAATCGATCGACATTGAGAAGTCGAAGAGTCGAAGACGGTTGAAGACCGACGATCTTCACACTAGATGGATGGGCGCTACTGATGCTCGTGATTGGAGTAGCTACCGTGAAGGAGCTGAAGTAGTAGCCGTCCAAACATACTGTTGATTGTACGGATATGCGAGGAATTGGTGCCTCCGGTTTCGTTCAAACCCAGAACGAACTTGTAAATGGACTGTGTGTCTGACATTGGATTTTGTTCTATGCTGATTGATCTCTGTTAAATATATATCTGTTTGGCGGCGGAGAATTTATTCTCTTGCTTAACGCCCTTCTCTGTGACGTACGAGCTCAGAGGTTATGTATTGATAGAAATCAGTCGCATGGAGTGGATTGCCTGTGTGGCACGCCTAAGTGGCATATGATCAAGGCTTCTGTTGCAAAGCAAAGTCTTGTGGTTGATGATCAAAGCATGGTCTGTGTGACGTAGCTTTGTGTATAACGTGAATTCGCGAGCCTCACACCTCGGTATGAGTCAAAAACGGGATAGTGACTGCAGGAAGAGCACGACGTTTCTTTCTAGCTAAGGTGGTGTCAGTGACCTACCAGCCCTAACATTATATATACTTTTCACCTGTGTGGTTGTTGGAATATGAGGCGCCTCGATATAGGTCTGTAAGGACCGGGAAACGTGTGTTTAGGAATAATTAATCCTCAAAAGTAAGAGAGGACCGACCCTGAAGATCCAAGGATCATAGTGGGGTCCTGGGACATTTACTAGAGTGTCTCGAATCGGAGAGGAGCTTGCCCCTTGCCTCGACTCATGAAGGAATCCAATTTCCAATACGAAATATGCGGACGTGATTGTATTACTAGTACGGTGACATAGTGGTATGGGTCATTTATGTCACCTATGATTGATATTTATGATTGAAATCGCTTTTGAAACATATATGCACTAGTAATAATATCAAACACTTTTGTTTTATTCGTATGAAGCATTTTTGGCCATTATAAGGTAAAAACTCTATCCTCTGGCTTGCGTTGCATTGTGTGATGGGACCTGAGTCTTATAATGGCTTCATTTTATAAAAAGCATTGCGATGATTTAATCATTTACTTTATTATATGCACTAGCACTCATTGGAGTAAACACGTTCCGCGAAAGTGGCGTGGTCCTTTGATTTGCCTTATTATTGTTGTTAATAAGTTAAGTAGATTTCTCATACCAGTCCCATGACTGACTCGTAGTTTGTTTCACCTTGCAAACTCGGGTGCCCTCATTTTCACACGGGCAACCTAGTTACAGGTATCTGGCGCACTTTTGGCTCATGGCGAGGCTTGACTACACCGTGCTGACTTTGACTCTTTCCGCCATTTTAGTATACGTATTATGATTCCGCCATCGGCGATGTAGACTGATATTTATTTTGTGTACTCTTTATGTATGATTCCGCCTCTGGCGATGGTGACTGATTATGTATATTATGCACTAAGTTGTATCCTGCACTGTGCTCTCTGAGGTGATGATATCTATATGATTCCGCTGTCATATGTGTGTAAATTATTCCATTTTATGTTTATGCTATTATCTGTGATCTACTAATGATGGTTGATGTGTTATATTCCAATGATTATCCTTAACACCGTGTTACGGGGTTTTGGGGTCGTCACATAGTTTTAACGCATTCTTTCTTCTTTGGTTTCAGCTTTAATGTGAACTATTAGTTGCATTCAAACTTTATTTCTACTTGAAATATTTTGCTCCATTCCTAGAATCATGTTTGGATTTAGGACACTATATCTTAAGCTGATTGAAACAAATTATATTTTCCTTAATTGAATAAAGTTGTTTATCTTTACTTGCTTTATGCAGATTTTATGATCCATATATTGTGTAGTTGCAACAGCTAAAAAGAACGATCTATGCATTTCAAAGATGAAAAGAGTGGTTTCAGGCTGATTTTTGGTATTATTCCTTTTCATGATGTTTGCATTATTCTTTATAATTACCATTAGAAATTATCTTTCATATTAGAAAATTGTTTGGCACGGTGGCTGATCATAAACCAAGTAGAATTTAGTTTATTTCAAACTTTAGGCAGTTTCCTTTGTAATACATGACATAACAGGTTGTTAGATAGTATACTATTGGGTTCTTTTTTGTGTGCGTATATATTGTACGATAAACATCTACTCCATGAATATTTTCTAATACTAATAGCATGATCGGAATATGAGCACACAGTTTTAATACAAATTTAATTGCACACACTATTTACCGATTAATATGGCAAAGTACATTGATTCAAAAACCAATTTATGTGTTTGTACTGTGTACACCTCAAGCCTATGCAATATTCAACCATATACTTCACAAATGTCTGAACTTTTAGAACATTTTGGAGTTGTCTTGCAATTCTATTTCCACCCGTTGCAATCAATATCCACCCTTAAAATGGTCGATCTGGATAATTTTTGCAGAAGGAGCCAAATCTCAAACCAAATGTAATAAAGATAAATTAAATTAATAGAAAATCAGGAAAGCAAATGGATGCAATCTAGTCAAATAACAGTATTTTTTTCTTAACTGTCAAAATTCAGTTCTTGTAAATCAAGTCTGTCGCAAAATAATTGTTGTTGACAATTTAAATAGCTAGAATATCATGTATAAACATGTGAAATGCTTGGTATGTATCACAGTGGAAGGTCTGCACTTCATATAAAAAAAGGATAAGAGAGTGAATTTCCAGAATTCATAAAAGCTTCCATACGAATTTTTTGATTGACTGAACTAAGGGTCCGTTTGATTTTGAACGGGAAGGGGCATTTGAAGGGGAATTGTTGGGAACGGGGAATGTGTTCTTTTTACGAAAGGGGCATTTTGGAAGGGGCAGAGTTATTATTTTATTGTTTTTGTATATATTATTTTTAATTGTTTGTGTTTGTGTGTGTTTATTGTTGAACAGAATAGTAGAATCCAGAATACAAATTGCAAAAATAAAAATTGCAGAAATAAAAATACATAATTGCGGAATACAAATTGTAGAATTTAAAATGCAAATATAAAATTCATAATACAATGAAACTTCTTAATGCATTCCCGTGGCAACTAGTTCGTTTCGTATATTGTCTCGTACTATCGCCCTGGTGGATGTTGTTCTGGTTCTTTAAATGGGTTCTCGATCTCCGTTTCCGCGATTTGATATACTGTAATATTCTTCGAGGTATTTGTCTGGCACTAAATCAGGGTCGTCATCATATGGCATAAAATCTGGATCCCCAGCGTTGTATTTTCTGATGTAGTTGAGAATAGCCATTGTTGCAGTAACAATTTGTACTTGAACATGATATGGATACATCTACATGTTACGTAAGATGACAAACTTTTTCTTCTGACTACCAAATATTCTTTCAATAGCCATACGCAAACTAGAGTGATAGTAGTTGAAAATTTCATTTTCTGACTTCGGTTCATTCCGTGTGTCATTAAAGTCTGGTATATGATACTTCACGGATCAGTAAGGAGTTATATATCCTTCAACTAGTGGATCTACTGAATCCACTAAATAATACTGTCCAGCTGGAGGATGAGGGGAATTAAGATCTGGATTATTTATAGCTTCCCGAAATACTTTTGGCGTCGTGCGCAGTTCCTGCCCATCCCGCTCTTACAAACGTAAAAGTTAAATCAAACGCACAAACAGCCATAATATTTTGTGTAGCAGATTCTTTCCGCCCTACAAAATGTTGCATGTCTCCTTGATCCACGTGAGCCATCACATGTGTCCCATCAACAACCCTAATACAGTTTTTAAAGAAAGGATAATATCGGGGTGAAGAACGAATTTGTTCTGGGATCGGTTAAAGTGGGAATCGACCGGTCTAATAATATCGACTGCCAATAAGAGAACTGAATCCAAAACTTTATGTAAAATAACATTAATCGTACCATTTGATCATTGAAACCGCTCAACAACCTGCCTTGTAGGGGGGCCAATGCAATGGTATATAGGAATATAGCCACCATTTCTTTGACCGTTATGTGCATTGAGCGCTCCAACCCGTAATTTTCTAACCATTCACACAAGGATCTGAAACATAATCGCTTCATTCGAAAATTGCTATGACAACGATCTGCGTGTCCTGCTAGTATTTCATGAACTCAAGCGAGGCCGGAACTTAAGGAATTGTGTATTCTTCTCCTTTCCCGTGTTTGATTAGCCATCATTTCTTGAATATCTAGCACATCTTGCAAATCTTCAAGTTGAGTATGGTCCATGATGTAGTAGAGCTTGATATTTTGCATTTTGGTAGTACCTTTAAGTTGAGTATGGAGAAATTGAAATTATCAACTGATACTATTATACTGCATATAGTTTCCGACGCTAATTAAAAGCTTTTATCTATCTTCTATTTTTATTCTTAAATTCTAACTAGTCAAAAATGACGAATATTATTCTGCTTATACATAGGTATATAATAATGCTTGTTACCTTTACTCAGGCCTGGGCAATACTCGAATGGCATAAAGTATCATGATTTTGTGGACATTGTGGATCTGTGACAACTTCAATTGATGCAGAGAGGTGAAAACAATGCACAGATGAATCATGCAAGAGAAGAGCTTATCCTCGAGTTGATCCTGTATGTTGCGTATGAATTTTAGTGCATTTCCTGAGTTGATCGTAGAGCTGACCTTGTGCAACGGGTTATCATAGTGTTATCTATAGATAAAGAAGATGACTGCTGCCTTTTGAGTCGCCAATCAAGATTTGTGCCTCGCATGTGGAGTTGTCTTGACGGTTTCTTAGAGGTCAGAATTCCTATTCCGTATTTAGTCTAGTTCATTTCTAACAAGCAAGATAAAATAAGAATTAGAAAATGTTGATAGATCTTTCGTCTCAACAATTGGTTAACCTTAACATACTATGGGGACTATGTTCAGTTTTTATAGGACAATTTCATTTTAGGCTAATTGTTGAAACTACTACTACTTTACTTTTTGCTGGTTATAAAACTGCTTGTAAGCACTTTTGGCTAGTTTTATAACTGTTTGTAAGCAACATTGAAACTGAGCGCCTCAGGCTGCTTAGTTTCAAAACCGAGGCACTCAGTTTCCACTTTATCTTTTTGGTGTCTTCATTTGCTATTTGCAATTATGCATAACCGAGATTTCTGCCAATTATCAAAATATTAGAAAGAAAAATTGATTTTCTTAATTTGATAACAATTAAAAGAATAACGTTTTAATACCTGGGATGAAGGTGCTCGGATGCATCTAATATTTTGGGTTATATGTAAGGTTGGTTACATGTGAAAGCTTACCCCAGTAAATATAACTAATATTATGGGAGGCCGGTTAATACCTTAAGGGATTGTTTCCTTGTGCTTTTATCACATTTTTATGTATTTGTAGAACCATTGTGTACTCCAGATTTTCGTAGTTCTGTATTACTGCCATATATCATAATAAGTAACTTTTAGCTTTAAAAAAAATGCAGCAGCATTGAACTGCTGCTAAGCAGCAACAAGGTGGTGCAAGAAAAAGAACTATAATGAAATAAATTCTTTCAAGTTTATGCAATCTAGTTTATTACAGTAAAACATCTAAAAGTTAACAATTATCATATTTTATTCTTAAAAATAGTGGAAATATTACAATATTGTTGAGCTTGAATTGTAACAAATACTAGGAGGTATTTACTGAATGTAGATTAAATAAAACTTGCCGAAATATATGCCAGTGTTGTTTCTAGGAAATTATACCTGAAACATATATGTTAGCATGACGATAAAAGTACGACTTTTAACTTGGTCACTCTATATATATATGGTGAACAAGGTTTCTTTCTTTATAAGTAAGGGGCTGAAAGGAAGCAATAATTTGCGGCAAAATGTATATAGTGAGGATGAAAATATATTTGTTCAAGTGGAAATGAATTTAAAAAAATAACTTATCTCACACTTGATAAACTGAAATATCTTTAGAATTTATTTTAACAAAATTGAATATCATATTGTACAGTTAGTTATTTGTACTAGAAGAACGTTTGCATAAATTTTTAAATCATTTGCACACTTAAATTGAATTGCACTAAATGTGTACAATGGCTGTTGTAAACCTTCAATTGTGTCCTATCATGAAAATCCCTGCTTTCATGAGTAACAAACATGTGTAAACGGTAATAACGATCTGTTGAAACTGGGAGATATCCGGAGAATGTAATGAGTTATCTTTGTGTAGCTGGATAGCTTGCCTGCAATGGTGCAAGGTGTATATTCAGAGGATAGAACCCTGCAGCTTGAGTCAACTACCCAGTTCAAAAAATTGCTGTCTATAGGTACTTTAGTTAATTTTAAGCCGTACTATTTACAACTGTACCGGTCATGGAAACATTGAATGTTCCAGGTTTAGACTGAATGAAGTTATTACAGAGAGAAGCCCCCCAATTGAAGAAGTTATTCTATTGGGTGTCGTACCCAAATTTATCGAGTTTCTTATGAGAGAGGATCACCCTCAACTTCAGGTATTTATTAATTATTTTCTCTTTTATTTATCAGGTTATACAGTAAAGCAGTACATTGCTAATAGTATTTTACATGATAGTTTGAAGCAGCATGGGCATTTATGGATATTGCTTCGGGGACATTAGAGCATACAAATGTTGTGATTGAACATGGTATTGTACCAATATCTGTTAAGCTTCTTGGTTCTCCAAGTGATGATGTTAGAGAATAGGTACATGTTTATTTGAACATACGATTACATTCAAATTTAAAATGGTTGGAAAAACTGATTTCAGTTTAATTCACAAACATTTCAGAAAACTAGCTTCAAATTAAAAGTCTTCAAACATAATAAAACATTATTTCTTGTTTAATATGCGATTGGTATGATTAAGTTACAAAGGCTTGCCATATTGTCAAGTCAATGAGTAATACTTTTGAAAGTAAATGCTTTAGTACATTGCAATAACAATTTGACTACCTTGCTCATGACTTCTAAAGTTTTCAATGCATCCGGCTCTCTATTCAATTATATTATCTCATTCTGTCTGGTTTTCTGAATACTTCTATCTGGATAGTATAGTTTTAAATGTTCTTGGTATTCTGAATATTTCTATCTGGATAGTATAGTTAGGCACTCCATACTTATTACACGATAATACAATTCCATTTAACTTGGTTTCTGGATTAACATAGGTCAATTACATAAATGCTCATGCAACTTCTACGCTTGTTAGGGATTTGGCTGAAGTAAATGTTATAAAGAAAATCTTCAAGGACCCAATGGTTATCAAGATCAATGCTACAATGGTTTGTTTTCTTCACTTGAATAATCAAAAGCTAGAATGCAACATGTTTTTCTGTTCATCAAATCGTCCGGTCAATCTATATGTCTCGTGTATTTGTATAAACCTAGACTTTCAAAAAACAAAGGGGTTTATATCTTTATTTTAGAAAATGAAACACAAAAGGAAATTTATTAAATGAGCATGTTATTATTTGTTATACCTTAACAAAAATGATACTAGTTTAACAATAGTAGTAAATGTAATTGAAAAGGTATGAGCTAATAAGTGCAATTCATAATGGTACATATCAAATATGGAAACTGGAAAACTATTCCTAAGGAAACACATGCATCACCAAATAAATATTGTTTATTGCCAACTCCTACAAATATCTATTAAGTACAAGTTTTAAGAACGTAAGGGAATGGATGAGAACAAGGCACCTTCCTTCATATCTGTTTTACCAAATCCATGTCAGCCATTTTTACTTCATTAAATCCTCGTGATCCCATTTACGATCCTTGTATTTCTTATACAAATATAAAAAAGACAAATGCATGATTTTTTTTAATAAATGAACATAGCCACTCAAAGAACACTACAAACTTTCATGTATTGATGAATACATACTGTCTCTTAAGATTGAATTCAGCATATGTCACTGCATCACTTTGCTTTTTTGGTTCGTTACCTGAAATATTTTTGGAGTAGTTGTTAAAATGCAACTTTTCGGTTGAACAATAAATGAGCTTGTCTAAAGAAACTAACTAATCATAGTCTCTACTATTCCCTTATGAGAAATCACAACATTCAATGAAATGCTCCATGAAAATGGAAGGCAAATGTTATTGTATCCCTAATCTAAGGAGTTTTTATATTGAAAATTCAGTTCACCATATTTTTTTCATCAATCATAAATGTTCTAAGTAAGAATATTTATTGGAATGTTTTTTCTCGAATCAACTAATAAAAAAGTAAATAATTAATATATAGGAGGATAAATGAAACATGCAAAAACCTAACCTTTCTTACTAATTATCACAGGTATTTTTAAAGCATGAGGCAGAAAAACATTAGCTTTTTAGTTTGAACATGAGAAATTTTCTTGGAGATCGTCTATTGAGAGATGGAATCAAACTTTCAGATGCCAAAGTGGATGAGTTAAAATATTTTTTCAGGTGCCACCAGTGAAGCGATATCAATATAGGTATTGTTACTTCAGATTTGTTAAAATATTTTATTTTTATCAAATATTAGGTTGGCCTAAATTTGAGACATAAAATTTTATATCTTAGTTGATCTAAATAACTTGAAATCACTGAATGTTGGCCACTATAGTTTGATGAAACCTGAGTATATTGACCATCTCTGAGAGCTAATGCATCCTCTTGCTCTTTTTTTTCCGTTTCTACCTTAAAGGTGTAATAAAATACCTAGTAGGTCAGTTGCATGATAGTTTAGTAAATTAACCAGGTGTTCCTTGCTCGTATGCATGATTATTTACTGTCTTCATTTCTTGAAAAGAGTTGATGAACTGTCTATCCCATGAACCAAGAGCTCTCAAAGCAATTTCTATGATATAGGGAACACTGCTTCTCATCGATTTAGGCATGAATGCTCTAAGTACAAGCTTCCTCAATTTAGAGTGATAGTCCCCTTGCTGAAAAAATATTGCTTGTGGCGCTAACATCTTCTCCTTAATAGCTGGAAAGGTTGGTTTAAACAAATGAGACTTAGTTACGAGTACAAATTTTGCAGCTGCAGGACTAGAAACCATTATGCAGGAGCAACCCAAGATGTGAGATTTTAATATGAGGCCATGGCTTACGAGAGTTCTGATGAGGATTGATCCTATGCATGTGAGTGGTGCTTCTCAACTCGTTATATCTAATCTTACCATTTTCACTGCTAATTGATATTTCATAAAAGTCATCAATTGGTTTAACTGTAGATGATAAGCAAAAACAGTGTGTTTTTATCCTGCATTTGTTAAATATCATGTTACTGACTATTTTTTACTGGTTCTTTAAGAATGAACAAAGCTTATCACTTCGTAAGAATTATGTTTCATCATTTTAAATAGGTACGGTATTCGATCAACTTGACTTATGATTGTAGCTGGTGCAATCACTTAATTTACTATCTTGAATTAGTAGAGAACACTGATGGGGACTCAAAAGTGCCAAAAACTTGTAAGACTCCCGAGCCTGGATTAGAGTAGATCAGAGCAGAAACATCAGCACCAATGCAACATCTGAACTGGGGACAATAGAAGGATATCTCCATTAATGATATATCATATACTCTCTAGATGCTTTTATTGGCAATAACAGGATATGTTCAATAGGAAGCGTGACCACATTCATTTTATATAGAATATGGTCATTGTTGGCAGCAAAACAAAGCTGATATGGATACACCAATTGTTACAGGTATCGATGGTTAAATACTTTTTTTATGAATTGTATGTGTATCGACGGTTTAATATATAACGTTAACTTGACTCCATACAGTTTAGTATATTAACAAATCATGCAGTTTAGTATTATAAAAATATACAGTTTGGTATATTAAAGGCAAAATGTGTTTTGGAACCGTTGTGATTAATCCAACTTAAGACCACTCGAATCAAATATTTAAACTGCAAAGTGCTAGCGGAAGACTAGACTGTTGTTAGACTTGCAAAAACAACCAAAACAATAACTCTAGTCACCAAATAAAGATCAACTAATCACGAACAATCCAAGTCTCAATCACAAGCAAGAAACTAATGAAAAAATAAATCACACAAGGATTTATGGTGGTTCCACTAGCATCTTGTTAGTGTACATTCACTTTGGAGAGAGTATTTTATTACCATGATGAAAGGAAGACAAGTGATTGATCCAATGATCACTATATTTCAATATAGAAATGAGTTTGAGGAGAGTAGAATTGAAGAATTGGAATTAGGTTATAAACCCTAATTCACCCTTGAGAATAAACCCTTGATTTCTATCAAGTATCTAAGATCTTCCATTAACACACCTGAAAATAGATTATATAGAGATAGGTCAATTACCCAAATTGCCCCCAAGTCTTCACAAATCGTATTGTCAAGTTTCCAGCCTGAAATAGCCCAAAAGTCACGTCAGACGTCTGTCGTGGGAGGTGACAGACGTCTGTCTCCTTCTAGGGAATTAATTGGGCTTCAGCACTCAGCTCAGACGTCTGTCCCCAATATGACAGATGTCTGTCCCTGTCTCAGACGTCTGTCGTGGGAATGACAGACGTCTGTCAGAACTATCGGGAAAATCCCCCTGTAGTATCAGACTTCTGTCGTACCCCACGATAGACGTCTGTCGCTGAAGCCAGCAGACACCAAACACCATTTTGGCTCTAACTTTTGCGTACGAGCTCCGATTTTCGAACAGTCTTCTCCGACTCGAAGCTATCTTCGTCCTCTTCAATCCAACATATAATATCGCATACTTTAACACTCCACCTCGATACTATAACCATCTCAACTCCAAACTCCAATGCACCAAGCATTTCCTTCTACCTTCGACCAAGCAACATGAATACTTCCCAATGAGCTCGGGCAAAGCCACCACCCATTGCACTTCGTTAACGAGCTCAGGAAAGGCCACCGCCCGCCAACGAAGTGTTGAAAGTATTCAAACCAAAACCATTTCACCAAAAGACAATGCACTCGGGAGTGTAATGAGTACTTACCATGAAGATAGAATCCAATATCTCACCGCTATTCCTTTCCATCAAACACAAAGAAAATCACTCTCTCCACCCTCGTGCCACCCCGTGGCACCTAGCAACTCAACAAGCGAATAAAGTTAGAGCAATTCTCGAACTTCCCATACGACAATGCTTTAGTAAACATGTCCGCAGCATTATCCTTTGTGGGCACTTTCCGAATGTATACTAGCTTACCTTCATCCATGGCTATAAGAAATGACTCCCTCATCTCAATATGTTTGGTCCATGAGCTAAACGCCAAATTCTCCACCAAATGGATAGCACTTTGGCTATCACATAGAACATCAACACTGTCATGTTCGGAACCCAAGTCACACAATAATCACTTCATGTAGAGTGCCTCCTTGGCCACTTCTACCGTGGTAATCAACTCTGCCTCCATAGTGGATAAAGCAACTACGGTCTGCAATCTTGATCTCCAACTAATGGCTGTCCCGCCAAGTGTGAAGACATACCCGGAAGTTGATTTCCTCCGATCCCTATCATCGACATAGTCTGAGTCACAATAACCAACCAACATGCAACTCCTCTCATCACTACCGCTAAAAACAAAACCATGAGATGATGTGTCTTTCAAGTATCCAATAATAGTCTTCACGGCTTCCCAATGCGATTTCCCCAGATTAGCCATATACTGACTAACCATCCCAACGGCATTTGCAATATCGGGCCTTGTACACACCATGGCATACATTAAACTACCAAACGCACTTGCATATGGCACCTTTACCATATAAGCCTTGTCTTTATCCCCGATAGGTGATCCCTTCTCCGAAAGCTTCATATGCAAAGGTAAAGGTGTATATAACGCCTTTGCATTCTCCATGCTAAACTGGCAAAGCACTTTCTTAATGTATTCATTTTGAGTCAATCTTAACTCAAAACGCTTTCGGTCCCTTCCAACTTCCATGCCCAAAATTTTCCTTGCTTCTCCAAAATCTTTCATTTCGAATTCCGATTTCAAAAGCATCTTCAACTTGTTGATTTCATTTTTATCCTTGGAAGCAATGGGCATATCATCCACATATAAGAGCAAATACACCCAACAATCATTTCCCAACCTCTTGAAATATACGCAAACATCCTTGATGCTTCGATGGAAGCCACTTTCAAACATGAAATGATCGAATCTCTTGTACCATTGTCTAGGCGATTGCTTTAACCCATATAATGATTTCTTCAACTTGCAAACCATTTTAGACTTACCATCTACAACAAACCCTTCTGGTTGCTCCATGTAGATGTCTTCATCCAAGTCTCCATGCAAGAAGGCGGTTTTCACATCAAGTTGCTCCAACTCCAAGTCATGGATAGCAACTATCGCTAGTAAAACCCGGATAGAAGTATGACGTACCACCGGTGTAAAAATTTCATCATACTCCTTTTATTTCCTTTGTGCAAACTCCTTTGCCACTAACCTTGCTTTGTACCTTCCATCATCCTTCAAATTGTAAATCCATTTGCACCCTATAGCATGGTTTCCTTGAGGAAGTGGAAACAACTCCCATGTTCGGTTCTTTATTAACGATTGCATCTCTTCCTCCATGGCGCAAATCCACTTTGAGCTCTCTCTCGACTCCATGACGTCATCATGGTCCATCAGCTCATCTTGGACTACATTGAGAGCATAGTCCAAATGATCACAAAAGCTAAGGTAGTTCCAATCACCATATCTTTCGGGAGGTCTTATTGCACGTCGACCAACCCGAGTAGCAATACTATCACTCAAACCCCTTTCGGCTCCACCTTGAGTCGAAATTTCTCTAGTATCATGTACATCATCAACATCACTAGAGGAACCATGTGGACTATGTGATGTTTCATCAACCGCTTCAACCCCACGAGCTTCTTCTTCAGCTCTACTACCACTTGGAAAATGTGGGAATGACTTCCTTTTCCTTTGATTCACCATGAACCAAATCCGGAACATCCGATGAGCTCTCATTCTCCTTGAATAAACCTGACTCATCAAAAGTGACATGACGAGAACTAACAAACTTCTTCGTTTTTGGATTCCAAATCCGATAGCCTTTCACGCCGTCCGTGAAACCAAGCAAGACCCCCTTGAAAGCTCTAGCTTCGAGCTTATCATTCCCCGGATCATGCACACAAACTGGGCTACCAAACACATGAAGATATCTCAAGTCAACACTCCTCCCTTTCCAAACTTCCTCCGGAATTCTGTTATCAATGGACGAGCATGAAATTCTATTCACAATATGCACCGCTGTTGACAAAGCTTCGGCCCAAAATCCCTTAGACAAACCCGATGTCAATCTCAAGTATCGAGCTTTCTCAAGTAGAGTTCGGTTCATTCTCTCCGCTACTCCATTAGATTGCGGATCTCCCGGTGTAGTAAAATGTCTCTGGATTCCGTGAAGCTTACAATACTCCAAGAATTCCCGAGAAACATATTCACCGTCATTGTCGGTCCTTAACACCTTCAAAGTCTTGCCACTCTCATTCTCTTCAAGAGCCTTCCACACTTTGAACTTAGCAAATGCCTCCGACTTGGCCCTCATTACATACACCCATAACTTCCGAGACAAATCATCAATGAAAGAAATGTAATACTTGCTCCTCCCAAAGAAGCAACCGGTGCCGGTCCCCAAACATCTGAATGAACATACTCACGAGCCTCCTTTGAGTCAAGCTTGCCTTCATCGAATGATACCCTTGTTTGCTTTCCCATGACACATTCCTCGGAAAACTCTAGTTCGTTGAAACTCTCACCATTTATCATCTCTCTCTTCCAAAGAATATCCAAACTCCTCTCCGAGACATGACCCAATCTCAAATGCCACAACCGTATCGCATCCAAGTCACGAGAACTGTTAACACCCACACAAGTCTCACCTCCTACGGTCACACCTTGAAGCAAATATATTCCATGAGTCCTAACACCCTTCATAACCACAAGTGCCCCCTTCGAAAGCCTCAAGAAATCCTTCTTGATAGTGATCTTGCATCCTAGAGAATCCAATTGCCCCAAAGATATAAGCGACTTCCTAAGTGCTGGAACATAGCGAACATTGGTGAGCGTGAAAACAACTCCATCAAACATCCTTATTTGCACGGAGCCACTACCCATCGACTTGCAAATAGCACCATTTCCCATAGCAATTGCATTTCCCTCTTTGACTTCAAAGGATTAAAAACAATTTCTATTTGGCATCATATGATACGACGCACCTGAATCGAGTACCCATTTGTTACCCGAAACACCCGTTGCTACCGCCGTCAACACATTCTCGTCTATCTCACCATCCCCACTCTCAACCTCCACAGATGAAGATGCTACTTCCTTCTTATCTTTGTTCGGACATTCATTCTTCCAATGTCCCGGTTTATTACAAATAAAGCATTTGCCATTTCTCTCTTTCAATTTACCTCTTCCACCGGGCTTTCTTGATTTAGAACGCCCCCGGTTTCCTTTCTTCACATTCTTTTCTTTCTCCACAAACAACCCGTGACCACTTCTAGCTCCACTACTACCCTCATTCATCTCCTTCATTTTAGCTCTCAACTCCTCACTAAGAAGACCCGTCTTGACATCATCAAGAGTCAAAGTATCTCGGCCATAGATCAAACTATTTGAGAAACCCGTATAACGGTCCGGCAACAAACACAATAATATCATTTCCTTTTGCTCTTCCTCAATCTTCAAATCAACGACCTTCATCTTCATGAGCAAGTCATCAAAGACATTCAACTGTGCCTTAAGCGAATTACCCTCCTTCATCTTGAAGGTGAAAAACATCCGCAATAAGATCAAACGGTTAGTGAGCGACTTCTTCATATAAAATTCTTCCAACTTGTCCCATATATCTTTAACGGTCGTCTCACCACTAATTTCGGAGATCACATTCTCCCCTATAGCAAGTTGAAGAGTAGTGTAAGCCCATTCCTCCATCTCCTCTCTCTCTCTCTCTCAACATCCGAGATATCACTTGGCAATAAGTGAGTATCAAATACTACCCAGTGCACCCGATTTCGCCTAAGAATCGCTTTCATTTTCCGTTGCCACCTCTTAAAGTCATTATCACCATTTCACTTGCTAATTACCAATTGAGAACCTGACGCCGCATACGAATCCCGTACATAAGGCGCTACACTATTCAGGCTTCCGGTTGAAGGACTTTCCGAGCAATTATCTTTTTCTAGCATTTTCGCAAACACCTAACAAGCACCAACTGCTCTGATACCAAATGTTGGAACCTTTGTGATTAATCTGACTCAAGACCACTCGAATCAAATATCTAAACCACAAAGCGCTAGCGGAAGACTAGACCGTTGTTAGACTTGCAAAAACAACCAAAATAATAAATCTAGTCACCAAACAAAGATCAACCAATCACGAACAATCCAAATCTCAATCACAAGCAAGAAACTAATGACAAAGTAGCAAAAGTAAATCACACAAGGATTTATAGTGGTACCACTAACATCTTGTTAGTGTACATCCACTTTGGAGAGTATTTTATTACCACGATGAAAGGAATACAAGAGATTGATCCAATGATTGCTATATTTAAATATAGTAATGCGTTTGTGGAGAATAAAATTAAAGAATTGGAATTAGGTTATAAACCCTAATTCACCCTTGAGAATAAACCCTTGATTTCAACCAAGTATCCAAGCTCTTCCACGAACACACCTGAAAATAGCTTATATAGAGATAGCCAATTACCCAAATTGCCCCAAGTCTTCACAAATCGTATTGCCAAGTTTCCTGCCGAAAATAGCCCAAAAGTCACGTCAGACGTCTATCCTGGGAGGTGACAGACATATGTCCCCTTCCAGGGAATTAATTGGGCTTCAGCACTCAGCTCAGACTTCTGTCCCCAATATGACAGACGTCTGTCCCTGTCTCAGACGTCTGCCATGGGAATGACAGACATCTGTCAGAACTCTCGGGAAAATCCTCCTATAGTCTCAAACGTCTGTCGTACCCCACGACAGACGTCTGTCGCTGAAGCCAACAGTCACCAAACACCATTTTGGCTCTAACTTTTGCGTACGAGCTCCGATTTGTTAATGGTCTTATCCGACTTGAAGCTATCTTCGCCCTATTCAATCCAACATATAGTATCGTATACTTCATCAAAATGAGCTTATAGCAGTGTGTTGGTCTGAAAATATTCGAATTTTTTGTTGCCTTGCTTTTCTTTTTTAAGTCTACTGCAGGTTCATGTAAAACCAGCGAGGAACTGGCATCTATATTTGTAGAATACTGCTAACAGAGTACCTACCTAAGCATATTATTTAAATTGTACTTTTGAATTATGTACTTGATCGTATGTATTGACATTTGTGGTATATTTGAAGAATTGGTATGGTATGCAGAATATTTTGGATGGTTTGAATGTGGTGATGAATGTTTTGGATGAGTTTCATCTAGCTACAAAACTGGTATTAGATTTTTTTTTTAATTAAAGCATTGTATTGCTTTCTTCTAATGCACCATTTGTCTTCTACTACTGCATTTGCTTTTTTTCTTCTGATGTTGCATTTTAAGATAATGGTGTTGCATTATATAATAAGTGGTGTTGCATTAAATAAGATATTATTAATTCCACATGGCACGTGGTCCCCACAGCTGACATGGCGTGTGACAAGTGCGCATCTGACGTGGGGAGAGCTGACGTGGCATGTGAGACATTGGCAGCTGACGTGGAGAGCTGATGTGGCATCCGACATGGAAAGTTCTAGTGGGCCTCGCTACCATGACCTGGAAGCCAAGCTCTGGCTTCTGCTTAAGGCAACGCTGTATGTTGTTGCATTACTTGCATATACTGTTGCAATAGGGTTATAATGCAACACTTTTTTTATGTGGCAGTAAATTGGCAAAAGCGTTGCCTTAGAGGGCTAATGCAACGGTCGCGGATGTCACACCCTTCTGGTGTTGCTTATTTGAAAAATGGCATACGACAATGCTTTTTTGATCTACGGCTACATAAAACTGGTGTCGAATATGCCCACTTTTGTAGTAGTGATACTCATGGTAATAAAATAAAATATCAACTAATAGAAAATAAGTTAGTTAGCCCGCTTTGCGATCGGGTTACACAAAGATAAGAGATTGCTCAATGAATAAGTTTAAAGGAAGAATTTGCAGCAGGCATTCGGATCGGATCGAAGACCCCCAAACCGAGCCCTTTTTCTTCGGAGTTGGCAGTCCAGATGGCATAATGGAGGCGTAACCGGATCGGTTCGGAGTTCACTGACCCGAAGCCCCTGTTTGAATACTGATCCGATTTGAAAACCAGAAGCTGCAGCGGTTACAACCCATGATTCCTTCAGATGCGGAACGGTTATGTATCCACTCCCGCACGTTCACTCACAAACATAGTGTTCTGGCACCATCTCAGAACTTCCGAACCCGACTTTAAAGGGATGAGCACCACGTGTATCCGAACCGAAGGTTGTCCAGAGGAATTTTCTGCCTATAAATACACAACCAAACCTTATTTGAAGGGATCTTTTGGCAAATTGTTGGCTCTAACCCTCACTACCACCGAATTTCATCACTTTATTCAGATCATCACTATATTTTGAAGGATATTTCAGCAAATACTGAGTGAAATTATTCATTGTAAGAGTGAGATTGAGGGAAAACAAGCATTGTATTTGCACTCTAAACATCAATTACCGAAGTATAAAGTGGATGTAGGCTCTTTAACGCCGAACTACTATAAATCGTGTGTTCTTTTTGTTTTTGTCTTTTAATTATCATTAAATTGGGTGTTAGAACCATTTTTGGATCTAATATTTTGGTGCTTTCACTGAGAGGTTTTGAATTCTCAGCGTTTTGGATTATCGTTCTACTATTTGGACCCTTAAGTTCAAAGAAGTTAATCCACTTTCTTTAGCATTCTCGAACACTTTCTGAATAATCTTTAAAGAATTGAATATTATAGCTAAAGGGAAAGGAAAAGAAGTGTAATGTGCTCGGCAAAATGAGGCAAGCGAGGAACAATAGGCCATAGTTGTGACTAGGTCGCGGGGCCAAAGCTCAAGAGCAAACCGGTCCGATCCCGAAGCTCTGAACCGAATGGAGAATGCAAACCCGACCCGGATGGACGATGTGAACCTGAACCGAACCAGTGCATCTGATGTTGCTCACACCCCCTCCGAACCAATCTGGTTCTGCAACCATGGTCCGATCCGATCCGAACGTGGCAGATGTTGGTACTTTTACTCGAGCTCCTACCGATGCGCCCATACCAGCCGCGACAACTAGTGATCAGCCTACCCCTCTGCGCTCGTCACACACATAGATTTTTCACACTTACTTGATATGATTGAGAGCACTAGGGATGCTTTGGAGGATCATAAACGTGATAGTGTTATTATGAGGGAGAACATGAAAGTTATGAGCAAGGAGATAAGTGAGCTTCGTAGACAAAAGGTTTCCTCTCCTACTCATCATCCAACCACGGGTAATTCATCATCTTCATACGAAGAATGCCCACGTGAAAGGAGGCCATATGAATGGCATGGTAATCTAGACTAGTTGATATTTGGATCTTTGGGATCTCGTGAGGACGCAACCCGCGTTCTAGGGCCCGACAATCCAAGTTTGAGTGAACCGATGCTGTTACCGATGCGAGGATCACACGTCCTTCCCAAGGATTGGAACATTACTAATCCCACTCCGGGACAACATCTTCAGCCCGTTTGTCCCGTGAATGACCGGAACCGTAGGGGGCGAGGAAGTTCAGCCACCAATCGAAACCAAAAGGCATCACCTAAAGTAGGCGCTAGACTTGTTAGAAGAGATAGAAGTGTAAATCCTGAACCTATCATAACCAACGCAGAAGTAGAAGCAATGGTGAGCCAAATCATAGATGATAGTCACCGCTATACTAATGAGGATTGGGGTATTGAGCGTAGTCACATCCCATTCACCGATGACATTTTGGACTTCCAATTCTCTCGACGATTCAACTTGCCACAGACGGATCGATATGCCGGGAGAATAGATACGCGACAACACCTGATGAGGTATGTATGGTATATGAACGCCGCAGTTGCGCCTGACGCTGTAAAATGTAAAGCCTTCCCGATATATCTAGAAGATGTTGCATTAATTTGGTTTACTCGACTTCCCCCACAATCGGTGTCGAGCTTTAAAGAACTAAGTGATCTTTTTACAAATCAGTTTCTCGGAAAGCTAAAAGTGTTATTGGACTCTCTAGAATCAAACAAGCCCCTGGAGAGTCTATGAATTTGTACCTGGACCGCTTCAACATAGCAGTTACTGAAATAAGCGATCCCCACGAACCAACCATTTTGATGGCCTTATTAGATGGGGTCGATCTACATACTGAATTCAGAGGATATCTAGCGGGAAAACCGCCATTGACAAGGGAGGAATTCTATGAAAAGGAAAATATTCGCTTACGATGGGAGGAAATATACACTAGTCGAAAAAGATAGTCTAATGGAGCTTCAAAAGAAGATATTCAAAGTAAGGTTGCTGTGAAATAGTCGGCGACCGTTCGAGGAAGGTCGAGGTAAACGTTGGCAACAAAAACGGAGGAAATGGCAACAGGAATGGAAACAGCTATAAAAGAAATAGGAACCGAGGAAATAACTCCGGAAAAAGACCTCGATTCCAAACTTTTGAAAACTACACACCGTTGAACGATACGTTGGAAAACATCTACCTGGATACTTACAATGTCTTGCAATATAAGAAGTCTCCTCCTAGAGACTCCACTGGGAAGGATCTTGTGACTCAAAAATTTTGTCTGTTTCACAGAACCCATAGTCACTCTACTAATGAGTGTCGGCATTTAGAGACGTTGTTGAAAAACTGCTGCGGGAAGGAAAGTTAGATGAATATAAAATTTCCCCAAGAGATAGGGGCAAGGAGGGCAAGCCCCGAATCAAAATTAGCCTGCTCCTAAACCCACAGCTCAGCAAAAAGGTAAAGGAATCTTCATTAACACTATAGTAAGGGCCCCATCCTGCTGGCCATAGCTACAGGGCAATGGACTAATATGTTAATGAGGCCAAGCACTTTGATGTGGGGGAATGCGGTAACTTCGAAGATATCGCCCCGGTGAAGCAACGCAAATGATGTCAGATGATGCCATATTTCGTGACAGAGATGATACTGGAGCTCAATCGCCTACCGAGGACCCATTGGTGATCACTACCACTATCGGTCCATCTCCAGTTCATAAGGTATTAGTGGATAATGGGAGTTCAGTTAATATTCTCTTTAAGAAAGCATTTAATCATATGAAACTCGAAGCAAAAGATTTGAAGCCTTGTGAGGGATGGATACGTGGCTTCAATGGGGCCTCGACAACTCCAATGGGATATGTAGAACTGTAAATGACATTGGGAGAAGGAGATCGCCGAAGAGTGAGAATCCTCCTATTTGTAGTTCTAGACATCGACTCACACTGTAATTCCTTTTTATACCGACCCTCGTAGAATTCGGGGCCTGCATCCTGCCCTGGTGCCTATTGTTGAAATTCCCAATCGAAGCGGGAGTGGGAGTAATGATCGAAGCGGGAGTGGGAGTAATGAGAGATGATCAAGCCATCGGACGAGCTTGCTACATGAAAGAATTGAAGATGTACCTAAAAGGGTTAAACATAGAACCTAAAGACACTTCCTCTCCTGTTAAGGAGAATTCAGCATAGCAGCTAAAGACTATACCACCTAGGGAATCGCTTGACGAAATTCCCGAAGATATCGATCCTAGGAAAGTCGAAGAATTAGGAACTAGAAAGGTGACACCCAATGAGGCGACTGCCGATATCCCAAGCGATAACGACGACCCGACAAAGGTCTTGAAGATTGGATCTCATTTGGATTTTTTCCGGATGAAGGAATTGACTAGTTTTTTTGAGAAAAAACGTTGATGTGTTTGCTTGGACTCATGAAGACATGTGTGGAATTTCTCCCGCGGTTATGAGCCACTCGTTAAGTTTAAACCCAAACCATCCTCCGGTCAAGCAGAAAAGATGTATGTTGGGCCCGAAAAGGTCAGCAGCCTTAAAGGAAGAAGTAGAGAAATTAAAGAACAACGGGTTTATTAGCGATTCGACATATCCCGACCGGTTATCGAATCCCGTCTTGGTTAAAAAATCAAATGGAAAATGGAGGACGTGCTTTGACTTTTCTAATTTGAACAAAGCTTGTCCAAAGATAGCTCCTCACTTCCCAGGATCGATTAGCTGGTTGACTCAATAGCCGGACATGAACTTCTCTCCTTCATGGACGCGTATTCGGGATATAACCAAATCCCCATGCATGTGCCAGATCAGGAGCATACAAGTTTTATCACGAATTTGGGATTATACTGCTATGTGGTAATGCCATTCGAACTAAAGAATGCCGGAGCCACATATCAGCGCTTGGTAAACTGAATGTTCTATAATCATATCGGGAAAACAATGGAAGTCTATGTAGATGACATGCTTGTGAAATCCAGGCAGTCTTCCGATCATACGAAAGATTTGGTGGAAATGTTTGACATTTTGCGGAGATACGGGATGAAACTGAACCCCTTAAAATGCTCATTTGGTGTTGCATCAGGGAAATTCCTTGGTTTCATTGTGAGTTCTCGAGGAATCGAAATTAATCCTAACCAAATAATAGAAATCAGGAATATAGAAGAACCACGGAAGATTAGAGACGTTCAAAGCTTAGTTGGGAAAGTTGCGGTATTGAGCAGATTCATTTCCAAAGCCACGGGCAAGTGCATTCCATTCTTTGATTTAATCAAACGAGGGAAATGTAATTTCGAATGGACCCCCGACTGTGTGGAGGCCTTCCAAAATTTGTTGAACTTATTAGAGAAGCCCCCAATATTGTCGAAGCCGGTGGATCATGAGGATCTGTTCGTATATTTGGCAGTGTCATCTCATGCTGTCAGCATAGCTTTAGTGCGTGAAGAAGACGAGATCCAGAGGCCAATGTACTACGAAAGCAAGAAGTTAGCAGCTGTAGAACACAATTATCTAAGAATAGAAAAACTCGCTTATAGTCTCACGATTGCATCCCGAAAGCTCCGTCATTATTTTTAAGCTCACCTGATAGTCATATACACCGATCAGCCACTAAGACAAGTGTTACAATGACCCGAAGCATCAGGACGATTACTTAAGTGGAATATCGAGTTGAGCCAATTTGATTTAAATTTTCAGACAAGGAGATCAATAAGGGGACAAACCTTGAAAAAGTAGAGGAGTTACTAGGTAACCTGGAACATTACAGCATAACTCATACCCGAGAACAGAAAACCAAAAGGCAGACTGACTGGCTAAGTTAGCAAGTTCTGACAACCCAGAAGACACCGAGATGGTTCCAATAGAGATACTGGAATCGCCAAGCTTTGGCCAAATGGAAGTCGAATTAGCCCTGGAAGCGGAACCAAAAAGGGAGTCGTGGATGACACCGATTAAGAACTTCCTTAAGAGCGGAACTCACCCATCAAAAAAGAGCGAGAGACGAGCTGTAATACGTAAAGCCACGAGATACATCTTACAGGACGACATCCTTTACCGCCAAGGATATTCCATGCCTCTACTACGGTGTATAACACACGACGACATCAAGCGTGTACTGAGAGAAGTGCATGAAGGTGAGTGTGGAAACCACACTGGAGGCCAAACTTTAGCAAAGAAAGTATTACGATATGGCTATTTTTGGCTTACTGTAAAGAGAGATGCAGCTGATCACTCACGACACTACGATAAGTGCTAGAGATTTGCTAAAGTTCCAAGGGCACCCCCAAGACAGCTTAAATCATTGGTCAGTCCATGGCCGTTCGCAATGTGGGGATTAGACATCATCGGGACCCTGCCAATCGCTAAAGGAGGAGCTAAATATGCGATCGTAGCTTTGGATTATTCCACAAAATGGGTGGAGGCCGAACCCTTAACCATGATCACGACAAGAAGAGTGATAAGCTTTATGGTCAGGAACATCATTTGTCGATTTGGGATAACGAAAACCATTATAACTGACAATGGGACCCAATTCGATAGCATAGAATTCAGAAATTTCTGCCAGAAGTGTAAGATTGATAAGAGGTATACTACCGTAGCTCATCCACAGTCGAACATACAAGTTAAAGCAATAAATAAAGTTATTAAATCTATTCTTAAAAAGCGATTGAAATGAGCAAAGGCCATGTGAGTTGACGAATTGCTACTAGCTTTGTGGGCCTATCGGACGACCTTCAAAACGAGGCCTGACCACACACCTTTTTCACTCTCCTTTTGATCAGAAGCGGTGATTCCGGTGGAGCTTAAAGTCCCCTCTCATAAGGTGACGTATTATGACCCAATGACAAATAAAGCACTCCTCCTCGAGTCCCTGGACATGATTGAAGAGAAAAGGGACGAAGCGGACTTGCGTGCATCGAGGCACCAATGCCAAGTGGCATGCTATTATGATAGAAAGGTTCATCCTAGGACCTTTGAACCTGGAGATTTATTACTAAAGCGAGTCTTCCCGCCTCCGATTCATTTAGGTCCAAAGTGGGAAGGGCCATATACCATCCAACGGAAGCTTGATACAGGAGCTTTCAAGTTAACGACCATTGATGGTGAAGAAATTCCTAGAGCTTGGAATGCCCAACATTTGCGGCGATACCTGACTTGAATTTGTACTGTTTTATTTTGTTTTATAAGCCATGTAAAAAGGCACAACTTGCCTAGAAAAATCTGGTTAATATAAACAAAAAATTATAAAGTGGACGTAAGTCACGACTTGGCCGAACCACTTTAAAATATTGTGTGTGATTTACTTTTCCCGTTCGAATTTTGTTTCATGTATATTCTGTGATTGTCATAATGTAAGTCGAAAACATTAGAAATTCGAACCAATACTAGAACAAATGTAACAATCATTTGCGTAACGACATAAAAAAGGACGGGAAGACGACGTCCTAAACTCTACTATCACAAATCGAGAGAGAGTATAAAGGATGGGAAGACGATGTCCCAAACTCTACTCTCACAAGTCGAGAGAGAGTATAAAGGACGGAAAGACGACGTCCTTGAGGCGTGAAGGTGCACCATGAAAAAGACCGCCTCAAATCTTCTCTAACCTGACCATACGACAGGAGAGTATAAAGGTGCTGAAAGATGAGCACCAATAATATGAATACTCTTAATCTTGCCAGAGAGCTAGAGGAAATCGAGTGTCGAACCTAATCAATCTTAAACAGGCCCTGGTCGAGCATCTCATTCAAGATTGATTGGGGGCATATTCATGTACATTACATCCTATCATCGACCACCTTGTGTAGCTGCAATGTCTACACCATGCATTTGATTCACTTGTGATGCGATTTATTATGAGTCGTTTGTATCACACTTAGACAAAGTAATTGACAAACTTATGAGCACTTAACATTACAGTAAACAAACTACTTTATTTACATGGGGGCAGATCTATACAAAAAAGACTAAACAAAGAAATGTGAGGGCCGCACTCGCTACAACCACAGCAGGCTAAAGGGAAATCAATGCAAAAGATAAAAACTGCTTTTCACTTGGGCCTTGGAGTAGATTTTTCTTTTTTAGCAGCTTCGAGCTTTTCCTTTTCCTCCTTCTCGGCCTCAGTCAAAATACGCTTTGATTTCTTCTTTCCTAGATCTGGAACACTGAGATCAATAGAAGATTTTTTAGCAAGCTCCTCAGTGATTGACCTAGTTGAAAGTTTGACAACTAACCTTGACCCAGGAGGGACTATAGCAAGAGGTTTAAGATTCTCGGGATCTTCCTCCTCAACTTTGGCTTTCAGAAGTTTATCTTGCTTCACCTTCAGATCAGCCAAAGTCATGTTGTCAGCATTCCCCGAATCAACAGTTATGACAACCTCGTCATCCTCATTATGCCCATCATTACCACCATCTTCTTTCAAGGCATCTATCATGTCCCCGTCTTTGGGAACTTCAGAATCAAATGGCAGAATAGTTTTGCCAGCAACCTCATCCTTCTTTTCTCTGACTTTCTCCACAGGTTCGGAGCAAGTAGTTTCATCCTTTTTCTCCAACACCTTTTCAGTGGGTTTTGATCCAGTGGATTCTCCTGGTTGCTCATCCACCTTCTCAGTGGTCTTTGCACCTACAGAGCGAGATGAAACAGTTATTAACTCAGGAGAAAACTCGTATTTTCTAACTGTTTGTCCAACCATTTGACAAAAAGTTGAGATGGCTTTAACAAACTAAGGCGAAAAGATGGAGATACCTTCGAATAATTTTTCAATAGGAGTAATAGGAGTCCCCAATTTTGTTTCGGCAATAGGGAATAATAAAGATGCCTTGGGAATCCCCGGATTCTCTAGATCATATCCTTCCGTTTCGGTAGCTCTGGGGGCAGAAGAAGAAGAACCAGTTTCGATAGTTTCTTTCCCCTGGGCCTGACATTTCCTATCCTCAATGGCAGCAGCAATAAGTTTGTGCCCTTCAGCCAAGCATGTTGTTTCCTCACCCTTCATATATTTATCTACTAGCTTGTTCTCGTCGATCGAATCCACTTTGAGTTCTTGCTTTTCCCATTCGACCAACTGATCCCATGCATACACTAGAGGGATTGGATAATCCTTAAGCCATGCAATGTTCCGATAACGGATCACCTGGGCAAAAAGTCCAATCATAGTTTCTGCACTTTCATCCAGCTCTTTTTGAGCATCTACAAGCTGATCGTTAACTTTCTCGAGCTGTTGTAAAGCTATACTCGCATTCCCCTCGACAAGAGTTTCCCTTATTTCAACCTCCAGCAATTTGGCCTCAAGCTCGGCATTCTTTCTAGCTAATTCTGCTTTCTCCTACTCAAGACGAGTGCAAACTAGCTTTGCAGCGGTGCTGTCAGACTTGGCATCCTCAGCTTGTTTCTTTAAGTCTATACGCTCCTAACTATGAGACTCGAGCTCAAAATGATAGCGCTTTTATGGTTCCTCAAATTGTTGCCTATATTTGTCTGCATCGCGTTGCACAAGGGCAAGTTTGGCTTGGGAATCCTCGAGATCTTTCTTAAAGTTTTCGATAGCCTTTGCATCGGTATTCGGCAGCATCACTCATTGTCTTTACATCAGCGATTAGATCGCTAATGATTTTGGAAAGGGTCTTCGAGTACTATTCATCTCCTTATACTGAGAATCCACAAAATCTATTTTTTCTTTGACTTCAGTGGCCCAGTCAGGATCTACTGGTTTGAGCTTTGGGAAGAAGTGCATGTGCCCAAAATGGTGTTCGGGAAATTGTTCTTTCAGGAGCTTTAGTCTGGCCTGGTTCTCATCATCGAGTATAACTGGCCTCGTAGTGGTGATGTTGACAGTGCGATGCTTTAGTTTCACAATGGGACTGCTTTTCTCTGCTCCTTTCCCCGATTCTTTTTTTTCTCTTTTGGATCTGGTCCTTTCTTCGAAGAGCCTTCTAGAGAAGTTTTGTATTTAGATGAAGCAGGAGGTTTGGAGGCATGCTTACCCCCCTCATGATGTGAAGGTTGACACTTACGCTTGTCTGAGTCTTTGCGATGCGGGGATCGAGAACGGGAGGACCGATAAGGCTGTGGAGGCCGATTCCTTCTAACATCTCTGCCTCGACTCTCATGTTGATCATCCCTTGCACCAGAATCCATTGGAGGCATGCTCGAACGAACATCTCTCGTAGTAACAAGTTTTCCCCATTTGTCCTATAAAACGAAACGAGAAAGTGTTAGAATCAACATTAAAATATGGCATAAGTGTTGTGACGTGCAGTACTAGAGTGTGGCGTATATCCTAAGTGATATCCCCCCTAACGGACCAGAGCCTGAAGTGAGGTCGGTATGTGTGATTCCCCCGGTCTTTAAAGGAGTAACTTCTTCCTCGGAAGTGAAGGTAAGAGGATTCATTGTGAAATATTCTGGAGTGTAAAGGGTCTCAGGCAAGGGAAGGTTTCCCAAACCCTGATATATAGAATCATCTACAATGATATTATCTCCTTGAGGAATGACTGATGACAACTCTTTTAGGGAAATTGGTCTCTCAGAGGTAGCCGCATCCTCAGGGATGATATATTTATCTCTGCCCTTTTTAGCAATGTTAGCTAATACATCGTCTTGAGTTGAGGTAGGGGAAGTGCTCTTTTCACGCATCGTAGGATCTTTTGAGCTTCCCCCCGTTTCAGATAAAATGTCAATTGGCCCCTTGACTGGGGGTATGTATACATAAGGACCCCCTTCGTGGCCTATGCTATAGGTAATAGCGAATAACCGATGACGGTGAAGATATTCATCAACTAAGCAGCCTTTAATGGTCAAAAAATTTTGATCGCCGTTGTTTAGTTGGTTCAAACGACCATAGTACATCGTATTCTTTTCCTGTTTCAGATTGGGAACTACAAGTAAGAAATGAACGGATGTCAATACATTTACAATAGTAAATGAAGTCAGAAACCAAGAGGCTGAAATTTTTACTTGATTTGATCCACCTTCTGGCATATCCAGGTTGCTACCTGATGTAAAACCATTCAGATTTAGGATCACCAACCTTGCTACTAAATGGCATACTGATGATTTTTCTTTTTGGTACCGACTCAAAGTATACGAAGGATGGAGCATCCTGAGTTCTATGCTTGAAGTTATAGAAGAAGTGAACATCCTCAAAAGTAAGCTCAACGCCTAGAATTTCTCTATATGCTATGTACAAAGTATACAGATAAGCATAGGAATTAGGTTGTAGTTGCATCGGGTAAATCCGCATCTGTCTCAAAAAATCGACAACAAATGGCGGAAATGGAGGTATCGCCCCAACAAGGCACATTAGTCTGTTGAAGGCCAATTACCCTTCGGGGGGGGGGGGGGCAGGGGTTGTGAGGATGGTCTGTTTTGGAAGGTAATTCAGTGTCTCTCCGAAGTATTCCATGTTTCAAACATATACGTGCGAGTTTATCATTATCAACTGTTGAGGCAACTGAGTCACTAGGTTTCTCTAAGATAGTGACATTCTCAAACTCATCGGGGGCACGATCATCTCCAACTCCTCCTCCATCCTCTTCATCCATGGAAACATCACCCCCGGATGACACTTCGCTATCATGAGTTCTCATTTCATAGTATGGACCCTCACTGTTCCATTCTGGATCTAAGGAGGAGGATATATCTTCAACAGTAAGATTTTCAGTTGTCTCCATGGCTTCTCTTCTCTCTGCTAATCTAGACAAACGTCTCTCAGTCATGTTTGTTGTACTATCGAAGAAATAATAGCAGAAATTAGAGTGAAGTTGCTTGTGTCCCTCTGTGCATGAGTGTAAGCTAAAGGATACAAATGTGCGTGTAGTGACAGAATTAAAGAAATACGATGTAAATATGCAATGCAGAGATAAGCAAAACAACTATGTATCCATGAGTAGTCCAAAAGTTCATTCGAGAAGGACCTCTCCTAACTATTCATGAAGTCACAAGCCATGCTCAGTTGTGTTTAGGTTGATTAAAGTATGCTTGTATTTTATATTTGGGAAATCACGGTTCGGTTCGGATGTATATATTGGAAGTAAACTGATCCAGGCGTTAGTCAACATCGGATCGGTTTAGGCTTCAACCAGTAATGGATTGGTTAGGGTCATTATGTTATTATCGAATCGGTTCGGGTATACATTTCTGAAGCGAGACGGTTCAAGCCTACATGTTTCAAGCGGATCGATTTAAAGCTCTAAAGATGAAAGGGTCGGATCAGTTCGGAGCTTTAAAGAAAATTAAACCAGATAAAATGGGACTTCAATATAACATTTCTGTTCGGATTGGTTAATACCGAACCAAACCGGTTTATCACCCTAAAACTCAAAATCTATCCACTTAGCCAAACTTAATACTTCAACCATTATTACCCCTTCTGATCAGAACCGATACCACATACCTAAACCCAAGTACTCCTAGATATTCCGCTCCGCCTTGAACCGATCCCACTCCTCTCTTCTTCTTCTTCTTCTTTTCCTTTTTGCCCAGCAATGCCAAACCTATCTCTTTTTTCTTAGATCTCGCTCGTGACAGCCTGTTCATAACTTAGTCATTTCGACACCGGTGCAGATTCCTCACACAACCATCTCGAAGTGGAGGCAAGACCACCTACGACAAAGGCGATGGGGAGGAGGACACGACATTGGATTTGGCATAACTTTGGGCGAAAGCACTTGAATTGCTCCTAAATTTGGATTTAAACTGAAAAATACAAGACTCATAACCCTACCTATAAGATTGTTTCTAGGATTGGAAGGTTTTCTTTGCGGTTTAGGAAATAGGGTTTTTTCTTTCGAAGTGGGGGCGAAAAAATGAAGGTAAGAAGGAGGGTAGATAGGATTTATACGTTGGATGAATGACTATTCCTTTCCCTTGAATTTGATAGCCCAGTTCGACCTAAATAAAAGAGGGACTAGGCAGCTTGAAGGACTTTTAAGGTCCAGCAATACAGTAACGGATCAAATATAAAGCGGTTATGCCTATTCGATCCGAACCAGAAAGGAAAATTTTGGTCTAATGGCATGATCTAATTCATACATCGGAAATGAAAGAATTGAAAATAAATCGTCAAAACACTTGTGCATCTTTAAAAATTGGAGATATTACCTAGAAGGACTACTCAATGGAACTAGTAGATGTAACTTTATAGGCGCTAGTAGATGTAACTTTATGGAATGTCATCTCTTGGCAGACGAATGGAAACAACTATTCAATGACCCTAATTCAGAAACCAATGGACGGACACTTTCGAAGCTCACTTTATTTTCAATAAACGCGTACTTCGAGGGGGCAAAATGTTAGCCTCCTTTGCGATCGAGCTAAACAAAGCTAAGAGATTGCACAATGAATAAGTTTAAAGGAAAAATTCGCAGCAGGCATTCGGATCGGTTCGGAGACCCCCGAACCAAGCCCTTTTTCTTCGGAGTTAGCAGTCCAGAAAATGGCATAATGGAGGTGTAACCGGATCGGTTCGGAGCTCACCGACCCGAAGTCCCTATTTGAATACCGATCCGTTCCGAAAACCAGAAGCTACAGTGGTTACGACCCATGATTCTTTTAGATGTGGAGCGATTATGTATGCACTCCCCCATGTTCACCCACGGACATAGTGTGCTAGCACCATCTCAGAACTTTCGAACCCGACTTTAAAGGGATGACCACAACATGTATCCAGACCGGAGGCCCTCCAAAAGAATTTTCTGCCTATAAATACACCACCAAACCTCATTTGAAGGGATCTTTTGGCAAATTGTTGGCTCTAACCCTCACTACCACCGAATTTCATCACTCTATTCAATTTGTTAAAGTTAGGGTTCAAACCTTTGTTATATCCTCACACATGCAAAAATTGTGCATAGATAAAGGTGTTGCTACTCATGCTGTATGCATGTGCAGCACTTGACTAGTCCATGAACCGTTTTTACAACCCTTTTTGTTTAGTTACTTAAAAATATAGTTAATTTTAATAAATTATCCAAATTTGTTAAAAATAACAATTAATTTTTATAAACTTAGTTATTATTATAAACTGTTTAATTTTTATAAAACTTAGTTAAATTTTATAGACTTCGTCAATTTTATGAAACTCAGCCATTTTGGTTAAATTTCTACAAAAATTGGTTAGTTTATTTTATTTTTATAAAACACGATAAACTTAGGTAATTTTTATAGAATTGTTTTATTTTAAAAAATTAGTTAACTAATATTTTTTTTAAAGATCCTAGTTAAATTAGTCATTTTTGATAAGCTGAATTAATTTTTTTATTAATTCCTGTGTATCCATCATTTTAAGATTTCCGTTACAACTATCAACGTTCATAGCCCATTATACATAAATTCAACATAAAATATTGTCTTGAGGTTTAAAGTTGGTTAGAAGAAAAAACCGCCACAAAAGATTTGGACCGAACAAGTTAATATATTTTTCGAAAGGTAGTAAATTTTTTATTCACACATAATCATGTACACGTAGCTATTACATGTATCTTACAATCTGCACGAATGTACAACAATCACAGCAAAAAAAAACTCATCATTCAATCACCAATGCAATAGCAATACTCCAATCAAAAAGAAAAATCCCACTAACCGTTGAAGCCAGCAAATCAAACCCTCATGTAAAGATAACACTACCTCTTCTGCATCTTATTGAGTATCAATGAAAAATAGTTGACCAGTTGTAAGAGATCCATTTCTGAAAATCCTATTGTTCCTCTCTTGCTAGACTAAAAAAACAAAATTCTTTAAAAGCTTCAGCAGTGCCTTTGCTCGCGTGCTCTTCCACCTTGTGGATTTGAAAACATTATACCACTCATTCATACTATTCCTGGAGGCTCTATGATACCCACCGACATTAAGAAGCCTATTCCACAATTGGTGAACATATTTGCATTCAAAGAAAAGATGTACGTCAGATTCTTTCTCACACTCACATAAAAAACACTGATTATCGTGTATAATACCCAAAGAACACAATTTATTTTTTGTATTGATGGCATTAGCCATTACTTTCCAAAGGAGAAAATTTTCCTTTGCTGAACTGTTAGTGTTCCAAATCCGAGATGCCCAAGGAAAGAAATTCTTCTCATTCTTAAGCAGTTTGTATACATAGTTTATAGAGTGTTTTTTTACCTTTCCACATTAAAGCATCATCTTCTACAATTCTCAGATTAACTGTTATATCATTCCATAGATTCCTAATCACTGTTGAACTCGAATATGGCAATTCAAGACGGCCTTTATGTATATAATTATAAACAAATGCATTTCTAGGAATCCCTGAGTTTACCTTCAGATTATAATCCATAACTTCATTTAAAATCAAACCTTGTTTTGCCCATGGATCATTCCAAAAGGAAATATTAGAATAGAAGAAGAAGAAAAACAACATAGAATTAGAGTCTCACATTGCAGCGGAACAAAATATAATATAAAAATAAAACTTCATTGGGAGCTTAAAATAGAATTTCCAATCATCAGAGTACATCAAAACATTTGGACTGTCATAAATATCTGCCCTCATATACAACACATAGCGGAATAAAAATAGGATATCATATATCTGGACTTCTCCAGTTCATCTCTGGACTTCACGGCATCCAATAATTTGAACTTGTACAGCTCAGTCTTACCCGAGCATTACAAACATCGGGCCAGTCTTGTGAACCAGAGTGAGAAAAACACACTAAGTTTAACGGAATCACACAATTTGATTTTAACATCAAAATATTTTCGAAAGAAAAGGATAATTGTACGACCGAATCCACGCATAAATACGGACGGTTTTTACCTTACAATAACCCAAAACATTTTTGAAATCAATATCTTTTCTGATATTATGATAGTGTCTAAATACAAGTATATATCATCTAGCAGAACGCTTGCATCTCACGCTCCACATATATAGTATACAATCAAAACCGTGGGCACTTATTAGAGAACGGATTGCCTGGCAAGGTATGGGACCACCTTCCCGACAATGTACCGCCGAAGATGAATACATTGGGATTCAACAAGAACATCTTGCAACCCAGGCTAAACATGACCGACCCCTCACTTTCTCTTGAGAGTACCGAATATATCATTACCACGGTTGGGGGCCAGCCAGCCGAACCGATAGCATACATACAAGAATATAAAAAGGGACAATCGAAGGCATTTGATTTTTCCATATCAGGAAATGATATACCCTTTTGATGGGTGCAACCCACATAGCCATGCGACCTACCCGATTTTATGCCATTTCCCGGTTGATGAGGCTAGAAGTTAAGCGTATTCTTCAGCATAGTATGTCTCCATCCACTTTGAATGCCACATTGTCAGATCCACCAGATATCACTAATTGACATCCACAAAAATACTCTAGTTGTTAAGCTAAAGAAGTTTCCCTTCTATGCCACCAACTTGGTATGTTTCAAGAAATCAACGTACGCAACCCCTTTGGAAATACTCTATCAGACATTCGTCCATACAAGTCATCTAGGCATTGGATGAACAGAAGGCACCCTCCTACTGCATCCCTGAATTACCCTATGGATTAGTAGCAAGTAGTCCTTGAAATTCGCAGATTTCAACCATGATAGAATCACAGATATCTCCAGGGATCAACAAGAGATTGTAAGCAATTCTACCATTTTATGAAGATCCACGGTATTCAATTGCTCCAGCTTGATTCCACGTATTCGTATTTATTTGTCGGAATGGTTTTCGAATATAAATTCGATCCCGGTATTTCCGTACCAATAATCGTATGAGCAAGATTTGATAGTCGGTTATTTAACTATCAAATAAACAAAAATGAAATGGATATACTGATTGAGTATATAGCATCACTTGGCCTTTTTAATTAAAAAATAATAATGAATGGTAAATTTAACTTCTAAATCTTCCAACACATGTTCTTTTCTTATTTTAGTATGTTCCACCTTCTCAAACCATTTCTTTTTAAATACTTAGAAAAGTATTTTATAATCATATCCAATTTACCATTTAATTATCATTTCAAATCATTTGCTACGACGTTTCTTATTATCTATTATCGGGAAATCGATTCAACAATTATCATTCGTAAAATAATCGTCACGAAATCTTCTTTTGTTCCTTTTACAATGGAAATATCATTTTATCTTCTCAAGCCCTTCTTATTTCTGTTACTTTGGAAATATCAATATATTTTTTTCCAAATTCTTTTATATCCTTTATAATGAAATCTCATTGTTTCTATCCTCAAATACTTCAAATAACGTCGCATTATGATTTCTCATAATAAATTGTTTTTAACATCTTTATCATTACAACTCATATCATCCTTTGATAATCCTGAAGTCGTTCAAGTTGGGGTATTTTAATTACCACTCAAACCTTGATCAACAACATTCTTATCTTAAGATAAATATGAAGTGTAATTCAAAACCCATTTTCATTCTAATATCAACAAATACCACTTCACTTAATTCAACCATTTCTTTTATGCTTATCTCGTTCACTTAAAATCCCTTTATATTTCAATTCACCAAACTTGGTTCAAATACAAACTCGTTCATAAACTCGCTTTGGAATTCAATTATATTTCATTTTAAACTTCGATTACTTACCCAAATGAACTTCATTTAAGAAGTAATTCCTTTAAATTATTATTATTTTACTTTATCGTTATCTGGAATAAATATCCAATTTCCTTTTTAATTCTTATTAAATTAAATAACTATTTATTAAATATTTCATTAAATTAATCGACACAAACTAATTTAATTTAATAATCAAGTTCCGTTAAAAATTGACTTTGCCAACTCTAAATATGATTAGCTCGTTTATCAACTCTAACTCGTTTCTTCTTTTAAATTAATTAATAATATAATTAATTAAAAAATCCTATTTACTTCGATTTTTATTAATTAAATAATAATCGATTCAATATAGTTCCGTTTTAATCGTTACTTAAAATATATTAATCTTCGTTATTAAACGTTACATTAATTCTTGCTCACTTGCTTCACTGCACGTGCTTCGCACACGGTAGATTTTTGATTTATGAGAATTAACTTTATAAATCATGTAATAATTAAGATAAGGTACGTGCTTCGCACATGGTATATTTTTTGGTACAAAAATGGTATTTGTGGTTAAAACAATCAATATATGTGTGTGCTTCGCACACGGTATATTTTTGACACAAAAATGGTATTTGTGGTTTAAATAATCAATAAATGCGTGCGCTTCGCATACGGTATATTTTTGACACAAAATAGTATTTGTGGTTTAAACAATCAATAAATGCATGTGCTTCGCACACAGTATATTTTTTTTCTTATTATAAACTTCATTTAAAAGAATATATTTAAAAATCTATATTCAGTTATAAAATAAATTTTATAACTTCATTTCAAACGATTCATCAAACGGTAATCAATCTTTATAAAACGATTATAATTCAGGCCATCTACTGTCAATTTCTCAACCAATATTTCTCATTGGCGAATATCAAGGGTTCAACAGTAATCAATAATCAGTCCATCATCCAATCAGGTTATTAAACAGTACATGTGATATAACATGAAAATAAACAATAAATTCGAGGAATCCGGTTGGATTCCCCAACCTATTCTTCTCTGTATTCAGTACAACATGAATAATTAATTCAACTGGTAATGGTCAACTAACAACCATTCAAGTACCCAATTTAATTTAAACGTTTATATTTTTATAAATGTAACCAATAAGGTACGTTACCTTCATCGGAAATAATCGTTAAAAATAACGATTTGGTTTGATTAAATTAAATGAACGTTTAATTTATCAATTAAATAAATTATTCAGTATATAAGCAGATGATTATCAAATCATTCAACCAATAGCAAACAAAGCACACAAATATTTAGACCCGACTTATATAAATATAAGTGGGATAACTGAGTGAGTTTAACTCACCTTGGATTTCCATTCGTTGTCAATCGGTTCGTTTCAGTTAAATTAAACTAGTGTTTGATTTAACTGAAAATCTCAGTTGCTTTCAACTCCGCCCAATGCAGCTTAAAAATGTTACGCTCAGCGATATGGTCCCAACATCCCATGTTTGTTTGTTTCTGTTAAAACAGAAGAACGTTACTCACATTACAAATATTGATTTAAATAAAGTTAACTAAACCTTAAATTAATTAACGTTAATTGAGATTTAATTAATAATCATTTTACACTAACTATGTGATTAAACTAATCGGACACTTATATTATTTACATACGTTGTATATATAACTTGGGTAGGCAACCCATCGGTCGGGCTAGTTTAACACAAAACTTAATCTGGCATATTATGGATATCACTTTTATCTGCTAAAATTCCTTAGACCCCGTGTATATATATATATATATATATGTATAGTACATAATATGAAATACGGTTTAATGTTATCTACCATTCTTATGCCAACGCTATAAAATATCTAGTGCATAATTAGTTGAAAATGAAACCGTTGGAGTTCGTTTTGTTTTTTACACATTGGTTAATGTACCCGACCCAACATAGATAATTCATTGTTGATATATCAGGATGGCCCTGATAATTTTAAATTTTGAACTGATTTCATCAGCCATGGTGGTTAACACCAATGGGGATTCTAATAATAGATCACCGATTAACAAGACTATAGTTTTGGCATATGGTCATTGAAACAAACTTTGTAAGTAATGATTAAGGGGACCATATGTACACCATAACCAAACTGTCTTGAAATTGGTGAGAGCGGTAATAACCCTTTTGAAGTTTTAACTTTGACACAACATTAAACACTTGAGCTTAACACTTGTACTCCGCTTAACACTTGAGCTTGGATTTAGATGCTAGGATTCCAGTATCAAGAAGACGACGGAAAACGCACAGAAGAAGAGAAAATATGTATGATTTTTTTTATGGATACACTGAATAAAATTCAAATTTCAATAAAAGTCAATGATCCTATAAAATAGGGTGGATTTACTCACTAATATTGTGGATTAGAATAAAAATTACCTTTAATTTATTATGGGTAATTTTAATTTTAACCGCTATTTAACATCACACGTTAAATACACACACCGCAACACAAACTCCAAATACAACGGAAACAGAGACACTGCTATGTCTTAACGTTCTGGATCCAATGAAATTAATTTCGTTGAATTCCCACTCCGTTTGCACAAAATTGTTATTTAAATTTATCGATTCACAGTTAAAATTGACGCACTGACAAAATAGCTCCGATTGGCTCCCAATTGGGAAAATAGCAATAACTAGCGATACGTATTCCAATAAAATTTGTTTCGTCGAAAACGGAGTTGTTTTGGAAAACAAATATTTTTAACGCTTATAAAATATCGATATATATTAAGAAAATTCCAAAATAATTAAATTAAATAATAATAAATTATTATTTTTGAATATTTCCAAATAGAAATATATATCACTTCCAATTGAACCAATACGAAATTATAACTCAATATTGACATTTTCAACTTGAACGATATTCGAATATATAGAAATTTCTTATTAAATTATTAAATAAACGTTACAATTTATAATGATTTCCATAGCGACTATTTTAAAATTTGATTTGGACATAACTTTTAATATATACAAAAAAAATTGATTTTTCTCTTTCATTAGAAAATTATAAACAATTAGATTCCAACGTTGCTTGTTTCGCAGAATTTCGGCTTAAAACGGATTCTGTATAATCAATTGAAGTTCAAAACCCAATATTACGAACTACCACAACGTTTCGAGTTGGTCTTAATATAAATATAAATATAAACGTTAAATCGTTGTTTAGTTAACGAATTAAATATTAAAATCCGTTAATATTCCAAATAAAATATTTAAAATAGATTTAAATATTCAATATCAAATGCCCGAAAAATCCGGATCGTTACAATAACTTTTGATAGTAGCATGATATGGCATCCTTATCCCATAGGAAAATATTTATTATTCCAAGCCCTCTGTGATTCTTCTCTTCATAAAGCTTATTAAAGGAAATTGGAATCATCTTCTTTGAAAACGGATCGCCATGCCAAAGAAATTTATTGAGAGCACTTGTTATCGTAGATAGAAGCTTCAATGGTAATATAAAATGCCTACTCCAATATGTTGTGATAGAAATTGCTACTGATTGCACAATCGTTAATCTATCTGCTTGAGATAATTTGCAACTTGGCCATTTTTTGAGCTTGTCAATGATCTTCTCATAAAGAGGCATACAATTTTGCTTAGAAATCCAAGAACTAACGAGAGGAAGACTTAAATAGAATGAGTTTGAAGGCAATTCCTTTAAACCAAAGAAGTTAATAATCTCCTCCTTGCTTGCTTGTGAAAGACCAACTATAATAATATGAAATTTTTTCAAGTTTATTTGTAAACCAGTTAAAGCATAAAATTTATCCAAAGTAGCAAGAATGCACTGAATATTAGAAATTGATGGCTTTGTGAAAATAACTAGATCATCAGCGAAGAGGAGATGAATAATTTGAGGATCTTTACAACGAGGATGTAATTCCAAATTACCATATTCTACTTGTTGTTTTAGAAGAGAATTTAGAACCTCCATAACTATGATAAAAATGTATGCAGAAATAGGATCCCCTTGTCTCACCCCTTTTGTTCCTCTAAAAAAAAATGTAAACTACCACTTCTTGCAATGTAATAACTTGGAGAAGAGATGCAAGTGTAAATCCAAGATAAGAAAGGCATTGGAAAGTTCATACGTGACATGATAGCTAGTATAGAATGCCAAGATACTGAATCGAAAGCTTTTTGAATATCTAACTTCAGCATGCTTTTAGGAGAGATAGTTCTTCTGTTATAACCACACAACAATTCATGTATTATTAGTAGATTATCACTTATGGACCTTCCATTCACAAAATCTGATTGATTTGATGATATAATAGACGGAAGAATCTGTTGTATTCTATTTGCAATAGCTTTTGAAATAACTTTGTAAACCACATTACAATAAGAAATAGGTCTGAAATCCGACACTAATTCTAGATTTTCAACTTTAGGTATCAGTGCTATGGATGTTGTAGCTAGGTTAACTGGCAGTTCACTATGCAAGAAAAAATACTGTACTCCTTTTATCAAGTCATCGCCAATTATATTCTGACATTTTTGAAGAAAGAAAGCATTGTAGCCATCTGGTCCCCCACTACTTGATGCATCCAAACCAAAAACTGCCTCTTTAATTTCCATGGATGATATTGCAGAAATCATGTCTCTTGATTGACCTTGTGTTAGGTAAGGCAGAGAGATATGATTATAAGGTTCTAAGTGTATTTGAAAAGGGTTAGTTGGTTCTAAAATTGAAGAGAAGTAAGTCACAAAAGCATCATTAATGTCTTTCTCTTGATACTGCATATCACCATTCATATCCTTAATAAAGGAAAAAGGTTTTTGATTTCTTTACCTTCAGATAATTATGATAATATTTTGTACTTCTATCAGCTTCCTTATCCTTCCTCAAACTTGATGCCTACCTTAAAGCTTGATATTCCAAGTCGAGAGAGGATTTCAGTTTAATCTTCAAACTCTGTTTTGATTGTTGGAGGGATAGCTTATGGGGATTCCTTTGCAAAGCCACCTGCACATTACTTAATTCTGCTCTAATTTTCGATGATATATCAGTTCCTTTACCAAAGTTAGAGGATGCCCAAGCTCTCAAGTGAAATTTAATTTGCTTCAGCCTACATAAAAGAGAACTCAGAGAATCAAAAGCAAATTAAATTTTTTAAAAGTTATCTTACCCTCCTTGTTGGCTTCCACTAAAACCCACTCAAGCAACAAAGGACAATGATCAAAGAGAGAAGAAAGCTGTGTTATGTAAAATGATTTAGGCCAAAGCTGAAGGAGTTGACTGTTAGAAAAATATGATCCATCCTACAAAGAGTTGGATTACCAGAACGAGAATTATTTGTCGAAGTGAAATTCAAGCCAAAAGAATTGATAGGAAGAAGACGGGATTTAATAAGGCTTTGATTAAGAGGTGCTATATCATTGATAGATAAGGGATTGCCACCAAATTTTTGATGACAAGAGAACATACAGTTGAAATTACCCTTAATAATCCGAGGAGCATTTGAGGTGTTTAAGAGATGCATTTCATCAAAAAAAGGTTCTCGACGAGCAAGTGCATTATGAGCATAAATAACAGTCAATAGAAATGAAGAATTAGTGGGTAAATGAAAACACTGTGAATGAATATATTGATCAGATTTTGAGAGAGAGAGGATAAATAAAAAAAGATGGATTCCAGCAGATCAGAATTCTTCCAAAACTAGCATAATCCAAATTATGTTCATATCTCCAATAAGGGGATATTAAGTTCATCAGACTATTAGATGATTTAACATCCAATTTAGTTTCCAATAAGCATAACAACTGCACATTATTATCTCGAATAAAAGATTTAATTTCACTTTGTTTAGAGGGTAGACTTATCCCCACTTATATTCCAGAAGGCTATTCGATTAATCATTTAAAAGGAGAGGGTTAATAAGGGTGGTAGGATTACTCCGTGTGTGTCTTATTGTGGTTTTGAGGTTGGTATTTGAAGGTATAACATCTTTTGGCCTATAATCCTTACCTTCATTAAGATCATTAACATCAAGTGTTTTACCTTTCCTCTTCCCAGTTTTCTTAAGGCCACCCAAGGAAGATATTGAAGTGGAAGAGGATGAAGCTAACTGGGAAAGTGGAAGTTTTATATGAGAGGGGATTTTGAGGTTCAAATAAGGTGAAGATGAAGAATTAGGCTTACTAGAGGAGGGACAAGACATTTATTTTGAAGCAAATAAGGGGACATATTTACCACGTGAGGAGGTAGAGGCTAGAGAAGAAGTAGCTCTGGATTGAAATGATTGTTGAATAAGATTTTCATGCTGGATGTCAAAAGGATTTTTAGTAAGAGGAATATCATCTTCAAGTCTTCCTGACACTTCATTTTCATTTTGCATATTAACTTGTATGTTATCATCAAATCTAGAGCTTTGTTGATGACAACACCCATTACCATCAACATGATATAACTTTTTCCTATTATTCTCAATGTGTTCCTTATCTATGTTCATTTACTTATTATTGTTAGTTTCATTAACCATAAAACTTTCTCTTCCAACCTCTTCCACAATTTCATCTAAAATTTTATCTATTTCTTCAACCACCGATTTTTTTCTATCACTTTCCTTTCTTTTCCAAACTTTCTTCTTCTTATGCATAATATCTGTCCATTTATTATTATTGCCTTTTGGCTGACAATTGTTTTTAGCTCTGCTTCTTACATTATTTTCATTGTAGTGCCTCCTGTCAAAATAATACTGATGTGCAAATTGTTGCTCTGCTTCATTCTCAACATACTGATCCCCTTTATTATCATCCAACTTTGTTAATATTTCACATCTAGATGTTTCATGTCCAAACACTTTGCAATATATGCAAATTTTTGGCCGCCAATCATGTCGCTCTAAAACAGGTCAGATATGAAAAGTACACAGAACTCAATTCGTCACTAACTGACATCTACGTGAACACAAACGGTGACGTCTCCTATCCAAAGCCTCCCAGGAGGGAGCCATCACAAAGAGAACGCGATTCTGGGAAATATTGCATATTTCACGATATGGACGGTCATGACACAAATGACTGTAGACACTTGCCAGATCTGATTGAGGAACGGGTTAGACGTGGAGAGCTACCCGAGTATGTGAAACAACCAACAGCACCTGTACCTGTGCTGCTACCACCTGCTCCCCGGAGAGGGAATGACCCTGGAACGAGCTCCCATCGGCTCGTCATCAACTGATCTGGATTGGATCACTATGCATTTTCAGCATTTCTTAGGATTTAAGATATGTTTCTTTGCTTTCTTTAGGTTTTCCGATTGGCTAAATCGGAGTACACACGTTTGGGGTTAGGATTTAACTCCAAAGCGTGCGCTGCACTCGATAACAAACCAATCAGGATTTGCTTTGATTTTGTACTTTGAATTGAATAAGGAAGGACTTTCCGAGCATGGATTATGTTTGGCAATTTAAGTATCTTGTCAGGTTGTGGCAGGATTCTCAATCTCAACTGAAGTATGGCTTATACTTATCTCGGACCCCTAGGCATGGATTATGCTTAGGGACAGACTGTCTTGTCAGGTCTTGGCAAGCATAGCTCTATCCCGACATGGGTATGGATTGTACTCACTAGGACTCTTAAGTATGGATTATACTCTGGAACGGCTTATTGTTTTGTCAGGATTTGGCAAAGGAACTCAATAAAACTCAAGTATGGTTTATGCTCAGTTTGAACTTCCTGGTATGGCTTATACCCGGAAGGTTAGGTCCCTCGTCAGGTTTTGGCAGGATGATTCGAACGTGTCTTGAGTATGGTTTATGCTCAAACAAGCGCCCAAGCATGGTTTATGCTCGAAAGTGTAATTAGTTTTGTCAGGATTTGACACACCTTTCTGCTCTCTTTTCTTCGCAGGTATGGATTATACTTGCAGCTGGCAGGCCCGGCGTGGCCTTGGAGTATCCAGAACACATCTTCCTTCATTCAGCAAGATATGTTCTGAGGGGCAAAATGTTGACCCGCTTTTTAGTCAAAGCAGTCACACATGTAATCTCTTCTCAACAATACACTCAAGCGTTGGGAATATCGTCAGAAGACATGAAGTGATTTGGTTGAAATCGCATCACAAACAAAGAATGGCCCGAAACTCCTACCAGATGACCTTTTTTGGGCCCGAAAACAGCGATTACGAAGCTGAGCTTCGTAACTCTTGTAGATCTCTAATTTGCTTCAGTTTGAGCTTTGGTTTGGCTCAATCGGACTTACGGTTTGAAAGTTATGCCCGTTTCCGTGAACGCATGCAGAACCGGAAACTTGGAATTTGGAAATTGGCTTGACCTCCCGGATCGGATCGGACCCGCTCCGACTCCACACTTCGAAGATGCTCATACTTGGATTCCAGCTCACCTCGGTTCGGATCGGGTCATCTGAACCCGACCCGCCTTACACACTGCACTGAAGTGCCTCCACTCTTCGGATCGAAGACACCAACTCGGTTCGGATCGGAAGTCCGAACCGACCCGACTTGCACCATATGTATAGCAACACGTCTCGCCTTCGGTTGGAATGCTCCGGATCGGTTCGGAAGAAAGAGGACCCGAACCGAACCGCTTCGACCTGCTGCTACACCTCAAATTTGACCTGTTCTCAAGGAGTAACTACTTCCTATTAATCCGGATCGAGCTCCACCTGTCCTAGCACGATCTGAAGACCATTTCTCCACTGCTTCCGAGATCACCTCAGGGCCTGCCACGTGCCCCTCCAATCCGATCCGATTCAGGACTCCCAGAGGCTCCTCTACGCCTATAAATACACCACAACATGGCTATTTCAAGGGATTTTTTGAACTCTAACTCTCCATGGCTTCAACTATGGTTCTTCGCAAGGCTATTGCATAACCTAGAAGTCGAATTCCACATTACAACACGAGGATTTCGTGTATAATCTCCCCTTTAATCTCCTCTTCTTCATTGTAAACACGAGGATTTCGTGTATAAACTGCAAACAAACAACATTGTAATAGCTTCTTAGGATTTAAGAAACTATAAAGTGGACGTAGGCTTGGATTGAGCCGAACCACTATAAAAATCTCGTGTGTCTCCTCTTATTTTACTGCTTTTTCTGTATTAATATGTGATTGTGAGGTTTTCACATAGCATTTGGGTGTTAGGCCCAAATTTCGGTCTAACATTTTGGCGCGCCAGGTGGGGGGCACACGATACAACTCCTTCTACTAGCTTGAACGGAAGCGGATTATTTGGCTATTGGATCAATGGTAAAGCGAAAGAAATACGGAACCTTCTCTCGTGCTGAGGATGTTGGCACTGAAGGCACAAGGAACGAGGCAAGCCAGGAGGCTTCCTCTCATGAAAATCCATCAGCATACTTAACCAGAGATGAAATGGATGGCGTTCTCGCTGAATTGAGAACTCAAATGGAAAGGCAAGATGATCTCCTCTGCAAACAACAGGAGATTATCGACCAATTCTTTGCTCGGATGGAAGGGAGGCCGAGCGGCAATGCGCAACTCACTGGAAATGGTACTGAAATGGCTCCAGCAGGAATAACAAACCGGATTGGTTCGGATCCGATCCGAACCGAGGGCCAAAATCTGAATCCAACGCAGATGGAAATGAGGGACATTCCCCACCGGATCGGTTCGGACCTGATCCGAACATCAACCCTGCATGAGCTTAGGGGCAGCAGCCTCCCCTCTGGAAATCAAGGCTTCGCTCCTATTCGACCTACATCCGCACCGGTTCGGGTCGGAAATACCACACAAATTCAGCATCAAGCTCCCCGGTTCGGAACAGGCGAACCTGTTCGGATCGGCACCTCCGATCTGAACCGTGCACCTCTCCATAACCTCCCTTGCTTCTCCGAACCGCAGCAAGGGGGCACCTCCGAACCGAACCGGATGACCTGCCAAGCTCCTTATACTCTTCCACACTCTTCTGAACTCAACGCTGGGGGCACCAGCTCTGGCTTTAGCAGCTTGCAACAGCTCTTTGAAGGCGATCGGCTCGCCAACCTCATTGAACGCCTCTCGAGAGGCCGCACTTATTAGAATGACATGGATGATGTCAATCACAATCCATTCACACAGGAAATCAGGAATTCCCGCAATCCTCCAGATTTCAAACTTCCACAAATGGAACCCTACAACGGCAGGGCAGATCCTACCGTGCACCTAATGCGCTATAAACGGCATATGGAAGTTCAATCGGCGTCGGAAAACGTCATGGCTAAACACTTTCCCCTCTTTTTGACTGATATTGCTGCTATGTGGTTTCGGCAGCTGGAATCTGAATCGATCAACAGCTGGAACATGTTGGTCGCTCGCTTTATTGAACAATTTCGGGTCCATATCGCTCGACCCAAGAATGTAATGTCACTAACTACAATCAAGCAGAGGCCCAAAGAAACTCTGCGGTCATTTTTGGAAAGATTCAACGTTGCAGCAGCATCAGTTGATCGACCTGAGCCATCTATGGTATTGATGGCGGCAGTATCCGGTGTTCTGGACAACTCGGAGTTCAAAAAATCCTTGTACCGGGACCCACCAAGGAATCTCAGCGAATTCTACCTTGAATCGGATAGGTTTTTGCGTGAAGAAGACGCAACCTCCAAGAAGAAAGTTCTCGATGTTAACATGCTCAAAGACGGAGAACCGTCTGATTCTGATAAAGGCAAAGGAAAAGCTGCCGTCAAGAATAACCCCAATGCTCAGCCCCGGAGAGGGCCCAGATATGAAAAGTACACAGAACTCAATTCGTCACTAACTGACATCTACGTGAACACAAACGGTGACGTCTCCTATCCAAAGCCTCCCAGGAGGGAGCCATCACAAAGAGAACGCGATTCTGGGAAATATTGCATATTTCACGATATGGACGGTCATGACACAAATGACTGTAGACACTTGCGAGATCTGATTGAGGAATGGGTTAGACGTGGAGAGCTACCCGAGTATGTGAAACAACCAACAGCACCTGTACTTGTGCTGCCACCACCTGCTCCCCGGAGAGGGAATGACCCTGGAACGAGCTCCCATCGGCTCGTCATCAACTGATCTGGATTGGATCACTATGCATTTTCAGCATTTCTTAGGATTTAAGACATGTTTCTTTGCTTTCTTTAGGTTTTCCGATTGGCTAAATCGGAGTACACACGTTTGGGGTTAGGATTTAACTCCAAAGCGTGCGCTGCACTCGATAACAAACCAATCAGGATTTGCTTTGATTTTGTACTTTGAATTGAATAAGGAAGGACTTTCCGAGCATGGATTATGTTTGGCAATTTAAGTATCTTGTCAGGTTGTGGCAGGATTCTCAATCTCAACTGAAGTATGGCTTATACTTATCTCGGACCCCTAGGCATGGATTATGCTTAAAGACAGACTGTCTTGTCAGGTCTTGGCAAGCATAGATCTATCCCGACATGGGTATGGATTGTACGCACTAGGACTCTTAAGTATGGATTATACTCTGGAACGGCTTATTGTTTTGTCAGGATTTGGCAAAGGAACTCAATAGAACTCGAGTATGGTTTATGCTCAGTTTGAACTTCCTGGTATGGCTTATACCCGGAAGGTTAGGTCCCTCGTCAGGTTTTGGCAGGATGATTCGAACGTGTCTTGAGTATGGTTTATGCTCAAACAAGCGCCCAAGCATGGTTTATGCTCGAAAGTGTAATTAGTTTTGTCAGGATTTGACACACCTTTCTGCTCTCTTTTCTTCGCAGGTATGGATTATACTTGCAGCTGGCAGGCCCGGCGTGGCCTTGGAGTATCCAGAACACATCTTCCTTCATTCAGCAAGATATGTTCTGAGGGGCAAAATGTTGACCCGCTTTTTAGTCAAAGCAGTCATACATGGAATCTATTCTCAACAATACACTTAAGCGTTGGGAATATCGTCAGAAGACATGAAGTGATTTGGTTGAAATCGCATCACAAACAAAGAATGGCCCGAAACTCCTACTAGATGACCTTTTTTGGGCCCGAAAACAGCGATTATGGAGCTGAGCTCTACAACTCCTGTAGATCTCTGAATTAGCTTCAGTTTGAGCTTTGGTTTGGCTCAATCGGACTTACGGTTTGAAAGTTATGCCCGTTTCCGTGAACGCATGCAGAACCGGAAACTTGGAATTTGGAAATTGGCTTGACCTCCCGGATCGGATCGGACCCGCTCCGACTCCACACTTCGAAGATGCTCATACTTGGATTCCAGCTCACCTCGGTTCGGATCGGATCATCCGAACCCGACCCGCCTTACACACTGCATGAAGTGCCTCCACTCTTCGGATCGAAGACACCAACTCGGTTCGGATCGGAAGTCCGAACCGACCCGCCTTGCACTAGATGTATAGCAACACGTCTCGCCTTCGGTTGGAATGCTCCGGATCGGTTCGGAAGAAAGAGGACCCGAACCGCTTCGACCTGCTGCTACACCTCAAATTTGACCTGTTCTCAAGGAGTAACTACTTCCTATTAATCCTGATCGAGCTCCACCTGTCCTAGCACGATCTGAAGACCATTTCTCCACTGCTTCCGAGATCACCTCAGGGCCTGCCACGTGCCCCTCTGATCCGATCCGATTCAGGACTCCTAGAGGCTCCTCTACGCCTATAAATACACCACAACATGGCTATTTCAAGGGATTTTTTGAACTTTAACTCTCCATGGCTTCAACTATGGTTCTTCGCAAGGCTATTGCATAACCTAGAAGTCGAATTCCACATTACAACACGAGGATTTCGTGTATAATCTCCCCTTTAATCTCCTCTTCTTCATTGTAAACACGAGAATTTCGTGTATAAACTGCAAACAAACAACATTGTAATAGCTTCTTAGGATTTAAGAAACTGTAAAGTGGACGTAGGCTTGGATTGAGCCGAACCACTATAAAAATCTCGTGTGTCTCCTCTTATTTTACTGCTTTTTCTGTATTAATCTGTGATTGTGAGGTTTTCACATAGCATTTGGGTGTCAGGCCCAAATTTCGGTCTAACATTTTGACGTGCTAGGTAGGGGGCACACGATACAACTCCTTCTACTAGCTTGAACGGAAGCGGATTATTTGGCTATTGGATCAATGGTCAAGCGAAAGAAAGACGGAACCTTCTCTCGTGCTGAGGATGTTGGCACTGAAGGCACAAGGAACGAGGCAAGCCAGGAGGCTTCCTCTCATGAAAATCCATCAACATACTTAACCAGAGATGAAATGGATGGCGTTCTCGCTGAATTGAGAACTCAAATGGCAAGGCAAGATGATCTCCTCTGCAAACAACAGGAGATGATCGACCAATTCTTCGCTCGGATGGAAGGGAGGCCGAGCGGCAATGCGCAACTCACTGGAAATGGTACTGAAATGGCTCCAGCAGGAATAACAAACCGGATCGGTTCGGATCCGATCCGAACCGAGGGCCAAAATCTGAATCCAACGCAGATGGAAATGGGGGACATTCCCCACCGGATCGGTTCGGACCCGATCCGAACATCAACCCTGCATGAGCTTGGGGGCAGCAGCCTCCCCTCTGGAAATCAAGGCTTTGCTCCTGTTCGACCTACATCCGCACCGGTTAGGGTCGGAAATACCACACAAATTCAGCATCAAGCTCCCTGGTTCGGAACAGGCGAACCTGTTCGGATCGGCACCTCCGATCCGAACCGTGCACCTCTCCATAACCTCCCTCGCTTCTCCGAACCGCAGCAAGGGGGCACCTCCGAACCGAACCGGATGACCTGCCAAGCTCCTTATACTCTTCCACACTCTTCTGAACTCAACGCTGGGGGCACCAGCTCTGGCTTTAGCAGCTTGCAACAGCTCTTTGAAGGCGATCGGCTCGCCAACCTCATTGAACGCCTCTCGAGAGGCCGCACTTATCAGAATGACATGGATGATGTCAATCACAATCCATTCACACAGGAAATCAGGAATTCCCGCAATCCTCCAGATTTCAAACTTCCACAACTGGAACCCTACAACGGCAGGGCAGATCCTACCGTGCTCCTAATGCGCTATAAACGGCATATGGAAGTTCAATCGGCGTCGGAAAACGTCATGGCTAAACGCTTTCCCCTCTTTTTGACTGATATTGCTGCTATGTGGTTTCGGCAGCTGGAATCTGAATCGATCAACAGCTGGAACATGTTGGTCGCTCGCTTTATTGAACAATTTCGGGTCCATATCGCTCGACCCAAGAATGTAATGTCACTAACTACAATCAAGAAGAGGCCCAAAGAAACTCTGCGGTCATTTTTGGAAAGGTTCAACGTTGCAGCAGCATCAGTTGATCGACCTGAGCCATCTATGGTATTGATGGCGGCAGTATCCGGTGTTCTGGACAACTCGGAGTTCAAAAAATCCTTGTACCGGGACCCACCAAGGAATCTCAGCGAATTCTACCTTGAATCGGATAGGTTTTTGCGTGAAGAAGACGCAACCTCCGAGAAGAAAGTTCTCGATGTTAACATGCTCAAAGACGGAGAACCGTCTGATTCTGATAAAGGCAAAGGAAAAGCTGCCGTCAAGAATAACCCCAACGCTCAGCCCCGGAGAGGGCCCAGATATGAAAAGTACACAGAACTCAATTCGTCACTAACTGACATCTACGTGAACACAAATGGTGACGTCTTCTATCCAAAGCCTCCCAGGAGGGTGCCATCACAAAGAGAAAGCGATTCTCGGAAATATTGCATATTTCACGATATGGACGGTCAGGACACAAATGACTGTAGACACTTGCGAGATCTGATTGAGGAACGGGTTAGACGTGGAGAGCTACCCAAGTATGTGAAACAACCAACAGCACCTGGAACTGTGCTGCCACCACCTGCTCCCCGGAGAGGGAATGACCCTGGAACGAGCACCCATCGCATCGTCATCAACTGATCTGGATTGGATCACTATGCATTTTCAGCATTTCTTAGGATTTAAGATATGTTTCTTTGCTTTCTTTAGGTTTTCCGATTGGCTAAATCGGAGTACACACGTTTGGGGTTAGGATTTAACTCCAAAGCGTGCGCTGCACTCGATAACAAACCAATCAGGATTTGCTTTGATTTTGTACTTTGAATTGAATAAGGAAGGACTTTCCGAGCATGGATTATGTTTGGCAATTTAAGTATCTTGTCAGGTTGTGGCAGGATTCTCAATCTCAACTGAAGTATGGCTTATACTTATCTCGGACCCCTAGGCATGGATTATGCTTAGGGACAGACTGTCTTGTCAGGTCTTGGCAAGCATAGCTCTATCCCGACATGGGTATGGATTGTACGCACTAGGACTCTTAAGTATGGATTATACTCTGGAACGGCTTATTGTTTTGTCAGGATTTGGCAAAGGAACTCAATAAAACTCGAGTATGGTTTATGCTCAGTTTGAACTTCCTGGTATGGCTTATACCCGGAAGGTTAGGTCCCTCGTCAGGTTTTGGCAGGATGATTCGAACGTGTCTTGAGTATGGTTTATGCTCAAACAAGCGCCCAAGCATGGTTTATGCTCGAAAGTGTAATTAGTTTTGTCAGGATTTAACACACCTTTCTGCTCTCTTTTCTTCGCAGGTATGGATTATACTTGCAGCTGGCAGGCCCGGCGTGGCCTTGGAGTATCCAGAACACATCTTCCTTCATTCAACAAGATATGTTCTGAGGGGCAAAATGTTGACCCGCTTATTAGTCAAAGCAGTCACACATGGAATCTCTTCTCAACAATACACTCAAGCGTTGGGAATATCGTCAGAAGACATGAAGTGATTTGGTTGAAATCGCATCACAAACAAAGAATGGCCCGAAACTCCTACTAGATGACCTTTTTTGGGCCCGAAAACAGCGATTATGGAGCTGAGCTCTACAACTCCTGTAGATCTCTGAATTAGCTTCAGTTTGAGCTTTGGTTTGGCTCAATCGGACTTACGGTTTGAAAGTTATGCCCGTTTCCGTGAACGCATGCAGAACCGGAAACTTGGAATTTGGAAATTGGCTTGACCTCCCGGATCGGATCGGACCCGCTCCGACTCCACACTTCGAAGATGCTCATACTTGGATTCCAGCTCACCTCGGTTCGGATCGGATCATCCGAACCCGACCCGCCTTACACACTGCACTGAAGTGCCTCCACTCTTCGGATTGAAGACACCAACTCGGTTCGGATCGGAAGTCCGAACCGACCCGCCTTGCACCAGATGTATAGCAACACGTCTCGCCTTCGGTTGGAATGCTCCGGATCGGTTCGGAAGAAAGAGGACCCGAACCGAACCGCTTCGACCTGCTGCTACCCCTCAAATTTGACCTGTTCTCAAGGAGTAACTACTTCCTATTAATCCGGATCGAGCTCCACCTGTCCTAGCACGATCTGAAGACCATTTCTCCACTACTTCCGAGATCACCTCAGGGCCTGCCACGTGCCCCTCCGATCCGATCCGATTCAGGACTCCCAGAGGCTCCTCTACGCCTATAAATACACCACAACATGGCTATTTCAAGGGATTTTTTGAACTCTAACTCTCCATGGCTTCAACTATGGTTCTTCGCAAGGCTATTGCATAACCTAGAAGTCGAATTCCACATTACAACACGAGGATTTCGTGTATAATCTCCCCTTTAATCTCCTCTTCTTCATTGTAAACACGAGGATTTCGTGTATAAACTGCAAACAAACAACATTGTAATAGCTTCTTAGGATTTAAGAAACTATAAAGTGGACGTAGGCTTGGATTGAGCCGAACCACTATAAAAATCTCGTGTGTCTCCTCTTATTTTACTGCTTTTTCTGTATTAATCTGTGATTGTGAGGTTTTCACATAGCATTTGGGTGTTAGGCCCAAATTTCGGTCTAACACCAAGCAAGCCAATTAATGCCCACTAGTGTCCACAACAGTAAAGGAATGTGATGCAAATGATTCCACACTAGTACTTTCTTAATTTGGGATTGAGAATTTCCTATAGTAGGATCCCATTTCATTATAATGAACATTCTTCCTTTTATGAAAATGGGATCAGCTTTTAAAACCTTTTCTCTATCAAAATCATTAGAAAAATTAAAATAGAAGTGCATCCCATCTGATTTAATATCTACTTCACTAGAAAGTTTCCATTTATTGCATAAAAAACTAACTACGGTCAAATAGGAAAGAGACCCATCAAGAAAAAATCCCACCAAATGATTTCCCCAGTATATAAGACCTTCAGTTTTAACAAGATCTGGAAAAATTTTAGGCTTAATTACCATCTCTCGGTATATCAAATTGAATTGGAGTATAACTCCCAGCATTACGAGGTAGGGATCTGAAGAGAGAGAGAGAGGGATAGTTAGTTTTCTTGAAAGAGGAGATGAAGATGAGGTGTTTGGCAAATTGAAACTGACAGTTTTAGAAGAGTCAGCTTGAGGTGTTTGACAACATTACTCTTAACAAAATCAGAAGGTAAGTTCGAGGTGTTTAAAAAAATTCCATGATTCAAATTGACATTTTCAGAATCAATACGAGATTGATTAGCAAAAAGAAAAATCTTAGAAGAATCAAAGATACCTGAATTCAATGGATTTGAATCATCATGATTCAATTTAGAACCACCAAGATTCAACGAAAAAGCTCCAACAAGATTCAACGATGAAGATAAATCTTGAAGTTTCGCCGCAAGATTCAAAGGATCAGGAAGGGGTGACGAACGAGAAGATGGTAGAGGGGGGAACGAGGACGAATCAAAGACAAGGGAGGACGAGGAAGAAAGGTTGCTAAGAGAGGTAGCGGACGCCATTAACAAGAGTTCAAACCATCCATTTTTTTAAACAAGTTAATATATTAAAACTTAAAAACTACTTTAACTTTCTACAAATTAAAGCGAATGGTATTGGGATTCATTCTTCACATCGATTTAACTAGTACATACCATCAATCAAATTGCAGCTCTAGTGGCATATTTCAAAGTGATTTCATTGTTAGATTGGAAGTACTTCTCTTATGGAGAGAACAGTAGTATCCCTTTTTCTTCTTTCCCTTTTCCACATATTCTACCATATCTGCGTATGTATTGTTCTCTATTTGAAGGGACACCAACCTACAAGAAAAACATAAATTTTCAGTCCATTTTTATAATACTGCATGCAACTGACTAACATTAGTATGCACTATAGTGGTATATAATTTTGATTAGACTTTTTCATGGTTGTAACTTTTTTCTTCAGTATTTTCGCCCACAAGAAATTTTTTCACACTGAAATTCGAATAGAATGACCGATGAGCATGGTGCTACAGATTTATTCTATCATTCTTGTAAATGTATAATGGATTCCCAAGTATAAAGACAAAAGTATCGAGGTTTGCTACAATTCTGCTAATGAATAAATTGATGACAAACATAAAAAGTAACACAAAAAATATTGTTAACTGTACAACATAAATACATCTCAACGGTTGTCGTTGTACCCACATTGTGGTTTTGACACCACACAAGCAAAATATTTGATAATTGAAGACGGTTAATACTCATTTGTGCATGACACTCTTTTTCGACAATTTTTCTTCTTCTAGGGCTGACTCTAACCAAATTATAGTAAATATATTTTTAGAACATGCTATATTGTGAAATCCAATAAGGTTGCATAAGCTTAAGATTTACCTTTTTCCTTACCAAAGCTTCAAAATCTACTATGTTCTTCTAAGTTCTTTTCCTTAATTTTATCGGACAGTTATTAACATATCAACCTGCCAATTTTGGTTACATACGTAAGCTTATTCTTCCACGTATTCTTCACATGCCTCTCATATATAATAATTCATAGGTTAAGTACATACCATTCATTTCCTTCAGTGCTAAAGCAAGATTTGCTCGATTTAAAAAACTGACAAAACCATAGCCCTTCATTTTCCTGTGTGCTTATCTCTTACCACCTGAACAAAGTAAAACAATTAACAACATATGCTTCTTGCATTACATATGAATTAAAAAGCAGAGCACAATAGAATTGTTACAGTAACAACAGAGTGGAAAGCTCTGAAAAGCATGAACTGAACGTAGAGAGTTAACAAATTTTATAAGCAAGTATTAGAGGAAGGGGAGAATGACATGTTCCCTCAATTTACAGACATGTACATCATGACAATTATCAATTTCATGATATTTCATTTCCTAACATTTGCATTTTATTTATTTATACACACATGTTGCCTTACTTCAATCATATCAGTGTTGCTTCCATTTTTATCAACTAGACTCTATAAAATAATAACAAAATAAAATAAACTTCTTTTCTTTCTTGGTTGAAAGAAATCTACGGCAATGTATTATAAAATAATGTGGTTAATGTAAATAGCAAATGAAAATTGGCAACGAGAACATGAGAAAGAGCCAAAGAGGACTAAGACGCTTGAGATTAGTTGTTTACAAAGTTAACTTACTCTATTTTTAAAGTTTTGGAAAAATCACAAAAATATATTGATTACGCATCAGAAAATGTTAAGAAGCTCTTACAGCTATTCAACTAGTCAATAAATGGCAATGTATAAGTATATCATAACAATGATATTATGACTTTAAATTTAATGGTAATATCAAAAAAGGCATGAGAATATCACATTATAATTGTAATGTATTTTAGGGGCCTTAATATCAAGTTGTTCACAAATTTTTTCCTAGAGGACTATCATTCTATATGTTCAATAACCCAAACATTATAAGCATTTTTTGAGGACAAGAGATAACTAATTAAATATTTTTGTAAACATTCATACATTTTTCAAACATTTCAATCACAATACTGTATTAGGTGCTTGGGTAAAATACTTGAAAGAACTTCAAAAGTGCTTACCCATGCCTTGTTGAAAGATGGAAGCCTGGAGAAAGCTTTAGTAAGAACATCATCACTAACTTCATTGCTAAGATGTCCAAACAAAATATGTAATTAACTACAGAAAGGAAAAAAGTTTACTACAAACATGATGTAGATATAAATTTACTTTGTAAATAAAACACAATAATAGAATAAAGAGTTAAAGGATATACAAATGTTCAATGGTGTAAACTAGCATTTGGCACATCCTAAATGTGACGATCCCAAAATCTGTGCGACGGTGTTAAGGATAATCATAGGAATATAACACAATAATCATCATTTGCAGAGTACAGATAATAGCATAAACAATAATTATGGTAATTTACATAAATATGACAGCGGAATCATAACATGTAACAACATCAGAGTAGCACAGAGTAGGATATAACTTAGTGCATAAAAAGGAAATGATCAGTCAACATCGCCCGAGGCGGAATATATACATACAGTGAGACATAATAAAGATATCAGTCTACATCGCCTGAGGCGGTACATATACATAAGATAATAAATACTGGAAGTAAATCAGTCTACATCGCCAGAGGCGGAATCATATACATAATATGAGGATGGCGGAAAGTCCATAGCCAAAATACAAGTAAATCTAATCCTCGCCATCTAGCCAAAAACGCACTCCATGCTGCAGTGCTAAGCCAAAATATACCTGTCATCTGTCAATTAGGCTACCCATGTGAAAATAAGGGCACCCGAGTTTGCAAAGTGAAACAAACAACGAGTCAGTCATGGGACTGGTATGAGAAATCTACTTAACTGCTTAAATAACAACAATAAGGCAAATCATAGGACCACGCCACTTTCGCGGAACGGGTTTACTCCAGTGATTGCCACTACACTATCACAAAGTAAATTCTTTAAATAACGCAATGCTTTTAAAAAGAATGAGGCCGATATAAGACTCAAGTCCCATCACACAATGCAACACAAACCGGAGGATAGAGTTTTTCCTTATATTGGCCAAAATATGCTTAATACGTGTAAAGCAAAATCACTAGATATTATTACTAGTGCATATATGTTTCAAAAGCAAATTCAATCATAAATATCAATCATAGGCGACATGAGCGTCCCATGCCACTATGTCGCCATATATAAGTTACAAATCAAATCAGCACGGTGACGTATTGGAAATTGGATTCCATCATGAGTCGAGGCAAGGGGCAAGCTCCTCTTCGATTCGAGACACTCTAGCAAATGCCTCAGGACCCCACTATGATCCTTGGATGCTTCAGGGCCGGTCCTCTCTTACTTTTGAGGATTGGCAATTCCTGAACACAAGTTTCCCGGTCCTAACAGACCTAATAATCGAGGCGCCTCATTCCAACAACCACACAGGTGAAAAGTATATAAATGTCGGCCAGTTTAAGCACCGACACCACCCATAGCTAGAAAGAAACGTCGTGCTCTCCCTACAGTCCGTATCCCGTTTTTGACTCATACCGGGGTGTGAGGCTCGCGAATCCACGTTATACACAAAGCTTGGCCACGTAGGCCGGCTTTGATCATCAACCACAAGACTTTACTTTGCAACATAAGCCTTGATCATATGCCACTTAGGCGTGCCACACAGGCAGTTCACTCCATGCGATTGATTTCCATCGATATATAACCTCTGAGCTCGTACGTCTCAGAGAAGGGCGTTAAGCAAGAGAATAAATTCTCCGCTGCCAAACAGATATATATTTAACGAAGATCAATCAGCATAGACTAAAATCCAATGTCAGACACACAGCCCATTTACACGTTCGTTTTGGGTCTGAACGAAACCGGAGGCACCACACCTCGCATATCCGTCCAATCAACACACACGTCTAAACGGTTACTACTTCAGTCCCTTCAAGGTAGCTACTCCAATCAGGAACCTCAGTAGCGCCCATCCATCCGATATGAAAATCGTCGGTCTTGAATCATCTTCACATCTTCGATTTCGAATCGTCGATCAATTATTTGAAGTGAGAATTAACTCGGCCCTTTCAAATAATTCACGTATATTTAATATTCAAATCGATTTCTTTCATGGTTAAATTATTCGACAATCACGTTCAGTTCTTTAGTATAATTTTCATATCAAACCCATTCAACCATCAAATATCAAGCAAACCAAGTAAAGTTGGTTTATTTTAACTTCATATCGCTTATAATATTTTATAATGATTTTTCGCCATTTTTATTTATTTAAAAATGGCCTTAATTAATTAAATGACGTTTCAGGTCGCATCATGGCACTGGCGCTGTTTTTTCCCAAATTTGTTTTACACACATCGGAAAATCTAACCGTTGGATTTCTACAAAGTTTATATCACCGGGAAGATATTCCCAAAGCGAATCCAACGGTTCCAGTTTCGTGCAGATCCGACGGCCGGATCTTCCACACTAGTCGTTTGAAGTTACGGTTTCAAAATACGAACTACGGCGTCGTTAATCGATTTAATTTAATTATATTTATATATAAATATAATCGATTCTGGTGTTTACAGGGGAGCGTGTATAGATAATAACTCCAGAGAATAAATTCTCGTCACCCTGTCTAAGCCTGAGGGAGTGTGTATTTTTAATGCTCCAGAGGATAAATCCTCGTCACCTCGTCCCATGTGGGAAATAAATAGTCCATGTGCCATATCAAATAACTAGAGAGACGTAATTATTGTCAACTCCAGACCCGTGTGGGGTTTTTATTAATCTGGCAATTTATCGTTATAATTTTATATGGTCCATATCAGTCATCAGTTCAACCTGTAATATATAGTCATCGCCATACAAGCCTCTCGCTCGTATAGTAAATCTTCAACATCGTCACACATGCTCCAAATGCTTATGTGGTGTATGATGAAGTATGCCTATCGTCAAGAAGTATGCCATGTAGTGTAGTTCAAAATTAATTGTTACTATCCTACGGCGATGTTTATTATTACACACAGAATAACCAGCACTCCGCATCCAATGGCATTCACAGGAGTTGATATAAAAATAAAATTGCGCAGCCAACTCATTAAGGCTTGCCTATTTGTCGGGCACGCAAATAATTTCTTTACTCAACAGCTAATCCATTTTCTCTGTTCAACACATGTGTATATATATGCAGAATAAAGCTAATAATAGTATTTCTAGCGAACAAATATTTATCTCAACACTTGTATACTTTTAGTGAGTCCCATACGTGATAAAAATGATATTTTTATCTTCAAAAATATTTATTTAACACCTACATGATTTTTAACATTTCACATTCTCAATAAAAATGTAATTTTTCATCGTTCACTTCAAATATTCAACACATGAATGTTTCAACTTCACTTATACGATAAAAATATGATTTTTATCGTTCTAGTTCTTTATTCAACAAATGAATATTTTCTACGGTTCATATGTATAATAAAAATGTGATTTTTATTGTTAACAATTTATTTGAAAAACGAATAATTTATCTATTTCATGTATGTATTAAAAATGTGATTTTTGTTATCAAAGAATTTAAACACGAGTGTCATTCACCACATGAAATTTTATTCAACGAATGAATTTCTTTTCAACACACGAATGCACTCCTCACAAGAATTTTATTTTCAACACATGAATACGGTTTCAACAAATGAAAATAAATCTAACACATGAATATTATTGAAAATTTCGGCAGCATAACGGCAGGGTAGTTAAAACTGGGACCGTATCGATGTACGGCTCCTCGCTCTACCTTAAAACCTTGCGGTTTTTGACAATGGGGATTCATGCATCTAGTTCGCACACAGGCGGCATGTTTTATTTTCATTTCCACAATCCTATTCTAATTTGTTTCAACCACAAGAGGGTATTTTTCAACCACAAAGGTATTTTTCAATCACAATCCAACAATATCAACCACAAACAATTATTTTCAACCATTCGTCATATCACATAATTTCACGCCAATCACTAGCAATAAATATCGTTCATGGTTTGTGGACGAGGGGAGTAGATATATATATATATATATATATATATATATTATATTTCACATGCATTTCAACACAATTCAAAGCATATATCTTTCATACAACGCTTGTATAATTTATATATCGCTCATATAACTTATACAACACATGTACATGAGGTATACAATGCGTATATAATTTACACTTTGCTTATATAATTTATACAACACGATTTCATTCACACAATTTAATTTAGATTTCTCACATTGGTTCGTTGCTTTGCTAAAAAAATCCTAACGAGCTCAGAAAAATCCGCGGTCTCTTCTAGAATGTAGAGATCCTCCTTGCGGTCACGATGTTTCTTGTTTCATCGAATTTCGTTAACACATGTTAAAGATATGATTTTTCAAAGTTCAGATAAAATAAAGGTCTCACCTTTCAAAGTGGTTCGAACTAGGGTTCGGATTTTTCAGAAAATCCGTGAATCGATGCTCCGATCAGAGGGTAGGACGTGAAAGAGGGGAGCGTGGTGGTCCTGTAGGTGGTCGGAGGAGCAGGTGCGATCGCCTCTGGCGACCGTGGCGTCGACGTGAAGTCGGCGACTTCCTTGGCCCCGTTCTCAACGATGGAGAGGAGAGAGGAGGTGAGAGTGGGTCGGATTTGTAGAGGGGAGGCGGCGGCGTCGAGTCAAGGTGGTGGCGAAGTCGGACGTTGACGGAGGCGGCAGGATTTCGGTCGGGAAGGTTGGAGCGGTTTCCGCCGTATACGAGAGAGAGGCAGCTAGGGTTTTGAGGTTTTTTATTTTTTAAATTATGAAAGGAAATTTCCTATTGGCCGATGCGTTATAGAAATTTTTAAATAGTGTTACTCCATACGGACACCAATTCAAGCCCAACGACTGTCTCCTCTAGCTAAATGCCTCCATTCCGGACACAATGGGATATGTTTTGTTGGCCAATTCGAATGTTACAGTCAGTTATTTCTCAAATTAAAGTATAAAACATTTAATATTCAATTTGAACGTACATTTCAATTTGCCAGGGCCACAAACTGATTCGAAAAATTCCAGAAAAATAAATCTGGCTATGTCTTGACGATACGGTCCCAACAAAACTGATTTCGTCGAATTCTAAGACCGTTTGTAAAATGGCCCTTTTCTGGTCGACCCGATTTAATTGTAATTGACCAAATACATTTTCCTTTGCCACGCTCACATACTAGCTTCAAAAATTATGAAATTTGAAACCTAGCAATAATCTGACATCTCGGATCCAACAAAAGTGGTTTCGTCGAATTCCGAGGTCGTATGCAAAATATCTATTTTCAAGGGCGATATATTCTCTATAGCGATCTTTCTGAAAATTCATTTGGCCATAACTTTTGATTCCCGCTATGAAATTTCTATTTTTCAGATTCGTTAGAAAGATATTTACTAACATATTTAAATATTTTTGGTTTCACTAAAATCCGTTATATTTTGCACCCGGTACAGTCAGACAAAGTTCAAGTTCAAATTTTGAAACTGCCACACTAATTCCAATTCATTATTTCATTGAAATATTCTATTTCAACTGTTTAAATCCTTTGAAAATAACCAATTTAAAATTTTTAAATTGGCTCGCATTTTCAGGGTTGTTACATTAAATCAGTTAAGTCTCAGAAACACAATAACATCAAGCACACTTATTTGGTGATAGCTGGATTTATACTTTTTACATATGCCAAAAAGTATTTAGCATGTAGCACAGATGTAATATCTAGTTAGCCATATGGATCAGCTGTAACGAAATTGAAGATTTTGAACTATATCCTACCACAGGAAAAGTAAAAAAACATCGATAATGACCTCTAAAATTATTCTAGTAATGAACGTTGGACATAATTCAATCAAAACAATAGGTTTTATCCTTCCTAATATTTTAAATATAGAATTAGTGTACAATTATAGAAACTGTAAATCAAAGATATTAACCTTAACCAATACACTTGCATGTTCATAGTACAGTTATAGAAATTGCTTACCAGAATCAAAATTGAAGATTAGGGTTTCAAACCCTAAAGGAGTGAACTGCCATGACTTTGATAGATTGGGTAAGGAGATTGGAGACGGAAGGCGTTTGATTTCTTCGATTAGGTGAGGAGATTGGAGTGAAACGACCTTCTACTTTTTAGAGGGAGGCGAAATGGTTTTGGAGGGAGATCGAAAAGAATTCATGTAGCTAGAGGGAGACAGAATAATTTTGTGAGGGGTTAGAAAATGTGAGCATTACATGTGATGGTCAAAGCAAAATAACTTAGAAAGCAAATAATTAAGTATAAATAATAACAATTCAATATAACATGTTATTAAATGTTGTTATTAATATTATATTTTGTTGTTGTGGAAGTATGACATTTTCCTCGTCTCGAACCTTAAATTTTCTAACAAATATTAGATAACAATTCTCATCCAAGGAAGGTTATAGCATCCTACAAGTCATGAGTCAATAGTTAATTCTATTGAAGCGTTTTGATGGAGAAAATTTAACCTATTTTAGAGAATGAAATTCTTCATGATCACCGTCAAGTTATTCAATATTTTGGTAGATGACTTGAAAGTAATAGGAGAGGAAACTGCAAAAGATGATACTTCTCTAAAGGAAAAACATGAAAAGAGCAAAAAGGATGATTTTCTTTATAAAGGGCACATTCTGAATGAACGCATGCTCTTGCCTACAATGCACATAAGACCTTACAAACTGCAAAGGCACTTTGGACTACACCGGTAAGAAAATATCGCTTAGTAGAGGAAAATAACAAGAAATTTCTTATTTATACTTTTATGGATTTCAAAATGGTTGCTAATATATCCATAGTAGGACAAATAAAAGAAATCTTACTACTAGTGAATCAACTTAAAGATGTTAAAATAGATCTCCTTGAATCTTTTATTGTTGGAGTTATAATTTGTAGGCTCCCTAATCCTTGGAATAACTATAAGGAAGATTTAAAACATGCGGAAATTGCTTATGATTTGAATGGTTTATAACATCATATTCGTATTGAAGAGGACATTCCTAAACAAGAGCTAGATGATTGTCCTCAAACTAAGTCTCACTCTGTGGTAGTAACATTGAAATAACTGACAATTTAAAACCTAAGAACGAAACGTCCTGAGAACGATAAAAATAAAGGTATTTGTTATTATTGTAACAAGCGCGACCATTAAACTAGAGACCTCCATCCACGGAAGAAACAAAATGTGAATGTGGTCGAAGACTCGCTTGTGATTTTAGTGCAAGAGGCAAACTCTATTAATGGCACAAATAATAATTAATGGTTTGATACTAGATCAACCATAAATATTTGCAAAGTCGATAGTCTTTTTAAGGCTTATGAAGAAAACGATGGAGAAACTAACAAATTTTACTAGAGCAAATAAATTTCAAAAACCAATTTATGGGAAAAGACATTATAGAACTTCCATACACCTCTGGAAAAGTTCTTACGTTTCCAGTGTATTTTATGTACCAGATATGCATAAGAATTTGGTCCTTTGATACCTTCTTAACAAAGGAAGATTAGAATTATGAGTCTAATAAGGATGTGTTGTCCAAGAACGACAAATTCAACGGATAGTGTTGATTTTGTAATGACATGATTAAGTTGAATGTAATAAAGAAATTTTCTACTAATAATGTTGATTCTATTAGTGTACGGTAGATTAGAGCCTATTAATTATAATTCACTTAAAAATGTGCATAAACTAGGATTAATTTTTGACTGTGATTTCGATTCTAACTTTAAATGTGAAATGTATGTCCAAGCAAAAACATAATGAAAATCTTTAAAATTTGTAGAAAGGAAAACTAGTTTATTTGTATTGGTATATAGTGATGCAGGTGACTTAAAAAGTCATACCACCTATGGTGGTAACCAATACTATATCACACTTATTGATGATTATACTGGATAAGCTTATGTATATCTAATGAAAACAAAAGATGAGGCTTTTGATAAATTTAAAATTTATAGCTGATGTAGAAAACAATAGGGGATTAGAATAAAAGTGTTACATTCATAACGTGGTGATGAATATTTTTCAAATGAATTCACTTGTTTTGTAAACAACGTGGTTTAGTCACTACAAGGACAACGGTGATTTCCAATGGTAAAGGGCCACTGGAAGGACGTTGGTAGCTGTTGGAAAAACCATTGATATGCACTTTAACGACTATCAATTCTTTTCAATGCCATCAATGGCTACTTTTCAACGGCCTTCAATGTCTAATGTGGACATGTGGAAGAAATTGTGGACAAGATAACCGTTTGAAACCACTGAAATAATCCGTTGGTAGCCGATGAAAATTGATGACCTATAAGTTGTTGCCAGCCATTGGAAATTCAGGTATTTTTTTTCCAGATTTTAGATTGCTTACTTACAACCAGCCCACAATCTCAAATATATCATAACAGCTCCATTTCGAGTATATACAGAAAAATCACACTCACATATATACCTAGACATAATATTAAACCCAAATCATACACATACGGTCCAATATACACAACATAAACCAATATATATAAACATCCAACAAACCACATAATCCATTATCCAACATAATGTATATCCAACATCACCACTGCAACAATAATATATGTATATATATATATAAACCATCATAATGTATCAACCTAATCCTCGCCCACTCAAGCGTATATATACATATACAACAAAACATAGAAAATAATACCTCAACTCACTCTCTTCTGGAACCACCATATGAAGGAAACTATCTGTACTGGGCTATCAACTCCACCAAACACTGGTTTAGCTGCTCCATTTGTTCTTCACGGCGGCGATCATGTTCCACAATCATGGTGATCTAGGCATGTAGTTGTGCAATCTCCTCTTTGTCCTGAGCCCTCTAGTACGTTTTCTAAGATGTCTTAACCTGTAAAAAAAATTAGTTTTTCAATGTTTCATATTTGCAATTCACGTATATTTCGGTTTCTATTGAATTATCAGAGTAAATATAATATATGTGTATCATTATTCATCATAATGTGTAACAGTTTTGAAAATGCAACAGAGTAGTTATTGTAAAATTTAATTTAAAATTACTGCATAGTTCCCAAATACATAGCGCCTGTAGCGGGTTGGTGGATCCATGATAGCCTCCAAAATCGTATCCTCCTTATCAGAAGTCAAGTCGACTCATCGCATGTCCTCGAGCATATGTGGTCGTCGTTGTTGGAACCGTTGCTGTTATGTAAAATACAATTGAATTTAGATAATGCTATTTTAATTTAAATTATAACTTTAAGTTAACTATGTTAAACTTATATATGAAGTACATGCTTTTTCATCATGGTCCTAGGAGTATGAAACTGAGCCTGAATAGTTGGTCTAACTCACCACATAAGTATGCGCGAAAACATCCCAATTAGGGCTGTCAATGGGTCGTGTCAGGTTCGGGTCAGGTCAAGTCGGGTTGATTTATAAACCGGTTGGGTTAACCTATTTATTACACGGGTCATTTTTTTTCCTAACCCTAACCCTAACTCGATCTAATCGATCCGTATAACCCATTTAACTAAATGGGTCGTGTCGGGTCGTGTCATGTCAGGTTTACCCGTTTGACCCATTAGCAAATATTGCCTACTCATATAAATAACAAAAGAACAAAATCACCAATAGGAAGCACTATTATACAATCACCAATAGGCAACAAATTACAAAATCACCAATAGGTAGCACATGTATAAAGCATGAAATCGCCATATCCAAAAATCATTTTCTATGCATAAGAATATATAATCGTGGTGCATACATAAAATACTAATAGTATGGAATATATACAATTGTTATAAGTAAAATATAACTAACAATATACAAGAATAAATCAAGAAAATATAACGGCTTACACAATAATATATGAGCATACTGATTATAATTGGGTTTAGCAGATCAGAATCGAGTTAGCGGGTCAAGCCTAATGTAAACCCACATGTTTATAAATGGGTCAAATTCAGGTTGACTCGAAAATGACTCGCCAACTAAACAGGTCGGGTTAACCTGTTAATTTTCGTGTGGGTTTCGGGTCAGGTTTCAAGTCGTGTAGGAAATTAACAACCCTAATCCCAATACGACACAGAAGCACAATGCCGTCTCTCCTAAAATATGCATACATATAAATATATATCTTATATTATTATATTGTCTATCTTTTAGAAACTCAAAACTTAAAATATTTAACTATTTAATTAATACATATACCAAGTCCTCGCGATGATGCTGAAATGACTTAACCACTGTGATGTGTAGCAAGGTTCTTGCTCCTATTTGCTGAATTTCTCTGAGACCCACTCTATAAATTTAAGTTGAAAAAAATGTTTTATAGTTCTAATTTATATATTAATTAAGCAGAACAATTTAAATTAAATATGTAGTAAATTTACTTGAAACTTCTCGTTGCTCAACCAGATGTCAAAATCATCCCACACATTAGCGCTCATCCAAGTTGGCTTTATCCACCTATTTTTATGCTTTTATCCCATCTTAGATACGGATAAGGAGCATAATAAACTTGAATATCTTTTTTGGAAAGTATAAAAGGATCATACTTATAATAACACGAAGTATGTTTTATTTCTATAAGATTATATTTTGGGTGCAGGTTGCACTACAAGAGAAACTACTTTTAGTTGCGTACAACGGTTGCATTTATAAATAAGTGCAACTAAAGAGATTTGGTTCCTTTTATTTTAACTATTTTATTTCATTAAAAGCTACTAATAAGCTTGTTTCTAATAATCGGCAGGATGCAATGAAAATTGTTATCCATCAATTTTTGCTTCCCTCCATTGACACTTCTCTTTTTGCCTCTCCTCCACATAACCCTAGGTTCATTTCCAATTTCCCTTTATGTTTCGTTTCTCCATTTACATCTCTCAAAAATACCTAAATCGTGCACATGAGCTGAAGCTGTATCAATCGCCATCAAGGCTTGGATCTACCATTTGTCTTCGCATCGTTTTTTTTGTAGATCTGGTGCTGCTCATAGTGATGGTCGTATGGATTGGACTGACTCAAAGTTAGGTATTATACTTGCTTGAGAGGTGGTCAGTGGTGGTCACAATGAGTCTCTAATTGGTGTCAGATTTGGAGTCTGATGTTGATGACAATGAGGTTCAATTATTTACTATTTTCTTCTCAATATAAATTCTCAATAATGGAGTTTATGAATTACTTAGTCAATATCTACGAGCTTGTGTGCATTTTTGTATCTACGATGTTGTTCATGTCTAAGTGTATAAATTATTATTTATTCTAATTGCAAATTGCAGTAGGAGATTGGGTTTGAGCCTTTCAATGATGGAATAGTTCTTGCCACTGGTTAATTTACCATTGGTCAAAGCTGGTCGGAGGAGGTAGCTAGAAGACCTGAGCAAAGATAGAAGACCAACGTACCATTCGGTGAAGCAAAGATTGAAGGCCTGAACTCTTAGATACTAACTCAAGCCTAACAACAATTCAGAATGCCTGAACTTGCCCATGCAATGGGTAAAACTGATCTTTCAGCAAATACACGAATCGAGGAACACGAAGAGGAAGATATCGATGGAACCGGAGTCGAGCCAAGCGATTTAGAACTAGTAATGACTCAAGCTGGCCCAAGCAAAGGTGATTAAAGCTCTTAAGAACAGCGAGGATGACATTGTTAGTGCCATTATGGAACTCACTACTTGATATCTATCTTTCTTTGTTTATTCTGTTAGTTTTTTGTTTTTTTTTCCTTTTATTTTTGTGAACTTTTATTAGAATTTTTTTGGTGTTCTCACTAAGAAATGGTGAATTGCTATCTATTTTTAACGTGTTGTGTTTTCTTTTTAGTGGAAAAGATAATACTATCAACATAGGTAGAAGAAAAACTGATGTTGTTGGTGCTTTTTCATACGTCTCTTGTGACAACAAATTGCTTGTGAATCAAACTTCAATCAGTTTTACTCCAAAGGCGAAAAGTGCAATAGATATTAACTATTAACCAAAGGTTTCTCTTGTAATATGTAGCTATATTGGTGAATATTTTTCTAAATTATCCATTTAAAAAATAAATCTCCCAAGTGATGCCATTGTGATTTATTTAGTAGCTTTTAACTATTGCGTCCACACTGGCTCTAAGTGTTAAACCAATTTATAGTTGTTTATTTTTTGTCCTCATCATCAATGTTTTCAAAATGGAACTTAAATCAAAAATCCTAAAGGAAACGAGATTCGAATCATAAATTTTAGATCTAATAGATTTGTAATTTAAGATTTGCATGCAATTTAAGTTTATTTTTGGTTTAGTTAACAATTGATGGGTTTTAGTCAGTTGATTTTTGACACTTTTTGTACAATTTTTTAACTACAAAGCCACCCATTAATAATTGATTAACGCCCAATGGTGCTTTGACATGTTAATAAAATGGCAGATTATCCTCGTTAACTGCATTTAACCATCCAAAATGTAATAAAATATTAATAAAACCATGGTTATCTAGGTTGATCGGCATTGCTGTATCATTTACTTTGTTTGATGAAAGAGAATGCTAAATATAGTTGATGACCACCTATTTTCGGCATGCTTTGCAACAAAGGAGTATGTAAACAATTAGTTTTTCTCCCTCGGTAAATAGAAATATTGAAGCCGATTGTAGTTGTGGAAGATCCATGTGGCCAACTTAAAAAATATTGAAAGTTTGTTTAAAAATGGCTATAGTTACCATGGCACAATCTATGGAGCACTAATTTACAACCATAGTAGTCTACAGCGGAAAAATCGGGACAATGCAACTGTTATGATTTTGTGCGCAACGGAAGCTTGACAAAACGCCAAGAAAAATAGGATTTTTATCACCCAATCACTTGAAGATGAATTTGATTGAAAAAATATAAAAAAATATCGGAAATATGAGCACACGATATTCCACCCAACCACCCTCTTTATTGATTCACTAATAAAAATTGTTTACAAATGACCTCAACTATCGTTGCAAACAATTACAACTTGAACCAATAACCTTACTGAGAAATAGGTAGAAAATATCTAATGGCTAAAAATTTGAGGAGAAGGACAATGAAGAATAATGGCAAATTTTCCACACCTAATGAAGAGATTAGCCAACCCTTTTTATAGTGAGAATTGCTTCATGCCCAAGAAAACTTAGCTCCCAATATCTTCATATATGTTATAAAACTATTTGGTTAAGCACCAAACATCCTTGCAATAAATGTCCACAAATATAACAACCAATATCTATCCATAAAATCTAGCACCAAATCTCTTCATCAAATCTAGCACCAAATCTCTTCATCAAATCTAGCACCAAATCTCTCCACAAAATATGTAAGATTATTTGTTGCTCAAAATTGTGATTTGCGTATCATCAATTTCAACACTCCACCTTGATACCAAATCACAACATCTCCTCCACTAAAACAATAGCCCCTTAACTCTCACTTTCAACCTTTCTTTCTCAATTAACACCATTACAAATCTCCACCATCGCCCACTAATGATGCACCTCCCTTATCCGTGCACCATGCCACTAGCGATCTTCAAAAGCATTTGTAATACCACAAAGACCTCCATCTCGTCTTTGTGGATTTCACAACTCGACATCCGTCTTCCGCTTGACATGATCTCTTCATCTCTGGGATCCCTCGAGCATCATCAACATCTAGACCCTTGTCGATACCATGATCCTCCACCTGAGGACCATCAGCGGTGACCATATTAAGCTCTCCACCTTGCTGTGGACTAGGTTCTTCAACCATCACCCGCCTTTCAATATTGACCACCGAACCGACCAAACTATATAGGTTTCCCTCCTCCAAAACTCCTCGCATCATCACACGACCACCCTTCTTCACTCTCAAAACTCCACCTTGAGTCTCATAAGTGCAACCGCGGCGATCTAACTAACCGAGAGATATGAGGTTATGCGAACAAGTGGGTATGTGCCTCACACCGGCCACTTCTCTCACCACTCCATCATGCATCCGAAACTTAACAGCTCCAACTCCACAAATTGGTAGCTCTACTCCATTGGCCGTCTTTATCATGCCAACACTATTCTCATATGAAGAAAAACTTTTCACATCACGACATATGTGAAAACTGGCTCCTGAATCCATCTTCCAAGGCTCCACAACACTAAATAGGACATCACATGAAGAATCGCTTTCGGTACCTTCAGCAAAACCTGCTTGTGCCAAATCATTATTATTATCACCTTGCGCCTTCTTCTTCTCCCTCTGATAAGCATAACAATCACCGCGCTTGTGGCCTTTCTTACCACAATAATAACAAGCACCTTTACCATTAGCCCCTTTGTTCTTCCTTCTTGTATCTTTCCCCGAGTCCCTTGCTACCATTGCCTGTGTTTGAACCGATTTCAACTCCACCCTTTTCTCCTTAGCTCCTCATTCAAAAGACTGCTTCATACCGTTTCCAAAGAGATAGTTCCATTAGCATTGGAATTACTCAATGAAACAACCAAAGTCTCCCAACTTTCTGAAAGAGAACTCATCAACAAAAGAGCCTGCAACTCATCATCAAAGTTGACCTTCATATTTGCCAATTGATTGATGACATCCTGAAACTCGTTCAAATGCTCTGCAACAGACTTCTCCTCATCCAATCGAAGTTGCACCAACTTTCGAACTAGAAAAGCCTTACTTGTAGCACTTCTCGACTCATACAAAGATACTAATTTGTCCCACAACGCCTTCGCGGATTCACAACTAGCCACATGGTGGAATACAGAATCATCCAAATATTGACGAATCAACGCAATCGCCTTTTTGTCCTTTTTTTTCACTTTCCCTCATCCATATTTGAGGGCTTCACCCCATCTTCATCAATGGGATCATGCAAATCATTGAGATATAGAATGTCCTCCATCTTCGGCTTCCATATACCCCAATTCTTCCCATTTAAAATAGCCATCTTCGAAAACGTCATCATCTCCGACATCTCCAATTTTCAATCCAACAAACACTCCAAGCTATACGATGATCTGGCTCTGATACCAAACTATTATGATTTTGTGCACAACGGAAGCTTGACAAAACGCCAAGAAAAATAGGATCTTTATCACCCAATCACTTGAAGATGAATTTGATTGAAAAAATATAAAAAAATATCGGAAATATGAGCACACGATATTCCACCCAACCACCCTCTTTATTGATTCACTAATAAAAATTGTTTACAAACGACCTCAACTATCGTTACAAACAATTACAACTTGAACCAATAACCTTACTGAGAAATAGGTAGAGAATATCTAATGGCTAAAAATTTGAGGAGAAGGACAATGAAGAATAATGGCAAATTTTCCACACCTAATGAAGAGATTAGCCAGCCCTTTTTATAGTGAGAATTGCTTCATGCCCAAGAAAAACTTGGCTTCATGCCCAAGAAAAATTAGCTCCCAAATATCTTCATATATGTTATAAAACTATTTGGTTAAGCACCAAATATCCTTGCAATAAATGTCCACAAATATAGCAACCAATATCTCTCCATAAAATCTAGCACCAAATCTCTTCAGCAAATCTAGCACCAAATCTCTTCATCAAATCTAGCACCAAATCTCTCCACAAAATATGTACGATTATTTGTTGCTCAAAATTGTGATTTGTGTATCATCAATTTCAACAGCAATATTGTACAACAAATAGAAATATACAAGTTAGAACAATGGTAAGAACATCCTTGGGATTTAATTAAAATAAGTAAATCCAGATAGCTATGGTAGTTAATTTGGGTGTACATCTTTATTCTTTTGTTGATTTGGCATATTTTAACAAATAGGAATTTGATTAACATATAATATTGAGTGAGCCATTATAGATTTCCTGCATATTTTAACAAATATGAATTTTTGACATGTAATAGCAAGTTTTCAAAATTGAGAAGGGACCCTGGACACCTGTATTGTTAACCTGAAATAATGTGTTTATAGTTTAAACATTAAAACTTGTGATACTATTTAATATTTTTTGCAGCAAGCTTGCAATCGTTCAATGCTTGATTTACATTGATGATAGTCAATATAACCTAGTTTAATATTAGTAATCATGATCTAATAAAAAAGCTAACCAGGTTCTGGTGTATTGGAAAATTATTGAGCAAGAATAACATATATATATATATATATATATATATATGGGATTTTCACTTAAAGGGCCTCCTTTATGTTTAAATTTTATTTCTAGGACACACGCGGTGAATAATTAGTTTCCAGGATAAATTTAAAAACACTTGCCCATCTGCGTCTCATTCTTCTCAAAATAGTGTTGTGAAAATGAAAGGTCAAGAATATTAAGATGGGATTTATCGTTGTTGAAAAATATATCAATTAAATCCATTAAGTCAGAAAAAGATAATTTTTTTGTGTGTGCTTCCTTGCTGATTATGTCATTTTACAGTTTTTTTTAAAATTTAAAAAACTTAATTTTTAACACATGCGTAAAAAGATAACAACTTTTATCTTTTTAATTATTTCCTGTTGTTATTATCTATAGCTTTGATTAATCTTATGCATATTAATCATTATTCTGTATTTTACCTAGAAGTCAAATAAATTTGCACAAAACAAATTAATCAACAATATGAAGCAACAATATTGTTTTCCTAATTTTATTTTTTCATTTCACAAAGAGATTCAACAAAATAATGAAAGATGAAAAAATTCTTCTACTGGAAGTGAACAAGACTTTGGAAGAGGGGGGAAGAAAAGATAACGAAGGAAGCTGTCTTCTAGCACAAGTCGAAGGCAAAGTTAAAGAAATTGCAAAGTTAAAAAGAAAAGTTGAGCAGTTACAAAAAAAGCTTCAGTCCTGAGTAAATCAATTACAAGCCATAAAAAAAAAAGAGAAAGGAATTGGAAAGTTTGTTAAATAATGACCACAATTTAACTGAAATTCCAGAAAAAGAATGTGAGAAAAAGAATGATGAAGAAAACAAAGATACAGAAAAAGATCTGGAACATAATGAATTCGGTAAAATTGAAGAAAAAATATGTGAGAAAATAGATGGTGAAGAAAGGGAAGATATAAAAGAAGAAATAGAACATAATGAAAATGAAGAAATTCAAGAAAAAGAATGTGAAAATATGGATGGTGAAGAAAAGGAAGATAAAGAAGAAGAAGAAGAACATAATGACCCTGAAGAATTTGAAGAAAAAGGAAAAATAGATAAAGAGAAAAGGAAAAAGAAGCGAAAATGTGGAAGCCAAGAAACTATAGATGTGGATACTCTCAACACACCAAAAAGTATAAAAATGAGAAAAAGAAAAAGGAAAATAGTAAATTTTGAATTTTTTAAGGAATTGCCCGATGACGAACATGAGTTCATATCAGCTTACTTCAACAAAGTTGGTGATGTTAAGTAAGCTTATATACTGTTTACATTATATACTTTACAAATTTCTTAAATTATAACTTTTTTTACTTTACAGTGTAGATATTTACAATTCAAACGATGAAAACAATATTGTCATACATAAGGACATGATTGAAGAACTGATTTTCGGTGAATTTGTTTCTAGCCAGGTAAGTATATAATATAATTCGACTTATGACACTAATGGATTTGTGCACATATGATATTTATTATGATTACTGAAACATAGAAGCTCTACTGATTACATAATTTTAATACTTTTCACAATATAAAAAGATAAAAACATATATCTTTTTTTTTAAATAATGTTTTCATACAAATATTGTACATAATAATTTTATATCATTGAAATGTTTTCATATGATTTTGAGTTATAGAATTTACCATATGGTGAAACAAATAATTTCAATTGATCATATGTTTTTAATATTTTTGTCATTATAAAAATATAAATACATTTATCATTTTAAAAATTAAAACTTACAAAGATAAAATGCACATATATTATGATAATTGCAAAGTGTTTTACTATTTTTGTGTCAATAAACTTTAATTTCTGTCAAATATAATTATCCACTACTAGCATTTGATAAAAATATAAAATTGCTTTCTTGTATATGTTTATTATTGCAAATACTCTGATATAATACCTGTGCAGATAATTGATTGGTTCTGGTATAGAGTAGCAAAAGTGTGGGATGTCATTTCAAACGTATCTTACTTTAATACCACAATGGCAGTAAGATCATTATTATTGACATATATGTAATGATTCATTAATAAATCTTGTTTGTATAACTAAAATTTTACTTTGTTTACACAGAAAAGTGCTGCAATTGACATAGAAAATGTCAAAAATCATTCGTTTATTCCAGCTTTGACAGCAGCACTACAAGATTCACGATGTGATATACTCTTATTTCCAGTCTATGAAGAGTCACACTGGGTACTTTTAATATTTGATCCAGAATTTTCAGAATGGACACTATATGATTCTTTGTCAAACAGATGTAGAAATGGAAGATTTGCCAGTAGGCACAAAAAAAGTGCGTTAAAAATCGTAAGACATTTTGAATGTTTAAATTTTCTACATTAACTAAATTAATAAATATTCTTATTATTATATACAGCAAAATTTAGTCAATGACATAAACAAGAAACTTCAGAAGGAACAAACTAAGGAGAATACCAAAAAATCATCTGTACTTACAGTTGGAGAATGTGCTCAACAACATAATGGGTAATACTATATAATTGCTATATTGTTTAATTTTTTAATTTGTTTTTTAATATATGCATTCAAATAAATAATTTCAACTTTTTTTAGAAAAATTTAGTCAGTATATTTATTATACAATACATGTACATTATTTTTAGCACTTATATTATAAATGAAGTTTAAAAAATAACAAATACAGTTATCTTTTCAAATAATTTAATTTTTTTCCCACATATAATCAACAACTCCAAAAGATAAAAAAATTATCTTTTTCAAAAATTGCTATTTATGTTATACATACATACATAAAACTACTGAAACAACCCAAACTTCCCTTACGGGAAAGCCCGGATTGAGTTGAAAACATGACAAATCAGAACACTAACAGAAGAACATTTCATTGCTTATTACAACAATTTACATCAGAGTACAAGAATGTACAGAGTATGAACAAATAATACACATTTGATAAATGTCAGAGATTTACAAATTATCATGCGGCGGAAAATAATACAAAATACAACTGAAAGAAATACACGGATACAGAGCGTTCTGAATATAGCTCCAACTGTAATCCAGGATCCTATAAGAATAAATCTGCAAACCCAAAATAACTAGATGCCCATTTGGAAAATAGGGGCACCCAGAGTTTAGGTTAAAACAATAAACTCCAGGTCAGTTATGTGACTGGTGTGAGAACTAAAACAGTTATTTAAAACTTTACCTTAGAAATAAAGTAAATCAAGGGACCACGCCGTACAATACAGAACGAGTTTCCTCCCAAGAATACCAGTGCATAAAACAAACAGCACAATGCTTTTTGAAAAAATGAAGCTATTATAAGACCCAAGTCCCATCACACAATGCAACGCAAGCCGGAGGATAGGGTTTTCCCTTATAATAGCCAAACATGCTTGGTACGTTTAAAACAAATCATTTGATACTATTATAAGTGCATAGTGTATAAAAAAACTTTAAATATAAATGTATCAATCATAGATGGCATGGGTACCATATATCATTTCGCCATACTAGTTCTACAATTAAAACCGAAATGTCACGTATTGGAAATTGGATTTCTGTCATGAGTCTAGGCAAGGGATGTACTCCTACCCGCTTCGAGACACTCTAGCAAATGCCTCAGGACTGCACACTCTGGGCAACCCCTGGATCCTCCAGGGCCGGTCCACACTTACATTTGTCGATTAGTTATTCCTGAACACACGTTTCCCGATCCTATCGGACCTATCCATCGGCTCCATAGTAACCGATATATCCAAGGCGCCTCGCAATCCAACAACCACATAGGTAAAAAAAATGTCTGGGCTCCATACCATGACACCACCCATAGCTAGAAAGAAATGTCATGTCCTTCTTGGGTCCCTTATCCAGTTTTTGACTCATACCGAGGTGTGAGGCTCGCAGATTAACACTATACACAAAGCTATGTTATATTAAAGTCGTGCCTTGATCATCAACCACAAGACTCTGTTTTTCAATAGAATCCTTGATCATTTGCATCTCAACATGCCACACATGCAATTCACGCCATGCGACTGACGTCTATCGATATATAACCTCTGAGCTCGTACGTCTTAGAGAAGGGCGTTAAGCAAGAGAATAAATTCTCTGCCGCCAAATAGATATATATTTAATAGAGATCAATCAACACAGAATAAAATCCAATGTCAGACATACGTCCATTTACAAGTTCGTTCTGGGTCTGAACGAAACCGAAGGCACCTTATTGCTCGTCCCATATGTCCAATACAGGAGAGAGGTCCTCGCATATCCGGTCGACCTCCAAGTACATCTGGACGATCACCACTTATTACCTCGTCTTGGGTGTATGGCCCAATCAAGACATCAGTAATCATCCAAACGATGTCAAGACCTCCAGTCTTCAACCACCGTCTTCATCGTCGAATCAGTTATTCAGAATGGGAATAAACTCGGCCTTTCCGAATAACTCACGTATATTATAAACAAGTGCTATAAAACACAACATATGCCTCATTCCAATTAAGTATATTCTTTTATTCCAATATTCACATTTTTAGGGAAAGGTTCCATTAATTTTATCAAAGATAAATTTTTTAATCTTCCTTTGGATATCAATTCAAACAATATTAAGGTTTTCCAAACTAGTTGGGATTAACGCACCTTACTGAAGTAATCATTTGTTTTATTTTCCAATCCCAACCTATTCATCCCATGGAGCAAAACTGGTAATACTCCATAACTAACACTACGGTGTTATCGGTAAAATTAATTACCATTTCCCATTCAAGTCTAATTAAAGATATAACTATCGCTCGGAGCAAAACTGGTGATATTCCACTCTCGATCATTTCCCAAATTTGAAAATTTAAATTATCAATTCACATTTTAATCTAATTAAAGATTCATTAAAACTCCACTTAGTTTTAATCTTCCCAAAAATCAATATTAATGATTATTTAACTTTGGGAACATAAACATGTCGCATCGACAATCTACACCGTACTATTGATTTCTGCCGATATATAACCTCTAAGCTCGTACGTCTTAGAGAAGGAGGAAGAGGAGGAGGAGGGAGAGAGGAGGAGGAAGAAGAGAAGGAGGGAGGAAGAGGGGGCCGACGGCGGCGGTAGGGGAGGAGGAAGGGGCGGCGGCGGCGGGAGGAGGAGCTCCCCATTAAAGAGGAAAATGAAGAAGGGAGGAAGAGGAAGAAAATGAATGAAGAGAAGGAGGAAAAGTGAATATATGCTCGCTTCTCGCGTATCGTCCAAATACAAATGATCTCCGTTTTACTATGGATTTCGGACACGAGATAGTAGACGTCAAGACGAGTGCAAAGAAACAAGTTTCATCGAATTTCGAGTTCGTTTGACCATCCATTAAAATTGTCAAAGATGCTCAGATATTGCTCAAAAATGCGATTTTGACGCACCTTTTCTTCTTGCACGCCCACACACTAACTCCAAAAATTATGGCCTTTTGGATTTAACCATTATTTGACGATACGAAGCCAAAAAAAAATTGAAACGAATTCTGAGGTCGTATCAATAATGTTCCCTTGTAAAATGACTGCCTGTTTTTGAACAAATGGTTTTGCTTTGCACGGCCACATACTGACTCCGTTCGACGTGCCTTTTGGAACTCAACAATGATTTGTCATTCTGAATTCAGAAAAATTTATCTCATCGGATTCTGAGCTCGTATGTAAAATTTCACTTTTTAAGGGCTATGTATTGCTAACTGAAAACCCCATCCAATTGGCACTCTTCCGGATCTCGGAATATATCGAAGTTTATACTTTTCGAAGTCGCAAACGGCATTTTAAACTCAATGGAAGTGGTTTCTAGTCCAAATTCATCCGTATGCAAAATGTGACTTTTTGGGCTATATATAATATTAGAATATATATATATATTTCATAGTGACTATTTTGAATTTTCAACTGGACTTAACTTTCAATTCCCGTTATGAAATCTGGATTTTTCACATTCGTTGGGAAGATATTTTCAAACAGATTCAAATATTCTGATTTTAATGAAATCTGATTTGTTTTGAATCCTTTACATTCATTTGAAATTTGAAATCGAATTTTCAAACTACCGCGCCATTTCAGGCTCGTTATGTAATTAAAATAAATTTATACATTCTAATTCTATTCAAAATAATTTTCTATTCGTTGTTATTTAAAATAAATCATTTTAAATATTCAAAATTCATTAAAATTGACAAAATAAAAATTTTAAATTGGTTCTGATTTTTCGGGTTGTTACAATCTTTCCTACTTAAAGTCTTTTCGTCCTAAAAAAGGAACGAAGCTGAAAGTTGTTTAACCAACCAATTCAACTTTCATTCTGGCTTTCGTTCTTCAACTTTTCAGTTTAAGAATTTCTAATTTTTCAAAAATTTGGCTAACACCCTAAATTTTAAAAAAATTCGCCATAACCTCTTTTGTATGGGGAGACCTTTAAAACCACAACCAGCCACGCAGGGCCCTCACCAATCCAAAAAAAAAGAAAAAGCCAATCGGCTCATAGAATCATCCAAACCCAATAAATTAGTAAACAGTACCTATTTGTCGGGCATACAATTTTATTCCTCTTCTTAGACTCCTTGCTATGACCTGTTCATTATATACACATGTCCATGCATGTGACGGCCCGCCCCGCACCAACCGACATTTACTCCAAAGGCGCGTTGTACACATGTCCAGTTGGCACGAAATGGGTCGTGAGAAGGGAAGGGAAGAAGGAAATGAACATACAAAGAACCTGTAGAATGTCTCACAGCGCATAGGACAAAATATAATAATAACATACTTGACATAAAACAGGAGAGACAGTGCATAAGCTGAAAATCAGAACTAAACATCGTAGCAGCGGAAATCCAAAAATACAGCTTATTACAACTTTCAAACTGTCTCAAAGCAAAAGCAAGATAAATGAGGTACACTACTAATGCCCAAGTAGCGACCACCAACGACACAGGGAGAATGCGTATATATATATAATACGTGGAAGCCTCCTGCCCGCCTCCGAACCAGCTACTCGCGCATCACCAGCTAACCTGTCTCTAGTCTGCTCGTGTGAGCACCCAGAGTAATAAGAGGAGACATAAAACTCTGGGTCAGACATAAAGCCTGGTATGAGCGATAAGCATCTAAAGTGAACAATAACAGGTAGACTAAAACATACCTGAACCTGGACCTGCAACCAAAGAGTTAGCACTACATACTGTACAACACTCTAAGGTATCATATCAATCAATATAAAGATACGGAGGTGGGGGAGGTTTGCATGTCATAATGATGGCAAACAATCAAGCATAGCATCCATCCTCACATCTCTCACTCAGTGCGTAAAGTATACGATATTCACCACTTCGATCGCCCAACATACCTTGCTACGATCACTCTGCCCCATGAAGTCATGAATGGCTTCATTGCACTGATAACGTAGCCACTAATCATTTGCTATGTCCACTTTGCCCCATGGAGTCACAAGAACCCCACTGCACTGGCTCATAGCCTTACTAATCCTTACTATGTCCACTTGCCCCATGGAGTTATTCACCCCATCTGCGTTGGCTCATAGTCTTACTACGCATCACCTTGCCCATCAGGTCATAATGACCCTACTACACTGATAACGTAGTCTTGCTACCATCACTTTGCCCCTCAGGTCATAATGACCCTACTGCACTGATAAGTAGCCCATCATTCATTCTTAGTGGTAAATCGAAGTTATGAACGTCGACAACTCCTTAGCACACGTTCCGCAGCAAAGTCCAACCATGAAGTGAACTCATTGGTTCCCAACTGGTTCCGGGATCCTGAGCTCTAACTCCCATATGGACTACCTTTGCATCTCGGGTTATTGGTCATCAGCATCGAATCGGATCGGATCAGCCTTCACATTCTTCATCGGATCGGATCGGCCTTAGGCATTCGGATCGGGTCGCACCTCATGCATCGGATCGGGTCGTGATCCTCCAGGTGATCGGATCGTCATTGCGGTCCCCTTTCTATTTGCCTCGGATCGTGCTCCCCTCCTTGGTTCGGATCGTGATACCCCATACGGATTGGATCGCGCCCCTCCAGCTCGTGGTTCTCTCCTGGTTCGGATCGTCGTCTCGCTGTGCATCAGATCGTGGATGCTGCTTTCCTCTTGTTCGGATCGTGATATGAAGCACGAGTGGATCGGATCGGGTAGCAGTTCACGATTGTTGCTCGTGGGCCTTGCGCAGATGGGTCGGTTTGGAGGGGATGACTCGACTCGTGGAGATGTCCCACGATCCCATAGGGCGATCCGATCGTCCCTCAATCCCCTATGCGATCCGAATCCCTGCACCTTGTCCAGCGAGCTGTTTACGCCATTCGACGGCGTTTTCGACCATTCTAACTATTCTAATCAATCACAAAGCATACCATACAGTCATAGCAACATACATAATCAACCACAAACATCAAAACATCAATATGATAAGTAGAAATGGATCAAACATACCCAAAATCCCATATTTTCCCCTTAAGCATGTTTAGGTGAAAATAATGATAGGATTAACAAAACTTAACCAAATTAACCCAAATTCATCTCAGAGGTCTAAAACATCATTCCGAGTTTTATAAACATTTTTCCAGAATTTTATCATGTTTAAATTCGCTAATTAACACTAATCACCCCTAATTAGCCATAATTAGTGCAAAACTATGCAAATCACTCACCTTAGCCACAAAATAAACTAAGATCTGAAATAAATCTCTGATTTGATGTGAATCTCAATGCCAAACAGCAGCTCCTTAGTTGCTTTGGTGAAGATCTTCCTTGATTAGGGGTTGCTAAGCCAAATCATTGACCAAAAGATGATTTGGAGGTGATTTAGAGGTTGGAGGCCATTTTTAGGGATCCTTGGTGATAAGTGGAGGCTAGAAAACTGAAATGGAATGATTCTCCATCTCATTTCAGCCCCCCATAACCCTAATCCTGAAATGGGTTATAGGCCTACTCGCTAATCACCCGATTTGGCCCGGTTAAGCAGTTTTTCACCCTCCAAACCTTATTTCAGCCATATCTCCCAAACGGTAAGTCCGTTTGGCTATTATGACCACTCTACGGAAAGGTAAACCATCAAACGAATCAAATGGAAGTGGTTTCAGGTCAAAATTCCTTTCCAATCAAAAGTTATGGCCAAAACAGTACCAACTAGGGGCAAAATGGTCATTTAAAAATCGACAAAAATCATGAACATGGGAAATGACTCTAATGGATGTTTCCCAAAGTTACATGACCATACAACTTCATACGGGAAAGAAATAAATATTCTACAATCCTATGATGTGTAGAATACGGGTCGTTACACTCTCCCCCCCTTAAGAAATTTCGCCCCCGAAATTCCCTAATCCAAACACACACAAAGGTCCCGCATGCCTATCAATCATAAAACAACAATCAACATGCAAAACAAGCAAAACAAGTCTACCCTAGCATGCGGAAAACTAAATTGCAAAGTAAATCTTACCAGGCTAAGAGTTCTGGATGTGCCTTCCTAATGCTCTCCTCTGTCTCCCAAGTACAATCATTCTCGTCCTCGCCCCACTGAACCTTGACTAGCTTCACCGACTTCCTTCGAAGTTGCTTTGTATCGTGTCCCACAATACGAATCGGCTTGCGGTTCCCAACCGCCTCGGGTTCTACTTCGAAGTCCTCTAACTGATCAGGTGAAATAGTCACATCTGAGTCGTGAACGAACTTCCTTAGTTGGGAAACATGAAATACATCGTGAACTCCCGCCATTTTCTCTGGTAAGCCAACTTTATACGCCAAATTCCCGACTAATTCAAGAACGGGGAACGGGCCAACAAATCTTGGTGCCAACTTGCCTCTCTTGCCAAATTGTATCACGCTCTTCAACGGAGAGATTTTAACAAACACCAAGTCACCAACGGAGAATTTCAAATCTCTTCTCCTCCTATCAGCATAACTCTTCTGCCTATCTTGGGCAGCTTTCATTCGTTGCTGAATGATCTTAATCTTATCTGAAGTTTCTCTCACCACATCTGGTCCAAGCACAAACTTCTCGCCAGTCTCTATCCAACATGATGGTGAGTTGCACGGTCTTCCGTACAAAGCTTCATATGGAGCCATACCGATACTGGATTGGTAGCTATTATTATATGCAAACTCTACTAGATGCAAATGGTCATCCCATGATCCACCAAAATCCAATATACAAGCTCTCAAGAGATCTTCCAATATATGATTCACCCTCTCCGTCTGACCGTCGGTCTGAGGATGATATGCGGTACTGAGATGTAATCTTGACCCTAGAGCCTCTTGTAAGCTCTTCCAAAACCTACTAGTGAACAACGGGTCTCGGTCACTCACAATGCTTTTGGGTACTCCATGAAATCTCACTACCCACTTCATATACAATTCTGCCAACTTGGCTGCCGTTTTGGTCGATTTGACTGGTATAAATCTTGCGCTCTTAGTCAATCGATCCACAATTACCCAAATGCTATCATGTCCCGATCTAGTCCTTGGTAAACCATCGATGAAATCCATCGAAACTTGCTCCCATTTCCATTCGGGAATTTCTAATGGTTGCAACAACCCACTAGGCTTCTTTTGTTCGGCTTTAACTAGCTGGCAATTCATGCATTTGGATATAAACTTCCCAACGTCTCTTTTCATCCCTTCCCAGTAGTAAGTCTGTCTCATGTCTCGATACATCTTATTACCACCGGGATGTATTGTCAGTTTTGAGTGATGACATTCTCTAAGCACTTCATCTCTCAAACCATTCACGTTGGGCACAACTAGTCTTCCATTCTTCCGAAGCCATCCATCTCGATCAAGCCCATACACATTCATCTCCTCACCGCCGACGTTCATCTCTAACTTGGAGATGATTTCTAATAGATTAGGATCGTCCCTCTGGTTAGAACCAATCCGCTCTATCAAAGTGGGTCTGATCGTCAAACTAGCTAGCATAACTGGATCCAACTCGCACTTTGATCTAAAATCAAACCCCGCGATATACTCCAGTTGCTTCCATTCAAGAAACATTGCCCCTAAGCTGGCATGTCTCCTACTCAAGGCATCGGCTACTGCATTACCTTTCCCAGGTGTGTATGCGATATCAAAATCATACGAAGCCAAGAACTCTAACCATCTCTGCTGACGGAGATTCAGATCTTTCTGAGAGAAGAGATACTTTAACGGTTTATGATCGGTAAACAACTCAAATCTTTCTCCCAAGAGATAGTGTCTCCACATCTTCAGCGCAAATACAATCGCTGCCAATTCCAAATCATGGGTAGGATACTGCTTCTCATGCGGCTTTAGCTGTCGACTAGCATAAGCTACAACCCTACCTCCTTGCATCAATACTGCACCCAGTCCGGTACCACAAGCATCCGTGTATACCGTCATCTCTTCATTCCCTTTAGGAATGACTAACACTGGCGCACGCGTCAACCTCTCCTTTAGACTTTTGAAGGCATCCTCACACACTCCGTCCCAGACGAAGGACTGATTCTTCTTAGTCAACTGAGTCAACGGTGCTGCTATCTTGGAGAAGTCCTGGATAAACTTACGATAATATCCAGCTAATCCCAAGAAACTTCTTACATCTGTTGCATTCTTGGGCGTAGGCCAATCCTGTACCGTAGCCACCTTCGCAGGGTCCACGGCAATACCACACTCTGAAACAACATGACCCAGGAATCTTACTTCCCTTCTCCAAAAATGACACTTAGAGAATTTCGCTTTCAATTGGTGTTTCCTCAACACCTCCATCACTATCCTCAAGTGCCCCTTGTGTTCCTCCTCTGTCCTTGAATAAACAAGGATATCATCCACGAACACAAGAACAAACTTATTCAATTGATCTCTGAATACTCGATTCATAAGATCCACAAAATAGGCTGGTGCATTGGTCAACCCAAATGGCATGACCAACCACTCATAAAATCCAGACGGCGTCCTAAATGCCGTTTTCGGAACACTCTCATCCGCTACTCGTAGCTGATGAAATCCTGTCGCGAGGTCCAACTGGGAGAACACTCTTGCTCCTTCCACCTGATCAAACAAATCATCTATCCGCGGTAGAGGATACTTATTCTTCCTCGTCACCTTATTCAACTCGCGATAGTCCACACACAAACGAAGGGAACCATCTGCCTTAGTGGCAAACACAACTGGTGCTCCCCACTCGGAGACACTCCTTCTAATCAATCCCTTCTTCAAAAGATTGTTGACTTGCACCCCGAGCTCTCGCTGCTCCTTTGGTGCCATAAGACGAAGTGGCATTACTATAGGTCTGGCATCTTTCACCAAATCAATACGGAACTCAATCTCTCGGTGTGGTGGAAGCCCGGTCACCTCCTCGAAGACGTCCGGATACTGGCCAACCACGGGAACATCTGACAACTCATCCTGCGGGATGTCGAGGGAATTTACAAAACTAGCCATAACCCCATCACTAGGTAGACTACCAAACACTACCCTCCGCCCATCATCTGCCCTCACTGTCACCAAAAAGCCCTCACAGTCTACCACCACCCCTTTCTTTGGAGCCAATCGACTCCCAATATAATGTCATACCCAGTAAAGCCCAAAACAAAGCAATCACATACAAACATACATCCATGACTCGATAAGACCAAATTCCTGCAAATCATACTAAGGCTAGTCGAACCACCAATCGGGTTCGTCACAACCAATGGTCTATCGACTATCTCGGGTTCCAGTCCCAACCTATCTACCAGGTCACTAGATATGAAGGAACGGGAAGCCCCAGTATCAAACAAAACTCGAACTGGTACATCATAAATAGAAAGCATACCTTGAATAACAACATTCTTTCCTTTCTCCGCCGCAGTTGGGGCATTCGACGAAGAAGGAATAACATCAAGAGCATATGCTTTCACAATCTGCTTCTCCTTAAGAGGTTGCGGACACTTGTCCTTCTGATGTCCCACCTGACCACAGTTGTAGCACTTCCTTTCCGCTGGCTTGGCCCGACATTCTTTAGCATAATGGCCCTTCTTTCCACAGCTGAAGCACTCAACATCCTTCTTGCTCTTTTTCTGGCCACTCTTAGATTGGTCCTGCTTCCTCTTATTATGAGAGCTATTCTTGCCTCCACCGCCTGCTTGCGACTTTGGCCCTTCTGCAGATGCAGCCTCAGTCTTTGACTTAGGGTAAAGGCTCTCTGATCTCAAAGCTTTCCCCACGATCGATTCAAAAGTCTCATCGATGTGGTTGATAAGCCTTTCCCCCAAGTACCCATCCAAACCAATAATGAACTTCTCATTCTTCTTCTCAGGAGTATCAATGAGAGACAGTCCGTACTTCGACAAAGTGTCGAACTCAGCAATATAATCAGAAACTACCCTCCCATTCTGCTTGAGTTCCAAGAACCTCTTGAACAACACTGACTTCTGGGCAGCTGGAATGAACTTCTCGCTAAAGCGAGCCTTGAACTGAACCCAAGTAACCTGGTCCTCTGGAGTAGCTGTTCTAATAGCATTCCACCAATTCATCGCTTGCCCTTGCAGCTGACGAGACGCTAGCCTTCTCTTCATCGCATCCTCAAGACCCAAGTCATCAAAGATACGATCACAGCTATCCATCCAATCTTGAACATCTGTGGCCGACTCCGTTCCGTGGAACGGCTTTCCACCAAGATTAGTGTAATCCTTGCACAACTTGGCGAAATCGACCCTAGGCGCCTGCACTACTGGGCCAACACCAGCTCCGGGATTGGGAACTGCCCCTTGCACTTCTCTAAGCATGTCTCTCATGAGGTTGGTAAACATCGCCCTCATGTCAGCGGCATTCCCATTATTGGCCCCTCTACCGGTACCTCTAACATATCGGCTCATCGTCAATCTGTAAAAGGGAAACGATTAACGACCCCATAGTGGTACTAGTGCAGTGCAACTTCATTCTTATACTACTAATAGTATATATATATACATAGCTTTTGAAACCCAAAGTAATCACAAATACGCGCTCTCATATACGTACTAACTCTCCCTAGTGTCTTTCCCTAGGTTAACTACGCAACCTAGAGCTCTGATACCAAGTGTGACGGCCCGCCCCGCACCAACCGACGTTTACTCCAAAGGTGCGCTGTACACATGTCCAGTTGGCACGAAATGGGTCGTGAGAAGGGAAGGGAAGAAGGAAATGAACATACAAAGAACCTGTAGAATGTCTCACAGCGCATAGGACAAAATATAATAATAACATACTTGACATAAAACAGGAGAGACAGTGCATAAGCTGAAAATCAGAACTAAACATCATAGCAGCGGAAATCCAAAAATACAGCTTATTACAACTTTCAAACTGTCTCAAAGCAAAAGAAAGATAAATGAGGTACACTACTAATGCCCAAGTAGCGACCACCAACGACACAGGGAGAATGCGTATATATATATAATACGTGGAAGCCTCCTGCCCGCCTCCGAACCAGCTACTCGCGCATCACCAGCTAACCTGTCTCTAGTCTGCTCGTGTGAGCACCCAGAGTAATAAGAGGAGACATAAAACTCTGGGTCAGACATAAAGCCTGGTATGAGCGATAAGCATCTAAAGTGAACAATAACAGGTAGACTAAAACATACCTGAACCTGGACCTGCAACCAAAGAGTTAGCACTACATACTGTACAACACTCTAAGGTATCATATCAATCAATATAAAGATACGGAGGTGGGGGAGGTGTGCATGTCATAATGATGGCAAACAATCAAGCATAGCATCCATCCTCACATCTCTCACTCAATGCGTAAAGTATACGATATTCACCACTTCGATCGCCCAACATACCTTGCTATGATCACTCTGCCCCATGAAGTCATGAATGGCTTCATTGCACGGATAACGTAGCCACTAATCATTTGCTATGTCCACTTTGCCCCATGGAGTCACAAGAACCCCACTGCACTGGCTCATAGCCTTACTAATCCTTATTATGTCCACTTGCCCCATGGAGTTATTCACCCCATCTGCGCTGGCTCATAGTCTTACTACGCATCACCTTGCCCCTCAGGTCATAATGACCCTACTGCACTGATAACGTAGTCTTGCTACCATCACTTTGCCCCTCAGGTCATAATGACCCTACTGCACTGATAAGTAGCCCATCATTCATTCTTAGTGGTGAATCGAAGTTATGAACGTCGACAACTCCTTAGCACACGTCCCGCAGCAAAGTCCAACCATGAAGTGAACTCATTGGTTCCCAACTGGTTCCGGGATCCTGAGCTCTAACTCCCATATGGACTACCTTTGCATCTCGGGTTATTGGTCATCACCATCGAATCGGATCGGATCAGCCTTCACATTCTTCATCGGATCGGATCGGCCTTAGGCATTCGGATCGGGTCGCACCTCATGCATCGGATCGGGTCGTGATCTTCCAGGTGATCGGATCGTCATTGCGGTCCCCTTTCTATTTGCCTCGGATCGTGCTCCCCTCCTTGGTTCGGATCGTGATACCCCATACGGATCGGATCGCGCCCCTCCAGCTCGTGGTTCTCTCCTGGTTCGGATCGTCGTCTCGCCGTGCATCAGATCGTGGATGCTGCTTTCCTCTTGTTCGGATCGTGATATGAAGCACGAGTGGATCGGATCGGGTAGCAGTTCACGATTGTTGCTCGTGGGCCTTGCGCAGATGGGTCGGTTTGGAGGGGATGACTCGACTCGTGGAGATGTCCCACGATCCCATAGGGCGATCCGATCGTCCCTCAATCCCCTATGCGATCTGAATCCCTGCACCTTGTCCAGCGAGTTGTTTACGCCATTCGACGACGTTTTCGACCATTCTAACTATTCTAATCAATCACAAAGCATACCATACAGTCATAGCAACATACATAATCAACCACAAACATCAAAACATCAATATGATAAGTAGAAATGGATCAAACATACCCAAAATCCCATATTTTCCCCTTAATCATGTTTAGGTGAAACTAATGATAGGATTAACAAAACTTAACCAAATTAACCCAAATTCATCTTAGAGGTCTAAAACATCATTCCGAGTTTTATAAACATTTTTCCAGAATTTTATCATGTTTAAATTCGCTAATTAACACTAATCACCCCTAATTAGCCATAATTAGTGCAAAACTATGCAAATCACTCACCTTAGCCACAAAATAAACTAAGATCTGAAATAAATCTCTGATTTGATGTGAATCTCAATGCCAAACAGCAGCTCCTTAGTTGCTTTGGTGAAGATCTTCCTTGATTAGGGGTTGCTAAGCCAAATCATTGACCAAAAGATGATTTGGAGGTGATTTAGAGGTTGGAGGCCATTTTTAGGGATCCTTGGTGATAAGTGGAGGCTAGAAAACTGAAATGGAATGATTCTCCATCTCATTTCAGCCCCCCATAACCCTAATCCTGAAATGGGTTATGGGCCTACTCGCTAATCACCCGATTTGGCCCGGTTAAGCAGTTTTTCACCCTCCAAACCTTATTTCAGCCATATCTCCCAAACGGTAAGTCCGTTTGGCTATTATGACCACTCTACGGAAAGGTAAACCATCAAAAGAATCAAATGGAAGTGGTTTCAGGTCAAAATTCCTTTCCAATCAAAAGTTATGGCCAAAACAGTACCAACTAGGGGCAAAATGGTCATTTAAAAATCGACAAAAATCATGAACATGGGAAATGACTCTAATGGATGTTTCCCAAAGTTACATGACCATACAACTTCATACGGGAAAGAAATAAATATTCTACAATCCTATGATGTGTAGAATACGGGTCGTTACACTCTCCCCCCTTAAGAAATTTCGCCCCCGAAATTCCCTAATCCAAACACACACAAAGGTCCCGCATGCCTATCAATCATAAAACAACAATCAACATGCAAAACAAGCAAAACAAGTCTACCCTAGCATGCGGAAAACTAAATTGCAAAGTAAATCTTACCAGGCAAAGAGTTCTGGATGTGCCTTCCTAATGCTCTCCTCTGTCTCCCAAGTACAATCATTCTCGTCCTCGCCCCACTGAACCTTGACTAGCTTCACCGACTTCCTTCGAAGTTGCTTTGTATCGTGTCCCACAATACGAATCGTCTTGCGGTTCCCAACCGCCTCGGGTTCTACTTCGAAGTCCTCTAACTGATCAGGTGAAATAGTCACATCTGAGTCGTGAACGAACTTCCTTAGTTGGGAAACATGAAATACATCGTGAACTCCCGTCATTTTCTCTGGTAAGCCAACTTTATACGCCAAATTCCCGACTAATTCAAGAACGGGGAACGGGCCAACAAATCTTGGTGCCAACTTGTCTCTCCTGCCAAATTGTATCACGCTCTTCAACGGAGAGATCTTAACAAACACCAAGTCACCAACGGAGAATTTCAAATCTCTTCTCCTCCTATCAGCATAACTCTTCTGCCTATCTTGGGCAGCTTTCATTCGTTGCTGAATGATCTTAATCTTATCTGAAGTTTCTCTCACCACATCTGGTCCAAGCACAAACTTCTCGCCAGTCTCTATCCAACATGATGGTGAGTTGCACGGTCTTCCGTACAAAGCTTCATATGGAGTCATACCGATATTGGATTGGTAGCTATTATTATATGCAAACTCTACTAGATGCAAATGGTCATCCCATGATCCACCAAAATCCAATATACAAGCTCTCAAGAGATCTTCCAATATACGATTCACCCTCTCCGTCTGACCGTCGGTCTGAGGATGATATGCGGTACTGAGATGTAATCTTGACCCTAGAGCCTCTTGTAAGCTCTTCCAAAACCCACTAGTGAACAACGGGTCTCGGTCACTCACAATGCTTTTGGGTACTCCATGAAATCTCACTACCCACTTCATATACAATTCTGCCAACTTGGCTGCCGTTCTGGTCGATTTGACTGGTATAAATCTTGCGCTCTTAGTCAATCGATCCACAATTACCCAAATGCTATCATGTCCCGATCTAGTCCTTGGTAAACCATCGATGAAATCCATCGAAACTTGCTCCCATTTCCATTCGGGAATTTCTAATGGTTGCAACAACCCACTAGGCTTCTTTTGTTCGGCTTTAACTAGCTGGCAATTCATGCATTTGGATATAAACTTCCCAACGTCTCTTTTCATCCCTTCCCAGTAGTAAGTCTGTCTCATGTCTCGATACATCTTATTACCACCGGGATGTATTGTCAGTTTTTAGTGATGACATTCTCTAAGCACTTCATCTCTCAAACCATTCACGTTGGGCACAACTAGTCTTCCATTCTTCCGAAGCCATCCATCTCGATCAAGCCCATACACATTCATCTCCTCACCGCCGACGTTCATCTCTAACTTGGAGATGATTTCTAATAGATTAGGATCGTCCCTCTGGTTAGAACCAATCCGCTCTATCAAAGTGGGTCTGATCGTCAAACTAGCTAGCATAACTGGATCCAACTCGCACTTTGGTCTGAAATCAAACCCCGCGATATACTCCAGTTGCTTCCATTCAAGAAACATTGCCCCTAAGCTGGCATGTCTCCTACTCAAGGCATCGGCTACTGCATTACCTTTCCCAGGTGTGTATGCGATATCAAAATCATACGAAGCCAAGAACTCTAACCATCTTTGCTGACGGAGATTCAGATCTTTCTGAGAGAAGAGATACTTTAACGGTTTATGATCGGTAAACAACTCAAATCTTTCTCCCAAGAGATAGTGTCTCCACATCTTCAGCGCAAATACAATCGCTGCCAATTCCAAATCATGGGTAGGATACTTCTTCTCATGCGGCTTTAGCTGTCGACTAGCATAAGCTACAACCCTACCTCCTTGCATCAATACTGCACCCAGTCCGGTACCACAAGCATCCGTGTATACCGTCATCTCTTCATTCCCTTTAGGAATGACTAACACTGGCGCACGCGTCAACCTCTCCTTTAGACTTTTGAAGGCATCCTCACACACTCCGTCCCAGACGAAGGACTGATTCTTCTTAGTCAACTGAGTCAACGGTGCTGCTATCTTGGAGAAGTCCTGGATAAACTTACGATAATATCCAACTAATCCCAAGAAACTTCTTACATCTGTTGCATTCTTGGGCGTAGGCCAATCCTGTACCGTAGCCACCTTCGCAGGGTCCACGGCAATACCACACTCTGAAACAACATGACCCAAGAATCTTACTTCCCTTCTCCAAAAATGACACTTAGAGAATTTCGCTTTCAATTGGTGTTTCCTCAACACCTCCATCACTATCCTCAAGTGCCCCTTGTGTTCCTCCTCTGTCCTTGAATAAACAAGGATATCATCCACGAACACAAGAACAAACTTATTCAACTGATCTCTGAATACTCGATTCATAAGATCCACAAAATAGGCTGGTGCATTGGTCAACCCAAATGGCATGACCAACCACTCATAAAATCCAGACGGCGTCCTAAATGCCGTTTTCGGAACACTCTCATCCGCTACTCGTAGCTGATGAAATCCTGTCGCGAGGTCCAACTGGGAGAACACTCTTGCTCCTTCCACCTGATCAAACAAATCATCTATCCGCGGTAGAGGATACTTATTCTTCCTCGTCACCTTATTCAACTCGCGATAGTCCACACACAAACGAAGGGAACCATCTGCCTTAGTGGCAAACACAACTGGTGCTCCCCACTCGGAGACACTCCTTCTAATCAATCCCTTCTTCAAAAGATTGCTGACTTGCACCCCGAGCTCTCGCTGCTCCTTTGGTGCCATACGACGAAGTGGCATTACTATAGGTCTGGCATCTTTCACCAAATCAATACGGAACTCAATCTCTCGGTGTGGTGGAAGCCAGGTCACCTCCTCGAAGACGTCCGGATACTGGCCAACCACGGACACATCTGACAACTCATCCTGCGGGATGTCGAGGGAATTTACAAAACTAGCCATAACCCCATCACTAGGTAGACTACCAAACACTACCCTCCGCCCATCATCTGCCCTCACTGTCACCAAAAAGCCCTCACAGTCTACCACCACCCCGTATCTTTGGAGCCAATCGACTCCCAATATAATGTCATACCCAGTAAAGCCCAAAACAAAGCAATCACATACAAACATACATCCATGACTCGATAAGACCAAATTCCTGCAAATCATACTAAGGCTAGTCGAACCACCAATCGGGTTCGTCACAACCAATGGTCTATCGACTATCTCGGGTTCCAGTCCCAACCTATCTACCAGGTCACTAGATATGAAGGAACGGGAAGCCCCAGTATCAAACAAAACTCGAACTGGTACATCATAAATAGAAAGCATACCTTGAATAACAACATTCTTTCCTTTCTCCGCCGCAGTTGGGGCATTCGACGAAGAAGGAATAGCATCAAGAGCATATGCTTTCACAATCTGCTTCTCCTTAAGAGGTTGCGGACACTTGTCCTTCTGATGTCCCACCTGACCACAGTTGTAGCACTTCCTTTCCGCTGGCTTGGCCCGACATTCTTTAGCATAATGGCCCTTCTTTCCACAGCTGAAGCACTCAACATCCTTCTTGCTCTTTTTCTGGCCACTCTTAGATTGGTCCTGCTTCCTCTTATTATGAGAGCTATTCTTGCCTCCACCGCCTGCTTGCGACTTTGGCCCTTCTGCAGATGCAGCCTCAGTCTTTGACTTAGGGTAAAGGCTCTCTGATCTCAAAGCTTTCCCCACGATCGATTCAAAAGTCTCATCGATGTGGTTGATAAGCCTTTCCCCCAAGTACCCATCCAAACCAATAATGAACTTCTCATTCTTCTTCTCAGGAGTATCAATGAGAGACAGTCCGTACTTCGACAAAGTGTCGAACTCAGCAATATAATCAGAAACTGCCCTCCCATTCTGCTTGAGTTCCAAGAACCTCTTGAACAACACTGACTTCTGGGCAGCTGGAATGAACTTCTCGCTAAAGCGAGCCTTGAACTGAACCCAAGTAACCTGGTCCTCTGGAGTAGCTGTTCTAATAGCATTCCACCAATTCATCGCTTGCCCTTGCAGCTGACGAGACGCTAGCCTTCTCTTCATTGCATCCTCAAGACCCAAGTCATCAAAGATACGATCACAGCTATCCATCCAATCTTGAACATCTGTGGCCGACTCCGTTCCGTGGAACGACTTTCCACCAAGATTAGTGTAATCCTTGCACAACTTGGCGAAATCGACCCTAGGCGCCTGCACTACTGGGCCAACACCAGCTCCGGGATTGGGAACTGCCCCTTGCACTTCTCTAAGCATGTCTCTCATGAGGTTGGTAAACATCGCCCTCATTTCAGCGGCATTCCCATTATTGGCCCCTCTACCGGTACCTCTAACATATCGGCTCATCGTCAATCTGTAAAAGGGAAACGATTAACGACCCCATAGTGGTACTAGTGCAGTGCAACTTCATTCTTATACTACTAATAGTATATATATATACATAGCTTTTGAAACCCAAAGTAATCACAAATACGCGCTCTCATATACGTACGAACTCTCCCTAGTGTCTTTCCCTAGGTTAACTATGCAACCTAGAGCTCTGATACCAAGTGTGACGGCCCGCCCCGCACCAACCGACGTTTACTCCAAAGGTGCGCTGTACACATGTCCAGTTGGCACGAAATGGGTCGTGAGAAGGGAAGGGAAGAAGGAAATGAACATACAAAGAACCTGTAGAATGTTTCACAGCGCATAGGACAAAATATAATAATAACATACTTGACATAAAACAGGAGAGACAGTGCATAACCTGAAAATCAGAACTAAACATCATAGCAGCGGAAATCCAAAAATACAGCTTATTACAACTTTCAAACTGTCTCAAAGCAAAAGCAAGATAAATGAGGTACACTACTAATGCCCAAGTAGCGACCACCAACGACACAGGGAGAATGCGTATATATATATAATACGTGGAAGCCTCCTGCCCGCCTCCGAACCAGCTACTCGCGCATCACCAGCTAACCTGTCTCTAGTCTGCTCGTGTGAGCACCCAGAGTAATAAGAGGAGACATAAAACTCTGGGTCAGACATAAAGCCTGGTATGAGCGATAAGCATCTAAAGTGAACAATAACAGGTAGACTAAAACATACCTGAACCTGGACCTGCAACCAAAGAGTTAGCACTACATACTGTACAACACTCTAAGGTATCATATCAATCAATATAAAGATACGGAGGTGGGGGAGGTGTGCATGTCATAATGATGGCAAACAATCAAGCATAGCATCCATCCTCACATCTCTCACTCAGTGCGTAAAGTATACGATATTCACCACTTCGATCGCCCAACATACCTTGCTATGATCACTCTGCCCCATGAAGTCATGAATGGCTTCATTGCACTGATAACGTAGCCACTAATCATTTGCTATGTCCACTTTGCCCCATGGAGTCACAAGAACCCCACTGCACTGGCTCATAGCCTTACTAATCCTTACTATGTCCACTTGCCCCATGGAGTTATTCACCCCATCTGCGCTGGCTCATAGTCTTACTACGCATCACCTTGCCCCTCAGGTCATAATGACCCTACTGCACTGATAACGTAGTCTTGCTACCTTCACTTTGCCCCTCAGGTCATAATGACCCTACTGCACTGATAAGTAGCCCATCATTCATTCTTAGTGGTGAATCGAAGTTATGAACGTCGACAACTCCTTAGCACACGTCCCGCAGCAAAGTCCAACCATGAAGTGAACTCATTGGTTCCCAACTGGTTCCGGGATCCTGAGCTCTAACTCCCATATGGACTACCTTTGCATCTCGGGTTATTGGTCATCACCATCGAATCGGATCGGATCAGCCTTCACATTCCTCATCGGATCGGATCGGCCTTAGGCATTCGGATCGGGTCGCACCTCATGCATCGGATCGGGTCGTGATCCTCCAGGTGATCGGATCGTCATTGCGGTCCCCTTTCTATTTGCCTCCGATCGTGCTCCCCTCCTTGGTTCGGATCGTGATACCCCATACGGATCGGATCGCGCCCCTCCAGCTCGTAGTTCTCTCCTGGTTCGGATCGTCGTCTCGCTGTGCATCAGATCGTGGATGTTGCTTTCCTCTTGTTCGGATCGTGATATGAAGCACGAGTGGATCAGATCGGGTAGCAGTTCACGATTGTTGCTCGTGGGCCTTGCGCAGATGGTTCAGTTCAGAGGGGATGACTCGACTCGTGGAGATGTCCCACGATCCCATAGGGCGATCCGATCGTCCCTCAATCCCCTATGCGATCCGAATCCCTGCACCTTGTCCAGCGAGCTGTTTACGCCATTCGACGGTGTTTTCGACCATTCTAACTATTCTAATCAATCACAAAGCATACCATACAGTCATAGCAACATACATAATTAACCACAAACATCAAAACATCAATATGATAAGTAGAAATGGATCAAACATACCCAAAATCCCATATTTTCCCCTTAAGCATGTTTAGGTGAAACTAATGATAGGATTAACAAAACTTAACCAAATTAACCCAAATTCATCTCAGAGGTCTAAAACATCATTCCGAGTTTTATAAACATTTTTCCAGAATTTTATCATGTTTAAATTCGCTAATTAACACTAATCACCCCTAATTAGCCATAATTAGTGCAAAACTATGCAAATCACTCACCTTAGCCACAAAATAAACTAAGATCTGAAATAAATCTCTGATTTGATGTGAATCTCAATGCCAAACAGCAGCTCCTTAGTTGCTTTGGTGAAGATCTTCCTTGATTAGGGGTTGCTAAGCCAAATCCTTGACCAAAAGATGATTTGGAGGTGATTTAGAGGTTGGAGGCCATTTTTAGGGATCCTTGGTGATAAGTGGAGGCTAGAAAACTGAAATGGAATGATTCTCCATCTCATTTCAGCCCCCCCATAACCCTAATCCCGAAATGGGTTATGGGCCTACTCGCTAATCACCCGATTTGGCCCGGTTAAGCAGTTTTTCACCCTCCAAACCTTATTTCAGCCATATCTCCCAAACGGTAAGTCCGTTTGGCTATTATGACCACTCTACGGAAAGGTAAACCATCAAACGAATCAAATGGAAGTGGTTTCAGGTCAAAATTCCTTTCCAATCAAATGTTATGGCCAAAACAGTACCAACTAGGGGCAAAATGGTCATTTAAAAATCGACAAAAATCATGAACATGGGAAATGACTCTAATGGATGTTTCCCAAAGTTACATGACCATACAACTTCATACGGGAAAGAAATAAATATTCTACAATCCTATGATGTGTAGAATACGGGTCGTTACAATGCATGTAATTTCAATCAATTTTCAATTCAGTTCAAAATTTGACTAGATTTGGCTTAATGATTCAAAATTTTAATTACTCAAACCAATAATCAAACAATACAATCAGCAATCAATTAGTTGATTAACGTTTCAAACACATAACTTTTATATATATACAAAAATCGGATTTTTGATGCCAATTCACAAACAATAAATCCTATCAAGTTTTGGTTCTCACACCAGTCAAATGGAAATATATAGAAATCCCACTTTCGAAACTCGAACATAAATACTGATGATGTTCGAACATCATCAGAATTATCCCCGAGCGACTAGAGTGTGACTCTATATCTATCCAGTATATTTGAGACTTCGAATATACGTTCATGACGCGTATATGCAAAATCTCATATATTCGATTGTCCAAAACAAAACAAAACAATATACTCAAATACATATAATTAGATTAAATTTTCAAAACAAATTTTTTTTTCATTTTTATTTTAAAAAACACTACTCTCCACACTCATTTTAGGATACTACTGATCCTATCTCTAACGAGTCATTCTCATTGGATATTACTAATCCAATCTCTGATGAATTCTTTCGTTTGTTCCAACATGTATTGTTCTCGAGCTCTGTAAACCAAAGCTCTGATACCAGCTGAAATGACCCAAACTTCCCTTACGAGAAAGCCCGGATTGAGTTGAGAACACGACAAATCAGAACAGAAACAGAAGAACATTTCATTGCTTATTACAACAATTTACATCAGAGTACAAGAATATACAGAGTATGGAAAAATAATATACATTTGATAAATGTCTGAGATTTACAAATTATCATGCAGCGGAAAATAATACAAAACACAACTGAAAGAAATACACGGGTACAGAGCGTTCCAAATATAGCTCCAGCTGTAAACCAGGATCCTGTAAGAATAAATCTGCAAACCCAAAACTACTAGCTGCCCATGTGGAAAATAGGGGCACCCAAAGTTTAGATTAAAACAATAAACTCCAGGTCAGTCATGTGACTGGTGTGAGAACTAAAACAGTTATTTAAAACTTTACTTTAGAAATAAAGTAAATCAAGGGACCACGCCGTATAACACGAAACGGGTTTCCTCCCAAGAATACTAGTGCATAAAACAAACAGCGCAACGCTTTTTGAAAAAATGAAGCTATTATAAGACCCAGGTCCCATCACACAATGCAACGCAAGCCGGAGGATAGGGTTTTCCCTTATAATAGCCAAACATGCTTGGTATGTTTAAAACAAATCATTTGATACTATTATAAGTGCATACTATGTAAAACAACTTCAAATATAAATGTATCAATCATAGACGGCATATGTACCATATATCATGTCGCCATACTAGTTCTACAATTAAAACCGAAATGTCAAGTATTGGAAATTGGATTTCCGTCATGAGTCTAGGCAAGGGATGTACTCCTAACCGCTTCGAGACACTCTAGCAAATGCCTCAGGACTGCACACTCTGGGCAACCCCTGGATCCTTCAAAGCCAGTCCACACTTACGTTTGTGGACTAGTTATTCCTGAACACACGTTTCCCGGTCCTATCAGACCTATCCATCGGCTGCGTAGTAACTGATATATCCGAGGCGCCTCGCAATCCAATAACCACATAGGTAAAAATAATAAATGTCTGGGCTCCATACCATGACACCACCCATAGCTAGAAAGAAATGTCATGTCCTACTTGGGTCCCTTATCCCATTTTTGACTCATACCGAGGTGTGAGGCTTGCTATTTAACGTTATACACAAAGCTATGCTATATTAAAGTCGTGCTTTGATCATCAACTACAAGACTCTGTTTTTCAATAGAAGCCTTGATCATTTGCATATCAGCATGCCACACAGGCAATTCACGCCATGCGACTGATGTCTATTGATATATAACCTCTGAGCTCGTATATCTCAGAGAAAGGCGTTAAGCAAGAGAATAAATTCTCCGCTGCCAAGAAGATATATATTTAATAGAGATCAATCAACATAGAATAAAATCCAATGTCAGACACACGTCCATTTACAAGTTCGTTCTGGGTCTGAACGAAACTAGAGGCACCTTATTCCTCGTCCCATATGTCCAATACAGGAGAGAGGTCCTCACATATCCGATCGATCTCCAAGTACGTCTGGATGATCAGCACTTATTACCTCGTTTTGGGTGTATAGCCCAATCAAGACATCAGTAATCATCCAAACGATGTGAAGACCTCTGGTCTTCAACCACCATCTTCATCGTCAACTTATCGTCGAGTCAGTTATTCAAAATGGGCATAAACCCGGCCTTTCCGAATAACTCGCGTATATTATAAACAAGTGCTATAAAATACAACATACGCCTCATTCCAATTCAGAATATTCTTTTATTCAAATATTCACATTTTTAGGGAAAGGTTCCCATTAATTTTATCAAAGATAAATTCTTTAAATTTATTCTTTAATCTTCCTTTGGATATCAATTCAAACCATATTAAGGTTTTCCAAACTAGTCGGGATTTACGCACCTTACCGAAGTAATCATTTGTTTTATTTTCCAATCTCAACCTATTCATCCCATAGAGCAAAACTGGTAATACTCCATAACTAACACAACGGTGTTATCGGTAAAATTAATAACCATTTCCCATTCAAATCAAATTAAAGACATAACTATCGCTTGGAGAAAAACTGGTGATGCTTCACTCTCGATCATTTCCCAAATTTGAAAATTTAAATTATCAATTCACATTTCAATCTAATTAAAGATTCATTAAAACTCCACTTAGTTTCAATCTTCCCAAAAATAAATATTAATGATTATTTAACTTTGGGAACATAAACATGTCACATCGACAATCTACACCGTACTATTGATTTCTGCCGATATATAACCTCTAAGCTCGTACGTCTTAGAGAAGGGCGTTAAGCAAGAGAATAAATTCTCCGCCACCAAACAGATATATATTTAGCAGAGATCAACCATATAGTTCGAAATACAATATTAGACATGTAATCCTGCCTTTAACTGGGTTAAAGAAGTAATGTCATTTAAAACACAGTTCACGACAAACCCAAATCACATTCCATTAATTATGGAATCTTCACGGAAAACATATCAATATATATATGATCGATATCAATTTCCATATCCGACTAATAATATAAATGGAGTAACGACAAAGCTTTTTAAATTCCATATTTATTAATAGTCTTCCTCCATAGAAGCTCACTTCGATTATTACCAAATCGAATTCCATTCAATTCCAATTTAATATATTAAATTGGAAAACTTTACTTTGGAAAATTTCCATTAAATCTTAATAAAAGATTTATAAATTCCAAATCACGTTTCACTCTAAATCGGGTTAAAGGACGAATGTCATTAAAAACACAGTTCACAATAAACCCAATTCACATCCCATTTTATTCCAGTTAAATGCTAATTAACCGGAAACTCTAATAATCTTAATTAAAAGATTTATACTTTTCACACGGGGTTTAAGAACAGTGTTATTTAAGACACCATTCAAGACAAACCCAAAATCCAATTCTTGTATTCAATTCCAATTAAATATTAATTAATTGGAAAAACTCCACTAAATCTTAATTAAAGTTTCATTCTTTTCTCAACTGGTTTTAAGAACAGTGTTATTTAAGACACCGTTCAAACAAACCCAAAATCCAATTTGATATCGAATACAAGGCTCTAAATAGAAATTATATCGGCTTATATTCAATATCAAATTCTGAAACCAACAAATATCATTTTGGGAATAACATATATATATATATATATATATATATATATCTTCCAAATTCCCATAATGATAAGTGTATAATCACGGAATCTAATATCAAAATATTTCGAAGATGGTTTCCATTTGAATTCATATATTGGAAATTCTGGTTATTTCAAGACCATTCACAAATCCAATTTATTTTATTTAAAAATCATTTGATTTCAAATCTAGTTAATAACTCGTTCATTTCGATAAAAATATATTTTTATCTTTTCAAAGATGGAATTTTTCATCCCAATTCTTTCCAAATCATTTATTATGAATTTACACAAATTATTAATATTTTAAATAATTTTACCAAGGCCCGTACAGTCGATTTCCATAAACGGTCATCGAACTGCACTTTCAATGACCTTTCCAAATTTGATTTGGACATAATTTCAAATCCAACCATTAGATTTCAAATCTATTATATTCTTTGGAAAGCGCTTTTCGATACGAACCCAACGGTTCCAGTTTTAGGAGAATCTGACGGTCGGGTCCCCCATAATGTCCTTTCGAAGTCAATGGTCGAAATTCGCGAACTGCCGCGGCGCGTTCTATTCAGGCCATTAAATATATATAACACATATATTATATATTTCGTCGATTTCCATTTAAAACGTATTTTATAAATTCGTTTTAAAATGATTCTAACTTCATTTTCAATTTTAAATAAAAAGTTGAATTTTCCTTATCATTATAATATATAAGTCATAATATTTTCAAAATATCAGATTTTGAAATCATTTCCTTTACGATATTCATTAAAAATGAATAAAATCGATATAAATATCGTTCACGTCAAAATGGCGTTAATCTAATCAACACGGCTTCATATATTTCGATATTTTCGTGTCCATCCCAAATCAGACATCAAAATCACTTTTTGATCCATTACTGAATATTATTTTAAAAAATTAGTTATTTTAAAATATTCATTATTCGTCATTTTAAAATATTCGTTAATTTAATATATTTGTTCTTTTCGAATTGGAATCAGACACAGTCAATTTCCATATAATTTTATTTATATGGATTTCATACACACATGTACACAACAATAATCAAACACAGTTAACCATCGTCCAAAGTGCATTACACAACTGTATAAGCGTTAAATATAAATAATTAACGCTTACCACAGTCTGTCAACCCATCGATTGACATACAACTAAACAATTGGGATTAATGTACGTCAAATATCATCGCAGTACCCGTGTGGGGTTCAATCAACACACATAGAGATTTTATTTGTACAATTGGGCGATGTGTAAAATATATCATCCCAATGAATATCAGTCAAATGTGTGTACATAAACAAATCGTCCGATTTGTAAATGAATATTTATTTTCATTCATATACTCGTTAAAAATTATATTTTTAACGATAAAATATTTATTTCAACACATGAATATTTTATACAGTTCATTCATACAATAAAAATGATATTTTTATTATTCTAACATTTTTAGAAAATTTCGGCAGCATAACGACGTAATACTAGAACCGGAATAAGGTCTAGCCTTATCCCTCGCCTAATAATGGCTCGCGCCATACACAAACCAAATTCTAATCAATTCAATTTACATCCCAAATCAAATTCAACCAATTAAATTACTAAATCCAAAAATCAACCAAACATCCATGGTTTCAAACAAAGGTGTCGGGTGCTTCTAAGCACCGTCTGCATCCTAATATATATTTTGAACTAGAAAATAAATCAGAGTGAGAAGTTCTCACCCAAGCTATACCAATCGCCTCAATGTATTTTAAAGTATTCATTATTTGTCATTTTAAAATATTCGTTAATTTAAAATATCTATTCTTTCCGAATTAGAATCAAACACAGTCAATTACCATATAATTTTATTTATATGGATTTCATATACACTTGTACACAACAATAACCAAACACAGTCAACCATCATCCAGAGTGCATTACACAATTGCATAAGCGTTAAATATAAATAATTAACGCTTACCACAGTCTGTCAACCCATTGATTGACATACAACTAAACAATTGGGATTAGTGTACGTCAAATATCATCCCAATACCCGTGTGGGGTTTCAATCAACACGCACACAGATTTTATTTGTGCAGTTGGGCGATGTGTAAAATACATCGTCCCAATCAATATCAGTCAAGTGTGTGTACATAAACAAATCATCCGATTTGTAAATGAATATTTACTTTTATTCATATACTCGTTAAAAATTATATTTTTAACGATAAAATATTTATTTCAACACATGAATATTTTATACAGTTCATTTATACTATCAAAATGATATTTTTATTGTTCTAACATTTTTAGAAAATTTCGGCAACATAACGGCGCGATACTAGAACCAGAATAAGGTCTAGCCTTATCCCTCCCGTAATAATGGCTCGCGCTATATACAAACCAAATTCTAATCAATTCAATTTATATCCCAAATCAAATTTAACCAATTAAATCACTCAATCCAAAAATTAACCAAACATCCATGGTTTCAAACAAAGGTGTCGGGTGCTTCTAAGCACCGTCTACATCCTAGTATATATTTTGAACTAGAAAATAAAATTAGAGTGAGAAGTTCTCACCCAAGCTATACCAATCGCCTCGACACTTCTACGGTAGAATTTGTCGTGCGGTCTCCGTTGTCTTTTCCGTCGTCCGCTTTCGCCTCTTTTGTCCTAGAATCTTCATACAACCTCCAATCTTTACCAAACCTTGTCACTAGCCAAAACGCGCCATTCTGGACAACTTTTGCCTAGTGGACTTTCTTCCAAAACTGCTCCAATTCTCCGAAAATCGCAAAAAACAGCAGCAGATCTGCGATCTTCAGACGCGTTTTCCGGACAGATTCGCAATCCAAAATAGGACTTCCATATACCCAAATCAAAGAGAAAATCGTGCTCTTCGACTTTCGTACTGTGGAGTTTTTGCTAGAAATGTACGATTTGGGAGTTATTGGAGAAATAGTGATAGGATGTTATTTGCAAAACGGGAAATTTGTGAAAAAAATGTGATTTTTGAGGAGGGGCCCACGGCCGGAGCTAGGTGGTGGGTGACAGTGGCAGGGCCTGATTGGGCGTGGGGGTGGTGCTGGAGGGCGGCGGCGGGTGGTGGTGGTTGTGGAGGAGGCCGGGGGATCTAGGGTTTTCCAAATTAGAAGAGGGAAAGAGGAGGAGAGAGAGAGGAAGAGGAAGAGGAAGAGGAAGAGGAGGAGGGAGGAGGAGGGGGCCGACGGCGGTAGTAGCGGAGGAGGAAGGGGCGGTGGCGTGAGGAGGAGCTCCCTATTAAAGAGGAAAATGAAGAAAGGAGGAAGAGGAAGAAAATGAATGAAGAGAAGGAGGAAAAGTGAATATATGCTCGTTTATCGCGTATCGTTCGAATACAAATGATCTCCGTTTGCTACGGATTTCGAACATGAGATAGTAGACGTCAAGACAAGTCCAACGAAATAAGTTTCATCGAATTCCGAGTTCGTTTGACCATCCGTTAAAATTGTCAAAGATGCTCATATATCGCTCAAAAATGCGATTTTGGCGCACCTTTTCTTACTGCACGCCCACACACTAACTCCAAAAATTATGGTCTTTTGGATTTATCCATTTGTAACACCCCTAGGTCCCACTTCGTGGAAGCTTGTGTGAAGTGTGGACTTATATAGTAGAGCCCATCTCTTACTAATGCCGAGGCCTTTTGAGGAACAAAATCCCACACCTATACGATGGCTAAGTTGGGGACAATATCTTGCGTGAACGGAGGTGCGGGTTGTTACAGTGGTATCAGAGCCAATACCCAACCGGAATTGTGGCTCCTGTGTGGACCACAGCGCCTGGGTGAGGTGTATGTGAGCCAACGGGGACGTTGGACTCTGTAGGAGGGGAAAATGTAACACCCCTAGGTCCCACTTCATGGAAGCTTGTGTGAAGTGTGGACTTATATAGTAGAGCACATCTCTTACTAATGCCGAGGCCTTTTGAGGAACAAAACCCCACACCTATATGGTGGCTAAGTTGGGGACAATATCTTGCGTGAACGGAGGTGCGGGTTGTTACACCATTATTAGACGATACGAATCCCAAAAAAAGACGGAATCGAATTCTGAGGTCGTATCCACAATGTTCCTTTGTAAAATGATTGCCTGTTTTCGAACAAATGGTTTTGCTTCGCACGACCACATACTGACTTCGTTCGATGTGCCTTTTGGAACTCAACAATGATTTGTCATTCTGAATCCAGAAAAATTTATCTCGTCGAATTCTGAGCTCATACGCAAAATTTTACTTTTTAAGGGCTATGTATTGCTAACTGAAAACCCCATCCAATTGCCACTATTCCGGATCTCGGAATATATCAAAGTTTATACTTTTCGAAGTTGCAAACGACATTTTAAACTCAATGGAAGTGGTTTCCAGTCCAAATTCATCCTTATGCAAAATGTGACATTTTGGGCAATATATAATATTAGAATATATATATATATTTCATAGCGACTATTTTAAATTTTCAACTGGACATAACTTTCAATTCCCGTTATGAAATCAATATTTTTCACATTCATTGGAAAGATACTTTCAAACAGATTCAAATTTTTCTGGTTTTAACGAAATCCGATTTGTTTTGAATCCTGTACATTCATTTGAAATTTGAAATCGAATTTTCAAACTATCGCGTCATTTCAGGCTCGTTGTATAATTAAAATAAATTTATACGTTCTAATTCTATTCAAAATAAATTTCTAGTCATTGTTATTTAAAATAAATCATTTTAAATATTCAAAATTGATTAAAAGTGCTGAAATAAAAAAATTAAATTGGTTCTGAATTCCCGGGTTGGTACAACTACATTCTTTTAAAGAGAAAAACTAATTTAATAAATGTTTTAACAGTATATTGAATTATATTATAATAATATTAATGTTTGCTACTATAAAATAAATATATATTTATTTTTAATTTAAAAAATCAATAAAATAAATACATTTGTCTTTTTTAATAACTTCTGTTTTTTTATACATTAGCTTATACATACATACATACATACATACATATATATATTGTAATAAGAATTATAAACTTATTTTAAATTTAACAATCTTAAAAAGGATTTATTTTTCTTACAACAGATATGATTGCGGAGTGTGTGATTATGAACATTTCAAGACTGTCTCAAGATAGATGTCTTCTTGCAACCATACCTCAAAAAGAAATTAATTACCTAAGAGCTAGTATTGCATCAGGAATATTCCATAATGAAAGATTTCTGCTGGACAAAGGATAAGTCATCTGCTGAAGATAACAACTTTGTTTGTAGTTCATAATGCTTGGTGGTGAGCAATGAACAAGATCTTTATAGACGAGATGGATTTATTTGTTTCTACTCTTTTTGAATACATTGTTAATGACTGTTAATTGTCTGTGTATGTTGAATGTCTGTGTATTGTGTTGGATTATGAAAATTATCGTAAAAATTCAAGGTTTAACAGCATGTTTCAATATATTCTAACTGCGTTATAAATTCAGTGTTGTAGTTTGTTAAAACTGTATATTTAACAAAATCACTGTTTGATATATCAATTTATCTTTTACTACACAAAAATATATAATCATTTATCTTTATTATTTTACACCTGATACAAAGCTATTCTTAGGGTTTGTTTTACAATTAATAAGTATAGTATATAAAACTGATATACTACTTGTCTTATAATACATAATATTTTGAACTTATTATCTTATGTAAACTGTGTTGCAGTTAAAATTAAAAGATAAATCATTTTATCTTTTTTAAATACTTACCAACAACATTCTTCAAAAAATAATTAATTTGTAATATCTAATGTTAACTAGCAAGCTGTAACATAAATTCTGATAATTTTAAGATGAAATTCTGATAAATTATCATGAATTTTCAATACTCATTTTTATTCTATAGCTAAGCTAAAAAGATAAAAGATTATACAAGTAATAGTATATTCAATATCGTTATATAGATACAATATACTTTTAATAACATAGTATGTTACGGCCTAAAAAATAAAATGATTTATCTTTCTTCAAAATGCAATATAAACATTTTACATATTACACTGTAATGTCATCAAATAATACAAATTCATTATTAAATTCATCATAAAAGTGTTTAACATCAACCATCCCAATAACATCACTAAAATCAGGTTAACATAAAATATTATCAATAAAATATAAAATCATATATCTTTCTTCAATATCAGTATAACCATAGTACTACTAATAAAACAACATTCGTAAATTGGCTTTATCTTTTACTATTAAAAATATAAAAGAATTTATCTTTAAGTTTTTACAGCTGATACAATAATTATAATTACTTTATACCAAGATAGTAATTATGTGTCATTTTTGGCTGTAAGGACAACTGATGTTATATAATCATTATAATATTTTATTCGGCTGTTAGGATAAAAGAAGTTTATATTTCTGTATAGTGTAATTAAACTAGTTTATCTTTCTATATAGATATTGTATTTTAAATTATTATTTTGTTTATACAAATTATGATTATCGACTTTTGTATTTTAAATTATTAATGTATTTATATCAAGATATATGGTTTTACATTTTTAACAAACTACATTAGGCCATATGAACATTATAAAAAAATAAATTCGTTGCATTAGGCAGTTTATGGTATACTGAAAAAAGATATAATCAATTATCTTTTTAAATCCTATAAGATCTGTTATCTTATTCAAACAAACATTATCAGGACTATACATAATCATATATCACATACTGTTAATGTTCTTCAAAATTACAAAACCTACGTTATAAGGAAAGAAAAAATAACCATGTATTTTTGCTAATGAATTGAGCTTAAGTACATTGCTCATTATAATTTTCTGTAAATAAACATTGAAATGCGGTTATCAGTGAAATCATGCTATCATTTTACGTCCCACTTATAATTTTCTATAAAGAATCTCATTGTGGCCTAATTTTTGAAAAAAAAGATATAATCATATATCTTTTACGAATCACAAATCAGCAAGAACTAAATAACACGTGTCGTCAACTAATAATATTTAAGATCCAATTACATAACCAAAGTGAGTATTAATAGAATTAACTAACATAAATACATAGTTTGATTGCTCAAGCTAAATCTGAATTTATAGTATAAATACAAAAATCATAATCAAAATTGATTGATGCAACCAGGCTAAATACACATTGCTTTTTTTAACATAAGAATACTTTTAAGAGTTCATTATTCCAACTACAACAAATGAAACATTCCTCTAATTGATCAAAATTGCCTTCCTTAATAAAAATTATACAAGAGCATCAACAACGACATAAAACCATCAAATTGACAATGCAAAATACCAAAAAAAAATATGTAACACCCCACACCCGCTAAGGTCACTCACTATGGGAATGCCTTAACTTCGGTGGAGTATTTTAAGTGAATATAGAACAGAAAAATTACAACAAGACATATATAAATAATACTTGTTAACTTAAACATCATTTCAGTGCAGCAGAAGGTAAACATGTTTGGTTACAAAACCATAAAACAAGAGTCAAGTACTAAATATCCATCCTGATAAAAACATAAGTACATAATCCCACTACATAACTAATAGCCATAATAGAAAAGATAAGCTGGGCTTTACATCAACGGTCCAAGCTCCAAAAGATAGATAAAGAAATCTGATCAAAGCCCACTAGTGCTAGGCCCAACCTGAGGACCTGAGGGGGAAAAAGATAAAAAAACAACGGGGTCAGACATAAGTCTGAGCGAGTCCTATAACTTTAACAATACAATCATTAAAGTAATTAGGGTATGATATAAACTTGGTACGGTAATGACTGGGGATAAATGACTACACTAAGCAGCCAACTAGACATAGGACGAACTAAGATATCGGTAAAGACGCATCTACCCACCCAAGGGTAATTACTACACTGCACCACACCAGTCATTCCTACTCAAAGGTTGATCCCACCCATGGACTTAGAAAATATAACTAGTAGTTTCGTGTACCCCTAGCTGACCACATAGGTGCCGTCTGCCCCTATCTCCACTAGGTGTACCCACTACTCCCCAAGCGATCGGCTCCCTAACGTAGATACCCGTGCTGGCCCCATAGTGGGGTGTATCACTCCCCAAAGTGGCAACCTGATACGACCAACGGTGCATGGCTTATACCTACACGATGCAACAACGTCTTACCTACCAGTCCGGGTCCACACACGCATATGAAACCCGTTGGACTTGCGTTGCCACCGCTAACCCGTTTTGGCCTCTTATAGTCAAGCCCAGTACGCGTGTCCCATCCTCGACATGGGTCGAGCCCACAAAGATACATATGGGTTACTAGTTGAAATGGGCCCCCACAAGCTACCCACCTAAGCTTGCTCCTTTTTCTAGTGCATCCCACTTAACCCTTTAATCATGTTTAATTACATGTTTCCACTTGGTTAAGTATTCTAATCGTATTTTCTATTGCCACCCAAGGCAACCCACTAGATTTCCACATGCCACCCAAGGCACTTACTTGATTTCCACACGCCTCCCAAGGCACCAACTAAACCCCTCATGCCCCATACATGCTTATCTGGTTAAGTGTTTCTTAATTGATTAAGAACGTAACCTTTGTAGAGACCTCTCACATTAGACTGTCTTTTATGGCAGCTGGATTTGCCGGTCGGGTCCGGGCAGCCTTACGCCATAACAGAGTCTAACCTCGTGTCTTTACACTTGTCACGTATTTAGTTTATGCCTAAGACCTCTCACATTGGGCCAATCATTTGTAGCCGCTGGATTTGCCGGTCGGGTCCGGGCAGTCTTATGCTACAAAAGGGTCCAACCTCGTGTCTTAGTCGATTAATTACACCTAATTAATCACCCCCATATTTTGAATTAATTTTCCCTAATTAATTCCAATTTAATGATGTACATAATTGACTCAATTATGTTCATCCACTCATGGTATGCAACATCATACCAATTTCACCACAATTTTGTTAACATGAATATTAACCCCATCGTTCCCCACGTAATACGCTAACATGACATACTTAAAAGGGAAGATTCATCACAAATACAATGGGTTCAACTTAGCATAACATTAGCATCACATGGGTTTTAAAGGTGTCAACTTGCATTTATGACCATAGCATCAAACCCAACTAGCATAAATAATCAACCCAAACTTGCATGAATCACATATGTCATAAAGAGGGTAACTTGCATAAGTTACTTATGTCATACAAAGGGGTAAACTTGCATATGTATGTATGACATACAAAGGGGTTAACTTGCATATGTATGCATATCATACAAAGGTGTAAACTTGCACATGTTACTTGCATATAATCAAACACCAAACTTGCATAACATGTCATATATGAACTTGCATATAATCAAACACCAAACTTGCATAACATGTCATATATGAACTTGCATATAATCAAACACCAAACTTGCATAACATGGTGTCATAATGGATCAATGTTTATCATAGTGATTTGCATAACTAGCATCATGAACATATAGCATAAATTACACCCAACTTGCATAACTAGCTTCATGGGCACATAGCATCAAACTTGCATAACTTGCATCATGAACATATAGCATACAACTTGCATAAGTAACATCATGAACACATAGCATATGATAACATAACTTGCATTGATCCACATACATAACCATAACCTCATTATATCCTATCATAATTAGTTTAGCAATTGCTTACTAAAGGCATAGAAACTCACAACTTGTTGATTAGCACTCCTATGAAGAAGATTTAGTTGCTAGAGTTGATTAGAAGTTGATTTGAGAAGCTATCTTCTTCTAAAATTTGTTGGAGGCTCCTTCTACTTGCATTTTGACGGCAAGACGACGTTGTATCTATTTTTAGTATGGATTAGGCTAGTCTTAGGGTGTATTTATAGATTTAGGATGTAGTTTAGGCCCTTAGATTAACCCTAGATTAGGTTAGAGCCGTCAGATCTCGTCACAAGCCTCCAAACACAGCCCAAAAGCCAAAACAGTGCACCCAGCCAAACTGGCCGAGCCACCTGTGTCGACAGGGGTGTCGACACTACAGTCGACACACCCCCATGTGTGTCGACTCCCCAGTCGACACGGGGGTCGACCTGGTGCAGGCGGGAATTTTTCCGCCTAGCCCCATTTCTGCATTTGAAATCTGTTTTTCGAAATTTGAATTTTCTGAAAACTTCTTCGGGCCTTAACTGGGTCATACGGACTCCGATTTTCGAAAACTCGGACTCTATTTCGCGTATTTTTCCGAGACGAACGCAATGGCATAGCCCGTTTCCCATGATTCAGATCTTAAAATTTAATTCTGCCCTGATTTATATTATAACAAGTTATTCAACATACGGGGTGTTACATTCTCCCCTACTTAAAGGATTTCGTCCCCGAAATCTCTAAGTCAAGAAGAACGTATCCTACCAACCAAACAACCATCTACTAAACCATCAAATACTGGCATCCATTGTCCTTAAAGTTTCTAATGTTGTATGAACATATGCAAAGAGTGTGTGTATATGTTCCCTGTCTAATGCAAAATTAGGCGGTCTACTGATTCAGTTGACCTCCTTAATGCAAACCATGATAGTGCCATGCATCCAATATGTATGCGAAAGAACCCTATCGACACATACTATTTCTACATGTGTGCACAACCATACACCAAAATGCATCATCCATATGATAACACAACCATTATACATCCATTAATATAGCTACCTACACACAATTATATGCAATATGCAATATGAAGTGACTGAGCCGATCTAGTGTCTAAAGTGTGTGTATATGCATCCACGAGCAACCACTAGCAAACACTTGCATCCACACGCATCCATCAAGCATAACATGTCTCAAACACATGTTTCGACCATAGGTTTACCCTATATAAAGGTCAAAGGTACTAACGAGAGGACATACTAAAGATAAGATAAGTACTAGACAAACGATAAAGGAGAAGTTAAAAGACATACCCTCAAAAAGGAATGGGTACAGTGAACGCATCTTCGCTTCTGTCTCCCAAGTAGCGTTGCTCTCATCATCTCCCCACTGCACTTTGACTAGTTGAACCTCTCTGTTTCTCAACTTCCTAATCTCTGACCCAAGGATGCGAGTAGGAGCTCGTCGAATCGTCGCATCACACTCTACCTCCACTTCTCTAAGCAAGCTCGGCTCTACCACCTTTGCGGTCTCATGTAGGCACTTCCTCAAATGTGACACATGGAATACATCATGTACACCACTAAGTCTCTCGGGCAAATCCACTCTATATGCCATCTGTCCAATCCTTTCCTTAATAGGAAACGGCCCTACAAACCTTGGTGCTAACTTCCCAACGGACCCAAAGCGAACAACATTCCGTAATGGAGATACTTTAACAAAGACCATATCCCCAACATCAAACTCAAGATCCGTCCTCCTCTTATCCGCGTAAGATTTCTGTCTGTCTTGCGCTGCTTTCATTCTTCTTCGAATCAAATCAATCTTTTCCGAAGTCTCTCTAACCATATCAGGCCCAAGCAAGATCTTATCCGTAGATTCCCACCAACATGTAGGTGATCGACAAGGCCTTCCATAAAGAGCTTCGAAAGGAGCCATGCCAATACTAGACTGAAAGCTGTTATTATACGCGAATTCCACCAATGGAAGATGCTCTTCCCATGTACCTCGAAAATCTAAGATACATAGCCTCAAAAGGTCTTCTAGAACACGATTCACCCTCTCGGTCTGGTCGTCCGTCTGAGGATGATATGCGGTGCTCAAACACAACTGAGTCCCTACCGCCTCTTGCAAAATTTTCCAAAACTCGCTAGTGAAGATAGGATCTCGATCGCTCACTATGCTAGAAGGTACACCATGCAATCGAACTATCTCTCGAAGGTAAACTGAAGCTAGCCATGGAGCTGTCCTCTTACTCTTCACGGGTATGAAATGGGCGCTCTTAGTAAGTCTGTCTACCACGACCCAAATTCCCGTATTACCCTTCCTTGATCTCGGTAACCCATCGATAAAATCCATCGAGACGCTATCCCACTTCCATTGCGGAACTTCCAATGGGTGAAGCAACCCACCGGGTTTCTTTTGCTCCGCTTTCACTTGTTGGCACACCAAGCATCTTGCGACATACTCGGCCACATCTTTCTTCATACCGGCCCAAAAGAAAACTCGCTTCATGTCTTGGTACATCTTGACCCCACCGGGATGAATGGTCATCTTAGAACGATGTGCATCATCAAGTATAGCCTTCCTCAAACCCTCATCTTGCGGTACACAAAGTCTACCGTCTCTACGCAACCACCCCTTACCATCTAGGGTGTACCTACTCAAATGGATGGACGACTCCCCCCTTATGAGCCTCTCTACCAACTCAACCAACTGTGGGTCGTCCAGCTGTGCCTCGCCAATCCGTCCCAAAAGAGTAGGTCTGACCTCTAAGGATGCTAGCAAACCGGGTACAAAGTCAACGGAAGGTCTGAAGTCAAACATCGAGATAAATTCCAAGCTTCGTCGTTCCACGAACAATGGACTCAAGGACAACCTTTTTCTGCTTAAGGCGTCCGCCACCACGTTACCCTTGCCAGGGGTATACGCTATCTCGAAATCATAGGATGCTAAGAACTCCATCCACCTTTGCTGTCTTAAGTTCAAATCCTTCTGAGAAAACAAGTACTTCAATGATTTGTGGTCAGTGAACAATTCGAACCTCTCGCCAAGAAGATAATGGCGCCAAGACTTAAGCGCAAAAACAATAGCGGCCAACTCTAGATCATGTGTAGGGTAATTTTTCTCATGCGCTCTCAACTACCTTCCCCCATAGGCTATTACCCTTCCCTCTTGCATTAAGACCGCGCCTAGTCCTGTCCCACAAGCATCGGTGTAAACAACAAATGGCTTACTCCCATCTGGCAAAACTTAGACTGGAGTTGTGGTTAAAGCTCTCTTTAACCGTTGGAACGCATCATCACAATCTACGTCCCATGTGAAGACTAGATTCTTCTTCGTCAAGCGAGTTAATGGGGCTGATATCTTCGCGAAGTCCTTGATAAACTTCCTATAGTAGCCAGCCAACCCCAAGAAACTCCTCACCTTGGTAGCATTCTTCGGAACCTTCCAATCTTGGATGGACACTACCTTCGCGGGATCCACAGCTATCCCTTCCTTAGAGACCACGTGCCCTAAGAACTGCACTTCCTTCCTCCAAAAGTGACATTTAGAGAATTTAGCCTTAAGGCTATGCGCTCGAAGAGTCTCTAAAACTTCCCTAAGATGTAGGGCATGCTCTTCTCCACTTTTAGAAAAGACTAAGATGTCATCCACAAAGACCACCACGAACTTATTAAGGTACTCCCTGAACACCCTACTCATCAGATCAACAAAGTATGCGGGGGCGTTCGTCAAACCAAATGGCATCACCAGCCACTCATAGAAACCATCCGGAGTCCTAAAGGCAGTCTTCTCTATACTATCCTCAGCCACTCTCAACTGATGAAACCCCGTGGCTAAGTCCAACTGCGAAAACACTTAGGCGCCAACCAACTGATCAAAGAGATCATCAATCCTCGGCAATGGGTGTCTATTCTTCTTTGTAAGCTTGTTGAATTCTCTATAGTCTACACAAAGTCTGAGAGACCCATCCGCCTTCGTGGCAAAAACTACTGGAGCACCCCACTCCGATATACTTCGTCTTATGAACCCCTTCTCAAGCAACTCCCCTACTTGCTTATGGAGTTCCCTCCTCTCACGAGGAGCCATGTGGCGCACTGGCAAAGATACTGGCTTAGCATTGTCCACCAGATATATTCGGAAGTCGATCTCCCGCTTCGGAGGTAAGCCCTTCACCACCTCAAACACATCCGAGTATTCCTGGACCACTCTAACAGATCGCAAACTCTCGACCGAAGCGTCAAGCGATTCAAGATAACTTAGCATAACAGAATTCATGGGATTACAAGAGATCTCGAGAGTGTTCCCCAAGCGGGTCATGAGCCTAACAACTTTCCTTTCACAATCAAGAACGGCACCATTACTGGATAACCAGTCCATGCCCAAAATTAACCCATAGCCCGTGAAGCCCAAAACAAAAGCATCACATCTAAAATCAACGCTAAGTATAGAAATCTTCAAACCCAAACATATCATGGACAAATAAGTGGAGCCCCCAATTGGGTTTGAAACAACCAAGGGATCATCTGCTAGACTGGTGTCTAAGTGCAGTGACTCAACTAATGATGATGAGATAAACGAATGCGATGCGCCAGAGTCGAATAAAGTACGGACAGGATGATCAAACAGAAAAACCAGACTTTCAACGAAAATAGTTCTACCTCTTTCCTGAATCGGTGGAACCGCGAGAGCCTGAACTTGCCCTCTTGCCTGACCTGGTGCCATAAGAGCTTGCACCTGTCCCCCTGAGGTAGATCCCGTCCTCTGCCCCTTCTTAGGGCAGTCCTTCACTAGATGCCCTGCTTCGCCACATTGGAAGCAGCCAGTCTTCTTCTTCTTCCGACAATCTTTGCTTAGGTGGCCTGGTGTCCCACAATTGAAGCACTTCTTCTTTCCTTGCCACCGTTGCCTTTCCCACCCTTGTTTTGTTGTTGCTGTTGAGGTCTCTTCTGATCTCCTTTCTTCTCGGGTGCCTTATTAGCATTGGGACCCTTCTCTTCCTCATGCATAAGTGCCATGTCTACTAGCTTCTCAAAGGTGGCCCCCATAGGGATGTGAGTCATAGCCAGTCCATGCATCAGCTCATTCAAGCCTTTAACGAACCTCAGAGCCTTCTTCTCCGGTGTATTCACCATGTCTATGCCAAACCTTGCCAACTGATTAAACTTGTTGACATATTCCTTCACTGATAGGTTTCCTTGCTTTAGAGTCAAGAACCTTTCCATATACAGATTTTCTTCCGCCCTTGAGAGAAACTTTGCCACAAACCTTTGCCTGAAATCCGCCCAAGAGTCAACAGGGCGCTCTCCATTAGTGACCTCCCACCAGAACGAGGCCTCTCCCTTCATTAACCAAGCAGCTAACTTGACTTTCTTTCCTTCTTCCATCTCAAAGATATCTATCAACTCTTCCACCTCCTTAAGCCAATCCCTAGCTTCCACAAAAGTTTCTGATCCTTGAAAAGGTTTCCCTCCCATAGCCTTAAATTCCTTGCAAGTCTTAGCAAAAGTATCCGCGCGAGGAGGAGGAGGGGGAGGAAGATCGGGTGCAACTGGTGGTGGAGGAACATTTGCTGGCCCCGGAGCGGTGGCCCTAGCCTCCATCAATCTCCTATACCATACTGGTATCGCTACACGCTCCGGAAAGTTAAGATCTTCAGCCATGCTGAAACGAAAAAGGAAAGATTGAAAATGGGGAATTCGAAAGATAAAGATATGGCTATTGGGGATTATGCTTTCCTTTCAAAAACTTTTCTCTTAAAAGACATGTTTTTGAAAATACTCCTTCCAAAAATGTTTTTAGAAAAATAGTTTTTCTAAAAGTTTTATCTGTTCTGGTAACCTTCAGCTCTGATACCACGTGTAACACCCCACGCCCGCTAAGGTCACTCACTATGGGAATGCCTTAACTTCGGTGGAGTATTTTAAGTGAATATAGAACAGAAAAATTACAACAAGACAGATATAAATAATACTTGTTAACTAAAACATCATTTCAGTGCAGCAGAAGGTAAACATGTTTGGTTACAAAACCATAAAACAAGAGTCAAGTACTAAATATCCATCCTGATAAAAACATAAGTACATAATCCCACTACATAACTAATAGCCATAATAGAAAAGATAAGCTGGGCTTTACATCAACGGTCCAAGCTCCAAAAGATAGATAAAGAAATCTGATCAAAGCCCACTAGTGCTAGGCCCAACCTGAGGACCTGAGGGGGAAAAGATAAAAAAAAAAACGGGGTCAGACATAAGTCTGAGCGAGTCCTATAACTTTAACAATACAATCATTAAAGTAATTAGGGTATGATATAAACTTGGTACGGTAATGACTGGGGATAAATGACTACACTAAGTAGCCAACTAGACATAGGACGAACTAAGATATCGGTAAAAACGCATCTACCCACCCAAGGGTAATTACTACATTGCACCACACCAGTCATTCCTACTCAAAGGTTGATCCCACCCATGGACTTAGAAAATATAACTAGTAGTTTCGTGTACCCCTAGCTGACCACATAGGTGCCGTCTGCCCCTATCTCCACTAGGTGTACCCACTACTCCCCAAGCGATCGGCTCCCTAACGTAGATACCCGTGCTGGCCCCACAGTGGGGTGTATCACTCCCCAAAGTGGCAACCTGATATGACCAACGGTGCACGGCTTATACCTACACGATGCAACAACTTCTTACCTACCAGCCCGGGTCCACACACGCATATGAAACCCGTTGGACTTGCGTTGCCACCGCTAACCCGTTTTGGCCTCTTATAGTCAAGCCCAGTATGCGTGTCCCGTCCTCGACATGGGTCGAGCCCACAAAGATACATATGGGTTACTGGTTGAAATGGGCCCCCACAAGCTACCCACCTAAGCTTGCCCCTTTTTCTAGTGCATCCCACTTAACCCTTTAATCATGTTTAATTACATGTTTCCACTTGGTTAAGTATTCTAATCGTATTTTCTATTGCCACCCAAGGCAACCCACTAGATTTCCACATGCCACCCAAGGCACTTACATGATTTCCACACGCCTCCCAAGGCACCCACTTAACCCCTCATTCCCCCTACATGCTTATCTGGTTAAGTGTTTCTTAATTGATTAAGAACGTAACCTTTGTAGAGACCTCTCACATTAGAATGTCTTTTATGGCAACTGGATTTGCCGGTCGGGTCCGGGCAGCCTTACGCCATAACAGAGTCTAATCTCGTGTCTTTACACTTGTCACGTATTTAGTTTATGCCTAAGACCTCTCACATTGGGCCAATCATTTGTTGCCGCTGGATTTGTCGGTCGGGTCCGGGCAGTCTTATGCTACAAAAGGGTCCAACCTCGTGTCTTAGTCGATTAATTACACCTAATTAATCACCCCCTTATTTTGAATTAATTTTCCCTAATTAATTCCAATTTAATGATGTACATAATTGACTCATTTATGTTCATCCACTCATGGTATGCAACATCATACCAATTTCACCACAATTTTGTTAACATGAATATTAACCCCATCGTTCCTCACGTAATACGCTAACATGACATATTTAAAAGGGAAGATTCATCACAAATACAATGGGTTCAACTTAGCATAACATTAGCATCACATGGGTTTTAAAGGTGCCAACTTGCATTTATGACCATAGCATCAAACCCAACTAGCATAAATAATCAACCCAAACTTGCATGAATCACATATGTCATAAAGAGGGTAACTTGCATAAGTTACTTATGTCATACAAAGGGGTAAACTTGCATATGTATGTATGACATACAAAGGGGTTAACTTGCATATGTATGCATATCATACAAAGGTGTAAACTTACACATGTTACTTGCATATAATCAAACACCAAACTTGCATAACATGTCATATATGAACTTGCATATAATCAAACACCAAACTTGCATAACATGTCATATATGAACTTGCATATAATCAAACACCAAACTTGCATAACATGGTGTCATAATGGATCAATGTTTATCATAGTGATTTGCATAACTAGCATCATGAACATATAGCATAAATTACACCCAACTTGCATAACTAGCTTCATGGGCACATAGCATCAAACTTGCATAACTTGCATCATGAACATATAGCATACAACTTGCATAAGTAACATCATGAACACATAGCATATGATAACATAACTTGCATTGATCCACATACATAACCATAACCTCATTATATCCTATCATAATTAGTTTAGCAATTGCTTGCTAAATGCATAGAAACTCACAACTTGTTGATTAGCACTCCTATGAAGAAGATTTAGTTGCTAGAGTTGATTAGAAGTTGATTTGAGAAGCTATCTTCTTCTAAAATTTGTTGGAGGCTCCTTCTACTTGCATTTTGACGGCATGACGACGTTGTATCTATTTTTAGTATGGATTAGGCTAGTCTTAGGGTGTATTTATAGATTTAGGATGTAGTTTAGGCCCTTAGATTAACCCTAGATTAGGTTAGAGCCGTCAGATCTCGTCACAAGCCCCCAAACACAGCCCAAAAGCCAAAACAGTGCACCCAGCCAAACTGGCCGAGCCACCTGTGTCGACAGGGGTGTCGACACTACAGTCGACACGCCCCCATGTGTGTCGACTCCCCAGTCGACATGGGGGTCGACCTGGTGCAGGCGGGAATTTTCCCGCCTAGCCCCATTTCTGCATTTGAAATCTGTTTTTCGAAATTTGAATTTTCTGAAAACTTCTTCGGGCCTTAACTGGGTCATACGGACTCCGATTTTCGAAAACTCGGACTCTATTTCGCGTATTTTTCCAAGACGAACGCAATGACATAGCCCGTTTCCCCTGATTCAGATCTTAAAATTTAATTCTTCCCTGATTTATATTATAACAAGTTATTCAACATACGGGGTGTTACAAATTACACTCACCAAATAACAATGAATCCAATAGAGAAAATCGATAAGCCAATACAAATGAACAAATTCGACTCATGATTTCCCGCAATAAAAGTCGAATTTGATTTCAGAATAAATTAACGCCTAATTTTTTCCTAAAAAATAAAGAAGCGATTTGATTACACAAGAAACGACGGCTTAATTTTGACCTAATTTCCACGAACACATGATTTCAGAAATTACGATGGTTGTTTGAGAAGATGAAGACGTACACTTTGATTTCTGTCCTGTAAACTATTATTTTAAAACCCGTGTCCTAGAAAATAATTGGAGCTAAGTATTAAGCCCTTAACACGAATATCTGATATATATATATATGTGTATGTATGTATGTATGTATGTATGTATGTGTGTGTGTGTATCCACATAATCAGATCATATGTGAAGCAATGAAATGATTTAATTAATAATAGTAACAATAGGCTAATGATGACCGTCTTTTCTACTTGAACATAATTTGCTTTAATTAATTGTACTAATGTTTTTTCATAGAAGGTAGTTTGGTAGGTGGTACCTTCAGTTAATCTAGTTGCCAATTGCTATGGTCAGTAGTTTAGAGGGGAGCTGGCGTGATAAAAAAATCATGCTCAAGCCTGTTTAATTTTTCGCTCTTACTTGTTTAGATGTTTTCCTTGACTTACAAAACTACATTGCTAGAAATTGCTTTCATCATTTATTTCTATAATACCATTAGTCAACAGATAACGTCTTTGCGTATTTAATTATGAATGAATGTTATTTCAATGGAAAAGCGGGTATTCTAATAAACCATTCTTATGGATAAAATTATTCTTTAACACTATTTTTCATGTTTGGACTTGATATATATTTTTTCCAGGACTTCATATGATGGTTATGATAACTGGGGCATTATAAGTTTAATGTTATCTGAGGTAGCACGTCAAAAGACATGGGACAAACTATTATGTTGAGGTGTTGCCTAAGTTTTGAGAATGGCTTCTCAGGGAAGGAAAATTAGAAATTGGGGCTGTGTTGTAAGTCCATAAGAAAATTAGAAATTGGGATGGGATAACAACATTTGATAACTGTAATTGTTGGGTATGTGTAACACCCCACACTTTTCTGTGCCCAAATATCGACAAAGATCGAAACTCAAACACATCCAAGCATGGAGTGTGTAAATCGGGTACCGACAAATAAGTGAGCATGAGCATAATCAGAGTACGATAAGAAAAATCACAGCGGAAACAAAATAGGATAAACTAGTATTATCTCAAGCAACTACCTTTTTCAAAGTAAGTCATTTTGCTCATACCGAGCATGAGAGAGAATGAGAATGAGAACCGAAAGCAAAACTTAAACACTTGTGAGAACCCGACCTTCTTTAGAAACCCTAGGTAGTTGTAATGAGGGGGGATCAGAACAACAAGCATCTGGTGAATAGGAAATATATAACACAGATTATAATACACAGATGTATCCCGTTTGGTTCTAAATTTATGTCTACCAAGATTAGTAATTCTAGCCCAACCTTATAAATATTTACGCACGACCCTACTACCCTTCCTAAGGTAGAGTTCCCAATATATAATATCGAGATAGAACGGTTACGCACATATTTGTGAATCCTTTATACCAGAACATGGTTGGTTATTTAATCAAGGTTAGACCTCTAGTTACAGAGTTTATATATATATATATATATGCTTTCATTCTGGTCACTTATTCTTCCTCAATAACTTATTCGACGTTAACATAAACCAGAGGGACTAGCTATGGGCCCAACAAATTAAGGCTTTCGTCATTCACACATATACCCTTACCTCGTATAAGGTGAGAGATGGTATTTTATCGTTCACTATACCATCTAGATGTCCTTATTAAATAACCCCCTTAGTCGCTTAATACTTCTCGTAGGATAGGTAGCCATATCTGACGTTTTAGTTTCCAATTTTGCATAGGCCCACACGCACTTGCCATTTAAGACCCCTAAACTGAAAGACCTATTCCCAGGTGGACTCTTTAACCCCAACTTGTTAGGACCCAGAAAGTGGACTATATGCAAAGGTTATTAGGTTCGTACCCCATTAGCCTTTAATTCTTTTCTTTATTGGGATAAGGTGGGCTACGTTATTAAGGCATTCCCGTTTAGTCTCTCTCCAAGGAAATACTATATGAACAATATTTATTATCGTCACAGGTTCCTATGGTTAATAATGTTTCACATTACTAACCTACTAAGTCTAATTCTAACTTTTATTTATAAGTTCTATATTAACTAATTATAAATAAGGAAAGTTATATCATCTTTACCCTAGGATACCTATTTAAATATTTCCCTAATTGGACTTAGTATTTAAATGACAATTCAATATACATAAATCCTCTTTCTTTCTTATCCATAAGTTTATTTCCATTTATGACCATAACGATCATGTTTTTCCTAAGGCAACCCTTAACTATGGATTCCTTATTTTATCCGTCTCGAAGTGTCTATTTGTTATACCCCAACATGCAATTTCTATTCTTACTTACTTATTTATTGGTTGGCTATTATATATATATATATATATATATATATATATATATATATATATATTCATGCACCAGGCCTCTCACATTAAGTTGACTACTTGTGGATGTTGGATTTGTCGGTCGGTTCCAGGCAGACTTTTTCCACAAGTTAAACTTAACCTTGTGCCTTAGTACATTTACATTTATGCATTAAACCCCTCACATCAAGCTGACCAACTGTGGATGCTGGATTTGATGGTCGGTTTCGGGCAGACTTCTACCACAAGTTAAGCTTAACCTCGTGTCTAAATGCAGTTATAATTCAAATTTCCTAATTGGGTTGTACAACATTTATCCTAATTAATTTAGGAATTGCAGCCATTTTCCTATTATGTTCACTTTCCCCAATCAATGTTGGCTACAATTGTTATTATTGATTTGTGGTTCTATTTATAGCAATCAATTATATTGATTACTACCAATGGTCACCACAAATATATTACAATATCGATTACATTTACATACATAATTCCCCAACTAACGCTGCTTTGGACAGATAATATTTATATATTTATATTTTATGTTTTCGTGCGGTCAACGTAGTTATCTTTTCTATTACTATTATTATTATTATTTATTCTTTTAAATTTAATGATTTGGTTTAATTGACAACCAAACATTCCTTTTTGCATTCAATCTTGTCAAAAGGTTTCAAATCTTACAAAAAGATCGTTAGCCGTAATCATTGTAAATTATGCCTAATTAGTGGAATTGACATATTTCCAAATCACAAGAAATATATGTAAATATATAATTTGGAATAATTGATGCAAATTACGCACAAATATATATATATATATATATATACATTTGCACCACTTTTCCCATTTTGATATTTTTATCATACCTCTTGTGGTTTCAAAATAATGCCTTTTTATTCAAAGGGAGGAAGACGACATAATTACAACAATTAAGCCAAAACCCAACAATATTGAATACAAAAGGCATATTTCTCTTAATATTACAATCACATAATTTACCAATTGAATCTTTTTACCCAAATTCACATAATTTATTATTCAACATTGAACTAGATATTTGAAATATAACTAAATCTAAATGGTGTTTAATGGGACTGATTTCCAGATCTACAGTGTTTTACAACAACTGCAATATATTTTACAACGTAACTGTAGGAATATGTGCAAACAAGTTTAAAAATCGTACAATTAATATTATGCATAACCACAATTTATAATTCACAAGTTGTGACAATTTTTACAATCAGATTTGATGGGTGTTAATCTAATTATAACAATTTAATATACAGATCTGATAGAAATAGGCATAAAATTTTGAGATCTAATTCAAACGAAATAAATAATTTATTATAACTGTATTCGTAAATTTACCACTCACTTGAAAGCATTCGAATCCAAAGTTTGAACCTTTTAGGCCTACAATTCTCAAATTCTTATAAATCTTCAATTTATCTGAAAAGGGGATAATTTCAGATCTGTAGAGATGTAAGAAAATAGAAAGAGAGGGAAGAATCTATTGTTGAGTACTAATTTGCATTCTTTTCCATTGGATCTGATAATCCTCTCAATCCTATATGATTTGTTGTATAAGAATATATTTTTTATTAAGAAATTAGATTTGGAGGAGGAAAATGGCAGAGCTTCAATGCTGCCCACAGATTTGTGTGGAAAAGAACGAGGCCTTACCCATTTAATTATAGGAGTGGAATTGGCCTTGAACTGCTAGATCTATTTTAATTAACATCCGTCCATCCATAAATAATTTTATATACTTAAAACCCTACCCTTTACTGCCTGGCTCGACCAAGCGGTCGCAGTCGGAGGTCGACCACCGGTCACCTCTCTGGTCGACCACTTGGTCGACCTGGTAGTGAGGTGGCTGGTAATTATTTATTACTATATATATAATATTCAATTTTATTTACTATCCGTCCATTTTCGTATTTCGTCCATAACTTTTTCATACGGATTCCGTTCGCGAAACTCCAAACATGAAAGTTGACCAGAATTCCGAGACGAACGCATCAGTTAAAGTTTCATGGTCAAATTCCATCATTTGCAAAATCCCTATTTTCGAGACTTTAATTAAATAACTAATTTATTGTCAAAATTCCTGGTTGTTATTGTATGTGTTTTGATCAAAGCAAATTTTGATCGAGTCCAGATGAATTTCGTAGCTATGTTCTATTTGTTATGCAAAAATGGGTGTATACTTGGTATAAAATACTGTTTTCTTTACATATATTTAAAAAAATTAATAATTTTGAAATGTTTAGAAATGTATTAGGTTTAACAACGATTATATCAATTATTCGCATTTAGTTTTGAAATATTTGTTAAAATTGCACCATATTTTTTTAGCTTTCTTGGATTTAAAAAATATTTAGAAATATTTGTTAAAAGTAATCAAAATACATTTTATTTTTATTGGCTTACCCTCCAGTATCAATATGTCAACAAAAAATTATATGAATAATTTTATTATATCAAAGCAATGGTAATAATTTAAATTAGAATTTGAATATTTCTGTAATGATTTAGAGAAATGTTTGGAGAGAACAGATTGTGATAATGAAAGAAATATTATTGCAGGAATTAATCAATCGATATTACTGTACAAACTTTGATATTGTATTTATACATAACGTATTGGGATAAATATAAACAATCCCTATATCTACTTGTACAATGTAACTAAAATAAGAGTAATGCAGCCGCATTTGATCATTTGCTTGATTTCTCCCCTTCAATTTAGGTTTAGGGTTCCTGAAAAAACCCTGAATTGATTCAAATCAGCTATAGATCCTTTGAAACTACTACAAGTTCTTCGTAACTTTGATGGATCTGACTCCTTGCAAGCTTGAGATAGCGAGAAACTTCAGAAACCATAACGATGTAGTAGATTTTGTTCTGGAATGAGCTCGATACACATGTTGTATTACTCTTTGATTTTTAAATCCACTCTAAGTCTGGTAAAATTCTTCGCTGATAATGACTTTGTAAAGATGTCTGCTTTCTGATAGTATGATGGTATATGATTAACTAGCAGATTTCCCTTTTGCACCTGTTCTCATAGTAAGTAGATATAAATTTCTGTGTGTTTGGTCCTTGCATGTTGAATTGTGTTTGTTGTCATGTAGATAGTGCTTCGATTGCCACACCACACTATTAATTTCACTTTTGAGGTCAGATTTAGTTATCTTAAAATCGATTGTAACCATAGTATTTCTGTTGTGGTGCTAGCTATACTTCGATATTATGCTTCAGCACTAGATCTTGAAATTGTATGTTATTTCTTTGGGCACCATGAAATTAAATTGTCACCTATATATATGCAATAACCAGTGACTGATTTTCTATCATCCACGTCAGATGCCCGGTCTGAATCAGTGTACGCTGTTATATTTAGTTGCTTGTTTGCTTTTAGTGTAAGGCCATAATTTATTGTGCCTTTCAAGTATCTGAGTATCCTCTTCACTGTTTTCCAATGTTCATCCAATGGATTATACAAAAATTGAGAAACTTTATTAACGCTAAATGCAATATCAGGTCGTGTTATAGTGGCATATTGTAATTCCCCTACAATACTTCTATATTGTTTGATATTACTTATGGCTTCTCCCCTGTTTTTAGAATAATGTTGGTTTGATATCATTTGAGTGGGTTGAGCATTAGCTTCATTCATCTTTGATTTTATCAGTTACTCTAAAATATACTTCTTTTGACAGAGGTGTATCTCAGAGTCTGATACTTTCTTTACTTTAATTCCCAGAAAGAATGCTATATCACCTAGATCCTTGATTGCAAACTTCTTGTTTAGATATTCAGTCAATTGCTGGATTTCATCCTCACTGCTTCCTGTAACAATAAGATCATCAGCATATATTAGTATGTAAATAGTTGCTGAATTATTAACTTTAGTAAATAATGATGAATCCGATTTGGTTCAGTGGTAGCCCAATGTTGTTAGTGCAGTCTTTAGTCTTTCAAACCAAACATGAGGGGATTGTTTAAGACCGTATATAGCTTTCTTTAGCTTGCATACTTTTGCTAAGTTCTGCACAAATCCTTGTGGCTATTGCATGTAAATCTCTTTTTCTAGTATTCCATTCAAAAATGCATTATTGACATACAAATGCTTGATTTTCATTAATTGCTTGTGGCAACAGTAAATATGAGTCTTATAGTTGAGGGTTTTACAACAAGAGAGAAAGTCTCATTGAAATCAAAACCATACTCTTGTGTAAAATCCTTAGCAACTAATTTTTCTTTGTATCTGTTAATTGATCCATCTGGATTCTTTTTCAGCCTGTACGTCCACTTGCTTCCAATTATGTTCTTGTTCAAAGGGATAAACAAGTTCCCAAGTGTTGTTCTTTATTAAAACATTGTATTCTTCGGTCATGGCTTTAGTCCAATTTGTACTCTTTGCAGCCTCATTGTAGTTATCTGGCTCACCTATGATTTCAGTGGCAATATGATTCTTTGGCTTAAATATGCCTCTTTTGCTTATGGTTATCATATGATGACCAGATTGATTTGGAGGTTGATTTGATGGTAAATTGCCTTCATCTATTATTGTTGTTACATGATGTTGCACTTTCACTTGTATTATTTATGTCGTTGTTATCACTTGACACGCTTGTTTCATTGTTTGTTGATGCAGGGTACTGTTGAGCATGGTTGGGAGGTTCAACTTGATTTGAACATGTCAACGACATTTTGATGATCAGGTTGAGCAAAAGCAGCCTCAGTGCCATCATTTTCTGACCATATGTCAGTAACAGCTTCATCAAATATAACATCCCTGCTTGATCTGATAAACTTTCTTTGAAGTTTTCATGCTGCTGCTTTTGTATGGAAACACAGTTTCATCAAATATAACATCCCTGCTTATATATAATCTGGCATTCATATCAATACATTTATACCCTTTTTGATGTATACAATACCCAATAAAAGTACACGGCCCAAATCTATAGTCTAGTTTGTTTAAGTTATACGGTCTTAAATGAGGAAAACATAAGCATCCATATGATTTTAACTTACTGTAATCTGGTTTAACATTATATAATTTCTCTTATGGGATGATATCATTTAACACTTTAATAGGCATTAAGTTTATTAGATAAACAACAGTGTTAAATGATTTAGGCTAGAATTTCAAGGGTAACGAGGCTTGAGCTAATAATGTTAAACCAGATTCCACCATGTGCCTATGTTTTCTTTCAACTAAGCCATTCTGTTCTGAAGTATATGGACAAGTAACTCTATGAATTATACCCTCAGATTGAAACATGTTGCTAAGTGGTTTAAATTCTATACCATCATCTGACTGAATTTTTTTGATAAAACAGTTGAGTTGATTTTCTATCATTTTCAAAAAATTTATGATAGAATTGTGGGTTTCAGATTTGGATTTTAAAAGATATAACCAAGTGAATCTAGTATGTGCATCAACTAAAGATAGATAATACTTATACCCAAAGTCAGAATTTGTTAATGTCGGACCCCATAGGTCAGCAGCAACAAAATCAAATGGCTTTGAGTAGTATGTATTAGAATTGGTGAATGGTAACTTGTGAATCTTCCCCATCTGGCGATAGTTACATATATATGGTAGTTTAGCATCATCAAAGGGCATTTTATTATCAAGAAGAATTTTCTTCACAATTTTAATATTGGGATGACTTAGTTTATAATGCCAATGATCAATGGTTGACATATTATTCCTAATAATTGCATCAATAACTATGCATGATTAACTAATATTACAATTTGTATTGTTTGAAGATAAATTGCAACATGATTCAACTTTTGCAATATTTTTGCAATTTTTGAAGCTAAATTTGTACAATCCCTTTACTGCATCACCCTGCAAAAGTATTTCTTTGGTTAATAAGTCTTTCACTAAATAATATTTAGGATAAAAATCGAAATAAACCTGATTGTCATTAGCAAATTGTGAGACACTAATCAAATTCTTCTTGGTTTTTGTACCCTTAGTAAATTATTTAAAAAAAGTTTCCTCTTACCACTAATACTACCATTGCCAATGTAGGATATGTTAACACACTTACCATTCCCCATACATATTGATTGATTACCTTTGTATTCTCTACTTCCAAGATTGAGATTTTCTAGATTATTGGTTATATGATTTGTGGCTCCTGAATCTGGATACCAAACATCATCATTGATATGATCCCAATCTGGCAGTTTCACCTTGATTTCTTGAACCATCGGACTGTGCATTCTGATCAGAATGAGCCTGGGATATATTTGCACTAGGATTTTAAGCCTTTTGATTGTTGTTATTATAAATGTTGTCATAATTTGGATTATATCTAAAATAACATTTTGGTGCAGTATGCCCAATTCTTTCACATATTTGACACTTTGGTTTGTTATTGTAGTTGTTCCATCTGCCTCTTCCTCTGCCTGCCTGATGGTCCACCTCTTTGAAAGATCTGATTTGATTTAGCATTATAATTCTGATTTTTATTTTTATTTGCTGCATAGTTGATATTGTAATCATTTTCTTGATTTCTCTTGCTATCTGTTCTGGCTTCATAAGATAATAGAATAGAATGAATGTCATCCATAGAAGAAAATTGCTTTTGTGAAGCAATAATGGCTTCAATAGCCTCATACTCTTTACTCAGTCCATTAAGAATGATCAAAATTTGCTCAAATTCTGAAACTTTTTCCCTGCCGCTTCTAATAAATCACACAGTGAATTAATCTTGCTCAAATATTCCCTCTAGGTTATATTGTCTTTTATCACTTCTTGCAATTGTCTCTTATAATGCATTACTTTGGCATGTAACTGATTATTAAACCGATTTTCTATTGTTTGCCAAATTTCATTTGAGGTTTTACATCATATCAGCTGAGGTGGTATGCTTTGACTTATAAATGACAAGATCCAAGAACTAATAAGACGATCTTGTCTATGAAACTTTACATGTTCTTCATTACTGATGACCGTATTATTTAGATTTGTTACAAACTTTGAGGGAACATCAACTATGCCTAAGACATACCCCTATAAACCATAGCCTTGAATAGCAGTCTCTATTTGCAATTTCCATAGTAGATAGTTGTTTTCATCCAACTGAACAGTAATAAGTTGAGATTTTGAACTTACAAATATGCCTTGTCTCCAAATATTCTGAATGGAGCACCTTTCCATCCTTTCATTCAAGGCATTGGTGCTGGTGTTGCATTAAGTTTTAATTTTTATATATATTACCAAAAATTAAGTTAGTACAAGTTGTATTTTCACAAAGATTCGACCACGGGTCGTTTCATTTATGGTAGCAGAGCTTCTGCTGACTAAATTGCAAGAATCCTCAGTCTCCGAGAGGTAAACTTGGAAGCAAGAAAGAACTTACCTTGAAGATGATATTTCTAGCAGTAAAATGAGAAGTAAAAACAGTTACAGATGCAGTGTGATATATTCTTGATTATTGACCATTAGGTCCTTTATCACTTGTTCTATCATGCCATTGAATCACAGTTGAGTCTCCCATGGCTCCTTGGAATGTAATGCATGGTTTTGATAATGGCACGATTACTTTCTCTATGTAAAGTCATGTTATGATTTTGCGGATGACATATACAGAATTTTTATCATGAATTAAATCTACAGCTTCTTGCACCGATAGGAAATCTCCTGTTTCTCTTGCATTCACTAAAATAGTACGCTGCGAGGTAGGTTCAAAATAGTTGCGGTGATTGTGTTTGTGAGTGGAATCAAATTTACAAGCATTTGAAACTTGGGATGAAAGGAGGAGGAAGAATAGAAGTATTGATTTTATGAAGATTGTCGTTTCAATAAATGAATGATGAAGAGGAAGAAGTGGAGAGGTTTGTGTGCGTCTGGATAGTTTGGATAGCGTAGAGGTCATGATGGCGTTGGATGGAGAATTTGGATTTGATATCTCTAACCACAAAGCAGGTAAATGTATTTCTATTGATCTTGTTGTAGACGTCATTGCTTCTTGTCCTCAAGCCAAGTGATCCTAATCATCTTTAGATAAGAGAATCAATAACTCAATTCATGACTGAAAGTGTCATATTGCAGGTTTTATCCAAATTTTAATTTGTAGTCATATACTAGGTTTGTAGATTTCCCTATATATTCTTGTATGGAGGTTGTTTAATTTTGATATGTAATTCAATATTTTGGATGCCAAAAAGAGAAAAAGCATTATTAACTTCTTGTTTAATATTTTTAGGGCCGTCAACTTCACTCTTCAATTGGAAGTGATTTAAAACAACTTGCAATACAAGAAATGGCACTAAAACCAATGCAATTTATGTCGTTCTTAAACGAGTAGTGACCACCTAGTTGACATGAATTATACTTATTCAATCGGCAGAATTTTGAATGACATTGATATGGAGCAGTCCGGGCACAATTCCAAAGATGACTCAGATGATCTTAGCAACGATGGTTCTTAATGAAGGGTTACCAGAAAGCAACTAAGGATCCTAACACTACAAAGCTACATTTCACTTATGTGACGTGATGAAAGACAAATGCCCTGCGGTTCGCTCCCTGAAGAACTTAGCAAACCTTTACAATACCTATCTGATGCCAACCACATCGATGACGATTGATTTCCGCTGGATAAGGGATAAATCAACCGACTTTGGTGCCCATAGTTAGGCGCCAGTTGTGCCGCTGCAGGCCATAATGGGACCTGTGGATCCTCACTCAGATGATAGCAACTTGACTGCTCATAAACAACCATGAAATTAGCCCTAGCAGAATTCGGAGCTTACATCGCATCTTCGTGTATGTTGTTAAAATTCTCAACCGATGCTGGAGTGGGAATGGTCCGTGGTGACAAATTATTGAAAGAGCCTACTATTTGGCTGGATGGAAGATGCTACACGATGGAGATGGTGTGGAACCGAAGAATGCTTCTCCTCCTATAAAAGAGGTATCGACATAACAAGTAAAGGAAGCATCGCGAAAGGAGTCGCCCAATTACCTGTCCAAAGACATAGATCCCCGAGAGGATGGAAATTCGAGATGCAAATGGGCAACACTTAGTGAAGCAATTGTGGATATTCCAATTGATAGCAACGACCGGGTAAAGGTCTTGAAATCAAATCTCATTTAGACCATCTCCGGATGAGGGAACCGACAGATTTTCTATGATCCAATCTGAACGCATTTGCATGGACCCATGCTGAACTTTGCCAATGCAACTGATAGTTTCTCATTTCATTCATATATTACAAAAGCAATGAATATTGACACCCAATCACTCTAATTCAATGAATAACTCTCTCTCTGAATTCATTGATTTTCATTGGAGAAGAAGGTGGTTATCTATGGAGGAACTTGGCCATGGCTGCCATAAATGAATGAAGTGCCAAAAGTCCTAGAGTATATGCGAAATCATGTATTTATGGGAAAAAATTTGGTTTGGTTGGATGCTACGTGGCAGCTTCAGAGGAAATCTCGAAAGTAGTGGAGTGAGTGGAGACTTGGTAATCATTTATGTTGTCTGGACATGGGATCGGGTCGGCCTTTATCCCATCCGAACCGAAAGTAATCAGCAATGTAGAAGCAATGTGATCAAAAGTCCAAGCGGATCGGATAGGGCTATGTGCGATCCAAATCGACGAGGTGGGAATGATATGCTGTGTCAATACGATCAATTGATGCGGGGTCAAGACTCAACCCGAAGCCTTAGATCCGACCCGAGTACATGTATGCAAAGTTGATGGTGATTCATGTCAGGAAATTTGATCCGACCCGAGTGGTGCAATCCGACAGCAAAGTGATGAAGCAATCCGACCCGATCGTCTGATCCAATCCGGATTTTTCATGCATGTAAATGCGATGTTTCTCCAATACTTCATTGCTTCATCCGAGCGATTACTGATCAGTGCTAGTTTCTGTTCGAGTTCTTGTCTTTGGGTGGCCTGGTCACAATGCAGACTAACATTTTGCCCCCTAAAGTACATCTTATCGAAGATGGGATGCGCTTCGAATATGTCGAGATGAATCTTTCTAGACATCGTCCGTCCTTAAGAAGGCTTTATCAAATTGTTGCACTGCTTCCATGGGGGTTAGTCTGGTCAAATTCTATGGAAGGAGTAGCCAAGATGATCAAGTAATAATTTAACCTCGTTGAGTCAAGTGGTCGAATTCTTTCGTCATAAGTCATGCCAGATCGTTGGCTCCGAGACGCGATCCTACATGCACAGGTCATTGCCAAACGACTTTGTCATTCTACGCAAGTTAAGCGCATGGTCGAGTCATACTTTCTTTCAAATAAAAGTCAACGTGAAGAGCATTCATCCAAGTCATGGAATAGTATAAGCATCTCCGGGTTCCGAGCTAGCCTCTAGACCGTTGGAGCAGAGAATATCAGGATATATGAATCTGTCGTTTGTACTTGACCTTAGACTATCCCGACATCAGGATATTAATCTAAGAATTCATAATCATATTAAGTCGTAATAATGAGAAGTCAGGAAAACAAGAACCAGAAATATGTGGTTACATCAAATCATATCTAAAGGAATCCACAATTGCCCTGGATCATTTCATAATCCAATGATCCCATACAAATCAGTAAGGGACGCTTCAAAATCATGTAAATCAGTGCTCGTAAGATCGTCACAACCGTAAGGTAGTAGAGGAGTTCTCCACATTCTCCATTTGATACAACTGTAGATCAAGTCATGCTTGACCCATTAGTTTGCTCACTTGGACGGTCAAGATGAATCAGTTCATATTCTAGAGATATAGTGTATTTGTTCTAAATCACACATCGAGTCAGGGTCATATTCAAAGTCAGTTTGTCAGTTGAAGCTCGTGCTCCCAACATTAGTGGAGGACAAGCAAAGTCAGTGCTTATGCACGCAACGTCGGTGGGGGTTGGATTAGGTCAATCAGACATCCAGTCTTCTAGCCTTTAGACTTCCTTTTGTCGCATCGGGTTAGTTCTGCAGGTTCAACAACCTTAGTCGACCCATGTCGTTCTTTACTCTTTCTCAAATCATGAAGAGTTGGAGCTGTATATGCGAATGGTTGAATCACATTCGCTTCGGTGGCATTCCATCTCTTTAGTCAAAAAGAGAGGATTGCCTTACCGAGTGTCAGCGAACTTAGATACTCTCCTTGCATCAGCCACAGAGTTGAGTAAGATCATCAATCATGAAGGCGAGTGAATGTCGTTAAGGAGGTATTCGAGCTCCTTCTTTCATATTTGGAATAATTAGAAATAACCATCATAGTCTTGTTGAATCTATCTCTCATGCTTGGTTCCATTGAGCTTGACAGTCAAGATCGCGGGTCGATCAACGAAATCGGTCCTTTCTGGAACCGTACATTCCTATCATTCTTTTCCGGGGCTTTTCTTTTGTCTTTATCATTTCAAGACTTAGATGGTGCTCCATTCTTTGTTATGAAAACATTGAGATCATTCGTCTCAACATTAGTATCCTCTTGCTGTAGGAATCTATCTGTCTCAGGATAGAATTCACCCATGTTTCTATTAAAATCTCGTTGTATAAAGATATTAAGGTTTGTTTCAGAGGTGGATCCATTAAGGCCTCTTTTTAGGTCTCGTTGCAGAGAGACTTTGAAGTCTGAGTTATCCAGAATACCAGATACTGTTGCGATCAGCACCATGGATGGTCCAAGTCGATCTACCAATGCCACTGTAGCGTTGAATCTTTCAAGGAATGCACGTAGGGTCTCATAGGACCTCTATTTGATTGAAATGAGTAACATGACGTTCTTGGGTCGATAGATGTGGACCTTTGACTGCTCAATGAATTTGGTGACCAAGGCGTTCTAGCGGTTGATCGATTCAAAAGCATGCCACCAAAATTGTATAGCAACAATGTAAGTCAAGATCCAGATATGGTAGCTTGAAGTGATGAGGATTTCTGAAGTCCCTAATGTCTCGTGCGAAAGAGTTTTGATTGACATTGCTCACGTCGCCATTGAGGTGTTCCGCCTCTGCTGAAGCATCAATTAACATTGGCAATCTGGCCTTCATCTTTGAGGAGTGACGTGATGAATGGAAAATTCCCTGCGGTTCGCTCCCTGAAGAACTTAGCAAACCTTTGCAATACCTATCTGCTATCAACCACATCGATGATGATTGATTTTCGCTGGATAAGGGATAAATTAGAATACTTTAGTGCCCAAAGTTATGCGCCAGTTGTGCCACTACAGGCCGTGATGGGACATATGGATCCTCAATCAAATGATAGCAACTTGACTGCTCATCAGCAACCATGAAATTAGCCCTAGCAGAATTTGGAGATTACATTGCATCTTAGTGTATGTTGTTAAAATTCCCAACCGAAGCAGGAGTGGGAATGGTCGGTGGTGAAAATTTACTGAAAGAGCCTACTATTTGGCTGAATTGAAGATGCTACACGATGGAGATGGCGTGGAACCTAAAGATACTTCTCCTCCAACAAAGGAGGTATCGACATAATAATTAAAGGAAGCATCATGGAAGGAGTTGCCCAATTACTTGTCTGAAGACATAGATCCCAGAGAGGATGGAAATTCGAGATGCAAATGGGTGACACTTAGTGAAGCAACTATGGATATTCCGATTGATAGAAACGATCTAGCAAAGGTCTTGAAAATCATATCTCATTTAGACCATCTCTGGATGAGGGAACCGACAGATTTTCTATGATCCAATCTGGACGCATTTGCATGGATCCAAGCTGACATTCATGGGATCTCGTCGGCAATTATGAGTCGTGCACTGAACGTAAACCCGAAGTATCCCCCTGCTAAGCAAAAGAGGCGTATGTTGGGCTCGAAAAGGTCGACTGCCTTGAAAGAAAAATAGAGAAGCTGAGAGATTGTGATTCATCAGAGATGTTGCACATCACGACTTGATATCTAATCTTGTACTTGTTAAGGAGTTTAATGTGAAGTAGCGAACATGCATCGATTTTTAAGATTTGAATAAGGCTTGACCAAGAGACAACTTCCCATTACCCATAATTGATCAGCTAGTGGATTCGACAGTTGGGAATGAATTGCTTTCTTTTATGATGCATATTTGGGTTACAACCAGATTCCTATGCTTGTGCCTGATCAAGAACATACCAGCTTTATCACTAACCTTGGACTATACTGCTACATGGTAATTCCTTTCGAACTGAAAAATGACGGAGCAACGTACCAACTCTTGGTGAATCGTATGTTCCACAACTAAATTGGAAACTCCATGGAAGTTTATGTAGATGTTATGCTTATGGACTCTAAGCGATCGACCGATCATGTTTCAGATTTGGCAGAGATGTTCAGTATCTCCCGACACTATGGAATGAAGCTAAACCTTTTGAAATGCTCATTTGGAGTAGCATCAAGGAATATGTTGGCTTCATAGTTAGCTCACGCGGAATCGAAATCAATCCTGACTAGATTGCTATAATCAGGAACATTCGTGACCCACAGAGAATTAAAGATGTTCAAAGCTTGGCAGGAAAGGTGGCAATACTGAGTAGATTCATTTCCACTGCCACCAACAAAAGCATACCTAGACCCCAAATAAAGAACTTCCTGCAGCAGGGAATGTTTCCGGCAAGGAGAAATGAAAGGCATGCCATCGTTTGTTATGCCTCAGGATATAACATGCAAGGCAACATTGCTTATTTCCTTTGGAAAGTTATCCCAAGATAGACATCAACAAGTCTCATTGCTAATTCACCTCCCTAAATGATTAGACAAAAGCACAAAGTTTCTATAAGCATGGATCCATTGTTCTCTTGCTGACTACCGTCCTAGCGCTAGTGTGATGATGTACTACCATTAACGGTACAAACACAACTCCCTAACCCTAATCCTTGCCATTGGCATCAGGGCAAGAAGGCGATTCAAGGGAGATGCGACCTTGTCATTTGCTTACATTATCTGCCTTATTGCTTTTCTCGCTCCAAATCCTCGATCAAGCCATCCCCTGACAGAGATAAGGCAAGGAAAAATGGACCTACAAAGAGCATGCAATGCCATTTTCACGCAGAATGATATTCATTCCTTTAACAGGATTATTCTTTAACCATGACTCTTATATTTGCAAGTTTTATGATTTATTGATGTAATTAACTCAGATGAATTAATATGTGGATGGTGTAGCTAGGTACCTAGGATTTGATACCGATCAGATTTCTAACACCCGCATATAGAGTTATGGAGCAATACCATAATGAGCCTGACTGAATTGCTCATTTACAAAGCCACGCCCTCCGCCTAAGAGAAATTGTATAATTGGCGGTGGATCCGAGATGACAATCCATTCCTTGGCTCACATGCGGAAGACCTTAAGATAATTGTGCATTGACTTTTGCATTTCAAACTCAGAAATCAATTCCAAATTGACATAGTTTGATCGTCTACATGGCTCGATCCTATGCTGGACACCACCAGATTACATGAATCCAAATAAAGGAGGCAGCACTGCCCCTTGATATGCTTACTTCTCAATCATGAAATTTACTTTTACATGCTTCCTGAGTTATTGACACGACTAACTCATGCGATATGAATGATGTAGGTACCCAAGTTTGGTGCCGACCACTCCTCCCATAGATTGATCGGAGGAATGCAAAGCCTTAGCAAACGTGATCCGACTGTTTTTCCAACTAACTCTAATCCTCAGAGTTTGGATAGAAGTATATACCTAGGATGTGTGTGATGGGCGTGCCAAGATTAAAGACCACTCGATCCGTGACTCTAACTCTCATGATTTTAGAGAGAGTATAGAGGACCGGAAGATGGCGTCCGCCACTCTAACTCTCATGATCCGAGAGAGAGTATAAAGGATGGGAAGATGACGTCCACAACTCTAACTCTCATGATCCAAGAGAGAGTATAAAGTACGGGAAGACGACGTCCACAGGGCATGATGGTGTACCGTGATTAAAGACCGCCTTGACCACACTCTAACCTGGGCATATGACAAGAGAGTATAAATGCTCTAAGAACTTGTGCCGATGAACATGGATTCCTACCCCACTGAAGGATTGGTGGCAAGATTGAAAGCTGAGCCCGTACTCCCCACTGAAGGGTTGGGGGTAATATAATGTCGATCCTAATCAATCCCAAACAAGCCTTGGCTAGGCACTTTATTCAAGATTGATTGGGGGCATATATATACACATTACACTCCCCTGTTGCTTATTTCTTAGTTTGGTAATAATTTTTTATTGCAGAAATTATTGTTGGTAGGGAAACTACTCTGCTTACAAAAACGCAGGTATACACAAAGGAACTGATCAAAAGAATGCGAGAGACGCACTCGCAACAACCATAGCAGGCCAGTGGAAAACAAGCAATAGTGCTAGTACCTAATGCTAAATTTCCCATGCGACTCAAGGCGACGATCAAAAAGAGGCCTTGAGAGTAGATCGTTCAACAACATATCACATGACATGAGGCAACGACTGAAAGGAGGCCTTGGGAGTGATATCTCAATTGTAATGACGAGTATCACCTTGCAAGTACATCGAATGGAAAATGCAATGACTCGAGCACTTGGATAACTCAATCACTAAGCTTTGAAAGAAATGTCTCTTTTCCATGAATCCATGTCTAAATTTGAAAGGGATGTGATACAACTATCGGTCTTTCGCCATTACCCCTGGAATGGGAGCATGCTGTTGAAAATATTTACAAATGGCATAATTTATCTATGTCCAACTTATACCTCGATCTTGACAGGCCGCTTCAGGACCACGGAATGGATGTAGAGTGAACGTCCATTTGCTAGTCCCGACTGACCTCCCGATTGAAAGTCCCTGGGCAAGGGGGAATGCCATTACTTCAACTTCTAGCTTGCAAGGAAGCGGATTGCTTGATACTCCAACCTGAGGGTTAACAAGAAGGAAGATAGAACTTTCTTTCATGTTGAGGATGTTGGCACAAAAGGCGCTAGGAACGAGGGAAGTTAGGAGATTTCCTCTCGTGGTAATCCCTATGCATATCAGACTAGATATGAAATGGATGGTTCCCTGAATTGAAAACCCAAATGCTTGGCAAGATGAACTTCTCCATAAACGATAGAAAATGATGGATAACTTCTTTACTCAGATAGATGGAAGGCCGAGCAACTATGACTTACTCGCTGGAGCAAGCACCATGGGAATTCAAGCGACAACGAACTTGGCTGAACACTCCCTCCTCTGTGGTCTGGGTCACATGAGACCCTAGGAAAAGTTGGCAATGTCATATTGAATGAAAAAAGGTGCAATCAACCTCCTTCCAGGCATGTGCAACATGAAACTTCTGACCGTAACATTTTGGATGAAAACGGCGGCAACGCAAGAGCCACCTGAAACTTAAATGGAGTCCGCCCAACCTCTTGCTCCAATTCAGATGAATGCTTCAAATCCAACTCAACTTCAACATGAAACTCCCCATTCCTTAATGTGGGGGGCATGTCGAAGCATTTAAGGCAACTATGATGTGATCTTATCGCCACCCGACTCCAATCCTGAGAGCTTGGATGGGAGACCAAAGACTACCATGAGCTGGATACGAACAAATTATTTTGCATCCAACTCTAACTCACAAATTTATGAGGGAGTATGAATTCAGAGAAGACATGGATTTTATGCTCACCGCTTAGCAAAACCCTTGTGGATGGTGGGCATGGGATATGAGCTTTGAGCAACGTAATTCAACTATCCGCGGATTTTATGCACATTTACCATCATCAGAGTTCTGCAAGATCCAAGACTGAAACCAAAAGAATGACTCCTCAAGACTCAGCTGCAGACATCCGAGCAACAGATCACCATCGAGAATTAAAGGACAGAAGTTTGACTGACGTCCATTACATATGCGGAACCAAGATGCCAGAGACTGGCTTCCACCCACTTCAAGACTTCATGCTGGGGGCACCAACACTAAATTGGACAAGAGGCGACAACTCCTCAAAGATGAAGGCCAGATTGCCAACGTTAATTAATGCTTCACCAGAGGCGGCACACCTTAATGGCGACGTGAGAAACGTCAATCAAAACTCTTTCACACGAGACATTAGGGACTTCAGCAATCCCCCGCACTTCAAGCTACTATTTATGGATCTTGACTTACATTGTTGCTATACAATTTTGGTGGCATGCCTTTGAATCGATAAACCGCTAGAAGGCTTTGGTCACCAAATTCATTGAGCAGTCAAAGGTCCATATCTATCGACCCATGAACGTCATGTTACTCATTTCAATCAAACAGAGGTCCTGCGAGACCCTGCATGCATTCCTTGAAAGATTCAACGCTACAGTGGCATTGGTAGATCGACTTGGACCGTCCATGGTGCTGATCGCAGCAGTATCCGGTATTCTTGATAACTCAGACTTCAAAGTATCTCTGCAACGATACCCAAAAAGAGACCTCGACGGATTCACCTCTGAAATAAACCTTAATATCTTTCTACCATGAGATTTTCCTAGAAATGGTGAATTCTATCCGGAGACAGATAGATTCCTACAGCAAGAGGATACTAATGTTGAGACGAATGATCTTAATGTTTTCATGACAAAGAATGGAGCACCATCTAAGTCTTGAAATGATAAAGACAAAAGAAAAGCCCCGGAAAAGACTGATAGGAATGTACGATTCTCGAAAGGACCGATTTCGTTGATCGACCCGCAATCTTGACTGTCAAGCTCAATGGAACCAAGCATAAGAGATAGATTCAACAAGACTATGATGGTTATTTCTGATTATTCCAAATATGAAATAAGGAGCTCGAATACCTCCTTAACGACGTTCACTCGCCTTCATGATTGATGATCTTACTCAACTCTGTGGCTAATGCAAGGAGAGTATCTAAGTTCACTGACACTCGGTAAGGCAATCCTCTCTTTTTGACTAAAGAGATGGAATGCCACCGAAGCGAATGTGATTCAACCATTCTCATATACAGCTCCAACTCTTCATGATTTGAGAAAGAGTAAAGAACGACATGGGTCGACTAAGGTTGTTGAACCTGCAGCACTAACCCGATGCGACGAAAGAAAGTATAAAGGCTAGAAGACTGGATGTCTGATTGACCTAATCCAACCCCCACCGACGTTGCGTGCGTAAGCACTGACTTCGCCTGTCCTCCACTAATGTTGGGAGCACGAGCTTCAACTGACAAACTGACTTTGAACATGACCCTGACTCGATGTGTGATTTAGCACAAATACACTATATCTCTAGAATATGACCTGATTCATCTTGACCGTCCAAGTGAGCAAACTAATGGGTCAAGCATGACTTGATCTACAGCTGTATCAAATGGAGAATGTGGAGAAATCCTCTACTACCTTACGGTTGTGACGATCTTACGAGCACTGATTTACATGATTTCGATGCGTCCCTTACGGATTTGTATGTGATCATTGGATTATGAAATGATCCAGGGCAATTGTGGATTCCTTTAGATATGATTTGATGTAACCATAGATTTCTGGTTCTTGTTTTCCTGACTTCTCATTATTACGACTTAATATGATTATGAATTCTTAGATTAATTTCCTGATGTCAGGATAGTCTAAGGTCAAGTACGATTCCGGAAAGGACCAATTTCATTTATCGACCCCACGATCTTGATTGTCAAGCTCAATGGAACAAGCATGAAAGATCGATTCAATAAGACTATGATGGTTATTTCGTATTATGCCAAAGATGAAGGAAGGTGCTCGAATACCTCCCTAACGACGTTCACTCACCTGCATGATTTACAATCTTACTCAACTCCCTGGCTAATGCAAGGAGAGTATCTAAGTTCGTTGACACTCGGTGAGGCAATACTCACTTTTTGACTAAAGAGATGGAATGCCACCGAAGCGAATATGATTCAACCATTCGCATATACAACTCCAACTCTTGACGACTTGAGAAAGAGTACAGAATGACATGGTTTGACTAAGGTTGTTGAACCTGCAGCTCTAATCTGATGCAATGAAAGAAAGTATAAAGGATAGAAGACTGGATGTCCGATTGACCTAGTCCAACGCCCACCCACGCTATGGGCATAAGCACTGACTTCGCTTATCCTTCACTGATGTTGGGAGCACGAGCTTTAACTGACAAACTGACTTTGAACATGATCCTGACTCGATGCGTGATTTAGAACATATACACTATATCTCCGAAATATGAGATAATTCATCTTGATTGTCCAAGTGAGCCAATTAATGGGTCAAGCATGACTTCAAAGACTTGATCTACAACTGTATCAGATGGAGAATGTGGAGAACTCCTCTACCGCCTTATGATTGTGACGATCTTATGAGCACTGATTTACATGATTTTAAAGCGTCCCTTACTGATTTGTATGTGGTCATTAGATTATGAAACGATCCAGGGCAATTGTGGATTCCTTTAGATATGATTTGATGTAACCACAGATTTCCGGTCATGTCTTCTGGACTTCTTACTATTACGACTTAATATGATTATGAATTCTTAGATTAATATCTTGATGTCGGGATAGTCTGAGTCCAAGTTCAAACGACAGATTCGTATACTGATCCTGATATGCTCTGTCCCAACAATCCAGAGGCTAGCTCGGAACCCGGGATGCTTATACTATTCCATGACTTGGATGAATGCTCTTCATGTTGACTTTCATGTGAAAGAAAGTATGACTCGACCATGCGCTTAACTTGCGTAGAATGACGAAGTCGTTTGGCAACGACCTGTGCATGTAGGATCACGTCTCAGAGCCAACGATCTGGCATGACTTATAATGAAAGAATTCGACCTCTTGACTCAACGAGGTTAAATGATTACTTGATCATCCTGGCTACTCCTTCCATAGAATTTGACCAGGCTAACACCCATGGAAGTAGCGCAACAATTTGATAAAGCCTTCTTAAGGACGGATGACGTCCAGAAAGATCCAGCTCGACAAATTCGAAGTGCATCCCATCTTCGATAAGATGTACTATGGGGGTAAAATGTTTGCCTGCTTTGTGACCAGGCCACCCAAAGCCAAGAACTTGAACATAAGCTAGCATTGATCGGTAATCGTTCAGATGAAACAATGAAGTATTGGAGAAACATATCATTTACGTCCATGTAAAATCCGGATCAGATCAGACCATTCAGGTCGAATGGCTTCATTACTTTTCCGTCGGATCGTACCATTCGGGTCGAGTTAAATTTCCTGACTCGAATCACCATCGAATTTGCATACATATACTCGGGTCGGATCTAAGGCTTCGGGTTGAGTCTTAACCCCACATATATCAACTGATCGTATTGACACAGCATATCATTCCCACCTCGTCGATTCGGATCGCACAGCCCTATCGGATCCGCATGGACTTTTGATTACATTGCTTCATCATTGCTGATTGCTTTCGGTTCAGATGGAATAAAGGCTGAACCCATGTCCAGACAACAGAAGTTACCAATTCTCTACTCAGTCCCCTACTTTCGAGATTTCCTCCGAAGCTGTCGCGTGGCATCCAACCCAAACCGAATTTCTATATATAAATACATGATTTCGCATCTATCTCAGGGACTTTTGGCGCTTCATTCATTCATGGCATCCATAGCCGAGTTCCTCCATAGATAACCACCTTCTTCTCCATTGAAAATCAATGAATTCGAAGAGAGTTATTCATTGTATTAGAGTGACTAAGTGTCAATATTCATTGCAATTGTAATCTATGAATGAAATGAGAAGCTATCAGTTGCATCGGCAAAGGTCGGCATGGGTCCATGCAAATGCGTCTAGATTGGATCATAGAAAATCTTTTGGTTCCCTCATCCGAAGATGGTCTAAATGAGATTTTATTTTCAAGACCTTTGCCAGGTTGTTGCTATCAATCGGAATATCCATAGCTGCTTCACTAAGTGTCTTCCATTTGCATCTCGAATTTCCATCCTCTCTGGGATCTGTCTTTGGACAGGTAATTGGGAGACTCTTTCCGTGATGCTTCCTTTACTTATTATGTCGATACCTTCTTTATAAGAGGAGAAGCATTATTAGGTTCCACGCCATCTCCATCGTGTAGCATCTTCCATCCAGCCAAATAGTAGGCTCTTACAGTAATTTGTCGCTACATGCCATTCCCACTCCAGCTTCGGTTGGGGATTTTAACAACATACACCAAGATGCGATGTAAGCTCCAAATTCTGCTAGGGATAATTTCATGGTTGCTAATGAGCAGTTAAGTTGCTATTATCTGAGTGAGGATCCATAGGTCCCATCATGGCCTGCAGCGGCACAACTGGCGCCTAACTCTGGGAACCAAAGTATGTTGATTTATCCCTTATCTAGCGAAAATAAATCGTCATCGATGTGGTTGATAGCAGATAGGTATTGCAAAGGTTTTGATGTGTTCTTCAAGGAGCGAACCGCAGAGCATTTGTCATTTATCACGTCACACAAGTGAAATGTAGCTTTGTAGTGTTAGGATCATTAGTTACTTTCTAGTAACCCGTCATTAAGAACTATGGTTGCTAAGATCATCCGAGTCATCTTTGGAATAGTGTCCGGACTGCTCCATATCAATATCATTCAAGATTCTGCCGGATGAACAAGTATAATTCATGTCAACCAGATGGTCACTACTTGTTTAAGAACAACATCAGTTGCATTGGTTTTAGTGCCATTTCTTGTATTACAGGTTGTTTTAAGTCACTTCCAATTGAAGAGTGAAGATGAGGGCCCTAAAAATATTAAACAAGAAGTTAACAATGCTTTTTCTCTTTTTGGCATCCAAAACATTGAATTACATATTAAAATAGAAAAACCTCCATACAAGAATATATAGGGAAATCTACAAACCTATTATATGCTACAAATTAAAATTTGGATAAAACCTGTAATATGATCAAGTGGGCACCTCCCGATTCATTCGATTTTGGAAGATGGAACCTTTTCTGAAACAGTCAGAAAAATGCATTTTTCCCCAAAACAGCTATTTCGGGTCGGGTCGGGTCGGAACTTACCTTCAAGTTGCGGTTCGAGTCATATGTCCGGAACACGGTTCGGGTATGTCATCGGATCAGGTCGGGGGAATGTCATCAGTAGGCGGTCGGTTCTGATCTCCCCCTCTGATTTGGGTCGGAGGTTCTTGTTCGAGTCGGGTAGGACCCGATTCGACCCCTCAGGGATATTGGCCTACACTTCATCTACATCCGATCCGAGGGCTCAATCTGCATCCGACCCAGTCATTTCATGTGCATCCGATCTGGAGCTCATTTGAACTGGAAACATATCTGATCTGACCCAAAAGCTTTACTAGACTATATTTCCAATCTTTGGCGATTGCTCCTAAATGGCATGGAGGTAACTTCACATTTGGTAATCTCCACAATTGCAAAGTCAATAGAATTCACAGGATTTCCTCATCGGACTTGGTGATCCAATAAGTAGATTGAAGAATCCTTATATGCTGAGGATCTTCATTTCTCAGAGAAAGCACCAAAATGTTAGACCAAAAAATGGCACTAACACCCAATATGATAGATTTCGTGTAACATAATCGAGAATAATCATCAAAAAGCACAGAAAAAGTAATTGACACACAAGATTTATAGTGGTTCAGCGTTAACGAGTCTATGTCCACTTTATAGTTTCTCATTTCATTCATAGATTACAATTGCAATGAATATTGACACTCAATCACTCTAATACAATGAATAACTCTCTTCGAATTCATTTATTTTCATTGGAGAAGAAGGTGGTTATCTATGGAGGAACTCGGCCATAGCTGCCATGAACGAATGACGTGCCAAAAGTCCCTGAGATAGATGTGAAATCATGTATTTATAGGTAGAAATTCGGTTTGGGTTGGATGCCACATGGCAGCTTAAGAGGAAATCTCGAAAGTAGTTGAGTGAGTGGAGACTTGCACTACACCATATATGCTAAGTAGACTATGCTAGTGGCCGTATATACAGCTATTTGGCATGCCTGTAAGCCATATCAAAAAATGGCGGGTCTAATCATTAGATACGGCCATAGGCCATGTCCAACTGAAAATTTGACACGCCTACGTAGCCGTATTAAAAGTTAAAAAAGAAACGGCACATTCCCGTATCTAAAGTGCAACTAGATACGAATATAAACCGTAGCTAATTTACGACGGACGCTGCTTTACTATATTTTAGAAATGCTTTTTGACAGTATCTATGATGTCAGGCAGACACAGTCTTAAACCATATCTTATTATATATATGTGTGTGTATATATATTATATATATAAACAAAAACTACAACACATATTTTCCATAACACAGACTATATCACAATTTATACAAAGCGTAGTACAAATTATACATAAAGCATAACAGGAATTTTCATAACACAATTTATACAGTGTCGTACAATTATTAAACGGAAACTATCAAAATATTTTATGTAATTACAAAGTCTGATAAAACTGAGCTGGTTATTGAAAATAGCAAATTTAATTAAAGAAAAAACATATTGATAAAACTGCAGGATCGGACTGGGAAGATTGAGCGTGTTGATCATGCCGTGTAGTCCATGTTGCTGTAAATTAAAGTAGTGATGAGCAGATGCTGATATTGAATGTACAAAACTTATATGTTTCAAAGCATGCATTGATAAACATAAGCTAAATGCTAAATGTTGATGTGTGCATGCATGAATCATGTGCACAGTTTAAGTGTAACAAATACATGTAGGAATATTGGGCTGCATCATAGAGGTCAGTAATAGCGACAAAAATACATGGGCAAATATGCATATACATGTGCAAGTTTAAGGGCATCATCATTATTATGGCAGTAATCGAGTCGACAGACGTCCAGTCAATTGACTCGTCGATAAGTCGTAGACTATAGTTGGCAAATATATTGCTACTTTCAGGGTATCCACCGACTTTCGATCGACTACATGGAAGGTCACAACAAAGTTTAGGTTCAGGAAGTAGAAATAGGCATATGGAAGGTCACAACACCAAACAAGCGACAACACGAAACAATTCCATAGACAACAAATACACGGTCAAATAGGTCAACATGATCAAATACATGTATGTATTTAATCATGTTGACCTATTTGACCATGTATTTGTTGTCTATGGAAATCTTTCATGTTGTCTCTTGTTTGGTGTTGTGACCTTCCATATGCCAAACAAAGGACAGTTTGTTGTCATTTATTTGGTGTTGTAACAAATACTTGGGCAAATAGTCAAGGGCAACATGATCAAGGCAAACAATAAGAAACAATTCCTCATGAACCGCAGATGTACATACATGAATTATTAGCGGATCAATCAATTTGTAGAACATTAACAAATAATATTCAGAGTATTTTCATAGTAACAAAAATGGAACACAAAGCCACGATATTCGAAGTGAACACTCCGATGTATTATTGCTTACGTCATGGCAGTTAAGGTCTGGTTAGGTCAGTATCGTGGCTTTGTATTGGTGTGTACATATTGTATCTCACGTATGCATGTGTATGCCACCAAAGAGAGTTCATAAAACTAATGCAAACACAAGTGTCATGGAATTCTTATTTCATAATTAAACCAAGAGTCAAGTGTAAAATTATATATACCTGCTCCAACGTCTAAAGATATCGAATCAGGGACTTCACATGACACATAAACCCACCCACTCTGACTTCATCAAAGGTCTCTGCAAATTGACGATTCAGTTTGGCGGTTTTCTCATCTGATAGCAGTATACTGTCCAAAACCACTTTTTCATGTGTAGGTGGTACAGCAATCCCATGGCATTTGGCTGATGACGTGGGATCTCGACAGACAGTACCTGTTGCAATAAAGTCGAGAATTTCAAAGGACGGTATTAATAAAATATGCTTAATTTTATTAAAACAGGAAAACTGGAGTATGTATCCATTAGACTTTAAACACTCACTTTAGATCAGAGTGCAATAAAATATTCTTAATTTTATTAATAAAATACCTATTGCTATTATGTCTAGATCAGAGTTGAGAATTTGACATCATTGATTGTTCACCACATTGGTCGTATCCTGGATCGGAGAAGCAACACCTTTTGATGCACTGATTTGTGTACTGATGCGTCCTCCATCCGACGTAGTTAACAGTGCGTGAATTCCTTGATCAGTCAAAGTTCCTACCATGTTGATCAGAACCTCCATTTTTCCAGACAAATTTCCCACTGTACCCTTCGTATCAGTCATCATACCCTCCAAGCTTCCCACCCTCATTTTCAACTCATCATTGTCTTCATGAACATGTTTGAATCATTTCTGTTCAATGGCACAAGCCTTAACATGCATCTTTGGTATGATGCTCCCAACAGCGCGACTCCTACCCCTTGTATCCTTACCCAACACTTGTGATAAGATATCTTCATCAACAAGCAATTTTTCTTTATTATTATCGGTGATCTTTTCCTTCAATATGGTAATTTGATCCCGGGATAAAAGTTAAATGCGTTTACACGAACATTTACTTGTTACATGTAACAATCCGGAAAATCTGGGCCAGTTTAAAATTTTTATTTTTGCCATTTTAGCGAATTTTGATTATTTAAAATGAATTATTTTAAATAATATCGACGAAAACTTATTTTGAATATAATTCGAACGTATATATTTATACGCGTCGTCGTTAGAATATAAATAATTATATATAATTATAAAAGGAATTGAAAATGGCGCGGTAGTTCGAAAATTCGATTTCTAATTTCAAATGAATATACAGAATTCAATATAAGTCAGAATTGAACGAAACAAGAAATATTTGAATCTGTATAACTATATCTTTGTAACGAAGTTAACAAACTGAGATTTCATCTTAGAAATGATAAGATATGTCCAGTTTAAAATTAGAAATAGTCGCTGTGGAATTTATATATATTTTTATATATATAAGGCCCTTAAAAATGGACATTTTGCAAACGACCTCGGATTTCGACGAAACCAGTTTTGTTGGGTCCGTGATGTTAAGTTATTGCTAGATTCCAAATTTCATAATTTTTCGAATCAATATGTGAGCGTGGCAAAGGAAAATGCGTTTGACCATTTTCAGTTGATTTTTATCGACTGGAAATTGGCCATTTTTCAAACAGTCTCAGAATTCGACGAAACTAGTTTTGTTAGGACCGTATCGTCAATACGAAGCTAGAAAATATTTTTCTGCAATTTATAGAGTTAGTATGTGACCCCGGTAATTTGAAATGTACGTTTAAAATTCAATATAGTGATTTAAATGTAAATTTAACGGAAACTGATTGTAACAGCCGAATCAGCTGACGATACATATCCCATTGTGTTCGGAATAGGGGTAATTAGCTAGGGACGACAGGCGGTGGGTCTCGTTTCGAGTTCAAATGAAAAAGTTACTTTTTAAAATTAAAAATAAAATAAAATAAATTATAGTTTCCCCTTTTTATCTCCCCCTCCCCTCACTTGGTCAAACCCACGTCAGAAGTCAAAAAAAAAAAAAAAACACGCTGGAGTGCATCGCGATTCCGCTTTCCCCCCCTTCACCACCGCTGCCATCGCCGGCGCAGGCCAGCGTCGTCCATCCGCTAGCCCCCCCCCCCCTTCTCCGATCCTTCGTCTCTCCTCCCTTCTGCCACGAAGTTCGATGTCTCCCAGCCGGCTCCGCCCTTCGATCCCACGCCCTACCTCCACTGACGCGCCATCTCCCTCCTCCGCCGCACTGAAGTCCGATCCAGCCACCTCCGTTCGACAACTCCGATCCCCCTCCCGCTGTATAAAAATATACGCTGTAAGTTTTGTTTTTGTTTGTTTATTTATTTATTTATTTAGTTATTTTCATTTATCTACAGAATTTTTATTTAAAGTTGAAACCAGAATTTTTATTTAAAGTTAAAACCAGAATTTTTATTTAAAGTTAAAACCAGAATTTTTATTTAAAGTTAAAACCAGAATTTTTATTTAAAGTTAAAACCAGAATTTTTATTTAAAGTTAAAACCAGAATTTTTATTTAAAGTTAAAACCAGAATTTTTATTTAAAGTTAAAACCAGAATTTTTATTTAAAGTTAAAACCAGAGTTTTATTTAATGATTAAAAACGGACTTTTATATGTTGAACTTCGAATTAAAAATATGACTTTTATATGTTGAACTTCGAATTAAAAATATGATTTTTATATGTTGAACTTCGAAATAAAAATTCGATTTTTATATATTGAATAGCGAAGTAAAAACTCGATTTTTACATATGTAGTGAAAGCGGACAACGAAGGTGACAAAAAGGCGAAACGACGAAGACTTCTGCAAATGAAGAGCCGTGGAGCTAGGATAGCTATATGTGAGAATTTCTCACCTTTCTATTTCTTTTCTAGTTATATATATATATACTAGGATGCAGACGGTGCTTAGTAGCACCCGACACAATCGTCCACAGACCATGGACTTGTTTGTTTGGCTGTGCTGTTAGTTAGATTGTTTGGGTTGATTTGAATAGTTTGGTGAAATGAAATTGATATGATTGATGTGTGAATGGCGTGGGCCTTCACTAGACCGGGGATAAGGCTAGGCCTTGTCCCGTTTCTAGTATCGTGCCGTTATGCCGCCGAAATTTTCTAAAATATGTTAGAAAAATAAAAATGTCATTTATTGAATAAATGAACTGAAAAGAAAATTCATGTGTTGGAATAAATATTTTATCGTTAAAAATATAGTTTTAACGTGAATGTGAATAAAATAAAATATTCATTTACAAACCAAACGGTTTGTTTATGTGCACTGATTTGACTGATATTGATTGGGACGATAAATTTTACACATCGCCCAACAGCACAAATAAAATATGTGTTTGATTGTTTGAAACCCCACACGGGTGTTAGGATGAAATTTGAAGTTCACTCATCCTGATTGATTAAATATGTCGATCGATTGATTGACATGCTGTTATAAGCGTTAGATATCTTTATTAGATGCTTGTACAGTGTAGTGCACTTTGGTTGATGGTTGATTATTTTTCAATGCTATTATATACATGTGTTGTATGAAAATCCATATAATTAATTTTATATGGTAATTGATTGGGCCTCATTCCAGTTTAGAAATAGAAATATTTGAAATAGAAATATTTGAAATAGAATATTTGAAAATAGAAATTTATGAAGCCGTGTTGATTAGATTGACGCCATTTTGACGTGAACGATATTTATATCAATTTTAATCGAATTCAAAGTGAATTGAATTGAAAACGATTTCGAAATGAATTGAATTGAAAGTGATTTCGAAGTGAATTGAATTGGAAACGAATTCAAAGTGAATTGAATTGAAAACGATTTCGAAATGAATTGAATTGAAAACGAATTCAAATTGAATTGAAAGCAAATTGAAATGAATTCAAATTGAATTGAAATTTGAATTGAATAGAAATGAATTTTAAAACGAATTTATAGAGAAGAATTCAATTTTGCTTTGAATTGAGATGGAAGTTGAAATAGATTTTGAAACGAATTTTAAAACTATTTATATAATTCGTTTTAAATAGAAATCGACGAAGTATATATTATATATATTATATATATAATATAATGGCCTGAATAGAACGCGCCGCGCCGCGGTAGTTCGCGAATTTCGACCATTGACTTCGAATGGACATTACGGGAGATCCGACCGTCGGATTCTCCTAAAACCGGAACCGTTGGGTTCGTATCGAAAAGAGCTTTCTAGCGAATGTTAGAAATTTGAAATCTAACGGTTGGATTTGGAATTATGTCCAAATCAAATTTGAAAAAGGTCGCTGTAAGTGCAGTTCGATGGCTATTGATGGAAATCGACTGTACGGGCCTTGATAAAATTATTAAAAATAGTAATAATTGGTGTTAAATCATAAGAAATGATTTGTGAAGATTTGGGATGAAAAACTGCATGTTTGAAAAGATAAAAATAGATTTTTATCGAAATAAGCTAGTTTTGAGCTAGAATTATAATTCTATTTATTTTTAAATAAATAAATTGAATTTGAAAAGGGTTTTGAAAATAACCAAAATTTCCAATGATTGCATTGGAGTGGATTTGAATCGAAATTGTCTTCGGAATATTTCGATGTTGGAATTCGTGATTATATAGGTGTTGTTATGGAAATTTGAAAGATATATATATTTATATCGTTATTTCCAATACGGCATTTGTTAGTCGTAGAATTCGATATTGAATATAAGCCGATATATTTTCTATTCAGAGCCTTGTATTGAACATCGAATGTGATTTGGGTTTGTCGTGAATGGTGTCTTCACTAACACTGTTCTTGAACCCAGTTGAGAAATGATTAAATCTTTTTATTTAGATTTAATGAAGTGTGCCAATTAAATAATATTTAATTGGAATTGAATTGATATTGATTTTTGGGTTTATCGTGAACAGTGTTTTAAATAACACTCGTTCTTTAACCCGATAATTAATGAATGTGACTTTGGGTTTATCGTGAACCGTGTTTTAAATGACACTGATTCTTTAACCCAGTTAAAGATTAAAACTAAGTGGAGTTTTAATGAATCTTTAAATAGATTGAAAAGATCGAGAATGGAGTATCACCAGATTTACTCCAAGCGATAGTTAAATCTTTAATTAGATTTGAACGTGAAATGGTAATTGAATTTACCGATAACACCGTGGTGTTAGATATGAAGTATTACCAGTTTTACTTCATGGGATGAATAGGTTGGGATTGGGAAATTAAAACAAATGATTACTTCGGTAAGGTTCGCTAATCCCGACTAGTTTTGAATTGATATTCAAAAATAGATTAAAGAATAAATTCAAGAAATTTATCTTGGATAAAATTAATGGGAATCTTTCCCTATGAATGTGAAATTTAGAAGCTAACTGTCGGTTAGCCAAGCAGAATGGTTTTCTGGATATTGATCTGATGTTGGTTTCGGCCTTCGGGGTTAATATTTGGGAAATTATTCTCTTGATTAATTTACGGTTAGTGACTAATGGATTGGAATGAGGCGTATGTTGTGTTTGTGTAACACTTATTTAAAATATACGCGAGTTATTCGGAAAGACCGGGTTTATCCCATTCTGAATAACTGATGCGACGATAAGTCGAAGATGAAGACGATGGTCGAAGACCGGAGGTCTTCACGTCGTTTGGGTAATTACTGATGATCTTGATTGGGCTGTACACCCAAGAAGATGGAAACAGTTAGTGATCGTCCAGACGTACTTGGAGATCGATGGATATGCGGGGTACTAGGTGCCTCCGGCTTCGTTCAGACCCAGGACGGACTTGTAAATGGACTGTGTGTCTGACATTGGATTTTAGTCCGTGTGATTGATCTCTATTAAATATATATCTGTTTGGCGGCGGAGAATTTATTCTCTTGCTTAACGCCCTTCTCTGAGACGTACGAGCTCAGGGGTTATATATTGATGGATATCAATCGCATGGAGTGAATTGCCTGTGTGGCATGCTAAGATGCAAATGATCAAGGCTTCTGTTGAAAAGCAAAGTCTTGTGGTTGATGATCGAAGCACGGCCTTTGTGGCGTAGCTTTGTGTAACGTTGATTCGCGAGTATCACACCCGGTATGAATCAAAAACGGGAGACGGACGTCAGGGAGGGCATGCGTTTCTTTCTAGTTATGAGTGGCGTCAGTGCTTGAACTGGCTGACGAGTTTGACTCATGTGGATGTTACTTATTATTACTTGCTGAAAAGCGAGGCGCCTCGTGATATCGGTTTCGGCCGATGCTTCTGGTCGGCTGACGGGCCAGATTTACGCCCCAAAGGGCGGAGAAACGTAGTGTTCAGGCATAATAATCCACATCGGTGGACCGGCCCTGACGATCCAAGGCCCACCTGAGTCTGGGTCCTGAGACATGGACTAGATTGTCTCGAATCGGTAGAGGATCTTGCCCCTTGCCTCGGTTCATACCATAAATGATAACCCAACTTCCAATACGTCGTTTTGCGGTTTTGATTGTAAACTTATATATGGCGACATAGTGTTATGGGCCGTTCATGCCGCCTATGATTGATACTTATGATTTGAAATGTTTTATACACTATACACTTATAATAGTATCAAATGATTTGTTTTAAACGTATCAAGCATTCTTTGGCTGTTATAAGGGAAAACCCTATCCCCCGGCTTGCGTTGCATTGTGTGATAGGACCTGGGTCTTATAACAGCTTCATTTTTCTTTATTTAGCATTGCGCTGTTTGTTTTATGCACTGGTATTCTTGGGAGGAAACCCGTTCCGTGTTATACGGCGTGGTCCCTTGATTTACCTAACTTTGAAATAAAGATTAACTGTTTTAGTTCTCACACCAGTCACATGACTGACCTGGAGTTTATTGTTTTAACCTAAACTCTGGGTGCCCTTATTTTGACACGGGCAGCTAGTAGTTTTGGTTTTGCAGATTTATATTCACAGGATCCTGGTTTACAGCTGGAATGATATCCGGAAAGCTTTGTATCCGTATATCTCCTTCTAGTTGTGTATTGTATTATTTTCCGCTGCTATGTATTTAAATGTAATTTAAATCTCTGATATTTCTGTGTAATATTCATTTATACTCTGTATATTCTTGTAATCTGATGCATTGTTGTGATATACAATGAAAAGTTCTTCTGTATGCGTTCTGGTGTGGCTTGTTCTCGAACTATCCGACGCTTTCCTTTACGGGGAAGTAGCGGGTCGTTTCAGTTGGTATCAGAGCTTTGGTTTACAAAGCTCAGAGAACAAGACACATTAGAATCATACGAAAGGATTCATCAGATGATGGATTAGCAATATCCAATTAGAATGACTCGTTAAAGATAGGATCAGTAGTATCCTAGAACGAGTGTGAAGAGTATATTTTTCAAATGAAAACAATTTTTATATTGAAAATTTAAATCAATTATTCGTATTTGATTATCTATTTATATTGAGTTGGACAGTCCAGTATATAAAGATTTTGCGTATACGTCTGATCCACGTGTATTTGAAATTTTAATATACTGGATAGATATAGAGTCACATTCTAGACACCCGGGGATAATTCTGGTGATGTGGCCACATCATCAGTATTTATATTCGTGTTTCAAAGGTGTGATATCTATATATTTCCATTAGACTGGTGTGAGAACCAAATCTTATATAGCTAGAACACTTTGTTGTGAATTGGCATCAAAAACAAGATTTTCTGTATATGTATCAAAATTATGAATTTGAAACTCTAATTCACTAATTGATTGATGTTTGTGTTGTTTGTTTAGTTGTTTGATAATTTTGAACCATTATGCCTAATGTGATCGAATAATGAATTGTATTGAAAATTGGTCGCATCTGCATGCATATACATGTATATCATTGAACAGGTCATAGCAAGGAGGCTAGAGCAGAGAATAAAATTTGTTTGCCCGACAAATAGGTACATGTTTACTACATAATTTACTGTTTTGTTTGGGTGATGATGATTTTATGAGCCTATTGGCTAGCCGCTTGGCTTTTTCTTTTTCTTTTTGAGATCTGAAGGACCGGGGAAGCCATTTGAAATTCCCCGATGCTCCCGGTGCAGGGGAGGTTATGGCGAAATTTTTCGAAAATTTAGGGTGTTAGCCAAATTTTTGAAATTTTGAAAATTCTCAGAAACTAAAGAGTTGGAGAATGGACGCCTGATCGAGCGTAGAGTTGATTAATCAAACCACTTTCGACTTTGTTCCTTTTCGGGGACGAAAAGTTTTAAGTGGGGGAGATTGTAACAACCCGGAAAATCTGGGCCAGTTTAAAATTTTTATTTTTGCCATTTTAGCGAATTTTGATTATTTAAAATGAATTATTTTAAATAATATCGACGAAAACTTATTTTGAATATAATTCGAACGTATATATTTATACGCGTCGTCGTTAGAATATAAATAATTATATATAATTATAAAAGGAATTGAAAATGGCGCGGTAGTTCGAAAATTCGATTTCTAATTTCAAATGAATATACAGAATTCAATATAAGTCAGAATTGAACGAAACAAGAAATATTTGAATCTGTATAACTATATCTTTGTAACGAAGTTAACAAACTGAGATTTCATCTTAGAAATGATAAGATATGTCCAGTTTAAAATTAGAAATAGTCGCTGTGGAATTTATATATATTTTTATATATATAAGGCCCTTAAAAATGGACATTTTGCAAACGAACTCGGATTTCGACGAAACCAGTTTTGTTGGGTCCGTGATGTTAAGTTATTGCTAGATTCCAAATTTCATAATTTTTCGAATCAATATGTGAGCGTGGCAAAGGAAAATGCGTTTGACCATTTTCAGTTGATTTTTATCGACTGGAAATTGGCCATTTTTCAAACAGTCTCAGAATTCGACGAAACTAGTTTTGTTAGGACCGTACCGTCAATACGAAGCTAGAAAATATTTTTCTGCAATTTATAGAGTTAGTATGTGACCCCGGTAATTTGAAATGTACGTTTAAAATTCAATATAGTGATTTAAATGTAAATTTAACGGAAACTGATTGTAACAGCCGAATCAGCTGACGATACATATCCCATTGTGTTCGGAATAGGGGTAATTAGCTAGGGACGACAGGCGGTGGGTCTCGTTTCGAGTTCAAATGAAAAAGTTACTTTTTAAAATTAAAAATAAAATAAATTATAGTTTCCCCTTTTTATCTCCCCCTCCCCTCACTTGGTCAAACCCACGTCAGAAGTCAAAAAAAAAAAACACGCTGGAGTGCATCGCGATTCCGCTTTCCCCCCCCCCCCTTCACCACCGCTGCCATCGCCGGCGCAGGCCAGCGTCGTCCATCCGCTAGCCCCCCCTTCTCCGATCCTTCGTCTCTCCTCCCTTCTGCCACGAAGTTCGATGTCTCCCAGCCGGCTCCGCCCTTCGATCCCACGCCCTACCTCCACTGACGCGCCATCTCCCTCCTCCGCCGCACTGAAGTCCGATCCAGCCACCTCCGTTCGACAACTCCGACCCCCCTCCCGCTGTATAAAAATATACGCTGTAAGTTTTGTTTTTGTTTATTTATTTATTTATTTATTTAGTTATTTTCATTTATCTACAGAATTTTTATTTAAAGTTAAAACCAGAATTTTTATTTAAAGTTAAAACCAGAATTTTTATTTAAAGTTAAAACCAGAATTTTTATTTAAAGTTAAAACCAGAATTTTTATTTAAAGTTAAAACCAGAATTTTTATTTAAAGTTAAAACCAGAATTTTTATTTAAAGTTAAAACCAGAATTTTTATTTAAAGTTAAAACCAGAATTTTTATTTAAAGTTAAAACCAGAATTTTTATTTAAAGTTAAAACCAGAATTTTTATTTAAAGTTAAAACCAGAATTTTATTTAATGATTAAAAACGGACTTTTATATGTTGAACTTCGAATTAAAAATATGACTTTTATATGTTGAACTTCGAATTAAAAATATGATTTTTATATGTTGAACTTCGAAATAAAAATTCGATTTTTATATATTGAATAGCGAAGTAAAAACTCGATTTTTACATATGTAGTGAAAGCGGACAACGAAGGTGACAAAAAGGCGAAACGACGAAGACTTCTGCAAATGAAGAGCCGTGGAGCTAGGATAGCTATATGTGAGAATTTCTCACCTTTCTATTTCTTTTCTAGTTATATATATATATACTAGGATGCAGACGGTGCTTAGTAGCACCCGACACAATCGTCCACAGACCATGGACTTGTTTGTTTGGCTGTGCTGTTAGTTAGATTGTTTGGGTTGATTTGAATAGTTTGGTGAAATGAAATTGATATGATTGATGTGTGAATGGCGTGGGCCTTCACTAGACCGGGGATAAGGCTAGGCCTTGTCCCGTTTCTAGTATCGTGCCGTTATGCCGCCGAAATTTTCTAAAATATGTTAGAAAAATAAAAATGTCATTTATTGAATAAATGAACTGAAAAGAAAATTCATGTGTTGGAATAAATATTTTATCGTTAAAAATATAGTTTTAACGTGAATGTGAATAAAATAAAATATTCATTTACAAACCAGACGGTTTGTTTATGTGCACTGATTTGACTGATATTGATTGGGACGATAAATTTTACACATCGCCCAACAGCACAAATAAAATATGTGTTTGATTGTTTGAAACCCCACACGGGTGTTAGGATGAAATTTGAAGTTCACTCATCCTGATTGATTAAATATGTCGATCGATTGATTGACATGCTGTTATAAGCGCTAGATATCTTTATTAGATGCTTGTACAGTGTAGTGCACTTTGGTTGATGGTTGATTATTTTTCAATGCTATTATATACATGTGTTGTATGAAAATCCATATAATTAATTTTATATGGTAATTGATTGGGCCTCATTCCAGTTTAGAAATAGAAATATTTGAAATAGAAATATTTGAAATAGAATATTTGAAAATAGAAATTTATGAAGCCGTGTTGATTAGATTGACGCCATTTTGACGTGAACGATATTTATATCAATTTTAATCGAATTCAAAGTGAATTGAATTGAAAACGATTTCGAAATGAATTGAATTGAAAGTGATTTCGAAGTGAATTGAATTGGAAACGAATTCAAAGTGAATTGAATTGAAAACGATTTCGAAATGAATTGAATTGAAAACGAATTCAAATTGAATTGAAAGCAAATTGAAATGAATTCAAATTGAATTGAAATTTGAATTGAATAGAAATGAATTTTAAAACGAATTTATAGAGAAGAATTCAATTTTGCTTTGAATTGAGATGGAAGTTGAAATAGATTTTGAAACGAATTTTAAAACTATTTATATAATTCGTTTTAAATAGAAATCGACGAAGTATATATTATATATATTATATATATATATAATATAATGGCCTGAATAGAACGCGCCGCGCCGCGGTAGTTCGCGAATTTCGACCATTGACTTCGAATGGACATTACGGGAGATCCGACCGTCGGATTCTCCTAAAACCGGAACCGTTGGGTTCGTATCGAAAAGAGCTTTCTAGCGAATGTTAGAAATTTGAAATCTAACGGTTGGATTTGGAATTATGTCCAAATCAAATTTGAAAAAGGTCGCTGTAAGTGCAGTTCGATGGCTATTGATGGAAATCGACTGTACGGGCCTTGATAAAATTATTAAAAATAGTAATAATTGGTGTAAAATCATAAGAAATGATTTGTGAAGATTTGGGATGAAAAACTGCATGTTTGAAAAGATAAAAATAGATTTTTATCGAAATAAGCTAGTTTTGAGCTAGAATTATAATTCTATTTATTTTTAAATAAATAAATTGAATTTGAAAAGGGTTTTGAAAATAACCAAAATTTCCAATGATTGCATTGGAGTGGATTTGAATCGAAATTGTCTTCGGAATATTTCGATGTTGGAATTCGTGATTATATAGGTGTTGTTATGGAAATTTGAAAGATATATATATTTATATCGTTATTTCCAATACGGCATTTGTTAGTCGTAGAATTCGATATTGAATATAAGCCGATATATTTTCTATTCAGAGCCTTGTATTGAATATCGAATGTGATTTGGGTTTGTCGTGAATGGTGTCTTCACTAACACTGTTCTTGAACCCAGTTGAGAAATGATTAAATCTTTTTATTTAGATTTAATGAAGTGTGCCAATTAAATAATATTTAATTGGAATTGAATTGATATTGATTTTTGGGTTTATCGTGAACAGTGTTTTAAATAACACTCGTTCTTTAACCCGATAATTAATGAATGTGACTTTGGGTTTATCGTGAACCGTGTTTTAAATGACACTGATTCTTTAACCCAGTTAAAGATTAAAACTAAGTGGAGTTTTAATGAATCTTTAAATAGATTGAAAAGATCGAGAATGGAGTATCACCAGTTTTACTCCAAGCGATAGTTAAATCTTTAATTAGATTTGAACGTGAAATGGTAATTGAATTTACCGATAACACCGTGGTGTTAGATATGAAGTATTACCAGTTTTACTTCATGGGATGAATAGGTTGGGATTGGGAAATTAAAACAAATGATTACTTCGGTAAGGTTCGCTAATCCCGACTAGTTTTGAATTGATATTCAAAAATAGATTAAAGAATAAATTCAAGAAATTTATCTTGGATAAAATTAATGGGAATCTTTCCCTATGAATGTGAAATTTAGAAGCTAACTGTCGGTTAGCCAAGCAGAATGGTTTTCTGGATATTGATCTGATGTTGGTTTCGGCCTTCGGGGTTAATATTTGGGAAATTATTCTCTTGATTAATTTACGGTTAGTGACTAATGGATTGGAATGAGGCGTATGTTGTGTTTGTGTAACACTTATTTAAAATATACGCGAGTTATTCGGAAAGACCGGGTTTATCCCATTCTGAATAACTGATGCGACGATAAGTCGAAGATGAAGACGATGGTCGAAGACCGGAGGTCTTCACGTCGTTTGGGTAATTACTGATGATCTTGATTGGGCTGTACACCCAAGAAGATGGAAACAGTTAGTGATCGTCCAGACGTACTTGGAGATCGATGGATATGCGGGGTACTAGGTGCCTCCGGCTTCGTTCAAACCCAGGACGGACTTGTAAATGGACTGTGTGTCTGACATTGGATTTTAGTCCGTGTGATTGATCTCTATTAAATATATATCTGTTTGGCGGCGGAGAATTTATTCTCTTGCTTAACGCCCTTCTCTGAGACGTACGAGCTCAGGGGTTATATATTGATGGATATCAATCGCATGGAGTGAATTGCCTGTGTGGCATGCTAAGATGCAAATGATCAAGGCTTCTGTTGAAAAGCAAAGTCTTGTGGTTGATGATCGAAGCACGGCCTTTGTGGCGTAGCTTTGTGTAACGTTGATTCGCGAGTATCACACCCGGTATGAATCAAAAACGGGAGACGGACGTCAGGGAGGGCATGCGTTTCTTTCTAGTTATGAGTGGCGTCAGTGCTTGAACTGGCTGACGAGTTTGACTCATGTGGATGTTACTTATTATTACTTGCTGAAAAGCGAGGCGCCTCGTGATATCGGTTTCGGCCGATGCTTCTGGTCGGCTGACGGGCCAGATTTACGCCCCAAAGGGCGGAGAAACGTAGTGTTCAGGCATAATAATCCACATCGGTGGACCGGCCCTGACGATCCAAGGCCCACCTGAGTCTGGGTCCTGAGACATGGACTAGATTGTCTCGAATCGGTAGAGGATCTTGCCCCTTGCCTCGGTTCATACCATAAATGATAACCCAACTTCCAATACGTCGTTTTGCGGTTTTGATTGTAAACTTATATATGGCGACATAGTGTTATGGGCCGTTCATGCCGCCTATGATTGATACTTATGATTTGAAATGTTTTATACACTATACACTTATAATAGTATCAAATGATTTGTTTTAAACGTATCAAGCATTCTTTGGCTGTTATAAGGGAAAACCCTATCCCCCGGCTTGCGTTGCATTGTGTGATAGGACCTGGGTCTTATAACAGCTTCATTTTTCTTTATTTAGCATTGCGCTGTTTGTTTTATGCACTGGTATTCTTGGGAGGAAACCCGTTCCGTGTTATACGGCGTGGTCCCTTGATTTACCTAACTTTGAAATAAAGATTAACTGTTTTAGTTCTCACACCAGTCACATGACTGACCTGGAGTTTATTGTTTTAACCTAAACTCTGGGTGCCCTTATTTTGACACGGGCAGCTAGTAGTTTTGGTTTTGCAGATTTATATTCACAGGATCCTGGTTTACAGCTGGAATGATATCCGGAAAGCTTTGTATCCGTATATCTCCTTCTAGTTGTGTATTGTATTATTTTCCGCTGCTATGTATTTAAATGTAATTTAAATCTCTGATATTTCTGTTTAATATTCATTTATACTCTGTATATTCTTGTAATCTGATGCATTGTTGTGATATACAATGAAAAGTTCTTCTGTATGCGTTCTGGTGTGGCTTGTTCTCGAACTATCCGACGCTTTCCTTTACGGGGAAGTAGCGGGTCGTTTCATTACAGCTTGTAACTATAGTATGTTACTCCTAACTGAATAAATTCAATCCAAACAATAACACCATAACAATAAAAACACGTAATGAAGAAAATGTAATGCGAAACTAATTAATCACAATTATGGAAAGCCTGAGAGCCTAAAATGAAAGTCCAAACAATAAACTGCTCGATGTTAACCATAATACAAGTAAAAAACTTACGAAGTACCTAGACGTGGCATCTGATATGCTACCATCTTTTTTCCTATGTGTCTTCTCCCATACTTGATGACGGTTGATATTTGTAGATGGACTTGCAATGATTTGCAATATATTCCATTTCATGTATATTCTCTCCCTTAACTGTGTTTTTCATTACTATTGAAAGAAAATGATCAAATAATTTACCAATTCGTGTTCTACTCTAGTGTGACTTTTACATCTTGCATGGTGGGAATAACTTAGATTGGATCTATTTTTTTGCCTGTCGCCCTTCTTTCGCTCGCTTAAGGCGTTGCTTCATTCTTTATGAATTCGTTCCAATCATCTTGAGCAATTATTGGCGGATAATTTTTCATCCGTTCTTCGTCATTGTCGAAAGTGTCATAATAAGTTGCTCTCAACTTTTTCTTATGTCTCCTAAAAGTCTCGGCCATTCTTTTTGAAAATATTTCCTTTGAAAGCGGCTCAAGCGTATACATTTTCTGCAAAAATTAAGAATCAAAGTCTGTAAAACTAAACTGTAACATTTATATGCTATTTTCACAAATTTACCACCAACTGGTTCCAAACGTCGTCCTTTTATGTTTTGGGTACTTATCCCAAACTGTGTAAGAGATACGTATATAAGATCGTACTAGTTTACCAAGCGTAGTAGCGATTTTTGGAGCATTTTCTGGGACTGGAATACCAAGTGGGTTTTGTTCAACTTGTTGATCTTTCGAACATGATGCATGTGATGATGTGGGATCTTGCGACGTATTTTCTTGCGAAATAGAAGCAACCTTAAGAATCATGACAAACACCATGAATAAGAATATTATTCACATTTTTTACTGATCATGTTCTGTATTACATTTTCACTCAACAATTCATAAGTCTTACTGACTTTGAAATAGTTAAAAGAAATAATAAAAGCAGAATGGATTGCGATCAGAAAGTGTAAGTCATGACATTTCAAATACATATGATTCCCTAGTAAAAAAAAGCATTCAACAATTCATAGGTTAACACATGAGTTTGGTTAGATCTTCTAGTTTTTCATTGTCTTCAAAAGCTGATTGATAGATGGTAGGAGACTCAATGTCATCCACATTTGTAGTCAACCGTTTGGTGTAGCAAAACCACAGACCAACCATCATTTTTTATATCTTTTGAGTAGAACACTTGAATCGCTTCTGATGCAAGAATAAATGGCTCATCATTCACGTTGTCTTTGTTCTTTAATTTTCCTAAATTAACCATGATCAGGTTTGAAGCAGGATCTATTTTGCAACCATTGATCTTATCCTCGACTTTTACCCAATCATAATAAAAAACTGTTTGTTTGAAATCAATGTAATCCAACTTAAGTATCTTCTGAATGACTCCATAATACATTGTTTTTGCTTCCTTATAATTTTTATCTTTACCACTCGCTCTAAATTTTGTAATTGCTCTCATGCATACACCGCTATCCTGTGTTACCGTATGTTCTTCCTACATTTTCATGGAAAATAAAAACCCATTCACTTGGTACTTCTTATAACTAAGCTACATGAACTTCGCCCCGTGTATTAGCCTCCAAAGAGTTGGGTCTACATCACTGCAATTCAACAACTACATAAAAAACAAGAAGAAAAATCAAGCATGTTCACGGAGGTGTATTGCAAACTTATAAACACATGAAATACTTTAGATGATGTAATACCTCATTACGTAACCATATAGTAAAAGGTTTAATGACTTTGACAGTTGTACCTCTGCCTCGTGGTTGAAATTTAGTGCTTTTCACATATGAGTTGTACCTTCTATACGTAGATAACACATACGGAATGAATATATAAATTGAATTAAAAAATGGGAATTTGAAACCTACTTCATGAACTTACTTCTTCCATGGATCCTATCCATCAAACTTATTTAGGACCATCTACACACTTGTTCGAATTGCACTCGGGTTAACGTTATATCTTTACCATTATCCAAAGGTAACTCACTCATCGTCCTCGTCTTAAAATGCTTCGCGGGTATGTTTATGGTTGCCATAACCTCTGATTGGGATATAGTCCATCCAATAAAGGCTAGCTTCTTGTATGATATATCCTTCTGCAATACACCCATCAATGTATCTTTTGTTGCGCACATACCCTTTATATGTTTTCATCAACCTATGATTGTTATCAATTATAACTTGCATACGATAGCCATGTACATAACTTGAATTAGTTATTTACCATTCAAAAGGATACATCCATCTATATCTGACAGGGAAACCAACCAATGCTTGATCGACTAAATGAACCATAACATGGATACTGATATCAAAAAATGCAGGTGGAAAATGTTTTTCAAAAACACACATTTCTTCCACCAACATAGCCTTTTCTTTTATAAGTTGTTCCCTATTGATCACCTTTGAGCACAAAATTTTAAAGAATAGATTAATACGATGAATATCATTTCGTAGATCCTTATGTTGTGTATAAGTATGTTGAAGCAATACCGGAAGTAGATGTTGCATTATGATGTGGTAATCATGTGACTTTATATTTCTTAGTTCGAGAGGATTGATGCTCACATTGTTGCGGAAGTTAGAGGAGAATTTGTCAGGTACTTTCAAAATTTTCAATATGGTGCAAAATCTTATCTTTTCTTCTCTGCTCAAGGTGAAAGTTGCCTTTGGTATGATTGTTTTTTTGGTTTTGGGATCTACCATCACCCACAGCTTTTGTTTTATAGCCATGGTTTTCATATCCTTGCGTGCATTGATAACGTCTTTTGACTTCTCTTTATGGTCCATAATGGTGCTGATGAGATGCTCTGCGACATTCTTCTCCGTATGCATAACATCAATATTGTGTCGAGTCATATTTGCTTTCCAATATGGTAAATAAAAAAATATGGACCTCCTATACCAAGTAGAAACATTGTCACCTTCTTCAACGGTTGACTTTTTCCTTTTTCGACCAACTTCTTTGTGTTTACCGATTTTCATTTTGACATTCGCTACTCTCTTTTCAACTTCAAAACCATTCAATGGCCTTTTAGGACGACTAAGTTCTTGTTCATTGTTGAAATTTTTCTTGTCGTAACGAAACCTGTGTCCATTAGGAAGGTACATTCGTTGTCCCATAAAACACATCTTCTTACTTTCAGGAAGATAATAAGAACAAGTGTTTTCCCCACAAACGGGACATACAAAGTAACTGTGAGTTGTACATCCCGATAAAGTCCCAAGAGCAGGGTGATCGATGATCTCCCACAATACCCTAGCTCCCATTATAAACTCGGATTTATTTGATGAATTATATGTAACAACTCCTTCCCATAACTGCTTTAACTCATCTACCAACAGCTCTAAATAAACATCAATATCCTTCCCCGGTTGTTTTGGCCCAGAAATCAACATTGTTAACATTGAAAACTCTCGTTTCATGCACATTGACGGAGGAAGATTATACAGTACTACAATTACCGGCTAACAACTGTAAGGGTTAGTAAGAGAAGCATTCGGGCAGAAACCATCTGTTGCTATTCCAAGTGTGACATTTTGTGGCTCGCCTGCGAATGTTTTGTCAAAAGAATCCATGGCTTTCCATTGAGAAGTGTCACATGGATGACGCATTACATTTGGATCAGACATGGCACGACCATGTCAGGTCATTGCATCTGCTATCCGTGGTACAATATACAATCTCTTTAATCTGGAAAATAATGGAAAATGTCTTAATGTCTTTCAAGCTACTTTGGTTCCTTTTCTCTCACCGTTAAAAGATGTCCTATATCTTGGTTCATTGCAATTTGTACAAGAAATTCTATTTACATCATCTTTCCAGTACAACATGCAATCACCGATGCATGTGTCATAAGTTTTCTAATTCATCCCAACTTGCTTAATGAACTTCTTCACGTCATGGTATTTTGTCGGTTACCTTCGGGAAGTAAATCCTTCATTAGTTCGAGTGGTGCAATCACACCATTATCTGAGAAACTGTATTGGGTCTTCAAGCTATTTAGTTTCACAATGGCATACAACTTCGTTATCCTTTTTGGACATGAAGCATACAGTGGCTCTTTTGCGCTTTCATAAAGTGGTGTATAATTCTTAATTTCATTGGCCTGCCAATTGCCGTCATCCGTACACTGCTCTCCAACATTAGCATGATCAAACAACGGATTTTCAGGTTGAAAATCATGAAATATATTTGCATCATTGACTAGATCTTCCATCACAATATGTTCAGCCTCGTTGGTACTTCTGGCATTACTAATTGGTTGCTATTTTCCCATCTCCACCCTTTTTCCCCATGAAAATACCACACGCTATATGATTGGATAAAACCTCATCTAAGAAAATGAAAATGAATTTCATCTAATCTGAACGTCTTCATATTTTGGCACCGATTGCAAGGGCATAAATACACTCTTTTCTTATCACCGTTTTCTTCAACAAAACAAATAAACATGTTCACCCCCATCAATATTGTATGGAGATCTTTGATTAGATTCACTTATCCACTTTTTGTCTATACTGAATGGCATGTTGCCTGCCAATAATTCAAAAACTGTTACAACTTACAAATCACATCAATCATTGGTTGTTTTCATTGGCAAGTTGTTTTTTTCATCTACCACTAGATCACAAATGGGACCACCCCCTTCACACATGCCTGTATCTTTCCCGGCTAAAACATAAAGGAATTTTCAGGCCTTAGCGAGCCTAGTATGTTTAGCTAGGTTCAGTACATTTTTCTAGGTTCAGTACATTTTCAGGCCTTAGAAAGTTAGTTTCAGTACAGTTGTCTAAGTCCGATGCATGAAAAGTAAATAAAACTAGCTAATTTTTGTGTATTGTTCAGCACATGAATTAACTAGTTAACCTAAAACTAGTTTTATTTACAGGAATGAGTATGACAGTTTAACAAACAAAATTCAAGGTTCATATTCTACATATCCAGTATCATTACTAGCTAATACAAGCAAATAGATCAAATAATGTGTGCACTAACCATGGTGTAATATGACCAACCGCGAAAACAAAACTTTGTTCAACGTTCAACCTTGCTTTGTAACCGCCCATAGGTAAAAACCAATAAATAGCTCTCCGGCCTACAACGTGTTGAGCATGAATTGAAACAATAGCGCAAAAAATATCGATTACTAGAAATTGAATCAAACCAAAATTTTACCAGCAATAGATACGCACGATTTGCAGACAATGACAAAGAAGCAGATTTGAGCAGACAACTATCGGATTTCTATAATTTTTTGGGAGCGATTTTCAGAAATGCAAATAGAGCATGGGATACAATATTAGACTAGGGAAATAAAAAAAAAGGGAGGAAGAGAACCTGAGAGGATTAAAAATTTGTAGGGATGGGTGTGCTTTTTCGGCCAAAAGTTTTACACAAAAAAGGCACGAATTTGAAACTGCCAACAGTCGAATCAAATTAACCGATCTGGAGCATTCACGATGTACAGTCAGATTTGAGGTGCTTAGGGTGGTGCGGATCACAAACTGTTATTTGATACGGATCTGAGCATTATCAAATTTGATACGGCTATTAACCGAATTGTATGCCCGCATCCTTGTGTGCCAAATTCGCTGATATGGTGTAGTGTTGGTAACCGCTTTTGTTGTCTGGACACAGGATTGTGTCGGGCTTTATTCCATCTGAACCGAAAGCAATCAGCATTGATGAAGCAATGTGATCAAAAGTCCAAGCGAATTAGATTGGGCTATCTGCGATCTGAATCAACAAGGTGGGAATGATATGCTGTGTCAATACGATCAGTTGATATATGTGGGGTCAAGACTCGACCCGAAGCCTTAGATCTGACTTGAGTACATGTATGCAAAGTTAATGGTGATGCGCTTCAGGAAATTCGACACGGCCCGAGTGGTGTGATCCGACGACAAAGTGATGAAGCCATCCGACCCGAATGGTCTGATCCGATCCGGATTCTTCATGCATGCAAATGCTATGTTTCTCCAATACTTCATTGCTTCATCCGAGCGATTACCGAAAAAATTAAATTAATAAAATAATAAAAAAATAATATTAAAAAAATTAAATATAAATAAAAAATAAAAAAAAAAATAAAATTAAAAATAATAAAATTAAATAAAAAAAATTAATAAAAAAAAAAAAATAAAAATAAATAATAATAAAAAAATAAAAAATTAATAAAAAAAAAATTAAAAAATAAATTAAAAAAAATAATAAAAAAAAAATTAAAAAAAAAAAAATAAAAAATATTAAATTAATTAAAAAAATAAAAATTAAAAAAATAAAAAATTAAATAATAAATAAAAAAAATTATTAAATAAAAAATATAAAAATAATATAAAATTAAAAAAATTAATAAAAATTAAATAAAAATTAAAAATATAAAAAAAAAAATAAATTATTAAAAAATTAAAAAAAAAAAAAAATTAAAATAATTAATAAAAAAATTAATAAATAAATATTAAAAATATAAAAATTAAAATAAAAAAAAATAAATTAAATAATAAAATAAAATAATAAATAATTAATTTATAATAAAAAATAAAATTAATAAATAAAATAAAATAAAATAATAAATATAAAAAAAATAAATTAAAAATAAAAAAATTAAATATTACCGATACATACTGTACAACACTCTAAGGTATCATATCAAACGGTATAAAGATACGGAGGTGGGGAAGGTGTGCATGTCATAATGATGGCAAAAAATCAAGCATAGCATCCATCCTCACATCTCTCACTCAGTGCGTAAAGCATACGATATCCACCACTTCGATCACCCAACATTCCTTGCTACGATCACTTTGCCCCATGAAGTCATAAATGGCTTCACTGCACTGATAACGTAGCCACTAATTCCTCGCTATGTCCACTTGCCCCATGGAGTTATTCACCCCATCTGCGCTGGCTCATAGCCTTACTAATCCTTACTATGTCCACTTGCCCCATGGAGTTATTCACCCCATCTGCGCTGGCTCATAGTCTTACTACGCATCACCTTGCCCCTCAGGTCATAATGACCCTACTGCACTGATAACGTAGTCTTGCTACCATCACTTTGCCCCTCAGGTCATAATGACCCTACTGCACTGATAAGTAGCCCATCATTCATTCTTAGTGGTGAATCGAAGTTATGAACGTCGACAACTCCTTAGCACACGTCCCGCAGCAAAGTCCAACCATGAAGTGAACTCATTGGTTCCCAACTGGTTCCGGGATCCTGAGCTCTAACTTCCATTTGGACTACCTTTGCATCTCGGGTTATTGGTCATCATAATCGAATCGGATCGGATCAGCCTTCACATTCTTTGTCGGATCGGATCGCCCTCTGCGTTCGGATCGGATCGCGCTTCTTCCATTGGATCGGGTCGTGGTCCTCCAGCTCGCGGCTCCTTTTTCCTTATTCGGATCGGTATCACCACTTCGGATCGGATCGGGTTGCTTCGTCTGGATCGGGTCGGGCCTTCTGATCGGGTCGGATCGTTTCGCCTAGTACCCATCGACTCGCGAACGCTCCACCCCTTCTGGTTCGGATCGGAAGTACTTGTTGGTTCGGATCGCGCCTCCCCTACCGGATCGTGCCACCCAACTTAAGTCGTGACCAACTCCTTTAGACGGATCGTGACGCCCATGCTAGAACGGTTCGGGTCGCGCTTTCCCCCACCGATCCGATCCGGATTCTGGGTCATTTCCTGCATGTTTCCTGCGACTGTTTTTACGCCATTCGACGGCGTTTTTGACCAATCTAACACTTCTAAACAACCCAAAAGCATACCATACAGTCATAGCAACATGTAGTGTCAATCCCAAACATCAAAACATAAACCATAGCATATGAAATGGATCAAACATACCCAAAATCCCATACCTCCCCCTAAGCATGTTTAGGTGAAACCAATGATATGATTAGCAAAACTTAACCAAACGGAACCAAATTTCTAACAGAAGTTTAAAATATCATTCCGAATTTTATAAACATTTTTCCAGAATTTTATCATGTTTAAATTCGCTAATTACCACTAATCAACCCTAATTAGCCATAATTAGTGTAAAACTAAGCAAATCACTCACCTTAGCCACAAAACAAACTAAGATCTGAAATAATGCTCTGATTTGATGCGAATCCCAATGCTAACAGCAGCTCCAAGGTTGATTAGGTGAAGATCCTCCTCGATTAGGGGTTGCTAAGCCAAATCCTTAACCTAAAGGTGATTTGGAGGTGATTTAGAGGTTAGAGGCCATTTTTAGGGATCCTTGGTGATAAGTGGAGGCTAGAAAACTGAAATGGAATGATTCTCCATCTCATTTCAGCCCTCCCATAACCCTAATCCCGAAATGGGTTATGGGCCTACTCACTAATCACCCGATTTGGCCCGGTTAAGCAGTCTTTCACCCTCCAAACCTTGTTTCAGCCATATCTCCCAAACGGTAAGTCCGTTTGGCTAATGTGACCACTCTACGGAAAGAGAAACCATCAAACGAATCTAATGGAAGTGGTTTCAGGTCAAAATTCCTTTCCAATCAAAAGTTATGGCCAAAACAGTACCAACTAGGGGCAAAATGGTCATTTAAAAATCGACAAAAATCATGAACATGGGAAATGACTCTAATAGATGTTTCCCAAAGTTACATGACCATACGACTTCACACGGGAAAGAAATAAATATTCTACAATCCTATGATGTGTAGAATACGGGTCATTACACTCTCCCCCCCTTAAGAAATTTCGCCCCCGAAATTCCCTAGTCCAAACATACACAAAGGTTCCCACATGCCTATCAATCATAAAACAACCATCGACATGCAAAACAAGCAAAACAAGTCTATCCTAGCATGCAGAATAACTAAATCGCAAAGTAAATCTTACCAGGCAAAGAGTTCTGGATAAGCCTTCCTAATGTTCTCCTCTGTCTCCCAAGTACAATCATTCTCGTTCTCGCCCCACTGAACCTTGACTAGCTTCACCGACTTCCTTCGAAGTTGCTTTGTATCGTGCCCCACAATACGAATCGGCTTGCGGTTCCCAACCGCCTCGGGTTCTACTCCGAAGTCCTCTAACTGATCAGGTGAAATAGTCACATTTGGGTCGTGAACGAACTTCCTTAGTTGGGAAACATGAAATACATTGTGAACTCCCGCCATTTTCTCTGGTAAGCCAACTCTATATGCCAAATTCCCGACTAATTCAAGAACAGGGAATGGGCCAACAAATCTTGGTGCCAACTTGCCTCTCCTGCCAAATCGTATCACGCTCTTCAACGGAGAGATCTTGACAAACACCAAGTCACCAACGGAGAATTTCAAGTCTCTTCTCCTCTTATCAGCATAACTCTTCTGCCTATCTTGGGCAGCTTTCATTCGTTGCTGGATGATCTTAATCTTGTCCGAGGTTTCTCTCACCACATCTGGTCCAAGCACAAACTTCTCGCCAGTCTCTATCCAACATGATGGTGAGTTGCACGGTCTTCCATACAAAGCTTCAAACGGAGCCATACCGATACTGGATTGGTAGCTATTATTATATGCAAACTCTACTAGATGCAAATGGTCATCCCATGATCCACCAAAATCCAATATACAAGCTCTCAAGAGATCTTCCAATATACGATTCACCCTCTCCGTCTGACCGTCGGTCTGAGGATGATATGCGGTACTGAGATGTAATCCTGACCCTAGAGCCTTTTGTAAGCTTTTCCAAAACCCACTAGTGAACAACGGGTCTCGGTCACTCACAATGCTTTTGGGTACTCCATGAAATCTCACTACCCACTTCATATACAATTCTGCCAACTTAGCTGCCGTTCTGGTCGATTTGACTGGTATAAATCTTGCGCTTTTAGTCAATCGATCCACAATTACCCAAATGCTATCATATCCCGATCTAGTCCTTGGTAAGCCATCGATGAAATCCATCGAAACTTGCTCCCATTTCCATTCAGGAATTTCTAATGGTTGCAACAACCCACTAGGCTTCTTTTGCTCGGCTTTAACTAGCTGGCAATTCATGCACTTGGATATAAACTTCCCAACGTCTCTTTTCATCCCTTCCCAGTAATAAGTCTGCTTCATATCTCGATACATCTTGTTACCACCGGGGTGTATAGTCAGTTTTGAGTGATGACATTCTCTAAGCACTTCATCCCTTAATCCATTTATGTTGGGCACAACTAGTCTCCCATTCTTTCGAAGCCATCCATCTCGATCAAGCCCATACACATTCATCTCCTCATCGATACCCATTTCTAACTTGGAGATGATTTCCAATAGATTAGGATCGTCCCTCTGGCTGGAACCAATCCGCTCTATCAAAGTAGGTCTGACCGTCAAACTAGCTAGCATAATTGGATCCAACTCGCACCTTGGTCTGAAATCAAAACCCGCGATGTACTCCAGTTGCTTCCATTCAAGAAACATCGCCCCTAAGCTGGCATGTCTCCTACTCAAGGCATCGGCTACCGCGTTACCCTTCCCAGGTGTATACGCTATATCAAAATCATACGAAGCCAAGAACTCTAACCATCTCTGCTGACGGAGATTCAGATCCTTCTGAGAGAAAAGATACTTTAACGATTTATGATCGGTAAACAACTCGAATCTTTCTCCCAAGAGATAGTGTCTCCACATCTTCAGCGCAAATACAATCGCTGCCAATTCCAAATCATGGGTAGGATACTTTTTCTCATGCGGCTTTAGCTGTCGACTAGCATAAGCTACAACCCTACCTCCTTGCATCAATACTGCACCCAATCCGGTACCACAAGCATCTGTGTATACCGTCATCTCTTCATTCCCTTTAGGAATGACTAACACTGGCGCACGCGTCAACCTCTCCTTTAGACTCTTGAAGGCATCCTCACACACTCCGTCCCAGACGAAGGACCGATTCTTCTTAGTCAACCGAGTCAACGGTGCTGCTATCTTGGAGAAGTCTTGGATAAACTTACGATAATATCCAGCTAATCCCAAGAAACTTCTTACATCTGTTGCATTCTTGGGTGTAGGCCAATCCTGTACCGTAGCCACCTTCGCAGGGTCCACGGCAATACCACTCTCGGAAACAACATGACCCAAGAATCTTACTTCCCTTCTCCAAAAATGACACTTAGAGAATTTCGCTTTCAATTGGTGTTTCCTCAACACCTCCATCACCATCCTCAAGTGCCCCTTGTGTTCCTCTTCTGTCCTTGAATAAACAAGGATATCATCCACGAACACAAGAACAAACTTATTCAACTGATCTCTGAATACTCGATTCATAAGATCCACAAAGTAGGCTGGTGCATTGGTCAACCCAAATGGCATAACCAACCACTCATAAAATCCAGACGGCGTCCTAAATGCCGTTTTCGGAACACTCTCATCTGCTACTCGAAGCTGATGAAATCCTGTCGCGAGGTCCAACTGGGAGAACACTCTAGCTCCTTCCAGCTGATCAAACAAATCGTCTATCCGCGGTAGAGGATACTTATTCTTCCTCGTTACCTTATTCAACTCGCGATAGTCCACACACAAACGAAGGGAACCATCTGCCTTAGTGGCAAATACAACTGGTGCTCCCCACTCGGAGACACTCCTTCTAATCAATCCCTTCTTCAAAAGATTGCTGACTTGCACCCCGAGCTCTCTCTGCTCCTTTGGTGCCATACGATGAAGTGGCATCACTATAGGTCTGGCATCTTTCACTAAATCAATACGGAACTCAATCTCTCGGTGTGGTGGAAGCCCGGTCACCTCCTCGAAGACGTCCGGATACTGGCCAACCACGGGCACATCTGACAACTCATCCTGCGGGATGTCGAGGGAATTTACAAAACTAGCCATAACCCCATCACTAGGTAGACTACCAAACACTACCCTCCGCCCATCATCCGCCCTCACTGTCACCAAAAAGCCCTCACAGTCTACCACCACCCCGTATCTTTGGAGCCAATCGACTCCCAATATAATGCCATACCCAGTAAAGCCCAAAACAAAGCAATCACATACAAACATACATCCATGACTCGATAAGACCAAATTCCTGCAAATCATACTAAGGCTAGTCGAACCACCAATCGGGTTCGTCACAACTAATTGTCTATCGACTATCTCGGGTTCCAGTCCCAACCTATCTACCAGGTCACTAGATATGAAGGAACGGGAAGCCCCAGTATCAAACAAAACTCGAACTGGTATATCATAAACAGAAAGCATACCTTGAATAACAACATTCTTTCCTTTCTCCGCCGCAGTTGGGGCATTCGACGAAGAAGGAATAGCATCAAGAGCATATGCTTTCACAATCTGCTTCTCCTTAAGAGGTTGCGGACACTTGTCTTTCTGATGTCCCACTTGATCACAGTTGTAGCACTTCCTTTCCGCTGGCTTGGCCCGACATTCCTTAGCATAATGGTCTTTCTTTCCACAGCTGAAGCACTCAACATCCTTCTTGCTCTTTTTCTGGCCACCTTTAGATTGGTCCTGCTTCCTCTTATTCTGAGAGCTATTCTTGCCCCCACCGCCTGCTTGCGGCTTTGGTCCTTCTGCAGATGCAGCCTCAGTCTTCGACTTAGGGTAAAGACTCTCTGATCTCAAAGCTTTTCCCACGATCGATTCAAAAGTCTCATCGATGTGGTTGATAAGCCTCTCCCCCAAGTACCCATCCAGGCCAGTAATGAACTTCTCATTCTTCTTCTCAGGAGTATCAATAAGAGACAGTCCATACTTCGACAAAGTGTCGAACTCAGCAATATAATCGGAAACTGCCCTCCCATTCTGCTTGAGTTCCAAGAAACTCTTGAACAACACTGACTTCTGGGCAGCTGGGATAAACTTCTCGCTAAAGCGAGCCTTGAACTGGACCCAAGTAACCTGGTCCTCTGGAGTAGCTGTTCTAATGGCATTCCACCAATTCATCGCTCGCCCTTGCAGCTGACGAGACGCTAGCCTTCTCTTCATCGCATCCTCAAGACCCAAGTCATCAAAGATACGGTCACAGCTATCCATCCAGTCTTGAACATCCGTGGCCGACTCCGTTCCGTGGAACGGCTTCCCACCAAGATTAGTGTAATCTTTGCACAACTTGGCGAAATCGACCCTAGGCGCCTGCACTACTGGGCCAACACCAACTCCGGGATTGGGAATTGCCCCTTGCACTTCTCTGAGCATGTCTCTCATGAGGTTAGTAAACACAGCCCTCATGTCAGCGGCATTCCCTTGGTTGGTCCCTCTACCAGCACCCCTCGTCTCTCGGCTCATCGTTAATCTGTAAAAAGGGAAACGATTAACGACCCCATAGTGGTGCTAGTGCAGTGCGACTTCATTCTTATACTACTAATAGTATATACATACATAGCTTTTGAAAACCAAAGTAATCACAAATACGTTCTCTCATATACGTACTAACTCTCCCTAGTGTCTTTCCCTAGGTTAACTACGCAACCTAGAGCTCTGATACCAAGTGTGACGCCCCGCCCGCACCAACCGACATTTACTCCAAAAGTGCGCTGTACACATGTCCAGTTAGCACGGAACGGGTCGCCAAAAGGAAAAGGAAGAAGAAAATGAACATACAAAGAACCTGTAGAATGTCTCACAGCGCATAGAACCAAAATATAATAGTAACGTACTTGACATAAAACAGGAGAGACAGTGCATAAGCTGAAAGTCAGAACTAAACATCATAGCAGCGGAAATCCAAAACACAGCTTATTACAACTTTCAAACTGTCTCAAAGCAAGGTAAGATAAATGAGGTACACTACTAATGCCCAAGTAGCGACCACCAACGACACAGGGAGAATGTGTATATATTTATATATCATACGTGGAAGCCTCCTGCCCGCCTCCGAATCAGCTACTCGCGCACCACCAGCTAACCTGTCTCTAGTCTGCTCGTGTGAGCACCCAGAGTAATAAGAGGAGACATAAAACTCTGGGTCAGACATAAAGCCTGGTATGAGCGATAAGCATCTAAAGCGAACAATAACAGGTAGACTAAAACATACCTGAACCTAGACCTGCAACCAAAGAGTTAGCACTACATACTGTACAACACTCTAAGGTATCATATCAAACGGTATAAAGATACGGAGGTGGGGAAGGTGTGCATGTCATAATGATGGCAAACAATCAAGCATAGCATCCATCCTCACATCTCTCACTCAGTGCGTAAAGCATACGATATCCACCACTTCGATCACCCAACATTCCTTGCTACGATCACTTTGCCCCATGAAGTCATAAATGGCTTCACTGCACTGATAACGTAGCCACTAATTCCTCGCTATGTCCACTTGCCCCATGGAGTTATTCACCCCATCTGCGCTGGCTCATAGCCTTACTAATCCTTACTATGTCCACTTGCCCCATGGAGTTATTCACCCCATCTGCGCTGGCTCATAGTCTTACTATGCATCACCTTGCCCCTCAGGTCATAATGACCCTACTGCACTGATAACGTAGTCTTGCTACCATCACTTTGCCCCTCAGGTCATAATGACCCTACTGCACTGATAAGTAGCCCATCATTCATTCTTAGTGGTGAATCGAAGTTATGAACGTCGACAACTCCTTAGCACACGTCCCGCAGCAAAGTCCAACCATGAAGTGAACTCATTGGTTCCCAACTGGTTCCGGGATCCTGAGCTCTAACTTCCATTTGGACTACCTTTGCATCTCGGGTTATTGGTCATCATAATCGAATCGGATCGGATCAGCCTTCACATTCTTTGTCGGATCGGATCGCCCTCTGCGTTCGGATCGGATCGCGCTTCTTCCATTGGATCGGGTCGTGGTCCTCCAGCTCGCGGCTCCTTTTTCCTTATTCGGATCGGTATCACCACTTCGGATCGGATCGGTTTGCTTCGTCTGGATCGGGTCGGGCCTTCTGATCGGGTCAGATCGTTTCGCCTAGTACCCATCGACTTGCGAACGCTCCACCCCTTCTGGTTCGGATCGGAAGTACTTGTTGGTTCGGATCGCGCCTCCCCTACCGGATCGTGCCACCCAAATTAAGTCGTGACCAACTCCTTTAGACGGATCGTGACGCCCATGCTAGAACGGTTCGGGTCGCGCTTTCCCCCACCGATCCGATCCGGATTCTGGGTCATTTCCTGCATGTTTCCTGCGACTGTTTTTACGCCATTCGACGGCGTTTTTGACCAATCTAACACTTCTAAACAACCCAAAAGCATACCATACAGTCATAGCAACATGTAGTGTCAATCCCAAACATCAAAACATAAACCATAGCATATGAAATGGATCAAACATACCCAAAATCCCATACCTCCCCCTAAGCATGTTTAGGTGAAACCAATGATATGATTAGAAAAACTTAACCAAACGGAACCAAATTTCTAACAGAAGTTTAAAATATCATTCCGAATTTTATAAACATTTTTCCAGAATTTTATCATGTTTAAATTCGCTAATTACCACTAATCAACCCTAATTAGCCATAATTAGTGTAAAACTAAGCAAATCACTCACCTTAGCCACAAAACAAACTAAGATCTGAAATAATGCTCTGATTTGATGCGAATCCCAATGCTAACAGCAGCTCCAAGGTTGATTAGGTGAAGATCCTCCTCGATTAGGGGTTGCTAAGCCAAATCCTTAACCTAAAGGTGATTTGGAGGTGATTTAGAGGTTGGAGGCCATTTTTAGGGATCCTTGGTGATAAGTGGAGGCTAGAAAACTGAAATGGAATGATTCTCCATCTCATTTCAGCCCTCCCATAACCCTAATCCCGAAATGGGTTATGGGCCTACTCACTAATCACCCGATTTGGCCCGGTTAAGCAGTCTTTCACCCTCCAAACCTTGTTTCAGCCATATCTCCCAAACGGTAAGTCCGTTTGGCTAATGTGACCACTCTACGGAAAGAGAAACCATCAAACGAATCTAATGGAAGTTGTTTCAGGTCAAAATTCCTTTCCAATCAAAAGTTATGGCCAAAACAGTACCAACTAGGGGCAAAATGGTCATTTAAAAATCGACAAAAATCATGAACATGGGAAATGACTCTAATAGATGTTTCCCAAAGTTACATGACCATACGACTTAACAAGGGAAAGAAATAAATATTCTACAATCCTATGATGTGTAGAATACGGGTCATTACATAGTTTATGTTCGAGTTCTTGGCTTTGGGTGCCTTGGTTACAAAGCAGGCTAACAATGTTTTGGATGCCAAAAAGAGAAAAAGCATTGTTAACTTCTTGTTTAATATTTTTAGGGCCCTCATCTTCACTCTTCAATTGGAAGTGACTTAAAACATCATAGGGCTGACAATTAGAACCGAGAACCGAAAACCCGAACCGACCCGAACCGACCCGAACCCAAACCGAACCCGATGGGTCTCGGGTTGGGTCTAGGTGATGTAAAATGCCATCAAGACCCGATAAAATCCGACCCGCATAGACCCGACCCAAAAAACCCGACCAAAAAGCATTGAAATGTATGTATTTTTAGTGTTATTATTCAACCGGACCCGAACCGACCCGACCCGACCCGTAGCTCGGGTCGGGTCCAGATTTTTGAAATGCATAGTTTATACCCGACAAAACCCGACCCGCCTAGAACCGAGACCCGACGGGTCGGGTCCGGGTCCATCGGGTCGGGTATAATCACCACCCCTAAAACATCATGGCCTAGAAGGAAAGATTTTGCTGGATATCATAATGATCTTAATTTTCTTCTCTAAATATATGGTTAAGAACTAGAAAAAAGTGGGGGTTAAGGTGAACTGTGATACATTAATATTTTCATGCCTTCGAATCTATGTATTACATCAGTATACCATCTTAGTTCATGTTGCTTATTACCCTGCTATACTAAGTACATGAAGGACATCTCAGAGTTTTCAAATGGCCAAGCATGTAAACCATTTTTGAGAAAGACGAAGCTCATACTATCTTGAAAGATTTAGCTCTCAGGTATGTGACTACATTAACCAAACAAATTCTTCTTAACTACATTTACTTTATTAACATTCAAAGCTCTTTTAAGCGTTGACTCAAAGATTCTTGTATTCTTGAACCATAAAAAGCTTTGTAGGGTGTAGGATCTATCTAAACATATGGCTCATGCTAGTTTACAACATGAAAAAGTATATTAATATACTAGTTAGTAATTCCGAATAAATATTGGTCTTAACTATTAATGCATGTATATGACAAATTTTATTGCAAGTCCTGTCTACATTATCTGCATTTTTTCAAAAATTTAGAGGACAAGGATTTGAAAGCATGAAAAATGAAATAAAAGAATTCGTAGACGAAGTTCCATTAAGGCTAATTTTGCGAGAAATTATAATATTTTTTTGGGTAATAGCTTTAGTATTATCAAATAACCATAAAGATTGGCTCAATTTAAAAACTGAGATTGGCTTAGTTTAGAAACTGAGACTGGCTCAATTTCTAAACTGAGCCAGGCTTAGATTCGAAATGAGCCTGGCTCAGTTTAGAAACTGAAATTACAAATAATAGCTACAACACATCTTTATTATCTACACTGCTTAATTTTAAGCAACTCTACTTCCAAAATGTATCACCCCAATAAACACTTCCACTTTCTAAAGTGGATAATACAACTCATGATCCTTCATCGTGTGTGTACGTACACCACATTTATCATTACCTTTAAAAATATTATTATAATGATAGACTATTACTTTTCTTGGTTTGGCACAAATTGTAGTTTATGTATATGTTCAAATAAAAATACACAGATCCTACATACATTTATACAAACATGTAGTTCTAAAGTTACATTACAATATTAAAATGTACAATAATTAAGGGAATTTCCAGAAAATATTTCTGATGGTAGACTTCTATATTTAAGGGAAAAAACATAATTCTGCCTGGTAGAGACATTTATATGAATAATACTTTGGAAGTAAAAACATGGAGACATCAAAAAAAAAAAAAAGAACGCAAGTTGCACTAATGAACTAGGGAAAGTATCAAACAACACTAAGCAGATGTGTAACATTATTTTAAAAAATAAACATTTTCCCTAAAACGTAAATAATATCTTATACAAGCAAAAAAGTTCACACTGATTTGCACTCACATTTGATCTGCTACTCCCTTAGTATCAGAAAATAATTGAATTTGAAAGCTTATGCCTGTGCCATTAAAAAAAGTCTACATGAGGAATGATAAGAATAAATTGTAGTGAAATACAATATTTTGCTAATTTAACTAAGTTTTAGAATTTTACACATCATTGAGTATACATGATCTTTGCTTTAGCAGCAATTATGCAGCTATAAAAGTTGTTGCTGCAGAAGTAGCAACAGGGGAGGGTATTTGAATGTTAATCTTGTACGTAAGCAAAAATATGTAAATCTTAATATTAAATGATATTCTACTAGTGTTTTTGTTGTTAACATGTCATGCTTTCTTATACTATATCTATTTACGCTATGTTAATTTATTACGTTATATATGTTAATTCTCATTATTTGTTAAGTGTTTAGTAGGTACAATAGCTTGCTTCGCTTATGGAGCTTGCTTTTGCGCTAAAATGCTAAAAACAAGCAAATATGCTTTATAACGGTAATAAAAGGTGTGTATCTTGGATTAAATACCGTATTCGGGTGGTATTTATTTATTTCCTCTAGCTTGGGATGCCTCATCATATAAATGAAATATTTATTAATATATGTATATACATATGTGTGTGTGTGTATGTGTGTGTGTGTGTGTTTGTAAATTTTTCCGATCGAGCCACGCAAAGGAGACGCTGTCGAAATTTTCTGCAAATTCGGGCTATAGAATTTTTTTTTTGAATTTTAAAGTTCTATAACTTATTTTCTTTCTAACAAGGTGAAAACTAAAGAAATGTTTATAAGTAGTGGTACTTTGTAAACCTGTAGATATAAGTACAAGTCTATGCGACGTTTCCTTTTTTAGGACGGAAAGAGCTGAGTCGGGAAGAATGTAATGACTTGACAGTTTCAACGTTTTTAAAATACGAAGTTAGCTAAGAGCTAACATTTTAAAATAATATTTACAACTTGAATTGTAATTGAGGTCAAAAATTTAATTTATTTTAGAGTGACCTGATTTCTGAATATAAGATTTAATATGAATGTTTAAGTTGGATATAGAAATATTAAGCGATAGGATTACATTTAGAACCTAAACTACATGAGTTTGCAGTGTAACTAATCACCAAATATCACAATTCACAGTTAAAATATGTTGCGTCTACAATCTTCAAGTAGTATACAACCTACAACAAAAAGACAAGAATCTACGTTATCGTTTCCATTGACATAAACCATTGTTTGATTATTACTCAATAATTCATGGCAAGTTCTTATTGTTGACATCAACCTTGTCTACAGGTAATTAGCTTTTCTGGAGTGAAGACCATCAACAACAATGGACATGACTTTAATTATTATATGTATTATCATATTTGTTAATACTTATTGTTTAAACTTGTTTCTGAATGCCAGTGGTATGTGAATTTGCTGATTTTCTCAAATAACTGTTATCTAAATGGTTATGGAAAATACTTATGTGATTAATATGTTCTCTGTTATTTGAGATGATGATTATATGATTGATTATTGATTTAAATTAGACTTTTATACGATTGTTGTTGATTTTAATACGACTATTATATAACTGGTTGTTGGAAGTAATATAAGCCACTAACAACATATAATAGCATTTAAAATATGCTATAAAACAATCGACACATTTTAGTAGCATTTAAAACAAATTCAACTTAAAACCTGAGATTATAATAGCATAAAATAAATGCAACAAAAAGTTTTTAGTTGCACAAAATAAACGCTATAGAAAAGCAAAATGTGATCCACGTACAAACCTTCAACAACGTTTGGAAAACGCAACTATACAGAAGATTTGTCAGCGTTTATCAACGCAACAAAAAAACAAGACTTTTAGTTGCGGGACATGTAACAGCGTTCTTTAAAATGATACCAAAATGTTTTCGTAGCCTTTTTCAAACACTGCTGAAGGTCTTTTCTGGTGTAGTTTTGATTCCAAAACCTAGAATATTGCTAAACCCGTTGCACTTGAACAAAAATACTTCTTCTGTAGGTCGTGTGAAATATGTTGATTGCAAAACCTAGGTTAACACGCCATAAAAATCATTTATATGGTCATTTGGATCATCACCACCTTTAACAAATACACTAGTATTGTTAGTTAATTTTCAGAACCGTATTCCTTGGTATTAAATTTATATTCGTTAACAAAGAATAATTGATTCCCATGGCTAAATTTTTCAATCCTACATCTACAACACAATTTGTTGTATCAAAAACGTAATTAGAAAACCAAGTAGCGAATTCTTTGCTGATATTGTCGTTTGGATGTTGTGATTCATAAATACTGCAATTATAAAACAAATGTTACATTATGATCAAGATACACATGTGCATTTTTGTACATACACATGTATAGATGATATAAATGTGTTATGATGAACATAACTATATTACCTAACAAACGCTACAACTTCTGAGCAGTTGAAAAGAATACATGTGTGATACATGATAATCTCTATCATTCAACCATACTTCCACACATTTACCTACAGGTCGACCATGTTTTTAGAAAACAGATAAAGTCACTTGACAATCCTCTTATTCAATGCCTTCACCCTTACGCGTATCACTTTCAAATGATTTGTTTACATGGTCACTAAAATAATGAGAGAAAAAACAAAACTTCTTCGATGTATGATTTGCAAATCGAGCCTTCAACTCGAGCTTTCTGTCTCACTTTTTTCTTTAGACGATTTAAGTACTATTAATACTTATTTTAATTATTTTATACATTTGATTAAACCAATATTTAATGAACTAAATATAAATATACCTTTCAAATGGATACATGCATCAATATTGCACAGGCCCTCGAAGACGTGCTTCTAATGGAAGATGAATAGGTAATTGCTCCATAATGTTGGAAAAAAAACCTAAAGGGAATATATTTTTCAGTTTGCAGAGCAATATATTGGTTTCTTCCTCAAGTTTACATAGATGATCAATTTTTAATGTAGAAGAACAAAGCTCTTTACAAAACGGAGTAAGTCTATTACAACAGTCCGAACTTTTATGGGCAACAGTTCTTTGAAAGCGACGGGCAGCAAATTTTCCACCATAACGTGACAATCATGGCTTTTCATCCTGCTAAGTTTATTGTTCTTATATTTGACACATCTACGAAGATTAGAAGATGCACCATCCGGAAATCTTAATTCTTCCACCCATTTCAAAAGTATTTTAACTTGATTATTGTCTAGCTCATAGCACGCTTTTGTGTTTTTTGTCATTTGGCTTTATATGAAACTCAGGACGATTACATATTAATTCGATATCATGTCTTGATTTCAAATCATCTTTCATCTTTCCCTTGACATTCAAAATTGTATTGAACACATTATCAAACGCGTTTTTCCCATTATGCATCACGTCAATATTATGATGACTCGGGATATTTTTCCAAAGGCAACTCATAAATACGATTTATTTGCACCAATTCTGAATCGATGATTTACCTTGAATTTCAATTTGTTCTCTAGTTTCATGTAGCTTTGGATAATCCTTTATCATACATTATACTTCAAAACGATTTACTTAGTTTCGAAGTAATTTATATTTTCAAAAATACGCTCTTTTAATCTTAATACTCCAAAATCTCATTCTAAGGCATTTATAGCCTTATCTCTAATGAGGTATTATAATTTTGATGAGTCCTATCTCTTGTTCAAATATGTCGTACCTCATAGCTTTGTATAAACCAAAGCTCTGATATCACATGTAACGACCCGCCTTTTTGTCCGGTTCACGTTGGTAATTAAACCAACTTAAATCATTCAAACAGGCGGATGGTTATGATTACTAACATCTTTGAACAGAAATAATAGAACTTTGTATTTCATTACAGAAGTTTTACATCAGAGTTACTAATAATCGGAGTACACATAAGCTCAGAGGAAACAAAAATGCTCACGGCGGAAGAAGTAAAACCAAAATAAAGCACTAGCTCCAGATCTGAATCCAACTCTGATGATAAAACCTGCAAATTAAACTACTAGCAGCCCATGCAAAATTTATGGACGCCCAGAGTTTAGGTAGGAACAATAAACTCCAGGTCAGTCGTGAGACTGGTGTGAGAACTCAAAACAGTTATTATCTAAGGTTTATTATAATTTGGGAAAAATTCACCAGACCACGCCGCTAACGCGGAATGGGTTTACTCAATGTGAATTCCCGTGCATAGAAATCCGCAATGACTTTGGAAAATGAAGTTATCATATGCTCGTCCCATATCACACAATGCAAGCGCACACCAGATGTACGAGTTTTGTCTTATGATAACCAAAAATGCTTTAATATGTGAAAATCCTCTTTTAATATTGTCAATAGTGCATAGTGTTGAAACCATTTTGTAAATAATATAAATCTTAGAAAGCATAGTAACTATGACCATATACATAGTTTACAAACAAAGCGGAAGGTTCGTATTGGTTAATGAGTTTCCAACATGATGGTTCCAAGCACGAAAGATCAATCGAGGAAACAAAGCTAAGTATCTCCCGGTTAACATCCACACAGGGACACCGAATACATAGCGCAAAAGTATATATCTCGGTTAACATCCGAACATCAGACACCGTATATACTTTATTCCCTCAGGTTTCGAGGTAGATCTACCGCCGTAGCTTTCGATTTCAATACAGAGATTATGTATATGTTTACAACCTAACCGCTAGTTTACCATCAATACGGGTGTGAGGTTCGGTGATGTCACGATATACACAAAGCTACGCTTCAATAAGTCATGCTTTGATCATCACTATCTCATTTCATAACTCGAGTATGACACATTGACAATTCACGACATGTCACTAATTTCTTTCAATACATAACCCCTAAGTTCATATGTCTTAGAGACAAGAATAATTTATTGCCACAAATCCGATATATATTAACAGAAATCAGTGCTACGCAGTCAACTTCAATGTCAGATACACAATCCATACAAGTCCGTCCTGGGTCTGAACGGAACAACAATTCGAAAATATTCAAATATATTCAGAGCTCATGCCACTTAAAACCTCGTATTGGGTGATCGGCCCAAACGAGACATCAGCAGTCAATCCGAATATTTCGAAGACTCTCGGTCTTTACTTATCGCTTTCTAAGTCCTCAATTTCTTGATAACGTCGGATTATTACTTGGAATGGTTTTTGAACATATATTCGATCCCGGTCTTTCCAAGTAATAAGCACTTTTCAAACAGTAGTTATGTATTATACAAGTTTCGATTCAAATCTCCTTCCAAATCAATGTCAATTTATTTGCAAATAAATTGGATTCATTCAAATTTCATAAAACCTCGTTATCGCCTGAATCCTTTCATGAAATTCACACTACAACAAAATGACCCTATTACAACGGTGGAACACCGTTGTAATATACATTTTACAACGGTGGGCAAACCGTCGTGTATTAAGAAGTTGTAATAGACTAATATCTTTTACAACTTTTTTGCACTGTTGCAACACCGTTGTAATATGTATATTTTACAACTTTTTTCCACCGTTGTAATAAACTTTATTACAACAGTTATGCACCGTTGTAATAAAGTCTACTGCAACTGTTATGCACCGTTGTGATTGACATTTGGGTTTTTAAGAAAATAAATATCGTTTGCAACTGAAAAGAACAATACACTAAATATAGCAATACTCCATAAGCAAATCCTATATTACAATTATTTGCAAACTAATTTATTAAAATACTCAAATATTCAGTATTACAAACAATAAGTTTTAGACAACACCATTGTATTACAAACAATAATTCAAAATCTTCAACAAGTGCTACGATTTTTATAAGAACCGGAAATTTACATGATCCTTTGGCTTGTGAGACCTTCATACTCAACTTGTAATGCTTGTGGAAGATCAAAGTGATATAATGTAATATGAGGCTCAATATCATGCATCAACCTTACATCTTCCTGTCATTGTACAGAAGTCACAAATGATCAATAAACAAAAATGGAGATTACTACATAAGTAGCATCGTTCATATTATATAACTCATTTGTATAACAAAAGAAAGAATGCACTGTTGGGAAATTGCAGGTCATCATGTTGAATTGAGGCTAAAACTTGTTAACAAATCCTAAAAAATGCCATGAAATTGGAAAATGAAGAGAAGATGTTACCTCATGGAGGTCATGTATATCAGTACAGTATGCTCCTCCAGGTCCCAACGTTGCTAGCAGTGGTTGGTTTCTAACCTTTTTACTACCTGTTTTTATTTTATTTTAAACTTATTGCAAGTAAGTCACTTCGTAATAAACACATGAATATGATTAGTTTTAACCCTAACCAGTCATTAAATTTTCCGAACTTATTGCCCATGAACTGCCAAACATAGATTGCTGAATTCAACATTTTGGACGCAGCGTGGTAGCATCATATGATCAGCAACAAAACTGAGGTAAATGGGACCATACTACAATTGCAATAATATAAACTAGCCAGCACAGATATCATGAGACAAAAGACGTCATATGTGGAAACACTCATTTCCAGTAGGAGGTACACACTATGATATTTGTCATTTATACAATGGATGGGATTAACGTATGCATGGTAGGGACTAAGGTCCAAATAAAAGAATGATAAGAAGGCATTCCAGAAAATGCATGAACTTAGAAAGTTGTACCCTTTTTTCTAAATAGCAAATTCCCTAAGCATGACCTAGTTTCTATACATATGTTTATTATAAAGCATGCGGCAAGTCTCTACAAGGTGTTAACGACTACAATGAGTATAGATGTGGTTTACACTTTCCTGTTACATTTTCATTCCCTATCAGTCACAAGCAGTAAAATACTTCAATTATTTAGATTATAAGGAATAGCTCATTGGTTTATTCTCTTGTCATAAGTTCAACAACATATGTATATATTTTTAAATCATTATATGGCTCGAATGAAAACTAACGCATGCAACATGATTCATATAAAAGGGAAAAGGCCCCGTCTTGAAAAAGGACATGGCGGTATATACACGGAACTGGAAGAATATTTACACTTCTATGTTAACATAAAAGGGTGCAAATACGAAATCAGCATGGACTATAGCAAAAGGGATGACCACATGCAAAAGTGTTAACAACAAGGCATATGCTCAGGTCATTCTCTATTATAAACTACATATATTAGTCAACGTATAAGGAACTGCATGTATTCAAATTGGATTAGCGGCATGGCATAAATGAAGAAAAGGGATTTCCATCTTATTAAACAGGTAGTCCAACTATATCCTATCCCATGCATGTATACACATAAGTCTTGGAATTAACCAACAAGCTAAATAGAAAAGATGAAAGACATATAAATATATTTAAGCAGATGCCTTCCCAAGCCCATATGACTACAAAATGAAGTAGTTATGTGTCCTGGTACATGTAAATAGATAAAGAAAAATGTCGATGCTAAGTTGCATACTAGTATAAAAAAGGCTGACGGTGAAAACAAAGAACAACTAGTAAATTAAGTGTATCATAACTGCTTGCATTAACAGAGTGATAAAACATGAATGGAGGGAACAGAGAAGTACGTACGGTTTGGGTGCATAAATAACCCATCATCGCACTTATGTGTTTGGCAGCCACTGCATGACCTTGGCACCCAGCTGGTTCCAATTGGCATCGCAGACAGAACTCACGGTCTTTGTACTTGTCTGTTTATACCCATCTAGAAATGAATGTGCACATCACTGAACAACTATAACTAGCCGCACGGGTAAGTGTCTGTGACATATATTAGAATTCCTTTACGTAAACGTTTCAAGAAAAGAGAAGGAAAGTGTGATGGTTTTATTAAGCCTTTGTTTCTGCACACATCCGTCTTATGTATGATTAGATGTATGTACCCCAACAATGTACAACATGCAACTCCTTTGGTCATCTAGATAAAGTACCTAAGAGAAATGACTGTCTACTGACCAGCTTTTATTTCTAGATTTGAAATGCCTTTATCTAAATGACATTTTAATGAGAGAAAACTGAGAGAAAAATGAATACCCAAACTTTTATTTCTGAAATATAAGAGAAATATGTATTTCATTGAATAGAAAAATGAGAGAAAAATGAATACCCCAACAATAACCAGTTGGGTATTCAAATCTAGAAACAAAGGCATTTTAAAAAATGTATGTACCCCAATAATAACCAAACTTTTATTTCTGAATTTGTATCAGTTCCTACACATTTTAAGTTGAACAACTGCATAAAAATCAAATCTCGAAACAAACTATCTCATAATAATTATAACAAAATTTCATGGTCAAGGGAAATGATAAAGTATATAGTAGTTGAGCACTTAACATGTAAATACACATATACAAATAAATATATTCCTATTCAATTTGATTCATTATGTAGTCTTCCTTTGTGCCTGCTGCTAGTTTTGTAAAGATTCCTAAATTAGGCAATCTAGAAGCTTGGTTGGTTGAATTTTTATGCGGAAAAACAATAATTATAATAAGGTTTACTATGAAAACAGAAATAGGAAGTATTATACCTTTGGATCTGACACAATCGCTTCTTCGGAAAATTCGAAATCCCTAGTCCCTGGCATAATCCCTAACATTCGGCATCCGACGTAGTAACCCGCAGCTTCAAGATGACCACCAGCTCTAATCCGTTTTCCAAATCGAGCTAGTCACCTTTTCCTCCCAAATCGAAATCCAATCTATAAGTCGATCGGCCGACAATGAACTCCAATTCAAGTTCGACGTTGGAAACGAAAGGGGGTGCTGTTGGCTACGGGTTTCGGTCTGAGGTGAACTCCGAGCTAGATGTGGATGAGCGGTTGTTAGGAGGCGTTTTATTGGGTTTGGTTTAGAGGAATAATGATTTAGAGATTAGCGTGATATTGAAGTTTCAGGGATGAAGAAAGAGAAGCGGTGATTACAATGAAAATTTAGATATAGAGCCCAAAATTTTGGCTTTGGAGCCAAACGAAAATTGGGCTTTGGAGCCAAACGAAAATTTCGTATGCTTTCAAAATGGTACAAATCCAACGTAGGAATGTCATGAATATCTATAAAATTTGAAATATGTATTCATTTTTTAAATATGAAAATACTTGGATATCCGAAAAAGGATTAAAAAAATACGGTTTTGGACATATCCACATTCAATAATCATCCACCAGATTTTATTCAAAATTATAGTTAACTTTTTATCAATTTCATTGAATAGAATAACAGTCATTTACTATTTTGGTTAAGTAATAAAATCATAATATGTGTACAAAGATCTATATTTGCCGATTAAATTTATTTTTCTCATCATATTTATTATTCATTATATTTTCAATGTTAGAAATTATTTATATTGAATTATATTTTTTTATTCATTGGTTTATATCATTACTGGTAGTATTCAATATTAAATTGTAATATTTTGTTGTTATTATATAATTATATTTATTGTAACATTTTTATTATTAAATATTAACTGCTAGTAGTAAATAATGAATTAATTTTAAATCATTTATTATTAAGTATTATAATTAATATTTAATAAATAATCATTGATTATTAGTTACAACAGGCGAAATAGGTCTCTAATACAAGGAATAGAAAAAAGTTACTAAAAATAAGTTTAAACAACTTTCTAATTTAACTATTAATTATTAGAAATTAATTAGTATATATTAGTTATTACAACAAACAAAAAAGAAAAGTTGTGATATATATGTTTATTACAACAGTGCATTTTGCACAGTTGTAAAAAACATTTATTACAACAGTGCGTTTTGTACAGTTGTAAAAAAGCATTTATTACAATTGTGCTTATCGCACAGTTGTAAAATTAAAGTTGTAATATGGTGTTTTTGTTGTAGTGTCAATATTCATTTCCTGTCTTATATTCCAAAACATAATTCTTTATTCGTTGTTATTCTTCCATAGGTTTTCAAAATTTCAATATCCACTTATAATTCTTCTTCTCATATCGAGTATTAGTATAATACTACCCAAACTCATCACTTGTTCCTTCCAAACTTTCAATATCTTACTTAAAATCGGTAATATTTAAACAAATTTCATTTTTAATCTCTTTCAAATCTTTTAAAATATTTAACAAACTCTTCCCATAGTTTTAAACAATAATCCATGGTTTATTTTTTTTTTAAACCAAATCTTTTCAAAGAAAATTTTAATAAAGTTAAAACGCTACTGAAAATGCCGAAATGGATATATAGATCAATAGATTCAAATTTTCCCTAATTTCAAATATTTCAACTCACATCACTTTTAAATAATAAAATATGATTTCCATATTTTTCCCAAATTTTTATTATTTATGTAAATCCATTTATTCGATTTCCTTTACGTTCGCCGAACTGCACGTATAGCGACCTTTTCCAAATTTATTTTAAACATATCTTAAAACCATACCGTGGAATTTGAAATTTTCTTTTCTATGCAAACATTATTATTAATAGAATTCTAACATTTCTCGTTTCTTGTCAATTTGATTTAAAACGTTCAAGTTATAGCCGTTTGAAAATTTAGATCGATATTAACGAACTGTCGTTGTGCGACGCGCTCAATTCAAACCACATAACGATTAAATATAAATCGTTTAAATCCTTTCCAAAGTAAAGTTAAATTTTCGTAACTTTATTTAAATTCACATTACAACTTTCCATCAGATTAAATTAATTTAATAACATTTTCTTTTCAAAGCTCATCCAACCATTTTCAGCTGTATTCATTACTCAAATCATATCAATTTTTCACATCACCAAACTTTGAATCATTTCCTTCGAATCTACTCTCAAAATGATCCGACCATTAATGACTTTTAATAGTTGAAAATACCATAAGGCTCCATTCGATTAAATCGAACTTATAAAATATTTCAACTTATTTAATTACTTCAAGGTTCACGGATAACGGTTATAAATTAAATGTTAGCATGCATGGAACCGATGTAACTCGAAATCATCTTCTAAACAAAATTTTAAATTTCCAAACGTAAATTTTGACCATATTCAAAATTTCTATTCACATTCGATTTCTAAAATCACTTTACTTCAAAAATCATCCTTTTAAATTTCCAAATATTCATGAAATAATGAAACTAAATATGTACATAAATCTAAAACCCACTTCATTGTTCAAATTTACAAATTAATTATTTCCAACTTCGAGAGCCTAAAAATTTATTGAGAATTTTTCTGTTTCTATCTTCGACGATAGTCGTTAATTATTCTTCACTTAGATTTTCAAACCACACGAAGTCCAGATTTAACTAAATTTTCAATTATTTTAATATTTAAACAGTAAAATTTCATGAAAGGAAATTTAAACCGATTTATCCGCATACTCCACAATTTCAGTGTGTGTGATACAACCAAAATCAACCATATGAATAATAAATCCATTACAACCATTAAACTATCATTCAATTGTGCGTAAGCATTATGTTCAATAACGCTTTGTGTCTAATGTTGTTAACGGCATAAATTAACCAAAATATACTTCAGCACTTACTTTTTTTTGTTTTTTGTTTTTTTTATACAAGGAGGCGGACTGGATCGCAAACCTGGGTGCGAGCTGCCTTGAATGATTGGAATGGCATCTGGCCAAGCTAGCAAGGCCATTGGAAGAAAGAAAAGTTGGCGTAGATAAAAAATTTCTTGGCGAGGGTTTTCATGCGAGCCTACATGGCAAAGGAGGCAGAGACTTTGTGCGCATGCAGCTTTTAGAATAGCGGAAGCTAGTTTAGAAAGAGGGGGAAGAGAGAGAGAGAGGGTGAACTTGTACTGACGGCGGACTGGAGGATGGAGCGGAAGTGGTAGTGAAGGCCAGATGTGCAGCGGTGGCACGGGAAAAAGGGCGGAGGTGCGAGGTTTCAAAGGAGGAGCCGTGAGCTGTTTTGCTATAATTGGTGGCCTTGGGTTTATGGAGGCGGAATGTCTGCGCGGAGCGGTTTCTGGCGGTGCGAATGTGGGCGTAGGTGAAGGACAAGGTGAGTGACGATGGTGCAAGAGGTTTGGCGGTGGCGGGTTGATGAATGCCGAGAGATGTGGAGGGGAGCACGAGTACCGCTTGGGGGGAAAGAATCCCATTCCCACTGTTCCCTTGTCCCTTCAATCAGATTCCCTGATTTTCATTGTTTTGTATTTAAGTTCTTCAACAATTCATGGATTTAAGTACAAAAGGTGGAAATCAGGGGCTCTGATTGAATGGAACTTGAATGGAACACGTGAAGACACAGAAAATGAAGATAGAAGAATTGGTGCGGGTAACACAGCACGTGTCCAATATTTGGAAAAATGTCCATCTATACACTCCTGGCTTCAATATGTTTCATTTGTTTGTCTGAACTAAATTTGGTAACATATATTTTTCTCTCTTTTTGTTGATGCATGCCACACGTGAGTTTCATTGGCAAAGTGAAAAAAAATGCAAAGAAGGTGGAAATGAAAACTTGCATGACAATGAATTCCTGTGCAAAGAAATATATGGGAAAGAGGATGCCTCCCCAGTCCCCATGCTAGTTACGTGCAATGCTAATAAGAGAAAGTGGGGAAATTATGTCTTCTTTTTGCATGAGCAGAAAAATAGTGGGAAGAGCCACTAGTTTCAAAAGAAGAAAAATGGGAAAAGAAACGTAAAAAAAGAATTTTGTTACAAAATAAAAGAAGAACACAAGAAAATGAAAGAGCATATATTTTTATTCATTCAGATGTCATTACAACATACACAAGCTCTCTATTTATAGGTTTTACATGTCTCATCAATTACAATAGTGTCCCTTGCATTAAGCGTATTCACCCTTAAAGACGTATATATTACAACACTCCCCCTTGAATATGCGTATGCAAAGATGATAAGATTGATTGCCTCATTAAAAACCTTTTTATGAAAAACCCTGTGGGAAAAATTATAAACAAGGAAAAGAGTACAATTTTCATCTCTAGGTAACATATTGACAATGTTCCAATGAGGGTTGATACTTCTGGATCAAAATAATGCCTCGTTAAAAACCTTACTAACAAAAACCCAGTGGGAAAAATATTAGTGAAGGAAAAGAGTACATTACAGCATAATATATGCCCCCCTGATTCGTAACGCATTATTCAAATAGTTTGGTGATGTAAACGACACATACCAATTTTATAAATCATCTTCTGAAATGTTGACTTTGGAAGTGCTTTGGTGAATAAATCTGCTGGATTTTCTTGAGACTGAATTTGCTTCACTTCTATCTTATTGTCTTTCTGAAGTTCATGTGTGAAGAAGAATTTCGGAGAAATGTGCTTTGTCCTATCACCCTTGATGTATCCTGCTTGAATCTGAGCTACGCATGCGGCATTGTCTTCATAAATAATGGTTGATCTTTCTGTAGTTGAGGGAAGTTGACATGTGTTTCGAATATGTTCGATTAATGATCTTAACCAAATACATTCTCGACTTGCTTCATGTAGTGCTAGTATTTCATAATGATTGGATGATGTTGCTACCAATGTTTGCTTTGTAGATCGCCATGAAATAGCTGCATTGCTGTTAGTAAACACATATCCAGTTTGTGACCTTGCTTTATGTGGATCAGAAAGGTAACCTACATCAGCATAACCAACTAGAATCGGATTATTGCCTGTGTTGGAATAAAATAAGCCCAAATCTGTGGTTCCTCGTAGATATCTCATGATATGTTTTATGCCATTCCAGTGTCTTTTAGTTGGTGTAGAACTATATCTTGCTAGAAGATTGACTGAAAATGCAGTATCTGGTCTCGTGCATTGGGCTAAATATAACAATGCACCAATTGCACTGAGATATGGTACTTCTGGACCAAGTATATTTTCATCATCTTCTTTTGGTCGGTAAGGTCCTTTTTAATATCTAGTGATCTGACAACCATAGGTGTACTAAGTGGATATGCTTTATCCATTTGAAAACGCTTCAGGATTTTCTCAATGTAATTTGATTGATGGATTAATATGCCATTTTTACTGTGCTCAATCTTTAGACCAAGACAGTATTTGGTTTTTCCAAGATCTTTCATTTCAAATTCCTGTTTTAGGTAATCTATTGTTTCATTGATCTCTTCTGGAGTTCCAATCAAATTTATATCATCAACATATACCGCTAAGATAACAAATCCCTTTACCGATTTCTTTATAAAGACACATGGACAAATGAGGTTGTTTTTGTATCCAGCTTTTACTAAATATTCACTAAGACGGTTATACCACATTCTTCCAGATTGTTTCAAACCGTATAGTGATCTTCTCAATTTTAATGAATAAAGTGACTTTGATTTTGCTTCAGGCAATTTATATCCGTCTGGGATTTTCATGTAAATATCGGTATCTAATTCACCGTATAGATAAGCTGTCACAACATCAGTCAATCTTATGTCAAGCTTCTCAGAAACTACAAGGCTTATTAAATATCGAAATATTATGACATCCATAACAGGAGAGTATGTTTCTTTGAAGTCAAAACCTAGTCTCTGCAGGAAACCTTGTGCAACAAGCCTTGCTTTGTATCTCACAACTTCATTTTTATCATTTCGTTTTCTAACGAATACCCATTTGTACACCTTCTGGTGTTTTCTCTATTGGTCCAAATACACCATGTTTTTGAAGTGAATCTAACTCAACCTGAATAACATCTTTCCACTTTGGCCAATCTTGTCTTTTTCGACATTCATATATGCTAGTTGGTTCATTATCATTATTCTCATTATAGTCATGACTTTTAGTTATTTCAGTAGCTACTGCGAATGAGAATACATCATCAATTGTTATTTTACTTCGATCCCACATTTCTCCATAATTCGTATAGAATATTGAGATCTCATTATTATTAGGTACCATTTTATTTTTGGAAGCTTCTATTATTTCTTCTGGGATAATAGTTCCTTCACTGATTTTTAGAGAATTGAGATTTTCTTTTGAGTTATCTTTTGGATCATTCATAACCTCTTCGGGAGGTTTGCTAATTGATGATTTTTCATTAGACTTTCTTTTTCTAGGCGCCAAGTCTTTTGAACCTATCGGTCTTCCATGTTTTTGTCTAGCTTTAGATTCATTTGCTGCTATCGGTCCTTCGGGGATTTCAATTCTAGCTGGTGTATTTGCTGCTGGAATGTGAGATTTAGTTATTTTTGCAGCATCATTAAATGCATCTGGCATTTGATTTGCAATATTTTGAATATGCAAAATTCTTTGTACCTCGTATTGACATTGTTTGGTACGTGGATCCAAATGAAACATAGAGGGATTATTCCATGAAATTTCACGCCGTTCTACTGGAACGGTCTTTTCTCCCCCTGACGGCGGGAAATTTGACTCATCAAATTTGCAATCTGCAAATCTTGCAGTAAATACATCGCTCGTAAGAGGTTCAAGATAACGAATTATCGAAGGTGAATCAAATCCCACGTAAATTCCCAACCTTCTTTGAGGACCCATTTTAGTACGAAGTGGGGGACTAATAGGTACATGCACAGCGCAACCAAATTTTCGTAGATGCGAAATATTTGGTTGAGATCCAGTTAAAAGTTGTGATGGTGAAAATTGATGATAAGCCGTTGGTCTAATTTTAATCAATTTGGATGCATGCAAAATTGCATGTCCCCAAGCTGTAACAGACAGCTTTGATTGCATAAGCAGCGGTCTTGCAATAAGTTGCAAACGCTTAATTAATGATTCTGCCAGACCATTTTGAGTGTGAACATGAGCTACTGGATGTTCAACTTCAATTCCCAGTGATAAACAATAATCATCAAATACTTGAGAAGTGAATTCTCCTGCATTATCTAATCGTATTGATTTAATTTGATGATCGGGGAAGTGTGCTCTTAATTTAATTATTTGAGCAAGTAATTTGGCAAATGCCATGTTTCTAGTAGAGAGCAAACATACATGTGACCAACGAGTTGATGCATCAATTAAGACCATAAAGTATCTAAATGGCCCGCAAGCGGGATGAATCGGACCACATATATCACCTTGAATTCTTTGCAAAAATGATGGAGATTCAAAGGTGATCTTACTGTATGAAGGTCGAGTAATTAATTTTCCTTGTGCACATGATGTACACATGTAATCATTTGGTAAATTCAACTGATTTGGTAAATCATGCCCATTTGAGTTCTTAGCAATTTTACGCATCATAGTTGATCCAGGATGACCTAAACGATCATGCCAAAGAATCAATTTCTTTGTATATGTGAGCTTCTGGCTCATGTTTATAAAATGAGATTCAACTATGCCAATTTTGGTAAAGTATAATCCAATTGAAATTGTACCAAATTTTTCTAAAATAAGCTTCTGGCTTTCAATTTTAGAAATAACACAAAGATATTCTTTGTTGTTTTCATTTATAGTTTCAATATGATATCCATTCATTCTTATATCTTTGAAGCTAAGCAGATTTCTTTTAGAATTGCTTGAATATAGTGCATTTTGAATGAATATATGTGTACCATTTGGTAATACTATATGGGCTCTTCCGGACCCTTCAATTATATTGGCTGAACCAATAAGAGTTGAAACTTTATATGAAATATTTTCAGATAATTCAGAGAAAAACTTCGGGGTTTTTCAATATCGTATGAGTAGTTCCACTATCAACCAGACAAATATCATCGTTTAAACATTGCCGATCCATACCTTAAGAATTAAAAACAATACAGCTAGTCAATAACTGAAAAAACTCATAAATATAAATAAATATCCACGAGAATAAACTAGTCATCATTTCCAACATTACACATTATTTCTGCAGTTCCATAAGAAAATACTAAAAGAAGAAAAAAAAATAAACAAAAGTTCCAAACTAATACATGCTGGAAAGAAACAAACTGAAAGTCATATAATAAGCTTCAGGCTACTTATTGGTTGGTTCGGTCATCTCTTCGAATATTGCATTTAAATTTTCGTCGTTGAACAAATTCCCATCATAGTCTTCGAAGAAATCATCTAACTTCAGGTCAGTATTATCGGACAATCCCTCAGTGTTATTTGTCTCGATATTCTTCGATTTATGATACTCTTCGATTATTTTCTTTGATGATCTACATGTCCGTGACCAGTGACCAGTACGCCCACATCTGTAGCAAATTTCCTCATAATGCTTCTTATTTTCAGCAGCTGAATTATTGCTATTTCCAGGCTCATTTTTCATTTGCTGCTTAAAGTCAGTAGTTTTGTTGACTCCAAAACCACTATAACCACCTCTGCTGGGGTTGTATCCACGTCCACGTCCACGACCACGCCCTCTTCCTCTTCCTCTGCCACGACCTCTTCCGGAGTGGGCAAAGTTAGCATTAACTTAAGGTAATGCAGCTGAACCAGTTGGTCTTGAGGAGTGGTTTTTAAGAAGTAGTTCATTGTTTTGTTCAGCAATCAATAGACATTCTATGAGTTCAGAATATTTTGTAAAGTGACGCTCTTGATATTGCTGCTGCAGGAGCACATTCGAAGCATGAAATGTTGAGAAGGTCTTTTCCAACATTTGCGCATCATCTACCTTTTCTCCACATAATTTTAGTTTAGAAGTAATTCTAAACATAGCGGAATTATATTCCCTTATGGTTTTAAAATCTTGAAACCTCAAATTTAACCATTCTTGCCTTGTATTTGGAAGTATGACCGTCTTCTGGTGGTCATAACGCTCCTTCAGGGAGTTCCATAAGTGGAGAGGGTCTTTTTCAGTTAAATATTCTGATTTTAAATCATCGTGGATGTGGCGTCTTAAAAATATCAGAGCCTTTGCTTTGTCCTGCTGGGACATATTATTGCCGTTTTTAATGGCGTTCTCTAAGCATTGAGCTTGTAAATGGATCTCGACATCCAGTATCCATGACAAATAATTGTCTCCAGAAATGTCCAATGCTTTAAATTCAAGTTTAGCAATGTTTGACATTTTTCGAACTACAAAAAAAAAAATTGCACTAAATAAATTGTACGATAATAATGATAATAAAATATTGACAAGAGCATACAAGAAAGAAAAACGGAATAGTAGCATAAACAGATCTACACAGCAATAACATGCGTAAGTACTATTAAGAAACCATACAAGTTACATAAAAAAAAGGAAGTATGGCTACACTAATAATATATACATGCTGGTTCGCTGACAAGCAACATGCATGTATTGGAAGGTAAAAAAAAGGATATAAAACAAAGTTATATTATAAATATTTAAAGGAATAGATAGCAAATCGACATTGCAAAACATCTCAAATGGTGTTGCCAAGAGATAGAAATTGATAGCCTAGGTTAATTATACAAGAAACTATAGCATGTGCTAATAATCACGTTGTATGAAACCGTAATTATTTACCTCATTTTTGAAAATAGAAAGAGACAGAAAGTTAGCAACCCTTTTTTTTTATAGAGTAGCGAGATAAAAGAGAAGGATTGTAATTGAAAAGTGGAAATCAGAGTTGTTCGAATGAAATGTTTATAGGGCAAAAATTGCAGTGATATTCTGTATGTGAACGAGTAAAAGTAGTTAAAAAGAAAATTTTGTCATACTTGGGAATATTTGAATTGGCTGCCTGATATTACGTCATGCATACTTAGTAAAACATGTACGTTTTAAATCTTGCAGGACTGAAAAACAAATAGCTAGTAAAACATGTACGTGCAAGATGAAAATATCCACTAAATAATAGATAGTATTGAAGAAAAGGTCAAAGATCATGAAATAACCGATCGAACAACAGATTATAAAATATTTAAAATTAAAGCTAACTCGTGCTGATAACGTGTTACAAAATAAAAGAAGAACACAAGAAAATGAAAGAGCAGACATTTTTATTCATTCAGATGTCATTACAACATACACAAGCTCTCTATTTATAGGTTTTACATGTCTCATCAATTACAATAGTGTCCCTTGCATTAAGCGTATTCACCCTTAAAGACATATATATTACAACAAAATTAACTTTTTCCTCGTTTCATGCGTATAATATAATAGTAACATGCAAACAAGGAATAGAAGAACAGTGTAACGTATCTCACTATGTAAAATTTTATTTACGTACAAACCGCTAACGACAAGAATAAAAATACTGTCGTGACGAGCAACGCGCCACGATTCCAAAATTATAATAAAATAAACAGGCTGATTAATTCTATAAAGCGTCAATAGGACCACAATTACCCTAAAATATGTTAGAAAAATATATACTTATTTTCCAAATTAAAATTTACAATACAATCCTATAAAATATATTAAGACTGCGCGTTCAGAAACTGAACGACTATTTAAACTCGTTATTTAATTATAATTTATATTCAAACATTGATCGTTTCAACAACGATATTGCAAACCATTTACTGTTTTTCCAAATCGAACATTGTTTTAAATCAAAAATACTATTGTCTTCAAATTTTATATTTAACCAAACCATTTTAAATCTTAAATATTTATAAAATCCATACATATATATAACATTTTAAATCTTTAATATTAAAAATAGATTTGTAAAATCTCATGTACTACGTTAAATAACATTTGAACGAATCATATAAAATAATTACTTACTAAATCTTATATATATTAAACATATTATTAAGATAAGTTTTTTTTTCAAAATCATATTGATAAAGTAGAACAAAATATTTATTTAAACTAATATATAAAAGATTATTTATCAACATTTATATTTATACCATGCTAAATTAAACTTATATTCAGAAAATCCAAATAAATTTCATATATTAAAACGTTGAAAATCTTGGATCGTTACAACCATTATCTTAGACAAGGTTTTGAACTTAGGAGAGGGTTCGTCAAATGGACTGGATCTTAGATTTGGAGAATCTATCGTAGAACCAAACTTCGAATTACCTTGAGAATGTGAATCGTGGACCCACGGTGGGAGCCAAAAATGTTGAAATAAAAAATGATCACAACACTCCAAGGTGTATAAGTAACACTTCATAAAAGTACTATTGGAAAGTATGGAACCACGAAATATAAAAGCAAGTAAAAAGCACGGAATTTTAGAATGTTTCGGCCTAGAATCGGCCTATGTCCACTATAAAAGTTATTTTCATTATCACTTTTGAATTTAAAAAGTACACGACTTTACTCATATCACTCATTTCTCTCTTTTATAATGATCTCCCTTTTTTCTCTCTTTTTTGCTCCTGATTTCACGAAGGAATCGACGAGATCTCTTGATTTGTGATGATAGTTGTGTAGATATCCAATCACTTGAACAATTAGACGATCTTCACTAGTTCCATGGTGAAATTGTGTTGGATCTAAGCTTTAGAGAGAATTAATGCAGATTAGAGAGGTTTAGAGAAGTTTCGGGTGGTGGAGAAGTGAAAGTGGCAGCTCTTCGGGGTATAAAAATCAGTACCTTCAATGGTAGAGAAGTGGGGTATTTATAGGTGTCACTTGGGGGTAGTGGCAAAGCTGAAAATATGGTGTGCAGGTTTTGGGTCGCTCATAAATGTATTTACAAAAATGCCACTGGACAACTGTACATAGCTGTAATATGTCCGACCGACCATATATGTTTGCACGACCCATAATATATGTTGCACGACCAACCCCTTTATTTACTACTTTGCCACTGCATTATTTGTGAGTGACCGATCCATATTTCCTGAAGCTAATCCATATGCATTATCACGAGTTGTCACATGCACATGTGGTTATATAAAATGTCAGACCAACCCATGCAGTAAAGAGAATATCTACCTATCCACGTAAGCATGAAGTTACAGATCCATGAATACATAATCAACTCCGCTCTTATTAAGTTACTTCAATGTCATTGCAATACACCTCCACAGATCCACGCAGTAAAGAAATATCTACTGATCCACGTGAGCATGAAGTTACAGATCCATGAATACATAATCAACTCCACTCTTATAAAGTTACTTCAATGTCATTGCAATACACCTCCCCCGATCCACATTCTCGCATGAACGTCGACCCACGTGGCCAGCCTTTTACCGACCAGGATGGATGCCGCTCGAACCGTGATGACGTGGCACTGAAATGGACGACCCATGGCTGGAGTGTTGCTCGACCCTTGTGTAAAGGGTGCTCGACCAGGCCTGCTCGACCGACTAGCTTGATGGTGGGACTTGCTTGAACGATCCATGCACACTTCGTGTTTGATTGAATGCCGATGAGAGCGAGGTAATATTTCCCCCTCGGAGCTTGTATTTTCTGAAAGAAATACGGACTCCGAAATGACTGGTTTTAACACATCTCGCTTCTGCCCGTTCATGGATCGTTGAAAACTCATTTTGATGGGGTGCAACCATTTGTACTAGATGAGTTAGTATGCACGAATTTTAGCGGACCGTTTGTTGACAGCAAAAAATGTCGCAAACACCAAATATTCCAATTACTAGGAATAAATAATTTATCGTATAAACAAGAGCAGAAAGCAGTAAATAACACAAGAGATTTATAGTAGTTCGGCCTCATGAGGGCCTATGTCCACTTTGAAGCGTTATTGGAATATTATTGATCACAAAAGTTTACAAAAGTTGAGACCCTCTCATGGCATCTCATTACATTCATTTCAAAGCCATATGATGTCATCTCTAAGACATGATGTCATCATTATCATATATGATGCCATAATTATCATATATTTAATATACTTAGAAAAGGACATTTTTTCATTCTTCTTCCTCAAATGGGAGATGCCATTACTAGAGCCCTCTGGAGGTCCCAAGGTCTCAAATTCCAACCCCTTTGAAGTGTGAAGTAATGGGGTATTTATAGGAGATTGGTTAGGTAGGAGTAGGTAGGAGTAGGTAGAAATAGGGGACCACACCTAGAAATTCACACCTGGAGCCTGCACATGCTAGATTTTCGTGCCTAGAGCCTGGGGTGCTAATTTTTGCACCTCGTGGGGTGCGAAATTCGCACCTCGTGGGGTGCGAAATTCGCACCTGGAGCCTGGGGTGCGAATTTTCGCACCTCGTGGGTTGCAAAATTCGCACCTAGAGCCTGGGGTGCAAATTTTCGCCCCTCGTGGGGTGCGAAATTCGCACCCCTTGGGGGTGCGAAATTCGTGCCTCCCTGGGTGCAAAATTCACACCCCAGGATACTAATTTCTCACCCGGTTGGGTGCGAATTTCGCACCCCTTAGAAGTGCGAAATTCACGCCCTGAGTGGTACGAATGTCGCCTTATGGGTGGTGCGAAGGCCCCGAGTATAGGTACCTTGACAGCCCGTGGTTCGGGTTCACGGCTCGGACTGCTAGGTCTTTGTTTGGCAATGTTTGGAGGAGTGGCGAGGTTCGCCAAAGTTGTTGACTGAATTTTGACTTTGAGTTGATCTGGTGATTATGGGCAACACGCTTGTTGGCGGAAATCGTATGAATCGGGCGATGCCCACAGTTTCAACCTAACTGGCTATAACCTCCATGCGGTGCTTAGCGATTGGTTTTGACCTTCTTCTTAAGTTGTATGCCGAGAGCGCACTGCTTTGAAGCGGTTGGGACGCCCTGTCGGAATATGCTGGTATGAGCTTAGGATTCCAACATTGTTAAGCGCTTTGACTTACTTGAGTCTTGCGGCTTGGGTTGGAACTTGTCTAAGGCGTTTAGTTCCTGTAGATTAAGGATAATAAATGCTAGTTGCCGACTTCTGATTGGATCGAAGTGCAAATGGTTCGTTATTGGTTCATAATTGCGTATGCAATCACGAGTTTGCACGTGGTTTTGCATGATGCGATCTGAGCTGGGATAGGTAACATGAAAGTGAATTGCATGCCATGAGCTTGTAATCGCGTATTTTAGCTTTTAGAGGAGTTTCCGGATCGAGAGCCGACTATTTGGTGCGTACATTTGAACCCTTAAGTCTTGTGGGCATGCATTCGAATCAAGTTGGTCTGCTCGGTTGAGATTTCCAAATCGTGTATGCATGGTCATTGCCATGGCTTAGGCGCACATAGCCCTAAGTGGTTGTTGAAACGTTTTTGGGATGGAGCTTGATTGCATGGAGTATCCGCTGAATCACTTGGATTTGCGAGGCCAAAGTCGTTCAACATTCCAAGCTAGTCCCATCGATCAAAGTTTCGACAACTCATATATGTGAATGCCATTATTAGGACAATACTTGGCATATGTCGTGGCATATAGTCGCGTAGATTTTCCTTTGAGGCGAGGTCGTCCCAAATGCTAAGCGCGTGCACTTTGATGATTGGGCATTTGGTGAGTACATGAGTGGTCTTGACTTGGTAGTTGGAGCTTCGAAATATGATCATAGCTTGGTGTACGATCCCAAATTCCAATCCCGGAACGTTCGTTCGGGGTATGCCGATCACCTGATGGTAGTTTCTTCCTTTCTTCTCTTCTCCGAACAGAAAATCAGCTTGAGGCATGGAGGAAACCAAAACACTTCTTTTGAACTTTGGATGTTCAAGGTGTTGTTAGGTTTTCGGGAGAAGGGAAGAGAGATATGGAAAGTAAGAGGGCTTTCGGATTTAGAACTCAGGAACATGGATCAGTAGATCTTGGGAAACGGAATTCGGATAAAGGTCGCAAACTATGTGTGAATACAGGAGTGGATTTCGTATCTCGGACACTTAATAAACCCTCCTGGTTTTTCAAGAGGTCGAAGTCGGTTTGAGGGACGTGATATTCTAGCAAGTGCATGGGAACACGACACATAACTTCACACTCTGATGACTTAGTCTTGGCTTCAAGCTTAGGCTAGTAAAATTAGACATTTGCATGGCGCTCGATGAGTGGACAGTGATCAGTGTGTTTTGATTTTGCGACGCGGATCTCGAGGAATGGACTTGCTTGGACTGTCGGCCCTAATGTGTCTGTAGAATTTCGATACACAATTGAGCCATTAGATTCGGGTTTTGATTAAAAACCCAACCACGACGCAGTTGCATCTTGACTCAAGCATTGCGCTGGCGGTTGGTGATGACCATGGCGTTAGTTGTTGAGGCTAAAGGTTGCCATCATATTCCGGAGTATTTGCTTTTTGTTGAGTTCGGGCACTAGTGGAAAGCCGAAAAGCCTCCAGGGCCTGGACTCTGGGTCTGGATTACCTTCATTGCGAGGTGAAGGCGCTCTCAAGATAGTGGCTCCAAGGGATGCTGTGAAGATGACGCCACTGCAGGGACTGAAGGGGATCTGATCGGGTATTGAGTTTGCCAGGCTGGTGCGATAATCGGTAGAGGGATTCCCCTAAGCCCGGGTATCTGGTAGATTTTTCTCGATGTCAGGGACGAGCTAGCAAGTTCGGATCATTGCTCAATGTTTCATGTCTGTTTTGTAATTGAAGTTGAACATAACACAACTAGTTGGCGAATGATTCTGGAAATGAACTTATTCAGTCTGGACGCTCGGATATGCGCGTAAGATGTGGACATACGGTCGAGTCGTTAGTCTCCAACCCAATTATGTCGTGATCATTATCCGATCTGAAAATGGTGTTAATGGTTATCGGTAATCATGGTTTTAGTTATCAAAACTAGATGTCGTCACCGCATTTCAATTCTCTTGTAAGTAGGAAGCTTTGGCATCGAGAGGTGTGGGTCAGCTTCGTGTTGCGCTTAAGCATGGGTTTGCTGGCAGGCGTTGAGACTTTGGGAACCCAATGAACCGGCCAAGGGAACTCGATAACTTGCATCAAGATATGAATTTTTTATTTCGCATACTGAGAACTTGTTTAAATTCTCATGTTCCTCGGGGAACTAGTGATTGTGTATCTCCGCCTATCTTTCGGTTCGGGCCTCTATGCCCGGCCTGCTTAGTATCGGTGGAAGGTCAGAAGCTTCCAAGACCCAAGCTTTTGGGTCTGAGTTACCCTCAGTGCGAGGTGGGCGTTCTGTAACACCCCATATTTACTGTAAATGTTAAAGTAATAAATTAAAGAATACTTAATTTTAAAAGTGGAAATATGCGTATATATTATATACGTAGATATATTTAAGAGAAAAATTAAATAATGACAATAAATATTTCATGTAATAAGTTAATTAAGTGCAATACATGAAATGGGAAGAAATGCATGCAAACAATTAAAAAGAAAAATTTGAAGAGCTTCAGGAATTTGGTCACGATATTAGCGTCATTGCGTTCGTGGCGATTTTCTAGTCAATTTAGACCTATGGTTTGTAGAAAACCGATTTAAAATAAAGAAGATATCTTTAAATTAAGTATTGCAGCAAAACATGAAAAAGAGGAATGAGAAAAGAATAATGTTTAGCATTGTCCTAAGGTTTGTAAGCAAAAGACTTAGTAGTTCATTTGGTTAGAACATGTGACTTGCATATAAGAGGTACAGAGTTCGATCCCCACCAGCACTATATTTTTATTTTAGGGGATTGGCTAAAAAGTGGCTTAGTGTGAACGCAGTTCAAAAAGTGGTTTAGTGTGAAAATGGTTAATTGGGAAGATAGATAAAAAGATATATATATATATATATATATATATATATATATATATATATAGAGAGAGAGAGAGAGAGAGAGAGAGAAAATATATATATATGACGTGTACGCATCATGTGGTGCATGTGGCGCATTTTTGTTGGTCAAGGATTGTTTTTTTGAACGTGGCCTTCTTTGATTGGTCAATGATTGATTTCTGAGGTATTAGGACATATGTGTCATGCTACGATTGGCTGGATGACACATCTCTTTGGTTTGATGGCTCTGATTTCTCCTAGACTAGTCTAAAGGCTAGAATTAAACCTAGACTTCTATATAATCACCCCAAACCTCAACCCTAGAACTCATTCTATGAAGTCATCATGTTGTTCATCTACAAACTGGCCTAGCCTCCATTCATCTACCCCAAACTAGAGAATTAAATTCAAACTAGGAATCAATCAAAAGAACTAGAGAATCAAACGTCTACATCAAAGGATAGCATTTCAAATTCAGAAATCAGAACCCCGAAATCAAGATCCGTCATTTTTTCTATAAGTACAGTTATTGTTTAGATGTGAATACCTAATAAGAAATCATGACCGTAATAACTGGATTTAGAACTATGCCTAATTCTATTCATGCCTATCCTTTTGTCAATTCTGAATTGCTTATGCCTACTGGACTGTTGTGACTGACATAGTAAACCCTATCATGCCTATTGGACTGTTATGACTGACATAGTAAAACCTATCATGCATATTGGACTGTTGTGACTGACATAGTAAAACCTATTATGCCTATGAGACTATTGGGGACTGATACCATTAAACCTATCATGTTGTATTAAATTTGTGGTTCTTTTATGTATGTAAGTTACATGCTAAGTTATGTTCATACATGTTATATGTTAGATCCAAGCTAGTACCCATGTTTGAGATTTATATAAGTTCATGTTTATATAATCAAACTTATGCTAGTTCGCATGTTAATTGGATCTAATTTAAATGCAAGATCACGCCTATATGCTTAATTAAGTCTATGTCGTTTTATCCCAAATTTATACTACACATGTTGATCTATATTGTTTATGCCTGTTGGAATGTTACACGTCCCTTTCTTTTCCCTTTTGTTTATAAGTTAGGCTAATTTGCGAGCGTAACGTTCTATGTGAATTATGCGAACGAATAACGGGGGAGACGTTGGGGGAAAATATTAAACTACATGCTATTGGCATAAATCGGCTCATAATCGTGAAAATGATTAGTAGCATGAAATGGTAGAATTTGTATACCTAGAATTATGGACATAATTTAAAGTGTAATTGGAGCATGACTTGAATTGACAACACTTATGGATGATTTACATATGAACATAAATTGTAAATATGTAAAGTGGCTAAAGGATGAACATGCCTAACCCGAGGTTAGATTGAGTTGCGGTGTAAAACTGCCCGGACCCGCCCGGCACATCCAGTAACCGCAACAACACAGATCTAATGTGAGAGGTTAGCGCATTTAGCCCAAAACCCGAGGTTAGAATGAGTTTGCAGTAGAAATCTGCCCGGAACTGCCTGGCACATCCAGTAACCGCAAACAACAGTTCTAATGTGAGAGGTTGGGGCATTAATAAATTAATTAATGCCAATAAACAGACATGCTAAGAATGGTAAGGTTAAGTAAATTTGGACACTTAACCGTTATAACATGTTAATTAGACAAGAAGGTGGGGTTAATTAAATTTAGAACACTTAACCGTTATAACATGTTAATTAGACAAGAAGGTGGGGTTAAGTAAATTTAGAACACTTAACCGTTATAACATGTTAATTAGACAAGAAGGTGGGGTTAAGTAAATTTAGAACACTTAACTGTTATAACATGTTAATTAGACAAGAAGGTGAGGTTAAGAAAATTTAGAACACTTAATCGTTATAACATGTTAATTAGACAAGAAGATGGGTGAAACACCCCACCTCCATTAAGGTCACTCACAAAGGGAATGCCTTAACTTTGGTGGAGGATTTTAAGTAAAAGTCACAGATAAACACAAGACAGATATATAAACACATATATGTAAGCAACGGAAAACAAACAAACTTTTTATTTCATAAATACGTATTCAAACAAAACTTTTCCATAACTGTTACATAATAACTTCCAAAACATTACATCATCATTTCTGTCTTGGTTATTAAGTAAAGAAGCATAAAACATAATTAAAACTGCATAAATCCCCATAGAATGTGTCCAACAGCCATAGCCAAGGAAAGAGAGTCCAAACCGTACATCTACTATCTTGAAGCTTGCAAAGAGTCTGACTAAGCTGGGTTGTTTCCTCCCTGTGGACCTGGGGGGGAGGGGAGGGGGGAACGGAAGAAAAGAAGACGAAAGAAAATAGGGCTAGACATAAAGCCTGGTAAGTCTAGTGACTCTTCAGTATGAGAATAAGAAAAAGGGCATGATAAGTATAAACTGGAAATAGTAAAGTATCATAAACTAAGGTAAAGCAGTTTGAATCGAATATACTATCGCACCCACACTGTATCTCTGCACCTACTTGCATTGTCTCAACTAGCACCCCATGATCGAGGTGAAGTGATCCCCTTTCTCTAAAGATCGGCTCCTACTCGCATAATCATCTGTGTCTTACGGCCCCCAATGAGTGTAGATACCTATGCTGGTCCCACCATGGGGTATATCAAGTCCAATGGTTGCGGCCCGACACAACTCTAGAATGCATAGGTTATACTACTGGTGCCCCCAGTGCCCTGTTTGTCTGCTTCGAAGTGTGTGCACGCCCGCACTCCGTTAGAACCCACACTGTTGCACCCACCGCCGTCGCTTTTGACCGCTTACAATCAGCCCAGTAATCGTACCCCACCCTGCCTTCAGGGTGCCATGATACCTAATTGGGTTACTGCTGAAATGGGTCCCCGTTACTAGGGTTTTCTAGTCAAACATGTTAAGTGGTTAAGTGTCTATATTTACCTAACCCCACCCATTAGTTTAATTAACATGTTGAATTGGTTAAGTGTTTTAGTTAACTTAACCCTACCATCCTGACTTGTCTGTCCTTAGCTTTTTAAAGCACCGACAACTCACATTAGACAGGTGTTGTTACGGTTATTGGATGTGTCGGTCGGTTCCGGGCAGGTTTACACCGTAACTCAGTCTAACCTCGGGTCCTTATTGGACTCAATGCTTAACCACCCACAGTGGATAGGTATTGTTGTGACTACTGGACAGCCGGGCGGGTCCGGGCAGGTTTACATCACAACTCAATCCAACCTCATGTTAAGCGTACTCGTATTTTCTAAATTTACATATTTATCTCTATTACTTGTTATATGTAAATTTGCTAACAATTAAATGTTATGGCCCACTATCCAAGTTTAACATCTTTGGTATAAGAATTTGTACCATTCAAGTGCCACCAATTTTGGCATGTGACAAACATGCCAATTTCATATATTTCCTATAATTACCAATTTTCCCGACGTTACCCCGTCTAAATATTAGGCTAACAATCTTAGCCTAATTTTCGTTCGCATGGTTTTTAACATATAATATTAGGCTAAAAACTTAGCCTAATTTAGCGTACACAAAATTGGCATTCATTAACATAAACATGACATAGGTGTAAACTTGGCATTATTGGCATAGTCAATATGAACATCATAGGTGTGAACTTGCAAATTAGTCAACATGAATATCATAGGTGTGAACTTGCAACGTAGACTAAATCAATATACACGTATGTGAATTTGCAACATAGGCTAAATCAACTCACATACATGTGAACTTGCATTGAAATAGGGGTCTAACCAAATAAGTGTCACATGAATTAACATATGATTTAGACAACATAAGCCTAAACATGTTTAGATCTAGGCATAACATCGAGCATCACTAGTATATGACAAGAATATAACATGTCCATAAAGTATGTATAATTTCATCGCATGTGTGAACTAGATCCAATCATGTTTACTACTATAACATGAAACTTGTATTGAAATGGATCTTGGCATGGATCCAATTATGAACTTTGCAACTTTTGTATAAACATATGAGCCTGTATATGAGCTTAATCATTTAGGCATAGAGGTTTTAGCATAAAGTATATACATTAGATCTTAACTTGGACATATCACATACAACTTATATAATCACATAAACATATAGGTGTAAATTACAACATGAACTATACAACTTGCATGTGATGTTGTTTTCATTTGAATGGATCCAACACCAAGTAAATTTAACCACAAACATTCCAACCATTCACAATACAATCATTTCAATACATAGATACGAATTAACATCATCGTTACACAATAGCACAACTCCATTTCCAATTTACAATGAATCAAGTCTTAATTTTTATTCACATCGGAAAAATCACTATACTTACAACAAACGACGGTCTGTTTTCTGATTTCTGAGTTCTGAATTTGCGATGATTTACTTTGGGTAGACAAACGTTGATTGATTCTTGTTTTACTTTTGTTTCGGGTTGTCTCTAAGCTTTCTCTAACTGACAGCTACTCTTAATTTCCTCCCAGCAGCATGACGGCTCTAGTTCTATGTTATTTGTGTGAATTTAGGTTGAGTGTTGAGTTGTATTTATAGAATTTCAGATTGATTTGGGCCGTCGATGAAGCTAGAGTTAATCCAGACCATCCATCTCAAGAGAAGCCAATCAGAAAGCGACAAATCAGCCCTAGTGACACAGCCAAGCTCAGAAATTCGACCAGAAACCGACCAGGCCAGCCAGTGCCAAACTAGGTCGACTCGGCAGGTCGACCCCCAGGTCGACCCTATGGTCGACCTGGTCACCCAAGTCGACCCCCAGGTTGACCCCCTGGTCGACCTGGTGCCTGGGCGGGAATTTTCCCGCACAGCCCAGTTTAACTGAATTTGAACCGTTTTAATTTTAAATCGAATTTTGAAACTTCCGAAGGTCATAACTCCTTCATACGGAGTCCGATTCACGCAAAACTCGGACTCTATCTCAAGTAGAATTCCGAGACGAGCGCAATGGCGTAAGCTGTTTCCCTTAATTATTTCATTTAGAATTAATTATACTTTAGTTTGTTAATTTACTGTTAACAGAAAATTTGGGGTGTTACATTCTCCCCCCTTAAAGGATTTCGTCCCCGAAATCTTCAAGTCTAGGAGAACGTAAATCCTAACATCCAATCGTGCATCTACTCAACCAACAAACACAGGCGTCCATTGTCCTTAAAAGACTTCTAATGCTTCATGATCATATGCATAGTGTGTGTATATGTCCTTATCTAATGCAAAAATTAGGCGGTCTACTGATTCAGTTGACCTCCTTAATGTGAATCATGTAAGTGTCATGAATCCATTATGTATGCAAATTTTTCCCTACTCATAATTTTACATGAGTGCGCAACCATCCACACAAATGTGACATCCATATGACACATATCAAGTTTCAATCACATACAAATATGAATACATATATGCATATGCAGTATGAAGTGACTAAGCCGATCTAAAACCTAGGTTGTGTGTGTATATGCATCCACGAGCAACTACTAGCAACCACTTGCAGCCATCAACCATAACACGTTTCAATTACATGTTTACATCCAAAGGGGTTTCTACCTAAGGATAAAGGATAATATCGAGGAGATATACCTAAAAAGATAGATACAAGCACAACTTAAGGAAAAAGAGAAATCAAAGATGTACCCTCAAAATGAAAACGGTAGGCCGCGCGTATTCTGTCCTCAGTTTCCCAAGTCGCGTCTTCCTTGGAGTTGCTCCACTGAACCTTAACGAGCTTGACTTCGTGGTTGCGTAGCTTTTTGATTTCAGTTCCTACAATTCGAGTTGGAACTCTCCTCACAGTTGCTTCGCGTTCCACTTCGGCTTCTTCTAGAATGCTTGGCTCCACCACTTCCGCAGATTCATGTAGACATTTTCGGAGATGAGAAACGTGAAAGACATTGTTAATTCCAGCCAACCTTTCAGCCAGCTTTACTCTATAAGCCATTTTCCCAATCTTCTCGATGATAGGGAACGGTCCTACAAATCTTGGTGCTAGCTTTCCTACGGATCCAAAGCGAACGACGTTCCTTAAAGTGGATACCTTAAGGAAAACCCTATCCCTAACCTCAAATTCAAGGTCGGTCCTTCTTTTGTCTGCATAGGATTTCTGTCTATCTTGGGCAGTCTTTATTCTCCTCCGTATCAGGTCCACTTTTTCTGAAGTCTCCCTAATCATGTCTGGCCCAAGTATAAGCTTGTCTGTAGACTCCCACCAACAAGTTGGTGATTGCCACGGTCTTCCATATAGAGCTTCGAAGGGTGCCATGCCGATGGTGGCTAGGTAGCTGTTGTTGTAGGCGAATTCCACTAAAGGAAGATGATCCTCCCATGTCCCTCTGAAGTCAAGAACGCACAGTCTCAGAAGATCTTCTAGTACTCTATTCACCCTTTCCGTCTGACCATCAGTTTGGGGGTGATAGGCCGTGCTCAAGCATAACTGTGTGCCTACAGCTTCTTGCAAACTCCGCCAAAATTCGCTCGTAAAGATGGGATCTCTTTCACTCACTATGCTGGAGGGTATTCCATGGAGTCGAACTATTTCCTTGAGATAAAGAGAAGCTAGAGAAGAGGCAGTCCTTCTACTCTTGATAGGTATAAAGTAGGCACTTTTAGTGAGCCTGTCCGCTATTACCCAAATGCCAGTATTTCCTCTTCTTGACCTAGGCAACCCATAAATGAAGTCCATTGAAATGCTATCCCACTTCCATTGCGGGACTTCTAGAGGATGAAGCAGTCCTCCAGGCTTCTTTTGTTCCGCCTTGACCTGTTGGCATATCACGCATTTAGAAACGAAATCTGCCACTTCCTTCTTTATGCCGCTCCAATAGAAAACTCTCTTTACGTCTTTGTACATTTTTCCCCACCTGGGTGTATTGTCATCTTGGAATGATGTGCTTCCTCGAGAACCATCTTTACTAAATCCCTTACTTATGGGACACATAGTCTCCCCTCTCGCCTCAGCCAACCCTTATTATCGATGGCATACCTATTGAGGTGACTGGAAGTTTCACCCCTTATTAATTTATCAATCACATCAACAAGCTGAGGGTCTTCGCGTTGTGCGGCCCCTACTGATTCTAAAAGAGTGGGCCGTACTTCTAGGGATGCCAATAATCCAGGTACAAAATCAGAGGAGGGCCTAAAGTCAAAACAAGCTATATACCCCAAGCTTTGCCTTTCCACAAAGAGAGGGCTTAGGGTCAGCTTCTTTCTGCTCAACACATTTGCTACTAGTTGCCTTTGCCAGGAGTATAGGAAATCTCAAAGTCATATGTGGCAAGGAACTCCATCCACCTTTGCTGCCTCAAGTTAAGATCTTTCTGCGAGAAAAGATACTTCAACGATTTATGGTCAGTATATAATTCGAACTTCTCACCTAGGAGATAATGGTGCCAAGACTTAAGCGCAAAGACGATGGCGGCCAGCTCAAGATCGTGGGTTGGGTAGTTCTTTTCATGCACTTTCAATTGTCTTCCACCATAAGCTACTACCCTCCCTTCTTGCATCAGAACAACGCCTAGCCCCGTACCACAAGCATCCGTATATACTGTGAACATTTTGCTTCCATCGGGCAAAGCTAGAACTGGGGCTGTTGTAAGAGCCCTTTTTAAGCGTTGGAAAGCAATATCATAGTCCAAATCCCAAGTGAATGGTAGATTCTTCTTGTTAGCCTTGTGAGTGGAGCTAAAATTTTCGCAAAATCTCTAATGAACTTTCAGTAAAAACCTGCTAGCCCGAGAAAACTTTGAACTTCGGTTGCATTTCTTGGTGTCTTCCAATCTTGCACTGCCACCACTTTCGCGGGGACCACAGGTAACCCTTCTTTGGACACTATATGTCCAAGAAACCTTACTTCTTCTCTCCAAAAATGGCACTTGGAGAATTTTGCTTTTAGCTGGTGAACTCGAAGGGTTTCCATAATCTCCTTCGGATGCTGAGCATGTTCTTCCTCATTCTTTGAGAAGATCAAAATATTGTCTACGAAGACCACCACGAACTTATTAAGGAATTCTCTGAACACCCTGCTCATTAGGTTTACGAAATAAGCGGGTGCGTTTGTCAAGCCGAAAGGCATGACAAGCCACTCGTAGAAACCGTCTGGGGTTCTGAACATCGTTTTATCAATGCTATCTTCAGCTACCCTTAGCTGATGGAACCCAGTAGCCAGATCAAATTGGGAGAAGACCGACGCACCTACAAGCTGATCAAACAAATTGTCTATTCGGAGAAGCGGGTGTCTATTCTGTTTAGTCATCTTGTTTAGCTCCCTATAGTCCACACAGAGACGTAGTGAACCATCTGCTTTGATGATGAACACCACTGGAGCACCCCATTCTGAGATACTCCTCCTTATAAACACCTTCTCGAGAAGCTCCTTAACTTGCTTACTGAGCTCCTTTCTCTCCTTTGGAGTCATGTGTCTAACAGGTAGAGCTACGGGCTTTGCATTATCAACAAGATATATACGGAAGTCTATTTCCCGCTTCGGAGGTAAGCCTTTCACTTCTTCAAAGACATCCGGGTATTCCCGGACCACTCTAACCGACTGCAAATTCTCAACAGAAGCGTCAAGCGACTCTAGATAACTAAGCATAACAGCATTCAAGGGATTACAAGAAATTTCTAGAGTGTTACTAAGCCGAGTCAAGAGTCTAACCACTCTTTTCTCACAATCAAGAATGGCACAATTACTGGATAACTAGTCCATGCCTAAGATCAATCCATATCCTGAGAAGCCCAAAACAAAGGCACTACATCTAAATTCAACACTTAGAATAGAGATTTTCAAATCCAAGCAAACCATCAACAAATAAGCCGAGCCCCCAATTGGATTTGAAACAACCAAGGGATCTTCTACCATACTAGTGTCTAGGTGCAGAGATTCTACTAAAGCAGATGAAATAAAGGAGTGTGATGCACCAGAATCAAAGGGAGTGCGAACTGGATGATCATAGAGATAAACTAAGATTTCTACAGAAATATTTCTACCTCGTTCCTGTTGAGGTGCCACCAATGCGTGAACTTGTCCCCATGAGGTGGATCCAGTCCTCTGTCCCTGCCCCCGCTTCTTTGGGCAGTCCTTAGCCAAGTGTCTAGTCTCTCCACAATGGAAACAACCACCATTCATCTTTGCCTTCTTCCTCCTGCAGTCTTTCGCTATATGTTTGACAATGCCACAGAAATTACACCTTCTCTTTTCACGGGGTTTGTTATTCTTCCCGCCTTTCTTGAAGTCTGTCTTCTTAGCCTGTAAACCCTCTTTCTTTTCTTGAGGAACTTCCACCTTTGCCTCTTTCTTGCCTTTATCTTCCTCGTGTAGCAGCGCCATGTCCACCAAGCTTTCATAAGTCGCTCCCATGGGTATATGGGTCATAGCAAGGCTGTGTAGAGGCTCATTCAGACCTTTAACGAAGTGAAGGGCCTTCTTGTGTTGAGTGTTTACTAAATTCAGCCCAAACCTGGCCAGCTGATTAAACTGATTGACGTACTCCTTGATTGTCATACTTCCTTGTTTATGAGTTAGGAACTTCTCCATCTGCAGGCTTCTTTCATCTTGGGAGAGGAATTTCATCTCAAACCTCATCCTGAAATCTTCCCAGGTCTCCACTGACCTCTCAGCATGGGTAACTTCCCACCAATAAGAAGCTTCGTCTTTAAGCACCACACTGCTAGCTGTATCTTTTGCCTGTCGTCAACTTCGAAGATGACGAACAAGTCTTCGGACTCTTTCAGCCAGTTCCTTGCTACTACAAAGGATTCAATTCCGTAAAAGTCCTTTCCTCATATAGCCTTGAAGTCTCTACACGTCTTAGCGAAAGTATTTCCACGAGGAGGAGGAGGCGGAGGAGGAGGAACCGCCGTCACTGTGGGAGGAGGAATGTCTATTGGGCCCGTACCATTAGCCCTAGCCTCTAGGTACCTTCGGAACCAGCCAGGGATCGGTACTCCTTCTGGAAGGTTAAGATCTCCAGACATGCTGGAACAAAAAGGAAATTATTCAAGACAAAATGATAGAGAGATAGTGCATATGGCTTTGGGGAATTATGCCTTTTAAAAACAACGCTTTTTCTTGAAAACAATGCTTCTTTAAACTTTTTTTTTGAAAATAGTTTCAAAAACCTTTACATAATATGGTAAACCTATGCTCTGATACCAAGTGAAACACCCCACCTCCATTAAGGTCACTCACAAAAGGAATGCCTTAACTTTGGTGGAGGTTTTTAAGTAAAAGTCACAGATAAACACAAAACAGATATATAAACACATATACATATAAGCAGCAGAAAACAAACAGACTTTTTATTTCATAAATACGTGTTCATACAAAACATTTCCATAACTGTCACATAATAACTTCCAAAACATTACATCATCATTTATGTCTTGGTTATTAAGTAAAGAAGCATAAAACATAATTAAAACTGCATAAATCCCCATAGAATGTGTCCAACAACCATAGCCAAGGAAAGAGAGTCCAAACCGTACATCTACTATCTTGAAGCTTGCAAAGAGTCTGACTAAGCTGGGTTGTTTCCTCCCTGTGGACCTGGAGGGGGGGTGGGGGGAAGAAGAAAAGAAGATGAAATAAAATAGGGTCGGACATAAAGCCTGGTAAGTCTAGTGATTCTTCAGTATGAGAATAAGAAAAGGGCATGATAAGTATAAACTGGAAATAGGAAAGTATCATAAACTAAGGTAAAGCAGTTTGAATCGAATAAACTATCGCACCCCATACTATATCTCTGCATCTACTTGCATTGTCTCAACTGGCACCCCATGATCGAGGTGAATTGATCCCCTTTCTCTAAAGATCGGCTCTTACTCGCATAATCATCTGTGTCTTACGGCCCCTAATGAGTGTAGATACATATGTTGGTCCCACCATGGGGTGTATCAAGTCCTATGGTGGTGGCCCGACACAACTCTAGAATGCATAGGTTATATTACTGGTGCCCCCAGTGCCCTGTTTGTCTGCTCCGAAGTGTGTTTACGCCCGCACTCCGTTAGAACTGTAACGACCCAGAAAATTTGAACCAATTTTTTTTTTTTAAATTGGCTAAAATAATGGATTTTAAATATTTAAAATAAATATTTTAAATAATGACGATGAAAACTGAGTTTGAATCGACAATTGAAAACGAATTTTAGTGAAACCAAAAATATTTAAATCTGTTAGTGAATACCTTTCTAACGAATCTGAAAAATCGAATTTTCATAACGGAAAGCAAAAGTAATGGCCGAATGAATTTTCAGAACGGTCGCTATGGAATTTATATAGCCCGTGAAATTGGCCATTTTGCATACGACCTCGGAATTCGACGAAACCACTTTTGTTGGATCCGGGATGTGAAGTTATTGCTAGGTTTCAAATTTCATAATTTTTGAAGCTATATGTGAGCGTGGCAAAAGAAAATGTGCTTTGGTCAATTACAGTTAAATTGGATCGACCAAAAATGGGCCTTTTTGCAAACAGTCTCAGAATTCGACGAAACTAGTTTTGTTGGGACCGTATCGTCCCAATATAGCCAGATTTATTTTTGGGGAATTTTTAGAATCAGTATGTGACCCCGGTAAATTGAAATGTCCGTTTAAATTGAATATATAAAGAATTATACTTTAAATTCAACGGAAATTGATTCAAAAGTCGAATTGGCCTACGATACATATCTCATTGTGTTTGGAATGGGGATGAAACGCTAGGGACGACAGTCGGTGGGTTTAATTTCGTGTTCGTATTAAAAAGTTACCTTTTTGTAATTAAAAATATTAAAATAATATATAAATAACCCTTCCCTTTAACTACCTCCCTCTCCCCTTACCGTTGACCATTCCAAATCAGATAAAAAAAACGGGTTTCCCCCAAATCGATGTGGCGACGCCTTCGTCATCGCCACCCCCCACCTCGCGTACACGCCGACACCGCCCTCCCCCACGACCACCTCGCTCCGCCTCGAGACCCCCCCTCTCGTTCTCTCTCTCTCCTCCTTCAGGCGAACTCCCATTCGCGAACTCCGGGACCAACGAGCACCATCGAAGACCGCGCCGCCGAGGCCAACGACCACCGCCCTCCTCCGCAAGCCTCCAGCCACCACTAGCGCCACTTCCGATGTCCCCAGCCCCCCTGGCGCGCCTCAGCCCTCCTCCGACAGTGAGCCTTTCTGTCGTGACCTCCTGAAGCAAAACAGTGAGCGTTCCTTCCTCTTTTTATTTAAATAATTAAACACTGAACTTCCTTTTCAGATTTTGATTTTTATATATTTATATAACATAGAAAATAAATTGATTGATAGCGAATGATTGTTTGGGATTGGTTGTGGTTGATATTGATTGATTGAGGTTGAAAAATACCCGTTTGTGGTTGAGAAATATTTGGTTGAAACCACATAGGATTAGTTTGTGGAAATGAAATAAATATATACATGCCGCCTGCGTGCGAACTAGATGCATGATCCCCATTGTCAAAAACCGCGAGGTTTTAAGGTAGAGCGAGGAGTCGTACTAGGGACAGTCCCGGTTTTAACTACCCTGCCGTTATGCTGCCGAAATTTTGAATAATATTCGTGTGTTTGAATTATTTTCATTTGCTTAAACTATATTTATTCATTGAATAGAAAACCTTCATGTGTTGAATTGATATTCATTCGTTGATTAGAAATTCATGTGTTGAATGGTATTCGCGTTTTAAATATAAAAATCACATTTCTATCTATATATAGAAACTATAGAAAACCTTCATGTGTTGAATTGATATTCATTCGTTGATTATAAATTCATGTGTTGAATGGTATTCGCGTTTTAAATATAAAAATCACATTTCTATCTATATATAGAAACTATAGAAAACCTTCATGTGTTGAATCGATATTCATTCATTGAATTGAAATTCATGTGTTGAATGGTATTCATATTTTGAAATAAATTGTTTGATAATAAAAATCACCTTTTATCGACTATATGAACTATGTAAAATAATCTCATTTTGAAAGAAATTGTTTTATGAGAAAAATCTTAATTTTATCACCAATATGAAATATATAAAATAATAGTGTTTTGAAATTAGTTGTTTTACAATAAAAATCACATTTTTATTATATGCATGAATCGTTGAAATGTGAAGTGTTAAAAATAGCCACTTGTTCAAATAAATATATATGAGTTGAAATATTCATTAATTAGTTAATGATATGATTTGTACCTATGTATGAAACATTAGAATGAATGGTGTTTTTAAACCAAATAGAAATCAAAAATGAAGTTGTATAGAAAATGATAAATGATAAGAACTATATATATGTACATGCATATTCATTGAACAGGTTATAGCAAAGGGGCTAGAGAAGAGGAATAAAATTTTGTGCTAGACAAATAGGTACACATTTACTGTTTTGTTTGGGTGATGATTTTATGAGCCTGTTGGCTAGCCGCTTGGCTTTTTCTTTTTCTTTTTGAGATTAGAAGGACCGGGGAAGCTATTTGAGATTTCCCGATGCTCCCGGTGCAGGGGAGGTTATGGCGAAATTTTTCCAAAATTTTAAGGCGTTAGTGAAATATTTGAAGTGAAAACGATATTGAAAACATTGAATGAACTATATTTATATAAATATATAAATATAAATAAAATTAAAACGAAACGTAGTCGTGCAGTTCGCATTTTGAAACCATGATTTCAAACAACTAGTGCGGGAAATTCGACCATTGGATTTTCCCGAAACATCAACCGTCGGGTTCGCCTTGGAAATATCTTCCCAACGGCACCAACCTTGTAAAAATCCAACGGTTGGATTGTCTGGAATGTTTAATTCAAATCTGATGAAAAACAGCGCCAGAAGCGATTATACTTATATATATATATATAAATATAATTATATATTTAATCGAATAACGACGCTGCAGTTCGTATTTTGAAATCGAAAATTCAAACGATTGTACCGGGAGATCCGACCGTCGGATTTTCCTGAAACTGGAACCGTTGGATTCGTTTTGAAAAGACCTTTCTAATGATGTAAATTTTGTGAAGATCCAACGGTTAGTTTTTCAGATATGTTTAATTCAAATCTGAAGAAAAACAGCGCCACGGCCGCATTATGGCCCGAAGCGTCGTTTTGAATAAATTGGCTATTTTAAGATAAATAAAAATAGCGATAAATCGTTATAAAATATCGCAAACGATATGGAATGGAAATAAACTGAATTTGCTCGATTTATGTGGCTTTTGATGGTTGAATGTGTTTGGTGTGAAAATTACATTAAAGAACAAAATTGGTGTTGTCGAATAATTTAACCATTGAAATAAATTGATTTGAAATTCTAAATATACGTGAATTATTTGAAAAGGCCGAGTTAATTCTCATTTCAAATAATTGACCGACGATTGAAATTTGAAGATGAAGACGGTGGTCGAAGACCGGAGATCTTCACCTCGTTTGGATGGTAACCGAGGTCCTGATTGGGAGGCATCCCGAAATATGGATAATGAGTGGTGATCGTCCAGACGTACGTGGTGATCGATGGGTTTGCGAGGTATTTAGTGCCTCCGGATTCGTTCAGACCCAGAACAGACTTGTAAATGGATTGTGTGCCTGACATTGGAGTTTATTCTGTGTTGATTGATTTCTGTTAAATATACATTTGTTTGGCGGCGGAGAATTTATTCTTTTGCTTAACGCCCTTCTCTGAGACGCACGAGCTCAGAGGTTGTATATCGATGGACATCAGTCGCATGGCATGAATTGCCTGTGTGGCATGCTAAGATGCAGTGATCAGGGCTTCTGTTGAAAAGCAAAGTCTTGTGGTGATGATCAAAGCGCCGCCTGGGTGGCGTAGCTTTGTTTATAACGTAAATTCGCGAGCCTCACGCCCCGGTATGAACCAGAAACGGGAGAAGGACCTCAGGGAGGGCATGCGTTTCTTTCTAGCTAGGGTGGTGTCACTGACCTACCAGCCCTGACATTTATATACTTTTCACCTATGTGGTTGTTGCTGTTGCGAGGCGCCTCGGTTTGATCGGACGATACGGGTCCGATGGAGTCATTCGTTGGCTCGTTGACGCCCCCAGAGGGCGGGGAAACGTATTGTTCAGGCATAATAATCCACATCGGTGGACCGGCCCTGACGATCCAAGGCTTGCCTGCGCGCTTGCCTGAGACACGGGCTACAGCGTCTCGAATTCGGTAAGGACTATCTTTTGCCTTGGTTCATGACGGAAGTCCAATTTCCAAATACGTGACTGTGCGGTTTTGATTGTATACCTATATATGGCGACATAGTGGTATGGGGCATTAATGCCGTCTATGATTGATAGTTATGATTTGAAATTGTCTTCAAAACATATAGACACTAGCAATAATATCAAATGCCTTTGTTTTGTTCGTATCAAGCATATTTTGGCCGTTATAAGGTAAAAACTCTATCCTCCGGTTTGCGTTGCATTGTGTGATGGGAACTGAGTCTTATAACGGCTTCATTTTTATAAAAGCATAGCGATGTTTAAAAGAATGATTTGTTTTAAAGCACTGGTAATCCAATGGAGTAAGCCCGTTCCACGAAAGTGGCGTGGTCCTGTGATTGGCCAAATTATATATGTGTTGAGTAGATTTCTCATACCAGTCCCATGACTGACTCGTAGTTTGTTTCACTCTCAAACTCGGGTGCCCCCTTTTTCTGCACGGGCAGCCTTGTATTCAGGTTTAGCTGGTTCTTTCTGGATAGCTGGAGCTTAAGATGGATTCTATCATTTATCTCTTTTTATGCTGTTCAGCTCCTATTGTACATATTTTGTTTGTTTTCCGCTGTAGACATTTATGTATAGCTAAACTGTATTTGTTCTAAGTAAGATCTTGTATACTGTGTAACTCTGATGATTACTTTTATCCAGTATATTCTATTGTTCATTATCTGGTGTATTTATTTAATTCTGTTCTGCTATTATATGTTTCTGTGTTATATTCCAAAGATAACCCTTGTCTCCGTCTGTACAGGATTTCGGGACGTCTCAAGAACACACACTGTTGCACCCACCGCCGTCGCTTTTGACTGCTTACAATCAGCCCAGTAATCGTACCCCACTCTGCCTAGTTTAAGGGTACCATGATACCTAATTGGGTTACTGCTGAAATGGGTCCCCGTTACTTGGGTTTTCTAGTCAAACTTGTTAAGTTGTTAAGTGTCTGTATTTACCTAACCCCACCCATCAGTTTAATTAACATGTTGAATTGGTTAAGTGTTTTAGTTAACTTAACCCTATCATCCTAACTTGTCTGTCCTTAGCTTTTTAAAGCACTGACCACTCACATTAGACAGGTATTGTTACAGTTACTGGATGTGCTGGTCGGTTCCGGGTAGGTTTACACTATAACTCAGTCTAACCTCGGGTCCTTATTGGGCTCAATGCTTAACCACCCACATTGGATAGGTGTTGTTGTGACTACTGGACAGCCGGGCGGGTCCGGGTAGGTTTACATCACAACTCAATCCAGCCTCGTGTTAAGCATACTCGTATTTTCTAAATTTACATATTTGTCTCTATTACTTGTTATATGTAAATTTGCTAACAATTAAATATTATGGCCCACTATCCAAGTTTAACATCTTTGGTATAAGAATTTATACCATTCAAGTGCCACCAATTTTGGCATGTGACAAACATGCCAATTTCATATATTTCCTATAATTACCAATTTTCCCAACGTTACCCCATCTAAATATTAGGCTAACAATCTTAGCCTAATTTTTGTTCGCATGGTTTTTAACATATAATATTAGGCTAAAAACTTAGCCTAATTTAGCGTACACAAAATTGGCATTCATTAACATAAACATGACATAGGTGTAAACTTGGCATTATTGGCATAGTCAATATGAACATCATAGGTGTGAACTTGCAAATTAGTCAACATGAATATCACAGATGTGAACTTGCAACGTAGACTAAATCAATATACACGTATGTGAATTTGCAACATAGGCTAAATCAACTCACATACATGTGAACTTGCATTGAAATAGGGGTCTAACCAAATAAGTGTCACATGAATTAACATATGATTTAGATAACATAAGCCTAAACATGTTTAGATCTAGGCATAACATCGAGCATCACTAGTATATGACAAGAATATAACATGTCCATAAAGTATGTATAATTTCATCGCATGTGTGAACTAGATCCAATCATGTTTACTACTATAACATGAAACTTGTATTGAAATGGATCTTGGCATGGATCCAATTATGAACTTTGCAACTTTTGTATAAACATATGAGCATGTATATGAGCTTAATCATTTAGGCATAAAGGTTTTAGCATATAGTATATACATGAGATCTTAACTTGGACATATCACATACAACTTATATAATCACATAAACATATAGGTGTAGATTACAACATGAACTATACAACTTGCATGTGATGTTGTTTTCATTTGAATGGATCCAACACCAAGTAAATTTAACCACAAACATTCCAACCATTCACAATACAATCATTTCAATACATAGATACGAATTAACATCAACGTTACACAATAGCACAACTCCATTTCCAATTTACATCGAATCAAGTCTTAATTTTTATTCACATCGGAAAAATCACTATACTTACAACAAACGACGGTCTTGTTTTCGGATTTTTGAATTGGCAATGCTTTCCTTTGGGTAGACAAACGTTGATTGATTCTTGTTTTATTTTTGTAACACCCCACCTCCGATAGGGTCACTCACAAAGGGAATGCACTAGTTTTGGTGGAGTATTATCTAGGTAAACATGCACAGAGATATCACAAGGCAGAACATAAATAAAGCAGCGGTAGAAATTAAAAACCAACTTTTTATTATTTCCAAGAAAAGAGTCAAAAGCTCATATATCCAAGATACAAATTATTCCATTACATCAAGTTCATAGTAAAGAAGCATAAACTTTAAAACCAAAGTAAATTATTCCCCATACATAGCGTAAGCAGCCATAGCATAGCCCAAGACCAAACCGTACGCGAGCTGTCAGAAAGCAAGTTGAATCCAAGCTAAGAGCTAGTGTTTCCTCCCTGAGAACCTGGGGGGAAATGAAAGAAAAAGGGGCAAAAGAAAAAGGGTCAGTCATAAAGACTGGTAAGCCCTAGTGACTTTCAGTATGAAAACTAGTAAAGGTAACATGACATGTGAAAACTGGAATTAAACATAAGGATGATAACAAAACTAGTTGGATAATTAAGATAACAAGATAAGTCAAGTCTGGCATCGCATATTCAAGGTTCGCTGCACCAACTGCACTAGTATTCTAACCCATGTCAAGTATTAACCATGAAATGATCCTTAGCCCGGTGTCATGAAGTGACCCATTACGGGGTCCTACGGTACGATCTACTAATCGATCGGCTCTCTACAAGTGCTAGCTCGTCATGTGTCTGTGTCATACGGCCCTATCCAGAAATGTAGTTACCTGTGCTAGGTCCACCATAGGGTGTATCAAGTCCTATGGTGCCAACCACCGACACGAATCAAGCACACACAGTGTAAATCAACGGGTTCCCAATGCTTGCTTTTTCAACTCCGGACTACGTGCACGACCATAGCCCGCCTGAACCTACAATGGCGCACCTACTCAGCCGTCGTTCTAGTCGCTTACAATCAGCCCAGTAATCGTGCCCCACCCTGCCTAGCCCCAGGGTATCGTGATACATCTAAGTGGGTTACTGCTGAAAAGGACCGCGTAACTAGGATTTCTAATGGGTTAAGTGTTGTCATTTAAATTCGTGACTTAACCCTATCCAAATCATGTATCAAGTTGGTTAATTGAGTTCAAGCAGTTCATGACTTAACCCTATCAAGTCATCGTGTCAAGTTGGTTAAGTATATTCAAGTGGTTCATGACTTAACCCTATCATGTGGCATTAATTCATTAGTGCACGCCAACCTCTCACATTAGACTAACTGTTGTGGTTACTGGATTTGCCGGGCGGTTTCGGGCAAATTTACACCACAACATAGTCTAACCTCGGGTTTTCGCGTGCGATATGACCAACTACCCACATTGGATCCTATTGTTCGCAGCCACTGGATTTGCCGGGCGGTTCCGGGTAGATTTACACTGCAAACTCAACCCAACCTCGAGTTGGCCATTTTCAAGTTCATCTAACTGTCATGCCCACGCTCAAGTTTTCATGTCTACATTCATGTCGAGTTTTCAAGTCATGTTTCATGTCAAATCGTGTCAAGTTCATGTCCATATTCAGGTCCAAGTCATAATAACGTTCATGTTCAAGTTTAAAGCTAATTCATGTTTTACCTAGTCTACCCAAATCGTATTCCCATTGCACGTAAGTTCGAATTGATACAAATAAATCTAATAGGGAATAACATAAAAAGGAACGGGTATAATGTGGCAAAAGTGATTACTAGCATAGCATGATATGAATTGAAATAAAACATTACTGGCATATGAAATATTGGCCTCAAACATAAGGATTCCGAATCTAGCAAGATAAGGTACTAGTCAAAATAACAGTTGTCACAAGGTGATAGTATAGTCATGGTAACGACTTTCATAAGATGATAGTATAGTCATGGTATCGACTATCATAAGATGATAGTCATAAACTTGTGACAATAGCAGGTTCAACATGATAATATAAGGGGTTTTCTTTTTGATTTACGACATGAATAGGCCCCAAGTCAATGTCATAGTAATATTCAAGAGTCAAGATCCAAGATGAACGAGAATGAATGTAAACAGTCATCATACATAGGTCCAATTTCAATTTACATCATATTCATAATACATTTACAGTTTAAATCTGAAAATAACTGGGGCTTACAGATCGTGGTTCGAGAATTAGAAAAAGAGAGTCGATGCTGAATATGCTAGGTCAAGTCCTAATAGAAGTCTCCAAATCAGCAATTCCCTTAACGCAGTCTAAACGTAGATGAAGTAGTCCTTCTCTCACAATTTTCAATCAGAATCAGAGCAGCATAAGGTCAGAAAGAAATTTGGTGTAGAGAGACTGGTGTTAGGGGCTGTATTTATAGGGTCAGGTCAACGAATGTGGACAGAAATGAGGCCAAATACATCAGAGTGAATCCAGCTTCAGAAATGGGCTCGGGCACCAGGTCGACCCCCAGGTCGACACTATGGTCGACCTGGTCCTGGGTAGGTCGACTACATAGTCGACCCCCAGGTCGACCTGGTCCTGGGCGGGAAATTTTCCGCCCAGTCCATTTGGAGGTTTGAAATTCGAATTTAGAATTCGAATTGAGTCTGTTTTGAATTTGAAAATTTATGAAAACTTTGAATGGTCATAACTTGGTCATACAGACTCCGATTTTCGAAAACTCAGACTCGTTTCCAAGCAGAATTTCGAGAAAAACGCAATGGAGCAACCCGTTTCCCCTTATTCTTATTTTAAAAATTAATTCTGCCTTGATTTATGGTTATTACACGTTATAAAAACACGGGTTGTTACATTCCCCCCTCCTTAAAGGATTTCGTCCCCGAAATCTCTAAGTTAGGGAGGATGTGTCCTACCATCCAATCAACCATCTACTCAAAGCATCATCCACAAGCAACCATTGTCCTTAAAAGACTTCTAGTTATGTATGAACATTTGCAGAAAGTGTGTGTATATGAACTTTATCTAATGCAAAAGATCAGGCGGTTACTGATTCAGTAAACCTCCTTAATGTAAAATATGTTAATGTCATGAATCCAACATCTATGCAAATTCCTAACATAGTCTATAATCTCTACATGAGTGCACAAACATTCATCCATATGCAACATCCAAGTGATAGCATAACAAGTTCCATCCATGTACAAGTATAAGCACTCATGCATATGCAACATGAAAATGTGACTAAGCCGATCTAGTGCCTAATGTGTGTCATGCATCCACTAGCAACCACTTGCAACCATTTGCATCCATCAACCATAACATGTTTCAATCACATGTTTGCATCCATATGGTTCTACCTAAGGTTCTCAAGATAAGATCGAGAAGATAACACGACAAACATAGATATTAGAAGCATGATAAGAAAAGGTTTTCAAGTTTATAGGAAAAAGAGATCGAGAATGTACCCTCAAAAAGAAATGGGTAAAGCGCGCGTATCTTCTCTTCGGTTTCCCAAGTTGCGTCTTCTTGGGCTTTACTCCACTGCACTTTAACTAGCTTGACTTCTCGATTCCTTAGCTTCTTAATCTCCGTTCCTAAGATACGAATCGGAACTCGCCTCAGTGTCGCCTCTTTTTCCACTTCTACGTCTTCAAGGATGCTTGGCTCAACTACTTCGGCTGACTCATGCAAGCACTTCCGGAGATGCGAGACGTGAAAGACATTGTGTACCCCAGACAACTTCTCGGGTAAGTCTACCTTGTAGGCCATCCGTCCAATCCTCTCGATGATGGGGAACGGTCCTACAAACCTTGGTGCTAGCTTTCCAACGGCTCCAAAACGAATTACATTGCGTAACGGAGAAACCTTTATAAAGACCATATCTCCGACTTCGAACTCTAGGTCTGTCCTTCTCTTGTCCGCATAAGATTTCTGTCTATCTTGGGTCGTTTTCATCCGTATTCGTATCAACTCAATCTTCTCAGAAGTGTCCCTTATCATATCAGGGCCAAGTATAAGCCTGTCTATCGTCTCCCACCAACAAGTTGGTGACTTGCACGGTCTTCCATACAGGGCTTCGAACGGCGCCATTCCGATGCTAGCTTGGTAACTGTTATTATATGCAAACTCCACGAGAGGAAGATGGTCTTCCCAAGTACCACCAAAGTAAAGAATGCATAGCCTCAGGAGATCTTCTAGTACCCTATTTATCCTTTTGGTTTGTCCATCCGTCTGTGGGTGATAGGCCGTGCTTAAGTTCAGTCGTGTTCCCATTGCTTCTTGCAGACTATTCCAAAACTGGCTAGTGAAAATCGGTCACAATCACTAACTATACTAGAAGGAACTCCATGCAACCATACTATCTCTCCAAGGTAAATAGACGCTAGCCCTGATGGGGTCCTCTTGCTTTTCACCGGAATGAAGTGAGCACTTTTCGTGAGTCTATCAACTATGACCCATATGCTAGTATTTCCCTTCCTTGACCTAGGCAATCCATCCACGAAATCCATCGAGATACTCTCCCATTTCCATTGCGGAACCTCCAAAGGATGTAATAGTCCACCGGGCTTCTTCGATTCGGCCTTTACTTGTTGGCACACCATGCACTTCGAGACGAACTCTGCCACGTCCTTTTCATTCTAGCCCAAAGAAAATGCGTTTCATATCCCTGTACATCTTATCCCCTCCGGGATGTATAGTCATCTTCGAGTGGTGCGCTTCTTCGAGAACTTTCCTTACTAAGTCTCCCACTTGTGGGACACATAGCCTTCCATTGCGCCTTAGCCATCCCTTGTCATCTATGGCATACCTACTGAGGTGAATTGACGTCTCACCTCTAATCAGCTTGTCCATGATTTCAACTATCTGCGGGTCTTCCTTCTGTGAAGTCCCTACTTGGTCTAAAAGTGTAGGTCTTAGCTCAAGAGATGCTAACGTAGCGGTCAATGACTCAACAGCAGGTGTAAAATCAAAGGTAGCTATAAACTCAAGGCTTTTCATTTCAACAAACAAGGGGCTCAAAGTCAACCTTTTCTACTTAGCGCGTCCGCCACCACATTACCCTTGCCAGGGGTATAAGCTATATTGAAGTCATATGATGCCAAGAACTCCATCCACCGCTGTTGTCTTAGATTTAAATCTTTCTATGAGAAGAGGTACTTAAGCGATTTGTGGTCGGTATACAGCTCGAACCTCTCCCCTAGAAGATATGACGCCACGCTTTAAGTGCAAAAACAATCACTGCCAATTCCAAGTCATGTGTGGGATAGTTTTTCTCATGAAATTTAAGTTGTCTGCCCCCATAGCATATTACTCTTCCTTCCTGCATTAGGACAGCGCCTAATCCCGTGCCGCACGCATCTGTGTACACGGTAAACATCTTACCTCCATCGGGTAATGCTAAAACTGGAGCTGTGGTGAGGGCTCTCTTAAGTCTCTAAAAAGCAGCATCACATTCTATGTCCCATGCAAAAGGTAGGTTCTTCTTTGTTAATTTAGCAAGAGGGGCTGAAATATTAGCGAAGTCCTTAATGAACTTCCTGTAGTAGCCCGCCAAACCGAGAAAGCTCCTCACCTCCGTTGCATTCTTATGAATTTTCCAATCCTGTACCGCAACTACCTTTGCGGGGTCCATGGCTATGCCTTTCTTATAAACTACATGTCCAAGGAACCGAACTTCCTTCCTCCAAAAATGGCATTTGGAGAACTTAGCCTTTAACTGGTGTGCTCTAAGCGTTTCCATGACTTCCTTGAGATGCCTAGCATGCTCTTCTTCATCTTTTGAGAAGATCAAAATATCATCCACGAAAACTACCACAAACTTGTTAAGGAACTCCCGAAACACCCTACTCATCAAATCTACAAAGTACGCGGGTGCATTTGTTAGCCCAAACGGCATGACGAGCCATTCGAAGAATCCGTCTGGAGTCCTGAACGCAGTTTTGTCAATGCTATCCTCAACCACTCTAAGCTGATGGAATCCTGTGGCTAGGTCGAGTTGAGAGAAAACGACGCTCCCATAAGCTGGTCAAACAAATCGTCGATTCTTGGTAGTGGGTGCCTATTCTTCTTTGTCAGCTTGTTTAACTCACGATAATTTACGCACAGACGAAGCGATCCATCCGTCTTAGTAGCGAATACCACCGGAGCACCCCATTCAGAAATGCTTCGTCTTATGAAATTTTTCTCAAGCAACTCGTTGATTTGTTTACTGAGCTCTCTTCTTTCTCGCGGGGCCATGTGCCTAACGAGCAATGAAACTGGCTTGGCATTATCAACAAGATAAATTCGGAACTCTATCTCGCATTTAGGAGGTAATCCCCTCACTTCATCAAAGACATCTGGATATTCTCGGACCACTCTTATAGATTGCAAATTATCGTCGGACGAGTCAAGGGATTCAAGATAACATAACATGACCGGACCCTTCGGGTTACAAGAAATTTCAAGGGTATTGCCAAGGCGAGTCATGAGCCTCACTACCCTTCGTTCACAATCAAGAATGGCTCCATAATCGGACAGCCAATCCATTCCTAGGATCAAACCGTATCCCATGAATCCGAGAGCATAAGCATTACACGTGAATTCTACGCTTAAGATAGAGATCCTCAAATCCACACACATCATAGATAAATGGGCGGAGCCCCCAATTGGATTTGAAACTATAACGGGATCCTCAACCAGACTAGTACTTAGGTGCAGATTTTCAACAATATCAGAAGAAATAAAAGTATGTGATGCGCCAGAGTCAAATAAGGTTCGAACAGGAAAGTCAGAAATGTAAACAAGGCTTTCTACGGAAATATTACTACCTCGGTCAGGAGCTGGAGTGGTGTTGAGAGCATGCAACTGCCCTCCAGAAGGTCCTGCTCGCTGGGTCTGCCATTGCCCCGTCCTTGCTTCTTAGGGCAATCCTTGCTGATGTGTCCAGTATCTCCACAATGAAAGCATTCACCCAACTTCCTCTTCTTCCTTCTATAGTCTTTAGCTAGATGTCCAGTAATACCACAGAAGTTGCACTTCCTCGTCTCACGTGATTTGTTGTTGCTCTTGTCATTTTTATTATTCTTGTTGTTCCCCTTCTTGAAGTCAGCTTTCTTATTCTGAGTCTCATTAGGCTTAACCTCCTTCTTGCTATTCTTGTCTTCCTCATGGAGTAGAGCCATATCCACCAAGCTTTCAAAGGTCACCCTCATGGGAATATGAGTTAGGGCCAAGCTGTGTAGTGGCTCGTTCAATCCTCGAGCAAAGCATACAGCCTTTTTCTGGGCTGTGTTGACCAAATCCAAACCGAACCGAGCAAGCTGATTAAACTTATTCACGTACTCCCTCACAGACATATCCCCTTTCTTGAGTGCTAGGAACCTCTCCATCTGAAGGTTCTCCTCTGCGGATGATAAGAATTTGAGCCCAAACCTCTCTCTAAAGTCTGCCCAAGTCTCAACTGGCCTGGTAGCGTTGGTGACTTCCCACCAAAATGCAGCTTCCTCTTTCAACAACCATGCTGCCAGCTGAACTTTCCTATGGTCCTCCATATCAAAGATAATGAACAAGTCTTCTGTCTCCTTTAGCCAGTTTCGTGCCTCAACAAAGGTTTCAGTTCCAACGAAGTTCTTGCCGCCCATTGCTTTAAAGTCTTTGCATATTTTGGCAAAGGCGGTACCAGGAGGAGGAGGAACCGCGGCCACTGGGGGAGAAGGAGGAGGGATGTCTGCCGTGCCCGCGTCGTTGGCCTTGGCTTCTAAGTACCTTTGGAACCATCCAGGCACGGGTATTCCCTCAGGAAGGTTAAGATCGGCCATGCTGAAAAACGAAAAGGAAAGATTCAAACGAGGAAACAAAGGGAAGTGCTAATGGCTTTTGGGGAATAGCCTTTTTAAACATAAAACTTTTCTTGAAAAATGCTTCTTTATAAATAGTTTTGAAAACAGTTTCAGAAGGTTTTTAAAACTTTTGCCCAGCCTGGTAACCTTCTGTTCTAATACCAAATTATAACACCCCACCTCCGCAAGGGTCACTCACAAAGGGAATGCACTTGTTTTGGTGGAGTATTATCTAGGTAAACATGCACAGAGATATCACAAGGCAGAACATAAATAAAGCAGCAGTAGAAATTAAAAACCAGCTTTTTATTATTTCCAAGAAACAAGTCAAGAAGCTCATATATCCAAGATACAAATTATTCCATTACATCAAGTTCATAGTAAAGAATCATAAACTTTAAAACAAAAGTAATTTATTCCCCATAAATAGCCGAAGCAGCAATAGCATAGCCCAAGACCAAACCATACATGAGCTATCAGAAAGCAAGTTGAATCCAAGCTAAGAGCTAGTGTTTCCTCCGTGAGAACCTGGGGGGAAACGAAAGAAAAAGGGGCGAAAGAAAAAGGGTCAGTCATAAAGACTGGTAAGCCCTAGTGACTTTCATTATGAAAACTAGTAAAGGTAACATGACATGTGAAAACTGGAATTAAACATAAGGATGATAACAGAACTAGTTGGATAATTAAGATAACAAGATAAGTCAAGTCCGGCATCACATATTCAAGGTTCGTTGCACCAACTGTACTAGTATTCTAACCCATGTCAAGTATTAACCATGAAATGATCCTTAGCCCGGTGTCGTGAAGTGACCCATTACGGGGTCCTACGGTACGATCTACTAATCGATCGGCTCCCTACAAGTCCTAGCTCGCCATGTGTCTGTGTCATACGGCCCTATCCAGAAATGTAGTTACCTGTGCTAGGTCCACCATAGGGTGTATCAAGTCCTATGGTGCCAACCACCGACACGAATCAAGCACGCACAGTGTAAATCTATGGGTGCCCAATGCCTGCTTTTCAACTCCGGACTACGTGCACGACCATAGCCCTCCTGAACCTACAATGGCGCACCTGCTCAGCCATCGCTCTAGTCGCTTACAATCAGCCCAGTAATCGTGCCCCACCCTGCCTAGTCCCAGGGTATCGTGATACATCTAAGTGGGTTACTGCTGAAAAGGACCGTGTAACTAGGGTTTCTAATGGGTTAAGTGTTGTCATTCAAATTCGTGACTTAACCCTATCCAAATCATGTATCAAGTTGGTTAAGTGTGTTCAAGCAGTTCATGACTTAACCCTATCAAGTCATCGTGTCAAGTTGGTTAAGTATATTCAAGTGGTTCATGACTTAACCCTATCATGTTGCATTAATTCATTAGTGCATGCCAACCTCTCACATTAGACTAACTGTTGTGGTTACTGGATTAGCCGGGCGGTTCCGGGCAGATTTACACCACAACATAGTCTAACCTCGGGTTTTTGCATGCGATATGACCAACTACCCACATTGGATCCTATTGTTTGCAGCCACAGGATTTGCCGGGCGGTTCCGCGCAGATTTACACTGCAAACTCAACCCAACCTCGAGTTGGCCATTTTCAAGTTCATCTAACTGTCATGCCCACGCTCAAGTTTTCATGTCTACATTCATGTCGAGTTTTCAAGTCATGTTTCATGTCAAATCGTGTCAAGTTCATGTCCATATTCAGGTTCAAGTCATAATAACGTTCATGTTCAAGTTTAAAGCTAATTCATGTTTTACCTAGTCTACCCAAATCGTATTCCCATTGCACGTAAGTTCGAATCGATACAAATAAATCTAATAGGGAATAACATAAAAAGGAACGGGTATAATGTGGCAAAAGTTATTACTAGCATAGCATGATATGAATTGAAATAAAACATTACTAGCATATGAAATATTGGCCTCAAACATAAGGATTCCAAATCTAGCAAGATAAGGTATTAGTCAAAATAACAGTTGTCACAAGGTGATAGTATAGTCATGGTAACGACTTTCATAAGATGATAGTATAGTCATGGTAACGACTATCATAAGATGATAGTCATAAACTTGTGACAATAGCAGGTTCAACATGATAATATAAGGGGTTTTCTTTTTGATTTACAACATGAATAGGCCCCAAGTCAATGTCATAGTAATATTCAAGAGTCAAGATCCAAGATGAACGAGAATGAATGTAAACAGTCATCATACATAGGTCCAATTTCAATTTACATCATATTCATAATACATTTACAGTTTAAATCTGAAAATAACTGGGGCTTACAGATCGTGGTTCAAGAATTAGAAAAAGAGAGTCGATGCTGAATATGCTTAGTCAAGTCCTAATAGAAGTCTCCAAATCAACAATTCCCTTAACGCAGTCTCAACGTAGATGAAGCAGTCCTTCTCTTACAGTTTTCAATCAGAATCAGAGCAGCATAAGGTCAGAAAGAAATTTGGTGTAGAGAGACTGGTGTTAGGGTCTGTATTTATAGGGTCAGGTCAACGAATGTGGACAGAAATGAGGCCAAATACATCAGAGTGAATCCAGCTTCAGAAATGGGCTCGGGCACCAGGTCGACACTATGGTCGACCTGGTCCTGGGTAGGTCGACTACATAGTCGACCCCCAGGTCGACCTGGTCCTGGGCGGGAAATTTCCCACCCAGTCCATTTGGAGGTTTGAAATTCGAATTTTGAATTCGAATTGAGTCTGTTTTGAATTTGAAAATTTCTGAAAATTTTGAATGGTCATAACTTGGTCATACGGACTCCGATTTTCGAAAACTCGGACTCGTTTCCAAGCAGAATTTCGAGACGAACGCAATGGTGCAACCCGTTTCCCCTGATTCTTATTTTAAAAATTAATTCTGCCTTGATTTATGGTTATTACACGTTATAAAAATACGGGTTGTTACAACTTTAGTTTTGGCTCGTCTCTAAGCTTTCTCTAACTGACGGCTACTCTTAGTTTCCTCCAACCAGCATGACGGCTCTAGTTCTATATTATTTGTGTGAATTTAGGTTGAGTGTTAAGTTGTATTTATAGAATTTTAGATTGATTTGAGTCGTCGATGAAGTAAGAGTTAAACCAGACCATCCACCTCAAGAGAAGCCAATCAGAAAGCGACAAATCAGCCCTAGTGACACAGCCAAGCTTAGAAATTCGACCAGAAACCGACCAGGCCAGCCAGGGCCAAACTAGGTCGACTGGGCAGGTCGACCTGGTCACCCAGGTCGACCCCCAGGTCGACCCCTTGGTCGACCCCCAGGTCGACCCCTTGGTCGACCTGGTGCCTGGGCGGGAATTTTCACGCCCATCCCGGTTTGGGTTTGTTTTTCGAATTTCAAACTGAATTTGAACCGTTTGAATTTTAAATTGAATTCTGAAACTTCCGGAGGTCATAACTCCTTCATACGGAGTCCGATTCACGCAAACTCGGACTCTGTCTTAGGCAGAATTCCGAGACGAACGCAATGGCTAACATATTTCCCTTAATTCTTTCATTTTGAGTTAGTTATACTTTAATTTGTTAATTTACAGTTAATAGAAAATTTGGGGTATTACAATGGGGTTAAGTAAATTTAGAACACTTAACTGTTATAACATGATGAACGAGTGGGGTTAATTTAAGGGGAAACACTTAACCAATATAACATGATGAATGAACAGGGTTAAGTTAATAGGAAACACTTAACCAATACAACATGATGTGTGGGGAGGTTAAGTTAACATGAATGGACAACACTTAACCAATATTACATGAACAGAGTGGATAGGGTTAAGGCAAGCTTAACCAATAATACAGATTGACTTGATAAGTAGGAGGGTTAAGTAAACTTTGGGTAGGTGGGTAATATTAGTATATATAGGCCCGCAAACTTAACCATTAAATAAACATGTTTGAATCAGTGGGAGGGTTAAGTACATCTCGTGTAGGTGGGTAAAATTTGTATGTATAGGCCCACAAACTTAACCAGTAGGAAACCCAAGTAACGGGGATCCATTTCAGTAGTAACCCACATAGATGTATCACGGTACCCTGAACTAGGCAGGATGGGGCATGATTACTGAGCTGATTATAAGCGGTCAAAACAACAGCACGGGGTGCAGTAGTGTAGTTCCGACGGAGTATGGGCGTGCACGTGCTCCCGAGTGGAAAAGAAGGCACTGGGAATTAGTTGTATACACTGTGCAGCTTGAATCGTGTCGGGTTGCTGTCATAGGGATTGATACACCTTATGGTGGGACCAGCACAAGGTATCTACACGCAAGAGAGGGTCGATCGACACAAGGAAAATTAATACAAGTAGGGATCTGATCGATAGGGTAGTAAGGGTACGTCTAACATCTTCATGGCAATTAGGCTGATTGAGGTAAGATCCTCATACTAGATGTACACCTGAAGGCTACCACAATTGTGGGGTTGAGATCACCTTATTATATAACACAGGATACTAGTTGGGACACTAGTAGGGGATATAGATCCTTTTTCACAGGATACTAGTTGGGACACTAGTAGGGGATACAGATCGTTCTATAAAGGACACTAGTTAGGATACTAGTTAGTTGGTGCAGAGAAAATAGGAAATCAAAGAAAGAACCAAATCGCATTCTGCTTATCTTGCCTTATCATATCTTATGCTAATCTTGTTATCTATGTTAACACAGTATTGTCTTAGATTCAGTTTATTCATGCCATGTTACTATTACCTGTTTAAAAACTGAAAATCACTGGACTTACCAGACTTATGTCTGACCTAGTTTTGTTTCGCCTCTCTTCTTCCGTTCCCCCCAGGTAGACATGGAGGGAATAGCTCAGCTTAGTTTGGACCGTTTCACTTTCCAAGCTTAAAGATTCTTTGATGTATTGCTTTGGACTCTCTTTTCCACTCCTATGGCTGGCTCATGCTTTATTTGGGGAATATCATTGTCATTTTTTCTTCTTTATTTTGTTAAACTAGACAGATACTTTATTGTACTGGGTATTGGTGTTTTGGTGTTGGAAAACAATCTTTGTACAAGCTGTTTTACCAAGCTGTTGTTTTATCAATGAAGTAAAGTTTTTTTTTATGCTTTATTGGTCTGTCTTGTAATTTATCTGCATCTTTTACCTATAACACTTGACTGAAGTTAAGGCATTCCCTTTGTGAGTGACATTAATGGAGGAGGGGTGTTACACTTGGTATCAGAGCTGAAGGTTACCGGATCAGATAAAAGATTTGAAAAATTATATTCAAAACAGTTTTAAAAGAAGCATTTCCAATATAAAAGTTTTATTTTAAAGGCATATTCCCCAAAGCCATATGCACTATCTTTTGATCCTCTATTTGAATCCTTGTTTCATTCTTTACTGAGTCTCCGGGGCTCTTGGCTTTCTGGGAGGTAACCTCATCGCGTCATGGTTCCGTAGGCTTGATGAGACTACGACACCTGACAAAGGGCGAAGAAGTGCCCAACTCCATCCATAATCGCAGTAGTTTCAACTGTGGCTAATTATCTTCCAAGCATTGTAGGGTTTTCCGTGCGATGGAGGCAACCTTCGAGAGACTTGTCCACATGGTTCACAAAGGAGGTAAAGAGAAAGAGGCCAAAGGGGAAGAATCACAATCAATGGATTGGAATATAAGAAGGGCGGATGAAATAATAGATCCCGCAACAAGAGGAAGTTTCTTTTCTGTGGTATAGCGGGTCATATAATTAGGGACAAGGGCAAGAACTAAGGACAATATTTTCAGGAGGACAAGTGCATACTTTCACCGCCAGCGTACCTAAGAGAGATATAGTAAAGTTCAGTTTTTCTTTTTGATCATTCTGTTAGTACTCTTTTAATTTTAGCGCTTCACATTCGTTTATATCTGCTTCCATAGTTGAGTCTCTGTACCTTAGTTCTTTTATAGTAAAAGATCCCATTGTTGTCTCAATCCAATTGGTAGTTCGGCTCATTTATCTTTGATTTATAAGGATTTAAGAATAGCTATATTAAGTATTGAGTTTAAGTGTAATGCTTATGTTTTCGGGTTTCATGGGCTATGGGTTGATTCTAGGCATGGATTGGTTAGCTAGTAATTGTGAAAGGAGGGTAGTTAGACTTCCGACTTGCCTCGGGAATACCCTCAGGATTTCGTGCGATCCTAAGGGATTAGTTTGTCTTAGCTACCTAGAATCACTTGATGCATCTATCAACGATTTGCGATCCGTTAGAGTAGTCCATGAGTACGCAGATGTTTTTGATCAGGGTAAGGGTTTATCCCCTAAAACGCGAGACAGACTTCCGCATATATCTAGTTGACAATATAAAACCAGTTGCATTACCTGTACGACACATGAATCCAAGAGAAAGGAAGGGCTTAGTGAACAAGTAAAAGAGTTACTTGAAAAAGGGTTCATAAGGCGAAGTATTTCTGAATGGGGTGCTCCAGTCATTTTTAGGATTGTCCACTTCGCTTGTGCATAGATGATTTTTTGGAATGAGGAAGACCGTGCTTTGCATCTAAGGGAAGTCTCGAATTCCCTCCAAGCGCACTAGCTTAAGGCTAAGTTCTCCAAATGTCATTTTTGGATGAAAGTAGTGAGGTTCTTAGGGCATATGGTCTCTAAGGAAGGGATAACAGTAGATCCTGCAAAATGTAGTGGCAATCCAAGGTTGGAAGGTTCCTAGAAAAGCAACGGAAGTAAGAAGTTTTCTAGGGTTGGCGGGCTACTATAGGAGGATCGTTAAGGACTTTGCGAAGATATCAGCCGCAGTCTTGACTTTGCTAGATGGGAGCAAACCGTTCATAGTATATACCGGTGCTTGCGGAACCGGGCCTGGAGCAGTTCTCAATGCAAGAAAGAAAAGTGATATGAAAAAGGCGGTAGGTAAGCAATTATGTTAAGCACCGCTTGTCATCCTCTGACAAGAAGGGTGAATAGGATTTTGGAAAACCTTTTGAGCAAATGTTGGCACGACACAACAGAAGTGGTAGTGCCAAGTATATTAAAAGGAGAAAGGGTGGACAAGAGGCGACAGCGAAATGAGTTCCAACTCATACTTTGGAAAATGAAATTAAGAAGCTATGCAATAGTGAAGTTAAGACAGTCAGAGCAATATGGAGTGAAACAAAAGAAGATGCGACTTCGAAGACTCAAGACTAGATACGCGCATCATACCCTTTTTGAGGGTATATCCTTGATCTCTCTTTTCTGTAAAGTTTATTTGCTAGTCTTTATCTTTTAAGTATATCCTCTCGGTCCAATCCTCGATCCTTAGGTAGAAACCAATGGATGTAAACATGTATTTGAAACATGTTATGATTGATGGTTGTAAGTGGTTACAAGTGGTTGCTAGTGGTTGCTCGTGGATGCATATACACACACATTAGGTGTTAGATTGGCTCAATCACTTTCATGTTGCATACGCATATATGTATTTGTATATGGATTGAAAACTTGAAATGTTATCATATGGACATTGCATTTGTATGGATAATTGTGCACTCATGTAGAAATTATGATTAGGAATAATTGCATGCATAATGGACTCATGGCACTGACATAATTTGCATTAAGGAGGTCAACTGAATCAGTATACCACCTGATTTTGCATTAGATAAGGGCATGTACACACACTATGCATATGATCATGAAAGCATTAGAAATCTTTTTAAGGATAATAGATGCCTATGATTGATGGTTGAGTAGATGGATGTTGAATGTTAGGATACATTCTTAGAGATTTCGGAGACGAAATCCTATAAAGGAGGGGAGAATGTAACACCCTGTATTTACTGTAAATGTTAAAGTAACAAATTAAAAAATACTTAATTTAGAACACTTAACCGTTATAACAAGATGAACAAGTGCGGTTAAGTTAAGGGGAAACACTTAACCAATATAACATGATGAATGAACAGGGTTAAGTTAATAGGAAACACTTAACCAATACAACATGATGTATGGGGAGGTTAAGTTAACATGAATGGACAGCACTTAACCAATATTACATGAATAGAGTGGATAGGGTTAAGGGAAGCTTAACCAATAATACAGATTGACTTGATAAGTAGGAGGGTTAAGTAAACTTTGGGTAGGTGGGTAATATTAGTATATATAGGCCCGCAAACTTAACCATTAAATAAACATGTTTGAATCAGTGGGAGGTTTAAGAACATCTCGTGTAGGTCGGTAATATTTGTATATATAGGCCCATAAACTTAACCAGTAGGAAACCCTAGTAACGGGGATCTATTTCAGCAGTAACCCACATAGATGTATCATGGTACCCTGAACTAGGCAGGGTGGGGCACGATTACAGAGCAGATTATAAGCGGTCAAAACAACGGCACGGGGTGCAGCAGTATAGTTCCGACGGAGTATGGGCGTGCACGTGCTCCCGAGTGGAAAAGCAGGCACTGGGCATCAGTAGTATACACTGTGCGTCTTGAATCGTGTCGGGTTGCTGTCATAGGGATTAATACACCTTATAGTGGGACCAGCACAGGGTATCTACACGCAAGAGAGGGCCGATTGACACAGACACAAGGAAAATTAATACAAGTAGGGATCTGATCGATAGGGTAGTAAGGGTACGTCTAACATCTTCATGGCAATTAGGCTGATTGAGGTAAGATCCTCATACTAGATGTATACCTGAAGGCTACCATAATTGTGGGGTTGGGATCACCTTATTATATAACACAGAATACTAGTTGGGACACTAGTAGGGGATACAGATCCTTTTATCATAGGATACTAGTTGGGACACTAGTAGGGCATACAGATCCTTTTATCATAGGATACTAGTTGGGACACTAGTAGGGGATACAGATCGTTCTATAAAAGACACTAGTTAGGATACTAGTTAGTTGGTGCAGAGAAAATAGGAAATCAGAGAAAGAACCAAATCGCATTCTGCTTATCTTGCCTTATCATATCTTATGCTAATCTTATGTTATCTATGTTAACACGGTATTGTCTTAGATTCAGTTTATTCATGTCATGTTACTATTACCTGTTTACATACTGAAAATCACTGGACTTACCAGACTTATGTCTGACCTAGTTTTGTTTCGCCTCTCCTCTTCTGTTCCCCCCAGGTAGACAGGGAGGGAATAGCTCAGCTTAGTTTGGACCGTTTCACTTTCCAAGCTTGAAGATTCTTTGATGTATTGCTTTGGACTCTCTTTTCCACTCCTATCGCTGGCTCATGCTTTATTTTGGGAATATCATTGTCATTTTATTCTTCTTTATTTTGTTAAACTAGATTGATACTTTGTTGTACTGGGTATTGGTGTTTTGATGTTGGAAAACAATCTTTGTACAAGCTGTTTTACCAAGCTGCTGTTTTATCAATGAAGTAAAGTTTTTTTTTTGATGCTTTATTTGTCTGTCCTGTAATTTATCTGCATCTTTTACCTATAACGCTTCACTGAAGTTAAGGCATACCCTTTGTGAGTGACATTAATGGAGGTGGGGTGTTACACGTTCCCTTTTAGAAATGGTTGCTTTGAAGCTTGCGGCAATGGTCAAGCTGGTGCAAATATAGGTGGAGGACTGCCCCCCCCCCCAAGCTCAAGTTCTTGCCAAGTAAAGAGGATGCAAGCGATGAACCCCCAGAAGTCAAATAGTTGCCTCTTTTGGAAGCCCCCCTTGGAGCGGAGGTGAAACCAGGCTTTGCCCTTGTGCTTCCTCAAGCGTCCAAGTCTCGGTTGCAGTTACAGTAGGAACAATCTGGAGAAGTAGGAGAACCCGTGGCTTTGGGATCCCATATTTATATGAGTCTCTTCGGAGGAGGAGAATTTGTGGTTGGTCGAAGTGCTCACAAGACGGGTGCAACTGACGTAAGCATGCAAACAATGCAAGCTAAGGTGGAAGATCAGGAAGCCCGGCAGGTAAAGTCTGAGAAGCCGGAGGGGAAAAGGGATAGGATGAGGCTGTCGTACAAGATGCCTGGGAAAAGGCTAATCAGGATGCCGAGGAGAATTATACCGCTATGGTGGCAAAGAAGTTGGCCGATGTTGAGGCGGAGAAGGAGAGGGCCTCTAAGTAGGGTGGGAAAAAGGAAAGTCATCGATGATGACCATCAAAAGGGGACGAGGATGATAGCGGGAGGCGCACATCGATGTCTTATGAATCCATTACTCATGTGAAGAGTAGAGGATGAGGAAGCGGTTCTGAAAGGAAGGGTCCCATCACTGGTGGTAACCTACCAAGTGCCGAACCTATACAGAAAAAAGAAGAGAAAAGAGAAGGATGAGTAACATCAGTAATTGTTAAAGGAATTGTAGATACTTTGGGTTAAGTGGACCGATAGTTTATGCGAGTGCGGTCCTCACTTTTGGTCCTTAAAGACATGGTGTGGTATTCATGTACACCCTGTCATTAGAGAGAAGAGATGTTAGACATGTAGTCTGCTTAATGCAAGTGTGTATGAAAATGAAGTAGGAATTGGTAAAGTTCGCATTTTGTGTTAAGTGTTCGAGTGTTTAACGGGTTCACGTACTTGCACAAGCGTACTTGTTGTTACACTAACAGAAATGCGATCGGAGACCGTGCTCTGGGTCGATTATTCCAGAGGGGTGTGATAGAGCACTGATTTCTAGTAAGTTTCCCTTAGTTCAGGAATCCCGTAGTTTGCGAAGCCAGGCTGAGCGCCTGCTGTTTTGGGTGCCTGGGGTTAATCCCAAGTGTATCAAAGGCATAAGACGTTGCGTTATGTGGTCCATCTGGTGTGTGGTTCTCCCGTCATTCATCAGGTTGTGGCGAGCGATGATGTCGTTAATTCGCTGGAGAAAAGCCCGAATCATCAGCTCGTAGGGTCCGGTCGTGGCCATGGGCAGCAGCTATTCTTTTGGAGCTTTGGGAGAAAACGATTTAATGTATGTCTCGGTGTTGCGCCAAGATTCGACAGACGCCCGAATCCCGGCCCGAGGGGTCGGTTGAAGCCGTGCGAATAGTTGATGACACGACCCAAAATTGCCCTTACCGAAAAGCCCGGATTGAGTTGAGAACAGGACAAATCAGAACATAAACAGAAGAACATTTCATTGCTTATTACAACAATTACATCAGAGTACAAAAATATAATAGAGTATGGATAAATAATATACATTTGATAAACATCGGAGCTTTACAAATTACAATCCAGTGGAAAATAATACAAAACACAACTGAAAGAAACACACGGATACAGAGCGTTCCAAATATAGCTCCAGCTGTAAACCAGGATCCTGGAAAATAGAAATCTGCAAAACCAAAACTACTAGTTGCCCGTAAGGAAAATAGGGGCACCCAGAGTTTAGGTTAAAACAACAAACTCCAGGTCAGTCATGTGATTGGTGTGAGAACTAAAAATAGTTGTTAAATCTTTTACTTTAAAAGTAAATCAAGAGACCACGCCGTATAACACGGAACGAGTTTCCTCCCAAGAATACCATTGCATAAACAGTTATAAACAATGCAATGCTTTTTGGAAAAATGAAGCTATTATAAGACTCAGGTCCCGTCACATGGTGCAACGCAATCCGGAGGATAGAATTTTACCTTATAATAGCCAAATATGCTTGGTATGTTTAAAACAAATCATTTGATACCATTATAAGTGCATAGTGTATAAAAAAACTTCAAATATAAATGTATCATTCATAGGCGGCATGGGTACCATCTGTCATGTCGCAATACTAGGCTCAACAATTAAAACCGAAATGTCACATATTGCAAATTGGATTTTCGTCATGAGTCGAGGCAAGGGATGTACTCCTAACTACTTTGAGACACTCTAGCAAATGCCTCGGGACTACACACTCTGGGCAACCTCTGAATTCTCCAAGGCCAGTCCTCACTTACGTTTGAGGATTAGCAATTCCTGAACACACGTTTCCCGGTCCTATAGGACCTATATCCATCGACTCCGTAATAACCAATATATCTGAGGCGCCTGGCAATCCTACAACCACATAGGTAAAAATAATAAATGTTTGGGCTCCAGACCATGACACCACCCATAGCTAGAAAGAAACTTCATGTCCTCCTTGGGTCCCTTATCCCTTTTAGGTGTGAGGCTCGCAAATTAACGCTATACACAAAGCTGTGCTATATAAAAGTCGTGCTTTGATCATCAACCACAAGACTCTACTTTTCAACAAAAGCCTTGAACATTTGCATCTCAGCATGCCACACAGGAAATTCACTCCATGCGACTGATGTCTATCGATATATAACCTCTAAGATCGTATGCCTAAGAGAAGGGGGTTAAGCAAGAGAATAAATTCTCCACCACCAAACAGATATATATTTAATAGAGATCAATCAGCACAGAATAAAATCCAATGTTAGACACACATCCATTTACAAGTTTGTTTTGGGTCTGAGCGAAACCGGAGGCACCTTATTCCTCGTCATGTATGTCCAATACAGGAGAGAGGTCCTCGCATATCCGATCGATCCCTAAGTACGTCTGGACGATCACCACTTATTACCTCGCCTTCGGTGTATAGCCCAATCAAGACATCAGTAATCATCCAAACAATGTGAAGACCTCCGGTCTTCAACCACCATTTTCATCGTCAACTTATCGTCGAATCAGTTATTCAGAATGGGTATAAACCCGGCCTTTCCAAATAACTCGCGTATATAATAAACAAGTGCTATAAAACACAACATATGCCTCATCACAATCCAGAATATTCTTTTATTCAAATATTCTTATACTTTGGGAAAGGTTCCCATTAATTTTATCAAAGATAAATTCTTTAAATTTATTCTTTAATCTTCCTTTGAATATCAATTCTAAACCAAATTAAGGTTTATCCAAACTAGTTGGGATTAGCGATCCTTACCGAAGTAATCATTTATTTTATTTCCCAATCCTAACCTATTCACCCCATGAAGTAAAACTGGTAATACTTCATACCTAACACCACGGTGTTATCAATAAAATTAATTACCATTTCTTATTCAAATCTAATTAAAGATTTAACTATCTCTTGGAGCAAAACTGGTGATACTCTATTATCGATTATTTCCCAAATTTGATAATTTAAATTATCAATTCACATTTCAATATAATTAAAGATTCATTAAAACTCCACTTAGTTTTATCTTCCCAAAAATCAATATTAATGATTATTTAACTTTGGAAACATAAACATGCCCATCGACAATCTACACCGTACTATTGATTTCTGCCGATATATAACCTCTAAGCTTGTACGTCTTAGAGAAGGGTGTTAAGTAAGCGAATAAATTCTCCGCCACCAAATAGATATATATTTAGCATAGATCAACCGTATAGTTCGAAATACGATTTTAGACATGTAATCCTGTCTTTAACTGGGTTAAATAACTAATGTCATTTAAAACACATTTCACGATAAACCCAAATCACATTCCATTAATTATGGAATCTTCACGGAAAATAGATCAATATATAATCGATATCAATTTCCATATCCGACTAATAATTTAAATGGAATAACGACAAAGCCTTTTAAATTCCATATACATTAACAGTCTTCCTCCACAGAAGCTCACTTCGATTATTACCAAATCGAATTCCATTCAATTCCAATTTAATATATTAAATTGGAAAACTTTTCTTTGGAAAATTTCCTTTAAATCTTAATAAAAAGATTTATAAATTCCAAATCACATTTCACTGTAAATCGAGTTAAAGAACGAATGTTGTTAAAAACGCAGCTCACAATAAACCCAATTCACAACCATTTTATTCCAATTAAATGTTAATTAACTGGAAACTCTAATAATCTTAATTAAAAGATTTATTCTTTTCACTCGGGGTTTAAGAACAGTGTTACTAAAAACACCATTCACGACAAACCCAAAATCCAATTTTTTTATTCAATTCCAATTAAATATTGATTAATTGCAAAACTCCACCAAATCTTAATTAAAGATTTATTCTTTTCTCAATTGGATTTAAAAAAAGTGTTATTTAAGACAACGTTCACGACAACCCAAAATCCAATTTGATATTAAAAACAAGGCTCTGAATAGAAATTATATTGGCTTATATTCAATATCAAATTCTGACACCAACAAATATCATATTGGAAATAAAGATATAAAATATATCTTCCACATTGCTATAACAATATCCGTATAATCACGAAATCCAATATCGAAATATTCCGAAGATGAATTCCATTCAAATCCACTCCAATCCATACATTGGAAATTCTGGTTATATTAAAACTCATTCTCAATTCAATTTATTTATTTAAAAATAATCGGATTATAATTCTAGTTAATAACTAGTTCATTTCGATAAAAAAATATTTTTATCTTTTCCAATATGAAATTTTTTATCCCAGTTCTTTCCAAATCATTTATTATGATTTTACACAAATTGTCAGTATTTTTAATAATTTTATTAAGGTCCTTTCAGTCGATTTCCATGAATGATCATCGAACTGCACTTACAACGACCTTTTTCAAATTTGATTTCGACATAATTCCAAAACCAACCGTTAGATTTCGAATCTCTTGTACTCATTGGAAAGCTCTTTTCAATACAAACCCAATGGTTCCAGTTTTAGGAGAATCTGACGGTCGGATCTCCCTTAATGTCAATTCGAAGTCATTGGTCGAAATTCGCGAACTACCGCGGCGCGACACGTTCTATTCAGGCCATTTAATATATATATATATATATATATAATATATATATAATATATATTTCGTCGATTTCCATTTAAAACGTATTTTAAAAATCGTTTTAAATTCGTTTCAAAAACGATTTCAACTTCATATTCAATTTTAAATCAAAATTGAATATTCCATGTCATTAATATATAAATGATAATTTTTTTTAAAAAATTAGATTTTGAAATCACTTCTTTTTCGATATTCATTATAAAAATGAATAAAATCGATATAAATATCGTTTGCGTCAAAATGGCACATATCTAATCAAAACGGCTTCATATATTTCTATATTTTCATGTCCATCCCCAATCCGACATCAAAATCATATTTTGATCCATTATTGAATATTATTTTAAAATATTCGTTAATTTAAAATATTCGTTCTTCCCGAATTGGAATCAGACATAGTCAATTACCATATAATTTTATTTATATGGATTTCATACACACATGTAATCAGTGATAATTAAACACAGTCAACCATCATCCAGAGTGCGTTACACAACTGCATAAGCGTTAAATATAAATAATTACCGCTTACAACAGTCTATCAACCCATCGACTGACATACAACTAAATATTGGGATTAGTGTATGTCCAATATCATCCCAATACCCGTGTGGGGTTTTCAAACTGATTATTATTTGTGTAGTTGGGCGATGTGTAAAATATATCGTCCCAATCAATATCAGTCAAATGTGTGTACATAAACAAATCATCCGATTTTTAAATGAATATTTATTTTCATTCATATACTCATTAAAAATTATATTTTTAACGATAAAGTATTTATTTCAACACATGAATATTTTATACAGTTCATTTATACAATAAAAATGATATTTTTATTGTTCTAACATATTTAGAAAATTTTGGCAGCATAACGACGCGATACTAGAACCGGAATAAGGTCTAGCCTTATCACTCACCTAATACTGGCTCGCGCCAAACAAATACCAATTTTAATCAATTCAATTTACATCCCAAATCAAATTTAACCAAATAAACGAATCAAACAAACAACCAAACATCCCTGGTTTCGATCAAAGGTGTCGGGTGCTTCTAAGCACCGTTTGCATCCTAGTATATATATTTAACTAGAAAATAAAATTAGAGTGAGAAATTCTCATCTTTGGGATCCACTCCGTCATTCTTTATTGGATGGTATGGATTCCGTTTTTGCTTCCAGTCAGTTCCATCGCACTCTGTTTCACATGATTTTTATATTAAAAACCACATTTTTAACATCGCTGCATATAATTAAAAATCACATTTTTTTTATACTGATCATATAAAAATCCCATATTTATCCTTATACTGTTCGTATAAAAATGACATATTAATATGTTATTCATATAAATAAAAATCACATTTTTATAATGTTATTCATATAATAAAAATCATATTTTTACAACGCTCTTTAAATAATAAAAATCATATTTTTATAACGCTCTTTATATAATAAAAATAATATTTTTAAATCGCTACTTCATATATAACAATTATATTTTTAAATCGCTATCTCATATATAAATTTTATATTTTTAAATCGCTACTCATATATAAAAATTATATTTTTAAATCTCTACTTCATATATAAAATTATATTTTTAAATCGCTACTTCATATATAAAAATTATATTTTTAAATCGCTACTTTATATACAAAAATTATATTTTTAAATCGCTACTTCGTATATAAAAATTATATTTTTATCTAAACAAAAATCACATTTTTATATGATGTTTACATTATAAAAATTACATCTTTAAAATGATGTTAAATATATAAAAATCATATCTTTATAATGCTAGGTATGTATTAAAAATCACTTCCATTTTTATTAAGGTAATCTACATAAAAATCACATTTTTATCCCTTGTCTTCTATTTTAAAAATCAGATTTTTACAACTTGATATGTATAAAGAAAAAGGTCAGAAATTTACTAAATTACTAAATTAAATAAACCAAAAAAACTCACTTTTTTCTTGAAATTGAATCTTGGATGGAGGAGGGGGTGCTGATGGCGGCGTCGGGGTAGCAGATGGTCGGGGAGGTCGTAGGGTCTTGTGCTGGGCGGTGGTGGCATGGTGGAGGCGGGTTTGGGCATTGGAGCTTCTAATTGAAGAGAGGAGAGAATAGAGAAGGAGAGAAGGAGAGGGAACGGGGCGCCAGAGGAGGTGGTGGGTGCTTGACGCCAGTGGCGGCGGAGGAAGGGGTGGGCATGCGCGATGGACGGCGGCGGCTGCGGTAGAGGAGACGTGGTTTTTTTATTTTAGAAAAGGAACAGGGAGAGAGAAATCACAAAGGGGGTTTGACTTTATAAATTTAATTTATTTTTCTCCCAAAAGTTGTTTTTTTAAATCAAACCCCAAATCAGACCCAAAAAGACTGTCGCCCCTAGTTAATGACCCTCATTCCGAACAAAATGGGATATGTTTCGTAAGCCCATTCAACTGTAATGACCCGGGTTTTTAGCGTCGGAATATATAATTTATTTAAATATAAATTTGATTGAATTGAAAGTCGTATAGCTTAAATTCAGAAAATGTGAGTTATTAAAAATAACTGAATCGAATATGAGATTTAATATGAGATTTAATTGAATTCGAAGCTTATGAAAATCGTATTTGAATGTAAAACGATAATATAAATTTATTATCGAAGAATAGAGTGTTTGGAAATCGACTGGAATTAATTCGATTTGAATTACACGAAAATTAGTGATTTTGCAAACGGTATCGGAATTCATCGAAACTAGAATTTTCGGGTTTGGAATATTATTATATAGCGGGGTTTCCAGTTTCATCGCATTTCGGTTGGAGACGAAGTTGTACGAGCTTATAACGTGTTAAGCAATTATAAAGGAAATGAAAAGGAAAATATCTCACCCAAAATATCTGAAAATATCTCAACAAAATATCCAATCTAAATTCGTTATAAATACACATTAACTTTCCCCTTACAACCTAATTTCCATCTTTAGCAACCATCAGAATAAATCGGCCGCCAATTTTATATTCTTTTTCCATCTTCATTCAATTAAATCGACCTCAAAACTCCACAAAATCGGACGTTGTTGGATTCATTAGACTCGTATACCATAGGTCTTCGACTGGGTATGCTAAATCAAAGGTTCGGTCAACTTTTACAGTTCTCCATTTTGCACAGCACTGCCTGGAGCAGCAGGTCTCGGGTGCTAGGGGAAGACGGAGGGGAAACCGAGGGCGTGGTTGAACTCGTGGTCGGAAAACGAGTTGGAGGAGGTTGGTTTGGAGGACTTCGGTGCTAGGTGATGAAAGGCGATGTCGTGGGTTCCAGGAAATGGTAGCAGGTCGAGTTCTGGTGGGTAACGTCGGAGATGAAGGGACGGTGATGGCTGGGTGCTGCTTTGGATTCTGAATCGGATGGTGGTGGTCTCGCTCGAGGTCGGTGGCTGGAGCGATGGTTATTGGTGGTCAAACATTGGGTCAACGCTGAAATTGCTTTACTGGAGGATGGACGGAAATCGCCTGGGTGGGCCGGAGAGGTGGAGATGGTGGTCCGCGGGTCGAGCGTGAGGGGAGAAATGCGATGGAGCAGTCGGTTTTGTGGATAGTTGATCGGAAGGTGGTTTCACTTGGTGATGGGCACGTTGGAAATGAGTATCAGGTGGGAGCGAGATTGTGAAAGTGAATTGGGGGAGACGTGTGTTGTGCACGTGACTGGGTAAGGAGGTGATTAAATAAGTGATTAAGTTAAGTTTAATTATCAATTAATATCGTATTAACTTGTAAACGTCATATCTTGCTCGTACGAGGTTGGATTGACGAACCGTAAGTTGCGTTGGGATCGTATGGACGGGAGCAACACAATGAGACTGACCGGGAGTGAATCCGAGATCGTTACAATTTATGGCGAAATAAATTGTCCGACTGAGTCAAATAACGCAAACTGTTATTTAACGATTAACGCGTCAAAGTGAGTAAATCTCACTAACTCTGAACAGTTTATATTTTCATGTTATATTTTTAGAACTGTTAAATATGGACTGATTGATTGTGTGTTGACTGTTTGATTGAACTGCTAGTCAGTTAGTTAAATTTCTATATTGATTCTGTTTAACAGAATATATCATATGGAATTGAAAGTGATGTTATCTATACTGTCTAACATCTGTGATGCAGGGAAACAGGTTGGAGGAATCCGACTGGATTCCTCAACAGTTATTTTATTGTTTTTCATATATTTTGATATATGATGTGAATTATAACCTGTTGTTGATTGTGTGTGTATGGACGATATTGAACATCGTGATTTGATATGATTGAATACCATAACATACCGGAATGTTGGTAAGGAATAATTTCAAAGTGATATTGAAATAAAAATATTTATAAATGGAATATTTATAAATAAGGAATATTTATAAATTTGGAATATTTAGAAATAGGAGATATTCAAAAGGGAAATAACTGCAAATCATTTTCTTTTTGAATGGGAAGGCTTGTGTAGCGGTTTGGGGATTTTCCCGATGCTCCCGTTACAAAGGAGGTTATGGCGATTTTTTCAGAGAATTTAAGGAGTTAGAATATTTCAAGAATAAATTTTAAAAGGAAATATTTGTAAACCATTTACAAATAGAATTGAAAAGGAAACGTTATAAAAAGGAAATCATTTTTAAAGTGTAGAACCGTTATTTAAAAGTAAATCTTTTCAAATGAATAAAACGTTATTAGAAAGGAAACCTTTATAAAGTGAATAAAGTAAATCGAATATGGTATTCGAAAGGAGTTAAATCGAATATGGTATTCGAAGGGAGTAAATTGAATATGGTATTCGAAGTTAGTTAATCGAATATGTTATTCAAAAGGAGAAATCGAATATGGTATTCGAAGTTAGTCAAATCGAATATGGTATTTGAAAGGAGAAATCGAATATGGTATTCGAAGTTAGTTAATCGAATATGGTATTCGAAGTTAGTTAATCGAATATGGTATTCGAAGTTAGTTAATCGAATATGTTATTCGAAAGGAGAAATCTAATATGGTATTCGAAGTTAGTTAATCGAATATAGACATTCGAAGTTAGTTAATCGAATATGGTATTCGAAGTTAGTTAATCGAATATGGTATTCGAAGTTAGTTAATCGAATATGTTATTCGAAAGGAGAAATCGAATATGGTATTCGAAGTTAGTTAATCGAATATAGACATTCGAAGTTAGTTAATCGAATATGGTATTCGAAGTTAGTTAATCGAATATGGTATTCGAAAGTTAGTTAATCGAATATGTTATTCGAAAGGGGTTAGTCAAGTCGTGTTAGTCAAATAGAGTTAATCAGTTAGAGTTAACCAGTAGAGTTAATCAGTTAGAGTCAACCACTAGAGTTAATCAAGTGTAGTTATTTGAGTTAGAGATAGTCAAATATAGTTATTCAGGATAAGTTGCCATCTCGTACGACTGCTAACGTAATTCGCAGGGCTGTAAATAGCCTACGGCGGTCGGATGTTTCCTGAGGGAGTCAGGTGTAACCATTGTGATCGCTGCGATCTAGAGTCAAACGAATGGAGTTAAATCGAATATTAGTTATTCGATAGGAGTTAATCAAGTGGAGTTAATTAAACCAAGTTAGTCGAGCCTAGTTAATCAAATCGAATCGGTCGAACCAAGTAAGTTAAGATAGTCGAGTTAGTCGATGTTAGTTTCATCGAAAGGAGTTATCGATGTTAGTTTCATCGAAAGGAGTTATCGATGTTAGTTTCATCGAAAGGAGTTATCGATGTTAGTTTCATCGAAGGGAGTTATCGATGTTAGTTTCATCGAAGTGAGATTTTCAAATATGAGATATTTGAAAAGGAAGAGTTATCGAATATTAGTTATTCGAAGAGAGATTATCGAATATCGTTTATTCGAGAAGGAGTTAATCGAATATAGGTTATTCGAAGAAGAGTTAATCAAATAGAGATTTCTCGAAGAGAGCTAATCGGCAAATTCGATTATATCGAATTCGGGAAAGTACTTATACTTTCCAGTGTTTAAATAGAGATTTATTTATTTATAAATAAATAAGTGTTAGGTTAATTATTCACTAATAAGAATAGAAGTTATAATTTAAGTTAGATAATTCGAAAAGAGGGATTATAACGTTATCGTTATAACCAATGTTTTAAATATAGAAGTGGATTAGTAAAATTTGATCCGAGAAAGGCGTAAAGAAGTTGTTAAAGATTAAAAGATAAACTTTGACCATTTCGAAGTTATAACGTTGTTCAGTTAAGGTCTGAGAGGTAATTATACCCCAACTTGAGTGACTTCCTTCTTAACTAAGAAATGGTAAGGTTTGATCGTAAAGGAGTTTTGGAAATGTTTTCCAAACGAGAATCAGAAATATTTTCTGATAAAAGAAAATAAGAATTTAGAATATAAGGAAACAGGAGATGTAAAATGAACTAAAGAGATAAATGTTAAATGATGTTTGTTTGATAAAATTTCCATCTGGAAATAATATCGTTGTTTGTACACTTGTTTTTCTTTGATAGTTAACTCACAGACTATCAAAGTTTTTGACCATTTTAACGTTGTTAATATGGAGAGACCGGTTGGATTATTATCCATAGAACCACTCTGTATTGGCATAAGCGTTGCGAATCATTTATGCCTAAGATAATTGAAGACGGAGTAAAATGCAAGGGCTGTTGTATAAGTCTTAGATAACAGTGACTAAGATGGATATACTGAATAGTGCCCTCGGTTTGTCCAGTCCCAGGACAACTTGTATGGACGAAGGTCTGACATAGTATATCCAATGGATCGCGTAAGTTGATATGTTCAAACGTATTCACTTTTGGTGGCGGAGGAATTCGTTTCTCTTAGCTGTATACCCGTGTTATTTTTGGATAAGTCAATTTGTGATTTGGCGGGTATGACGATGTGACATTCTAAGTGAATGAAGATGGATGTCTGACAGAGTATTTCCAGAAAGGTCATGTACATAGATCTCTTCAACCGTACCAAGAGTGGAAGCGGAGAAGGAAACTTCTTTTAGCTAACACATAATGTATTGTTGAGGACGTCAATCGATGATTGGATGGATTTGATGATGTGGCATTTAAAGTGAATCTGATGTGAAGATAAGCGTAGCTTCTAGCCTCACATCCGGTAAATGACAGAAATCGGGCAGGTAGCATGGCTATGTAGGTCGCACCTATTAGGGTGTATAATCACCTGATCTAGAGTTTCATTTATTTCTAAAAATCTATTGTTGATGCTGTCCCATTCGGGAAACGGTTGCTGATCCCAACCGTTGGTGATATACATTCGATACACTCAAGCGAAATGAGTGGTCGGTCATGTGTGGCCGGGTTGCAAGATGTTCTTGTTGAACCCAGTGTATTCCTCTCTAGAGGTACACTAGCGAAAGGTGGTTCCATACCTTGTCATAGTTGGAAATCCATTATCCAATACGTGCTTGCGATTTTGATTGTATACTATATATGTAGAACGTGAGATGAAAGCGTTTCTGCTAGTTGATATCTATTTGTATATAGACATTATTATAATATCAAAAGGTTTTTGATATAAAGATATTTTAGATTCTCATAAGAGAAAAACCTGTTCCGTTCTGCGGCGTGGTCTTATGAGATATCGTTTACTTGTTCATATACCTGTTTAAACTGTTTTACTCATACCAGTCCCATGACTGACCCAGAGTTTATTTGTTTTGTTTTCCCTAAACTCTTGGGTGCCTAATTTTGTACGGGCAGTCAAGTAGTCAGGAATTTACAGATATACTGGAAGAGCGTGGAGCAAGAGGCTTCAGGATCATATAGCTATAGTTTATTTCCGCTGTGTTGTAAGTGCTGTACTCTGATAAGTGCTATTGTATACATAACTGTTATATTTCAAAGTTATGTTACCTATTATATGTTATTCGTTCCGTTGTGAGGTTCGTGTTATTCTGATGTTGTGTTCTTCTTCTTCTTCTATTCTAAGTTTCTATCTTATCTATCCTCACCTTCTAATTTCTTTCATTAATTACCGGGATTTTTCGATATTTTGGTTATCGACATCGAGCTTACGTCGATAACCAAAGCCGCCGGAAATCCGGGTCGTTACAGTTGGTATCAGAGCTTAAGTTTAGAATTACTTGGCTCTGTGGCGTGACTCAGTAGAGATAGGGTTAGAAATACCCTAGATTGAGTTTGAGTGTATATATTCGAGTGCGTATTTGTATTTGATAAAAAAAATGATTTTATATTGTGGAGATTCATTGGTTGAGTTGTTTATGAGTTCTGGTCGATCAGTTTGATCCACTGTATCGGTAGGAGTAAATAAACACTTGAATACGATGGACCGACACAGTACGGATATGTGATATATTATCATATATAGGTTGTGATTATAATCGAATAAGATTATAAAGTGAAATGGTTATATATAACCAATCAGAATTCATATAAGTAAAGTATCTGAAATAAGATGAATTAAATATGAATTTAAATCAGATTTGGAATTAAAAATAAGGAAATTTTAAGTTCCTGGGAGATTTTGAGATGTTTTCAAAATGGAAGTATTTAGTAATGGTTTTTAAAATGATATAGTATTGAAATCACTTGGATCGCTGGAAAATAATTTCGATGATGACTGCGCAGTATCATCGGTGTGATTTTCGAGTTCTAAGTGGTGGATTACTACCAAAGATTTTGATTTGAATTGTTTTGAGAAAACAAGTTGTTTAGAAAATTCAAAGGTTTTGAATTGGCAGTATGATTTCAAGTTGATTTGAAATTTACCCAGGAATTTAAGTTCTAAAATTTAACTTGTGAAGTTAATTCGAATGGGATGGTAAAAGTAAATAATAAACCAGAATTTAACTTGAGATGATAGGTTAAGAAAAACTGGAAGTGATTAGAGAATAATCTGGATTTGGATTTGAAATGATAAGTTGAGAGTTTGGAATTTGAAACTCGAATTTGAAATTGAATTCGGCTTGAATAAGCGAATGGTTGTGTTAAGAATAACTTGGTTGGAGTTGATTGGGATGACATTTATATATGCCGAGTTGATAATAGATGGTAGGGATATAATGATATGCCCAACAAAAAGGTACAAGTTTATATTTTATATGAGTTTGGAATTTATGAGCCGAATTGGCAAGCCGTTTGGCGTTTTGATTTTCTTTTGGGGTAAAGAAGGCCCAGAGAGGCGAGTTGAAGTTTGAGATATTGTCCAGTACAAAGGAGGTGCTGGCGAAATTTTCAGAAAATTTAAAGTGTTAGAAAATTTTCAGAATTTTTGAAAAATTTAGTAAGTCGGAAGGAATTAATATTTTAGTCGATATTAATTGGTTCAGTTGAAATCAGAAATAAAGGGTAAACAAATCTTAGGAGTTCCAATAGATAGGGTCGTCCTCTAACTTAGCAATTTCGAGGACGAAATTATTTTAAGTGGGGAAGAATGTAATGACCCGGGTTTTTAGCGTCGGAATATATAATTTATTTAAATATAAATTTGATTGAATTGAAAGTCGTATAGCTTAAATTCAGAAAATGTGAGTTATTAAAAATAACTGAATCAAATATGAGATTTAATATGAGATTTAATTGAATTCGAAGCTTATGAAAATCGTATTTGAATGTAAAACGATAATATAAATTTATTATCGAAGAATAGAGTGTTTGGAAATCGACTGGAATTAATTCGATTTGATAATTTAAATTATCAATTCACATTTCATCCTAATTAAAGATTTATTATAACTCCACTCAGTTTTCATCTTCCCAAAAATCAATATTAATGATTATTTAACTATGGAAACACAAACATGCCGCATCGACAATCTACACCGTACTATTGATTTCTGCCGATATATAACCTCAAAGGTCGTACATCTTAGAGAAGGGTGTTAAGCAAGAAAATAAATTCTCCGCCACCAAACAGATATATATTAAGCAAAGATCAACCATACAGTTCGAAATACAATGTTAGACATGCAATCCTGTCTTTAACTGGGTTAAAGAATAATGTCATTTAAAACACAGTTCACGATAAAACCAAATCAAATTCCATTAATTATGGAATCTTCACGGAAAATAGATCAATATATAATCGACATCAATTTCCGTATCCGACTAATAATATAAATGGAATAATGACAAAGACTTTTAAATTCCATATATATTGACAGACTTCCTCCACAGAAGCTCACTTCAATTATTACCAAATCGAATTCCATTCAATTCCAATTTAATATATTAAATTGGAAAACTTTTCTTTGGAAAATTTACATTAAATTTTAATAAAAAGATTTATATAGTCCAAATCACATTTCACTGTAAATCGGGTTAAAGAACGAATATTGTTAAAAAGGTACACAATAAACCCAATTCACATCCCATTTTATTCCAATTAAATGTTAATTAACAGGAAACTCTAATAATCTTAATTAAAAGATTTATTCTTTTCACACGGGGTTCAAGAACAGTGTTACTAAAAACATCATTCACGACAAACCCAAAATCCAATTTTTTTATTCAATTCCAATTAATTATTAATTAATCTCCACTAAATCTTAATTAAAGATTTATTCTTTTCTCAACTGGGTTTGAGAACAGTGTTATTTAAGACACCGTTCACGACAAACCCAAAATCCAATTTGAAATTAAATACAAGGCTCCGAATAGAAATTATATAGGCTTATATTTAATATCAAATTCGTAAACCAACAATTATCATATCGGAAATAATGATATAAAATATATCTTCCAAATTTCCAAAACAATAACCATATAATCACGAAATCCAATATCGAAATATTTCGAAGATGATTTCCATTCAAATCCACTCCAATTCATATATTGGAAATTCTGGTTATATTAAAACCCATTCTCAATTCAATTTATTTATTTAAAAATAATTGGATTATAATTCTAGTTAATAGCTAGCTCATTTCGAGATATATATATCTTTTCAAATATGGAATTTTTCATCCCAATTCTTTCCAAATCATTTATTATGATTTTACAAAAATTATCAATATTTTTTGTAATAACCCGGAAAATCTGGGCCAGTTTAAAATTATTATTTTGGCAATTTTAGCGAATTTTGAACATTTAAAATGGATTATTTTAAATAATATCGACAAGAAAATTTATTTTGAATATAATTAGAACGTATATATTTATATGCGTCGTCGTTAGAATATAAATATTTATATATAATTATAAATAGAATTGAAAATGGCGCGGTAGTTCGATAATTCGATTTCAAACTTCAATTGAACATATCGGGTGCAAAACAATCCGGATTTTAGTGAAACCAAAAACATTAGAATCTATTCGTGAATATCTTTCCAACGAATCCGAAAAATCAAATTTTCATAGCGGGAATCAAAAGATATGTTCAGTTGAAAATTCTGAATAGTCGCTATGGAATTCAGGCCCTTAAAAATGGACATTTTGCAAACGACCTCGGATTCCGACGAAACCACTTTTGCTGGGTCCATGTTGTCAAATTATTGCTAGATTTCAAATTTCATAATTTTTCGAATCAATATGTGGGCGTGGCAAAGGAAAACGCGTTTGACCAGTTTCAGTTGATTTTAATCGACTGGAAAATAGCCATTTTTCCAACGGTCTCAGAATTCGACGAAACTAGTTTTGTTAGGACCGTATCGTCAATACGAAGCTAGAAAATATTTTCTGGAATTTTTCTAGTTAGTATGTGACCCCGGTAAATTGAAATGCGCGTTTAAAATCAATATATAGAGTTATATGTTGATTTTAACGGTAACTGATCGAAAAGATCGAATCAGCCTACGATACATATCCCATTGTGTTCGGAATGAGGGTAAAACGCTATTGGCGACAGGCGGTGGGCCTCGTTTCGAGGTCGTATGTAAAAGTCAACTTTTTAGAAATTAAAATAATTAAATAAATTAAAAAAAAAACCTTCCCTCTCCTTAACTACCCAGACCCCCCCCCCCCACCCGTTCTTTTCAAAACTAAAAGAGAAAAAGAAAAAAAAAGGAAAAAAAAATAAGCCTATGCCCTAATCGACCGACGCGCCGCCGTCCAGGCGAAGGCCTCGCCTCCCCATCGCCGCCTCCGAACCACCGCATCCCCAGCTCCCTCTCTCTCCTCTCGTTCTGCGTGAAGACCCCCCCCCCTCGTTTTAGAAATCGCGATTGCCGATCAACTCCCCCCTCCTCCTCAGTCGCGATCAACTCCCCCCCCCCCCCTCCATCCTGTGCCGACGCAACACCCCCCCTGTAGCAGTTCGACGAAGACCTGGTGAAGACGATGCTTTTCTGGAGCGCTTTCCTGATGATGACGATGAAGAAAGGGTAAATAGGGGTAAGAGATTAACTTAATTATATTTTTAATTGTTTATTGAATGTAAATGCAATTTTCAGATCAGTTTTTTTTTTAAATAAATAACATTTGTTTTAATCAAACCAAAGTAGCATTGTCTTACGATAGTAAAGACGAGATTTTTTATAATGTAAAGACGAGATTTTTAATTTTAAAAGTGAAAAGACGATATTTTGACATAAGTAGTGAAGTAAAAATATGATTTTTGTTTATGTAGAGAGGTAAAAATATAATTTTTACGTGATAGAAATATTAAAAATAGCATCTTTATATGTATAGCAAAATAAAAATGTGATTTTTATAATGTTATATTTGAAAAGGCGAAATCTTTATTTTTGAAAAGGCGAAATCTTTATATGAAGAATAGCGTGATAAATATATAATCTTTACTATATCGAAGATGTAAAAATATAATTTTTATCTATATAGTAGTGGTATAAAAATTCGATTTTTATATATTGAATAGCAAAGTAAAAATTCGATTTTTATATATTGAATAGCAAAGTAAAAATTCGATTTTTATATATTGAATAGCAAAGTAAAAATTCGATTTTTATATATTGAATAGCGAAGTGAAAATTCGATTTTTAAATGCATGAAGCGATTATAAAAATATGATTTTCAAATTGAAAGTGAACAAATAAAAATGTGATTTTTATTTTAAAGACATCAAAATATAAAAATGTGTGATTTTTATATATGTAGTGAATACGGGCAACGAAGGTGACAAAGATGCGATAACGATGAAGATTTCTATCAATGAAGAGTCATGGTATTGAATAGCTATTGGTGAGAATTTCTCACCTTTCAATTTCTTTTTCTAGTTATATATATATACTAGGATGCAGACGGTGTTTAGTAGCACCCGACACAATCGTCCACAGACTATGGACTTGTTTGTTTGATTGCAAAAATTGGTTAGATTATTTGATTGAAATTTGAGTTGTTTGGTGAAATGGAATGGATTGATTGATGTGTGAATGGCGTGGGCCTTCACTAGACCGGGGATAAGGCTAGGCCTCGTCCCGTTTCTAGTATCGTGCCGCTATGCCGCCGAAATTTTCTAAAATAAGTTAGAAAATAAAAATATCATTTTTATTGTGTAAATGAACTGAATAGAAATTCATATGTTAAAATAAAATGTTTTATCGTTAAAAATATATTTTTTAACGTGAAAGTGAATAAATAAATATTTATAAACAAATCGGCCGATTTGTTTATATACACTGATTTGACTGATATTGATTGGGTCAATAAATTTTACACATCGCCCAACTGCACAAATAAAATATGTGTTTGATTGTTTGAAACCCTACACAGGTGTTGGGATGAAATTTGAAGTTCACTCATCCTGATTGATTAAATATGTCGATCGATTGATTGACAGGCTGTTATAAGCGTTAGATATCTATATTTGATGCTTATACAGTGTAGTGCACTTTGGTTGATGGTTGATTATTTTTCCATGCTATTATATACGTGTGATGTATGAAAATCCATATGATTAACATTATATGGTGATTGATTGGGCCTCATTCCAATTTAGAAAATAAAGAATATTATAAAATAAAGGTTCATGTGTTGACTGTACTCACCCGTTGAGATTAGTCATGTGTTGAACGAAATATTTTAACAATAAAATTTACATCTTTATCATATATGAAATTAGAAACTAACTGGAAAATAGACGAGATGAATGGTCTCCTGAATATTGATCTGATGTTGGTTCCGGCCTTCGGGGTTAATATTCAGGGAATCGTTCTCTTACAAACTTACAGTTGGAGTCTGATTTAATATCAAACGATAGATACCTTAATTTTTATAAAATACATTAAATAACAAAAATAGTCACACGTGGAAAGTACTCATTCGTTGAGATTAGTCGTGTGTTGACAAAAATAAATATTCGTTTGTTGAATAGAATATTTGAAAATAGAAATATATGAAGCCGTGTTGGTTAGATTGACGCCATTTTGACGTGAACGATATTTATATCGATTTTATTCATTTTAAAATGAATATTGAAAGGTGATTTTGAAATCGCATATTTTGAAATGAAATTTGAATCAAATTGAATAGAAAACGAATTTGAATTGAATCGAATAGAAAACCAATTTGAATTGAATCGAATAGAAAACCAATTTGAATTGAATCGAATAGAAAACCAATTTGAATTGAATCGAATAGAAAACGACTTTGAAACAGAATTGAATTGAAATGAATTCAAATTGAATTGAAAGCGAATTGAAATGAATTCAAATTGAATTGAAATTCGAATTGAATAGGAATGAATTTTAAAACGAATTTATAAGGAAAGATTCAATTTTAATTTGAATTGAGATGGAAGTTGAAATTGTTTTTGAAACGAATTCAAAACTATTTATAAAATTCGTTTTAAATAGAAATCGACGAAATATATATTATATATATAATATAATGGCCTGAATAGAAAGCGCCGCGCCGCGGCAGTTCGTGAATTTCGACCATTTATTTCAAACGGACATTACGGGAGATACGACCGTCGGATTCTCCTAAAACCGGAACCGTTGGGTTCGTATCGAAAAGAGCTTTCTAACGAATATTTGAAATTCAAAATCTAACGGTTGGATTTGGAGATACGTCCAAATCAAATTTGAAAACGGTCGCTATAAGTGCAGTTCGATGGCCATTGATGGAAATCGACTGTACGGGCCTTGATAAAATTATTAAAAATAGTAATAATTTGTGTAGAATCATAAGAAATGATTTGGGAAAATTTGGGATGAAAAGCTCCATATTTGAAAAGAGAAAAATAGATTTTTATCGAAATGAACTAGATTGAACTAAATTTAAAACCCGGGTTTTTATTTTTTTAAATAAATAAATTAGATTTAAAAAGGGGTTTTAAATAATCGGAATTCCTAATATATTTGATTTGAATTGAACTAGAATTGATTTGTGGGTTTATCGTGAACTGTGTTTTAAATAACACTAGTTCTTTAACCCGAAAATAAATAGAATGTGATTTGGGTTTGCCGTGAACTATGTTTTAAATAACACCTAGTTCTTTAACCCAGTAAAAGGAGTTTCAACGAATCTGCAATTAGATTGAAATGTAAATCTATAATCTAAATTATCAAATTTAGAAAATGAGCGAGAAGGGAGTATTGCCAGTTTTGCTCCAAAGCGATAGTTAAATCTTTAATTAGATTTGAACGTGAAATGGTAATTAATTTTACCAATAACACCGTGGGGTTAGATATGGAGTATTACCAGTTTTTCTTCATGGGATGAATAGGTTGGGATTGGGAAATAAAATAAATAATTACTTCGGTGTGGTTCGCTAATCTCGACTAGTTGGAAAAACCATAATTTGGTTTGAAATGACATCCAAAGGAAGATTAAAGGATAAATTTTAAAGAATTTATCTTGGATAAAATTAATGGGAACCTTTCCCTAGAAATGTGACTTTGTGAATAAAAGAATATTCTGAATTGGAATGAGGCGTAGGTTGAGTTTGTGTGACATTTGTTTTTAATATACGCGGGTTGTTCGGAAAGGCCAGGTTTACACCCATCCTGAATAACCGATTCGACGATATGTCGAAGATGAAGACGGTGGTTGAAGACTGGAAGTCTTCACATCGTTTGGATAATTACTGACGATCCTGATTGGGCTGTACACCCAAGAGTATGGAAATAGTTGGTGGTCGTCCAGACGCACATGGAGATGGATGGATATGCGAGGAAAGTGCCTCCGGTTTCGTTCAGACCCAGAACGAACTTGAAAATGGATTGTGTGTCTGACATTGGATTTTATTCTGTGTTGATTGATTTCTATTAAATATACATCTGGTTGGCGGCGGAGAATTTATTCTTTTGCTTAACGCCCTTCTCTGAGACGTACGAGCTCAGAGGTTGTATATCGATAGATATCAATCACATGGCATGAATTGCCTATGTGGCACGCTAAGATGCAATGATCAAGGCTTCTGTTGAAAAGCAAAGTCTTGTGGTTGATGATCAAAGCACACCTATGTGGCAGCTTTGTGTATAACGTGAATTCGCGAGCCTCACACCTCGGTATGAGTCAAAAACGGGATAAGGACCCAAGGAGTGCATGACGTTTCTTTCTAGCTATGGTGGTGTCAGTGACTTACCAGCCCTGACATTTATATACTTTTCACCTATGTGGTTGTTGGAATGCGAGGCGCCTCGATTATAGGTCTGTAAGGACCGGGAAACGTGTGTTCAGGAATTGACAATCCTCTAACGTAAGTGAGGACCGGCCTTGGAGGATCCAGGATTACCCAGAGTGTGTAGTCCTGAGGCATTTGCTAGAGTGTCTCGAACGCGGAGAGGAGCTTGCCCCTTGCCTCGACTCATGATGGAAATCCAATTTCCAATACAAGATATTTCGGCTTTATTTGTAGAGCCTAGTATGGCGACATAGTAGCATGGGATGCTATGCCGTCTATGATTTATATTTATGATTGAAATTGTTTTGACACTATACACTTATTATAGTATCAAATGATTTTTTTTAAACGTACCAAGCATGTTTGGCTGTTATAAGGTAAAACCCTATCCTCCGGCTTGCGTTGCATTGTGTGATGGGACCTGGGTCTTATAATAGCTTCATTTTTCGAAAAAGCATTGCGTTGTTTATTCTATGCACCAGTATTCTTGGGAGGAAACCCGTTCCGTGTTATATGGCGTGGTCCCTTGAATTACTCTCTTTTAAAGTAAAGTTTTAAATAACTGTTTTAGTTCTCACACCAGTCACATGACTGACCTGGAGTTTTTTGTTTTAACCTAAACTCTGGGTGCCCCTATTTTCCGCACGGGCAGCTAGTAGTTTTGGTTTTGCAGATTTATATTCACAGGATCCTGGTTTACAGCTGGAATGATATCCGGAAAGCTTTGTATCCGTGTATCACCTTCAGTTGTGCTTTGTATTATTTTCCGCTGCTATGTAATTTATTGTAACCTCTGATATTTGTCGAATGTAATTTATTCAATTATACTCTGTATATTCTTGTATTCTGATGGAATTGTTGTAATAGCAATGAAATATTCTTCCGTCTGCGTTCAATTGTGTGTTGTTCTCAAAGTATCCGCCCTTTCCTTAACGGGGAAGAAACGGGTCCTCACATTTGGTATCAAAGCTTTGGTTTACAGAGCTCGAGAACAAGACACATTAGAACCATACGAAAGAACTCATCAGATATTGGATTAGTAATATCCAATTAGAATTACTCGTTAGAGATAGGATCAGCGGTATCCTAGAACGAGTGTGAAGAGTATATTTTTCAAATGAAAACAATTTGTTTTGAAAATTTAACTCGTTTTAAACGTATTTGATTATTTATTTATTTTGAATATGGACAATCCAATATATAAAGATTTTGCATATACGCGTCATGAACGTATATTCGAAGTTTTAATATACTGGATAGATATAGAATCATATTCTAGACACCCGGAGATGGTTCTGATGATTGATATATCATCATCAGAATTTGTGTTCGTGTTTTGAAGGTGTGATTTTCTATATATTTCCATTAGACTGGTGTGAGAACCAAAACTAATATAGTTAGAACACATTGTTGCGAATTGGCATCAAAAACATGATTTTTTATATGTATCAAAGTTATGAATTTGAAACGTTAATCCACTAATTGATTGATGTTTGTGTTGTTTGTTTATTTGTTTGATAATTTTGAACCATTATGCCTAATTGAACCAAATATTGAATATTATTGAAAATTGGTCGCATTTGCTTGCAAATACATATACTTACATTGAACAGGTCATAGCAAGGAGGCTAGAGCAGAGAATAAAATTTGTTTGCCCGACAAATAGGTACATGTTTACTACATAATTTACTGTTTTGTTTGGGTGATGATGATTTTATGAGCCTATTGGCTAGCCGCTTGGCTTTTTCTTTTTCTTTTTGAGATCAGGAGGCCTATATGCCAATTTCGGGATTTTCCCGTGGCTCCCGGTGCAGGGGAGGTTATGGCGAAATTTTTCGAAAATTTAGGGTGTTAGCCAAATTTTTGAAAATTTGAAAATTCTCAGAAACTGAAAAGTTGGAGAATGCAAGCCAGATCGAACGTAGAGTTGATTAATCAAACCACTTTCGACTTTGTTCCTTTTCGGGGACGAAAAGTTTTAAGTGGGGGAGATTGTAATAACCCGGAAAATCTGGGCCAGTTTAAAATTATTATTTTGGCAATTTTAGCGAATTTTGAACATTTAAAATGGATTATTTTAAATAATATCGACAAGAAAATTTATTTTGAATATAATTAGAATGTATATATTTATATGCGTCGTCGTTAGAATATAAATATTTATACATAATTATAAATAGAATTGAAAATGGCGCGGTAGTTCGATAATTCGATTTCAAACTTCAATTGAACATACCGGGTGCAAAACAATCCGGATTTTAGTGAAACCAAAAACATTAGAATCTATTCGTGAATATCTTTCCAACGAATCTGAAAAATCAAATTTTCATAGCGGGAATCAAAAGATATGTTCAGTTGAAAATTCTGAATAGTCGCTATGGAATTCAGGCCCTTAAAAATGGACATTTTGCAAACGACCTCGGATTCCGACGAAACCACTTTTGTTGGGTCCGTGTTGTCAAATTATTGCTAGATTTCAAATTTTCGAATCAATATGTGGGCGTGGCAAAGGAAAACGCGTTTGACCAGTTTCAGTTGATTTTAATCGACTGGAAAATGGCCATTTTTCCAACGGTCTCAGAATTCGACGAAACTAGTTTTGTTAGGACCGTATCGTCAATACGAAGCTAGAAAATATTTTCTGGAATTTTTCTAGTTAGTATGTGACCCCGGTAAATTGAAATGCGCGTTTAAAATCAATATATAGAGTTATATGTTGATTTTAACGGTAACTGATCGAAAAGATCGAATCAGCCTACGATACATATCCCATTGTGTTCGGAATGAGGATAAAACGCTATTGGCGACAGGCGGTGGGCCTCGTTTCGAGGTCGTATGTAAAAGTCAACTTTTTAGAAATTAAAATAATTAAATAAATTAAAAAAAAAACCTTCCCTCTCCTTAACTACCCAGACCCCCCCCCTTTCTTTTCAAAACGAAAAGAGAAAAAGAAAAAAAAAGGAAAAAAAAAATAAGCCTATGCCCTAATCGACCGACGCGCCGCCGTCCAGGCGAAGGCCTCGCCTCCCCATCGCCGCCTCCGAACCACCGCATCCCCAGCTCCCTCTCTCTCCTCTCGTTCTGCGTGAAGACCCCCCCCCTCGTTTTAGAAATCGCGATTGCCGATCAACTCCCCCCTCCTCCTCAGTCGCGATCAACTCCCCCCCCCCCCCCCCCTCCATCCTGCGCCGACGCAGCACCCCCCCTGTAGCAGTTCGACGAAGACCTGGTGAAGACGATGCTTTTCTGGAGCGCTTTCCTGATGATGACGATGAAGAAAGGGTAAATAGGGGTAAGAGATTAACTTAATTATATTTTTAATTGTTTATTGAATGTAAATGCAATTTTCAGATCAGTTTTTTTTTAAATAAATAACATTTGTTTTAATCAAACCAAAGTAGCATTGTCTTACGATAGTAAAGACGAGATTTTTTATAATGTAAAGACGAGATTTTTAATTTTAAAAGTGAAAAGACGATATTTTGACATAAGTAGTGAAGTAAAAATATGACTTTTGTTTATGTAGAGAGGTAAAAATATAATTTTTACGTGATAGAAATATTAAAAATAGCATCTTTATATGTATAGCAAAATAAAAATGTGATTTTTATAATGTTATATTTGAAAAGGCGAAATCTTTATTTTTGAAAAGGCGAAATCTTTATATGAAGAATAGCGTGATAAAAATATAATCTTTACTATATAGAAGATGTAAAAATATAATTTTTATCTATATAGTAGCGGTATAAAAATTCGATTTTTATATATTGAATAGCAAAGTAAAAATTCGATTTTTATATATTGAATAGCAAAGTAAAAATTCGATTTTTACATATTGAATAGCAAAGTAAAAATTCGATTTTTATATATTGAATAGAGAAGTGAAAATTCGATTTTTAAATGCATGAAGCGATTATAAAAATATGATTTTCAAATTGAAAGTGAACAAATAAAAATGTGATTTTTATTTTAAAGACATCAAAATATAAAAATGTGTGATTTTTATATATGTAGTGAATACGGGTAACGAAGGTGACAAAGATGCGATAACGATGAAGATTTCTATCAATGAAGAGTCGTGATATTGGATAGCTATTGGTGAGAATTTCTCACCTTTCAATTTCTTTTTCTAGTTATATATATATATACTAGGATGCAGACGGTGTTTAGTAGCACCCGACACAATCGTCCACAGACCATGGACTTGTTTGTTTGATTGCAAAAATTGGTTAGATTATTTGATTGAAATTTGAGTTGTTTGGTGAAATGGAATGGATTGATTGATGTGTGAATGGCGTGGGCCTTCACTAGACCGGGGATAGGGCTAGGCCTCGTCCCGTTTCTAGTATCGTGCCGTTATGCCGCCGAAATTTTCTAAAATAAGTTAGAAAATAAAAATATCATTTTTATTGTGTAAATGAACTGAATAGAAATTCATATGTTAAAATAAAATGTTTTATCGTTAAAAATATAATTTTTAACGTGAAAGTGAATAAATAAATATTTATAAACAAATCGGCCGATTTGTTTATATACACTGATTTGACTGATATTGATTGGGTCGATAAATTTTACACATCGCCCAACTGCACAAATAAAATATGTGTTTGATTGTTTGAATCCCTACACAGGTGTTGGGATGAAATTTGAAGTTCACTCATCCTGATTGATTAAATATGTCGATCGATTGATTGACAGGCTATTATAAGCGTTAGATATCTATATTTGATGCTTATACAGTGTAGTGCACTTTGGTTGATGGTTGATTATTTTTCCATGCTATTATATACGTGTGATGTATGAAAATCCATATGATTAACATTATATGGTGATTGATTGGGCCTCATTCCAATTTAGAAAATAAAGAATATTATAAAATAAAGGTTCATGTGTTGACTGTACTCACCCGTTGAGATTAGTCATGTGTTGAACGAAATATTTTAACAATAAAATTTACATCTTTATCATATATGAAATTAGAAACTAACTGGAAAATAGACGAGATGAATGGTCTCCTGAATATTGATCTGATGTTGGTTCCGGCCTTCGGGGTTAATATTCAGGGAATCGTTCTCTTACAAACTTACAGTTGGAGTCTGATTTAATATCAAACGATAGATACCTTAATTTTTATAAAATATATTAAATAACAAAAATAGTCACACGTGGAAAGTACTCATTCGTTGAGATTAGTCGTGTGTTGACAAAAATAAATATTCATTTGTTGAATAGAATATTTGAAAATAGAAATATATGAAGCCGTGTTGGTTAGATTGACGCCATTTTGACGTGAACGATATTTATATCGATTTTATTCATTTTAAAATGAATATTGAAAGGTGATTTTGAAATCGCATATTTTGAAATGAAATTTGAATCAAATTGAATAGAAAACGAATTTGAATTGAATCGAATAGAAAACCAATTTGAATTGAATCGAATAGAAAACCAATTTGAATTGAATCGAATAGAAAACCAATTTGAATTGAATCGAATAGAAAATGACTTTGAAACAGAATTGAATTGAAATGAATTCAAATTGAATTGAAATGAATTCAAATTGAATTGAAAGCGAATTGAAATGAATTCAAATTGAATTGAAATTCGAATTGAATAGGAATGAATTTTAAAACGAATTTATAAGGAAAGATTCAATTTTGATTTGAATTGAGATGGAAGTTGAAATTGTTTTTGAAATGAATTCAAAACTATTTATAAAATTCGTTTTAAATAGAAATCGACGAAATATATATTATATATATAATATAATGGCCTGAATAGAAAGCGCCGCGCCGCGGCAGTTCGTGAATTTCGACCATTTATTTCAAACGGACATTACGGGAGATACGACCGTCGGATTCTCCTAAAACCGGAACCGTTGGGTTCGTATCGAAAAGAGCTTTCTAACGAATATTTGAAATTCAAAATCTAACGGTTGGATTTGGAGATACGTCCAAATCAAATTTGAAAACGGTCGCTATAAGTGCAGTTCGATGGCCATTGATGGAAATCGACTGTACGGGCCTTGATAAAATTATTAAAAATAGTAATAATTTGTGTAGAATCATAAGAAATGATTTGGGAAAATTTGGGATGAAAAGCTCCATATTTGAAAAGAGAAAAATAGATTTTTATCGAAATGAACTAGATTGAACTAAATTTAAAACCCGGGTTTTTATTTTTTTAAATAAATAAATTAGATTTAAAAAGGGGTTTTAAATAATCGGAATTCCTAATATATTTGATTTGAATTGAACTAGAATTGATTTGTGGGTTTATCGTGAATTGTGTTTTAAATAACACTAGTTCTTTAACCCGAAAATAAATAGAATGTGATTTGGGTTTGCCGTGAACTATGTTTTAAATAACACCTAGTTCTTTAACCCAGTAAAAGGATTTTCAACGAATCTGCAATTAGATTGAAATGTAAATCTATAATCTAAATTATCAAATTTAGAAAATGAGCGAGAAGGGAGTATTGCCAGTTTTGCTCCAAAGCGATAGTTAAATCTTTAATTAGATTTGAACGTGAAATGGTAATTAATTTTACCAATAACACCGTGGGGTTAGATATGGAGTATTACCAGTTTTTCTTCATGGGATGAATAGGTTGGGATTGGGAAATAAAATAAATAATTACTTCGGTGTGGTTCGCTAATCTCGACTAGTTGGAAAAACCATAATTTGGTTTGAAATGACATCCAAAGGAAGATTAAAGGATAAATTTTAAAGAATTTATCTTGGATAAAATTAATGGGAACCTTTCCCTAAAAATGTGACTTTGTGAATAAAAGAATATTCTGAATTGGAATGAGGCGTAGGTTGAGTTTGTGTGACATTTGTTTTTAATATACGCGGGTTGTTCGGAAAGGCCGGGTTTACACCCATCCTGAATAACCGATTCGACGATATGTCGAAGATGAAGACGGTGGTTGAAGACCGGAAGTCTTCACATCGTTTGGATAATTACTGACGATCCTGATTGGGCTGTACACCCAAGAGGATGGAAATAGTTGGTGGTCGTCCAGACGCACTTGGAGATGGATGGATATGCGAGGAAAGTGCCTCCGGTTTCGTTCAGACCCAGAACGAACTTGAAAATGGATTGTGTGTCTGACATTGGATTTTATTCTGTGTTGATTGATTTCTATTAAATATACATCTGGTTGGCGGCGGAGAATTTATTCTTTTGCTTAACGCCCTTCTCTGAGACGTACGAGCTCAGAGGTTGTATATCGATAGATATCAATCACATGGCATGAATTGCCTATGTGGCACGCTAAGATGCAATGATCAAGGCTTCTGTTGAAAAGCAAAGTCTTGTGGTTGATGATCAAAGCACACCTATGTGGCAGCTTTGTGTATAACGTGAATTCGCGAGCCTCACACCTCGGTATGAGTCAAAAACGGGATAAGGACCCAAGGAGTGCATGACGTTTCTTTCTAGCTATGGTGGTGTCAGTGACTTACCAGCCCTGACATTTATATACTTTTCACCTATGTGGTTGTTGGAATGCGAGGCGCCTCGATTATAGGTCTGTAAGGACCGGGAAACGTGTGTTCAGGAATTGCCAATCCTCTAACGTAAGTGAGGACCGGCCTTGGAGGATCCAGGATTGCCCAGAGTGTGTAGTCCTGAGGCATTTGCTAGATTGTCTCGAACGCGGAGAGGAGCTTGCCCCTTGCCTCGACTCATGATGGAAATCCAATTTCCAATACGAGATATTTCGGCTTTATTTGTAGAGCCTAGTATGGCGACATAGTAGCATGGGATGCTATGCCGTCTATGATTTATATTTATGATTGAAATTGTTTTGACACTATACACTTATTATAGTATCAAATGATTTGTTTTAAACGTACCAAGCATGTTTGGCTGTTATAAGGTAAAACCCTATCCTCCGGCTTGCGTTGCATTGTGTGATAGGACCTGGGTCTTATAATAGCTTCATTTTTCGAAAAAGCATTGCGTTGTTTATTCTATGCACCAGTATTCTTGGGAGGAAACCCGTTTCGTGTTATACGGCGTGGTCCCTTGAATTACTCTCTTTTAAAGTAAAGTTTTAAATAACTGTTTTAGTTCTCACACCAGTCACATGACTGACCTGGAGTTTATTGTTTTAACCTAAACTCTGGGTGCCTCTATTTTTCGCACGGGCAGCTAGTAGTTTTGGTTTTGCAGATTTATATTCACAGGATCCTGGTTTACAGCTGGAATGATATCCGGAAAGCTCTGTATCCGTGTATCACCTTCAGTTGTGCTTTGTATTATTTTCCGCTGCTATGTAATTTATTGTAACCTCTGATATTTGTCGAATGTAATTTATTCAATTATACTCTGTATATTCTTGTATTCTGATGGAATTGTTGTAATAGCAATGAAATATTCTTCCATCTGCGTTCTATTGTGTGTTGTTCTCAAAGTATCTGCCCTTTCCTTAACGGGGAAGAAACGGGTTCTCACATTTTTAATAATTTTATTAAGGCCCTTTCAGTTGATTTCCATAAACGATCATCGAACTGCACTTACAGCAACCTTTTCCAAATTTGATTTGGAAATAATTCCAAATCTAACCGTTAGATTTCAAATCTCTTGTATTCGTTGGAAAGCTATTTTCGATACGAACCCGACAGTTTCGGTTTTAGAAGAATCCGACGGATGTATCTCCCGTTATGTCAATTTGAAGTCAATGGTCGAAATTCGCGAACTGCCGCGGTGCGGCGCGTTCTATTCAGGCCATTTAATATATATATATATATATATAATATTTCATCGATTTCCATTTAAAACGTATTTTATAAATCATTTTAAATTCGTTTTAAAAATGATTTCACTTCATATTCAAATTTAAATCAAAATTGAATATTCCATATCATTAATATATAAATGATAATATTTTCGAAACATTATATTCTGAAATCACTTCCTTTTCGATAGTCATTATAAAAATGAATTAAATCGATATAAATATCGTTCGCGTCAAAATGGCGCATATCTAATCAAAACGACTTCATATATTTCAATATTTTCGTGTCCATCCCAAATCGAACATCAGAATCATATTTTGATCCATTACTGAATATTATTTTAAAATATTCGTTAATTTAAAATATCCGTTCTTTCCGAACTGTAATCAGACACAGTCAATGACCATATAATTTTATTTATATGGATTTCATACACGCATGTACACAACGATAATTAAACACAGTCAACCATCATCCAGAGTGCGTTACACAACTGCATAAGCGTTAAATGTAAATAATTAACACTTACAGCAGTCTGTCAACCCATTGATTGACATACAACTAAATATTGGGATGAGTGTATGTCCAATATCATCCCAATACTCATGTGGGGTTTTCAAACTGATTATTATTTGTTCAGTTGGGCGATGTGTAAAGTGTAAAACATATTGTCCCAATCAATATCAGTCAAATGTGTTTACATAAACAAATCGTCTGATTTGTAAATGAATATATATTTTCATTTATATGCTCGTTAAAAATATATTTTTAACGATCAAATATTTATTTCAATACATGAATATTTTATACAGTTCATTTATACAATAAAATGATATTTTTATTATTCTAACTTTTTTAGAAAATTTCGACAGCATAACGGCGTGATACTAGAACCAGAATAAGGTCTAGACTTATCCCTCACCTAGTACTGGCTCGCGCCATACACATACCAATTCTAATCAATTCAGTTTACATCCCAAATCAAATTCAACCAAATAAACCAATCAAACAAACAACCAAACATTCATGGTTTCAATCAAAGGTGTCGGGTGCTTCTAAGCACTTTTGCATCCTAGTATATATATTTAACTAGAAACTAAAATTAGAGTGAGAAGTTCTCACCTTTGGGATCCACTCCGTCATTCTTTATTGGATGGTCTGGATTCCGTTTTGCTTCCAATCAGTTCCGTCGCACTCTGTTTCACACGATTTTTATATTAAAAACCACATTTTTAACATCGTTGCATATAATTAAAAATCACATTTTTATCCTTATACTGATCATATAAAATTCACATCTTTATCCTTATACTATTCGTATAAAATCACATCTTTGTATGCTATTCATATAAATGAAAATCACATTTTTTTAAAGTTATTCATATAATAAAAATCACATTTTTATAACGCTCTTTATATAATAAAAATCATATTTTTATAACACTCTTTATATAATAAAAATCATATATTTAAATCATAACTTCATATATAAAAATTATATTTTTAAATCGCTATCTCATATATAAAAATTATATTTTTAAATCGCTACTCATATATAAAATTATATTTTTAAATCGCTACTTCATATATAAAAATTGTATTTTTAAATCACTACTTCATATATAAAAATTATATTTTTAAATCGCTACATCATATATAAAAATTATATTTTTATCTAAACAAAAGTCACATTTTTATACGATGTTTACATTATAAAAATCACATCTTTAATACGATGTTAAATATATAAAAATCATATCTTTATAATGCTAGGTATGTATTAAAAATCACTTCCATTTATATTAAGGTAATCTACATAAAAATCACATTTTTATCCCTTGTCTTCTATTTTAAAATCAGATTTTTAGTACTTGATATGTATAAAGAAAAAGGTCAGAAGTTTACTAAATTAAATAAACCAAAAAATACTCGCTTTTTTCTTCTTAAAATTGAATCTTGGATGGGGGCGGGGTACTGAGGGCGGCGTCGGGGCTGTAGATGGTCGGGGAGGTGATGGGGTGTTGTGCAGGACGTTGGGGATTCAAATTGAAGAGAGGAGAGAGTAGAGAAGGAGGGAAGGAAAGGGATGGGGGCGCCAGAGGAGGAGGTAGGTGCTTGACTCTGGTGGCGGCGGAGGAGGGGGAGGGCGTGCGCGATGGACGACGGCGGCTATGGTAGAGGAGACGCGGTGTTTTTCTTTTTTTTATTTCATAAAATGAACGGGGAGAGAGAAATCACAAATGGGGTTTGACTTTATAAATTTATTTTATTTTATTTTTCTCCAAAAAGTTGCTTTTTTATATCGAACCCCAAATCAGACCCAACAATTGTCGCCTCTAGCTAATTACCCCAATTCCAAACAAAATGGGGTATGTTTCGTAAGCCCATTCTACTGTTTCAGTCGGTTATTCTTCAAATTAAAACATAATACATTCAATTTTTGATTTGAACGTACATTTTAATTTACCGAGGCCACATACTGACTCCAAATATTCCAGAAAAATAAATCTGGCTATGTTTTTAAGATACGGCCCTAATAAAACTAGTTTGGTCGAATTTGGAGACTGTTTGAAAAACGGCCATTTTCCTGTTGATTAAATTCAAACTGAAATTGCCAAACACGTTTAAATCCACCACGCTCACATATTGATTCCAAAAATTATGAAAATTGGAATCTAGCAATAATTTAATATTCTGGATCCAACAAAAGTGGTCTCATCGAAAACGGAGGTATTTTGCAAAATTGCTATTTTTAAGGGCTATATATTATATAAAATTCCATAGCGACTATTTTGAATATTCAACCGGACATAACTTTTAATTCCTGTTATGAAATCTGGATTTTCACATTCGTTGGAAACATATTTTCAAACAGATTCAAATATTTCTGGTTTTACCGAAATTCGGTTTATTTTGAATCCTGCACATTCATTTGAAATTTGAAATCGAATTTTCAAACTGCCGCGCCATTCCCAATTCCTTTCATAATTAAAATAAATATTTATATTCTAACTTCAATTTAAATAAATTTATCCATTCTAATTCTATTCAAAATAAATTTATAGTCATTATTATTTAAAATAAATTATTTTAAATATTCAAAATTCATTAAAATAGCCAAAATAAAATTTTTTAATTGGTTCTGATTTTCCGGGTTGTTATAGTTAGCCTCATGTTATATTGGCTGATGAGTTGCCCCCAAACCCTGGGACTTGAAGGCTGAACAATTTATACTCGGTCTCGGTGCTGGGTCGAGATTCGAGTTAGTGGTTATTTGTACTCAGTCGCGCCACGGGCCGGTGACTCGTGTAGCGTTGTCGGCTCCCATTCTTGGAGTGCCAGTCGTAGCCAGTGGTGCTTGTCCTCAATGTGGGCTCGAGGCTTGGATGGAGGCATTGGCTCCCGTGATTGGGGTGCTGATGCAGCGATCCAGAGTTGTCGTACGGAAGTCAGCTGTAGCGGTTAGTCAAACATGTCATGCATGGAGTAAGAGAGGATTAAGCACAAAAGGGACACGGGAAACTGAACATCATTTCCACTAATAACTTTGGCAGTCATAGGATTCACAATGCTTTGGATTGCAGGAAAACAGAACATCGTTAGAAAGTATAAACAACTACACATTAAGCTATGTAAAGTAGCGGCGAAGATGTTCGTTGTTCCACGCCCTTGGAAGCTCGAATCTGTCCACAGTTGAGAGTTTGTAAGTTCCATTGCTGAACTTCCACTGTATGAGTATGGGCCTTCCTAAATAGGAGCGAGGCCTATAGGTGGAGGAAAGACTCGTTTGAAGACGAGATTGCCAATGTGCATTCGAGCGGGCCTTTGGTTGAGCTTCCGGTCGTGCCCCCAAGTGGTCGAAGCATTAGTTGGAGGAGGATGGCTATGATACATCGAAGAGGAGGTGTATATTGGAGAAGTGGCCATGCTTTGCGTTTTCATTTCATTTTTTTTGGCAGGCCTATATATACATAGGCTGGAATGAGGCATCTATCCGTGAATGGATGATTCTGTTTGAATTACAATGGTAACGACTATTGAAAATATTGCGACCCTTTACCAACAGGAATTTCAATCGGCAATTGCACTCGAGGTCCCATTTTATGACCATTAAATATTAATGTGTATGCCTTTTTATGATATTGAATCATCTCTTTCGCCTCCTCTCTTTTTTTATGGGCGAGCTAACGATGTTAATAAGTCGATGGTCGATATCTCCAATGATAACCTCGGGGATTATTGTATGATTTTTGTCGTAGACAACGGCTATGGGGATGACAGAGAACTGGAATTATCGGGCTCGCTTCCGAACGTTCCTCCGGTAATGCTTCACAACGTGCCTCCTGCTGATTAGAGGAGGCCGGGAGCGCCATATGGAGGACAAAAAGGGCCATGGCACAACGAAAAGGAGGTGTCTCTTATAGGAGAAAGTTCGCTTTTAGTTTCTGTGCTGCTTCCAATGAGGGAGGCAGAGGCGGGGGAAGTTGCAAATTGGTATCTCCGATGACAACCTAGAGTCATCTGCGCCAATGAAGTTGTAGTCCTGACGAGGTGGGGGACGATCTAGAGGGATTAGTTGTCGGTCAAGGTCATGTTTAGTGGGAATATTTGATGAATGCTGAGTAGCTTAGAGATCCCATGCACTGAGGATCCTCAATGAGCATCGAGTGGCTCGAAGGTCCCACGTAGTGAGAACCTTCGATGAGCGTTGAGTGGATCACAGATCCTGTGTAATGGGAGTCTTCGATGAGCGTTGAGTGACTCGGAGTTCCTATGCAAATGAGTTCCTTGGTGTGCTCGTCGGGCTTTTTGGTCTTAGCCTTCTGCATGGCTGGGAATTGCTTGCTGCAAGGTAGATTTTCCCGAAGGTGTCCCTGAAAGCAGTACAGCTGTAGAAAGAAGGAGGCCGAAGGCGCTTCCTATTATCATTGCGACTACCTTTGCTGGCGCGAGAAAGATCTCGCAAAGTGGTGGAATTAGAGTTGTTGGAGCCCTAGGTGTCGCCATGAGGCAGGATGTTGAGGTTAGAAGCTCGGTTCCTTTATGCCAACTTTCGGCATAGAAAGTAGTCGGCATTCATGCAGAAGATATCCTGAATCTTTGATTGTTTTTATCAGTCCATGCTCTAAGTTTGGAATCAGGTGGTATGCCTTTCATAAGCTGGATGAGTGCGATTTGAGGAGTAGGTTTCTTGACTTTGTCCAAGGCTGTGTGGGATCTTGCGAGATAGCCTCTGAGATTTTCATGGGTGCCTTTGTAAATGTTCGAGACTGGGAGGATGTTCCTAGGCATCACGACGTGCATTCTGGATTGCGCGACCATTCTTTTGGCGAGTTAGCTGGGAGTTGAGATAGTTTAAGGTGGAAGTCGAGAGAACCCAGATAGAGTCGTCCATGATAAGGACGGGGAAGCACTTGCACTTTATGGCATTGGCGACGTGTAATGAACCCACGTGCCATTTATGGCGGCTGATGAAGCTTTGAGAATCGTGGCTTCTTTAAGTATGGAGTGAGTGCTGGCATGTCCAAGTGCTTGCGCCATTCGGTATTAAGGATAGCCGAAGTGAATGGGTTACACCTTGTACTAGTTTCGTAGACGTCATGGGCGTGCCCCCGTGGTTCCCCCCCGATTCCATGAATCGTGTCGGTGATAATTGAAGGTTGGGCTATGGCCGCATTATAGAGGTCGTGATCTAATCCTAGACTTTGGAGCCTAGCGCCTCTTCTTGATGGAAGGTCTTCGGCAATCCGTTAGTCCCCAAATTCGATTACATGATGCTATTGGAAGTCGGTTGAAGTGAACTTGGACCCAGTTGGATGCTAAAAGCGTAGGCGATAAGTTCGGACTTATAACAGTTTGAGTCCACCTAGCGGGGGCTTAAGCGTTAGAGCCGGGGACGACCAGGATGATGCATTCCATTTTTTATGGTGATGCTGACTACACTGAGATTAGAGGTCAGTCGGGCCTTTATAGAATGCCACATGTGGTGTATTAAAGTGTCGGGGCCACTCATCTTTGTGTACGATCCTAGTGAAGGGATTACGCCTGAAGTGGGTTTCTCTTGAGTGGTCGACGTTTCTTCGCATATCTCTTATGATTTTTCAGAACACATCTGGAAGATATGTTATGCTAAAGGGGGATTTTCTAATGGAACCCGTTAGTTTTGACGGATTTTGGGAGTTCCATTCCGTCGACATCTTTTGTTGTACCCATCCGGCTCACCTTCTTTCTTGTCATGGATGGTCTGGCTGTCGAGGTTGGGCGAGCTGGTGTGCGCCCTGGTCCGGAAGTACTCTGGCCCGACGAGTGGCCGGAAGAGTGGGACTCTGGTTGTGAGTGGCGACAGTTGGGCTCTTTCGAGTAGAAGGTTGGTTACTCGGACCTGGTTTGTTACTGTGTCCCTTGGCCGTAAGCGATGATGGTTCGATCATCATCTTGTTTTTATTGCCGTCGACGTATGAGTGTTGGAGCGAACGACAATGTTTTTAATGAGGCTGAATCTTCTTCCTCAACATGGGACCCTAGCTTCCAAAGAAGAAAATTCTGATGTGGTGTGCCGCGAGCACGCGCGGCTCTGAGCAAGCTGAAGTAGAATGATGATGTGTTGACTTTCTTGAAGTTGGCTCATAAAGTTGATGTTAATCTTCAACATCTAGCGCGAGAGAGGCATTCTCATATTTATTATTAAGCGTGTGAATATGTGCATGAGTAGCAGGAGCTTCGGGGTCCACGAGTGGAAGGAGATCCGTTTCCAGCGGGTCCTCTATGGCTCGGGGCTGGTGAGAGGTACCAGCATCAATTGCGGCCAATGGGGTGAGCGTTAGGTTTTGCCGGAATTCTGCTTAATGCTGGTGAGAGTCATGATGCTTTTTGGATGTACAGCTCAAGCTGCTTCTCGCGGATAAGCTTTTTGATTATGTCTTTGAATTGACAGCAATTATTGGTATTGTGCCCATACATGTCATGGTATCGACAATACTTGCCAGTATTCTTCTCCTGATTAGTGGATTCCCTGTTGTATGGCTTCTTATATTGAAGGAGATCCCTCACATTTCCCTCATGATCCTTTGGACTATGTTTGGAAGGTAAGATGGATGGGGATCCGCCATTAGACCCATTGGTTTTGGCGAGGTTCCAGGGTTCTGTTGTGAGGGCGTCTTCTATGATGGACGTCCGGATCGTCCTCCTCCATGTCCTCGACATACATGATTGGGTCCTGGTGTGGACAGTGAGGTGGAGCAGGGTGATGCGGATCCTGTTCTGGAGGAACACGGGACGTTGGAACAATGGGCCCATCACCCTAATTAGCGACCGTCGGGTTGTGTCGAGGAAGAGGTTCGTTTGTAGGACCTGGTCCATCATTGATGAGAGCGGTCTCGGTACTGTGCCCCCTCACTATAAGTTATTGTAGTTCGGTCCCGTTCCTATTGCCGTTGGCGTAGCTATTGCCATTACTGTTGTCGAGAACATTGGTGCAGGCGGCGACGTTGTTGATGAGGCTAAACCTCCTCCTTTGATGCAGGCCCCTCGACTCGAAAGAGGAAGTTTCCGATGTAGTTGGTCGGGGTCGAGCCTTGTTCCGAGTAAGTTGAAGTCTAGCGACGATACGCTGACTTTCTTGAAGTTGTCGCATAAGGTCGATGTTATTCCTTAATGCTTGATTAAGCTCGACCGTTGTGTTCTCATATTTTTCATTAAGCGCACGAATTTGAGCTTGTGTTACGGGAGCTTCGAGGTCCACACTAGGAGGGACGGTTTCATTAGTGGTCGGGATGTCCGACGATTGAGGTTGTTGGAATGTACCGGCCTCGGCTGCAGCTGAAGAGCCGACCATTGCATTATTTGGTCGCTTTTCCATCGTGAACGGTCTTGACGACACGTGTAGTAAGGAACCTCAAGCTCGTCGGGGGTCGAGATGACAACGTGCGACAAAGGCGCAAAATCTGAGTTTCCTCAGTGAAAGCACCAAATGTTGACGACAAAAAATGTCGTAAACATCAAAGATTCCAATTGCTAGGAATAATTAATTTGGTCGTATAGACAAGAGCGGAAAGTAGTAAATAACACAAGAGATTTATAGTGGTTCGGCCTCATGAGGGGCTTACGTCCACTTTGAAGCGTTGTTGGAATATTATTGATCACAAAAGTTTACAAGGTTGAGACCCTCTCATGACACCTCATTACATTCATTTCAAAGCCATATGATGTCATCGCTAAGGCTATATGATGCCATCTCTAAGACATGATGTCATCATTATCATATATGATGCCATAATTATCATATATTTAATATACTAAGAAAAGGACACTTTTTCCCTTTTTCTTCCTCAAATGGGAGATGCCATTAATGGAGCTCTCTAGAGGTCCCAAGGTCTCAAATTCCAGCCCCTTTGAAGTGTGAAGTCATGAGGTATTTATTGGAGAGTGGTTAGGTAGGAGTACGCAGAAATAGGCGATCACACCCAGAAGTTCACACCTGGATCCTGCACATGCCAGATATTCGCACCTGGAGCTTGGGGTGTGAATTTTCGCACCTCGAGGGGTGCGAAATTCGCACCTGGAGCCTGGGGTGCGAATTTTCGCCCCTCATGGGGTGCGAATTTTGCACCCCAGGGTACGAATTTTGCACTCGGTTAGGGCCGAATTTCGCACCCGGCGGGGTGCGAATTTCGCACCCCTTAGAGGTGCGAAATTCGCACCCCGAGGGTATGAATGTCACCTTATGGGTGGTGCGAAGACCCTGGGTATAAGTGTCTTGACGGCCCATGGTTCGGGTTTACGGCTCGGACTGCTAGGTCTTTGTTTGGAGGAGTAGCGAGGTTCACTGAAGTTGTTGGCTGAATCCTAACTTTGAATCGATCCGGTGATTCTGGGCAACACACTTGTTGGCGGAAATAGGATGAATCAGGTGGTGCCCATAGTTTCTACTTAACCGCTTATGACCTCCATGCGGTGCCCACGGTTTCGACCTAACCGGCTAGGTCGAGCACCGCCGGGACTGTGGGTCCCCAGACCCGCTTGACGGCTCGCCTTTGGCTTGGATGATATTGGCCAAACTCGAGTCTTCTGGTACTGGACCCCGAATGATATTGGCGACGCCTTTGGGCTGTAATATCACGCGATATGTTGAGTTGAGCGTGTCATGCGTACTTTTGGGAACCGGACCAAAAGGCAGGTTAACACCATTGTTGTCTTCCTGATCATCAATGCATTCACTGCTGAACCAGATTTTAGACTTCTACGATTGAGTGTATATTGACTCAATGATTTGTACTCAAAAACAAATCTGGTCGAACTTTGATTTAAACTTGATCCTGGAATTCAACTTTAACTAAATTTAGCAATCAATTGTTGCATTTGGACTTATGGAATGGTTCGATCTATACTTCGGTAATGCATGCTTTGATCTTGATGAGATTCAGTTTGAAACTTTTCATGTAATCATTTTCCAATTTGGGAAGTTTGTAGCAACTAAACTCGGCTATGGTATTATGCAGGACTTGTGCTATGCTTTTTATCTTGGCTTGTTAGATTCTTTGACCTCTAATTTTCCTGTTTTGGATGTCGAACACTCAAGAGCCTGCTGGTGGTGATTCGAATTCAAACCCACTCTTGAAATGCTGTATTGCATGAATCTTGTCGCGCTAGCTGGCATTCCAGCTTTAAATCCAAGCATTTGTCATTGATAACGTTGTGCTAGTGTGTGAATTCCCCTATTTAAATTCAGGCTCGAGTGTGCGAAACAAGTGAAATTCGCGATGGATTGGTTGTACTAGACTATCACTGAAACGGTCGTGGCCAATTCATGCTAATTTACTTGTTTTACAAACTCACTTAGCCATTGGATTTTGCTAAAGCAAAGCATACTTTCTAAAGCGAATGATGGTTGTGCCTTTTTTCACTGCTACAACCTGTATTGCGACAACAAAAACAAAGCACGTTTCTGGGCTTATATTTTGCTATTGACTACCCATATCGATAACAAGTTAGTTAATCATTAAAAAATTAACTATGGCGAATTTTATGATTTGAACTGAATGATGTATCTACACAGAATCGTTTCGTCTAATCAACTTGTTGATTATTACGTATGTAGATACAACATTCTAATTTGAATTCGCGGCGTTGTTTGAAATCGACTAACCGGCACATACCGACTGTAGATTCCAAGCATCGTCTTTTAGTGACTTATGTAATCTTGTACGAGGGTTCATATTTTATGAAATGTATACCTGCTGAAACTGGAAATTCGATTCGAGTTCCTAAGGCTAGAGTGACAGTAGCTCTTGGATTGTATACGAATCAGTCTTTAGTTATTCCTTGTCCTCTTTAAAATTTGCTGGGAAGATGCCATTATGTGCTAACTCGCTATGTTTTTAATCAAGCGTGCACTTATTTTGGCATTTCCAAATTTGTCGTAAATTTGCTAGGGAAATAAAAATTTGCTGATTGTCTATTTTTAAGTTGGCTGGAGTAGCCTAGTTGGATTCAAAAATTTTGAATTTGAAATTAGTGCCCCCACTTAGGGAGGTCTTTGGATTTGATGCCGCCGCTTGGGGAGGACTTATATTTAGTGCCCCCGCTAGGAAGGTCTTTGAGCTTTGTGCCCCCATTAAAGGAGGATCTATATTTGGTGCCTCCACTCAGGGAGGCCTTTGGATTTAGTGCCACCGCTCAGTGAGGACTTTGGATTTAGTGCCCCCGCTCGACGAGGTCTTTGAATTTAGCGCCTTCGTTCAGGGAGGTCTTTAGATTTATTGCACCTACATGGGGAGGTCTTTGGATTTAGTGCCCTCGCTTGGGGAGGTCTTTGGATTTACTGCCCCGCTCAGGGAGATTTTTATTTTCACTAAGGAGAGCTGCTCCACTTAGGAAGCGTTTGTCTCGCTTAGCAGGAATTTTCTTGCTACATCATTTTACGGGCCGACGACAGTTCTTTTATTGGACGCTTGACTTGGCAAGCCATCTCAATTAAGAAACTGGTGCCTTGGACCTCTCACTTGGGAAAGTTCCCCTTCGACAAAAGTTACAACCCTCTTGTTTTTTTTTTCATGGCGATTGTTCGTTGTTTGAATCTTTGCGACTCTTCCCATTCACTTTTCAAGGCGGTGCTTTTCTATTTTTGCATTTGTGCATGTTGGTATTTACAACATTTGGCACTTGAACTAGTGTTGTTGGATCGCTATGTTTTCATCAGATCTTAAAGGAACAAGTGCTCAACATATGGCCTGCAGTATAAAATCATCTTTAAGAAAAAAATTATTTGACAAAATATTTTTGCAAGTAAGAGATTTATTCAGGCAGATGTACTTTTAGTCATAGGGCTAATGTCTAGTACAATGTTTGTAAAATATTACAAACCATTTTACAAGAATTTTTGAATATAGCAAGAAGTAAAGCATGAATTAAAACACGAAATAAAGTTGTGGCAATGAAGATCGCTTATTCCGAGACATTGGAATTGAAGCACAACCATTGGTCATCAGTTGATTACCGGCCTTGCATTGGTTTGAGCGGGTGCTCCGTTGCTTGGACCGGATTGACCATTTGACCCTTGCCCGTGGAGATTTGCAAAAGGATTTATAGCTTGTGGATTTTTCACATATTGCTGTGGTTTGTTCTTCCTAATCAGCTCCTAGATTAAGTTCTTCAAGTGTCTTCATTCACTAGTATCATGCCCGGGTTGATTGTGAAAGCGATAGAATTTTCCAGAATTCGCTGCTCTCTTAGAAACATTTAGCGATGGTGGTTCTGGATATGGTTCAGCATCTTTCGTGGCGAAGAAGATGTTCTCCGGAGTATTATTTAGAGGGGCGAATTCAACGGGTGTAAAGAAGCGAGTCTTCTTGCCATCTCGATTATCTTTCCTGTCGTTTCCTCTTTTTTGACCTCTAGGATTCTTCTGATTGTATTGAGTAACAGCATTTTTGGGAGCTTCAAGAAAATGGTTACCATCTCTAATCTGAAGAGATACAGGATTATTGTCCACTCACATATACTCCTTTGCTTTTTCATAGAATTTCTCAAGCATGTTCGGTTCTTTCATTTTAATCCATCTACAAAATTCACTCTTCTTATCTATGGCGCTGATTAGAGACATTAAGATCATGCGTAGTTCAGAATTCCCCACCTCGTACAAAGCAGTGTTGAACCTCTAAAGGAAAGCTTTAACAGACTCCCCCGGATTTTGTTTCATTGATGTTAGAGAAATAACATCCTTATCCTTCGTAGCATGCAGTCTAAACTGCTCCTTGAATTTCAGAGTCAAATTGCCAAATCGGTCAACGGATTTGGGCGGCAGCCTTATGAGTCATAATGATGCCACGCCTTCTATATAAAGAGGGAAGCACAGGCACTCGATCTCGTCTGTCACTTTGGCTGCATTCATATGCCATTCATATCTATACAGGAAGTGATTTAGATCATAAGTCCCATTGTACAGAGGCAGTGTAGGATGAGTGAACTTTTTAGGGAACTCCGCTTTGCGAATCCTTTTAGTGAACGGATTTTTGCTGGGGGAGAAGTCCCACTCCCTCTCACTATCATTGCGGGCCATGCTATCTATCATGATTTTCTTTACCATATCCGCGATATACTCTTCTGAGTTGTGTCGTTCCATAGAGCGGACTTCGATCTCTTTTCTGGATGCTTGTCTTGGTGAGCGATCATGATTATAGGATCTACGTCTTTTACATCCACTATGGGGAGGTGCCCCTTGGGGGGACATGCAACTCGTCGGGTATTTCGATTGAACTGGTTTTTAGTCTTCAGCTTTGAGTCTTGGATATCGGTATCACCTTTGTCGCTTTCCCAACCATCAAGCCCTTCCATGTTATCATTACGGTGATGATCAGAAGCTGTCGAATTCGTGTTCTCTTCAAGGTTGACATGAACCTTTTGAGGAGGAGCGGGATTTGCTTGAGCGTTTAGAAGAGCATTCATTTTATCCATTAGAGCCTCATTAACATCCATCAAAACTTTATTCAAAGCCTCCATTCGTTGGTTTAAATTGGCCATAATGGCATCTAGCTCAGCTCTGGTTACTCCGGCTCCACCTATTGAGTTTTCTCCCACTTCAAAGTGGTTGGTAAGTGGTGTAGCTTTGTCATAAGCAATTTTGTCGGGTGCTCCAATGGTTCTACTTAAGATTTTCTTAGATTTAGCTATTATCCCGGACAAGGTTTTGAAGTTAGAAGAGGGTTCGTCAAATGGCCTGGATCTTAGATTTGGAGAATCTATCGTAGAAGCAGGCTTCGAATTACCTTGAGAATGTGAACTATGGACCCACGGTGGGCACCAAAAATGTTGAAATCAGAAATGATCACAACACTCCAAGGTGTATCAGTAACACTTCACAAAAGTAGGATTTGAAAGTATGGAACCACGAAATATAAAAGCAAGTAAAAAACACGGAATTTTAGAGTGGTTCGATCTAGAATCAGCCTATGTCCACTATAGAAGCTATTTTCATTATCACTTTTGAAAGTACATGACTTTACTCATATCACTCATTTCTCTCTTTTATAATGATCTCCCCTTTTTCCTCTCTTTTCTGCTCTTGATTTCACGTGAATTCACGAAGGAATCGACGAGATCTCTTGATTTGCGATGATAGTTGTGTAGATCTCCAATCACTTGAACAATTAGATGATCTTCGCTAGTTCCATGTTGAATTTGTGTTGGATCTAAGCTTTAGAGAGAATTAATGGGGGTTAGAGAGGTTTAGAGAAGTTTAGAGTGGTGGAGATGTGAAAATGGCAACTCTTCGGGGTAGAAAAATCGGTACCTTCATTGTTAGAGAAGTGGGGTATTTATAGGTGTCACTTAGGGGTCGTGGAAAAGCTGAAAATATGGTGTGCAAGGTTTGGGTCGCTTATAAATGTATTTACAAAAATGCCACTGGACAGCTGTACACAACTGTAATATGTCCGACCGACCATATATGTTTGCACGACTCATAACATATGTTACACGAACGATTGGAAAGTGTTTGTGTGACCAACCACTGCATTATTACTTGAACGAACGACCCCTTTATTTACTACTTTGCCACTGCATTATTTCTGAGTGATCAGTCCATATTTCCTGAAGCCAATCCGTATGCATTATCACAATTTGTCAAGTGCACATGCGGTTATATAAAATGTCGGACCAACCCATGCAGTAAAGAGAATATCTACTGATCTAAGTAAGCATGAAGTTGCAGATCCATGAATACATAATCAACTCCGCCCTTATAAAGTTACTTCAATGTCATTGCAATACACCTCTACAGATCCACGTTCTTGCATGAACGTCGACCCACGTGGCAAGCCTCTGACCGACCAGGATGGATGTCGCTCGAACCCTAATGACGTGGCACTAAAATGGACGACCCATGGATGGAGCGCTGCTTGACCCTTGTGCAAAGAGTGCTTGACCATGCCTGCTTGACCGATCAGCTTGATGGTGCTTGACCAGTGGGACTTGCTTGAACGATCCATGCACACTTCGTGTTTGATTAAATGTCGACGAGAGCGGGGTTAACACTATCAGCTAGGTGTGTTAACATACCTTCTTCATAAGTTCTCACGCTATGTCATCTCATACATTGTGCGGTTATAGAAGATGCATATAACCTTTGAAGTTTAGAAGTAAAAGGGAAATAACTCATACATTTATACGAGTCTTCCTTTCCATTTTACAATTCTTAAAGTTGATATCATCCTTCCAAAACAACATGCAACCGTTTAGACATGTATTTATTTTTTCATACGTTAAACCAAATGTCGATATCATTTTTTTTTACTTTAAAATGATTTTTGCATATTAAATTATTGGGAGGCATATGCCACTTCGTGGCTTGTACAACAACAGTAAATCCAACTTCTATGAGGTTATATTTAGATTTCTTTGTAATGTATTCAGCAGTTACTAATAATTGGGTTTCACTTGTATATCCTTCCCAAAGTGATTTCTTCACGTCATTTAATAAGTCAAATATTTTTTGTCCCTAATATTTGGTTCTTCCTCAACATTACCATCATCATTGGTAAATTCCAGAACGAGGAACATTGAACATGCAACATCTACAACCGTATGTTATACTAGATTCATCGTACCAATTTCATTACTCATTACCTCCTCATCTTGTACAGGAGTAGATGCTAACAGTTCTCCATGACGATCCCAAACCAAATAGTTCGACATGAAACCGTACTGACACAAATGAATTTTTATCATTTCTGGTATTAAATTCTTTAACAATTTGCATCTACTACATGGACAACATGTTTATTAGTCATTTCTGTTATTACTTAAAGCGAAATCAATAAACAAGCGAACACAATTATTAAAACGTTCACTTATTGAGCCTCCAATTTACCTTTGTTTTTTGTACATCCAGCTCCAATAGGTAAAATAATTACATATTTACACTAAGTAGATAATTAGAAAGTATGATATAAATTTGCATTAACATTTTATTAAAACAATTTTATTGGTGAATGTTATATTATTTGATCATTTACAATTTGTTGATTGCTCATCCTACCTCCCATTACAAATACAATAACGTAATTAAATCGTGTAAATCTTTTCAATTTAAACAATTAAACAAAATTTGAGCAGCGCTTCGCTTTATTTCTCTAAACAGTACAGAATTGCATGTACACAGGGAACATAAAGGAAACACTTTTGAAATTTTGAGAACCATTTAAAATGAAATGCTTAACGGAATTTAATTACGTTATTGTGTTCGTAACTTGTCCAATAGAGGAACAAATCTAACAAATATTGTATATGATGAATACAGATGTCCGTTCTATTAAAAAAAACAAATATCTACATAACAATTATATACAATACATCAGATGGGGCCGAAAAACACTCTAAGGGTTTTATGAGTATAATATATAACATATTTTATACTTTTTAAAAAAATTGGCGTTCGACATGTATTTATATGGAGTTTATCGCATATACACACATTTTCTAAACTCAATCAAACTAAGCATACATTATAAAACTAAATATCATTTTCGATAAATTTCTAGGAAACATAAACTTACTAATGCCCGTTTACACTAACATCCTCAAACAATCCTAAAATCGCTTAAATTTCAATGTATATGCACATAATTCTATTTGAATACAAACTATATAAACATGTAATACATTGATTAATAACAAGAATCGGGCCTCAGTAAACTACACTATACATTCAATAAGCCAATCCAAACATGTTAATTTAACAAACTAACCTTGAATTAGAAAATCTAATTAAATAGAGTTAGAGTTAATACATTTTTTAGAAGAGATTAGGAGGCTAGAGAGGAAGAGAGGGAGGTTTGCAGGTGTTGGAGAAGCCAGGTAATGGCGGAGTGGCGGTAGGTGGCAATTTTGGAGGAGGAAAAGGAGATGCTGAATTTTTGTGTTTAACCGATTGACGAAGAAGAAGTAGGTTTTGGCAATTTGCTCGCGATTCAGCAACGGCTTCTAATAGCAGCCAACGGGTTCAAAACCAACGACCTTCAACGTAAATATTCATTAATTCATAAGAAAAATCTCGAAAATAGCTTCCGTTAGAAGCCGATGCCAAGGTGTCGTTGGTAGTCGGTGGAAGCCTCCGTTGGTATATACTATTTGTTTAGTAGTGAATTCACCAATGTGATGCCGCTTATACACCATAATAAAATGGTATTATTGAAAAGAAAAATAGATGTTTAGTAGAAATGGTAAATGTCATGCTCATAAGTCCAAATTTACCTTATAACTTATGAGGTGACGCTATATTATCTGCATGTTATATTTTAAATAGAGTACCACTTAAAAGGAATATTATTTCTCTTTATGAATTGTGGTTTAATAGGAAATACAATTTTACAAGACTCAAAGTTTAAGGTTGTTTATAATATGTTAGAAAACATGACCCTAAATGACCAAAGTTAAGTACTAGGGAATATAAATGTGTTTTCATAGGTTATTCCCTTGATGGTATAACTTATACATTCTTAATTCTTGACACATTAAAAGTTAAAGTATTCGTAGATGTACAATTCTTTGAAAATCAAATAGTTGAGATTCCATTGAAATCATCTAGCCTAGAACCTAATACGACTAATGATATTAATGACGATGACTATGCTCATGATTAAAACAGCAAGGATGTATCAACACCAGATAATAGTACTGAACAATAGGGAAGTAAAAGAGCAAGAATAGAGGACTATGGTCCTGATTCGTATCATATCTTATATAAGGCAATAAGGGTGAAGTCCTTCATGTGAGTAGTTACACAATAAATGTGAATGATGATCCTAAAAAAATTACGAGACAGTGAATTCCAATGATTCAATTTTTTGAAAAGAAACTATAAATGAAGAAATTAATTTCGTACTGTTGAACCAACCACGGATTTTAACTGATTTATCTCCTAGTGCTAAACATATAGATTGTAGATGGATATTCAAGAAAAGCTTAAATATAAATGGATCCACTGGAAGGTTTAAATACAATTATTTGCTAAGAGATATAAGCAAAGACACGAGGTGTATTACTTGGACACATATGCTTTAGTTGCTCGCATATTTTCGAAATTACTATTTTGATTTCACATTCTATAACATGCACCCTCTGAATTTATATAATTCATACATAGTATGATCGTTGACCGACCATATTTCTTTATATCATCAAAATAGTTTGGGTATACATTCTCCTTCCAACATTGTACCGCTCAAGAGGAAAGGTAAATTCTCATTTGCATGTCATTTCATCGTACTTACGTTAGCAGTTCTCCCATTCTCGGTGATTAGATTACTTTGACCTTTATATTATCTGATGCTCATCTTAAAGCAGTTAAAAGGAGCAGTGGTGACTGTGATCAAAATTAAGGGCCCGTTTGGCAACCCAAAGCAAAAGTGCTTATACTTATACGATAAGTTCTTTTACTTCTAAAAAGTTAAAAATCCAAAAGTTCGTTTGGCATGGTAAAGACTTATAAGTCAAAAAGATAAAAAGCTAATATAGATAAAAACAATTTTTTACAATAGCTATTTAGGTTTTGCGCTAAAATATTGAAATAAAATGTAATATAATTTAGATTTTAGAAGTATATGTTACAACTAGTTAACAAAACATAATATAACAATTCGTATTCTGAAATATAAATAATAAAATATTGAATTGAAACATGGCATAAACACTTGCATGTTATTCACACAAAAATACTTTCAATTTTTTTAGAAAAATAAAAAAGACTATGCTTTAACTAAAATAAATGTGCATTTCATTTAAGCAATACAATTCTGTTTTCTATTCATTTCCATACCCATTTCTATTACATTCATGTTTCCTATTCAAGTTGTTCCAATTCTAAACTACTCCTCCAAAAAAAAAAAGTAATGTGAACAAGTGTGTACGTTTTTCTTACTGGAAGCATCTACACCTTCTTCACCAGCAAACACAACATGCACTTCTTCTCCAAAACACCATCTCCTCAAGTTGCAACATCAGATTCAAATAATGCTTTGTTTTAAATCTTTAAAGACAATGTCCAAACATAAACTAGATTAACTTAATAACCTCTATTTTCAAATTCAACTAATAATATCTCAAAAACACCATTTTCAGTCTGTACTTTTTTTTGTTTCACTATGCTCCAGTAAATTAATAACATCCATTTTCCATGTTCTTTGTAAGCAAAAGATTGAGTACCACCTAAATGAAACAATTTCAGGCCATTCTACCACTGCTGCTAAGTTCAATTTCCTCAAAAATGTTATACATAAAAAATTTATATAATTAACAGTTCATATTTCATTTTTCAAAACATACACACAGCTACACACAAGCTTATGTATACAACGGTAATGGTAGTAAGGTCACTCAAAATAGATTCAAGGGTTCTAAGAAAAGGGAAAAAGACAGCACAGCAGTGCAACAACAATCCATAAGCAGATGAAATACAAAAATTCAACATGCACCATAACAGTTCAGTCATGCCACATGCACAATGAGCAAACAGAATAGAATCGAAATACATCAGGAGGCGTACATAAGGTTAGGAAAACAACAAAGAAGAAATCAAAGCAGAAATTTTAAGTATAACAAACTTTTCTTTGTTCAAGTGCATAAACAAGTTAACCAAGATAATATTCATCACGATAAACAATTTGTTAAACTCACACACATTTGAAGGCAAACAATCTGTTGCACATCACACATGCATAGACCCATTTGGATTAGTTTAACTTAGGTGTAAATATATATTAACTAATTCACACAAAAATAGTACATAGTAATTAAGTGTTTATCTCTATCAGTACAATGATGTTAAATGAGATTATAAAATATATATTTTCTTCTTTCAAAAATCTGACATAATTATGAATCCAAAGTCCAAACACCCACTTGAAACTCCATTTTTTCAAACCAACCAAATATTCAACATTTTCATCTTAAACTCGTACACTCAAAGTCTTATGTTTCTGAAACTATACATGTTAGAAACCTTTTATATGTTCGAACAATTTATACTTAAAGCCTATATTTTCAAAAGCTAAATTATACATAAAGCTGAGATGCATAAAACAGGATATATACTAAACTGCACATGCAAAATCATATAAAGCCAGTATTCATTCAAGGTTCACATGTACAAAACCTGGCATATCGCTCTCTCCCCCCTCTGTTTTATATTCTCCATTTAACTGTTTTATTTGATCATGTGACCATGTATACAAGGATGGCCCTTTGAGAAAATTATAAGATTGATAATAAGATGATTTAAAATTGAATATGTAGAAGTTTTTAATTCAAGGCTTTTACTTTAATTCAGTGCCAAAAATTACCATTTCATTACACAGGTATCGTTTTATAATTACCATTTCATGCACCATATGCTTCGGAAACAAACACCTTAATCAATACCTAGACATCTCAGGTGCCCATTTTCCCAAAAAAATCAACATACTACTAACAATCAAGAAAGCCCATTAACCAAAAAATCCTAACAATAAATGTTTTATAAACAAAACTTTCCAGTAAGGAATTTTTTGGTTGAAATTCACCCTTTAATTATCAAAAAAATTTCAACATAACTTTCCAATAAGGTTTAATACAATATACATAAAAAACGATTGAATTCTGCTACTTCCCTAACACGACAAACGGTTTTGAATTCATCTAATTTGACGCAAACCCTAAACCTTTTTTATCACAACTTCTTACCACTAACATGACAACCAAACACAAAAATAGATTAGGGTTTCGAGGGTGACAAGGAAACAAACACACAAAAAATCTGAACTATCGAACAAATTCATGATAAATCAAACAAAAATAAATAAAATGAAAAGATTTGAGAGAGGTGACAATACATCGAAAGCATTGAAAACAAATAAGAGAAAAAAACGATACCTTTGTGAAGAATCTGAAAGAGGAAATTGAGCGTAGTTGAAATGTAAAAATCGCTAAACACTAATTGAAAAAATGCGGCCGAGAAGTTCCTATTCGTTGAAAGTCGAAAGTAGAAATTTTTGGCTTCTCAGATAAGCAAATTAGCAACTTCTGAAAGCCCAACTAATTGATAAAGCCATGTAGGCTTTTTGACTTTGAATTTTAAAAAGCTGAAAATTAGCTTGTTTTAGACCATCCAAACGAGCCCTAAATGTATAAATCTCTTTATTCATGATATAGGAATCTGGGTCCGAACACTATGCTACTATTATCTTTTGCTCAGTATTTTTGCTCATATTAGTATAGATATGGTGGTATGTTTATTCCCGCTTATTCTGATCCTTTCCTCTCACCATTATTTGCATCAGGCAACGATGGACTGAGCTGTGCTTCTGTAGTTGTTTGTAGTAGAAAGCACAACAAACTTGAAAACAATCTTTCTTCATAATTCATTTGATTTACATTGACATTTTATGAGGGGATTGGTACACAAAGTAGTCGTATCAATGTTCACTATCATATCCGGTATACTGTCACCAGCGGCCGTTGTCCAACAACATTCAGAGATCTTCGCAGAAGCAAAAATGTCAATGTTGTATAGCTAAAAACAAACACAAAACATGGATGTTAAAAGGAAATAAGACGAATGAATATAAAATTATAACCAGACTCCATCGCACTTCATGGTTTATTCGATATAAAAAAAATGTTAAATTCTTTAAGCAATGGCCCAAGCTGCTCAAGCTTAGGGCTGATGAGTGCTCCAGATTCTGATTCGCAAGACCAATAGGACAAGTCAAGAGGTATTTTATTTGAGGATTGTTATTGACACTGCAAATATTATTAAGGGGAGGCCATTTTTTAAAAACACTCCACTCTTTGAAAAATTGTTAAGTGGCTACAAAAACATATTATTTCACAGTATTCAATATTCCTGGATTGTCCCTTCAAACCAGATTAAAAAAACTTATTTGACAACGTAGTAGCCTTGTCGAAATTAATATTTTTTTTGTTGATATCAGTTTATCGTGTATGTCATTTTTTTTCGTTTTTGTTTGCCGATTTAGTAAAAAGTGGGGAATTGTTAATTTGAGCGGTGGGTTATCGTACTTTAAATTTTTGTTTGGCGAATTTATGTCGATATGAATATTTATGTTTCGACGGTGGGATGTTTTCTTTTTCATTTATGTTTTTTTGTTAGGGTTTGATTTCTCCACAAGTAATGGTGTTAACTAACCATTAAAAATTAGATTAATGTACAAAAGAGTGAAATTAATTCTAAATAGGTAATAAGATAAAATTACCTTTATTTGTTAAGGGGTTACTTTCCTCAATGGTACTCCTCTTAACAATTTTATTTATTTTTTTAAAAAAAAAGTGCCCCCCTTAAGAATATTTGGAATGTCAATAACAATGCCATTTTATTAAAATTTAGGGTGCATTATGTCGTCGAAATTGGACCATTACTGGCTCCAGCGCGTTGGAGCTAGTAACGGTCCTATTTCGACGGTTGCCCAACAACCGAATTTTAGTCGTTGGGGACCGACTCGTTGGTTCCAACAGCTAAAATTCGGCTTCCTCCTCCTACAGATACATCTCACTCATTCATTTCTTCATCAAATTCATTTGCCTTCTCTTCATCCTCAATTTTTTTCAGTCGATTCGAGCTTATTTTCTCCGTCGGTATATTTTAAACGTTCGTATGTAATGTTAGAGTTTGTGCCCTAGAGGCAATCCATTTGATGTGACTAAATAACATTATTGATGTTATGTTTAATTCTGAATAATTATTTTTATTATTTTGTATCTATTGCGTAATATAAATAATAACATGACGAGAGTCCTTAGAATAATAATACAGAATTATATAGTTTCAAGTAAGTGACGTGAATATGAGATTAAATAATATGATAAGTATTGCGACTCTCAAAAGTTCCTAGTCAAGTTTTGTTGTATATAGGACAATAATGAAACCTTGAGACAAGTATGTTGATTGGATGATGATCATATCTCATTGATCATTAATATATGAGATATTAATGCCAATACATAAATATGTGTTAGAGAAAAGTGTATTGGATAGACCCAAACATGAGAAAACTTCATGGAACATAAATAAGAGTGTCATAAGTAATTCTCATAGTGATAATGAAGTAACGGTCCTCAGACCTAAAATCATTATATATTTTATTCGAGAATCTTGTGTTTTTATATAATCAAAAGTTACCCTTATTGGGGAAGAGAATCACAGGTCTTAAGGCAAAACTAACACTAGTGGGGAGGGGGGTGAATAGTGTTTTAAAGAGATCATGGAAAACCTAATCAAATAATGATTGTCCAAACAACTGTAAGAATCACAGAAGGAATATCACAACAAAAACGATCACATATGCAAACATAAACAAAAATAAAATGCAGAAAAAGAAAGAACACACCGGATTTTATACCAGTTCTGATTACTCCTACGTCTTGTCCTGCACAATGCTGGATTGCGCAGAATTTTATTAATACTAGTATCAATCTTACAACGCCCTTGATTTCACAGCTACACGGTTAACACCAATTCCATACCCCTGATTTCACGGCTACAAGGTTCATACTGATTCAACACCCTTGATTTCATGGCTACAAGGTTCACACCGTTCCATTTCCTTAATTTACGGTCTACAAGGAATACACCCTTTCCTTAACAATTACAAACATCCCTACAACTCTTGAATTACACTTCCAAACAAAGAGTATTCGAAAGAGATTGAAAGAGAATGATATAATTTTTATTGAAAACGGTATGGTATAAGTGTAGAAATTAAGAAATTAAGTTAGAATAATAGTGGTAAGAGTAAGGATGAAGACGGAGAAAAAAGTTGGTTAAAAATTCGAAACTGACCCCTTTATATAGAGTTCCAAAGGTTGCAATAGTTCTGAATCATTTCAAATAATGAAAAGACGCTTCCTTTGAAATTTGAAAATGTGACAGTTATATGTCGACATGCCAATATATGTATATCGACATATATATGATATTTGAATTTTAGAATCATTTTCAAGTGTTTAAAGCAATATATATATTCTGGAAATTCTTGAATCAAAACTAGTTGTTTAAAATGAATTTTCTAAAGTATAAAAACATACTAATCATATGATATAAAACTATATATATATGTATATGAATGATATATAACTATAAACATATATAATGTAAATATAAAACTTTATAAAAATAATTTGAAATCATTTAGAAAGGAGTTTGAAAATAAGATGATTTGAAACAAAATTTGAAAGTGCTAACCGGAGTTTTACATATTAACTAAACTCTATTACTTTGATATTCTTGAACTCTTGAAATCTTGATTCCCATGGGCCTTGAGTCTTGTATCTTCTTTGAAATCTTGAATCTCATAAATTGTATTGTCTTTTATATCACCTGTATATATAGTTCTTGCATATATATATATATATACATATATTCTAGATAAAGATGTTAGTATATATTTTATAATCAACAATGTTAATAATTGAAACAAGATTGTTGTCATTAAAATTCCATTCTCCAACAATCTCCCCCCATTTGATGATGACCACCTTGGTTTAATAAAATATTCATACTTGATATACCTGTTGATCCGATTTCTAGAATACTCCTCCTTTCACCATAAATTCTTTCTAACTCCCCCTTAAACTATACTTATCTTAACTATATCCTATTTTATAACTTCTCCCCCTTTGTCATCAACAAAAACAATACTAAACTATACTAAACTAAACTATACTCCTGCTAAATCTATGCTATAAAAGGTTATGATGACCTATTCTAAATACACATAACTTCCCTAAGACTATAATGACTAGCATAATTCTATATAAACAAGAGTATAACTAAGTAAAACAATTAAATGTCAAACCAATCAATATACAAGCAATCATTGTTCATAAAGTAAATCAAGCATACTTACAAGCAAATCATACAATACTAATTCGTATTTTCATTCAACACATATAATCTACAAAATCGTTAAAACGTTTAGTGTTTCTTGACAATCGGGGATTTGTGAAATAGACAATGAGGATAACGAAGATATAATTTGAAAGTGCTAACCAAAGTTTTACATATTATCAAGACACTATTACTTTGATATTCTTGAATTCTTGATTCTCATGAGTCTTGAGTTTTGTATCTTCTTTGAAATCTTGAATCTCTTAAAATGTACAGTCTTCTATATCACCTGCATATTTAGTTCCTGCATATATATATATATATATATATATATATATATATATATATATATATATTTTCTAGATAAAGACGTAAGTATATATTTTATAATCAATAACGTTAATAATTGAAACAAGGTGGTTGTCATCAAAATTCCATTCTCCAACAACTCTTAACAATGTAACGATAAAGGTGATTATTGAGTACACCTTGAATCATTGAAAAATATGAATGATCTAGATAGAATTTAACCCTATAATATAAGTAGTGATATTTATTGGGCTCTTGATTGAGTGAGACTATGAAATGCATGGTCGTGCTCAAATATATTTTTTATAAAGTGTACTCGTACTTTAAGATAAAAAGATTAGATTATAAAGAGGATGATACATTCCACGCCTTGAGTTTAATCTTGGATATAATGGTTAAAAGGATTAAACTATGTTGAACCATTAGTCATAGAAAAAGGTTGTATCGAATCATTGATTTTATTTTAACTTGGGTAACAGCGATGTATTACTAAATATCGCTCATTGTTTATAATTTTAAATATAATTTAAAATTACCAATGTGGTAATAACCAATAGGGTCACACAATTAGGACGTTTAAGAGTGATAACCATTCTTGAGCAAATAAAATATCAATCGGTTGATATTTAAATTTGCGTTTTGAAATAATACACCGTTATTTTGTTTTCCTTGGGGTTCTCGTTCATTTTAAAAGTAGCGATTCCTTCTTATAAATAGCGCAAAAAAGCTCCAAAATAAGAAAGGGAAAATAAATTCAAGATCTTTGCTAGTACCTCCACTCTTCAATTCAATTTCATTTGACGATCGAAAGGCGTTTGTGGATACCGTAAAGATGCTGATTTCAAGCAGCTTTCGAGATTCAATTCAAATCTATTCCTCATCAAATCCGTGTTTTACAAATCTTAATTGGAACGCATTATGCTCGATTTTTTGTTTTTCGCGTGGATCTTGTATTTTGGGTTGTTAAATTTTGAATTATGCTGCCGATTAGATCTGTATAACCCAACAGTTGTATCGAAACTACTTGCAAAATTAAATTATTGAGTTAATTGTGAATTTGGTTTTGTGTGTATGACTTCTTGCAATAATTAACAATGTTACGGACATCGATGCAAAAGTAAAAGGGCATACAATATAAATTCATTTCCGATGTGAAATCGTTTCATTGTAAATACATTTTATATTTGATATAAAATTCGAAACCAATTCATGGGTTAATGTCGAATATTGATTCTGTTTTATATTGCTTACCCTGTTAAACGTTGAATGTCCAGATTGATTTCTGATGATGGGATTGAACTATAAGTATGGTTTACGAATCATATTTCCTAGTGTTGAAAATAAGTTCTGTTTTGATGTTGTGAATGACCTTTGACTGTGGAACAAATTCTGGATATACCGAGTCTTTCTTTATCCAATATGTTTTTAATAACATCAAGACACTGAATAATTTTTTGATAGTATCTGAAGTGTCTTTTGATCGAATATCATGGTTAAATTAACATCTTCTGGATGTTTTAATCTGACTTGCACACTCTAGTGAAATAATGGATCAAAAAACATGATTCGTATGGAGTTTATATTTTCTTCTCTGAAGTTGGTATTGATAAATGAATGTTTTTCCAATCATTCTAAAACTTAGAATACTTTGGACTTCGTTTTATACGTAGGTGGAGAAAAATTTAATATAAATTTTAAACTTCCACAAGCTTATATATGTAAAGATAAAACGTGTATCCCAACAAGTTTTTTAATTGTAAAGAATATTACAACCCAAGTGATACTAGGAACAACTTTTATAGATAAGATATATCCTATAACTCATGTTGATAATAATGGGATAACAGGAACCTATCAAAATATATCTATCACATTTCAGTATATAACCAAACCATTTACAAAAGTCTTACATGAAATCAAAAATCTTGTAACACAGAAAACATTACATTTAAATTTTCTCAAATAAGAAATACATACATTAACAATAGAAGAAAAACTAAAAAATCCTAAATTACAAGAAAAGATCAAAATGATTTTCAACATGTTTTCAGCAGAGATATGTAATGAACATCCAAATGCTTTCTAGAATAGAAAAAAGCATAATGTTAGTCTTCCTTATGAAGATGATTTTGATGAAAAGAAAATTCCAACAAAAGTAAGACCTTGCAAAATGAATTCTGAATATTTAGAATTGTATAAAAAAGAAATTGAATCTCTTTTTCAGAAAGGGCTAATAAGACCTTCATAATCTCCATGGTCTTGTACATCGTTTTATGTCAATAAACACAGTGAGCAAGAAAGAGGTGCCCCTAGACTAGAAATAAACTACAAACATCTTAATAAAGTCCTAAAATGGATAAGGCATCCGATCCCTAATAAAAAAGATTTACTAGATAGATTATTTGATGCTATTATATTTTCCAAATTTGACTTAAAATCAGGATATTGGCAAATACAAATTGCTGAGCCTGATCAATACGAAACTGCTTTTAACGTTCCTATAGGACATTATGAATGGAGAGTCATGCCATTTGGACTGAAAAATGCTCCTTCAGAATTTTAAAAGATTATGAATGATATTTTTATTCCTTATAGTGAATTTATAATTTTTATATCGATGATATTTTAGTCTTCTCAAAAGATATTGAAACTCATTTTAAACATTTAGACATTTTCAAGAAAATAGTGATACAGAATGGCTTAGAAATATCTAAACCAAAAGTATCTATTTTCCAGACTAATGTAAGATTTTTAGGACATAATATAGAAAAAGGAAAAATTATTCCTATAAACAGAAGTATAGAATTTGCTTCGAAATTTCCAGACGAAATAACAAATAAAACTCAATTACAAAGGTTTCTAGGAAGCTTAAATTATATATCATCCTATTATGTGAATTTGGCTAAAGATGCAGCTATTTTATATGAAAGGCTTAAAAAGAATCCAGGTCCTTGGACTGACCAACATACGTAAGCCATAAGAAAAATAAAAGAGAAAGTAAAAACTCTTCCTTGTCTAATGAAGGCTAATCCAAATTGGCAAAAGATTATTGAGACTAATGCTTTGGATATAGGGTATAGTGGAATTCTAAAACAACTAAACCCGAAAACAAAACAAGAATGTCTTGTAAGATTCCATTCGGGAAAATGGAATAATAGTCAGAAAAATTATGCAACCGTTGCAAAAGAAATTCTTGCGATAGTAAAATGTGTACGAAAATTTCAAGATGATTTATACAGTCAAAAATTCATTATAAAAACCGTTTGTAAATAAGCAAAATACATGTTTAATAAGGACTTTAAGCATGTTGTTTCTAAACAAATGTTTGCAAGATGGCAAGCTCATTTAGCACCTTTTGATTTTGAAATTGTTTACAAAAAGGGAGAATAAAATAATCTTCCTGATTTTTTAACTCGTGAATATTTACAGGATAATGATACCTAGGGGAAGAGGTAATTTCTCCAGGGGATATCTCTCTAATAGAGGGAGAAGCAGAGGCAATATATTGGCTCAACATGGTAATAGACAGCTAATAGTAGAAAATATTGCGTCAAGTTCATCAAGGAAAAATATTCCTATGGATAAAAATAATCCTTTATATACAAAGTTTATGGAATTTATAGCCAAAGAAGACCAGACTGAGACTTATGCTAGTGTCACTGGTAATGAAGAAAATGAAGGAAATATAACTTCATATGAAGAAAGTGCTTATAAAGAAGTAATACTTCTGTTAGAATTCTCCGATATAAATAGGGAAGATAATCCATGGCCCTTAATGCAAAGGTATGTCGATACATCATCTTATGTTGTTACTGCATATAAGCAAAGAGGTTATTATGAAGCAATTTTAAAGGGAACTGAAACAGCTGAAATAACACATTTTCATGGAAATGATCCAAATATTTACAGTTCAGTAAAATATTAATCAAAAGGTTGATACTACCTGAGGAATGGGGACTATCGGCCCTAAAAGAGAAGGAAATGTTTGTTCCAGAAAAAAAAATTTCTATAAAATTTAATTATTGGGATTATGTAGATGCGCTATATAGAGTGCTCCTTTATGAAAATAATAAAAAGAAGCATTCTTGGTTTATAAAAATTTGTCGCGAGATATACAAGTGCCTAATCCCTAATTGGTTTGTTCAGTGGTGGATAAATTTTGGTCCATCCTTAAAAATTTGTCGAGAAAAATTTAAAGAATTATATTCTGATTGGATTGATATATCACCAAAAATAAGCGAAATTAATGAAAAAAGACATTGGATTGAAGGTATGGCTCCAATGTACTTTTTTATAGAGTTTTCAATCCCATACATATGGAAATGGGTACCGGAGACAAGTACTACTCAATAGGGTATTCCTTGCCTTCGAAGATGCTCGTTTACAAAATTTTGGGATAAATTTATGAAACTTGATAAATCTGCCAGAGAAATATTTTGGCATGAACTTATTCTTCTAATAGAAGGAACAATAAAAGATTATCAAGAGAAAAAATTAAGTTAAAAGAAAGATTCTCCGAGTCCTTTTGAACACATCAGCAAAAGAATACAGATGCAAAAAGGCATAGCTACAAGGGAAGATATCATCCAATCTTACCTAGAAGAAATGAAGAAAGTTCTAGTCAAAAATCTCAGAGACAAAGAGTAAAAATCCGATACATCTATGATGTCATCTAAAGGAAAAGAAGTTGTGGATGAGTCACGAGACGACCTTCTTGATGAACAAGAAGACATTGATGCAGTATTTGAACAGTTCAAAGAAAATTTTCTGGGTAAAACAACAAGTTAAGAAGTGAAGTTGCCAGAAGTATTAGCCGCAAGAATTAAGAATAAAAAACTTAATAAGTCATATCATCATCTGGAAGTTTATATATGCGTAAAGGCAAAAGTTTGGAAGTATGTGCATGTTGATAGATACGGTGTTGGAAGTACATATACGTGGCTTGGAAGTTTTCTGAAGGCGGTGAAAGCTCTAAAGGCGGTATGAATATTTTATGTAAATTATGTACGATAGTTTGGAGTCCGTATAATATGTATGTCAGTTTTGTTAAGTCGGTTTGTAAAGTATTATAAATAGAGGGTTCCCCCAGTATGGAAAGGTGACTCAGAGTGTGTGTTGTAAATTAAGTGTGTACTTTCAAGTGTTGTAAGAGTGTTCTGCTATTGGAATAAAGAAAAAGTTTGCTGCAAGTTCTCTGTAAGTCTTTCTTGTTTTTACTTTCTGTTTATTAAGTTTAATATCATTATTGTGTTTATTATATCCTGAATGGCAGGCTAAATCCTTATGTGTTGAATTATATCATGTTTACTTATATGTATGCAACTGATCTAATATCAAGCATGTAAAGTAAAGTCAAGTATATGAATCATAACACTGGAATTCAGTCTAAAATGAAATAATATGTAACTGTCATAAGAATAAATATGTTAAGGTTAAACTTTTAAAGCCAGGATTATGAAGAATCTCTGGCCACAACAATTTGGAAAACATGTAGTGCTATAATGCCCGTTGTTTGTGGTAGTAATTTGGGCTTTTATTTTGCACATTTATGTGTTTTATCTAAATTGATGTTAGACGGATTGTCTTCATGTAAAATTCCTACTAACATTTAGCTTTAAAGGTTTTACATTGACATGTTTGTTTTATTGATGCTGCATAATATTTCAACTTGGTCACTGAATTCCAATGGTTTGACCAGAGACTTGATTTTACTTTGATCCTGCAAACACCGCCCTATCCAGAATTTTTTGCACAACTACTGTAGCTTTCCAGCCTTTAGTGCACTGTAGCCTGCTGTTGCAGTCACTATAGCTCCGGAATTTACTCCAGTAACTGTAGCAGCCCGACTTCTAGTATATTCTGGATTCTAGTGCGATGGTTGATAGGGTGTTCAGTTTGGTATTAGAGCCATGGTTTACATAGAAGTAGACTGATATGATTCAACACAGACTTACAAATAAAAATGACTAGGGAAAGAGATACTGTCAAAAATAGTATTAAACAAGAATATGATTTCCCTGATAATTTGGATCTACTTAATAAATGGACAATTCCCAAAATTGAACCTAAGGTTATATATCAGTTAGGAAATTTTGAGAGACTTGGCTTAAAACAAGTAGTTAAAACTACTGAAGAGTCTGTTTCTTTAGATAATGACGAAATGATTATAAAATTGTTAAGTAGTAAGGATATAAATTCTTACAGATGAACTCATAAGTTTATACACATAGGTTTAGTGCAAATTGCGTTAAAACCCCTGACATTAGAAGGCCTACCTGAAAGTTTTATATTAGCTTTAAGAGACGGTAGAAATATGGATTGGAAAAAATCATTAATGGGATTAATACAATCCAGTTTAGCGCATGGACCAGTCTATTTTGATGTTTATCCAAATTTACAACTATCCTTAACCGATGTTAATATTCTAGATGCGCTTACCTTGAATATAAAAACACATGGTTATAACTATGTTCCTGGTTCAGAAGTAATTTGCATATGTTATAGGATTTATTATAAACCACTTCATACATTAAATCCACAATGTAAAATAATAGATAAGCCCTCCAATGAAACTATCATAATAGAAACCAATTTTAGTAAATCAAATATTACTACCAAAGGGCCAATAAAGTGGGAAGAAATTCCACTACCTGATAGTTGGCAAATAGAAAAGGTTGTGCCTCCACAGTCCAGTATAAGCAATAACATAACTAGTATTGTTCAAACTCCTGAAGGATCTATCCAAATACATATGGACAATTATCCTTACGAATCTATCATAAATAGATCTGATAGGTATAATATATCTAGAAGGAAATCTTTTATTCTCATATTTCACCATTAGACTATACTGTAGAAACCCCTAGAAGCTCAACTTATGAAAGGAAAACTACTAATGAAGAAATTACTGAACGTAATAATCCTGTTGAAAAATTACATATAAATAAAAACAATATTGTAAAGGCGTCTACAACGTTCAAGATGCGCATATAACTTAATATGAAATGAATTTTTCTATTTAAATGGATATTACAACTAAAATAGATTTTATTCCTGGCTATCCAGCTAGGCAAAAGATAAGAAATGAATTCAATTTACCAAAATGGAAAAGGTTTAGAGAATGGTTCTTTAAAAAAAATTCAAAAGAAGAAAAAAATTATTTTCAAATTAAATTTTATGAGTTCACATCTGAAAGAAATATAATATTCCCTTCTGTTCCTTGGTTTGTATCAAACTACATAGAACAATATATTTCCATAATAGAAAGAGATTATAAGTTGTTGAATGGAAGTATTGTTAAAGGAATTTATCCGCCTCAATAATCTTTTCAAATTGATAAAAATGGAAAAATATTAAGTTATAATGCCTTTTCGAAACTATTTGAAAATGATACTTTACAGATTACTGTAAAACATATAAACCAAATACTAGAAAAACAAAATTATACAAAATTATATTTAAATATCTTAGGAGAACAAATATGTTTGTTACATAACAGAATAGAAGCAGTATATTCTGCAATTTGTCAAGAAAAGTATAATATCCAGATAGAAACCAAAGATTTAATAGACTTGACCGACGTCGTCTCCTCTTCTACCCTTCAACCACCTCCTGAAATTAAAGATTTTAAATTAAAATCAACAAATGATTTTGAAATTTTTTTAGAAGAAAAGTTTAAAGATATGAAAATAAATACTCTTGAAGAAGAATTTTCATTTAACCTAGAAAATACTGATAACTATAAAAAGGTTGTCCAAGATGAAATTAATAAACTTGACAAATATGGTAAACCAAATCAAAGGTTATTCTACTATAGTAGACCTTCTCCAATGGAAACATTGCATGAAGAACAAGATTATATTATTACTAATAGTTATAGTGGTAAACAAATTTATGAATGGAATATAGATGGATATTCTGAAAAACAAATTTATAATATTGCGCATCGTATGCTTTTGTATAGTACAATTTGCAAAAGTAATGGAAATTCTGACACTACTGTTGCAAAAATGATAGTTGCTGGATTTACAGGCCAACTAAATGGTTGGTGGGATAATTATTTGTCTCTAGCAAATAAAAATGAAATTTATAATATTGTAAAACAAGAAGATGGGCAAGTAGTGCAGAACGCTGTATATACATTAATAGTTACTATTTTAGAACATTTTATCGGAAGAATATTTGACAATAGCGAAAATACTCGTACCCTTTTACAAAATTTAAGAAGTAAAACTCTAACAGATTTCAGATGGTATAAAGACACATTTCTAAATAGAGTAATGGAATTACCAGAGAGCAGTAGTTCTCACTGGAAATCAAAATTCATAAATGGCCTTCCTTCCTTATTTGCGGAAAGAGTAAGAAAAGCATTAAGGAAAGATAAAGTCAATATTCCATATGAAAGTTATACTTACGAAAAACTAATTGGAACATGTATCCAAGAAGGATTATCATTATGTAATGAAATAAAGCTAAATCAACAAATTAAACGACAAAAGTTAACAGAAAGAAATCAATTAGGAAAATTTTGTAGCCAATTTGGGATGGATATCCCAACCAATAAAAGTAATCATAAAAAACTAAAAAATAATAAGGCTATTGAACCTCCTTATAAAAAGAAAAGGAAACATTATTCTAAGAAAAAATTAGAACAAAAAGCCCAAAGAAAAGAGGAAAGATCAAATAACAAGAAAAAGAAAATTGTTCATTGTTATAAATGTGGAAAAATTGGACATTATGCAAATAGATGTAAGTTAAAAAAGAAAATTAACAATTTAAATGTTGATGAAGAATTAAAAAATACGTTATCTAAACTTTTACTAAATTCTGATTCAGAAGCCAATATAGAAAATGAAGAATCTGAAACTAATTCTTCTGGTTCAGAAAATTTTGAAGAATTAGATGATGAATCTTTATCTGAAGGATGTTGCGAGCCATGTATGAATGGCCAACCATGTTTGAATCCAATTAGTAGTAATGAAAGTGAAAATGAAGGACTTTATAAAATCTTGTCACAATTTCAAATTTTGGATATAAAGGTTTTAACTAGCAATAATATTTTAGAATTTCTAAAAAGAGTAAAAGATCCGGAATTAAGATATAAATTAATAGACCAAATCGAAGACGTTCCGGAAACAAGCCAAAGTGATACTTCTTTTCCAAACATAGAAGCGAAAATATCACAAAACCAATATTCTATGAATGAAGTTTATAAACTCCTTAAGGAAAGACAAAAGATATAATATCCCACAGCTATACAAGATCTTACTGAAGAAATTAAAAATCTTAAGAGAGAAATTCAAGTAATTCAAAATAAAAATAAAGATCTAGATGAAAGAGTATCCCTGTTAGAAACATCAAGACAAATTACAACTTTTGATAGTAATCATGAAAGTTCTCCAAAGCATAGAGATTTTCTATCTACATTAGATATTGTCATATCACAAAAATGGTTTGTTAAAATTACACTTTTAATCGATAATTATTTTCAAAAAGAATTAACTGAATTAGTTGATAGTGGTGCAGATATGAATGTAATACAAGAAAGATTAATACCCACTAGATATTTTCATAAAACTACAAATTCATTGAGACATGCAGGTGGAGAAAAACTTAATATAAATTTTAAACTTCCACAAGCTTATATATGTAAAGATAAAACGTGTATCCCAACAAGTCTTTTACTTGTAAAGAATATTACAAACCAAGTGATACTAGGAACACCTTTTATAGATAAGATATATCCTATAAATCATGTTGATAATAATGGGATAACAGGAACTTATCAAAATAAATCTATCACATTTCGGTTTATAACAAAACCATTTACAAAAGTCTTACATGAAATCAAAGATTTTGTAACACAAAAAACATTACATTTAAATTTTCTCAAACAAGAAATACATACATTAACAATAGAAGAAAAATTAAAAAAATCCTAAATTACAAGAAAAGATCAAAATGATTTTCAACATCTTTTCAGCAGAAATATGTAATGAACATCCAAATGCTTTTTGGAATAGAAAAAAGCATATTGTTAGTCTTCCTTATGAAGATGATTTCGATGAAAAGAAAATTCCAACAAAAGCAAGACCTTGTGAAATGAATTCTGAATATTTAGAATTGTGTAAAAAAGAAATTGAATCTCTTTTACATAAAGGGCTAATAAGACCTTCACAATCTCCGTGGTCTTGTACATCGTTTTATGTCAATAAACATAGTGAGCAAGAAAGAGGTGTCCCTAGACTAGTAATAAACTTCAAACCTCTTAATAAATTCCTAAAATTGATAAGGCATCCGATCCCTAATAAAAAAGATTTTCTAGATAGATTATTTGATGCTATTATATTTTCCAAATTTGACTTAAAATCAGGATATTGGCAAATACAAATTGCTGAGCCTGATCAATACAAAACTGCTTTTAACGTTCCTATAGGACATTGTGACTGGAGAGTCGTGCCATTTGGACTGAAAAATGCTCCTTCAGAATTTCAAAAGATTATGAATGATATTTTTATTCCTTATAGTGAATTTATAATTGTTTATATCGATGATATTTTAGTCTTCACAAAAGATATTGAAACTCATTTTAAACATTTAGACATTTTCAAGAAAATAGTGATACAGAATGGCTTAGTAATATCTAAACCAAAAATGTCTATTTTCCAGACTAATGTAAGATTTTTAGGACATAATATAGAAAAAGAAAAAAATTATTCCTATAAACAGAAGTATAGAATTTGCTTCGAAATTTCCACATGAAATAACAGATAAAACTCAATTACAAAGGTTTCTAGGAAGCTTAAATTATGTATCATCCTATTATGTGAATTTGGCTAAAGACGCAGCTATTTTATATGAAAGGCTTAAATAGAATCCAGCCCTTGGACTGACCAATATACGCAAGCCATAAGAAAAATAAAAGAGAAAGTAAAAACTCTTCCTTGTCTAATGCTGGCTAATCCAAATTGGCAAAAGATTATTGAGACTGATGCTTCGGATATAGGGTATGGTGGAATTTTAAAACAACTAGACCCGAAAACAAAACAAGAATATCTTGTAAGATTCCATTTAGGAAAATGGAATAATAGTCAGAAAAATTATGCAACCATTGCAAAAGAAATTCTTGCGATAGTAAAATGTGTACTAAAATTTCAAGATGATTTATACAAAAAAAAATCATTATAAAAATCGATTGTAAATCTGCAAAATACATGTTTAATAAGGACTTTAAGCATGATGTTTCTAAACAAAGGTTTGCAAGATGGCAAGCTCATTTAGCACCTTTTGATTTTGAAATTGTTTACAAACAGGGAGAAGAAAATAATCTTCCTGATTTTTTAACTCATGAATATTTATAGGATAATGATACCTAGGGGAAGAGGTAATTTCCCCAGGAGATATCTCTCTAATAGAGGGAGAGGCAGAGGCAATATATTAGCTCAACATGGTAATAAACAGCTAATAGTAGAAAATATTGCGTCAAGTTCATCAAGGAATAATATTCCTATGGATAAAAATGATCCTTTATATAAAAAGTTTATGGAATTTATAGCCAAAGAAGACCAGACTGAGACTTATGCTAGTGTCACTGGTAATGAAGAAAATGAAAGAAATATAACTTCATATGAAGAAAGTGCTTATAAAGAAGTAATACTTCTGTTAGAATTCTCTGATATAAGGGAAGATAATCCATGGGCCTTAATGCAAAGGTATGTCGATACATCATCTTATGTTGTTACTACATATAAGCAAAGAGGTTATTATGAAGCAATTTAAAGGGAATTGAAACAGCTGAAATAACACATTTTCATGGAAATGATCCAAATATTTACAGTTTCAGTAAAATATTAATCAAAAGGTTGATATTACCTGAGGAATGGGGACTATCGGCCCTAAAAGAGAAGGAAATGTTTGTTTCAAAAAAGAAAATTTCTATAAAATTTAATTATTGGGATTATGTAGATGCGCTATACAGAGTGCTCCTTTATGAAAAATAATAAAAAGAAGCATTCTTGGTTTATAAAAATTTGTGGCGAGATATACAAGCACCCAATCCGACTGGTTAGTTCAGTGGTGGATAAATTTTGGTCCTTAAAAATTTTGCCAGAAAAATTTAAAGAATTATATTCTGATTGGATTGATATATCACCAAAAATAAGCGAGATTAATTGAAAAAAAGACATTGGATTGAAGGTATGGCTCCAATGTACTTTTTTATAGTGTTTTCAATCCCATACATAAGGAAATGAGTACCGGAGAAAATTACTACTCAACAGGGTATTCCTTGCCTTCGAAGATGCTCATTTACAAAATTTTGGGATAAATTAATGAAACTTGATAAATCTGCCGGAGAAATATTTGGGCATGAACTTATTCTTCTAATAGAAGGAACAATAAAAGATTATCAAGGGAAAAAATTAAGTCAAAAGAAAGATTCTCCGAATCCTTTTGAACACATCGGCAAAAGACTACATATGCAAAAAGGCATAGCTACAAGGGGAGATATCATCCAATCTTACCTAGAAGAAATGAAGAAAGATCTAGTCAAAAATCTCAGAGACGAAGAGTCAAAATCTGATACATCTATGATGTCATCTAAAGGAAAAGAAGTTGTGGTTGGATCACGAGACGACCTTCTTGATGAAGAAGAAGACATTGATGCAATATTTAAAGAGTTCAAAGAATTTTTTTTGGGTAAAACAACAAGTTAAGAAGTGAAGTTGCCAGAAGTATTAGCTGCAAGAATAAAAAACTTAATAAGTCATATCATCATCTGGAAGTTTATATACGTGTAAAGGCAAAAGTTTGGAAGTATGTGCATGTTGATAGACATGGTGTTGGAAGTACATATACGTGGCTTGGAAGTTTTCTGAAGGCGGTGAAAGCTCTAAAGGCAGTATGAATATTTTATGTAAATTATGTACGATAGTTTGGAGTCTGTATAAAATGTATGTCGGTTATGTTAAGTCGGTTTGTAAAGTATTATAAATAGAGGGTTCACCCAGTATGGAAAGGGGTCTCAGAGTGTGTATTGTAAATTAAGTGTGTACTTTCAAGTGTTGTAAGGGTGTTCTGCTGCTGGAATAAAGAAAAAAGTTTGCTGCAAGTTCTCTGTAAGTCTTTCTTGTTTTTACTTTCTGTTTTTTTAAGTTTAATATCATTATTGTGTTTATTATAGCCTGAATGGCAGGCTAAATCCTTATGTGTTGAATTATATCATGTTTGCTTATATGTATGCAACTGATCCAATATCAAACATGTAAAGTAAAGTCAAGTATATGAATCAAAACACTAGAATTCAGTCTAAAATGAAATAATATGTAACTATCATAAGAATAAATATGTTAAGGTTAAACTTTTAAAGCTAGGGTTATGAAGATTCTCTGGCAACAGCAATTTGGAAAACATGTAGTGCTATAATGCCCATTGTTTGTGTTAGTAATTTGGGCTTTTATTTGGCACATTTATGTGTTTTATCTAAATTGATATTAGACGGATTGTCTTCATGTAAAATTCCTACTAACATTTAGCTTTAAAGGTTTTACATTGACATGTTTATTTTATTGATGCTGCATAATATTTCAACTTGGTCACTGAATTCCAATGGTTTGACCAGAGACTTGATTTTACTTTGATCCTGCAAACACCGCCCTATCCAGAATTTTTTGCACAGCTACTGTGGCTTTCCGGCTTTAATTACACAATAGCTTGCTGTTGCAGTCACTGTAGCTCCAGAATTTACTCCGGTTACTGTAGCAGCCCGGCCTCTAGCCTATTCTGGATTCTAATGCGACGGTTGATGGTGTTCAGTTTGGTATCAGAAAGTAAAAACAAGAAAGACTTACAGAGAACTTGCAGCAAACTTTTTCTTTATTCCAACAGCAGAACACTCTTACAACACTTGATAGTACACACTTAATTTACAACACACACTCTGAGTCCCCTTTCCATACTGGGGGAACCCTCTATTTATAATACTTTACAAACCAACTTAACAAAACCGACATACATATTATACAGACTCCAAACTATAGTACATAATTTACATAAAATATTCATACCGCCTTTAGAGCTTTCACCGCCTTCAGAAAACTTCCAAGCCACGTATATGTACTTCCAACACTATGTCTATCAACATGCACATACTTCCAAACTTTTGCCTTTACACGTATATAAACTTCCAGATGATGATATGACTTATTAAGTTTTTTATTCTTAATTCTTGCGGCTAATACTTCTGGCAATTTCACTTCTTAACTTGTTGTTTTACCCAGAAAATTTTCTTTGAACTGTTCAAATACTGCATCAATGTCTTCTTCTTCATCAAGAAGGTCGTCTCGAGATTCATCCACAACTTCTTTTCCTTTAGATGACATCATAGATGTATCGGATTTTGACTCTTCTTTTCTGAGATTTTTGACTAGATCTTTCTTCATTTCTTCTAGGTAAGATTGGATGATATCTTCCCTTGTAGTTATGCCTTTTTGCATCTGTAGTCTTTTGCTGATGTGTTCAAAAGGACTCGGAGAATCTTTCTTTTTACTTAATCTAATATCAAACATGTAAAGGAAAGTCAAGTATATGAATCAAAACACTGGAATTCAGTCTAAAATGAAATAATATGTAACTGTCGTAAGAATAAATATGTTAAGGTTAAACTTTTAAAGCTGGGGTTATGAAGATTCTCTGGCAGCAACAATTTGGAAAACATGTAGTGCTATAATGCCCGTTGTTTGTGGTAGTAATTTGGGCTTTTATTTGGCACATTTATGTGTTTTGTCTACATTGATGTTAGACGGATTGTCTTCATGTAAAATTCCTACTAACATTTAGCTTTAAAGGTTTTACATTGACATGTTTGTTTTATTGATGCTGCATAATATTTCAACTTGGTCACTGAATTCCAATGGTCTGACCAGAGACTTGATTTTACTTTACATGTTTGATAAACTATAGTTTTGATCAATCCCTTTAAGTTAGATAATCACTGTTGAGTCGTCTTGGCCTTTGTGTTTACATGATATAGATCATGTTTATTAGATAATATGCAAGAAATAAAGATGACCTCCAAGTCATGGTGGAAATATTAGGAATGGCTATTTTGATATATATATATATATATACATACATATATATATAAGTCATCCACACTATGCCATATGGATATATTTTTCCATATACTATATGCTTGATCCATCATATAATACACAATCTCCTTCTATTTGCCTGACATATTGTTTATGATGCATCTCTTTCCATTTCAATTTTAAGTATGTTGTTAGTATTTATATTGGTAAGTACACTACAAATATGTTATCAAAGCTGCAGCAAGTGTGACTTGTTGTTTGCTTTTATAATAGTTGTACTAATGAATTGGTTTTAAAGTTAATTCATATATAGTTGCATGGATATTTGTACTTGAATGAATGATTCTGTGAAAATACTTATCTTCTTGTAGATAAATAGCACTGCACCTAATTACATGTATATTTGAATGAGCCACTTGTATACAGCATGCTTATTATATATATGTCACTATCCTACGCACTACCATGCACATGGTTAACTATAAGAGATGGATGCAAGTCCTACTAGTAAATTGCTGGTATATATATTGATATATGTGTATCCACTTCTATTATCTGGTTAGCTGGATGTACATTTTCATGGTAGTAAATCTTTATACAAATGCAGGCGATTATAAAATCGCCTGTAGTGTATATTGCATCTGTTTGCAGATGATGTCAATATATGTGCGACTCTTCTAACTGGTTTCTGAAGTAAGTGTAACACCCAAAAATATATTACACTATAACCATAATAAATATTCAGAATTAATTGAAACTGGCATTACCATTGCGTTCATCTCGGAATTCTGCTTCAGATAGACCCCGAGTTTGCGTATAACGGACAACGTATGAAGAAGTTATGGGCTCTAAAAGTTTATATACATATATGAAGCTTATGTATAAACAAATTAAACTAGAATAAGTTAAAGCAATTCAAATGAACAAGCGGGAGAAAGAAGCGGCAGAGAGACCCATTATGGGTCGGCCCCCAATAGCCTGGGTCGACCCATGGGTTGGCACTAGGTGTAACGACCTGACATTTTGCCCATTTCGATTGGGTATTTAAACCAATTCGAAACGTCCAAAATGACATATTGTTATTGGCTTACTCAGTTTAAACATAATCAATACAGAATCATAGAGTACAATAATGTGACGGCCGGGAATTTCGCTCGATCCGAATCAGTCGTTAAACCGATCTAGACCGTTCGAAACCCCTGATCGTTTGAGAACAGGACAAATCAGAACACAAACAGAAGAACATTTCATTGTTATTACAACAATTCCATCAGATACAAGAATATACAGAGTATAAAATAATAAATTACATTCGATAAATATCAGAGATTACAATAAATTACATAGCAGCGGAAAAATATACAAAACACAACTGAAAGTAATACACGGATACAGAGCTTTCCGAGCATCGTTCCAGCTGTAAATCAGGATCCTGTGAATATAAATCTGCAAAACCAAAACTACTAGTTGTCCGTGCGGAAAATGAGGGCACCCATAGTTTAGGTTAAAACAATAAACTCCAGGTCAGTCACGTGACTGGTGTGAGAACAAAAAACAGTTATTAAAACTTTATTTTAAAAGAGAGTAATTCAAGGGACCACGCCGTATAACACGGAACGGGTTTCCTCCCAAGAATACCAGTGCATAGAATAAACAACGCAATGCTTTTTCGAAAAATGAAGCTATTATAAGACCAAGGTCCCATCACACAATACAACGCAAGCCGGAGGATAGGGTTTTCCCTTATAATAGCCAAACATGATTGGTACGTTTAAAACAAATCATTTGATACTATAATAAGAGTATAGTGTCAAAACAATTTCAATCATAAATATAAATCATAGACGGCATAGCATCCCATGCTACTATGTCGCCATACTAGGCTCTACAAATAAAGCCGAAATATCTCGTATTGGAAATTGGATTTCCGTTATGAGTCGAGGCAAGGGGCAAGCTCCTCTCCGCTTCGAGACACTCTAGCAAATGTCTCAGGACTACGCACTCTGGGCAACCCTGGATCGGCTGGGCCGGTCCTCACTTATGTTAGAGGATTGGCAATTCCTGAACACACGTTTCCCGGTCCTTACAGACCTAATATCGAGGCGCCTCATTCCAACAATCACAAAGGTGAAAAGTATATAAATGTCAGGGCTGGTAAGTCACTGACACCACCAAAGCTAGAAAGAAATGTCGTGCTCTCCCAGCGGTCCGTATCCCGTTTTTAACTCATACCGAGGTGTGAGGCTCACGAATTCACGTTATACACAAAGCTACGCCACAAAGGCCGTGCTTTGATCATCAACCACAAGACTTTTCTTTTCAACAGAAGCCTTGATCTATGCAACTCAGCATGCCACACTGGCAATTCATGCCATGCGATTGATATCTATCGATATATAACCTCTAAGCTCGTACGTCTCAGAGAAGGGCGTTAAGCAAGAGAATAAATTCTCCGCCGCCAATAGATATATATTTAACAGAAATCAATCAACATAGAATAAAATCCAATGTCAGACACACAATCCATTTACAAGTTCGTTCTGGGTCTGAACGAAACCGGAGGCACTTTCCTCGCATATCCATCCATTTCCAAGTACGTCTGGACGACAACCAACTGATTCCCTCATCTTGGGTGTACAGCCCAATCGAGATCATCAGTAATCACCCAAACGATGTGAAGACTTCCGGTCTTCGACCACCGTCTTCATCTTCGACATATCGTCGAATCGGTTATTCAGAATGGGTATAAACCCAGACTTTCCGAACAACCCGCGTATATTAAAACGAATGTTACATAAACACAACATACGCCTCATTCCAATTCATATTCTCAGGGAAAGGTTCCCATTAATTTTATCCAAGATAAATTCTTTAAAATTTATTCTTTAATCTTCCTTTGGATGTCATTTCAAACCAAATTATGGTTTTTCCAACTAGTCGAGATTAGCGAACCACACCGAAGTAATTATTTATTTTATTTCCCAATCCCAACCTATTCATCCCATGAAGCAAAACTGGTAATACTCCATATTTAACACCACAGTGTTGTCGGTAAAATTAATTAACATTTCACGTTCAAATCTGATTAAAGATTTAACTATCGCCTTGGAGCAAAACTGGTGATACTCCATTCTCGCTCATTTGCCAAATTTGATAATTTGAATTATCAATTCACTTTTCAATCTAATTGCAGATTCAATAAAACTCCTTTTACTGGGTAAAAGAACTAGTGTCATTTAAAACACAATTCACGATAAACCCAAATCACATTCTATTTATTATCGGGTTGAAGAACTAGTGTTATTTAAAACACAGTTCACGACAAACCCATGAATCAATTCTATTTAAACCATTTCAAATCCAGTTTATTTATTTAAAAATAAGTGGGTTTTAATTTCAGTTCAAAACTAGTTCATTTCGATAAAAACCTATTTTTATCTTTTCAAATATGGAGTTTTTCATCCCAATTTTTCTCAAATCATTTCTTATGATTTTACACTAATTATTACTATTTTTAATAATTTTATCAAGGCTCGTACAGTCGATTTCCATCAACGGCCATCGAACTGCACTTACAGCGACCTTTTCCAAATTTGATTTGGACGTATCTCCAAATCCAACCGTTAGATTTCAAATTTCTAATGTTCGTTAAAAAGCTCTTTTCGATACGAACCCAACGGTTCTGGTTTTAGGAGAATCCGACGGTCGGATCTCCCGTAATGTCCGTTTGAAATAAATGGTCGAAATTCACGAACTGCCGCGGCGCGGCACGTTCTATTCAGGCCATTTTATTATATATATATAATATATTTCGTTGATTTCTATTTAAAACGAATTTTATAAATAGTTTTGAATTCGTTTCAAAAACATTTTCAACTTCCATTTCAATTCAAATTTGTTTTCTATTTGATTCATTTCGAAATCGTTTTATATTCAATTCATTTCGAAATCGTTTTATATTCAATCCATTGCGAAATCGTTTTATATTCAATCCATTTCGAAATCGTTTTATATTCAATTCATTTCGAAATCGTTTTATATTCAATTCATTTCGAAATCGTTTTATATTCAATTCATTTCGAAATCGTTTTATATTCAATTCATTTCGAAATCGTTTTATATTCAATTCATTTCGAAATCGTTTTATATTCAATTCATTTCGAAATGAATAAAATCGATATAAATATCGTTCACGTCAAAATGGCGTCAATCTAATCAACACGGCTTCATATATTCCTTTATTCTATTCAACAAATGAATATTTATTTTTGTCAACACACGACTAATCTCAACGAATGAGTACTGTCCACGTGTGACTATTTTTGTTAAATTATTTCGTTCAACACATGACTAATCTCAACGGATGAGTACAGTCAACACATGAACCTTTATTTTATAGTGATAAAGATATAAATTTTATTGTTAAAATATTACGTTCAACACATGACTAATCTCACGAATGAGTACAGTCAACACATGAACATTTACTTTATAATATTCTTTATCTTTTTTTTTTAAATTGGAATGAGGCCCAATCAATCACCATATAATGTTAATTATATGGATTTTCATACATCACACGTATATAATAGCATTGAAAAATAATCAACCATCAACCAAAGTGCACTACACTGTATAAGCATCAAATATAGATATCTAACGCTTATAACAGCCTGTCAATCAATCGATCGACAAATTTAATCAATCAGGATGAGTGAACTTCTTATTTCATCCCAACACCCATGTGGGGTTTCAAACAATCAAACGCATATTTTATTTGTGCAGTTGGGCGATGTGTAAAATTTATCGACCCAATCAATATCAGTCAAATTAGTGTATATAAACAAATCGGCCGATTTGTTTATAAATATTCATTTATTCATATTCACGTTAAAAATTATATTTTTAACGATAAAACATTTTATTCCAACACATGAATTTCTATTATTCATTTACACAATAAAATGATATTTTTATTTTTCTAACTCATTTTAGAAAATTCCGGCGGCATAACGGCACGATACTAGAAACGGGACAAGGCCTAGCCTTATCCCCGGTCTAGTGAAGGCCCACGCCATTCACATATCAATCAAATTTACCAAACAACCAAATTCAAATCAAATCATCTAACTAATTTATGCAACCAAACAAACAAGTCCATGGTCTGTGGACGATTGTGTCGGGTGCTACTAAGCACCGTCTGTATCCTAGTATATATATAACTAGAAAATGAAATTGAAAGGTGAGAAATTCTCACCGATAGCTATCCAATCATCTTGACTCTTCTTTGATAGAAATCTTCATCGTTATCGCATTATTGTCATCTTTGTTGCTGTAGCCACTACATATGTAAAAATCGAATTTTTACTTCGCTATTCAATATATATAAAAATCGAATTTTTACCTCGTTATTCAATATATAAAAATCAAATTTTTACTATACTATTCAATACATAAAAATCAAATTTTTATTATACTATTCAATATATAAAAATCAAATTTTTATTATACTATTCAATATATAAAAATCAAATTTTTACTACCTCGCTATATGGATAAAAATTCCATTTTCACACCGCTACTATATAGATAAAAATTCTATTTTTACCTCGCTATACTCTATATAAAGATCTCGCCTTTTCAACTATAAAGATTTCGCCTTTTCAAATATAAAGATTCCGCCTTTTCAAATATAAAGATTCCGCCTTTTCAAATATAAAGATTATAAAAATCACATTTTTATTTTTCTACACATATAAAGATGATATTTCTAATATTCCTATCATGTAAGAATTATATTTTTATAATCGCTATATAGTAAAGACTATATTTTTAATACTTTAAAAATATAAAAATCATATTTTTAATTGAATAAAAATCTTTTCTACCTCTTCCTTATATAAAAATAATATTTTTATAAATAAAAATATAATCTTTTCAATTTTAAAAATCAAATCTTTATATATACTTTATTTTCAGATTTTATAAATGCTAATTCATATATAAAAAAAACTGATTTTAAAACTAATTTTATATAACACTAACTAATACATATAAAAACTGACTTACATTAAGTAAAAACTAAGACCAAATAAAATAAAATAACACAAAAAAAAACTTACTTTTGCTTTTTCTATCTTCTTGTTCGCAGAGGGGGGGTGTGGTTTCTGGGCGTTGACGGAAGTGGAGGGGGAACAGGCGGAGGTGGTGCGGCACGAGGTAGGGGTGGATTCGCCGGAGATTGGTTGCGCTCGTGGTGGTCTCGAATCGCGGGGGGGAGGGGGGGCTCTGTCATCGAGCTGCTGCGCGAGGGGGGGCATCGGGAAGTGGGTCTTGACACGGCGAGGAGGAAGGGGGGAAGGAGAGAGGGTCGGCGAGAGGAGGAGGGGGGGAAGCGCCATCGATCGGCAGCGGCGACGCGTTGAATCGACGAGGGGCTTTTGTTTTTGTTTTTTTTTTCTTTTGATTCGAACTGATTTACACGGGGGGGGGGGGGGGGCAGAAGGATTTAAGGGGAGGGAAAGAGAAATTTAATTTTTAATTTATTTAATTAATTTATTTTCAAAAAGTTGACTTTTACATACGACCTCGAAACGAGGCCCACCGCCTGTCGTCCATAGCATTTCACCCACATTCCGAACACAATGGGATATGTACCGCAAGCTGATTCGACTGTTTCGATCAGTTTTCGTTGTTATTATTTAAAATAATCTATTTTAAATATTCAAAATTCGCTAAAATTGCCAAAATAAAAATGTTAAACTGGCTCGGAATTCTCGGGTTATTACAATCTCCCCCACTTAAAACTTTTCGTCCCCGAAAAGGAACAAAGTCGAAAGTGGTTTGATTAATCAACTCTACGTTCGATCTAGCTTCCATTCTCCAACTTTTCAGTTTCTGAGAATTTTCAAATTTTCAAAAATTTGGCTAACACCCTAAATTTTCGAAAAATTTCGCTATAACCTCCCCTGCACCGGGAGCCACGGGAAAATCCCGAAATTTCCATACAGGCCTTCTGATCTCAAAAAGAAAAAGAAAAGGCCAAGCGGCTAGCCAATAGGCTCATAAAATCATCATCACCCAAACAAAACAGTAAATTATATAGTAAACATGTACCTATTTGTCGGGCAAACAAATTTTATTCTCTGCTCTAGCCTCGTTGCTATGACCTGTTCATTGTAAGTATATGTATATGCAAGCAAATGCGACCAATTTTCAACACAATTCAATATTTGATACAATTAGGCTAAATGGTTCAAAATTATCAAACAAATAAACAAACAACACAAACATCAATCAATTAGTGAATTAGAGTTTCAAATTCATAATTTTGATATATATACAAAAAATCATGTTTTTGATGCCAAATCACAACAAATAAATCTATCTATATAAGTTTTGGTTCTCGCACCAGTCTAATGGAAATATATAGATATCACACCTTCGAAACACGAACATAAATACTGATGATGTAGCTACAATCATCAGAATCATCCCCGGGTGTCTAGAATGTGATTCTATATCTATCCAGTATATTAAAACTTCGAATATACGTTCATGACGTGTATATGCAAAACCTTTATATACTAGATTGTCCATATCAATATAAATAAATTATTCAAATACGTATAAAGCGATTTAAATTTCAAAACAAAATTGTTTTCATTTGGAAAATATACTCTTCACACTCGTTCTAGGATACTACTGATCCTATCTCTAACGAGTCATTCTAATTGGATATTACTAATCCAATATCTGATGAATTCTTTCGTATGGTTCTAATGTGTCTTGTCCTCGAGCTCTGTAAACCAAAGCTCTGATACCAAATGTGACGGCTGATGAAATCCGGTAGGCTTTGCAACCATCCCTTCATCCACTAAGCAGCAGGTAATACCCACCGCGGCTCACACTGGTCCCCCAATTCCTTGTTTTACGGCGACCCTCTCGAGTCCCGCGCCTACTGGCGAACCAACGCTCTACGCAGCGACATGTAGGGGTAAGAGTCTCCCGTTCGCCACCAAACCGCGAAGCGAGAACCCCCTATCATGCGTACCCGGCCTACTCAGGGCCAGCAACAAGAACTGGTGATACTCCATTCTCGCTCATTTGCCAAATTTGATAATTTGAATTATCAATTCACTTTTCAATCTAATTGCAGATTCAATAAAACTCCTTTTACTGGGTTAAAGAACTAGTGTCATTTAAAACACAATTCACGATAAACCCAAATCACATTCTATTTATTATCGGGTTGAAGAACTAGTGTTATTTAAAACACAGTTCACGATAAACCCATGAATCAATTCTATTTAAACCATTTCAAATCCAGTTTATTTATTTAAAAATAAGTGGGTTTTAATTTCAGTTCAAAACTAGTTCATTTCGATAAAAACCTATTTTTATCTTTTCAAATATGGAGTTTTTCATCCCAATTTTTCCCAAATCATTTCTTATGATTTTACACTAATTATTACTATTTTTAATAGTTTTATCAAGGCTCGTACAGTCGATTTCCATCAACGGCCATCGAACTGCACTTACAGCGACCTTTTCCAAATTTGATTTGGACGTATCTCCAAATCAAACCGTTAGATTTCAAATTTCTAATGTTCGTTAGAAAGCTCTTTTCGATACGAACCCAACGGTTCCGGTTTTAGGAGAATCCGACGGTCGGATCTCCCGTAATGTCCGTTTGAAATAAATGGTCGAAATTCACGAACTGCCGCGGCGCGGCACGTTCTATTCAGTCCATTTGATTATATATATAATATATATAATATATTTCGTCGATTTCTATTTAAAACGAATTTTATAAATAGTCTTGAATTCGTTTCAAAAACATTTTCAACTTCCATTTCAATTCAAATTTGTTTTAGATTTGATTCATTTCGAAATCGTTTTATATTCAATTCATTTCGAAATCGTTTTATATTCAATTCATTTTGAAATCGTTTTATATTCAATCCATTTCGAAATCGTTTTATATTCAATTCATTTCGAAATCGTTTTATATTCAATTCATTTCGAAATCGTTTTATATTCAATTCATTTCGAAATCGTTTTATATTCAATTCATTTCGAAATCGTTTTATATTCAATTCATTTCGAAATCGTTTTATATTCAATTCATTTCGAAATCGTTTTATATTCAATTCATTTCGAAATCGTTTTATATTCAATTCATTTCGAAATCGTTTTATATTCAATTCATTTCGAAATCGTTTTATATTCAATTCATTTCGAAATCATTTTATATTCAATTCATTTCGAAATGAATAAAATCGATATAAATATCGTTCACGTCAAAATGGCGTCAATCTAATCAACACGGCTTCATATATTCCTTTATTCTATTCAACAAATGAATATTTATTTTTGTCAACACACGACTAATCTCAACGAATGAGTACTGTCCACGTGTGACTATTTTTGTTAAATTATTTCGTTCAACACATGACTAATCTCAACGGATGAGTACAGTCAACACATGAACCTTTATTTTATAGTGATAAAGATATAAATTTTATTGTTAAAATATTACGTTCAACACATGACAAATCTCACGAATGAGTACAGTCAACACATGAACATTTACTTTATAATATTCTTTATCTTTTTTTAAAAAATTGGAATGAGGCCTAATCAATCACCATATAATGTTAATTATATGGATTTTCATACATCACACGTATATAATAGCATTGAAAAATAATCAACCATCAACCATAGTGCACTACACTGTATAAGCATCAAATATAGATATCTAACGCTTATAACAGCCTGTCAATCAATCGATCGACAAATTTAATCAATCAGATGAGTGAACTTCTTATTTCATCCCAACACCCGTGTGGGGTTTCAAACAATCAAACGCATATTTTATTTGTGCAGTTGGGCGATGTGTAAAATTTATCGACCCAATCAATATCAGTCAAATTAGTGTATATAAACAAATCGGCCGATTTGTTTATAAATATTCATTTATTCATATTCATGTTAAAAATTATATTTTTAACGATAAAACATTTTATTCCAACACATGAATTTCTATTATTCATTTACAAAATAAAATGATATTTTTATTTTTCTAACTCATTTTAGAAAATTTCGGCGGCATAACGGCACGATACTAGAAACGGGACAAGGCCTAGCCTTATCCCCGGTCTAGTGAAGGCCCACGCCATTCACATATCAATCAAATTTACCAAACAACCAAATTCAAATCAAATCATCTAACTAATTTATGCAACCAAACAAACAAGTCCATGGTCTGTGGACGATTGTGTCGGGTGCTACTAAGCACCGTCTGTATCCTAGTATATATATATAACTAGAAAATGAAATTGAAAGGTGAGAAATTCTCACCGATAGCTATCCAATCATCTTGACTCTTCTTTGATAGAAATCTTCATCGTTATCGCATTATTGTCATCTTCGTTGCTGTAGCCACTACATATGTAAAAATCGAATTTTTACTTCGCTATTCAATATATATCAAAATCGAATTTTTACCTTGTTATTCAGTATATAAAAATCAAATTTTTACTATACTATTCAATACATAAAAATCAAATTTTTATTATACTATTCAATATATAAAAATCAAATTTTTATTATACTATTCAATATATAAAAATCAAATTTTTACTACCTCGCTATATGGATAAAAATTCCATTTTCACACCGCTACTATATAGATAAAAATTCTATTTTTACCTCGCTATACTCTATATAAAGATCTCGCCTTTTCAACTATAAAGATTTCGTCTTTTCAAATATAAAGATTCCACCTTTTCAAATATAAAGATTCCGCCTTTTCAAATATAAAGATTATAAAAATCACATTTTTATTTTTCTACACATATAAAGATGATATTTCTAATATTCCTATCATGTAAGAATTATATTTTTATAATCGCTATATAGTAAAGACTATATTTTTAATACTTTAAAAATATAAAAATCATATTTTTAATTGAATAAAAATCTTTTCTACCTCTTCCTTATATAAAAATCATATTTTTATAAATAAAAATATAATCTTTTCAATTTTAAAAATCAAATCTTTATATATACTTTATTTTCAGATTTTATAAATGCTAATTCATATATGAAAAAAAACTGATTTTAAACTGATTTTAAAACTAATTTTATATAACACTAACTAATACATATAAAAACTGACTTACATTAAGTGAAAACTAAGACCAAATAAAACAAAATAACACAAAAAAAAACTTACTTTGGCTTTTTCTATCTTCTTGTTCGCAGAGGGGGGGGTGGTTTCTGGGCGTTGACGGAAGTGGAGGGGGAACAGGCGGAGGTGGTGCGGCACGAGGTAGGGGTAGATTCGCCGGAGATTGGTTGCGCTCGTGGTGGTCTCGAATCGAGGGGGGGCGGGGCTCTGTCATCGAGCTGCTGTGCGAGGGGGGGCTCTGTCATCGAGCTGCTGTGCGAGGGGGGGGCATCGGGAAGTTGGTCTTGACACGGCGAGGGGGAAGGAGAGAGGGTCGGCGAGAGGAGGAGGGGGGAAGCGCCTCGATCGGCAGCGGCGGCGCGTTGAATCGACGAGGGGCTTTTGTTTTTTTTTGTTTTTTTTTCTTTTGATTCGAACTGATTTACACGGGGGGGGGGGGGAGGGGGGGGAGGGCAGAAGGATTTAAGGGGAGGGAGAGAGAAATTTAATTTTTAATTTAATTAATTTATTTATTTTCAAAAAGTTGACTTTTACATACGACCTCGAAACGAGGCCCACCGCCTGTCGTCCATAGCGTTTCACCCCCATTCCGAACACAATGGGATATGTACCACAAGCTGATTCGACTGTTTCGATCAGTTTTCGTTGTTATTATTTAAAATAATCTATTTTAAATATTCAAAATTCGCTAAAATTGCCAAAATAAAAATTTAAAACTGGCTCGGAATTTCCGGGTTATTACAAATAATTTGCAGCGGAATAAAATTTCTCATAAATATTAGAGTTTTTCAAATTTGAATAGCGGAAGAAAAATAAAATATGTATACTCGAACTTTTTTAAAATAAATTTACTATTTGTCGAGCCTAGTGCGCGCGAGTGTCTCCACGTGCCTCTCCACTTTGTTGCAAGCTGAAATCTCTAGACCTTGAACATTTAGGACCTGACCCGAGCGTCCCATGCAAAATACACAAAACACCCGAGTCAGGATTAAACTTATTTCAAGTTAGCAAACTTCGATAAACACTAAATATAATTAGTTTAATTCCATTAATTCAAGTATCTATGAACTGCCAAAATTCTAACCCAAGTGGATCGAATTAAATAAGATGGGTAGCAGCACATGAAGATTTATGATGCATTAAGGTCACGCAAATCATCAACTCAAGTATTCAAGGAACATAAGAATTCTGGAAAAAATATGTCCATGATGTTGTGAATGATATTGTGTAAATCGAGGCATGGCATTATTTCAGTCTCACTATTTTTCGAATATATTTTTAATGCCAAAGTTCATAGTATAAACAGTAATGATTAAAGCACATGCAAATTTCAGTTCTTAATATATGCAAGACAACCTATATTTAGGTTTCACTAAGGCAATTGTGTGTTTCAGGTTTCCATAGTAAGGATGCATGTGTTCAGATTTACATTGGATGAGAGTATGAGAACCCATAGGCTACCATATATGTAGGTGAAGAAATTTAACATTTTCCATGTAAATAAAATTTGTGCAACGTAACAGGCAGTTTGCGATCAAAGCAGGGTTCAGATATGTTATATGATCAGCATGCAATTAAGATTTCCCAAACAAGGCATCAAACTATAGCATGTTTCAAGATATATCCAATGACGTAAACATGTATCCTTATTGTAATGACAGTCTAAGTATCAGTACATTAGCGGGATGCTCGGGGGTTTTAGGTGTTCAATATTATGTAGTAAATTCACTAACCTGTTGACCATACCGTAGAAAAGGTACAACAGGATCTATGGGTACATATATACATTATGGGTGCAAATCATTTATTAAGTAGCCTAAGGTGCAAAGGAACAACAGCTCAAAATGGTGACCCGGTTCAAACCAGTGGGACCTACGCAATACCAAATTGCTGCGCAATATGAAACCGAGATAAAATGAAAATGCAGCATCACAAGTGAGCAGGACAGCGAACCGATAGTTTAAAGGCCCATACATGGAATCATGGCCACCGAAAATACACATGTTATTATAAATCATGCAGCTAAGTTTCTAATCGAGTGTTAAACGGCTATATTGGTATAAATGCGACTTAAATTTTCCTGCTATGATTTTTTTCCCTTCATGCAATGAGAAACTTCAACTATTTTAGATTATGTAGAATATTTTAACGGTTCATCTCCTTTCGTAAGTTCAATAGCATAAGATATATATTTTAAAATCATTACATGGTTCCTTGAATGAACACTAACGCATGCAGTAAAATAAGAGGATGGTCTCAATATAGTAAGAAAGACAGGGTCGCTTAAATGTCATGCACCAAAACCTATTAACACAAGTATGTACAGCCATGTGTATGCATAAGTAGTAAAATATGGTAACAAGGCGGTTCATAGCAACACAAACATGTAAAACCCAACAACTAACATTACGGAATATGGAAGCAAACAGCCTAAACTAATCACGTTTAGTGAAACCGAAGTGGGAAGACTTGAAACAAATTTAATCGTAAGCTATACTTACATATGCTTGTGATGACAGACAGCAAAGGGGAGCATGGTGACAACGAGCGGCGCTGACACCGGAGAACAGTGGTGACGTTGCTGTGCTGAGCAGAACCGGAGTGGCGATGCTACTATCGATTGTTTCCTCTTTCTTTCTTTGTCTCACGGGTCCATGTTTAGCGCGAGGGTAACAAGTTCAAGGTGACAAAATTTTTGGGGAAACGGTGACGATCAGTGAAAGGGGAATGACACGGTGCTCCGGTCGTCTCGCCTTGATTTCGACGGAGCGAGGGGGTTGGGCGGACGAAGTTGGGAATAAGGTTTCCCCTGGAAGATGTTGCTACTACGAATAGTGGTGAACTGACGCGGTGAAGCTGGGTTCGAGAAGGGGAAACCGCGGCTGAGTGTTGGTTGTAAGATGGTAGAGGTTGCGGTGTGCGGAGGAGACGATGGGCGTGGCTATGGAAAAACTCGGTGACCACAGAAACGATTTGGCAAGGTCGATTTAGTTAGGGAAATTTTAATTTAGGAGAAAGTGGAAGAATGAATCAGCTGTTGAGAAAATGGAGGGGAGCGAATTATTTTGTGTAGAGCACGATAGAGAGGGGTATGCAATTATAAAATGGGAAAGGGGACAAGAATAGTGGAGATGAGAACACGTGGTACCGATTCATGTTACTGTAAATATTTTATTTTTGGCACAACCTTGGATTCTCTGTACACAGGAGATTTAAAAATCTTGGTGCACTGTTCCTCAAATCTTATACTGATATGGTGAGATTTTAAATTAGATTTCATTTTGTATATGGGTTTGAATGGTCAGCTGAGCAAGGAAAGGGGTTTGAACGCAATATTAGGCTGAAATGAACAATGTCTTTTGTTTCAACGAAATTTTAAAATTTCAACCTATTAACGGCTTATTCAAACAGCTAGTCATTTTAAAATATTCAACTTTATTTAAAATAAATTGATTTCAGTTATCAAATTAAAATCATTTAAATAAAATCCAATTTTGTTGTAATTGTATTCGCTTTACTATACGTTCATACTTGAAACAATTAATGGAAAAAATTTCCAATCTAAATATACAAATTGGTTAAGTAAGACACAGGTTAAAATACTATAAATTTTTAAATGCAAATCATTTATTCAAAATAGAATTTTATGTAAAGAATATATTTTATAAAAGCTAAACACAAAAATTTTGTATCTTAGCAAGTTCAAGTAAAATGATTAAATAAAAAAAAGATTTAGAAAACAAATTTTAAGGTAAGGCAGTAAAATAAAATAAATACTTCTGGTATAAAATAAATAAGTCAAAATAAATATAATAAGAATATAAGCCAAAGAAAGTGAAAATACCGTAAACATTAAAGTAAATAATTAAATCCAAAAGTAGAATATTATAAATACAAAAGAGCTAGAATACAATGAAGAACACATTATATATAAAAGCTAAATGCAAAAAACCATAGATAGATTAACTTAAATTCAAACTTTAAATTTCAACAACTATTTACATTTTAATAGAAAGAATACAAGGCTACAAGCACAAATTTTTTAATAATGTCAAACCGTTTATAAATTTGCAAAAGGATTCAATCAGAGGTATGCTCAAATTACGTTCAAATAGATAAATTCCAAATCCAAATATCTACTTCAACATTAAAGCTTAATTCAAAATTAAGTATTCTAATAATTTAAATTATCTAACAAATGTACAAACATTCATACAAAAATTTCAATCTACAAAAGAATTTTTTTATAAGTTTATTCATATACGTTCTAAACAAAAGTTTTAATCTAAATTTAAATAAAAATCCAAATGTAAATATATTCAACTATAAATAAAATTTCAAATTCTATATCGAACCCCACTATAATTATTTATTTTAAAGATAAATGTATATATTTAAGTGTTGAAAATTCTGGGTTACAGCTTCCCCCAGTTAAAACTTTTCGTCCTCGAAAAGGGGAGTTGTAGAATTTATACTTAAGTAAAACAATTTACCTATAAATTTTATTGAAACCAAATAAATAAAATAAACTTATTGAATTAAAATACTTACTGAAATTTTTATAAATTTGAAAATTTAGGAAAAGGTTCTTAATGTAAAAGGTATCATACACTAAATTGGTAAAACTTCTTATATCAAAACTATTGTAACCAAAACTTAAATAATGGTATGAACTAAACAAGGAAGTTTGCTATATAATGTAGAAGAAGACTATGTTCAAAGTACAAGATAATTTAGGGGAAAGTAGTTTAAAATGGTAACGTTATTTTGAAATAAAAAGTGGATTTAATAAAATCCAAAGAGTTTAATATAAGATAGCCTTAAAAGCTACAATAGATGATTAAATATAAGCAATTTAAAGCACTTGGTAGGAAATAGATAATAAGCAAAATAATGTAAGTGAAAGAATTTGAAATGGATGAATTATTGGTACTAACTTAAAATATAATAGTTTAGTTAAGTAAAAGGAATAAACTAGATAAGTTAAATTAAAATACTATATATAAATTACTATATCTTGAAATCATAAATTTCAAATCATTTAAAAGCTTCAGAATGATTTCTCCGAACTTAGAATCCCATTTTATTTCAAACCATTGAAGTACTATTTCTTTCGTATAGGATCATACTTCACTTTGGGATTTCAAAACCAAAATCGTTTTCAAAACCTCAAACATATATGATAACTCAAAGCCTAAGAAGTCCATCGTCGTCCTTGCAAACTTTAGACATGCGTTTATCAGGCGCGTGACTAAAATATACTTAAGTACTAAATATACTTGTTTCAACTTCTTGTTAAAATTCTATTTCATTTCCTCAAGTTTCCCATGACAATGCCTAGGGATCGCCGATCGTACGCAATAATATAGATAGTTAAGGTCGCTCCGGTCACCTAAAGAAGACCATCGTCGAGGGTTCTCAAGCGAAGTGTACATCACGGTTTTCATCCAGACACGGACCTCCAAGTACAAAATCGCGGAGCACATTTATGTAACACCCTAAATTTTTAACGACATTAAAGAGAATAAATTAAATATTAATTAATTTAATGTTCAGAATTAGAGGAAATGGATGCACCGTCCATCTCGAAATTCTAGTCAAGATATACACTTGGTTTGCGTAAAACGGACACCGTATGAAGAAGTTATGAGAGTTTTAAGTTTGTATACGCATAGAAATATTTAATATATAGGCATAAGTCAGAGGTGAGTCAGAATCCTATCCAGAGGGTTCAAATTCAAAAAATTACTCTGAGCAGCAAAATTCCCACTCTAAGGGGTTGACCCCCCGATGTCGACCTAGTGGTCGACCCCTTGAAGGGGTGTCGACCTAGGGGTCGACCCACCCACAGGGTTGTCGACACCCCTAGGGCTGAGGTGGTACTCGGTTTCAGGGGGTCTAGCAGCTATATATATGGGTCATATTTCTCATATTCTCTTCATTGGGAGCCATGGAGTCCATATGCTGCTGGAGTGTGAACTGAACCGTTTCCACAACAACATACTCTACAAATCCAATTCAGAAATTCTAGATCCATTCTTCCTAAATTTTCTAAACCTAACGCTATGAGTTTCTAGATTACTTTTAGGTTTAGACAAATAAAAGTATGCTTTAATCGACAATGAATTGGATATGTTGTAAAGTATGATTTTGTGTTAATATGAAATTTTATCCTATATCATGACAGATCCAATTTCCTAGATCTTATAAAATTGTGGTGATTCGATTATGATGTTTATATGGATCTTGAATTGTAATCATGGAGGTACATCTATTAATTTGGATAATTGTGACATTACTTGGATCTAGACCTTTACGTTAATCACCTTTCACTGTCATATTGTGATACATTGATATATGTTGTAAACTTGACATGTGAATCTACCTTTTGATCTAAACATGTTGTTATGTCACCCTAGTTATGCTAGATCTAGGTAATTGGACACCTAATGTTAAATCTAGATCTTATTAAACATCATAGTGATTGCCACAAGTTACTAGTTTGATGTCCACTTTATTATGATTTTAATCACATGTCCATTCACTTTGTTATTAAGCATATTTATGTTCTTGTTTATGCCAAGACATGTTGGAACAATCACCCTTGTTATATTCCCTTTCTATTATAGCTAGGCTACGTTATAGCCTAGATGCCGCCAAAATATGTACGAATACGTTAGAGAGAAAAAGGGGAAAAAGGGATTATAATTGGCATGATTTATGTAGTGTTTAATAGGAAATAGGACATGTAATTCAAATGGCGAAAACATAAAAATAGTTACCTATAATGACATAGGTAGATTTGGATTAATTTGGAATGTTTAGTAATTTACAATTAGGAATTGTAAATTGTACTTATGACACGAGGTTAGGATACATTAGTGGTGGAAGTCTGCCCGGAACCAACCAGTATATCCAGCAGCCACTAATGTTAAACCTAATGTGGGAGGTCTAAGTACGCAAATACGAATCGGGCTAAGACACGAGGTAAGGTCCAACTGTGGAATAAGATTGCCTGGACCCAACTGGCATATCCAACATCCATACGTTGTAGGCCTAATGTGGGAGGTCTAGCCCATTATAACCATAATTGGACATGGTAACGAAATAGATTACTTAACCTAATTTAATATGACTATGGACTTAAGTTAGGGTTAAGTAAAATTGGATGGGTAGTGGTGGGTTAAGTAAATTAGAGGGGGTGGGTAATATGTATATATAGGCCCACGAACTTAACCCAATAAGGTTATGTAATTAAAGATACCTAGTGGTATACATAACCAGTAGATAATGTAATAGGGTTATGTAATTAAAGACACCTAGCGGTATACATAACCGATAGATAATGTAATGAAGTTATGTAATTAAAGACACCCTTTAGGGTAAGCATAACAAGTATAGGACTATGTAATTAAAGACACCTAAGAGTATACATAGTCAGTGGAATACCTAGTGGGGGATACAAGACAAGGGGGAGAGCTTGTATCATATTGTGTGGGACCCATTTCAGTCAGTAACCCGGAGTTGGTATCAAGTAAAGACCTCCGTACTATGCAGAGAAGGGGCACGCTTACTAATTGATTGTAAGAGATCCAAACGAGGCGGATGGTGTGGGCGGCGCAAACCGACCGGGGACATGTGCGTGCATGGGCCAGGCAGAGGGGGCTAAGACGACCGTGACACCAGTAGATATGGTTGTACACACCATAGGTTGCCAATTTAGGAAGTGATACCTCTTACTGTGGGGCCAGCACAAGATATCTATAGGGTAGGGAGCCGATCGATTAGGGTAGGGGTTAGGGTATACTTGGACGTATGACCTAAGCCTACCAACTTATAGTGGAAGGGATAATATCATTTCAGATATACTTGTAATAGTTTAGAGTAATCATTAGCGAGGCACATACATCTTAACTTGCTTAACTTGTCACACCTTCCATTTATGTAGTGATCTCTCTCTTATCCACTTATATGCCTATCATGTTGCTTTTAATTATCTACTGGCTAAAAGTAACTAGACTCGTTAGACTTTTTGTCTGACCCTGTTGTTTGTCCTTCTTCCGTTCCCTCCCCCCCCCCCCCCAGGTTCTCAGGGAGGAAACACTCAGACTTAATCAAGAATCAGATATCATCTTGCTAGGAGCTACTTCTGAAGTATGGCTCAAGTTCTTGTCTCTACCATGGCTTAACTCTTTTTATTTGGGTAATGATGCTTTTTATTTATGTACTCTGATGGTGCAAGACAGAAGTTATTTTGTTGTAATGATTTTTGTGACTTATGAAATTTTGGCCCATGGTATTATGACTTATGTTTGAAATAAAAGTTTAAATTTTCTGCTACTGCCTTATTTATATCTATCTTCTAATTATTCTATGTTTGTTTACCTATAGCACTTCAAGAAAAGTCTATTTTGAAAAACATTCCCCAAAAAGCCATACGTAGTATCCTTCGGTCCTTTATCTAAATTTCTTCCTTTTCCCTTTTTCAGCATGTCTGGGGAACAAAACATCCCTAATATCCCAGAGGGCGTCACAATACCCGGATGGTTCCGGAGGTAATTTAAGGCAACGACGTCAGCCGAAGGCCAAAGAGACGTTCCTCCCCCTGTTGCACCAGTCATTCCTCCTCCTCCCCCTCCAAAAGCTGAGAACTTTGCCAAGATTTGCAAAAACTTTCGGGCTATGGAGGAAGGCCATTCCATGGGAACGAGACATTCGTAGAAGCTCAGAATTGGCTTAAGTAGGCCAAGGACTTATTTGTAATCTTTGAAGTGGAGGACCGAAGAAAAATTCAATTAGTTGCTTGGCTGTTAAAGGACGAAGCCTCATTTTGGTGGGAAGTCACCCAAGCTGGACGTCCGATAGAAATTGGGAAGACTTTAGACAGAGGTTCGAAATAAAAAAAATACCAAGCAGAGAGAAGCATATAGATGGAGATGTTCTTAATACTCAAACAAGGAAATTTGACGGTGAAGGAGTATGTAAACAAGTTCAACCAGCTGACAAGGTTTGGGCTAGAGTAGGTAGACACACCGCACAAAAGGGCTTTACGGTTTGCTAACGGGCTAAATGAGCCTCTGCATGGTTTAGCTATGTGCCATCTTCCAATGGGGGCCACCTTTGAAAAACTTGTTGATATGGCCCTAATGCATGAGGAGGACAAGGGAGAAAAGAAGGAAACAAAAGCTGAGGGGACATCGTAGAATAAGAAGGTATGGCCCAAGAAAGGGCAGCAACAGCAAAAGAAAGGGGGAAAGATGATAAAGGCAAGGATAAAAGAAAATGTCACAATTGTGGAAAGGAGGGCCATCTGATCAAAGATTGTAAGAGAAGAAAGGCCAGTTGCTTTAATTGCGTAGAGGTCGGACACTTCTCTAAAGAGTTCCCGAAGAAACAGGGATTGCAGGGACAAAGGCAAAGAGCAGGGAGTTCTGGAGGGCATATGCTTCTCTCGCGATCAGTGCTCATGAAAGAGGTAGAAAAATTTCCGTAGAAAGTTTATTTTCTCTTTCAAACCATCCAGTTAGAACACTTTTTGATTCTGGTGCTTCACACTTGTTTATATCTAGTTCTGTGGTTGAATCTCTGCATTTAATTACCAGTATGGTAGTAGATCCCGTAGTTGTTTCAAACCCCATTGGTGGTTCGACTCATTTATCAATGATTTGTCGGGGCTTAGAAATATTTGTGTTAGGCGTCGAGTTTGCGTGCGATGCGTATGTGCTCTACTTTATGGGCTATGGGTTGATTCTAGGAATGGATTGGCTTGCCACGTATGGAGCCATTCTGGATTGCGAGAAGAGGGTTGTTAGACTCCCGATTTGTCATGGGAAGACCCTTGAAGTTTCTTGTAACCCCCAAGGGTCTGTTATGCTTAGCTTCCTAAAATCTCTAGATGCATCCATAGATGATTTGCGATCTGTTCCAATGGTTTGAGATTATTCAGATGTTTTTGATGAGGTATGGGGTTTACCTTCAAGGCATGAAATTGACTTGCGCATATATTTGGTGGAAAATGCAAAGCCAGTTGCATTACCAGTACGCCACATGGCTCCAAGGGAAAGGAGGGAGCTGAGTAAGCAAGTAGGGAAGCTACTTGAAAAAGGGTTTATCAGACGAAGCATATCTGAGTGGGGTGCTCCAATAGCATTTGCAACTAAAGTGGATGGTTCGCTTCATTTATGTGTTGACTATAGAGAGTTAAATAAGCTCACCAAGAAGAATAGGCACTCGCTTCCGAGGATTGATGATTTATTTGATCAGCTTGTTGGTGCCTTGGTATTTTCTCAGTTGGATTGGCTACGGGGTTCCATCAGCTGAGGGTGGCTGAGGACAGCATAGATAAGACTGCTTTCATAACTCCAGATGGTTTATTTGAATGGCTAGTTATGCCTTTTAGGTTGACGAATGCACCCGCCTATTTTGTTGATTTGATGAGTAGGGTGTTTCAGGATGTAATAACCCGAAAATCCGGTCCAATTTGAGCTGACCAAAAACACAAGTTCAACCCCAAATTAAACTGAAAATCAGGAAATTAATAGAAAGAAAACAGAGGGTGAGGATAGATAAGATAGAAAATTAGAATAGAAGAAGAATAAGAACGCCACATCAGAGTAACACGAATCTCACAGCGGAACGAATAACAAATAATATATAATCATATCTTTGAAATATAAATTTGTACTTGAATATACATATCATTTTCAAAGTACAGCACTTACAGCACAGCGGAAATAAACAATAGCTATATGATCCTGAAGCCTCCTGTTCCTGCTCTTCAAGTATATGTAAATCCCGACTACTTGACTGCCCATACAAAATTGGGCACCCAAGAGTTTAGGGAAAACAAAACAAAATAAACTCCGGGTCAGTCATGGGACTGGTATGAGTAAAACAGTTTAAAACAGTTTGAACAGGTAAACGATATCTCATAAGACCACGCTGTATAATGGAACGGGTTTTTCACTTATGAGAATCCAAATTATCTTTATATCAAAAACCTTTTTATATTATAATAATGCCTATCAACCACAATATAATAATCATCTAGTAGAAACGCTTTCATATCACGTTCTACATACATAGTATACAATCAAAACCGCAAGCACGTATTGGGTAAGGGATTTCCAACTATGAGAAGGTATGGAACCACCTTTCGCTAGTGTACCTCTAGAAAGGAATACACTGGATTCAACAAGAACATCTTGCAACCCGGCCACACATGACCGACCACTCATTTCGCTTGAGTGTATCGAATGTGTAACACCCCACACCCGCTAAGGTCACTCACTAAGGGAATGCCTTAACTTCGGTGGAGTATTTTAAGTGAATATAGAACAGAAAAATTACAACAAGACAGATATAAATAATACTTGAAAATCTAAACCATCACTTCATTGCAGCAGAAGGTAAACATGTTTAGTTACAATACCATAAAAGAGTCAAGTACTAAATATCCATCCTGATAAAAACATAAGTACATAATCCCACTACATAACCAATAGCCATGATAGAAAAGATAAGCCGGGCTTTACATCACGGTCCAAGCTCCAAAAGATAGATAAAGCAATCTGATCAAAGCCCACTAGTGCTAGGCCCACTCTGAGAACCTGAGGGTTGGAAAAAAAAAGATAAAAACAACGGGGTCAGACATAAGTCTGAGTGAGCCCTATAACTTTAACAATACAATCATTAATGTAATTAGGGTATGATATAAACTTGGTACGGTGATGACTGGGGATAAATGACTACACTAAGCAGCCAACTAGACATAGGATGAACCAAGATAACGGTAAAGACACATCTACCCACCCAAGGGTAATTACTAAACTGCACCACACCAGTCATTCCTACTTAAAGGTTGATCCCACCCAAGGACTTAGAAAATTTAACTAGTAGTTTCGTGTACCCCTAGCTGACTACATAGGTGTCGTCTGCCCCTATCTCCACTAGGTGTAACCACTACTCCCCAAGCGATCGGCTCCCTACCGTAGATACCCCTGCTGGCCCCACAGTGGGGTGTATCACTCCCCAAAGTGGCAACCCGATACAACCAATGATGCATGGCTTATACCTACACGATGCAACAACGTCTTACCTACCAGCCCGGGTCCACACACGCATATGAAACCCGTTGGACTTGCGTTGCCACCGCTAACCCGTTTTGGCCTCTTATAGTCAAGCCCAGTACGCGTGTCCCGTCCTCGACATGGGTCGAGCCCAATAAGATACATATGGGTTACTGGTTGAAATGGGCCCCCACAAGCTACCCACCTAAGCTTGTCCCTTTTTCTAGTGCATCCCACTTAACCCTTTAATCATGTTTAATTACATGTTTCCACTTGGTTAAGTATTCTAATCGTATTATTGCCACCCAAGGCAACCCACTAGATTTCCACATGCCACCCAAGGCACTTACTTGATTTCCACATGCCACCCAAGGCACCCACTTAACCCCTCATGCCCCAATACATGCTTATCTGGTTAAGTGTTTCTTAATTGATTAAGAACGTAACCGTTGTAAAGACCTCTCACATTAGACTATCTTTTATGGCAGCTGGATTTGCCGGTCGGGTCTGGGTAGCCTTACGCCATAACCGAGTCTAACCTCGTGTCTTTACACTTGTCACGTATTTAGTTTATGCCTAAGACCTCTCACATTGGGCCAATCATTGGTAGCCGCTGGATTTGCCGGTCGGTTCCGGGCAGTCTTATGCTACAAAAGGGTCTAACCTCGTGTCTTAGTCGATTAATTACACCTAATTAATCCCCCCATAATTTGTATTAATTATCCCTAATTAATTACAAATTTAACGATGTACATAATTGACTCAATTATGTCCATCCACTTTATGGTATGCATAATCATACCAACTTCACACCATTTCATTAACATGAATATTAACCCCATCGTTCCCCACGTAATTCGCCATCATGACATACTTAAAAGGGAAGATTCATCACACATACAATGGGTTCAACTTGCATAACATTAGCATCAACATGGGTTTTAAAGGTATCAACATGCATATAGCATCAAACCCAACTAGCATAAATAATCAACCCAAACTTGCATGAATCACATATGTCATAAAGAGGGTAACTTGCATAAGCTACTTATGTCATACAAAGGGGTAAACTTGCATATGTATGTATGACATACAAAGGGGTTAACTTGCATATGTATGCATATCATACAAAGGTGTAAACTTGCACATGTTACTTGCATATAATCAAACACCAAACTTGCATAACATGTCATATATGAACTTGCATATAATCAAACACCAAACTTGCATAACATATCATATATGAACTTGCATATAATCATACACCAAACTTGCATAATCATGGTGTCATAGTGGATCAATGTTTATCATAGTGATTTGCATAACTAGCATCATGAACTCATAGCATATGACTTGCATAACTTGCATAACATCATGAACACATAGCATATAACTTGCATAACTTGCATAACATCATGAACACATAGCATATAACTTGCATATCATCATGAACACATAGCATATGACTTGCATAACTTGCATAACATCATGAACATATAACATCAAACTTGCATAACTTGCATAACATCATGAACACATAGCATATGATAACATAACTTGCATTGATCCACATTCATAGCCATAACCTCATTATATCCTATCATAATCATTTCAACAATTGGTCATTAAGGCTATAGAAACTCACAACTTGTTGATTAGCACTCCTATGAAGAAGATTAAGTTGCTAGAGTTGATTAGAAGTTGATTTGAGAAGCTATCTTCCTCTTTAATTTGATGGAGGCTCCCTCAAGTTGCATTTTGACGGCATAACGACGTTGTATCTATTTTTAGTATGAATTAGGGTAGTCTTAGGGTATATTTATAGATTAGTTAAGTGTTTTAGGCCATTAGATTAACCCTAAATCAGATTAGAGCCGTCAGATCTCGTCACTAGCCACCAACCATAGCCCTAACCCCTTCAGGTTGCACCCAGGTCACACAGACCGACATGGGGGGTCGACCCCTGGGTCGACCCCTAGGGGGGGTCGACACCCATGTCGACCCTAGGGTCGACACCCTCTGTCTGGCAGGAATTTTCCCGCCCCTTCTGAAATTTTAAATTTTTATTTTTAAATCTGTTTTGAATTTTCTAAAAACTTCTTCGGGCCTTAACTGGGTCATACGGACTCCGATTTTCAAAAACACGGACTCTATTTCGCGTATTTTTCCGAGACAAACGCAATGGCATAGCCCGCTTCCCCTGATTCAGATTTTAAAATTCAATTCTGCCCTGATTTATATTACAACAAGTTATTCAACATAGGGGTGTTACATTCTCCCCTACTTAAAGGATTTCGTCCCCGAAATCTCTAAGTCAAGAAGAACGTATCCTACCAACCAAACAACCATCTACTCAAACCATCAAACACTGGCATCCATTGTCCTTAAAGTTTCTAATTCTGTATGAACATATGCAAAAAGTGTGTGTATATGTTCCCTGTCTAATGCAAAATCAGGCGGTCTACTGATTCAGTTGACCTCCTTAATGCAAACCATGATAGTGCCATGCATCCAATATGTATGCGAAAGAATCGTATCGACACATACTATTTCTACATGTGTGCACAACCATACACCAAAATGCATCATCCATATGATAACACAACCATTATACATACATTAATATAGCTTCCTACACACAGTTATATGCAATATGCAATATGAAGTGACTGAGCCGATCTAGTGTCTAAAGTGTGTGTATATGCATCCACGAGCAACCACTAGCAAACACTTGCATCCACACGCATCCATCAAACATAACATGTCTCAAACACATGTTTTAACCATAGGTTTACCCTATCTAAAGGTCAAAGGTACTAATGAGAGGACATACTACCGATAAGATAAGTACTAGACAAACGATAAAGGAGAAGTTAAAAGACATACCCTCAAAAAGGAATGGGTACAGTGAACGCATCTTCGCTTCTGTCTCCTTAATAACATTGCTCTCATCCTCTCCCCATTGTACTTTGACTAGTCGAACCTCTCTGTTTCTCAATTTCCTAATCTCCGACCCAACGATGCGGGCAGGAGCTCGTCGAATAGTCGCATCATGCTCTACCTCCACTTCTCTAAGCAAGCTCGGCTCTACCACCTCTGCGGTCTCATGTAGGCACTTCCTCAAATGTGACACATGGAATACGTCATGTACTCCACTAAGTCTCTCGGGTAAATCCACTCTATATGCCATCCGTCCAATCCTTTCCTTAATAGGAAACGGTCCTACAAATCTTGGTGCTAACTTCCCAACGGACCCAAAGCGAACAACATTCTGTAATGGAGATACTTTGACAAAGACCATGTCCCCAACATCAAACTCCAGATCCGTCCTCCTCTTATCCGCGTAAGATTTCTGTCTGTCTTGCGCCGCTTTCATCCTTCTTCGAATCAAATCAATCTTTTCCGAAGTCTCTCTAACCATATCGGGCCCAAGCAAGATCTTATCCGTAGATTCCCACCAACATGTAGGTGATCGACAAGGCCTTCCATAAAGAGCTTCGAAAGGAGCTATACCAATACTAGACTGAAAGCTGTTATTATACGCGAACTCCACCAATGGAAGATGCTCTTCCCATGTACCTCCAAAATCTAAGATACATAGCCTCAAAAGGTCTTCTAGAACACGATTCACCCTCTCGGTCTGGCCGTCCGTCTGAGGATGATATGCGGTGCTCAAACACAACTGAGTCCCTACCACCTCTTGCAAACTCTTCCAAAACTCGCTAGTGAAGATAGGATCTCGATCACTCACTATGTTAGAAGGTACCCCATGCAATCGAACTATCTCTCGAAGATAAACTGAAGCTAGCCATGGAGCAGTCCTCTTGCTCTTCACGGGTATGAAATGGGCGCTCTTAGTAAGTCTGTCTACCACAACCCAAATTCCCGTATTACCCTTCCTCGATCTCGGTAAACCATCAATAAAATCCATCGAGACGCTATCCCACTTCCATTGCGGAACTTCCAATGGGTGAAGCAACCCACCAGGTTTCTTTTGCTCCGCTTTCACTTGTTGGCACACCAAGCATCTAGCGACATACTCGGCCACATCTTTCTTCATACCGGCCCAAAAGAAAACTCGCTTCATGTCTTGGTACATCTTGTCCCCACCGGGATGAATGGTCATCTTTGAACGATGCGCATCATCAAGTATAGCCTTCCTCAAACCCTCGTCTTGCGGTACAAAAAGTCTACCGTCTCTACGCAAGCACCCCCTATCGTCTAGGGTGTACCTACTCAAATAGCTGTACGACTCCCCCCTTATGAGCCTCTCTATCAACTCAACCAACTATGGGTCGTCCCGCTGTGCCTCGCCAATCCGTCCCAAAAGAGTAGGTCTGACCTCTAAGGATGCTAGCAAACCGGGTACAAAGTCAACGGAAGGTCTGAAATCAAACATTGAGATAAATTCCAAGCTTCGTCGTTCCACAAACAATGGACTCAAGGACAACCTTTTTCTGCTTAAGGCGTCCGCCACCACGTTACCATTGCCAGGGGTATACGCTATCTCGAAATCATAGGATGCTAAGAACTCCATCCACCTTTGCAGTCTCAAGTTCAAATCCTTATGAGAAAACAAGTACTTCAATGATTTGTGGTCAGTGAACAATTCGAATCTCTCTCCAAGCAGATAATGGCGCCAAGTCTTAAGCGCAAAAACAATAGCGGCCAACTCTAAATCATGGGTAGGGTAATTTTTCTCATGCTTTCTCAACTGCCTTCCCCCCATAGGCTATTACCCTTCCCTCTTGCATTAAGACTGCGCCTAGTCCTGTCCCACAAGCATCGGTATAAACAACAAATGGCTTGCTCCCATCTGGCAACACTAAGACTGGAGTTGTGGTTAAAGATCTCTTTAACCGTTGGAACGCATTATCACAATCTACGTCCCATGTGAAGACCAGATTCTTCTTCGTCAAGCGAGTTAATGAGGCTGATATTTTCGCGAAGTCCTTGATAAACTTCCTATAGTAGCCAGCCAACCCCAAGAAACTCCTCACCTCGGTAGCATTCTTCGGAACCTTCCAATCTTGGATGGATACTACCTTCGCGGGATCCACAGCTATCCCTTCCTTGGAGACCACGTGCCCCAAGAACCGCACTTCCTTCCTCCAAAAGTGACATTTAGAGAATTTAGCCTTAAGGCTATGCGCGCGAAGAGTCTCCAACACTTCCCTAAGATGTAGGGCATGCTCTTCTTCACTCTTAGAAAAGACTAAGATGTCATCCACAAAGACCACCACGAACTTATTAAGGTACTCCCTGAACACCCTACTCATCAAATCAAAAAAGTATGCTGGGGCATTCGTCAAACCAAATGGCATCACAAGCCACTCATAGAAACCATCCGGAGTCCTAAAGGCAGTCTTGTCTATGCTATCCTCAGCCACTCTCAACTGATGAAACCCCGTGGCCAAGTCCAACTGCGAAAACACTGAGGCGCCAACCAACTGATCAAAGAGATCATCAATCCTCGGCAATGGGTGTCTATTCTTCTTTGTGAGCTTGTTGAGTTCTCTATAGTCTACACAAAGTCTGAGGGACCCATCCTCCTTCGTGGCAAAAACTACTGGAGCACCCCACTCCGATATACTTCGTCTTATGAACCCCTTCTCAAGCAACTCCCCTACTTGCTTATGGAGTTCCCTCCTCTCAAGAGGAGCCATGTGGCGCACTGGTAAAGATACTGGTTTAGCATTGTCCACCAGATATATTCGGAAGTCTATCTCCCGCCTCGGAGGTAAGCCCTTCACCTCCTCAAACACATCCGAGTATTCCCGGACCACTCTAACAGATCGCAAACTCTCGACCGAAGCGTCAAGCGATTCTAGATAACTTAGCATAACAGAATCCATGGGATTACAAGAGATCTCGAGAGTATTACCCAAGCGGGTCATGAGCCTAACAACTCTCCTTTCACAATCAAGAACGGCACCATTACTGGATAACCAGTCCATGCCCAAAATCAACCCAGAGCCCGTGAAGCCCAAAACAAAAGCATCACATCTAAACTCAACGCTAAGTATAGAAATCTTCAAACCCAAACATATCATGGACAAATAAGTGGAGCCCCCAATTGGGTTTGAAACAACTAAGGGATCATCTACTAGACTGGTGTCTAAGTGCAGTGACTCAACTAATGATGATGAGATAAACAAATGCGATGCGCCAGAGTCAAACAAAGTACGGACAGGATGATCAAACAGAAAAACCAGACTTTCAACGGAAATAGTTCTACCTCTTTCCTGAATCGGTGGAACCGCGAGAGCCTGAACTTGCCCCCTTGCCTGACCTGGTGCCATAAGAGCTTGCACCTGTCCCCCTGAGGTAGATCCCGTCCTTTGCCCCTTCTTAGGGCAGTCCTTCACTAGATGCCCTGCTTCGCCACAGTGGAAGCAGCCAGTCTTCTTCTTCTTCCGACAATCTTTGCTTAGGTGGCCTGGTATCCCGCAATTGAAGCACTTTTTCTTTCCCTTGCCACCGTTGCCTTTCCCACCCTTGTTTTGCTGTTGCTGTTGAGGTCTCTTCTGATCTCCTTTCTTCTCGGGTGCCTTATTAGCATTGGGACCCTTCTCTTCCTCATGCATGAGTGTCGTGTCTACTAGCTTCTCAAAGGTGGCCCCCATAGGGATGTGAGTCATAGCCAATCCATGCATCGGTTCATTCAAGCCTTTAACGAACCTCAAAGCCTTCTTCTCCGGTGTATTCACCATGTCTATGCCAAACCTTGCCAATTGATTAAACTTGTTGACATATTCCATCACTGATAGGTTTCCTTGCTTTAGAGTCAAGAACCTTTCCATATACAAGTTTTCCTCCGCCCTTGAGAGAAACTTTGCCACAAACCTTTGTCTGAAATCCGCCCAAGAGTCAACAGGGCGCTCTCCATTAGTGACCTCCCACCAGAATGAGGCCTCTCCCTTCATTAACCAAGTAGCTAACTTGACTTTCTTTCCTTCTTCCATCTCGAAGATGTCTATCAACTCTTCCACCTCCTTAAGCCAATCCCTAGCTTCCACAAAAGTTTCTGATCCTTGAAAAGGTTTCCCTCCCATAGCCTTAAATTCCTTACAAGTCTTAGCAAAAGTATCCGTGCGAGGAGGAGGAGGGGGGAGATCGGGTGCTACTGTTGGTGGAGGAACATTTGCTGGACCCGCAGTGGCGGCCCTAGCCTCCATCAACCTCCTATACCATACTGGTATCGCTACACCCTCCGAAAAGTTAAGATCTTCAGCCATGCTGAAACGAAAAAGGAAAGATTCAAAATGGAGAATTCGAAAGATAAAGATATGGCTATTGGGGATTATGCTTTTCTTTCAAAAACTTTTCTCTTAAAAGACATGTTTTTGAAAATACTTCTTCCAAAAATGTTTTTAGAAAAATAGTTTTCTAAAAAATTTATCTGTTCCGGTAACCTTCAGCTCTGATACCACGTGTAACACCCCACACCCGCTAAGGTCACTCACTAAGGGAATGCCTTAACTTCGGTGGAGTATTATAAGTGAATATAGAACAGAAAAATTACAACAAGACAGATATAAATAATACTTGAAAATCTAAAACATCATTTCATTGCAGCAGAAGGTAAACATGTTTAGTTACAATACCATAAAAGAGTCAAGTACTAAATATCCATCCTGATAAAAACATAAGTACATAATCCCACTACATAACTAATAGCCATGATAGAAAAGATAAGATGGGCTTTACATCACGGTCCAAGCTCCAAAAGATAGATAAAGCAATCTGATCAAAGCCCACTAGTGCTAGGCCCACTCTGAGAACCTGAGGGTTGGAAAAAAAAAAAGATAAAAACAACGGGGTCAGACATAAGTCTGAGTGAGCCCTATAACTTTAACAATACAATCATTAAAGTAATTAGGGTATGATATAAACTTGGTACGGTGATGACTGGGGATAAATGACTACACTAAGCAGCCAACTAGACATAGGATGAACCAAGATAACGGTAAAGACGCATCTACCCACCCAAGGGTAATTACTACACTGCACCACACCAGTCATTCCTACTTAAAGGTTGATCCCACCCAAGGACTTAGAAAATTTAACTAGTAGTTTCGTGTACCCCTAGCTGACTACATAGGTGCCGTCTGCCCCTATCTCCACTAGGTGTAACCACTACTCCCCAAGCGATCGGCTCCCTACCGTAGATACCCGTGCTGGCCCCACAGTGGGGTGTATCACTCCCCAAAGTGGCAACCCGATACAACCAATGATGCACGGCTTATACCTACACGATGCAACAACGTCTTACCTACCAGCCCGGGTCCACACACGCATATGAAACCCGTTGGACTTGCGTTACCACCGCTAACCCGTTTTGGCCTCTTATAGTCAAGCCCAGTACGTGTGTCCCGTCCTCGACATGGGTCGAGCCCAATAAGATACATATGGGTTACTGGTTGAAATGGCCCCCCACAAGCTACCCACCTAAGCTTGTCCCTTTTTCTAGTGCATCCCACTTAACCCTTTAATCATGTTTAATTACATGTTTCCACTTGGTTAAGTATTCTAATCGTATTTTCTATTGCCACCCAAGGCAACCCACTAGATTTCCACATGCCACCCAAGGCACTTACTTGATTTCCACATGCCACCCAAGGCACCCACTTAACCCCTCATGCCCCCACTACATGCTTATCTGGTTAAGTGTTTCTTAATTGATTAAGAACGTAACCGTTGTAAAGACCTCTCACATTAGACTATCTTTTATGGCAGCTGGATTTGCCGGTCGGGTCCGGGCAGCCTTACTCCATAACCGAGTCTAACCTCGTGTCTTTACACTTGTCACGTATTTAGTTTATGCCTAAGACCTCTCACATTGGGCCAATCATTGGTAGCCGCTGGATTTGCCGGTCGGTTCCGGGCAGTCTTATGCTACAAAAGGGTCCAACCTCGTGTCTTAGTCGATTAATTACACCTAATTAATCCCCCCATAATTTGTATTAATTATCCCTAATTAATTACAAATTTAACGATGTACATAATTGACTCAATTATGTCCATCCACTTTATGGTATGCATAATCATACCAACTTCACACCATTTCATTAACATGAATATTAACCCCATCGTTCCCCATGTAATTCGCCATCATGACATACTTAAAAGGGAAGATTCATCACACATACAATGGGTTCAACTTGCATAACATTAGCATCAACATGGGTTTTAAAGGTGTCAACATGCATATAGCATCAAACCCAACTAGCATAAATAATCAACCCAAACTTGCATGAATCACATATGTCATAAAGAGGGTAACTTGCATAAGCTACTTATGTCATACAAAGGGGTAAACTTGCATATGTATGTATGACATACAAAGGGGTTAACTTGCATATGTATGCATATCATACAAAGGTGTAAACTTGCACATGTTACTTGCATATAATCAAACACTAAACTTGCATAACATGTCATATATGAACTTGCATATAATCAAACACCAAACTTGCATAACATATCATATATGAACTTGCATATAATCATACACCAAACTTGCATAATCATGGTGTCATAGTGGATCAATGTTTATCATAGTGATTTGCATAACTAGCATCATGAACTCATAGCATATGACTTGCATAACTTGCATAACATCACGAACACATAGCATATAACTTGCATAACTTGCATAACTTGCATAACATCATGAACACATAGCATATAACTTGCATAACTTGCATATCATCATGAACACATAGCATATGACTTGCATAACTTGCATAACATCATGAACATATAACATCAAACTTGCATAACTTGCATAACATCATGAACACATAGCATATGATAACATAACTTGCATTGATCCACATTCATAGCCATAACCTCATTATATCCTATCATAATCATTTCAACAATTGGTCATTAAGGCTATAGAAATTCACAACTTGTTGATTAGCACTCCTATGAAGAAGATTAAGTTGCTAGAGTTGATTAGAAGTTGATTTGAGAAGCTATCTTCCTCTTTAATTTGATGGAGGCTCCCTCAAGTTGCATTTTGACGGCATAACGACGTTGTATCTATTTTTAGTATGAATTAGGGTAGTCTTAGGGTGTATTTATAGATTAGTTAAGTGTTTTAGGCCATTAGATTAACCCTAAATCAGATTAGATTCGTTAGATCTCGTCACTAGCCACCAACCATAGCCCAAACCCCTTCAGGTTGCACCCAGGTCACACAGACCGACAGGGGGGGTCGACACCTGGGTCGACCCCTGGGGGGGTGGTCGACACCCATGTCGACCTTAGGGTCGACACCCTCTGTCTGGCGGGAATTTTCCCGCCCCTTCTGAAATTTTAAATTTTTATTTTTAAATCTGTTTTGGATTTTCTAAAAACTTCTTCGGGCCTTAACTGGGTCATACGGACTCCGATTTTCGAAAACTCGGACTCTATTTCGCGTATTTTTCCGAGACGAACGCAATGGCATAGCCCGCTTCCCTTGATTCAGATTTTAAAATTCAATTCTGCCCTGATTTATATTACAACAAGTTATTCAACATACGGGGTGTTACAGAATGTATATCACCAACGGTTGGGATTAGCAACCGTTTCCCGAATGAGACAATATCGACAATAGATTTTTAGAAATAAATGAAACTCTAGATCAGGTGATTATACACCCTACTTCGGAGCGACCGACTTAGCCATGCTGCCTGCCCAATTTCTGTCATTTACCGGATGTGAGGCTAGAAGCTACGCTTTATCATCACACCAGATTCACTTTGAATGCCACATCGTCAAATCCATCAAATCACCGATTTGACGTCCTCAACCATACATTATGTGTTAGCTAAAAGAAGTTTCCTTCTCCGCTTCCACTCTTGGTACGGTTGGAGCAATCAATATACGTAATCATCTGGAACTACTCTGTCAGACATCCATCCATACAAGTCATCCAGGAATAGGATGAACCGAAGGCACTATTCAATACATCCATCTTAGACACTGTTATCTAAGACTTATACAATAGCCCTTGCACTTTACTCCGTCTTTAATTATCTTTGGCATATATGATTCGCAATGCTTATGCCAATACAGAGTGGTTCTTTGGATAATAATCCAACTGGTCTCCCCATATTAACAACGTTAAAATGGTCAAAACTTTGATAGTCGGTGAGTTAACTATCAAATGAAAAATAGGTGTGCAAACAACGATATTATTTCCAAATAGAAATTCTATCAATCAATCATCAATCATATATATATATATATATCTAAATATATATATACATATTTTCCTTTTTTCAATATTTGATTACGTTTCTGATTCTATATGGAAAACATTTCCAAATCTTCTTTACTTGGATTTAAAAAGATGTTTAAATCAACATCACGACGACAACTCAAACCACTATACTTATTTGCTAAATTCACTTAACCACTTTCACTTTCGAACCTTAACCATTTCTAAATTAAAACGCAGTCAATCAAGTTGGGGTATAGCTACCTCTCAGACCTTAACTGAACAACATTTCAAATCTCGAAATAGGGTAAGTTCATCTTTTAACTCTTTAACAATTCCTTACGTAACTCTCGTTCGAATAAATCTCTATTTGATAACTCCTCCCTTCGAATAACTATATTTGATAATCTCTTTTACGAATAACTAGATTCGAAAACCTTTCTTCGAATAAACTAAATTCGATTAACTCTATTTATTTAACCCTAATCGATTAACTCTTTTTTACTTAACTCCTTACTTAACTCCTTTCGAATAACAAATTAGATAACTCCTTTCGATTAAACTATAATCGATAACTCCTTTCGAATAACTAATTCGATAACTCCTTTGTGTTTAACTTTATTCGAATAACTAATTCGAATAACTCTTATTTATTTAACTCTATTCGAATAACTAATTCGATTTGCTTACTTTCGAATACTTATATTCGATAATCTCTTTCTTCGAATAAATCTTATTCGATTTAACTCCTGTCGAATAACTAGATTCGATCAACTCACTTTGAATATTTCTGATTCGATTATCTCACTTCGAATATTTCTGATTCGATTCACTTCTTCGAAATAACTAAATTTGATTAACTCATTTCAACTCTATTCGAATAAACTAAATTCGATTAACTCCATTTGAATAACTCTAGTTCGATTTAACTCTATCGATTAACTCTAACTGTTTAACTCTAACTGGTTTAACTCTACGGTTTAACCTAACTGGTTTAACTCTATTTATTTTCTAAATGTTCCCTTTTTAATTCTATTTGTAAATGGTTTTACGAATATCTCCTTTTTGATTTCATTTGTAAAGGTTATACAAATATTCCTCTTTCGATTTCATTTGTAAAGGTTTTACAAATATTCCCTATCCAATCTCATTTGTAAATGGTTTACAAACCTTTCTCTTTCTATTTGTCTGACAAATATTTTCCCTTTATTTGTTTTTACAAATATCTTCCTTATCCTTGTTTTACAAATAATTTCCTTAATATTTGTTTTACAAACAATTTCCTTTTAATTCCTTTTCACAATATTTATTTAACAAGTAAATATTTCTTTTTATAAAATCTTTTGATTTTATAAATATTTCTTTTCAACATAACATTTCAAAATCTCCTTTACAACATTCAAGTATTTCTTATGGTATTTAACATACCATATAACAACGATAAATATCGTCCAAACACACATAATCAACAACATATTTTATATCACATCATATATCACAATATATGAATCACAGTAAAATAAATGTTGAGGAATCCAGTTGGATTCCTCCAACCTGTTTCCCTGCATCATAGATGTTAAACAATATAGATAACATCTCTTTCGGTTCCATATGATATATTTTGTTAAACAGAATCAATATAGAAATTCAACTAACCGACTAGCAGTTCAATCAAACAGTCAACACACAGTCAATCAGCCAATATTTAACAGTTCTAAAAATACAACATGAAATTATAAATTATTCAGAGTTAGTGAGATTTACTCACTTTTGTAGTTCATCGTTAAAGAACGATAAACTGTTATTTGATTTGAATCAAACAGTTTAATTCGTCGTAAATTCAAACGAGCACCAATCCACCTCCAGTCAGTTCCATGGTGTAGCCACCGTACATACGATCCTATCGGATCTTGTTTCGCTGAAAACCGATATCGTATGATAAAGTTATCGTCATTACAAGTTATAAGTGTATTTAAATTAAATTAAAACATAAATTTTAACTTTAATTGGGCTTTCCCTTACCTTAAAAACCCAAACCCGTTTCAAATAACAAGGCCGACCAACAGCCTCCTTCCCAAACACAGAATCACGCTTCCAGGAAAATCAAACACCAAAAATGGCCGACGTTCTTGATTCCAACCTCCACCGTTCCTCCATGAACTTGCAAATCGAATACACCATTGAACTCCTCAAACCAATCTCCATCTTCCCCAAATTCGAAATTACAAAACTGCCTCCTCCCTGTACATTCATCCCAACGCTGACCAACGTTTGACCATCTACCACCACACCATCGACCCTCAACCGCCCTCACTGACCTCACCAAATGATCCAGCGTCTCACTCCCTACCCGAATGCCACCCCTACCCGAAACTCGATGTCTTCCCTCACATATCGACCTGCTTCCTCCTCCTCAAAATTATACTGTCGTGGTTCACCAATGACTGCCAGAGTCCGTCCAACCCACCTTGCCAGTTGCGCCTTTCCATGCTGAACTCCACCGCACCTTCGATTCTCCCTCGAGCCTCCTCGTCGTGAAGTCGGCCTCTGCCCTAACGCAGCCTGTAGAAAATGTCAATCTCCAGAAATGCGTCGCACTCCAAACGAAGACAACAATAGTAAGGCATCCGAGCACAGGAGTCCAATGGATCCAACCTCAGTCAATTTTTTTTTAGTATTTGATTTTATAAAGATGGTTGAGTAATTATCTTTTGTGGCGGCCTCTTTTATTGTTTACAGAAGAAGAGGGTTTTAAGTCTTAAGGGAAGTTTGGTGTGGTATTTATAAGGGGTTTAGATATTTTCACATTGATGATTGCATTGATTTATAACCACCCATTTACTTCGGTCTCCTTTTAAAAATTCCTATGATCACCCATGATACCCAAAAATCATGAAAATTTACATGCAGCTAGAGTTCGACATTATGGTTCCAACGAAACTGGTTACGTCAAATTCCGACTCCGTTTGCTCACACAGCGTATTTTTAAAGGTCAATTTATCGACTGTTTTTCACTTTAAAAATCGGTACGGCCACACACTGACTTCCAAAATCACAGAAATTGAAATCTAACAATAATTTGATGTTGCGGATCCAACAAAATTGGTTTCGTCGAATTCTGAGGTCGTTTGCAAAACTGGCTATTTTTAAAGCTCTGGATGACCCATTTAAATATATAAATATATTTAAATATAATTAAATAAAATATGAATAAATTTATATTATCGTATATACTCACAGTGGAATACCATACAACTCTAGGATATTCCTATATGAATTTCTAACTCAATATTCACTTCTGGGTCAACCCGATATTCGATTTATATTGAAATTCCTTTTTAAAATAAAAATAATTCCTTTATAAATTATAAAGGAATTCCCCAACGACTTTTCTAAAATTTGATTTGGACATAAATCAAAATCTACACGACGAAATCCAGATTTTTCTCTTTCACTAGAAAGATATACTCCACCAGCTCCACGCGTTTCTTGTTTCACAGAAATCCGGCTTAAAACAAATCCTGTACATTCAGTTGAAGTTCGAATCACCAATTTACGAACTGCAGCACCATTTCAAGCTCGATTATAATTATACGTTCAAACTGCCGTTATTTAAATATATTCGTTGTTCAAATTCAATTCCAAGCTAAATTAAATATCATAGATGATCCGGTTCACACCATATCGTCATTTCAGCCAATTCTGATTATTTCAGAATTAAATATATTACTTAATTTATTATTTTTAAATTAAATATTCACCATTATTTAATTAAACCACCATTTAATTCACTATATCAATATTTATATAATTAAATAAATTAATTATAATACCTCTGCAAATGCGGGTCATTACATTCTTCCCCACTTAAAATAATTTCGTCCTCAAAATTGCTAAGGTAGAGAACGACCCTATCGACTGGTTAAAACATATTTGTTCACCTCTTAACTTCAGTTTCAACTGAACCAAATTAATTTCACTTAAATTATTAATTAATTCTTATCAACGAAAATTTTCAAAAATTCTAAAAAAATTCTAACTCCTTAAATTTTCGAAATTTTTTGCCAGCACCTCTTTTGTACTGGTTAATAGCTCAAACTCCAACTTGCCTCTCTGGCCCATCTCCATCCCAAAAGAAAATCAAACAGCCAAGCGGCTTGCCAATTCGGCTCATCAAAATCTTATATCCAATATAAATATAAACTTGTACCTTTTGTCGGCATATCATTATATCCTTTCCACCTGTTATCAATTCAGTGGATACAAGGGCCATCCCAATCGAATTCCAATCTGCTTTTATCCATAACACAACCATTCGTTTATATCCGAGCCAAATATCATTTCAACTCGAGTTTCTTCTCGACTCCCAACTCTTAACTTGATTATCACATTACACTTCAAATTTGAATCTCACAATCCAATTTGTCTTGATATCATTCTAATTCAATCTCAGTTACCACTTTACTGGCTTTACTTTAATTCAAATTTGCTTTCACAAATTTCTGTTAAATTTGTTTTTAATTCAAACAGTCTTTCCCTGGGAGTTTTTAAACAGTTTACTCTTTTCAAAAATCAAATTTTCCTTTTGAACATGTCGCTGAGCCCTTAATTAATATTCCATTAGTTAAATCACTTCTCTATTTCTTTATCAATATTTGTTAACCAAATATTTTCAATAACCATATTGTCCTTTTATGTTATTTGGAAAACATTTCCGAATATCGCCTTCCTTTATTTTCTAAACTTTAGAAAATATATGCTATTTATAATTGGAAAATATTCCAATTACTTATCTCTTTTACAATTTCGTTTATTTCTATACTTAGGAAATATTCTTTATTATATTTCCAAGCTTAACTTATTTGGGTTAAAACGGATGTTGTGTAAAACATCGTTACGACAACCCAAATACTATATTCAACTAACTCTTATTCAACATTGATCTTCAAGCCTGAAATCTTACTATTTATTTGTTAATAATGAAATCAATCAAGCTGGGGTATAACTACATCTCAGACCTTGACTGAATAACATTTATAACGTCAAAACAGATATGACTACTTACTCGAATAATCAATACCATACAACTACTTATTCACTTTTAAACACGTATACGCTTCCTCTTTCTATTCTTACTAGATTTTATTCTTAGTCTTCCTTTTTGATTTTACTATTCTATTTCTAAGTTCGTTTCCTTATCGACTTCTATATATATATCGATATGTTGATTTCTAACTATCAAATTATCTTAAAAATATTCTAACTCCTTAAATTCCTGGAAAAATTCGCCATAACCTCCTTTGTACCAGGAGCATCGGGATATTTCAAATAGCCTCCCATGGCCCTCACCAATCCAAAAGAAAAAGAAAAAGCCAAGCGGCTAGCGATACGACGCATAAAATCTCATATATGAATTAAATACATACCTTTTCGTCGAGCATTCTATTTATATACCTTCATACCTTATCCATACCTATCTCATGTATATTTATACCTACCCAATCTATTTTAACTATACCTAATCGTTTTAACTCAATTCGTTAATTAATTTGTTAATTAACTCTTTAGTCTATTTCACTTTTATATTTGAACATGACATGTTCAAATATATTTTAACTTGCTTATTAACTAATTTGAATCCAAATTTCAAATTTAAGTTCTATATTCGATTTCGAATATCCATTTACAAATCCAATTCACCTTTCAAAGTTCAACTTCAAATTCAAAACTCGATTAACTAATTCCTCTTTGACTTAGTCAATTCTATTCAATTTCTATTCAAATTTTATATCAGTTCTATTATTCAAATCTATATATCAAATTCAATTATTCACATTCTATATATTCAAATCCTATATATCAAATTCTATATTATAAATCCCATTTTGAAATTCAACACAACTTGTCTTTCCCAAAACAAATTCAAAACAGTATCTCTGGTAGTAATTCATCACTTACAACTCGAAAATGAATACTGATGATGCAGCTGTCATCATCGGAATCTATTTTCCAGCGATCGAAGTGAGTTCAATACTATAAAACAATTTCTAAACATTTCCACTTTGAAATTCATTTCAAAATATAATTCACACTGCTTGTAAAACAATTTAAAATCTCCCAGGATCATAAATTTTCCTTACTTTTAATCCAAATCCATTTACAAACACTTATCCAATTTTCCAGAGTTTTAATTCAATTTCTGGTTTTAAATTCAGATTTAATTCATTTCGTTATGCTTATCTGAATTCTGATCGGCTATTTACATAACCATTTCACTTTCTATAATCTTACTCGATTATAATAACAACCAATATATCTAATATATTATAATCATTCCAATATAGATCCTTTATATCAAAATATAATTTGGGTAAAATTATTCCATTTACCCTCTTTTCAAAACATACCATGACGTTTCGTCGTATTCAAGTGTTTATCAACTCCTACCGATATAGTGGATCAAACTGATCGACCAGAACCCATAAACTACTCAACCAATAAATCTTCACGATGTAAAACAAAATTTTATATCGAATACAAATACATTCACTCGTATATATACACTCAAACTCAATCTAGGGTATTACTGACCCCATCTCTATTGAGTCACGCCATAGAGCCAAGGTAATTCACTTAACTTAAGCTCTGACACCAACTGTAATATCCCGAAAATCCGGTCCAATTTGAGCTGACCAAAAACACAAACCCCAAATTAAACTGAAAATCAGGAAATTAATAGAAATAAAATAGAGGGTGAGGATAGATAAGATAGAAACTTAGAATAGAAGAAGAAGAAGAACACCACATCAGAGTAACACGAATCTCACAGCGGAACAAATAACATATAATATATAATCATATCTTTGAAATATAAATCTGTACTTGAATATACATATCATTTTCAAAGTACATCACTCACAACACAGCGGAAATAAACAATAGCTATATGATCCTGAAGCCTCCTGCTCCTGCTCTTCAAGTATCTGTAAATCCCGACTACTTGACTGCCCGTACAAAATTAGGCACCCAAGAGTTTAGGGAAAACAAAACAAAATAAACTCTGGGTCAGTCATGGGACTGGTATGAGTAAAACAGTTTGAACAGGTAAATGATATCTCATAAGACCACGCCGTATAACGGAACGGGTTTTTCCCTTATGAGAATCCAAATTATATTTATATCAAAAACCTTTTTATATTATAATAATGCCTATCAACCACAATATAATAATCATTTAGCAGAAATGCTTTCATCTCACGTTCTACATACATAGTATACAATCAAATCCGCAAGCACGTATTGGGTAATGGATTTCCAACTATGACAAGGTATGGAACCACCTTTCGCTGGTGTACCTCTAGAAAGGAATACACTGGATTCAACAAGAACATCTTGCAACCCGGCCACACATGACTGACCACTCATTTCGCTTGAGTGTATCGAATGTATATCACCAACGGTAGGGATTAGCAACTGTTTCCCGAATGGGACAGTATCGACAATAGATTTTTAGAAATAAATGAAACTCTAGATCAAGTGATTATACACCCTACTTCGGAGCGACCGACTTAGCCATGCTGCCTGCCTGATTTCTGTCATTTACCGGATGTGAGGCTAGAAGCTACGCTTTATCATCACACCAGATTCACTTTGAATGCCACATCGTCAAATCCATCAAATCACCGATTTGATGTCCTCAACCATACATTATGTGTTAGCTAAAAGAAGTTTCCTTCTCCGCTTCCACTCTTGGTACGGTTGGAGCAATCAATATACGTAATCGTCTGGAAATACTCTGTCAGACATCCATCCATACAAGTCATCCAGGAATAGGATGAACCGAAGGCACTATTCAATACATCCATCTTAGACACTGTTATCTAAGACTTATACAATAGCCCTTGCACTTTACTCCGTCTTTAATTATCTTTGGCATATATGACTCGCAATGCTTATGCCAATACAGAGTGGTTCTTTGGATAATAATCCAACTGGTCTCCCCATATTAACAACGTTAAAATGGTCAAAACTTTGATAGTCGGTGAGTTAACTATCAAATGAAAAATAGGTGTGCAAACAACGATATTATTTCCAGATGGAAAATCTATCAATCAATCATCAATCATATATATATATATATATCTAAATATATATATATATACATATTTTCCTTTTTTCAATATTTGATTACGTTTCTGATTCTATTTGGAAAACATTTCCAAATCTTCTTTACTTGGATTTAAACAGATGTTTAAATTTACATCACGACAACAACTCAAACCACTATACTTATTTGCTAAATTCACTTAACCACTTTCACTTTCGAACCTTAACCATTTCTAAATTAAAATGCAGTCAATCAAGTTGGGGTATAGCTACCTCTCAGACCTTAACTGAACAACATTTCAAATCTCGAAATAGGATAAGTTCATCTTTTAACTCTTTAACACTTCCTTACCAAACTCTCGTTCGAATAAATCTCTATTTGATAACTCCTCCCTTCGAATAACTATACTTGATAATCTCTCTTACGAATAACTAGATTCGAAAACCTTTCTTCGAATAAACTAAATTCGATTAACTCTATTTATTTAACCCTAATCGATTAACTCTTTTTTACTTAACTCCTTACTTAACTCCTTTCGAATAACAAATTCGATAACTCTTTTCGATTAAACTATAATCGATAACTCCTTTCGAATAACTAATTCGATAACTCCTTTGTGTTTAACTCTATTCGAATAACTCTTATTTATTTAACTCTATTTGAATAACTAATTCGATTTTCTTACTTTCGAATACTTATATTCGATAATCTCTTTCTTCGAATAAATCTTATTCGATTTAACTCCTGTCGAATAACTAGATTCGATCAACTCACTTCGAATATTTCTGATTCGATTATCTCACTTCGAATATTTCTGATTCGATTCACTTCTTCGAAATAACTAAATTTGATTAACTCATTTCAACTCTATTTGAATAAACTAAATTCGATTAACTCCATTTGAATAACTCTAGTTCGATTTAACTCTATCGATTAACTCTAACTGGTTAACTCTAACTGTTTAACTCTAACTGGTTTAACTCTACAGTTTAACCTAACTGGTTTAACTCTATTTATTTTCTAAATGTTCCCATTTTAATTCTATTTGTAAGTTTTACAAATATCTCCTTTTCGATTTCATTTGTAAAGGTTTTACAAATATTCCTCTTTTGATTTCATTTGTAAAGTTTTTACAAATATTCCCTATCCAATCTCATTTGTAAATGGTTTACAAACCTTTCTCTTTCTATTTGTCTGACAAATATTTCCCCTTTATTTGTTTTTACAAATATCTTCCTTATCCTTGTTTTACAAATAATTTCCTTAATATTTGTTTTACAAACAATTTCCTTTTAATTCCTTTTAACAAATATTTATTTGACAAATAAATATTTCTTTTTATAAAATCTTTTGATTTTATAAATATTTCTTTTCAACATAACATTTGAAAATCTCCTTTACAACATTCCAGTATTTCTTATGGTATTTAACATACCATATAACAACGATAAATATCGTCCAAACACACATAATCAACAACAGATTTTATATCACATCATATATCACAATATATGAATCACAGTAAAATAAATGTTGAGGAATCCAGTTGGATTCCTCCAACCTGTTTCCCTGCATCACAGATGTTAAACAATATAGATAACATCTCTTTCGGTTCCATATGATATATTCTGTTAAACAGAATCAATATAGAAATTCAACTAACTGACTAGCAGTTCAATCAAACAGTCAACACACAGTCAATCAGCCAATATGTTACAGTTTTAAAAATACAACATGAAATTATAAACTATTCAGAGTTAGTGAGATTTACTCACTTTTGCAGTTCATTGTTAAAGAACAATAAACTGTTATTTGATTTGAATCAAACAGTTTAATTCGCCATAAATTCAAACGAGCACCAATCCACCTCCAGTCAGTTCCATGGTGTAGCCACCGTCCATACGATCCTATCGGATCTTGTTTCGCTGAAAACCGATATCGTATGATAAAGTTATCGTCATTACAAGTTATAAGTGTATTTAAATTAAATTAAAACATAAATTTTAACTTTAATTGGGCTTTCCCTTACCTTAAAATCCCAAATCTGTTTCTAATAACAAGGCCGACCAACAGCCTCCTTCCCAAACACAGAATCACGCTTCTAGGAAATCCAAACACCAAAAATGGCCGACGTTCTTGATTCCAACCTCCACCGTTCCTCCATGAACTTGCAAATCGAATACACCATTGAACTCCTCAAACCAATCTCCATCTTCCCCAAATTCGAAATTAGAAAACTGCCTCCTCCCTGTACATTCATCCCAACGCTGACCAACGTTTGACCATCTACCACCACACCATCTACCCCTCAACCGCTCTCACAGACCTCACCAAATGATCCAGCGTCTCACTCCCTACCCGAACGCCACCCCTACCCGAAACTCGACGTCTTCCCTCACATATCGACATGCTTCCTCCTCCTCGAAATTATACTGTCGCGGTTCACCAATGACTGCCGCAGTCCGTCCAACCCATCTTGCTACTTGCGCCTTTCCATGCTGAACTCCACCGCACCTTGATTCTCCCTCCAGCCTCCTCGTCGTGAAGTCGGCCTCTGCCCTAACGCAGCCTGTAGAAAATGTCGATCTCCAAAAATGTGTCGCACTCCAAACAAAGACAACAGTAGTAAGGCATCCGAGCACAGGAGTACAATGGATCCAAACTCACTCAATTTTTTTTAGTATTTGATTTTATAAAGCTAGTTGAGGAATTAACTTTTGTGGCGGCCTCTTTTATTGTTTACATAAGAATAGGGTTTTAGGTCTTAAGGGATGTTAGGTGTGGTATTATAAGGGGTTTAGATATTTTCACATTGATGATTGCATTGATTTATAACCACCCATTTACTCCGGTCGCCTTTTAAAAATTCCTATGATCACCCATGATACCCAAAAATCATGAAAATTTACATGCAGCTAGAGTTCGACATTACGGTCCCAACAAAACTGGTTTCGTCAAATTCCGACTCTGTTTGCTCACATAGCATATTTTGAAAGGTCAATTTATCGATTGTTTTTCACTTTAAAAATCGGTACGGCCACATACTGACTTCAAAAATCACGAAAATTGAAATCTAACAATAATTTCATGTTGCGGATCCAACAAAATTGGTTTCGTCGAATTCTGAGGTCGTTTGCAAAACTGGCTATTTTTAAAGCTCAAGATGACCCATTTAAATATATAAATATATTTAAATATAATTAAATAAAATATAAATAAATTTATATTATCGTATATACTCACAGTGGAATACCATACAACTCTAGAATATTCCTATATGAATTTCTAACTCGATATTCACTTCTGGGTCAACCCGATATTCGATTTATATTGAAATTCCTTTTTAAAATAAAAATAATTCCTTTATAAATTATAAAGGAATTCCACAGCGACTTTTCTAAAATTTGATTTGGACATAAATCAAAATCTACATGACGAAATCCCGATTTTTCTCTTTCACTAGAAAGATATACTCCACCAGCTCCACACGTTTATTGTTTCACAGAAATCCGGCTTAAAACGAATCATGTACATTCGGTTGAAGTTCGATTCGCCAATTTACGAACTGCAGCGCCATTTCAAGCTCGATTATAATTATATTATAATTATACGTTCAAACTGCCGTTATTTAAATATATTCGTTATTCAAATTCAATTCCAAGCTGAATTAAATATCACAGATGATCTGGTTCACACCATATCGTCATTTCAGCCAATTCTGATTATTTCAGAATTAAATATATTATTTAATTTATTATTTTTAAATTAAATATTCACCATTATTTAATTAAACCACCATTTAATTCACTATATAACTATTTATATAATTAAATAAATAAATTATAATACCTCTGCAAATGCGGGTCATTACACAGGAGTTCCTAAACAAATTCGTCGTAGTCTTCATTGATGATATTTTGATCTTCTCCAAGAGTGAAGAGAAGCATGCCTTGCATTTGGGAGAAGTTTTGAAAACTCTCTGTGACCATCAGCTAAAAGCAAAGTTCTCCAAATGACATTCCTAGAGAAAGGAGGTGAGACTCTTGGGGCATGTAGTCTTCAAGGAAGAGATAGATGGAGATCCCGCGAAGGTGGTTGCAATACAAGATTGGTAGATTCCTTAAAATGCAACTAAGGTGAGAAGCTTTCTTGGGTTGGCAGGTTATTATAGGAAGTTCATTTAAGGACTTTGCAAAGATATCATCCCCTCTCACCAGGCTGACAAAGAAGAATTTGGCATTTTCATAGGACATAGACTGTGGCGTTGCTTTCCAACGGCTGAAGAAGGCTCTGACAACAACCCTAGTCTTGACTTTGCCCGATGGGAGTAAAGTGTTTACTGTTTGCACTAATGTGTGCGATACAGGGCTTGGTGTGGTTCTGATGCAAGAAGGGAAGTAATATGTTATGGGGGTAGACATTTGAGAGTTCATGAGAAGAATTACCCCACCCATGATCTAGAGCTAGCTGCTATAGTATTTGCATTAAAGATGTGGCATCATTATTTACTTGGGGAAAGTTCGAGTTATACACCAATCATAAATCTCTCAAGTATCTATTCTCACAGAAGGATCTAAACCTAAGGCAACAATGATGGATGGAGTTCTTATCTTTATATGATTTCGAGATTGCTTATACCCTTGGCAAGGGAAATGTGGTGGCAGACGCACTAAGTAGGCAGAGAGTGGCTCTGAATCCTCTGTTTGTGGAAAGAAAGAACTTAGAGTTCATATCAGCTTTTGATTTTAGACCCTCCATCGAGGTTTTGCCTGATTTATTTGCATCCATAGAAATAGAACCGACTCTTGTGGATCAGATAGGAGCTTCGCAACAAGGTAACCCACGGATTCTAGACATTATGGATAAGCTCAAAAAAGGGGAGACTTCTAGTCACCTCAGCAGATATGCCATAGATGAAAAGGGGTGGTTGCGACGAGATGGAAGGCTTTGTGTTCCTCGAACTGGAAGCTTGATAAAGGCAATCCTAGAAGAAGCCCACCATTCTAAGATGACCATTCATCCAGGCGGTGACAAAATGTACAGAGACATGAAGATGGTTTTATTTTGGGTTGGGATGAAGAAGGACGTGGCCGAATTTGTTTCTCAGTGTTTAGTTTGCCAGCAGGTCAAAGCTGAGCAAAACAAGCCTGGTGGATTACTTCATCCGTTGGAGGTTCTGTAGTGGAAATGGGAGAGCGTCTCTATGGATTTCATAGATGGTTTGCCTAGATAATACCAGTATTTGGGTGATAGTGGACAGACTCACTAAGAGCGCTCACTTTATTCCTGTTAAAAGTAAGAGGACGGCATCATGGTCGGCAGCAATTTATGTTCGTGAGATAGTTCGTCTCCACGGAGTTCCTTCCAGCATCTTGAACGATCGTGACCCCATCTTTACCAGCGAATTTTGGAGGAGCTTGCAAGAAGCATTAGGTACATAGTTGTGTTTGAGCATCGCTTATCATCCTCAAACCGATGCGCAGACAGAGAGGGTGAACATAATTCTAGAAGATCTTTTAAGGCTGTGTATCCTTGACTTCGGAGGGACTTGGGAAGAGTATCTTCCTTTAGTAGAGTTTGCCTATAATAACAGCTATCAGGCTAGCATCGGTATGGCACCCTTCGAAGCATTGTATGGACGACCCTGTAGATTGCCAACTTATTGGTGGGAATCTCCAGAAAATTATTTCTTGGACCAGATATGGTTAGGGAAACATTCGAAAAGATTGACCTTATTCGATGGCGGATGAAGACAGCTCAAGATAGGCAGAAGTCCTATGCAGACAAGAGAGGAACTGACATCGAATTTGAAGTGGGAGACTTAGTTTTTATCAAAGTATCACCTTTGAGGAATGTCGTTCTCTTCGGATCGGTAGGGAAGTTGGCACCTAGGTTTGTGGAACCATTTCCCATAACCGAGAGGATTGGCCAGATGGCCTACAGAGTAAAGTTCCCAGAAAATTTATGCGGTGTTCTTGACTTTTTCCATGTTTCTCATCTGCGAAAGTACTTATATGACATTGCGGAATTTGTTGAGTCGAGCATGTTGGAAGAAGTCGAAGTGGAACGGGAGGCGACAGTCAGATGAGTCCCCACCCGTATTCTTGGGTAATAGGTTAAGAAGCTGCGCGATAAAGAAATGAAGTTGCTAAAGGTTTAATGGGGAGATAACCCAGAAGATGCACTTGGGAGACCGAAGACAAGATTCATGCTTCGTACCCTTTTCTTTTCGAGGGTATGTTGTTAACTCCTTTCCTAAGTTTTATCAGTGCTTGTTTCTGTCAATAGAATATATCTTATCCATCGTATTTTTGGCCTTTAGATAGGAATCCTATGGATGTAAACATGTGTTTAAAACATGTTATGTTTAATGGATGCAAGTGGATGCAAGTGTTTGCTAGTGGTTGCATGTGGACACATGTACACACATTAGGCACTAAGATCGACTCGATCACTTTCATATTGCATATGGATGTGTGTGCATTTTCTTTTCTTTTATGAATGAAAATGGATGAACTGGCATATGGATGTCGCATTTGGATGAATGGGTGTGCACACATATAGAACTTATATGAAACAATAGGTTTATTTGCATACATATTGGACTCATGGCACTAACATACATTGCATTAAGGAGGTCAACTGAATCAGTAGACCGCCTGATCTTCGCATTAGTGTTGGGACATATACAAACACCTTTGCATATATTCAAATAAGCATTAGAAATCTTTAAGGATAAAGGATGCCAGTGATTGGTGGATGAGTAGATGGATGATGGATGGTAGGATATGCACTCTTCTCAACTTAGAGATTTCGGGGACGAAATCCTTTGAGTAAGGCAGAATGTAACACCCGGAATTTTTAACAACGTTAAAGAGAATAAATTAAATAATAATTAATTTAATGTTCACAATTAGAGAAAACGGACTGCACCGTCCGTCTCGAAATTCTGGTCAAGATAGACACTTGGTTTGCGTAAAAGGACACCATATGAAAAAGTATGAGAGTTTTAAGTTTGCATACACATAGAAATATTTTATATATACACATAAGTCAGAGGTGGGACAGAATCCTATCCAGAGGATTCAAATTCAAAAAATTCCTCTGAGCGGCAAAATTCCCGCTCTATGGGGTCGACCCCCCTAGAGGGGTGTCGACTTAGGGGTCGGCCACCCTGAAGGGGTGTCGACCTAGGGGTTGACCCACCCACAGGGGTGTCGACACCCCTAGGGCTGAGGTAGCACTCTGTTTCAAGGGGTCTGGAAACTATATATATGTCATATTTCTCATATTTTCTTCATTGGAAGCCATGGAGTCCATATGTTGCTGGAGTGCGAACTAAACTGTTTCTACAACAACATACTCTACAAATCCAATTCAGAAATTCTAGACCTGTTCTTCCTAAATTCTCTAAACTTAGCGCTGTGTGTTTCTAGATTACTTTTAGGTTTAGATAAATAAAAGTATGCTTTGATAGACAATGAATTGGATATGTTGTAATAATATGAAATTCTATCCTATGTCATGATAGATCTAATTTCCTAGATCTAATATAATTGTGGTGATTCAATTATGATGTTTATATGGATCTGGACTTGTAACCATGGAACTACATCTATTAATTTGGAGAAATGTGACATTACTTGGATATAGACCTTTATGTTAATCACCTTTCACCTGTTATATTGTGATACATTGATATATGTTGTAAACTTGACATGTGAATCTACCTTTTGATTTAACATGTTGCTATGTCACCCTAATTATGCTAGATCTAGGTAATTGGATGCCTAATGTTAAATCTAGATCTTATTAAAAATCATAGTGATTGTCACAAGTTACTAGTTTGATGCCCACTTTCTGATGATGCTAATCACATGTCCATTCACTTTGTTATTATGCCAGTTTATGTTCATGTTTATGCCAAGACATGTTGAAACTATCACCCTTGTCATATTCCCTTTCTATTATTATAGCTCGGCTACTTTATAGCCTAGATGCCGCCAAAATACGTACGAATATGTTACAGAGAAAACGAGGAAAAGGGGATTATAATTGGCATGATTTATGTAATGTTTAATAGGAAATGGGACATGTAATTCAAATGGGGAAAACATAGAAATAGTTGCCTATAATGACATAGGAAGATTTAGATTAATTTGGAACGTTTAGTAATTTACAATTAGGAATTGCAAATTGTACTTATGACACGAGGTTAGGTTACATTAGTGGTGGAAGTCTGCCCGGAACCGACCGGCATATCCAGTAGCCACTAATGTTGAACCTAATGTGGGAGGTCTAAGTACGCAAATACGAATCGGGCTAAGACACGAGGTTAGGCCCAACTGTGGAATTATATTGCCCGGACCTGACCGACATATCCAGCATCCACACATTGTAGGCCTAATGTGGAAGGTCTAGCCCATTATAACCATAATTGGACATGGTAAGGAAATAGACTACTTAACCTAATTTAATATGACTATGGACTTAAGTTAGGGTTAAGTAAAATTGGATGGGTAGTGGTGGGTTAAGTAAATTAGAGGGGGTGGGTAATATGTATATATAGGCCCACGAACTTAACCCAATAAGGTTATGTAATTAAAGACACCTAGTGGTATACATAACCAGTAGATAATGTAATAGGGTTATGTAATTAAAGACACCTAGTGTTATACATAACCAATAGATAATGTAATGAAGTTATGTAATTAAAGACACCCTTTAGGGTAAGCATAACGAGTACAGGACTATGTAATTAAAGACATCTAAGGGTATACATAGTCAGTGGAAAATCTAGCGGGGGATACAAGACAAGGGGGAGAGCTTGTATCATATTGTATGGGACCCATTTTAGTCAGTAACCTGGAGTTGGTATCAAGTAAAGACCTCCACAATAGGCAGAGAAGGGGCATGCTTACTGATTGATTGTAAGAGATCCAAACAAGGTGGATGGTCTGGGTGGCGCAAACCGACCGGGGACATGTGCGTGCATGGGCTGGGCAGAGTGGGCTAAGATGACCGTGACACCAGTAGATATGGTTGTGCACACCATGGGTTGCCACTTTAGGAAGTTATACCTCCTACTGTGGGGCCAGCACAAGATATCTACAGGGTAGGGAGTTGATCAATTAGGGTAGTGTTAGGGTATACTTGGACGTATGACCTAAACCTACCAACTTATAATGGAAGGGATCATCTCATTTCAATTATACTAGTAATAGTGCAGCACATACACCTTAACTTGCTTACGTTGTCACACCTGCCATTTATGTAGTGATCTCTCTCTTATCCACTTTGTATGCCTATCATGTTGCTTTTAATTATCTACTGGCTAAAAGTAACTAGACTCGCCAGACTTTATGTCTGACCCTGTTGTTTCTCCTTCTTTCTTCCGTTCCCGTCCCTGCTGGTTCTCAGGAAGGAAACACTTAGTCTTAATCAGGAATCAGATATCATCTTGCTAGGAGCTACTGCTGAAATATGACTCAAGTTCTTGTCTCTACTATAGCTTAACTCTTTTTATGGGGAATGATGCTTTTTATTTACTTATGTACTCTGATGGTGCAAGACAGAAGTTATTTTGTTGTAATGGTTTTTGTGACTTATGAATTTGTGGACCAAGGTATTATGACTTATCTTTAAAATAAAAGTTTAAATTTTCCGTTGCTGCCTTATTTATATCTGTCTTGTAATTATTCTGTGTTTGTTTACCTATAGCACTTCACGAAACTTAATGCATTCCCTTAGTAAGTGACATTAACAGACATGGGGTGTCACAATATATCTCTCGCTTTTTCATCCAGACACGGATAACGTATATGCCTAAGTTGCTCTTCCCAAATTCCATCATCTAGGAATCTCAAGCAAAGTGTATCTCACGGCTTTCGTTCGGACACGGACCTCCAAGTACAAAATCGCGGAGCACGTATATATTTCGGTTTTTCATCCAGAAACGGATACCGTATATGCCTAGGTTGCTCACCCTAAATCGCACACACCCTTATTTTAGTCATGGGTTACTCGAATCCATGAAAAATATCAAATCATTTCATATCCTGAAGTCATAAATTATTTCACAACAATAATTCACAAATACTTTTAATTATAGTATTGTTGTCTTTCAAACATTTCTAATATCGGGATTCATGTCGTCGAAATTTTCTTAGTTCATAAATCAATTTATAAACTATTCATCATATCCAAAATGATTTGGAAAACAATTTCGAACAATTGAAACATATAATACAACTTATGCTTTATATTTCGAAATTAGTGATCTTATTCAAACATTTCAAGCCTTTTAAATTATCTAAATCAAGGAATTTAAGATTCATTACATATCATATCAAGCTTTATGAAGATAAACTTCAAATTATCTCGAAATATCCTTTCCACAATTATACATAAGTTGATATCCTCTAAGAAATACATATTTCCATAAATTTTCCTTTCAATTCTTGGAAATCACATTAGATCGATACGTTTTTCTTGTCGTCTATTCAAATCAAGTATGCCTTTTAAATTTTAAAAGCTTAGGAAAATCGTTTATAATCCATACTACTGATGTTAATCTTTCTTTAAATCGAATTTCATTTCAAACAGTTTCGAACCTTTTTAAGATTACCAAATAAATTTCACATTCACATAATATAAATTTTCAAGGGTTTTAAATTAATATCTTTGAAATTACTTATAATTCAGATAGTCAAATAACCTTTTCTTTCAACTTCATTAAAATCTCTTTCTCAAAATATAGGACTTTATTATTTTCTCTCAAAATTTCAATTATTAAATCTTGTTGAACGGGCTACATTATTTGATTAGTTGGAAAACTTCTTGAAACACTTCTTATTCCAAAAATACCATCACGCTTCCTCTGCGCACTCTACTTATGCGTATACATATTCAAAATAGTATTGGTAAAATGTTCCAAAACATTGATTTCAAAATTTTCGGAACCAAATTCTCAAGATTAATATTTCAAAAAATCAAATTTCCTTACATAAACTGGATTCAATATTTCAATATTTCCAATTACTATAGAAAGCTCATAAAGTCTTGGATAAAATCAAGTTATGTAGTTTGATTTCAATCTTGGTTTCTTTCGGCACACAACATAGAAGGGGTATACATACATGGATCAAATCAAATTCCATGTGCTCAAAATAGAAGTTCACATCAAACGAGTATCAAGGGGTATGACAACTTAAATCAAAATGCTTGGCCGAACTCATAAAATAAAAGGTACGGAAGTCATTTCTCACGAGCGGACGGTTCGAATTTAAATGATTATCCTAGACCAAGATGGGAAATTCAAATGCACATAAGGGTACAAATTTCGGCAGTTCAATCATAGGACACTCGATTTTTTCATTAATTTCCCTCTTGAATAAGCCTTACTTCACAACTTCATTTACTTTATATCATATAAGTGATTACTTATCAAGTAGTTTCCGTTCATTTCATAAAGTTTAATAGTATTCTCCCCCACTTAGACCTTTATTGTGATTTGATTGCTACTGTCAAAATTTGAAATGTGGGGTAATATTTTCATCATATAATAAAAATGCTATATATATTTTTCTCAATAAATAAACTCCCTCTCATGCTTTTCAAAATTCATATTAAATGTCCAAATCATGTTTCCAACATGTCATTCTTATATATTTTCCTTATATAAGCTTTCGTCCAATAATAATTTTCTACCAAAACAACCATTTCCGAATCAATTGCTCCCTTATGTTCATTGTTGTCAAAAAAATTCCCCATCTTAACTTCCTTGAAATTTTATTTCAATCTGATAATCATTTGGATTTACAAATCGATTTGTTTTTCAATTTCGTTTCAGTTTAACTTTATTCAAATATTCCCCTTTTTCCATTTGCAAATCAACCTTTTTAAATTTCTAATTTGATTTGGATTTATACGTCGTGCGTGTCGCTTTTCACTCAAGTCTTCATATTAAATTTCTTGGACCAAATTTGCTTGAATCAATTGCATACCTTTCTAAAATAATTTGAGAAAAATAGTATGATTAAAATAGCACTAAGTTAGAATAAAAAAGCTTCACCAATTATAAACTGGACAAAATAGTTAGATATATGGTAATTTAGGTAAAATAATTTAAGTAAAATAGTAAAATTAAATATATATTTTGATATAACATAAGCAAATACAATAGTTTACAAAGAAATTAATTTGAGTTGAAATAAATAGGTTAAATGAGATCAAAAGTACAAATTGTTAAATATAACTAATTTGGTCCAAATAGAACGTTAAATATAAATACAAAAGAGTTTAAGCAAAAAAAAGAATATAAAAGTTTAATAAACCAATTTATTAAAATAATATGTTCAAATAAATTGATTTAATATAAATAATTTAGAAAAGTAGAAAAACAAAGCATACATACAAAATAAATAATTTTGGTAAAATAGTTTAAGTAGAACAATAGTATTTAGCTTGTAACAATTGGCAAAATAAGAATACTTTCAAACCAATAAAAATAGAGTATATTATAAGTAATATATTACCAAATTTAAATCCGATCCGAGTCAGATTCAATACCGATTCAGCTTATGTTTCAACCATCGTTCCTCAAACGAGTATCGTCAACTTTGCTTCATCAAATTTCAAGATTTTTTGGAAAATCTGTACTCGTCTTTGATTTTTCAACAAAATCTCTTTCACTTGAAAGATTTCATTCACTTAGAAAACCCATTTCATTTATTTTTCGATGCTTCAAATGACTCGTTGATGGATTATTTCTTCTTCTTCTTTTTTTGGGAAAAATCCTTTTCGTAAAGCTATTAAGTGGGAATTCAAAACGGGGCTTTTATTTTCTATGAAAATTCTGAACACTCAACGATTTATTTCGGAAATATTTAGCGCAAAAACTTCTATTTCGAAAATACTTCCTTTGAAATTTTTATTTCAAAATAGTTTATTTTTTGAATTCCGCTGATATTAGCATCAATTCTTCTCATTCTAAGGTATTTCTACCTTATCTCTATTGAGTTTTTTAAACCGAGTAAGCCAAACTTTGTATGAACCAAAGCTCTGATACCAACTGTAACGATCTGGCATTTTTCCCGTTCCAAATGGGTATTTAAACCAACTCGAAATGTCCAAAATGACAGATTGTTATTGGCTTACTCGGTTTAAACAGAATCAATACAAAATCACTAAGTACAATAATTTGTAGTGAAATAAAATTTCTCGTAAATATCAAAGTTTTACAAATTTGTACAGCGGAAGAAAAATAAAATATGTATACTTGAACTTTTTCAAAATAAATTTACTGTTTGTCGAGCCTAACGCACGCGAGCGTCTCCACATGCTTCTCCACTTTGTTGCGAGCTGAAATCTCTAGACCTTGAACACTTAGGGCCTGACCCGAGCGTCCCATGCAAAATACACAAAACACCCGAGTCAGGACTAAACTTATTTCAAGTTAGCAAACTTTGATTAACACTAAATATAATTAGTTTAATTCCATTAATTCAAGTATCTATGAACTGCCAAAATTCTAACCCAAGCGGATCGAATTAAATAAGATGGGTAGCAGCACATGAAGATTTATGATGCATTAAGGTCACGCAAATCATCAACTCAAGTATTCAAGGAACATAAGAATTCTGGCAAACATAATTCCATGATGTTGTGAATGATATTGTGTAAATAAAGGCATGGCATTATTTCAATCTCACTATTTTTCGAATATATTTTTAATGCCAAAGTTCATAGAATAAACAGTAATGATTAAAGAACATGCAAATTTCAGTTCTTAGTATATGCAAGACAACCTATATTTAGGTTTCACCAAGGCAACTGCGTGTTTCAGGTTTCCATAGTAAGGATGCATGTGTTCAGATTTACACTGGATGAGAGTATGAGAACCCATAGGCTACCATATATGTAGGTGAAGAAATTTAACATTTTCATGTAAATAAAATTTGTGCAATGTAACAAGCAGTTTGAGATCAAAGCAGGGTTCAGATATGTTATATGATCAACATGCAATTAAGATTTTCCAAACAAGGCATCAAACTATAGCATGTTTCAAGATATACCCAATGACGTAAACATGTATCCTTATTATAATGACAGTCTAAGTATCAGTACATTAGCGGGATGCTCAGCGGTTTTAGGTGTTCAATATTATGTAGTAAATTCACTAACCTGTTGACCATACCGTATCAAAGGTACAACAGGATCTATGGGTACATATATACATTATGGGTGCAAATCATTTATTAAGTAGCCTAAGGTGCAAAGGAACAACAGCTCAAAATGGTGACCCGGTTTAAACCAGTGGGACCTACGCAATACCAAATGGCTGCGCAATATGAAACCGAGATAAAATGAAAATGCAGCATCACAAGTGAGCAGGATAGCGAACCGATAGTTTAAAGCCCCAGACATGGAATCATGGCCACCGAAAATACACAGGTTATTATAAAGCATGCAGCTAAGTTTCTAATCGAGTGTTAAACGGCTATATTGGTATAAATGTGACTTAAATTTTCCTGCTATGATTTCTTTCCCTTCATGCAATGAGACACTTCAACTATTTTAGATTATGTAGAATATTTTAACGGTTCATCTCATTTCGTAAGTTCAATAGCATAAGGTATATATTTTAAAATCATTACATGGTTCCTTGAATGAACACTAACGCATGCAGCAAAATAAGAGGATGGTTTCAGTATAGTAAGAAAGACAGGGTAGCTTAAATGTCATGCACCAAAACCTATTAACACAAGTATGTACAACCATATGTATGCATAAGTAGTAAAATATGGTGACAAGGCGGTTCACAGCAACACAAAAATGTAAAACCCAACAACTAACATGACGGAATATGGAAGCAAACATCCTAAACTAATCATGTTTAGCGAAACCGAAGTGGGAAGAGTTGAAACAAATTTAATCGTAAGCTATACTTACCTATGCTTGTGATGACAGACAGCAAAGGGGAGCATGGTGGCAGCGAGCAGCGCTGACACCGGAGAACAGTGGTGACGTTGCTATGCTGAGCAGAGCTGGAGTGGCGATGCTACTACCAATTGTTTCCTCTTTCTTGCTTTATCTCATGGGTCCATGTTTAGCGCGAGGGTATCAAGTTCAGGGTGGCAAAATTTTTGCGGAAACGGTGATGATCAGTGAAAGAGGAATGACACGGTGCTCCGGTCGTCTCGCCTTGATTTCGACGGAGCGAGGGGGTTGGGCTGAAAAAGTTGGGAATAAGTTTTCCCCTGGAAGATATTGCTACTATGAACAGTGGTGAACTGACACGGTGAAGCTGGGTTCGAGAAGGGGAAACCGCGGCTGAGTGTTGGCTGTAAGATGGTGGAGGTTGCGGTGTGCAGAGGAGACGATGGGCGTAGCTATGGAAAAACTCGGAGGCCATAGAAACGATTTGGCAAGGTCGATTAAGTTAGGGGAATCTTAATTTAGGAGAAAGTGGAAGAATGAATCAGCTGTTGAAAAAATGGAGAGGGGCGAATTATTTTGTGTAGAGCACGATAGAGAGGGGTACACATTTATAAAATGGGAAAGGGGGCAAGAATAGTGGAGATGAGAACACGTGGTACCGATTCATATTACTGTAAATATTTTATTTTTGGCACAGCCTTGGATTCTCTGAACATAGGAGATTTCAAAATCTTGGTGCACTGTTCCTCAAATCTTATACTGATATGGTGAGATTTTAAATTAGATTTTATTTTTGGATATGGGTTTGAATGGTCAACTGAGCAAGGAAAGGGGTTGAACGCAATATTAGGATGAAGTGAACAATGTCTTTTATTTCAACGAATTTTTAAAATTTCAACCTATTAACGGTTTATTCAATCAACTAACGATTTTAAAATATTCAACTATATTTAAAATAATTTGATTTCAGTTCTCAAATTAAAATCATTTAAATAAAATCCAATTTTGTTGTAATTGTATTCGTTTTACATATACGTTCATAATTGAAACAAATCATGGAAATATTTTCCAATCTAGATATACAAATTGGTTAAGTAAGACACGAGTTAAAAGACTATAAATTATTAAATGCGAATCATTTAGTCAAAATAGAATTTTATGTAAAGAATATATTTTATAAATGCTAACACAAAATTTTTGCATCTTAGCAAGTTCAAGTAAAATGATTAAATAAAAAACGATTTAGAAAATCTATTTTAAGGTAAGGCAGTAAAATAAAATAAATACTTCTAGTATAAAGTAAACAAGTCGAAATAAATATAATAAGAATATAAGCCAAAGAAAGTAAAAATACCGTAATCATTAAAGTAAATAATTAAATCCAAAAGTAGAATATTATAAATACAAAAGAGCTAGAATACAATGAAGAACACAATATATATAAAAGCTAAATGCAAAAAAAACCGTGGACAGATTAACTTAAATTGAAACTTCAAATTTTTGCAACCATTTACATTAAAAGAATACATGGCTACAAGCACAAATTTGTTAATAATGTCAAACCGTTTATAAATTTGCAAAAGGATTCAATCAGAGGTATGCTCAAATTACATTCAAATAGATAAATTCCAAATCCAAATATCTACTTCAACATTAAAACTGAATTCAAAATTAAGTATTCTAATAATTTAAATTATCTAACAAATGTACAAATATTCATATAAAATTTTCAATCCACAAAAGTATTTTCTTTATAAGTTTATTTATATACGTTCTAAACAAAATATTTAGTCTAAATTTAAATAAAAATCCAAATATAAATATATTCAACTATAAATAAAATTTCAAATTCTATATTGAACCCCACTATAATTATTTATTTTAATGACAAATGTATATATTTAAATATTGAAAATTCTGGGTCGTTACACTAGGTCGACCCATTGGTTGACCCTAGGGTCGACCCAGTGGTAGATGGGTCGATCCATAATAGATTTAGCCGAATTCTAAGCTCTGCACGTGGATGATTTTGTGTTTCTGTTCATCCCAAATCAGCATGACATGTACGGTTCAGACTTATAACCTAGATCTAAAGGTTGGTGTTGATTATGTAACTCTATATATAGATAGCCTTCTCCATAGCCAATTCACACAAATTCTTCACCTCCTACTCTGCCTCTAAATTATTTTGAAATATATATGCATATAATGGGGGATTTTTGCTAGAGATTGGATTAAACAGAAGCAACGTCAATCAAGACTTGCATACAACTTAGATCTGATTTAGATTGGAATTGTTGTGGCCTTGTGCATGTTTATCTTTACTAAGACTCGCTGTGAGTTACAGTTATTTACAGATCTGGTTTCTTTGGCCTTGAACATGACAGTTAAATGAAACTGGCTAGAATTTACAATAAAATAAATATACCTGATTCACTATTATCAGCTATGCCATTGTAATCTATTATATGTATGTTAGTTAAACAGACTATACATATGCTGTAATGTTGCAAGTCATATATGCCTGCGATGTTTTAAACAAATAATATATGTTTGTGATGTTTAAATAAGTTATATATGTTTGTGATGTTTAAACAAGTTATATACAAGCCTGTAATGTTAATTAAACAAGTTATATACATCCCTGTAATGTTAATTAGACAAGTTATTCTTGTGATGTTGGGTATATAACAAGTAAAATGTATCTATCTTCCTTTTCCTATTTTCTATATTTTTTTCTAGTCTTATATGTCTATCTGGTTCTACCCCTTCTCCCTCTATTTCCTTTTTATTTTACGCCAAGCCTAGGTCTTTGGAAGCCTAGGCTATACCCAAACTGGGTATACGTATAATTGGGGACAATAATGAATGACATAAAAAGGGAAGTTAGGCATATTGATTAAGTGGGAATGATTGAATATACACATGTTAGGCTTGTAGCAATGTGTACACCCTATAAACTGGTAAAATTGTGTATGTTATAAATTGGGAAAAAATGATAACTATACATAGGTAGACTTGTTATAGACACTTGTTGTAAATAGACCTTATGCATGAACCCATAACTTGGGAATGTAGTTAATAAATAGTATGCATAAGAAATAGACATGTTAACTTTGACTTAAAAGGACATTAAGTAAAGGATATGTTAAGAATAGGGTTTTATACACCTGACATTACAACCATACTTATTAATAAAACCTGAACATATTTAGTTGAATATAATTATTAATAAGCAAAGAGGTCCCTCATCTGCTATGGTATAGGGTTTTGAGGACTCTTAAATCCTTGTTACTTAGGGACACAATCTTAGAGGGGTTTGGCTTGTGTTAGTCTGTTGTTTGGAGCCCATATCAGTAAGAATCCCTGTAGTATCTTATTTGGGGATCCAGCACTAGGTAGGGGCCAGGGCACGCTTTACTGAACTTGATAATAAGAGTTTCAAGGGTTTTGGGGTTGTTAAGGGCGCGTTTCTGATGGAATCATGAGTGTGCATGGATCCGGCTAAACACCTACGGATATTGTTGTGTTCCATAAGTCGCTAAGTTAGGGAGTGATACACCCTACTGCCAGGGCTGACACGGGATATTCGGGTAATAGGGAGCCAATCGCTTGGGTAGTAAATAGGGCACACCTAATCCTGCTATTATGTAATTAGGTTAACACCTAATCCTGTTATGTAATTAGGGTACGCCTAATCCTGCTGTTATTCCTGTAATGCATAATCCTGTTGAACTTGTATACTAGTATTGGTGCAGACTTGGACTTGAAACATGGAACATGTATGTTTATACATATATGTTTAGACATTTACCCATTTTAGGATATGAATGTGAAACATTTTCCGACCATAAGTTTGTTTCTGTTATTCTGTTTAGATTACCTATTGTAAAACTATACCTTTTTACCCAGTGTTATTTTCTTGTCTTGTCATTTCTAATTCATGCATATTTGTAAATCACCGGAACTCGCCAGACTTTATGTCTGACCTTTTTCTTTCTCCTCTTTCTTGCTTCCCCCCCTCAGGTTCTCAGGGTGGTGGTACTCAACATTGCCTAGGATATTGCTTCAACTTGGACTTGGCTCAAAATGTATCGCTTTAATCTGCTTTCAACTTTAGTTTGGCTTATTCTATGGGACAATACTTTATGTACTTTGGTTTTTTATTTTCTGTATTGGCTTGAAAGACAGATTTGAAACAGTTTGTTGGTTGTAACTGATTTTAACATATTTATGATACTATGCTTTACTTCTATTATAATAAAGTTCAAAATTTTACAGCTAGTTATTTTATCTGTCTTGTGTATTCTCGGTAATGATTAGCTATTGTGTTTCACAGAACTTAACGCATTCTCTTATGAGTGACGTTAGCAGACACGGGGTGTCACATTTGGTATTAGAGCTGAAGGTTACAAGATCAGAGTAAAAGTTTTAAAATGTTTTCAAAACCGTTTTCAGAAAGCAAAGTATTTTCAAGCAAAAATATGTTTTTAAAAACATATCCCGCAAGTCATAGCTAATAATCTCTTGATCTCTTGTTGAATCCTTTTTCCTTTCTTTTTAGCATGTCTGGGGAATCCAACCTTTCCAAGGGAGTTCAAATACCGGCTTGGTTCTGTAGATATCTTGAGGCTACAACGCCTGTCGGAGACCAAGGAGATGCCCCTCCCCCAGATGTAGTCGTTGTTCCTCCACCTTCGCGAGTAGATAATTTCTCTAAGATATGCAAGGGCTTCTGTGCTATAGGACGAAAAACATTCTGTGGAATGGAAAGCTTTGTTGAAGCACGGAACTAGCTACGAGAGATAGAGAACTTGTTTGGACTTTTTGAGGTCAACGACCAAGAAAAATATAACTGGTTGCATGGCAACTTAAAGATAAGGCCTCCTACTGGTGGGAAGTAACATAAGTTGGACAACCAGCAGTGACATGGGATGATTTCAGGCAAAGGTCTGAGATGAAATTCTTACCTCGGGCCGAGGAGGGACTCCAAACGGAAAGGTTCTTGGCTTTGAAGCAAGAAGACATGCCGATTAAGGAGTATGTGAATAAGTTTAACCAATTAGCGAGGTTTGGACTAGAGTTGGTGAATACGCCCCACAAGAAGGCACTTAGGTTTGCGAGAGGATTGAATGAACCTCTCCATGTACTTTCTTTGTCTCACATACAGATGGGGGTAATTTTGAAAGGCTAGTTGATATAGCGTGTATGCAAGAAGATGGCAAGGAAGAAAAGAAAGAGACCAAGACTGAGGAGACCCAAGCTAAGGGTGAAAAGAAGAAATGATGTCCTAAGAAAGAAAGCAACAAAAGGAAGGTGGAAAACACGATAAAAGCCCAAATCAAAAAGGAGGTAAAGCGTCATGGTTGCGGTGGAATGGGTCATTTTGTAAAATATTGCAGTAAGAAAAAAGGAGCTTGCTTTAATTGTGGATAGATGGGACACTTCACCAAGAAATTCCCTAATAAGCAAGGGCAAGGGGAAGGAACTTCTAGACAAGTGCATGATTTGGAAGCAAGAAGACCTAATCGTGGTAGCAAAGTCACAGTCAAAGATTTTATTTTCCTTTTTGACTATCCTGTTCGGGCAATGTTTGATTCTGGTGCTTCACACTCATTTATATTCAGTTCTTTAGTAGATAGTCTGTACCTATACACTAGTTTATTCACTGAACCTGTAATAGTCTCAAACCCCATAGGAGGATTGACTCATTTATCTATGATGTGTAGGGTTTGAGAATTTCTATCTTGGGAATCGAATTTGAATGCGATACATATATACATGGCTTTATGGGCTGTGGTTTGATTCTAGGCATGGATTGACTAGCCATGTATGGTGCCATTCTTGATTGTGAAAAGAGAGTGGTTAGACTTCTTTCCTGTCATGGTAGGACTCCCGAAATTTCTTGCGACCCATGGGGGTCGGTAATACTCAGCTTTATAGAATCACTATACTTCTGTTGATGACTTGCAATCTGTGCCCACAGTTAGAGACTTTCCGGATGTGTTTGAGGAAGTTAAGGGATTACCTCCAAAGCATGAGATAGACTTTCGGATTTATTAGGTAGAGAACATGAAGCCAGATGCTCTACCAGTGCGCCACATGGCTCCAAGGGAAAGAAGGGAGCTCAGTAAGCATGTAGGGGAGTTATTCGAGAATGGTTTTATTAGGCAAAGCGTTTTAGAAGGGGAAGCTTCAGTCGTCTTTGCAACTAAGGCAGTTGGCTCGCTTTGTCTATATGTGGATTATATGGAGTTGAATAAGCTTACTAAGAAGAATAGGGACCCACTACCAAGAATTGATGATCTGTTCGACCAGGTAGTCGGCACGTCAGTTTTCGAGAAGATGGATCTGGTCATAGGATTTCATCAGTTAAGATTGCAGGAAGACTGCATTCAGAACTCCTGATGGCTTCTTCAAATGGTTAGTTATGCCTTTTGGGCTAACCAATGCACCCGCTTATTTTGTGGACTTGATGAGTAGGGTGTTTAGAGAGTTCCTGAACATGTTCATGGTGGTCTTTGTAGATGACATCCTGATCTTCTCAAAGAATGAGGAGGAGCATGCCCAACACTTAGGAGAGGTTCTACATACTCTCAGATCACATCAACTCAAAGCGAAATTTTCTAAGTTCCACTTTTGTATAAAGGAAGTAAGGTTCCTAGGGAATGTGGTCTCCAAGGATGGGATAACAGTGGACCCACGAAAGTCATTGTAGTTCAAGATTGGAGGGTCCAAAGAATGCAACGAAATGAGAAGTTTCCTAGGGTTGACAGGCTACTATTGAAACTTTATCAAAGATTTCGCAAGAGTATCAGCCCTGCTTACCCGATTTACGAAAAATAACTTGCCTTTTTCATGGAGAATTGATTATGAGGATGCTTTTCAGAGGTTAAAGAAGGCTCTGACAACAACCCTAGTTCTGACTCTCCCAGACAGAAGAAAGATATTTACGGTTTACACCGATGCTTGTGGCACAGAGCTTGGTGTTGTCTTGATGCAAGAGGGAAGGGTAGTGTGCTGTGGAAGCAGACAGTTGAGAGTTCAAGAAAAGAATTACCCAACCCATAATCTAGAGTTATATTCTATAGTGTTCGCATTGAAGTCTTGGCGACACTATCTACTTGGAGAAAAGTTTGAGCTATATACGGATTATAAGTCGCTCAAATACCCGTTCTCACAAAGGGATCTCAACTTGAGGCAGCAAAGATTGATGGAGTTCCTAGCGTCCTACGATTTCGAGATGGCTTATACCCCTGACAAGGGTAATGTAGTGGCAGACGCATTGAGTAGGCAGAGGATGACTTTATGTCCTTTATTCGTAGAAAGGAAGAGCTTGGAGTACATCTCGGCTTTTGACCGATGGACTTTACCAAGGTATTATTAGCATCATTAGAGGTGTAACCTACTCTATTATAGCAAGTTGCATCCATGCAGTGGGAGGATCCGCAGAATTCAGACATCTTGGACAAGCTTGACAAAGGAGAGACTTTTAGTTACCTTGCTAGATATACAGTGATGATAAGGGGTGGCTAAGGCGAGACGGAAGGCTATGTGTCCCTAACATTAGGGAGTTTCTTAAGGAAGTACTTGAGGAAGTTCATCATTCTCGGATGACTATCCATCTGGGCGGCGACAAAATATACTGGGACATAAAGAGGGTGTTCTTTTGGGCTGCCATAAAGAAAGATGTAGTAGAGTTTGTAGCTTGATGTATGACTTGCCAAAGAGTAAAGTCTGAACAAAAGAAACTTGGCGGATTGCTTCAACCCTTAGATATCCCGCAATGGAAGTAGAAGAATGTCTCTATGGATTTCATCGATGGATTGCCACGATCAAGGAAGGAAAATACGAGCATTTAGCTGATCGTGGACAGACATACAAAGAGTGTTCATTTTATTCTTGTGAAGAGCAAGAGGACGGTGTCTTGGTTTGCATTAGTTTATCTCCATGAGATAGTTCAATTGGATGGGGTACCTTCCAATATAGTGACTGATCGTGACCCCATCTTCACCAGCGATTTTGGAAAACCTTGCAAGAGGCGTTAGGTGCACAGCTACGTTTGAGCACTGCATATCATCCTTAGACAGATGGACAGACTGAGAGGGTGAATAGGGTTCTTGAAGATCTTCTAAGACTATGTATCCTAGACTTTGGAGAGACTTGGGAAGAACACCTTCCTTCGGTGGAGTTTGCCTACAACAACAGTTACCAATCCAACATAGGCATGGAATCCTTCGAAGCATTATATGGACGACCATGTAGATCACCGACTTGTTGGTGGGAGTCTACCGACAGACTTCTGCTTGGGCCATACATGATTCGAGATACTTTAGAAAATATCGACCTCATCCGACGAAGGACGAAAGTTGCTCAAGACCAATAGAAATTTTATGCTGATAAGAGGAGGACCGACTTGGAATTTAAAGTGGGAGATATGGTCTTCATTAAAGTGTCACCACTAAAGAATGTAGTTCGCTTTGGCTCAGTAATGAAGTTGGCACCAAGATTTGTAGGACCATTCCCGATAGTTGAGAGGATAGGACAGGTGGATTATAGGATTAAGCTACCAGACAGACTAGCGGGCGTACACGATATATTTCACATTTCCCATCTGAGGAAATGTCTCCGTGATTCAGCGGAAATAGTAGAGCCAAGCACTCTTGAACATAGAATTGAGAAGGAAGCATCAGTGAGACGAGTTCCTACTCATGTCCTTGGATCAGAAATCAAGAAGCTTCGCAATAAGGAGATCAAATTGGTTAAAGTACAATTGGGAGAAGACCGCGAAGATGCCATGTGGGAGCCCTAAGACAAGATTCGCGCTCCTTATCCTTTTCTCTTTGAGAGTACATTCTTGACTTCTTTTCCAATCTTTTACTTTGCGCTTGCTTCTATCACTCGAGTTTATCCTATCGTTCGAATTTTTTGATCCTCAGGAAGAAATTAATGGTTGAAACATGTGTTTGAAACTTGTTGTGTTTGATGGTTGCAAGTGGATGCAAGTGTTTGCTAGTGGGTACTCGTGCATGCATATACACACATTAGGCACTAGATCGACTTAATCACTTACATATTGCATATGGATGTGTGTGCATTTTAGTTTATGGATGGAAATGGATGTATCATCATATGGATGTTGCATTCAGACGAATGATTGTGCACACATGTAGAGTTCACATGATATACTAGGACTATTTGCATACATTTTGGATTCATAGCACCGACATATATTGCATAAAGGAGGTCAACTGAATCAGTCGACCGCCTGATTTTCGCGTTAGGGTAAGGACATCTACGCAACACTTTTCATAAGTTTATATAAGCACTAGAAATACCTTAAGGACAATGGATGCCTGCGAAAGATGCTTGTAGGTAGATATTTGGATAGTGACATTCTCTTAGACTTGGAGATTTAGGGGACCAAATCCTTTAAGTAGGGGAGAATGTAACACCCCAAAATATAATACACTATAAACATAATAAATATCAGAATGAATTGAAACTGTCATTACCGTTGTGTTCGTCTTAGAATTATGGTTTAGACTGACCCCAAGTTTGTGTATAACAGACAATGTATGAAGAAGTTATCGGATATAGAAATTTGTATACATATTTGAAGCTTATATATAAACAAATTAAACCAGAACAAGTCAAAACAATTCAAATGAATGAGCAGGAGAATGAAGCGACAGAGAGACCCGTTATGGGTCGACCCCCACTGGTTAGGGTCGACCAATGGGTCGACCCAACGGTAGGTGGGTCGAACCATAATAGATCCATCCAAATTATGAGCTCTGCATCTGGATGATTGTGTCACTGTTCATGCTGACTCAGCATGACATGTACGGTTCAGATTTAGAACCTAGATCTATAGGTTGGTGTTGTTTCTGTAACTTTTAAAATAGACAGCCTCCTCCATAGCCAATTGTCACAAATTCTTCACCGCTTACTCTGCCTCTAAATTATTCTGAAAAATATATGCATCTAATGAGGGATTGTGTAACGAACTGGGATTTTCGACTCCGAAAATCGACATAATATCCATGTCAGCTATTCCAGAATTGAAAATACCAGAACGTTAATAGAAAGAAGTTAGAGGGTGAGAAATAGAAAGATAGAAAGTTAGAATATAAGAAGAAGAAAAACATACAACATTAGAGTAAACACGATTTTCACAGCGGAATCAATAAATATATTATATAACATAACTTTGAAATAAAACCAGTATCTATATACAATACCATTATCAGAGTAAAACACTTGCTACACAGCTGAAATAAACGATAGCTATAAAATCCTGAAGCCTCCTGCTCCAAGCTCTTCCAAATATATCTGTAAAATCCCAACTACTTGACTGCCTGTACAAATTTGGACACCCAAGATTTTAGCGTAAAATAAAACAAAATAAACTCTGGGTCAGTCATCGGACCGGTGTGAGTAAACTCCAACCACTTGATTTAACTTTTAAAATCCTTTTGAAAGAAAGGATAATCGTAAGACTGATCCACACATAAACACAGATGGTTTTTACCTTACGATAAACCAAAACATTCTTTTAAAATCCATACTCTTTTGATATTATAATAATGTCTAAATCAAATAAATAGCAGTCTAGTGGAACGCTTTCATCTCTCGTTCCATACATATAATATATAATCAAAAACAGCAGGCGCTTATTTGGTAATGGATTCCAACTGGCAAGGTATGGGACCACCTTCTGGCAGTGTATCTCTAGAGAGGAATATACCGGGTTCAACAAGAACAACTTGTAACCCAGGCTAAACATGATCGGTCCCTCATTTCGCTTGAGTGAACAGAATGTATTATCACCAACGGTTGGGATCAGCAACCATTTACCGGAAGGGACAGCATCAAAATAGATTAAAGAAGTAAATGGAGTTTCTCTAGATCAGGTGACAATACACCCTAATTGGCAGCTACCCATTTAGCCATGCGACCTACTCGATTTTATACCATTTCCTAGTTGTGAGGCTTGAGGTCATAACGTATATATCACACATTTATTTACTTTGAATGTCACACTGTCATACCCCCCATATCACAAATTGATTTCTCCGAAAATACCATAGGTATATAGCTAAGAGAAACGAATTCCTCCGCTACCAAACGTAAATACATTTGAAGAGATCAATTTACGTGATCTATTAGATATATTCTGTCAGACATTCTTCCATACAAGTTGTCCTGGGACTGGACAAATCGAAGGCACTATTCTGTAAACCCATCTTAGGAAATTTCTACCTAGGATTTGCCAGAAAAGCCCTTCCATAAACTTCGTTTTCAATTATCTTCATCATGTTTGACAATGCTAATGCCCATACGGAGTGGTTTTTAGATAATAAATCTGATTCCGGTCTCTTCATTTTAACGATGGAAAAATGGTCAAAACTTTGATAGTCGGTTATTTAACTATCAAAGGAAAACATCCATACACACAACGGTCTTGTTTCCAAATGGAAATTTTATCAATCAATCATCAATCAACATTTTTTCCCTTTTAATTAATCTATCATTAATTTATTCATTTCCCCATTTCCCGTTTCCATATATTTATAAATTCTTTTTTTCTGAATTTAGAAAATATATGTTATCAACATTGGAAAACATTTCATTTTCATATTCACGCATCACTATCCTCCCACATCTATCAGTCTCTAACTGTAAACTAGTAAGAGAACAATTACTTGATTATCAACCCCGAAGGCCGAAACCAACATCAGATCGACACTTAGGAAAGCATTCAACTTAACTAATCAAAAGTCAGTATCTAATTTCCTTAACTCCATTTAAATCTTCAAAATGTTTGGTTTTGAATCAGTATTCATTTTAAAACGTGAATATTATTCCTTTATAGAAATCAGGACTCGTTTTATCAGATCAAAGCTTGATTTCAATTTATAAATATTATTATAGGTTCAAATTCTATTTATCGAATCATTTTATAAATCCACAACTAATCTATTTTTCCTGAAATAGAATGCACTATTTTATTTTAACGAAATTTTCTATCTCATTCATATTCCCATTTGAATTCCTATTTGAAAACCTAATTTCCTTTACAAATGCTTTGATTTGCAAAATATTTACTTTAATCCATTATTCACATCGAATGTGAATAATATTTCTTTTATATAATCAATTTAGTTTGATTTCGCATTTAAAAATAATATCTCATTCCCAAATTCTACTTATACTTCTATTTATATAATTGTTCATACAAAATCCTATTTTTATTTCCAATCACCTAAAATCTCCTTAATAAATGTTAAGTTTACATTCCAAAAAATATCGATGTTAAAACCGATTTTACTTCTTAATATAAACTCATATTAATATATATTTGATTTATTCAATAATAAATAATTTAATTAATTTATAAATATCACTTATAAATTAATCTTCTCAATTTATCTGTTAAAAACAGATTTTTATTTAAAACTACCTTATATGAAACTTCTCATAATTCTTTTATATCCCGCCAATTCCCTTTTATAATTCTATTAATTTTCCAAATATTTCCTTTTATAAAATCCATTGATTTTATAAATTCTTAGATTCAATATCTACTTCAAAAATTCCTTAGATTTTATACAAATATTTTTATTTCAATATACACTTTGAAAAATTCCTTTTTACATTCCAGTATTACTTATGATATTTAAAATACCAATTAAACAGACCAATGTCATCCAAATACATCAAAATCAATCACGGATTATATATCACATCATATGTCACAATATATGAAAAGCAGTATTATAAATATTGAGGAATCCAGTTCGATCCCTCCAACCTATTTCCCTGCATCCACAGATGTTAAATAAAACCACTTTCATTTTAATATGAAGTATCTGATAAACAGAATTAATATTTGATTAACGATATATATATCGTTATCTATAATTTCAACCAATTAATTAGCAGTTCATCCAAACAATCATCACACAACAATCAATTATCATTTATCAATACTAAATTACATTTATAAAAATATAAACAGGACAGAGTTAGTGAGCTTACTCACTTTGGTTCGCAGTTTACTTTTTTGCTTTTGTTTCATTTAGAACAAAACAGACGTTTAATTTTGCCTTAAATTGAGACGAGCTCCGAATCTTTCCAAACCAGTTTCATTATTTATCTGTTATCCATACGATTCCAACGTAACTGACTGTTCATTATTCCAACTTCGTATGAACTAGATATGAGGTTTTCAAGTTAATACGAGATTTAAATACAATTACTTAAATTTATTATAATTAATTCCTCACCCCTCGACACATAATACTCCCACCGCCATCTTCATCTTCTCAAAATTGCATATCCTCCCCAGTACACGCACATTGAATTTGCATGCACCATCTCCTATTGACATACCCATTCGCTCGTTGAACCACAAAATGGATCGCACCATTACACTCCCTGCATTGATCTACACTTGCCAGTCACCCTCTCTTCCAACTCGATCCCCCCTTCTAGAACCTAATCCCTTCCTCCTTCACGGTAAGAGTCCCATCGTCCTACTTTCACCTTCAATTTACTGAATTGAAGATCGAAATGCAGTATTGGCACCATTAACGATGCCGACCAATCAGGAGCACCAGGACTTTCACAGATGAGGATTCCAACAGCACTAGTGATGGCAGTAACTCCAGAGGCTTAAAACGCTGATGTCATGACTGAATCGGAGGAGGCTGATATGATTTGGGGATTAAGTTCGCACGATATTATGAATTTAAAGCATGTATTCAATGATTTGCAATTTATATATATCAGGTTCGAAAATTGAATTGAATTAGAAGTATTTGAAAAGCTAGGGTTGTGGGCTTGAAGTAGTTTGACGGCGAAGGAGTAAAGTAAAAGGAAGAAGAGGAATGAATTGACTTAAATATATGTATATACTGGGTTGACAAGACTATTTGTATTCCTTGAAGGATCGGGTTGGCTATGCTGCTTGGAGCAGGTGTGAAGGTTTCAAGGGACGGCCAGGTCGGATGCTCATCGAATCCAGTTACTTCGACCCGGAGCATAGCATACTTTTGACCCGAGCCAAAGAGAACTAAAAACTAAGAAAATTAAAAGAAAATCAAATGACCTCAACAAACACTTCACAATTTGTGGCAACATGTCTTATGCAAATGTGTTGATTGAAGTTCAATATTCGACAGGAATTATTCGGAACAACTCGTGTGTGTGATCACATACGAGAATAGACAAAGTAACACGACTCAAATGGATATCTTTGATTTTTTTGATTTGAAAAAGGTTAAAGGATTTACCTGTAAATTTATCTTTGCTCCAAGTCAAGATCTTGAATTATCAATTGCAACAGAGACAAACGTAGGTGTAAACTTCTATTTATACATGGCGCTAGGATTCAATAGTCACGACCTTACATAAAACACGACTGTTTATTGTTGTTTATTCAGGAATGGACAGCTTGGCGAGTTCAAAGCACATCTCATCTACAATAAGATGTGCTTTAGGGGAAAAATGTTAGTCTGCCTTATGACAAGGTCGTCCAAAGCCCAAGCGATCATAGTCATGTGCATTAGATAACTAGGAGTCGCGCCTATCCAAAAGCTCAAAGTCGAGTTAACGCCAGATCAAGCTGAAGAAACTAGCCATACTCGGGTTAAACAAAAATACTTGCTATCGCGTTGATTACTTCGGTCATTGGCTTCGGGTCGAACAAACTCGACCCGGGTTAAGTCTCGACCCCACTAAGAACTGCTACCCAAATTTCTATCCACTATCTCCTAAAGGCATAGGGATATTGACACATGTCCCATGATCTGACTGCTCCCACTAGATTCCTACAAACGCGGAGCCATTTCCATGCATGCATAACCATCCTTGCTCGAACTACTCTTTCCGACCCTATATATACCGAACCAAGAACAAAAGCAAGGGCTTTTGGCACTTAAATGTTTGAAGCAAGATATTCGATCCACCATTAATATTCAACCGACACACAATTTAGCCATTTTCGAATGAATTTCAACATTCTCGAGAGGAAAATGATTGTATCTTGAGTGTTGATAGATTTCAAGTAGTGAAATTGTAATTCTTTAGTGAAAACAAGAATTATACAGTGGACATAGGCTCATTAATGCCTAACCACTAAAAATATTGTGTGTTTGCTTGTTGTGTTTCATTTTTAATTTATACTTCTTTATTAATTTCTGCAAATTCTAATCAACTGAGTGTTAGAGCCATTTTTTGGTATAACAATATATTTATTTATCTACCTAAAATTTGATAAATCCTATTTTTAAATTCAAGCTATTTATATAAAATTTTATTGTCCTAACTATCTATTTTCAAACTATTTCTAATATCTATCCAAACTATTTTAATATACTTTTCAACTATTTTAAGTATTCAAATTGTCTTAAATTGGAAATGTTTCAAGATTTTAAGTTTGATTTTGAGTCAAAATTTTAATATGAAAGCAAAATATGATATTTTTGATATGAAGTATGAACCATTTTGAAATGTAAAAGAAGCTCGACATAAAAATGTAAACGATTGGTTATTAAAGAGACCAAGATCGAATATTGTCATACTCACTGGCAATACAAAAACGACTTTAACAACTGTGTACGTGTTGGATGAATCTGGAATAAAGTAGGATGATTTGGAGAATGCTACTGGGATGAAGTAAAAGAACGATGATGGATAACCTTGATATTCTAGTCATAATTAAATTGACTAAAACAGAAGCCATACCCAAGCCAATGTGAGTTTTCTCCTCTTAGAAGACATGATTCTTTGATACTATATCTATTACTCGGTGACTGATTAAGCGCGACTTTGATTTTGAGAGTATTGTCAGAGGTGGGCGGTAACTGCGGTTATAAGTTACCACCAGCATGGGTCCGCAATCTGGTAGAATCCTACTTACGGGTATTGCCTTAATTCCTTGACATATTATCTTGATCGAGCCCCCTGGTCTTTGATTTGTATCATACTTTTAGAGTGCCCTCTGATAGCCACTAGTTACGATGGACTTTACAGTATCTGTATTGACTACGATATTAGAAACGGTGTAGGTTAAAAAAGTAATCCCTCTTACGCTACTTTAATCTTTTATATTTAACCATAGACACTATTATAATAGCGTATTGTATTATATAATATCTAGTTAATCGGATCCTTAGAAGATGGAAATTCCTGTAACATCTCTTAAGTTATTACACTCACGGACATATTGGATATGAGATGTGAATTACCACAAGCATCTCAGACGTCGTGACACTCATATTAGAACATGGTTCTGATTTGATCGATATAAGAATACTTTAGTTCTGATCCGAGTATTTTTGTATTTTCATTTGTACTCGGATCAACTTGAGTTTTTTAGTTATTGAAGACCTCGTTATGAAGTTGGAGATGGAGCTTGACAGACGTATTTACTAGTATTATTATGCTGCATTTATTGGTATGTTTTGCGATAGTTTAACTACGATAATTGTTGTGAAGTATAATCAAATATACATTCAACCAACCTCATGAACTGTTATTTAATTAGTTTATTTTGTCCTTCCGCTGCGAGATTCTATATTATTTTTTTCTTCTTTTTTCTTATATTGGTCCCAATTACTATCTATATTTTGGATTTGTTTGAGTCGACATGTGTGTATTGTTATTGGCTTAAACGGTCAAAAACCCAGGTCATTACAACCTCCATTTCCACCAACCATCAATACGCCATTGGCCTCCTCCGTCCCCTTCTCCTCTCGGCATCACCACACCACACCTCCCCCTGCACCTCACAGCCTCCACCTTCCCCATCCACTTGGCTAACCTCTACACCACATGCCACCACCACTCTACCAATCTTGACCTCACTCTACCCTTTTCTAATCTGCAGCCTACACCAACACATGCCCTCCTCTAGGTAAAAAAATTTTCAAGAAAGAAGAAAAAGAAAGCGAAGGAAGCAAAGCAAAGCGAAGCATAGAAAACTAATCCAAAGTTTCACGATATTTAAAGTTTGACGTAGTGGAAACCAAGTTGAGAAATCACTAATGTATATCTTAGAAATATTTGGTTATTTGATATACATGTCATATGCAGATACACCCCTTCTATTGTGATTAATGATTGATTATGTTGCTATAATAAGTTTGGTTGAATGGTTGAAATAATTAGTTGTGATTATGTTGTGATATTGATTATCCATTTTGATATGTGAAAATATAGATGTTAGAACTAATTTTGAAACATAAACAAGTTGAAATGTTGTTAGGAATGATAAGAACACATATCCAAAAAATTCGGAAAAGTTTGGTATAAAAATCCGAAATTTATTTAAAACAAGCTTGAAATGTAGTGGTAGTTTGAATTTTACGACCCATAATTTCAATTCGTTATATGGAATCAAATTTAAATCGAAATCCATTGAAAATACAAGCCTTTATTTTAAAATGGCAACAACTTTCAAATGAAGAAAGAAAATCAAGATTTCGCCTTGTAAATTTTAAGTTATGTCCAAATCAAATTTCGATAGAAGTCGTACTTGTGCAGTAAAATGACCATAAAGGAAAAAAAGTTAATCAATGGATATTTTAAATATAGAAAGATATGAAATAAATTTTATAAATGATTTAAAATCGTTTTGAATTGGAAATTATAAATTTTCAATTATTAAAAAATATTTTATTTGAATAAGTCATATTAGCACTTTACGCAACACTTTTAAATCGCTGTAAATGCAATAGTTTTAAAATATGGATTTAAACTTAACGATTCTTTCTTGAATCAACTGTGAATGTTTTAACTACTCATCTAAGTATTATAAAGATGATTTCAATATTTATAACTTATTTCAAATTTGGATTTGTCATTAACTGAGTATGCAGAAATGATTAGTACATCGAGTACCATTTGTGAGAGTCAATTATTGACCGGGGAATGAAGCTGATCGAAGGGAAAGCTTGGATAGTCTATAAATTTAATAGATGAAACAAGGTTTCGATCAAATAACATGACCGTCGTAGGGTGATAGAACGATAGTGTATAGGCTTAGGTTTGGAAAACCAGTTTCCTGCTCTCCGTGGCTATTTGAACTGGCCCAACAGAGGGAATGGTGAATTTGATTTGTTGGGATTCAAGTAAAAATATAATTGAGGAATTCGGATTTCGTTGTTAGGATGTATTTATACTAGATGTTAAAGTCAACAGAGAGAACTAGTTAAATTCATCGAATTTAAAAGGTGTTTTCACCGTTGTTTTGCCCATAGCACTTGTAGAACACAAAGATTGATATTTGGTAGTAATTGAGGAATTTATATGATTCGTTCTCTTCAATAAGAGACTTTAAAAGATGAATTTACTTGGAAATATGCTAAGTCGTAAGAATGAGATTTTGTAATTATTAAAAAGGATAGGATTAGTCTAATCGAAGTAGATTTTTATAAAAGGATGTTATTCACGATTTTGGACAATGGATTACCCTTTAGATTTAAACAAATAGGAATAAGAAATTTGGTAAGATAATATTATTCATGATTTTGGAAAGTGAATATAAAATAATTTTGTTTAAAAGAAAACCGTATATAAATGAGATTAGTTAAATGGGATCAATTCAATTGGGTCGACCGAATGAAATTTGGGAATTGAAATGAGGATTATTAAATCCTGTTATATCTCTTTTTGTTTATGATTATCGATAATTGGATTTCGAAGGAACCAGAATCATATTTGGATGATTCCTATCTAAAAACCACTTCGAACCAATTTGCCTATGAAATAACCTTTTTTCAAATTTTGAAGAGAGGATTTAGGATGATTATAGTAGGGAATTACTTGTTAATTGATTGGGGTTAAAATCCTTATAGGTTTTGAGTAGTAGTAGTTCTCCGTTATAAATTATCCAATGCAAGTTCGGTTTGTTACTGATCCTTAAAGGATGCGTTGGGAATGCGCCTTCGGTTTCGTTCAGTCCCCGAACGAACTTGTATGGACAATTGTCTGACGATTGCTTTTCTAGATCTCGTGCTTTGAATTTCAATAATTGTACATCAAATAGTGAAAAAGGAACCTTCTCTTAGCTTAACATTATTACTTGAGATGTATGAGCTTATGGGGTTGTATACTTTGGGAAAAAGTCGAGCAGTAGTCATTAGAATATGGTAATGTGAACAATCAAAGAAATGAAGATGATATGTGAAAGGTAAATCGTTACCGCTGTTGAGCCTCACACATCGGAAATGACCAAAACAAGATTGATGTGGCAAGGCTATCCAGGTCGTGTTTGGTAAAAGGAAATCATCATTTATTTCTAGATAACATACTATGGCAAAGAGCCCTAGTATATTTTAACGTGGTGTGTGGAAACTCCGAGCGCTCAGTTAAAGGTCAGTTATGAGAGGTAAATTGAGTATTCAGTACCATCTAAGACGCAAGTCCATAAATGCATGTGCGGAGGTGGGTCTGTCTTATGTTGGCGGAGAATTCATGGTTGTTCGGATTCTCAGGGCATCCCTCTAGAGGTGTTCTCGATCGTGGAAAAAGGAAAATCCTTAGCCTAATCATTTGTATGGAAAACTCATTATCTTATAAGAACCAACGTTTTAGATTATACGGCATAGTAGCCCCAGAATTTAATAATGGTATTAATTTTGGGTACTTGAATACTTATATTCGAAATAATTTCAAAAGTTAGACATTAGTACTAATATCAAATGTTTTGATATAAACCATTTTGGTTATCATAAGGGAAGGACCTGTTCTATGTTTATGTGCAGCATGGTCTTATGATATACCTTTTATTTCAAAAATGTTTTTTTCGTTTCTTTCACTAGTCTCTTGACTGACCAGGAGTTTGCTTTTCTTCTCTTAAACTCGGTTGCCCTAATTTTTTCTTCAGCAGCCTAATAGTCAAGCTTCTATGAGAAGTATTTTGGATCACTTTTGGATGGAGCTAGAAGTCCTGTGATAAGAGCATTTTTTGATCAGCCTTCGAAGCATTTGGTATTTCCGTTGTATTTAAATGTATATTTTTTGTTACCAATAAGTAAGTAGGATAGGATGTTATAACTATCATAATTGGAGTATAAGATAACTTTGATCACTTGTATTCATCTTATGCAAAATTTATGTTCAATACGATGTGCGATTCTAAATATCTGTTTTATACTTTATTATTTTATTACCCCATGATAATCTGCCTCTCCGGCACTTGGATTATGACATATTAATACCGTGGATGTATTAGAGTCATTTTCTGAGGATTGAGGAGACGGGTCGTCACTCGTGGTATCAGAGCAAAATGTTGAGTAAGAACTTTAGCTTTGTGGGGTACAAGCCATTAGAGACAGGTTAGAAATACCCTAGATTGAGTATAGTTTGAGATAGCGAAAAATAAATTTAAAACTTATTCTTTACATAGATATCTTCGAACTATTGACACTCTCTAAGATATCTCGTCTGTAAATTCTAACATTTTTTCTTGCTATTCCCAAATAGTAAGAAATGAGCGGATTAAGAGGATGAGCTAGGAGAGGTGGGGGAAGAAATACCACAAATGGTCAAACTACCATAGAAATATTAATCGAGGAAACAGATATTCCAGTACAACCTCAACCCAATTTTGAAAATTTAGGCAGGAACAACACAGTTTTGGGTGGTAAACCGTTCAAGGGAACATAAACTATTATTGAAGTACAAGCTTGGATATGCTCTTATGAAAGGATTTTCAAAGGGATGAATGTTGAATGAGACCAAAAAAGATTCTTGGCTTCTTGGCAGCTACAGGAAGGAGCTCTTTTTTGGTGGGAATCTATTACCCAAAAGGAGTCAAAAGATGATTTCTCATGAGAAGGTTTCAAGGTGGATTTTGAGGAACAATATATGTCATCTGCTGGAAAATCCCATCTTTATTAAATCTTTATGAATCTAAAACAGCAGAATATGTCTTTTGAAGAATACAAAATTATGTTCAACGAGATATCTCGTTTTGGGCCTGGATTAATAGACATATCCCTGAAGAAAAATGAGATGTTCATCACTGGGATGCAAAAGCAGTATCAGAAGACAATGCCGACACACATTAAGGAACCTTTCATTGACTTGGTAGGTATGGGATACAGATATGAGGCTTTGGATAAGAAAGATCCACCACAAGAAAAAACCAACAGTAATAATAATAACTGGAAGAAGAGGAAGTTTGATAGAAAGAAGTCAGGGAAGGAAAAACCCAAAGGAAAGACAGGGAATAGCCGCTTTAAGGATATCACTTGTTTCAATTTCCGGCAAAAGGGACATCTATCCCTAACTTGCACCAAACCAAAACAATTTGAATGTTATAATTGCCACAAATGTGGGAAAATGATTAACGATTGTCCTCTGATGAAGAAAGGAGAGAAAATTACAGTGTATGCTGTTAAAGATGGGCCTTCAACCTTTAAAAACATAAAGGAGAAGGGAATATCAGAAGGTAATATTTTTATCAAAGATAAATAAGTCCAAGTATTATTTCATACTAGAGCTTCACGTAGTTTTATCTCAAAATATATTGCAGAAGAATTAAAACTTGAAACTAAAATCGTTGACACCGCGGATCGCATAATGAACCCTATAGGAGGTTCCACTAACTTATGTATGCGTTGCGTAGAAGTCCTTATTTCCTATTCTCTTTACCACTCACTCTTTGACCTGTTCATCTGAGATTTTACCGGATTCAATATTTTACATGGCACGGATTGGATAACGGAGAATTAAGCAAATTTAGGTTATGTAAAAAGAACAGTGTTAGTAAAGGCAAAGTTCAGAAGACTTGTATAAATAGCTTGTGATGACCCTAGTCAAAGAAGGGACAATTTTCTTTATGCCCTAGAATCTTTACAAAGAAAATTAAAAAATGGAGGTTATCTGAGAATTTGTAGTTGGTTTTGAAGAAGTAAAAAAGCTTGCCACCACATAGAGGAATTGAATTCCATATAGGTTTGATCTCGATTGCAAGACCGATGGTATAAGCTAATAGAATGATGGCTCCAAAGGAGAAGGCAAAATTAATTAACCGAACCCAGAAGATATCGAGGAAGGGACTAATAAGACCTAATCGTTCAAATTGGGGATTCGTTGTAGTTTTCGTTGATAAGTCAGATGGATCTTTAAGATTATGTGTAGACTATAAAGATCTAGATAAACAAACTATTAAAAAGAAGTATCCTCTACCTCAGATTGATGACTTGCTTGATCAATTGCATGGTGCTTAGGTTTTCTCTAAAATGGATCTAGTTATAGGATTCCATCAGTTAAGGATAGCAAAAGATTACATTCCTCTAACTGCTTTTAGGGGTCTAGATACTTTCTTTTAATTGTTAGTTATGCCCTTTGGATTGACAAATGCACCCGCTTATTTGGTCAACTTTATGAATCGAGTGTTTAGAGAAGTACTAAATAAATTCGTATTAGTCTTCATTAATGATATCCTTATATATTCTAAAACTAAAGAAGAACATGTGAGACACTTGGAAATTGTGCTAGAGTTATTAAGGAACAAGGTGCTAAAGGATAAATTCTAAAAGTGTCACTTTGGGAAAAAGAAGTAAGATTCCTTGGGCATATAATTTCTGAAGATGGAGTTTCAGTAGATCCAGGGAAGATTTCAGCTATTGAATTGGAAGGATCCCACAACCCCGAAGAAGCCTTGTAGTTTTTTAGTGTTGGCCGTGTATTATTGGAAATTTGTTAAAGACTTCTGAACATTAGCTCATCACCTGATAAAGTTGACAATGACATATGTTAAGTTCATATGGACTTCCAAATGTGAGGAAGCTTTTCAAGAACTCAAGAAAAGATTAATCACCACCCTATTTTTAGTGATTATAGATGTGCTAATGGATTGACTGTATATATAGATGCTTGTCGAGAAGGAGTAGGAGCAATCTTAATGCAAAAAGGAAAGGTTATTGCATATGAAAGTAGTGAATTAAGGACGCACGAGAAGAATTATGCGACACACGACTTAGAATTCTCAAAATATAATTATAAAGGCATTATTTGCTGAGAGAGAAGTTTGAGCTCTTTACGGATTAGAAAATTTTAAAATATCCTTTCACCTTGAAAGATCTAAACATGATGCAGCAACACTGACTAGAATTTTTGACATCTTATGATCAACATAATTTATATATTCTTAGGAAGGCTAACATAGTAGCCAATGGACTAAGTAGGAAGCATACCATAATTGCACATTTTGTCATAACTATAACCCTTCTGGAAAAGATAGCTAGTAAACAAGGAGAAGATGAACAACTTGAGATATATTTTAAAGCCGCTAAGGAAGGAAGAATCTCATGTTTTAATATAGACAACTAAGGAGTACTATGGTTAAATAGGTGGATCTTTCTTTCAAATATCAATAATCTTAGGCAATAAGTATTTGCCAATTGTCATAAATAAAAACTAAGCATTCATCCGGGAATTCATAAGATGTACAAAGATCTGAAGCGCACATTTTGGTGGAAGAGTATGAAAAGGGACATATCTATTTATGTTTGCCAATGTACGAATTTTTGGCAGGTCAAGAGCGACTAACAAAAAACTGTAGGTTTATTTCAACCTTCGGAAATTCTAACTTGGAAGTGAGACCAAATATCATGGATTTTATTGATGGTTTACCCCGAAAAAGGAAAGGAAACGAAGACATTTGGGTTATCATAGATCGATCAACCAAGAGTGCCCATTTTATCCCAGTTAAACCAATTAGAACTACTGCCAGCCTTGTAGAGTTATATATGAAGGAAATTGTTCGTTTACATGGAGTACTGAGTAGTATAGTAAGTGATCGAGATCCGATCTCTACTAGTCAATTTTGGGAGGCATTACAGACAACTTTGGGAACGAAGTTGAGTACAAGCACCGCCTATCATCCTTAGACTGATGGACAAACAGAGAGAGCCAACCGTGTTCTAGAAGATTTGTTGAGAGCATGCGCTATAGATTTTGGAGGATCATGGGAAAATCATTTGCATTTAGTGGAGTTCTTTTATAACAACAATTATCAAGCCATCATTGGAATGACACCATACAAGGCTTTATATGGTCGTCTGTGCAAATCGCCAGCCTATTGGATAGAAACTAGAAACCGGTCAGTAATTGGACCGACATGATAAAAGAAGGTTCAGAGAAAGTTGATTTAATTAGAAAGAGAATGAAAGAAGCACATAGTCGGCAAACGAGTTATGTGGGCCGTCGATGAAGAAATCTGGAATTTTCAGTCAAATATTTTGTCTTTCTAAAGATCACTCCGATAAGAGGAGTAGTAAGATTTGGAAGGGAAGGGAAATTGGTACCTCGATATATTGGACCTTTCCCTATTCTTGAACTAATCGGCTCATTGGCTTATCGAGTACAACTACTAGAAAGATTGTCTGATATGCACAATGATTTTCAAGTATCCCATTTATGGAAATATGTGTATGACCCGGAGCAAATAGTAGAAAAAGCTGCTCAAGAAGATTTGGAGGTACAACCAAATTTGGTAGTCCTTAGACAACCGATTAAAGTTGTTGATCATGATGGAAAAAAGCTTAAGGAGAAACAATAGTAAGATTAATCAAGGTCCAGTGGAGTGCATATCCAAAAAATTGCACTTGGGAAACTGAGGATAGAATATAGAAGACATATCCAAGGTTTAGGACCGATGTATAGGTTTATGGATATTATGGTAAGATCTCTTGCCTCGTACTTATATTCTCAAAGTATCTTTCCTTTCAGCTATTTCTCTTCTTATCAATTTCGAGGACGAAATCCTTTTAAGTACGGGAGGATGTAACAACTCAAAAATTCAGATATTTTTGAATATTCAAGTTTTTGAGAATTAGGAATAACCGCGCACATTTCTGGATATATACACTCATTTTTAGATATGATTCTAAAAAGTATAACCGTCAGATAAGTTATTTATATCGGTTTTATCAACTTACTGGTTCAAACAATTTATCGTATAATGTTAGAAATTAATATTCTCCAAATAGAGATATTTATGACTTTTTAATATCATTGAAAAAGGTATTTTGAACATAAAGAGACATATTTAATTAATATAATAATATAAAAAAAATCATATTTAAATTTGGGTTACAAGGACGTGATCGTTTAATAAAACATCGAAATATGGTCGTTAAACATTTTATCAAAAATCAATTTTTTAATAAAAATAAGTTGTGTGAGCGTTTTTGCAATGTCAGTAGTGTCATATGAAATTAGTAACACATATATTAACCACTTTTAAGTTAATGGAAAAAGATTAATTTAGTTAATTTAATAATTAATTAAGTTAAGTATATAAAAAAATTCAAATCAATGATCTCTTAATAAAATCTAATCTTCCTTAATAAGACTAGTTTATATGGAAATTTAAGTATCATCATTACTAATGTTCTAATTACAATTAATGAATGTACCTAAACCATCCACTCTTAACATAGAGATTAGCACCACATCACCATCACCTTAGGTTACATTATCACTAACTTACACTGCATTTTCACCTCATCCATCACTTTTTTGTCCCCTCCATTCTTCCTTAACCCCTAAGCACCCTTACCTATAAATAACCACCACACCTTCCTCCTTTCATTTGCAAATCACTCTTAAAAAAGAATCTCAAAACTCTACACAAATTTAACCATGCCTTCACAAAACAAATCCACCACCTTCTCCACCATTTTCTAAACTTCTTCACCTTCATTTCCACCAACCATCACCACACCATCAGCTTCCTTCTCCCTCTTCTCCTCTCGGCCTTACCATACCATCACCTCCCTCTACACCTAACGGCCTCCACCTTTCCCATCCACTCAGCCTACCCCCTGAACTACACGCCACCATCACCCTACCACTCTCGGCCGCACCTTACCTTCCTCCAAGCCACAGCCTACACCAAAAAAATCCCCCTCCTCTAGCTCCCCTAGGATGAACCCCTCTTCTATATTTTTTCTTCTTCAAGAAAGTGAAGCAAGCAAAGCGAAGCATAGAAAACTAATCCACAATGTCACAACATTTAAAGTTTGACGTGGTTGAAACCAAGGTGAGAAATCACTAATTTATCACTTAGGAATATTTTGGATATTTAGTGTGTATATATATACACACACACACACACATCATATGCAAGTACACCCTTTTTATTGTGATTAGTGATTGATTATGTAGCTATAATATGTTTGGTTGAATGGTTGAAAAAGTTATTAGTAATTATGTTATGATATTGATTATCCATTTTAATATGTGTACATATGGTGCTAGAATTAATTTTGAAGCATAAACAAGTTGAAATGTTGTTAGGAATGATAAGAACACAGAAATTTGTAAAAGTTTGCTATAAAATATGAAATTTATTTAAAACGAGTTTGTCGCGTTGTGGTAGTTCGAGTTACGATCCATAACTTCAATTCATAATATGGAATGAAATTTAAACCGAAATCCATCAAAACAATTTTAAAAAAAAACGGTAATATGTTTCAATTGAAGAAAGGAAATCAAAATTTTACCTTGTAAATTTTCAATTAAAATCGCGCTTATGCAGTAAAATGAGAATAAAGGAAAAATATTAATTAATGGATATTTAAATATAGAAAATTATGAAATAAATTTTATAAATTATTTAAAAGAGATTTGAATTGGAAAATATGAATTTTCAATTATTAAAGATGTTTAATTTGAGTAAGTCAGATTTAGCACTTTGCACTACACTTTTAAAAAGGTGCGAATGCTATAGTTTTGAAATATGAATTTGAACTTAACGATTCTTTCTTGAATCAAATGTGAATGCTTTAACTACTCATCTAAGTATTATAAAGATGATTTAGAAGATTTACATATTTCAAATTTGGATTTATCAATAACTGAGTATGCGAAAACGACTAGTACATCTGGTACCATTTGATGAGAGTCAGTTTATTGACCGAGGAATGGAACTGATCGAAGCAAAAGCCCAGATACTCTACAAATTTAATAGATGAAATAAGAGTTTAGAATCTATCGAATAACTTGACCACCTTAGGGTGATAGAACGATAGTGTCTTGGCTTGGGTTTGGGAAACCAGTTTCCTTCTCTCCCTAACTATTTGAACTGATCCAACAGAGTAATGGTGAATTTGTATTGTTTAGATCCAAATAAAATAACAATTGAGGAATTTGGATTTCATAGATATGATTTGTTTATACTAGATATTAAAGTTCGCAGAGGGAACTCGTCTTATTCCTGGAATTTAAAAGGTGTTCTCACCATTATTCTACCCATAAGACTTGTTAAATACCGAGATTGATATTTAGTAGAAATTGACGAATCTATATGATCTGTATCTCTTCAATAAGAGACTATAAAAGATGAATTTACTTAGAAGTATGCTAAATCGTAAAATGAGATTAGTTGAATGGGATCAATTGAATTAGAACTATTGAATGAGACTTTTGAATTGAAATGAGGATTATTAAATCCTATTACAATCTCATTTTGTTTATGATTATCAATAATTGGATTTTGGAGGAACCAGAATCAGGTTTGGGTGAATCCTATTTGAAAACAATTTCAAACCAATTTTCATGTGAAATAGTCTTGTCTTTGGGTTTAAAGAGAGGGTTTAGGATAATTATGGAGGGGAACTACTTGTTGATTGGTTGGGGTTGAAATCTCAATAGGTTTCGAGTAGTAGTGGTTCTTTATTATAAATTATCCAATGCAAGGTCGGTTCTCCATTGATCCTAATAGAATGCGCCTTCAATTTCGTTTAGTCCCAGAACGAACTTGTACGGACGATTGTAACAACCCGGAATTTCAAAACCAATTTAATTTTTTTTATTTTAGCTATTTTAGTGGATTTTGAATATTTAAAATGATTTATTTTAAATAATAACGACTAAAAATTTATTTAAATCAAAATTAGAATGTATAAATTTATTTTAATTGTAAAACGAATTAGAAATGGCGCGGTAGTTTGAAAATTTGATTTTAAATTTCAAATGAATGTACAAAATTCAAAATAAATCGGATTTCAGTAAAACCAGAAACTCTGAATCTGTTTAACTATATCTTTCTAACGAATGTAAAAAACTGAGATTTCACTATAAATTGTAAATTATGTCCGGTTTAAAATTTGAAATAGTCGCTATGGAATTTATATATATATATATATATATATATATATATATATATTAATATTAATATAATATATAGCCCTTAAAAATAGCCATTTTGCAAACGACCTCCATTTTTGACGAAATCACTTTTGTTAGATCCGGAATGTCAAATTATTATTATATTCCAAATTTCATAATTTTTGGAATTAATATGTTAGCGTGGTGAATTTAAACGCGTTTGGCAATTTCAGTTTGGAATTTAATCGACTGGAAAATGACCATTTTTCAAACGGTCTCCAAATATAACGAAATTAGTTTTGTTAGGACTGTATCGTCAAAACATAGCTTGATTTATTTTTCTGGAATTTTCGGAGTCAGTATGTGGCCCCGGTAAATTAAAATGTACGTTGAATTCAATTTTGAACGTTATATTAACTTACATTTTAATTTTGAATAAAACTGATCGAAATGGTTGAATTAGCTTACCGAACATATCCCATTGTGTCCAGAATGGGGGTATTTGGCTACGGGCGACAGTCGTTGGGTTCGATTTGGAGTTCAAATGAAAAACGTAACTTTTTGGAATTTAAAAATAATTATATATATAAATTATATACCCCCCTTTTTCTCTTCTTCCCGGTCAACGATTAAAAAGAGAAAAATCTGTCACCTTTTTTTCCAATCGCTTCCCTCCAACGCGCCGCCACCCATGTCACCCCCCGACCTCTGGCGCTCCTCCCCGTCGCCCTCTTTCTCTCTCTCCGGCCCTCTTCAAATCCCCAAACCCTTAAAAACCCGTCGCCGCCACCACTAAACCACCCCCCGACCATCAGGAACCATCGCCGCCACCCCAGAGCCCAGACCCGACAATGGTCCCCCCTTTTCAATAAAAATACGATTTTTACAAACTGCGTGTGTACACGACAACTGCAGATCTCCTTTAGCCAATAAATCTACAGTACCAAAATCGAAGAGCACGATTTTCTCTTCGATTTGAGTATATGGAAGTCATATTTGGATTGCGGAGTTGTTCAGAAAACGCATCCAAAGTTTGCTATCCAAATACGGTCTTTTCACTATTTCTGGAGAAATGGAGCATTTTCGGGAAGAACTCCACTAGGCGAAAGTTGTTCGGAATGGCACGTTTAAGCTAGAAAAAAAATAGCGTGAAGATTGAAGCTCGTTTGCAAATTCTGGAAGCAGAACATCAAATCAGAACGTCAGAAAACAATGGCGGAGTGAATTCCAAAGTGAGAACTCCTCACTCTAATTATTTTACAGATAAATACATATTAGGATGCAGACGGGGCATAGAAGCACCTGACACTATTTATTGTAAAAACCATGATTGTTTGTTTGGGTTGTATTATGAAAATTTGGTTGCGTTGAAAATTGATTGTATTATGGTGTATTGAATGTGATTGACTATTGTATATGACGCGAGCCAGTATCAGGAGAGGGGTAATGCTAGATGTTACTCCTATTCTAATATCGTGTCGTTATAATGCCGAAATTTTCTGAAATAAATATTGTTCATTCAAAATATAATTTTTAATGTGTATATGAACTGTATAAAATATTCATGTGTTGAATAAAATGTCTGAACAATAAAAATATCATTTTTATTTAATAAATGAACTATATAAAATAGTCACGTGTTGAAATAAATTTTTTATCGTTAAAATTATAATTTTTAATGTATATTTAAAAGACATGAAATTCTCCTGAAATAAATATTCATTTACAAATCGAATGATTTGTTTATGTACATCCATTTAACTGATATTGATTAGGATGCTAAATTTTACACATCGCCCAACTGCACAAATAATATTCAGCATTTGTTGGTTGAAACACCACATGAGTATTGGGATGATATTTGGTGTACGCTAATCCCAATTGTTTAGTTGTATGTCAATCGAATGGTTGACAGACTGTTGTAAGCGTTAATTATTTATATTTAATGCTTATGCAGTTGTGTAATGCACTCTGGATGATGGTTGACTGTGTAGCATTATTGTTTAGTACTTGTGTGTGTGAAATCCATATAAATAACATTATATGGTAATTGACTGTGTCTAATTCCAATTCAGAAAGAACAATTTTTTTAAAATAATGAATATTTTAAAATAATATTCTGTAAAGGATTAAAATATGATTTTGATGTCCGATTTGGGATGAACACGAAAATATTGAAATGTGTGAAGCCGTATTGATTAGTTATGCGCCATTTTGACTCGAACGAGTTTTATATCGATTTTATTCATTTTTATAATGAATATCGAAAAGGAAATTATTTCAAAATCAGATATTTTGAAAATATTATCATTTAAATATTATAATGATAAGGAGTATTCAATTTTGATTTAAAATTGAAATGAAAGTGGGAATCGTTTTAAAACGAATTTATAAACAATTTAAAAATACGTTTAAAATGGAAATCGACGAAATATATATTATATAATATATATATATATATATATATTTGGCTTGAGTATAACATGTTGCGTCGCAACCGTTCGCAAATTTCGATCATTGACTTCGAATTGACATTACGGAAGATCTGACTGTCGGATTCTCCTAAAACTAGAACCGTTGGGTTCATATCGAAAAGAGCTTTCCAAGAAATATAAAAGATTTGAAATCTAACAGTTCGATTTGGAATTATGTCCAAATCAACTTTGGAAAAGGTCGCTATGGATGTAGTTCGGTGGCCATTATTGGAAACTGACAGTACAGGCCTTGATAAAATTATTAAAAATATTAATAATTTGTGTAAAATCATAATAAATGATTTGGAAAGAATTTGGATGAGAAATTCCAATTTTGTAAGGATAAAAATATATTTTTATCAAAATGAACTAGTTATTAACTAGAAAGACAATCCAATGTTTCTTAAAAAATAAATTGGATTTGAGAATGGTTTTAATATAATCAGAATTTCCAATATATAAATTGGAACGGAAATAATCTTTGGAATATTTCGATATTGGATTTCGTGACTATACAAATATTATGGAGGAATTTGGAAGATATATATATATTATTATTCCCCATACGATATGTGTTGGTTTCCGAATTTGATATTGAATATAAGCCGATATAATTTCTATTCAGAGCCTTATATTTATTATTGAATTGGATTATGGGTTTGTCGTGAATGGTGGCTTCGGTAACATTGTTCTTAAACCCCGTGTAAAAAGAATAAATCTTTTAATTAAGATTATTGGAGTTTCAAGTTATATTTAGTAATTGGATTAAAAATGGAATGTGAATTGGGTTTATTGTGAACTGTATTTTTAACGACATTCGTTCTTTAACCCGATTAATAGTGAAATGTGATTTGGAATTTATAAATCTTTTATTAGTAGTTGATGGAAATTTTCCAAAGTAAAGTTTTCCAGTTTAATATAATCAATTGAAATTGAATGGAATTCGATTTGGTAATAATCGAAGTGAGCTTCCATGAAGGAAGTCTGTTAATATATATGGAATTTAAAAGGCATAGTCATTATTCCATTTATATTATTAGTCAGATACGGAAATTGATATCGATTATATTTATTGATCTGTTTTCCGTGAAGATTCCATGGTTAACGGAATGTGATTTTGGGTTTATCGTGAATTGTGTATTAAACAACATTGGTTCTTTAACCAAGTTAAAGACAGGATTACATGTCTAACATTGTATTTCGAACTGTATTGTTGATCTCTGCTAAATATATATCTGCTTGGTGGTGGAGAATTTATTCTCTGGGTTAACACCCTTCTCTGAGACGTACGAGCTTAAAGGTTATATATCGGCAGAAATCAATGGTACGGTGTAGATTGTCATTGCAGCATGTTTGTGTTTCCAAAGTTAAATAATCATTAAATAATGATTGTTGGAAGATTAAAACTTAGTGGAGTTTTAATGAATCATAAATTAGATTGGAATGTGAATATGATAATTTAAATTATCAAATTTGTGAAATGATCGAGAATGGAGTATCATCATTTTTACTCCAGGCGATAGTTAAATATTTAATTAGATTTGAACGTGAAAGGGTAATTAAATTTACCGATAACACCGTGGGTGTTAGATATGGAGTTTTACCAGTTTCGCTCCATGGGATGAATAGGTTGGGATTGGGAAATTAAACAAATGATTCGGTAAGGCTCGATAATCCTGACTAGTTGATAAACTTTAATTTGGTTTCGAATTGATATCGAAAGGAAGATTAAAAAATGAATTTAAAGAATTTATCTTTGATAAAATTAATGGGAACCTTTACCTAATGATGTGAATATTTGAATAAAAGAATATTCTGAATTGGAATGAGGCGTATGTTGTTTTTTTGTAGCACTTGTTTATGAGATACGCGAGTTATTCGGAAAGTCCGGGTTTATACCCATTCTGAATAATTGATTCGACGACAAGTCGACGATGGTTTAAGACCGAAGATCTTCACATTGTTTGGATGATTACTGATGTTTTGATTGGGCTGTAGACCCAAGACAAGGTAATAAGTGGTGATCGTCCAGACATACTTGGAGATCGACTGGATATGCGAGGACCTCTCTCCTGTATTGAACATATTGGACGAGGAACAAGGTGCCTCTGGTTTCGTTCAGATCCAGAAAGAACTAGTAAATGGATGTGTGTCTGACATTGGATTTTATTCTGTGTTGATTGATCTCTATTAAATATATATCGGTTTGGTGGTGGAGAATTTATTCTCTTGCTTAACACCCTTCTCTGAGACGTACGAGCGTAGAGGTTATATATTGATAGACATCAGTTACATGGCGTGAATTGTTAGTATGACATAGTGAGATGCAAGTGATCAAGGCTTCTGTTGAAAAGCAGAGTCTTGTGGTTGATGATCAAAGCATGACTTTAAATAGCATAGCTTTGTGTATAGCGTTAATTCGTGAGCCTCACACCTCGGTATGACTCAAAAACGGGATAAGGGACCCAAGGAGTGCATGACATTTCCTTCTAGCTATGGGTGGTGTCATGGTATGGAACCTAGACATTTATTTATTTTTACCTATGTGGATGATGGAATGCGAGGCGCCTCGGATATATCGGTAACTACGGGGCTGATGGATAGCTTCGATAGGACTGGGAAACGTGTGTTCAGGAATTGCCAATCCTCAAACGTAAGGGAGGACCGGCCTTGGAGGATCCAAGGGTTCACTTCGGGGAACCCTGAGGCATTTGCTAGAGTGTCTCGAAGCCGGCGAGGAGTGCTTCCCTTGCCTTGATTCATGACAAAAATCCAATTTCCAATGCGTGACATTTCGGTTTTAGTGGTAAAACCTAGTATGGTGACATTGTAGCATGGGATACTATGTCTTTTATGTTTGATACATTTATATGTAAAGTGATTTTGACACTATATACTTACAGTAATATCAAAATGATTTGTTTTAAACGTATCAAGCATGTTTGGCTATTGTAAGATAAAACTCTATCCTCTGGCTTGCGTTGCATTGTGTGATGGGACCTGAGTCTTATAATAGCTTCATTTTTCGAAAAGCATTGCGTTGTTTATAAACTGTTTTATGCACTAGTATTCTGGGGAGGAAACCCGTTCCGTGTTATACGGCATGGTCCCTTGATTTACTTTATTTTTAAAGTAAAGTTTTAAATAGCTGTTTTAGTTCTCACACCAGTCCCATGACTGACCTAGGGTTAATTGTTTTAACCTAAACTCTGGATGCCCCTATTTTTCGCACGGGAAGCTAGTAGTTTTGGTTTTTGCAGATATTTCTTTTCCACGATCCTGGATTTACAACTGGAGCTATATTCGGAAAGCTTTTTATCTGTATATTTCTTTCAGTTGTGTGATGTATTATTTTTGTGCTGCCCTGTAATTTTAATCTCTGATATTGTATTTCCAATGTGTAATATTTATTCATACTCTGATATATTCTTGTACTCTGATGTAATTGTTGTAATAAGCAATGAAATGTTCTTCTGTTTGCGTTCCGATTTGTCGTGTTCTCAACTTAATCCGGGCTTTCTCATAATGGCGAGTTTGGGTCGTTTCAGCGTGGTATCAGAGCTTTGGTTTACAGAGCTCGAGAACAGGACACATTAGAACCAAACAAAAGAATTCACCAGAAATAGGATTAGTAACATCCTATAAGAATGACTCGTTAGGGATAGGGTTAGTAATACACTAGAATGAGTTTGAAGCGTGTTATTTTTAAAAACAAATTTAGTTTTGAAAATTATACTTTATTATACGTATATTGATTTTGGACTACCGGATATAAGGAGATTTTTAATATACGTCTGATCCACGTGTATATGAAGCCTCAAATATACTGGATAGATATAGAATCACACTCTAGTCGCCCGGAGATGATTCTGATGATTGCTAGCGTCATCAGTGTTTATGTTCGAGTTTCGAAAGTGGGATATCTATATATTTCCAATTGACTGGTGTGAGAACCAAAACTGAGTTAGAGTTTATTGTTTGTGATTTGGCACTGAAAATGTGATTTTTAAGTATATATAGAAAGATATATGTTTGAAAGGTTAACTAACTAATTGATTTCTGGTTGAGATGTGTGATTATTGGTTTGATTAATAAAAATATTGGAAGGACAATTAATTTAAACCAATAAAAGAACAAATGAAAAGTAAATTTAGCCAAATTGAATTTATTATTGAACCTATTGAAAGTCGACTGGAATTGCATACATGTACATATATATGTGTTCGAACAGGTCATAGCATGGAAGCTAAGAAGAGGAATAAAATTGTATGCCCGACAAATAAGTACATATTTACTGTATTTATTGGGGTTTGATGATTTTATGAGCTGCTTGGCCTTTTATTTTTCTTTTGGATTGATGAGGGCCATGTGAGACAAGTTGCGGTTTTAAAGGTCTCCCCGTACAAAGGAGGTTATGGCGAAATTTTTCAAAAATTTAGGGTGTTAGCCAAATTTTTGAGAAAATAGAAAATTCTTAGAAACTGAAAGGTTGAAGAATGAAAGCCAGAATGAAAGTTGGGTTGGTTAGTTAAACAACTTTCAACTCTGTTCCTTTTCGAGGATGAAAAGATTTTAAGTGAGAGAGATTGTAACAACCCAGAATTTCAGAACCAATTTAAAAATTTTATTTTAGCTATTTTAATGGATTTTGAATAAAATGATTTATTTTAAATAATAACGACTAGAAATTTATTTAAATCAAAGTTAGAGCGTATAAATTTATTTTAATTATAAAACGAATTAGAAATGGCGCGGTAGTTTGAAAATTCGATTTTAAATTTCAAATGAATGTACATAATACAAAATAAATCGGATTTCAGTAAAACAAAAACATCTAAATCTGTTTAACTATACCTTTCTAACAAATGTAAGAAACTGAAATTTCACTTTATAAATTGTAAGTTATGTCCAGTTTAAAATTTGAAATAATCGTTATGGAATTTACGTATTTTTTAATATAATATATAGCCCTTAAAAATAGCCATTTTGCAAACGACCTCCGTTTTCGACGAAACCACTTTTATTGGATTCAGAATGTGAAATTATTGTTATATTCCAAATTTTATAATTTTTGGAATTAATATGTGAGCGTGGTGAATTTAAACGCGTTTGGCAATTTCAGTTTGAATTTAATCGACTGGAAAATGACCATTTTTGAAACGGTCTCCAAATTCGTCGAAATTAGTTTTGATAGAACCGTATCGTCAAAACATAATTAGATTTATTTTTCTGGAATTTTTAGAGTCGGTTTGTGGCCCTGGTAAATTAAAACGTACGTTGAATTCAATTTTGAACGTTATATTAATTTATATTTTAATTTTGAATAAAATTGATCGAAACAGTCGAATTAACTTACTGAACATATCCCATTGTGTCCGGAATGGGGGTATTTGGCTGGAAACGACAGTCGTTGGGTTCGATTTGGAGTTCGAATGGAAAGGGTAACTTTTTGGAATTTAAAAATAATTATATATATAAATTATATACCCCCCTTTTCTCTTCTTCTCGGTCAACGATTAAAAAGAAAAAGAAAACATCACCTTTTTTTCCAGTCGCTCCTCCCTTCAGGCCGTCGTCGCTTCCCTCCAACACGCCACCGCCCATGTCGCCCCCCTCCCCCCCTCCGGCGCTCCTCCCTGTCGCCCTCTCTCTATCCAGCCTCCTTCAAATCACCAAACCCTTGAAAACCCGCCGCCTCTGTCCAAACCCTAGTCGCCGCCACTAAACCACCCCCCCGACCATCAGGAACCCTCACCACCACCTCAGAGTCCAGACCCGACAATGGGCCCCACTTTTCAATAAAAATCCAATTTTTACAAACCGCGTGTGTACACGACAGCCCCAGATCTTCTTTAACCAATAACTCCCCAGCCGGGCACTTCTGGCCAAAACTCCACAATATAAAAATCAAAGAGCATGATTTTCTCTTCGATTTCAGTATATGGAAGTCATAATTTGGATTGTGGAGTTGTTAAGAAAATGCGTCCAAAGTTTACAGTCCAAATACTATCTTTTCGCGATTTCCGATGAAATGGAGCATTTTCGGAAAAAAGTCCACTAAGCAAAAGTTTTCCGGAATGGCACGTTTAAACTAGTTTAAAAAGACGGCGTGAAGATTGGAGCTCGTTCGCAAATTTTGGAAGCAGAACAGCAAATCATAACGTCAGAAAACAATGGTGGAGTGGATCCCAAAGTGAGAACTCCTTCTCACTCTAATTATTTTACAGTTAAATATATACTAGGATGTAGACGGGGATTAGAAGCCCCCAACACTGTTTATTGTACAAACTTGTTTGTTTGGGTTGTATTGTGGAAATTTGGTTGTGTTGAAAATTGGTTGTATTGTGGTGTATTGGATGTGATTGACTATTATGTATGGCGCGAGCCAGTATCAGGAGAGGGGTAATGATAGACGTTACTCCGGTTCTAATATCGCACCGTTATAATGCCGAAATTTTCTGAAATAAATATTGTTCATTATAAATATAATTTTTAATGTGTATATGAACTGTATAAAATATTCATGTGCTGAATAAAATGTTTAAACAATAAAAATATCATTTTTATTTAATAAATGAACTATATAAAATAGTCAGGTATTGAAATAAATATTTCATCGTTAAAAATATAATTTTTAACGTATATATGAACGACATGAAATTCTCCTGAAATAAATATTCATTTACAAATCGGACGATTTGTTTATGTACACCCATTTAACTGATATTGATTGGGACGATAAATTTAATACATCACCCAACTGCATAAATAATATTCAGCATTTGTTGGTTGAAACCACACACGGGTATTGGGATGATATTTGGCGTACACTAATCCCAATTGTTTAGTTGTATGTCAATCGATTGGTTGGCAGAGACTGTTGTAAGCGTTAATTATTTATATTTAGTGCTTTTGCAGTTGTGTAATGCACTCTAGATGATGGTGACTGTGTAGCATTATTATTGAGTACTTATATGTATGAAATCCATATAAATAACATCATATGGTAATTGATTGTGTTTAATTCCAATTTAGAAAGAACGAATATTTTAAAATAACGAATATTTTGAAATAACAAATATTTTAAAATAATATTCTGTAGAGGATTGAAATACGATTTGATGTCCGATTTGGGATGGACACGAAAATATTGAAATATGTGAAGCCATATTGATTAGTTACGCGCTATTTTGACTCGAACGATTTTTATGTCGATTTTATTCAATTTTATAATAAATATCGAAAAGGAAATTATTTCAAAATCAGACATTTTGAAAATATTATCATTTAAATATTATAATGATAAGGAGTATTCAATTTTGATTTAAAATTGAAATGAAAGCGGGAATCGTTTTAAAACGAATTTATAAAATACATTTTAAATGGAAATCGACGAAATATATATTATAATATATATATATATATATATATATATATATATATATATTAGTGGCTTGAATAGAATGCGCCGCGCCGCACCGCGACCGTTCGCTAATTTCGACCATTGACTTCGAATTGACATTACGGGAGATCCGACTGTCGGATTCTCCTAAAAATGGAACCGTTGGGTTCGTATCGAAAAGAGATTTACAAGGAATACAAGAGATTTTAAATCAAATGGTTAGATATGGAATTATGCCCAAATCAAATTTGGAAAATGTTGCTATGGATGCAGTTCAGTGGCCGTTATTGGAAACCGACAGTACGGGCCTTGATAAAATTATTAAAAATATAAATAATTTGTGTAAAATGATAATAAATGATTTGAAAAGAAATTGGATGAGAATTCCAATTTTGTAAGGATAAAAATATATTTTTACCAAAATGAACTAGTTATTAACTAGAAAGATAATCCAACATTTTTTTTTAAAATAAATTGGATTTGAGAATGGTTTTAATATAACTAGAATTTCCGGTATATAAATTGGAATGGATTTGAATGGAAATAATCTTCGGAATATTTCTATATTGGATTCCATGACTATACGGATATTGTGGAGGAATTTGGAAGATATATATATATATATATAAATCGTTATTCCCCATACGATATGTGTTGGTTTCAGAATTTGATATTGAATATAAGCCGATATAATTTCTATTCAGAGCCTTATATTTAATATTAAATTGGATTATGGGTTTGTCGTGAATGGTGGCTTCAGTAACACTGTTCTTAAGCCCCGTGTGAAAAGAATAAATCTTTTAATTAAGATTATTGGAGTTTCCAGTTATATTTAGTAATTGGAATAAAAATGGAATGTGAATTGAGTTTATTGTGAACTGTGTTTTTAACTACATTCGTTCTTTAACCCGATTAATGGTAAAATGTGATTTGGAATTTATAAATCTTTTATTAGGAGTTAATGGAAATTTTCCAAAGTAAAGTTTTCCAATTTAATATATTAATATATTAAATTGGAATTGAATGGAATTCGATTTGGTAATAATCGAAGTGAGCTTCCGTGGAGGAAGATTGTTAATATATATATGGAATTTAAAAGGCTTAGTCATTATTCCATTTATATTATTGGTCGAATACGGAAATTGATATCGATTATATATATTGATCTGTTTTATGTGAAGATTCCATGGTTAATGGAAAGTGATTTTGGGTTTATCGTGAACTGTGTCTTAAACGACATTGGTTCTTTAACTCAGTTAAAGACAGGATTACATGTCTAACATTGTATTTCGAACCGTATTGTTGATCTCTACTAAATATATATCTGTTTGGTGGCAGAGAATTATTCTCTTGCTTAACACCCTTCTCTGAGACGTACGAGCTTAGAGGTTATATATCGGTAGAAATCAATGGTACGATGTAGATTGTCGGTGCAGCATGTTTGTGTTTCCAAAGTTAAATAATCATTAAATAATGATTGTTGGAAGATTAAACTGAGTGGAGTTTTAATGAATCTTAAATTAGATTGGAATGTGAATATGATAATTTAAATTATCAAATTTGTGAAATGATTGAGAATGGAGTATCATCAGTTTTACTCCAGGCGATTGTTAAATCTTTAATTAGATTTGAACGTGAAAGGGTAATTAAATTTACCGATAACACCGTGGGTGTTAGATATAGAGTATTACCAGTTTCGCTCCATGGGATGAATAGGTTGGGATTGGGAAATTAAACAAACGATTACTTCGGTAAGACTCGATAATCCCGACTAGTTGATAAACCTTATTTTGGTTTAGAATTGATATCCAAAGGAAGATTAAGGAATGAATTTAAAGAATTTATCTTTGATAAAATTAATGGGAACCTTTCCCTAGTGATGTGAAAATTTGAATAAAAGAATATTCTGAATTGGAATGAGGCATATGTTGTATTTTTATAGCACTTATTTATGAGATACGCGAGTTATTCAGAAATTCCGGGTTTATACCCATTCTGAATAATTAATTCGACGATAATTCGACGATAAAGACGATGGTTGAAGACCGGAGATCTTCACATCGTTTGGATGATTACTGATGTTTTGATTGGGTTGTACACCCAAGACAAGGTAATAAGTGGTGATCTTCCAGACGTACTTGGAGATCGACCGGATATGCGAGGATCTCTCTCCTGTATATGACATATGGGATGAGGAATAAGGTGCCTTTGGTTTCGTTCAGACCCAAAACGAACTAGTAAATAGATGTGTGTCTAACATTGGATTTTATTCTATGTTGATTGATCTCTATTAAATATATATTTGTTTGGTGGCAGAGAATCTATTCTCTTGCTTAACACCCTTCTCTGAGATGTACGAGCTTAGAGGTTATATATTGATAGACATCAGTTGCATGGCGTGAATTGTCAGTGTGGCATGCTGAGATACAAGTGATCAAGGCTTCTGTTGAAAAACAGAGTCTTGTGGTTGATGATCAAAGCACGACTTTAAATAGCATAGATTTGTGTATAGCATTAATTTGCAATCCTCACACCTTAGTATGAGTCAAAAACGCAATAAGGGGCCCAAGGAGTGCATGACATTTCCTTCTAGCTATAGGTGGTGTCATGGTATGGAGCTCAGACATTTATTTATTTTTACCTATGTGGATGATGGAATGCGAGACGCCTAGGATATATCGGTCACTACGGGGCGGATGGATAGGTCCGATAGGATCGGGAAACTTGTGTTCAGGAATTTCCAATCCTCAAACGTAAGGGATGACCCGGCTTGGAGGATCCAAGGGTTCACTGCGGAGAACCCTAAGGTATTTGTTAGAGTGTCTCGAAGCCGGCGAGGATTGCATCCCTTGCCTCGACTCATGACGGAAATCCAATTTCCAATACGTGACATTTCGATTTTAGTTGTAAAACCTAGTATGGCGACATAGTAGCATGTGATACTATGTCGTCTATGATTGGTACATTTATATGTGAAGTGATTTTGACACTAATAGTAATATCAAAATGATTTGTTTTAAATGTATCAAGCATGTTTGGCTATTATAAGGTAAAACTCCATCCTCCGGCTTGCGTTGCATTATGTGATGGGACCTAAGTCTTATAATAGCTTCATTTTTTGAAAAGCATTGCGTTGTTTATAAACTGTTTTATGCACTGGTATTCTGAGGAGGAAACTCGTTCCGTGTTATATAGCATGGTCCCTTGATTTACTTTATTTTTAAAGTAAAGTTTTAAATAACTGTTTTAGTTCTCACACCGATCCCATGACTGACCTAGAGTTTATTGTTTTAACCTAAACTCTGGGTGCCCCTATTTTCTGCACGGGCAGCTAGTAGTTTTGGTTTTTTGCAGATATTTCTTTTCCAGGATCTTAGATTTACAGCTGGAGCTATGTTCGGAAAGCTTTGTATCCATGTATTTCTTTCAGTTGTGTGATGTATTATTTTTCCGCTGCTACGTAATTTTAATCTCTGATACTGTATTTCCATTGTGTAATATTTATTCATACTCTGATATATTCTTGTACTCTGATGTAATTGTTGTAATAAGCAATGAAATGTTCTTTTGTTTGCGTTCTGATTTGTTGTGTTCTCAACTCAATCCGGGCTTTCCCGTAAGGGGGAGTTTGGGTCGTTTCAACGATTGTCTAATGATTGCATTTCTAAATATTGTGCTTTGACTTTCAACAATTGTACATCAAGTGGCCTTTATGTGAAAGGTAAATCGCTACCTTTATTGATCCTCGCACGTCGGAAACGACCAAAACATGATTGATGCAGCAAGGCTATCCAAGACGTGTCTGGTAAAAGGGTATTCTCATTTACTTATAGATAAATTATTATGGTATGGAGACCTGGTAAAGTATTAATGTGGCGTATGGAAACTCCGAGCGCTCAGTTAAAAGTTGGTTATAATTGATAAATGAGGTATTCGACACCATCTAAGATGCATATCCATAGGGGAATGTGCAGAGGTGGGGCGATTTTGTGTTGTTAAAGAATTCGTGGTTGCTCAGATTCTCGGGGCATCCCTCTAGAGGTATTCCCAATAATGGGAAAAGGAAAACCCTTAGTCTAGTCATTTGTATGAAAAACTCATTCTCCGTTAAGAACCAACGTTTTAGATTATACGACATAGTAGCCCCGGAATTTAACAATGGTAATAATTTCAGGTACTTGAATATTTATATTCAAAATAATTTCAAAGATTAGACATTCGTAAAAATATCAAATGTTTTGATATAAACCGTTTTGGTTATCATAAGGGAAAAACTCGTTTCGAGTTTATATGCGACGTAATCTTATGAGATACCTTTTATTTTAAAAATGTTTTTGTGTTTCTCACACCTGCCCCATGACTGACCTGGAGTTTGCTTTTATTCTCCTAAACTTTGGGTGCCCTAAATTTTCCCCAGATAGCCCAGTGGTCAGGTTTCTCTAAGAAGTATTTGGAGCACTTTTGGTTAGAGCTAGAAGTCTGAAAATAGGTGCATTTTTTGATCAGCCTTCGAAGCATTTAGTATCTCTGCTGTATTTAAATATGTATTTTGTTGTTACCGACAACTAAGTGGGATAGGATGTTATAACTATCCCAGCTGGAGCATACAATAACTCTGATTACTTGTATTCATCTTATGTAAAATTTAAGTTTAAAACGATGTGAGATTATATCTATCGGTTTGTCTTATACTTTTATTATTTATTACCCCATGATATTCTATCTTCCCGACACTTGGATTATGGCACTTGAATACCGTAGATGTATTAGCATCATTTTCTAAGGATCAAGGAGACAGGTCATCACATATTGTTTATAAATTTGAGGATACGTCTTTTCATATTTTTAAATGTTGCGCCTTCTATTAAACGACGCTTCCTTTTATTTGAATTCAAATGTCCCAACATTTCAAACAACTACGTCTTCCACCTTTTCTGTCTACTCAATTAGAATTGTTGGTTGTTAATGGGTGCAGTTCTGCCCAGTTTAAACAAAATATTTCTGTTAAAAAAAAATATATAGTTTGAATTTAAGCCCTTCTAATTCGAAGGAAGATGGTGGCAGCACATGTGCATTTTTTGTGATTTTGCATGACCCCACCCCTCACAAAAGAGCAAGCAATACATGTCCAAATGGACCAACATTCTTTTTACAAATCTATATTCTGAACAAAAATGCTCCTTTCTTTTCTACGATGTAGGACTATTTCTAGTCCTACGTTATACTTCTTCTTTTCCTCTTATTGTCATCTTAAAAAAAATAGCTCAAACAAAATTTTATAAAATTTTCAATGCACCATTTTAATTAATATCTCTCGTGTAGTTTTTTCTAGAATTGAGTATTGAATGGTAGTGCTTATTAATACCACAAGTTTTAAGTGGTCTGCAACATATTATATGTCAACGTATGTTCGAATCGCATTATGCAAGTTCTTGAATGTATGATATCTCGCAGTAAAACCAAACCATCGAACCGATTGTGTCACTCACGTATAATTTGTTTTAACAATGCCCTTTCAAAATAACTTGCAATAATATGTGTGTATAAATACACACACCCATATTTGAAAGCATCCAAATGCACTTGAATTTCAGCTACATCTACGTTTAAAGTCTAACTTTAATTGTGCATTAAAAAATGCTAAACATACACCAAGAATTACAATAAACTACTGTACAACAAATATTACTTTACATACACCGTGTCTTTTACTAAATTTCCAATGTTTTCATCTTTTTGGTCTTCACTCTTTCAAATTTAAAACACATCTGCCCAAAACTAGAAATTCTTTCCACCAAATTGAAATAAATTATTGTTCTTGCATGAGTGTCATAGCTTTATAAAACTTTTCAAAAATTTATTAATTTTAGAAAAAATATTTTAATTTTAGGACGAAAAAAAATCAACATTTCTAAATTGGAACTTTATTTCTAAATGTTCTCTTAATTGAAATTTGAGGTTTTATGATAAAATGACTTATTAAGTTTTTTATTAACATATCTAGTTTGCATCAAATTTTATTTCGTTAATTGGATTGATTGGCAAAATTTTTAAAAAGAGCAACTACGAGAAATACGTATTTTAGTAATGGATTTTTATAGAAAAATAATGATGTGTATTAAGTAGTTTTTGGTGTATGAATGCAATTTGCTATGTTCAAATAGGTTATGGGAGAAAGAAAAAAATTGTGGAAACAAACAACAAACTAACAAGTGAGATCAAGGGTTAGAAGTGATCGCTTCTCCAATTGTACATCAAAATAGCTCACAGATCATTCTTTTTAGGCAAATTCTATTTGAACTCACCAAATAGCTGAGTTGCCTACCTTTTAATTAAACTTTTCGTTGACAAGTTTACCCTTTCCGTGTTATTTTTTTTTAAGTCGTCAGGTTACCACGGAGCGGAGCTGCGTGGTTCCTTCACGAACCACGCAGTTTCACTATGTGGTACACTAAGCAACCTCGTAGTGCCTCTACGAGGTAACTTAGTATACCATGTAGTGACACTGCGTGGTTTGTGAAAAAACCACGCAGAAGCAATACGAGGAGGACATTTTCGTCTTTTTTTTTTTATAAAATTGGGGGAAACTCAGAAAAATAGGAGTATCACTGATTTTCTGAAATTAGGGAAGCAAATTTGCTTCTTCTTACTTGAAGTCGCCTTTCAATGGATATCTTTTATTCCAAACGAAATCCACAACGTTTGTAAGGAAACAAAAATTCCACCATTTGCCTCTGTTATAAACGTTGCTTAATTGGTTCTTGAGTCCGTTTAATTTTGTGAAAAGGCAACTCTTTGTATGTGATTTTTAGGAGTGGAAAATCGTGGCAGCAAAAAAATAGATGCTACTGTTGGTACTCCAATTTACTCTTTTGACCACTACACAAAATTTAATAAACATGATTATATTTTTTACATTTCTGGCCATCACATCATTTTTCTTTATTTGAGCATAATCAACCGAATTAACAATATAAATTCGGTACGAAGCAACCGGCTACCACCAACCGAAATATGATTGTAAATTCGAAAGGAAGAAACCAAAACTTTCGTTCCATAGTGGAGTGCCTGTTCATATTAATATTTCTAAAGTATGGTGGCAGAAAGAAGAAAATGATATTATTTAAGATGACCTTTAGTTTTGGTGGTCAGAAAAGAAAAATGGGTGCTAACAGCAATAAATTATCGGAAATCACCGAAGCATATTCAAGCGTATGAGTGTCGTTTTGTGCAGTTCAATTATATGATAATTGTTTTATTGCATATATTCCGAATGGCTCAGCCTATTAAGATGATACAAAATAAATTGCTCGTCACTCTTGGAAATAGGTCAGCATTTAAGACGAGAATTGCTGCCGATTCCGTTGCTTCTTATTTGGATAACTGCAAAGATGTCGAATTACTCAGAAAGATGCATGCTTTCATTCTTACTCGCGGTTTTGGAGAGGTGATTTCTGTTAACTCAAAGCTTGTGAATTGTTATGCTCGTATCAGTAGCTTGTCGGAATCCAAATGGGTAATCAGTAAAATAAGTGGTAATCAAATTTATCTTTGGAATTCCGTATTGGTTGGGTATTATAAATCAAGCCATTTTGATACAGTAATTTGTTTATACTTCAATCTAAAGTCAGAAAAGATGGGTATTGATAGCTCAACCATTACATTTTGCTTAAAAAGTTGTATAGAACTCGGCGATACTATTCTTGGATTAGAATTACATGTCGATGCAATTAAATTTGGTTTAGATCATACCAAATATGTTGGTTCTTCACTCATCAGTATATATTATGGAAACATAGAGGATGCAAAAAAAGTGTTCGATGATATAAGTGATAAAGATATTTTTGTTTACACTTCCATAATTACTGGTTATGCTCAACTTACCGACTCTAGAGTACATACTGCATTTTTTATCGCTAGTAACATGTGGAGGGATGGCTTAAATGCTAATCGTGTAACACTAGTGAGCTTGCTTCAAGCTTCAGGAAAGTTAAGGGCATTAAATGAAGGAAAATCAATTCATTGCTATTGTTTGAGACACGGAATTGACATTTCAGATGAAATTCTAAACACAAGTGTTGTAGATATGTATTCAAAGTGTGGCACATTCCATTATGCTTCATGCACTTTGAGGCAAACGAAAAATACAGTAATGTCATGGAATGCTATAATAGCCAACCTCACTCGCAGTAACTGTAGTTTTGAAGCTGTACAAACCTTTTATGCTATGATGAAAGAAGAAAAATGTCTCCCTGATTCTGTTACCATGGCAAATGTTCTTGTGGCACTTTCAGATTTAGGATATTTTGATAAAGTTGCAAGTATTCATGGATATCTAATCAGAAGAGAAATTTGTATCGACTTAGTGGTAGCAACTGTTCTTGTCGACATGTACTTAAAGCAGGGTAAAGTAATTACTGCTAGGTACATTTTTGATTATTTTACAACTAGGGACGAAGTTATATACAACGTTATGATCTCTGGATATTTACTAAATAACAAAATAGAGGAAGGCGTTGGATTGTTTACAGAAATGATGGATATAGGCATTCGCCCAAATTTTGTAACAATGCTAACTCTTCTTTCGAAGTTTGGTAGCACAAAAGACACGAAAGCTGGTATGTTGGTTCATGGAGTAGTGATTAGAAATGGTTTGAATAGAAATATAAATGTTGCTAATCAAGTGATATACATGTATTCAAAATGGGGATACTTGGAAAAAGCAAGGATGTATTTTGATTCACTACATACAAAAGATTTGGTGTCTTGGACTTCAATGATGGCTGGTTATGTAAGCCATGGAAAATGCAAAGAAGCAGTATCACTTTTCGAGCTAATGAGGCAAGGTGGGGACAAACCTGACTCGGTTACTTTTATTACTCTGCTACAAGCATTTTCACAGTCTACGCATTTAGAAAAAGCCAAGGAGATTCATGGGTACATCTATAGAAATAATTTAGAGAAAGACATAGCCACTATCAATTCGTTGTTCTTAGCCTATTCCAAAGGTGGTTGGTTAAGCGCTGCTGAATCTGTGTTTAATAATATGGCAACGAGAGATATAACATCATACAATGCAATGATATCTGCATATGGTGCTCATGGTGATTGTGCACAAGTTCTTGATATGTTTCATAGAATGGGGGATGAAAATATAACACCGGATGAGATGACATTGTCTTCAGTGTTATCTGCTTGTAGTCATGCAGGGTTAATAGAAGAGGGTTGCAAAATACTTTACTCTATGAATTCCAAGTATTCTACTATAGTACTGAACATGGAACATTTTAGATGTATGATTGATATGCTGGGTCGAGCAGGTAGGCTTGAAGAAGCATATGATCTTATCAAAAGCATACCGTTAAGTGAGAAGAGAAATGCATTATGTGCTGTTCTTGCTGCTTGCAGAGTTCATATGAATTTTATGTTGGGAGAGATTGTTGGGAAGGAACTTATGGAGTTAGATCCGGAAAATTCTAGTGTAATTGCTATGGTTTCCAATTTGTATTCTGAAGCAGGAAAGTGGAGTGAGGCTGCCTGTATGAGAAGCGCGGCTAAGGAAAAAAGGCTGAGCAAACTGCCTGGTCATAGCACGATTAGCTGATGCTCAAACTGATTCACGAAGGAAAACGATAAAATTGTTCAATGACAGTTGATCATATGCATCGTCATGCTCATCTATCTATACTATACTATAATTACCGAGTTTGCAACGGAGTGCTCACAGACCTCCTCACAATCTTAAACTCAAACGTCACCCGCAATAAATCCAAGGCGAAAAAGGCATTGGCCCTTCCACTTGAATAATCTATCTCTCTACCCTACTTGCGCTAAATTATCCAAATCATCTCTCTTTTCCTTTACCTTTTGATGTTGCTTTCTGCCGTTTACCCGCCCATCTAACCTATCCCAAAATCAAAGGCAATCAGATTTGCTCCACGAAGCCTCGCTCCATGGCTGTGAACTTGCTAGCTCACCTCCCGAAGTAAGCACCTATTTACTACTTATTTCTGCGCTAGGTTTAGATTAGTTAGGTTTCTCTTATTTTCATATTTTCTTCGGTAAGGGCTGTTGATTTCTGTTCTCAGAAACTATTTGTTCACTTCGTTAAGTTTTTTGATTAGGGTTCACGATTTGGGGTTGCCGATGAGGTTCAAAACATGGTATATATGCAACAGTTAAATTCTGGAATTACTTGGGTATGAAAATTGAGTAACAATACACTGTGTATTTCTCAGTTTAAATGAGAAATATGAATCGACTGTAACAGTTGTGATTAGCCATACCAAAATTCATTGAATTTTAGCCTTCTATTTTTCTAAAATTTGTTGCATGTTCATATTTATTATGCTTCTAAACAATATTTAACCTTTTTTTTTTTTTTTTTTTGCACAGTAGAGATCGATTCAGAGAATACTTTTATGGATGTAAGTCAATTTCAAGTAGAATATAGTAGTACAGCTTCTAAATAAAGAACTGAGAAATGCCTTGGTTTTGTATTGGCATAACTTACCCCATTGCATCATCTTTCTTGAGCTTCTTAATTATATTATCTACTAAATAAAAAACTTATTTATTTTCGTTCCCACAAAATAATGGTATATGGTTCTTCAAACATGTATTGTGATGCTTACGGTACTGACAGTTTTATCCATTTAACTTTTTTCTTTTCTTTTCTGTATAGTTTCAAGGTATTATTTCCATATAACTAGGGATTGTTTAATCGTATATTAGTACTATGTTTTTAATTTGAATTTGTAAATATTTGCCTAATCTTATTTCCATGCATTTTCATTCAAAACAACATTCCTTATATTAATTTAGCAAATGTCAGCAATTAAATTTAACGTCGAGGTGTTAGTATATGTAACCAAAAATATATAATGACCATAAAAATAATGGCTTCTTACATACAAAGGATTCTTCGCATGATTATCTTAAACTTCCCAAAACAGGAAATGTATGATTGGAATTGCTGTATTTCATGCATGGCATGCAGTTGCTTTTAGGTTGGTTGAAGTAAGCCAGGTTATTTAGATTTTGTTTTAACTTTCATTGCATACATGCAAACCTTGCACCCATGCTTACAAGTTTAGTGTATGTACTGCAAAACCTCTGCATCACTAATGCATTTGATAATTATTTAATTGCGTTTTTTGTTAGTCATATTCCACATATAAAGATACTTTGTCTGATCTATCAAAATATGAGGTTATTTACCATTGTAAGGTTATTTAAATTGACAAAATAGATAATTTTACATCTAAGTTTAAGGCCCAATCATATTATTCATATTATTAAGGGTAAAGAACATAGTTTTTAGGTAATGTATGTTATCATTTCGACTGTAAGGATCACTTATATGAGGAATTAAAAATCTGCATTTTGAAAATAAACATTTGCTCAACTGAAATTTGGCTGAAATTCATTTTTTGTTTGGTTGTCAATGTGTGTGTGTGTGTGTGTGGGGGGGGGGGGGGGGTGTTATATGTTAAAATATGTATTGTGTGATAGGAAGAAGAGTTAGAATTTATGGTTTATATATTGTGAAATTTTCTTGCTCAAGCATGAAATATGTTAGGACACGATCATTGTCGATTACAATTTACACCTTTAGTTGTTTTATGAAATCTATTCAGTTGTATATCGGTTTTTTTAATCTTATATTTCTAGGAAAATTCCAAAGTGTATCGAAGATGTTGAGCCAAGCAGTTAGAACAACCATGGGGGTGGACATTAATCAGGGTCATTCATTCGAATTCCTTTTTTTCAATCTATTGTGGCTTTTGGACTTTTATCATTTCAGGTATATCAATTCGTTCCTTCTATTTAAAGCATTAAATTTGATTTATGGATCTCGATTTTTTGTGTGTATTCATGGACTGTCTTGATTTTATTTAAGCTCTGTTACAAACACTGGAAACATTGAATTCTATGAAGCATCTATGTTTGATGAAAACAAATATATTATGTTATTTATATAAATTTTGGCTACCTAACAAACCCTCAATAAGTTATCTGCCATTCTTTTAACACATTTTATGTTCTTATTCTACATGATTGTGTTTCATTAATTAATTTTTGTATGGTCTTCAATTATATATTTACCATGTGTAATTTGGGTGGCTTATCGATTAGTAAAATAAGTAACACAAGACTAATATTCATTTTATATTCAGATGAAAAAAAATTAATGTCAAACCATAATTTATGAAGACAACAAATGTTGTTCAAAACGAAAGAAAGTACAACTAACAGATTAAAATAGATTATTACTTTCAAAATCAAATAAAAATGCCAGCAACTTAAAACAATTTACAAAAAGTGACAAAAATCAACTAATTTGCAATATTATGTCTTATATGTGATCAGTTGTGCTTAAGGGTATAGCACTGGTGATCAATCGACCTGAAAAGGTTTACACATACTTCAGCAATTTTTGGAAGATAGCAGTCTTAATTTTCATATGCTGTACACAAATGTAGAGCAACATCATGGCAAAACAAATAATCACCATATCGACTATTAATTGGGAATCAAACTGAGGTCGAGATAATTTAGTAGTAGAGTTTCTAATCAACTTAACAATGAAGTGTCATAATATTCTCGACTTGCTTGCGTAAGAGTGATTCATATGTTAAGGTTTATTTATATTGCACATTTTTTTTTAAATATATTTGAAAGACTATTGAAACACTACTTATATCTATAATAATTGAATGAATGATAAATTAAAATATTATAGAACTTAATTTGTTGCAATGTTACTTTTTTCCTTGATCGCGATTGTATGGCTTTCGATTTAGTATTTTGTAGCTCAGTAGCTGTTGGACTACTTGCATTTGTGAAATTTGCAACTTCAACTAAAGTGAACAAATTATAAGTGTTTTGACAAACTGTTGTATTCAATTTAGTGGTTGATGTATGTACCCATAAATTGCAGTGTAGGTTAGAAAGATTAGTTTTTACCTGTAATTTTTATGCGTAGTAGTGTAGGTGATATTTCATGGAGCTAATATTTCATCGACATTCTTTCTTGGTAATTATTATTGTATACTAGGAGTACACTGTTTTAAATGAATTCAACTGTTGGATCTAAACGTTCAATTGGCAGTTCTTTTTAGTTTACATTTGGTATCATTATTCATGTTAATTACACTACATGATTAGAATTTATTTAAACACACTCCTAAATTTTTCTTTAACCTTACACTGATCCACATACTTATAAGCAAGGTTCTAAATTTCGCTTTCCGTTTCCATTCCGGTCATCGGTAAATTTTAAAATTTCGGTTCTGTTCCGGCAATTCCGGAAATCCCGTTTTAATTCCGTTTCGGTATATTTCTTTGCAGATACACTTCAGTCTGCAATAATATTGCTAATCAATACGATAAACAATACTAATACAAATTTATCCAGCCAATATTTATAGTTAGTGCACTAAACATGAAACCAAATTTACACTTCTACTAATTACAAATTTATACAGCTCAATAATTACATTAACTGTAAATGGCCTAAGCACCCTTTATTATTTAACTATTAGTCGTACACCTTTAAAGCCCATTATTATCAATGGCCCAAGCACCCTTTCCTTTCTCCTCACCGAATTAAACCACGACCCAGTGAATTGGCTTCAGTGAACCACCACATAAAGATGAAAACACGCGTGCCTTTATCAATCAGAGAGATTGGCTTCAATATCCGCCGCGGATGAACACTAAATTGAGATTCTGCTCCACTTTCCAGTTGCTCGAAATTCGCTGTATTCAATTTTTTTTAAAACCTAGATCCGAAACGGAAATTTTCTCGTATTCCGTTCCGGTTCACGCCAGAACCGGAACGAAACCACCGGGATTCCAGCGTTCCGGACGGAAGTTCGAACCTTTGCTTATAAGATCTTCACTGATAAGGCTTGAAGTAACCTGCCACTTCTTAATTTTTTTTTCGCATCTAAAATTGGCCAATAAATATAATTGACTTTATACTACTATTCTTACTTTCCGTTGAAAATGAATTAAATACTCATAAGAAGGAACCGATTTAGATAAATAGTTAAAAGCCGACAACTGTTTGTTTACCCTATTCTAAATTCATTATTTTATTATGGGTATGTAGCTAAAAATAAACTATTAGAGTATTAGGATGATATGCATCAGGTTGGATAAAAACTATGAAGCAAAATTGCTTTTTTGTTGTTGTGCATTTGAGTTCGTAGTTACCGAATCTGGAATCAACATAGTTTCTCTCCTTTTATATAGATATTTTATGCATATTGCTGTTGATGTAAGAAGAGAGGCAACAAATACAATAGAACAATTATTAATATAGATGAGGCCACATATGGTTACTGAAGTTTTGAAGAGCAGTGGTACAGTTGTTACCTGATAACCAATAAGATTCTGATGGCTCTAATGATGGTTCAGATGTTTTAAGGATCAAGTAAGCTTTAAAATATTTGATTAATGTACATATTTTTATATCATCTATTCCTTATTATACAAAACCGGATCATTAGGTACACTTTTTTCATTTACCCCATAAATTGTAGGGAAAACAAATTTCCTATGCGTTCTATGCTATGTTGCTGCTTGTTCACTTCTAGGCTTTTCTTACCCGTTTTGACTAATATCCAATGTTAATTTAACCCATTGGCAGGCTTTTCATCTTATTTTGCCGTTCCTTCTGTTTCAAGCTTCCAAATTCCGTTATATCCTACATTTAATTAATTACTAAATATACTGACACTTACAAATCCAAAATTCTAGAAAGAACCATACTATGCGTATTATTTATTGTAGCTGCCACCCTCCCTTGGAGATAACAAGTCGTCACCACTCTCACGCCTACCTTATGATCCATCCATGTATCCGGTTCTACATCCCGCCATTGTTTAAGCTCTGTGATTAGTAGTAGTTTAGCTTATGCATAGTGAATTGCAAGGGTATAAAACATTTTGTATTTCCTAGCTTAAACTTACATAGATCTCTGGAGTTGCTACACTATATCTCTTATGCAATGTTCCGTATTGCTTATGCATGCCCTTACATTTTGTAGCTGTCTTATGAGAAACTAGCGAATCCTTAATCCATATAAGGTTAGTTTATTATTTCTAAACCAAATTTAACTTATTTTGCTCATTTTCAATCAACTATTTTCAACAAGTATCGAAATAGATATTTCAAATGACATTCGTTGCTGTATTGTAATATTTTCTGTTGGATATACTCTTTCTTAAATTGTATTTTGTGCCAAATTTGGTGTAATATGAAGCTCCCAATTTCCTTTTGCGTTGTTTTTTTTTTTTTTTTATTTTTTTTTTTATTTTAAATATTGGTTGATCGGGATATAAATTTTATCGCTCCATAGAAGTGATTCCTATCATTTTCCTTTTTTTTCCCACCACCACGTCTCCCCAGGTCTCTTATTTGTTGGTATTATTTTCATTTGGGATGTGAAAGAGAGTTTCCCAATGTGTTCATTTTTTACCAGGGTGGTAGAGCCATTGTGGTTGTTTAGGGCAGATGACTCTTACAGCCGTAGTACCATTTCGAGGTAATGCCTCTCAGTTTTTATTTGTGAAACTCACAGAATAACTTTTATATCGATCTTAATTCTGGTTTAAAATAAGCCAATTAATTTTTCTCACAGATATGGAATTTCTCATTCGAGTATTTGAAGAGCACAACATCAACACTCACGTCTTTAATTTTGCAATGTTGCCAATGCTTTATGCATGAGATTCTTTACACCTATTTTCCTTGGTCATGAATCATGACCCATTCATTATGCAATATGCTCTTCTGTGCATAGCATTCCTTCTCCTTCATGATAACGCAGTATTCACTTTTCTGTGTAGTATTTATAAAAAGTATGTTAAATTATCGTTATCCTATCCAAAACAGTAAAAGTAGTTTATTTTGTGGATTATCACCACAGTCCACACATTACATCAGAAAATTAAACTGAAAATGCATCCTTCCAGTTGATGTTATTCTCACAATGATATTTCTTTCCACTAATAATTTTACAGTACACTACATATTCCGGGTTCTTCTAATTTACTTGATCATTCAAGTTCTCAAATTGTGGTACGTTTTGGATCATTGGACCATCCTTTACATAAATTTAAATGCTGTTTTAAAACAGTAATAGATCAAACTTTTTGTTCCAAATGTGGTTCATAAATATTAAAACTAAGGATTATCTTTGTCTTCATTTTGACTGTGTCCCATAAACTAACGTCTGCCAAGCATCCTTCTGTTACTGCGGTTGATTTTTTTTTTTTTTATTTTTTTTTTTTTTTTTTTTTTTTTTTTTTTTTTTTACACTGACGATCCCGAAATCTTAAGTAAATATTATGCATATTCTGATTATCAAGTCTTATTCTGTTTATTATAGATTTGATGGTCATATACTTTTTAATCATATACTTATGTAGACCTTATGATGATCAAATGATCCAAATAAATATTTGATTCATTAAATGCAGTTATGAGTATATAATGATCCATATGTCCAGTAAATACTGAAGTCTCATGGAAACTAATATATACATGCTGAGTTTGTCTTATTTCAACTTGAACTGAAGAATCTAAATCAAATAAATGATGAAAGCTTTAAGACAGTTGACGCCATAGCGTACCAATGGTATGACAATCAAATGAATATCACACAATAAATCTAAGATATGTGCGTGTTTAGTTTTTATTTTGCCATTTTTTTATATATGTTAGATGGTTTACATTGCTGCTTAAAATGCTTCCATGCTTTTCTAATCGTTTGTTCTTTCCTACAGTGAGAAGATTTTCATTAACAATTCCAGAAAAAGCATCAGGTGCTACTTTAACTGTTGGAAATATTGGGTGAATTATTAAAATATTGAGATAAGTGTATGAATGACTCCTTTATTGAATAGTCCCATATCATGGGATTATATGGAAGAGACAAGTATTTATACTTATTTCTAACAAATCATGTTGGGGCCTTGGGCTCCCAATACATGCTTTGTTGTGAGGAGGGAGGCCATGCATCATGACCACCACACGCGCGCGCGATCGATTGGCCCGACCCGATTCGGTTTTGGCTTTGTGGTATAAACACTTATATTTTTGGGCCAGAAAACACTGCATTTTTCGAACTATTTTTTTAAATATGAAAATATTTCTGAGCCGACTTTTATTTTGAAGCGGTAAACTATTGACCCGGTATTTTAGCAGATTTTATTACTGCAAAGTATTTTCGTTCAGCCTAATCCCCATCTATATATTACCTTCTGTTGTAGACGAAAAATATATACCTTACCTCCGCCATTAAAATTATTATTATCCAGAAATCTTCGAGCAGTAATTTTATTTCGAAAGTGCAAATCTGCACTGATTTGTTGTGCAAAGCAAATCAGTTATTAATTTCAGAGGCTGTTTTATCCTAAAGGCGGCGGCGAAAGTACGAACTGATTTTGCACCACCGACCAGATCACCGAATCGTCTTCAAGAAAGCGACCAACTACGTGACTCAGCCATTGTTTCCCAACAATTTGAAGACGTTCTGAAACAATGGCTTCGACATCAAACATGGATGATGCTGCTCTTCCCTCTGCCTTCCAGATCCCATTGGTGACTGCTGCCCCCTTTCGTTTCGAAGGTCTGCACTTCAAACGATGACGTCAAAAGATGGAGTTTTACCTGACGATGAGAAAGGTGGCTGCTGCTCTGACCACCGACAAACCGCAGTTGCCAGACAAACCTGACGGAACTGATGAAGTGCAGATGGCTTCCTGGACTGAACAATCAAAACAGCAACAGAACTGGATTGAGCAGGATTATCTGTGCAGAAATTTCATTCTCAATGGCCTCAACGATGATCTGTATGATTACTACAACTCGGACGACAAGAAAGCGAAGGAGATCTGGGAAGCGCTGAAGAAGAAATATGATACAGAGGAGGCAGGGGCAAAGAAGTATGCTGTGAGCCGCTATCTCAAGTATCAGATGACAGACGACAGGTCAGTAGAGATGCAGTCTCATGAGCTTCAGAAAATAGCTCATGAGATCGTCTCCGAAGGTATGGTTTTGGACGAATAGTTTCAAGTTGCTGTTATTATTGATAAACTGCCCCCAGGTTGGAAAGACTTTAAGAATTTCTTACGACATAAGACTAAGGAATTTTCCTTAGAGAGTCTGATCACTCGCCTCCGTATTGAGGAGGAGGCACGCAAACAGGACCAGAAAGAGGAAGTGCTGGTTGTCTCAAACAACAGCACTAAGAAGACCACATCCGCTGTTCTGAAACCGAATCAGAAATCATTTAAGAATCAGAACAGGCGCAACAAACAGAATGAGAATCTGCAAGGAAACCCAAAAAGACAGCAGAAACCAGCTCAAAAGAATGACTCTGGACAGTTGTTTATGTTACAACTGTGGAAAACCAAGTCATATGGCACGCAAGTGTCGGAACAGGCCAAGCTCTGCACCGCAGGCGAACCTGACAGAAGAGCCTCTTACGGCTATGATTACTGAGATTCACCTTGTTGGTGGATCAGAGGGTTGGTGGGTAGACATTGGTGCTTCTCGCCATGTCTACTATGATCGTGATATGTTCACCACATACACGGCTGCTGATGATCAGAAAGTGCTGTTGGAAGATTCTCATACCACTAACGTTGCAGGGGTTGGAAATGTGGAGATCGAGTTTACCTCTGGAAGGACTGTGATTCTTAAAGACGTTTTGCATACTCCAGAGATGAGGAAGAATCTGGTTTCTGGCTTTCTTCTTAATAAGGCAGGATTTACTCAATTTATTGGGGCTGATGTGTATACCATACGTTATAAGAGATCTTTTGTAGGAAAGGGTTATGCTTGTGAGGGAATGTTTAAATTAAATGTTGAATCTAATAAAGTGAATAATTCTGCTTATATGTTGTGTGATTTTAATATTTGGCACTCTAGATTATGTCATGTTAATAAACGAATAATACATAAAATGAGCACTCTAGATATGGCACCTAAGATGTCAGAATCTGAATCTGATAAATGTGAATTTTGTACACAAGCAAAAATCACTAAGAAATCTCATGAATCCGTTGATAGAGAATCTGAACCCTTAGATTTGATTCACTCTGACATATGTGAACTTGATGGTACTTTAACTAGACATGGACATCGATATTTTATCACTTTTATTGATGACTGTTCTGATTTTACATATGTATACCTTATGAAAAATAAAAGTGATGCTTTTGACATGTTTAAAACATTCAAAACTGAGATTGAGAATCAAACAAATAGGAAAATTAAGAGATTTCGTAGTGATAGAGGAACATAATATGATTTCAATTCAATTCCGGATTTCTATAAATTACATGGTATTGTACATGAGAGAACTGCACCCTATTCACCTGAAATGAACGGTAAAGCTAAAAGAAAAAATAGGACTTTTACCGAATTAGTAGTTGCCATCCTACTAAATTCTGGTGCATCAAAACATTGGTGGGGGGATATTTTATTGACTGTATGTTATGTTCTAAATAGAATCCCCAAATCTAAGAATAAAATTTCACCTTATGAAATTTTAAAGAATCATAAACCCAATGTGTCATACTTTAGAACTTGGGGTTGTCTAGCATATGTTCGCATTCCAGACCCTAAGAGAATAAAATTGGCAAGTAGAACATATGAATGTGTATTTATAGGCTATGCTATTAATAGCAAAGTATATCGATTTTATGACATAAATGTACATAACATAATTGAATCAAATGATACCGATTTTTATGAAACAAAATTTCCTTTTAAATTAAGGAATAGTGGGGGCACCTCAAGTATGCCTATTAGAACAGAACTTAATAAAAGTTCTAAAGCTGAACCTAGAAGAAGTAAAAGAACAAGAACCGAGAAAAATTTTGGTTCGGATTTCTGTGCTTTTACTATAGAGGAGGATCCCTTAAACCTCTAAGAGGCCTTATTTTCTTTAGATGCCGATTTTTGGCAAGAGGCTATAAATGATGAGATGGATTCTCTGGAATCCAATAAGACTTGGCATTTGGCAGATTTACCCCCTAGTTGTAAATCTATAGGTTGTAAATGAGTGCTTAAAAAGAAATTAAAACCTGATGGTACTATAGATAAATACAAAGCACGACTGATAGCTAAAGGTTTTAGACAAAAAGAAAATATAGATTTCTTCGATACTTTTTCACCTGTAACTAGAATAACATCCATTCGGGTATTAATCTCACTCGCTTCCATTCATAATTTACTAATACACCAAATGGATGTTAAAACCGCATTTTTAAACGGTGAATTAGAAGAAGAAATCTATATGGACCAGCCTGAAGGATTTGTTGTACATGGTCAAGAACATAAAGTATGCAAATTAGATACATCATTATATGGTTTAAAACAAGCACCTAAACAATGGCATGAAAAATTTGATAACTTAATCATTTCACATGGTTTTAAAGTTAATGAAAGTGACAAATGCATTTATTACAAATCTGAGAATGACATTTGCACTATTATATGCCTTTATGTAGATGACCTACTCGTCTTTGGGTCAAACACTCATGCCATAAATTCAGTCAAATCCTTATTAAGTGCCAATTTTGATATGAAAGATCTAGGTGAGGCGAGTGTAATTCTTGGTATTAAGATTACTAGGTCAGAAAAGGGAATTTCTTTAGATCAATCTCATTACATTGAGAAGATACTGAAGAAATATAATTAGTTTGACTGTAAACCTGCATGTACACCATATGATCCAAGTGTAAAGTTATTTAAGAACACTGGTGAAGGTGTAAGACAATCTGATTATGCAAGCATCATTGGCAGTCTTCGGTATGCCACTGATTGTACTAAACCCGACATTGCCTATGTCGTGGGATTATTATGCAGGTTTACAAGTAGACCTAGTATAGAGCATTGGCATGCTATTGAAAGAGTCATGAGATACCTTAAACGAACTATGAACCTTGGATTACATTATGAGAAGTTTCCAGCTGTACTTGAAGGATATTCAGCTGCAGATTGGAATACTTTATCTGATGACTCTAAAGCGACCAGTGGCTATATATTTAGCATCGCTGGAGGAGCTGTTTCTTGGAAATCCAAGAAACAGACTATTTTGGCTCAGTCTACTATGGAGTCTGAGATAATAGCACTAACCACGGCTAATGAAGAAGTAGAGTACTTGAGAAATCTGCTAGCTGAGATTCCTCTATAGGAAATACCGATACCAGCTGTGTTGATATATTGCGATAGTACCGCGGCTATTGCAAAAGTTCAGAACCGTTATTATAACGGTAAGAGACGACAAATACGTCGTAAGCACAACACGGTTAGAGAACTACTTTCCTCAGATACCATTAGAGTGGATTACGACGTAGTGATGAAAATTTGGCAGATCCTTTGACGAAAGGACTGTCCAGAGAGAAAGTCCTTAATTCTTCTAAAAGAATGGGACTATCGCCCTTAGATTGTTGAGTCACGCACAATGGTAACCCGACCTAAATGACTGGAGATCCCAAGAAATAGGTTCAATGGGTAAAAACAAGTTGTGTAGTGATAGGAGTTGAACATGCTATTTAATAAACCAAGAAGCATGTATTCCTGAAGTGATTAGAGGATGAGTTGATAATAACTCTTAATGAGATCTATACTCTATTTGGAGTGGAGTACCTACCTTCAGGTGTACTCTTGATAGACTCACCTATGTGAATGCGGAAATGTGGCCGTTTCCTATGGAGTTTTGGGCAAAACTTCTAGAGTGTTCACTAAACTGGGATAGACGTGCATGACCATAAATGCACGGGCTTATTTGATTGCACTATAGAAAAGATTGTGTGTGGTTTGATGTTAGGAATAGAGTTCAAGACTACGTGTCGCTCTAGTAAAAATTGAATCTTATTCACTATGCAAAGGTTCAAGTCGGATGACACCTTTGTTTATGCAGTCTTATGTTTCTAGAAAACTGCTCGATAATATTTTAAAAATTCAAGTGGGGGATTGTTGGAAATATTGGGTGAATTATTAAAATATTGAGATAAGTGTATGAATGACTCCTTTATTGAATAGTCCCATATCATGGGATTATATGGAAGAGGCAAGTATTTATACTTGTTTCTAAGAAATCATGTTGGGGTCTTGGGCTCCCAATACATGCTTTGTTGTGAGGAGGGAGGCCATGCATCATGACCACCACACACGCGCGCGACCGACCGACTCGACACGGCACGACCCGGCCCGGTTCGGGCTCGGACTCGGCTTTGTGGTGTAAACACTTATATTTTGGGCCAGAAAACACTGCATTTTTCGAACTATGTTTTTAAATACTAAAATATTTCTGAGCTGACTTTTATTTTGAAGCGGTAAACTATTGATCCGGTATTTTAGCAGGTTTTATTACTGCAAAGTATTTTCGTTCAGCCTAATCCCCATCTATATATTACCTTCTGTTGTAGACGAAAAATATATACCTTACCTCCGCCATTAAAATTATTATTATCCAGAAATCTTCGAGCAGTAATTTTATTTTGAAAGTGCAAATCTGCACTGATTTGTTGTGCAAAGCAAATCAGTTATTAATTTCAGAGGCTATTTTATCCTAGAGGCGGCGGCGAAAGTACGAACTGGTTTTGCACCACCGACCAGATCGCCGAATCGTCTTCAAGAAAGCGATCAAGTATGTGACTCAGCCATTGTTTCCCAAAATTAACAATTCCAAAAAGGTGAACTTCTATGGTGGCTATAAGCATGTTTTATCATTTGTGGATTGAGCGATGCCATTTACAGTTGAATTGATGTTCTGCACATCATCGTTATTGTTATTCTTGCCATTGTCAGTGGTGTATGGGTGAAGATTGTGGAATGTATTATCTAACTGTTAATGTTGTAATATAATATGGCTTTTGGAAAGTATACAAAATTGACGTCTCCTACAGGATTTATAACTTTTCCTTTCAATGGGCTTCCTATCATAATAGGCGTCAATTATCAAAATGATAACTCCTACCCTGCTTGAATTTTCTTCCATTTTATTTAACATTATAAATTATTTCTAGTTGCCAGCAAAATGAAGATTCGATTTGTTTTTGTGCTTTATGAGGCTGCCAAATGTATGGGATTCTAGTTTTAAATTTGCACATATTTGCTTGCTGTCATATATGTTGTTTAACTACATTTTGAAATTCTAGAATAATTTGCTATCCGTGTGCGAAGCACGGGTTCGCTCTATTAGAGAGAAAAGGTAGGTGAAATAAACAAAGATTTAAACAAGAGAATTCAATAGGCTTCTTGCAAGCTGTTAATCATTCATTGGCCATTTGGCTTTTGATGCAAAATGAATATGCTGTGTCCTGAAAATGCTTGCCGGTTATTTACTTGACTTTCCCACTCTGGTTAACTCAACCATTGCAAGAATACAAGTTTAAATTGTTAGTGCAAGTAGATTTTGTTTCATATTTATGAATGTTTTATTAAGGGTGGGCACGGTTCAATCTGGTGCGGTTTGAAGTCCGAACTGTTTTCACACCGCATCGAACGGTCGATCAAAAATACAAATCATTATACTAATTGTTCAAGCGTTTCGGTTTCGGTTCGGTTTTGGGTTGGTCTGGTTTGAATCCGTATTAAATATGAAATAAGAGAATTACTTTCATCAACAATTAATATACGTTTTTGTGACGTCATGTCATTTAAAGGTTAAAACACACAATGTTGTCCTGAATTGGAAAATTGTTTTTAACGGTATGAATACTTCAATTTTACGTTTAATGAAAAGTGAAATTGTTTTAATACATTAACCTGACATCAACGTTAATTAACGCATAAATATTAAGTAAGATAACTCGAATAAGATTATAATTAGCATTTTCCAAAAAATGATATGGAAATTATTACACTGAAACTATTAAATTTCCTTTGTGATAACGGCTATTATTAGTATAACAACAATATACGTTAAAAATAGAATAAACATCGTTAAAATAAAAAATTAGATATTAATTAGTTATATTTTTATCATAAGATCACTAGTTCAATATTCAGTTTGGTTCGGTTTAATATGGTTGGGTCAACATTTCAAACCGCAACTGAACCATATAGTTGCGGTTGGTTCAGTTTGGGATATTTGCTTTAGAGAGGGGACTCGGTCCAGTTTTCCGTACCATTTTTTCAGTCTAGTTTGGGCAATTTCCGTATGATAATGCGGTTTATGCCCACCCGTATTAGTTATAACTAGCATTTAATGTAATATAAAACTGAATATAGTGCTTGATATAACTAGCATTTTATGTAATACAAATCGGTTCCCAAAGCTTCTTGCAAACTTTTCCAAAATCCACTCGTGAACCATGGATCTCGATCACTCAAGATGCTCTTCGAGATACCATGGAATCGATCTATCCATTTTATATAAAGCTTAGTCAACTTTGATGTTGTCTTAGTTGATTTGACAGGAATGAACCTCACTTTCAGTCAAATGATCCACGATGACCCAAATTCCCTAGTTTCCTGCCCGGGTTTTAGGTAATCCATCGATATTTGTTCCCACTTCCACGTAGGAACTTTCAATGGCTGAAGCAAACCACTCGGCTTCTTCTATTCAGCTTTCTCTAACTAACAGTTCAAGCACTTGGAAATGAATTTTCAATATCTCTTTTCATTCCTTCCCAGTAGTAAACTCACTTCATGTCTTGATACATCTTATTACCTCCGGGATGAATTGTCAAGTTCGAGTGATGACATTCCCTCAGAACCTCATCTCTCAATCTGTCGATATTAGGAACAATCAGTCGTCCTTGCTTTCGAAGCCAACCTTCCTGATCGACCTCGAATTTTTTATTCTCTGGTTCCAACTTCTAGATAAACTCGACAAGCTTTGCATCTCGTTTTTTGCTTCTGCCAATCCTTTCGATAAGAGTAGGTCTTATTGACAGCTTGCCAACATTTCAGGTTCCAACTCACAACATGGCCTGAAATCAAACCTTGCCAAATACTCAAGGCTCTTCCACTTTGTAAACATCGCTCCTAAACTTGCGTGTCTTCGACTTAACGCATTAGTAAAGGCGTTACCTTTACCAGGAGTATAGGCTATACAAAAATCATATGATGCCAGAAACTCTAGCCACCTTTGCTGCCTGTAACAACCCGTATTTTCAATAACCTGTTATAACATAAATCGAGGCAGAATTTAATTCTAAAATCTGAATCAAGGGAAATGGGCTATGCCATTGCGTTCGTCTCGGAAAAATACGCGAAATAGAGTCCGAGTTTTCGAAAATCGGAGTCCGTATGACCCGATTAAGGCCCAACGAAGTGTTCAGAAAATTCCTAAGTAAAAACAGATTTCAAATTCAAATCTGAAATTGGGAATTGGGCCAGTTTGGGCCAGGCGGGAAAAATTCCCGCCACAGTACCCAAGTCGACAGCCCTGTCGACTTGGGAGTCGACTGGGTCTGACCAGGTCGACAGCCCTGTCGACCTGGCTGTCGACTTGGCTCAGACGCCCAGGTCTGCCTGGTGCACCATTTTTGAGAATGTGTTGAGCTTGGGGGCCAGATTCGATTTGGAGGGTTGAGATGAGAACTAGGGTTTAATCCTATGGCCTAAAACACTTGCCTAATCTATAAATAAGACCCTAACCTACCCTAAATCATCATTATTTATTCTAACAACTAAACTATGTCAAAATCAAACCTCTCATGGCCTCCACTCTCTTCATCAAATTCCTAAACAATTTTCTAAGAGATTTCCATGCATACAAGTGTATTTGGGCTTGTATGATCCTCTTTAGCTTGCATAAAAGTCTTGTTTCTCTATTTGGTATCATAAAGGAGGAGTCTTGATCAAGTTTGCTTGCATTTTTGGGGTTTAATTAGTTGCATAAGGGGTTTCTTACATTTGCTAAACTCATTTGAGTCCGCATAAGCATTGTAAGCCCTATTCCTCTCATACTTGAACTTTGAAGTTAAATGCATGATATGCAAGTTGTCATAAGTTATGCAAGTTTGTTTATGCAAGTTGCCATAAGTTATGCAAGTTTGTTTATGCAAGTATGATATGCAAGTTGCCATAAGTTATGCAAGTTTGTTTATGCAAGTATGATATGCAAGTTGCCATGAGTTATGCAAGTTTGTTTATGCAAGTATGATATGCAAGTTGTCATATGTTATGCAAGTTTGTCTATGCAAGTATGATATGCAAGTTGCCATAAGTTATGCAAGTTTGTATATGCGAGTATGATATGCAAGTTGTCCTATGTTATGCAAGTTTGTTTATGCAAGTTTGATATGCAAGTTGTCATATGTTATGCAAGTTTGTCTATGCAAGTATGATATGCAAGTTGCCATAAGTTATGCACGTTTGTTTATGCGAGTATGATATGCAAGTTGTCCTATGTTATGCAAGTTTGTTTATGCAAGTTTGATATGCAAGTTGTCATATGTTATGCAAGTTTGTTTATGCAAGTTTGGTATACAAGTTGTCATATGATATGCAAGTATGTTATGCAAGTTTGGGATGGTCATGTGGTTCATGTTATCGTGTTATGCATGCTTTTTGGGCTTAAAAATGTAATATGCAAGTGTATGAACGCATGAACCTTTCATATGCCACCATGTTGAACTTGTGGCTTCAACACTTTTATGTCATAATTATGCCAAGTTCCCTCTTTCTATCCTTTATGCGCTATTGCGATATGTAGGCGATGGGATTTCGTGGGGGTTGGGTAAACTTAAAGGACATAAAAACGTAAGCTTGGGAATTTACCTATTAAGTTAGGTCTACCCATTGGGAATTTATCTATTAAGTTAGGTCTACCCAATTGCTTGAGAATTTGTAACATGTTTTGGAAACATGATGGACATGACACTTAGAAAAGATAAGTGTGGCCAACTCGAGGTTGGGTTGAGTTTGTAGCGTAAACCTACCCGAAACCGACCGGCTTAACTAGTTGCTACAAACAATAGGACCCAATGTGAGAAGTTGGTCATGTTGTACATTGAACCCGAGGTTAGACCAAGTTGTGGTGTAAAGCTACCCGGACCCGCCCGGCTTAACTAGTAACCACAACAAAGTCTAATGTGAGAGGTTAAGGCGCATTAATTAATTAATGCCTCGCGATTAGGGTTAAGTCATGGACCGCTTGAACACTTAACCAATGAAACACGATGGGTTGGTAGGGTTAAGTCATGGACCGCTTGAATACTTAACCAACGAAACATGACGGGTTGGTAGGGTTAAGTCATGAACCTTGGGTACACTTAACCAACTTGGTACTTGAATGAGTTGGGTTAACCACGTTTAACCCATTAAGGAAACCCTAGTTACGTGGTCCTTTGCACCAGTAACCCTCTTAGTTGTATCATGATATCCTAGGGACTAGGCTAGGGAGGGGCACGATTACTGGATGCCATGTAAGCGACCAAACGACGGCTGAGTAGGTGCGCCGGTGTGGGTTCAGGCGGGCCATGATCGTGCACATGGTCCGGAGTTGAAAAAGCAGGCACGGGCACCAGTAGGTTTAAACTGTGCGTGCTTGGTTTGTGTCGGTGGTTGACACTCTAGGACTGGATACACCCTAGGGTGGACCTAGCACAGTTTAGCTACACTTCGTAGTTGGGCCGTATGACACAGACACTTGACGAGTTAGGCTTAGGGAGCCGATCGACTAGACCGTGCTAGTTGGACCTTGGTTTGGGTCATTCCTGATGATGGGCCAAAACTTGGGCCTGGGGATCACTGGGATCACTTCTAGTTTACACGTTGGACCTCGTATGAGGGTCACTTCATGTTATTGGGCCAAAGCGTGGACCAAGGGATCAATACTTGTTTATTCAAGTCATGTTAGCTTGCTAGTACATCTGTGGTGCAAAACCTTAATCCTGATTATGCGATGCCACCTTTATCTACCTTGATAGATAATCATCATGTTGTTATCCTTATGTTCATATCTGCTGCTCATGTCAGTTAACTTTATCAGTTTACATTGATTGTAGTAGGGCTTACTCAGTCTTTTTGACTGACCTGTTTTCTTTCGCCTCTTTTCTTCCGTTTCCCCGCCCCCCCAGGTTCTCAGGGAGGGAATACAGGAGCTTAGCTTGGATCTTACCTGCTTTTCTTGGATAGCTCATGTATGCTTTGGACTTGAGCTCGCTATGGTTTTTCCACTTTGGGGATAGCTACTTTATGTTTTCCTTTTCAAGTTTCAGTTGATGTTATTTTATGTACTAGACTTGTTATTTTGGAAAATTGACATTATGTTGTACCAGACTTGATTTGAAATGGTTTAAAATCTTCCGCTGTTTTATCCATGTTATCTACTCTGTTCACATATATACATATGTTCTTGTTCTGCCTTGATATATCATTATGCATGTTTACCTGATTCAAACGCCCCTCCAAAGTCAGAGTGCTTGCAAGAGCCACCCTGGCGGAGGTGGGGTGTTACATTTGGTATCAGAGCATATGGTTTACGAGAAGGAACAAAAAGGTTTTTAAAACTTTTGGAAAACTATTTTCAAAACCAAGTATAAAGTATTTTCCAAAGAAAAGTCTAGTTTATTTTAAAGGTTATTCCCCAAAAAGCCATTAGCAAAAATTCCTTCGTTTTTCTCCATTCTGAATCTATCTTTTTCTTCGTTTTCAGTATGGCCGATAACTCTGCTATTCCGGAAGGAGTACACGTACCTGTTTGGTATAGTAGACTTTTGGAGGCTAGGGCGACCGAAGCCGGCCCCGCAGATGTTCCTCCTCCTCCGGTAGTTGATGTTCCTCCTCCTCCTGTCGCTGAGGTTCCTCTTCCTCCTCCCCCTCAGCATCCTCAAGCTGACTTCGCAAAGATTTGCCAAGATTTTAAGGCGATGGGTTGCAAGAATTTCTTTGGAACCGAGACTTATGTAGAGGCAAGGAATTGGTTGAAAGAAACCGAAGATCTTTTCACCTTCTTTGATATAGATGACCGTAGGAAGGTTTTATTAGCAGTGTGGTTGCTAAAGGAAGAAGCTGCACGTTGGTGGGTGGTCACCACCGTTACTAGGCCAATTGAGACTTGGGATGACTTTCGGGGAAAGTTTGGACTAAGGTTCCTATCACTGAGGCAAGGGGACATGACTATTAGGGAATACATAGATAAGTTTAATCAACTGGCTCAGGTCGGTTTAGACTTAGTTAACACAGCTCAGAAGAAGGCCCTATACTTTGCTCTAGGATTAAACGAGCCATTACATGGTTTGGCCATGACTCATATACCCTTGGGGGCAACTTTTGAGAGTTTGGTGAATATGACCCTACTTAATGAAGAGAGTAGGAGTGACAAGGAGGAGATCAAGATGAATGATACCTAAGCCAAGAAGACTGATTCCTAGTTGAAAGGAAATCAGGGTAATCCAAGCGGTCAGAGCAGTCAAGGCAATAAGAACAAGAACAAGGGCAAGAACAACAAGAGGAAGTGCTATTATTGCGGTTCAGTTGGGCATCTTAGTAAGGATTGTCGGAAGAGAAAAAGGAATAATGGTGAATGCTTTTTCTGCGATGAGACTGGACATTTCAGTAAGGATTGCCCGAAGAAGCAAGGGCAAGGCCAGGGTCAGACTCAGCGTGCTGGACCTTCGAGAGGGCAAGTTCATGCTCTCAATGTTGCTCCAGTTCCCGATCGAGGTAGTATTTCTGTTGAAAGCTTTGTATACATTTCTGATTTTCCTGTTCATACCTTGTTTGATTTTGGTGCATCGCGTAGCTTATTTCATCTAATCTAGTTGAAAGTTTGCACCTGAGTACTAGTCTAGTTTATGATCCCGTGTGTGGTTCAAATCCAATTGGGGTTTTCGCCCACTTGTCTATTTATCTACGTGGATTTGGAAAACTCTATCTCTAGTGTAGAGTTCTCGTGTGATGCTTGTATTCTCGGTTTCATGGGGTATGAGTTGATTTTGACCATGGGTTGGTTGTCCAGTTTTGGAGCCATTCTTGATTTTTGAGCATAGGGGTGTGAGGCTCATGACTCGCCTCGGTAATACCATAGGAATTTCTAGTAACCCTATGAGTCTCGTCATGTTGTGTTATCTTAAAGCCCTCGACTCGTCTATCGATAGTTTGCAATCGGTGAGGGTGGTCCGAGAATATCCTGATATCTTGGGTGAAGTGAAGGGGGTTACCCCTAAACGAGAGATAGATTTCCGCATTTATCTGGTTGATAATGCCAAGCCAGTTATGTGGCCGGTAAGGCACATGGTCCCGTGTGACGGGAGCTAAGTAAGCAAGTGAAGGAGTTGCTTGGGAAGAACTCCATTCGACGAAGCATTTCCGAGGAAGGTGCTCTAGTAGTATTCGCTACTAATGTGGACAGTTCGCCTCGCCCGTGTGTTGATTATCGTGAGTTGAACAAGAAGAATAGACAACCATTACCAAGGATCGATGATCCGATTGATCAGCTTGTAGGAACATCTGTTCTCTCTTGATCTTGCTACTGGATTCCATCAGAGTAGCTGAGGATAGTATAGACAAAGCTGCGTTCAGAACTCCAGATAGATTCTTAGAATGGCTGGTCATGCCATTCGGTTTGATTAATGCACCCGCATATTTCGTGGACTTGAGGAGTAGGATGTTCAGGGAGTTCTTGAACAAGTTTGTCGTGGTCTTCGTAGGTGATATTCTGATCTTCTCTAAGGATGAGGAAGAGCATGCAAGGCATCTCGTGGAGGTGATGGATACGCTTAGGGCGCATCAGTTGAAAGCCAAGTCCTCCAAATGTCATTTTGGAGAAAAGAAGTTAGATTTCTTGGGCACATAGTTTCTAAGCAAGGCTTAGCGGTGGATCCCGCTAAGGTAGTTGCAGTTCAGGATTGAAAGACTCCAAGGAATGCAACTGAAGTAAGAAGTTCTCTCAGTTTAATTAGTTAGCGTCCCTTGAGTTTAGACCTACCCTTCTGGATCGAGTAGGGACTTCACAGAAAGAAGACCCGCAGTTAGTCGAGATCATGGACAAGTTGATTCGAGGCGAGATGTTAAGACACCTCGCTATAGATAACAAGGGATGGCTAAGACGCGATGAGAGAAAGAAGGTTCTTGAAGATGCACATCACCCGAGGATGTGGCAGAGTTTGTTTCTAGATGTATCATTTGCCAGCAAGTTAAGGCCGAGTCGAAGAAGCCCGGTGGGCTATTACATCCTCTAGACGTTCCACTTTGGAAGTGGGAGAGTATTTCCATGGATTCTATTGATGGGCTACCAAGGTCAAGGAAAGGGAATACGAGCATTTGGGTCATGGTGGACAGACTTACGAAGAGTGCTCATTTCATTCCGGTAAAAGAGCAAGAGGACCGCATCTTGGCTAGCGTCTGTATATCTTCGTGAGATTGCGAGACTTCATGGAGTCCCTTCTAGTATAGTCAGTGACCGTGACCCAATCTTTACAAGTCAGTTCTGGAATAGCTTGCAAGAAGCCATGGGCACGAGGTTGAATCTAAGTACTGCTTATCACCCACAGACGGACGGTCAAACCGAAAGGGTGAATAGGGTACTCGAGGATCTGTTAAGGCTTTGTATTCTGGATTTTGGTGGTACTTGGGAAGACCATCTTCCTCTTGTTGAGTTTGCATATAATAACAGTTATCAAGCAAGCATAGGGATGACACCATTTGAAGCTTTATATGGGAGGCCGTGCAAGTCGCCTACATGTTGGTGGGAGACTACAGATAAGCTTATACTTGGGCCTGATATGATCAGAGATGCATCCGAGAAGATCGAGTTGATTCGAAGACGGATGAAAGCGGCCCAAGACCGACAGAAATCCTATGCTGATAAGCGAAGATCGGATTTGGAGTTTGATGTTGGAGATATGGTTTTCGTGAAGGTTTCTCCTTTGCGGAATGTGGTCCGATTTGGAGCCGTTGGGAAGTTAGCACCGAGATTTGTTGGACCCTTCCCTATTATAGAGAGGATCGGGCAGATGGCTTATAGAGTGAAATTGCCCGAGAAGCTTGCCGGAGTACACGATGTTTTTCATGTCTCGCACCTCCGGAAGTGTTTACAGGAGTCAGCAGAGGTTGTTGAGCCAAGTGTTCTGGAAGATGTGGAAGTGGAGAAAGAAGCTACTTTGAGGAGAGCTCCGATTCGTATCTTGGGGACGGAGACCAAGAAGCTAAGGAATCGAGAGGTCAAGTTGGTGAAGGTTCAATGGGGTGAAGCCGAAGAAGACGCAACTTGGGAAACCGAGGAGAAGATGCGTGGGCTTTATCCACTCCTTTTTGAGGGTACACTCTCAATCTCCTTTCTTTGTTAGCGTATCTTTCTCTTTGCTATCCATGTTTGTCTAGTTATCGTGCTAATCTTGTCATGAGAACCTTAGGTAGAAACCCTTTGGATGAAACATGTATTTGAAACATGTTATGCTTGATGGTTGCAAGTGGTTGCAAGTGGATACTCGTGGATGCATGATACACATTAGGCACTAAGATCGGCTCACACACTCTCATATTGCATATGCATGAGTGTTTATGCTTATTCATGGATGAAAATTTTTGTGTTATCACATGGATGTTGCATATGGATGTATGTGATGTGCACACATATAGATGTTATACATTATGTTAGGAATTGCATACATATGGATTCATTTCACTAACATAATCTGCATGGATGATATTTGCATTAGATAAGTACATATACACACACCTTTGCATATGTTCATACAGCATTTAGAATCTTGTAAGGACAATGATTGCTCGTGGATGATGTTTTGAGTAGATGGATGTTGGATGGTAGGATACGTTCTTCCTAACTTGAAGATTTCGGGGACGAAATCCTTTAAGGAGGGGAGAATGTAACAACCCGTATTTTCAATAACCTGTTATAACATAAATCGAGGCAGAATTTAATTCTAAAATCTGAATCAAGGGAAACGGGCTATGCCATTGCGTTCGTCTCGGAAAAATACGCGAAATAGAGTCCGAGTTTTCGAAAATCGGAGTCCGTATGACCCGATTAAGGCCCAACGAAGTGTTCAGAAAATTTCTAAGTAAAAACAGATTTCAAATTCAAATCTGAAATTGGGAATTGGGCCAGTTTGGGCCAGGCGGGAAAAATTCCCGCCACAGTACCCAAGTCGACAGCCCTGTCGACTTGGGAGTCGACTGGGTCTGACCAGGTCGACAGCCCTGTCGACTTGGCTGTCTACATGGCTCAGACGCCCAGGTCTGCCTGGTGCACCATTTTTGAGAATGTGTTGAGCTTGGGGGCCAGATTCGATTTGGAGGGTTGAGATGAGAACTAGGGTTTAATCCTATGGCCTAAAACACTTGCCTAATCTATAAATAAGACCCTAACCTACCCTAAATCATCATTATTCATTCTAACAACTAAACTATGTAAAAATCAAACCTCTCATGGCCTCCACTCTCTTCATCAAATTCCTAAACAATTTTCTAAGAGATTTCCATGCATACAAGTGTATTTGGGCTTGTATGATCCTCTTTAGCTTGCATAAAAGTCTTGTTTCTCTATTTGGCATCATAAAGGAGGAGTCTTGATCAAGTTTGCTTGCATTTTTGGGGTTTAATTAGTTGCATAAGGGGTTTCTTACATTTGCTAAACTCATTTGAGTCCGCATAAGCATTGTAAGCCATATTCCTCTCATACTTGAACTTTGAAGTTAAATGCATGATATGCAAGTTGTCATAAGTTATGCAAGTTTGTTTATGCAAGTATGATATGCAAGTTGTCATATGTTATGCAAGTTTGTCTATGCAAGTATGATATGCAAGTTGCCATAAGTTATGCAAGTTTGTTTATGCAAGTTTGATATGCAAGTTGCCATGAGTTATGCAAGTTTGTTTATGCAAGTATGATATGCAAGTTGTCATATGTTATGCAAGTTTGTCTATGCAAGTATGATATGCAAGTTGCCATAAGTTATGCAAGTTTGTTTATGCGAGTATGATATGCAAGTTGTCCTATGTTATGCAAGTTTGTTTATGCAAGTTTGATATGCAAGTTGTCATATGTTATGCAAGTTTGTCTATGCAAGTATGATATGCAAGTTGCCATAAGTTATGCAAGTTTGTTTATGCGAGTATGATATGCAAGTTGTCCTATGTTATGCAAGTTTGTTTATGCAAGTTTGATATGCAAGTTGTCATATGTTATGCAAGTTTGTTTATGCAAGTTTGGTATACAAGTTGTCATATGATATGCAAGTATGTTATGCAAGTTTGGGATGGTCATGTGGTTCATGTTATCGTGTTATGCATGCTTTTTGGGCCTAAAAATGTAATATGCAAGTGTATGAACGCATGAACCTTTCATATGCCACCATGTTGAACTTGTGGCTTCAACACTTTTATGTCATAATTATGCCAAGTTCCCTCTTTCTATCCTTTATGCGCTATTGCGATATGTAGGCGATGGGATTTCGTGGGGGTTGGGTAAACTTAAAGGACATAAAAACGTAAGCTTGGGAATTTACCTATTAAGTTAGGTCTACCCATTGGGAATTTACCTATTAAGTTAGGTCTACCCAATTGCTTGAGAATTTGTAACATGTTTTGGAAACATGATGGACATGACACTTAGAAAAGATAAGTGTGGCCAACTCGAGGTTGGGTTGAGTTTGTAGCGTAAACCTACCCGGAACCGACCGGCTTAACTAGTTGCTACAAACAATAGGACCCAATGTGAGAAGTTGGCCATGTTGTACCTTGAACCCGAGGTTAGACCAAGTTGTGGTGTAAAGCTACCCGGACCCGCCCGGCTTAACTAGTAACCACAACAAAGTCTAATGTGAGAGGTTAAGGCGCATTAATTAATTAATGCCTCGCGATTAGGGTTAAGTCATGGACCGCTTGAACACTTAACCAATGAAACACGATGGGTTGGTAGGGTTAAGTCATGGACCGCTTGAATACTTAACCAACGAAACATGACGGGTTGGTAGGGTTAAGTCATGAACCTTGGGTACACTTAACCAACTTGGTACTTGAATGAGTTGGGTTAACCACGTTTAACCCATTAAGGAAACCCTAGTTACGTGGTCCTTTGCACCAGTAACCCTCTTAGTTGTATCATGATACCCTAGGGACTAGGCTAGGGAGGGGCACGATTACTGGATGCCATGTAAGCGACCAAACGACGGCTGAGTAGGTGCGCCGGTGTGGGTTCAGGCGGGCCATGATCGTGCACATGGTCCGGAGTTGAAAAAGCAGGCACGGGCACCAGTAGGTTTAAACTGTGCGTGCTTGGTTTGTGTCGGTGGTTGACACTCTAGGACTGGATACACCCTAGGGTGGACCTAGCACAGTTTAGCTACACTTCGTAGTTGGGCCGTATGACACAGACACTTGACGAGTTAGGCTTAGGGAGCCGATCGACTAGACCGTGCTAGTTGGACCTTGGTTTGGGTCATTCCTGATGATGGGCCAAAACTTGGGCCTGGGGATCACTGGGATCACTTCTAGTTTACACGTTGGACCTCGTATGAGGGTCACTTCATGTTATTGGGCCAAAGCGTGGGCCAAGGGATCAATACTTGTTTATTCAAGTCATGTTAGCTTGCTAGTACATCTGTGGTGCAAAACCTTAATCCTGATTATGCGATGACACCTTTATCTACCTTGATAGATAATCATCATGTTGTTATCCTTATGTTCATATCAGCTGCTCATGTCAGTTAACTTTATCAGTTTACATTGATTGTAGTAGGGCTTACTCAGTCTTTTTGACTGACCTGTTTTCTTTCGCCTCTTTTCTTCCGTTCCCCCCCCAGGTTCTCAGGGAGGGAATACAGGAGCTTAGCTTGGATCTTACCTGCTTTTCTTGGATAGCTCATGTATGCTTTGGACTTGAGCTCGCTATGGTTTTTCCACTTTGGGGATAGCTACTTTATGTTTTCCTTTTCAAGTTTCAGTTGATGTTATTTTATGTACTAGACTTGTTATTTTGGAAAATTGACATTATGTTGTACCAGACTTGATTTGAAATGGTTTAAAATCTTCCGCTGTTTTATCCATGTTATCTACTCTGTTCACATATATACATATGTTCTTGTTCTGCCTTGATATATCATTATGCATGTTTACCTGATTCAAACGCCCCTCCAAAGTCAGAGTGCTTGCAAGAGCCACCCTGGCGGAGGTGGGGTGTTACACTGCCGAAGATTCAAATCCTTTTGGGAGAAAAGATACTTCAACGACTTATGATCCGTAAAAAGTTCGAATCGAACTCCCAATAGATAATGTGTAACAACCCGCATTTTACGTATCGAAAAATCGTATAATATTTAATTTTATTCCCTGAGGGTTGAATCATTCTCATCTTTTAATATGTTTCTTATGGGGATGTAAGACATGTCCATAATTTTTACGGATTTTGTTTGTGATCATTTTCCCCTATCAGCTTTGTATAGGGAATAACTTTTGACGCAGGTCGAATCAGAGGGTGAAACCTGTGCCATTGGAAAGAAATTGATGGTTGCCTTTCCGTAGAGTTAAGAGTGGTTACATTAAGGATTTGGCTTAGCGATTTGGGAGAAATCGTTGTTTTATGGTTTTTCAGTTGGCTGTCCAGGTTTTGGGAGCCTAATGGGCTGATTTGGAGGAGGCCCATTAGTGGTCTGGTGGAAACTATAAATAGGGGGTAAGGGATATGGGAAATGGTTTTAGTTTCCGTTCTCTCATTTGGTGCCTTGAGCTCCTCCTTCCTCTAACACCTTTCCACCATTAAAAATCATAATCCAAGGAGGGAAATTGAAGATCTACACCATTGAAGGCTAGATCTACGTCAATTGAAGCAAAGATTCATCAGATCAAAATGTTTGGTGTGAGGTGCTTGCTGTCTGGATTCCTATTTCACTGATTTTTGCTTGTTTGGGAGAATCAGTGAGTGGTTTACATCTCTCACATGGATTCAATGAAGTGTATGAGTAGTTGATCATGTTTTTCATTAAATTCAAGTGTTTTACCCATAGATCTATGCATTGGTAAGTCCATTTCCATATAAATCACCCTTTGATCTAATTTAGCAAGTTTAAATGGGTAATTTCTATGATATTTCATGTGAATGTGCAAGTTAGATTTATGGTTTTGTTCATATGAACATTTATGGTGATTTTGGTGAATTTTACATTATTGTAGATGGAATTGTCATATTGGTGATATTATTGATTTCGTATCATGCTTGTGGTCATATGGATGAATTGGATGAGTAGATTTCGTCGAACGAATCATTTTGGCGAAGTTTTGGTCGAAATTGGAGTTGCATTGGAGACTGCAGGTTTTGGGTCTAACACGGTGGGTCGAGCATGATGGGTGGGTCGAGCATGGTGGGTCGGTCAAGCCTAAACCATGTCTTGAGGAGCAAGTCAGGAATGGGTTGGTTTTACTTTTGGGTCCGGTCGGTCCATGCCTTGTTGGTTCTCCATGAAGCCACTGGATCGGTCTCATTTTGGGGTCGGTCGTGCAGAGTTGATTGGGGGGGGTCGGTCTCCGCGTTGAAGGTGGGTCGGTCGAGCAGGTTAGTTAATACGGTCTGGATGTAGGTCGGTCGAGCAGTATCTTGAGTCGAGCAAGCCAAGTGCAAGGTTGGGTCGTGCATGCAGGTGATCGGTCATGCCCCCTCCTTGGGTCGGTCGGTCCGAGTGTTGAAATTTCAGCAGTGTGTTTACACACTGTGGTGGTTGGCATAAGTGCTGAGGATTGTTTCGATAGCAAATTGATGTGATGTTATGGATTGTTTTGGACCTCATGATTGATGTTTTTCTTTGGTTCGAAAGTGGTGATAACTTTGAAGCAAATTTCATGGAGGAATGACGAAGTGAGGTGAATTGTTCATCGAATGTGGAAACGACTTACGGATGTACTGAGTTCGTGTGAAGTGATTGCTCTAAAGTGTTCTGAGCTGATCAGTAGTCGTAATTGATAATGACTAGAGATGAGAAGGCCGAGGAACTGTCATTGTCGTAGATTCTAGCAAGCTCAAAGCAGGGGTACAATTGAAGGCCAATTGTAGGTCGAGTTCCCTGAGCGTCGTGTATGGCTTAGACACGTGTTGTGTATAGCGTGTGGTGTTTTGCTAGAGTCGGGGCATCGTGTGTGGTCCTTGACAATTGACGGCAAGTTGTTAAGCCAGTCATATGATAACGAGGGTTCCAAAGTAAGGTTGGTGGTGATAACCAGAGTCAGTCATGGACGTTTGAATGCATGTTGTGATCATGATTGAGTTGCTTTGCCATATATGAATGGATACTTTAATTACCATGGTTGAATTGTTAATCCTTTGGATGTGTGGATCGTAAAGGCTATCACTCTCAGGTGTGGGGAAGGCAGGTGTAGGTCCTTCTCTGAAGCTGGGTAGATCAGTTGTTTATTTACCCTTCCTCATATATACTTTATTGATGAAGTTTGTTAGCTGTTTTATCGCTCACTAAGACTGTTGTCTGACTCAAGGTTTTATGTTTCCTCTTATTACCTTAGGCTGTTCGTCCGGTTGCGAATGAACAGACTAAGTAGCAAGTGACAAATGATGCTTTAGTGAAGACGATGATGCTGATCGATGGTGAGTAGGAGGCTCACAAACCTATTTTATTACTATCTAATTATTGGATTTCCGCTGTTTGCTATATCTCTGAGTGCTGTAGTGAGACAAATTGTACAAACGCTATTGTTGTTATCCACGTGTATGGGAAATACTTTCTAGTTGTCATGGAAGTTTAGTGTTTTTCCGCTTCACTATCGCTACCTGTTGTATATGTTCTATCATATTTTATCCTTGCACTATGAGTTTACGACAGGTTCCGCTTATATATCATACCAAGATGATTGTCCATAGCTGCCTGACACACCTTTCAACACATTATTCCTCTTGTATAGTGCGGGGGCTGTGGGCAGTCGTCATATTTGGTATCAGAGCTCTGGTTAACGATTTTAGCCAAAGTTCAAGGACATAATTACGTATGGGAGACGTACTTGTAGATTTCAGTTGGATGCTTACTCTATATATTAGCATATATAGTAGTAATGGTTGTACTCTTTAGCAGTTTTTCTTGGAAGTGGCTAATTATTCTACATTGCAGATTTAGAATGAGTTGATGCTATACGAGACATTATACTGGGGAAGAAGCTGTAAATGGAGGGGGTAATGGCTAGGCACCTGATTACCCGGCCATATTTGAAGCTATGATAGAAGCTTGCCTTCGAAGGAACCCCGCTCCAGTGGCAACAACGATTGATGTTGGAGTCCAAATGCCTAGAGCTGTAGAATTTGCAAAGCTGTGCAAAGACTTTACCTCGTTGGGAGGGAAACAGTTCAAGGGCACTGAACCAGTTGAAGAAGTTCAAAGATGGTTAGATACTTGTGTTCGAATGTTCAAGGACTTGGGGATTGATGATGCAACAAAGAGAAAATTTGCGTTAAGGCTATTAGTGGGCAGAGCGGTGGACTGGTGGAATTCTATCACACTTGAGACACCTGAAGAGGATATTTCATGGGAGTTGTTCCAAGCTAAGTTTGAAGCAAAGTTTATCTCCACCATGCAAAAGTCAATTCTGTTTAAGAGATTCGTGGAGCTTAAACATAATGGTCGCCCAGTTCTTAACTATATTTCTGACTTCGAGGCTTTGTCGAAGTATGCTCGTTCATATGTGGATACTCCTTATCAAAAGAACGAGAAGTTTGTCTTGGAATTGGATTAATATCTTGGGAATCATCTTGTGCATCACCTTGATGATAGCTTTGAGAAGATCATCGAGAAGGCTTTGAGGCATGAAAGTCTATTTCCTAAGAAGATGTCTATTGTTGCAGCTAAAGAGGAGCAGAAACCACAACAGGGTGGTAATAACAAGAAGACGAAGCCATAACAACGGAAAGGGAAGGATGGCCAAAAGAAGCAGAAGGGAGAAGTGACTTACTTCAATTGTTGGCAGAAGGGCCATTCTGCTAGTGAATGGAAGAATTCTAAAGCTGGAAAGAAGTGTTCAAGTGTGGGAAGTCGGGACATGAGAAGAAAGATTGTCTAGAATCAACTCAAGGGAGGCAAGTGGTTAAGGCTTATGCTTTAGGGGCAGTGCCGTCTTCTTCGAAAGCTCCTACTGCAGAGGAGAAGGGAAAGGGTGTCATGGTGCAAGGTACTCTTTCTATTCATGGTGTTTCCGTTCGAGTTTTGTTTGATACTGGAGCATCGCATTCATTCATTTGCAATGAGCTTGTGTGTCGCTTGGGTTTAGAACTCAAGATTTGTGATAGACCATTGATCGTGACTAATCCAGTTGGGGGTTCGTCCAGTTTGTACACGATTTGCTGTGGTCTAGTATTGTCGAGTCATGGTTGCTCTTTTGTGTGTGATTGCTTTATTCTTAACTTCGCTGGGTTTGGGATCATCTTGGACATGGATTGGCTCAAGAGGTATGCGACACGGGAGAATTGCGAGAAGCTAGAGGTGAGAGTCGGGGATGTGGAAGGGCGAAAGGTGTTGATAAAGTGTAAGAGCGAAGAGGGTGTCTTCATTATCTATCTATATTCGCTTGTGATTCCACAAGAAGACTTGTCATCTGTGCTTATCGCTAATGAGTATGAGGATGTCTTTGACGAGGTCAAAGGATTGCTGCCGCATCGTGAGATCGAGTTTAGAATCGATTTGGTCGAAGGAGTTAGACCAATTGTTATGCCTCTTAGGTGGATGACGCCTAAGGAACAGCGAGAGTTGGAGGTACAAGTTCGAGACCTTCTAAGAAGGGGATTCATTTGGAGAAGTGTTTCTGAATGGGGGGTGCACCGGTCGTGTTTGCAACCAAGGCAGATGGCTCATTAAGATTGTGTGTGGACTATCGTGAACTGAACAAGGTGAATAAGAAGAAAAAGTATCCGTTGCCAAGGATTGATGACCTGTTCGATCAACTTCGCGAAGCCAGAGTGTTTTCTCAGATGGATTTGGCAACGGAATTTCACCAGTTGACGGTGGCTAAGGATAGTGTGTCAAAGACTGCTTTTAGGACACCATACGGATTCTTCGAGTGGTTGGTGAAGCCATTCTGGTTGACTAACACGCCAGCGTATTTTGTGGATCTTATGAATAAGGTTTTTAGAGATCAGTTGAACAAATTCGTGCTTATGTTCGTGGATGATATTTTGGTTTATTCTCAGAATGAGAAGGAACACAAGACACACTTGAGAGTTGTGTTAGAGATCTTGCGAAAGCATCAACTAAAGGCTACGTTCTTGAAGTGTCACCTCTGGAAGAATGAAGTGAGGTTCTTATGTCATGTTGTTTCTGGAAATGGTATAGCGGTTGACCCCGCTAAAGTGGTAGCAATCCAGGACTGGGATCGACCTAAGAATGCGATGGATGTACGGAGTTTCCTTGGATTGGTTAGTTATTACCAACGGTTTATCAAAGATTTCTCCAAGATAACTGCACCATTGACATGATTAACGAAAAAGAACCAAGTATTCACATGGGATGAAAAGTGTGAACAAGCATTCGGAATCCTAAAGGAGAGATCGACGAGTGCACCTGTGTTGACCATTACGAGTGAGAATGAAGAGATGGTGGTATACACCGATTCATATGGTACTGGACTTGGAGCAGTGCTAAAGCAAAAGGATAAGGTTATGGCCTACGCGAGTCGACAGCTAAAGCCGCATGAGAGGAATTACCTAACTCATGATTTAGAGTTGGCGGCGATTGTGTTTGCTCTGAAGATGTGGAGACATTACCTATTGGAGTTCGGTTTGAGTTATTTACGGACCACGAGACGTTGAAGTATCTTTTCTTCCAAAAGGATTTGAATCTTCGGCAGCAACGATGGTTAGAGTTTCTGGCATTATATGATTTTGGTATAGCCTATACTCCTGGCAAAGATAATGCAGTTGCAGATGCATTGAGTCGAAGACACGCAAGTTTAGGAGCGATGTTTTCAGAATGGAAGAGCCTCGAGTATTTGGCAAGGTTTGATTTCAGGCCAAGGTGTGAATTGGAACCTGAAATGTTGGCAAGCTTATCGATAATACCTGCTCTCATCGAAAGGGTTGACGAGAGCCAAAAGCGAGATGTGAAGCTTATCGAGTTTATCCAGGGATTAGGACCAGAGGATAATGTTGTATATAACGCAGTTGTATGCACAATTATATGATTTTTGTTTGATGACAACAACCAAATATATATTTATATAAATGTGTTTGTTATTGTACTGTTATATCACATCACAGACAGTAATATGATATTTATATTTGAATGAAATACTACTGCACATGAATTAAACATTCAAACAGTATTTTGTTTAAAGATAATATTTTATTTCAAATATTAAAATAGTACAGATTTTCAACTCCACCATTTGTATACATTCACTGATATTCATTTTTCATGCTCTGCTCCTCTCTACAACATTCACACTCAGTTGTACATTTTCATTTATACATATTCTTATACAGACACTTTGACACAACACAATCTTCTGTCTTTACTGTCTTCTGTCAGTCCAGTCATCATCTGCTTACCTGTCAAATGAAACACACACAGTACACTACAATAGAAATGAAATAGAATACACGCAAATATATATTTTTTTTGAAAATTTATTTGTCTCAGTTTTCTGGTGTGTTTCTCATCATTTTTCGAATTCGATCTTATTTATCCGACTGTGTCTAGACAGCTTGTGATATTCACAGTGACACTGTAAATACCACAAGGCAGACAACACACACCCCCCCACACACATATATATATATATATATATATATATATATATATATATATATATATATATATATATATATATCAATGCAGGGACAGGAAAACTCGTCTTGATGGCTGTATATACACACGTGTATATATATACACGTGTGCAATGCCTCACCAATACAGTCTGCAACTGAGGAGTAGCCACGTGGACCATCTCGGCTCAGTGCAGCATGGTCAACACAGTCAACTCATACCAAACAGAATTGGTCGAGATAGGTTGAAAACACTGATCAGGCTGCTTGTCAAGGCACTGGCAAGTACACATGTGCACAAGGCAACATGGATGAAAAGCATATAGGTACAACAAGTTTTTGAAAGTGATTAACACAGCAAGTGCAAGCATATAAATGAAGCTAGATATATACATATACATCAACGGATCATGGCAAGTAATGTGTGCAGCATCAACATATGGTTCACAATGCATGAAAGGCATTGCAGCAATCAAACAGCAAAATAAAAGTGCAAGAGTTTATTTCAACAATAATACAGCATGAGCATGGATGCTCATATACAAAATCAACTTAGTAAAAGATATGGGGCATCAATACAGTGTAAAAATGGCGCAGCCTAGAATTCAAAATGAACAGCAACATCATTGTGGCCAAAGCATGTGTGCAAGTATAACAATGGTATTGGTGTACATAGTCAGGATGTGTGGTCGAGACAAGGTTCATATCATGGTGCATGTGATTGGATACACATTTCAGCTATCATAGTGCTGCAAATTCAAGAGTGATGCTCACAACTTTACAAATGTGAACTCAGCAGTAATTACAAAGTGTACAAATGGCATAATCAAACTGAAATGGACCAAAGAAAGGTGATCGGTGTATATGCAACATGCACAAGTAATACATGGTGATACAGGGTGCAAACAACAGTGATGTAGTTCAAATAGCCATAAGAGAATGCAAATAAAACAGCAAATGCAATGTGATCATTTCCTGCATTGCTGAGTGCAAATAAAGGGTGCAACAGGTATATAACATGTAATGCTTCATGTTAATATAGCATACACAAGCATGAACAATAGAGTATACAAGAATAGATATGCATGAGTCAACGGATGTAAAGATTTCCAGAAATCAGGTTTTGGACATGGATTGATTTTTGGCATGAATTCATTCTTGAAGTAAAAGAGCATTCAATCTCAAGTATTATTGGATAATTTTTTTTTATGGAAAGATAATCAATTGGGAAATTGGCAAACAATTTCAATATTTCCAAAAATCAAATTTGGCAAGGTTTTAACTGGTTAAAAAAATTCGGCAAGAATTCCTTTTGGCAAGAATTTTTCTTTTCTGCAGAAAGTCTAAAATCATTTTTTAAGGCAAGTTAATTACAGTGGAGATCAATGCAACATTTTGGAAATCATGCAGAGGAATTCAGAGCAGGGAAAAATTTGTTTTTCCTTCCTTGTTCACATCAAAGCCTTTTCATTTAAATTCAAGGCAACATTTTTAGCATGCTTTATTTTTTTCCGGAAATCAGAATTTCCTCACGACATTTTTGGCAAATGTTTTTTTTAAGTAATTCAGGGAGGAATGTTAAATTGGCAAGGCATTCAAAGCATGCAGACTTAAGTGTGGAAATCGAATATTGCCTATCAGTTTTGGGAAGAAATTATCTTTGTATTTTATCAATCACGCAAGAGAAAATCAACGCAACATTTTTAAATTCGAGCAAAATCAGAAAGGGGAAACTACAAAATCAGCCAAGCAATCAAACCGAGTCATACAAGGAAATCAGAGATTATAGGATATTACAATCCTATATAAATCACCATTACATCATCGACACATCGCATCGAAACCAACAAAATCAATTCAAGTAATCAAAGTTCAAAATTCAGAAAGCTTACATTTTCTAGGGTTTCGATCGCAAGTCTTCAGTGTTGTCAATCGTAGACAAAGAGGAACACATCTGATTCAAAGCATCGAAAGCATCAAATCAACAAATTGATTCTTCGATTGGAAGCAACAGAGAAGAACCCTACAAATCGCCTAGCCGCCGTTTCATTTTCAGATGGAAATAGAAGGCCGACATTTTTAATTAAAGAAAAGCTTTCAAGTGAAAGGGCCGGCTTATTTTCACATTGGCTAAGTCAATTTAGACTAGGGTTTTTAATTGGTTTTGTTTTTTGTTGTATTTTTTAATTTGAGTTATAAAACCGTCGAACCAGTTTTCTATAGTCTATAATATTCTAGGGGGAACCAGTCAGGGTGTTGACTAGAAGTTTACTAGAGTTTGTAAAAACTAGGGTTACTGGTTATGGGGTCGTAATCAGGGGAAATCTGATCTAAGGGATTAGACCAGTCTAGGGTTTTGAGCGTATGGTTAGAATAAGAGCAGGAATTGCGAGTGTACATGGTCTTGTATGTGGGATCTGTTCTATCAGCTAGTAGAAACCTTAGGAATGCAGCAGTAAGCAGGATTTTGTCGAAGCTGGGTATATCTTGTGTCATTTACTTTCTTCATTTCTGTTTCTGCTATATTCTGTGATATGTGAATAGTTTTTAATATCCTGTAATATTTGAACTCTGCGACAAATTTCAATAAACCTTATTCACCCCCCTTCTAGGGTTAATCTAGATCCAACAAGTGGTATCAGAGCAGGTATTCTGTTAACTCTAGAGTTATGGTGATCCCTAGTTGTCAGTCTTCTGAGAGTCAGTCCAGTCGTATTCAATCTAATTTTAATGGTACAAATTTTTTAAATTGGAAATTAGAAATGGAGTTATATTTAAAATCTGTTGATATTAAATGTTGGGATACTATTATTAATGGATTTGATATTGCTAGTAGAAATGATATTGGATTTAATTCTCGTGCTATTCACACTTTATATTCTTATATTGCTGATGTCCAATATAAACTTATCTCCTATTGTTTGACCATGCAGGAAATCTGGACAACTCTCAACACGCTATATGGAAAAGAAGACAACCGCTCAAAACCCCAGAATGTCAATTCAGATTCAGATCTGGGCTTAACAGGTTGTACAGATGGAAATTCAGATGTAGACTCAACAAAAGATCTTTCTTATAAAAATTTAACTCGTCGTTTAAATGATTTAACTGAATCTGTTGAGAATCTAAAATCTAAAAATAAAATTCTGAAATCTGAAAAACTTGAGTTGATATGCAAAAATAATCTTTTGGAATCAAAGCTTAAAAACGTTAAGAAGTCTTCAAATTCTAATTGCAAAAATTGTTTAAATTTGAAAAATGATCTTGTTCATCAAAATAAAAATATTCAAATACTTGAGTATGAAATTTTGATCTTAAAAGAGAACAAGATAGAGCTTGAAAGCACAAACAATTGTTTGCTAAAAGAATTTGAAAATTTTAAAACGACTGAAAATTCCAAATATATTTTTGCTGAAAATCAAAGCTTGTTGAAAACTGAGTCTATTCTGGATGAGATAGAAATTGAGATTGAAAAACTCAAGAAATTTGAAACTGATAGTCGAAAACATTTTGAATTTGAAATTGCTGAGTTCAGACCAAAATTAAATTGCTTAATGATGAAAATTTGGTTTTGAAATCTGATTTTGAAAGATGTAAGATCACTAAAAATTGTTGTTCAGATTTAATGAAAGAAAACGGTGATCTTGAAACTGAAATTCAACGACTTGAAACAACATTGACTAAATTTTCTAATGGTGAAAAATCTTTAAATATGTTGTTGAAAAATCTGTTTTCATCAGGAAATAAAAGTGGACTAGGCTTTGGAAAATTTGTTATTTTTGAAAAGAGAAGTTCAAACGATTTTAAAAATCCTTCAACCTTCTTTGAAAAGAATCGACTTGATAATTTGAACTTTGATAATTTCAAAGGATTTTTGAATCGAAAGCAAAATGTAAACTTGTTTAGAAACAACTCTGTTTTGACCCCAGAAAGAAACAAAATGAATTCTTCTAAATTCAAACAGATCTGGGTCCCTAAAAGCACTTTGGTAATTCTGATGGGTTGCTATTCAAACAAGTTTGGGTACCGAAAGTCCAACACACAACTGTGAGTGGTTTCACTAATTTTGTTAGACCACTCAATCCCCTAAACACTTAGGTACTGGAGGTGGCTGAGGAACTGTTATTCAAAGGAGATTCAAACTCAAACTGTTTTATGGTTCTGTATCATTCACAGTTCCTCCAGCCAGGATTAATGAGTCAGATATTCCGGTTTACATTGATTTCAGTTATGATCTCTGAACTTATCTCTGTATATATATTCTCTGTTTATTTTTTTTATTTTTTTCTTTCTTCTATCTCTTTCTTCTATTTAGTCTGATTTAATTTATCACTGCCGTATTATTCTCTTTTCCTTTTGAGCTTCATTAACTCCCAATTGCAGAAGTCATATTTTTTCTGGAAATTTGCTTTTTTTACATAAAACTCTGATGTTTTAATTGTTTCCAGATCTTGAATTTAATTTTATAAATATCTGCAATTGTTTTTGAAGTTTATCTGTCTGATTTCTGAATTCATAATAGTGTTGATGTATCCTTGTCATATCTTGAACATTGTTAATTAGAATTCTAAATTCTTGAAGATCTGAAAATTTGATGAAGTTTCACACACCTCTGCTGTTTTGAGTTTCTTCTAATTCAGTTTAGAAAAGCTTGAAATATTATACTCATTACAGCACACTGTACTTATCAGTCGTGATAATTTCATTGATTTCTAGATTGGCTTAGATATTCTTGAATCATTGCTTACATCTTGAAATTCTCCGTTATTCATGATCATCTGGTTTGGATTTTTGTTTGTTTAAGATCATTTGAAATTTCTGATATTTTGAATTTCACACACCTCTCAAATCTGAAATTATTAATCCTATGTGATTGATTCATTATATCTCAAGAATTACATTTATTTCAAGTGATTTTGAATAAACCACTATTTTTGGATCATGAATTTTCTTTAAAACTTGATGTAAATATTCTGAAAAATTCTTTATACTTGTCAGAGATAATTTTGAAAATTCTTTGAATATCTGGTCTTAAATCTCACTGTTATTTCATGATGATGTGATTTGAATATTTGTTTGTTTAAAATCATTTGAAATTGTTGATTTATTGAATCTCACACATCTTGAATCTGAAACATAATATGGTCTGATTGATTCACTAAATCCTAATATTTTCACATTTCTTCAAATGATTTAAAATGAACTAAATTTTGTAATCTTGGATCATGGAATATATTTTGTGACCATCAGAAATAGTTACTGACAAGTCTGTTGTACTATTGGTTTATGTGATGCTCTGATACTGTTTTTGAAAATTCTGGTAACTACTTGCTTTAATTAATTTTTTGTCTGCTGCTCTGATAGATGGAAGTAATTTGCATGATTGGTTAATCTTGTCTGATTGGACCTTGTGATTTAAAAAAAAAAATCGGTGGTTTGAGTTATCCTTGAGTGTCTGTAGTGTCATGTTAAAATCCTCATTAATAGAGACACCAAGTGGTATCAGTTTGGAAGTGCTGAATTTGTTTTTGTTGTATATATTTTTAATCTTTCATGTCTTGTATAGATCTTTCATATCCCTCTTTAATTTGATTTTGAATATTAAAGTTATTTATTGATTATTCATTCAGAAATTGAAATCTATATCCAAATTGAACTGTACTTATAATTCATCAAAATCATTACCAGATTTTGAGATTGTGATGAATTGTGATTGCAGTATATTTCCCAACAAGAGGAGATTTTATTTAGATTTTTCATGATGGTTGAACATTTATTATAATATCTTTGAACTGACAATTATTTCACGACCATCTCCTTTATTTATCATCATTCTGCCATCCATGATAATTTTATATTAATGTGGAGAGTTAATATGTTTTAATTTTTTTTAATAAACAGTGGAAATATTTGTGGTAGAAATAGGACTATGTTATTTTTCAGAATTAGTGACAGTTGAAAATTTTCAATGATCCCGGTACAGTCGAGCACATTTCATAATATAATTAATTTAGAAATTTATTTCATAGTCCATTTCTTTACCTACCCCATTTTCTATCATCCATACTGGTTTATATATTGAGGAGTTTTTTCTTTTAAAGCTGAAATGATAAATATATAATTAATACATAAGTGTGTCTCTAACCTCATTTAAAAATCCAAGCTCTGGTCATGCATGTTATGAGACAACTTAAAATTTAAGATGCGACTGATCCCATTTAAAAATCCAATCTCTGGTTATGTGTGGTCAGTGTGCTCTTAAATAAAAAGAAAAAGAAATAATGTGCTAAATTGGAATTAATCTGAAATACTCCTTGGTGTTTAAAAATCAGCCTATCAATCCATCTTCTAATCTGTGTTAATATTTTATGACGTATTATGATTTGTTGATTGATAGCTATTGGGATTTGAGATTATACGATTTTGTCACTTAAATTGAATTATTAATTATAGTCCAAATCCGTCACTGTTTTTGTGCTTCAATTTATAAATTTCTTTTGGAAAGTAGTTGGAAATTAATTGTAAAACTCTCTCCATTTTATATAAAATTCTTTGAAAATGATTGGAAAATCAATCATTCTCTGTAATGTGAAATACGCCACTAGTTCTCAATTTATTATGATTTTTGTTTGACTGATTGAGATTTGCGATGACCGTTCTTCCTCTTAAGCTGAAATTATATTTTTAGTCATTTTTCATCTGTATTTTAAACTCTGTATCCTTTTGATGATAACAAAAGGGGGAGAATGAGTTTAGATTTTGATTTATGAATGAATATTTTATAAATATTTTAATTTTGAAAATTCCAATTCAATTTTCAATTCTTTCACTCATGCACACTTCTAGGGGGAGTTTCTGTTGTAGGGGGAGCATTCAAATAGTAGGAGTTCAATATTTACTGTCAAACACATTTATTATATTCAAAATCTTCATATTTGTTTGTCATCATCAAAATGGGGAGATTGTTGTATATAACGCAGTTGTATACACAATTATATGATTCTTTTTGATGATAACAACCAAATATATATTTATATAAATGTGTTTGTTATTGTACTGTTATATCACATCACAGACAGTAATATAATATTTATATTTGAATGAAATACTACTGCACATGAATTAAACATTCAAACAGTATTTTGTTTAAATATAATATTTTATTTCAAACATTAAAACAGTACAGATTTTCAACTCCACCATTTGTATACATTCACTGATATTCATTTTTCATGCTCTGTTCCTCTCCACAACACTCACACTCAGTTGTACATTTTCATTTATACATATTCTTATACAGATACTTTGACACAGCACAATCTTCTGTCTTCACTATCTTCTGTCAGTCCAGTCATCATCTGCTTACTTGTCAAATGAAACACACACACAGTACACTGCAATAGAAATGAAATAGAATACACACGAATATTTTTTTTTTGAAAATTTATTTGCCTCAGTTTTCTGGTGTGCTTCTCATCATTTTTCTGATTCGATCAGATTTATCCGACTGTGTCTAGACAGCTTGTGATATTCACAGTCATACACTGTAAATACCACAAGGTAGATAAGATATATATATATATATATATATATATATATATATATATATATATATATATATATATCAATGCAGGGACAGGGAAACTCATCTGGATGGCTGCATATACACACGTGTATATATACACACGTGTGCACTGCCTCACCAATCCAGTCTGCAACTGAGGAGTAGTCACGTGGACCATCTCGACTCAGTGCAGCATGGTCAACACAGTCAACTCATACCAAACAGAATTGGCCGAGACAGGTTGAAAAAAAAATAGAGCATATAAAAGTGATCGGGCTGCTTGTCAAGGCAGTGGCAAGTACATATGTGCACAAGGCAACATAGATGAAAAGCATATGGGTATAGCAAGTTTTTGAAAGTAGTTCACATAGCAAGTAGAAGCATATAAATGAAGCTGGATATATACATATATATCAATGGATCATGGCAAGTAATGTGTGCAGCATCAACATATGGTTCACAATACATGAAAGGTATTACAGCAATCAAACAGCAAAAGAAAAGTGAAAGAGTTCATTTCAACAGCAATACAACATGAGCATGGATGCTCATATACAAAATCAACTCAGCAAAAGATATAGGGCAGTACAGTGTAAAATGGCGCAGCCTAGAATTCAAAATGAACAGCAACATCATCGTGGCCAAAGAATGTGTGCAAGTATAACAATGGTATTGGTGTACACAGTCAGGATGTGTGGTCGAGACAACGTTCATATCATGGTGCATGTGATTGGGTACACATTTCAGCTATCATAATGCTGCAAATTCAAGAGTGATGCTCACAACTTTACAAATGTGAACTCAGAAGTAATTACAAAGTGTACAAATGGCATAATCAATTTGAAATGGACCAAAGCAAGGTGATCAGTGTATATGCAACATGCACAAATGATACATGGTGATATAGGGAGCAAACAACAGTGATGTAGATCAAATAGCCACAAGAGAATGCAAATGAAACAACAAATGCAGTGTGATCATTTCCTACATTGCTGAGTGCAAACAAGGGGTGCAATAGGTATATAACATGTAATGCTTCAAGTTAATACAGCATACACAAGCATGAACAATAGAGTATACAAGAACAGATATGCATGAGTTAACAGATATAAAGATTTCCAGAAATCAGGTTTTGGACATGGATTGTTTTTTGGCATGAATTCATTCCAGAAGTAAATGAGCATTCAATCTCAAGTATTATTAGACAATTTTTTATATGGAAAGATAATCAATTGGGAAATTGGCAAACAATTTCAATATTTCCAAAAATCTAATTTGGCAAGGTTTTAATTGGTTAAAAAAATTCAGCAAGAATTCCTTTTGGCAAGAATTTTTCTTTTCTGCAGAAAGTCTAAAATCAGTTTTTAAGGCAAGTTAATTACAGTGGAGATCAATGAAACATTTTGGAAATTATGCAAAGGAATTCAAAGCAGGGACACATTTGTTTTTCCTTCCTTTCTCACATCAAAGCCTTTTCATTTGAATTCAAGGCAACACTTTTAGCATGCTGTATTTTTTTTCCAGAAATCGGAATTTCCTCAAGACATTTTTGGCAACTGTTTTTTTTAAGCAAATCAGGGAGGAATGTTAAATTGGCAAGGCATTCAAAGCGTGCAGACTTAAGTGTGGAAATCGAATATTACCTATCAGTTTTGGGAAGAAATTATCTATGTATTTTATCAATCACGCATGAGAAAATCAAGGCAACATTTTTAAATTCGAGCAAAATCAGAAAGGGCAAACTACAAAATCAGCCAAGCAATCAAACCGAGTTATAGAAGGAAATCAGAGATTATAGGATATTACAATCCTATATAAATCACCATTACATCATCGACACATCGCATCGAAACCAACAAAATCAATTCAAGTAATCAAAGTTCAAAATTCAGAAAGCTTACATCTTCTAGGGTTTCGATCGCAAGTCTTCAGTGTTGTCAATCGAAGACAAAGAGGAACACATCTGATTCAAAGCATCGAAAGCATCAAATCAACAAACTGATTCTTCGATTGGAAGCAACAGAGAAGAACCCTAGAAATCGCCTAGCCGTCATTTCATTTTCAGATGGAAATAGAAGGCTAACATTTTTAATTAAAGAAAAGCTTTCAAGTGAAAGGGCAGGCCTATTTTCACATTAGCTAAGTCAATTTAGACTAGGGTTTTTAATTGGTTTTGTTTTTTGTTGTATTTTTTAATTTGAGTTGTAAAATCGTCGAGCCAGTTTTCTAGAGTCTGTAAAATTCTAGGGGGGAACCAGTCAGGGTGTTGAATGGCAGTTTACTAGAGTCTGTAAAAACTATGGTTACTGGTTACGGGGTCGTAATTAGGGGAAATCTGATCTAAGGGATTAGATCAGTCTAGGGTTTTGAGCGTAGGGTTAGAATAGGAGCAGGGATTGCGAGTGTACATGGTCTTGTATGTAGGATCTGTTCTATCAACTAGTAGAAACCTTTGGAATGCAGCAGTAGGCAGGATTTTGCCGAAGCTGGGTATATCTTGTGTCATTTACTTTCTGCATTTCTGTTTCTGCTATATTCTGTGATCTGTGATTTCTTTTTAATATCCTGTAATATTTGAACTCTGCGATAAATTTCAATAAACCCTATTCACCCCCTCTAGGGTTAATCTAGATCCAACAGATAAAGAGTTCGAAGTCGATCAAGAAGGTTGGATTCGAAAGCAAGGGCAATTACTTGTTCCTGATATTGATGGATTAAGAGATGAGGTTCTAAGAGAATGTCATCACTCGAAGTTGACAATTCATCATGGTGGTAATAAGATGTATCAGGACAAGAAGCGAGTTTATTATTAGGAAGGGATGAAGCGAGATATTGGAAAGCTCCTTTCCAAGTATATGAACTGTCAGTTGGTGAAAGTTAAACAGAAGAAGCCGAGTGGGTTGCTTCAGCCATTGGAAGTTCCTACGTGGAAGTGGGATCAAGTATCAATGGATTTTATCGATTGAATACCTAAAACCAGGGAAGGAAATGAAGGAATTTGGGTCATTGTGGATCGCTTGACCAAAAGCCCGAGATTCATTCCTGTCAATTCGACTAGGACGACATCGAAATTGGCTGAACTCTATGTGAAGCGGATAGTTCGATTCCATGGTACCCCAAAGAGCATAGTGAGTGACCAAGATCCAATATTTATGAGTGGGTTTTGAAAGAGTCTACAGGAAGCTTTGGGAACCGAGTTATGTTGGAGTACGGCTTATCATCCCCAAACTGATGGTCAGACCAAGAGAGTCAATCGAGATTTGGAAGATATCCTGAGGGCTTGTGTGTTTGACTTCGGAGGATCAAGGGAAGACCATCTACATCTAGTTGAGTTTGCTTATAATAACAGCTACCAGTCGGGTATTGGGATAGCACCATACGAGGCGCTGTATGGAATGCCGTGCAATTCTCCAGCTTATTGGTTAGAAATTGGAGATAAGTTGGTACTTGGGCCTGAAATGATTAGGGAGACCTCGGATTGTATCGATATTTTTCGGTAACGACTGAAGGCAGCCCAAAATCGTCAAAAGAGTTATGACGATAAACGTCGTAAGGATTTGGAATTCAACGTTGGCGATATGGTTTCGTGAAAATTTCACCATTGAAGCATGTGGTTCGATTCAGAAATAAAGGAAAATTAGCTCCAAGGTTTATTAGACCATTTCCGATACGAGCGAATCGGAAAGCTCGCGTATAGATGGTGTTGCCCAAGAAGATATCGAGTGTGCATAATGTTTTCCATGTGTCGTTTCTACGGAAGTTGGTGCATGACTCGAATGTTGTGGTATCTCCAAAGCAGTATGAAGACTTGTGTTTTTACCAAAAAGTGGCTCAAACACCAAGAGTATGAGAATCGTACTTCACCAATACGGTTAGTAAGTAAATGGAGCCGTACTCAACAAAATTTGAAAGTAAAAAATGTAGGGAAAGCAAAAGAAGACAAGGTTTTAGAGTGGTTCAACCCTAAGCTAGGCCTACATCCACTATGGAGATGGTTTGCATTATCATGACAATGATTACAAAGCATATAAACTCTCTTTATACATGCATCCTCTCTTTTTTACAACATATTCCCTCTCTTACATATATATCTCATTTAAATTCAATGGAGAAACGATAAGATCAACGGAGGAGAAGGGGAAGTCAACGGAGCAGAAGGAGAGTGTCCTTGTTTGAGAGGAGGATGAAGGAGAATCTTCAATCTCTTTGCCACCTAAATGATTTCAATGGATGCCATAGCCAAATGAATGAAAGATATTCCAAGGGAAAGGACGACGATGGTTGAGAATGCTTGAGGAAGGGTGAAGGGAAGGATTTAGCAGCACTTCGTGGTGGTCAGAAATCGATCCCCTTTTCGGTAGGAGCCATGGCCAATTTATAGGTGTGCCTCCATAAAGAAATGATATGAAAATCATATATGCAGACTATGGTTCGCTTGCCTCATTAATTATGAATATGCCACCGCTTAGCTGTGGCCAACTGGTGATAGTTGTATTCAGTTGTCCTGGAAGGGAGCAAGCGACTTCATAGGAGCGAGCGACTGCATAAGTCTGAGCACATTGGATGAGTGGACAGGCGATGAGTGTACAGGCGATTTGTCAAAGCTTCCTGTATCCGATGGTAGATGGGCGACTGATCAAAACTTGTAGCGCAGGTATATGAGCGATCGCTCTGGAGTTGATATCTATCGGGTCGGTAGGTAGCATGTGGTTGTAACATTAGTAACTGATTGAGGAATGAGCGAATGGCTAAGGTTGCGATCCATGAGCGGACATGGGATGTATGCACGATTCCTTGTATCTTTGTGTCACCCGTTATGTACGATCGATCGGGGTAACGTGGACGAACGGCTGTAGAACAGAGTATGCGACCAGATCCAATTCTTCTCTTCGTCTTGTACGACTGATTTCTTTGATACAAGAATGAGTGACTTCCTTAATGCGGGCGATCTTTGCAAGATGTACGGGCCTCACCGTCCTTGGGCAGTACCATTCTTGAGCTGGCTTCGTGTGCACGGTCCCTCTGTATGATTGTATTATGCTGTATGACTGATCCTGATTATGTTAAGTGGACGACCCGACTTGTTCTGATGTATGCGACCTTCCTTATCGCGTTAAACCTTAAGTTTGCACTTGATCTTTATTTTGTGTGGTCGTTCCTTGCTCTTCACAAACTGCCTAGGTGAACTGAATTAGAGTGGACTATGAGCGACCAATCTCAATGACGCTTGACCCATAGACCAACATATGGATAGGGGATAAACATTTGCCCCTCGAAGTTTGTAATGATGATTTTTGCAAAAAATTACAGGCTTCGAAAATAACTGATCATGACATTGTTTGGTATATTAAATCAGGTTTACCAAGGAACGATCGCACAGAACTCAGGGTCGTTAAGGTAAAGATATCTAGGATTGTTCTTTATCGTGAGCGAGAGGCCTAGGTCACTCACACTATTTCCTTTGAGTCGAAGTATCATCATGATCGATCAAATCATGGGGATGCGGGCAAGCCAGCCTAACTTGATGGGCCACTTATACTTGCACAATCGAGTATTTGAGCTGACGTGGCGAGAACGATCTGGATGTGTGTCTTTTAATCTTCCCTGTCATTTTCTTACTCCTTTCTTTAATTCACTTTTATTCCCTTGATAAAGCACATTGGTAACAGCTACTTCATTTTCTAAAAATCCTAATTTCTATTTCAACTTCCTTTCAATTAGATTTTCTCAACCATAAAACCCCCCGTACTCCTTCCTATCATCAATCTGTGAAGCATAGGTTTGTTATTCTTACTTATGCTTGTTCCTCTTTTGAATTGATAACACATGCTTTAATAGGAAATATGTTCTTTTTACACTTTCCGAAACCCTTATGATCATTAGGTGTGATTTGGATTGTTGTTGATCTCTTATGATGACAGTAGTTGGAAATTTTGGACTGGATCTGGGTTCTTTTGTGCATGCATTGGTCTGAGAACACTTAAGTTCGATATTTCTTTTTTCTTCTGATTATGAGTTTCGTGCATATGATATGTTTACTAAAATACTTAAGATAAGCTCACATCTTGCACAATTCCTAACCTTGTGACCATGTGAATTTCTCCCCAGTTATTTGTTTTACACATATGATGTTCGGCGAAATGCTTAAACCATGCGGCCTTGATTTTGCCATTATGATCCATACTTCTAATTTGGCTCCTATGGTTGCCCAAGTGCATTTGACAGAAGGTCGTTCCCCTCCCTTTCTTTGAAATTAATCCTGAATGGTCCTGACTTGGTTAAATATGAGCAACCTTTTTGAGTGAAGTATGCGAGGATAACATGAAATTGTTTTGCGCGACCAGGGTCGGAGGGATCGGTCGTTTGCAGTTCTGTTTTTGATTGCATTGCTCATTTGATCTTGACTGACCCTTTAAATACCTAAATTGCACAGTGATTTACTGTTCGCTTATACAGGATGGATTCATCTCCGGAGCGACGTCGGGTGGAAAGGTTCTTTGACTTGGATGTTCAGATAACCGACATTCAATCGACCGGTCAACCATCTGTGAACTCTCCCCTCAGTCCCTCTTATGCAGAACTTCAAACGATAATTAACAAGCCGCGCTATGCCCCTAGGCCATGCAATCCCAAACTTGCTAAACGACTCAAAGGCTGGAGTTTGCAAGGAGTATCTTCTAATGTGGACATATCTCCGTCTGATCATCAAACTTTTTCTTGTGATATGATTGCTGTGAAGGGTCAGATGCTTTCCCATTTTGAGACTTCTATGTACCATTTTGGGAAGCATATGGATCTACTCAAGGATTACTCTTCAAAGCAAATGAGTGGTTGGCAGACGTTAGCTTGCGACCTCCAAGAGATTCATAGGGACAATCTCGAGTGTATCTCTGCTTTAGAGGATGAAAAGGTGAAGTTGATTCAAGCTCTTAGATCCAAGGATAGTGTGGTTGCTTCTTTTGCTCTGGGAGATGTCGAGATTGCAGCTTCAAAGTGCAAGGAGTCCTTGGTTGATGAACCTTCATCCTGCTCCACTCAGGTTAAGAGGAAGGTTGGCAGGCCCAGGAAGAACAAGGATCCGTAGCTCTTTTATCTTGCCTTTAGCCGTTTCTTTTACAAACTATGCTTTTAGATCGGTTGTATAAGCGGGCCCCGATCCTCGCATTTAACTTTATGTTGGTCTATGTTGCGACTTGTGCTCATTTTGGTGGTTCTATGACTAGTTTGGGACGCTGTGATGCTTCTGTGCCCTGCTTTGTTAGTACAAGACGATGCTCTTGTTTGTTATGTTGTGGTCTTTCATCCTTCTTGGCATTGTTTTCTATTTGTACCTTGCATTACAACTTTCTTTGACGACCATGCGTTAGTATCGCGTTTACGGTGTGTAACTTTAATGCTACCGACTCGCTTTTTGATGTTATAGTTGCTTGTTATAGCTTCGTTGGATTGGACGCGATCAGCTTCTTAGAATTTAATTGACAAATTATATGCCGCTTTTCTTTCTTTTTGGTGATCGTTCGTTTATTTATACGTTCACCAATCTGGTGACCCAAATCCTTTAGAGATTTAGTTTAAATGTATGTTTTTAGTTTTTGATATATTTAACCATATTTCTTGCCAACTCAGTGACCCGAGTCCTTCGAAGAATTGGTTAAACACATATTCGTATATATACACATTTTATTGTTGTTTATTAGAATGTATTCAACCCCATATCTCACTGACTCGGTGACCCAAGCCATTCAGAGACTGGTTTTGAATACGTGCCCCCAGGGGACTTCGGTTTCAAGTTTCATTCCATTCTAGGTCCTGTTTGATCTGATTATTTCGGAATCACACAGGACCTAAATTAGATAACCCCTTTTGGCTAGGATTTCTATTACCCCCTTTCGGCTAGGATTTCTGTTTGTGTTGCTCCTTCCAATATGTTTGCCGGTCCTTCCGGCACTAGAATTGGTGCTTCCAATCCTAGGTTTGTCGGTCCTTCCTACTTTACGCTTCATCCCGGGAGGTGGATACTAGTTCATCTTATTGAGTTTTAGTTCGATTTGAAAAATTCGTGTCCTGCACCTGACAAGGTGCCTCTTTTGGGATTGACAATCTTTTATCCATAGGACAAATTTGACTGTTTCCACCTTTGCATTATTTTCGCAGTTTGACACCAATTCTTTTGCTAGATGCTTACTGAGGATCTGGTGTTTTTGCGATGAAAGATGCAGATTTAAGATTTGTCATCCACTCATTACCTAGTTTGCATGATATCCGGCACTTATTGTTTTTGAATTGTTTCGGTCGAGATATGCTTGAGAAGTTTCCAACTATGGTTGGATTTTGAGAGAATTATCGTTCCTGTTTGCCCACATAAAAGAAGTCAACTTTTAGCAAAAGTTTGCAAATATATGATTCGTGTAAGAAAATGGAATTTCTCACTCTTATTTCTTTGTATGTACATAGTTTGAATGCGAAATTTCTTGCAAATATTCATAGTTTTTACAGTAGATTTGAACAATGCATTATGAAAGCAACAACGGATATGTTTGCTATTTCAAGCTCGAGGAATCTGGACTTCATCTGTAGTGTCCAGTTTGAAAGTACCGTCCCGAAGTTTTTGGTTTATAATATAGGGCCCTTCTCAATTTGGTCCAAAAACCCTGGTTCCGGTCATTACTTTCTTCAACACAAGGTCTCCAATCTCGAAAGTCCTATGTCTGACTTTTGAATTGAAATGCCTAGCCACCCTTCTCTAATTTGCGGCCACCCTGAGTTCTGCTTCTTTTCTTTTTTCCTCGAGTTGGAAGAGGGCCTCAAGTTGTAGCCTCTCATTTTCCTCCCGGTTGAGGTGAATCCTCCTATGGGTGGGAACTTCCAGTTCCACAGGGATCATAGCTTCAGAGCCGAAAGCTAAGGAAAAAGGAGTGTTCCCAGTCATAGTTTTATGAGTGGTACGGTATGCTCATAGTGCTAGTGGAAGCTCATCTGCCCAACCACCTTTGGATTTCTCTAATCACTTCTTCATGGTTGATTTAATGATCTTGTTTACTGCTTCCACTTGCCCGTTTGCTTGCGAATGAGCAACTGCGGAAAAACTTTTCTGAATTTTATACTTGGCACAGAAATTTTGGAATTCTTCGCTCTCAAATTGGGTTTCGTTGTTTGTGATTATTTTTTGTGGCACTCCGAACCAACAAATGATATTTTTCAAGACAAAGTTAATAACTTTCTTTGAGGTTATAGTTGTCAATGGTTCTGCTTCAGCCCATTTTGTAAAATAATCAACCGCGACAGTAGCATATTTAAAACCACATTTTGGGGTGGGGAGTGCTCCTATAAGGTTGATGCCCCAGATGGAGAACGACCATGGGCTGGCCATTTGGGTTATCACTGTTTATGGCATCCTTGGAATTTTTGCAAACCTCTGACATCTATCGCATCTTTTAGTATATGCTACGGAGTCCTTATTTATGTCTTGCCAGAAATATCCATATCACAGAATTTTCTTGGCCAATGCCTGGCCACCGGTATGACCTCCGCATTCAACCTTATGTAATTCTATCATGATTGCTTGTGACTCCTTTTTTGTGACACAATTAAGTAAGGCATATAAAATCCTCGTATGTATAGCCGTCCATCCTGAATGAGATACATATGAGCTTTTCGTAAGATTTTCCTTCGCTTCTTAACTTTTCCCGGGAGTGCACCAGTCATGATATATTCTTTGATTGGTGTCATCCACGAGTCTGGCTCATCATCCACCTCCATGACCCGATCCATCTCAGTTTGTTCCGTGTTGGGGCTGGAGAGGACCTCTACTGGGACTAACCCTATAAGTTGTGCATCTCCTGTGCTTGCATACTTTTCCAGTGAATCCGCTTTGGTATTTTCTTCTCTTAGAATGTGAGATATGGTAAAATGCTCGAAGCTTTCTAGCACTTCCAAGGCCTTAGATAGATAAGTTGGTAAGTTACCCATTTTGGCTTGGAATTTCCCCTGGATTTGACACACCATTATTTGGGAGTCACTGAAGATTTGTATGGTTTTTAGTTGTAATTCTCTCTCTAGTTTTATTCCTGCGATGAGGGCTTTATATTCAGCTTCGTTATTTGTTGAAGGAAATTCTAGTCTTAGCACATAGCATATTGATCTTCCTTTAGAGGGTTTCTAAGACTACTCCTGCCCCAGAGTAGTAATCGTTCAATGCTCCATCAACGAAAAATTTCCATTGGATGTTGGTTTCAGTATCAAGATCCTCTTTTATCTCTCCTCGGTCGGTGAATTTTGCGATGAGATCTGCAAGTGCTTGTCCGTTAATTGCCTTTCGGGGTGGTAGGTAATGTCGTATTGAATAAGCTCAATATTCCACTTTAACAACCTCCCGTAAGTCTCTTGTTGAAACAAAACTTGCCTTAGAGGTTGATCCGTGAGGACCTTGATGGGGTGAGCCTGAAAGTAGGGTCGAAGCTTCTTTGATGCGATAAGTAAACAATAAGAGAGCTTCTCGAGTTTTGGGTAATTCAGTTCTACCCCGGATAATCTCTTACTGATGTAATAAACCGGTCTCTTAACCTTCGAATCCTCCCTTACTAATGTCACGCTTAGAGTATGGGCGGATACTGCCAGGTATACAAACAAATCTTCTCCATCATTAGGCTTCGACTGCATTAAGGGTGTCGCCATGTTCTGAATTGGCTCTTCGAAAGCTTTCTGGAATTCAGGAGTCCATTGTATATCTTTCTTTCCTTTCCTAAGGGCATCGAAGAAGGGATGACACCTGTCCGTTGCCCTGGATATGAAATAATTGAAAGCTGTAATTTTCCCTTTTAATCGCTGAAGCTCTTTCTTGGTTCCTGGGGCACGCATTGCCCTTAAGGCTGATATTTTTGCTAGATTTGCTTCTATGCCCCTAGTGGTCACCCAAGGAACTTGCCCGAACCGACCCCGAAGGAACATTTAAAAGGATTTAGTTTCATACCATATTGTAGTAGAATATCAAACATTTGGGCTAAATCTTCCAAATGATCAACTGCCTTTTTGGAATTTACCAGCATATCATCGACATAGACTTCCATTGTCTTGCCAATTTGTTTTTTGAACATAGCGTTTATCAATCCCTAGTAAGTTGCCTCTGCATTCTTTAGGCCAAATGACATCACTTTATAGCAATATAGGCCAATATCAGTGATAAAACTTGTGTCCTCTTAATCCGGTCCGTACATCATGATTTGATTGTAGCGAGAATACGCATCCATAAAGATAGCAACTCATGCCGAACCGTGGAGTCCACAAATTGATCTATTCTAGGAAGAGGGAAACTATCTTTTTGGTAAGCTTTATTAAAATCCGAATAATCTACGCAAACTCGCCATTTGCCGTTTGCTTTCTTTATAAGTACAGGATTGGAAACCCAGTTTGGATTGGTAGATTCCCTGATGAAGTTGTTCTCCATTAGCCTATCAACTTCCTCCTTCAAGGCCTTCGATCTTTCCGACCCCTGGGTCCTTTTTTCTGTTTGATAGGTGGAACATGTGGATTAATATTAAGTTTATGAACTTTAATCTCTGGAGATATGCCGCTCATGTCAGAATGGTTCCATGCGAACACGTCCAAATTAGCTTTTAAAAAGACAATTAGTTGACTCTTCAATTCGGGGCTTAATTGAGATCCTATATTCAACATACGGTTTGGGTCCTTCGGATTGACAGCTATAGGAATTGTAATCTCAGTCGTGACCGCTCTTTCGTATTCCGCACTCGCTTTTCTTGGATCGATTTCCTTTTGCGCTCCACTATGTTCGCCAGTGCAGAGAGCGTTCCTTAATTGCTATAAGGGGAGTTCATGAACGCGGGGCGGAGCCTCCGCATTCTTCCCCAAGTCTTTCTTTGCCTCCCGCAGCTCTGTCACATAGCAGTCCCTTGCAGTGACTTGATCGCCTATAATTACACCAATTCCATTCTCAGTTGGAAACTTCATAGTTAAACACCATAGAGCTAGCGCAATTTTAAAGCCTGCGAGGGTCAATCGCCCGAGAAACGCGTTGTAGGCGGAGAGTTCGTCCACCAAGATGAAGGTTTGCATCATAGAGACCTTACGTTCCCCATCTGCTAGTTCGACGAGCAAGTCAATTGTGCCAATGGGTTGCGTGGGTTGTCCAGTAAATCCATGGATTTTGTTTGGATAGGCTTGCACTTATGTCTTAGAAAGGTTCATTTTCTAGAACGTATTTATGAAGATCATATTAACGGATGCCCCTGTTTCAACTAGGAATCTTTTCACAACTGCAGGGCCAAGACCAATTGTGACTACCATGGCATCAACGGTTGGCGCAAGTAATCCGTCAGCATCTCTATCTTTGAATACCACATCATCGGTCGAAGTTCTGGTATCATCATTGGAAGCTCATTACTCAGGATCATGCACCTTTCTTCTTTCGAGACACACTTCAGCTCGTTAGTGTACCTTTCCATATCTGCCCAGCTACTTCCGGCTGGGTGGGGCCTGTAGAAGATCATGTTGATCACTGGCCTTGAAACAACGGGTGCCTGAGCTTTCTCTCCTGAACCAGATTGATTTGTGGTATTATTCTGTCCCTAGGTAGTTGGAGCATTCTGAGGATTCTTCACATACTGTTGTAGTTGGTTCTTTCTGATGAGTTCTTCGATCAAACTTTTCAGGTGTCGACATTCTTTAGTGTTATGCCCTGGTTGGTTATGAAACTGACAAAATTTACCGGAGTTGGCTTGTTGCTCAGTAATCCTTTGAGCCTTCATTTGAGGAAAGATGCCTGAATCCTTTGTGGCGGAGTAGATCTTCTCTAGAGTTTCATTTAAGAGATTCAATTCTGAATGCTTGTAAAGCCGCGTTTTCTTATAGGCTTTGCTATCATTCTCATCACTTCCCCTCTTCTGCCCAGAATCATTCTTCTGCACGGTTTGGAACTCATTGCCTTTCCCTTATTTGAAAGTGCTACTTTCTATGACCTTCTGAACATTCGGCGCATCATCTTCCACGCTCATATATTCTTCGGCTTTCTTATAGATCTTCTTTAGAGTTTTGGGTTTCTTCGTCTGGATCCACTTCCCAAATTCTGATTTCTTATCAATAGCACCCATCAGAGCTGCCAATAAGTGCCAAGGTTCCGGTTCTATGACTTCCGCCGCTGCAACATGGAATCGTGTAAGAAAAGCTTTGATGGTCTCTCCAGGTATCTGTTCCATCTCACTGAGTGACATCACATCTCTTGCTTTGGTTGTTTGAAGACGGAACTGGTCTTAAAATCTTCTTGCCAAATCAACAAATTGATCAATGCATTTAAGGGGAAGTCTAGTGAACCACAGTGAGGCCACACCCTCTAGGCATACGGGAAAGTACAAGCATTTTATCTCATCAGTTGCCCTGGCTCCGTTCATATGTTGATCATACTTGAATAGAAAGATGTTTGGGTCTCCAGTTCAACCATAAAGTGCTATTGTTGGGGGTGTGAATTACTTAGGAAACTTTGCTTGACGGATTCTTTCTGTAAATGGGTTTTTACTGGGTGAAATTTCCCATTCTTTCTCTTCATCTTCTCGGATCATTTTTTCTTTCATTATTTGCTGGATTATATCTGCAATACGCTTCTCATCGCTCACTTGTTCCACAGGATTGGCATCGATGCATTTATTGGTGCGATTGCGATTCAAGCTCCGATGCCTTGCACCTCTTTTGGGAGATCTCCTTTTGGAGGGTCTCGCGACGCTCTGAGTTGCACGCTTCTTCTCCTGCTGTGGGGATTTGACCTTAGAGTCTTCAACACCGGCTCATCCCTTGTCTTCCACTAAGAAGTGGGATCGACCAAGGTCTGAGGCTGAAGAGTCCTCCTTTTCGTCAACATTATTTACAGTATTCGGTGGTTGAAGATTGGCTTGATCGTTAATCAGGGCATCAAGCCTTTCCATCATTATTTTTGTTGTAGCATCCATTCTTTCGTTCAAGCCGGTCACTGCCACGTTCAATTCATCTCTCGTTACAGATGGCATAGAGGTCTCCTCAACTTCTTGATTCAAAGTCTGCGGTGTAGCTTCATCACCATGAATATCTTCAGCAATCGGAGTAGCTCTAACAGACTTATTATTTTTCTTCGAACCGACCATGGCTTAGCGAAAAGAGGCATTTTAGGATTCCAAGGGTAGGCTACCGGAATTGGAAGAAAGTGTGAAGGAAAGAAATACGAACACGTCCCCATAGTGGGTGCCAAATGCTTTTACCAAAAAGTGGCTCAAACACCAAGAGTACGAGAATCGTACTTCACCAATATGGTTAGTAAGTAAATGGAGCCATACTCAACAAAAGTTGAAAGTAAAAAATGTAGGGAAAGCAAAAGAAGACAAGGTTTGCGTTATCATGACAATGATTACAAAGCATATAAACTCACTTTGTACATGCATCCCCTCTTTTTTACAACATATTCCCTCTCTTACATATAGATGTCATTTAAATTCATGGAATTCAATGGAGAAACGATAAGATCAACGGAGGAGAATAGGAAGTCAGCGGAGGAGAAGAAGAGTGTCCTTGTTCGAGAGGAGGATGAAGGAGAATCTTCAATCTCTTTGCCACTTAAATGATTTTAATGGATGCCATGGCCAAATGAATGAAAGATCTTCCAATGGAAAGGATGACGATGGTTGAGAATGCTTGAGGAAGGGTGGAGGGAAGGATTTAGCAGCATTTCGTGGTGGTCAGAAATCGATCCCCTTTTTGGTGGGAGCCACGGCCAATTTATAGGTGTGCCTCCATGAAGAAATGATCTGAAAATCATGTATGCAGACTATGGTTCGCTTGTCTCATTGATTACGAATATGCCACAACTTAGGTGTAGCCAACTGATGACAGTTGTATTCAGTTGTCCTGGAAGGGAGCGAGCGGCTGCTTAAATCTGAGCACATTGAATGAGTGGACAGGCGATGAGTGTACAGGCGATTTTTCAAAGCTTCCTGTATCCGATGGTAGATGGGCGACTGATCAAAACTTGTAGAGCAGGCATATGAGCGATCGCTCTGGAGTTGATATCTGTCGGGTCGGTAGGTAGCATGTGATTGTAACATTAGTGACTGATTGAGGAATAAGCGAATGGCTAAGGTTGCGATCCATGAGCAGACATAAGATGTATGCGCGATTCCTTGTATCTTTATGTCCCCCGCTATGTACGGTCGATTGGGGTAATGTGGACGAATCACTGCAGAATAGAGTATGCGACCGGAACCAATTCTTCTCTTCGTCTTATACGACTGATTTCTTTGATACAAGAATGAGTGACTTCCTTAATGCGGGCGATCTTTGCAGAATGTACAGGACTCACCGTCCTTGGGCAGTACCATACTTGAGCTGGCTTGGCACGCGCGGTCCCTCTGTATGATTGTATTACATTGTATGACTGATCCCGATTGTGTTAAGTGGACGACCCGACTTTTTCATATGTATGCGACCTTCCTTGTCGCGTTAAACCTTAAGTTGGTGCTTGATCTTTGTTTTGTGTGGTCGTTCCTCGCTCTTCACAAAATTGCCTGGGTGAACTGAATTAGAGTGGACTATGCGCGACCGATCTCAATGGCGCTTTACCCGTAGACCAGCATATGTATAGGGGATAAACAACTTGGAAGTTAAGACCATAGTTGCAAAACCTCGTAAGCCGCTTCGTGTTGTGGGAAAAGACAAGAGACAGCTTAGGAGGAAGACGGTTAAGCTTGTCAAGATACAATAGAGTGAAGATGGTGACGATTGTACGTGGGAGACGGAAGAAAGCATGAGGGCGACTCATCTAGAACTCTTCATCGGTAGGACCCTTTAACATCGTATCATCATTATATCGTTGTATCTTGTTGTTGTTTGATAGAATTCCGCGTGCTAGGATAAGGCTATGTATGCATGGCTTGATGGTTGCTAGTTTGGATGATAGAATTGGCTTCTTATGGATGACAGGCATGCAGAATTGTTGTGATTGCTTGGAATTTCGGGGGCGAAATTCTTAAGGGGGAAGAATGTAACAACCCACATTCTAGATATCAGAAGATCATAAAATAATTTTATTTTATTCCCTGAGGGTTGGATCATTCTCATTTTTTTAATATGTTGCTTATAGAGATGTGAGACATGTCCATAATTTTTACCGATTTTGTCTGTGACCATTTTTCCCCTGTCAGCCTTGTACAGGGCATAAGTTTTGACTCTGGTCGAATCAGAGGTTAGGACCAATGCCATTGGAAAGAAATTGATGGTTTCCTTTTTGTAGAGTGGTCAGATTAAGGATTTGGCTCAGCGGCTTGGGAGAAATCGCTGTTTTAAGGTTTTTCATTTGGCTGTCTAGGTTTTGGGAGCCTAATGGGCTGATTGGGGGAGGCCCATTAGTGGGCTGGTGGAAACTACAAATAAGGGGTAATGGATATGGAAAATGGTTTTAGTTTTCCATTCTCTCATTTGGTGCCTTGAACTTCTCCTTCCTCTAACACCTTTCCACCATTAAAAATCATAATTTAAGGGGGGAAATTGAAGATCTACACCATTGGAGGCTAGATCTATGTCAATTGAAGCAAGGATTCATCGGATCAAAGTGTTTGTGCGAGGTGCTTGCTGTCCGGATTCCTATTTAATTGATTTTTTCTTGTTTGTGAGAATCAGTGAGTGGTTTACATCTCTCACATGGATTCAATGAAGTGTATGAGTAGTTGATCATGTTTTTCATTAAATTAAAGTGTTTTTCCCTTAGATCTTTGCATTGGTAAGTCTATTTCCATATAAATCACCTTTTGATCTGATTTAGCAAGTTTAGATAGGTAATTTCTATGATATTTCATGTGAATATGCATGCAAGGTAGATCTATGGTTTTGTTCATATGTACATTTACGATGATTTTGGTGAATTTTACATTATTGTAGATGGAATTGTCATATTGGTGATACTATTGATTTCATATCATGCTTGTGGTCACAATAGATGAATTGGATGAGTAGGTTTCGTCAAACGAATCATTTTAGAGAAGTTTTGGTCGAAATTGGAGTTGCATTGGAGGATGTAGGTTTTGGGTCGAACATGGTAGGTCGAGCATGGTGAGTCAGCCGAGCCTAAACCGTGTCTTGAGGAGGAAGTCAGGAATGGGTCGGTCTTACTTTTGGGTCGGGTCGGTCCATGCTTGGTCGGTCCTCCATGAAGCCACTGGGTCGGTCTCATTTTGGGGTTGGTTGAACACAGTTGGGTGGGTTAGTCGGTCTCCACGTTCAAGGTGGGTCGGTTGAGCAGGCTGGTTAATCTAGTCTGGATGTGGTTGGTCGAGTAGTATCTTGGGTCGAACAAGACAAGTGCAAGGTTAGGTCGTGCATGAAAGTGGTCGGTCATGCACCCTCCTTGGGTCTGTCGGTCCGAGTGTTGAAATTTCAGCAGTGTGTTTACACACTGTGGTGGTTGGCATAAGTGCTGAGGATTATTTTCGATAGCAAATTGATGTGATGCTATGGATTGTTTCGGACCTCATGATTGATGTTTTTCTTTGGTTCGAAAGCGGTGATAACTTCAAAGAGAAATCCATGGAGGAATGAGGAAGTGAGGTGAATTGTTCATCGGATGTGACGAATGTTAAAACGACTCATGGATGTATTGAGTTCGTGTGAAGTGATTGCTCTAAAGTGTTCTGAGTTGATCAATAGTCGTAACTGACAATGACTAGAGATGAGAAGACTGAGGAACTGTCGTTGTCGTAGGTTCTAGAAGACTCAAAGCAGGGGTATAATTGAAATCCAATTGTAGGTCGAGTGCCCTGGGCATCGTGTATGGCCTAGACACGTGTTGTGTATAGCGTGTGGTGTTTTGCTAGAGCCAGGGCGTCATGTGTGGTCCTTGACAATTGACGGCAAGTTGTTAAGCCAGTCATACGATAACGAGGGTTCCAAAGCAAGATTGACACTGATAGCCAGAGTCAGTCATGAACATTTGAATGTATGTTGTGATCATGATTGAATTGCTTTGCCACATATGAATGGATACTTTAATTACCATGGATGAGTTTTTATTCCTTTGGATGTATAGATCGTAAAGGCTATCACTCTCAGGTGTGGGGAAGGCAGGTGTAAGTCCTTCTCTGAGGCTGGGTAGATTAGTTGTCTATTTATCCATCCTCATATACTTCACTGATGAAGTTTGTTAGTTGTTTTATCGCTCACTAAGACTTTTTTCTGACTCAAAGTTTAATGTTTCCTCTTATTACCTTGGGCTTTTCATCCAGTTGTGGATGGGCAGACTGAGTAGCAGGCGACAGGTGATGCTTTAGTGAGGACGATGATGCTGATCGATGGTGAGCAAGAGGCTCATGTACCCTTTTTATTACTATCTAATAATTGGATTTCCGTTGTTCGTTGCTTCTCTGAGTGCTGTTGTGAGGAAAATTGTACAAACACTATTGTTGTTATCCTCGTGTATGGGAAATACTTTCTAGTTTTCATGAAAGTTTAGTGTTTTTCTGCTTCACTATCACTACCTGTTGTATATGTTCTATCATATTTTATCCTTGTGCTGTGAGTTTACGACAGGTTCCGCTTATATATCATACCTTGATGATCATCCATAGCTGCCTGGCACACCTTTCAGTGCATTATTCCTCTTGTATAGTGTGAGGGCTGTGGGCGATCATCACATAATGTCTCCACATCTTCAGAGCAAACACGATTGCTGCTAACTCCAAATCATGAGTTGGGTAATTCCTTTTGTGCGGCTTTAGTTGTTGACTCACGGAGGCCACAACCTTATCCTTCTGCATTTGCACTGCTCCAAGTCAAGTGCCACATGCATCGGTATGTACCACTATTTCTTCATTACCACTTGGAATGGTCAGCATAGGAGCATCCATCAGTCTCCCTTTCAGGATTACAAAAGCTTGCTCACACTTTGCATCCAATGTGAACACTTGGTTCTTCTTCATCAATCCTGTTAATAGTGCAACTATCTTGGCGAAATCCTTGATAAACTGTCGGTAATATCCTGCCAATCCAAGAAAACTTCTCACGTATGTCGCATTCTTAGGTCAATCCCAGTCCTAAACTGCTGCCACTTTAGCGGGGTCAACCGCTATTCCATTTCCAGAGACTACATTTGCCTAAGAATCTCACTTCATTCATCCAGAAGTGAACCTTCGAAAACTAAGCTCTCAACTGATGCTTTCGCAAGATTTACAAATCAACTCGCAAGTGCGTCTTGTGCTCTTCCTCATCCCATGAGTAAACCAAAATATCATCCACGAACGCAAGTACAAACTTGTTCAACTAATCTCCGAAACTCTATTCATTAGATCCATGAAATACGCTGGTGCGTTAGTCAATCCAAATGGCATCACTAACCATTCGAAGAAACCGGATGGTGTCCTAAAAGCAGTCCTTGCCACACTATCCTTTGCCACTCTTAACTGGTGAAATCCCGTTGCCAAATCCATTTGAGAAAACACTTTGTCTTCATGAAGCTGGTCGAACAAGTCATCAATCCTTGGAAACAGATACTTGTTCTTCTTGGTTATCTTGTTCAGCTCATGATATTCCACACACAATCTTAACGAGCCATCTGCCTTGGTTTCAAACACAATTGGTGCACCCGACTCGGATACACTTCTCCGACTGAATCCTTTTCTCCAAAGGTCACGAACTTGCACCTCTAACTCTCGCTGTTCCTTAGACGCCATTCGCCTAAGAGGCATAGCGATAGGTCCAGCACCCTCGAGCAAAATGATCCTAAATTCAATCTCATGATGTCGCGGTAAATCTTTGACTTCCTCAAAGACATCCTTAAACTCATTAGCGATTATCACGGATGACAAGTCTTCTTGTGGAATCTAAAGCGAATATAAATAGCTCACGAAGACACCATCTTCGGGACTACAATGAATTTACACTTTTCTCCCTTCCTCATTCCCGATTCTCACCTCTAACTTCTCACAATTCACTCTTGCCGCATACCTCTTGAGCCAATCCATACACAAGATAATCCTAAACCCAACGAAGTTAAGAACAAAGCAATCATATATAAATGAGCAACCATGACTCGATAACACAAGACCACGACAAAGCATACAAAGGCCGGATGAACCCCCAACTGGATTAGTCACGATCAAAGGTCTATCACAAATCTCGGGTTCTAAACCCAAACGGCACACAAGCTCATTCCAAATGAAAGAATGCGATGCTCCAATATCAAACAACACTCAAACTGAAACACCGCGAACAAAAAGAGTACCTTGGATGACGATACCCTTTCCCTTCTCCTCTGCAGTAAGAGCTCTCGAAGAAGATGGCACAACTTCCAAAGCATAAGCCTTCACAACCTGCTTACCCTTAGCCGATTCTGGACAATCTTTCTTCTCATGCCCAGGATTTCCACACTTGAAGCACTTCTTCTCAACTTTGGGATTCTTGCGCTCATTAGAGAAATGACCCTTCTGTTGGCAGTTATAGCAAACTGCCTCACTCTTAGGCTTCTTCTTGCCATCCTTTCCTTTCTGCTGTTGGTGCTTGCTTTCTTGCTATTATTACCACCCTGTTGTTGTTTTGGAGCTTTCTTAGATGAAACAACAACAACTTCCTCTATCGGAAATAAGCTCTCATGTCTCACGGCTTTTCCCACAAGCTTATCGAATGAATTATCAAGATGTTCCACCAACGGTCTTCCTATGTAGGTATCCAAACCCATGACAAACTTCTCGTTCTTTTGATAAGGTGTGTCAATATATAAACAAGAATATCTGGACAAGGCCTTTAAATCTGAAACATAATCAAGCACCGACCTTCAATTCTGCTTCAACTCCACAAATATCTTGAATAGAGCAGACTTCTGAGCAATGGAGATAAACTTTGTCCCGAATTTAACTTGGAACTATTCCCAAGTTCTTTCCTCTTCTAAAGTCTCAAGCGTAACCGAATTCCGCCACTCCATGGCCCTGCAATTGCCTTGACGTAAGCTTTATCTTAGTTGCATCATCCATTCCCAAATCTCCAAAAACATGAACAAAAGAATTTAACCATCTTTGGACCTTTTCCGTTGGCTCCGTTCCTTTGAATGGAGTTCCTCCAAGAGATTTGTAATCCTTATAAAGCTTCGCAAAATCCACAACCCTAGGAACATGCACCCCTACATCTACCGTGGCTGCTAATGGATCGGGTACCCTTCCCATGAATGCTTCCATCATGGTTTCAAACAGGGCTCGGTAATCAGGTGTACCGACATTTCCCCCTCTAGGCACAGTGAGACGACCCGAATTCCCGTTTTCACGGAAACAAGGTTATCTTTGGAATATAACACAGAAACATATAATAGCAGAACAGAATTAAATAAATACACCAGATAATGAACAACAAAATATACTGGATAAAGTAATCATCAGAGTTACACAGTATACAGGATCTTACTTAGTACAAATACAGTTCAGCTATACATAAATGTCTACAGCGGAAATAAACAAAATATGTACAATAGGAGCTGAACAGCATAAAAAGAAATAAATGATAGAATCCATCTTCAGCTCCAGCTATCCAGAAAGAACCAGCTAAACCTGAATACAAGGCTGCCCGCACTAGTCGTTTGAAATCACGGTTTCAAAATACGAACTGCACGGCTTCGTTTCGTTTTAATTTTATTTATATTTATATATTTATATAAATATAGTTCATTCAATGATTTCAATATCGTTTTCACTTCAAAAAATTTTCTAACACCTTAAAATTTTGGAAAATTTCGCCATAACCTCCCCTGCACCGGGAGCATCGGGAAATCGCAAATAGCGTTCCCGGTCCTTCTAATCTCAAAAAGAAAAAGAAAAAGCCAAGCGGCTAGCCAACAGGCTCATAAAATCATCACCCAAACAAAGCAGTAAATGTGTACCTATTTGTCGGGCACAAAATTTTATTCCTCTTCTCTAGCCCCTTTGCTATAACCTGTTCAATGAATATGTATGTACACATATACACAGTTCATATCATTTATCATTTTCTATTCGACTTCATATTTGATTTCAATTTGGTTTAAAAACACCATTCATTCTAATGTTACATAAATAGGTGCAAATCATTTCATTAGCTAATTAATGAATATTTCAACTCATATATGTTTATTTTGAACAAGTGGCTATTTTTAACACTTCACACTTCAACGATTTATGCATACAATAAAAATGTGATTTTTATTGTAAAAACAATTCATTTCGAAACACTATTTTTTTATATAGTTCCTATAGGTGATAAAAATAAGATTTTTATCCTAAAACAATTTCTTTTAAAACGAGATTATTTTACACAGTTCATATAGTCGATAAAAGGTGATTTTTATTATCAAAATATGAATACCATTCAACACATGAATTTCTAATCAACGAATGAATTTCAATTCAACATATGAATGTTTTCTATAGTTTAAGCATATGAAAATAATTCAAACACACGGACATTATTCAAAATTTCGGCAGCATAACGGCAGGGTAGTTACACCGGGACCGTCCCTAGTACGGCTCCTCGCTCTACCTTAAAACCTCGCGGTTTTTGACAATGGGGATCATGCATCTAGTTCGCACGCAGGCGGCATGTATATATTTATTTCATTTCCACAAACTAATCCTATGTGGTTTCAACCAAATATTTTTCAACCATAATCAACCAATATCAATCACAAACAATCCCAAACAATCAATCGCTATCAATCAATTTTCACAACAATTTCAACCAATAAATATCGTCCATGGTTTGTGGACGAGGGGCGTATATATATATATATATATTTATATATAGCAATTTATATATAGCTATTCACTTTCATTTCACACATATATAATATTTTTAAATCAGAAATCTCACCAATAGCTATCCAACTTCACGACACTTCCTTTAGAGAAATCTTCGCCTTTTTGTCGCTTTCACCCGTATTCTCTACATATGTAAAAATCGAATTTTTACGATGCTATTCAATATATAAAAATATGATTTTTACTTCGACTTTCAATATATAAAAATCTGATTTTTCTTTCGACTTTCAATATATAAAAATCTGATTTTTCTTTCTACTTTCAATATATAAAAATCTGATTTTTCTTTCTACTTTCAATATATAAAAATCTGATTTTTCTTTCTTTTTAAATTTCTAATCTCCTTCTATTTTAAATCTTAAAATAAATTATTTATAAATCATTTTAAAAAATCAGTTTTAAAAAAAAATCCTTTTGAAATTCTTTTGAAAATCAGTTTTAACCTTTTAAAAAAACAGTTTTATAATCTTTTTCAAAAATCAGTTTTATACTTTAAAAAAAAACAGTTTTCAGTTTTTTTAAATCATACTTAAAATTCAGTTTTCAATGCTTTTAAAAATCAGAATTAAAATAAAATAAATAAATAAAATAAAACTTACAGAGAGAGGGGGGGGGGGGTTTTCGCAGATCGTCGGAGGGCTTCTCGAACTGGGCGGAGCTGCTAATCGGGTGTCGCGATGGCTACGAGGGTGGCGCTCGGGGTTTCGAACGGGGGAGGCGTTGACTTCGGGGGGGGGGGTCGGATTGAAGGAGGAGGAGGGCGGTGGATCGGCGGCGTCGAACTGGGCGGAGCTCGCGATAGTTTTAGGGTTTTTTTTTTTTTATTTCTGTTTAACTAAATCGGTAATGAATTACAGAGGGGGGGGGGGAAGGTATAGGAGGGAAAAATAGTTTTTTTTTATTATTTAATTATTAAATTTAGCAAAAAGTTGACTTTTACATACGACCTCGAAACGAGGCCCACCGCCTGTCGTCCATAGCGTTTCACCCCATTCCGAACACAATGGGATATGTATCGTAAGCTGATTTGATCGTTACAATCAGTTTCCTTTTGAATTTTCATTTAAATCACTATATTGAATTTTAAACGCACATTTCAAATTACCGGGGTCACATACTAACTAGAAAAATATTTTCTAGCTTCGTATTGACGATACGGTCCTAACAAAACTAGTTTCGTCGAATTCTGAGACCGTTTGAAAAATGGCCAATTTCCACTCGATTAAAATCAACTGAAATCGGTCAAACGTGTTTTCCCTTGCCACGCTCACATATTGATTCGAAAAATTATGAAATTTGGAATCTAACAATAACTTGACACTGCGGATCTAACAAAAGTGGTTTCATCCAAATCCGAGGTCGTTTGCAAAATGTCCATTTTTAAGGGCCTGAATTCCATAGCGACTATTCAGAATTTTCAACTGGACATATCTTTTGATTCCCACAATCAAATTTCGATTGGTCGGATTCGTTGGAAAGATATCATCAATTAGATCCTAATGTTTTTGGTTTCACTAAAATCCGGATTGTTTTGCACCCGGTATATTCAATTGAAGTTTGAAATCGAATTATCGAACTACCGCGCCATTTTCAATTCTATATATAATTATAATTAATTATATTGGTTTTCAAATGTCGATTTTAACTCAATTTTCATCGCCATTATTTAAAATATTTATTTTAAATATTTAAAATCCATTATTTTAGCCAATTTAAAAAATTTAAATTGGTTCAGATTTTCTGGGTCGTTACAATCTCCCCCACTTAAAACTTTTCGTCCTCGAAAAGGAATAAAGTCGAAGGTGGTTTGATAAATCTACAATCACACAATACAACAACCAATCCAATTGTTTTAAACCTTTCTAACTTTTCAAATATATATCTTTTATATATTCAAAAATTATATTTCTAACACCAGACTATATATATATATATATAATCACAAATACGTTATTTAAAAAACATATTACTCTCGACTCGTTCTGAGGCACTTCTGACCCCATCTCTAACGAGTTGTTCTGATTCTGCTATACTCATACTAGGATATTGCTGATCCTATCTGTATTGAGTTATCCATCCTAGAACACTACTGGTTCTATTTCTGACGAGTTCGTTCAAATGTTATATTCCAGAACTAAGCTTAACCTCAGCTCTGATACCACGATGAGACGACCCGAATTCCCGTTTTCACGGAAACAAGGTTATCTTTGGAATATAACACAGAAACATATAATAGCAGAACAGAATTAAATAAATACACCAGATAATGAACAACAAAATATACTGGATAAAGTAATCATCAGAGTTACACAGTATACAGGATCTTACTTAGTACAAATACAGTTCAGCTATACATAAATGTCTACAGCGGAAATAAACAAAATATGTACAATAGGAGCTGAACATCATAAAAAGAAATAAATGATAGAATCCATCTTCAGCTCCAGCTATCCAGAAAGAACCAGCTAAACCTGAATACAAGGCTGCCCGCACTAGTCGTTTGAAATCACGGTTTCAAAATACGAACTGCACGGCTTCGTTTCGTTTTAATTTTATTTATATTTATATATTTATATAAATATAGTTTATTCAATGATTTCAATATCGTTTTCACTTCAAAAAATTTTCTAACACCTTAAAATTTTGGAAAATTTCGCCATAACCTCCCCTGCACCGGGAGCATCGGGAAATCGCAAATAGCGTTCCCGGTCCTTCTAATCTCAAAAAGAAAAAGAAAAAGCCAAGCGGCTAGCCAACAGGCTCATAAAATCATCACCCAAACAAAGCAGTAAATGTGTACCTATTTGTCGGGCACAAAATTTTATTCCTCTTCTCTAGCCCCTTTGCTATAACCTGTTCAATGAATATGTATGTACACATATACACAGTTCATATCATTTATCATTTTCTATTCGACTTCATATTTGATTTCAATTTGGTTTAAAAACACCATTCATTATAATGTTACATAAATAGGTGCAAATCATTTCATTAGCTAATTAATGAATATTTCAACTCATATATGTTTATTTTGAACAAGTGGCTATTTTTAACACTTCACACTTCAACGATTTATGCATACAATAAAAATGTGATTTTTATTGTAAAAACAATTCATTTCGAAACACTATTTTTTTATATAGTTCCTATAGGTGATAAAAATAAGATTTTTATCCTAAAACAATTTCTTTTAAAACGATATTATTTTACACAGTTCATATAGTCGATAAAAGGTGATTTTTATTATCAAACGATTTATTTCAAAATATGAATACCATTCAACACATGAATTTCTAATCAACGAATGAATTTCAATTCAACATATGAATGTTTTCTATAGTTTAAGCATATGAAAATAATTCAAACACACGGACATTATTCAAAATTTCGGCAGCATAACGGCAGGGTAGTTACACCGGGACCGTCCCTAGTACGACTCCTCGCTCTACCTTAAAACCTCGCGGTTTTTGACAATGGGGATCATGCATCTAGTTCGCACGCAGGCGGCATATATATATTTATTTCATTTCCACAAACTAATCCTATGTGGTTTCAACCAAATATTTTTCAACCACAATCAACCAATATCAATCACAAACAATCCCAAACAATCAATCGCTATCAATCAATTTTCACAACAATTTCAACCAATAAATATCGTCCATGGTTTGTGGACGAGGGGCGTATATATATATATATATATATATATATATATTTATATATAGCAATTTATATATAGCTATTCACTTTCATTTCACACATATATAATATTTTTAAATCAGAAATCTCACCAATAGCTATCCAACTTCACGACACTTCCTTTAGAGAAATCTTCGCCTTTTTGTCGCTTTCACCCGTATTCTCTACATATGTAAAAATCGAATTTTTACGATGCTATTCAATATATAAAAATATGATTTTTACTTCGACTTTCAATATATAAAAATCTGATTTTTCTTTCGACTTTCAATATATAAAAATATGATTTTTCTTTCTACTTTCAATATATAAAAATCTGATTTTTCTTTCTACTTTCAATATATAAAAATCTGATTTTTCTTTCTACTTTCAATATATAAAAATCTGATTTTTCTTTCTTTTTAAATTTCTAATCTCCTTCTATTTTAAATCTTAAAATAAATTAGTTTATAAATCATTTTAAAAAATCAGTTTTTAAAAAAAATCCTTTTGAAATTCTTTTCAAAATCAGTTTTTACCTTTAAAAAAAACAGTTTTATAATCTTTTTCAAAAATCAGTTTTATACTTTAAAAAAAAACAGTTTTCAGTTTTTTTAAATCATACTTAAAATTCAGTTTTCAATGCTTTTAAAAATCAGAATTAAAATAAAATAAATAAATAAAATAAAACTTACAGAGAGAGGGGGGGTTTTCGCAGATCGTCGGAGGGCTTCTCGAACTGGGCGGAGCTGCTAATCGGGTGTCGCGATGGCTACGAGGGTGGCGCTCGGGGTTTCGAACGGGGGAGGCGTTGACTTCGGGGGGGGGGGGTCGGATTGAAGGAGGAGGAGGGCGGTGGATCGGCGGCGTCGAACTGGGCGGAGCTCGCGATAGTTTTAGGGTTTTTTTATTTCCGTTTAACTGAATCGGTAATGAATTACGGGGGGGGGGGGGGGCAAGGTATAGGAGGGAAAAATAGATTTTTTTTTCTTATTTAATTATTAAATTTAGCAAAAAGTTGACTTTTACATACGACCTCGAAACGAGGCCCACCGCCTGTCGTCCATAGCGTTTCACCCCCATTCCGAACACAATGGGATATGTATCGTAAGCTGATTTGATCGTTACAATCAGTTTCCTTTTGAATTTTCATTTAAATCACTATATTGAATTTTAAACGCACATTTCAAATTACCGGGGTCACATACTAACTAGAAAAATTCCAGAAAAATATTTTCTAGCTTCGTATTGACGATACGGTCCTAACAAAACTAGTTTCGTCGAATTCTGAGACCGTTTGAAAAATGGCCAATTTCCAGTCGATTAAAATCAACTGAAATCGGTCAAACGCGTTTTCCCTTGCCACGCTCACATATTGATTCGAAAAATTATGAAATTTGGAATCTAACAATAACTTGACACTGCGGATCTAACAAAAGTGGTTTCATCCAAATCCGAGGTCGTTTGCAAAATGTCCATTTTTAAGGGCTTGAATTCCATAGCGACTATTCAGAATTTTCAACTGGACATATCTTTTGATTCCCGCAATCAAATTTCGATTGGTCGGATTCGTTGGAAAGATATCATCAATTAGATCCTAATGTTTTTGGTTTCACTAAAATCCGGATTGTTTTGCACCCGGTATATTCAATTGAAGTTTGAAATCGAATTATCGAACTACCGCGCCATTTTCAATTCTATATATAATTATAATTAATTATATTGGTTTTCAAATGTCGATTTTAACTCAATTTTCATCGCCATTATTTAAAATATTTATTTTAAATATTTAAAATCCATTATTTTAGCCAATTTAAAAATTTTAAATTGGTTCAGATTTTCTGGGTCGTTACACACAGCCTCCTCCTTAATAGTATGTCTTGAAGTTCTTCAACTCATTCTAAATCTGCAAAATAGAATGATTAGCTACTTGTAAGAAAAATTGCTATAGGAGTACAAACGCTACTATACTTATAGTACTATATAATATACATCCAATAGAAATCTACAAATATGTCTCTCCTATGTGATTACATCTTCGAACTTTGGATAAAATCGATAACCAGAGCTCTGATACCAAATGTGACGACCGCCCATAACCCTAGCACTAAACAAGAGGAATAATGTGTTAAAAGTGTGCCAGAGAGCTATGGACGATCATCAAGGTATGAAACACGAGCGGAACCTGTCGTATTTGTCACAGCGCAATAAATAAAATATAATAGAACATATACAACATGCAATAATAATAAAGCATATTTGAGCAGAAAATTCAAAAGCTTTCATAACAACTAGAAAGAAATATCCAAGTACTCGGATTACAACAGTATTGCCTATACAAACTTGCCTCACTACATCACTCAGAGTCAAACATCAAACAACGGAAAATAAAAGATACTATATAGTAGGAAAAGTAATACGACAGTCTCCTTCTCGCCTCCGAACCGCAACATCGTCCTCACCAAGATATCACCTACCACCTAGTCTGCCTATCCACAACAGGATGAACAACTCGAGGTAATAAGAGGGAAACATAAAACATTGAGTCAGACAACAATCTTAGTGAGCGATAAACAACTATCTAACATCATCAATAAAGTATATGAGAATAGGTAGATAAACAAATTAATCTACTCACAACAAATGAGAAGAACTCAACCCCATCTTCCCCACATCGGATGGTGATAGCCTTTACTAATAAGCATTTCAACCATATATCCATGGCCACCAGAACAACCATTCAATTATGGCAATCAGAAGTAACCAACAATATCAATCATAACAACCAATCATATATCTCACGTAAACCATCCTAATCGAGCTTAACATCCCTCAAGCATAATCCCTAGAGGCCTAAACCAATATCAGACAAACACCTAAAAACATCTCCTTCGATGTTAGACAATCTACGTGAGATGGTACAAGCAAACAAACAACATTCATGACTGACTCTGGCTAACACTGCCAATCTTGCTTTGAAACTATTGTTAATCGTATGACTACCAACCCTGCCATGTGTCAAGGGATAATGGTAACCCTGGTTCTAGCTAAAACTCCATACGCCTTTCAACAATACGTACCTAGGCCTTTCAACGATACCTAGGGCACTCGACTATACAACCGGTCTTTTAAACATACCCTTGCTTTGAGTCCGCTAGAACCTACGACAACACTAATTTCTCGGCCTTCTGTATCTCTAGTCGTCATCGACGATGATCATCTAACCATTATTAACAAACCCAGGACACCTTTGAGTTATCATCACATTCATTGCATTTCAACGATCAACGAGCACATCACATCACTTCAATATTCCCTATTGAATTCTCTTCGAAGTCATCACCATTGTTAAACTAAAGAAAATCATCATCATAAGGTTCAACATTAATCCATTGCATTTAAAAGCGTTGTCGCAAACATGCAGATCCATTATAAATAATAATAAAAAATCACGACAGATCTATCATTGAGGGACTCGATCGATCCACCAACACTTCATCTCGGCCGCTCCATACTATGAAGTTATGACCGATCCATCACACTCCATGCCGACTGATCCATAGCTTCTGGCCGATCCATATCATAGTACCCCTTTGCCAACCCATCACTAGACTGACCCAAATGCCTTCGTCTTAACCGATAGACCCATACACCTTCGACTTGTCCGACCCATCAAACATTACGCAGGCCGATCCATGCCTTGTACCTCCCGACCGATCCATGTTTCTGAGCCTACCGACCAATCCATGCTTCTGAGCCTTGACACCGATCCATCTCATTCCCTCCCTGACCGATCCATGACCCATACTACACGACCGATCCATCTCCAGTCCGTCCAATTCATCCCCTGACTTTTTATCCAAGGCATACCACAACCAACCTATTCAATCCCGGCCGATCCATCTCCAGTCCAGCCGATCCATCCCTTGACTTGTTCTCCAAGCCACACCACAACCGAAACTTAGCCAAACGACTATATTGTCAAAATCAACTCATCCGATTCATCCAATTCAACCACAAACATGTTATGAAATCAACGGCAACTTGTAAATGACAATTTCATCAATAATTATGTAAAATTCACCAAAATCATGATAAATGAACACATGAACTAAATTATGGATCAAACTTGCACAAACATATGAAAAAATATGGGAATTACCGGTTTTAAGTTGCTAAATTAGATCCTATTGCGATTCATATAAAAATGCACTTACCATGATGTAAATCTTGGAGAAAATGACTCAAAATGATGAAATTATGATAATACAACTCATATACTTGATTGAATCCGCGTGGGAGATGCATATCACTCACCTGTTCTCTAAAACAACTCAAAAACACTTTGATCTAGATCCGGGCATCGAAGAATTTGCCCTTAGCTCTTCGATTCGATGAACTTTCTTTTGGAATGATGTAGATCTAGCTTCAAACGATGTAGATCTTCGATTCTCTAGGTTCTAATGGTGGGAAGGTGTAGAAGATGGAGTAATGGAGGACCTCTTGCTCTTCCAAATGAGAGATTGGAGAAAGTAAACTATTCTCCATGCCTCTAACCCCCTATTTATAGCCTTCCAATAACCCATTAATGGGCCTCTCCAAATCAACCCATTATGGCTTTAAAAATTTGACCAACCAACTATAAAATACAAAACTGCGATTCCTCCCAAACCGTTGAACCAAATCTTTAATGTGACCACTCTGTGGAATGGCAATCATCATTTCCTTTCCAGTGAGACAAATCTCAGCACCTGAATTGATCCGAGTCAAAAGTTATGCCCTGTACAAGATTGACAAGGGAAAAATGGTCACAAGTAAGGGAAAAATTATGGACATGTCTCACTTCCTATAACCAACATATTAAAATATGAGAATGGTCCAATCCTCAGGGAATAAAATAAAAATATTATACGTTCCTATGATACGCAAAATGCGGGCTGTTATACTTAAAGCAATAGTATGTATTAATTGGGCTGGACCCCGTAAGTCTACAACTAGCTTTAATGTTGATTGATATATTTTTTCAAACTTTTTTGAATGGCAATTTATGACTTTTAGCAATAAGTAAAACATGAGCATTAGATGTACCATTAAAAGAAATTTTATTACTGCTAAGAATTTTCTTTACAACATCCAAATTAGGATGACCCAGTTTAGCATGCCAGAGTTCAAAAAAGTCAACATTATTTTTATTTTCAGGCAGATCAGAAACATTACAACACCAAGTGTTGTTATCTAGCCCATTTAATTTAGTCAGAGAGAACCTGTATAGACTCTTATCTACCTCACCTTGCAATATAATTTTCTTTGTCAGGATGTCCTTAATAAGGCATTAGTTAAGATAAAATTCAAAGTAAACATTATTATCACATGCAAGCTGAGAAACACTTACCAAATTCCTTTTGATTTGAGGAACTCAAAGTATATTAGTTAAGTATAGTTTTCTATCCACTTGGATGTAAGCTTTCCCAGCATGAGTGATATTCTGTAGAACTATCGTTATCCATTTGAATACATTGCTTATCTGTATACACTTTGTTACCAAAATTTTAGTTATAGAGATTATTAGTGACACAATTAGTAGCTTTTGAGTCAGGAAATCTTGCGTCATCATTTTGGTCATCAGCTTTTGTTGTTTCTGAATTCCATGTGTTGTCAGATTGACTTTTTGATTCTTGTAGTATGTTTGTCAAATTAGCACTAGGATTATTGCCTCTTTGATTACGTTGATTTGGATTTTAGCTAGAACCAAATTTGAAATAACACCTACTAGTTGGGTGTCTTTTTTTTTTCTTTTTGCAAATTTGACACCTAGGCCTGTTGTTGCTATTTCTATTCCATCTGCCGCCCCTTCCTCTTTGTGATCTGTTAAATTGGTTGTTTCTTTGATTGTTGTTATTTCTTTCTTGATTCTTTCCTTTGCTTGAAGCAATGTAGTTAAAGATTGATTAGAAACAGAGCTTGTTCCTTTCTTGTGATCATTTCTTCCTTTGTGAGGAGAAGCGTGGATGAACATAACAAATGGACGGTAATGGATCTTTTCATGATATGATGGCAACCTCTGCCTCATATTCGTCATCAAGGCAATTTAAAATGGAAGTATGCTCAGAATCAGGTATTTTCTGGTCAGTACAATCAAGTAAGTCACAAATATTTTTAACTTTGATGAGGTATTCTCCCATAACCATATTGTCTTTCTTTGTATTCTGGAGTTGTTTTCTCTATTGCATGATCTTTGCAGAAGACTGAACACTGGACCCTTTTTGAATTATTGTCAAAATTTCGCATGATGTCTTACACCATATAAGTTGTGGCACAGTCACTAATGGATAACAAGGTCCATGCATAAAGGAGCATGTCTTGCCTTTTGTGAATGGTATACTCTATATTTTGTATGGTATTACTTGTTCATCAGTAGTGCTTGGATCTGGTATCACTTTTGCTCCATCTATGTAACTTTCAAGCATGTATCCTTTAATGACTGTTTGAATTTGAAATTCCACAGTATGTAGTTTTTTTCATCAAGTTAAATGAGGAGTCACCGATTTTGTGGATTAATGATAAGCTTTGACAGACTTTCAATGTTGTTTGTTGGCGCAGTACTCGAAGTGTTGGAGTTTGCGGAAGTAACAGACTGATTGTTCCCATCATCCATATGAGATGATCAGAAACTAGAGAGAATAAAACCAAGAAATTGATACAAAATAGAATCGAAGCACGATTAAGAGTTCTTGCGCAACAAGAACCAGAAATGCATAAATCATAATCGGGGAGAAGCCTGAATCAAATGATGCACTTATGGTTCACGACAAGGTTCAGCGATCATGTCAAGAAAGAAAGAGATAAAACGTAGAGGGCAAACAAAAACATTGGAAAATTCAAATGAAGACGCAAATCTGACAAATTGTCACCAGTTCAACCATTTCAGCAAATGATGAAAACTCCATGATGTTGAAAGAGGATGGCGATTGCATCGGTTAGACTGTTTGCTCTGAAACCATATTAGAAAGCTTAGAAAATGTGAATTCAAATGTAATTTGAGTTTCTGGAAATGATGTAGAGTTTGTATTGATAGAAATGAGATGTACGAAACATTAATATCTTTATAACAGAAGTGTTGTAATATATATATATATATGTATATATATATAGGGGTCGGCTATTTGGACACAAAATTAAACACAAAGAGAGAGACACAAAGCCTCAACCGTTGGATTTGTTTGTCTTTATGTGGAGTGTGTAATTCATGGGAGGATCCAATGATTGAGATTTATTGTGTGCAATTTTGTGTCCTCATTTTGTGTCTAAATAGAGTTTCCCATATATATATATGTGTATATATATATGTATATATATGTATATATACAGGGGCAGGTTCAAGAGCACCCCAAACAGTGCAGCACCCCAAAAGCCCCTCAACCACAACCAAGTATTCCACACCCTCTCTCCTTCCACTCATTCTCTCACTTCCCACTCACATTCTTTAATATAAATGAGTGGCTGTGGTTCAGGTGCAAATGGGGGGCTGAAATTCAGGGGGCTCCCCAATCCTATCTCATATATATATATATATATATATATATATATATATATATATATATATAGCGAGCGTTCAAGAGCACCCCAAATAGTGCAGCACCCCTTTCGCCCCCTAATTTCCACCACACAATCCTCCTTCTCTCTACTCCCACTATATATATATATATATATATATATATATATATATATATATATATATATATATATATATATAGTGAGCGTTCAAGAGCACCCCAAATAGTGCAGCACACCTTTCGACCCCTAATTTCCACCACACAATCCTCCTTCTCTCTACTCCCACTTACTCTCTCTCCTCCCACTAACTTTTTTAAATATAAATGTGTATCCCTTATTGAGGAGCAAATGGGGTGCCCTGGAACCCTCTTATATATATAGGGATGGCTATTTGAACACAAAATTTGACACAAAAAGAGAGACACAGAGCCTCAACCGTTGGATCTTTTTGTCTTTATATGGAGAGGTGTAATCCATGGGGTGATCCAATGGTGCAAATCAATTATGTCACCATTTGTGTCAAAATTTTGTGTCCCTATATATATACATATATATACATATATACATATATATACATATATATACATATATATATGAGGAAGGATCAAGAGCACCCCAAATAGTGCAGCACCCCTTTAGCCCCCTAATTTCCACCACACGTTTCCGTTTCTCTCTCTTCCCCCCACTAATTCTTTCTCCCCTCACTAACTTATTTAATTATAAATGGATGGTATATATATATATATATATATATATATATATATATATATATATATATATATATATGAGGAAGGATCAAGAGCACCCCAAATAGTGCAGCACCCCTTTAGCCCCCCTAATTTCCACCACACATTTCCGTTTCTCTCTCTCCCCCCACTAATTCTTTCTCCCCTCACTAACTTATTTAATTATAAATGGATGGTTCTGATTCAGGTGCAAAAGGGGTGCCAAGAATTTGGGGTGCCATATAACCCCCTTATATATATATATATATATATATATATAGAGAGAGAGAGAGAGAGAGAGGCAAGTTCAATGGCACCCCAAATAGTGAGCACCCTTTAGCCTCCCACTTTTCCACCACTCATTTCCCACTAACTCCCCTTCTCTCTCCTTCCACTAACTCTCTCACTTCCCACTCACTTTTTTTAATATAAATGAGAGGTGGAAAACAGAGGTGCTATTGGGGTGCTCAATTTTTAATATATATATATATATAGTTGCGTAGGCTAATACTATGCCAAACGACATAACCTAGAGAGCGGGTAATAAACCCGTTTCTATATATAAAATAGTTACAGATCGTTTACTTGTTATTTCTAATACAAACCATTACGGCTTGATGCATGGACGATTTCTGTCAAGTTTATGGTGGATGTAGAAGCTTTCGATGGCAAGCAAAAATGAACTTTAGATGCTTGAAGATGTTATAGCATTACATACAAAACATTGGATTAAAAATTGAAAAATTACAGTCTTTAAACAAGTAATTCAATTTTTAAATAATATTTAATGACCAACCAAAGACTAGAATTTCAGTCTTTGAATTCATAGTCGCAAAAAATATCAAGACCGACTTTTCAGTCTCAAAATGTAGAGAATGATATTGCAGTCTTTAAATTCACATGGAATTGAATTTTGAAGACAGAAATTCTGTCTTTTATCAATCCTAAATTAACATAACTAAATCATATACAATATCCAAAATAAAAATATGAATCATCACAATTAATTTAATATATCAATATCATAATTTCATACATACCAAAACTTATTCAATGTTATATAGAGATTGCATCGTAGCTAACAACAATACACAAATGATAAAGTATGCATTCAAGATGATGTGCATGTATACAACATTTCAAAAAAAAATGTTAAGATAACAATTCCAAACAGATTACATCAACAAAGAAAATTCAATATGTTCATTACACAAGTTACTTAAAAGAAAAAAGTAATTACTTTGATAGAAAGGCAATCAAGTCCATTAACACAAGTACATATATAGTTTCAACAAGGATAACAAAGCAACTAAGTGAATTCGAAAAGAAAATCAATCTATTCTATCGTGATGTTGATGTTCTTTGAAATTGTTAGGTGATTGATAAGACGTAAAAGGTCCTCACAAGAGCGCTAACTTGATGGATTTGTTAGGTCATGGTCATCTCCTCAACTTGATCTTTGTTCTTGAAGAAGAATTCCTGGTTATTTTGTATCGGATAAAAAATATATTTGAATCAGCTATTCACAGTTATGCTTATCAAATTGCTGCTAGAATTGGAAAAGAAAAGACTTCTATGTACAAGTTTTGATGTCTTAAATCAGAAAGATATATGCAACTCAAAAATTATGTCTAAAGACCATTGGTCTCTTACTACTGCACTATTATTTCTATTTTTCAAAAAACTCAAAAAGAAAATGATATTTTATTACCTATCAACATTACTTACTGCAAAACAATATGCAACAGATATAACTAGTGTATCACCAAGAATAGGATATATGAGAAGAATCAAAATCAAAATTATATATCCACTAAAATTTTCACAAACACAGCATGTACAGTTGCTTTATTCACATAATACTATCCAATAATTAAAGTAAATAAAATAATTTACGGTGTGCTAAGATACATTGGATATGGGTACATGGATTGTGGCCGATGCTTCTTTATTTTTCCTTACAAATAAGGAAAATTTTCTCATTTGGACTTTTAAAAACTTATAACAAAAATAGACCAGTTTTCAAACTACTTACAAAAATAGGCCAGTTTTATAACACTGGCGGCATCTCTGATGCCACCAATTTTTTGTTTTTTTTCTATTGGAGGCATCTGAAATGCCGTCAAATTTACACTGGCGGCATCTCAGAGGCCGCAAAAACTTTTTTTCCCTGTTTTTTTCATTGTCATTATCTCGGATGGAGCCAATGGAAAATATAAATTCTATTGGCGACATCCGAAATGCCAATAAAAATAGAACTTTTTTAATTTTACATTGGCAATATCTGTGATAACGCCAATGTAAAATTAAAAATATTAACTCACAGCATCTGAGATGACGCCGGTTGGCGCTATCTCAGATGTTGCTTTTGTATTTTGATATAAAACTGGTTTATTTTGTAAATAGCTTGAAACTAGTCTATTTTTGTTATAAGTTTTGAAAACCGGCCTAAATGAAAAAAAATTCTATAAACGTGCTTTTTAACCTTCGATTATAGTGGTAGATAACAAAAGCGAAGGAACCCACTTTAGGAGCAAATCTACCACTAATCCATATTTTTTCAAGCTAGCAAAAATATTAGAAAATTACAGCGAATTAAACTGTTAAAGTAATATAATATTATGATTTCGATAGAGAATCGTACATTTCAAATTGTACTTTCTCATATTTCTTTTAAAATCATCCATTTATCACCTTAAAACCGGATTATTTATCTATTAACGGTCGAGATTGATTGCGTATATACCTAAAATATAATTAATACATATTAAATAATAAATCACATATTTTATATACCATATAATATCATGATTACATTATGAAAAATAATTAATCATCGAGTAAAGAGAAAGTGATGTTATATGCGTGTTATTCCAAATGGGCACATAATTACATTAGATCATCGGGCTTAGCCCATTTACACAAATATCCCAGTTTGTATTATTATAAATAGATAAGCATTGCACCTGTACATTGATTGCTTCAATCATTTTACAATTTTAGACTTCGAATTGTCAATTTTCTTTTCTCTGCAATAATAAAAACTTCCTTATTTGGAATCAGAGCGGACATCTGCCTCATGGCTTCATAGTTGATCCTCTTCAAAGAAAATGTTGGGCAACTTGCTGCAACTATCAAGATGTTCTCTATTCACTAATTCATTATCTGACCGAGATTAAGATTGAGGATTTAATTGTTTACTCCTTTGGAATACTTCATCACAAGAGTATATACCCCTTTCTTGACCGTGAGCGTCTGTTCTTATCAGATTTCTTGGCTTTGTTGAAGCCTCGTGTAACACCCCGAATTTTAGTTAATACTAAAATTCACTAATTACAGGATAAATAATCTCAGATGAGGGAATTGGGGGTAACGGGCTGCGTCATTGCGTTCGTCTCGGAAAAATACGCGAAATAGAGTCCGAGTTTTCGAGAATCGGAGTCCGTATGGCCCGGTTATGGCCTAAAGAAGTTTGCAGAAAATTTAAAGTTAAAAGCAGATTTAAAAATTCAAATTCAGATTTCAGAATAGAACCAGCGGGGCCAGGCGGGAAAATTCCCGCCCTAACCATGTCGACAGGGCTGTCGACAGGCCTGTCGACAGGGGGGTCGACTTGCCTGTCGACCTGGGCGCGGCGTCCAGTGAACCTGGGTGCACCAGGTTGGGTTTTAGGCTGGCTTGGAGGGCTGGGTTCTAGAGATTTCCTAAATCTAACGGACCTAATCTAATCTAGGGTTAATCTAAGGGCCTAAAACACTCACCTAATCTATAAATACACCATAAACCTACCCTAATCCATACTAAAAATAGAAATGATGGCCTCATGCCGCCAAATTAAATCTTAGAAGGAGCCTCCACTAATTAATGAAGGAAGTTGCAAGCTAATCAACCTCAAATCATCATCTTCTTCATATTTAGCAACTAATTCCACTTCATAAGTTTGCTAATCTTGGGTTTGGTGAGTTTCTATCACTTTAACAACAATTTCTAAAGTAAGTAGATTGGGTGTAATGAGACTTATGGTCTTAAATGCGGATTAGTGAGTTTGAATCATTTGTGATGATATGCTACTCTATGTTTTCCTATGTTTATGCATATTTAATAAGTGGGTTTATGCATGTTTAATAAGTTGGTTTATGCATGTTTAACAAGTGGGTTTATGCATGTTTAATAAGTGGGTTTATGCATATTTAATAAGTGGGTTTATGCAAGTTTAACATGATATGCAAGTTATGCATGCTTATGCAAGTATGTGAATGTTTATGCAAGTTATGTATATGCTTAAATGCAAGTTTAACATGATATGCAAGTTAGGCATGCTTATGCAAGTATGTGAATGTTTATGCAAGTTATGTATATGCTTAAATGCAAGTTTAACATGATATGCAAGTTATGCATGCTTATGCAAGTATGTGGATGCTTATGCAAGTATGTGAATGCTTATGCAAGTTATGTGTATGCTTAAATGCAAGTTTAACATGTTATGCAAGTTATGAGAATGCTTATATGCAAGTTCAACATGTTATGCAAGATATGTGTATGATAATATGCAAGTTCAACATGTTATGCAAGATATGTGTATGATAATATGCAAGCTCATATGCAACATGTTATGCAAGTCATGTGTATGATAATATGCAAGTTTGGGTTAAATGTAGTTGGGTTAATATATGCTCATATATGCAAGTTGACATCCTCTTAACCCATGATAAAGTTATATGCTAAGATGTGGTTAAACTCATGATATTTGTGATGGATCTTCCCTTTATTATGTCATGAAATGAGAACGATTTACGTGGGGAACGATGGGGTTAATAAATATGTTAATAAAAGTATGATTGGGTATGATTAAGCATACCATAAAAATAAATTAACATAAGTGGGAATTTACCTATTGAGTTAGGTCTACCCCATGGGAATTTACCTATTGAGTTAGGTCTACCCATGTTATAAAGAATGTGTAATTAATTAGGGATAATTAATTATGGGGGTGATTAATTAGGTGTAATTAATAAGCTAAGACACGAGGTTGGACCCTTTTGTAGCGGAAGTCTGCCCGGAACCGACCGGCCATCCAGCGGCTACAAATGATTGGCCCAATGTGAGAGGTCTTAGTCATAAATTAAATACGTGATTAAAGTAAAGACACGAGGTTAGACCCTTTTGATGACAGAAGTCTGCCCGGAACCAACCGGCATATCCAGCAGTCATAAAAGACGGTCTAATGTGAGAGGTCTTTATGAGGTCATGATCTTAATTAATTAATTAAGAAACACTTAACCATATTAGCATGTAGAGGGACATGAGGGGTTAAGTGGGTGCCTTGGGTGGCATGTGGAAATCTAGTGGGTTGCCTTGGGTGGCAATAGAAAATATGATTAGAATACTTAACCAAGTGGAAACATGTAATTAAACATGATTAAAGGGTTAAGTGGGATGCACTAGAAAAAGGGACAAGCTTAGGTGGGTAGCTTGTGGGGGCCCATTTCAACCAGTAACCCATATGTATCTTATTGGGCTCGACCCATGTCGAGGACGGGACACGCGTACTGGGCTTGACTATAAGAGGCCAAAACGGGTTAGCGGTGGCAACGCAAGTCCAACGGGTTTCATATGCGTGTGTGGGCCCGGGCTGGTAGATAAGCCGTTGTTGCATCGTGTAGGTATAAGTCGTGCACCGTTGATAGTATTGGGTTGCCACTTTAGGGGAGTGATACACCCCACTGTGGGACCAGCACGGGTATCTACGGTAGGGAGCCGATCGCTTGGGGAGTAGTGGGGTACACCTAGTGGAGATAGGGGCAGACGGCACCTATGTGGTCAGCTAGGGGTACATGAAACTACTAGTTATATCTTCCTTTTAAGTCTTTGGGTGGGATCAATCTTTAAGTAGGGATGACTGGTGTGGTGCAGTTAGTAATTATCCTTGGGTGGGTAGATGCGTCTTTACAGTTATCTTAGTTTATCCTAAGTCTACCAAGCTGCTTAGTGTAGCCATTCATCCCCAGACATTACCGTAGGTCAAGTTTATGTCTTCTCTGGTTACTTTAATGATTGTATTGTTAAAGTTATAGGACTCGCTCAGACTTATGTCTGACCCCGTTGTTTTTATCTTTTTTTCCCAACCCTCAGGTCCTACGGTGGATCCTAGCACTAGTGGAGCTTGATCGGATTGTTGTTCCAGTCTTTAGGAGCTTGGATAGATGTAAAGCTCCAGTTATCCAGTTATCTTTTCTTTTGGCTTGGCTATTGTATGAGAGAGTGGGATTATGTACTTCTTTATTTTGATGGATATTGTACTTGACTTTTATTGTGGTTTTATGATGTAACCAGACATGTTTACTTCCGCTGTTATGAGATGATGTTTTAAATTTCAAGTACTATTTATATCTGTCTTGCTGTAATTTTTCTGTTCTATATTCACTAAAATACTCCACCGATGCTATGGCATTCCCTTAGAGAGTGACCTTAGCGGGCGTGGGGTGTTACACGTGGTATCAGAGCAAAGGTTACCGGAACAGATAAAATTTTTAGAAAACTATTTTTCTAAAACATTTTTGGAAGAAATATTTTCAAAGACATGTCTTTTAAGAGAAAAGTTTTTGAAAGAAAAGCATAATCCCCAATAGCCATATCTATATCCTTCGAATTCTCCGATTTGAATCTTTCCTTTTTCGTTTCAGCATGGCTGAGGATCTTAACTTTCCGGAGGGTGTGGCGGTACCAGTATGGTATAGGAGATTGATGGAGGCTAGGGCCACCACTGCGGGTCCAGCAAATGTTCCTCCACCAACCGTAGCACCCGATCTTCCTCCTCCCCCTCCTCCTCGCACGGATACTTTTGCTAAGACTTGCAAGGAATTTAAAGCTATGGGAGGGAAACCTTTACAAGGATCTGAAACTTTTGTGGAGGCTAGAGATTGGCTTAAGGAGGTGGAAGAGTTGATAGATATCTTTGAGATGGAAGAAGGAAAGAAAGTCAAGTTAGCCGCTTGGTTAATGAAAGGAGAGGCCTCATTCTGGTGGGAGGTCACTAATGGAGAACGCCCCGTTGACTCTTGGGCGGATTTTAGGCAAAGATTTGTGGCAAAGTTTCTCTCAAGGGCGGAGGAAAATTTGTATATGGAAAGATTCTTGACTCTAAAGCAAGGAAATCTCTCGGTGAAGGAATATGTCAACAAGTTTAATCAATTGGCAAGGTTTGGCCTAGACATGGTGAATACACCGGAAAAGAAGGCTTTGAGGTTCGTGAAAGGCTTGAATGAACCGATGCATGGGTTAGCTATGACTCATATCCCTATGGGGGCCACCTTTGAGAAGCTAGTTGACATGGCACTCATGCATGAAGAAGAGAAGGGTCCCAATGCTAATAAGGCACCCGAGAAGAAGGGAGATCAAAAGAGACCTCAGCAACAACAACAAAACAAAGGTGGGAAAGGCAACGGTGGCAAGGGCAAGAAGAAGAAGTGTTTCAATTGTGGGACACCTGGCCACCTAAGCAAGGATTGTCGCAAGAAGAAGAAAACTGGCTGCTTCCACTGTGGCGAAGCAGGGCATCTAGTGAAAGACTGTCCTAAGAAAGGACAAAGGACGGGGTCTACCTCAGGAGGACAGGTGCAAGCTCTTATGGCACCAGGTCAGGCTAGGGGGCAAGTACAGGCTCTCGCAGTTCCACCGATTCAGGAAAGAGGTAGAACTATCTCCGTTGAAAGTCTGGTTTTTCTATTTGATCATCCTGTCCGTACATTGTTTGATTCAGGCGCATCGCATTCGTTTATCTCATCATCATTAGTTGAGTCACTGCACTTAGACACCAGTCTGGTAGATGATCCCTTGGTTGTTTCAAACCCAATTGGGGGCTCCACTTATTTGTCCATGATATGTTTGGGTTTGAAGATTTCTATACTTAGCATTGAGTTTAGATGTGATGCTTTTGTGTTGGGCTTCACAGGCTATGGGTTGATTTTGGGCATGGACTGGTTATCCAGTAATGGTGCTGTTCTTGATTGCGAAAGGAGAGTTGTTAGGCTCATGACCCGCTTGGGTAACACTCTCGAGATTTCTTGTAATCCCATGGATTCTGTTATGCTAAGTTATCTTGAATCGCTTGACGCTTCGGTCGAGAGTTTGCAATCTATTAGAGTGGTCCGGGAATATCCGGATGTGTTTGAGGAGGTGAAGGGCTTACCTCCGAAGCGGGAGATTGACTTCCGAATATTTCTGGTGGATAATGCTAAACCTGTATCTTTGCCAGTGCGCCACATGGCTCCTCGTGAGAGGAGGGAACTCCATAAGCAGGTAGGGGAGTTGCTTGAGAAGGGGTTCATAAGACGGAGTATATCGGAGTGGGGTGCTCCAGTAGTATTTGCTCCGAAGGCGGATGGGTCCCTCAGACTTTGTGTAGACTATAGAGAACTCAACAAGCTCACAAAGAAGAATAGACACCCATTGCCAAGGATTGATGATCTTTTCGATCAGTTGGTTGGCGCTTCAGTATTTTCTCAGTTGGACTTAGCCACGGGGTTTCATCAGTTGAGGGTGGCTGAGGATAGCATAGACAAGACTGCCTTTAGGACTCCGGATGGTTTCTATGAGTGGCTGGTGATGCCATTTGGGTTGACGAACGCCCCTGCATACTTTGTTGATTTGATGAGTAGGGTGTTCAGGGAGTTCCTTAATAAATTCGTGGTGGTCTTTGTGGATGATATCTTAGTATTTTCTAAGAGTGAAGAAGAGCATGCCCTACATCTTGGGGAGGTATTGAAGACTCTTCGAGCACATAGCCTTAAGGCTAAATTCTCTAAATGTCACTTCTGGAGGAAGGAGGTGCGGTTCTTGGGGCACGTGGTCTCCAAGGAAGGGATAGCTGTGGATCCCGCGAAGGTAGTATCAATTCAGGATTGGAAGGTTCCGAAGAATGCTACCGAAGTAAGAAGTTTCTTGGGGTTGGCGGGTTATTATAGGAAGTTTATTAAAGACTTCGCGAAGATATCAGCCCCATTAACCCGCTTAACGAAGAAGAATCTTGTTTTCGCATGGGACGTAGATTGCGATGATGCGTTCCGACGGTTAAAGAGAGCTTTAACCACTGCTCCAGTTTTAGTGTTGCCAGATGGGAGCAAGCCATTTGTTGTTTATACCGATGCTTGTGGGACAGGACTTGGCATAGTCTTAATGCAAGAGGGAAGGGTGATAGCCTATGGTGGAAGGCAGTTGAGAGTGCATGAGAAAAATTACCCTACCTATGATTTAGAGTTGGCCGCTATTGTTTTTGCGCTTAAGATTTGGCGCCATTATCTTCTTGGTGAGAGATTTGAATTGTTCACTGACCACAAATCATTGAAGTACTTGTTTTCTCAGAAGGATTTGAATTTGAGGCAACAAAGGTGGATGGAATTCTTAGCATCCTATGATTTCGAGATAGCGTATACCCCTGGCAAGGGTAACGTGGTGGCGGACGCCTTGAGCAGAAAAAGGTTGTCCTTGAGTCCATTGTTCGTAGAACAACGAAGCTTGGAATTTATCTCGATGTTTGATTTCAGACCTTCCATTGATTATGTACCCGGTTTGCTAGCTTCCTTGGAAGTTAGACCTACTCTTTTGGGGCGGATTGGAGAAGCACAGAGGGACGACCCACAGTTGGTTGAGTTGGTGGGGAAGCTCATAAGGGGGGAGTCGTCCAGCCATTTGAGTAGGTACACCCTAGACGATAGGGGGTGTTTGCATAGAGACGGTAGACTTTGTGTACCGCAAGACGAGGGTTTGAGGAAGGTTATTCTTGATGATGCACACCGTTCTAGGATGACCATTCATCCCGGTGGGGACAAGATGTACCAAGACATGAAGAGGGTTTTCTTCTGGGCCGGTATGAAGAAAGATGTGGCCGAGTATGTCGCTCGATGCTTGGTGTGCCAGCAAGTGAAGGCGGAGCAAAGGAAACCAGGTGGGTTGCTTCACCCATTGGAAGTTCCGCAATGGAAGTGGGACAGTGTCTCGATGGATTTTATTGACGGGTTACCCAGATCGAGAAAGGGTAATACGGGAATTTGGGTGGTGGTAGACAGACTTACTAAGAGCGCCCATTTCATACCTGTGAAAAGCAAGAGGACTGCTCCATGGCTAGCTTCAGTATATCTTCGAGAGATAGTTCGATTACATGGGGTACCCTCTAGCATAGTGAGTGATCGAGATCCTATCTTCACTAGCGAGTTTTGGAGAAGTTTGCAAGAAGCAGTGGGGACTCAATTGTGTCTGAGCACCGCATATCATCCTCAGACGGACGGCCAGACTGAGAGGGTGAATCGTGTTCTAGAAGACCTTTTGAGGCTTTGTATCTTAGATTTTGGAGTTACATGGGAAGAGCATCTTCCATTGGTGGAGTTCGCATATAATAACAGCTTTCAGTCCAGTATTGGTATGGCTCCTTTCGAAGCTCTCTATGGAAGGCCTTGTCGATCACCTACATGTTGGTGGGAATCTACGGATAAGATCTTGCTTGGGCCTGATATGATTAGGGAGACTTCTGAGAAGATTGACTTGATTCGAAGAAGGATGAAAGCAACGCAGGATAGGCAAAAGTCTTATGCGGACAAGAGAAGGACGGGTCTTGAGTTTGAAGTTGGGGACATGGTCTTTGTCAAAGTGTCTCCATTGCGAAATGTGGTTCGCTTTGGATCTGTTGGGAAGTTAGCACCAAGGTTCGTGGGGCCGTTTCCTATTAAGGAAAGGATCGGACGGATGGCATATAGAGTGGAGTTGCCCGACAGACTTAGTGGTGTACATGATGTATTCCATGTGTCCCATTTGAGGAAGTGCTTACATGAGACCGCAGAGGTGGTAGAGCCGAGCTTGCTTAAAGAAGTGGAAGTAGAGCGTGATGCGACTATTCGACGAGCTCCTACTCGCATCCTTGGGTCAGAGACTAGGAAATTGAGGAATCGAGAGGTTCAACTAGCCAAAGTACAATGGGGAGAAGACGAGAGCAACGCAACTTGGGAGACGGAAGCGAAGATGCGTTCATTGTACCCATTTCTTTTTGAGGGTATGTCTTTACTTTCTCCTCTATCGTTGTCTAGTACTTATCTTATCTTTAGTATTTCCTCTCATTAGTACTGTTTTACCTTTAGATAGGGTAAACCTATGGTTAAAACATGTGTTTGAGGCATGTTATGGTTGATGGATGCAAGTGGATGCAAGTGTTTGCTAGTAGTTGCTCGTGGATGCATATACACACACTCTAGGCACTAGATCGGCTCAGTCACTTCATATTGCATATTGCATAAAAATTGTGTGTAGGAAGCTATATTTATGGATGTATAATGATTGTGTTATCATATGGATGATGCATTTTGGTGAATGATTATGCACTCATGTAGATATTGTATGTGTCGATAGGGTTCTCTCGCATACATAATGGATGCATGGCACTATCATGGTTTGCATATGTTCATACATTAGATAGGGAACATATACACACACTTTTTGCATATGCTCATACATCATTAGAAATTGTTTTAAGGACAATGGATGCCCATGTTTGATGGATTGAGTAGATGGTTGTTTGGATGGTAGGATATGCATTCTCCTTAGCTTAGAGATTTCGGGGACGAAATCCTTTAAGGAGGGGAGAATGTAACACCCCGAATTTTAGTTAATACTAAAATTCACTAATTACAGGATAAATAATCTCAGATGAGGGAATTGGGGGTAACGGGCTGCGTCATTGCGTTCGTCTCGGAAAAATACGCGAAATAGAGTCCGAGTTTTCGAGAATCGGAGTCCGTATGGCCCGGTTATGGCCCAAAGAAGTTTGCAGAAAATTTAAAGTTAAAAGCAGATTTAAAAATTCAAATTCAGATTTCAGAATAGAACCAGCGGGGCCAGGCGGGAAAATTCCCGCCCTAACCATGTCGACAGGCCTGTCGACAGGGGGGTCGACTTGCCTGTCGACTTGCCTGTCGACCTGGGCGCGGCGTCCAGTGAACCTGGGTGCACCAGGTTGGGTTTTAGGCTGGCTTGGAGGGCTGGGTTCTAGAGATTTCCTAAATCTAACGGACCTAATCTAATCTAGGGTTAATCTAAGGGCCTAAAACACTCACCTAATCTATAAATACACCCTAAACCTACCCTAATCCATACTAAAAATAGAAATGATGGCCTCATGCCGCCAAATTAAATCTTAGAAGGAGCCTCCACTAATTAATGAAGGAAGTTGCAAGCTAATCAACCTCAAATCATCATCTTCTTCATATTTAGCAACTAATTCCACTTCATAAGTTTGCTAATCTTGGGTTTGGTGAGTTTCTATCACTTTAACAACAATTGCTAAAGTAAGTAGATTGGGTGTAATGAGACTTATGGTCTTAAATGCGGATTAGTGAGTTTGAATCATTTGTGATGATATGCTACTCTATGTTTTCCTATGTTTATGCATATTTAATAAGTGGGTTTATGCATGTTTAATAAGTTGGTTTATGCATGTTTAACAAGTGGGTTTATGCATGTTTAATAAGTGGGTTTATGCATATTTAATAAGTGGGTTTATGCAAGTTTAACATGATATGCAAGTTATGCATGCTTATGCAAGTATGTGAATGTTTATGCAAGTTATGTATATGCTTAAATGCAAGTTTAACATGATATGCAAGTTATGCATGCTTATGCAAGTATGTGAATGTTTATGCAAGTTATGTATATGCTTAAATGCAAGTTTAACATGATATGCAAGTTATGCATGCTTATGCAAGTATGTGGATGCTTATGCAAGTATGTGAATGCTTATGCAAGTTATGTGTATGCTTAAATGCAAGTTTAACATGTTATGCAAGTTATGAGAATGCTTATATGCAAGTTCAACATGTTATGCAAGATATGTGTATGATAATATGCAAGTTCAACATGTTATGCAAGATATGTGTATGATAATATGCAAGCTCATATGCAACATGTTATGCAAGTCATGTGTATGATAATATGCAAGTTTGGGTTAAATGTAGTTGGGTTAATATATGCTCATATATGCAAGTTGACATCCTCTTAACCCATGATAAAGTTATATGCTAAGATGTGGTTAAACTCATGATATTTGTGATGGATCTTCCCTTTATTATGTCATGAAATGAGAACGATTTACGTGGGGAACGATGGGGTTAATAAATATGTTAATAAAAGTATGATTGGGTATGATTAAGCATACCATAAAAATAAATTAACATAAGTGGGAATTTACCTATTGAGTTAGGTCTACCCCATGGGAATTTACCTATTGAGTTAGGTCTACCCATGTTATAAAGAATGTGTAATTAATTAGGGATAATTAATTATGGGGGTGATTAATTAGGTGTAATTAATCAGCTAAGACACGAGGTTGGACCCTTTTGTAGCGGAAGTCTGCCCGGAACCGACCGGCCATCCAGCGGCTACAAATGATTGGCCCAATGTGAGAGGTCTTAGTCATAAATTAAATACGTGATTAAAGTAAAGACACGAGGTTAGACCCTTTTGATGACAGAAGTCTGCCCGGAACCAACCGGCATATCCAGCAGTCATAAAAGACGGTCTAATGTGAGAGGTCTTTACGAGGTCATGATCTTAATTAATTAATTAAGAAACACTTAACCATATTAGCATGTAGAGGGACATGAGGGGTTAAGTGGGTGCCTTGGGTGGCATGTGGAAATCTAGTGGGTTGCCTTGGGTGGCAATAGAAAATATGATTAGAATACTTAACCAAGTGGAAACATGTAATTAAACATGATTAAAGGGTTAAGTGGGATGCACTAGAAAAAGGGACAAGCTTAGGTGGGTAGCTTGTGGGGGCCCATTTCAACCAATAACCCATATGTATCTTATTGGGCTCGACCCATGTCGAGGACGGGACACGCGTACTGGGCTTGACTATAAGAGGCCAAAACGGGTTAGCGGTGGCAACGCAAGTCCAACGGGTTTCATATGCGTGTGTGGGCCCGGGCTGGTAGATAAGCCGTTGTTGCATCGTGTAGGTATAAGCCGTGCACCGTTGATAGTATTGGGTTGCCACTTTAGGGGAGTGATACACCCCACTGTGGGACCAGCACGGGTATCTACGGTAGGGAGCCGATCGCTTGGGGAGTAGTGGGGTACACCTAGTGGAGATAGGGGCAGACGGCACCTATGTGGTCAGCTAGGGGTACATGAAACTACTAGTTATATCTTCCTTTTAAGTCTTTGGGTGGGATCAATCTTTAAGTAGGGATGACTGGTGTGGTGCAGTTAGTAATTATCCTTGGGTGGGTAGATGCGTCTTTACAGTTATCTTAGTTTATCCTAAGTCTACCAAGCTGCTTAGTGTAGCCATTCATCCCCAGACATTACCGTAGGTCAAGTTTATGTCTTCTCTGGTTACTTTAATGATTGTATTGTTAAAGTTATAGGACTCGCTCAGACTTATGTCTGACCCCGTTGTTTTTATCTTTTTTTCCCAACCCTCAGGTCCTACGGTGGATCCTAGCAGTAGTGGAGCTTGATCGGATTGCTGTTCCAGTCTTTAGGAGCTTGGATAGATGTAAAGCTCCAGTTATCCAGTTATCTTTTCTTCTAGCTTGGCTATTGTATGAGAGAGTGGGATTATGTACTTCTTTATTTTGATGGATATTGTACTTGACTTTTATTGTGGTTTTATGATGTAACCAGACATGTTTACTTCCGCTGTTATGAGATGATGTTTTAAATTTCAAGCACTATTTATATCTGTCTTGCTGTAATTTTTTTGTTCTATATTCACTAAAATACTCCACCGATGCTATGGCATTCCCTTAGAGAGTGACCATAGCGGGCGTGGGGTGTTACACCTCGCCTAAAGGAGATCCAATCATTATTGTCATTTCAACCTTTAGATGCTACTTACACCCCGACAATCCATAGTTATTGCCCCGCCTAGAGGAGATCTGATTGATATCTTCCTTTCACCTCTAGCTGCAGCTTTCTGGCAAAATTACCCACTATTTTCATAATACCATTAGTTTTGATCTTTCTTGATTCAATTTCTTGAAACAATTTCATTCTTGTTTCCACTTCTTTATTTATTTTCTTCCATCCGCAAAGTCTGCTCTATCAGCATGGCTAGAGAAGACGACGACGTCACATCAGCAAACTCAAAGAGCAATTCCATTGACAGTCCTCTGCCAGCAACCCCTCTTATCAAACCGAAGAGTCAGATCATAATTATCCCACTCGATGAAGACAATTACATTCTTTGGAAATATCAGGTTGAAACCACACTTAAAGGGCATGGTTTGAAGGAGTATATCAGACGGACTCTATCGATCCCACCATCAATGATTGAAGATACTCGTAGCAACTTTGTTAGCAACCCAGATTGCTGCAGATATTTGAAACAAGGTAGCCTATTGGCTTTGTGGCTTCTTTCTTCTATCAGTGCAAGTCTTTTATTGTAAATAGTTGGGGTAAACACATCACATGAAATATGGACTCGTATTGAGCAAATCTTTAATGCCCAATCATCCACAAAAATCATGCACTATAGAAGAGAGCTACAGAATTCAAGAAAAGATGACATGAGCATGAGAGAGTATCTCACAAAAATAAAGAACTTATGCGATAAATTAAGTGCAATGGGGAATCCTATTTCTGACAGTGAACAAATTTTAGTTATAACAAATGTCCTTGATGAAGATTATGAGTCGCTTATTACTTACGTTGCCATGCAACCAATATTACAAGGTATCCAATTTGTACATTCTTCTCTGCTAGCCCACGAGGTAGAGTAGAACAGAGAAAAGCAATGCAAGGAGAATTTTCCGCAAACTTTGCTGCTACATCGATGGGTAAACAGCAGCAAAGAAATAACAACTAACTAAGACAAAACAACCAAGGCCAAAGGGGTTCACAATCACAAAGAGGACATGGCAGGGGAAGAAATAACAGTGGCAATCGTGTTAAGTGTCAAATTTGTGAAAAATTTGTACACATGGAAAATAGATGCTATTTCAGATTTAATTCAAAATATAATACTGTCCCACAAAAATAGTCGCAATAGAGAGGACCTAATGCTAATGTGGTGCAATTAAATCAGCAAAACAAAAGCAACAACGATAGTGGTAGAGGACAATGTTCAAGCATGGATGACTCTACAAAAGATGATGACATCAGTGTAGAAGATTGGTATCCGGATTCAGGTGACACTAATCATATCACTAGTAACCTTCAAAATCTTAATCTTAGCAACAAGAATTATACAGTTACGCATAAATTACATATGGGCAATGGTGAAGCCATAAGTATATCACATGTTTTGATGTGGCTAGATAAAAGGTAAGAGGCACTTATATCTAAATAATCTACTTAGACTGCCTAGCATAAAGAAAATTTTAATTAGCGTATTCCAGTTTGCCAACAACAACAATGTATACTTTGAGTTTCACCCCAAGTTTTGTCTTGTAAAAGACTTACTAAATAAATCCACATTGTTGTAGGGTAATCTGCACAATGGATTATATAAGTTCAGCCATGTCAAAACCAGCAATGCTGAAAATAAAAACACCTGCTATAACAATTCTTGTACTACTAGTGATAAGGCTAGTTTTTATAAACGTGTTGGTAATGGAACTGGTAGAAACATTTGCAATGAATGTAATGATTGTGAAATTTCTATTGATAATGCAGGCAATACTATTCATAATGAAACATTTGCTGATCACAATAAACTTGAATATATTAATCAATTTAATGCTTGGCATTACAGGTTGGGACACCCCAATATTAACATTATGAAACATGTTTTGCTTGATAATGAAATTTATTGTAAAAAACATACCTGATTCTCACACATGCACACACTGTCAACTTGGCAAGTGCCACAAACTACCTTTTGCAAATTCTGAGACTCAATACAGCAAGCCTCTCGAGCTTATAGCTGCAGACCTATGGGGTCCAGCTCCATTAAATTCAACTCAGAGTTACAGGTATTACCTTTCTTTCGTTATGCTCATACCAGATTCACCTGAATTTATTTCCTTAGAGAAAAATCTGTAACATATAACACTATTGTTCAGTTTGTCAATTTTGTTGAAAAACAAACTAATAACAGTATCAAAATATTTTAGATAGATGGAGGAGGTGAGTTCATGCCACTTAAAATTTTTTAATGATAAAGGAATTCTTCATAGAACCACCTGCCCACATACATCCGAACAAAACGGTCTAGTTGAAAGAAAACATAGACACATCGTTGACACTGGTCTAACACTATTATCTCATGCATCATTACCTATGAAATACTGGTATGAGGCATTTCACACTACCGTTTACCTAATAAATAAAATGCCCACTAAAGTGTTGAATTAAAAAAGTCCTCATGAGATGATGTATAATAAAGACCAGAGTACAACAAATTAAAGATATTCGGATGTTTATGTTTTCTTAATCTTAGACTGTATAATAAACATAAACTCAGCCTTAGATCAAGTAAATGTACCTTTTTAGGATACGCTCATAAAAAAAAGGATACAAATGCTTAGATGATAAAGGTAGGGTTTTCTTGTTTAGACACGTTAATTTTAATGAATTAATTTTTCCATTTGCAGAAAAAGGATGCAAATGCAGGAAAGCAAATGAGAATAGCAATATAAGTGTACTAGCCATACCTGAAATACCTGAAGATGTTGGAGCGAAGGCTGGCCAAAGTCAATCTGACATTGGTCAGTCGACCGTCTCGACCACAAAATCAGATTACAGTCCAGGTTCATCCAGCAATGACACATCCACATACCAAAACGATGACATTCATTTCAATGAAAGCAATGGTAACAATTCGTCTAGCAACTCCAAATCTAGCAATTATGGAGAAAACCAATACCAGAATGTAACTAATGTTGGCGGTCATCACATGACCACAAGAGCGAAGAGTGATATTTTTAAACTGAAAATATACATTGCATCTGTTAACAAAAGGGAACTAGTCTCGTACAAAGAAGAAGTCAAAGATATCAAGTGGAAAGAAGCCATGGATGCAGAGATGAATACATTAAATAATAATGGGACATGGACTGTAGTAAAAGCACCAAAACACAAAAACATTATGGGTTGCAGGTGGACTTACAAGATATAAAGCACAAGGTTGATGGTTGCATTGATAAATATAAAGCTAGGCTCGTGGCCAAGGGGTACTCGCAACAGTTTGGTTTTAACTTCAATGTGACATTCTCGCCAGTCGTCAAACCAACCACCATCAAAATTATACTTGCTATAGCCATGCACAAACAATGGGGAATTAGACAACTTGATGTCAATAACGCATTTCTTTATGGGGAACTACAAGAAGAAGTATATATGCAACAGCATGAATGGTACAGTACAAGGTGTGCAATTGACATTTGCAAGTTACACAAGGCTATCTAAGGACTAAAATAGGCCTCGAGAGCATACTACAAGAAAAGTGTCTATCCACAATACTAGTAGACAACATTTTGGGTTGATTGTTGTTGTTGAACCTTATTTGTGAATAGGAAGATTGTTGTTGTTCTTAAAACAACACAACAAAACATTGTATAATTAGTGCACCTCAAAAATAATTGGTAGTCTTTTTTAATTAATTTCAGAGGCCGCATTTTTTCCAATTTCCTTCTTTTGTTTCCTCCGCTTCTTCTATTTCCCCTGCTTCGCCTAATGAAACGACCCGAACTTCCCCGGTCTCCGAAGAGAAGAGAAAGAACGAATTGTTCGAGAACAGGACAAAATAGAGCGCAGACGGAAGAACATTTCATTGTATATTACAACAATGCATCAGATTACAAGAATATACAGAGTATAAAGGAATAAATATTACACAGAAATATCAGAGATTTAAATTACATTTAAATACATAGCAGCGGAAAATAATACAATACACAACTAGAAGGAGATATACGGATACAAAGCTTTCCGGATATCGTTCCAGCTGTAAACCAGGATCCTGTGAATATAAATCTGCAAAACCAAAACTACTAGCTGCCCGTGTCAAAATAGGGGCACCCAGAGTTTAGGTTAAAACAATAAACTCCAGGTCAGTCATGTGACTGGTGTGAGAACTAAAACAGCTGTTATTCTTTATTTGAAAGTTCGGTAAATCAAGGGACCACGCCGTATAACACGGAACGGGTTTCCTCCCAAGAATACCAGTGCATAAAACAAACAGCACAATGCTAAATAGAGAAAAAATGAAGTTGTTATAAGACCCAGGTCCTATCACACAATGCAACGCAAGCCGGGGGATAGGGTTTTCCCTTATAACAGCCAAAGAATGCTTGATACGTTTAAAACAAATCATTTTGATACTATTATAAGTGCATAGTGTATAAAACAACTTCAAATCATAAGTATCAATCATAGGCGACATGAGCATCCCATGCCACTATGTCGCCATATATAGGTTTACAAATAAAACCACAAATGTCACGTATCTGGAAATTGGATTTCCTTCTATGAACCGAGGCCAGGGATCATCCTCTACCGATTCGAGACTGTCTAGCCCGAGTCTCAGGCAAGCGCAGACAAGCCTTGGATCCTCAGGGCCGGTCCACCGATGTGGATTATTATGCCTGAACACTACGTTTCTCCGCCCTTTGGGGCGTAAATGAGCCAACGAATGGCTCTATCGGACCCGAATCGTCCGATCTAACCGAGGCGCCTCGCAACAGCAACAACCACACAGGTGAAAAGTATATAAATGTCAGGGCTGGTAGGTCACTGACACCACCCTAGCTAGAAAGAAACGCATGTCCTCCCTGACGTCCTCTCCCGTTTTTGGTTCACAACCGAGGTGTGAGGCTCGCGAAGCAAACGTTACACAAAGCTACGCCACAAAGGCCGTGCTTCGATCATCAACCACAAGACTTTGCTTTTCAACAGAAGCCTCGATCAATTGCCACTTAGGCATGCCACACAGGCAATTCACTCCATGCGTTTGATGTCCATCAGTATATAACTCCTGAGCTCGTACGTCTCAGAGAAGGGCGTTAAGCAAGAGAATAAATTCTCCGCCGCCAAACAGATATATATTTAATAGAAATCAATCACACGGACTAAAATCCAATGTCAGACACACAGTCCATTTACAAGTTCGTTCTGGGTTTGAACGAAACCGGAGGCACCTAGTACCCTGCATATCCATCGATCTCCAAGCACGTCTGGACGATCACCAACTGTTTCCATCTTCTTGGGTGTACAGCCCAATCAAGATCATCAGTAATCACCCAAAAAACGTGAAGACCTCCGGTCTTCGACCATCGTCTTCATCTTCGACTTATCGTCGTATCAGTTATTCAGAATGGGATAAACCCGGTCTTCCCGAATAACTCGCGTATATTTTAAATAAGTGTTACACAAACACAACATACGCCTCATTCCAATTCATCAGTCACTAACCGTAAATTAATCAAGAGAATAATTCCCCAAATATTAACCCCGAAGGCCGAAACCAACATCAGATCAAAATCCAGGAAACCATTCTGCTTAGCTAACCGACAGTTAGTTTCTAAATTTCACATTCATAGGGAAAGGTTCCCATTAATTTTATCAAAGATAAATCCTTTAAATTTATTCTTTAATCTATTTTTGAATATCAATTCAAACTAGTCGGGATTAACGAACCTTACCGAAGTAATCATTTGTTTTAATTTCCCAATCCCAACCTATTCATCCCATGAAGTAAAACTGGTTATACTTCATATCTAACACCACGGTGTTATCCGTAAATTCAATTACCATTTCACGTTCAAATCTAATTAAAGATTTAACTATCGCCTGGAGCAAAACTGGTGATACTCCATTCTCGATCATTTCAATCTAATTAAAGATTCATAAAAACTCCACTTAGTTTTAATCGTTAACTGGGTTAAAGAATCCGTGTCATTTAAAACACAGTTCGCGATAAACCTAAAGTCACATTCCATTAATTATCGGGTTAAAGAACGAGTGTTATTTAAAACACTGTTCTCGATAAACCCAAAAATCAATATCGATTCAATTCCAATTAAATATTATTTAATTGGTACACTTCATTAAATCTAAATAAAAAGATTTAATCTTTTCTCAACTGGGTTCAAGAACAGTGTTAGTGAAGACACCATTCACGACAAACCCAAATCACATTTGATATTCAATACAAGGCTTTTAATAGAAAATATGTCGGCTTATATTCAATATCAAATTCTACGATTAACAAATGTCGTGTTGGAAATAACGATATGAATATATATCTTTCAAATTCCCATCACAATACCCGTATCATCACGAAATCCAACATCGAAATATTCCAAGGATAATTTCGATTCAAATCCATTCCAATGCAATCATTGGAAATTCTGGTTATTTTCAAAACCATTTCAAATTCAATTTATTTATTCAAAAATAAATAGAATTATAATTCTAGTTCAAAACTAGTTCATTTCGATAAAAATCTATTTTTATCTTCTCAAATAAGGGGTTTTTCATCCTAATTCTTTCTAAATCATTTCTTATGATTTTACACAAATTATTTATATTTTTAATAATTTTATCAAGGCCCGTACAGTCGATTTCCATCAATGGCCATCGAACTGCACTTACAGCGACCTTTTCCAAATTTGATTTGGACATAATTCCAAATCCAACCGTTAGATTTCTAATTCTTAATATTCGTTAGAAAGCTCTTTTCGATACGAACCCAACGGTTCTGGTTTTAGGAGAATCCGACGGTCGGATCTCCCGTAATATACGTTTGAAGTTAATGGTCGAAATTCGCGAACTGCCGCGGCGCGGCGCGTTCTATTCAGGCCATTATATTATATATATAATATATATAATATATTCTTCGTCGATTTCCTTTTAAAACGTGCTTTATAAATCGTTTTAAATTCATTTTCAAAACGGTTTCAACTTCATATTCAATTTCAAATCAAAATTGAATATTCCAATATAAATTCGTTTTAAATTCATTTCAAATTGATTTCAATTCAATTTCGATTTGAATTCATTTATATTCAATTTCAATTCGAATTCATTTATATGTGATTTCAATTTCAAATCTATTCAATTTAATTCGAATTTCAAATCTATTTCAATATTCGTTGAAAAATGAATAAAATCGATATAAATATCGTTCACGTCAAAATGGCGTCAATCTAATCAACACGGCTTCATATATTCCTATTTTCAAATATTCTATTTCAAATATTTCTTTTTCAAATATTTCTTTTTCAAATATTTCTAAATATTTCTTTTTCAAATATTTCTTTTTCAAATATTTCTTTTTCAAAACTGGAATGAGGCCCAATCAATTACCATATAATGTTAATTATATGGATTTTCTACAACACATGTATATATCAACAACGATGAATAATCAACCATCATCCAAAGTGCATTCTACACTGTATAAGCATCAAATATAAATATTCAGCGCTTATAACAGCCTGTCAATCAATCGATCGACATACAACTAAACAATCGGGATTAGTGTACGTCAAATATCATCCCAATACCCGTGTGGGGTTTCAAGCAATCAAACACAGATTTTTATTTGTGCAGTTGGGCGATGTGTAAAATTTATCGTCCCAATCAATGTCCTTCAAATAGGTGTACATAAACAAACCGTCCGGTTTGTAAATGAATATTTATTTATTCACATTCACGTTAAAAATTATATTTTTAACGATCAAATATTTTATTTTAACACATGAATTTTTATTCAGTTCATTTACCAAATAAAAATGATATTTTTATTTTTCTAACTTATTTTAGAAAATTTCGGCGGCATAACGGCACGATACTAGAAACGGGACAAGGCCTAGCCTTATCCCCGGTCTAGTGAAGGCCCACGCCATTCACACATCAATCAAATCAATTTCATTTCACCAAACAATTCAATCCAATCAAATAATCTAACTAATTTTTGCAATCAAACAAACAAGTCCATGGTCTGTGGACGATTGTGTCGGGTGCTACTAAGCACCGTCTGCATCCTAGTATATATACATAACTAGAAAAAGAAATTGAAAGGTGAGAAATTCTCACCAATAGCTATCCTAACTCCACGGCACTTCTAATGCAGGAAATCTTCACTGTTCTCGTCTCTTATCACTTTCTTCGCCCGTAGCCACTACATATATAAAAATCGAATTTTTACTTCGCTATTCAATATATAAAAATCATATTTTTACTTCGATGTTCAATATATAAAAATCACATTTTTACTTCGATGTTCAATATATAAAAATCACATTTTTACTTCGATGTTCAATATATAAAAATCACATTTTTACTTCGATGTTCAATATATAAAAATCACATTTTTACTTCGATGTTCAATATATAAAAATCACATTTTTACTTCGATGTTCAATATATAAAAATCACATTTTTACTTCGATGTTCAATATATAAAAATCACATTTTTACTTCGATGTTCAATATATAAAAATCACATTTTTACTTCGATGTTCAATATATAAAAATCTTTCTTTGACTTTGCTAACCAATGAGTAAAAATCCTTTTTTTTCTTTTCTTTGCAAATCAAAATTCAGTTTTAATGTAAAAATGAAATCAAAGAAGCTCACCGCGTTCATTGGAGGAGGGGGGGGGGGGGGCGTTTGCTCGATGCGTCGGAGTCGGTGCAGGTGTCGGGTCAGCAGTGGCAGGTGGTGGAGCTTCGGTTCGAGCGTCTTACAATGGAAGAAGAAGGGAAGGAGGACGGGGAGAGATGGCAGCGCCTGAGGAGGTGAGGAGGAGGTGGCGCAGGGTGCTCAGGCGCGGTGGAAGGTCGAGGGGGAGGGGAGGGGGGGAGGAAGCTCGGGCGGCGCTGGCCGCAGTCACGGGTTTTTGGGCAAATTGGGTGCGTCGATCTTCAAACGAACGGGGGGGGGGGGGGAGAGGAGTGGGAGAATCGAGAGGAGGGGGATGGGGTGGCGCAATGGCCGGAGAGGGGGGGATCGCCATCGACGAGCGCGATGGTGGAGGATAGCTGCGGGATTAGGGCAGGGGCGTTTTTTTCTGAGCGGGGAGGGAATGAGGGAGAAAAAGATGGAGGAGGGGGTTTTATGCAAATGTTTATTTATTTATATTTTATTTATTTTTCCCACTATAAAGTAACTTTTTATTTCGAACTCGAAACGAGACCCACCGCCTGTCGTCCCTAACTAATTACCCCCATTCCGAACACAATGAGATATGTATCGTAAGCTGATTCGATCATTTCGATCAGTTTTCGTTAAAATCAACATATAACTCTATATATTGAATTTGAATGTGCATTTCAATTTATTGGGGTCACATACTAACTCGAAAAATTCCCGAAAAATATTTTCTAGCTTCGTATTGATGATACGGTCCTAACAAAACTAGTTTCGTCGAATTCTGAGACCGTTGGAAAAATGGCCAATTTCCAGTCGATTAAAATCAACTGAAACTGGTCAAACGCGTTTTCCTTTGCCACGCTCACATATTGATTCGGAAAATTATGAAATTTGAAACCTAGCAATAACTTTATGTAACGACCCGTATTCTACACATCATAGGATTGTAGAATATTTATTTCTTTCCCGTGTGAAGTTGTATGGTCATGTAACTTTGGGAAACATCTATTAGAGTCATTTCCCATGCTTATGATTTTTGTCGATTTTTAAAATGACCATTTTGCCCTAGTCGGTACTGTTTTGGCCATAACTTTTGATTGGAAAGGAATTTTGACCTGAAACCACTTCCATTTGATTCGTTTGATGGTTTCTCTTTCCGTAGAGTGGTCATAATAGCCAAACGGACTTACCGTTTGGGAGATATGGCTGAAACAAGATTTGGATGGTGAAAAACTGCTTAACCGGGCCAAATCGGGTGATTAGTGAGTAGGCCCATAACCCATTTCGGGATTAGGGTTATGGGAGGGCTGAAATGAGATGGAGAATCATTCCATTTCAGTTTTCTAGCCTCCACTTATCACCAAGGATCCCTAAAAATGGCCTCCAACCTCTAAATCACCTCCAAATCATCTTTTGGTCAAGGATTAAGCTTAGCAACCCCTAATCAAGGAAGATCTTCACCAAAGCAACATAGGAGCTGCTATTTGGCATTGAAATTCGCATCAAATCAGAGAACTATTTCAGATCTTAGTTTAATTGTGGCTAAGGTGAGTGATTTGCATAGTTTTACACTAATTATGGCTAATTAGGGGTGATTAGTGCTAATTAGCGAATTTAAGTATGATAAAATTCGGGAAAAATGTTCATAAATTCCTAAATGATGTTTTAGACCTCTGATATGAATTTGGGTTAAATTGGTTAAGTTTTGCTAATCCTATCATTAGTTTCACCTAAACATGCTTAAGGGGAGATGTGGGATTTTGGGTATGTTGGATCCATTTTAACCTATGATATTGATGTGAATGATGTTTGTGGTTGATTATGCATGTTGCTATGACTGTATGAAATGCTTTGTGATTGATTTCAATAGTTAGAATGGTCGAAAACGTCGTCGAATGGCGTAAACCCTTGCTGGAACAGTTTCAGAAAATAGTGCAGGGTTCGGATCGGATCGGATAAGGGGGCTCAGACCGGATATGTGGAACTGAGCAAGGAATCTGATCGGATCGGAACCCAACACTTGGAAAAGTGGCAAAAAGGAAGGCCACGCTAGCTGAACTGGGATCAGATCGGATAGAGGAAGACGGATCGGATCGAAGGGGATGGATCGGATCGGAAACACCAAGGCGAATCAGAGCAGGAGCACGAAAGCGGATCGGATAGGAGCATATAAAGGGGAGCATGAAGATGGATCTAAAGCACGAACCAAGAAGGACCCGACCCGACCTGAAAGGAAGCACCGACCCGACCCGAAGAAGAAGAAGCAGCTGACTCGAACCCAGAGGAATGCCGACCCGAACCGCATCAGAAGGGGGACCCGACCCGAACGGATAAAGAACACCGACCCGAACCGATGACCTGAGGAAGAACCCGACCCGACCCAGTATTGACCAATAACCCGAGATGCAAAGGTAGTCCAATAGGGGAAGTTAGAACTCAGGATCCCGGAACCAGTTGGGAACCAACGAGTTCACTTCATGGTTGGACTTTGCTGCGGGACATGTGCTAAGGAGTTGTAGACGTTCATAACTTCGATTCACCACTAAAAGGAATGATGGGCTACTTATCAGTGTAGTAGGGTCATTACGACCTGAGGGGCAAGGTGATGGTAGCAAGACTACATTATCAGTGCAGTAGGGTCATTATGACCTGAGGGGCAAGGTGATGCGTAGTAAGACTATGAGCCAGCGCAGATGGAGTGAATAACTCCATGGGGCAAGTGGACATAGTAAGGATTAGTAAGGCTATGAGCCAGCGCAGATGGGGTGAATAACTCCATGGGGCAAGTGGACATAGCGAGGAATTAGTGGCTACGTTATCAGTGCAATGAAGCCATTTATGACTTTATGGGGCAAAGTGATCGTAGCAAGGTATGTGGGTGATCGAAGTGGTGAATATTGTATGCTTTACGCACTGAGTGAGAGATGTGAGGATGGATGCTATGTTTGATTGTTTGCCATCCCTATGACATGCACACCTCCCCCACCTCCGTATCTTTATGTTGTTTGATATGATACCTTAGAGTGTTGTACAGTATGTAGTGCTAACTCTTTGGTTGCAGGTCCAGGTTCAGGTATGTTTTAGTCTACCTGTTATTGTTCACTTTAGATGCTTATCGCTCATACCAGGCTTTATGTCTGACCCAGAGTTTTATGTCTCTTCTTATTACCCTGGGTGCTCACACGAGTAGACTAGAGACAGGTTAGCTGGTGATGTGCGAGTAGCTGATTCGGAGGCGGGCAGGAGGCTTCCACGTATTATATATATACACATTCTCCCTGTGTCGTTGGTGGTCGCTACTTGGGCATTAGTAGTGTACCTCATTTATCTTACTTTTGCTTTGAGACAGTTTGAAAGTTGTAATAAGCTGTATTCTGAATTTCCGCTGCTATGATGTTTAGTTCTGATTTTCAGCTTATGCACTGTCTCTCCTGTTTTATGTCAAGTATGTTACTATTATATTTTGTTCTATGCGCTGTGAGACATTCTACAGGTTCTTTGTATGTTCACTCCCTTCTTTCTTTTCCTTCTGGCGACCCGTTCCGTGCTAACTGGACATGTGTACAACGCACTTTTGGAGTAAATGTCGGTTGGTGCGGGGCGGGCCGTTACACTTGGTATCAGAGCTCTTGGTTGTGTAGTTAACCTAGGGAAAGACACTAGGGAGAGTTAGTACGTATATGAGAGCGTGTATTTGTGATTACTTTGGTTTTCAAAAGCTATGTATATATATACTATTAGTAGTATAAGAATGAAGTTGCACTGCACTAGTACCACTATGGGGTCGTTGATCGTTTTTCCTTTTTCAGATTGACGATGAGCCGACATGTTAGAGGTACCGGTAGAGGGGCCAATAATGGGAATGCCGCTGACATGAGGGCGATGTTTACCAACCTCATGAGAGACATGCTTAGAGAAGTGCAAGGGGCAGTTCCCAATCCCGGAGTTGGTGTTGGCCCAGTAGTGCAGGCGCCTAGGGTTGATTTCGCCAAGTTGTGCAAGGATTACACTAATCTTGGTGGGAAGCTGTTCCACGGAACGGAGTCGGCCACAGATGTTCAAGATTGGATGGATAGCTGTGACCGTATCTTTGATGACTTGGGTCTCGAGGATGCGATGAAGAGAAGGCTAGCGTCTCGTCAGCTGCAAGGGCGAGCGATGAATTGGTGGAATGCTATTAGAACAGCTACTCCAGAGGACCAGGTTACTTGGGTTCAGTTCAAGGCTCGCTTTAGCGAGAAGTTCATTCCAGCTGCCCAGAAGTCGGTATTGTTTAAGAGGTTCTTGGAACTCAAGCAGGGTGGCAGGGCAGTTTCTGATTATATTGCTGAGTTCGACACTTTGTCGAAGTATGGACTGTCTCTCATTGATACCCCTGAAAAGAAGAATGAGAAGTTCATTACTGGTTTGGATGGGTACTTGGGGGAAAGGCTTATCAACCACATCGATGAGACTTTTGAATCGATCGTGGGGAAAGCTTTGAGGTCAGAGAGTCTTTACCCTAAGTCAAAGACTGAGGCTGCATCTGCAGAAGGGCCAAAGCCGCAAGCAGGCGGTGGAGGCAAGAATAATTCTCAGAATAAGAGGAAGCAGGACCAATCTAAGGGTGGCCAGAAAAAGAGCAAGAAGGATGTTGAGTGCTTCAGCTGTGGAAAGAAAGGCCATTATGCTAAAGATTGTCGGGCCAAGCCAGCGGATAAGAAGTGCTTCAACTGTGGTCAAGCGGGACATTTCAAGGACAAGTGTCCGCAACCTCTTAAGGAGAAGCAGATTGTGAAAGCATATGCTATTGATGCTGTTCCTTCTTCGTCGAATGCCCCAACTGCGGCGGAGAAAGGAAAGAATGTTGTTATTCAAGGTATGCTTTCTATTTATGATATACCAGTTCGAGTTTTGTTTGATACTGGGGCTTCCCGTTCCTTCATATCAAGTGACCTGGTAGATAGGTTGGGACTGGAACCCGAGATAGTCGATAGACCATTGATAGTGACGAACCCGATTGGTGGTTCGACTAGCCTTAGTATGATTTGCAGGAATTTGGTCTTATCGAGTCATGGATGTATGTTTGTATGTAATTGCTTTGTTTTGGGCTTTACTGGGTATGGCATTATATTGGGAGTCGATTGGCTCCAAAGATACGGGGTGGTGGTAGACTGTGAGGGCTTTTTGGTGACAGTGAGGGCGGATGATGGGCGGAGGGTAGTGTTTGGTAGTCTACCTAGTGATGGGGTTATGGCTAGTTTTGTAAATTCCCTCGGCATCCTACAGGATGAGTTGTCAGATGTGCCCGTGGTTGGCCAGTATCCGGACGTCTTCGAGGAGGTGACCGGGCTTCCACCACACCGAGAGATTGAGTTCCGTATTGATTTAGTGAAAGATGCCAGACCTATAGTGATGCCACTTCGTCGTATGGCACCAAAGGAGCAGCGAGAGCTCGGGGTGCAAGTCAGCAATCTTTTGAAGAAGGGATTTATTAGAAGGAGTGTCTCCGAGTGGGGAGCACCAGTTGTATTTGCCACTAAGGCAGATGGTTCCCTTCGTTTGTGCGTGGACTATCGCGAGTTGAATAAGGTGACGAGGAAGAATAAATATCCTCTACCGCGGATAGATGATTTGTTTGATCAGCTGGAAGGAGCTAGAGTGTTCTCCCAGTTGGACCTCGCGACAGGATTTCATCAACTTCGAGTAGCAGATGAGAGTGTTCCGAAAATGGCATTTAGGACGCCGTCTGGATTTTATGAGTGGTTGGTCATGCCATTTGGGTTGACCAATGCACCAGCCTATTTTGTGGATCTTATGAATCGAGTATTCAGAGATCAGTTGAATAAGTTTGTTCTTGTGTTCGTGGATGATATCCTTGTTTATTCAAGGACAGAGGAGGAACACAAGGGGCACTTGAGGATAGTGATGGAGGTGTTGAGGAAACACCAATTGAAAGCGAAATTCTCTAAGTGTCATTTTTGGAGGAGGGAAGTAAGATTCTTGGGTCATGTTGTTTCAGAGTGTGGTATTGCCGTGGACCCTGCGAAGGTGGCTACGGTACAGGATTGGCCTACGCCCAAGAATGCAACAGATGTAAGAAGTTTCTTGGGATTAGCTGGATATTATCGTAAGTTTATCCAGGACTTCTCCAAGATAGCAGCACCGTTGACTCAGTTGACTAAGAAGGATCAGTCCTTCGTCTGGGACGGAGTGTGTGAGGATGCCTTCAAGAGTCTAAAAGAGAGGTTGACGCGTGCGCCAGTGTTAGTCATTCCTAAAGGGAATGAAGAGATGACGGTATACACGGATGCTTGTGGTACCGGATTGGGTGCAGTATTGATGCAAGGAGGTAGGGTTGTAGCTTATGCTAGTCGACAGCTAAAGCCGCATGAGAAGAAGTATCCTACCCATGATTTGGAATTAGCAGCGATTATATTTGCGTTGAAGATGTGGAGACACTATCTCTTGGGAGAAAGATTTGAGTTGTTTACCGATCATAAATCGTTAAAGTATCTCTTCTCTCAGAAAGATCTGAATCTCCGTCAGCAGAGATGGTTAGAGTTCTTGGCTTCGTATGATTTTGATATCGCATATACACCTGGGAAGGGTAATGCGGTAGCCGATGCCTTGAGTAGGAGACATGCCAGCTTAGGGGCAATGTTTCTTGAATGGAAGCAACTGGAATTCATCGCGGGGTTTGATTTCAGACCAAGGTGCGAATTGGATCCAGTTATGCTAGCTAGTTTGACGATCAGACCCACTTTGATAGAGCGGATTGGTTCTAGCCAAAGGGACGATCCTAATTTATTAGAAATCATCTCCAAGTTAGAAATGGGTATCGATGAGGAGATGAATGTGTATGGGCTTGATCGAGATGGATGGCTTCGAAAGAATGGAAGACTAGTTGTGCCCAACGTGAATGGTTTGAGAGATGAAGTGCTTAGAGAATGTCATCACTCAAAACTGACTATACATCCTGGTGGTAATAAGATGTATCGAGACATGAGACAGACTTACTACTGGGAAGGGATGAAAAGAGACGTTGGGAAGTTTATATCCAAATGCATGAATTGCCAGCTAGTTAAAGCCGAGCAAAAGAAGCCTAGTGGGTTGTTACAACCATTAGAAATTCCCGAATGGAAATGGGAGCAGGTTTCGATGGACTTCATCGATGGCTTACCAAGGACTAGATCGGGATATGATAGCATTTGGGTAATTGTGGATCGATTGACTAAGAGTGCAAGATTTATACCAGTCAAATCGACCAGAACGGCAGCCAAGTTGGCAGAATTGTATATTAAGTGGGTAGTGAGATTTCATGGAGTACCCAAAAGCATTGTGAGTGACCGAGACCCGTTGTTCACTAGTGGGTTTTGGAAGAGCTTACAAGAGGCTCTAGGGTCAAGATTACATCTCAGTACCGCATATCATCCTCAGACCGACGGTCAGACGGAGAGGGTGAATCGTATATTGGAAGATCTCTTGAGAGCTTGTATATTGGATTTTGGTGGATCATGGGATGACCATTTGCATCTAGTAGAGTTTGCATATAATAATAGCTACCAATCCAGTATCGGTATGGCTCCATATGAAGCTTTGTACGGAAGACCGTGCAACTCACCATCATGTTGGATAGAGACTGGCGAGAAGTTTGTGCTTGGACCAGATGTGGTGAGAGAAACTTCCGATAAGATCAAGATCATTCAGCAACGAATGAAAGCTGCTCAAGATAGGCAGGAGAGTTATGCCGATAAGAGGAGAAGAGACTTGAAATTCTCCGTTGGTGACTTGGTGTTTGTCAAGATCTCTCCGTTGAAGAGCGTGATTCGATTTGGTAGGAGAGGCAAGTTGGCACCAAGATTTGTTGGCCCGTTCCCTGTTCTTGAACTAGTCGGGAATTTGGCGTATAGAGTTGGCTTACCAGAGAAGATGGCAGGAGTTCACAATGTGTTTCATGTCTCCCAACTAAGGAAGTTCGTTCACGACTCAAATGTGACTATTTCACCTGATCAGTTAGAGGACTTCGAAGTAGAACCCGAGGCGGTTGGGAACCGCAAGCCGATTCGTATTGTGGGGCACGATACAAAGCAACTTCGAAGGAAGTCGGTGAAGCTAGTCAAGGTTCAGTGGGGCGAGGACGAGAATGATTGTACTTGGGAGACAGAGGAGAGCATTAGGAAGGCTTATCCAGAACTCTTTGCCTGGTAAGATTTACTTTGTGATTTAGTTATTCCGCATGCTAGGATAAACTTATTTTTACTTGTTTTGTATGTTTGATGGTTGCTTTATGGTTGATAGGCATGCGGGACCTTTGTGTGTGTTTGGATTAGGGAATTTCGGGGGTGAAATTTCTTAAGGGGGGGAGAGTGTAACGACCCGTATTCTACACATCATAAGATTGTAGAATATTTATTTCTTTCCCGTGTGAAGTTGTATGGTCATGTAACTTTGGGAAACATCTATTAGAGTCATTTCCCATGCTTATGATTTTTGTCGATTTTTAAAATGACCATTTTGCCCTAGTCGGTACTGTTTTGGCCATAACTTTTGATTGGAAAGGAATTTTGACCTGAAACCACTTCCATTTGATTCGTTTGATGGTTTCTCTTTCCGTAGAGTGGTCATAATAGCCAAACGGACTTACCGTTTGGGAGATATGGCTGAAACAAGATTTGGATGGTGAAAAACTGCTTAACCGGGCCAAATCGGGTGATTAGTGAGTAGGCCCATAACCCATTTCGGGATTAGGGTTATGGGAGGGCTGAAATGAGATGGAGAATCATTCCATTTCAGTTTTCTAGCCTCCACTTATCACCAAGGATCCCTAAAAATGGCCTCCAACCTCTAAATCACCTCCAAATCATCTTTTGGTCAAGGATTAAGCTTAGCAACCCCTAATCAAGGAAGATCTTCACCAAAGCAACATAGGAGCTGCTGTTTGGCATTGAAATTCACATCAAATCAGAGAACTATTTCAGATCTTAGTTTAATTGTGGCTAAGGTGAGTGATTTGCATAGTTTTACACTAATTATGGCTAATTAGGGGTGATTAGTGCTAATTAGCGAATTTAAGTATGATAAAATTCGGGAAAAATGTTCATAAATTCCTAAATGATGTTTTAGACCTCTGATATGAATTTGGGTTAAATTGGTTAAGTTTTGCTAATCCTATCATTAGTTTCACCTAAACATGCTTAAGGGGAGATGTGGGATTTTGGGTATGTTGGATCCATTTTAACCTATGATATTGATGTGAATGATGTTTGTGGTTGATTATGCATGTTGCTATGACTGTATGAAATGCTTTGTGATTGATTTCAATAGTTAGAATGGTCGAAAACGTCGTCGAATGGCGTAAACCCTTGCTGGAACAGTTTCAGAAAATAGTGCAGGGTTCGGATCGGATCGGATAAGGGGGCTCGGACCGGATATGTGGAACTGAGCAAGGAATCTGATCGGATCGGAACCCAACACTTGGAAAAGTGGCAAAAAGGAAGGCCATGCTAGCTGAATTGGGATCGGATCGGATAGAGGAAGACGGATCGGATCGAAGGGGACAGATCGGATCGGAAACACCAAGGCGAATCAGAGCAGGAGCACGAAAGCGGATCGGATAGGAGCATATGAAGGGGAGCATGAAGATGGATCTAAAGCACGAACCAAGAAGGACCCGACCTGACCTGAAAGTAAGCACCGACCCGACCCGAAGAAGAAGAAGCAGCTGACTCGAACCCAGAGGAATGCCGACCCGAACCGCATCAGAAGGGGGACCCGACCCGAACGGATAAAGAACACCGACCCGAACCGATGACCTGAGGAAGAACCCGACCCAACCCAGTATTGACCAATAACCCGAGATGCAAAGGTAGTCCAATAGGGGAAGTTAGAGCTCAGGATCCCGGAACCAGTTGGGAACCAACGAGTTCACTTCATGGTTGGACTTTGCTGCGGGACGTGTGCTAAGGAGTTGTCGACGTTCATAACTTCGATTCACCACTAAAAGGAATGATGGGCTACTTATCAGTGCAGTAGGGTCATTATGACCTGAGGGGCAAGGTGATGCGTAGTAAGACTATGAGCCAGCGCAGATGGAGTGAATAACTCCATGGGGCAAGTGGACATAGTAAGGATTAGTAAGGCTATGAGCCAGCACAGATGGGGTGAATAACTCCATGGGGCAAGTGGACATAGCGAGGAATTAGTGGCTACGTTATCAGTGCAATGAAGCCATTTATGACTTCATGGGGCAAAGTGATCGTAGCAAGGTATGTGGGTGATCGAAGTGGTGAATATCGTATGCTTTACGCACTGAGTGAGAGATGTGAGGATGGATGCTATGTTTGATTGTTTGCCATCCCTATGACATGCACACCTCCCCCACCTCCGTATCTTTATGTTGTTTGATATGATACCTTAGAGTGTTGTACAGTATTTAGTGCTAACTCTTTGGTTGCAGGTCCAGGTTCAGGTATGTTTTTGTCTACCTGTTATTGTTCACTTTAGATGCTTATCGCTCATACCAGGATTTATGTCTGACCCAGAGTTTTATGTCTCTTCTTATTACTCTGGGTGCTCACACGAGTAGACTAGAGACAGGTTAGCCGGTGATGTGCGAGTAGCTGATTCGGAGGCGGGCATGAGGCTTCCACGTATTATATATATATACACATTCTCCCTGTGTCGTTGGTGGTCGCTACTTGGGCATTAGTAGTGTACCTCATTTATCTTACTTTTGCTTTGAGACAGTTTGAAAGTTGTAATAAGCTGTATTCTGAATTTCCGCTGCTATGATGTTTAGTTCTGATTTTCAGCTTATGCACCGTCTCTCCTGTTTTATGTCAAGTATGTTACTATTATATTTTGTTCTATGCGCTGTGAGACATTCTATAGGTTCTTTGTATGTTCACTCCCTTCTTTCTTTTCCTTCTGGCGACCCGTTCCGTGCTAACTGGACATGTGTACAGCGCACTTTTGGAGTAAATGTCGGTTGGTGCGGGGCGGGCCGTTACACTTTACATCACGGACCCAACAAAAGTGGTTTCGTCGAAATCCGAGGTCGTTTGCAAAATTTCCATTTTTAAGGGCCTGAATTCCATAGCGACTATTCAGAATTTTCAACTGGACATATCTTTTGATTCCCGTTATGAAATTTTGATTTTTCGGATTCGTTGGAAAAATATCATCAATTAGATCCTACTGTTTTTGGTTTCACTAAAATCCGGATTATTTTGCACCCGGTACGTTCAATTGAAGTTTGAAATCGAATTATCGAACTACCGCGCCATTTTCAATTCCTTTTATAATTATATATAATTATATATATTCTAACGACGACGTATATAATATATACGTCGAATTTCAATTCAAAACATTTTTCTCGTCGATATTATTTAAAATAATTCCTTTTAAATAATCAAAATTCGCTAAAATTGCCAAAATAAAAATTTTAAACTGGCCCAGATTTTCGGGTTGTTACAATCTCCCCCACTTAAAACTTTTCGTCCCCGAAAAGGAACAAAGTCGAAAGTGGTTTGATTAATCAACTCTACGCTCGATCCGGCTTCCATTCTCCAACTTTTCAGTTTCTGATAATTTTCAAATTTTCAAAAATTTGGCTAACACCCTAAATTTTCGAAAAATTTCGCCATAACCTCCCCTGCACCGGGAGCCACGGGAAAATCCCGAAATTGCCATACAGGCCTTCTGATCTCAAAAAGAAAAAGAAAAAGCCAAGCGGCTAGCCAATAGGCTCATAAAATCATCATCACCTAAACAAAACAGTAAATTATGTAGTAAACATGTACCTATTTGTCGGGCAAACAATTTTATTCTTCTGCTCTAGCCTCTTTGCTATGACCTGTTCAAGGTAAGTACAAGTATATGCAAGCAAATGCGACCAATTTTCAATATAATTCAATATTTGATTCAATTAGGCTAAATGGCTAAAAATTAGCAAACAAATAAACAAACAACACAAACATCAATCAATTGGTGAATTAGAGTTTCAAATTCATAATTTTGATACATATACTAAAATCATGTTTTTGATGCCAAATCACAATAATAGGCCCTATCTAATTTCGGTTCTCACACCAGTCAATAGGAGATATATAGAAATCTCACTTTTGTCGCTCGAAAATAAATACTGGCGATGGTGCCCCGTTACCAGAATTATCCCCGGGCAACTAGAGTATGATTCTATAACTATCCAGTATATTAAAACTTTGAATACACGTTTGCAAGACATATATGCAAAATCTTTATATATCGGATTGTCCCAATCAATATAGAATAAATAATCAAATACGAATAGTTGATTTAAATTTTCAAAACAAAATTTGTTTTCACTTTAAAAATATACTCTTCACACTCGTTCTAGGATACTACTGATCCCATCTCTAACGAGTCATTCCCATTGGATATTACTAATCCAATATCTGATGAATTCTTTCGTATGGTTCTAATGTGCCTTGTTCTCTGAGCTTTGTAAACCAAAGCTCTGATACCAAAATGAAACGAACCGAACTTCCTCGGTCTCCGAAGAGAAGAGAAAGAACGAATTGTTCGAGAACAGGACAAAATAGAGCGCAGACGGAAGAACATTTCATTGTATATTACAACAATGCATCAGATTACAAGAATATACAGAGTATAAAGGAATAAATATTACACAGAAATATCAGAGATTTAAATTACATTTAAATACATAGCAGCGGAAAATAATACAATACACAACTAGAAGGAGATATACGGATACAAAGCTTTCCAGATATCGTTCCAGCTGTAAACCAGGATCCTGTGAATATAAATCTGCAAAACCAAAACTACTAGCTGCCCGTGTCAAAATAGGGGCACCCAGAGTTTAGGTTAAAACAATAAACTCCAGGTCAGTCATGTGACTGGTGTGAGAACTAAAACAGCTGTTATTCTTTATTTGAAAGTTCGGTAAATCAAGGGACCACGCCGTATAACACGGAACGGGTTTCCTCCCAAGAATACCAGTGCATAAAACAAACAGCGCAATGCTAAATAGAGAAAAAATGAAGCTGTTATAAGACCCAGGTCCTATCACACAATGCAACGCAAGCCGGGGGATAGGGTTTTCCCTTATAACAGCCAAAGAATGCTTGATACGTTTAAAACAAATCATTTTGATACTATTATAAGTGCATAGTGTATAAAACAACTTCAAATCATAAGTATCAATCATAGGCGACATGAGCGTCCCATGCCACTATGTCGCCATATATAGGTTTACAAATAAAACCGCAAATGTCACGTATCTGGAAATTGGATTTCCTTCTATGAACCGAGGCCAGGGATCGTCCTCTACCGATTCGAGACTGTCTAGCCCGAGTCTCAGGAAAGCGCGCAGACAAGCCTTGGATCCTCAGGGCCGGTCCACCGATGTGGATTATTATGCCTGAACACTACGTTTCTCCGCCCTTTGGGGCGTAAATGAGCCAACGAATGGCTCCATCGGACCCGAATCGTCCGATCTAACCGAGGCGCCTCGCAACAGCAACAACCACACAGGTGAAAAGTATATAAATGTCAGGGCTGGTAGGTCACTGACACCACCCTAGCTAGAAAGAAACGCATGTCCTCCCTGACGTCCTCTCCCGTTTTTGGTTCATAACCGAGGTGTGAGGCTCGCGAAGCAAACGTTACACAAAGCTACGCCACAAAGGCCGTGCTTCGATCATCAACCACAAGACTTTGCTTTTCAACAGAAGCCTCGATCAATTGCCACTTAGGCATGCCACACAGGCAATTCACTCCATGCGTTTGATGTCCATCAGTATATAACTCCTGAGCTCGTATGTCTCAGAGAAGGGCGTTAAGCAAGAGAATAAATTCTCCGCCGCCAAACAGATATATATTTAATAGAAATCTATCACACGGACTAAAATCCAATGTCAGACACACAGTCCATTTACAAGTTCGTTCTGGGTTTGAACGAAACCGGAGGCACCTAGTACCCCGCATATCCATCGATCTCCAAGCACGTCTGGACGATCACCAACTGTTTCCATCTTCTTGGGTGTACAGCCCAATCAAGATCATCAGTAATCACCCAAAAAACGTGAAGACCTCCGGTCTTCGACCATCGTCTTCATCTTCGACTTATCGTCGTATTAGTTATTCAGAATGGGATAAGCCCGGTCTTCCCGAATAACTCGCGTATATTTTAAATAAGTGTTACACAAACACAACATACGCCTCATTCCAATTCATCAGTCACTAACCGTAAATTAATCAAGAGAATAATTCCCCAAATATTAACCCCGAAGGCCGAAACCAACATCAGATCAAAATCCAGGAAACCATTCTGCTTAGCTAACCGACAGTTAGTTTCTAAATTTCACATTCATAGGGAAAGGTTCCCATTAATTTTATCAAAGATAAATCCTTTAAATTTATTCTTTAATCTATTTTTGAATATCAATTCGAACTAGTCGGGATTAACGAACCTTACCGAAGTAATCATTTGTTTTAATTTCCCAATCCCAACCTATTCATCCCATGAAGTAAAACTGGTTATACTTCATATCTAACCCCACGGTGTTATCGGTAAATTCAATTACCATTTCACATTCAAATCTAATTAAAGATTTAACTATCGCCTGGAGCAAAACTGGTGATACTCCATTCTCGATCATTTCAATCTAATTAAAGATTCATAAAAACTCCACTTAGTTTTAATCGTTAACTGGGTTAAAGAATCCGTGTCATTTAAAACACAGTTCGCGATAAACCTAAAGTCACATTCCATTAATTATCGGGTTAAAGAACGAGTGTTATTTAAAACACTGTTCTCGATAAACCCAAAAATCAATATCGATTCAATTCCAATTAAATATTATTTAATTGGTACACTTCATTAAATCTAAATAAAAAGATTTAATCTTTTCTCAACTGGGTTCAAGAACAGTGTTAGTGAAGACACCATTCACGACAAACCCAAATCACATTTGATATTCAATACAAGGCTCTGAATAGAAAATATGTCGGCTTATATTCAATATCAAATTCTACGATTAACAAATGTCGTGTTGGAAATAACGATATGAATATATATCTTTCAAATTCCCATCACAATACCCGTATCATCACGAAATCCAACATCGAAATATTCCAAGGATAATTTCGATTCAAATCCATTCCAATGCAATCATTGGAAATTCTGGTTATTTTCAAAACCATTTCAAATTCAATTTATTTATTCAAAAATAAATAGAATTATAATTCTAGTTCAAAACTAGTTCATTTCGATAAAAATCTATTTTTATCTTCTCAAATAAGGGGTTTTTCATCCTAATTCTTTCTAAATCATTTCTTATGATTTTACACAAATTATTTATATTTTTAATAATTTTATCAAGGCCCGTACAGTCGATTTCCATCAATGGCCATCGAACTGCACTTACAGCGACCTTTTCCAAATTTGATTTGGACATAATTCCAAATCCAACCGTTAGATTTCTAATTCCTAATATTCGTTAGAAAGCTCTTTTCGATACGAACCCAACGGTTCTGGTTTTAGGAGAATCCGACGGTCGGATCTCCCGTAATATTCGTTTGAAGTTAATGGTCGAAATTCGCGAACTGCCGCGGCGCGGCGCGTTCTATTCAGGCCATTATATTATATATATAATATATATAATATATTCTTCGTCGATTTCCTTTTAAAACGTGCTTTATAAATCGTTTTAAATTCATTTTCAAAACGGTTTCAACTTCATATTCAATTTCAAATCAAAATTGAATATTCCAATATAAATTCGTTTTAAATTCATTTCAAATTGATTTCAATTCAATTTCGATTTGAATTCATTTATATTCAATTTCAATTCGAATTCATTTATATGTGATTTCAATTTCAAATCTATTCAATTTAATTCGAATTTCAAATCTATTTCAATATTCGTTGAAAAATGATTAAAATCGATATAAATATCGTTCACGTCAAAATGGCGTCAATCTAATCAACACGGCTTCATATATTCCTATTTTCAAATATTCTATTTCAAATATTTCTATTTCAAATATTTCTTTTTCAAATATTTCTAAATATTTCTTTTTCAAATATTTCTTTTTCAAATATTTCTTTTTCAAAACTGGAATGAGGCCCAATCAATTACCATATAATGTTAATTATATGGATTTTCTACAACACATGTATATATCAACAACGATGAATAATCAACCATCATCCAAAGTGCATTCTACACTGTTTAAGCATCAAATATAAATATTCAGCGCTTATAACAGCCTGTCAATCAATCGATCGACGTACAACTAAACAATCGGGATTAGTGTACGTCAAATATCATCCCAATACCCGTGTGGGGTTTCAAGCAATCAAACACAGATTTTTATTTGTGCAGTTGGGCGATGTGTAAAATTTATCGTCCCAATCAATGTCCTTCAAATAGGTGTACATAAACAAACCGTCCGGTTTGTAAATGAATATTTATTTATCCACATTCATGTTAAAAATTATATTTTTAACGATCAAATATTTTATTTTAACACATGAATTTTTATTCAGTTCATTTACCAAATAAAAATGATATTTTTATTTTTCTAACTTATTTTAGAAAATTTCGGCGGCATAACGGCACGATACTAGAAACGGGACAAGGCCTAGCCTTATCCCCGGTCTAGTGAAGGCCCACGCCATTCACACATCAATCAAATCAATTTTATTTCACCAAACAATTCAATCCAATCAAATAATCTAACTAATTTTTGCAATCAAACAAACAAGTCCATGGTCTGTGGACGATTGTGTCGGGTGCTACTAAGCACCGTCTGCATCCTAGTATATATATATAACTAGAAAAAGAAATTGAAAGGTGAGAAATTCTCACCAATAGCTATCCTAACTCCACGGCACTTCTAATGCAGGAAATCTTCACTGTTCTCGTCTCTTATCACTTTCTTCGCCCGTAGCCACTACATATATAAAAATCGAATTTTTACTTCGCTATTCAATATATAAAAATCATATTTTTACTTCGATGTTCAATATATAAAAATCACATTTTTACTTCGATGTTCAATATATAAAAATCACATTTTTACTTCGATGTTCAATATATAAAAATCACATTTTTACTTTGATGTTCAATATATAAAAATCACATTTTTACTTCGATGTTCAATATATAAAAATCACATTTTTACTTCGATGTTCAATATATAAAAATCACATTTTTATTTCGATGTTCAATATATAAAAATCACATTTTTACTTCGATGTTCAATATATAAAAATCACATTTTTACTTCGATGTTCAATATATAAAAATCACATTTTTACTTCGATGTTCAATATATAAAAATCTTTCTTTGACTTTGCTAACCAATGAGTAAAAATCCTTTTTTTTTTCTTTTCTTTGCAAATCAAAATTCAGTTTTAATGTAAAAATGAAATCAAAGAAGCTCACCGCGTTCATTGGAGGAGGGGGGGGAGGGGGCGTTTGCTCGATGCGTCGGAGTCGGTGCAGGTGTCGGGTCAGCAGTGGCGGGTGGTGGAGCTTCGGTTCGAGCGTCTTACAATGGAAGAAGAAGGGAAGGAGGACGGGGAGAGATGGCAGCGCCTGAGGAGGTGAGGAGGAGGTGGCGCAGGGTGCTCAGGCGCGGTGGAAGGTCGAGGGGGAGTGGGGGGGGGGGGGGGGGAGGAAGCTCGGGCGGCGCTGGCCGCAGTCACGGGTTTGGGGGCAAATTGGGTGCGTCGATCTTCAAACGAACAGGGGGGGGGGGGGGAGGAGTGGGAGAATCGAGAGGAGGGGGATGGGGTGGCGCAATGGCCGGAGAGGGGGGGATCGCCATCGACGAGCGCGATGGTGGAGGATAGCGGCGGGATTAGGGCAGGCGCGTTTTTTTCTGAGCGGGGAGGGAATGAGGGAGAAAAAGATGGAGGAGGGGGTTTTATGCAAATGTTTATTTATTTATATTTTATTTATTTTTCCCACTATAAAGTAACTTTTTATTTCGAACTCGAAACGAGACCCACCGCCTGTCGTCCCTAACTAATTACCCCCATTCCGAACACAATGAGATATGTATCGTAAGCTGATTCGATCATTTCGATCAGTTTTCATTAAAATCAACATATAACTCTATATATTGAATTTGAATGCGCATTTCAATTTATTGGGGTCACATACTAACTCGAAAAATTCCCGAAAAATATTTTCTAGCTTCGTATTGATGATACGGTCCTAACAAAACTAGTTTCGTCGAATTCTGAGACCGTTGGAAAAATGGCCAATTTCCAGTCGATTAAAATCAACTAAAACTGGTCAAACGCGTTTTCCTTTGCCACGCTCACATATTGATTCGGAAAATTATGAAATTTGAAACCTAGCAATAACTTTATGTAACGGACCCAACAAAAGTGGTTTCGTCGAAATCCGAGGTCGTTTGCAAAATTTCCATTTTTAAGGGCCTGAATTCCATAGCGACTATTCAGAATTTTCAACTGGACATATCTTTTGATTCCCGTTATGAAATTTTTATTTTTCGGATTCGTTGGAAAAATATCATCAATTAGATCCTACTGTTTTTGGTTTCACTAAAATCCGGATTATTTTGCACCCGGTACGTTCAATTGAAGTTTGAAATCGAATTATCGAACTACCGCGCCATTTTCAATTCCTTTTATAATTATATATAATTATATATATTCTAACGACGACGTATATAATATATATGTCGAATTTCAATTCAAAACATTTTTCTCGTCGATATTATTTAAAATAATTCCTTTTAAATAATCAAAGTTCGCTAAAATTGCCAAAATAAAAATTTTAAACTGGCCCAGATTTTCGGGTTGTTACACCTAATTTGCTTTCACATCTTCACTTCCTCATGAAAACCCTAAAATTCATATTACTTTAGAAAGATCCACTGTCACCCCCGGATTCTTCTTCCTCCCCACTCTCCAACTGCTTCGAGTCCATCAATCGCAGTCACATAATTTTGTGGTCTCTGCACTATGCAGAAATAGACATCATGTCAAAATTAGCCAATTAATTGACTGCGGAATTCCGTTGTCTCTGCACTGAAGAAGTAAGTTCTAGCATCTTATCACTTACTGTTGTAAATTGAGCCTAGTGAACCCTGATGTTTAACTCATTTTCTCTTACTATTGTCCATTGCTTTCTTTTGATATATTCCAACTGCATATTCAAGCTTATCTGCAACAAGAACTAGAAAAGCTTCAGGGTATGAGAAATAAAGTAAAGATGGAAGGGGAATCATGGATGATCGACTTTCAGGTTCTTCATCTCATAACTCACATCTTGTATCCAAGGCAACCCGTCTTTGGGAGTCTTTGCTAGCTCGAAAGAGTATGTATATTTTGTTATGTAACTATCATTGACTTTTTAAGAAACATGTTTTCTCTGTTGTTAGGCGTTCCCCCTGTTTCTATAAGATTTTAATATTACTTACCCTAAGTAGTTAATGGATGTGTTGAATTTGAGATATCGGATATGCATAACTTGCTTAGGTCCGTGACTCACCTTCCATCCTCAGTATACTTTTTTTTGTTCTTTATCTTGTTGCAGAAGGAGCAATAGCTATATACTCTTTTCAGGCTCTAGTTTACTATAAACATTTATTATGATAGTTAGCTTACTAGTTTCTGTAACAACCCGGAATTTTGGGGCCAATTTAAAAATTTTATTTTAGAAATTTTAATGAATTTTTAATATTTAAAATAATTTATTTAAAATAATAACGATGAAAAATTTATTTTAATCGAAGTTAAAACGAATAAATTTAATTCAATTATAAAAGGAGTTAGAAATGGCGCGGTAGTTCAAAACTTTCGATTTCTAATTTCAATTGACTGTACAGGATTCAAAATAAATTAGAATTGAATGAAACAAGAAGTTTTTAAATTTGTTTAATCGTATCTTTCTAACGGATCTGAAAAATTGAAATTTCACTTTATAAATAAAAGTTATGTCCAGTTTAAAATATAGAAAAGTCGCCGTAGAATTTATATATATTTTAATATAATATATTGGCCTTAAAAATAGCCATTTTACAAACGACCTCCGTTTTCGACGAAACCACTTTTGTTGGAACCGGAATTTCATTTTATTGCTAGGTTTCAATTTTCATAATTTTTCGAATTAATATGTGAGCGGGGCAAAAGAAAACGTGTTTTGTCAGTTTCAGTCAAATTTAATCGACTTGAAAATGGCCATTTTTCAAATAGTCTCGGAATTCGACGAAATTAGTTTCGTTAGGACCGTATCGTCAAAATATAACTAGAAATAATTTTTGTGTAATTTTTAGATTCCGTATGTGGCCTTTGTAAATTTAAATGTAAGATTGAATTAATTAAATGAGTGATTTAAATAGTAAATTAAATAAAATAGGCCAAAGACGTTCGTTTCTGCTGACGGGACCTAGCCCGTTGGATCCGGAACAGGGGTACTTGCATAGGGACAACTTTCATTGGGTTGGAATTGGATCTGAAGAGAATATACGGGTTTACTTGTAAAATAAGGCATTTAATATTAGTTTATCATAAATAGGAATAGAAATTTAAAAACCTAACCCTAACCAAATTATAACCAGCCGCTGCCTAGGAGGATCAATGGCTTAAACGCTCCCAAATTCAATCCTTAATTTCTTCGCAATCCTCTCGAATTAAAACTAAACCGCAACACCAATTCGAAGAGCAAAGGAAGATCTTTCATTTCGTACGAATATGATGGATTATGGTTTTCGAAATCGCTCGATCTATGGGCTTAAACCGCCGGCGTTTGGGGACGGATTCTGGTCAAAGGGGGGCGGCGAGTTGGCTACCCTTCGGGGCGCAGATAGGCGGCTCCAAGGCCGATGACGTGAGCTAGATGGATCGGCTCCAGGATGCTTCGTGGCGTGTGCGAATTGGAGAGGTGTGAACGACAGTTTTGGGTTTCTTCATACACAGGTACTAGGAGGAAGAAACGATTATGGAAGGAGAAAGATATAAGTTAAGTTAATTATTAATTATTTTAATTAATTAAGTTATCGTGTAATCGAATGTCTATAACATCATAACTTTTTCAAACAGCATCGGAATTTCGCGAAATCAGTCGCGCTGGATTCTTATCAGAAAACACTACCATATGAGGCATACTAGAGTTGAAACAGAGCATACTAGATTTTGGTCAAAAACTAGATCTGAGCTGATCAGAATTAAAACCATTGGTGAGATTTCTATATTTAAAAATAATTAAAATTTAATTATTTCTCGTTATTTAAATTTCATGTGTGTACGTTAATTTGTGATGTATGATATTGCTATGTGTTGTTATTCGTGTTTTGATGTGGATTGATGAATTCTGTTATGCAGATCTGTTGATTTATCGAATCATATTATTAGCGAATAAGTAATCATTTATTTGTCACTTGTATAACATAGGGTATTGTTAGCGAATAAAAAAATCATTTATGTGTCATTTGTATAATATAGAAAACTGTTTACAAACAAAATATCCATTTTGTTAATTAGAAAAGTATGACAATGAAAATGTCATTCTAGGTACTAAAGCCATGTTAATGAAAAACATCACCTTAGTTAGAAAAGTTTATTTATAATAAAATTGTCAATTTTATCAAACATGTTTAATTAGAATAAAAATGCTAATTTTGTTAAACATGACATATTAGAATAAGAAATTATGTTTTTATTTTCATAAGTGAATACAATGAAAAGAATGATTAGTGAATTAAAATCACATTTTTGTCAAAAGAATGAGTAGTGAATTAAAATCACATTTTTGTCAGAAGAATGAGTAGTGAATTAAAATCACATTTTTGTCAGAAGAATGAGTAGTGAATTAAAATCACATTTTTGTCAAAAGAATGAGTAGTGAATTAAAATCACATTTTTGTCAGAAGAATGAGTAGTGAATTAAAATCACATTTTTGTCAAAAGAATGAGTAGTGAATTAAAAATCACATTTTTGGGAAAGAATGATTATAGAAATAAAGGTCACATTTTTGTGAAAGAATGATCATAGAAATAAAAATAACATTTTTGTGAAAACATGATTATTGAAAATAAAAATAACATTTTTAAATAGAAATTTTTTATGTAAATAAAAACTACCCTTTTATTAGAAATACGTTTTGCAAATAAAAATAACATTTTTTTGAAAACATGATTGTGGAAATAAAAATTCAATTTTGTCACTTTGAAAGGAATGAAGTAAATTCATTCATTTTTGTCACTTTAGAGAAATGAATTAGAAAACATTCATTTCGTCACCTTAGAAGAATGAATTAAAAATAGGCATCTTTGGCCATAAAAAATGAATGATTAGAAATGTATATTTTTATACATTAAAAAGAATGAATTGGAAAATGTATATTTTTGTACATTAAAAAGAATGAATTGGAAAATGTATATTTTTATACATTAAAAAGAATTAAATAAAAATGGACATTTTTGCCACTTTGAAAGAATGAAGTAAAAATGGACATTTTTGTCACTTTAAAAGAATGAACATAAAGATGTACATTTTTGTTACATTAGAAGAATTGGAATAAAATATAGATTTTTGTTAGAAAATTTAAAGTAGAGTAAAATATACATTTTTGCTAGAAAATGTATATTAGAATAAAAAGTACATTTCTGTTAGAAAATGTAAATTAAAATAAAAAGGACATTCTTGTCATTTAAAAGAGTGAATTGAAAACGTACATTTTTTTGTAATATTATTCTCATTAAAAGAATAGGATCATAGGATTGCATTTTTATGTGATATTGAAAGTAGACATTTTTGCTCATATATAAAAAAAGAATGAAACCAAAATAATCACTTTTGGTCATTAAATGGAGTTAAACCAAAATAATCACTTTTGCTCATTAAACAGAGTTAAACCAAAATAAAAATTTTTGTGCATTAAAAAAAAGAGTTAAATAAAAATAGGCATTTTTGTATATTCAAAAGAATTGAAATAAAAGGTTAGATTTTTATTGTCATTTGTCCACAATAAAAATAATTGAAATATATGGCTGTGATGTTGAAATGTTTGATGTGATAAATATAATGTTTAGTATATTCAAACTGAATGTTACACTTCCATTTATAAGTCATCCGACTTGTTTATGTGATTGGATCGATAATTTTTACACATCGCCCAAGTGCACAAATAATTTATTATTTGCTTGTTGGATGAAACCCCACACGGGTGTTGGGATGATTCTTGATCTACACTAGTCCCAATATTTAGTGTAGAATCCACTTTGGTTGTTATTTAGGTGTTTAATAATTATTTATTATGATGGTTGATTTCATGCAATACATGGTTTTTGGTTGAGTCACATTCCAATAAAGAATATTCTAGAAAAGAATATTTTAGAAAATATCTTAGAAAAAGAATATATTTTAAGAAAATATATTTTTATTGAAATGAACTAGTTATTAACTAGAATAAATCATTAAATTTAGATTTAATGAAGTTTTCCAATTTGCTAATATTTAATTGGAATTAAATTAATTAAATTGGATTTTGGGTTTGTCGTGAATAGTGCCTTAAATAACACTGTTCTTAAACCCTGTATGAAAAGAATAATCTTTTAATTTAGATTATTAAAAGTTTCAATTATATTTAGTGATTGAAATAAGATGAAATGTGAGTTGGGTTTATTGTGAACTATGTTTTTAAGCGACATTTGTTCTTTAACTCAGGTGACAGTGAAAAGATATGATTTGGAATTTATAAATCTTTATTTAAGATTTAAATGGGAATTTTCCAAAAGTAAAGTTTTCCAATTTAATATATTAAATTGGAATTGGATGGAATTCGAATTTATAATAACCGAGATAAGCTTCTGTAAAAGAAGACCGATACTACATATGGAATTTAAGAGGCTTTGCCGCTATTCCATTTATATTATTGATCGGATACAGAAATTTATAACGATTATATATTGATTTGATTTCTGTGAAGATTCCATATTTTATGGAAGATGATTATGGGTTTACCGTGAACTATGTTTTAAATGACATTAGTTCTTTAACCCAGTTAAAGATAAGATTAATTTCTTAAATTTAAATAATCATTGAATAATGATTTTTGATATTTAAAACCAAATTGGGTTTTAATAAATCTTTAAAAGAAAGATTCAAGAATAAATTTGAAGAATTTATCTTTGATAGAATGATGTGAATATTTTATTTAAAAGAATATTCTAGTTGGGAATGTGGCGTTGGATGAGTTTTATAGCCTTTGATTTTAAATTATAAAAATACGCGAGTAATTCGGAAAGACCGGGTTCAACCCATTCTGAATGATCACTACGACGATGAAGAGTCGAAGATAAGGACGGTGGTTGAAGACCGACGATCTTCACATCGAATGGATGTGTTGCTACTGATGCCTATGATGGGAGTAGCTACCTCAAAGGGGCTTCAGTGGTAGCCGTACAGACGTATTGTTGATTGTCCGGATATGCGAGGACCTCTCAGGTATCTCCGGTTTCGTTCAGACTCAGAACGTACTTCTAAATGGATGCGTGTCTGACATTGGACTTCATTCCATGTGAATTAAATTGATTTTTATTAATGTATATCTGATTGGTGGTGGAGAATTTATTCTCTGCTTAACACCCTGGTATATATTGATAGTGATTGACCGCATGGCGTGAATTGTCAATGTGGCACGCCAAGATGCAATTGATCAAGGCTTTTCTTGAAAAGCAGGGCCTTGTGGGATGATCAAAGTATAGCCTATTACGGCATAGCTTTGTGTATAGCGTGACTTCGCGAGCCTCACACCCCGGTATGAGTCAAAAACGGGATATGGACCGTAGGGAGTGCACACGTTTCTTTCTATCTAGAAGTGGTGTCAGTGGTCAAACTGGCTGACATTTTACTTATGTGGATGATGGATTAAGGCGCCTCGGGATTATAGGCCGTTAGTGGTCATATGGAGGTCCAAAGAGACCGGGAAGCGTGCGTTCAGGAATTGCCAATCCACTACCGTTAGGTGGGGACCGGCCCTACCGCATTCAAGGGTTGCCCATAGGTGTGATCCGGTGGCATTTGCTAGAGTATCTCGAATCGGAGAGGAGCTTGCCCCTAGCCTCGACTCATGATGGAAATCCAATTTCCAATACGACCTTGCGGTTTTGATTGTAGAACTAGTACGGCGACATAGTAGGATGGGGTACCATGCCGTCTATGATTGATATATTATGATTGAAGTGTTTTTGAAATATAAATATACCCATAGATATACACACTAATATTAAATTCGTTTTATTGTATCAAGCATCTTTTGACCATTATAAGGTAAAACCCTATCCTCCGGTTTTCATTGCATTGTGTGGTGGGACATGGGTCTTATAATGGTTTCATTTTTCTAAAAAACATTGCGTTGTTTAACGATTTACTTTATTTTATGCACTGGCAATCCAATGGAGTAAACCCGTTCCGCATTAGAGGCGTGGTCCTATGATTAGCCTTATTATTAGATAAGTTAAGTTAAGATCTCTCATACCAGTCCCATGACTGACCTGTAGTTTGTTTCACTGGCAAACTCGGGTGTCCATATTTTCCACACGGGCAGTCGACTAGCTTTTTGCAGATATATTTACAGGATCCTGGTCTACAGCTGAAGCAATATTCGGAAAGCTCTGTATCCGCGTATTCCTTTCGGTTGTATATTTGTATTATTTTTCCGCTGCTATTTAAATGCAATTTAAATCTCTGATATTATTGTATTTCTATTATGTAATAAGTATTCGTACTCTGTTATTCTTGTACTCTGATGTAATTGTTGTAACCAGCAATAAAATGTTCTTCAGTTTATGTTCTGATGTGTGCTGTTCTCAAAGCAATCTAGACTTTCATTTACGGGGAAGTTTGGGTCGTCACATTTGGTATCAGAGCTTTGGTTTACAGAGCTCGAAAACAAGGCACATTAGAACCGGACGAAAGAATTCATCAGAGATTGGATTAGTAATATCCAATAAGAATAACTCGTTAGAGATGGGATCAGTAGTATCCTAGAATGATTGTGAAGCGTATTATTTTCTAAAAAAAAGGTAAAAACAAATTTAGTTATGAAAAATTTATCTTAAAATACGTATTTGAGTATATTATTATATTTTAATGTGGACAATCGAGTATATAAAGATTTCGAATATACGAGTAATTAACGGATATTCGTAGTTTTAATATACTGGATAGATATAGAATCACACTCTAGTCGCCCGGGCGTAAATCTGGTGATGCGGCCGCATCATCAGTATTTATGTTCGAGTCTCGAAAGTGGTATATCTATATATTTCCATTGACTGGTATGAGAACCAAAAACTTAGTTAGTACACATTTCTGTGATTTGCATTAAAAATATGATTTTTGACTATATATAAAAGTTATATATTTGAAAAGTTAATCACCTAATTGATTGTTGGTTGTGATGTTTGATAATTAGTTTCACTAATTTAAAATATTAGAATGATAATTAATTAAACCAATAAAAAAAACTAAAAGTTGAGTTAGATAATTAAACAACTTTTAGCTACGTTCCTTTTCGAGGACGAAAAGATTTTAAGTGGGGGAGATTGTAACAACCAACAATTTTGGGGCCAATTTAAAATTTTTATTTTAGAAATTTTAATGAAATTTTAATATTTAAAATAATTTATTTTAAATAATAACGACGAAAAATTTATTTTAATCGAAGTTAAAACGAATAAATTTAATTCAATTATAAAAGGAGTTAGAAATGGCGCGGCAGTTCAAAACTTTCGATTTCTAATTTTAATTGACTATACAGGATTCAAAATAAACCAGAATTGAACGAAACAAGAAATTTTTAAATCTGTTTAATCATATCTTTCTAACGAATCTGAAAAATTGAAATTTCACTTTACAAATTAAAAGTTATGTCCAGTTTAAAATATAGAAATGTCGTCGTAGAATTTATATATATTTTAATATAATATATTGGCCTTAAAAATAGCCATTTTACAAACGACCTCTGTTTTCGACGAAACCACTTTTGTTGGAACCAGAATGTCATTTTATTGCTAGGTTTCAATTTTCATAAGTTTTCGAATTAATATGTGAGCGGGGCAAAAGAAAACATGTTTTGTCAGTTTCAGTCAAATTTAATTGACTTGAAATTGGCCATTTTTTAAACAGTCTCGAAATTCGATGAAATTAGTTTCGCTAGGACCGTATCGTAAAACCATAACTAGAAATAATTTTTGTGTAATTTTTAGAGTCTGTATGTGGCCCCTGTAAATTTAAATGTAGGATTGAATTAATTAAATGAGTGATTTAAATATTAAATCAAATAAAATAGGCCAAAGACGTTCGTTTCGGCTGACGGGACCTAGCCCATTGGATCCGGAACGGGGGTACTTGCCTAGGGACAACTTTCGTTGGGGTGGAATTGGATCTGAAAAGAATTTACGGGTTTATTTGTAAAATAAGACATTTAATATTAGTTTATTATAAATAGGAATAGAAATTTAAAAACCTAACCCTAACCAAATTATAACCAGCCGCCGCCTAGGAGGATCAATTGCCTAAACGCTCCCAAATTCAATCCTTAATTTCTTCGCAATCCTGTCGAATTAAAACTAAACCGCAACACCAATTCGAAGAGCAAAGGAAGATCTTTCATTTCGTACGGATATGATGGATTATGGTTTTCGAAATCACTCGATCTATGGGCTTAAACCACCGGCGTTTGGGGACGGATTCTGGTCAAAGGGGGGCGACAAGTTGGCTACTCTTCGGGGCGCAGGTAGGCGGCTCCAAGGCCGATGACGTGAGCTAGATGGATCGGCTCTAGGATGCTTCGTGGCGTGTGCGAATTGGAGAGGTGTGAACGACGGTTTTGGGTTTCTTCATACGCCGGTACTAGGAGGAAGAAACGATTATGGAAGGAGAAAGATATTAGCTAAGTTAATTATTATTTATTTTAATTAATTAAGTTATCGTGTAATCGAATGTTTATAACGTCATAACTTTTTCAAACAGCATCGGAATTTCGCGAAATCAGTCGCGTTGGATTCGTATCAGAAAACACTACCTTATGAGGCAGACTAGAGTGAAACAGAGCATACTAGATTTTGGTCAAAAACCAGATCTGAGCTGATCAGAATTAAAACCATCGGTGAGATTTCTATATTTAAAAATAATTAAAATTTAATTATTTCTCGTTATTTAAATTTCATGTGTGTACGTTAATTTGTGATGTATGATATTGCTATGTGTTGTTATTCGTGTTTTGATGTGGATTGATGAATTCTGTTATGCAGATCTGTTGATTTATCGAATCATATTGTTAGCGAATAAATAATCATTTATTTGTCACTTGTATAACATAGGGTATTGTTAGCGAATAAAAAAATCATTTATGTGTCATTTGTATAATATAGAAAATTGTTTACAAACAAAATATCCATTTTGTTTTAGAAAAGTATGACAATGAAAATGTCATTCTAGGTAGTAAAGCCATGTTAATGAAAAACATCACCTTAGTTAGAAAAGTTTATTTATAATAAAATTGTCAATTTTATCAAACATGTTTAATTAGAATAAAAATGCTAATTTTGTTAAACATGACATATTAGAATAAGAAATTATGTTTTTATTTTCATAAGTGAATACAATGAAAAGAATGAGTAGTGAATTAAAATCACATTTTTGTCAAAAGAAAGAGTAGTGAATTAAAATCACATTTTTGTCAGAAGAATGAGTAGTGAATTAAAATCACATTTTTGTCAAAAGAATGAGTAGTGAATTAAAATCACATTTTTGTCAAAAGAATGAGTAGTGAATTAAAATCACATTTTTGTCAGAAGAATGAGTAGTGAATTAAAATCACATTTTTGTCAAAAGAATGAGTAGTGAATTAAAAATCACATTTTTGTGAAAGAATGATTATAGAAATAAAGATCACATTTTTGTGAAAGAATGATCATAGAAATAAAAATAACATTTTTGTGAAAACATGATTATTGAAAATAAAAATAACATTTTTAAATAGAAATTTGTTATGTAAATAAAAACTACTCTTTTATTAGAAATACGTTTTGCAAACAAAAATAACATTTTTGTGAAAACATGATTATGGAAATAAAAATTCATTTTTGTCACTTTGAAAGGAATGAAGTAAATTCATTCATTTTTGTCACTTTAGAGAAATGAATTAGAAAACATTCATTTCGTCACCTTAGAAGAATGAATTAAAAATAGGCATCTTTGGCCAAAAAAAATATGATTAGAAATGTATATTTTTATACATTAAAAAGAATGAATTGGAAAATGTATATTTTTATACATTAAAAAGAATGAATTGGAAAATGTATATTTTTATACATTAAAAAGAATTAAATAAAAATGGACAATTTTGCCACTTTGAAAGAATGAAGTAAAAATGGACATTTTTGTCACTTTAAAAGAATGAACATAAAGATGTACATTTTTGTTACATTAGAAGAATTGGAATAAAATATAGATTTTTGTTAGAAAATGAAAAGTAGAGTAAAATATACATTTTTGCTAGAAAATGTATATTTGAATAAAAAGTACATTTCTGTTAGAAAATGTAAATTAAAATAAAAAGGGCATTCTTGTCATTTAAAAGAGTGAATTGAAAACATACATTTTTATGTAATATTATTCTCATTAAAAGAATAGGATCATAGGATTGCATTTTTATGTGATATTGAAAGTAGACATTTTTGCTCATATATAAAAAAAGAATGAAACCAAAATAATCACTTTTGGTCATTAAATGGAGTTAAACCAAAATAATCACTTTTGCTCATTAAACAGAGTTAAACCAAAATAAACATTTTTGTGCATTAAAAAAAGAAAAAAAAGAGTTAAACAAAAATAGGCATTTTTGTATATTCAAAAGAATTGAAATAAGAGGTTAGATTTTTATTGTCATTTGTCCACAATAAAAATAATTGAAATATATGGCTGTGATGTTGAAATGTTTGATGTGATAAATATAATGTTTAGTATATTCAAACTGAATGTTACACTTCCATTTATAAGTCATCCGACTTGTTTATGTGATTGGGTCGATAATTTTTACACATTGCCCAAGTGCACAAATAATTTATTATTTGCTTGTTGGATGAAACCACACACGGGTGTTGGGATGATACTTGATCTACACTAGTCCCAATATTTAGTGTAGAATCCACTTTGGTTGTTATTTGGGTGTTTGATAATTATTTATCATGATTGTTGATTTCATGCAATACATGGTTGTTGGTTGAGTCACATTCCAATAAAGAATATTCTAGAAAAGAATATTTTAGAAAATATCTTAGAAAAAGAATATATTTTAAGAAAATATATTTTTATTGAAATGAACTATTTATTAACTAGAATAAATCATTAAATTTAGATTTAATGAAGTTTTCCAATTTGCTAATATTTAATTGGAATTAAATTAAACAAATTGGATTTTGGGCTTGTCGTGAATAGTGCCTTAAGTAACACTGTTCTTAAACCCCTTATGAAAAGAATAATCTTTTAATTTAGATTATTAAAAGTTTCAATTATATTTAGTGATTGAAATAAGATGAAATTTGAGTTGGGTTTATTGTGAACTATGTTTTTAAGCGACATTTGTTCTTTAACTCAGCTGACAGTGAAAAGATATGATTTGGAATTTATAAATCTTTATTTAAGATTTAAATGGAAATTTTCCAAAAGTAAAGTTTTCCAATTTAATATATTAAATTGGAATTGGATGGAATTCGAATTTATAATAACCGAGATAAGCTTCTGTAAAAGAAGACCGATACTACATATGGAATTTAAGAGGCTTTGCCGTTATTCCATTTATATTATTGATCGAATACAGAAATTTATAACGATTATATATTGATTTGATTTCTGTGAAGATTCCATATTTTATGGAAGATGATTATGGGTTTACCGTGAACTATGTTTTAAACGACATTAGTTCTTTAACCCAGCTAAAGATAAGATTAATTTCTTAAATTTAAATAATCATTGAATAATGATTTTTGATATATAAAACCAAATTGGGTTTTAATAAATCTTTAAAAGAAAGATTCAAGAATAAATTTGAAGAATTTATCTTTGACAGAATGATGTGAATATTTTATTTAAAAGAATATTCTAATTTGGAATGTGGCGTTGGATGTGTTTTTACAGCATTTGATTTTTAGTTATAAAAATACGCGAGTTATTCGGAAAGACCGGGTTTAACCCATTCTGAATGATCACTATGACGATGAAGAGTCGAAGATAAGGACGGTGGTTGAAGACCGACGATCTTCACATCGAATGGATGTGTTGCTACTGATGCCTATGATGGGAGTAGCTACCTTGAAGGGGCTTCAGTGGTAGCCCTACAGACGTATTGTTGATTGTCCGGATATGCGAGGACCTCTCAGGTATCTCCGGTTTCGTTTAGACCCAGAACGGACTTGTAAATGGATGCGTGTCTGATATTGGATTTCATTTCATGTGAATTAAATTGATTTTTATTAATGTATATCTGATTGGTGGTGGAGAATTTATTCTCTGCTTAACACCCTGGTATATATTATTAGTGATTGACTGCATGGCGTGAATTGTCAATATGGCACGCCAAGATGCAATTGATCAAGGCTTTTGTTGAAAAGCAGGGCCTTGTGGGATGATCAAAGTATAGCCTATTACGGCATAGCTTTGTGTATAGCATGACTTCGCGAGCCTCACACCTCGGTATGAGTCAAAAACGGGATATGGACCGTAGGGAGTGCACACGTTTCTTTCTAGCTAAAAGTGGTGTCAGTGCTCAAACTGGCCGACATTTTACTTATGTGGATGATGGATTGAGGCGCCTCGGGATTATAGGCCGTTAGTGGTCATATGGAGTTCCAAAGGGGTCGAGAAGCGTGTGTTCAGGAATTGCCAATCCACTACCGTTAGGTGGGGACCGGCCCTACCGCATCCAAGGGTTGCCCATAGGTGTGATCCTGAGGCATTTGCTAGAGTGTCTCGAATCGGAGAGGAGCTTACCCCTAGCCTCGACTCACGATGGAAATCCAATTTCCAATACGACCTTGCGGTTTTGATTGTAGAACTAGTATGGCAACATAGTAGGATGGGGTACTCTGCCGTCTATGATTGATACATTATGATTGAAGTGTTTTTGAAATATATATACCCATAGATATACACACTAATATTAAATCCGGTTTATCGTATCAAGCATCTTTTGACCATTATAAGGTAAAACCCTATCCTCCGGTTTGCGTTGCATTGTGTGATGGGACTTGGGTCTTATAATGGTTTCATTTTTCTAAAAAGCATTGCGTTGTTTAACGATTTACTTTATTTTATGCACTGGCAATCCAATGGAGTAATCCCGTTCCGCGTTAGCGGCGTGGTCCTGTGATTAGCCTTATTATTAGATAAGTTAAGTTAAGATATCTCATACCAGTCCCATGACTGACCTGTAGTTTGTTTCACTGGCAATCTCCGGTGCCAATATTTTCCACATGGGCAGTCGAGTAGCTTTTTGCAGATATATTTACAGGATCCTGGTCTACAGCTGAAGCGATATTCGGAAAGCTCTGTATCCGCGTATTCCTTTCGGTTGTATATTTGTATTATTTTTTCGCTGCTATTTAAATGCAATTTAAATCTCTGATATTATTGTATTTCTATTATGTAATAAGTATTCGTACTCTGTTATTCTTGTACTCTGATGTAATTGTTGTAACCAGCAATAAAATGTTCTTCAGTTTATGTTCTGATGTGTGCTGTTCTCAAAGCAATCTAGACTTTCATTTACGGTGAAGTTTGGGTCGTCACATTTGGTACTAGAGCTTTGGTTTACAGAGCTCGAAAACAAGGCACATTAGAACCGAACGAAAGAATTCATCAGAGATTGGATTAGCAATATCCAATAAGAATAACTCGTTAGAGATGGGATCAGTAGTATCCTAGAACGATTGTGAAGCGTATTATTTTCTAAAAAAAAAGTTAAAAACAAATTTAGTTATGAAAATTTTATCTTAAAATACGTATTTGTGTATATTATTATATTTTAATGTGGACAATCGAGTATATAAATATTTCGAATATACGAGTAATTAACGGATATTCGTAGTTTAAATATACTGGATAGATATAGAATCACACTCTAATCGCCCGGGCGTAATTCTGGTGATGCGGCCGCATCATCAGTATTTATGTTCGAGTCTCGAAAGTGGTATATCTATATATTTCCATTGACTGGTATGAGAACCAAAAACTTAGTTAGTACACATTTCTGTGATTTGCATTAAAAATATGATTTTTGACTATATATAAAAGTTATATATTTGAAAATTTAATCACCTAATTGATTGCTGGTTGTGATGTTTGATAATTAGTTTCACTAATTTAAAATATTAGAATGATAATTAATTAAACCGATAAAAAAACCTGAAAGTTGAGTTAGCTAATTAAACAACTTTTAGCTACGTTCCTTTTCGAGGACGAAAAGATTTTAAGTGGGGGAGATTGTAACAACCAACAATTTTGGGGCCAATTTAAAATTTTTATTTTAGAAATTTTAATGAATTTTTAATATTTAAAATAATCTATTTTAAATAATAACGACGAAAAATTTATTTTAATCGAAGTTAAAATGAATAAATTTAATTCAATTATAAAAGGAGTTAGAAATGGCGCGGCAATTCAAAACTTTCGATTTCTAATTTCAATTGACTGTGCAAGATTCAAAATAAATCAGAATTGAACGAAACAAGAAATTTTTAAATCTTTTTAATCATATCTTTCTAACAGATCTGAAAAACTGAAATTTCACTTTATAAATTAAAATTTATGTCCAGTTTAAAATATAGAAAAGTCGCCGTAGAATTTATATATATTTTAGTATAATATATTGGCCTTAAAAATAGCCATTTTACAAACGACCTCTGTTTTCGATGAAACCACTTTTGTTGGAACCGGAATGTCATTTTATTGCTAGGTTTCAATTTTGATAATTTTTTGAATTAATATGTGAGCGGGGCAAAAGAAAACGTGTTTTGTTAGTTTCAGTCAAATTTAATCAACTTGAAAATGACCATTTTTCAAACAGTCTCAAAATTCGACGAAATTAGTTTCGTTAGGACTGTATCGTCAAAACACGACTAGAAATAATTTTTGTGTAATTTTTAGAGTCCGTATGTGGCCCCTGTAAAATTAAATGTAAGATTGAATTAATTAAATGAGTGATTTAAATATTAAATTAAATAAAATAGGCCAAAGACGTTCGTTTCGGCTGACGGGACCTAGCCCATTGGATCCTGAACGGGGGTACTTGCCTAGGGACAACTTTCATTGGGCTGGAATTGGATCTGAAAAGAATTTACGGGTTTATTTGTAAAATAAGACATTTAATATTAGTTTATTATAAATAAGAATAGAAATTTAAAAACCTAACCCTAACCAAATTATAACCAGCCGCCGCCTAGGAGGATCAATGGCCTAAACGCTCCCAAATTCAATCCTTAATTTCTTCGCAATCCTCTCGAATTAAAACTAAACCGTAACATCGATTCGAAGAGCAAAGGAAGATCTTTCATTTCGTATGGATATGATGGATTATGGTTTTCGAAATCGCTCGATCTATGGGCTTAAACCGCCGGCGTTTGGGGACGGATTCTGGTCAAAGGGGGCGGCGAGTTGGCTACTCTTCGGGGCGCAGGTAGGCGGCTCCAAGGCCGATGACGTGAGCTAGAAGGATCGGCTCCAGGATGCTTCGTGGCGTGTGCGAATTGGAGAGGTGTGAACGACGGTTTTAGGTTTCTTCATACGCAGGTACTAGGAGGAAGAAACGATTATGGAAGGAGAAAGATACTAGCTAAGTTAATTATTAATTATTTTACTTAATTAATTTATCGTGTAATCGAATGTTTATAACGTCATAACTTTGTCAAACAGCATCAGAATTTCGCGAAATCAGTCGCGTTGGATTCGTATCATAAAACACTACCTTATGAGGCAGACTAGAGTTGAAACAGAGCATACTAGATTTTGGTCAAAAACCAGATCTGAGCTGATCAGAATTAAAACCATCGGTGAGATTTCTATATTTAAAAATAATTAAAATTTAATTATTTCTCGTTATTTAAATTTCATATGTGTACGTTAATTTGTGATGTATGATATTGTTATGTGTTGTTATTCGTGTTTTGATGTGGGTTGATTAATTCTGTTATGCAGATCTGTTGATTTATTGAATCATAATGTTAGCGAATAAATAATCATTTATTTGTCACTTGTATAACATAGGGTATTGTTAGCGAATAAAAAAATCATTTATGTGTCATTTGTATAATATAGAAAACAGTTTAAAAACAAAATATCCATTTTGTTAATTAGAAAAGTATGACAATGAAAATGTCATTCTAGGTAGTAAAGCCATGTTAATGAAAAACGTAATCTTTGTTAGAAAAGTTTATTTATAATAAAACTGTCAATTTTATCAAACATGTTTAATTAGGATAAAAATGCTAATTTTGTTAAACATGACATATTAGAATAAGAAATCATGTTTTTATTTTCATAAGTGAATACAATGAAAAGAATGATTAGTGAATTAGAATCACATTTTTGTCAAAAGAATAAGTAGTGAATTGAAATAACATTTTTGTCAAAAGAATGAGTAGTAAATTAAAATCACATTTTTGTCAAAAGAATGAGTCGTGAACTAAAATCACATTTTTGTCAAAAGAATGAGTAGTGAATTAAAATCACATTTTTGTCAGAAGAATGAGTAGTGAATTAAACTCACATTTTTGTCAAAAGAATGAGTAGTGAATTAAAAATCACATTTTTGTGAAAGAATGATTATAGAAATAAAGATCACATTTTTGTGAAAGAATGATCATAGAAATAAAAATAACATTTTTGTGAAAACATGATTATTGAAAATAAAATTAACATTTTTAAATAGAAATTTTTTATGTAAATAAAAACTACCCTATTATTAGAAATACGTTTTGCAAATAAAAATAACATTTTTGTGAAAACATGATAATGGAAATAAAAATTCATTTTGTCACTTTGAAAGGAATGATGTAAATTCATTCATTTTTGTCACTTTAGAGAAATGAATTAGAAAACATTCATTTCATCACCTTAGAAGAATGAATTAAAAATAGGCATTTTTGGCCATAAAAAAAGAATGATTAGAAATGTATATTTTTATACATTAAAAAGAATGAATTGGAAAATGTATATTTTTGTACATTAAAAAGAATGAATTGGAAAATGTATATTTTTATACATTAAAAAGAATTAAATAAAAATGGACATTTTTGCCACTTTTAAAGAATGAAGTAAAAATGGACATTTTTGTCACTTTAAAAGAATGAACATAAAGATGTACATTTTTGTTACATTAGAAGAATTGGAATAAAATATAGATTTTTGTTAGAAAATGAAAAGTAGAGTAAAATATACATTTTTGCTAGAAAATGTATATTAGAATAAAAAGTACATTTCTATTAGAAAATGTAAATTAAAATAAAAAGGACATTCTTGTCATTTAAAAGAGTGAATTGAAAACATACATTTTTATGTAATATTATTCTCATTAAAAGAATAGGATCATAGGATTGCATTTTTATGTGATATTGAAAGTAGACATTTTTTCTTATATATAAAAAAAGAATGAAACCAAAATAATCAGTTTTGGTCATTAAATGGAGTTAAACCAAAATAATCACTTTTGGTCATTAAACAGAGTTAAACCAAAATAAACATTTTTGTGCATTAAAAAAAAGAGTTAAACAAAAATAGGCATTTTTGTATATTCAAAAGAATTGAAATAAGAGATTAGATTTTTATTATCATTAGTCCACAATAAAAATAATTGAAATATATGGCTGTGATGTTGAAATGTTTGATGTGATAAATACAATGTTTAGTATATTCAAACTGAATGTTACACTTCCATTTATAATTCATCCGACTTGTTTATGTGATTGAGTCGATAATTTTTACACATCACCCTAGTGCACAAATAATTTATTATTTGCTTGTTGGATGAAACCCCACACGGGTGTTGGGATGATACTTGATCTACACTAGTTCCAATATTTAGTGTAGAATCCACTTTGGTTGTTATTTGTGTGTTTGATAATTATTTATCATGATGGTTGATTTCATGCAATACATGGTTGTTGGTTGAGTCACATTCCAATAAAGAATATTCTAGAAAATAATATTTTAGAAAATATCTTAGAAAAAGAATATATTTTAAGAAAATGTATTTTTATTGAAATGAACTAGTTATTAACTAGAATAAATCATTAAATTTAGATTTAATGAAGTTTTCCAATTTGCTTATATTTAATTGGAATTAAATTAAATAAATTGGATTTTTGGTTTGTCGTGAATAGTGCCTTAAATAACACTGTTCTTAAACCCCGTATGAAAAGAATAATCTTTTAATTTAGATTATTAAAAGTTTCAATTATATTTAGTGATTGAAATAAGATGAAATGTGAGTTGGGTTTATTGTGAACTATGTTTTTAAGCGACATTTGTTCTTTAACTCAGTTGACAGTGAAAAAATATGATTTGGAATTTATAAATCTTTATTTAAGATTTAAATGGGAATTTTCCAAAAGTAAAGTTTTCCAATTTAATATATTAAATTGGAATTGAATGGAATTCGAATTTATAATAACCGAGATAAGCTTCTGTAAAAGAAGACCGATACTACATATGGAATTTAAGAGGCTTTGCCGTTATTCCATTTATATTATTGATCGGATACAGAAATTTATAACGATTATATATTGATTTGATTTCTATGAAGATTCCATATTTTATGGAAGATGATTATGGGTTTACCGTAAACTATGTTTTAAATGACATTAGTTCTTTAACCCATTTAAAGATAAGATTAATTTCTTAAATTTAAATAATCATTGAATAATGATTTTTGATATTTAAAACCAAATTGGGTTTTAATAAATCTTTAAAAGAAGGATTCAAGAATAAATTTGAATAATTTATCTTTGATAGAATGATGTGAATATTTTATTTAAAAGAATATTCTAATTTGGAATGTGGCGTTGGATGTGTTTTTATAGCCTTTGATTTTTAATTATAAAAATACGCGAGTTATGCGGAAAGACCGGGTTTAACCCATTCCGAATGATCACTACGACGATGAAGAGTCGAAGATAAGGACGGTGGTTGAAGACCGACGATCTTCACATCGAATGGATGTGTTGCTACTGATGCCTATGATGGGAGTAGCTACCTTGAAGGGGCTTCAGTGGTAGCCGTACAGACGTATTGTTGATTGTCCGGATATGCGAGGACCTCTCAGGTATCTCCGGTTTCGTTCAGACTCAGAACGGACTTCTAAATGGATGCGTGTCTGACATTGGATTTCATTCCATGTGAATTAAATTGATTTTTATTAATGTATATTTGATTGGTGGTGGAGAATTTATTCTCTGCTTAACACCCTGGTATATATTGATAGTGATTGACCGCATGGCGTGAATTGTCAATGTGGCACGCCAAGATGCAGTTGATCAAGGCTTTTGTTGAAAAGCAGGGCCTTGTGGGATGATCAAAGTATAGCCTATTACGGCATAGCTTTGTGTATAGCGTGACTTCGCGAGCCTCACACCTCGGTATGAGTCAAAAACGGGATATGGACCGTAGGGAGTGCACACGTTTCTTTCTAGCTAGAAGTGGTGTCAGTGCTCAAACTGGCTGACATTTTACTTATGTGGATGATAGATTGAGGCGCCTCGGGATTATAGGTCGTTAGTGGTCATATGGAGTTCCAAAGGGATCGAGAAGCGTGTGTTCAGGAATTGCCAATCCACTACCGTTAGGTGGGGACCGGCCCTACCGCATCCAAGGGTTGCCCATAGGCCTGATCCAGAGGCATTTGCTAGAGTGTCTCGAATCGGAGAGGAGCTTGCCCCTAACCTCGACTCATGATGGAAATCCAATTTCCAATACGACCTTGCAGTTTTGATTGTAGAACTAGTATGGCGACATAGTAGGATGGGGTACTATGCCGTCTATGATTGATACATTATGATTGAAATGTTTTTGAAATATATATATACCCATAGATATACACACTAATATTAAATCTGTTTTATCGTATCAAACATCTTTTGATCATTATAAGGTTAAACCCTATCCTCCGGTTTGCGTTGCATTGTGTGATGGGACTTGGGTCTTATAATGGTTTCATTTTTCTAAAAAGCATTGCGTTGTTTAACGATTTACATTATTTTATGCACTGGAAATCCAATGGAGTAAACCCGTTTCGCGTTAGCGGCGTGGTCCTGTGATTAGCCTTATTATTAGATAAGTTAAGTTAAGATCTCTCATACCAGTCCCATGACTGACCTGTAGTTTGTTTCACTAGCAAACTCCGGTGCCCATATTTTCCACATGGGCAGTCGAGTAGCTTTTTGCAGATATATTTACAGGATCCTGGTCTACAGCTGAAGCGATATTCGGAAAGCTCTGTATCCGCGTATTCCTTTCGGTTGTATATTTGTATTATTTTTCCGCTGCTATTTAAATGCAATTTATATCTCTGATATTATTGTATTTCTATTATGTAATAAGTATTCGTACTCTGTTATTCTTGTACTCTGATGTAATTGTTGTAACCAACAATAAAATATTTTTCAGTTTATGTTCTGATGTCTGCTGTTCTCAAAGCAATCTAGACTTTCCTTTACGGGGAAGTTTGGGTCGTCACAGTTTCAGTTTGTCAATCCTTTAATATTTAGTATACGAACTTTGTCAGTTTCAATTTTATCTTTATGATCATTGTTCAACACATAATTTTTTTCCTTTTCAACACTATATTATGCATGATTACATTTGTATGTTTGATTTATTGAATTAGTAAACTCACTCGTCTAAATTTTTTACTGGTCAACATGAAGTTCTTGCTTCTGGTCCTATTACCTTATAGTTCTTGTTTCTTTTAACTTCGTCATGGTAAACTATCGATTTTCCCCAAAATTCTTTAAACCTAAACTAAAATCCAAAAATCTCCAATAAAACTTCGTTCGTCCCCTAATTCCGCCAGCAACCACCGATCTTCGCCGAATCAAATTCCGAGTTCAGACTCTGGTTTGGTTAGTATGAGTTTGATTGTTTAAAATGCAAGATGCATGAATGTTTTTGCTAAATGTAAGTTCATATCATCTAATGGCACTACAAGCATTGCTACTTTTCCACTGCTCACGTTTCATTATGCCTTCCCTTCGCATTTCTAATTTACGATTTGCTTTCTCGACCTTTTGGTGTTACCCACCTCTGTTTTCTTCCTATTCCCCTTTGTTCATATTAGCTTAAAATCCACTCTCCCTTGTAGAAAGCCACTCGCAATCGAGTTCTGGCTATGGCGTGAGTTTACTCGACATGCTAGAATAGTTGGTTTGGGTTATTCTGGTTTTGGCGTTGGTCCTTGGAAGGAGTTAGTTTCTGGGTTTTAGTGGGAGGGTTTAGTGGTTTGTTGACCATTTTCTGGTGTTCTTTGGCTAGGTAGATAGCGGTCCTCGGATGGCATTGTGTGTTGGTGTTTTGTCTTGTGTCTTGGTTGAACTTAGTGTTTTTAATGGTTACAGTTTGCTTTAGAATTGTTTTCATTTGGTTTATTGTCTGCGGTCTGCACTTTGTTGTAGGCATGGGTTGTGATGTTATTCACTATGCTAGTTCATAACCTGACCATGTTTCCATTTAAGGATTGCAATGCAATAGACGTGTTCAACGTTTTGGGTTGTCCAATTTGGTCATATGCTTTGGTATGATGCAAGTATCTTTTTATGGTAATTGGCTTTCTCTAATGTTCCTGCTGTGATACGGAATATGGCTGATGCAAGTTTGAGTTGATTGCTTATTGTTGATGCTTAGTAATGGCCTCTTCATATAATGATAAGTTCGTGGATTTATTTTCACCCAGGGCGATGAATTTTATTTTGTAAAGGTCATGTCTTATAGACAACTGTCATGTTTAATTTAAGTTAAGTCTGCCTTCTGGTGTCTATTAAAAAAAGTGTGTTAGCATTAGAAAATTTTCCACTTAGAAGAGCAAGAAACTTGTTTCATTTTTACACTATGTTAAAGCTGAAATGTAACTCTATTACATTTTTACCTATTAGTCCATATTATTAAAAAGAATACATGTTTATAAGCAGACCGTTTTACCCTGTTTTGAACATTTTTTTTATGCCTTTGTTGGTGACTATAGTTTTTCATTGTTATTCATCTTTTGCCTCAAATTATTTGGGTAATGTTGTAGTACTATATTCAGATTCTATTATTTGATCACCCTTGATATCAAAATAGGTCAGACGTCTGAAATAAATTTCAGACATCTGAACCAGGCCTAGGAATTGCCCGAGAACATTTTCAGATGTCTGAAATAAATTTCAGACGTTTGAAATGGTCTCAGGGTGTTGGAAGAAATCAATTTCAGACGTCTAAAATCTATTTTCAGATGTCTGAACCAGGTCAGACATCTGAAAATAGGTTCAGACGTCTGAAATTTGTTGTTGTAGTACTTCTTAGCCGTCTATCCCACAACTTGTCATCTTCTTTGACTGTGTCCTTCTCCACTTTTCCGAGTATATTTTCAATTTGTAGTAGCCGGTTTTAGGGGTTCAATCATGTTTTAGGTTTTCAAATTTTTTTTCCATTCGATTGAGTTTGTAACTGATGCTCATTTGCGTGTTGAAGGCTTTGTTGATTTCAGTACCAATAGTAATCTGACCTTTGCGAGATCCAACGTAGGTAGAAGAAATGTCGATGAAGGACATTTATATTTTATTAATATTCAAAATCATGGCTACGAACCTAGGTAGTTTATTGAAAACATGGCTAATTAAAATGATTTTTTGGGATACAGATGAAGTGCTCAATTAGCCTAGGTAGTTTATTGAAAAAAAAATGTTTTTTTCTTACGAATTTAACTATGAACCTGTTTAATCATATAATTTGGTGCATTCATTTGCGCTCGATAGACAGTTACTCTCAATGTTGATTCCTAAAGTGCAAAGTATAGTTAAGAGATGGCCAGTAGTTACTGCTTACGCTCAGAACTGTTGAACTGTAGAAGTTTCAAAAATAATGAAATTAGCTGATCAAGATGTATCAGACTTTATGAATGATTGTTTCCTCATATGTTACAAATGTAAGTTCATTTAACAACTACTTGTTTCTCTTCAATAGTCCTTAACCTAATTTATTCCTTAATTTGGCCTCTGTGATGTTGCATTTTTCTGTATCACTGCTGAAAAGTAATTGTGTGTATATTGGATTAACTTGCATTTTATTTGATGAGATACAGATGAACCGAGAGAAACTTATTAAGATGGCTTGTGATGTTCGCACTTGTGGAAAGGGTACATTGCTCAGGTTTTAACATGTTTTAATTCTATAAACTAATAATACCAGTGCTTATTGCATAAAGTAAATTATCAGTGTAAATAATTGCCTAATGAATGTCTAAAAAAAATATGGTTAATTTTTATGTTGTATGTGTTGGTTTCAGAACTATTACCTAAAGCTATTTGATTTTGGAATGGCAAAGGAAATGGGCCAACCGGAGAAGACTCTCATGTAAATACTCGAGTTACGAATTTATGGGAAATTATATGTATATTGCTCTGGTATATGTTTCCATGGGTAGTATTTCTAAGTACTTAAGGTCAGTGGTACTTAAGATATAGATGTGGGCAATTTTTCTTTATTCAGTGGTACTTAAGTTCTCTTTATTCAGTTCTGAAGAAACCTCGGGCATTTTTTAACCAGGACATGGGAGAACTAGCAACACGCCATGGACTAATGGACATCAAGCTTAAAGGCAAGCACTGTAACTAGACTTTAGCAGCTCAAAATACCAATGGTCCTAACCACAGCCATCCAAGCAACCAGGTTGCAATAATTTAGCTTAAGGTCAGTGGGATTTCGTTTCTATATCGGTATGCTAAATGCATTTTTGTATTATTTACCGTTTGTTATTTATTTTGAGCATTTAGTTTTGTATGCACTACATTATCCAGTTATCCAAGTGCAAACCTTCTTATATCCGAGTGCAAACCTTCTTGTTGAGTGGAGACCACGGTTGATAGTTTAAGTTGTCCTAGGATAGAATTGACACTTGAAATACACACTTTATGATAATTACTATTGTTTATTTCCAGGGATTTTTTAACCGTTTTGTCGGAGACCTTGGAAGCATCGATCTTGAGTGGTTACGGGGTGTTTGTCTACAAAAGGCCAAGTAAGATATCAATACAATTCTATCTTATTTTCTGATATATTTAAACCCATTATATGATACATTTGCAGTACCTATAATTCCACTCATCATGCAGAAAACTATTTTCTTGGTATCTGTCTGCACCCATTATATTCTCTAAATCAAGTATAGAGCACAACCGTTAACATGTATGTTCCTTCCTCGATAATGTAATAAACTTATGAAAATTAACTAACTATCATAAAAATTAACTAATTATTACAAAAAATTAACTAAGTTTACTAATTTTATAAAAATTAAGAAGTTTAGTTTATAAAAAGTTAACCGAGTATATAAAAATATAAAATATTACCAAGTATTCTATAATAATAATAGCAACAACTAAAAATTAACTAAGTGTTATAAAAAGTAACTAAATATTATAAAAATTAACTAAGTTTACTAATTTTGTAAAAATTAAGAAGTTTAGTTTATAAAAGTTAACTAAGTATATAAAAATATAAAATATTACCAAGCATTCTATAATAATAATAGCAATAATTAAAAATTAACTAAGTATTATAAAAATTAATTAACTATTACAAAAAATTAACTAGGTTTACTAATTTTATAAAAATTAAGAAGCATAGTTTATAAATGTTAACTAAGTATATAAAAATATAAAATATTACCTAGTATTTTATAATAATGATGGCAATATTAAAAATTAACTAATTATAATAAAAATTAACTAACTAGAATAAAAATTAACTAAGTTTACTAATTGTATAAAAATTAAGAAGTTTAGTTTATAAAAGTTAACTAAGTTTATAAAACTATAAAGTATTACCAAGTATTTTATAATAATAATAACAATAATTAAAAATTAACTAAGTATCATAAAAATTAAATAACTATTATAAAAAATTAACTAAGTTTACTAATTGTATAAAAATTAAGAAGTTTACTTTATGAAATTTAACTAAGTATATAAAAATATAAAATATTACCAAGTATTTTATAATAGTAATAGCAATAATTAAAAATTAACTAAGTTTACTAATTATATAAAAATTAAGAAGTTTAGTTTATAAAAGTTAACTAAGTATATAAAAATATAAGTATTACCAAGTATTTTCTAATAATAATTGCAATAATTAAAAATTAACTAAGTATTATAAAAATCAATTAACTATTATTAAAAATTAACTAAGTTTACTAATTTTATAAAAACTAAGTGGTTTAGCTTATAAAAGTTAACTAGATTTATAAAAATATATAAAATATTACCAAGTATTTTATAATAATAGTAATAACTAAAAATTAACTAAGTATTATAAAAATTAATTAACTATTATAAAAAATTAACTAAGTTTACTAATTTTATAAAAATTAAGGAGTTTAGTTTATTAAAGTTAACTAAGTATATAAAAATATAAAATATTACCAAGTATGCTATAATTATAATAGCAATAATTAAAAATTAACTAAGTATTATAAAAATTAATTAAGTTTACTAATTTTATAAAAATTAAGAACTTTAGTTTATAAAAGTTAACTAAGTATGTAAAAATATATAATATTACCAAGTATTCTATAATAATAATAGTAATAATTAAAAATTAACTAAGTATTATAAAAAATGAACTAACTATTATAAAGAATTAACTAATTTACTAATTGTATAAAAATTAAGAAGGTTAGTTTATAAAAGTTAACTAGTATATAAAAATATAAAATACTTATTAAAGTTAACTAAGTATATAAAAATATAAAATACTACCAAGTATTTTATAATCATATTAGCAATAATTAAAAATTAACTAAGTATTATAAAAATTAACCAAGTTTACTAATTTTATAAAAATTATGAAGTTTAGTTTATAAAAGTTAACTAAGTATATAAAAATATAAAATATTACCAAGTATTCTATAATAATAATAACAATAATTATAAATTAACCAAGTATTCTTCAACTTGCTCCTTCTTGTATTCTTTTTTCTTGTTGTCAAGCATTGTTTTCTTGTTAATGTGTAAGCATGACCAAATGCATGCTAACATGAACACATGTGTATAGGTATTGGAGATGGGCATCGTTGTGCATTCGGCTAAAATCAGAATATCGTTAGGTACTTGTGACAACTGATTACAGAGAAAGCGGTAACTTTTAGATGTTCATTTTGTTGGTATTCGACACAAACTTGTTTTATGGATATTTTGTTATATTTATAAATATCATGACTTTGTTCGACGGATATTGTGTAAATTTAGTTTATGGTGTTAATTCATTTTTATGGAAATTATGTAAAGTTGGTTTATTGATGATGTCTTTGTGTATGAATATTGTGTTATATAATTAGTTGGTTGATACATATTTACATGTTGCTGATATGTATGTGCATGAAAATTTTGATACTACAATATGTAAATGCTGTGATAGATGTAAAAAAATGTTGTGATCGGTGGCAAAACGCGGTGATAGTAAAGAGCATGTAAACTTCCGGAAATGTTATGGTATGTGGCAAAACGTTGTAGTATGCCGATTTTCTACAGCGTTTTGGCATGTATTGTCGTATTTCCATTGTTTATAACAACTCACCGGTAGACAACGTTCATCAAAACGCTGTAGTATGTCAATTTTTTACAGCGTTTTGGAATGTATTGTGATATTTCCATGATCTATAATAACGTGTTGGTAGACATCGTTCATCAAAACGCTGTTAAAGGATATAATAGCGTTTTTTCAACGCTGTCAATGGACATATTTGTTGTAGTGGCCAGGTATGAAAAACTCAGGCATACGCTTAATAAAATGGGTTTTAATGCTACAAAATCAGACACCTCATTGTATATCAAAACAAAGAATAGTGTTGTGACTTACATCTTGGTCTATGTAGACGATATATTGGTTACTGGAAGCAGCAGTGATGAAATCAACAAAGTTATAAACTATCTTGATCAAACAATTGCCATCAAGGACCTAGGCAATCTAGATTACTTTTTGGGTATTCACATAACTAAGACATCTAAAGATCAAACATTTATGTCACAGGAGCATTATATTTTAGAGATTCTATCCAGGGCTAATATGGAACAACCTAAATCACTACCTACATCGATGACAAGTAATCTCAGATTATCAAAGCACAAAGGTGAACCAATCGACAATGTAAAGCAATGTAGAAGCATCGTACGTAGGTGTTTTACAATATGTTACGATTACAAGACCTGATATATGTTATAGTGTGAATAGAGTTTGTCAATACATGCAAAACCCTAATAGTGAGCATTGGAAGGCAGTAAAGTGCATTTTGCGTTATTTAAAGGGAACTATAGACTACGGATTAACAATCAGATCAAGTAAAAATTTAATCTTAAATGCTTACCGTGACGCAGATTGGGAAAATGACCCTGATGACCGCAAATCGATCTCTGGATACTGCGTTTACCTTGGTTGCAACCCAATTTCCTGGTGTACTAAGAAGCAGACCACTGTTTCTCGATCTAGCACAGAGGCGGAGTATAAATACATTGCAAGCACAACTGCGAAAATTATTTGGACCGAAAGCTTGCTCAAAAAATTAGGTTTTGATCTGCAGCAAACACCAGTCATTTGGTGCGACAATAAGAGCACGATTTCCCTCTCGATGAACCCGATTCAACATTCTCAGACTAAAAACATCGAAATCGACCGTCACTTTGTTCGTGAAAGGACAAACTGGTAAACTGGTGATAAACCATGTACCAACGTATTATCAGCATGCAAATGTGTTGACTAAAGCTTTATCTTGCAATAATTTTGAGAGACTCAGAGAAGTATTGAAAGTTGTAAAGGGGCTGACATGAGAGACTTGGAAGAAACCCTAGTTCAATTTGAGGTCGGGTAAAAAGAAAGTGATGTTATATGCATGGCATTCCAGATGGACACATAATTACATTAGAACATTGGGCTTAGCCCATTTATACAAATATCCCAGTTTGTATTATTATAGATAGATAAGCATCTTACCTGATTAATTCAATCATTTTACAATTTAAGACTTTCGAATTGTAAATTTTCTTTTCTTTGCAATAATAAAAACTTCCTCATTTCATTTCATTTTATTGAGACCAATCATATAGTATAACTGGTTGATAATAAAAATAAATAAATAAAGGTTTGACACATGTGAGAAGCAAATGAGTAGGCAAAGGAGGGACAAAAAGGTTTAGGTGGCCAGTTGCAGTCCCTCTCTCAGTCTGCAGTTATTACATATAAACGAATGGGCAAAGACAGTGGATGCCATCTCCTTCGTACCAAGCTGTGAATTGACAACGAGGGAGTTACTTAATGTATCTGATTTCTATAAAATGATGCTGCTAGGATTCAAACTCAGCCTGTCTGCATTGTACTAAAGCGCTCCCCTTAAATACGCACATACATGATACATATACATGCACAAACATACATACATACATACATACATATAGATATATACATATGTGTGCATATGTGTGAATGCATATGCATATGTGTATTTCACAAAATCCACAGTCGTCTCTTTCATAGCAAAAGCACTAAAACCTACCATTTCAACGTTCTTTACTGTTGCTTACTTGCTTTAGAAGATTGCAATTTAACATGCAAGCTTTACAACATCTGTTCAAGAGTGGGTAGCGACCAAAACTAGAGTAAGCCTTTAGCATTGAAAAATTAGCTAAAAGAAGACTCTTCTTTTGTTCGGATTTAAAACATTTACGGCCTTTCTTTCTATATTGATGCTTTGCCTACAGGCTTACACTATTCGAGGGCCTGGGCAGTTGGTAAGATAAGAATACTCAATTATGCATGGTATATCTCGATATAACGTTTCTCAAAATCTTTCATATCCATACAAAGAATAGATTGAAACGGGACTTCTCTATTATCAACCGTAATCCAAATAGCAATTATAACATGCATTTAAGCCAATTTTCATAAAAGTAATAAAATAACCTCAATAACATTGCAAGCACTGAGTACGTTAAAACCGAGACAGAAATCTGAGACATAAACTATAAATCTTGTTTTAAACACTCTATTAAAACAAAAAAGAAAAGAAAAAGAAAAAACACACATCTCATATTTATTGATAACCGAAAACTAACATCACAAGTACGCCACAAAAACCCTAGGAAGAAACCTCGCTGGCCTTGGTCTGCACATAATGCCCATAATCCTTGGCCTTGTCCTTCACAGCGCCAGCCGCCTGCGCCATCTTCATCCTCACCGCATCCACCTTATCGGACCCAACCGGGTGCTTCCCAGACACGTAGTTGTAGATCCACCCCAACGCGGAAAGAGACGCAACGCCCAACCCACCCGAAACCACGAAGCCACTCGTGGCCAGCGCGGCCACGATTGCGGCGGGTACGAGGAGCGGGCTGAAGATCACGAGGACCGGGGTTGCGAGCACGAGGGAGATGACCGTTGCCGTGAGGATGAGAGCGGCCGTGACCAGAAGGGTGGTGCCTATGCCGGCTGCGGTTAGGAATTTCACCGTGTTGCGGGTTCGGGTTGCTGGTGTCGGATCCATGGGTAGGTAGATAGGTGAGGGATTTGCGTTTGTTTTGAGATTATTTTATAGAGAGCTTGGATCAGGATGCTTACAGTTGAATCGGGTACGTGGCAGGGTTTGCGATTGCATGCACGACGCATGAACTAATTCCAGAGGCGGTTTGTTGGATTTTTCGTTCTAATAGTTACACGGGTTTCATGAAATGTCCGTTTTCTCTTTGTTACAGGGAAAAAAACAATAAACTTGACGTGGACGCTGCTTGGATATGTGGCAAATGGATTAACACTTGGCAACATCTACAGATAATTACGTAACGGGAAAATCAAAATCCAGTAGCATAGCCAACAAGTCGAAATCTTCTTCTTTCATTTTATATTTTAATATGCACATTTCATAGTTTTTGCAGTCATTTACTATCAGTTAGCTCCTAACATTTTACATATATAAATTAGTTTAAAAATACCAAAAATTTAAGTAACTAATATTTCTTGAAATACTAAAAATGACAAATTAGTTTGTTGGCTCCAAATTTGCCAACGCTTCTATTTTTCTATTATCATCTAAATCTATCTCGGTTCTTTTTCAATATTTCACATTTAGTGCCATATTTTACAATTAATTACATAATATTAAAATTGTTTAAATAACTTTAGCAAACTATAGTTCATTGGTTTGCCTAATAAACCAAATCAAGATTAACCATATTCATGGTAATAAAAATGAAAAATTTCAAATATATACGCACATCGTGGCATAACATATGCACATAAATAACTACCACAAGTTCAAAGTTAAACTTATTTGCATCAGTATATTTGTCATGTATTCAATTGTAATATTAATGTCGCATACCTACATTTTAAAATTTATTTAGTTATTTACGGAGCACTGCATAATATTACTACACATTGTACATTTAAGTCAATATGTTTAAATTAATTAAATGATTTTGAATTTAACAAATGAAATCAGTCAATAAATCATTGTTAGTTCATTTAATTAGCGCTAAGTGTGATATTTTAAAATGTACACTATGTTCATATCAACAAAAATGGCAAAATCGGTTTTTTCTTCCAAATATAAATTTTAATAAGTCACACGGTTTAAATAATATATGTAAACAATAATAAAGAACTTAATATTACACTTATCTCAATAAATTTATGCTAAATCGAGGAAAACAATTTTTGCTTTAAATATTTGCATTCTAAACATTTCTACAATTATTTGTTAAACCGACTCAATTCTTTCGTGATATTTTATATTTCAATCCATATGTATAAACTACTCATGAATCTTAAATTTTAATTATTTAAATAATCTTAGATAGTATATAATTAGTCCATTTTTCTAATAGCTCCTAAAAATATATGTTAATTTTGTTATGAAAACTGCGCCTTTGCAGAAGCGACCAGGATCTTCTTCACCCAATTACTTAAAGATGATTTCTATGGAAATAAACACAGATATAGAAACACACGCACAAACACAAGATATTCCACCCAACCACTCTCTTTATTGATTCACAAAAAACAAATTTTGTTTACACTCACTGGTTTAACAACCAACAATAAACAAATTACAAGAATCAATAACCTTTTTGAGAAATGGAAAGAATATCTAGATGACTGACACTTTGTTGGAGAAGAAGAATAATTAAGAACGATGGCAAACCCTTGGATTAATTAATTCGGTCTCAATCTCATGCTTTTAATCCAACCCTAGATGCTGGTTTTATAGGATAATAGAAGGCCTAGGCAAATACCCAATTTGCCCCTTTATGTAACAACCCGTATTTTCAATAACCTGTTATAACGTAAATCGAGGCAGAATTTAATTCTAAAATCTGAATCAAGGGAAACGGGCTATGCCATTGCGTTCGCCTCGGAAAAATACGCAAAATAGAGTCCGAGTTTTCGAAAATCGGAGTCCGTATGATCCGATTAAGGCCCAACGAAGTTTTCAGAAAATTTCTAAATAAAAACAGATTTCAAATTCAAGTTTGAAATTGGAAATTTGGGCCAGTTTGGGCCAGGCGGGAAAAATCCCGCCAGAACACCCAAGTCGACAGCCCTGTCGACTTGGGAGTCGACTTGGTTGGACCCAAGTCGACAGCCCTGTCGACTTGGCTGTCGACTTGGTCCAGCCGGGCTGTTTAGCCTGGTGCACCATTTTGAGATTGTGTTGAGCTTGGGGGCCAGATTCGGTTTTAAGGGCTGAGATTGGAACTAGGGTTTAATCCTATGGCCTAAAACACTTGCCTAATCTATAAATAAGACCCTAACCTACCCTAAATCATCATTAATCTATCCTACAACTAAACTATGGCAAAATCAATCCTCTCATGTCCTCCACTCTCTTCATAAAATTCCTAAATAAATTTCTAAGTGATTTTCCATGCATACAAGTGTTTTTAAACTTGTATGAGCATCATTAGCTTGCATTCAAGTCAAGTTTCTATATTTGCATCTTAAAGGAAGAGTTTTGATCATTTTGGCTCAAGGGTTTTGCTTGCATTTTGGGTTTTATTGATTGCATAAGAGCTTTCTTATATTTGCTATATTCAATTGAGTCCTCATAAGCATTGTAAGCCCTATTCTACTTTCATACTTAAACTCTAAAGTTAAATGTTGTGATATGCAGGTTTATCATGTTGTGATATGCAAGTTTGCCATATGATATGCAAGTTATGTTATGCAAGTTTGGGTTGATCATTTGGCTCATGTTATCATGTTATGCAAGCTTATCTTGGGATTATGAACATAAAGCTTCAAGCTTTATGCTAAAGGTTGCATTTTGGCAACATGTAAGTTATCATATCCCTTATGATAACTTGCATGTGAGGCTAAATGCGAACTTATGGCCATTTTTACATGTCATTTATCACCATGTATTACCAATATGCTAAGTTTGGTTTTATGCATGCTTTTGAGGCCTAAAAATGCAATATGCAAGTGTATGAACATATGAACATTTCATATGCCACCATGTTAAACTTGTGGCTTCAATACCTTTATGTCATGATTTTGCCAAGTTCCCTCTTTCTATCCTTTATGCGCTATTGCGATAAGTAAGCGATGGGATTGCGTTTGGGGTTGGGTAGAAGTAAAAGACATAAAAACATAAGCTTGGGAATTTACCTATTAAGTTAGGTCTACCCATTGGGAATTTACCTATTAAGTTAGGTCTACCCAATTGCTTGAAAATTTGTAACATGTTTTGGAAACATGATGGACATGACACTTAGAAAAGATAAGTGTGACCAACTCGAGGTTGGGTTGAGTTTGTAGCGTAAACCTACCCGGAACCGACCGGCCTAACTAGTTGCTACAAACAATAGGACCCAATGTGAGAAGTTGGCCATGTTGTACCTTGGACCCGAGGTTAGACCAAGTTGTGGTGTAAAGCTACCCGGACCCGCCCGGCTTAACTAGTAACCACAACAAAGTCTAATGTGAGAGGTTAAGGCGCATTAAATTAATTAATGCCTCATGATTAGGGTTAAGTCATGGTCCACTTAGTACTTAACCAATTTGGGCTCGGTAGATTAATCGGGGTTAAGTCGTGAACTCATCGTTACACTTAACCAAGTTAATCCATGATTAGCAAGAGGGTTAAACCGTACTTAACCCACTAGAAAATCCTAGCAATGGGGGCCCACTCCGCAGTTATCCCCAAAAATTGGTATCATTAAGGCCCTAGGGACTAGGCTAGGGAGGGGGCACGATTACTGGGCTGGAGGTAAGCGACCCAATAAACGACGGCCGTGTGGTACGCCGATGTAGTTCCGGACGGACTATGGTCGTGCACGTAGTCCGTATTTGGAGAAGTCACCCATGGGTACCAGTAGATCGAGACTGTGCACTCATGTTTATGGTGTCCAGGGGTTGGCACCCTAGGGCTTGATACACCCGAAGGGTGGACCCGGCACAGTTCGACTACAATTATGTTTGGGCCGTATTGACACCAACACGTGACGAGTTAGGCTTAGGGAGCCGATCGACTAGACCGTTTGGTTGGACCTCGTATTAGGGTCATTTCATGTTATTGGGCCAAAGCTTGGGCCAAGGGATCAATTCTTGTTTATTCCAGTCATGTTAATTTGCTAGTACACCTGTGGTGCAAAACCTTAATCCTGATTATGCGATGACACCTTTATCTACCTTGTTAGTTAATCACCATGCTAGTATGTTGTTATCCTTATGTTCATCCCTGCTGCTCATACCAGTAACTTTATCAGTTTACATTGATTGTAGTAGGGCTTACTCAGTCTTTTTGACTGACCTGTTTTCTTTCGCCTCTTTTCTTCCATTCCCCCCCCCCCAGGTTCTCAGGGAGGGAATATTGGAGCTTAGCTGGATTTCGGATTGCTTGCTTGTGGGATTTAGCTCATGTACAGTCTTGACATGAAGCTAGCTATGGTTATCACTTATTTTGGGGATAGTACTTATGTATTTCAGTTTTTCAGAAATGTTGTTTTTATCTAGACTTGTGTATTTGGAAAGTTAACATTATGTTGTACCAGACTTGTTTTGAAATGGTTTGAAATCTTCCGCTGTTTTATCTATGTTATTTACTCTGTTTACATATATACATATGTTCTTGTTCTGCCTTGATATATCATTATGCATGTTTACCTGATTCAAACGCCCCTCCAAAGTCAGAGTGCTTGCAAGAGTCACCCTGGCGGAGGTGGGGTGTTACATTTGGTATCAGAGCGAGGTTTACGAGAAGGAACAAAAAGGTTTTTAAAACTTTTGGAAAACTATTTTCAAAACAAAGTATAAAGTATTTTCCAAAGAAAGTCTAGTTTATTTTAAAGGCTATTCCCCAAAAAGCCATTAGCAAAATTCCTTCGTTTTTCTCCATTCTGAATCTGTCTTTTTCTTCGTTTTCAGTATGGCCGATAACTTTGCTCTTCCGGAGGGAGTACACGTACCTGTGTGGTATAGGAGACTTTTGGAGGCTAGGGCGACCGAAGCCGGCCCCGCGGACGTTCCTCCTCCTCCTCCAGTAGTTAATGCTCCTCCTCCTCCAGTAGTTAATGTTCCTCCTCCTCCTGTCGCTGAGGTTCCTCTTCCTCCTCCCCCTCAGCATCCTCAAGCTGACTACGCAAAGACTTGCAAAGATTTCAAAGCAATGGGTGGCAAGAACTTTCAAGGCACTGAGACTTTTGTAGAGGCCAGAAATTGGTTGAAAGAGACCAAGGATTTATTTGCTATCTTTGGGTTAGACGATCAGAGGAAGATCTTGTTGGCGGTTTGGCTTATGAAGGATGAAGCCGCTTATTGGTGGGAAGTCACCAGTGGTACTAGGCCTGTTGAGACTTGGGCCGATCTCAGGGCAAGATTCGTGCTTAAGTTTCTATCTTCTGCTGAGGAGAATCTGCAAATGGAGAGGTTCATAACTTTGAAACAAGGAGATATGTCTGTCAAAGAATATGTGAACAAGTTCAATCAGTTAGCTCGTTTTGGCTTGGATATGGTGAATACTCCTCAGAAGAAGGCTCTTCATTTTGCTAGAGGATTGAGTGAGCCGTTGCAGGGACTGGCTATGTCACATATTCCCCATGGGGCCACATTTGAGAGTCTGGTTGATATGGCGTTACTTCAGGGAGATGTCAAGAAAGAGACCAAGATGAATGATACTCAAGCCAAGAAGACTAATTCCCAGGGAAAAGGAAATCAGGGTAATCCAAGTGGTCAAAGCAGTCAAGGCAATCAGAACAAGAACAAGAGTCAAGGCAACAAGGGGAACAACAACAAGGGCAAGAACAACAAGGAGAAGTGCCATTATTGCGGTTCAGTTGGGCATCTTATTAAGGATTGTAAGAAGAGGAAAAGGAAGAATGGTGAATGCTTTTTCTGCGGTAAGACTGGACATTTCAGTAGGGATTGCCCGAAGAAGCAAGGGCAAGGCCAGGGTCAGACTCAGCGTGCTGGACCTTCAGGAGGGCAAGTTCATGCTCTCAATGTCGCTCCAGTTCCCGATCGAGGTAGTATTTCTGTTGAGAGCCTTGTATATATTTTTGATTTTCCAGTTCGTACCTTGTTTGATTCTGGTGCATCGCATAGCTTTATCTCATCTGATCTTGTTGATAGTTTGCACCTTAGTACTAGCTTGGTAGATGATCCCGTCTGTGTCTCAAATCCTATTGGGGGTTCCGCCCATCTGTCTATGATATGTGGGGATTTGAGGATCTCTATACTGAGTGTAGAGTTCTTGTGTAGTGCTTATGTTCTTGGTTTCAGGGGATATGGATTGATATTGGGCATGGATTGGCTGTCCAGATATGGAGCCATTCTTGATTGTGAGCATAGGGTTGTGAGGCTCATGACTCGCCTCGGAAACACCCTAGAGATTTCTTGTGATCCGAGAGGTCCCGTCATGTTGTGCTATCTGGAATCACTCGCTCGTCAATGGAAATTCTTCAGTCTGTGAGAGTGGTTCGAGAGTATCCGGATGTTTTCGATGAAGTTAGGGGGTTGCCCCCTAAGCGAGAGATTGATTTCCGCATTTATCTGGTGGATAATGCAAAGCCGGTTTCTTTGCCCGTTCGGCACATGGCTCCGCGTGAAAGGCGGAAGCTAAGTAAGCAAGTGAAAGAGTTGCTTGAGAAGAACTTCATTGGACGAAGTATATCTGAATGGGGAGCGCCTGTGGTATTTGCTACCAAGGCAGATGGTTCTCTCCAACTTTGTGTTGACTATCGAGAGTTGAATAAGCTGACTAAGAAGAACAGACACCCGTTACCGAGGATTGATGATCTCTTTGACCAGCTTGTCGGTGCTTCTGTTTTCTCTCAGCTTGATCTTGCTACTGGATTTCATCAGCTCAGGGTAGCTGAAGATAGTATAGACAAGACTGCGTTCAGAACTCCAGATGGATTCTTCGAATGGCTTGTCATGCCGTTCGGCTTGACTAATGCACCCGCATATTTCGTGGACTTGATGAGTAGGGTGTTCAGGGAGTTCTTGAACAAGTTTGTCGTGGTCTTCGTAGATGATATTCTAATCTTCTCTAAGGATGAGGAAGAGCACGCAAGGCATGTCGTGGAGGTGATGGATACGCTTAGAGCGCATCAGTTGAAGGCCAAGTTCTCCAAGTGTCACTTTTGGAGAAGGGAAGTTAGATTCCTTGGGCATATAGTATCTAAGCAAGGCTTAGCGGTGGATCCCGCTAAGGTAGTTGCAGTTCAGGATTGGAAGACTCCAAGGAATGCAACCGAAGTGAGAAGTTTTCTAGGTCTTGCGGGTTTTTACCGGAAGTTCATCAAGGACTTCGCGAAGATTTCCGCTCCTCTCACTAAATTGACGAAGAAGAATTTAGTCTTTGCTTGGAGCATAGAATGTGAGCTTGCTTTTCAGAAGCTCAAGAGAGCTCTCACATCAGCACCTGTTCTAGCTTTGCCCGATGGAGGTAAGCTATTTACAGTATACACTGATGCATGTGGCACGAGGTTAGGAGCTGTTCTTATGCAAGAAGGAAGGGTGATATGCTTTGGCGGTAGACAACTCAAAGTGCATGAGAAGAATTATCCCACTCATGACTTAGAGTTGGCAGCAATAGTATATGCACTCAAAGCTTGGCGCCATTATCTTCTGGGAGAAAGATTTGAGCTTTATACCGATCACAAGTCATTGAAGTATCTCTTTTCTCAGAAGGACCTGAATCTGAGGCAACAAAGATGGATGGAATTCTTGGCGTCCTACGATTTTGAGATAGCTTATACCCCTGGCAAGGGGAATGTGGTAGCAGATGCATTGAGTAGAAGAAGGTTGACCCTAAGTCCTCTATTCGTTGAGATGAAGAATTTAGAGTATGTGGCAACCTTTGATTTCTCTTTGGCGATTGAGTCGATGACCGGTTCTTTAGCATCTCTGGAACTCAGACCTACCCTTCTTGATCAAGTTGGGGCTTCGCAGAGAGAAGACCCTCAGATAGTTGAGATTATGGATAAGCTGATTCGAGGAGAGGCGTCTAGTCATCTCGCTCGATATTCTATTGATGACAAGGGTTGGCTGAGGAGAGACGGAAGGTTATGTGTTCCAATGGTAGAAGATTTAGTAAGAAAAGTTCTTGAGGAAGCGCATCGCTCTAAGTTGACTATACATCCGGGCGGAGATAAGATGTATAAAGATATGAAGCGCATTTTCTTTTGGCCTGGGATGAAGAAGGATGTGGCAGAGTTTGTCTCTAAATGTATCATTTTCCAGCAAGTTAAGGCCGAGTCAAAGAAGACCGGTGGGCTATTGCATCCTCTAGACGTTCCACTTTGGAAGTGGGAGAGTATTTCCATGGATTTTATCGATGGGCTACCAAGGTCAAGGAAAGGGAATACGAGCATTTGGGTTATTGTGGACAGACTTACGAAGAGTGCTCATTTCATTCCGGTGAAGAGCAAGAGGACCGCATCTTGGCTAGCGTCTGTATATCTTCGTGAGATTGTGAGACTTCATGGAGTCCCTTCTAGTATAGTCAGTGACCGTGACCCAATTTTTACAAGTCAATTCTGGAATAGCTTGCAAGAAGCTATGGGCACGAGGTTGAATCTAAGTACGGCTTATCACCCACAGACGGACGGTCAAACCGAAAGGGTGAATAGGGTGCTCGAGGATCTGTTGAGGCTTTGTATTCTGGATTTTGGTGGTACTTGGGAAGACTATCTTCCTCTTGTTGAGTTTGCATATAATAACAGTTATCAGTCAAGCATAGGGATGGCACCATTCGAAGCTTTATATGGGAGGCCGTGCAAGTCGCCTACATGTTGGTGGGAGACTACAGATGAGCTTATACTTGGGCCTGATATGATCAGAGATACATCCGAGAAGATTGAGTTGATTCGGAGACGGATGAAAGCGGCCCAAGACCGACAGAAATCCTATGCTGATAAGCGAAGAACTGATTTGGAGTTTGATGTTGGGGATATGGTTTTCGTGAAGGTGTCTCCTTTGCGGAATGTGGTCCGATTTGGAGCCGTTGGGAAGTTAGCACCAAGGTTTGTTGGACCATTCCCCATTATAGAGAGGATCGGGCAGATGGCTTATAGAGTGGAGTTGCCCGAGAAGCTTGCCGGAGTACACGATGTTTTTCATGTCTCGCATCTCCGGAAGTGTTTACATGAATCAGCAGAGGTTGTTGAGCCAAGTGTTCTGAAAGATGTGGAAGTGGAGAAAGAGGCTACCTTGAGGAGAGCTCCGATTCGTATCTTGGGGACGGAGACCAAGAAGCTAAGGAATCGAGAGGTCAAGTTGGTGAAGGTTCAATGGGGTGAAGCCGAAGAAGACGCAACTTGGGAAACCGAGGAGAAGATGCGTGGGCTTTATCCATTCCTTTTTGAGGGTACACTCTCAATCTCTTTTCTTTGTTAGCATATCTTTCTCTTTGCTATCCATGTTTATCTAGTTTATCGTGTTAATCTTGTCATGAGAACCTTAGGTAGAAACCCTTTGGATGAAACATGTGTTTGAAACATGTTATGCTTGATGGTTGCAAGTGGTTGCAAGTGATTGCAAGTGGTTACTCGTGGATGCATTATACACGATTAGGCACTAGATCGGCTCACACACTCCTCATATTGCATATGCATGAGTGTTTATGCTTATTCATGGATGAAAATTTTTGTGTTATCACATGGATGTTGCATATGGATGTATGTTATGTGCACACATATAGATGTTATACATTAGGTTAGGAATTGCATACATATGGATTCATTTCACTAACATAATTTGCATTGATGATATTTGCATTAGATAAGTACATATACACACACCTTTGCATATGTTCATACAACATTTAGAGTCTTGTAAGGACAATGATTGCTCGTGGATGATGGTTTTGAGTAGATGGATGTTGGATGGTAGGATACGTTCTTTCTAACTCGAAGATTTCGGGGACGAAATCCTTTAAGGAGGGGAGAATGTAACAACCCGTATTTTCAATAACCTGTTATAACGTAAAACGAGGCAGAATTTAATTCTAAAATCTGAATCAAGGGAAATGGGCTATGCCATTGCGTTCGTCTCGGAAAAATACGCAAAATAGAGTCCGAGTTTTCGAAAATCGGAGTCCGTATGACCCGATTAAGGCCCAACGAAGTTTTCAGAAAATTTCTAAATAAAAACAGATTTCAAATTCAAGTTTGAAATTGGAAATTTGGGCCAGTTTGGGCCAGGCGGGAAAAATCCCGCCAGAACACCCAAGTCGACAGCCCTGTCGACTTGGGAGTCGACTTGGTTGGACCCAAGTCGTCAGCCCTGTCGACTTGGCTGTCGACTTGGTCCAGCCGGGCTGTTTAGCCTGGTGCACCATTTTGAGATTGTGTTGAGCTTGGGGGCCAGATTCGGTTTTAAGGGCTGAGATTGGAACTAGGGTTTAATCATATGGCCTAAAACACTTGCCTAATCTATAAATAAGACCCTAACCTACCCTAAATCATCATTAATCTGTCCTACAACTAAACTATGGCAAAATCAATCCTCTCATGGCCTCCACTCTCTTCATAAAATTCCTAAATAAATTTCTAATTGATTTTCCATGCATACAAGTGTTTTTAAACTTGTATGAGCATCATTAGCTTGCATTCCAGTCAAGTTTCTATATTTGCATCTTAAAGGAAGAGTTTTGATCATTTTGGCTCAAGGGTTTTGCTTGCATTTTGGGTTTTATTGATTGCTTAAGGGCTTTCTTATATTTGCTATATTCAATTGAGTCCTCATAAGCATTGTAAGCCCTATTCTACTTTCATACTTAAACTCTAAAGTTAAATGTTGTGATATGCAAGTTTATCATGTTGTGATATGCAAGTTTGCCATATGATATGCAAGTTATGTTATGCAAGTTTGGGTTGATCATTTGGCTCATGTTATCATGTTATGCAAGCTTATCTTGGGCTTATGAACATAAAGCTTCAAGCTTTATGCTAAAGGTTGCATTTTGGCAACATGTAAGTTATCATATCCCTTATGATAACTTGCATGTGAGGCTAAATGCGAACTTATGGCCATTTTTACATGTCATTTATCACCATGTATTACCAATATGCTAAGTTTGGTTTTATGCATGCTTTTGAGGCCTAAAAATGCAATATGCAAGTGTATGAACATATGAACATTTCATATGCCACCATGTTAAACTTGTGGCTTCAATACCTTTATGTCATGATTTTGCCAAGTTCCCTCTTTCTATCCTTTATGCGCTATTGCGATAAGTAAGCGATGGGATTGCGTTTGGGGTTGGGTAGAAGTAAAAGACATAAAAACATAAGCTTGGGAATTTACCTATTAAGTTAGGTCTACCCATTGGGAATTTACCTATTAAGTTAGGTCTACCCAATTGCTTGAAAATTTGTAACATGTTTTGGAAACATGATGGACATGACACTTAGAAAAGATAAGTGTGACCAACTCGAGGTTGGGTTGAGTTTGTAGCGTAAACCTACCCGGAACCGACCGGCCTAACTAGTTGCTACAAACAATAGGACCCAATGTGAGAAGTTGGCCATGTTGTACCTTGGACCCGAGGTTAGACCAAGTTGTGGTGTAAAGCTACCCGGACCCGCCCGGCTTAACTAGTAACCACAACAAAGTCTAATGTGAGAGGTTAAGGTGCATTAAATTAATTAATGCCTCATGATTAGGGTTAAGTCATGGTCCACTTAGTACTTAACCAATTTGGGCTCGGTAGATTAATCGGGGTTAAGTCGTGAACTCATCGTTACACTTAACCAAGTTAATCCATGATTAGCAAGAGGGTTAAACCGTACTTAACCCACTAGAAAATCCTAGCAATGGGGGCCCACTCCGCAGTTATCCCCAAAAATTGGTATCATTAAGGCCCTAGGGACTAGGCTAGGGAGGGGGCACGATTACTGGGCTGGAGGTAAGCGACCCAATAAACGACGGCCGTGTGGTACGCCGATGTAGTTCCGGACGGACTATGGTCGTGCACGTAGTCCGTATTTGGAGAAGTCACCCATGGGTACCAGTAGATCGAGACTGTGCACTCATGTTTATGGTGTCCAGGGGTTGGCACCCTAGGGCTTGATACACCCGAAGGGTGGACCCAGCACAGTTCGACAACAATTATGTTTGGGCCGTATTGACACCAACACGTGACGAGTTAGGCTTAGGGAGCTGATCGACTAGACCGTTTGGTTGGACCTCGTATTAGGGTCATTTCATGTTATTGGGCCAAAGCTTAGGCCAAGGGATCAATTCTTGTTTATTCCAGTCATGTTAATTTGCTAGTACACCTATGGTGCAAAACCTTAATCCTGAGTATGCGATGACACCTTTATCTACCTTGTTAGTTAATTTACATGCTAGTATGTTGTTATCCTTATGTTCATCCCTGCTGCTCATACCAGTAACTTTATCAGTTTACATTGATTGTAGTAGGGCTTACTCAGTCTTTTTGACTGACCTGTTTTCTTTCGCCTCTTTTCTTCCGTTTCCCCCCCCCCCCAGGTTCTCAGGGAGGGAATATTGGAGCTTAGCTGGATTTCGGATTGCTTGCTTGTGGGATTTAGCTCATGTACGGTCTTGACATGAAGCTAGCTATGGTTATCACTTATTTTGGGGATAGTACTTATGTATTTCAGTTTTTCAGAAATGTTGTTTTTATCTAGACTTGTGTATTTGGAAAGTTAACATTATGTTGTACCAGACTTGTTTTGAAATGGTTTGAAATCTTCCGCTGTTTTATCTATGTTATTTACTCTGTTTACATATATACATATGTTCTTGTTCTGCCTTGATATATCATTATGCATGTTTACCTGATTCAAACGCCCCTCCAAAGTCAGAGTGCTTGCAAGAGTCACCCTGGCGGAGGTGGGGTGTTACACTTTATTACTTGCAGAATAAGTCACAGAAAGACCAAGTCAAAACAACAGAAAACCCGCTCGAACGTCTGACCAATATATGTCAGACGTCTGTCCATGCTCTCAGGTTCCAAACACTAACAAGTCAGACGTCTGACCCAGATTGGCCAGACGTCTGTCCACACACTCGGGTTTCAAAACCCTGTAGGCACGGATATCTGACCAAGATCCATGATACGTCTGTGCTAAAACATAGCACAAAACTGCTCCTCCTTACCTTCTTTCTGCCGCTGCTCCATCTCCACTATCGCCAAGCACATCCACGCCTCGTCTCCAACAACATATGTGATTCATGTCACAAATCAGAACAAATTTTACAATGTATCTCCATATTAAAAAAAGGGCAGTTTTCATGTAACTATAAAGATGTATAAATTACATAACATGAGCTATGTATATGACAATAATGACGAAGTTAACTTGTTAACTAGTTATGACTCGTTCATATAAAGAATTTACCATATATTATATCATAAAATTCTTCTTGGACATCAATAACTTCACAACAAATTTATAAAATTTTTACAAATTTCTTTTATTTCTTCATGTTATGCTATACATTCATAATTTTATATTCAACTTATTTCAACAAATTCTATTAGATAATATTGTTAATTTATCGATTAAATTACTGACATACATCATTTTTAATATGTATATCTATTTTAACAAGAATGACTGAAAAAATTCTCAAAGCTATAGAATATAAATTACACACAAATAATAATAATAATTTTAATTAATAGTTTATGTATTCCACATCAAAATTTATCATATATTGCACAATAAAGTTCTTATTTTAACATTAAGAAAATAAATGGTTTTTTTAATTATATTCGTATGCAACGCACGGGTTACACACTAGTTTTATTTATAAAGCATGTTATCACCACGATGCTCTGAACATTATATCTGCTTATTTTTAGTATACCTCTTGTCGATTTTTCTTTTATTTATTTTAACCTGAAGTCCAACATATATAATTCTTTTACTTTATGAAACCAAAAAATCTTACGATACCTATTCTTTCGTTCTACCAATTCTTTTGCTAGATATTTAATCCTCCACGACAGCTATATAATCTAGCTTTTACTGATACAATTTGATATTACTTACTCTTTTTCATCTTTTATTTTTCAAAAACAAGATAAAGTAATGAAGTCTTCTCTCTCCATAATGCCATGGACAATAAACTTTGCTATCATAATATTGTACTATTTCCTTATTTATGATTTTCTGTAGGCTTTTCATAAAAAAGTTTTTGTTCAGGTGATTAATCTTGTTTTCCTTACATCTGCACAATCAATTGGAAGTGTTGTCTTGTGTACAAGTAACAAAGATAAATATACTAAATGCCAAGAGATATTATTGTAACATTCATGATATGTAGTGTCTATATTACATTGTATGAAGATCTAAATGAATAATAACGTCTTGTCTCTCTTTGCTTCTGTTCTTAGTATATTTTATAACTAAATACTCAATAAGTTCTAGTTTTAATACATAAAATTACAAATACACCATTTTTTGATTACCGTGTAGAACTCTCGAGTTATGTGTTACTTTTATAGTCTATGTTTCTTTCTTATTTACATCGTACAACTACCATCTCTTTCAATGCTACTTGAACCCTTCACTTTAATTCCTCAATTCTCTTATTGGAAATTGGTAAAGGAATCATCCTCATACTCTTCATCTTTATTCCTCTAGCTCAATTTCTACCTTTTCCACCCATCCTCCTACCATTAAAAAAGGTTATAAGTATGTTGTTGTTTCTATTAAAGATTCAAACGATTTCATCAAATGGCGTATGAGATTCAATATCTTAATTGAATTTCAAAAACATAGTATGATATTATTTATAACAAAATTGAAAGTTTAATTTTTATTATTACTTCATATGAAACAAAAAAATTGTTGGAGTTGGCAGTATGTTTGTTGAGATAATTAGTGGTGGGCATTAGAGGACGATGCCTTATTTCTAGAAAGGTTAGTCTAAGTTTTCTTAACTGAAATTATAACGATAAGATGGAAAGATGAGAAACACTTGTATATATTTGAAACGACTATATCTTACACTATTTCACCCAACCTTAATATATTTTAATTTTGAACCAATAAAATAAATTCATATAGCCGACGCTTCTCATATTAATACCGATTTAGATGATTTTGAAATTGAGTTTAGATAAACACTTATTGAGCTAATTAATATTGTGAACAATACAAAAAAATTGATTTTTTATTGCAAAAATCAGTGGCGTTTATTCGCAAATGCATGAAAAAATATTTTCACTCACAATGTAAACGCAGCAAAAAATATTTTACTTTCCCACTTAGGAAAAATTAGTGCGTGAGTAGTCAAAATAAATGTAACCCTCTATTTTCTACTCCCTCCCTCATACTTGCAAATTTTTAACTTTCGTTCCTCCCCCCAAATCGTGAAACCCTAACCACCTTCCTCGTCACAATTTTTTAACTCTTGCTCCTTTCAATTTTGGCATCTACCTAATAATCAACTTTGATGCACTCCAGATTTTGGAAGGGGAAAATTGTCTAGCTGTCCTACTGCGATGGCGAAAATTTCGCTGGGTTTTACACATGAATTGGGGTGAGATTTCCTAAATCTAGTATTAAATTTAAGTTGGCAATTTTTCTTATAGCCCACAAAATTTCACTGTCTCTACTTTGGGTGAGTGTTATTTCGGTATGCAAAACGTCCTCATCTTTCACCGCCTATGATTTTCCACTGTTACTTTAGTTTATGGATCTCGTGGTTTCGATCAACGAATATATGTATGGATGTGAATCCAATTGCGTTTTTGCTGTGGATTCAAATTCCTCTTATTTTGGGTTTGCGTTAGCTATTTGTTTCCTAGAATCATACTTCCGAACCTTGCCCCATTTTAGGTGCCAACAAGTTTGAAATTATATTTACAATTTACTTTTAAATAAAAAAATTTGTTGAAGGATATGTTTTGTTTGCTATCAAAGATGATTAAACTTGATTTTACCATTGTATCCGTGGATTATTGCATCTATGTTTTTTCATTATTTGCTAGATGTATTATCATACAAGTATTGTTTTTTGGCATTGAATTTCTGGCATTCTCAGTGAAATCTTACTTTGATTTAAACCTTTAATCAAAAAACTATCTACGCTTTAGAAAGAAGTCTGATTTAAAAAAATGTACAAAAATAGAGCTGGGTTCGGGAAATGACCGGAAATGACGGGAAATGAAGCAACATGCCAATGTATAAAACCCTATTACATACTCATATTAATAATATCAAGCATTAAGTGCATATCTTTTGTGTATGGATAGTGACAAAGATTTATGTCAAATTTTCGTTTGCAAAACATCTAGCTTTATTTTATATTCTGCAATTATGTTGCTAAACACTTCAATATTCGTTTCTTCTTCTCCAGTTGGCACCTTAGATATTCTGGGTCATACGTAGAATAAAGAGCTTAATTCAAATAAAAAATTCTCTCTCCATTTTTGTTGTTAATAGATACAGTCTTCTATAGAAGGAGGCGTTCATGCATATGCTGTCTTAGATTAATAATAAATTTGCATCCAAAGTGTGCTGAAATTGTTTGATTTTACTTGGAAGTAGTTTTTTCTTACTCACAATTGTTTTGTTGTTATTCTTATTGATCTGCATGTTGTATCCACTATCTAGCATTGCCAACTTGAGTTAGGCATATATTACCTATAATTTGTGTAATTCTACCTAAATGCTTCACAATTGAAACAACAAAGCAAATATAGCACACCTTCCCTTCTAAATATCACTCGTTGCAGGCTATGCTATTTGGAATATCCCCATTAAATAATATTTCATCTATGTAGGTTCTTTTTGAAAAACTTCCGGAATTACTTGATTTCCCTAAGGATCTTGTCAGACTAGAAGTTGCTTCTAAGGTACTTGTACATAAATCTTTTAATCACAGTGTTTCACTGACAATTTAGATAATATCCGACACCAAATTATTTTACAGATACAACTGAAGGCATTAGCTAAAGAAATGGAATCAATATACAAAGGTTTGGAAAAGGTTGAGCAGGAATTAACAGCTTCTGAGAACGATGGCCATATTTCGGAAAGTTTTCAGAAGGTATATTCCATTCAATATGCATTTGATATGATTCTATGACATAAGAGGTATATGCTAAAAACAAATTAAATATCAATTCCTTAAGAAATGAGAGGGATGTGAGATTATTTTCTAAAACAATAAGCCAAAATACCAGAATATGCATGCTTTTCAGTCGTATATGTATAATGCAAGTAAGTTTAAATGCTTTTGCTGGAAGCTTGCAGAACTTTAATATGGTACTTAGTTTATGATATTATGGAACTAGCAGTGTGGTGCTTGTAACGAAATGTAAATTGTTTAGTTGATTACTAATAGCTATATAAAAAGTTCAGTAAATCATGACTTTTACCATAAATAAGGAAAAACCAGTTATATTTGTCTCCTTTGCTACTTATTTACCATCAATAAGGAAAATTGGTTGCACATGACTTCTACCTTGGAAATGTTCTATGAAGTTATCTAACTATGCAAGTACCCTTTTGATTTTGATCCTTCTTCTTCTTCTTCCCCCTTCTGAGGATGGATTAAAGGAATTCAAAGTGACTGAAGATTGTTCTAAATAGTGTAATTAAGGTTGTTTACTTCAAATTTAAACTGCTTGAGTATGTTTATGCATGCGCATATCATGGGTGCAAACATACTATTCTCGAATGTTTCCATATTCGCTAAACGAAGTCTAGACAGTAAGTTCAGATAATTGATTAATCGTCTAGAGGAGGGGTAATCGGAACTTTAGGGTATTATTGTATGCTAGCCTCGTATGACTATCATGCTTCTGTATAATAAGTTAATAACAAAAATTCTAACATTAGTCAGAAAAAAGTTATTAGATAGTTGATTCTCTCTTCTGCATGACTGCATATATATATATATATATATATAATTTTGTATGAAAAGGGCCTTGTAACGTCGAGGTTAGGGGATCAGTTATGTATCACAATGAAAAATAGGCGTACACTAAGATCAATCCAGATTTTGAAACAAAGCAATTTTCTTACCAAAGCAGTCCATTGTTGACATCGCTTTTGTGAATACATGATATAGATAGTTGCTGCTGGTGGTGCTGTGGAGTCTGCATTATCAAGTACTGTAACACCTCGTGTATTCTATAACAGTGAAATTCACAAATTAAAGTATAATTAATTTCAAATCAAAGAATTAAGGGAAACAGGATACGCCATTGCGTTCGTCTCGGAATTCTGCTTGGGATAGAGTCCGAGTTTGCGTAAAATGGACTCCGTATGAAGAAGATATGGCCTCCAGAAGTTTCAGAATTCAGTTTAAAATTCAAACAGACCAAAACAGCTTAGAAAACAAATTTAAATTTCAAAAATCGGGCCGGATTGGCCAGGGCGGGAATTTTCCCGCCCAAGACACCCAGGTCGACTGGGTAGTCGACCTGGGGGTCGACTGGGGGGTCGACTTGGCCCCTGAGCCAGGTCGAACCCAGCCCCCCTGGCTGGCCTGGTCTGTGCTTGGTCGATTTTCTGAGCCTTGCCTTGTCACTAGGACTAGGTGTCAGCTCCTGATTGGTCTCTCCTTCAAATGAACGGCTAATATTAATCCAAGCTCCATTGACGGTCCTAATCAATTCACAAACTCTATAAAAAGGACCTAAGACTCACCCTAATTCATACAAACAAAAATGGAGATGAGACCGTCATGCTGCTGAGGAAAGACTAGGAATAGCCGTCAGAAATTGAGAGACAATTAGGAGACAATTCAAAAGCTTAAAGCAACGTCAATTAAATCAAAACAACGCCTACAACAAAGGATAGCATCTCCAAATTCAGAATTCAGATTCCTGAATTGAAGATTCGTCATACGTTGTAAGTAGAGTGCTATTCCGATGTGAATGAACAATTGAGTTTTGATTTATGTAAAATGAGAAATGGAATTGTACTTAATTTAATTCATGATTGTATGTTGCTATGATTCTAATTCTGAATCAATTTGGGATATTGTGGTATAACGATGTTAGGCCTATTGGATATTCGCAAGTATATGATTAATGTTAACAACCATATGTTGTGGTAGTTTATTCGGGATTCATGCAAGTATATGATTCACTATTATGCCAATATGATGTACATACCTTTATGATCACTTTTAGTATGTAATTGGATTCAACTAAGTACTATGGTTTATATGAATTTATGTTGGAATTGGCATCGTGATTTAAGTATAAAACCATACTTTTGTGTTAAAGACAAAAGTAAGCATCTTTATGAACATGACTAAACTATGTTTGGTGTTATCCCTAGTTGAAAACATGTTTTAGGCCTATATTGTTATCAAAATCATATGGTGATATATGTGACACATAATTATGTTAGATTTACATTCCAATTGCAAGTTTACGTGAATGGATTAAAAACCATGATTTCATGTTTAGGTAGGTTTATGCCATGATTATATGAATAGAATGATTCATGTTTATATGCAAGTTCACATGTGCCTAATTCATGTTAATTAGATCGTTATGTTGCAAGTTCATGCGTTCACACTCCACTTTTTATGTTACCTTATAAACACCATGTTATAAGCCTCCCCTTTTTCATATGGCTAAGTTGGGTTTAAATGTTAAACCCAACATATCTTATATTGTAGAGAACGTGTAAAACGGGGGTAATGACGTTTGGGTTAAAATATAGAACATATGTGTTGGCATGTTTGACGCATGCCAACAACCTTGAAAAACAATTAAGTGGTATAAATTAATTTTACCCAATAAAGATGAGTTTGAATAATGGGCCGCAAATATTTACATATAAAAAGAAAAGAGACAAAATATGTAAATTTAGCAAATACGATGTGTTTAACCCGAGGTTGGATTGAGTTGTGATGTAAACCTGCCCGGAACCGCCCGGCTGTCCAGTAGTCACAACAATACCTATCCAATGTGGGTGGTTAAACACGGAGCCCAATAAGGACCCGAGGTTAGACTGAGTTGTGGCGTAAGACTGCCCGGACCCAACCGGCAACAGGCAGCCACAACAATATCTGTCTAATGTGAGAGGTCGAGGCTTTAATAAGACAATTAAGGCTGAGTCAGGATTGATAGGATTAAGTAAATTGAATTAATACTTAATCAAATGGAACATGCTAAACTATACAGACTGATTGGGGGTTAGGTTTACAAAACACTTAACCAACGTAGCATGTTGGCTAGAAATAGAAAACCTAGTAGCGGGGGACCCTTTTCAACAGTAACCCTACAAGGTGTATCAGGATACCCTGAACTAGGCAGGGTGGGGCACGATTACTGGGCTGACTGTAAGAGGTCAAATCGACGGCGGTGGTGCAGCAGTGTAGGTTCTAACGGAGTGCGGGCGTGCACACACTCCGGCGCAGAAAAATAAGGCACTGGGCACCAGTAGCATACCTGTGCATTCTAGGATTGTGTCGGGCCGCCACCATGGGACTTGATAAACCCCATGGTGGGACCAGCATAGGTAACTACAACATCGGGGGGCGTAAGACACATGTAACTATGCGAGTAGGAGCCGATCATTAGAAACAATCACTTCACCCTGATTATGGGGTGCCTGTTGGGAACTAGTTTATATGGATGTAGAGATTAATATGGGGTACGATAGTATATTCGACTCTAGACAACTTAACTTAGTTTATGGTGCTTTCCCATTTCCAGTTTATACTTATCATACCCAGTTCTTTATTCATAGACTGAATAGTCCTAGACTTACTCAGGCTTTATGTCTGACTCTACTTTTCTTTCGTCTTCTTTTCTTTCGTTCCCCCCCAGGTCCACAGGGAGGGAATACCGCAGCTTGACCAGTTTTCACATCCAGCTTGAAGAGAAAGAATGTATTGCTTGGGTCTTTTTCGTTTTGGACTATGGCTTTGGACATCAATTATGGGACTTATGCAGTTTACTTATGTTTTTATGCTTCTTTAAATAATGTAATCAAGACACTTATGAAGATGATATGTTTTTGGAAGTATTGTAAGACAAATTATGACATGGTTGGTGTAACACGTATTTTGTTTGAATAAAAATTTCTGTTGTTTTCCGCTGTATTCAAAAATATGTGTTCTTATATCTGTCTTGTGTATCTGTGACTTATACTTATAAACCTCCACCAAAATTAGGGCATTCCCTTTGAGAGTGACCCTAACGGAGGTGGGGTGTTTCACTTGGTATCAGAGCATAGGTTTACCAGACAAGATAAAAAGTTTTGAAAATTTATTTTCAAAAGAAAATTTAAAGATGCATTTTTAAAGATAAAATGTTATTTTATTTTAAAAAGGCAAAGTCCCCCCAAAGCCATAGGTACTATCTTTTATCCTTCGTTTTGAATCTATCCTTTTTGTTTCAGCATGTCCGAAGAACTTAACTTGCCAGAGGGTATACCAATACCTGGTTGGTTTAGACGATTCTTAGAAGCAAGGGCCACTCAGCCAGGTCCTACCATTCCTCCTCCCCCAGCTGCAGGAAATCATCCAGCTGCAGCAGCACCTCTTCCTCCACCTCCTCCGCGGGGAAATACTTTTGCTAAGATATGTAAAGATTTTAAAGCTATGGGAGGAAAGGACTTTCATGGAACCGAGTCATTCGTGGTAGCCAGGAATTGGCTGAAGGAAACCGAGGACTTATTCGTCATCTTTGAGGTAGAAGATAGGCAGAAGGTACAACTGGCAGTATGGCTACTTAAAGGCGAGGCTTCCTACTGGTGGGAAGTCACTAATGCAGAAAGACCGGTGGAAACATGGGAGGACTTTAGGGCAAGGTTTGAGGCTAAATTTCTCTCAGAAGCTGAAAGGAGTCTTCAGTTGGAAAATTTCTTATTTCTTAAGCAAGGGAATATGATAGTCAAAGAGTATGTTAACCAGTTCGATCAGCTGGCTAGGTTCGGACTGGACCTAGTCAACACCCCGCACAAGAAGGCTCTCCGCTTTGTCAAGGGGTTGAATGAGCCATTACACAGTTTGGCCATGACCCATATACCCATGGGAGCTATGTATGAAAGGTTGGTGCAGATGGCATTGCTGAACGAAGAGGATAAGGGCAAGAAGGATACAAAGGCAGAAAGCTCTCAAGGGAAGAAAGAGGGTTTACAGCCTAAGAAGATAGACTTTAAGAAGGGCGGAAAAGACAACAAAGAGAAGAGGAAGTGTAATTTCTGTGGCAAAGTGGGGCACTTAGTGAAAGATTGCTGGAAAAAGAAGGCCAAGATGAATGGTGGGTGCTTTTCTTGCGATGAGACAGGCCACCTGGCTAAGGATTGCCCAAAGAAGTGAGGGCAGGGGCAGAGGGCTGGATCCACCTCAGAGGCACAAGTTCATGCGCTAGAAGCGCCACCTCTGCAGCAGCGAGGTATAAATACTTCTGTAGAAAGTGTAGTTTATCTTTATGATCACCCAGTTCGCACTTTATTTGATTCTGGCGCATCACACTCCTTTATCTCATCTGCTTTAGTAGAATCTCTGCACCTAGAAACTAGAATGGTAGAGGACCCCTTAATTGTTTCAAATCCAATTGGGGGCCCAGCTCATTTGTCTATGATCTGTGTGGGATTGAAACTTTCTATTCTAAGCGTAGAATTTAAATGTAGTGCCTTTGTTTTGGGCTTTTCGGGATATGGTTTGATTTTGGGAATGGATTGGCTATCCAGTAATGGTGCCAACCTGGATTGTGAGAAAAGGGTGGTTAGGCTTCTGACCCAACTCGGTAACACTCTGGAAATTACTTGTAATCCCTCGTACGCGGTTATGCTTAGTTATCTTGAATCGCTAGATGCCTCTGTTGAAAGTTTGCAATCGGTTAGAGTGGTCCGGGAATATCCGGATGTCTTCGAAGAGGTGAAGGGCTTTCCTCTGAAGCGGGAGATAGACTTCCGCATATATCTTGTGGATAATACAAAGCCCGTTGCGTTGCCCGTTAGACACATGGCTCCACGGGAAAGAAAGGAGCTCAGTAAACAGATTAAAGAGCTTCTAGAAAAGGGGTTCATTAGAAGGAGCATTTCAGAATGGGCGCTCCAGTGGTGTTCGCTACAAAGGCGGATGGTTCACTCCGTCTATGTGTTGACTATAGGGAGCTCAACAAGCTAACGAAAAATAATAGGCACCCTCTCCCCAGAATTGACGATCTATTTGATCAGCTTGTAGGAGCGTCTGTTTTCTCCCAACTCGATTTAGCGACCAGATTTCATCAACTAAGGGTGGCTGAAGATAGTATCGATAAGACAGCGTTCAGAACCCCAGACGGCTTCTTTGAATGGCTTGTCATGCCTTTCGGCTTGACAAACGCACCCGCTTACTTCGTGGACCTAATGAGTAGGGTGTTCAGAGATTTTCTCAATAAGTTCGTAGTGGTCTTCGTAGACGATATCTTGATCTTCTCAAAGAGTGAAGAAGAGCACGCTCAACACCTAAGGGCAATCATGGAAACTCTGCGAGTCCATCAGCTAAAAGCCAAATTCTCCAAATGCCACTTTTGGAGAGAAGAAGTGAGGTTCCTTGGGCACATAGTATCCAAAGAAGGGTTAGCTGTGGACCCTGCTAAAGTAGTAGCGGTACAGGATTGGAAGACACCAAAGAACGCAACAGAAGTCCGAAGCTTTCTCGGGCTAGCAGGCTTCTATCGGAAATTCATCAGAGACTTTGCAAAGATATCATCTCGGCTCACAAAGCTGACCAAGAAGAATCTAGTGTTCAATTGGGACTTGGATTGCGAGTTTGCTTTCCAACGACTAAAAAGGGCTCTTACAATAGCCTCAGTTTTGATGTTGCCAGATGGGAGCAAGATGTTCACAGTTTATACAGATGCATGTAGGACAGGGCTAGGCGTTGTCTTAATGCAAGAAGGAAGGGTAGTAGCTTATGGCGGAAGACAGTTGAAAGTGCACGAAAAGAACTACCCGACCCACGATCTTGAGTTAGCTGCCATTGTCTTTGCACTCAAGTCTTGGCGACACTATCTCTTAGGTGAGAAGTTCGAACTTTACACTGACCATAAATCGTTGAAATATCTTTTCTCATAGAAAGATCTTAATTTGAGGCAACAGAGATGGATGGAGTTTCTTGCCTCATACGATTTCGAGATCTCCTACACTCCGGGCAAAGGCAACGTAGTGGCAGATGCGTTGAGCCGAAAGAAACTGACCCTAAGCCCGCTATTTGTTGAAAGACAAAGCCTAGAGTTTATAGCCAGCTTTGACTTTAGGCCCTCCTCCGATTTTGTACCGGGCTTGCTAGCATCTCTTGAAGTACGCCCGACTTTAGTGGACGCAATAGGGATAGCACAACGCGAAGACCCTCAGCTTGTGGAGACGATTGATAAGCTCATTAGGGGTGAGACTTCTAGTCACCTCAACAGATACTCCATCGACGATAAGGGTTGGCTAAGGCGAGACGGAAGACTATGCGTCCCACAGACAAGGGATTTAGTAAAGAAGGTTCTCGAGGAAGCACATCACTCCAAGATGACGATACATCCAGGCGGGGATAAAATGTACAAGGACATAAAAAGAACTTTCTTTTGGAATGGCATGAAGAAGGACGTTGCAGATTTCGTTTCTAAGTGTATGGTGTGCCAACAGGTTAAGGCGGAACAGAAAAAGCCTGGCGGTCTGCTCCATCCTCTAGAGGTCCCGCAGTGGAAGTGGGATAGCATCTCAATGGACTTCATTGATGGGCTGCCTAGGTCTAGAAGAGGCAACACTAGCATTTGGGTAATAGTGGATAGGCTTACTAAAAGCGCCCACTTTTTACCTGTCAAAAGTAAAAGAACTGCCTCATCCCTAGCATCTCTTTATCTCAAGGGAATTGTTCGACTCCATGGAATACCATCCAACATTGTTAGTGACCGAGACCCTATCTTCACAAGTGAGTTTTGGCGGAGTCTGCAAGAAGCGGTAGGCACACAGTTATGTTTGAGCACAGCCTATCATCCCCAAACCGACGGCCAGACAGAAAGAGTGAACAGAGTTTTGGAAGACCTTTTAAGACTGTGCGTCCTTGACTTCGGAGGGACGTGGGAAGACCATCTTCCTTTGGTGGATTTTGCCTACAACAACAGCTACCAAGCAACCATCGGAATGGCGCCCTTCGAAGCTTTATATGGAAGACCGTGCCGATCGCCTACTTGTTGGTGGGAGTCTACCGACAAGCTCATACTTGGACCAGATATGATCCGAGAGACTTCGGAAAAAGTAGACTTAATACGAAGAAGAATGAAGACAGCCTAAGACAGACAAAAATCCTACGCCGACAAGAGGAGGACCGACCTTGAATTTGAGGTTGGGGACAGAGTTTTTCTTAAGGTATCTCCGCTAAGAAACGTTGTTCGTTTTGGAACCACAGGAAAGCTAGCACCAAGGTTCGTAGGACCGTTTCCTATTATTGAGAAAATAGGGAAAATGGCCTATAGATTAGAGCTACCCGAAAAATTGGCCGGAGTTCACAACGTTTTCCATGTTTTGCACCTCCGAAAATGTCTACATGAATCTGCTGAAGTGGTAGAGCCAAATATCCTAGAAGAAGCTGAAGTGGAACGCGAAGCAACCGTGAGGAAAGTTCCAACCCGCATATTAGGAACGGAAGTGAAGAAGCTACGCAACCGCGAAGTCAAGCTCGTCAAAGTTCAGTGGAGCGACACCGAGGGAGACGCAACTTGGGAAACTGAAGCTAGAATACGCGCAGCCTACCCTTTTCTTTTTGAGGGTACATCTTTGATCTTTCTTTTTCCTTAAGTTGCGCTTTTATCTATCTTTTTAGGTATATCTCCTTGACCTTATCTTTTAGGTAGAAACTCTTTGGATTAAAACATGTAATTGAAACATGTTATGGGTGATGGTTGCAAGTGGTTGCAAGTGATTGCTAATGGTTGCTCGTGGTTGCATATACACACACAATCTAGATTTTAGATCGACTCAGTCACTTCATATTGCATATGCATATATGTATTTATTCGTATATGGTTGAAGTTTAATGTGTTGTCATATGGATGTTGCATTTATATATGAATGGTTGCGCACTCATGTAGAATCATGAATAGGAGAATTTGCATACATAATGGATTCATGGCACTTACATAATTTGCATTAAGGAGGTCAACTGAATCAGTAGACCGACTGTTTTTGCATTAGATAAGTACATGTACACACACTTCGCATATGATCATGAAGCATTAGAAGTCTTTTAAGGACAATGGATGCTCGTGTTTGATGGATGAGTAGATGGATGTTTGGATGTAAGGACATACATTCTTCCTGAACTTGGAGATTTCGGGGACGAAGTCCTTTTAAGTGGGGGAGAATGTAACACCCCGTGTATTCTATAACAGTGAAATTCACAAATTAAAGTATAATTAATTTCAAATCAAAGAAATAAGGGAAACATGATACGCCATTGCGTTCGTCTCGGAATTCTGCTTGGGATAGAGTCCGAGTTTGCGTAAAACGGACTCCGTATGAAGAAGATATGGCCTCCGGAAGTTTCAGAATTCAGTTTAAAATTCAAACAGACCAAAACAGCTTAGAAAACAAATTTAAATTTCAAAAATCGGGTCGGATTGGCTAGGGCGGGAATTTTCCTGCCCAAGACACCCAGGTCGACTACATAGTCGACCTGGGGGTCAACTGGGGGGTCGACCTGGCCCCTGAGCCAGGTCGAACCCAGCCCCCCTAGCTGGCCTGGTCTGTGCTTGGTCGATTTTCTGAGCCTTGCCTTGTCACTAGGGCTAGGTGTCAGCTCCTGATTGGTCTCTCCTTCAAATGAACGGCTAATATTAATCCAAGCTCCATCGACGGTCTTAATCAATTCACAAACTCTATAAAAAGGACCTATGACTCACCCTAATTCATACAAACAAAAATGGAGATGAGACCGTCATGCTGCTGAGGAAAGACTAGGAATAGCCGTCAGAAATTGAGAGACAATTAGGAGACAATTCAAAAGCTTAAAGCAACGTCAATTAAATCAAAACAACGCCTACAACAAAGGATAGCATCTCCAAATTCAGAATTCAGATTCCTGAATTGAAGATTCGTCATACGTTGTAAGTAGAGTGCTATTCCGATGTGAATGAACGATTGAGTTTTGATTTATGTAAAATGAGAAATGGAATTGTACTTAATTTAATTCATGATTGTATGTTGCTATGATTCTAATTCTGAATCAATTTGGGATATTGTGGTATAACGATGTTAGGCCTATTGGATATTCGCAAGTATATGATTCATGTTAACAACCATATGTTATGGTAGTTTATTTGGGATTCATGCAAGTATATGATTCACTATTATGCCAATATGATGTACATACCTTTATGATCACTTTTAGTATGTAATTGGATTCAACTAAGTACTATGGTTTATATGAATTTATGTTGGAATTGGCATCGTGATTTAAGTATAAAACCATACTTTTGTGTTAAAGACAAAAGTAAGCATCTTTATGAACATGACTAAACTATGTTTGGTGTTATGCCTAGTTGAAAACATGTTTTAGGCCTATGTTGTTATCAAAATCATATGGTGATATATGTGACACATAATTAAGTTAGATTTACATTCCAATTGCAAGTTTACGTGAATGGATTAAAAACCATGATTTCATGTTTAGGTAGGTTTATGCCATGATTATATGAATAGAATGATTTATGTTTATATGCAAGTTCACATGTGCCTAATTCATGTTAATTAGATCGTTATGTTGAAAGTTCATGCGTTCACACTCCCCTTTTTATATTACCTTATAAACACCATGTTATAAGCCTCCCCTTTTTCATATGGCTAAGTTGGGTTTAAATGTTAAACCCAACATATCTTATACTGTAGCGAACGTGTAAAACGGGGGTAATGACGTTTGGGTTAAAATACAGAACATATGTGTTGGCATGTTTGACGCATGCCAACAACCTTGAAAAACAATTAAGTGGTATAAATTAATTTTACCCAATAAAGATGAGTTTGAATAATGGGCCGCAAATATTTACATATAAAAAGAAAAGAGACAAAATATGTAAATTTAGAAAATACGATGTGTTTAACCCGAGGTTGGATTGAGTTGTGATGTAAACCTGCCCGGAACCGCCCGGCTGTCTAGTAGTCACAACAATACCTATCCAATGTGGGTGGTTAAACACGGAGCCCAATAAGGACCCGAGGTTAGACTGAGTTGTGGCGTAAGACTGCCCGGACCCAACCGGCAACAGGCAGCCACAACAATATCTGTCTAATGTGAGAGGTCGAGGCTTTAATAAGACAATTAAGGCTGAGTCAGGATTGATAGGATTAAGTAAATTGAATTAATACTTAATCAAATGGAACATGCTAAACTATACAGACTGATTGGGGGCTAGGTTTACAAAACACTTAACCAACGTAGCATGTTGGCTAGAAATAGAAAACCTAGTAGCGGGGGACCATTTTCAGCAGTAACCCTACAAAGTGTATCAGAATACCCTGAACTAGGCAGGGTGGGGCACGATTACTGGGCTGACTGTAAGAGGTCAAATCGATGGCGGTGGTGCAGTAGTGTAGGTTCTATCGGAGTGCGGGCGTGCACACACTCCGGCGCAGAAAAATAAGGCACTGGGCACCAGTAGCATACCTGTGCATTCTAGGATTGTGTCGGGCCGCCACCATGGGACTTGATACACCCCACGGTGGGACCAGCATAGGTAACTACAACATCGGGGGCCGTAAGACACATGTAACTATGCGAGTAGGAGCCGACCATTAGAAACAATCACTTCACCCTGATTATGGGGTGCCTGTTGGGAACTAGTTTATATGGATGCAGAGATTAATACGGGGTACGATAGTATATTCGACTCTAGACAACTTAACTTAGTTTATGGTGCTTTCACATTTCCAGTTTATACTTATCATACCCAGTTCTTTATTCATAGACTGAATAGTCCTAGACTTACTCAGGCTTTATGTCTGACTCTACTTTTCTTTCGTCCCCCCCCCCCCCCAGGTCCACAGGGAGGGAATACCGCAGCTTGACTAGTTTTCACATCCAGCTTGAAGAGAAAGAATGTATTGCTTGGATCTTTTTCGTTTTGGACTATGGCTTTGGACAGCAATTATGGGACTTATGCAGTTTACTTATGTTTTTATGCTTCTTTAAATAATGTAATCAAGACAGTTATGAAGATGATATGTTTTTGGAAGTATTGTAAGACAAATTATGACATGGTTGGTGTAACACGTAGTTTGTTGGAATAAAAATTTCTGTTGTTTTCCGCTGTATTCAAAAATATGTGTTCTTATATCTGTCTTGTGTATCTGTGACTTATACTTATAAACCTCCACCAAAATTAGGGCATTCCCTTTGAGAGTGATCCTAACGGAGGTGGGGTGTTTCAAGTACCTTGCAACAACATTGGGTTCAAGGGAGCAATTAGCAATTGTTGAGTTTGTCGAGGCTCTTCTAGTTATTTTTAAGGTATTTTCTTGTGCGCTGAATACTTGGTTATGTCCCATAGTTTTAGTAAATCGTGAATGGCATTCTCATTAGGCCCTTGCTGTAAACGCTGCCAAGGATGCAACTGAGCTAGTTGCAAAACTCATAGCTTATCAACATGTCACTCAGACAAAAGCAGATAAGCAGCATCTTTCTAGGTACATTTATTTACTTTTAGTTGTACCATAGACTGGGGGTTCAAACCATTAAACAACGTCACATTAATTCCCTAACCCTACAGTACAGGACCGTGTACATACTACATCATAAAAATCCCTTTCACAATTTATGAAGTTTGTTTCAATGTCACTTAACAGATACTAAAAATTGTTAATGTCAATAATAACTTTAACATAGTTGATTTTTTTTTATTTCCTGGCAGTCAAATTGTTTTCTTTCAACAGTTGCCCCGTCATAGCGGATTAGTAGATTGTTCTATTTGAGTCCTTGCTCAACTACATGTAAAACCGTCCTTGATAAAAACAGGGTTGTAATTTTGTAAAGAGCATGGACATAAACATAGAGCATATATAACCATAATAAATTGGCAAACGTTTGGATCTATTACATTCGAACTTAGTTGATGATGCATGCACCCTACGTATAATTAAAGTAGCAGTTTATACTCTTTAGCACAGTGTGTATAAAATCATTGATGCTGAGTAGTCCGCATTACGGCTCACTGTATTTCCAACTACAAATCCATACTCCCGACTTTGTCCCCTATTCTCGTCTTATTCATGTAAAGGATAGTAAGTAAACTGATTAAAAAGGGCACACGGGTCACAAACTAAAACAATATCATTGCTGAACATTTTTGTAGATGCACCGGAGTAGGAAGGACTTTTTACAATGTTAGGCTTGTTTCAGAATTGTATAATGCAAACAGGCTTGTTTTGAAAGTAATTACAGGAATAGACCTGTTTTGTATTAACGAAGACGCGTTTTGGAAACTCGCCCAAAGGCGCGTTTTGGAAACTCGCCTGTACACTTTTGTTTTAAACTCCAGAGCGACTTTCTTGAAATTTGATTTGGACATAACTCGATTTTTATAATATGAAATTCCCATTTTTCTGTTTTAGTACTGAAATATAGTTCTATAGATTCGATCGTTTTTTGTTTCAATGAAAACCGACGTATAACGATTCCTATATATTCGAATGTAGGTGTAAATGTTAAACTTCGAACTACCACGACATTTAATTAGTATATATAGCTTAACCAAACAACGTAAAACAAATACCAAATTCTAATATTCAAATACAAGAGAGATACATAGTCCGGTTAAGGACAGATAAGTTCGAAACAACATAACTTAGACCCAACGATACAACATAACTTAGACCCAACGATACAACATAATCACGACCCGATACAACGTAACTTAGACCCAACGATACAACATAACTTAGAACCAGCGATACAACAAAACCACGACCCGATACAACGTAACTACGACCCATAGCTTCGGAATGAACCGTAGCACCCATGGAGCATTTCATTCTTAATTGCCACATTCATTCTTTCCAAGCGATTAACCTCAGCTTGCATCTCAAGTGCGTACTGGACACCTCTCTCAGTTAAAGGTGGATCGTACCATGAAAAAAATTTGCAACTTTCCATCCCGCGGTTCTGTGCATGAATGTACGCTTTGCAACCATAAAAGCGACGACCTGCATTCGTTTGACTTTTAGAAACAAGCACATTACATTCGACTCCGCAATAACAAAGGACTGAACGACCCGTCATGCTGGAGCTTGACCTATCGAGGTTCTGTCGGGCAAGAACTTCCCTTAACTGAGCATTGAGGGTTTTTTGAACTGGTCCGATGTGCTGGACTGCAACGTTTGGTTGTGTTGCACTTAAAAGTTCAGACTCGACCTCTACGGCATCTACTTGTACTCCCATTTGCGTTTCGGGCACAAATTCGACATCTTCTGCAGGTTGTTTACCCCGTTCGTACTCATCGTACATTTGAACCATGGTATCGTCATCGTATGCACAGTTAGCCATTTTGGCAGTGAAGTACTCTACAAAATACCAAGGTGTGATGAAGAGAGGTTGGTGTGTCTTTAATAAGGGAGAGAGGAAGACAAGCTGGTTTGAAACATGTACGAAATAGCAACATTACATTTTCGCAAAGAAGATTCCCTACAGTAACATGTCAGACGAAACAGTGTCGTGCTAGGTTAAAGGTGTACGTAAAGCAGATTCTCTCCTGCTGCGACTAGTCAGTGGAGAGTTGCAGGGCGCGTTGTAGAGCCATTAATTCCTGGTGGATCCAACCCTATTTGCCATTGTGGAGAAGTATCGGTCATGGTTGTTTCCAAAACCGAAAAAATGCTGGTCGTCGATTTTTCGGCCGTGAAGCATATGAGGACCACAAGGTTTTTCCTGCTGGAATTGATTGTTGTTACTTTAAGCAGTGGATTGACCCTCCGAGCTGCGCACATGGAGTCCAGTCACCTAGAGCTAGATTTTACCCACGACCATGGTAGGTGTATGTGCAAACTACCTTAACGTGTTTTATTGTACTTCGAAATAGATGTTCGTGTGTTTCTTGTAGTTCGTATGATTGTAGTTTGCGTTTCTTGATGTTGTAATCGTTGTCGTTGTAAAATTCTCAGTTATGTAAAGCAAAATATTAAAATTCCCAGAAGTACGAATATTGCTGATAAAAACCGTAAAGCAGATTCTCTCCTGATACGACTAGTCATGTACAGTACTACACCAGACGAAACAGTGTCGTGCAGCACGTAAAGTAGATTCCCTACTGCACGTAAAGCAGATTCCCTACCAGTGACCCTTCACATCATTATTTCTTTTACCCTTTATTCACTTGTACACTACGCAGCTATATATCTCTGTCGAATTTCTCAAAACTTACTTACCGCACTCCCACAACTTTGTTTCCAACTCCCCTGTGCTTTACTACAACTATGCCTTCTTGGCCATCATCTCCAGACTTTGAGGAAGAGGCGTACGAACAGATGGAACTTCAGGCGCTTGCAGACGAACTAGAGTTTCTAAACGAACTGAACTCTCGGCTTGGACCACCGTCCCAACAACGAGCCGTCCAACCTCCATGTCAAGCCTAAGTACCAAACGTTCAACATCAACCTCCAATCAAACTCCACATCAACCCCAAGTACCACATCAACCCTCCACATCAACGCCAAGTACCACATCAACCTCCACACCAACCCCAAGTTGGTTCTTATCAAGTACCACATGTTCCAATTCCTTATGAACAGGAAGGTGACTCTTATCAAGTTTTTTCTACTGCGGTTATCCGGTTGTAGTTGTGGTTCGAGCAGATGGCAACGATATTGGTCATCGCATTCAGCAATGTCCATCCTATCCCAATGGGTGCAATTACATGGAATGGATAGACGAACCGATAGGGTCAAGGGGAATAACATATGCAAACGAACTCGAACAAGAGAATAGACACCTCCGTAACGTTATTGAACAGATGCGGCTTAACCGTGATGATTAAGCAGCTTCACATCCCAAGAGCATGAACGTCAGATGTAGTTTGATTATCGTACTATTTTCCTAATTATCATCTGTTGTATCCTAAGCTATAGTATCTAGTCTCGTGTTAGCATCTATTTCCTCCTGAGTTTTAGTACTTATTTCTGTGTTAAGGTCTCTTGTAATCAGCTTTCTAGTAAATGCTTGTTGTTATTTGGTTTATGAAATTCGCTACATTTGAATATATAGTTTCTGTAGAGTTTTCATATAATATAAACTGAGCGTCGATTTTAATGGTACGGTATGGTAGTTTGAATATGGTATGTGTGCATAAGTTTGGTTGGGTGGGTTCTGTCAAAGGCGAGTTTTCAAAACTCGCCTTTGTATTTTACTGAAGGCCACTTTTGAAAGCTCGCCTTCGATACCCAAACAGGCCTATATTTGTAATTAATTCTGAAACATGGCTAAACGTGTTATACTATTTCAAAACAGGCCTAAATGGGTAAAAAGTCCGAGTAGGAACGGTTATTTTGTTGCCTAGATATATTGTCAAAAATTCTCCATTGTCCCAGCCGATAGCAGCCGACATATATTTTTAATACATGTCCAGCTGCAAGAACTAAGAATTATATATAACTCAATGCAACATTCATTTTCTCCAAGGATATTCTTTTTTAAGTTTTTATTATATTAAGACGGAAAATGAAATAAACCACAAATGTAATAATAATAATACTATTTCAAGATTGTTCAAATGCCTAGTTTCACAAATAAAATTCACCATATTTAAATTATAACCTACCAAATATGATAAACAATGGATGAAGTATCAAAAAATAGTAGGATTATTTGTCAACTTTACATCAGAATACCTCTTTAAACCAAAGAACAAATAAGTATGCCCACCACGCTCTTCAAAATATTCAGAATGTTCATGTAGGTCCGATAAAATCAGTTCCAATTGGTTGTTAAGATCATGCAGATGGTAATAATTTTTTACTATGAAGTCCGCACCCACTTGTCCAAACTTAAGCTTGGATGAAATTGTAACAAACTCTCCATATAACCTTTTAGCACAAACTGCCATAGCTCAAACTGATCTTCTTAGGACATATACATAATTTTTTTGCAGTTTCAATGAATATTTAAGCTTCTTCTTTCAATGATTTTATTAAACTCCGCTTAGCACTGCCTTCCCGCTCACCAAGTGTCGATATATCTTCAGGATATCCTTTAAATTGAACTGTCAGATTCTTGGCTCTTTCAAGTTCTACACAAAAGATCAAAGAGAACTTTTGTTGCTAAAGAGTATGGATTAAAGTATATTTGCCAGGTGCATTAGGGGTAAAATTTTGCGGAAATTTCCATTCTTTTCATAATAGTCATCTGCAATCATCAGGTGCGTTTCCATGATGGCATATCCTGGGGAAGCTTGGATTGTGCGTCATAATGCTAAAAAGGTAAACTAGTTTATTTTTATTGTTTATAGATTAAGTTTGAGATTTTTCTGCTTGGAAACAATAATTATTTAAGACTGAATCAAATGTTCGAAAGGGATGTATATCTTTTTCTTTGGCTCATGTTAGTAATATAACTTCCCTTGTGCTTTTCCTTGACGAGATCACTAACCTCTTTGGGAAAGGAATGTAAATAAACATGATGGCCTAGTATCAGCTATCTTGGATGAAATTTTGCTGCAATTATTTTGACTGGCTCTTTGGGAATTAATTGTGCAATATGTTCAAAATAAATAATGTATTTGATGACTAAAATGCACCTTTTTTCCAGACATTGTTGCGGCTGCAGTGCTTTCCGGTAATAGGAATCTTGAATGACGTGTACATCCCTTGACAAGAGCAAATTATCTAGCATCTCCTCCACTGGTTGTGGTATATGCTCTTACTGGAATAGTATGTATTTAACATCCCATCTTGCATCTGTCTTTTTCGATAGTTGTCGGTCAACGTCGACGTTCAAAGAGCAAGTTGAACTTTTATGGTGCATACAACAAAGAGTTATGGGTAATCAAGTGTTTTGTAAGTACTAGTTAGGTATAACATTTTCTTTATACCAGATGCGTAAATTTGTATATCAATGGTTATTATATGTGAGTTCTGTTATTTATTCAGAAAACTATTGTACTGAAATGGTTATGCATATTCTATTTAATTGTATAGTTAATTTTTTTAATTGTTTGAACATGATGATTATGTGAATGATTGTTGATTGATATTGTAGAAACAAAATAGACAATTAACATGAAATAATTGCATGAAAAAATACAGCAAATTAATCAATAATTTTTAGTAGCGTTTTAAAAATGCTACTAAAATACATATAGTGGCATTGAGTAAACGCAACTGTAAATCAGGGGTAAAATTGGAAATTTTATTAGTAACATCAAAAAACTTTTTTAAAGTTCTACAGAAATATTTATGGTGGCGTTTGGAAAACATTACAATAAAAGTATTTACAATGGCATTTTTTAAAAGTGCAACAAATATTTTTTATTTTTAGTGGCATGTTTTCTCGTACCAATTCTCGAAACGCCACCAAAATGATCGGTAGCGTTTTTTGAGCGCTACAAAAAATCATTTTTCTTGTAGTGGAAAAAATGACTATTTTGAGATTTTATGGGAATACGGATGAAATTTCCAATATCTTGAATATAATAATTGTTATGCAAAAAGTTGAACAAATGCTCTGATACCAATTGTTATGCCTTAAATATCCTACAAATATAGCAACAAATCTCTCCACAAAATCTGCATAGATAATTTGTTGTCCACAATTGTGATTTGCATATCACAAATTTCAACACTCACCTTGATATCAAATCACAACATCTCCTCCACTCAACATCAGCTAACTTAGCTCTCACTTTCAACCTTCTTTTCTTAATTAACATCATTACAAACCTCCACCATTGCCCATTAATGGTGCACCTCCTTCATTCGTGCACCACGCCAATAGTGATCTTCAAAAGAGTTTGTAATACCACAAAGACCTCCATATCGTCTTTGTGGATTTCACAACTCGACATTCGTCTTTCGCTTGACATGATTTCTTCATCTCCGGGATCCCTCGAGCATCATCAACATCTAGACCCTTGTCGATACCATGATCCTCCACCTTAGGACCATCAGCAGTGACTATATTAACCTCTCAACCTTGCTGTGGACTAGGTTTTTCAACCGTCACCTGCCTTCCACTGTTGTCCACTGAACCGACCAAACTATTAGGTTTCCCTCCTACAATACTCCTCACATCATCACACCACCACCCTTCTTTACTCTCAAAAATCCACCTCAAGTATTATAAGTGCAACCGTGATGATCTAAGTGACCGAGAGATATGAGTTATGCGAACAAGTGGTATGTGCCTCACACCGACCACTTCTCTCACCACTTCATCATCCATCCGAAAACTAACAGCTCCAACTCCACAAATTGGTAGCTCTACTCCATTAGCCGTCTTTATCATGCCAACACTCTTCTCATACAAAGAAAAAGTTTTCATATCTCGATATATGTGAAAACTGGCTCTTGAATCCAACTTCCAAGGCTCCACAACACTAAATAGGACATAACATGAAAAATTGCTTTCGGTGTCTTCAACAAAACATGTCTGTGCCTCATCACTACTATTATCACATTGCGCCTTGTTCTTCTTCTTCTTCATATCTCGTATATATGAATAGCAATCATTGCGCTTGTGACCTTCCTTCTTTCAATGGAAACAAGTGACTGCACCTTTACCCTTGTCTCTCTTTTTCTTCCAAACCGTATCCTTCTAGTCCCTTGCTACCATCGCCTCAATTTGAACCAATTTCAACTCCGACCCTTTTCTTCTTAGTTCCTCATTCAAAAGACTACTTCGAACCGTCTCCAAAGAGATAGTTCCATTAGCATTGGAATTACTCAATGAAACAACAAAAGTATCCCAGCTTTCCGAAAGAAAACTCATCAACAAAAAAGCCTGCAACTCATCATAAAAATTGACCTTCATGTTTGCCAATTGCTTGATCACATCTTGAAATTCGTTCAAATGCTTTGCAATAGACTTCTCCTCATCCAATCGAAGTTGCACTAACTTTCGAACTAGAAAAGCCTTACTTGTAGCACTCCTTGACTCATACAAAGATACTAATTTGACCCACAACTCCTTCGATGATTCACAACTAGCCACATGGTGGAATACAGAATCTTCCAAATATTGGCGAATCAACACAATCACTTTTTTTCACTTTCTTCCACTTTCCCTCATCCATATTCGAGGGCTTCTCCCCATCTCCATCAATGGGATCATGCAAATCATTGAGATATATAATGTCCTCCATCTTCGGCTTCCACATACCCCAATTTTTACCATTTAAAATAGCCATCTTCAAAAACGTCATGATCTCCGACATCTACAATCTTCAATCCAACAAACACACCAAGCTATGCGATGATCTGAGCTCTGATACCAACTTGTTATGCAAAAAATTGCACAAATGCTCTGATACCAAGTTGGGGTTTAGTGCGTAGCAAAAGTTTGACAAAATGCCAAGAAAAATAGGATCTTTTCCACCCAATCACTTGGTGATGAATGTGACTGAAAAACAAACAACACAAATAATATCAGAAATATGAACACATGATATTCCACCCAACCACCCTCTTTATTGATTCACCAACAAATAATTGTTTACAACCGATCTCTACTATCGTTACCAACAAGTACAAATTGAAAATCTTATTGAGAAATAGGTAGAGAGTATTTAATGGCTAAACAATTTTAGGAGAAAGAAAATGAAGAATAATGTTAAATTTTCCACAAGTAATGAAGATGTTACCTAGGCCTTTTATAGATGAATTGCTTCATACCCAAGTTTTCTTGACATCCAAATAAACTTAACACCCAAATTATCTTCATATATGTCATAAATTTATTTGGATAAGCACCAAATAATCTTGCCTTAAATATCCCACAAATATAGCAACAAATCTCTCCACAAAATCTGCTAACTTGTTGCCCACAATTGTGATTTGCATATCACAAATTTCAACAATAATAAATAAGCCTATATTTAATTTGGTTGAGAAGTTTTTAAATTGGTTTTTTTTCGATCAACTATCCAATAAATTTTTATTATCCATCAGCTAACCTCAGTAACGATAGGTTAATTCCATGATCTATCTACTGATGTGATACATTAAATGAGCATGTTTTGATTGGTTGAAAAAATATTATAGTAGAATTATAGCTATTTTGTGTTGGAGGAATGGAAGGAAAAGATAGGTCTTGAACATGTATATAAAGGAACATTTAGAAAATGTTTATGTGGTCTTTTTAGCTGATAAGTTTGGACACCGTCCTATTATGTTCGTGCTAACTAGCGTTATTTTTTTATAAGGACAATGATATTAGGTATATTTTATCAAGCATAAAGTGAGTTGTTATAAGTTTTAACGACATTCGCATGGACTACCAATTTTAATCATTAAATTTGCCTAGGAAGATTATGTTATTTGTTTATTTGTTTTAAGACTTCTTAAATGCTGAAATAAAGAATGAAGTTCCGTCTCTAAGAGCCTTTGTAATTACAAACTGATTTTTGATTGAATCTTGATCTTTAACATTAAATTTTAATGACTACGTTTTCCAGTTTTTATTTTGTCTCTATTTAAAGACTAAGTAATTTCAGTTTTTATTTCTCAATCTTTATATCGATGTTTTGTGTTAGTGTAGGGTCGATGGTGGCATGGAGCAAAGAGTGTATCTATTTTGATCTTGATGGTTTAATAAGTGCTTTCAGGAGCTTAACATAGTATTTCCATAGTTTATGTCACATATTTTTATTTTGGCATTTGGATTTTTTTTAACTTTTCAGATAGTTTACTATTGTTACTATGAACTACACTTTTTGTTTATTTGTATAGCTTGCAGTCTTTATAAACCCTTTTTAACCCCATCGATGTAAGTATTCATTGCCACTCCCAAGCTTTGGTAAAAGAGGAAGGAAAAAATAGGATTTTCGATCTTCAGTCTTAACTCCTCATTTTCATCTAATTCAGATTTGTACTACCCATTTACTTATTTCCTTTATTGTTTTGCTTCATGTCAAAGACTTCCATTCTATTTAATTTCCTTATATGAAACATGTGGGCCATTTATGATTGTGACCAACTTCAGTTTAGCTGAACCTGTTTTTCCCTTGTTTTAGTCTGTAGAAGAAAACACTAATCGCGGTTACGAAAGAGAGAAAACTTAATGTGATGTATGGTCAACTTAAGGGTACTTTGTTTTGTTTAAATTAGTTAGTTAGATGTAGGACTGAATTTTAGTGGAGTCTTTGTTCTTATGGACACGGTGGGCATAAGAGTTGATATTAACTTCATGTCTTTCGTGAGCACCAACCTATTATCAAATTTTTCTTAAGCATTGTAAATAAAACTAGTGCATGTTTACAGAAATAATCATGAAACCTGAGTGGAAACTTAAACTAAAATCAACGAATCAACCAAAAATTTTAAAACAACAACCATGAAGTCTTCGTATCTTTTCCCAAATTTTAGGAACTTTCAACTTTGTAAGGAATAGCTATTCTTCTATCATTTATTCCAGAGATTTTTCATTTTACTTTTTCAATAAATTTTATATTTCCATGATTTTTTTCTAAATTTATTAACTATTTATTTTTGAAAACTTTTGAATAAATGCAATTCAGTTTTCTAAACTCTCATTGCACTAAAACATCTATCAGAGCTTTACATGTAAAATTATTTCGAATAACCACTGCTTTGGAAATTGGCTTCGAAGAAATTGTAAAAAAAATAGTAAGGAAAATAGGAATGTAAGGGAAAATAGGAACGTGAAATAGCGGTAAAGAAATTACCCTGATATGAGGAAAGAAATCATCCTAATATGCGGCAAGTCATTTGGATATATTCGGCAAGATATTTGTCTATTATTTCTTACTCCCTCCTTAAATATAATTATCAAAATTAGGGTTGCAGCCGACACTATCAATGCTCATCGAATGGAAGCGATTTCCACCAGATTTTAGCTCGAGATGCCAAGCTAGCAACAAACTTTAGGTGAGAGAGAGGAAACAAGGATCTCAAGTTCAATTTCTCCTCATCCACGTTCAACTCATGTCTAAGCTGGGTAAAGCTTGATTTTGAAAACGACTTAGTGAGTATATCTGCCTTTTGATGTGTAGATGGTATGTATTTGATTCTCATTTTTTCTTTGAAGACTTGTTCTTTGAGGAAGTACAAATAAAGCTTGATATGTTTAGTTTTGGAGGATAGAATTGTATTGACTGTGAGGGAAATCGTACTTATATTATCACACCATATGCTAGCTTTCTTTTCGGTTTTTATTTGTAGTTCATTTAATAGTGATTGCACCCACAAAATTTCTACTGCATAACTTGCTACACTTTTAAACTCAGCTTCTGTGCTCGAACAAGGTACTGTATTCTATTTCTTTGCACACCACGATATTGGATTTTTTTCCCTAGGAAAATATAGTATCCTGATGTTGACTATCGATCATCATGGTCGATTCCCTAGTTAGCATCAGCAAATGCATTGATATTTAGTGAGTTGCTCGTCTTAATTATCAGTCCTTGATTGATAGTTCCTCTTAGATATCAAAGTATCCATTTTACTTCTTTCCAGTGATCATCTGTAGGACAATGCATGTAATGAATCATTTAATTAACACTGTAAGAGATGTCTGATCTTGAAATTGTAACATATTGCAGGGCTCCCACTATGCTTTTGTAATGTCTTTGGTTTTGAAATGCTTTCCCTTTGTGCTCATAAAACTGTGCATTGGATACCATAGGTGTTGGAAAAGAATTAGCTTTTTCTATTTTATTTTTCTCTTGATAGTATCTCATGAATGTACTTTCTTTGGTTCAGTTGTATTTCATTGTCATTTTCTTTTTTTACTTCAATGCCTAGAAAGTAATTCAACTCTCCAAGATCCTTTATAGAGAACTCAATGTTCAAAAGTTGAGTAATGTTGTGATTTTTGTGCATAGCGAAAGTTTGACAAAACGCCAATAAAAATAAGATCTTTATCACCAAATCACTTGAAGATGAATGTGATTGAAAAAATAAATGACACCATAAAAATATCGAAAATATGAGCACACGATATTCTACCCAACCGCCCTCTTTATTGATTCACCAATAAAAATTGTTTGCAATCGATCTCAACTGTCGTTACAAACAATTACAACTTGAACCAATAACCTTATGGGGAAATAGGTAGAGAATATCTAATGGCTAAGAATTTGAGGAGAAAGACAATGAAGAATAATGGCAAATTTTTCACACCTAATGAAGATGTTATCTAGGCTTTTTATAGAGTGAATTGCTTCATACCCAAGTAAATTTGGCATCCAAATTATCTTTATATATGTCATAAATTTATTTGGATAAACACCAAATAATCCTTGCCTTAATTATCCAATAAATATAGCAACCAATATCTCTCCATAAAATTTAGCAACAAATCTCTCCATAAAATCTAACAACAAATCTCTCCACAAAATATGTAAGATTATTTGTTGCCCAAAATTGTGATTTGCGTATCGCCAATTTCAACACTCCACCTTGATATCAAATCACAACATCTCAAAACCAGTCAACTTAGCTCTCACTTTCGACCTTCTTTTCTCAATTAATATAATTACAAACCTCCTCCATCACCCACAAATGATGCACCTCTTTCATCCGTGCATCATGCCAATAGCGAACTTCAAAAGCATTTGTAATACCACAAAGACCTCCATCTCGTCTTTATGGATTTCACACCTCGACATATGTCTTCCGTTTGACATGATCTCTTCATCTCCGGGATCCCTTGAGCATCATCAACATCTAGACCCTTGTCGATATCATCATCCTCTACTAAGGACCATCAGTAGTGACCATATTAACCTCTCCACCTTGTTGTGGACTAGGTTCTTCAACCGTCACCCACCTTCCACTGTTGACCACCAAATTGACCAAACTATATAGGTTTCCCTCCTCCAAAACTTCTCGCATCATCACACGATCACCCTTCTTCACTCTCAAACTCCACCTCGGGTCTCATAAGTGCAACTGCGACAATCTAACTGACCGAGAGATATGAGGTTATGCGAATAAGTAGGTATGTGCCTCACACCGGCCACTTCTCTCACCACTCCATCATGCATCCGAAACCTAACAGCTCCAACTCCACAAATTGGTAGCTTTACTCCATTGGTCGTCTTTATCATGCCAACACTCTTCTTATATGAAGAAAAACTTTTCACATCACGACATACGTGAAAGCTGGCTCCTGAAACCATCTTCCAAGGCTCCACAACACTAAATAGGAGACATGAAGAATCGCTTGCGGTACCTTGAGTAAAGCCTGCTTGTTCCAAATCACTATTACTATTACCTTGCGCCTTCTTCTTCTTCTTCTTCATATCTCGTATATATGAATAACAATCATTGTGCTTGTGGCCTTTCTTACCACAATAATGACAAATGATAGCACCTTTATCATTAGTACCTTTCTTCTTCCTTCTTGTATCTTTCCCCGAGTCCCTTGCTACCATCGCCTCAGTTTGAATCGATTTCAACTCCGACCCTTTTCTCCTTAGCTTCTCATTCAAAAGACTGTTTCGAACCATTTCTAAAGATATAGTTCCATTAGCATTGGAATTACTCAATGAAACAATCAAAGTCGCCCAACTTTCCGAAAGAGAAATCATCAACAAAAGAGCTTGCAACTCATCATCAAAATTGACCTTCATGTTTTCCAATTGATTGACGACATCCTGAAACTCGTTCAAATGCTCTACAACAAACTTCTCCTCATCCAATCGAAGTTGCACCCACTTTTGAACCAGAAAAGCCTTACTTGTAACACACCTCAACTCATACAAAGATACTAATTTGTCCCACAACGTCTTCGCGGATTCACAACTAGCTACATGGTGGAATACAGAATCATCCAAACATTGGCGAATCAACGCAATCGTCTTTTTGTCCATTTTCTTCCACTTTCCCTCATCCATATTCGACGGCTTCACACCATCTCCATCAATGGGATCATGCAAATCATTGAGATATAGAATGTCTTCCATCTTCGGCTTCCATATACCCAAATTCTTCCCATTTAAAATAGCCATCTTCGAAAACATCATCATCTCTGACATCTCCAATTTTCAATTCAACAACCACTCCAAGCTATGCGATGATCTGGCTCTGATACCAATCTGTTGTGATTTTTTTGTGCAACGAAAGTTTGACAAAACGCCAATAAAAGTAAGATCTTTATCACCCAACCACTTGAAGATGAATATGATTGAAAAAATAAACAATACCACAAAAATATCGGAAATATAAGCACACGAAATTCCACCCAACCACCCTCTTTATTGATTCACCAATAAAAATTGTTTACAGTCGATCTCAACTATTATTACAAACAATTACAACTTGAACCAATAACCTTATTGAGAAATAGGTAGAGAATATCTAATGGCTAAAAATTTGAGGAGAAAGACAATGAAGAATAATGGCAAATTTTCCACACCTAATGAAGATGTTAGTTAGGATTATTATAGAGTGAATTTCTTCATACCCAAGTAAATTTGGCTTCTAAATTATCTTCATATATGTCATAAATTTATTTGGATAAGCACCAAATAATCCTTGCCTTAATTATCCCACAAATACAACAACCAATATCTCTCCATAAAATCTAGCAACAAATCTCTCCATAAAATCTAACAACAAATCTCTCCACAAAATATGTAAGATTATTTGTTGCCTAAAATTGTGATTTACGTGTCACCAATTTCAACAAGTAATTCCTTTGATTTCTGCTTCACTACTGCCATCTATAATGAAATCATCAACATAGATTAAAATATATGTGATGGAGTTATTAGACGATTTTGTAAATATAGAGTTGTCTGATTTTGTTGACTAATAGTCATGCTTTACAAGAGTGTACCTATAACACCCCGGATTTTTGAATAATCGAATTAACTAAACTAAATAATAAATGTTTAGCATTGTTCTAAGGTTTGTAAGAAAAAGACTTAGTAGCTCATTTGGTTGGAACATGTGACTTGCATACAAGAGGTACAGAGTTCGATCCCCGCCAACGCCATATTTTTGTTTTAGGGGAATGGCTAAAAAGCGGCTTAGTGTGAACGCGGTTCAAAAAGTAGTTTAGTGTGAAAATGGTTAATTAGAAAGATAGAAATATATATATAGATACATATATAAATAAAATTCAACCTAAAATTTAAGAAAAAAATTCAAAACAGCAGAAGCAGGAAGGCAAAACACCAAACCGACCTATTTTATGGGTCGACCCAAGACCCGCTCGGTCGACCCCAGGGTCGACTCAGGAGGTTTGGAATTGGTCCCGTCAGCCCTAAATGGTCTATGACGAAATTTTATGTTTTAGGGCTTAGGTGGTGATTTCTGGTTGGTCCGGTGACATCATTTCTTGGTTTCTAAGGCCTAGATGGATTCTAGAGTGATCCAACGGCTTAAATTAATTCAAAGCTCTATAAAAAGACCCATAGACTCAAACCATAAATCATAATTAAAACTAAAACTATGGCCGTCATGCTGTCGTCTTGAACCCTAGAGTAGCCGCCACCAATTAGAGAGGAAGAACAGCAAATCAAATCAGTTCTATTCAACCCTAACAACGAATCTTCTTCAAAGGAAAGCTAGTTCAACTTCAGAAATCAAAATTCAAAACTCAAGATCACCTTTGAGTTGTGAGTTCGATAGTTTTAATAAAATAATTAGTAATTTAATTGGATTAAGTTATGATGCGGATTGTATGGATGTGATGTGAATTATTGATCACATGTTGTAATTATGTTGTAGAATTGTGTTGAAATCTCTATGACGTTATGTTGTGATGCTATCTTTTATGATGTAAAGTTATGTTGCTATCTTCTATGTTGTAATTTTATATATAACCAAATCATCATCTTTCATATGCTAGTTTGGTGATGTTGATTCATATGATAAATCATACGTATGCAAGTTTAGATTTTTATCTAAACATGAATCATATACAAGTTGGGTAAAATTATATGTGACCTTACATGGTTATGACATCTAGTTTATGTGAAAATTTGATTAAAAGCTAGGCTATGACATGGGTGAGTTATATGCTAAATTCTACATGATATTTTACATGTTAGATGCAAGTTTACACCATTGTTATGATGCATAAATCACATATGCAAGTTTCTATAAATATATGAGTTTGGGGTATGAATCATGTTATGCAAGTTTAGGGTTATTGCCTATGCAAGTTTACAACTTTAGATGTAGATCTATGACATACATGATTTATGCAAGTTCACACCTTTAGATTTGGATCCATGACATATGTTGTTTATGCAAGTTGTAACTTTGGCCTATGCAAGTTTTAGATGTAGAATATCATTCACATATGCAAGTTCATCCCTATGTTTAGATCTATGTTTTCATTATGTGTACATTGTGACGTTTTCTCTTTATTCCATGAGTTAGACTATTCGAGTCTAATTTATATTTTACGTTAAACGAACAAACGTACAACGTGGGGTAAAGGGGATAATATCAAAAAGATTTAATTGGCATAAATGCCTTAAAAGGCATAAAATATAATTATGGTGAAAATTGGTATGATTTTGCATACCATAAATGGATGGACATAATTGAGTCAATTATGGACATCGTTAAATTTGGAATTGATTGATAATTTGAATAGGGAAAGTTATTCAAATTTGGGGGATGATTAATTAGGAGAAATTAGTCATCTAAGACAAGAGGTTAGGCTCTTTTGTGGTGTAAGACTGCCCGGACCCGCCCGGCAAATCCAGCTGCCACAAATGCCAGTCTAATGTGAGAGGTCTTAGGCATAAATTAAATACGTAACAATTGTAAAGACACGAGGTTAGGCTCTTTTGTGTTGTAAGACTGCCCGGACCCGCCCGGCAAATCCAACTGCCACAAATGCCAGTCTAATGTGAGAGGTCTTTATAAGGTTACGGTCTTAATGAATTAAGAAACACTTAGCCAGATAAACATGTAGTGGATATGAGGGGGTTAAGTGGGTGCCTTGGGTGGCATGTGGAATCTAGTGGGTGCCTTGGGTGGCATTTGGAAATACGATTAGAAACACTTAACCAAAATTGAAACATGTAATTGAAACATGAATAAGAAGTGGTTAAGTGGGATGTACTAGAGGGGACCAAGCTTAGGTGGATAGCTTGTGTCAAGTGATGGGGGCCCATTTCAACCAGTAACCCATACGTATCTTTGTGGGCTCGACCCAAGTCGAGGACGGGACACGCATACTGGGCTTGAATGTAAGAGGCCAAAACGGGTTAGCGGTGGCAACGCAAGTCCAACGGGTTCATATGCGTGTGTGGACCCGGGCTGGTAGGTAAGACATTGTTGCATCATGTAGGTATAAGTCATGCATTGTTGGTTGTATCGGGTTGCCACTTTGGGGAGTGATATACCCCACTGTGGGGCCAGCACGGGTATCTACGAGTTAGGGAGCCGATCGCTTGGGGTAGTGGGTACACCTAGTGGAGATAGGGGAAGGCGGCACCTATGAATGCAGCAAGGGGTGCACGAAACTATCAATATCATTATTAAGTTCTGTAGGCGGGATAAACCTTAGGGTGACCAGTGGTGGTGCAGTATAGAAATTATCCTATAGTGTTGGTGTAGTTTAGTAATTATCCTACAGTGGGTTAGGTGCGCTTTAATGATATCGTTGTTCATCTTGTTTCCTTATTTACTCTGCCATATTCAATGATTCATGGTCATTTCCTTATTTTCCAACTTATGCCTTAGCCTAGTTACTTTGTTAATTATATTGTTAAAATTATTGCACTCGCCAGACTTTATGTCTGACCCCCTTTGTTTCCTCCTCTTTCCTTCCTTTCCCCCCTAGGTGCTCGGGTTGGAACTAGCACCAGTGGAGCTTGATCTTGGACTGCTTTTAGAAGATTACTTGGATCGCTGGAGTAAAGTTCAGCTTCTCTTTTATTTATGGCTATTTTGATGTTGGGGATTATGTATTTCAGATTATGTACTTTTGATAGTCAAGATGGATATTATGTACTTTGACTCTGGTTTTTGATGATGTAAGCAAACATATGTGCTTTCCGTTGCAATGAAATAAAGTTTTAAATCTTTGAATACTATTTATATCTGTCTTATTGCTAAGTTTCTGTTCTATACTTACTTAAAACGCTCCATAGAAGTTAATGCATTCCCTTTGTGAGTGACATTAATGGACGTGGGTTGTTACACGTGGTATCAGAGCTGAAGGTTACCAGAACAGATATGAATTTTGAAAAAAAAATTGTTTTTCAAAAGCATTTTTATAAAGAAATACTTTCAAAAATATGTTTTGAGGAGAGTACTTTAAAGAGAAAAGTTTATTTTAGAAACATAACCCCCAAGAGCCATATATCTTTCCTTCGATTCTCCGTTTTGAATCTCTTCCTCTTCCCCTTTTTGAATCTCTTCCTCCGCGTATAAATGCTTTTTCTAAGATATATAAGGACTTCCGTACGATTGGCGGAAAGCCGCTTCACGGGACTTAGACGGTTGTCGGGGCTAGAAGTTGGCTCAAGGAAGTGGAGGACTTGTCGGTACCTTTAAGATAGACGATGATGGAAGAAAGGTCCAGTTAGCTTCCTGGATAATGAAGGATGAGGCCTCGTTTTGGTGAGAGGTCACTAATGGGGAACGTCCAGTCGATACATGGCTAGATTTTAGGCAGAGGTTTGAGGCTAAGTTTCTCTCGCGGGCTGAAGAGAATCTATACATGGAAAGGTTTTTGGCACTGAAGCAAGGGAATTTATCGGTGAAAGAGTATGTCAACAAATTCAACCAATCGGCAAGATTTGGCTTGGACTTGGTGAATACTCCAGAAAAGAAGGCTCTAAGATTTGTTAAGGGTTTGAACGAGCCGCTTCATGGGTTAGCTATGACCCACATTCCCATGGGGGCTACCTTCGAGAGACTAGTTGACATTACGCTCTTGCATGAAGAGGAGAAGGGCGCCAATGCTAATAAGGCACCCGAGAAGAAAGGGGATCAAAAGAAGCCGCAACAGCAACAACAGAACAAGAAAGGTGGCAAAGGCAACAATGCTAAGGGAAAGAAAAGATGCTTTAACTGTGGGACACCCGACCATCTAAGCAAAGCTTGTAGGAAGAAAAAGAAGACTGGTTGTTTCCACTGTGGCGAGGCGGGACATCGTATTAAGGACTGCCCAAAGAAAGGGCAGAGGGCAGGGTCTACCTTGGGAGGACAGGTGCAGGATCTTATGGCACTAGGGCAGGCAAAGGGACAAGTTCAGGCTCTCATGGTCCCATCGCTGCAAAAACAAGGTAGAGCAATTTCCGTTGAAAGTTTAGTTTTTCTGTTTGATCATCCTGTCCGTACTTTATTCTATTCTGGCACATCACATTCATTTATTTCTACATCATTAGTTGAAACACTGCACCTTGATACTAGTCTAGTTACTGATCCCTTGTAGTCTCAAATCCTATCGATGGTTCGGCTCATCTTTCTATGATTTGTCGGGATTTGAGAGTGTTTATCTTGGGCGTTGAGTTTGAGTGCAACCCTTTTGTTCTTGGCTTCATGGGCTACGGTTTAATTCTAGGTATGGATTGGCTAACTAGATATGGGGCCATCCTAGATTGTGAAAGAAGGGTAGTTAGATTGTTGACTCGTTTTGGAAAGACCCATGATATTTCTTGTGACCCTAGAGGTCCAGTAATACTTAGCTACCTAGAATCCCTTAACGCATCCGATGATGATTTACATTATGTTCCCATAGTCCGTGAATATGCTGATGTCTTCGATGAGGTGAGGGGTTTACCCCCAAAATGTGAGATAGACTTTCGGATATACCTAGTTGATAATGCAAAGCCAGTTGCATTACCGGTGAGCCACATGGCTCCAAGAGAGAGAAGAGAACTCAGTAACCAAGTGAAGGAATTGCTTGAGAAGGGGTTCATCAGACGTAGTATATCAGAGTGTGGTGCTCCAATAGTATTTGCCACGAAGGCAGATGGGTCCCTTAGACTTTGTGTGGACTATAGAGAACTTAATAAGCTTACTAAGAAGAATAGACACCCACTGCCGAGGATTGATGATCTCTTCGATCAGTTAGTTGGCGCCTCAGTGTTTTCGCAGTTGGACTTAGCCACTGGTTTCCATCAGTTGAGAGTGGCTGAGGATAGCATAGACAAGACTTCCTTTAGGACTCCAGACAGTTTTTTCGAGTGGCTTGTAATGCCCTTCGGTTTGACAAATGCCCCCGCATACTTTGTTGACTTGATGAGTAGGGTGTTTAGGGAGTACCTTTATAGATTCGTGGTTGTCTTTGTGGATGACATCTTGGTCTTTTCTAAGAGCGAGGAAGAGCATGCCCTACATCTTAGGGAAGTATTAGAGACCCTTCGAGCGCATAGCCTTAAAGCTAAATTTTCTAAACGTCACTTTTGGAGGAAGGAAGTGCGATTCTTAGGGCACGTGGTTTCCAAAGAAGGGATAGCTGTGGATCCTGCGAAAGTAGCGGCCATCCAAGATTGGAAGGTTCCTAAAAATGCTACAGAGGTGAGGAGTTTCTTAGGGTTGGCTGGCTACTATAGGAAGTTTATCAAAGACTTCGCAAAGATATCAGCCCCATTAACACGCTTGACTAAGAAGAACTTAGTTTTCACATGGGACGTAGATTGTGATGATGAGTTCCAACGTCTAAAGAGAGATTTGACCACAGCCCCAGTCTTAGTGTTGCCAGATGGGAGTAAGCCATTTACCATTTATACCGATGCTTGTGGGACAGGACTAGGCGCAGTCTTAATGCAAGAGGGAAGGGTAATAGCCTATGGTGGAAGGCAGTTGAGAGTGCATGAGAGAAATTACCCTACACATGACCTAGAGTTGGCCGCTATTGTCTTTGCGCTTAAGTCTTGGCGTCATTATCTTCTTGGCGACAAATTCGAATTATTCACTGACCACAAATCGCTAAAATACTTATTTTCTCAGAAGGACTTGAACTTAAGTCAGCAAAGGTGGATGGAATTCTTAGCATCCTACGACTTCGGGATAGCATATACCCCTGGCATGGGTAACGTGGTGGCAGACGCCTTAAGTAGAAAGAGGTTGTCCTTGAGTCCGTTGTTTGTTGAGCGGCGAAGCTTAGAGTTCATCTCTACATTTGACTTTAAACCTTCCATTGACTTTATACCCGGTTTGCTAGCATCCTTAGAGGTCAGACCTGCGCTTTTGGGACGGATTGGCGAGGCACAGCGAGACGACCCACAGTTGGTTGAGTTAGTAGAAAAGCTCAAAAGAGGGGAGTCATCGAGCCATCTCCGTAGGTATACCCTAAATGATAAGGTTTGGTTACGTAGGGACGATAGACTTTGTGTACCACATGACGAGAACTTGAGGAAGACCATCCTTGATGATGCACATCGTTCGAAGATGACCATCCATCCCGGCAGGGACAAGATATATATGTACGTGAGACGAGTTTACTTTTGGGTTGGTATGAAGAAGGACGTGGCAGAGTTTGTTGCTAGATGCTTGGTGTGCCAACAATTAAAAGCAGAGCAAAAGAAGCCCGGTGGATTGCTTCACCCATTGGAGGTCCCACAATGGAAGTGGGAAAGTGTTTCAATGGACTTTGTTGACGGATTACTAAGATCGAGGTAAGGTAATACGGGGATTTGGGTCATGGTAGGCAGACTTACTAAGAGCGCCCATTTCATTCCCGTGAAGAGTAAGAGGATTGCTCCATGGTTAGCCTCCGTATACATTCGAGAAATAATTCGTTTGCACGGTGTTCCTTCTAGCATAGTGAGCGACCACGATCCTATCTTTACTAGCGAATTTTGGAAGAGCTTGCAAGAGGCGGTAGGGACTCAGTTATGTTTGAGCACCGCATATCATCCTCAGACGGACGGCCAGACCGAGAGGGTGAATCGAATTCTAGAGGACCTATTGAGGTTGTGTGTCTTAGATTTCGGAGGTACATGGGGGGGACATCTTCCATTGGTGGAGTTCGCATATAATAACAGCTTTCAATCTAGCATTGGCATGGCACCTTTCGAGACTCTTTATGGACGGCCGTGTCGTTCGCCTACATGTTGGTGGGAGTCTACAGATAAGATCTTACATGGGCCCGATATGATTAGAGAGACTTTGGAAAAGATCGATTTGATTCGAAGGAGGATGAAGACGGCGCAAGATCGGCAGAAATCTTATGCGGACAAGAGGAGGACAGATCTTGAGTTTGATATTGGGGACATGGTCATTGTCAAGGTTTCTCCATTACGGAACGTCGTTCGCTTTGGGTCCGTTGGGACGTTAGCACCAAGGTTCGTAGGGCTGTTTCCTATTAAGGAGAGGATTGGGCAGATGGCGTATAGAGTGGAGTTGCCCGAGAGACTTAGTGGTGTACACTATGTATTCCATGTGTCACATTTGGGGAAGTGCTTGCATGAGACCGCGGAAGTGGTAGAGCCGAGCTTGCTTAGAGAGGTGGAGATAGAGCGTGATGCGACGATTTGGTGAGCTCCTACGTGCATTCTTGGGTCGGAGGTTAAGAAGTTGAGGAATCGAGAGGTCAAGCTAGTCAAAGTGCAATGGGGAGACGATGAGAGCAACGCTACTTGGGAGACGGAAGAGAAGATGCGTTTATTATACCCTTTTCTTTTCGAGGGTATGTCTTTTAGTTTCTCCTTTATCGCTTACCTTATACTTATCTTATCTTTAGTATGTCCTCTCGTTAGTACCTTTGACCTTTAGATAGGGTAGTCCTATGATTGAAACATGTGTTTGAGACATCTTACGTATGATGGATGCATGTGGATGCAAGTGTTTGCTAGTGGTTGCTCGTGGATGCATATACACACACTATAGGCACTAGATCGGCTCAGTCACTTCATATTGCATATTGCATATAAATGTGTGTGCTATTTAAGCTAATGGATGTATAATGGTTGTGCTATCATATGGATGTTGCATTTTGGTGAATGGTTGTGCACATATGTAGAAATAATATGTATCGATAGGGTTCTTTCGCATACATAATGGACGCATGGCACTATCATGGTTTGCATTAAGGAGGTCAACTGCATTAGTAGACCGCCTGGTTTTGCATTAGATAAGGAACATATACACGCACTTTTTGCATATGTTCATACAACATTAGAAATTCTATAAGGACAATGGATGCCTGTGTTTGATGGTTGAGTAGATGGTTGTTTGGATGTTATGATATGCATTCTCCTTAACTTGGAGATTTTGGGGGCGAAATCCTTTAAGGAAGGGAGAATGTAACACCCCGGATTTTTGAATAATCGAATTAACTAAATTAAAGAATAAATGTTTAGCATTGTTCTAAGGTTTGTAAGCAAAAGACTTAGTAGCTCATTTGGTTGGAACATGTGACTTGCATACAAGAGGTACAGAGTTCAATCCCCACCAACGCCATGTTTTTGTTTTAGGGGAATGGCTAAAAAGCGGCTTAGTGTGAACACGGTTCAAAAAGTAGTTTAGTGTGAAAATGGTTAATTAGGAAGATAGAAATATATGTATATATATATAATAAAATTCAACCTAAAATTTAAGAAAAAAATTCAAAACACCGGAAGCGGGAAGGCAAAACACCAAACCGACCTATTTTGGTCTCGAGTCGACCCCAGGGTCGACTCAGGAGGTTTGGAATTGGTCCCGTCGGCCCTAAATGGTCTATGACGAAATTTTATGTTTTAGGGCTTAGGTGGCGATTTCTGGTTGGTCAGTTGACATCATTTCTTGGTTTCTAAGGCCTAGATGGATTCTAAGTGATCCGACGGCTTAAATTAATTCAAAGCTCTATAAAAGACCCATAGACTCAAACCCTAAATCAGAATTAAAACTAAAACTATGGCCGTCATGCTGTCGTCTTGAACCCTAGAGTAGACTCCACCAATTAGAGAGGAAGAACAGCAAATCAAATCAGTTCTATTCAACCCTAACAACGAATCTTCTTCAAAGGAAAGCTAATTCAACTTCAGAAATTAGAATTTAGAACTCAAGACCGCCTTTGAGTTGTGAGTTCGATAGTTTTAATAAAATAATTAGTAATTTAATTGGATTAAGTTATGATGCGGATTATATGGATGTGATGAGAATTATTGATCACATGTTGTAATTATCTTGTAGAATTGTGTTGAAATCTCTATGACGTTATGTTGTGATGCTATCATTTATGATGTAAAGTTATGTTGCTATCTTCTATGTTCTAATTTTATATATAACCAAATCATCATGTTTCATATGCTAGTTTGGTGATGTTGATTCATATGATAAATCATATGTATGCAAGTTTAGATTTTTATTTAAACATGAATCATATACAAGTTGGGTAAAATTATATGTGACCTTACATGGTTATGACATCTAATTTATGTGAAATTTTGATTAAAAGTTAGGCTATGACATGGTTGAGTTATATGCTCTATTCTACATGATATTTTACATGTTAGATGCAAGTTTACACCATTGTTGTGATGCATAAATCACATATGCAAGTTTCTGTAAAGATATGAGTTTGGGGTATGAATCATGTTATGCAAGTTTAGGGTTATTGCCTATGCAAGTTTACACCTTTAGATGTAGATCTATGACATACATGATTTATGCAAGTTCACACCTTCAGAATTGGATCCATGACATATGTTGTTTATGCAAGTTGTAACTTTGGCCTATGCAAGTTTTAGACGTAGAACATCATTCACATATGCAAGTTCATCCCTATGTTTAGATCTATGTTTTCACTATGTGTACATTGTGATGTTTTCTCTTTATTCCATGAGTTAGACTATTCGAGTCTAACGTATATTTTACGTTAAATGAACGAACGTACAACGTGGGGTAAAGGGGATAATATTAAAAAGATTTAATTGGAATAAATGCCTTAAAAGGCATAAAATATAATTGTGGTGAAAATTGGTATGATTTTGCATACCATAAATGGATGGACATAATTGAGTCAATTATGGACATCGTTAAATTTGGAATTGATTGATAATTTGAATAGGGAAAGTAATTCAAATTTGGGGAATGATTAATTAGGAGAAATTAATCATCTAAGACACGAGGTTAGGCTCTTTTGTGGTGTAAGACTGCCCGGACCCGCCCGGCAAATCCAGCTGCCACAAATGCCAGTCTAATGTGAGAGGTCTTAGGCATAAATTAAATACGTAACAATTGTGAAGACACAAGGTTAGGCTCTTTTGTGGTGTAAGACTACCCGGACCCGCCCGGCAAATCCAGCTGCCACAAATGCCAGTCTAATGTAAGAGGTCTTTATGAGGTTACGGTCTTAATGAATTAAGAAACACTTAACCAGATAAACATGTAGTGGACATGAGGGGGTTAAGTGGGTGCCTTGGGTGGCATGTGGAATCTAGTGGGTGCCTTGGGTGGCATTTGGAAATACGATTAGAAGCACTTAACCAAAATTGAAACATGTAATTGAAACATGAATAAGAAGTGGTTAAGTGGGATGTACTACAGGGGACCAAGCTTAGGTGGATAGCTTGTGTCAAGTGATGGGGGCCCATTTCAACCCGTAACCCATACGTATCTTTGTGGGCTCGACCCAAGTCGAGGACGGGACACACATACTGGGCTTGAATGTAAGAGGCCAAAACGGGTTAGCGGTGGCAACGCAAGTCCAACGGGTTCATATGCGTGTGTGGACCCGGGCTGGTAGGTAAGACATTGTTGCATCGTGTAGGTATAAGCCGTGCATTGTTGGTTGTATCGGGTTGCCACTTTGGGGAGTGATACACCTCACTATGGGGCCAGCACGGGTATCTACGAGTTAGGGAGCCGATCTCTTGGGGGTAGTGGGTACACCTAGTGGAGATAGGGGCAGGCGGCACCTATGAAGGCAGCTAGGGGTGCACGAAACTACCAATATCATTATTAAGTTATGTAGGTGGGATCAACCTTAGGGTGACTAGTGGTGGTGCAGTATAGCAATTATCATATAGTGTTGGTGTAGTTTAGTAATTATCTTATAGTGGGTTAGGTGCGCTTTAACGATATCGTTGTTCATCTTGTTTCCTTATTTACTCTGCCATATTCAATGGTTCATGGTCATTTCCTTATTTTCCAACTTATGCCTTAGCCTAGTTACTTTATTAATTATATTGTTAAAATTATTGCACTCGCCAGACTTTATGTCTGACCCCCTTTGTTTCCTCCTCTTTCCTTCCTTCCCCCCCTCCCCAGGTACTCAGGTTGGAACTAGCACCAGTGGAGCTTGATCTTGGACTGCTTTTAGAAGATTGCTTGGATCGCTGGAGTAAAGTTCAGCTTCTCTTTTATTTATGGCTATTTTGATGTTGGGGATTATGTCTTTCAGTTTATGTACTTTTGATAGTCAGGATGGATATTATGTACTTTGACTCTGGTTTTCGATGATGTAAGCAAACATATGTGTTTTCCGCTGCAATGAAATAAAGTTTTAATTCTTTGAGTACTATTTATATCTGTCTTGTTGTTAAGTTTCTATTCTATACTTACTTAAAACGCTCTATAGAAGTTAATGCATTCCCTTTGTGAGTGACATTAATGGACGTGGGGTGTTACAGTACCTTAATTTGTTAAACCACACTCTAGGTGCCTAGTTTAATCCATAAATTGATTTGTTGAGTTTTCACACCAATGTCTCTTGTCCTTTACTGACAAACCCCTATCCTTTACTGACAAACCCCTGTGGATGTTCCATAAAAACTTCCTCCTGCAAAACACCATTTAGAAAAGCATTATTAACATCTAATTGTCTGATGGTCCAATTCTTATATAAGGCTATGGTTAAAATTATTCGGATTGGGGTTGGTTTAACAACAGGTGAAAAAGTTTCTGTAAAATAAAATCCACATTGTTGTGAATATCCCTTCGCTATAAGCCTAGCCTTATATTTAAATATTGAATCCTTTGTATTTTTTTTTGAGTTTATGGACCCATTTGCTTCCTATGATATTTTCATCATTAGGCATTTCAACCAAAGTCCAAGTGTTATTTTTGAGGAGGGCATTGAACTTCTCTTGCATTGTTGCCTTCCATTTTGCATTTTAAGCTGCTTCCTGATATGACACGGGCTCGGCTGAATCCATAACTGTGTTGATCACTTTGGGTTTATATATGCCACAATTGGCTCTTGTCATCATTGGATGTCGATTTGCATTGCTTATGTATAGCAACACCTATCCAGTGTATGCATCATTTGCTGGTTGAGTCTCTGATGTATGATTTTAGCTTTGAATTTCTTGTTTTTCTGTGTTGTCAGTTTCTTCACAATTGTGAGTTGTTTGAGGAACCCCTCCTTGACTTGTGCCTTCCCATTGGTACTGTGTTGAGGGAGATTACCAATGCAACATGGTTCATATTGTACTGGCTGAATTATTACTTCATCATCTTGCATACCAGTCTTGTATTGTCTTGCATTCTTCACCTTGTTTGTTTTCTTAATTTCTAATGTAATATATGGGGAATCATCTTCATTGAATACTACATGCCTGGAAACATAGATTCTTCATTTGCTATTTATGCATTTATATCCCTTATGATTACTGAGATACCTCAAAAATGTACATGAAGTAGACCTGTAATCAAGTTTGTGTGTTGTATGGTTTCATTCAAGGAAAACACAATGATTGTAATTTGGTCTAACCCTTTTTAGCACTTCCTATGGAAACTTTAAATTAAGCACCTTTTTTGGCATTATGTTAATTAAGTGTCATCAGTATTAAATGCCTCGGCCTAAAATTTTAATGGCATTGAGGCCTTAGGAAGAAGGGTTAGACCAGTCTCAATGATGTGTCTGTGTTTAGGTTCGATAAAAAAATTGTTCTAAGGTATATGGACATGTTATTCTGTGTTCAATTCTCTTCTTAGTAAAAAAAAATTGTTTTAAAGGAAAAAGTTCAGATCCACCATCTGTTTGGATCTTTTTTACCTGACTGCCTATTTGATTTTCAACATTTGTGATGAATTGTACTGTGACATTACTAACATCTGCTTTAGATTTCATAAAATATATCCAAACAAATCTAGAGTATACATCAACAAATGAGATATAATATCTGTACCCATAATCTGAAGTTATGGGTGTTGGACCCCAAACATCAATGGAAACTAATTCAAGTGGTGAGTTGTGAGTAGTTACAAAATATGGAAATGCAAGTTTATGACTTTTTCCCATTTGACAAAATTAGCACACATATTTAGTTAGGAAATTATCAGTAGAAACATTATTGTCATTACAAATAGTTTTAACAATTTTCACACTAGGATGTCCCAGTCTATTATGTCGAAGATTAAAATTATTAATGCTGCTAGAAATATTATCAACGTTCAAAATACAATTTATTTTATTAAACTCATATAGCTTTTGCAAAGTGAAAGTCGTATAGCCCATTACATTCTTTACCTTGCAAAATGACATCTTGAGTAAGTATCTCTTTGATCAAACATACATTTGGGTGGTACTCAAAAAATACATTATTATCTTTGGAAAATTGAGAAACACTTATTAGATTTTTCTTAATAGCTGGTACCCTTAGTAAGTTTTTAAGATATAATTGTTTGGTTACATTTATGCTTGCATTTCCAGTATGTGTGATATTAACATTTTTTCCATTACCAACAAGTAAGTTTTGTGTACCTTTATACTCTTTGATCCCAAGATTCAAGTTGCTCAAGTTGTCTGTCACATGATTTGTTTCCCCTGGGTCAGGATACCAACACTCGTCATCTATATCTTCAAGCCTTGTTGTAGTAGTATTTTGTGCCTCTGCTTGTCCCTGATTATCCCTCTGAATGCTGAAATTGTTGATGTTTCTACTTGTATTGTTTTGATTTGTCACAAAATTGAAATTAAACCTAAAATATCACTTATTGGCACTGTGTCCATTCTTTTCACATATTTGACAACATATTCAGTTGTTGTTGTTGAATTTGTATCCCCTTCTTCTTGACCTATTACTTTGACCACCTCTTTGGTTGTTGTAAAACTACTTCCTTGGCACATAATTTCTTTCCTATTGCTTGCCTTTGAAACTAATGGTATAGCTGACAGCGAGTCCTGGGTTGACAGCGCGTTTTTGTTCAATTCTTCCTTCGTGTGCCAAGAATGTGAAACATACATACTGGAGGGTTGGGGTAGGCTCAATACATGAAATAATTGCTACCACAGCTTCATAGCTGTCATCAAGGCTACTGATAATTAAAAGGACTTGTTCTGACTCATTTACTTTTAATAAGGTAGATGCAGGTTGATCATAAATACCTTTGATCTTGAGTAGATATTCTTTTACTGACATGTTATTTTTTCTCATGCTTTGTAATTATCTTCTAAAGTGCATAACTCTTGCGGAAGACTGTGATGTGATGTTTCTCTCCATAGTTTCCCAAACATCGTGAGCCGTCTTGCATTTAATAATATGTGGAAGCAAGGCAGGACTGATCGATAACATTAGCCACGAGCAAATCAGGTTGCCTTGCCATTGATGGATGGTGTAATCCTGGTTTAATATCAAGTTTTCATTGCTATCCTTAATGAACTTTGCTGGAATTAGCTTTATTTCAAGCGCATGATCTTCTAAGCCGAATCCTCTTCCAGCAGTTTCAATTTTTAATTTCCATAGCAGGTAATTTGAATCATCTAGTTGCACAAAAATCAAGTTGGTCTGAAGCTTGTTGATGGATTTGATCAGATCAAGGGTTGATTCTTGTAAATTGTGAGAGATCCTTGATGTGGTGTTTGAAGAAAGGGTTTCATCACCTATCTTGATACAAATGAGTGGGAAAATAAAGAATGAGAGAAAAAACTGAAAGGCAAACAGGAAAGCAGATCTGATGGGATGCTATGAAGCACAACAACTCTGATATAAAGTTTGAAATCTTGTAGTGATGCAGCAGAAAATGAAGATGATAATGTATTAATTATTTCGGCATTGTGCCTTATTTAGATCTTTGAATACATTGTTGAATACAAAATACATAGGTATGGACTTGTATATATTACATCAGATAGAGAACAAAGGAATATAGGAATGTTAAATAACAATAAAGAAATCATCCTAATATGAGGGAAAAAATCATCCTGATATGCGGCTAGTCATGTGGATATATTTGACAAGATATTTATCTGTTATTTCTTACTAATATGCATTTCGAGATTTAAACGAAAATATTATAAACATATTATGCTTTCAAAATAAGAAATCAGACTTACTAATATCATTTCAAGCTTATTGTAACGACGCAATTTTCGATGACCTCGAAAGACGTGTCATTATTAAAGAAATTAGAGGATGAGATAGAAAAGATAGAACTAATAGAATAGAAGAATAAGAAAAAAACATCAGAATCTCACAATGGAATTTCACAAAATACATAATATCTTACATAACAGGGTCCGATACATCATAGTACAATATCATAATATATGGTCATAGTACAACAGCATAATTATACATGATTACTAGGATAATACATACATCTAAACTGGATACATAGAAATAGATATACTACTAGACTGGTCTTGAAATCTAAATCCAACAGACTTCATAGGGTTCCACTTGCTTACTTGAATTACTTGTCTACTCATAACAAGTATTATGAGTACCCAAGAGTTTAGGTAACACAGAAAATAAACTCTGTGTCAGTCAGGGGACTGGTGTGAGTAAACACAGTTAAATAGATTAGAAACAGGGAATTAAAGAATAAGGTTTTCTTTTTTATTGGACAGATTCATTTAACTTTAGAAATCTTTAGACCCATCCATATGTATATGGATGATGACCCAAGTATCTTTGATATCGAAATCCTTTGATATTATGATAGTTTTTAACAAATAAATAATCATCTTTTTGAAATGCTTGCATCTCAAATTTTATATATATAGTATATAATCCAAAATTGCAAAGCGCTTATTGGAGATTGGATTCCAACAGACAGGGTATGGGATCACCTGCCGATCAATGTACTCTAGAGAGGATATACTAGGGTTCAATAAGAACGTCTTGTAACTCGGCCACACATGACCGTCCACTCATTTAGCTTGAGTGTAACGAATATATTATCACCCCCACGGTTGGGAATGACCCACTATTTCCGAAAGCTGCAGCAGCGAAAAGAGATTAAGAAGTTAAATATGGAACTTCTCTAGATGGTGATAAAACACCCTACTTGGGTATGACCCACCTAGCCATGCTGCCTGCCCGATTTTTGTCATTTCCTGGTTATGAGGCTAGAGGTTACGTTTATCTTTTGACAGATTATATCTTCAGTTAGTTTGAATGTCATATCTGTTAGAATACTCATTCTATTTTCCAAATATATTGCGGGTAATACAGCTAAGAGATACGAATTTTCCGCCGCTAACGTAATATACTTACGTAAATTCGATATTTAGAATCTAAATGATATACGTTGTTAGACACCCGTCCATACAGGTTGTCCTGGGACTAAACAGACCGAAGGCACTATTTAAAATAGCCCTTGCATATCTCCTCCTTCAATACTTCTGACACGCAGCGTATAATTCGAGTCGAAGTGGAATATAATTCCGGCCTCTTCGAAATGATGTACATAATGTCTTTTATTACCAGTTGATACATAAGAAATGACTTAATATTTTACTTGATCTTATCATTTCTATAAAGAAATAATTATTAGCAAAAAATCAATTATAATTCACTTTACACATCCCTTGTTTATGGGTTTCAGTCAAATAAAACGGTATATGTTTGCGTTGTTTCAATCTGGTCATTTTGATTATCTTTTACAAATGAACAATTAAAGTGTCTGTGTGGTAATTTATTCAGTTTTGACATCCTTTAGAATGAACAAATATGCATCGCACACAGTATTTTATTCCGTTTGTCATCTTTGTTTATACGATGTTTAATACTTCCATTATACTTGTAAATTTTCTTCTTACTTCTAATCAATCATAAATAATTTAAATTTATATTTTATATTAATTATTTCCTTTATATTTTTATTTTCAAACTCGTCGAACTTCTACAGTCGAGCTTCTAAGGTTGATCTTCTTGCTATTGTCTTCCTTTCCACTTGCCAAAATATTTTGATCTTATAAAAAAAATCTTCTTTAATTTCTTCTTTTATTTTATTTGATTTTCTATTTTATTTTAGAACTTGATTTACTTAAAAGCATCCGTCCAACATCCTTCTTCTTTGCGCATTTTCGAAAGCACCATTTTTACCAAAGTACCACCTCCGAAATCACCACACTACGCATGACAAATCCCCTCCAAAACCTGTGCTCCAACCAAAGTACCACTTTCCCAAAGTGCCAACTTGCCAGACCGTGCTGCACCCATGATTTTCTTCCCCGATCTCGTGAAAACCCTTGCCCAGCCAACTACCACTTGGTAGTACCACCTTGCCAAAGTACAATGTTGTCGTGCCCATGATTTCTTCCCAAAAATTGGTGTCGTACCCATGATTTTCTGCTCAGCCAAAGTACCATCGGGTAGTACCAATTTGCCAAGTACCAACTACCCAAATCTCATGCCCATCACGATGGATCACCATGATTTTCCCATGCCAAACCCAGTACCACTTCGGATGCACATACATGTCCACTGTGTACGTGCACAACCAATCAAGCCACCATCGACCACCTGCGATCGTTCAGACACGTCGCCTTCCACCTCTGGACCTCGTCGCCGTCCTTCGTTCTGATCATCTGAGCATTTACAGTGATTTCACTGTTTTGTTCTTCATCATCGAAATGGGTTTCATTGGAGAAACCACCCACTACGCTCACCTCCTCCAATAGAACTCCGTCCAACTCGAGCTACACCAAGTTAGCTTCCTCCGGCGTCGAACCCCACTGGACTGCAGCCTCTAAACGCCACCGAGGCGGAGCAGTATCAACGAGAATCGACAGTTTTGAAAACGAACCCATAAACCAAATTCTAACCCGTTTACAAAATCTATACAATGGAAAATTTATTTTATTTTTTTCCTATAATCTCCTACCTTAAACGTTACTCTCCTCCTTACGCCATGGACTCCAATGGCTTAGATCATCGGAATTTGATCAAGATGCATTTTCCGATCATCGTGGCATATCTCAACAATCACACGTTTAAAATCATGATATGATCATCAAAAATCATCATTTCATAATACGATTCTACTTATATACTTAAATCACAATTCTGAGAGGGTTGAAATTTCATATTTATAATGATGATGACAATATCAGTATGTTTCCTATTTTCCTTTGTATATAAACATACATTACAGGGATTCATTTGTTATAACTAGGTGTTTAAAATATACATTTGATTCTAGCATTCAAATACATTTACTGTAAGCACTTAGTATGATTCTCTTCTGGAAAACAGGGGTTATACAGCGGTATTTCATCAAAACTAGTTCTAACTTGTTTACAGTATCACTTGGTACCAAGGCGATACAAGTTTATAAACATGCAGGTATTTATTGAGTAAAACATCTAGCACTTATTACCAGTAATAGTGAGATTAAACAGAAAGTATGAACAAGGTTTTCAAGAAAATATTATAACAATATGGTATAACTATTTGTCTACATCATAACTTGTATTAGCCTAAAGATCTGAAAGTGAAGAAAGTTTAGTTTAATCACCTCCTTGATTTCCTTTTCCTGCTAGAAAGAACTCAGAAATTTAGTTTGAACTCAGTTTTTGCTGTGAAGAAAATGCATTGGTTTCTTCTAGTATATACAGCCAGTTTTCCTCATTTAAAAATCTATATCTTTTCACATTCGCAATAGTAAGTAAATCATTTAGTCTCACTCCTTTGTTTAGCTCTCTACGCCATGTTTTCAGGGACAAATGCATGAAAGAATCTATTTGTTTAATGTTATATCCACCATTCTCCTTGTCCTATGTTATGCTTCTAGAAGCACACAATATCCTACCATGCTTTCATTAAATGCTTGCGCATAATCTCTTCTTTTCAGCCAATATAAATTGACTTTACTTGGTCTTTAAGTATGAGATATTTTACTTAAGGAGAATTTATTTGTGCTACTTGTGCTGAGTGTTTTTAGGTGATGTTTCTCCTATTCTTAGTTACACTATTTATGTTAAATCAGATTATGGGTATTATCTTCAAATGATTTGCATTTGTTTTGTCTTTACCTATGTTTTCATTGATATTTTCTTGTTGAGTCAATTGGTCGAACGTGTTGTGTGCATGGTCCTTTTTATGTTTCATGTGTAGTGATGGCCAAATAATTCTACCTACACATGTTTACTTGTTTGTTCTTATTTGTTGCAAAGTCCTTTACATTTTTAAAGTGAACAAATGTCCCCTTCAGATATGTAAACTTTTTGATCACCTTTTGTGCTTGTTTAAGGCTTTCGTATGCAAAGTTCTTGCCTGAATTTTGTGTTAGGATCTAACTATATGTATGCATTAAAGTACACACACACACACATATGTGTGTATATATATATATATATATATAGTTATACTTCCATGAGTATGATTAAGGTTTTTAGTTGTCATGTTTTTAATATGTATTCAAGTTAAGATTTTAATGTTGCATACAAATATATATTTATACATAGGTTTATAATTTGTTAAGCAATCATATTTTACTTTAATTTCCTCATTAAAATCAAATGTCAAAAGTCAGAAAAAGTCGGGACATTACAGTCCACCCCCCCAAAAGAATTTCGTCCTCGAAATTATAAAGTCACGAGTAGATTATAATTTTTAATTAAAGTCAAATTCTTACACGTCCGTACCTTCCGAACAGACCCCTTATTTATTTAGTCAATCTTATTTCTAATATCCAAATTTCTGATTTTATTACAAACTCATCTTACTTAGCTCACATGAGTTTATAACCAATTTACAACTCTAGTCTGGTTTTTATTACCTAGAATACCAATTTTATTCATTGGATATTTCTAATTTAATTCAATGTTATTTAACTTATCATGAGGCTGACCCTAATCACTTTAACTCCTTTTATCTAAAATTTTAAGGTACCTTTCATGATTCTTTTACCTTTCACGTCCTCAGAAGTTGACGGCTCATTCATGTTAGCATATGCAGTATTCTGTGGTGCCTTCTTTATCAGTGGGCAATCCTTGACCATGTATCCAGGCTGATGGCAGTTGAAACAAAGGTTCTTTATCACCATCTCATTCCTTTGATTCTGCTGCTGCTAAGATTTCTGTTGCTGTTGGGGTTGTTCTGGTTCCTTTTCCTTTGACTCCTTACAAAATCTAGCTATATGTCCCTTTTGTTTGCAGTTGTGACATATCTTATTCTTGAAACGATTTTTATACTTCTCTTTCCCTGTACTTCCTTTTTCCTTGTTCTCCCAATTTGGATTGAATTTCGTCTTCTGGGGATTCTCTCCGCTGATTTCTCCAGTCTGAACCTTTTCTGCTTGTTTCTTAGTATCCAAAACTTCATACCTAAATGCTAAATCTATTAGTTCAACAAACTGATCCTTCAAATGTTTCATCATTCTGCCTTGCAGACTATCCTTCAGACCAGCTACAAACATCTCGTTCTTCTTCATTGAAGTGTTGACCAACTCCGGTCCAAAACTTAAGAGTGCATTGAACTTGTTTTCGTACTCAGTGATTGTCATGCTTTCCTGCTTCAAGTCAATGAAATCTCGGTACATCCTTGTTTTTCATGTGGTTGGAAGATACAAGGCTTCAAAGGCTTCTTTGAACATGGCCCAAGTAAAATATTCCTCCGAAGTATTTGCAACCTGGGTATCCCACAGGATTGTTGCGGCTCCTTCCAGATTCCATGAAGCTAAGAGATGCTTATACTCGTCATCCGACTTCATTCCCTTAAAAATCTTCTCACATGATCTTATCCATGCTTGGATTTCAACCAGTGATTCAGTACCCTTAAAAACCTTTCCTCCCATAGTAATGTAATTCTTGCAGATCATTGCAAAGTTTTGCTAAGTTGGAGTTGGGACCACTTCAGTAGTATCCATTTGATTTGGAGTAACAGTGTTACCATTGGTCGTGGTTGTCCCGCTCGCTCCTCGGCCTCATCTTCTGTGAGAACTCATTATCAACTTTCGGAGTATATGGTTTTATGATTAATAACTCAATCGGAAGATATTATTAGGGATAACTTAAGTCAATAACTATGGTCGATAACTAAGGTTAATAACTAAGGTCGACCTATACTATACTAGTTTTTAATAACAATACGCTCTCTGAACACTAACCCAAAGCTTAGGTGTTTAGAAAATCTAAGCACTGATACCAACTGTAACGGCACGATTTTCGATGACCTCGAAAGTCGTGTCATTATTAAAGAAATTAGAGGATGATATATAAAAGATAGAACTAATAGAATAGAAGAATAAGAAAAAAACATCAGAATCTCACATCGGAATTTCACAAAATACAGAATATATTACATAACAGGGTCTGATACATCATAGTACAATATCATAATATATGGTCGTAGTACAACAGCATTATTATACATGATTACTAGGATAATACAGACATCTAAACTGGATACATAGAAATAGATATACTACTAGACTGGTCTTGAAATCTAAATCCAACAGACTTCTAGGGTTCCACTTGCTTACTTGAATTACTTGTCTACTCATAAAAAGTATTATGAGTACCCAAGAGTTTAGGTAACCCAGAAAATAAACTCTGGGTCAGTCAGGGGATTGGTGTGAATAAACACAGTTAAATAGATTGGAAACAGGGAATTAAAGAATAAGGTTTTTTTATTGGATAGATTCATTTAACTTTAGAAATCTTTAGACCAATCCATATGTATATGGATGGTGACTAAAGTATCTTTGATATCAAAATCGTTTGATATTACGATAGTTTTTAATAAATAAATAATCATTTTTTTGAAACGCTTGCATCTCACATTTTATATTTATAGTATATAATCCAAAATCACAGAGCGCTTATTGGAGATTGGATTCCAACAGACAAGGTATGGGATCACCTGCCGATCAGTGTACTCTAGAGAGGATACACTGGGTTTCAACAAGAACGTCTTGTAACCCAGCTACACATGACCATCCACTCATTTAGCTTGAGTGTAACAAATATATTATCACCCCCACGGTTGGGAATGACCCACCATTTCCGAAAGCTGCAGCAATGAAAAGAGATTAAGAAGTTAAATATGGAATTTCTCTAGATGGTGATAATACATAATACACCTTGCTTGGGTATGACCTACCTAGCTATTCTGCCTGCCCGATTTTTGTCATTTCCTGGTTGTGAGGCTAGAGGTTACGTTTATCTTTTGATAGATTATATCTTCAATTACTTTGAATGTCACATCGTCATATTTGTCAGAACACTCATTTGATTTCCGAAATATATTGCGGGCAATAAAGCTAAGAGAAAAGAATTTCTCCGCCACCAACGTAATATACTTACGTAAATTCGATGTGTAGAATCTAATAGATATACGTTGTCAGACACTCATCCATACAGGCTGTCCTGGGACTAGACAGACCGAAGGCACTATTTAAAATAGCCCTTGCATATCCCCGCCTTCAATACTTCTGACACACAGCGTATAATTCGAGTCGAAGTGGAATATAATTCCGGTCTCTTTGAAACAATGTACGTAATGTCTTTTATTACCAGTTAATACTTAAGAACTGATTTAATATTTCAGTTGATCTTATCATTTCTATGAAGAAATAATTATTAGCTAAAAATGAATTATAATTTATTTTACACATCCCTTATTTATGGGTTTCAGTCAAACATAACGGTATATGTTTGCATTGTTTCAATCTGGTCATTTTGAATATCTTTTACAAATGAGCAATTAAAATGAGCGCGTCGCACACGGTAATTTATTCAGTTTTGACATCCTTTAGATTGAACAAATATGCGTCTGCGTCGCACACGATATTTTATTCTGTTTGTCACCTTTGTTTATACGATGTTTAATACTTCTGTTATACTTGTAAATTTTCTTCTTACTTCTAATCAATCATAAATAATTTAAATTTATATTTTATATTAATTATTTATTTTATATTAATTATTTCCTTTTTTTTATTTTCAAACTCGTTGAACTTCTACAGTCGAGCTTCTTTGGTTGATCTTCTTGCTATTGTCTTCCTTTCCACCTGCCAAAATATTTTGATCTTATAAAAAAATTCTTCTTTTGTTTCTTCTTTTATTTTATTTTAGAATTTGACTTAAAAACATCCGTCCAACATCCTTCTTCTTTCTGCATTTTCCAAAGTACCATTTTTACCAAAGTACCACCTCCGAAATCACCACACTGTGCATGACAAATCCCATCCAAAACCGTGCTCCAGTCGAAGTACTACTTTCCCAAAGTGCCAACTTGCCAGACCGTGCCGCACCCATGATTTTCTTCCCTGATCTCGTGAAGACCCTTGCCCAGCAAACTACCACTTAGTAGTACCACCTTGCCAAAGTACCATGTTTCCGCGCCCATGATTTCTTCCCAAAAACTGATGTCGTACCCATGATTTTCTGCTCAGCCAAATTACCACCTGGTAGTACCAATTTTCCAAGTACCAAACCCCTCCCCCCAATCTCGTGCCCATCACGATGGATCACCATGATTTTACCATGCCAAACCCAATACCACCTCTGATGCAGACACATGTCCACTGTGCACGTGCACAACCAATCGAGCCACCATCAACCACCTGCGATTGTTCAGACACGTCGCCTTCCACATCTGGACCTCGTTGTCGCCTCCATTTTGATCATCTAAGCGTCTACAGTGATTTCACTATTTTGTTCTTCATCGTCGAAATGGGTTTCATCGGAGAAACCACCCACTACACTCACCTCCCCCAACAGAACTCCGTCCAACTTGAGCTACACCAAGTTAGCTTCCTCCGGCGTCGAACCCCCTGGACCGCAGCCTCCAAATGCCACCGAGGCAGAGCAGTTTCGACGAGAATCGACATTTTTGAAAATAAACCCATAAACCTAATCCTAACTCATTTACAAAATCTATACAATGGAAAATATATTTTATAATTTTCCTATAATCTCCTACCTTAAACGTTACTCTCCTCCTTACGGCATGGACTCCGATGGCTTAGATCGTCGGAATTTAATCAAAATGCATTTCCCGATCATCGTGACATATCTCAATAATCACAACGTTTAAAATCATGATTTGATCATCAAAAATCATCATTTCATAATAGGATTCTACTTATATACTTAAATCATGATTCTGAGAGGGTTGAAATTTCATGTTTATAATGATGATGACAGTATCAGTATGTTTCCTATTTTCCTTTGTATATAAATATACATTACAGGGATTCATTTGTTATATTACTGGGTATTTAAAGTATACATTTGATTCTAGCATTCAAATACATTTACTGTAAGCACTTAGTATGATTCTCTTCTAAAAAAACAGGGGTTATACAACAGTATTTCATCAAAACTAGTTCTAACTTGTTTACAGTATCACTTAATATCAAGGTGATACAAGTTTATAAACATGCAGGGCTTTATTCAGTAAAACATTTAGCACTTATTATTAGAAACAGTGGGTTTAAACAGAAAGTATGAACAAGGTTTTCAAGAAAATATTCTAACAACATGGTATAACTATTTTTCCACATCATAACTTGTATTAGCCTAAAGATCTGAAAGTGAAGAAAGTTTAGTTTACTCACCTCCTTGCTTTCCTTTTCCTGCTAGAAAGAACTCAGAAATTTAGTTTAAACTCAGTTTTTGCTGTGAAGAAAATGCATGGGTTTCTTGTAGTATATATAGCCAGTTTTCCTCATTTAAAAATCAATTTCTTTTCACATTCGCAACAGTAAGTAAATCATTTAGGCTCACTCCTTTGTTTAGCTCTCTACTCCATGTTTTCAAGGACAAATGCATGAAAGAATCTATTTGTTTAATGATATATCCACCAATCTCCTTGTCCTATGTTATGCTTCTAGAAGCACACAATATCCCACCATGCTTTCATTAAATGCTTGCGTATACTCTCTTCTTTTCAACCAATATAAAATGACTTTACTTGGCCTTTAAATATGGGATATTTTGCTTAAGGAGAATTTATTTATTTGCTACTTGTGCTGAGTGTTTTTAGGTGATGTTTCTCCTATTCTTAGTTACACTATTTATGTTAAATCACATTATGGATATTGTCTTCATATGACTTGCATTTGTTTTGTCTTTACCTATGTTTTCATTGATATTTTCCTATTGAGTCAACTGGTCAAACGTGCTGTGTGCAAGGTCCTTTTTATGTTTCATGTGTATGTGATGGCCAAATTATTCTACCTGCACATGTTTACTTGTTTGCTCTTGTTTGTTGCAAAGTCCTTTACATTTTTAAAGTGAACAATTGTCCCCTTTAGATATGTAAACTTTGTCATCACCTTTTTGTGCTTGTTTAAGGATTTAGTTTGCAAAGTTCTTACTTGAATTTTGTGTTAGGGTCTAACTATATGTATGCATCAAAGTACACACATATATACATATTGTTATACTTCCATGAGTATGATTAAGGTTTTTAGTTGTCATGTTTTTAATATGTATTCAAGTTATGATTTTAATGTTGCATACACATATATATTTATACATAGGTTTATAATTTGTTAAGCAATCATATTTTACTTTAATTTCCTCATTAAAATCAAATGTCAAAAGTCAGAAAAAGTCGGGACATTACACTTATAACCAGTGAGTTGCAGTTGAAGCTTCCTAATCAAGACTAATATTTTAATCGACCTCGGTAATGTTTCATTTATTGAGACTGGCATTTTATAAAGGTAGGATGTTGTTTCATTTTATTAAAGATAAGGAAAAAAAGGAGTTTATGTATCACAGTTAGGAGTACAAGCAAAAATTTATCCAATATCAAAGTATTTTGTCCTTAAAGATTGTACTCATTAACGCAACCTCTTAGTACTAGTTGTACTCCTTGGCAAGTCCTAATAAAATATCCCTTTGTGCATTCAGTAGTAAACAACGATCGACATCACTGATGTTTTACATACAATTGCTAGCAGGTCCAAGCTGTTGATTATGTAGCTAGAGGTGCAAGAATAGTTTCAGGTGCCTCAAATAATTTAAGGTACACTGTTTATGTGCAGGTCTTCTTTACCCCTTTTTTTTTAAAATAAAGGTAAACAAAGTCAGGTAAAAGACCAGCCCACTTTTTAGAAAAATAACAGTTTTGTATGTATTTGTTGACCAACTTTTTGGCAAAAGTTTTCATCGTTCAATGGATCGAAGCCAATGTCAAGAAGCTCACTTTTTAGCATAGGTCGGTCAACCGACAGAACAACCTGTACTTCAGAAAGTCCAGAAAAGATTTAGCCCGAGCTAATTTTCTTCAAGCAGCGGTAGCTCGTACCCCGGCACAATCGCTTTCCCAGATTGGCCGAGTCAAGCACTTCCTTAAAATTCGGATCGACTAGATATCTCTGAACCTATGTGGACATATTCAGCTAAGTCGTTCAATACTCGGCCCGATTCTCAAGGCATTAAAGGCGGTCAACCACTTCCGGACAAAGCTCTATTTTTGATACACCTCATCTTGAGTGTCACGTAAGCCACAATTTTCGAGGATACTATTAATCAACAATAGACCGGGTCCTACTGCTACAACTACTTCCAATGATCGAGCTCTATGTGTCTGAGCTCCACACAAGTGGCAAGCCACGTGGCGACCCGCTCAGCATGTTTCTTCACCTATAAATACATCCATGTTGAAAATGGAAAAGGACCTCTTTTTTTCCACTTCAACCTTTGGCTGAGCTTCTCCTCCAAGATAAAAACTTCTCCACGGCTAACTCCAAAACTAGCCAATTCTCCTTCTTTCTTTAAACAGAAAAAGTGTCGTACTTGTAATCAAAAGCAGATCAATACATATAATGTCGGCGTAGGAACCATCTTTGCCGAACCACTATAAAATGTCTTGTGTGTTCCCTGTTTTCTTTAATTTCTACATTTTGCGATTGTTATTCATGTGTTCTTCACATGATTGGGGGTTGACTGTCACCAGTGACCAAATTTTGACATCAACACTTTGGCGTGCCAATTATGGGCATCGCACTGACATATTCTACGACCTTCAGTAAGTTCCGATCCATGGCGAACAAGCGGAAGAAAGTTGCAACATCTTCTCATCCCATAACCGCTGATGCAGCCGAGGCAAACACTGCAGAAGCTAGTCAAGAAGTCTCCTCTCATGAAGATATGTCTTGATATATTACCCGGGACGACATGAATAAGATTATGGCCAAGTTTAGAGGCCATATGGCATCTCGGGGTAAACTCCTCGAATGACAACAACAGTTGATGGATCACCTTCTCGCTCGGATGGAAAAGGGATTTAATGCTTCAACATCAATTCCTCCACTGAGCGAGGCTGGAGTAGTAACTGATCTTCAGTCTGCACAAATGAAAACCGCAGATCAGATCACACCTTTGCTTCCTCCTGGCTCGGCTCCACCTCCCGACCAATCACAGCTAGGAGTATCGCTTCCAACGACCAGCGCAGCCACAGCTGCAGATTCATAGGAAGCCCGCAATCAAGATCTAGGTCGTTCAACCATATTGCCTCCACTCCGGGGACCAGCTCAATCCCCGGACCAACAGAGCAACGCTGTGCCCATCAGAATTAATGCCATTCCCATTATAACCCGACATCTTACAGCAGACTCGTCTTATGCCACCTCCTCTTCAACCAAGAGCTGGTGGAGCCTTCCCTTCGAACCAGGGAGACCACTCTACCATATCGGTTCTCACCATGGCAGAGGAAAACACCACCATAAACCCTTCTTATGTTATTTCGGGCGGGGGCGCATCGAAGAACCCCAGACATCACACGCTATGCTGGATCAGCCCGGACCTTCCATCGTAGACATGTCTCGGACCAATTCTCATCAGGTTCAAGAGGCGCTAGTCTGCCCAGAACCGACAACTGTGACGAACCCTCGTCCTCACCTTCACTCAACTCTCGGACGTCGAGCCCAACCAACGGTCCCTCTTATGAGCATGCTTTCGTTGGACCCCGGTGTTAGAGCTCTCCTGAATGTAGAGCTGGATTCATGGCAGCGACTCCTCAGAGATGGAAGCCAGCTTGCAATCAACATTCGATGCTTCATTCGGGGAAATTCTTCTTAGCATGATATAGATAATATCCACTGCTTCCTCTTCACCAGGGAAATCAGGAACTCCCGCAATCCTCTGGACTTTAAGTTTCTAGCCATTGTACCCTACAATGGTCAGACCAACCAAACCATCCATCCATGCGATACATGTGGCATATGGAAGTACTCTCTGCATCGACCAATGTTATGGTCAAGTGCTTCCCGCACTTTCTCACAGATATAGCTGACATGTTGTTTCGGTAGTTGACAACGGAGTCTATCAGCACAGCACGCTGGTCACCCACTTCATCGAGCAGTTCAGAGTTCACATCTCCCGATCAAAGAGTGTCATGTTCCTGGCTTCCATCAAGCAACAACCAAGAGAGACACTTCGATCTTTCCTCGAAAGATTCAACGCGGCTGTAGCATCAGTCAGTCGGCCCGAGCCATCGATGGTACTTATGGTCGCCATCGCAAGTGTCAGGAACCGATCAGAATTCTCAATCTGTTTGACCAGAGATCCACCCAAGAATATTAAAGATTTCTATGTAGAGGCCGAGCGGTTCCTCCGACAAGAAGATGTCATCATCGATATGGAGAGCCTTGAGGTCCTTTCCACCAAAGGAGGAGGTCCATCTAACACCAATGCCAGAATAAAGGAAGAGGAAAAGCCTGAGAAAAGAATGAACCCAACGTACGACCTCGGAGAGAGAACAAGTACGATCAGTATACCGAGCTCATTTCTTCCCCGCTCGACATCTACCTTGACGTACGAGGATCTGTACCTTTCCCAAACCTCCTCGAAGAGAGCTGACCCAGAAAGAGATAGATTTTGGAAAGCACTACATGTTTCACAACTTAGCCGATCACAGTACCAATGAATGCAGGCACTTACGCGATCACATCGAGGATAGGGTCAGGCGAGGAGAACTTCCCAAGTACGTCAAGAAAAACACACCGGCCATGTTGCCACAATCTACTGCCCAAGCTCCTCAGGTTGGTCCTCGAGCTACTAGAAACGGAAAGGACACCGAGCTCAGCACTCGCGGCATCATCATCAATTAATAAGATTTAGATATCTTATTTTCAATGTATTTTTTTGTTTCTTTCAATAAAATGGATATGTTGATGTACACATGTATGGGGTTAGGATTTAGCTCCTAGACATGCTCTGGAATCAACAATTGTCCTCTTAGAATTTATTTCCATTTCCTTGTAATAGTTCTTTAGCAACAATAAACTTTCTTTTGCAAACATGAATTATGTTTGAACGATTTAAGTCAAGTGTGATTGACGCTCACCAACCCGAATATGGTCAGTGCTAAGCCATCGTCCGTAACGCACGATCAATGCTTGCCACCATAACTAAACCTACTCCTTAAGCCGAGCATGGTAAAACTTTCCTGAGCTGAGTATGGTTATACTCGCCCCTTCTCTGAACTAAGTGCACTCTCTACTTGTTGAACTTCACCGATGATCTTACCTAAGTTGAGCATAATCAACGCATGCCATAAGCCGAATATGGATAATACTCGCCATTTCTATGAGCCGGGTATGGATAATACTCGCCATCTCTGTAAGCCGAGTATGGATAATACTTGCCATCTCTATAAACCAAGTATGGATAATACTCGCCATCCTTCAAAGCCAAGTGTAATTATTGCTCGCCCATATCTTCAAGCCGAGTATGGTTAATACTCGCCCAATCAAGACCAAAGCCTTCTCTAGACCGAGAATGGCCCACACAGTCACTGCAGGTGTTGAATCTCACAACCAAAGTTAACAATTACTTTCTCGGCATTAATACGGTCCTCGATGGTTGTCAGTTTTCTAGCCTTAATACGATCTACTTCGATCATCAGTTTTCTGGTCTTAATACAACCACCAGGATCGTGGGATTTCTGGCCTTAGTATGGTCCGACGCAACCATCGCTACCCACACATTTAACCTTGTTATAAGGTTCATAACACATCTCCTTTACCAAGAATGATGTATTCTGAGGGGAAAGTGTTGACCAACTTTTTGGCAAAAGCTGTCGCGGTTCAACGGCTCGAAGCCCAATGTCAAGAAGCTCACTTTTTAGCGTCGGTCAGTCGACCGATAGAACAACCTATACATTAGAAAGTTCAGAAAAGATTTGGCCTGAGCTAATTTTCTTTGAGCAGAGGCATCTCTTACCCTGACACAATCGCTCTCTCGGATTCGCCGAGTCAAGCGCTTCCTTAAAATTCGGATCGACCAGATATCTCCGAATCTATGCGGAAATATTCAGCTGAGTCGTTCAATACTCGGCCAAATTCTCAAGACATTAAAGGCGGTCAACCACTTTCGTACAAAGCTATAATTTTGGTACACCTCAGCTTGAGTGCCACGTAAGCCAAAATTTTCAAGGATATTGTTAATCAACAGTAGACCGAGTCCTACCGCCACAACTATTCCAATGATCGGGCTCCACATGTCCGAGCTCGGCAAGCGGCAAGCCACATGGCGGTCCGCTCAACCCATTTCTTCACCTATAAAAACATCCATGTTGAAAATGGGAAGGGACCTCTTTTTCGTCACTTCAACTTTTGGTCGAGCTTCTCCTCCAAGATAAAACCTTCCCCATGGCTAACTCTAAAACTAGCCAATTCTCCTTCTTTTGTCAAACAGAAGAAGCGTTGTACTTGTAATCAAAAGTAGATCAATACATATAAAGTGGAAGTAGACACCATCTTTGCCAAACCACTATAAAAAGTCTTGCGTGTTCCCTGTTTTCTTTACTTTACTACATTTTGTGATTGTTATTCATGTGCTCTTTATAGGATTGGGGGTTGACTGTCACTAGTGACCAACTTTTGACGTCAACAGTATTATTTATGTATACATATGTTAAAGAGGTTGGATATGTTGTACACATCACATAAACATATTTATAAACATATCCATATTAACCTCAATGTTGCAATACCTACCTCAAGCTGTTTTAGTGCATGTTTTTTTAATCTTTTTTCTAATCCGCAAGGCTTTTATTTCAGGAGTTACGTGTGTTGGAACTCATAGTACCAAATTTGTTAAAGTCTTCTTTAGGATATTAAGCTTAATTTATCTCTTAAATAGGGAAAGACTAACAAATTTTGACTAGATAATGATTACACTGGAGTTCTATTTGCGAACATCACAATGTTTGACTCTTATGAAGACATGTCCATTGGATAAGCTGGAATTTCTCAATAGGACATGAATTTTTTTATATGTAGCTGCAATGATAGACGTTGATTAATTGTTGAGATTTTGTTGTTATAACTAATGTTGCATTTGAAATAGAGCATTCTTATAATTATAGATAACAGTACTGAATAGTAGTAATAAATTTATTCAACAATAAAGATGTGTCATTGTCGAGATTATATAAACAATGTTAGAAACAGTTGTAGATATCAAAATTTTTTTGATGCAAAAAGGTAGTGAATTGCAAGATTCATGCCTTCTTTCATTAAACATAAAGCTAATACATCGTGGTGTTCATTACAGCATACGTACTACAAATATTTACAAGAATATGTACAGTCCAAAAAACAGCACATGCACACAGGCATGGTATTACAGTAGCCAAAATATACATAAAAGATCCCCATAACAGCTAATATCCCCAACTGTCTAAAGCCAAAAGGATGAAACAGCATCAAGCTCGCCTGCCACGAGCTCTGTCCATGACTCTTGCGCCAATGGTGTCCACAAACTTGACTTCTTCGCTGCCTGACCGTTGAGAAACAAATCTGAGAATGCAGTAGGTAATAGAATTGGGCGATTTCATTTTACATTTAAACTTGCATGAGTTTCTTTCATTCCATAAAATCCAAACATAAGCAAAATTCAAGACAGTAAACAATTGTCGCATGGGTGTATCAGGGAGTGAAACAAAAATGGTGTTCCAAAAGTGGAATTGGTCGATGATGAAGTCAGACCAATCTAAACAAACATTAAGGCTGACCAAACACTTCGTCCAAACATAGAAAGCGAAATCGCATTCGACGAACAAATGCAGGTAAGTCTCTTCATTGTCAACGCAAAAGACACAGTCCCCATCAATATGAACTCCTTTTCGTCGAAGTCTGGTCACCGTATTTAGCCTATTATGCATGATCGTCCACATATGAATTTTGACTTTAGTAGGTTTTTCTTTAAAGCTCCACATGCATTCAACACCAACGTAACTCCTTCCTGCAAAGTTCTTCATCTTATAGAGCTGGCTAACACGAAAAGGTTTGTTATTCCCCTCAATTTTCCAAACAGATTCATCATCTTCAACATCCGAAAGTTGAATATCCTCAAGCAAACGAATCAAACAACATAGCTGAGTCAATGTGTTACCAACCAAGATACGGCAGAAAGTCAGCCTCCATTTGAAGTTGGCAGCATTCATGTTATACATTTCATTGACTGTAAAGTTCTTATTGCAAGTAATATCAAAAAGTTTAGCAAATTCAACTTTCAAAGGAATGGGAAGCATCCAACAATCAAACCAGAACGATGCATTGCGTCCGTTCTTAACTACGATGCCCGCACCAATTTTAATCCAGTGTATATTGGACATAGCACCACGCCAAAAAGCCGAATAATGAGAGGCATCCGCGTTCCAATCAAATCTTCCTCCACAACAAGTGTTTAAAATCCACTCTTTCCAAAGAACTTTCTTGTCGCTTAATATTGTCCACAGCCATTTGCAAAGTAAAGCTGAGTTCATGTATCTCAAAATTAAAACTCCCAAGCCACCCTAATCTTTGGATTTGCAAACCTGATCCCACGACAAGAGACAACTAACTTTATGCGTGAACTTTGTTCCAGTCCAAAAGAAATTGTTACGAACAGCGTCAATTTTCTCAGCCACCCATCCGGGACAAGAGTAGAAAGATAGCCAGTACAAAGGGATAGCAGAAAGAACATAAATCACCAACACAAGTCTACTGGCCTTGGATAAGAAGCTTCCTTTCCATCTCGCCAATCTCCGATCATCTTTGTCAATAACTAATTGCCAGACCTGCTTCGTCAATCTTTTTGGACGAATGCAAGCCCCGAGATAATTGAGAGGAAATGAATCTGCCATACAATTGAGCATTTCGGCACATTTTCTGTTCACATCAACACTACAACCCAGAGTGTAAACACTACTCTTATGAAAATTAATTTTTAAGCCGGATAAACTTTCAAAAGCATAAAGCAAATTTTTTAAAGAGGCAATGTATTTGCAATCTGGATTGCTAAAAATGATAGTATCATCAGCATATTGCAAAGAATTGATTCCCCCAATGATATGGTCCCTTCCAAAGCTCTGGATGATATCATTAGCGCTTGCCAACTGAAGAATCCGACAAAAGACATCTGCCGCCAAATCAAAAAGAAGAGGGGAAGAGGATCTCCTTGACGCAAGCTGTGACGGCCCGTCCCGCACCAGCCTGCATTTCCTCCGAAAGTGCGCTGTACACATGCCCAGCTAGCACAGAACGGTCGTCAGAAGAAAGGAAAGTAGAGAATGAACTAATCAAGGAACCTGTAGAATGTCTCACAGCGCATGGGATAAAATATAATAATAACATACTTGACATAAAACAGGCGAGACAGTGCATAAGCTGATAACTAAAATCCACATCAATCATCAGAGCAGCGGAAATTCAAATACATCTTATTACAATTTTCCAAATTTACTGTCTCTAAACAAAAGAAAGCCAAAATAGAAGATACACCACCAATGCCCAAGCAGTGATCTTCAACAACACAGGGAGAATACTATATATATGTTACGTGGAAGCCTCCTGCTCGTCTCCGGATCATCTACCCGTGCATCACCAGCTGACCTGTCTCTAGTCTGCTCGTGTGAGCACCCAGAGTAATAAGAGGAGACATAAAACTCTGGGTCAGACATAAAGCCTGGTATGAGCGATAAGCATCTCAACAGAATAATAACAGGTATACTAAACCATACCTGAACCTGGACCTGCAACCAAAGAGTTAGTACCACATACCGTACAGTACTCTAAGGTGCCATAATAAATAGTGTAAAGAATACGGGGGTGGGGTGTGCATGTCATAATGATAGCAAACAAATCAACCATAGCAACCATCCTCCCATCTCTCACTCAGTGCGTAAAGCATACGATATCTACCACTTTGGAACACTAGACAAATTGAGGTAACGACGAATCCCGACTTGTAGAAACCCTACTATGACCAAGCTAAACATATGGAGTCATGACCAAACATTTCAATGACCCACTTCATTGGTTGTAGCCCTTGGTTCTACCGATGTCATAATGGCCCTGAATCCGCCTTCGTACCTCCTACCATAGTGGTCCAAAGCTATAGACGTCGATAACCCCTTGGCACGCGTCCCGCAGCAAAGCCCAACCATGAAGCGAACTCGTTGATTCCCATCTGAATCTTAAGCTCTAACTTCTCATTTGGACTTCCTTTGCATCTCGGGTTTGATCGAATTGGAGTGGGTCTTCAGAAGAGTTGTCGCGTATTAACAGTCCTAGAATTCGGTTCGGTTCGGTCGGTTCGGGTCGGTAGTCATCACCTTCATCGGTTCGGGTCGGTAGTCCACTTCGGGTCGGGTCGGTGTCCTCCTCCGGGCCGGGTCGGGTCACTGTCTTCCTTCCAGTTTCCTCCGATCAGCTCCCTCGTTTTCCATCCACTCTGATCCGATCCGCTCCCGTTCTTCATCTGCCCTGATCCGATCCGCTCCCTTTACTTTGCTCCAGTCGTAGCCTTCCATTCTTGAGCCGATCCGATCTGGTCTCCATTATTCTTCCGATCCGATCCCTTTTGTCCACTCCAACTCTAAGTAAACGGCCTTCCTTCTCGCCAAGTCTCCTATGTGCCAAACTCCGGTTCGGGTCGGTTTTCTTGCCCAGTTCACATATCCGATCCGAGCCCCATCCGATCCGAATCGGTTAGGAACCTGCACATTTCTGCAACTTTCCAGCGAGCTTTCTACGCCATTCGACGACGTTTTCGACCAATTTAACTATTCTAATCAATCATAAAACATACCATAGAGTCATAGCAATATGTAAGAGCAACCACAAACACCAAACAACAATCCAAATGAATCAAAATAGATCAAAAGTGGCTAAAACCTCACATTTTCCTATAATCCTTCTTAATCATGTTTAAGCACATACTTAGTAAAACTTAATCAAATCGTCTAAATTTTCTAACAGAGGCATGAAATATTATTTAAGAATTTCTAAACATTTTTCCAGAATTTACTAGTGTATAAATTCGCTAATCCTCACTAATCACCCTTAATTAACTGTAATTAGTGTCAAAACGATGCTATCACTCACCTTTGCCACTATAAAACTTTCGGATCTGAAGTGAACCTCTGATTTGAACGAATTCCAATGTATAACAGCAGCTCTACCTCGGTTCTTGTGCTAATCCCCCTTGATTTGATGCCTCTAAGCCTTAATCCTTGATTAGGAAGCGATTTTGGGTGTTTTAGAGAGTGGAGGCCATGGCTAGGTTAAGAGGAATGAAAGTGGCGGCTGGAAAATGTCTAAAGAAATGTTTTCTAACCCTAATCAGCCCCCATATACTCCTAAATCCGAAATTTCCCTTTGGGCCTAGCTGCTAATCACCCGGTTAAGCCCAATTAAGCTGTTTTTCACCATCTGAAACTTGTTTCAGCCATATCTCCCAAACGGTAAGTCCGTTTGGCTAATGTGACCATTCTACGGAAAGAGAAACCATCATCCGGAGCCAATGGAAGTGGTTTCAGGTCAAAATTCCTATCCAGTCAAAAGTTATGGCCAAAACAGTGCCAACTAGGGGTAAAATGGTCATTTAAAAATCGGGAAAAATCATGAACATGGGAAATGACCTCAATAGTCGTCCCCCAAAGTTACATGACCATACGACTTTTTATGTGAAAGAAATAAATATTCTACGATCTTATGATGCGTAGAATGCGGGTCGTTACACTCTCCCCCCCTTAAGAAATTTCGTCCCCGAAATTCCTTAACCCAATACATACAAAGGATCCCGCATGCCTAACAACCACATACAACTATCAATCATGCAAAACAAGCAAACAAGCCTATCCTAGCATGCGGAAAAACTAAATCGAAGTCAAAATCTTACCAGGCAAAGAGTTCTGGGTGTGACTTCCTAATGTTCTCCTCTGTCTCCCAAGTACAATCATTCTCGTCCTCGCTCCACTGTACCTTGACTAGCTTCACCGCCTTCCTTCGAAGTTGCTTCATGTCGTGCGCGACAATACGGGCCGGCTTGCGGTTCCCAACCGCCTCGGGTTCTACTTCGAAGTCCTCTAACTGATCAGGTGAAATAGTCATATCTGAGTCGTGAACGAACTTCCTTAGTTGGGAAACATGAAATACGTTGTGAACTCCCGCCATCTTCTCGGGTAAGTCAATTCTATATGCCAAATTCCCGACTGGTTCAAGAACAGGGAATGGACCAACAAATCTTGGTGCTAACTTGCCTCTCCTGCCAAATCGTATTACGCTCTTCAACGGAGAAATCTTGACAAAAACCAAGTCACCAATGGAGAATTTTAGGTCTCTTCTTCTCTTATCAGCATAACTCTTCTGCCTATCTTGGGCAGCTTTCATTCGTTGTTGAATGATCTTGATCTTATCTGAGGTTTCCCTCACCACATCTGGTCCAAGCATAAACTTCTCGCCAGTCTCTATCCAACATGATGGTGAGTTGCACGGTCTTCCATACAAAGCTTCAAATGGAGCCATACCGATACTGGATTGGTAGCTATTATTATATGCAAACTCTACTAGATGCAAATGGTCATCCCATGATCCACCAAAATCCAATATACACGCTCTCAAGAGATCTTCCAAAATACGATTCACCCTTTCCGTCTGACCGTCGGTCTGAGGATGATATGCGGTACTGAGATGTAACTCTGACCCTAGAGCCTCTTGTAAGCTCTTCCAAAACCCACTAGTGAATAACGGGTCTCGGTCGCTCACAATGCCTTTAGGTACTCCATGAAATCTCACTACCCACTTCATATACAATTCTGCTAACTTAGCTGCCGTTCTGGTCGATTTGACTGGTATAAACCTTGAACTTTTAGTCAGTCGATCTACAATTACCCAAATGCTGTCATATCCCGATCTAGTCCTCGGTAATCCATCGATGAAATCCATCGAGACTTGCTCCCATTTCCATTCGGGAATTTCTAATGGCTGTAACAACCCACTAGGCTTCTTTTGCTCTGCTTTAACTAGCTGGCAATTCATGCATTTGGATATAAACTTCCCAACATCTCTTTTCATCCCTTCCCAGTAGTAGGTCTGCTTCATATCTCGATACATCTTATTACCACCGGGGTGTATAGTCAGCTTTGAGTGATGACACTCTCTAAGCACTTCATCTCTCAATCCATTGACATTGGGTACAACGAGCTTCCCATTCTTTCTAAGCCATCCATCTCGATCAAGCCCATACTTGTTCATCTCCTCATCGATACCCATCTCTAACTTGGAGATGATTTCCAATAGGTTAGGATCGTCCCTCTGACTAGAGCCGATCCGCTCAATCAAAGTGGGTCTGATCGTCAAACTTGGTAACATTTCTGGATCCAATTCGCACATTGGTCTGAAATCAAACCCCGCGATAAACTCCAGTTGCTTCCATTCAAGGAACATAGCCCCTAAGCTGGCATGTCTTCTACTCAATGCATCAGCTACCGTATTACCCTTTCCTGGTGTGTATGCGATGTCAAAATCATAGGAAGCTAAGAATTCTAACCACCTTTGTTGCCGGAGATTTAGATCCTTCTGGGAGAAGAGATACTTCAACGACTTATGATCTGTAAACAGCTCAAACCTTTCTCCCAAGAGATAGTGTCTCCACATCCTCAACGCGAACACGATCGCTGCCAATTCCAAATCATGGGTAGGGTACCTTCTCTCGTGCGGTTTCAATTGTCGACTTGCGTAAGCTACAACCCTACCGCCTTGCATCAATACAGCACCCAGTCCGGTACCACAGGCGTCCGTGTATACCGTCATCTCTTCATCCCCCTTAGGAATGACTAACACTGGTGCGCTTGTCAACTTGTCCTTTAGACTTTTGAATGCATTCTCGCACTTTTCATCCCAGACAAAAGCTTGATTCTTCTTTGTCAACTGAGTCAACGGTGCTGCTATCTTGGAGAAGCCTTGGATAAACTTACGATAATATCCCGCTAATCCCAAGAAACTTCTTACATCTGTTGCGTTCTTGGGCGTAGGCCAATCCTGTACCGTAGCCACCTTTGCCGGGTCCACGGCAATACCATTCTCTGATACAACATGGCCCAAGAACCTCACTTCCCTCTTCCAGAAGTGACACTTAGAAAACTTTGCTTTCAATTGGTGTTTTCTCAACACCTCCATCACTACTCTTAAATGTTCCTTGTGTTCTTCCTCTGTCCTCGAATAGACCAAAATATCATCAACGAACACAAGGACAAACTTATTCAACTGATCTCTGAATACCCTACTCATAAGATCCACAAAATATGCTGGGGCATTGGTCAGCCCGAATGGCATGACCAACCACTCATAAAATCCAGACGGCGTTCGAAATGCCGTTTTAGCTATACTTTCAGCTTCCACTCTAAGCTGAGGAAACCTGTCGCGAGATCCAACTGAGAAAATACTCTCGCGCCACTCAACTGATCGAATAAATCATCTATCCGCGGTAGAGGATACTTGTTCTTCCTCGTCACTTTATTCAACTCGCGGTAGTCTACACACAAACGAAGGGAACCATCCGCCTTGGTAGCAAACACAACATGTGCTCCCCATTCAGAAACACTCCTTCTGATAAATCCCTTCTTCAAAAGATCGCTGACTTGCACCTCGAGCTCTCGCTGCTCTCTTGGTGCCATACGACGAAGTGGCATCACTATAGGCCTGGCATCTTTTACCAAATCAATACGAAACTCAATCTCTCGGTGTGGTGGAAGTCCAGTCACTTCTTCGAAAACATCCGGATACTGGCCAACCACGAGCAAACCTGACAACTCACTATGCGGAATGTCGAGGGAGTTTAGAAAACTAGCCAATACCCCCTTACTGGGTAGACCACCAAACACTATCCTCCGCCCATCATCCGCTCTAGCTATCACCAACAAGCCCTCACAGTCTACCACCACCCCGTATCTTTGGAGCCAATCTACTCCCAAAATAATGCCAAACCCAGTAAAGCCCAAAACAAAGCAATCACAAACAAACATGCATCCATGACTCGATAGAACCACATTACGACAAATCATGCTAAGGCTAGTTGAACCACCAATCGGGTTCGTCACTACTAAAGGTCTATCGACAATCTCGGGCTCCAATCCCAACCTATCTACCAGGTCACTAGATATGAAAGAACTGGAAGCTCCGGTATCAAACAAAACTCTAACAGGAACATCATAAACAGAAAGCATACCTTGAATGATGACATTCTTTCCCTTCTCCGCCGCTGTTGGGGCATTCGACGAAGAAGGAATAGCATTAAGAGCGTAGGCTTTCACCATTTGCTTTTCTTTAGAGGGTTGCGGACACTTGTCCTTGTAATGTCCCATTTGGCCACAGTTGAAGCACTTCCTGTCCGCTGGCTTGGCCCGACAATTACTAGCATAATGGCCCTTCTTACCACAGCTGAAGCACTCCACATCTTGCTTATTCTTTTTCTTCTGGCCATCCTTAGTCTGATTCTGCTTTCTCTTATTCTGGGAACCACCCTTGCCCCCACCACTTGCTTGTGGTTTTGGCTCTTCTGCAGATGCAACCTCAGTCTTCGACTTAGGGTAGAGACTTTCTGATCTTAATGCTTTCCCCACAATCGACTCAAACGTCTCATCGATGTGGTTAATAAGCTTTTCCCCCAAGTACTGATCCAAACCAGTTATGAATTTCTCATTCTTCTTCTCGGCAGTATCAATAAGAGATAACCCATACTTCGACAAAGTGTCGAATTCAGCAATGTACTCCGAGACAGCTCTGCCATTCTGCTTGAGCTCCAAGAATTTCTTAAACAGCACTGACTTCTAAGCAGCCGGAATGAACTTCTCGCTAAAGCGAGCCTTAAACTGCTCCCAAGTAATCTGATCTTCGGGAGTAGCTGCCTTTATAGCATTCCACCAATTCATTGCCCGCCCTTGCAGCTGACGGGACGCTAGCTTTCTCTTCATTGCATCCTCGATACCCAAATCCTCGAAGATACGTTCGCAACTATCCAACCAATCCTGAACATCCGTGGCCGACTCCGTTCCGTGGAACGGCTTCCCACCAAGACTAGTATAATCCTTATTCAGCTTGGCGAAATCGACCCTCGGTGCCTGCACTATTGGACCACCACCATTTCCATCATTGGGAGCTGCTCTCCGTACATCTCTAAGCATTTCTCTCATGAGGTCAGTAAACATCGTCCTCATGTCAGCAGCATTCCCATTATTGGCCCCCCTACAAGTACCTCTAGTATATCGGCTCATCGTCAATCTGAAAAAAGAAACGATTAACGACTCCATAGTGGTGCTAGTGCAGTACGACTTCATCCTTATACTACTAATAGTATATATATATAGCTTTTAAAAATCAAAATAATCACAAATACGCTCTCTTGTATACGTATATTATCTCTCCCTGACAACTTCCCTAGGTTAACTACGCAACCTAGAGCTCTGATACCAAGTGTGACGGCCCGTCCCGCACCAGCCTGCATTTCCTCCGAAAGTGCGCTGTACACATGCCCAGCTAGCACAAAACGGTCGTCAGAAGAAAGGAAAGAAGAGAATGAACTAATCAAGGAACCTGTAGAATGTCTCACAGCGCATGGGATAAAATATAATAATAACATACTTGACATAAAACAGGCGAGACAGTGCATAAGCTGATAACTAAAATCCACATCAATCATCAGAGCAGCGGAAATTCAAATACAGCTTATTACAATTTTCCAAATTTACTGTCTCTAAACAAAAGAAAGCCAAAATAGAAGATACACCACCAATGCCCAAGCAGTGATCTTCAACAACACAGGGAGAATACTATATATATGTTACGTGGAAGCCTCCTGCTCGTCTCCGGATCATCTACCCGTGCATCACCAGCTAACCTGTCTCTAGTCTGCTCGTGTGAGCACCCAGAGTAATAAGAGGAGACATAAAACTCTGGGTCAGACATAAAGCCTGGTATGAGCGATAAGCATCTAAACAGAATAATAACAGGTATACTAAACCATACCTGAACCTGGACCTGCAACCAAAGAGTTAGTACCACATACCGTACAGTACTCTAAGGTGCCATAATAAATAGTGTAAAGAATACGGGGGTGGGGTGTGCATGTCATAATGATAGCAAACAAATCAACCATAGCAACCATCCTCCCATCTCTCACTCAGTGCGTAAAGCATACGATATCTACCACTATGGAACACTAGACAAATTGAGGTAACGACGAATCCCGACTTGTAGAAACCCTACTATGACCAAGCTAAACATATGGAGTCATGACCAAACATTTCAATGACCCACTTCATTGGTTGTAGCCCTTGGTTCTACTAATGCCATAATGGCCCTGAATCCGCCTTCGTACCTCCTACCATAGTGGTCCAAAGCTATAGACGTCGATAACCCCTTGGCACGCGTCCCGCAGCAAAGCCCAACCATGAAGCGAACTCGTTGATTCCCATCTGAATCTTAAGCTCTAACTTCTCATTTGGACTTCCTTTGCATCTCGGGTTTGATCGAATTGGAGTGGGTCTTCAGAAGAGTTGTCGCGTATTAACAGTCCTAGAATTCGGTTCGGTTCGGTCGGTTCGGGTCGGTAGTCATCACCTTCATCGGTTCGGGTCGGTAGTCCACTTCGGGTCGGGTCGGTGTCCTCCTCCGGGTCGGGTCGGGTCACTGTCTTCCTTCCAGTTTCCTCCGATCAGCTCCCTCGTTTTCCATCCACTCTGATCCGATCCGCTCCCGTTCTTCATCTGCCCTGATCCGATCCGCTCCCTTTACTTTGCTCCAGTCGTAGCCTTCCATTCTTGAGCCGATCCGATCTGGTCTCCATTATTCTTCCGATCCAATCCCTTTTGTCCACTCCAACTCTAAGTAAACGGCCTTCCTTCTCGCCAAGTCTCCTATGTGCCAAACTCCGGTTCGGGTCGGTTTTCTTGCCCAGTTCACATATCCGATCCGAGCCCCATCCGATCTGAATCGGTTAGGAACCTGCACATTTCTGCAACTTTCCAGCGAGCTTTCTACGCCATTCGACGACGTTTTCGACCAATTTAACTATTCTAATCAATCATAAAACATACCATAGAGTCATAGCAATATGTAAGAGCAACCACAAACACCAAACAACAATCCAAATGAATCAAAATAGATCAAAAGTGGCTAAAACCTCACATTTTCCTATAATCCTTCTTAATCATGTTTAAGCACATACTTAGTAAAACTTAATCAAATCGTCTAAATTTTCTAACAGAGGCATGAAATATTATTTAAGAATTTCTAAACATTTTTCCAGAATTTACTAGTGTATAAATTCGCTAATCCTCACTAATCACCCTTAATTAACTGTAATTAGTGTCAAAACGATGCTATCACTCACCTTTGCCACTATAAAACTTTCGGATCTGAAGTGAACCTCTGATTTGCACGAATTCCAATGTATAACAGCAGCTCTACCTCGGTTCTTGTGCTAATCCCCCTTGATTTGATGCCTCTAAGCCTTAATCCTTGATTAGGAAGCGATTTTGGGTGTTTTAGAGAGTGGAGGCCATGGCTAGGTTAAGAGGAATGAAAGTGGCGGCTGGAAAATGTCTAAAGAAATGTTTTCTAACCCTAATCAGCCCCTATATACTCCTAAACCCGAAATTTCCCTCTGGGCCTCCTAGCTGCTAATCACCCGGTTAAGCCCAATTAAGCTGTTTTTCACCATCTGAAACTTGTTTCAGCCATATCTCCCAAACGGTAAGTCCGTTTGGCTAATGTGACCACTCTACGGAAAGAGAAACCATCATCCGGAGCCAATGGAAGTAGTTTCAGGTCAAAATTCCTTTCCAGTCAAAAGTTATGGCCAAAACAGTGCCAACTAGGGGTAAAATGGTCATTTAAAAATTGGGAAAAATCATGAACATGGGAAATGACCCCAATAGTCGTCCCCCAAAGTTACATGACCATACGACTTTTTATGTGAAAGAAATAAATATTCTACGATCTTATGATGCGTAGAATGCGGGTCGTTACACAAGCCACGCTTGGAGACAATAGTATTGCCCGCCACACCATTCACACAAATATTTGATCTACTTGAAGTTAAGATATCGTGAATCCAGTTTATCCATCTATCAGGAAAACCTCTCGCATTAAGCAAATCCATGATGAACCTCCAATCAACGGTATCAAACGCCTTAGCAAAGTCCAGTTTCAAAATTGCACAAGGCACATTATGTCTGTCACTGTGAGAGATGACTTCCTGAACAAGTGCTGCTCCATCAAGAATAAATCTTCCTTTAATAAATACCGTCTGCGAAATGTCAATGAGATTATCCATTTTCACTTTTAACCTATTCGCGAGAACTTTAGTAATCAGCTTGAAGCTACTATTCAAAAGGCTAATAGGTCGAAAGTCCGCAGCAGTGACATTTCCTTCTTTTTTTGGTATCAAAACCACATTTGCATACCTAAGAAAATCTAACCTCAAAGAGCCATCATGAAATTCTTTGAAAATGCTAACGACGTCATGTTTAATTAGATGCCAGTATTTCTTATAAAAAGGATTCGGAAAACCATCAAGTCCAGGGGCTTTATCACCGGGCATCTCGTTCAAGGCTGATACTATTTATTCCTCCGAGAACTCCGAATCAATGCCACTTAGATCAACATTTGATGGATACAACATGCTCCAATTTACATTCACTTGATTCTCATTTCTTTCTCCAAAGATACCTCTGTTATACTCGGTAAATACTTCTCCTATCTTCTGCTGATCACAAATTTCTTCTCCATCCTTACAAATGCTACAAATCATATTCGTTCTCCATCTTCCATTCGCAACTTTATGGAAAAAACTCGTGTTACTATCACTAAGTTTCAGCCATTGAGATCTCGATCTCTTCTTCCAAAATATCTCCTCTTGAACAATCGCAGTGAGAAGCTCCTCTCTTTATTCTTTAACAAAGTTCGCTCAGCTTCATCCAAATTTCTTGATTCCTCCAACACATTAAGCTCCATAATCTCAGCTTCAAGTCTTTGTTTTTTTATTCTAATATTGCTGAAGACTTCTCCATTCCATTTGGATAAAAATATTCGTAGAAGTCTCATCTTTATACAAAAGTTGCTAGCCGCATCATCGAAGCTACGAAACTCCAACCATTTTTGACGAAGCATCTCATCCAAATTAGGCGCAATGCACCACATATTTTCAAATTTAAAAAAGTTTTCCTTTTTAAAGCAGCGTTAGTGTCAAGGGCCACTTGGCAATGATCAAAAATTAGGGACAAAAGGCCTTTTTGGATAGTCGGGGGCTGCAGATCTTCAAAATCAGAGTTAATGAGGAAACGGTCAACGCAAACTAAGGTAGGAGGGGTTCTACCGTCACTCCATGTAAACATTCTATTGGTCATGGGTAAGTCAATTAAGCCACAATCACCAACAAAATTGCTGAAATCATTCATATCACCCAAGCCAGATGTTTTCTCAACATTTCTCTCAAAAGAAAATCTGGTAACATTAAAGTCGCCGATAATAACCCAAGGACCATACATAAGATTATGAAAAACCAAGCCCTCCTCTTACAAGGTCATTCTTTCACGTCTATTATTGGGTCCATAAACATTAGAAATGAAGTACAAAATATTGGTAGATTTACATTCAAGAGCCACATGCAGACAATAAATTTGTTTAATTTCTTGCTTAACAGCCCATGAAGCGCTATTCCAGCCAGTAAATATACCACTAGAAAACCCCACAGCGGGAATAAAAGCCTATTCATCAATAACTCCCCACCCCAAACATTTAAAAATAAATGGTTCAGGGTTTTCAATTTTAGTCTCTTGCAGCATAATGATATCAGGTTTTACAGATTTGAGATAATTCTTAACCCTAAGACACTTATCAAAAGTTCTTAGGCCTCTAACATTCCAGGTGACAATTATCATAGTGAAACGTTAGCCCTCTCGATTTCTTTATTCTTAATATCACTAATCACATCATCATTCAAAACAATGCCAGAATTACTTGCAAGAGCATGCATTTGATCACTATTCAAAGTATTAAGAATAGCAAGAACAAAAATGCTACCTGCCATTGGGTGACCCATTCCTCGCGCACTGCGGCGCAGCATGACAACTCCTTGATCCATAGCACGTTTACCTCTACCCCTTGATGTTGAGCATTCACTAGAGCTGGCTAGAGCAATAGCCAAATCTCCAGTCAAATTCGGATCTTGTGCCTCATTGTCCATAACATGTTCAATAAATGCGTCACCATCACCATGCACCTCATTCCCCTCCTCAAAATCATTCAAACCAGTCCCTTCATCCCCATTAACAGAAACGATGTGTCTAGAATCATTGCCAACACCCACAATGTTACCAACGGCATCAACCTCTACCGCAACCCCGTCATCAAAACGAACCGCATAATTATCATTGTTTCCCCTCGCTTCCACATTACCTCCTTCATCATTGGACGAAAAGTCAGTCAAAGGATTACTAATATCCCCAACATGAATTTTGGCACCTCCATCTTTGCTACACATAACTTTAAGCTTCCCATCGCTGCCAGCTGCAAAAACTTTCTGTTTGAAAAGAGGAACATTGATTTTGGGCGTTGAATCCTCCTCACATCTCTGAACCTGCACCACGTGCGAGAAACCCTCGATTGGAACCACCATTGACAAAGGCAGCGGCTTGCCCACTAGTAAGGACCCGTTACTTCCCCGGTAAGGAAAGAGCGGATACCTTGAGAACAACCCAAAACAGAACGCATACAGAAGAACATTTCATAGTTAATTACAACAATTCCATCAGAATACAAGAATATACAGAGTATAAATGAATAAATTACATTCGATAAATATCAGAGATTACAATAATTTACATAGTAGCGGAAAAACAATATAAAACACAACTGAAAGTAATACGTGGATACAGAGCTTTCCGAGCATTGTTCCAGCTGTAAATCAGGACCCTGTGAATATAAATCTGCAAAACCAAAACTACTAGCTGCCCGTGTCGAAAATAAGGGCACCCAGAGTTTAGGTTAAAACAATAAACTCCAGTTCAGTCATGTGACTGGTGTGAGAACTAAAACAGTTATTTAAACTTTACTTTAAAAGAGAGTAATTCAAGGGACCACGCCGTATAACACAGAACGGGTTTCCTCCCAAGAATACCAGTGCATAGAAAAGACAACGCAATGCTTTTTCGAAAAATGAAGCTATTATAAGACCCAGGTCCCATCACACAATGCAACGCAAGCCGGAGGATAGGGTTTTCCCTTATAATAGCCAAACATGCTTGATATGTTTAAAACAAATCATTTGATACTATAATAAGTGTATAGTGTCAAAACAATTTCAATCATAAATATAAATCATAGACGGCGTGAGCGCCCCATCCCACTATGTCGCCATATTAGGCTGTACAAATAAAACTGAAATACACGTATTGGAAATTGGATTTCCGTCATGAGTCGAGGCAAGGGGCAAGCTCCTCTCCGCTTCGAGACACTCTAGCAAATGTCCCAGGACTACACACTCTGGGCAACCCTTGGATCTTCAGGGTCGGTCCTCTCTTACGTTTGAGGATTAATTATTCCTGAACACATGTTTCCCGGTACTTATAGACCTAAAATCGAGGTGCCTCATCCAACAACCACATAGGTGAAAAGTTTATAAATGTCAGGGCTGGTAAGTCACTGACACCACCAAAGCTAGAAAGAAACGTCGTGCTCTCCCCGCAGTCCTTATCCCATTTTTAACTCATACCGAGGTGTGAGGCTCGCCAATCTACGCTATACACAAAGCTATGCCACGTAGGCCGTGCTTTGATCATCAACCACAAGACTTTGCTTTTCAACAGAAGCCTTGATCAATTGCCACTTAGGCGTGCCACACAGGCAATTCATGCCATGCGACTAATGTCCATCAATGTACAACCTCTGAGCTCGTACGTCTCAGAGAAGGGTGTTAAGCAAGAGAATAAATTCTCTTCCGCCAAACAGATGTATATTTAATAGAGATTAATCAACACAGAATAAAATCCAATGTCAGACACACAGTCCATTTACAAGTTCGTTCTGGGTCTGAACGAAACCGGAGGCACTTTCCTTGCATATCCATCGATCTCCAAGTACGTCTGGACGATCACCAACTGATTCCCTCATCTTGGGTGTACAGCCCAATCAAGATCATCAGTAATCACCCAAACGATGTGAAGACTTCCGGTCTTCAACCACCGTCTTCATCTTCGACTTATCGTCGAATAGGTTATTTAGAATGGGTATAAACCCGGCCTTTCCGAACAACCCGCATATATTAAAAGCAAATGTTACACAAACACAACATACGCCTCATTCCAATTCATTAGTCACTAACCGTAAATCAGTAAGAGAGCAATTCCCCAAATATTAACCCCGAAGGCCGAAACCAACATCAGATCAATACCCAGGAAACCATTCTTCTTAACTAACCTACAGCTAGTGTCTAAATTTCAATTCTTAGGGAAAGGTTCCCATTAATTTTATCAAATATAAATTCTTCTAATTTATTCTTTAATCTTCCTTTGAATATCATTCCAAACCATGTTAAGGTTTTCCAAACTAGTCGGGATTAGCGAACCACACCAAAGTAATTATTTATTTTATTTCCCAATCCCAACCTATTCATCCCATGAAGCAAAACCGGTAATACTCCATATTTAACACCATGGTGTTATCGGTAAATTTAATTACCATTTCACGTTCAAATCTAATTAAAGATTTAACTATCGCTTGGAGCAAAACTGGTGATACTCCATTCTCGCTCATTTTCCAAATTTGATAATTTAAATTATCAATTCACATTTCAATCTAATTGCAGATTCATTAAAACTCCCTTTACTGGGTTAAAGAACTAATGTCATTTAAAACACAGTTCACGATAAACCCAAATCACATTCTATTTATTATCGGGTTAAAGAACAAGTGTTATTTTAAAACACTCTTCACGATAAACCCAAAAATCAATTCTAATTCCATTCCAATTAAATATATTAGAAATTCTGGATATTTAAAACCCATTTCGAATCCAATTTATTTATTTAAAAATAATTGGGTTTTAAATTTAGTTCAAAACTAGTTCATTTCGATAAAAATCCATTTTTATCTTTACAAATGTGGGATTTTTCATCCCGGTTCTTCAAAAATCATTTCTTATGATTTTACACAAATTATTACTATTTTTAATAATTTTATCGAGGCCCGTACAGTCGATTTCCAACAACGGCCATCGAACTGCACTTACAACGACTTTTTTTGAAATTGATTTGGACATATCTCCAAATCCAACCGTTAGTTTTCAAATTTATAATATTCGTTAGAAAGCTCTTTTCGATACGAACCCAACGGTTCTGGTTTTAGGAGAATCCGACGGTCGGATCTCCCGTAATGTCCGTTCGAAATAAATGGTCGAAATTCACAAACTGCCGCGGCGCAGCGCGTTCTATTCAGGCCATTATATTATATATATAATATATATTTCGTCGACTTCCTTTTAAAACGTATTTTATAAATCGTTCTAAATTCGTTTCAAAAACATTTCAACTTCCATTTCCAATTCAAATCAAAATTGAAATTTTCCTTATAAATTCGTTTTAAATTCATTTCAATTTAATTCAAATTTCGATTCAATTTGAATTCATTTCAAATCGATTTTTATTCTATTTCAATTCGTTTTCAATTCAATTCGAATTCGTTTTATATTCAATTCAATTCGAATTCGTTATATATTCAATTCAATTCGAATTCGTTTTATATTCAATTAAATTCGAATTTCTTTTATATTTAATCCAATTATAAAAACGAATATAATCGATATAAATATCGTTCGCGTCAAAATAGCGCATCCATAATCAACACGGCTTTATATATTTCAATAATTCCGTTATTCTATTCAACAAATGAATATTTATCCTATTCAATACATGAATCTATATTTTTGTCAACACATGAATAATCTCAACGAATGAGTACGGTCCACGTGTGACTATTTTTGTTATTCAATATATTTTATAAAAATTATGGTATCTATCGTTTGATTTCAAATCAGACTCCAACCGTAAATTAGTAAGAGAACGATTCCCTGAATATTAACCCCGAAGGCCGAAACCAACATCAGATCAATATCCAGGAGACCACTCATCTTATCTATTTTCCAGTTAGTTTCTAATTTTATATATGATAAAGATGTAAATTTTATTGTTAAAATATTTCGTTCAACACATGACTAATCTCAACGGATGAGTACTGTCAACACATGAAACTTTATTTTATAAAGAAGCTGGTTTCTAATTTTATATATGATAAAGATGTAAATTTTATCGTTAAAATATTTCGTTCAACACATGTATATAATAGCAACGATAAATAATCAACCATCATCCAAAGTGCACTACACTTTATAAGCATCAAATATAGATACCTAACGCTTATAACAGCCTGTCGATCCATCGATCTAGATACAACCAATTATTGGGATTAGTGTACGTCAAATATAATCCCAATACCCATGTGGGGTTTCAAACAATCAAACACAGATTTTATTTGTGCAGTTGGGCGATGTGTAAAATTTATCGTCCTAATCAATTTCCTTCAAATAGGTGTACATAAACAAACCGTCCGGTTTGAAAATGAATATTTATTTATTCACATTCACGTTAAAAATTATATTTTTAACGACAAAATTATTTTATTCAACCTATGAATATTCTATTCGGTTCATTTATTAAATAAAATGATATCTTTATTTTTCTAACTTATTTTAGAAAATTTCGGCGGCATAACGGCACGATACTAGAAACGGGACAAGGCCTAGCCTTATCCCCCGTTTAATAATGGCCCACGCCATACACATATCAATCAAATCCATTCCATTTCACCAAACAATCAAATTCAAATCAAATAACCTAACCAACTACACAACCAAACAAACAAGTCCATGGTCTGTGGACGATGGTGTCGGGTGCTACTAAACAGCGTCTGCATCCTAGTATATATATTTAACTAGAAAAGTAAATTTAGAGTGAGAAGTTCTCACCAAAGCTATCCCAATTCCACGACACTTCAAATGTAGGGAATCATCACTGTTCTCGCCTTTTGTCACTTTCGTTGCCCGTAGCCACTACATATATAAAAATCACATTTTTATATTGTTGCTATGTATATAAAAATCATATTTTTATAATCACTCCATATAGATAAAAATTCTATTTTTACATCGCTACTATATAGATAAAATTTCTATTTTTACAACGGTGTTCATATAATAAAGATTATATTTTTATCACGCTATTCCCTATATAAAGATTTCGCCTTTTCAAATATAAAGATTTCGCCTTTTCAAATATAAAGATTTCGCCTTTTCAGATATAAAGATTTTATTTTTATTGTCATAACTATATAAAAATCGCACCTTTATTATTTCTACTATATAAAAATCGCATCTTTATTATTTCTACTATATAAAAATCCTATCTTTATTATTTCTACTATATAAAAATCTTATTTTTATTATTTCTACTTTATAAAAATCCTATTTTTAATACTTCTTAAAGACAAGGCTTATTTTTATATTTTCAAAACAACTTATATATATACAAAATAAGGTATATATATGAATTTCTAAACAATGCATATACATTTCATATTTTTAAATATATAAAACTAATTTTTTTCATAAAGACTATATTTTTTTATAAACTAGATGACTATGTTTTTATAAACTGAAACTCAGATTTTTATATAAACTAAAAACTATATTTTTATAAGCTAATTCCTTTAAATAATTAAAAATAACTGAATAAAATCAATTACAGAAACTTACAGTCGAATACAAAGAAGGGGGCGTCTGCGCGTCGGTATTGGAGGGGGTTAGGGTGCTCGAAGTGCTGGAGGGGGGGGGAACTCGCCGGAGGTGGCGTCGCTTGTGGGGTCGGAGGCCAGGTGAGGGTGTTCGGGTTTGGGGATTGGAAAGGAGGGGTTCGGCGTCAAGAAAGAGGAGGGGAGAGAGGGCGACAACAGCGAGGATCGGAGGAGGGGCTCGCCTGGAGGCCGGAGTGGTGGCGCGGGGGTGCGACGTGGGGCTGAGCAGAGTCGGGTTTCGCTTGTTTTTTTTCTTCTTTTTTTTTCTTTTTATCGATTGAACGGTTGTGAGGAGAGAGGGGAGGGTTGACCTGATAATAGGAGAGGAGGGAAGTTTTATTTTGTTTTATTTTATTTTATTTAATTCCAAAAGGCAACTTTTATTTTCGAACTCGAAATTAAGCCCACCGCCTGTCGTCCATAGCTAATTACCCCCATTCCGAACACAATGGGATATGTATCGTAAGCTGGTTCGATCGTTTCGATCAGTTTTCGTTTAAATTAAACTTTAAATCTATATATTCTATTTTAAACGTACATTTTAAATTACTGGGGTCACATACAGACTCAAAAAATTCCAGAAAAATATTTCTAGCTTCGTATTGACGATACGGTCCTAACAAACTAGTTTCGTCAGATTCTGAGACCGTTTGAAAAATGGTCATTTTCCAGTCGATTAAAATCAACTGAAACTGGCCAAACGCGTTTTCCTTTGCCACGCTCACATATTGATTCGAAAAATTATGAAAATTGAAATCTAGCAATAATTTGACATCACGGACCCAACAAAAGTAGTTTCGTCGAATTCCGAGGTCGTTTGCAAAATGGCTATTTTAAGGGCCTGAATTCCATAGCGACTATTCAGAATTTTCAATTGGACATATCTTTTGATTCCCGCTATGAAATTTCAATTTTTCGGGTTCGTTGGAAAGATAGTCACAATTAGATTCCATTATTTTTGGTTTCGTTAAAATCCGGTTGTTTTGCACCCGGTACATTCATTTGAATTTTGAAATCGAATTATCGAACTACCGCGCCATTTTCAATTCCTTTTATAATTATAAATAATTATTTATATTCTAACGACGATCTATATGAATATATACGTTCTAATTCTATTCAAAATATATTTCTCATCGATATTATTTAAAATAGTCCACTTTAAATATTCAAAATTCGCTAAAATTGCCAAAATAAAAATTTTAAATTGGCTCGCATTTCCGGGTTGTTACAATCTCCCCCACTTAAAACTTTTCGTCCCCGAAAAGGAACGAAGCCGAAAGTTGTTTAACTAATCAACTCAACTTTCAATATTTTTGCTACGGCTTAAGTTCTTCAACTTTTCAGTTTCTAAGAACTTTTCAAAATTTTCAAAAATTTGGCTAACACCCTAAATTTTCGAAAAGTTTCGCCATAACCTCTCCTGCACTGGGAGCACCGGGAAAATCCCGAAATTGCCATACAGGCCCTCTGATCTCAAAAAGAAAAAGAAAAAGCCAAGCGGCTAGCCAATCGGCTCACAAAATCATCATCACCGAAACAAAACAGTAAATTATGGTAAACATGTACCTATTTGTCGGGCAAACAAATTTTATTCCCTGCTCTAGCCTCCTTGCTATGACCTGTTCACACATTATATATGTATATGCATGCAAATGCAACTAATTTCAAACAATTCAATATTCGATTCAATTAGGCTAAATGGTTCAAAATGTACCAAACAAATAAACAAACAACACAAACATCAATCAATTAGTGAATTAACGTTTCAATTTCATAACTTGATACGTATACAGAAAATCATGTTTTTGATGCCAAATCACAACAATAAATCTATCTATATTAGTTTTGGTTCTCACACCAGTCTGATGGAAATATATAGATATCACACCTTCGTCACTCGAAAATAAATGCTGATGATGTTTCGAACCACCATCAGAACATCTCCGGGCTACTAGAGTGCGGTTCTATATCTATCCGGTATATTAAAACTTCGAATATACGTTCATGACACGTATATGCAAAATCTTTATATATCGGATTGTCCAAATTCAAAATAAATAAATATTCAAATACGTATAAAATGGTCTAAATTTTCAAAACAAAACTGTTTTCATTTGAAAAATATACTCTTCACACTCGTTCTAGGATACTACTAATCCTATCTCTAACGAGTCATTCTAATTGGATATTACTAATCCAATATCTGATGAATTCATTCGTTTGGTTCTAATGTGTCTTGTTCTCGAGCTCTGTAAACCAAAGCTCTGATACCAACTATAAGGACCCGTTACTTCCCCGGTAAGGAAAGAGCGGATACCTTGAGAACAACCCACAACAGAACGCATACAGAAGAACATTTCATTGTTAATTACAAAAATTCCATCAGAATACAAGAATATACAGAGTATAAATGAATAAATTACATTCGATAAATATCAGAGATTACAATAAATTACATAGCAGCGGAAAAACAATATAAAACACAACTGAAAGTAATACACGGATACAGAGCTTTCCGAGCATCGTTCCAGCTGTAAATCAGGACCCTTTGAATATAAATCTGCAAAACCAAAACTACTAGCTGCCCGTGTCGAAAATAAGGGCACCTAGAGTTTAGGTTAAAACAATAAACTCTAGGTCAGTCATGTGACTGGTGTGAGAACTAAAACAGTTATTTAAAATTTACTTTAAAAGAGAGTAATTCAAGGGACCACGCTGTATAACACGGAACGGGTTTCCTCCCAAGAATACCAGTGCGTAGAAAAAACAACACAATGCTTTTTCGAAAAATGAAGTTATTATAAGACCCAGGTCCCATCACACAATGCAACGCAAGCCGGAGGATAGGGTTTTCCCTTATAATAGCCAAACATGCTTGATACGTTTAAAACAAATCATTTGATACTATAATAAGTGTATGTGTCAAAACAATTTCAATCATAAATATAAATCATAGACGGCATGAGTTCCCCATCCCACTATGTCGCCATACTAGGCTCTACAAATAAAACCTAAATACACGTATTGGAAATTGGATTTCCGTCATGAGTCGAGGCAAGGGGCAAGCTCCTCTCCGCTTCGAGACACTCTAGCAAATGTCCCAGGACTACACACTCTGGGCAACCCTTGGATCTTTAGGGCCGGTCCTCTCTTACGTTTGAGGATTAATTATTCCTGAACACACGTTTCCCGGTCCTTACAGACCTAAAATCGAGGCGCCTCATCCAACAACCACATAAGTGAAAAGTATATAAATGTAAGGGTTGGTAAGTCACTGACACCACCAAAGCTAGAAAGAAACGTCGTGCTCCCCCCGCAGTCCTTATCCCGTTTTTAACTCATACCGAGGTGTGAGGCTCGCGAATCCACGCTATACACAAAGCTATGCCACGTAGGCCGTGCTTTGATCATCAACCACAAGACTTTGCTTTTCAACAGAAGCCTTGATCAATTGCCACTTAGGCGTGCCACACAGGCAATTCATGCCATGCGACTGATGTCCATCAATATACAACCTCTGAGCTCGTACGTCTCAGAGAAGGGCGTTAAGCAAGAGAATAAATTCTCCGCCGCCAAACAGATGTATATTAAATAGAGATCAATCGACACAGAATAAAATCCAATGTCAGACACATAGTCCATTTACAAGTTCGTTCTGGGTCTGAACGAAACCGGAGGCACTTTCCTCGCATATCCATCGATCTCCAAGTACGTGTGGACGATCACCAACAGATTCCCCTCGTCTTGGGTGTACAGCCCAATCAAGATCATCAGTAATCACCCAAACGATGTGAAGACTTCCGGTCTTCAACCACCATCTTCATCTTCGACTTATCGTCGAATCGGTTATTTAGAATGGGTATAAACCCGGCCTTTCCGAACAACCCGCGTATATTAAAAACAAATGTTACACAAACACAACATACGCCTCATTCCAATTCATTAGTCACTAACCGTAAATCAGTAAGAGAGCAATTCCCCAAATATTAACCCCGAAGGCCGAAACCAACATCAGATCAATACCCAGGAAACCATTCTTCTTAACTAACCTACAGCTAGTGTCTAAATTTCAATTCTTAGGGAAAGGTTCCCATTAATTTTATCAAATATAAATTCTTCTAATTTATTCTTTAATCTTCCTTTGAATATCATTCCAAACCATGTTAAGGTTTTCCAAACTAGTCGGGATTAGCGAACCACACCAAAGTAATTATTTATTTTATTTCCCAATCCCAACCTATTCATCCCATGAAGCAAAACCGGTAATACTCCATATTTAACACCATGGTGTTATCGGTAAATTTAATTACCATTTCACGTTCAAATCTAATTAAAGATTTAACTATCGCTTGGAGCAAAACTGGTGATACTCCATTCTCGCTCATTTTCCAAATTTGATAATTTAAATTATCAATTCACATTTCAATCTAATTGCAGATTCATTAAAACTCCCTTTACTGGGTTAAAGAACTAATGTCATTTAAAACACAGTTCACGATAAACCCAAATCACATTCTATTTATTATCGGGTTAAAGAACAAGTGTTATTTTAAAACACTCTTCACGATAAACCCAAAAATCAATTCTAATTCCATTCCAATTAAATATATTAGAAATTCTGGATATTTAAAACCCATTTCGAATCCAATTTATTTATTTAAAAATAATTGGGTTTTAAATTTAGTTCAAAACTAGTTCATTTCGATAAAAATCCATTTTTAGCTTTACAAATGTGGGATTTTTCATCCCGGTTCTTCAAAAATCATTTCTTATGATTTTACACAAATTGTTACTATTTTTAATAATTTTATCGAGGCCCGTACAGTCGATTTCCAACAACGGCCATCGAACTGCACTTACAACGACCTTTTCTGAAATTGATTTGGACATATCTCCAAATCCAACCGTTAGTTTTTAAATTTCAAATATTCGTTAGAAAGCTCTTTTCGATACGAACCCAACGGTTTCGGTTTTAAGAGAATTCGACGGTCGGATCTCCCGTAATGTCCGTTCGAAATAAATGGTCGAAATTCACAAACTGCCGCGGCGCGTTCTATTCAGGCCATTATATTATATATATATATATATAATATATATATATAATATATATTTCGTCGACTTCCTTTTAAAACGTATTTTATAAATCGTTCTAAATTCGTTTCAAAAACATTTCAACTTCCATTTCAAATTCAAATCAAAATTGAAAATTTCCTTATAAATTCGTTTTAAATTCATTTCAATTTAATTAAAATTTCGATTCAATTTGAATTCATTTCAAATCGATTTTTATTCTATTTCTATTCGTTTCAATTCAATTCGAATTCGTTTTATATTCAATTCAATTCGAATTCGTTTCTATTCAATTCAATTCGAATTCGTTATATATTCAATTCAATTCGAATTCGTTTTATATTCTATTAAATTCGAATTTCTTTTATATTTAATCCAATTATAAAAACGAATATAATCGATATAAATATCGTTCGCGTCAAAATAGCGCATCCCTAATCAACACGGCTTTATATATTTCAATAATTCCCTTATTCTATTCAACAAATGAATATTTATCCTATTCAATACATGAATCTATATTTTTGTCAACACATGACTAATCTCAACGAATGAGTACGGTCCACGTGTGACTATTTTTGTTATTCAATATATTTTATAAAAATTATGGTATCTATCGTTTGATTTCAAATCAGACTCCAACCGTAAATTAGTAAGAGAAGGATTCCCTGAATATTAACCCCGAAGGCCGAAACCAACATCAGATCAATATCCAGGAGACCACTCATCTTATCTATTTTCCAGTTAGTTTCTAATTTTATATATGATAAAGATGTAAATTTTATTGTTAAAATATTTCATTCAACACATGACTAATCTCAACGGATGAGTACTGTCAACACATGAAACTTTATTTTATAAAGAAGCTGGTTTCTAATTTTATATATGATAAAGATGTAAATTTTATCGTTAAAATATTTCGTTCAACACATGTATATAATAGCAACGATAAATAATCAACCATCATCCAAAGTGCACTACACTTTATAAGCATCAAATATAGATACCTAACGCTTATAACAGCCTGTCGATCCATCGATCTACATACAACCAATTATTGGGATTAGTGTACGTCAAATATCATCCCAATACCCATGTGGGGTTTCAAACAATCAAACACAGATTTTATTTGTGCAGTTGGGCGATGTGTAAAATTTATCGTCCCAATCAATGTCCTTTAAATAGGTGTACATAAACAAACCGTCTGATTTGTAAATGAATATTTATTTATTCACGTTCACATAAACAAACCGTCTGGTTTACATAAACAAGTCCATGGTCTATGGACGATGGTGTCGGGTGCTACTAAACAGCGTCTGCATCCTAGTATATATATTTAACTAGAAAAGTAAATTTAGAGTGAGAAGTTCTCACCAAAGCTATCCCAATTCCACGACACTTCAAATGTAGGGAATCATCACTGTTCTCGCCTTTTGTCACTTTCGTTGCCCGTAGCCACTACATATATAAAAATCACATTTTTATATTGTTGCTATGTATATAAAAATCATATTTTTATAATCACTCCATATGGATAAAAATTCTATTTTTACATCGCTACTATATAGATAAAAATTCTATTTTTACAACGGTGTTCATATAATAAAGTTATATTTTTATCACGCTATTCCCTATATAAAGATTTCGCCTTTTCAAATATAAAGATTTCGCCTTTCCAAATATAAAGATTTAGCCTTTTCAAATATAAAGATTTCGCCTTTTCAAATATAAAGATTTTATTTTTATTATCATAACTATATAAAAATCACACCTTTATTATTTCTACTATATAAAAATCGCATCTTTATTATTTCTACTATATAAAAATCCTATCTTTATTATTTCTACTATATAAAAATCCTATTTTTATTATTTCTACTTTATAAAAATCCTATTTTTAATACTTCTTAAAGACAAGGCTTATTTTTATATTTTCAAAACAACTTATATATATATACAAAACAAGGTATATATATGAATTTCAAAACAATGCATATACATTTCATATTTTTAAATATATAAAACTGATTTTTTTCACAAAGACTATATTTTTTTTATAAACTAGATGACTATGTTTTTATAAACTGAAACTCAGATTTTTATATAAACTAAAAACTATATTTTTATAAGCTAATTCCTTTAAATAATTAAAAATAACTGAATAAAATCAATTACAGAAACTTACAGTCGAATACAAAGAAGGGGGGGCGTCTGCGCGTCGGTATTGGAGGGGTTTGGGGTGCTCGAAGTGCTGGTGGGGGGGAACTCGCCGGAGGTGGCGTCGCAGGTGGGGTTGGAGGCCAGGCGAGGGTGTTCGGGTTTGGGGATTGGAAAAGAGGGGTTCAGCGTCAAGAAAGAGTAGGGGAGAGAGGGCGACAGTAGCGAGGATCGGAGGAGGGGCTCGCCTGGAGGCCGGACCGGTGGCACGGCGGTGCGACGTGGGGCTGAGCGGAGTCGGGTTTCGCTCGTTTTTTTTTCTTTTTTTTCTTTTTATCGATTGAACGGTTGTGAGGAGAGAGGGGAGGGTTGACCTGGTAATAGGAGAGGAGGGAAGTTTTATTTTTATTTTATTTTATTTAATTCCAAAAAGCAACTTTTATTTTCGAACTCGAAATCAAGCCCCCCGCCTGTCGTCCATAGCTAATTACCCCAATTCCGAACACAATAGGATATGTATCGTAAGCTGGTTCGATCGTTTTGATCAGTTTTCGTTTAAATTAAACTTTAAATCTATACATTCTATTTTAAACGTACATTTTAAATTACTGGGGTCACATACGGACTCGAAAAATTCCAGAAAAATATTTCTAGCTTCGTATTGACGATACGGTCCTAACAAAACTAGTTTCGTCAGATTCTGAAACCGTTTGAAAAATGGTCATTTTCCAGTCGATTAAAATCAACTGAAACTGGCCAAACGCGTTTTCCTTTGCCACGCTCACATATTGATTCGAAAAATTATGAAAATTGAAATCTAGCAATAATTTGACATCACGGACCCAACAAAAGTGGTTTCGTCAAATTCCGAGGTCGTTTGCAAAATGACTATTTTTAAGGGCCTGAATTCCATAACGACTATTCAGAATTTTCAACTGGACATATCTTTTGATTCCCGCTATGAAATTTCAATTTTTCAGGTTCGTTGGAAAGATAGTGACAATTAGATTCCATTATTTTTGGTTTCGTTAAAATCCGGTTTGTTTTGCACCCGGTACATTCATTTGAATTTTGAAATCGAATTATCGAACTACCGCGCTATTTTCAATTCCTTTTATAATTATAAATAATTATTTATATTCTAACGATGATCTATATGAATATATACGTTCTAATTCTATTCAAAATATATTTCTCATCGATATTATTTAAAATAGTCCACTTTAAATATTCAAAATTCGCTAAAATTGCCAAAATAAAAATTTTAAATTGGCTCGCTTTTCCTGTTTGTTACACCACTTCTTTTGTTAACTTAGCATGCAAACAAGTATAGTCCGCGTCATGGATTGCTCCATATTGCACCCTCTCCACATCACCAATATCAGCCAAGGCTGCTTGAAGAACATCTAATTTACGATAAACAACTGGTGCGTCCTTCATGCAAATCCAGATGGTTTCCTTCTCCCTCGATACGCTGCCAAACCTCGGACTCCACCGCTTCAAACTAATCTTCCCCATGGTCAAGTTGAAAGTGTATTGGAAGTTAACAATCAGCAGGTGCGATGGGAAATGAACAATGAACGCGTCACCCATGTGTTTAACATTCCAGTCCCAAGATGGGGCACGACGAACAAATTTAGTTTTCAGTAGCTCTTCAATCTAACAAATAGAGAAGGAACCACTCACAATAGAGATAGTATCCTTCGATCTAGCCCAGTTGAACGATTTTTGGAATCAATTTGCAGAGATGTAGATATCATTTTTTTTAAAAGATCATTGTTAAAGATAATTTTACAATGTTTTTGAAATATTATACAAAATGTTTATACTGCCTTTTTGAAATATAGTTAATATTGTTTTCACGATATTTTTGAAGAGTAATAAAAGAATATTTATGATGGTTGTTACACATAGTCAAACAAGTAAGACAATTAGAAATTGCAATATAAAGATATGCAATAACGTTTTAATAATGTTGTACAAAATTTTAGCATAACTTCTTGAATGTTGCATATGTTGTTTTTATTCATATTTTAGTATCATTTTAAACTTATGTTTACAATGTGTACACGCTATTGAAAAAGGAAAATTCATTGTTTTGTGAATGATATGTTACCTATGTTTAAAAAACATTGTATAAAATTTAAGCACAACTTCTTGTGAATGTTGCATATGCTATTTTTAACAGAATTATATTTACATGCGTACACAACATCGCAAAATAAAATTACAATATTTCTTTAATGATGTAGAAAAATCTTCACCGATATTTATAGTACATCTTAGAACTGTATTTTACAATGTTTAGAAATCACAATGTAGTGAATTTCTAGTTGATATATCATGTGTCATGGTACATAAATGTTGCAAACATATTATCGATGACGACCTAAATAACATTAAATAAGTATTGTGATAGATCTATTTTTTATGCAACTATGCATATAACGACCAAATGTTTAATGTTGTCAACGTGCTTTAACAATGTTAATTCATCGTTGTAAAAGATGTTTTTTCTTATAGTGAGTTCACTCAATTTTCAATTAAATTGTATGATATTTGTGTTGCTATATATAAATTTTTGAATGTTTGGATGATAGTTTAAAGTGTTGCTTGATTGTTTAATTGACTTTAAATTCTCATTTGTGGCATATATAACTAGGGCTGTTACGGTAACGGTAAATTTACCATTACCATACCATTACCAGTCGATCGGTAACCATTTTTGGTTGAAATCGGTATACCAGTTAAAACGGTATGGTAACGGTAAATTTACCATTTTTAACGGTAAATTATCGGTAATGTTTCTTGAATACCAGCGGTAACGGTAATTTTACCAGTTAATTCAAAACATAAGTATACTCATCTGATATGCTTTATTACATGCACGTAGAACCAAATAAATGATTATATTTAGTTCAATATTCAGATGAAATAATTACAGGTACACTTATTTTCTTTTTCATTTATGTTTTTTATAAATTAACACCACATATAGTATAATAAAAATGCACATTGTACAAAAAATATGTTAAGATATAAACTTTGATCGACAAACGGTAATTTACCATTACCAGTGTAACGGTTACCAGATTATCGGTATACCAGTCAACGGTATACCAGTCGATCGGTAACGGTAACGGTAAGCAATTCTGGCTTACTAGTAAAAACGGTACGGTAACGGTATTTGCCAAACGGTAACGGTAACCATTACCATAACAGCCCTATATATAACTATTGTTTTGCAAAGATCAAAAATAAAAGATAATCAAAGTGTTTGTAGGAATATGTCACTACGAAACATTTTGACATACGCATTTGTGTCATTTACAGGAACCATTATATTGAGGCCCTAGGGGTTTCCCATCAATACTGTTTACTTATATTATTATATTGATATTTGGGAGAAACATTTCTAATGTACTGTCTAACTAGCTTATATTCACTTATGAAATATCAGTCCATTAAACCTTTGTTGTGTTTTGAACTTGGGCTTGTGTTCTTACAAATTAAACATTGTTTCAAAATTTAGAAAAGGATTATAAATTTGATTAACTTTTAGTGGGGATAATTAGTATTATTTAAAGCTAATTAATCATATCAACTAATAATATTTGGAATTAATTAATTATTTCAAATAATTATTGTTTAAGTTTACTGATCATTGTACTTAATGATATTTAAAGTTAATTAATCACTTTATACAATGACATTTAAATTAATTAACCACTTTAAATAATGATAATTGAATTTATTTATCATTTTAAAAAATGATGTTTAAAATTAATGTACCCCCTTTCGAAATATTAACATAAAGATCTTTTAGCACCGTTGTTAGCGCGTGGTATAGCTTTCCGAAAGGTCAGGGATTTGAATATCATGGTTATCACATATGGTATCAGAGCCTACGCCCAACTAGAATTGTGTATGTAATACTGCAGACTTTAGTCATATGGTACTGATGCAGGTTTAATGCACACCATCTAGGTGCTGAGTGATGATGAGAAACAAGAACCCTCGACTCTTTAAGAAAGTAGTTTGTAAAACTCCTTTTGGAATGTTAACACAATTATTTATTAGTATGGTAACACTCAGTATATACCAAAGGACATGAACAAAGGCCATTAACGACAACTTTGCAATGGTTGCCAACGGCTAGTACATTCTGGATTTTTTTTACGAATTGAAAAAAAAATCTTCGTTGATAGCCAATGATAGTATGTCGTTTGCGGCCATTGGAATTCTTTGATAAGTCGCGAACAAACAGCTGCAACCTACTTCTTCTTCCTCGTTTCATTTCCCTCCTTAAGTTCCTTAAAAATCTCCTACCCCCACCACAAATTCTGCCACCCACTACCTTCTACCCCTCCATTAGCCTCTCCAACTTCTGGGAATCTCCCTCTCTTCCTCACTAGCATATTAATCTCCTCTAGAAAAGGTATAAACCATAAATTGTCTTAATTTGTAAAAGTAATAAGGGTGAATATGCTAATATACCAGGGGACTTTACTGCAATTTACGTGGCACGTTAACCCTATAAATAGAGGGATCAATTACATTGTTTGTACATATGAATCAATAAAATAAAGGCTCTCTCCATTGTATACTTTATATCTTTAATGATTTTCTAATATTTTCTATTTTTTCTAGTGGCTTCTCTTATTTTTTTTATCTGTTTTATTTTATTTTATAACACGTTTTCAACCTGAGCTATTAGCGGGTTTTTTTGAAATCTAGATCTACATTCATGGATTTCTAGATTTGTTCTGCAATTATTTTCTTTTGTTTGAGAATCTTCGATTAATGCATCTTTGAATTTGTGTTATTTTCTATTCTTCTAGATCTGATTCAAACTTCTATATTTTTTTTTTGTTAATCTAGATTGGGTTCTAATAGATTTATATTCTTATATCTAATTATTTTTATTGACCCAAAATATATGTCTATATTTATTCATTTAATCCTTTGCGGATCTAATTTTGAGTTTTCCAAATCCAAATTGATAATGATTTGATTATATATTTATTGTTTACATTATTAATGATATAGAGGTTGATCTAATTTTATCTTTTTCGATCAACTATTGGTTTTCATGTGTAATATCTTTGGAAAGACCAAAGATATAAAATTTCTTAAGAAAAAAAAATTGGTTTTTTTTATGTATGCCCAACAAAATATGGGTATAAAATGTAATGATGTAGCATTTGAACTCAATAGCAATACTGATTTATCACTGGAAGTGAAATTGAAAACTCATGATATAAACAAATTCTTCTAAATGAAGAACCGAAATACGCAAATGACCTGAAGTTCATATATGAGGAACCTGAAGTCCATATGCAAATGACCTAAAGTTCATATACAAATTCTTTTAAGTTCATATGCAAATAAGGAACCTAAAGTTCATATGCAAATGAGAAACATGAAGTCTCAAAGCATATAATTCCATCTAATATTTTCTTACAGCAAATGACCTATAATAGGAAAGGATTTGAAAATCAACGAAAGAAAAGTTTCAATGAAAAGCTAAAGGCTCATATTCAATTTTTATGTTACACATAATTTCTTGAAGAAATTCATTGTTAGAAGAGATCATTACATTTATAATAAATAATATTTTCTTAAAGCAAAATAGTAAAATGACTCTCGTACATGAATAAAAGCACTTTATAGAAATTCTTTCGATTTAACATATACAGTAATAATATGTAAATTATAATAAGACCTAAGTTTTTTATATTAATTTCAGAACATGTAATGATGATATCATTTTTTCTGAAGTTTATGTGGTCCAAAACATAAACTTTTCTTAGCCAATTATTAAAATCAGATCTATATCTTTCTTTTACCAAGTTAACAAAATCAGATTTGAAATTCTCTAATTTTACTTTTCTAGATTTGTTTTTGCAGTTAATTTAGATCTAGATTTAAGTATCCTTAATTCAAAATTCTAGATCTATTCCTTAAGTTTTCATATTTGGACTTATGTTTTAACAAATCTATTATTCAGATATCATTATATTGATTTTAACTTTCCAGATGTATACATATTTTATAAATACAGTTTTCATTTTGAAAACTTTTTATTTTGGATGTTGTTTTAAGATATAATTCTATTTTTCTTAGAAAAACTTTATAAAGAAAATACGCATCCCGAAGATCATATAAAATCCAGATCCAACATTGATCTTGATTTAACACAATTGAAGTGAATGGAAAAAAACAATTTTTTTGTTGTTTAAAAAACATTTTTTTTTTGCTTTGAGATAACAACAATAATATTTTTTTATTTAATTTCCTTATGATTTTTTTTGAATTTCAGACATATTATTTTTGTTTATAGTTGTGAATTTTATGTACAAGTCTGTAAATTTTCAAACCATTCACGTTACAGAACGTAAAATGTTAATTATACGATTATACTCTTCTACTCAACTTTTTAGATATTATGATAAATTGATCAAATGCATTGTTATGATAATAAATTATATTAACTTATTGTCATAAACGTATTAAATGCATTAGTTATTGTTAGTTAAATGATGTATGTTTGGAATAAGAATAAATATATGTACTATTATTCGATGAATTTAGCTTGTAGTATCTAATGTTATGGAAGAAATAAATAGGATAGAACCAGAATCTAAAGTTGTGCAAATAATTTTTTTATACTAGAAGTCGTATAACTCAAAGTTTAAGACCTAAAGTCTTGAAATATTGAAAAAGAACTTTTAGATAAAGTTTATAGGTTTGAAATCCGATCAGGTTTCCTAATAAGTAAGAATGTAAAGTCTTCTAAATTAGAAGTATGCAAAAAGGTTGAGAACCAGAAGTTCATCATAAATTAATAAGCTTGAAATACATATGCATATATATGCATTATGGAACTTAAAGTTCCTCAATCGATGAATTTGAAATAATTCATAATTTAAAGCCTGAAGCTTTATTGAAACCGTGTGAAATAATAACATTGTACTTCTTAAAAAAAGTTACAATATATGGGGAAATGATGATGCATCCAAAGATTTCAAAAGTTTCAAAATGAATTTTACCTTGATTATATATCTACATTTACACATTCTACTAAAGAATAAAATTTAACAACTTCAAGTTGTTTATATATATATATATATAATTTGAACCAGAAGTTCAATAAAGTTCCAATGTAGAGACCCGAACTTCCCCGGTAAGGAAAGAGCGGATACTTCGAGAACAACACACAAAAGAACGCAGACGGAAGAACATTTCATTGTTTATTACAACACTTCCATCAGAATACAAGAATATACAGAGTATGAATAAATATTACACATTCGATAAATATCAGAGATTACAATAATTACATAGTAGTGGAAAAATAATACAACACACAACTAGAAGTAATACACGGATACAGAGCTTTCCGAGTATCGTTCTAGCTGTAATTCAGGATCATGTGAATATAAATCTGCAAAACCAAAACTACTAGCTGCCCGTGTAGAAAATAGGGGCATCCAGAGTTTAGGTTAAAACAATAAACTCCAGGTCAGTCATGTGACTGGTGTGAGAACTAAAACAGTTATTTAAAACTTTACTTTAAATCAGATATATCAACGGACCACGCCGTATAACACGGAATGGGTTTCCTCCCAAGAATACCAGTGCATATAACAAAACAGCGCAATGCTTTTTGAAAAAATAAAGCTATTATAAGACCCAGGTCCTATCACACAATGCAACGCAAGCCAGGGGATAGGGTTTTCCCTTATAATAGCCAAACATTCTTAGTACGTTTAAAACAAATCATTTGATACTATTACAAGTGCATAGTGTATAAAACAATTTCAAATCATAAGCATCAATCATAGATGGCATGGGTACTATATATCATGTCGCTATACTAGTTCTACAATTAAAACCGCAAAATCGCGTATTTGGAAATTGGATTTCCATCTGTGAACCAAGGCAAAAGATAGTCCTCAACCGATTCGAGACGCTCTAGTCCGTGTCTCAGGTCAGAGCTCGAGTGACCTTTGGAGCGACAGGGCCGGTCCACCGATGTGGATTAAAATGCCTGAACATTGGGTTTCCCCGCCCTTTGGGGCGTCAACGAGCCAACAAATGACTTCATCGGCTTCACATAGTCACCGATATATCCGAGGCACCTCGCAACAGCAACAACCACATAAGTCAAACTCGTCAGGGCGTGTAAAACCACTGACGCCACTTCTAACTAGAAGAAAACGCATGTCCTCCCTGAGGTCCTTCTCCGTTTTTGGTTTACAACCGGGGTGTGAGGCTCGCGAATCAACGCTACACAAAGCTACGCCACATAGGACGTGCTTTGATCATCAACCACAAGACTTTGCTTTTCAACAAAAGCCTTGATCATCTGCCACTTAGGCATGCCACATAGGCAATTCACTCCATGCGTTTGATATCCATCGATATTTAACCTCTGGGCTCGTACGTCTCAGAGAAGGGCGTTAAGCAAGAGAATAAATTCTCCGCCGCCAAACAGATATATATTTAATAGAAATCAATCACACAGACTAAAATCCAATGTCAGACACACAGTCCATTTACAAGTTCGTTCTGGGTCTGAACGAAACCGGAGGCACCTAATACCTCGCATATCCATTGATCTCCAAGTACGTCTGGACGACCACTAACTGATTCCCTCCTCTTGGGTGTACGACCCAATCAAGATCATCAGTAATCACCCAAATGACGTGAAGACCTCCGGTCTTCGACCACCATCTTCATCCTCGACACCACGTCGAATCAGTTATTCAGAATGGGATAAACCCGGTCTTTCTGAATAACTCGCGTATATAATAAACAAGTGTTACACTAACACAACATACACCTCATTCCAATTCAGAATATTCCTTTATTCGAATATTCTTGTACTTTGGGAAAGGTTCCCATTAATTTTATCAAAGATAAATTCTTTAAATTTATTCTTTAATCTTCCTTTGAATATCAATTCAAACTAGTCGGGATTAGCGAACCACACCGAAGTAATCATTTATTTTATTTCCCAATCCCAACCTATTCATCCCATGAAGTAAAACTGGTCATACTTCATATCTAACACCACGGTGTTATCGGTAAATTCAATTACCATTTCACGTTCAAATCTAATCAAAGATTTAACTATCGCCTGGAGCAAAAATGGTGATACTCCATTCTCGATCTTTTCAATCTAATTAAAGATTCATTAAAACTCCACTTAGTTTTAATCCTTAACCGGGTTAAAGAATCAGTGTCATTTAAAACACGGTTCACGATAAACCCAAAATCACATTCCATTAATTATTGGGTTAAAGAACAAGTGTTATTTAAAACACTATTCACGATAAACCCAAAATCACATTCCATTAATTATCGGGTTAAAGAACAAGTGTTATTTAAAACACTATTCACGATAAACCCAAAAATCAATACCAATTCAATTCCAATTAAATATTATTTAATTGGTACACTTCATTAAATCTAAATAAAAAGATTTAATCTTTTTCTCAACTGGGCTTAAGAACAGTGTTAATGAAGACACCATTCACGAAAAACCCAAATCACATTTGATATTAAATACAAGGCTCTGAATAGAAAATAAATCGGCTTATATTCAATATCAAATTCTACGACCAACAAATATCGTATTGGAAATAACGATGTAAATATATCTTTCAAATTCCCATAACAATACCTGTATCATCACGAAATCCAACATCGAAATATTCCAAAGACAATTTCGATTCACATCCCTTCCAATTCAATTATTGGAAATTCTGGTTACTTTAAAAACCCTTTTCAAATTCAATTTATTTATTTAAAAATAAATAGAATTATAATTCTAGTTCAAAACTAGTTCATTTCGATGAAAATCTATTTTTATCTTTTCAAATATGGAGTTTTTTCATCTCAATTCTTCCCAAATCATTTCTTATGATCTCACACAAATTATTACTATTTTTAATAATTTTATCAAGGCCCGTACAGTCGATTTCAATCAACGGCCATCGAACTCCACTTACAACGACCTTTTCCAAATTTGATTTGGACATAATTCCAAATCCATCTGTTATATTTCTAATTTCTAATATTTGTCAGAAAGCTCTTTTCGATACGAACCCAACGGTTCCGGTTTTAGGAGAATCCGACGGTCGGATCTCCCGCAATATCCATTCGAAGTCAATGGTCAAAATTGGCGAACTGCCGCGGCGCGGCGTGTTCTATTCAGGCCATTATATTATATATAATATATATAATATATACTTCGTCGATTTCCTTTTAAAACGTATTTTATAAATCGTTTTAAATTCGTTTTCAAAACGATTTCAACTCCCATCTCAAATTCAAATCAAAATTGAATTTTCCAATATAAATTCGTTTTAAATTCATTTCACATCGATTTCAATTCAAATTGATTTCTAATTCAATTTCAGTTCTAATTCAATTCAATTCAATTTCAATTTAAATTCATTTCTATTCAATTTAATTCGAATTCATTTCTATTCAATTTCAATTCAAATTCATTTCTATTCAATTTAATTCGAATTTCAATTCTTTCCAAAATATCAGATTTTGAAATCACTTTCGATATTCATTATAAAATGAATAAAATTGATATAAATATCGTTCACGTCAAAATGGCGTCAATCTAATCAACACGGCTTTTATATATTTCTATTTCCAGATATTCTATTTCAAATATTTCTACTTCAAATATTTCTACTTTCAAATATTCTATTTCAAATATTCTATTTCTAAACTGGAATGAGGCCCAATCAATTACCATAGATTTTATTTCTATGGTTTTCCATACAACACATGTATATATCAAATGACAAATAATCAACCATCATCCAAAGTGCATTCTACACTATATAAGCATCAAATATAAATATTCAACGATCATAACAGTCTGTCAATCAATCGATCGACATACAACTAATTACTAGGACTAGTGTATGTCATATATCATCCCAATACCCGTGTGGGGTTTTCAAACAATCAAACACAGATTTTATTTGTGGACTTGGGCGATGTGTAAAATTTATCGTCCCAATCAATATCAGTCAAATCAGCGTACACGAACAAATCGTCTGATTTGTAAATGAATTTTATTTTATTCACACACGTTAAAATTTTTATTTTTAACGATAAAATATTTATTTCAAAACATGAATTTCAATTCGGTTCATTTACACAATAAAATGATATTTTATTTTTCTAACTTATTTTAGAAAATTTCGGCGGCATAACGGCACGATACTAGAAACGGGACAAGGCCTAGCCTTATCCCCGGTCTAGTGATGGCCCACACCATACACATATCATCAAATCAATTTCATTATTCACACCACAAAATTCCACCAAATAATCTAATCAATCACCAAACAACCAAACAAACAAGTCCATGGTCTGTGGACGATGGTGTCGGGTGCTACTAAACACCGTCTGCATCCTAGTATATATTTTATAACTAGAAAAGAAATTTAAAGTGAGAAGTTCTCACCGATTAGCTAATCCAAACGCCACGACTCTTCTTATGTAGAAACCTTCGCCGTCTGACACTTTCGTTGCTCGTATTCACTACATATATAAAATTTATATTTTTACAACCCTACTATATAGATAAAAATTCTATTTTTATACCGCTACTATATAGATAAAAATTCCATTTTTATACCGCTACTATATAGACAAAAATTCTATTTTTATACTGGTGTTCATATAATAAAGATCATACTTTTATTACGCTAACTTCATAATAAAAATTATATCTTTACTTCGCTAATGAATATATAAAATCGTATTTTTACTTCGCTATTCAATATATAAAAATCGAATTTTTATATGGCTACTTCTATAAAGATCTCATCTTTATTATTTCTACTATATAAAAATCACATTTTTATATTATCACTCCATGGATAAAAATTATATTTTTATTTGGTTCATTACATAAGAAAGATTATATTTTTTTCATCATGCACTAAAATTAATTTCTTTTCTAAAGTAAAAATCAGTTCTTTCTAATATGAAAAATCAATTCTTTCTATCGTTAAAAATCTCAACTTCCATACGATAAAAATCTCAACTTTCATACGATAAAATCTAATCTTTTTATATTTAAAAATCATATTTTTATACAATCAGAAATTATATCTTTTCCTATACAAAATATAAAGTTTTCTTATACAAAAAAATATAAGCTTTCATAAATTCAAAATATAAGCTTTCGTAATAAAAATCCGAAATTTAACACAATATTGTTTATTTTAAAAACTGAAAATCAATGTTAAATAGGGATTAACAAAATTTAAGGACTTACCAGGGTTTCGGGGTGGGAAATAGCCAGCGCTGGAGGCATTTGGTGGTAGGGGTGGCCAGTCGGAGGTGGTCGAGGGCCAGGTGGTGGCGGGTGGTCGGTGTGGTGGTTGTTGCATCGATTTCTGGTAAGAGGAGGAGGGAGACGCGGGGTCAGAGGAGAGGGCGGAGTAGCTGACCGGAGGGAGGGCGTTGGTGGCGCGCGATGGCGCGCGGTGGCATGCGGTGGCCCCCCTTGGCGGCGCACGACTGGAATTAGGGCACGAAGCCCTTTTTTTCATTTTGAAAAGTAAACCCGGGGGGGGGGGGGGGGGCTGAGAGTATAGAGGGAGAGTTTTTAATTTAATTATTTTAATTTCAAAAAGTTGAAGACCTCTAAACGAGGCCCACCGCCTGTCGTCCATAGCTAGTTACCCCCATTCCGAACACAATGGGATATGTATCGTAAGCTGATTCGACCGTTTCGATCAGTTTTCGTCAAAATCAAAATATAACGCTATATATTGAATTTAAACGTGCATTTCAATTTACCGGGGCCACACACGAGCTCTAAAAATCCCCGAAAAATATTTTCTAGCTTCGTATTGACGATACGGTCCTAACAAAACTAGTTTCGTCGAATTCTGAGACCGTTAGAAAAATGGCCATTTTCCAGTTGATTAAAATCAACTAAAACTGGTCAAATGCGTTTTCCTTTGCCACGCTCACATATTGATTCGAAAAATTACGAATTTTGGAATCTAGCAATAATTTGACATCCCGGATCCAACAAAAGTGGTTTCGTCGAAATCTGAGGTCGTTTGCAAAATTTCCATTTTTAAGGGCCTGAATTCCATAGCAACTATTCTGAATTTTCAACTGGACTTATCTTTTGATCCCCGCTATGAAATTTTGATTTTTCGGGTTCATTGGAAAGATATTCTCAATTAGATTCAAATATTTTTGGTTTCATCAAAATCTGGTTTATTTTGCAACTGGTACATTCATTTGAATTTTGAAATCGAATTATCGAACTACCGCGCCATTTTCAATTCCTTTTATAATTATAAATAAAATATTTATATTCTAATGACGATTCGAATAAATATATACTTCTAATTCTATTCAAAATAAATTTCTCATCATATTATTTAAAATAATTCATTTTAAATATTCAAAATTCACTAAAATTGCCAAAATAAAAATTTTAAATTGGCTCGCATTTTCCAGGTTGTTACATCCAAACTAGATGTTTTGAACATTATAATACGGTCTTTAAGATTCGAATTGACATTGCTTTATAAGCAAATATTATTGATTTGGAACCTTATAAACAATTTGTTTCTAAGATCGATAACTTGAATGAGAAAGAATATGCAAATCAATTACACATGCAATACTTGGACGCACTTATATACATATATATGAAAATATTTAATTAACAACATGAAGTTGTTATAAGCTCATATTATAAATTTTTGCATATATTATTTAGTAATTCAAAATTTTGATTGACATCTATATTGAATGACATGAAGTCGTGTGTGTATTAAAATGATCTATAAAATTTGAAAATTCCTCCAAGTTGCTAGATGAATTAAAGGGAGTAAGAAATACATTATGAATGCATCTTATGAACTAATAAGAGCATTATCCTCCTACAATTATTTGCTAATAATAATGTGATAATGGATCAAAAATGAGAATCTAAAGATGGTTTATTATTTAATGTGACAATGTTTATCAACATTGGAGGGGAGGATAAAGGGATATAAGTTCATGTTAATCATTGGTGTTAATTTTTTGTTAATATGTAGAATTAGGCAAAGTATTAAGTAACTTGCATAAAGTATCAATTATATCCTTAATAGAATTTCTCCAATATAGATTTGAATCCCTAAAGGATTAAAAGTTGTAAATCACAGCTGAAAATGTAGTATTAAAGTCAGTTCAAAATATTCTTGGAGTACCTCATAAAAGTGCCAAATAAAGTAGGTAGGTGTTCTTCAAGAAACACTTAAAGGTGTTTTGAAAGAAACTTATGACATGATTATAATTAACTCTAGAAGTGGTTTAGGTACCTAAATCATGATAAATTTTGAGATCTCAATGAATCACGTATAGAACCAACAAGAAGTAATCATCGATGATAAGTTAATAAATAATAAAGCGCTTATATTTATAAATGGATTAAAAATCCCATATTAGTGAGAAGCATGGTTGGCAATAATTAAATTATCCTAAATAAGATATGGACCTGTAGTCCACAAGATAAAATTAGAAATGTATAAATGACAAAAGCGCACTAAAGTTACAGAAGCACCATACAGTGTCAACAACATGTTATGTGCAATGAGCATTGTACTTTCAGAGATAATTGAATTTAGGGATGGAAAAAATATCTGTACCTACGGTTTCCCATGGATAAAATCCATCATGGGCATGAAACAAATAGTTGAATGGGTACCCATGGGTAAAATAAATGGGTTTTTAGTATTTGTTAATTAATGGGAAGGGTACGAATAGTAAGATATCTGTGTCCATGGGTGCCCATGCCCATATTGAGTGTGATTTATGGTTAATGCAAAACTCATTGTTGTTGGCTATTGGATATTTGTGCATATGCTTTTATTGAACAATTTATAAGCGGTTATCAATATTTGTAATAACTATGCATGCTGCTAATTAAAACCCTATATATACCTAGTTACAAACTTTCAAATTTCCCATTAATTGTTTCAAATTCCAATCCAGCAAGCAATGCATCTTTTCTTCTCTCTAAACGTTAAGCTTCCTTCAACAAATTCAAAACATCCTACTAAAGTCTTTGCTTCACTCCTCCATACTGGTTTATATCAATATGTTACCAAATCCAAACAACGCATTGCCAAAGTTCATGCCTAGTCTGATTTGTTTTCTTTTCATCGAATTAATTTTTAAACAATTTCAACAGATGTTTAAAAAATAAACTAAACAAAATATCATGGATACCCATGAATACCCGTAATTGTTTAAAATTCATTTAATGGGTACCAGCATGGGTATGGGGCGGGCACAGTGTAATAACCCGGAAAATACGAGCCAATTTAAAATTTTTAAATTGGTCATTTCAAAGGAATTTGAACAATTGAAATAGAATATTTCAATAAAATAGTGAATTAGAAATAGTGAGTCAATTTGAAAATTTGAATTCAAATTTTGACTGACTGTGCAGGGTGGAGAATATAACGGATTTTAGCGAAACTAAAAATATTTAAATCTGTTAGTCAATACCTTTCTAACGAATCTGAAAAATCAAAGTTTCATAACGGGAATCAAAAGTTATGGCCGAATGAATTTTCAGAAAGGTCGCTATATAGAATATATAGCCCTGGAAAATTGATATTTTGCAAACGACCTCGGAATTCGACGAAACCACTTTTGTTGGGTCCGGGATGTCAAACTATTGCTAGGTTTCAAATTTCATAATTTTTGAAGCTAGTATGTGAGCGCGACAAAAGAAAATGCGTTTGGTCAATTTCTGTTAAATTGGATCGACCAGAAAATGGCCATTTTTCTCACGATCTCAGAATTCGACGAAACTAGTTTTGTTGGGATCGTAGCGCCAAAACATAGCTAGATTTATTTTTCTGGAATTTTTCGAATCAGTTTGTGGCCTTGGCAAATTGAAATGTGCGTTCAAAGTTAAAATTAAATGTTTTATACTTTAATTTGAAAAATAACTGACTGTAACAGTCGAATTGGCCAACGAAACATATCCCATTGTGTCCGGGATGGGGGTATTTAGCTAGGGGCGACAGTCGTTGGGCTTGAAAAGGAGTTCGTTGGTGAAAACCCTAATTTTCTGAAATATATATATTCCGGCGAATCAGAAAATTCCATTCATTATTTAAAAAAAAAAACCCCATAACCCTCGAACCAACGGCGAAAACCCGATCGCCGCTTCCCTCCCCTTTTCCGACCGACTCCGCCACTTCCAGCCGCCGCCACCACCTGTCGTCGACGCGCCTCCCTCCCCTCGTCAGATCCGACCCACCCACGACCAAAACCATCGCCTCCTCCGCCTGAATCGAGCGCCCAAAGTCCACCGCTTCCCATCGCCGTCGCCGCTCTGATCTGCCACCGAGCACCACCAAACCACCACCGACAGGACCGCCCCTCGAAGCTCTTCCACGTCAGCACCCCCGATCGTCCCCACGAGCCACGGATTTCGCGAAAACCTCAAACCTAGTTTCGAACCAAATAGAAAGGTGAGTCCTTTTTGAGGTCTGCACTTTGAAAAATCATATCTTTTTGGTGTGTTGACGAAATTTGAAGAAACAGGAAACATCGGGACCGCAAGGAAGCTCTCTACCACATAGAAGAAGCCGCGGATTTTTCTGAGTCTTCTACGATTTTTAGCACTCCGCAAACCAATGTGAGAAATCTAAATTAAATGAATTTGAATGGAAAATGTCATATATAAATTATATAAGCGAAATATAAATTACACGCGTGTTGTATACCTCATGTACATGCGTAGTGTAAGCTATATAAGCGAAGTATGAATTATACATGCATAGAATAATTGATATATGTGTTGAAATGCAAGTGAAATATAGCAATAATATATATATATATATATATATATATATATACACACACACACTCCCCTCATCCACAAACCATGGACGATATTTATTGTTGTGAATTGGTGTGAAATATTGGATGAAAAATACGAATGGTTGAATAATTGTTTGTGGTTGATATTGTTTGGTTGTGGTTGAAAAATACCCATTGGTGATTGAAATGAATTGGAAATATTTGTGGAAATAAAAATAAAACATGCCGCCTGCGTGCGAATTAGATGCATGAATCCCCATTGTCAAAAACAGCGAGGTTTTAAGGTAGAGCGAGGAGCCGTGCTAGGGACGGTGCCGGTTTTAACTACCCTGCCGTTATGCTGTCGAAATTTTGAATAATCTTTATGTGTTAGAATTATTTTTATATGTTGAAATTATCTTCATGCGTTGAAATTAAAGTCATGTGTTGAAAAATATCCATGTGTGGAAATGTTCATGTGTTGAAAAGTGATGTGTGAAAATTAAATTCATTTGTGAATGAATGAAGTGTATAAACAATAAAAATCACCTTTTTATAATATATATGGAGTATGAAAAATATTCGCCTTAGATATAAATAGTTTCAACAATAAAAATTCTATCTTTCTAATATGAACAATATAAATAAAATATCCATGTGTGGAAATGCTCATGTGTTGAGAAGTGTGTGTAGTGGAAAAATTCGTGTGTTGAATAAAAAGATCGAACAATAAAAATTACATTTTTATTGAAACTATAAAGTGTTGAAAACATCCATTTGTCGAATAAATATTTTAAGTGATAAAAATATCATTTTTATCATATATGTGATATGCTAAAGGTATGCGGACGTTGAAATAAATATTTGTGAAGAAATATTATTTTTAACATGCATAGGAACTAAATAAAATAGTCATGTGTTGAAATCTATTTTAGTTCGCCAAAATTATCATCTTTGAAATGTGAAGTGTTAAAAATAGCCACTTGTTCAAATAAATGTGCATGAGTTGAAATATACATTAATTAGCTAATGATATGATTTTAGCCTATGCATGCAACATTAGAATGAATGGTGTTTTTAAACCAAAGTAAATCAAAAATGAAGTTGAATGGAAAATGATAAGTGATAAAAATTGTATATATGTACTTGCATATTTATTGAACAGGTTATAGCAAAGGGGCTAGAGAAGAGGAATAAAATTTTGTGCTCGACAAATAGGTACACATTTACTGTTTTGTTTGGGTGATGATTTTATGAGCCTGTTGGCTAGCCGCTTGGCTTTTTCTTTTTCTTTTTGACATGAGACGCCCGTGTGGCTATTTGGGAATTTTCCCAGCCCCCCCGTACAAAGGAGGTTATGGCGAAATTTTCCAAAATTTAAAGGCGTTAGTGAAATAATTGAAGTGAAAACGATATAGGAATTTTTGAATGAACTGTATTTATATAAATATATAAATATAAATAAAATTAAAACGAAAGGTGGCCGTGCAGTTCGTGTTTTGAAACCGTGATTTCAAACGACTAGTGCGGGAAATCCGGCCATTGAATTTTCCCGAAACCGCAACCGTTGGGTTCGCCTTGGAAATATCTTTCCAACGGCACCAACTTTGTGAAGATCCGACGGTTGGATTGTCTGGAATGTTTAATTCAAATCTGAAGAAAAACAGCGCCAGAAACGATTATATTTATATATATATATATATAAATATAATTAAATTAAATCGAATAACGACGCTGCAGTTCGTATATTGAAATCGTAACTTCAAATGACTAGTGTGGAAGATCCGACCATCGGATTTTCCCAAAACTGAAACCGTTGGATTCGTTTTGAAATGATCTTTCTAATGATATAAAATTTGTGAAGATCCAACGTTTAGATTTTCAGATATGCGTAAAACAAAATTAGTGAAAAACAGCGCCAGTGCATCGACACGACCTGAAACATCGTTTAATTAAATATGGCCGTTTTAAATTAACTAAAAATGGCGATATATCGTTATAAGATACTATAGACGATATAGAGTGGAAATAAACCAATTTCGTTGTGTTTGCTTAATATGTGATGGTTGAATGTATTTGACATGAAAATTATATCTAAAGAACTGAAATGTGAATGTTGAATAGTCCAACCATGTGAATAATTGATTTGAAAATCTAAATATACGTGGGTTATTTGAAAAGGCCGAGTTTATCTCATTTCAAATAATCGATCGACGTTGAGAAGTCGAAGAGTGGAAGACGGTTGAAGACCGACGATCTTCACATTGGATGGATGGGCGCTACTGATGCTCGTGATTGGAGTAGCTACCATGAAGGAACTGAAGTAGTAGCCATCCAAACATATTGTTGATTGTACGGATATGCGAGGAATTGGTGCCTCCGGTTTCGTTCAGACCCAGAACGGACTTGTAAATGGACTGTGTGTCTGACATTGGATTTTGTTCTATGCTGATTGATCTCTGTTAAATATATATCTGTTTGGCAGTGGAGAATTTATTCTCTTGCTTAACGCCCTTCTCTGAGACGTACGAGCTCAGAGGTTATGTATTGATAGAAATCAGTCGCATGGAGTGGATTGCATGTGTGGCACGCCTAAGTGGCATATGATCAAGGCTTCTGTTGCAAAGCAAAGTCTTGTGGTTGATGATCAAAGCATGGTCTGTGTGATGTAGCTTTGTGTATGACGTGAATTCGCGAGCCTCACACCTCGGTATGAGTCAAAAACGGGAGACGGACTGCTGGGAGAGCACGACGTTTCTTTCTAGCTATGGTGGTGTCAGTGACCTACCAGCCCTGACACTATATATACTTTTCACCTGTGTGGTTGTTGGAATGCGAGGCGCCTCGATTATAGGTCTGTAAGGACCGGGAAATGTGTGTTCAGGAATTGCCAATCCTCAAAAGTAAGAGAGGACCGGCCCAGCCGATTCCAAGGATCATAGTGGGGTCCTGGGACATTTGCTAGAGTGTCTCGAACGGAGAGGAGCTTGCCCCTTGCCTCGACTCATGAAGGAATCCAATTTCCAAAACGAAATATGCGGACGTGATTGTATTACTAGTATGGCGACATAGTAGATGGTAGCTATGCCGCCTAGGATTGATATTTATGATTGAATTTGCTTTTGAAACATATATACACTAGTAATAATATCAAACACTTTTGTTTAATTCGTATGAAGCATTTTTGGCCATTATAAGGTAAAAACTCTATCCTCCGGCTTGCGTTGCATTGTGTGATGGGACCTGAGTCTTATAATGGCTTCATTTTATAAAAAGCATTGCGATGATTTAATCATTTACTTTATTTCATGCACTAGCACTCATTGGAGTAAACCCGTTCCGCGAAAGTGGCGTGGTCCTTTGATTTGCCTTATTATTGTTGTTAATAAGTTAAGTAGATTTCTCATACCAGTCCCATGACTGACTCGTAGTTTGTTTCACCTTGCAAACTCGGGTGCCCTCATTTTCACACGGGCAGCCTAGTTACAGGTTTCTGACGCACTTTTCGCTCATGGCGAGGCTTGACTACACTGTGCTGACTTGGATTTTCTCCGCCATTATTGTATCTATATTATGATTCCGCCATCGGCGATGTAGAATGATATTTATTTTGTGTACTCTTTATGTATGATTCCGCCTCAGACGATGGTGACTGATTATATATCATTATACACTAAGTTGTATCCTGTACTGTGCTTCTCTGATGTGATGATATCTATATGATTCCGCTGTCATATGTGTGTAAATTATTCTATTTTATGTTTATGCTATTATCTGTGATCTGCTAATGATGATTAATGTGTTATATTCCAATGATTATCCTTAACACCGTGTAATGGGATTTTGGGATCGTTACACACAGGGGGGAAAAGTACCTAATGGGGCGGGTGATGCGGAGGTACTACCCGTGCTCGCCCCTCCCTATTTGTTACGACTCGAAATCCCTGGCCAGCCTAGACCGAACAAGAACATGGATTATATGAGAACATGACGCATCAGAACACAGAAAAACAGAATTTTTCATCACTATTACAACAATTTACATCAGCGTACAAGAATATCAGAGTATAAATAAATAATATACCCAGTGAAAATGCAAATATCAAAGAATAAAATACATAGCTGCGGAAATAAAATGTATAAATACAATTCCACAGCGGAAATACATCAACTAACACAACTGGAAAAATACACGGATACAAAGCTTTTCGAATATAGCTCCAGCCGTAAACCAGAATCTTGTTAAAAATAAATATGCAAAACCAAAACAACTAGATGCCCATGTGGAAAGTATGGGCACCCAGAGTTTAGGTGAAAACAATAAACATCAGGTCATTCATGGGACTGGTGTAAGAACTAAACCAGTTATTTATACTTTATTTAAAAGGTTGGGAAATCATGGGACTACTACATATGACACGAAACAATTTCACTGCACATGAATATCTGTTTAAAACAAAACAACACAATGCTTTTTGAAAAATGAAGCTATTATAAGACTCAGGTCCCATCGCACAATTTAACGCAAGCCGGAGGATAGAGTTTTACCTTATAATAGCCAAAGATGCTTGATACATTTAAAACAAATATTTTTGATATTATTATAAGTGCATAGTGTGTAAAATAATTTCGAATATAAATGTATCGATCATAAACGGCATAGTACCCGATACTACTATGTTGCCATGTTGGTTTACAACTAAAACTGAAAAAATCGCATACTGGAAATTGGATTTCCATCATGAGTCAAGGCAAGGGATGTATCCTTAACGAATTTGGATCACCTCTAGCAAGATGATCCAGGATCACACCAATGGGCAACCCTTGGATCTTGCAGGGCCGGTCCACACCTGACGTTTGTGGATTGGTTATTCCTGAACAATACGTTTCCCGATCCTACCAGACCTGCCACCTGGTCCCGTGTCAAACAATCATATCTGAGGCATCTTACTATCTATCATCCATAAGTAAATATGTCTAGGCTCCATACGATGGCACTAATGTATGCACTCTCTGCATCCCTAATCCCGTTTCTGACTCATACCGTGGGTGTGAGGCTCGCGAATTTACACTATACAAAAAGCGGTGCGATATGAAAGCGGTGCTTTGATAATCATCCACAAGACTCTGTTTTTCAATAAAAGCCCTAATCATTGCATCTCAGCATGCCACATTGTCAATCCATACCATACCATTGATTTCCACCAATATATAACATTTAAGCTCATACATCTCAAAGAAGGGTGTTAAGCAAAAGAATAAATTCTCTACCACCAAACAGATATATATTTAGCAGAGATCACTGAATATAGCACAAAGTACAATGTCAGACATATAATCCATTTGCAAGTCTGCTCCTGATCTGAACAAAACCAGAGGCACCTTATTCCTCGTCCCATATGTCCAATACAGGAGAGTGGTACACGCATATCCAGTCGATTTCCAAGTACGTTTGGATGACCACCACGTATAACCTATACTTGGGTGTACTTTCCAAGCGAGAATCAACAATAGAATAAACGATGTGAAGATCTCCGGTCTTCGACCATTGTCTTTATCTTCGACTTTTAATCGTCGTAACAATTATTCAGAATTGGTTAAACCTGGTCTTTCTTAATAACTAGCGCATCTTTATAATCATGTGAAAAATACACAAAGAAAACGCACATCTTATTCCAACCTAGAATATTCTTTTATTCAAATTTACCTTTGGGAAAGGTTCCCATTAATTTTATCAAAGATAAATTCTTTTAAACTTATTGTTTAATCTTCCTTTGGACATCATTGCAAAAGATTTTATTTTATCCTTTCACAATTTAAACCAAATTAAGGTTCATATAGCTAGTTGGGATCGTCGAGCCTTACCGAAGTAACCATTCATTTTATTATCCCAATCCGCACCTATTCATCCCATGGAGTAAAACTGGTGGTACTCCATATCTAACACCCATCATGTTACCGGTAAATTTATTTACCATTTAACGTTCGAATCTAATTAAAGAGTTAACTATCACATGGAGTAAAACTGGTGGTACTCCATTCTCAAACACTTCTTGAATTTGATAAATTTAATTATCCCATTTCCGTTTCAATCTAGTTAAAGAACCATTAAAACTCCAACTTAATTTTAATCTCAAAATCAATACTTAATGATTTTTAAACTTAGGAAATTAATCTTTTCTTTGATTGGGTTAAAGAACAAACGTCATTTAAAAGCACCATTCACAATAAATGCAAAACTATCTTCCATTTAATATGGAATATACATGGAAATTTGAAAATTTTATAATTGATATAAATCTCTGTATCCGACTAATACTATAAGTGGAATAACGACAAAGCCTTTTAAATTCTGTAAGTGGAATATACGTGTCTTCCTTCACAAAAGCTCATTTCGATTATTATTAATCGAATTCCATTAAATTACAATTTAATGAAATAAACTGGAAAACTTCTTTAAATATTAATAAAATGATTTATTGCTTTTACAACTGAGTTCAAGAACAGTAGATACCATTCACAACGAATCCAAAATCCAATTTGATATAAAATATAAGGCTTTAAATGGAAATCATATTAACTTACATTCAATACCAAATTCTAAAACCAACAGATATCATTTTAGAATAAAGATATCAATATCTTCCAAATACCTTAGCGATACTCGTATAATCACAGAACCCAATATCGAAAATATGCAAAGATAATTTCCATTTAAATTCATTACAATTATATATCAGGAAAATGATCACAAGGCTAATATTTAAGGCCTTTTTAACCATAAGGACAACCCAATAAAATTTTAATCACAAGGATAAGGGTAATTAAAATTTTAATCATAAGGACAATACACTAATTACTTTATAAAATTCTATCTCTCGCGGCTTCATCTTCTCCCTCAAATATCGTATTTCGCCATTGATCTCCATCGTGATTTTTTTAGACGTGCATATTTCGATCTCTAACATCTCTCCAAACATCTTTAATGATCGCCCATTTCAGATTGCAAATTCGATCTCGTTTGCATCGATTGAGAAATCGTTGTCGGGATTACATCGATTGAATCTTTTTCTGTTAGAGTCATTTCAATTTAATGTTCATTTTTACGATTAGGTTTTGCTTTACTTCTCAAGGCGATTCACGGCGTCTATTGGATCTACAATATAATGTTCGGCTATTTAGTAGTTAGGCATCAGTTTTTTATTTTTTAGGTAATAGTTTTTCTTTAAAATATTATAGCAGTTTTTAGGTATTAGTTTTTTTATTTGTTTAGGTATCAGTTTTACAGTATTATGTTTTTGTTTCTGTGTTAATTTTGTAGTTGTGCTATTGCATTAACTTTATAACTCAATCGAACTTATGTCACTTTAATTAATCTAACTTTGATGTAAACATTTTTCGTATTAGTTTTTCTTTAAAATATTATAGCAGTTTTTAGGTATCAGTTTTATATTTTTTTTGTATCGGTTTTATGACTTTAGGTATCATCACTTTGTCAAGTGGGTATCAGTTTTGAATTGTTTGCTTTGGTAAATGAATTTTTTTATCACAACATTAATTCTTACTGATACCCACTAATTAAAAAAATAATACCAATCAGCTCAACTCAATTCTCAAAAAAAGGATATTTGTTCTCAATAATACCCACTGATATTAATTCATCACTTGTATTACACCAAATATTATATTGAAGTTACATAAAACATATTAAAGTTACACCAAATATCATATGTTTTACAACATAATTTTACTAAAAACTGATACCCAAGTATTGTGAAGAAAGAAAATAATAAAAACTAATACTTACTATGGTATAAAACTACTGATATCTACAAAGTGTTAAAAAAATAAAAAACTGATACCTACAAGATACAGAACTGATATCCAACCATTAAAGTAAATAAATAAAAATGAAACTGATACCTACAGTAGTGCAAAACTAATACCCAAAAACTGAAGAAAAAAAATAACACTAAAACTGATACATACCGAGACATGAAATTGCTACCTAAAAACTGCAAGCATGAAAATAACACAAAACTAGGACTATAACCCGATATGCGAGAGTGAGATCAAACTTTGAAAATAAAAGTGCAGATCGAGATGAGATAAGGAGAAACACGCAAGATCAAACAAAAAATATCAGATCGATCGAAGACGAAGAAGGACTAACGCATGCAGATTTTTATGGTTCGATTGCAGGAAACAACGCGGATTTTGAATCGGTTGCTAGTAAAAATGATTTCATGATTTTTGATTTCGCAATTTAGTGATTTTGTGCTAGAAAATTGAACGATATTGATTTTTGTCCTTTTGAATAAAATATTAAGCGGCGGCTGTCCTTATGAATAAAATTTTAGGTGGTTGTCCTTATGCTTAAATTTTTAATACCAATTGTCCTTGTAAATTAATTACCCTTAACAATACGAGCGTATTTTAGAATATGTTGTTATGAAAGGTCATGTGTCAGTTTCAAAAATAAAGGGTCAAACCAAATTTCCCCTTAATTTTAACATTGCAATCACCATAATAATAATAGATTGTAAATAAATCTTTGCACACCTTCTTCAGTTGCTCCCCAACATAGTCCACTTTCCAACTGAAGTATCTCATCTCCCATAATACCTTCATTACTGAAAATCCAATTGAAGGCATGCACATGTTATCAACTAAAGAAAGTTGATAAAACAAAAGTAACTTACGATTTTAAAACAATTCTGAATTTGCTGAAATAGCCAGTTGGAAATCAAAGAAGATTCATAATAATATGCACTAACAATATAAAGGTTTTAGTAGCCTTATATGGATTAAGGTTTAGGCTAAATGTAAAATATACTGAAAACGAAAATCAGATCGGAGAAAATAATCAGAAAATAGCTTGAACATATAACACTACAATTTTGATTATGCCTAAAAAGGAAATTATTGGCAAAAGGAAACAACTTGATTCAACCAAGTCACTGCACAGCTATGCAGTTAAAGCCCCGCTAAAACCCCGCAATATCCCCGACATAGCTCATGGCGCTCTTCAACTGCTACGCTATTTCAATTTAGCGATGACGAACAGTAGATCCACATCTAGCCCCGCTATTTTCCACTGCATTCGCTAAATCAAGGCTTTTTAGCGTCCGCTTTAGCAAAATTAATATATAGAGCTTGATTTGACTGTAGTTAAGTTAGCGTAAACGAATAAATTAAAAGCGTAAGTGCCTAATATATATAATAACAATCAATTACCCTCATCAAATTTAGTATGCAATATAATGATATTCCGTGATTTTCTTATATAAGATTAATTAATATTAGTTCCTTGTACACATATAATGTGAAAAAGATGATTAGTTAATTTTCAGATGTTTGGTTTTACATTTAATGAACATTTTTGCACCTCCGCTATATCCCGCTATTTCTCCGCTTTATCCTCGTTACACCTTTTTGCACCTCTGCCGCTATAGAACCGCTAAGCGCTTTAACTGCACATCTGCACAGGATGAATCAGATGTCAAAATCTATATTCGGTAACATTCTAATTTCAAATTTGAAGATTATCGAACAAAAATATAATTAATTTACTTAACTGATTACCATCAGCCAAAAGTAACTTATGGAGTTTGTTGAAGCTCATTGTAAGGATATGGGTATGGTGAAATTTTCATCCTAACTAAAAGTAAATGGTAGATTTTTAAGCAACATAGATAAGGATGGCAAGCGAAAGAGATGAGTAAATGCAGTAAACTAATAATGACAAAAATAGGAATGAGTATATCTTCCATGAGAACAATGTCACCACCAAGAACCAAAAAAACCAACAAAACCCAAAGATTAATCATCATCAGAGTGAAACAGTGGGCGGAAGGGGAGGATGTCAAGTATAAAAGGTAAGCAGGGCAAAAAGCAGTGCTTAGAGCGAGGAAATTGTACAGCCAACTATGGCTTATGCACGGAGCGGCTGAAGGGAAAGATGACGAAATGGGGGAAAAGGAGTAGTGAGCAAACCTATGGTTTTAAAAATGGCAAGGAGACATAAATTTGCTACTGAAAATGTGGGTGGTCAGGGCTTGGTTAGGCATGGGTAGAGGTATAAGGCGCTATAAGGAAATGAAGGCATATGGAATGGGAAAACAGTGATACAGAAAAAGACGAGTATGCGACGGAAGAGAAGAGATTCCACCACCTTGTGCAGCAAAACTGAACCACCACATCCAGGAGTGAAATCCATGAAACAACCACCCTTGCAAAACCCTGACCCTAATCAGATCCGGATGCCAATTGTCCTAAACTATCATCTACAGACACTCAGAGTGCATTAAGTTATGCTGCGACCTTTAGTTCTACATTCAGATTATCGTCAAAACCCAATAATAACAACTTCAGTTCTTCCTTTGCTAATTCACCCAACCATCGATCAATCCAGCTAACCCTAATTACCCTCAGATCAGGAAGCCTGTTGGTGTTTAATCAACATGGATGATTGGGTCTTTGAGCATTGCACTAACTGCTTATTCACCTAGGGCACTTTCTGTTAGAAACAACAGAAACTTGATTAACCACACTTGTCAGACCACTGACGTCTTCTAACCAATAACTATACACTCAGGGATTTTAAGGTTACCCCACTGTAACATGCCAAACCATTTGTTCAAACAACCACTTGCCCACCTTGTATAATGCTCACTCTATTCAACAACATTTTTTTACAATCGGAAAAAAGAAATCAAATCCAACCATAGCTTTTTGACCCCCAATAAGGCCACCAACTATACAATAAAGACGTCAACATCAGATTTCAATGACTTCTGAAAACAAAAACTATTGCGAACAGCTAATATTACAACATGTCAGGAGTTGAAAGATCAGAACATTGTTAATTATGATTAAGTTCAGCGCATTGTTAAACATCAACTGTTGGGGAATCTCAGTCTTTCCTGCTTCGTGAAGTTAAGATAGGCACTTTAAGATTAAAAGTAGTAATGGGAGAAAAAGAGTTTGTAATTCTCCAATATGGAAATTCTTTCACTATACAAAAGAATAGTGAGATTACAATAATATGGTTACAAAAGTAACTCACACTTGGTGGCTCACTCAAGCTTAAGGATAGATACTTCTCAAGCTATCTCTCTTTTCACTCAAAGAGGCTTGCTAACTCTCAAGTATTTTTCCCACTCTAAGAAGTGGATTTCTTTCTTGGATTCTTGGATGGATAGTAATAGAGCTCCTTCTCCTATTTATACCACTCAACCTCCATGATGAATGGTGGAGATTACTTGCATCGAAGGGTGGAGATTGATTCTCTAGAATGCTCCATACTCTCTAGGAATCTCTACATTCTTCCATTCCCTTATGCATCTTTCCAAACTCTTCCATAAGGTTCCACACATCTCCAGAATATTCTAGAGGGTTCCACACTCTTCTACAAGCTTCTAGAGAATTCTACACTTCTCTAGAGTTCTCCGGAACATTCTAGAAAAATCTTTATTTCTCTAGGAAGGTCTAGAATTTTCTAGAAACTCTCCAATTAAGGAGGGATACCAACAAATCTCCCCGTCCCGACTTAATTGGGGTGTAGCAGTATGCCGGCACCTTGACATTAATCTTCAAACTTTTTGTTGGTACTATCTTGGTCATCATGTCAGACCAGTTCTCATCTGTGTGAACCTTGTCAAGATGTATTTGCTTTTCTTCGAGGACTCCTTGGATCCGGTGATATATTGTATCAATGTGCTTTGTGCAGGAATGAAATGTTGAATTCTTTGCCAAGTAAATTGCAATTTGATTATCACACTTCAAGATATACTTTTCTTGATCCACTCCTAATTCATGCAACAAGTTCTTCACCCACAACATCTCCTTGCAAGCTTCAGTAGCTATGATGTACTCTGCCTCTGCAGTGGATAATGCAATACACCTTTGCAGCTTTGATTGCCATGAAATAGCTCCCCCTGCAAAAGCGGTTAAGTATCCCGATGTTGATTTCCTTGAATCAATGTCACCAGCCAAGGCTGCATCTGTATATCCTTTTAACACGGGCTTTTCTTTTCCAAAGCATAAACATCTTTTGGAAGTTCTACGTAGATATCGGAGGATCCATTTGACTGCAACCCAATGCTCATTCCCCGGGTTAGCCAAGAAGCGACTGGCAATACCAACTGTGTAAGCAATATCTAGTCTTGTGCATATCGTTGCGTACATAAGATAGCCTACTACAGATGAGTATGGTTTCTTCTTCATTTCCTCCATGTCTTTTTCACTTGTTGGACTCTGCTTTGAACTTAGCTTGAAATGCCCAGCTAGTGGAGAGTTAATCGGCTTTGATTTGTGCATGTTGAACCTTTCCAACACTTTCTCGATATATCTCTCTTGGGATAGCCACAACTGTAATGACCGAAAATCCGGTCCAATTTGAGCTGACCAAAAACACAAGTCCAACCCCAAATTTAACTGAAAAACCGGTCATTAATGAAAGAAATTAGAGGGTGAGGAAAGATAAGATAGAAACTTAGAATAGAAGAAGAAGAAGAACACAATATCAGAGTAACACGGATCTCACAGTGGAACGAATAAATATATTTCATAACATAACTTTGAAATACAAATCTGTACTTGAATATACATATCATTATCAAAGTACAACACTTACAACACAGCAGAAATAACTATAGCTATATGATCCTGAAGCCTCCTGCTCCAAGCTCTTCCAGTATATCTGTAAATCCCGACTACTTAACTGCCCGTACAAATTTAGGCACCCAAGAGTTTAGGGAAACAAACAAATAAACTCCGGGTCAGTCATGGGACTGGTGTGAGTAAAACTGTTCAAGCAGGTAATTGATATCTCATAAGACCACGCCGTATAACGGAACGGTTTTTTCCCTTATGAGAACCCAAATATCTTTATATCAAAAACCTTTTGATATCATAATAATGTCTATCAACCACAATATAATAATCATCTAGCAGAAACGCTTTCATCTCACGTTCTACATATATGGTATATAATCAAAACCATAAGCACGTATTGGGTAATGGATTTCCAACTATGACAAGGTATGGAACCACCTTTCGCTAGTGTATCTCTAGAAAGGAATACACTGGGTTCAATAAGAACATCTTGCAACCCAGCCACACATGACCGACCACTCATTTGTCTTGAGTGTATCAAATGTATATCACCAACGGTTGGGATAAGCAACCGTTTCCCGAATGGTACAGCATCAACAATAGATTTTTAGAAGTAAATGAAACTCTAGATCAGGTGATTATACACCCTACTTCGGTGCGACCGACTTAACCATGCTGCCTGCCCGATTTCTGTCATTTACCGGATGTGAGGCTAGAAGCTACGCTTTATCATCACACCAGATTCACTTTGAATGCCACAACGTCAAATCCATCAAATCACCGATTGACATCCTCAACCATACATTATGTGTTAGCTAAAAGAAGTTTCCTTCTCCGCTTGCACTCTTGGTATGGTTGGAGAAATAAATATACGTGATCGTCTGGAAATACACTGTCAGACATCCGTCCATACAAGCCATCCAGGAATAGGATGAACCGAAGGCACTATTCTGTAAACAAGATAGCCCTTGCATAACTCCGTCTTCAATTTCCTTTGGCATATATGATTCGCAACGCTTATGCCAATACAGAGTGGTTCTTTGGATAATAATCCAACTGGGCTCTCCATATTAACAACGTTAAAATGGTCAAAACTTCGATAGTCTGTGATTTAACTATCGAAGAAAAACAGGTGTGCAAACAACGATATTATTTCCAAATGGAAATTTATATCGATCAAACATCATTCAACATTTATCTCTTTATTTCATTAATTTACTTATCTCCTGTTTCCCTATATTCAATATTTCTTATTTTCTAAATTTGGAAAATATACGTTATTAACAATGGAAAACATTTCCATTTCTTGTTTTCTTTATTAGAAAACATTTCTGGTTTCTTATTTGGAAAACATTTCCAAAGCTTCTTCATTGGACTTAGACAGATGTTTAAACAAACCATCGCGATGCTAACTCAAACCATTTCCTTTAATTACTGAATTCACTTAACTATCCTTTACTATCGAACCTTAACCATTCCTTAGTTAAAAATGAAGTCAATCAAGTTGGGGTAATACTACCTCTCAGACCTTAACTGAACAACGTTTCCAACCTTGAAATGGACAAAGTTCACCTTTTAGTTCTTTAACAAACTTCCCTACGTAACTCTCTTTCAAATCATCTCTATTCGATAATTCTTTCCTTCGAATAAGGTATATTCGATAACTCTATTCAATTTACTCTATTTGATTAACCCTTATCGATTAACTCTATTGGACTAACACTATTGGATTAACTCCATTGGATTAACTCTACTGGACTAACGCTATTGGACTAACGCTATTGATTAACTCGTTTCACTTAACTCCTTTTGAATAAACTATTTTTGATAACTCCTTTTACTCTATTCGAATAAACTATATTCGATTAACTCTATTTAGTTTATATTCGAATAAACTATATTCGATTAACTCATTTGCTTTAACTCTAATCGATTAAACTAACATCGATTAACTCCTTTTACTTTCTATTCGAATAAACTATGTTCGATTAACTCAATTGCTTTAAATCTAATCGATTAAACTAACATCGATTAACTCCTTTTACTTTCTATTCGAATAAACTATATTTGATTAATTCATTTGCTTTAACTCTAATCGATTAAACTAACATCGATTAACTCCTTTTACTTTCTATTCGAATAAACTATATTCGATTAACTCATATGCTTTAACTCTAATCGATTAACTCCAACTGGTTTAATTCTAACTGGTTAACTCTAATTGATTAACTCCATCTGGTTTAATTCTAACTGGTTAACTCTAACTGGTTTAACTCTAGCTGGTTAACTCTAATTAATTAACTCCATCTGGTTAACTCTAATTGGTTTAACTCTAACTGGTTAACTCTAATTCTATTCACTTAACTCCTGTCGAATAAACTATATTCGATAACTCCTCTAACTCTATTCGAATAAACTATATTCGATTTATTCCTTTAACTCCATTTAACTCTATTCGATTAATTCTAACTGGTTAACTCTTATTCGAATAACAAATATTCGATTAACTCTATTCAGCTAACTCGACTCGACTAACCCCTTTTCGAATAAACTATTCATTTAAAAAGATTTACTTTTAGTAACGGTTCTTCACTTTACAAATGATCTCCTTTTTAGTAACGTTTTCCTTTTTATAACGTTTTCCTTTTTATAACATCCTATTCGGTTATAAACAAATTTCCTTTTTATAACTCTATTTATTTTTCTAAATATTTCCTTTTTATAAAATCTCCTTTGATTGTTATAAATATTATATCTTTTATAAAATCCTTTGATTTTATAAATAATCTATTTTCAATATTCATTTTGAAAATTCCCCTTCACCATTCCGGTATGTTATGGTATTCAACATTTCAAATCACGATGATCAATATCGTTCAAACACATATAATCAACAACAGATTATATATCACATCATATAGCACAATATATGAAAAACCATAAAATAACTGTTGAGGAATCTAGTTGGATTCCTCCAACCTTTTTCCCTGCATAACAGATGATAAACAATATAGATAACATCACTTTCAGTTCCATATGATATATTCTGTTAAACAGAAACAAATATAGAAATTCAACTAACCGGCTAGCAGCTCAATCAAACAATCAACACACAGTCAATCAGCCAATTTTTAACAGTTCTAAATATACAACATGAAATTATAAACTGTTCAGAGTTAGTGAGATTTACTCACATTTGCAGTTCATCGTTAAAGAACGATAAACTGTTATTTGATTTGAATCAAACAGTTTATTTCGCCATAAATTCTAACGAGCTCTGATGGACTTCAGTCAGTGTCATTTTGTTGCTCCCGTCCATACGGTACCAACGGATCCTGTTTCGTTGGATTTCGATCACGTATGACAGAGATACTATAAATTAAATATAATACATTAATTTATTTGAATTTAAACTTAATTTAAATTCAAAAATGGGCCTTTACCTCGTTATGCCCAACTATCCTCATCCAACCCGTATGACCTTTCTTCCCCTCTTCTTCAAAAGGCGTACTCCAGAATTCATCCCAAAACAAATGGCTGATCTTCTCTTATCCTTCCAATTCCTCTTCTTCTTCTTTCTTAAACTGGGCTAACACTTCTCTTTTTATTTTCTTTGAATTGGGCTTCTGTTTTATAATCCTGGGCCCATCACAATATAAATCTGCGCCCCCTCTTTCCTCTTCTTCTTCCTGATTGACGAAGACACTCCTTCGCCATATCCATTGTTTACAATTTCCTCCCGGTCCTCCCATGATCAACAACAAATCGAACAAAATATACCATGTCGCTCCTCTTTCAAATCCCTATCTTCTCATACTACTATTGTTAAACTCGAGCTTCATCTTCCCAGTTGCAATTTTAGGTATCCCACACGTCCTGTACAACCCCTACCGAACCTTTTTCCCCTCGAATCAGTCCACACTTCGCCACAAGTCGCTAATCATTCCTACGATCCCAAAAACATACTTGAATTCATCGATTAAGCCCTCAAACTTCCCAAAATTCGAACCCTAGCTCAACTCACATCACACTGTATGTATTTCCAGCGATGAAGAATAATGTCAAACCCATCCATACTTATACAAGGATGAAGAGAATTACCATGCGAGTTTAAATGTTCTAATTTGGCAAATTTCAGAATTTAGTTTGGTCTTAAAAGAATTTAAGAAGGTGGAAATCTTTTACATGATGAAAAAGCACGGCGGCTCAAGGATTGACCAGAAGAATAAAAGGCTAGGGATAGAAATAATGAGGACAATTTATAGGGGATAAATTGATGATTATATTGGTTTGTAGCCACTCGTTTACTCCGCCTTAAATTTAAAAATTCCTATAATTACAAAATATATCCAAAAATCACGAAACTGGACATGCACCTTCAGTTCGACATTACGGTCCCAACGAAACTGGTTTCGTCGAATTCCGACTTCGTTTGCAAAAGTGGCTATTTTTAAAGCTCTGGATGACCCATTTATATATATAAATATATTTAAATATAATTAAATTAAATATTTAAATTAAATATTATCGTCTATATTCGCATTGGAATACCATACAACTCTAGGATATTCCTATATGAATTTCTAACTAGATATTTCAATCTGGGTCAACCTGATATTCGATTTATATTGAAATTCTTTTTTAAAATATAAATAATTCCTTTATAAATTATAAAGGAATTCCACAACGACTTTTCTGAAATTTGATTTGGACGTGAATCAAAATCTACACGACGAAATCCCAATTTTTCTCTTCCACCAGAAAGATATACTCCACCAGCTCCACACATTTCTTGTTTCACAGAAATCCGGCTTAAAATGAATCCTGTACATTCAGTTGAAGTTCGAATCGCCAATTTACGAACTGCAGCGCCATTTCGAGCTCGATTTCAATTATATTATAATTCTATGTTCAAACTATCGTTTATATAATATATTCGTTATTCAAATTCAATTCCAAGCTGAATTAAATATCACAGATGATCCGGTTCACACCATATCGTCATTTCAGCCAATTCTGATTATTTCAGAATTAAATATATTATTTAATTTATTATTTTAATTAAATATTCACTATAATTTAATTTAACGACTATTAAATTCACTATATCACTATTTATATAATTAAATAAATTAATTATAATACCTCTGCTAATGTGGGTCATTACAATCTTCCCCACTTAAAATAATTTCGTCCTCGAAATTGCTAAAAGGTATAGGACGACCCTATCGACTGGTTAGAACATATTTGTTCACTTCTTAACTCCAGTTTTCAACTGGACCAATTTAAATTCAATTAAATTATTTATTTCTTCTTATCAACGAAAATTTTCAAAAATCCTGAAAATTTTCTAACACATTAATTTTTTTTGAAAAATTTCGCCAGCACTTCCTTTGTACTGGTCAATACGTCAAATCACCACTCGCCTCTCTGGGCCTTCTTCAACCCAAAAGAAAATCAAACAGCCAAGCGGCTTGCCAATTCGGCTCATAAATCTTATATCCAATAGAAATATAAACTTGTACCTTTTGTCGGCATATCATTATATCCTTTCCACCTGTTATCAATTCAGCGGATACAAGGGTCATCCCAATCAAATTCCAATCTGCTTTTATCCACAACACAACCATTCGCTTATATCCGAGCCAAATATCATTTTAACTCGAGTTTCGATTCTTGATTTTCAATTCCTTAACTCCTCAATCCAATACCATTTCGGATTCTAATTTCACAAAACCAATCTTATTCGATTTCAATTCAACTTCAGTTACCACTTAACTGACTTTATTTTAATTCAAATTTGCTTTCACAAATTTCCGTTAAATTTGTTTTTTTAAATTCAAACGGTCTTTCTCTGGGAGTTTTTAAATAGTTTACTCTTTCCAAAAATCAAATTTTCCTTTTGAACATGTCAGTGAGCCCTTAATTAATATTCCATTAGTTAAATCACTTCTCTATTTCTTTATCAATATTTGTTAACCAAATATTTTCAGTAACCATATTGGCCTTTATGTTATTTGGAAAACATTTCCGAATATCTCCTTCCTTTATTTTCTAAACTTTAGAAAATATACGCTATTTATAATCGGAAAATATTCCAATTACTTATCTCTTTTCCGATCTCGTTTATTTCTATACTTAGGAAATATTCTTTATTATATTTCCAAGCTTACACTTATTTGGGTTAAAACAGATGTTGTGTAAAACATCATTACGACAACCCAAATACTATATTCAACTAACTCTTATTCAACATTGATCTTCGAGCCTGAAATCTTACTATTTATTTGTTAATAATGAAATCAATCAAGTTGGGGTATAACTACCTCTCAGATCTTGACTGAATAACATTTATAACGTCAAAACAGATATGAGTACTTACTCGAATAATCAATACCCTACAACTACTTATTCACTTTTAAACACGTATACGCTTCCTCTTTCTATTCTTACTAGATTTTATTCTTAGTCATCCTTTTTTATTTTACTATTCTATTTCTAAGTTCGTTTCCTTATCGACTTCTATATATATATCGATATGTTGATTTCTAACTATCAAATTATCTTAAAAATATTCTAACTCCTTAAATTCCCAGAAAAATTCGCCATAACCTCCTTTGTACCAGGAACATCGGGATATTTCAAATAGCCTCCCATGGCCCTCACCAATCCAAAAGAAAAAGAAAAAGCCTAGCGGCTAGCCGATACGGTGCATAAAATCTCATATATGAATTAAATACATACCTTTTCGTCGAGCATTCTATTTATATACCTTCATACCTTATCCATACCTATCTCATGTATATTTATACCTGCCCAGTCTATTTTAACTATACCTGATTGTTTTAACTAAATTCATTAATTAATTTGTTGATTAACTCTTTAGTCTATTTCACTTTTATATTTGAACATGACATGTTCAAATATATTTTAACTTGCTTATTAACTAATTTGAATCCAAATTTCAAATCTAAGTTCTTTATTCGATTTCGAATATCCATTTACAAATCCAATTCACCTTTCAAAGTTCAACTTCAAATTCAAAACTCGGTTAACTAATTCCTCTTCGACTTAGTTAATTCTATTCAATTTCTATTAAAATTTTATATCACTTCTATTATTCAAATTCTATATATCAATTTCTATTCAAATTCTATAGTTTAAATTCCATTTGAATTCTATATTCAAATTCCGTTTGAATTTCTATATTCAAATTCCATTTCACTTTCGATATTCAAATCCTATATTTGAATTCCATTATATTTTCTATATTCAAATTCTATATTTGAATTCCTATATTCAAATTCCATTTGAATTTCTATATCCAATTTTCCATTATTTAAATCTTCTTTATTCAAATCTCATTTTGAATTTCTATATTCAAATCCCCTTTGAATTCTCTTATTTAAATTCTATGTTTGAATTTCCTTTATTCAAATTCCTTTTCAAACTTTCTTTGTTCATTCTTTATTATAAATCCCATTTTGAAATTCAACACAACTTGTCTTTCCCAAAACAGTATCTCTGGTAGTAATTCGTCACTTACAACTCGAAAATGAATACTGATGATGCAACTGTCATCATCGAAATCTATTTTCCAGCGATCGAAGTGAGTTCAATACTATAAAACCATTTCTAAACATTTCCTCTTTGAAATTCATTTCAAAATATAATTCACACTGCTTGTAAAACAATTTAAAATCTCCCAGGATCTTAAATTTTCCTTATTTTTAATCTAAATCCATTTACAAACACTTATCCAATTTTCTAGAATTTTAATTCAATTTCTGGTTTAAATTCAGATTTAATTCATTCTAATTTCATATATTTCACTTATATGAATTCTGATTGGTTATTTACATAACCATTTAATTTATAATCTTACTCAATTATAATAACAACCAATATATCCAATATATTATAATTTTGATATATATATATCTTCTCTATATCAAGAATACCTTGGGTGAACTTATTTTAATTTACCCTCTTTTTCAAAACATATCGTGTCGACCCATCGTATTCGAGTGTTTATAAACTCCTACCGATACAGTGGATCAAACTGATCGACCAGAACTCATAAACAACTCAACCAATAAATCTCCACAATATAAAACAAATTTTTATATCAATAACAAATACGCTCACTCGTATATATACACTCAACTCAATCTAGGGTATTACTAACCCTATCTCTACTGAGTCACGCCACAGAGCCAAGTTAATCAATTAACCTTCTGCTCTGATACCAACTGTAATGACCCGAAAATCCGGTCCAATTTGAGCTGACCAAAAACACAAGTCCAACCCCAAATTTAACTGAAAATACCATTCATTAATGAAAGAAATTAGAGGGTGAGGAAAGATAAGATAGAAACTTAGAATAGAAGAAGAAGACAATATCAGAGTAACACGGATCTCACAGCGAAACGAATAAATATATTTCATAACATAACTTTGAAATACAAATCTGTACTTGAATATGCATATCATTATCAAAGTACAGCACTTACAACACAGCGGAAATAACTATAGCTATATGATCCTGAAGCCTCCTGCTCCAAGCTCTTCCAGTATATCTATAAATCCCGACTACTTGACTTCCTGTACAAATTTAGGCACCCAAGAGTTTAGGGAAACAAACAAATAAACTCCAGGCCAGTCATGGGACTGGTGCGAGTAAAACAGTTTAAAACAGTTCAAGCAGGTAATTGATATCTCATAAGACCACGCCGTATAACGCAACGGGTTTTTCCCTTATGAGAACCCAAATATCTTTATATCAAAAACCTTTTGATATTATAATAATGTCTATCAACCACAATATAATAATCATCTAGCAGAAACGCTTTCATCTCACGTTCTACATATATGGTATACAATCAAAACCGCAAGCACGTATTGGGTAATGGATTTCCAACTATGACAAGGTATGGAACCACCTTTCGCTAGTGTATCTCTAGAAAGGAATACACTGGGTTCAACAAGAACATCTTGCAACCCGGCCACACATGACCGACCACTCATTTCGCTTGAGTGTATCGACTGTATATCATCAACGATTGGGATCAGCAACCGTTTCCCGAATGGGACAACATCAACAATAGATTTTTGAAGTAAATGAAACTCTAGATCAGGTGATTATACACCCTACTTCGGTGCGACCGACTTAGCCATGCTGCCTGCCCGATTTCTGTCATTTACCGGATGTGAGGCTAGAAGCTATGCTTTATCATCACACCCGATTTACTTTGAATGCCACATTGTCAAATCTATCAAATCACCGATTGACGTCCTCAACCATACATTATGTGTTAGCTAAAAGAAGTTTCCTTCTCCTCTTCCACTCTTGGTACGGTTGGAGAAATCAATATACGTGATCGTCTGGAAATACTCTGTCAGACATCCGTCCATACAAGCCATCCAGGAATAGGATGAACCGAAGGCACTATTCTGTAAACAGGACAGCCCTTGCATAACTCCGTCTTCAATTTCCTTTGGCATATATGATTCGCAACGCTTATGCCAATACAGAGTGGTTCTTTGGATAATAATCCAACCGGTCTCTCCATATTGACAACGTTAAAATGGTCAAAACTTCGATAGTCTGTGATTTAACTATCGAAGAAAAACAGGTGTGCAAACAACGATATTATTTCCAAAAGGAAATTTATATCGATCAAACATCATTCAACATTTATCTCTTTATTTCATTAATTTACTTATCTCCTGTTTCCCTATATTCAATATTTCTTATTTTCTAAATTTGGAAAATATACGTTATTAATAATGGAAAACATTTCCATTTCTTGTTTTCTTTATTAGAAAACATTTCTGGTTTCTTATTTGGAAAACATTTCCAAAGCTTCTTCATTGGACTTAGACAGATGTTTAAACAAACCATCGCGATGCCAACTCAAACCATTTCCTTTAATTAGTAAATTCACTTAACCATCCTTTACTATCGAACCTTAACCATTCCTTAGTTAAAAATGAAGTCAATCAAGTTGGGGTAATACTACCTCTCAGACCTTAACTGAACAACGTTTCTAACCTTGAAATGGACAAAGTTCACCTTTTAATTCTTTAACAAACTTCTCTATGTAACTCTCTTCCAAATCATCTCTATTCGAAAATTCTTTCCTTCGAATAAGGTATATTCGATAACTCTATTCAATTTACTCTATTTGATTAACCCTTATCGATTAACTCTATTGGACTAACGTTATTGGATTAACTCTATTGGACTAACGCTATTGGACTAACGCTATTGATTAACTCGTTTCACTTAACTCCTTTTGAATAAACTATTTTCGATAACTCCTTTTACTCTATTCAAATAAACTATATTCGATTAACTCATTTTCTTTAACTCTAATCGATTAAACTAACATCGATTAACTCCTTTTACTTTCTATTCGAAGAAACTATATTCGATTAACTCAATTGCTTTAACTCTAATCGATTAAACTAACATCGATTAACTCCTTTTACTTTCTATTCGAATAAACTATATTCGATTAACTCATTTGCTTTAACTCTAATCGATTAAACTAACATCGATTAACTCCTTTTACTTTCTATTCGAATAAACTATATTCGATTAACTCATTTGCTTTAACTCTAATCGATTAACTCCGACTGGTTTAATTCTAACTGGTTAACTCTAATTGATTAACTCCATCTGGTTTAATTCTAACTGGTTAACTCTAACTGGTTTAACTCTAGCTGGTTAACTCTAATTGATTAACTCCATCTGGTTAACTCTAACTGGTTTAACTCTAACTGGTTAACTCTAATTCTATTCACTTAACTCCTGTCGAATAAACTATATTCAATAACTCCTCTAACTCTATTCGAATAAACTATATTCGATTTATTCCTTTAATTCCATTTAACTCTATTCGATTAATTCTAACTGGTTAACTCTTATTCGAATAACAAATATTCGATTAACTCTATTCAGCTAACTCGACTCGACTAACCCCTTTTCGAATAAACTATTCATTTAAAAAGATTTACTTTTAGTAACGGTTCTTCACTTTACAAATGATCTCCTTTTTAGTAACGTTTTCCTTTTTATAACGTTTTCCTTTTTATAACATCCTATTCGGTTATAAACAAATTTCCTTTTTATAACTCTATTTATTTTTCTAAATATTTCCTTTTTATAAAATCTCCTTTGATTGTTATAAATATTATCTCTTTTATAAAATCCTTTGATTTTATAAATAATCTATTTTCAATATTCATTTTAAAAATTCCCCTTCACCTCTCTGGTATTTTATGGTATTCAACATATCAAATCCCGATGATCAATATCGTTCAAACACATATAATCGACAACCGATTATATATCACATCATATATCACAATATATTAAAAACAATAAAATAACTGTTGAGGAATCCAGTTTGATTCCTCCAACCTGTTTCCCTGTATCACCGATGTTAAACAATATAGATAACATCACTTTCAGTTCCATATGATATATTCTGTTAAACAGAATCAAATATAGAAATTCAACTAACTGACTAGCAGTTCAATCAAACAATCAACACACAGTCAATCGGCCAATATTTAACAGTTCTAAAAATACAACATGAAATTATGAACTGTTCAGAGTTAGTGAGATTTACTCACATTTGCAGTTCATCGTTAAAGAACGATAAACTGTTATTTGATTTGAATCAAACAGTTTATTTCGCCATAAATTCTAATGAGCTCTGATGGACTTCCAGTCAGTGTCATTTTGTTGCTCCCGTCCATACGATACCAACGGATCCTGTTTCGTTGGATTTCGATCACGTATGACAAAGATACTATAAATTAAATATAATACATTAATTTATTTGAATTTAAACTTAATTTAAATTCAAAAATGGGCCTTTACCCTTTCGTTACGCCCAACTATCCTCGTCCAACCCGTATGACCTTTCTTCCCCTCTTCTTCAAAAGGCGTACTCCAGAATTCATCCCAAAACAAATGGCCGATCTTCCCTTATCCATCCAATTCCTCTTCTTCTTTATTAAACTGGGCTAACACTTCTCTTTTTATTTTCTTTGAATTGGTCTTCTGTTTTAAAATCCTGGGCCCATCACAATACAAATCTGCGCCCTCTCTTTCCTCTTCTTCTTCCTGATTGACGAAGACACTCCTTCACCATATCCATTGTTTACAATATCCTCCCGGTCCTCCCATGATCAACAAAAAATCGAACAAAATATACCATGTCGCTCCTCTTTCAAATCCCTATCTTCTCATACTACTATTGTTAAACTCGAGCTTCATCTTCCCAGTTGCAATTTTAGGTATCCCACGCGTCCTGTACAAATCTACCGAACCTTTTTCCCCTCGAATAAGTCCACACTTCGCCACAAGTCGCTAATCATTCCTACGATCCCAAAAACATACTTGAATTCATCGATTAAGCCCTCAAACTTCCCAAACTTTGAACCCTAGCTCAGCTCATATCACACTGTATGTATTTCCAACGATGAAGAATAACGTCAAATATATCCATACTTATACAAGGATGAAGAGAATTACCTTGCGAGTTTAAATGTTCTAGTTTGGTAAATTTCAGAATTTAGTTTGGTCTTAAAAGAATTTAAGAAGGTGGAAATCTTTTACATGAAGAAAAAGCACGGCGGCTCAAGGATTGACCAGAAGAATAAAAGGCTAGGGTTAGAAATAATGAGGACTATTTATAGGGGATACATTGATGATTATATTGATTTGTAGCCACTCGTTTACTCCGCCTTAAATTTAAAAATTCCTATAATTACATAATATATCCAAAAATCATGAAACTGGACATGCACCTTCAGTTCAACATTACAGTCCCAACGAAACTGTTTTCGTCGAATTCTGACTTCGTTTGCAAAAGTGGCTATTTTTAAAGCTCTGGATGACCCATTTAAATATATAAATATATTTAAATATAATTAAATTAAATATTTAAAATTAAATATTATCGTCTATATTCGCAGTGGAATACCATACAACTCTAGAATATTCCTATATGAATTTCTAACTTGATATTTCAATCTAGGTCAACCTGATATTCGATTTATATTGAAATTCTTTTTTTAAAATATATATAATTCCTTTATAAATTATAAAGGAATTCCATAGCGACTTTTCTGAAATTTGATTTGGACGTGAATCAAAATCTACACGATGAAATCCTGATTTTTCTCTTCCACTAGAAAGATATACTCCACCAGCTCCACACATTTCTTGTTTCACAGAAATCTGGCTTAAAACGAATCATGCACATTCAGTTGAAATTCGAATCGCCAATTTACGAACTGCAGCGCCATTTCGAGCTCGATTTTAATTATATTATAATTCTATGTTCAAACTGTCGTTTATATAATATATTTGTTATTCAAATTCAATTCCAAGCTGAATTAAATATCACAGATGATCCAGTTCACACCATATCGTCATTTCAGCCAATTCTGATTATTTCAGAATTAAATATACTATTTAATTTATTATTTTAATTAAATATTCACTATAATTTAATTCAACGACTATTAAGTTCACTATATCACTATTTATATAATTAAATAAATTAATTATAATACCTCTGCCAATGCAGGTCATTACAACAACAGTCTTTTTGATCTATCATGAGTTATTCTCATCCCAAAGATTTGTTTGGCTGGTCTCAAATCTTTCATGGCAAAGCTCTTGCTTAGATCTTTCTTTAAAGCAGCTATCCTTATGCGATCTTGTCCAATGATTAGCATATCATCAACATAGAGTAGAAGTATGAGAAAGTCACCACTACATACCTCTTTATGAAGACACAATGATCGCTTTCCATCATTTTGAAATCATATTCTACGATGAATGAGTCAAACTTCTTGTACCATTGCCTTGGTGCTTGCTTAAGTCCATATAGACTCTTTGTGAGGCGGCACACTAGATCTTCTCTGCCTGGAACTTTGAATCCCTCAGGATGTTCCATGTAGATCTCTTCCTCTTGGTCACCATGTAGAAATGTCGTCTTAACATCGAGTTGTTCAATCTTTAAATCTTGCACGACTGCTAGGCCAAGGACAACTCGAATTGATGACATCTTTACCACGGGAGAGAATATCTCTTCAAAGTCAGTTACCTTTTTCTTGTCTGAATCCTTTGACGACTTACCGTGCTTTGTAGCGAGGCTTTGAACAGTTCTCTTCGTTCTTGATTCTATACACCACTTATTCTTCAAAGCTCTTCTCCTTTTTGGTAGATCCACTAGTTTATATGTGTTATTCTCATGCAAGGATTGCATTTCTTCTTGCATGACTATTCTCCACTCTTCTTTATGACAATCACTCATTGCTTCTTTATAGCTTTGAGGTTCCCCCTCAACTGTGAGCATCATTATCCTCTATCTTGAACTTACACTTGCTTGATTACGACTACGGATGAACCTCGCTTTGATACCACTGCTGGGGAATCTCGATCTTTCCCGCTTCGTGGAGTTAAGATAGGCACTTTAAGATTGAAAGTTGTAATGGGAGAAAAAGAGTTTATAATCTTCAATATGGAGATTCTTTCACTATACAAAAGAATAGTAAGATTACAATAATATGATTACAAAAGTAACTCACACTTGGTGGCTCGCTCAAGCTTAAGGATAGATACTTCTCAAGCTATCTATCTTTTCACTCAAAGAGGCTTGCTAACTCTCAAGTATTTTTCTCACTCTAAGAAGTGGCTTTCTTTCTTGGATTCTTAAATGGATAGTAATAAAGCTCCTTCTCCTATTTATGTCACTCAACCTCCATGATGAATGGTGGAGATTACTTGTATCGAAGGGTGGAGATTGATTCTCTAGAATGCTCCATTCTCTCTAGGAATCTCTACCTTCTTCCATTCCCTTATGCATCTTTCCATACTCTTCCGTAAGGTTCCAGAAGATTCCATACATATCCAGAATATTCCAGAGGGTTCCACACTCTTCCACAAGCTTCTAGAGAATTCTACACTTCTCTAGATTTCTCCGGAACATTCTAGAAAATTCTAGTTTTCTCTAGAAAGGTCTAGAAACTCTCCAATTAAGGAGGGATACCAACACAACCTTCCCACTTCATTTGATGCATAAAAATCTAATCATGTAAAGCAACAAAAAAGGATTTTTACCAGGAATACGATGGTTAATTAGGCAAAAAGGGAAAAGGACGAACAAAACAATAGGCCACCTTAAATCATTTCGAGAAAGTGGAATATAGCTGGTAGAAAAGATGGGTGGGGAAAGATTAAACCGTCAAGCATAGCGTGAATAACAACTACTGGAGAAACCCATCCATTGTAGAGATATGAAGATGACGATCGGTAAGCCTCTTTATTTTGACTTTGGAAGTTAAATGAAAATTAGAGAATAAATCAGTACAGAAGGGAGGCGAAGGAACTAAAATGTTAAGCCCGGACGATTCGATGCTCAGTATGACATGGCATATCCTAGAGCTGCCCGTTTTGAACTCGGTAATAATAATATAGCATAGATAATGAGTAAAATAAAGTTATTTATTTATGATGTTCGCTAGAAAAGGCTACTAGATGGTAAAAGAGAAGGGATTGCATAATATCATCATAAAAATAAATAGATGCATGTGTTTTTATTAAAGAGCTATTTATATCAAGACAAGAACACCTTTTATAAAATTTTAAGTATGACTTTGTATGCAAATATATAAAAGAACAAAAACTAATTTAGTATCGAATTAACTTTTGAATAGTTGCATATCATAATTTTTTGTAAACTGAGTGAATGCACATAAAGTCAACATATTGAATTTTTCTAAAAGAAATCATTGTACATATCATAGTCGTTTAATTTGCCACACTTACAGTTTCATACATTAATCATAAGGTGATTCATGATCTAAATTTATGAAAATTTGTACATAGTCAGCAAAGTTATGTGAATCTATAAGAAAAACTGTTAATTTTAATATTACAACTATTGCACTCACTCAATAAAAAATCTTAAATCCAGCAACATTTTTTTCTCATATAATTTATTACTTTTGTGCAAATATGGACATAAACAGACAACAAAATGTGATTTTTAACGATAGATTTATGAATAGCGGCCACCTTAGAAAAGTATTTTGACTGATCAGGCTACCTAGCCAAGCTGCCCAAGCATTTCCCCAAGAAATAAAAACAACCTATTTATATTTTACCTATTGAATACCAAGGCATCATATAGTTTTATTTATGCAATTTAGGCAACTTTTGAGGACATAAATATCTATTTTGTTAAACACTTTGGTTTATATAATATTTTTTGAATATTTAATTTATTTTTTCTTATTGGGTATAAAATGCATAGAAATTATTAGAGCATTATTAGTCTTTTTTTATTGCTTTTCTACTACAAAACTAACTAATCTAGAACAAAAACTAATTTCTCATGTTCACTCCAAAGTGACTACCAAAGGAGTTGTAATCTGGATTTGTTTATCTTTGTTTATCTAAATATTAACTAACTCTAGAGTAGCCACCAAAAAGGGTAAAAACAGAGAAGCGTAAAGAATATGAAGATTTAATGTGTTTTGGCTATGTCTACGTCCAGGATCTAACAGCTATTCTTTATTTTAGTGAAGAAGGAGGATAGAAAAGAGAATACATAAGCGATAACAAAGTTATAGGCAGCATAATAGAGAGAGAATATTTCTCCGAAGACATGAATACGCTCAGAGCCCATAATTTGATTTAACAATAGAAATTAGGTTATACTAAAGTAGAGCATAATGGAGGATGTTTGTTCTATCACCCACACACAAATATGAAGATGATATCCTCCATAATTTTCCGTTCTTACATCGGCATCTATCAACAATCTTTTCTTTCTTCATATTGCAAAATCAATTAATTATAATTATACTTTTTACTCATTCATAAATCTTCGAATAATTAATTGATTTAATAAAATACATTTTCATTTTCTTTATTCCATTTATATCTTAATTAATTGATGATATCAATTAACTAAATTCATTTCTTCTTGAAAAATATTTTAATCACCCAATTTCAATAATTAAGTCACCTAAGCACATAAAAGTATAAAAAGAATCCAAAATGACGTTCATCTTCTAGATTATTCATTAATGTAAGGGTTAGTCTTACATGTTATGTACAGTTACGCATTTTGATCTCAGGAAACTACTGACAAAGACAAAACTTAGGGCTTTTTTAACCATAAGGACAGCCCATCAAAATTTTATCCTAAAGGACAATATACTGTATATTTTTTACTCAGAAGTATTTCGGCCGTGAAATCCGTCATCTTCCTCAATTCTCTCTCGCGACCGTGAATTCCATCTTCTTCCTCCATTCTCTCTCGTGGAAAAAATCAACCGCATCGTCATCCATCATTTCGTCGCTAATTATCCCGTTCATCACCTCGTCGTTCATCATCCCGAACGATTTTCTATCACGAAATCATTTTTGCTGAAACCATTTTTAATATCAATCAAATCAAAATCGAAACAACAAAAATTAGGGCACGAAATCGATTTCAAAAATCAACCTCGAATGGATTTTTATTTGTTGCTATAATCATTATACTTTAATGATGATTTCTACCGATTAGTTTTAAGGTTATTTCGAAAGGTGATTCGTGATTTTTTTTCTCGTTCGGCAATTTTGATGTTTAACCTTTCAGCGCGTGGTTATCATTTTTGTATTTTTTTAGTTATCATTTTTCTTGTTTTTAACTTTACAACGTAGCAGCAGTTTTTAGTTATCATTTTTCTATTTTTTTAGTTATCATTTTTCCTGTTTTAACTTTAAAAACATAGCAGGAGTTTTTAGTTATCATTTTTCTATTTTTCTGATTATCATTTTTAGTGGAACTGCTCTGTTATGTTAAACATTACTGCAGTTTTAAGGTATCATTTTTATATTTTTTAAGGTATCATTTTTACTCTATTTTATGTGTTATGTTAAACATCATAGCAGTTTTAAGGTATCCTTTTTATATTTTTTAAGGTATCATTTTTAGTGTAATTTCTGTGTTATGTTTATATGCATCTTTTTTTTACCTACAATATTAAAAAACTGATATCCATGAACTGTGAATATGAGAAAAACTTTAGCTTAGCCCTACCAAATTATAAAACTGATAACAGAATAAAAAATCACATGAAAAAACAATTAACATTGTTAAAATTGTAAAACTAATACGTAAGAAAATAGGAAACTTATACCTAAAACCTGATTCAATGTTTTGAAGTAAAAGTAATGGAAAAAATGTTTACATCAAATTTTGGTGCTATTTTACTTTTATTCTTGTACTGATGCATCAGTTTTGCTACTCAAACAAATTTATTTCATTTTAAACAATTAAATTGTGATTCGAACATTTTCTGTATTACATTTTGTTGTTAAAATAGTAAAGCAGTTTTAAGTTATCATTTTTTTATTTTTTTAGTTATCATTTTTATATTTACTAGTTGAATTTACATCGTAGCAGTTTTTAGGTATAATTTTTATATTTTTTTAGTTATCAGTTTTATATATTTCTTGTTGAATTTACATCATAGCAGCTTTTAGGTAGATTTGTGTTGTTTGCTTTGGTAATTGATTTTTTTTTATACACAACGTTAATTATAATTGATGCAAAAATTGTTTACATCACAGTTTGATTGAATAAAATAGAATATGTTCGACTGAGTGACGAAGTTGATGCAAAAAAACAGTTTCAAAATTAACACAGCAATAAAAACACATGAAAACAACACATAACATAGCTAAAACAGTAAAAATGATACCTAAAATAGTAGGAAAATGATAACTAAATACTGATGCAATGCTTTTGAAGATAAAATAATGAAAAAAAATATCACAGTTTGATTGATTAAATTGAAATAAGTTCGACTTAGTTTCTTAGCTGATACAACAATATAACTTCAAAATTAACACAACAACAAAATTTCATGAAAAAAACATATAACACAGTTAAAACGGTAAAAATGATAACTACAGAAATAGAAAAATGATAACTAAAAACTGCTTCTATGTTCTTAAAGTTAAAACATGAAAAATGATAACTAAAAAATAGAAAAATGATAACTAAAAACTGCAGCTATGCTTTAAAGTTTAAAAAAAAAATGATAACTACAAAAATACAAAAATGATACCAAAGAACTGCTATACTATTAACGATAAAAAAAACATTTCTAATCACGAAAAAATTGTTTCAACAATTTCGACATCTTCAATTGTGTTTTCCATCGTTTGAAAAATATTTTTATTCCATTCAATCGTCATTTCGAACGGATTTTTGATGTTCGATCTATTTTTTTTAGGGTTTTTATTTCGGCTGATTTATGGTGGTGATTTTGATTCGTGAATTTTTTCTTTGAATTCAAATTTCGATTCTAATGTATTATCATATTTGTGATTTAACCGATTTATGATTTCGTGAATTTGGTGATTTCGTGATAAACGATGAAATCGACAAAGACGCGAGAGAGGGAGAAGAAGAAAGCAGCGGACGGTGGTTTCTTTGGGCTGGGCTAAATGTTGCCCTTTAGGATAAAATATAATAGTGGTGTCCTTATGGATAAAATATTACACTAATTTGTCCTTAAAAAATATTTCCCCTTTTGATCTAGTGTCCTGTAAGTTTAATAAATGAAGAAAGTTGCACTAATGAACTAAAAGTAGAACGAACATTTATATGACATACTTTAGCAAATCATCCTGTAATAATTATCTCAAAAAATAAAAAATTAAACAAACTTTACTACATGTCAATTATTGAGTTCTTTTATCCTTAAGTTCAAAGAATGATATTTGAGTCTAAAATAGCAAGCAACTTTATAATATTTAGTAGCATTTGGTGATGAAGACAGAAGAATGAGTTAAAAGTGGTTGGTCCAATTAACACTTAAATTCATTAATCGATATAACAGTAGTTCAAAAGTTGTGTATGTAAGCGAATGTTGTTCTAGTAAAATTTTGACCAAATTGCTTACATAATGAATCAACTTAGTAAAAATTGAATTAACTTAAATAGTACTAACACTATAAGATGAATCCAAATATAAGGAGAAATAAGAATTTTATCTAGTATAACAATACAATTAAATGTAAAACCTAGTTTTATATGATCATCTATAATTATGTGGCAATGAATATTTAAACCATAAACCACATATGTTGTAGAAAAATTCATCATTTTTAAAAATTATGTTCAATGACATTGATTGGAATCCAAACACTAAGCAACAATTAATGATTTTATGCTTTGGAAACTTTAAAAAAGAGCAGTTATATTTCTTGAATGAAACACTTCAATTTGAACAACAGTAGTCAAGCAAAAGAAGAACAATCTGCATCATACATATAAAAATTATGATACCTAAACATGTAAATGCAAACTATTAAATGTGTATTAGTTATATTTGTCCCAGAATATAATATCAATTCTCACATTGGATCAAGCTGAAGTGCAAGTAGAACGCTGCACTCCTCTTGTTCCTCTTGATAAATTATTGTATTGGAAGCTTTACTGGTCCAGCCTACATTCAAAATTAAACAAAAAAAATTCTTAACTATAACAATTCATTTTTTCACAATAACTAAAATGGATCGTGAGTTCATTTCATTCAATATAATAGCTTCTCCAACAGGTAATGAAGCACATCAACAAATATAATAGGCAAGACCTAAATTGAGAAAAGCACCTTTAGAATATAACAGATCTTCAACATTTACATCATTATTCAATTCAAATGTTATTATTCTTTATAATAAACAATTGCAACAAATATCCAACAGTTTACGAAATTCAGATCTAAATCAACCTTCAGATTGTCTAAAAATCCCAAATAAAAACAATATATACATGTCTGAGGGAAGAAGGAAAAAGGATTTATGGTATCTATAGTCGTGCCAACGATTTCCATACAGATCCGTGCCATTGGAGAAAAACAGAGGAGCACAAAACGACGCACTTCCGAATTGGCCACGTGTGGATGGAAATTTGAATGAAGAGGAGGAGTTGAGTGAAAATATTCATCTGGATTTATTTTTTAACCCAGGTTTCCTGTGTTAAGAGCAGTGGACATTAATATATAAAATGAATGATTAGAAATCATTTTTTGTAGAAATCAGTTTTTTGTGGGAGGAAGAAGAAAGTGACCAAAAGGATGTGGTTACGATGAGAAAAAGTGTTATAAAGAAAACTGATTCATGCAATCATGTTAACTTACATCGCGTTTAGACATTAATAGATTTGTTTTACCGATAACGGGAAGTGCCTCCTGTGAACGACACGTCAGATTTAAACAAAAGATAAGCATTCCAACTAAAACTTTTTTCTGTTTTACTTTCTATTATAGGTAATAAATTATCAATATCTGTGATGTAGGGAAGAATAGGTTGGAGGAATCCAACCGGATTCCTCAAATATATTGTATGTTGTTTATTTTTTTCATATTATCCAAATATGAACTGTTTACCCCAAACGACGTTATATTCTGATTGATTGGTTATGGTTTATTATATATTGAACGTTGAATTGAAATTCAACATTGATGTGATGTTTTTAATCAATAGATGGTATTGATTAAGTTATTGGCAGCAAATGATCTAAAACGCTGTTTTTAAGACGTTAGTTTGTAGTCACACGAATTGACATAATTGAAGTTATAAAATTTTTTTTTATAACTAAAGTTAAGTTTCAGATTTTATTTTTAGGGTAAGTGATATTTATAAACGATTTTTATAAAATAATATTATACGTAATAATTTCAATGCTTTTATAAATTTCATATGCATAGAAGCTTGAACTGAACCTATTAGTCAATATTTGGAAATTACTGTTTTGAGAAAATAGGTAAGCAATATAATTAGATTAATTATTTGTAACGACCCGTATTCTACACATCATAGGATTGTAGAACATTTATTTCTTTCCCATATGAAGTCGTATGGTCATGTAACTTTGGGAAACATCCATTAGAGTCATTTCTCATGTTCATGATTTTTGTCGATTTTTAAATGACCATTTTGCCCTAGTTGGTACTATTTTGGCCATAACTTTTGATTGGAAAGGAATTTTGTCATGAAACCACTTCCATTGGATTCATTTGATGGTTTACCTTTCCGTAGAGTGGTCATAGTAGCCAAACGGACTTACCGTTTAGGAGATATGGCTGAAATAATGTTTGGAGGGTGAAAAACTGCTTAACCGGGCCAAATCGGGTGATTAGTGAGTAGGCCCATAACCCATTTCGGGATTAGGGTTATGGGGAGGCTGAAATGAGATAGAGGATCATTCCATTTCAGTTTTCTAGCCTCCACTTATCACCAAGGAACCCTAAAAATGGCCTCTAACCTCTAAATCACCTCCAAATCATCTTTTGGTCAAGGATTAAGCTTAGCAACATCTAGTCAAGGGAGATCTACACCAAATCAACATTGGAGCTGCTGTTTAGCATTTAGATTCGCATCAAATCAGAGATTTATTTCAGATCTTAGTTTATTTGTGGCTAAGGTGAGTGATTTGCATAGTTTTCCACTAATTATGGCTAATTAGGGGTGATTAGTGTTAATTAGCGAATTTAAACATGATAAAATTCGGGAAAAATGTTCATAAATTCTTAAATGATGTTTTAGACCTCTGATATGAATTTGGGTTAATTTGGTTAAGTTTTGCAAATCCTATCATTAGTTTCACCTAAACATGCTTAGGGGGAAATATGGGGTTTTCGGTATGTTTGATCCATTTTAACCTATCATGTTGATGTTTTGATGTTTGTGGTTGATTATGCATGTTGCTATGACTGTATGAAATGCTTTGTGATTGATTTCAATAGTTAGAATGGTCGAAAATGTCGTCGAATGGCGTAAACACTTGTTGGAACAGTTTCAGAAAACAGTGCAGGGTTCGGATCGGATCGGATATGGGGCTCGGATCGGATATGTTGAACTGAGCAAGGAATTCGATCGGATCGGAACCCAACACTTGGGAAAAATGGCAAAAAGGAAGGCCACGCTAGCTGAACTGGGATCGGATCGGATTAGGGAGTAGGGATCGGAGCGGATAGAGGAGGATGGATCAGATCGAAGCACGTAAAGGATGAGGAGGCGGATCGGAGCGGAAGCATGAACTGGAGGGGGAGTGACACCCGACCCGAACCAAGGAGAAGCACCCGACCCGAACCGCACCAGAAGAAGACCCGACCCGAACAGATGGAGGATACCCGACCCGAACCGCACCAGAAGAAGACCCGACCCGAACAGATGGAGGATACCCGACCCGAACCGATGGCTTGAGAAGGAACCCGACCCGACCCAGTATTGACCAATAACCCGAGATGCAAAGGTAGTCCAATATGGGAAGTTAGAGCTTAGGATCCAGTTGGGAACCAATGAGTTCACTTCATGGTTGGACTTTGCTGCGGGACGTGTGCTAAGGAGTTGTCGACGTTCATAACTTCGATTCACCACTAAGAATGAATGATGGGCTACTTATCAGTGCAGTAGGGTCATTATGACATGAGGGGCAAGGTGATGGTAGCAAGACTACGTTATCAGTGCAGTAGGGTCATTATGACCTGAGGGGCAAGGTGATGCGTAGTAAGACTATGAGCCAGCGCAGATGGGGTGAATAACTCCATGGGGCAAGTGGACATAGTAAGGATTGGTAAGGTTATGAGCTAGTGCAGTGGGGTTCTTGTGACTCCATGGGGCAAAGTGGACATAGCAAAGGATTAGTGGCTACGTTATCAGTGCAGTGAAGCCATTTATGACTTCATGGGGCAGAGTGATCGTAGCAAGGTATGTTGGGTGATCGAAGTGGTGAATATCGTATGCTTTACGCACTGAGTGAGAGATGTGAGGATGGATGCTATGTTTGATTGTTTGCCATCCCTATGACATGCATACCTCCCCCACCTCCGTATCTTTACACTGTTTGATATGGTACCTTAGAGTGTTGTACAGTATTAGTGCTAACTCTTTGGTTGTAGGTCCAGGTTCAGGTATGTTTTAGTCTACCTGTTATTGTTCACTTTAGATGCTTATCGCTCATACCAGGCTTTATGTCTGACCCAGAGTTTTATGTCTCCTCTTATTACTCTGGATGCTCACACGAGCAGACTAGAGACAGGTTAGCTGGTGATGCGCGAGTAGCTGATTCGGAGGCGGGCAGGAGGCTTCCACGTATGATATATATATATACACATTCTCCCTGTGTCGTTGGTGGTCGCTACTTGGGCATTAGTAGTGTACCTATGATGTTTAGTTGGTGGTCGCTTCCACGTTTTGAGACAGTTTGAAAGTTGTAATAAGCTGTATTTTGGATTTCCGCTGCTATGATGTTTAGTTCTGATTTTCAGCTTATGCACTATCTCTCATGTTTTATGTCAAGTATGTTATTATTATATTTTGTTCTATGCGCTGTGAGACATTCTACAGGTTCTTTGTATGTTCATTTCCTTCTTCCCTTTCCTTCTCACGACCCGTTCCGTGCTAACTGGACATGTGTACAGCGCACCTTTGGAGTAAATGTCGGTTGGTGCGGGGCGGGCCGTCACACTTGGTATCAGAGCTCTAGGTTGCGTAGTTAACCTAGGGAAAGACACTAGGGATAGTTAGTACGTATATGAGAGTGCGTATTTGTAATTATTTTGGTTTTCAAAAGCTATGTATATATATATATATATATATTATTAGTAGTATAAGAATGAAGTCGCACTGTACTAGCACCACTATGGGGTCGTTAATCGTTTCCCTTTTCTGATTGACGATGAGCCGAGATACGAGGGGTGCTGGTAGAGGGACCAACCAAGGGAATGCCGCTGACATGAGGGCAATGTTTACTAACCTCATGAGAGACATGCTTAGAGAAGTGCAAGGGGCAGTTCCCAATCCCGGGGTTGGTGTTGGCCCAGTAGTGCAGGCGCCTAGGGTCGATTTTGCCAAGTTGTGCAAGGATTACACTAATCTTGGTGGAAAGCCATTCCACGGAACAGAATCGACCACAGATGTTCAAGATTGGATGGATAGCTGTGATCGTATCTTTGATGACTTGGGTCTTGAGGATGCGATGAAGAGAAGGCTAGCGTCTCGTCAGCTGCAAGGGCGAGCGATGAATTGGTGGAATGCCATTAGAACAGCTACTCCAGAGGACCAGGTTACTTGGGATCAGTTCAAGGCTCGCTTTAGCGAGAAGTTCATTCCAGCTGCCCAGAAGTCAGTGTTGTTTAAGAGGTTCTTGGAACTCAAGCAGAACGGAAGGGCAGTTTCTGATTATATTGCTGAGTTCGACACTTTGTCGAAGTATGGACTGTCTCTCATTGATACTCCTGAAAAGAAGAATGATAAGTTCATTACTGGTTTGGATGGATACTTGGGGGAAAGGCTTATCAACCACATCGATGAGACTTTTGAATCGATTGTGGGGAAGGCTTTGAGATCAGAGAGCCTTTACCCCAAGTCAAAGACTGAGGCTGCATCTGCAGAAGGGCCAAAGCCGCAAGCAGGCGGTGGAGGCAAGAATAACACTCAGAATAAGAGGAAGCAGGACCAATCTAAGGGTGGCCAGAAAAAGAGCAAGAAGGATGTTGAGTGCTTCAGCTGTGGAAAGAAGGGCCATTATGCTAAAGAATGTCGGGCCAAGCCATCGGAAAGGAAGTGCTACAACTGTGGCCAAGTGGGATATCAGAAGGATAAGTGTCCGCAACCTCTTAAGGAGAAGCAGATTGTGAAAGAATATGCTATTGATGCTGTTCCTTCTTCGTCGAATGCCCCAACTGCGGCGGAGAAAGGAAAGAATGTTGTTATTCAAGGTATGCTTTCTATTTATGGTGTACCAGTTCGAGTCTTGTTTGATACTGGGGCTTCCCATTCCTTCATATCTAGTGACCTGGTAGATAGGTTGGGACTGGAACCCGAGATAGTCGATAGACCATTGGTTGTGACGAACCCGATTGGTGGTTCGACTAGCCTTAGTATGATTTGCAGGAATTTGGTCTTATCGAGTCATGGATGTATGTTTGTATGTGATTTCTTTGTTTTGGGCTTTACTGGGTATGGCATTATATTGGGAGTCGATTGGCTCCAAAGATAAGGGGTAGTGGTAGACTGTGAGGGCTTTTTGGTGACAGTGAGGGCGGATGATGGGCGGAGGCTAGTGTTTGGTAGTCTACCTAGTGATGGGGTTATGGCTAGTTTTGTAAATTCCCTCGACATCCCGCAGGATGAGTTGTCAGATGTGCCCGTGGTTGGCCAGTATCCGGACGTCTTCGAGGAGGTGACCGGGCTTCCACCACACCGAGAGATTGAGTTCCGTATTGATTTAGTGAAAGATGCCAGACCTATAGTGATGCCACTTCGTCGTATGGCACCAAGGGAGCAGCGAGAGCTCGGGGTGCAAGTCAGCAATCTTTTGAAGAAGGGATTTATTAGAAGGAGTGTCTCCGAGTGGGGAGCACCAGTTGTGTTTGCCACTAAGGCAGATGGTTCCCTTCGTTTGTGTGTGGACTATCGCGAGTTGAATAAGGTAACGAGTAAGAATAAGTATCCTCTACCGCGGATAGATGATTTGTTTGATCAACTGGAAGGAGCAAGAGTGTTTTCCCAGTTGGACCTCGCGACAGGATTTCATCAGCTACGAGTAGCAGATGAGAGTGTTCCGAAAACGGCATTTAGGACGCCGTCTGGATTTTATGAGTGGTTGGTCATGCCGTTTGGGTTGACTAATGCACTAGCCTACTTTGTGGATCTTATGAATCGAGTATTCAGAGATCAGTTGAATACGTTTGTTCTTATGTTCGTGGATGATATCCTTGTTTACTCAAGGACAGAGGAGGAACACAAGGGACACTTGAGGATAGTGATGGAGGTGTTGAGGAAACACCAATTGAAAGCGAAATTCTCTAAGTGTCATTTTTGGAGAAGGGAAGTAAGATTCTTGGGTCATGTTGTTTCAGAGAGTGGTATTGCCGTGGACCCTGCGAAGGTGGCTACGGTACAGGATTGGCCTACGCCCAAGAATGTAACAGATGTGAGAAGTTTCTTGGGATTAGCTGGATATTATCGTAAGTTTATCTAGGACTTCTCCAAGATAGCAGCACCGTTGACTCAGCTGACTAAGAAGAATCAGTCCTTCGTCTGGGACGAAGTGTGTGAGGATGCCTTCAAGAGTCTAAAGGAGAAGTTGACGTGTGCGCCAGTGTTAGTCATTCCTAAAGGGAATAAAGAGATGACGGTATACACGGATGCTTGTGGTACAGGACTGGGTGCAGTATTGATGCAAGGAGGTAGGGTTGTAGCTTATGCTAGTCGACAGCTAAAGCCGCATGAGAAGAAGTATCCTACCCATGATTTGGAATTGGCAGCGATTGTATTTGCGCTGAAGATGTGGAGACACTATCTCTTGGGAGAAAGATTTGAGTTGTTTACCGATCATAAATCGTTGAAATATCTCTTCTCTCAGAAAGATCTGAATCTCCGTCAGCAGAGATGGTTAGAGTTCTTGGCTTCGTATGATTTTGATATCGCATATACACCTGGGAAAGGTAATGCGGTAGCCGATGCCTTGAGTAGGAGACATGCCAGCTTAGGGGCAATGTTTCTTGAGTGGAAGCAACTGGAGTATATCGCGGGGTTTGATTTCAGACCAAAGTGCGAATTGGATCCAGTTATGCTAGCTAGTTTGACGATCAGACCCACTATGATAGAGCGGATTGGTTCTAGCCAGAGGGACGATCCTAATCTATTAGAAATCATCTCCAAGTTAGAGATAAACATCGACGATGAGGAGATGAATGTGTATGGGCTTGATCGAGATGGATGGCTTCGAAAGAATGGAAGACTAGTTGTGCCCAACGTGAATGATTTGAGAGATGAAGTGCTTAGAGAATGTCATCACTCAAAACTGACTATACATCCCAGTGGTAATAAGATGTATCGAGACATGAGACAGACTTACTACTGGGAAGGGATGAAAAGAGACGTTGGGAAGTTTATATCCAAATGCATGAATTGCCAGCTAGTTAAAGCCGAGCAAAAGAAGCCTAGTGGGTTGTTGCAACCATTAGAAATTCCCGAATGGAAATGGGAGCAAGTCTCGATGGATTTCATCGATGGTTTACCAAGGACTAGATCGGGATATGATAGCATTTGGGTAATTGTGGATCGATTGACTAAAAGTGCAAGATTTATACCAGTCAAATCGACCAGAACGGCAGCCAAGTTGGCAGAATTGTATATGAAGTGGGTAGTAAGATTTCATGGAGTACCCAAAAGCATTGTGAGTGACCGAGACCCGTTGTTCACTAGTGGGTTTTGGAAGAGCTTACAAGAGGCTCTAGGGTCAGGATTACATCTCAGTACTGCATATCATCCTCAGACCGACGGTCAGACGGAGAGGGTGAATCGTATATTGGAAGATCTCTTGAGAGCTTGTATATTGGATTTTGGTGGATCATGGGATGACCATTTGCATCTAGTAGAGTTTGCATATAATAATAGCTACCAATCCAGTATCGGTATGGCTCCATATGAAGCTTTGTACGGAAGACCATGCAACTCACCATCATGTTGGATAGAGACTGGCGAGAAGTTTGTGCTTGGACTAGATGTGGTGAGAGAAACTTCGGATAAGATTAAGATCATTCAGCAACGAATGAAAGCTGCCCAAGATAGGCAGAAGAGTTATGCTGATAAGAGGAGAAGAGACTTGAAATTCTCCGTTGGTGACTTGGTGTTTGTCAAGATCTCTCCGTTGAAGAGCGTGATACGATTTGGCAGGAGAGGCAAGTTGGCACCAAGATTTGTTGGCCCATTCCCTGTTCTTGAACTAGTCGGGAATTTGGCATATAGAGTTGGCTTACCAGAGAAAATGGTGGGAGTTCACAATGTATTTCATGTTTCCCAACTAAGGAAGTTCGTCCATGACTCGGATATGACTATTTCACCTGATCAGTTAAAGGACTTCGAAGTAGAACCCGAGGCGGTTGGGAACCGCAAGCCGATTCGTATTGTGGGGCACGATACGAAGCAACTTCGAAGGAAGGCGGTGAAGTTAGTCAAGGTTCAGTGGGGCGAGGACGAGAATGATTGTACTTGGGAGACAGAGGAGAGCATTAGGAAGGCATATCCAGAACTCTTTGTCTGGTAAGATTTACTTTGCAATTTAGTTTTCCGCATGCTAGGGTAGACTTGTTTTGCTTGTTTGATGTTGTTTTATGATTGATAGGCATGCGGGACCTTTGTGTGTGTTTTAATTAGGGAATTTCGGGGGCGAAATTTCTTAACGGGGGAGAGTGTAACGACCCGTATTCTACACATCATAGGATTGTAGAACATTTATTTCTTTCCCATATGAAGTCGTATGGTCATGTAACTTTGGGAAACATCCATTAGAGTCATTTCCCATGTTCATGATTTTTGTCGATTTTTAAATGACCATTTTGCCCTAGTTGGTACTGTTTTGGCCATAACTTTTGATTGGAAAGGAATTTTGACCTGAAACCACTTCCATTGGATTCGTTTGATGGTTGACCTTTCCGTAGAGTGGTCATAATAGCCAAACGGACTTACCGTTTGGGAGATATGGCTGAAATAAGGTTTGGAGGGTGAAAAACTGCTTAACCGGGCCAAATCGGGTGATTAGTGAGTAGGCCCATAACCCATTTCGGGATTAGGGTTATGGGGAGGCTGAAATGAGATAGAGGATCATTCCATTTCAGTTTTCTAGCCTCCACTTATCACCAAGGAACCCTAAAAATGGCCTCTAACCTCTAAATCACCTCCAAATCATCTTTTGGTCAAGGATTAAGCTTAGCAACATCTAATCAAGGGAGATCTACACCAAATCAACATTGGAGCCACTGTTTAGCATTTAGATTCGCATCAAATCAGAGATTTATTTTAGATCTTAGTTTATTTGTGGCTAAGGTGAGTGATTTGCATAGTTTTGCACTAATTATGGCTAATTAGGGGTGATTAGTGTTAATTAGCGAATTTAAACATGATAAAATTCGAGGAAAATGTTAATAAATTCTTAAATGATGTTTTACACCTCTGATATGAATTTGGGTTAATTTGGTTAAGTTTTGCTAGTCCTATCATTAGTTTCACCTAAACATGCTTAGGGGGAAATATGGGGTTTTGGGTATGTTTGATCCATTTTAACCTATCACGTTGATGTTTTGATGTTTGTGGTTGATTATGCATGTTGCTATGACTGTATGAAATGCTTTGTGATTGATTTCAATAGTTAGAATGGTCGAAAATGTCGTCGAATGGCGTAAACACTTGTTGGAACAGTTTCAGAAAACAGTGCAGGGTTCGGATCGGATCGGATATGGGGCTCGGATCGGATATGTTGAACTGAGCAAGGAATTCGACCGGATCAGAACCCAACACTTGGGAAAAATGGCAAAAAGGCAGGCCATGCTAGCTGAACTGGGATCGGATCGGATTAGGGAGTAGGGATCGGAGTGGATAGAGAAGGATGGATCGGATCGAAGCACGTAAAGGATGAGGAGGCGGATCGGAGCGGAAGCATGAACTGGGGGGGGGAGTGACACCCGACCCGAACCAAGGAGAAGCACCCGACCCGAACCGCACCAGAAGAAGACCCGACCCGAACAGATGGAGGATACCCGACCCGAACCGCACCAGAAGAAGACCCGACCCGAACAGATGGAGGATACCCGACCCGAACCGATGGCTTGAGAAGGAACCCGACCCGACCCAGTATTGACCAATAACCCGAGATGCAAAGGTAGTCCAATATGGGAAGTTAGAGCTCAGGATCCAGTTGGGAACCAATGAGTTCACTTCATGGTTGGACTTTGCTACGGGACGTGTGCTAAGGAGTTGTCGACGTTCATAACTTCGATTCACCACTAAGAATGAATGATGGGCTACTTATCAGTGCAGTAGGGTCATTATGACCTGAGGGGCAAGGTGATGGTAGCAAGACTACGTTATCAGTGCAGTAGGGTCATTATGACCTGAGGGGCAAGGTGATGCGTAGTAAGACTATGAGCCAGCGCAGATGGGGTGAATAACTCCATGGGGCAAGTGGACATAGTAAGGATTGGTAAGGCTATGAGCCAGTGCAGTGGGGTTCTTGTGACTCCATGGGGAAAAGTGGACATAGCAAAGGATTAGTGGCTACGTTATCAGTGTAGTGAAGCCATTTATGACTTCATGGGGCAGAGTGATCGTAGCAAGGTATGTTGGGTGATCGAAGTGGTGAATATCGTATGCTTTACGCACTGAGTGAGAGATGTGAGGATGGATGCTATGTTTGATTGTTTGCCATCCCTATGACATGCATACCTCCCCCACCTCCGTATCTTTACACTGTTTGATATGGTACCTTAGAGTGTTGTACAGTATGTAGTGCTAACTCTTTGGTTGCAGGTCCAGGTTCGGGTATGTTTTAGTCTACCTGTTATTGTTCACTTTAGATGCTTATCGCTCATACCAGGCTTTATGTCTGACCCAGAGTTTTATGTCTCCTCTTATTACTCTGGATGCTCACACGAGCAGACTAGAGACAGGTTAGCTGGTGATGCGCGAGTAGCTGGTTCGGAGGCGGGCAGGAGGCTTCCACGTATGATATATATATACACATTCTCCCTGTGTCGTTGGTGGTCGCTACTTGGGCATTAGTAGTGTACCTCCTTTATCTTACTTTTGCTTTGAGACAGTTTGAAAGTTGTAATAAGCTGTATTTTGGATTTCCGCTGCTATGATGTTTAGTTCTGATTTTCAGCTTATGCACTGTCTCTCCTGTTTTATGTCAAGTATGTTATTATTATATTTTGTTCTATGCGCTATGAGACATTCTACAGGTTCTTTGTATGTTCATTTCCTTCTTCCCTTTCCTTCTCACGACCCGTTCCATGCTAACTGGACATGTGTACAGCGCACCTTTGGAGTAAATGTCGGTTGGTGCGGGGCGGGCCGTCACATTATTAATCTAATTAGAGAAGTAATCGAAATCAGTCAGTAAATAACTGATGTTCAAGTTAAGGAAGTCAATTATTTAATTAGAAATGATAAGGAGATTGATCGTTCTCCGATTAATCAAATGAAAATGGTTTAACGAACAATTGTTTTTATTTTAAATAATATTTCCTAAATATTAGTTATCTTTTTATTTAATGGTATTAATGAAGTGTTTATCATTTAATAATATCGGTAAGTAATTAACTAATCTATTTTTAATGAAGTAAACTATTTCATTTCGGTTAATAATGAAATTAATTATTGTAATTAATAATAATTAATGTAATTTACTTCTTAAATGGAAGTAATGAAGCGACCCGAACTTCCCCGGTCTCTGAAGAGAAGAGAAAGAACGGATTACTTTGAGGACAAGACAAATCAGAACGCAGACAGAAGAACATTTCATTGTTTATTACAACAATTCCATAAGAATACAAGAATATACAGGGTATGAACAAATATTACACAACAGAAAAATATCAGAGATTTAAATTACATTTAAATACATTGCCACGGAAAATAATACAAAACACAACTAGAAGTAATACATGGATACAGAGCTTTTCGAGTTTCGTTCCAGCTGTAAATCAAGATCCTGTGAATATAAATCTGCAAAACCAAAACTACTAGCTGCCCGTGTCAAAATAAGGGCACCCAGAGTTTATGTTAAAACAATAAACTCCAGGTCAGTCATGGGACTGGTGTGAGAACTAAACAGTTATTTAAAACTTTACTTTAAATCAGATATATCAAGGGACCACGCCGTATAACACGGAACGGGTTTCCTCCCAAGAATACCAGTGCATATAACAAAATAGCGCAATGCTATTTGAAAAAATGAAGCTATTATAAGACCCAGGTCCTATCACACAATGCAACGCAAGCCGAGGGATAGGGTTTTCCCTTGTAATAGCCAAACATGCTTAGTACGTTTAAAACAAATCATTTGATACTATTATAAGTGCATAGTGTATAAAACAACTTCAAATCATAAGTATCAATCATAGACCGCATAAGCGCCCCATCCCACTATGTCGCCATACTAGGCTCTACAAACGAAACCGCAAATGTCAAGTATTTGGGAATTGGATTTCCGTCTGTGAACCGAGGCAAAAGATAGTCCTCTACCGATTCGAGACGCTCTAGTCCGTGTCTCAGGTCAGAGCTCGAGTGACCTTTGGATCGTCAGGGTCGGTCCACCGATGTGGATTATTATGCCTGAATACTACGTTTACCCACCCTTTGGGGGTGTCAATGAGCCAACGAATGACTCCATCGGCTTCAAATAGTCACCGATATAACCGAGGCGCCTCGCAAACCAACAACCACATAAGTCAAACTCGTCAGAGCGTGTCAAACCACTGACGCCACTTCTAACTAGAAGGAAACGCATGCCCTCCCTGAGGTCCTCTCCCATTTCTGGTTCACAACCGGGGTGTGAGGCTCGCGAATTAATGCTACACAAAGCTGTGCCGCACAGGCTGTGCTTTGCTCATCAACCACAAGACTCTGCTTTTCAACAAAAGCCTTGATCATTTGCATCTTAGCATGCCACACAGGCAAACCACTCCATGCAACCGATATCCATCAATCACACAGAATGATATCCAATGTCAGACACACAGTCCATTTACAAGTCCGTTCTGGGACTGAACAAAACCGGAGGCACCTAGTACCTCGTATATCCATCGATCACCAAGTACGTCTGGACGATCACTAACTGATTCCCTCCTCTTGGGTGTACGGCCCAATCAAGATCATCAGTAATTATCCAAACGACGTGAAGACCTCCGGTTTTCAACCACCATCTTCATCTTCGACTAATCGTCGAATCAGTTATTCAAAATGGGATAAACCCGGTCTTTCTGAATAACTCGCCTATATAATAAACAAGTGTTACACAAACACAACATACGCCTCATTCCAATTCATCAGTCACTAACCGTAAATTAGCAAGAGAATAATTCCCCAAATATTAAGCCCGAAGGCCGAAACCAACATCAGATCAATACCCAGGAAACCATTCATCTTAGCCAACCTACAATTAGTTTCTAAATTTCACTTTCTTAGGGAAAGGTTCCCATTAATTTTATCAAAGACAAATTCTTTTAAATTTATTCTTTAATCTTCTTTTGAATATCAATTCAAACCAAATTATGGTTTATCCAAACTAGCCAGGATTAATGAACCTTACCGAAGTAATCATTGGTTTTAATTTTGTAATGACCCGCATTAGCAGAGGTATTATAATTAATTTATTTAATTATATAAAAGATGATTAAAAGAATTTAATGGTCGTGGAATTAAATAATGGTGAATATTTAATTAAAAAAATTAATTAAATAATATATTTAATTCTGAAATAATCAGAATTGGCTAAAATGACGATATGGTGTGAACTGGATCATCTGTGATATATAATTCAGCTTGGAGTTGAATTATAATAACGAATATATTATTTGAACGACAGTTTGAACGTATAATTATATTATAATTAAAATCGAGCTTGAAATTGCGCTGCAGTTCGTAAATTGGTGATTCGAACTTCAACTGAATGTACAGGATTCGTTTTAACCCAGATTACTGTGAAACAGGAAACGTGTAGAGCTGGTGGAGTATATCTTTCTAGTGGAAGAGAAAAATCGGGATTTCGTCGTGTAGGTTTTGATTTACGTCCAAATCAAATTTCAGAAAAGTCGCTGTGGAATTCCTTTATAATTCATAAAGGAATTATTTATATTTTAAAAAGGAATTTCAATATAAATCGAATATCGGGTTGACCTAGATTGAAATATCAAGTTAGAAATTCATAAGGAATATTCTAGAGCTGTATGATATTCTGTTGGGAATATATACAATAATATTTAATTTTAAATATTAAATTTAATTATATTTAAATATATTTATATATTTAAATAGGCTATTTAGGGCTTGAAAAATAGCCACTTTTGCAAACGAAGTCGGAATTCGACGAAACTAATTTTGTTGGATCCGCAATGTCAAATAGTTGTTAGATTCCAAGTTTGGTGATTCTTAGAGTCACTGTGTGGCCGCACAGATTTTTAGAGTGAGAAACAGTCAGTATTTTGACAGTTAAAAATATGCTGTGTGAGCAAATGGAGTCGGAATTCGACGAAACCAGTTTCATTGGGACCGTAATGTCGAACTGAAGGTGCATGTCAATTTTCATGATTTTTGGGTATCGTATGAGGTCACAGGAATTTTTAATTGACAAGTACATGCAAAAATCGATTAAAACTTTAAAATAAAATTGGATAAAAACATTTCTTCTTTACCCTAAATAATGCCTTAACTAAAGATAAAATGCCCGCCACGATTTCCCTTCCTCACCGACCATTTTCTTTGGTCTCCAAACATGATACGTGCCTTTCAAAATTCCTCACAAATCATAAAAAAATCCTATAAATTGCAAGGGGTAATCCTTTGCACTAGTTTTTCATTTCTCTTTAACCTCATATAGATTTGAATGGGTTCGGTGTCTGTACGGTACAAATGGGTTTCAACGGCAACATCTAGGGATGGGTTTATGGGGAGATTGAGGTGTCGATTCACTGTTTGGATGCCATGTTTGGATTCAGCGAGGTATTGGGAACTTGTGTGCAAAGTTCCAGAGTAGTCGACGGAAAAAAAATGTCACATGGATCTGTCGGAGGGCTGAACTCGCAAATCAGGAGGTAGGTGCGAGTTTGAGGAAAATTGGTTGGTGGTGGAGAGAGTCGAATGAGATGAAGATCTGTTTTTGTTTGAGGTAAAACCATGGACAATGGAAGGAGATATGGGGAGTTGATCGTGAGGAAATGGAGTTCGAAATAATGCTGGAGCGTGTATCATATCGGAGGAAGAAGAAGTAAGAAGGGGCCGTGGGTTTTGAAGGATATTGGGCTGGGTTTTTAATTGGTTAGGCCCAATTTATAATAAAATTAAGTTTTGCTTAGTTAAATAACGAATACAAACTTATAAAAGTAATATCTTGTGAATACGGTATCAGATTGACGAACCGTAAGTTGCGTTGGGATCGTATGAACGATGTCTACACCATGAAGCTAACTGGAAGTGGATTGGAGCTCGTTTGACTTTATGGCAAAATAAACTGTTTGATTCAAATCAAACAAACAGTTTATCATTCTTTAACAATGAACTGCCAAAGTGAGTAAATCTCACTAACTCTGAACAGTTTATAATTTCATGTTGTATTTTTAGAACTATTAAATATTGGCTGATTGACTGTGTGTTGACTGTTTGATTGAACTGCTAGTCAGTTAGTTGAATTTCTGTATTGATTCTGTTTAACAGAATATATCATACGGAACTGAAAGTGATGTTATCTATATTGTTTAACATCTGTGGATGCAGGAAGACAGGTTGGAGGAATCCAACTGGATTCCTCAACATTTATTTTACTGTTATTCATATATTGTAATATGTGATGTGATATATAATCTGTTGTCGATTATATGTGTTTGGACGATACTGATCATCGTGATTTGATATGTTGAATACCATAACATACCGAAATGTTAATAAGGGAATAATTTCAAAGTGATATTTGAAATAAAATATTTATAAATGGAATACTTATAAATAAGAAATATTTATAAATTGGAATATTTATAAATAGGAGATATTTAGAAAAAAGGGAAAACGTTATAAAAAGGAAACTGTTATAAGGAGGAAATCATTTTTTAAGTGGAGAACTGTTACTAAAAGTAAATCTTTTAAAAAAATGAATAAACGTTGTTAAAAAGGAAATCTTTATAAAGTGAAAGGAGTTAAGACGAATATGTTATTCGAAAGTTAGTAAATCGAATTAGTTATTCGAAAGGGGTTAGTCGAGGCGAGTTAGTTGAATAAAGTTAATCGAATATTAGTTATTCGAATAAGAGTTAACCAAATGGGTGAAGTTAGTTGAGTTAATCAAATTGAATTTAGTTAAAGGGGTTATTCGAATAGAGTTAAACAAATAAGAGTTATTCGAATTAGTTATTTGAATGGAGTTAAATACATAAGAGTTATCGATTATAGTAAATCGAAAGGAGTTAATCGAATATATAATTTATTCAAATAGAATAAAGGAGTTAATTGGATATAGTTTATTCGAATAGAGTAAAAGGAGTTAATCGAATATAGTTTATTCGAAGAAAACAAAGGAGTTAATCGAATATAGTTTATTCGAATAGATAGTAAAAGGAGTTAATCGAATATAGTTTATTCAAATAGATAGTAAAAGGAGTTAATCGAATATATAGTTTATTCGAATAGAATAAAAGAATTAAAAGAGTTATCGAATATTGTTTATTCGGTAGGAGTTAAGTGAATAGAGTTAAAGTTAAATCAAAAGAGTTAAGTCAATAGAATAAATTGAATAGAGTTATCGAATATACCTTATCGAAAGAAAGAATTATCGAATAGAAAAGATTTGAAAGAGAGTTACGTAAGGAAGTTTGTTAAAGGATTAGAAGGGTGAACTTTGTCTATTTCAAGGTTATAAACGTTGTTCAGTTAAGGTCTGAGAGGTAGTATTACCCCAACTTGATTGACTTCATTTTTAACTAAGGAATGGTTAAGGTTCGATAGTAAAGGATGGTTAAGTGAATTTAGTAATTAAAGGAAATGGTTTGAGTTGGCATCGTGATGGGTTGTTTAAACATCTGTCTAAGTCCAATGAAGAAGATTTGGAAATGTTTTCCAAATAAGAAACCAGAAATGTTTTCTAATAAAGAAAACAAGAAATGGAAATGTTTTCCATTGTTAATAACGTATATTTTCCAAATTTAGAAAATAAGAAATATTGAATATAGGGAAACAGGAGATAAGTAAATTAATGAAATAAAGAGATAAATGTTGAATGATGTTTGATCGATATAAATTTCCATCTGGAAATAATATCGTTGTTTGCACACTTGTTTTATTCGATAGTTAAATCACAGACTATCGAAGTTTTGACCATTTTAACGTTGTTAATATGGAGAGACCGGTTGGATTATTATCCAAAGAACCACTCTGTATTGGCATAAGCGTTGCGAATCATATATGCCAAGGATAATTGAAGACGGAGTAAAGTGTAAGGGCTATTGTATAAGTCTTAGATAACAGTACCTGAGATGGATATACTGAATAGTACCTTCGGTACATCCTGTTCCTGGATGACTTGTATGGACGGATGTCTGACAGAGTATTTCCAGACGATCACGTATATTGATTTCTCCAATCGTACCAAGAGTGGAAGCGGAGAAGGAAACTTCTTTTAGCTAACACATAATGTATTGTTGAGGACGTCAATCGGTGATTTGATGGATTTGATGATGTGGCATTCAAAGTGAATATGGTGTGATGATAAAGCGTAGCTTCTAGCCTCATATCCGGTAAATGACAGAAATCGGGCAGGCAACATGGCTAAGTCGGTCGCACCGAAGTAGGGTGTATAATCACCTGATCTAGAGTTTCATTTACTTCTAAAAATCTATTGTCGATACTGTCTCATTCGGGAAACGGTTGCTGATCCCAACTGTTGGTGATATACATTCGATACACTCAAGCGAAACGAGTGGTCGGTCATGTGTGGCCGGGTTGCAAGATGTTCTTGTCGAACCCAGTGTATTCCTCTCTAGAGGTACACTAGCGAAAGGTGGTTCCATACCTTGTCATAGTTGGAAATCCATTACCAAATACGTGCTTGCGGTTTTGATTGTATATTATATATGTAGAACGTGAGATGAAAGCGTTTCTGCTAGATGATTATTATATTGTGTTGATAGACATTATTATAATATCAAAAGGTTTTTGATATAAAGATATTTGGATTCTCATAAGGGAAAACCCGTTCCGTTATACGGCGTGGTCTTATGAGATATCGTTTACTTGTCCAAACTGTTTTAAACTGTTTTACTCACACCAGTCCCATGACTGACCCGGAGTTTATTTTGTTGCTTTCCCTAAACTCTTGGGTGCCCAATTTTGTACGGGCAGTCAAGTAGTCAGGATTTACAGATATACTGGAAGAGATGGAGAAGGAGGCTTCAGGATCATATAGCTATAGTTTATTTCCGCTGTGTTGTAAGTGTTGTACTTTGATAATGATGTATATTCAAATACAAATGTATATTTCAAAGTTATGTTATATATATTATATGTTATTCGTTCCGCTGTGAGATTCGTGTTACTCTGATGTTGTGTTCTTCTTCTTCTTCTATTCTAACTTTCTATCTTATCTATTCTCACCCTCTAATTTCTTTCATTAATCATCCGGTATTTTTCGATGTTTGGTTAGTCATCATTGAGTTTATGGCGATAACCAAAGTCGCCAAAATCCCGGGTCATTACAAATTTCCCAACCCCAACCTATTTATCCAATGAAGTAAAACTGGTAATACTTCATATCTAACACCACGGTGTTATCGGTAAATTCAATTACCATTTCATGTTCAAATCTAATTAAAGATTTAACTATCGCCTGGAGCAAAACTGGTGATACTCAAAACTCCACTTAGTTTTAATCTTTAACTGGGTTAAAGAATCCATGTCATTTAAAACACGGTTCACGATAATCCCAAAATCACATCACATTTCAATCAGTCCCTAACCATAAATTAGCCAGTGAGCAATTCCCTAAGTATTAACCCCGAAGGCCGAAACCAACATCAGATCAATACCCTAGAAACCATTCAACTTAACTAATCTCCAATTAGTTTCTGATTTTCTTAGCTCCTTTGGGTCTAAGAACAGTATTATTGAAGATACCGTTCACGATAACCCAAAATCACATTCCATTTATTATCGGGTTAATGAACAAGTGTTATTTAAAACACTGTTCACGATAAACCCAAAAATCAATACCAATTCAATTCCAATTAAATTCTATTTAATTGGTACACTTCATTAAATCTAAATAAAAGATTTAATCTTTTTCTCAACTGGGCTTAAGAATAGTGTTGATGAAGACACCATTCACGATAAACCCAAATCACATTTGATATTAAATACAAGGCTCTGAATAGAAAATATATCGGCTTATATTCAATATCAAATTCTACGACCAACAAATATTGTATTGTAAATAACGATATATATATATATATATATATATATATCTTTCAAAATTCTAAAACAACATCTGTATAATCACGAGATCCAACATCGAACTATTACGTAGATGATTTCGATTCAAATCCATTCCAATTCAATTAATGGAAATCCTGGTTATTTTCTAAACCATTTCAAATCCAATTTATTTATTTCAAAAATAAATTGATTTTAATTCTAGTTCAAAACTAGTTCATTTCGAAAAAAATCTACTTTTATCGTTTCAAATATGGTGTTTTTCATCCCAATTCTTCACAAATCATTTCTTATGATTTTACACAAATTATTATTATTTTTAATAATTTTATCAAGGTCCGTACAGTCGATTTCCATCAATGGCCATCGAACTGCACTTATAGCGACCTTTTCCAAATTTGATTTGGACATAATTCCAAATCCAACCGTTAGATTTCTAATTTCTAAATTCGTTAGAAATCTCTTTTCGATACGAACCCAATGGTTCCAGTTTTAGAAGAATTCGACGGTCGGATCTCCCACAATATCCATTCGAAGTCAATGGTCGAAATTCGCGAACTACTGCGGCGCGGCGCGTTCTATTCAGGCCATTATATTATATATATAATATATATTTCGTCGATTTCTTTTTAAAAAGTATTATAGAAATCGTTTTAAATTCGTTTTCAAAACGATTTCAACTTCTTATTCGATTTCAAATCAAAATTGAATTTTTCCTTTTTTTGCATTCATTTCTATTTGATTTCAATTCAATTTCAATTCGATTTCAGCTCGATTCAATTCAATTTCAATTCGATTTGAATTCTATTCAATCCAATTTTAATTCGATTTGAATTCCTATTCAATTCAATTTCAATTCGATTTGAATTCCTATTCAATTCAATTTCAATTTGATTTGAATTCCTATTTAGTTCAATTTCAATTCGATTTGAATTCCTATTCAGTTCAATTTCAATTCGAATTCATTTTCTAAAACATTCGATTACTGAAATCACTTTTCAATATTCATTATAAAAACGAATATAATCGATATAAGTATCATTCGCGTCAAAATATCGCATATCTAATCAACACGGCTTTATATATTTCTATTTCAAATATTCTATTCAAATATTTCGTTTCAAATATTTCTTTTTAAATATTTTATTCAAATATTTCACTTCAAATACTCTGTTTCAAAACTGGAATGAGGCCCAATCAATTACCATAGATTTTATTTCTATGGATTTCCATACAACGCATGTATATATCAACAATGACAAATAATCAACCATCATCCAAAGTGCATTCTGCACTGTATAAGCATCAAATATAAATATTTAACGCTCATAACAGTCTGTCAATCAATCGATCGACATACAACTAATTATTGGGATTAGTGTATGTCATATATCATCCCAATACCCGTGTAGGGTTTCAAACAATCAAACACAGATTTTATTTGTGCAGTTGGGCGATGTGTAAAATTTATCGTCCCAATCAATATCAGTCAAATGTGTGCATATAAACAAATTGTTCGATTTGTTTATATTAATTTATTTCATTTCATATACATTAAAAATTCTATTTTTAACTATAAAAATATTTTTATTTCAATCCAATTCACACAATCAACTACACATCAAAATCAAACAAACAAACAAGCTATCCATGGTCTGTAGACGACGGGTGTCGGGTGCTACTAAACACCGTTTGCATCCTAGTATATATTTTAACCAGAAAATTAAATTAAAAGTGAGAAGTTCTCACCGACTAGCTAATCTAAACGCCACTACTCTTCTTATGTAGAAATCCCCGCCGTTTCTTCTATCATCACTTTCGTCATCCGTATTCACTACATATATAAAAATCGATTTTTTTTACTTCGCTACTTCATATATATATAAAAATCGAATTTTTTACTTCGCTACTTCATATATATATATATATAAATCGAATTTTTTACTTCGCTACTTAATATATATATATAAATCGAATTTTTTACTTCGCTACTTCATATATATATATATATATATAAATCGAATTTTTTACTTCGCTACTTCATATATATATAAAAATCGAATTTTTATCTATATAAAAATCTCAACTTATATTTTAAACAAAATCACTTCTTTTATAAGATAAAAATTCAAACTTTTATATGATAGAAATTACTTCTTCTTAATCGAACAAAGTCAAATCCTTTTGATCGAACCAAATCAAATCTTTTAGCATTTAACAAAAATCCTATAGAATTAAATAAATTAATTTAAAAAAAAACTTACTTTCATTTCCGCGAAGGGGGCTTCAGGAGGCTGCGTTGTGAAGTAGTGGCGCGAGGAGGGGGTGTCCACGTGGCTCGAGATCGTCGAAAGGAGGGTGGGGTTCGTCGCAGGTGGTAGGTCGAAGGGTCTGGGCGTGGTGGCGACGAGAGAGGGGAAGTGCGACGGGGTGCATCGATTATAGGGCTAGGTGTAATGTCCCGCATTTTTATCTGTTTGTATTCGAATAATTGAATCAGTTTACCTATTGAATTCGTAATATATGTTGATTTATATATTAATTAAAACGAAATTGAACGTATAAATATGTATATTAAATATAATCGAGCCCGAAATATCGCGGCAGTTCGTAATTTAACGTTCTGAACTTCAACTGAGTATACAGGACCCGTTATAAGTCGGATTTCTGCGAAACAAGAAACGTTGGGATCTGTTGAACTGTATCTTTCTAACGGAAGTGGAGAATGGAGATTTTGTCATATAGATTGCAAGATATATCCAAATCAAATTTTCAAATAGTCGCTATAGAATCGTTTATCGACCGTAACGGTTTATTCGATATAATTAGATACCGGTTTCAAATTTTGACAAGGTTCTTTTGAGACGTAGTGATAATTTAATTTTTAGAATTTTACTGTAATTTTTAATTAATTAAATACGCAACTTTTTATTTGGAGTATTTTGCACCCTATATCAATATTTTTGGGGTTTCACAATATGAGTTAACATACCGGTATTATTATATTTTTGGAATCGTGGCACCTCGCTGAACACGACCGTAATCTTATTTCTGTGCGTAGCGCCTCGGACATGAGTGTAATATTATGTAGCGGGGTACATAAAAAGTTAAATCATGAAATATACGCTGCATACACCAAAAACCAAACCATTAACTTGAACATAACATTCATGTTACTTGCAAATATTTTGGAAAATGAAAATAATGTTAAAAGCAAAAATGGAAAAATGTGTAGGATATAATTAAATTCGTATATAAAGAAAAAGTCACTTCTGTCATTCATGCCAACAGCAAAGTTCTTCATGATGGTCAAGAAGCTATGGTAACTGGGTTCACCTTTGAATAAAAGAAAGCAATTCCTTTTATCATATTGATTTGGAAACACATAAAAGAAAATGCTACTCACACTCTTCTGGAAGGGGTGTTATCATCCTTTTTAACCCATTTGCGAATAGCATAGACAATCATTTTGAAAACTGTATGCAATGTTGCTTTTAGTTATAGTTTTATGCTACAGTGTCTTCATGTCTTAAGCATGGCTTAATTATTTAAGGATGCAAGAAAAGGGAAATACATAAAAGCCAAATCTATGACATGATAAATCACTGTCAACCTATGCTTTCAAACTACATGGACATGGAAGTGAAAACTCAGCCTAGAACTACCCTATTTATGTACAGGGCTACCATATATGTTAAGAATCCTGCTGCTAAAAGACATATCAATATATATGGAGCCACAAGCCTATTCGTTGAGGGTGTACCCCCTAATACGTGACCGCCAAGTCTTGCATTTTATTAATAGATGCAAGCAAGTCATGATCAATTGTGTACAGGTTAGTTAACACTGACATTGTTATGATATAGCTGACATCAACACGCTTAACTTACTTTCTAATTATGAGGAATATTATAAGAACACCAGCTATTATCTTCCCTCCCTAGAAGCAAAACGCAGACTAGACTGCATGAGATTTTAAATCAAACATCATCGTATCTTTCGAACCGCGTTATGTATTAGAAATCAAATTTCTTCAAAAGCCTGCAGATCTAAGAACCTAAGGGTGTACAGCCAAAACAGCTATTCCTAGGCCCGCAAGTGTTGAAAAGCCTATAAATACAGTCGCTTTTCATTCATTTGCGCATTAATAAAGCACTGAAAGATGCAAATGGCCATTTTCCCTTTTTCTTTTTAACTCAGCAAGAAAATTCTTGCGGTTTGGTCCTCATCTACATGATGAAGTACAAGATGAGAAACGGTTGGAGGCCGGAAACGCGGAGAAGAAGGTTGGGGTGTTGGTCGCGGTTACTGTAGTAGGGATCAGCACAGTTCGGTTTTTGTCAAGGTGCATGGGTGTATTTAAATACGGCAGTGGGTGTAAACTGAAGGAGCATGGTTAGTAAAGGTATGCTGTTAACTATGTATAAGAGTGCGGTGTAATTAAAAAGGGATGGTGGCAGTTCACTAAGTAGGAAGGAGGGCTGTTAAGGAAGCTCAAAATGTGATGAAGGGTCATGCGCAACATACAAATGGGACTGTTGGACTTTGGCTTCGGGCATGCCGGTGAGATTTTCAAATAGTTCATGTTGCGTTATTTAATTTATTAAAAATTGGGTCCCAAGTTTAGTTATTTTAACACAGTAAGTTATGTCTGTAAGTTATAAAGGAGTAGCATGGTAATATGAAATGCATGACATATTGTGAAAGGAGATGTAAATGAAGTTGGACGTGTGCATTCCTAAGTGGAGAAGGCATTTTGAGTTAAAGGAAAATTATTTTTCGTAAGGGTATAATAGGAAGAAAAGAAAATACTATGTGTTTTAATTAGAGGATGCGATTAGTCCTTGTACACGGAATCTAGTATAAGTGGCCATATGTCCTTACTATCATGGAGAAGATAGAAACTTGTTTGTTCATTTCGCATATGGAAGAACAGTAGCGCGTGTAGCGGCGGAAGTGGCGGATGAGGAAAATGGGTTGAATATGTGATTGACACTGAAAAGTGTTTATTTTATTACTCTTATGCTTTATCTTTTGTAAATAAATAAATGATACTTTGGTTACTTTTATATGTTTTTACAGGATGTCAAGAAATGCCTCCTTCAAATCAAATCAAAGGCCAACTACGAGAAAGAGCTACTTCCTCACATCAAATTCATTTCAATTGCAAAAGAAGTAGTAGCTCACTGATAAAGGCATAAGAATTGAGAGACCTAAGTTCGAACCCCGTCAAGCTCACTTTTTGCCAAAGAAACGGAGCGTGTTCACACTGGCCCTTTTCTTTGAGAAATATCTGGATTAGTGTTATGTTATATATATACATACACATATTCATGTGTATGTATTTATGATGTGCACCAATTAACATTTCAGCAATAGCCATATTCTTATCATGGAATTAAATTCGAATCATTCAATTTCAATTAGAAGATTTGCTGATTGAATTGTTGCCAAGAGAAAAATCAATTTTGAAGATTTTATCTTATATTGCCTTTGGAGTCTGATAAGCGTCCTTGTTTGGAAGAATTAAATTAGATGCAATCTTCTATCAATCAAGCCACATGGGAAAATTGAAAGATATGGAAAATATTTACCATGATATGCCCAGATTTTCTCCAATCAGGTAGTCAAGGAAGGCAAGAAATATTCATGAATGAGGAGGGCCATTTATTCATAGACCTAGTTAGGGTTTTCCCCTTCTCATCTATAAATATGTGATTGTAACCATTGTAAAAAGTATCTCATAATTTTGTACTGCCATTAGTTTAATAAAATTTTCTTGTTCTAGTTATTTACTTTTCTTTTAAAACAATTTGTGTATCTATACGATTAGCTTCGGTAGAACACATATTGTTATTGTCTTTGCTACTGCATACTAGAGTTGACAGTTTGATTAGTTTCAACAGCAACTCTATTTTTAATTCTCTGTTATTGTTCCAGTTATTATTTACTTTTGTTGTTTTTGCTAGTACTTGTTATTTTCTTTCCTGTTGTTGAATTTGATATACGTCTGATTAGATTCAGATTTGTAGCAGTTTCAATAACATTATTTCAACAACATTGAAAACAACCCCCAAAGTTCTGTCTAACACGCCCACGAAACATATAAATAATAAAATTTAACTTTCCTCCCTGTGTTCGACCTGTATGCTACACACCTGTATGCTTGCAGAATTTATTACAAATGTCGCGCTTTTCTAATTCATAGACTAGCGTCGATCAAGTTTTTGGACAACAAAAAAAACAGGAAAAAGATAACTAACAAGGAATTAGAAAAAAAAAGAAAAAAAACTAGGTTAACAAAACAAAAGAACACGCTAAACTCAGAAAAAAAAACGAAAACAAAACCAAAAAAAAAAAAAAAAAAAAAAAGGGGAAAGGAAAAATCAAGGGCCAAGTGAAGTGAAGAATTTAAGAGAAAGAACGGGTTCAAGCAAACGAATAGGAAATCCAAAACTCAACTGATTTCAAATAGCAAAACGGTGGAGTTTGAACCGCAAACACTACTCAAATTTCTCCGGTCGAACCGCCATACCCCACTGTAAATTTCTTTTAACTCTACAGGTGCTCTGTTCAAAGAAAAAATATATAGACAATTGTTGTAAAAAATTTCTGCAGGGGCAGCGGCTTTGAATGTACAATTTTTAATTTTTGCAATTATCTGTGTGATTTCTGTTTTTTTTGTTCATTCTGTTAAGGGCAATACCCCAATTCACATAAGGTGAGGGATTTCATCACCCTTTTTTTAGCCCACAAATTGCATCTCATCGTAGAATTTGACTAATAATAACGGTTAGACGTTGGACTTAAGGGAGTCACGGGCTCATCTAGGGCTTAATTATATTGTGATAGTTGATTCATTTGGAACGAATTATTTCTCGGTGTCTAGACTACGGCAGTGAAATAACCGTTTATAAATATTACGGTGATTCGTAAATATTATATCGGTTGTTACTCTGAGGGTACTTAAACCTTCGGCTGCATTGCTAGGGTGATTCCTGGTGCACCGATAACTCCTGTCCGTTAACTGGCTGAGAAATCTTTTGATCTAAGTAATCAAACGCATCACTTTATAATTTTGGGTTAAGAGCCAATAAGGACAGAAAACGTTATTATAGCTAATTTCTGTGCTTGCATTTAACAACAATGAGTGAAAAAAGTGTTAGCCAACAAAATTCTCCTAGGGGTTCTCGAATCAACCAAAATTTTCCAACCGAATTGGATCAAAATCGAGTGAATCAAAACTTTCCAAACTTTGGGGATCAAAACCAAATAAATCAAAATTTTCAAAACCTCAATATCCAAATGGATAGACCCCTGTCTCTTCGTGATCGATGTTATCCTACTAGGACCGTTCAACCATCTGTCATTGTGTTCCCACCAGCTGAAGGAAACAATTTTGAGCTAAAACATTCTTTTATCCAAGGGGTACCAAAATTTACTGGGTCTGAAAATGCTTATGAATTTCTGAGTGAATTTGAATTGTATGCTTCCACAACAAAAATGCAACAACTATCTAACGAATCGATCAAGCTAAGGCTAATTCCATTTGCACTACTTGAAAGCGCTAAAAGATGGCTAAATTCTCTTCCACGACATTCCATAAGAAGTTGGGATGAATTTGTCACTGCATTTTTGAAAAAGTTTTTCCCTTTCCATAAAACTCTCAAAATCCGAACTGAGATAAATCAATTTTGTCAAAATGAGGGGGAAACTTTTTCAAAATATTTTGAGAGATTCAACCAACTACTGTATAGTTGTCCTCATCATGGAATTCTAAAAGACAACTTGTGTCAAATTGTATATGAAGGGCTTAACTATCAGTCTAAAACTCAACTAGAATCAATGTGTGGAGGAGATTTTATGTCTAAAACAGCCGATGAAGCTTGGCGGTTCTTAGAAGATTATTCTGAATAGGACATGCAATGGGAATCAATTCGCGTTCCCAATCGTACTTCTACTAGAGGAGTGCATGTCGTGGACCCAAATCAAATTCCCGTAGAAAATCAAACTCCTCAAGCCGGAGAAGGGTTACCCCACTACTACTCTCAGGACCAAGCCAATGCTATAGCTCAAAATAACCCTTACTCAGCCACGTACAATCCTGGTTGGAGGAACCACCCGAATTTTTCTTGGTCAAACCCCAATAATTCGGCTAACCCATCTCACGTGCAACCCTTTATTCCCAATCCGAATTACCAAGCTCCACCCCCAATTCTCAAACCTCTCAAGCTGCACCTCAATCCAAACAACCGTATAGGCACCCCAATTTTCAATCATCGAACCAATCCTCTCAATCTTCTCAACCATCACAAGATATTGTTCGATTAGAAAAACAAATAAATAATCAAGACGCTAAAATCGACCAACTAATGCATATGATAAAGGAAATGGCGAAAAATAATGAGAAAGGAAAATTGCCTAGTCAACCTGAGGTGAATCCAAAGTATAACTCTCGTGCTGTAAATTCTTGTGAGGACGAAAACCATAATCCAGTCAATGTTGTCACAACCCTTCGATCTGGAAAGAGGATTGATAATAACATGGACGACCCTGACGAACTTTCTAACTCGACCCCAATCCCTAATCTTGATGATCATCCATTGGCTTCGAATGCCAATTCTTCTAAACCTCAAGTTCCCTTAAATGTTGGCAATCCCAATTCCCAGTATCGGCAAACCCGACCCACCTTCGAAAACTAATGTTGGCAATCCCAACATTTCATCTTCTACACCCCTACCACCTTCTTCTTCGAATGATGAAACTGATCGTAGAGTCGAAAAACCAGTTGCTCCTTTTCCCCATAGGCTCAATAATAAGAAGAAAGCAGCAAATTTCGATAAAATTCTGGAAATTTTCAAACAAGTCCGTGTGAACATTCCTCTTTTAGACACCATTGAACAAATTCCTCAATATGCTAAATGTCTTAAGGAATTGTGTACACAAAAACGTGCGACCAATGTCCCAAAAACCGCTTTTCTAACTGCGAATACAAGCTCTGTTCTTTCGAATCTTGCCCCAGTCAAGTATAAAGACCCTGGCTGCCCTACGATTGATTGTAAAATAGGAAACACTCACATCTCTCGTGCCCTACTCGACCTTGGTGCCAGTGTCAACCTTCTTCCTTATACTGTTTATCGTCAACTTGGACTAGGGGAGATTAAACCAACAAACATCACTCTTCAGCTAGCCGATCGATCTGTCAAAAAGCCATTGGGAATTATCGAAGATGTCTTGATACAGATCGAACAGTTTTACTTCCCTGTCGATTTTATAGTTCTAGAAACAGAGCCAGTCTCAAATCCCAACGTTCAAATACCACTGATCTTAGGACGCCCTTTCTTAGCAACCTCTAATGCTGTCATTAATTGTAGAAATGGTCAGCTTCGACTCTCCTTCGGGCACCTAACCATCGAGCTAAACATCTTTAATCTCAACAAGCAACCTAGGGATTTTGAGATCGATGAAATTGACATGATTCAAACCACAGTTGATGAAACCTCTAGTGACACTTCTGAAGCCTTGAAAATGTGTCTTGACCATTTCGACTCCGATTTCGATGAACTCGAATACATTTCTGAACTAAACAAAATTCTTGACTCCGACACTTCGTCACCTGAATCTAATCAAGGAATGTTGACCAAAGTTGATACACAAGAACTTCCTAAGTTAGACCTCAAACCCTTGCCACCAGACCTTAAGTATGCCTACCTAGATTCCTCAGAAACTTTCCCCGTAATCTTGGCCTCTGATCTTACCGAAGACCAAGAAGAAAAAGTTTTGGAAACTTTACGGGAAAATAATGACGCCTTGGGGTGGGAAATTAGCGATATAAAAGGAATTAGCCCATCAATCGTGGAACATCGCATAGACTTAGTTGATGAGGCTAAACCCACCCGTGAAGTTCAAAGGCGATTAAACCCAAACATGAGAGAAGTGGTCAAGGAGGAGATAATCAAATGTCTAGACAATAACATCATCTATCCCATCTCTGATAGTACTTGGGTAAGTCCGGTACAAGTTGTACCAAAGAAGTCGGGAGTCACAGTGATCAAAAACGACAGTAATGAACTCGTCCCAACAAAAATCAAAACCAAATGGCGTGTGTGCATCGATTATCGAAAGCTTAACTCAGCCACACGAAAAGACCATTTTCCCTTGCCTTTTATTGACCAAATGCTCGAACGCTTAGCGGGACATGAGTACTACTGTTTTCTCGATGGATACTCTGGCTATAACCAAATCCCTGTTGCTTTAGAGGATCAACATAAGACCACCTTTACTTGTCCCTTTGGAACCTTTGCTTATCGTCGCATGCCTTTTGGTCTTTGTAATGCTCCCGCGACTTTCCAAAGGTGTATGATGAGTATTTTCTCTGATATGGTGGAAGAATTCTTGGAAATATTCATGGACGATTTTTCAATATATGGATCATCTTTTTCCCAATGTCTCACTCATCTAGAACTCGTCCTTAAGCGTTGTAAGGAGAAATCACTCGTGCTTAATTGGGAGAAATGCCACTTTATGGTAAAAAGGGGGATAGTTCTAGGTCATGTCGTCTCCAAAGATGGCCTAGAAGTCGATAAATCCAAAATCGATTTGATTGCTAATTTACCTCCTCCTAAGTCTGTCAAAGATGTTCGTTCATTTCTTGGCCATGCGGGATTCTATAGAAGATTCATTAAGGATTTCTCAAAAATTTCAAAACCTCTCTCGAATTTACTTGCTAAAGACGTAAAGTTTGAATTTTCCACTGATTGCCAAACATCTTTTGAAACTCTTAAATCACTCTTGACCACAACTCCCATCATTCAACCTCCTGATTGGACTCAACCCTTTGAACTTATGTGCGACGCTTCTGACTTTGCAATTGGAGCCATCTTGGGTCAGCGTATTGATAAACTCCCTCGAGTCATTTATTACGCCAGCAAAACCTTAAACGAGGCCCAACTTAATTACTCAACTACTGAAAAGGAATTTTTGGCAGTTGTCTTCGCTCTTGAGAAATTCAGACCATATCTCATAGGATCCAAAGTCATAGTTTACACTGACCATGCTGCCTTACGATATTTGCTTTCTAAGAAGGATGCCAAGGCCCGCTTGATCCGTTGGATCCTTCTTCTTCAAGAGTTCGATATAGAAATACGAGATAAAAAGGGTTCTGAAAATGTCGTAGCTGATCATCTCTCTCGAATTGTGCACGAAAATGATAACGACACCCAAATCAATGACTATTTTCCTGACGAACAACTCCTTTCGATCTCTAACACCCCTTGGTACGCTGACATTGTGAATTATCTTGTCACACAACAAATGCCCGCTGAATGGTCAAAACAAGATAAACAAAAATTTCTCTCGAAAGTTCGAAACTTTTATTGGGACGACCCATATCTTTTCAAATACTGTCCAGACCAAATCATTCGAAGGTGTGTGCCCGATCATGAACACCAAAGTATTCTCTCCTTCTCACATGACCATGCTTGTGGCGGTCATTTTGGAGCAAGAAAAACTGCTGCAAAAGTTTTGCAAAGCGGTTTTTATTGGCCCACACTCTTCCGTGACGCTTTCGAATTTTGCTCTAAATGTGAGCGATGTCAAAGAACGGGTCGAATCTCTAAGCGAAACATGATGCCTCTCAACCCCATTTTAGTGATTGAGTTATTCGATGTTTGGGGCATCGATTTCATGGGACCATTCCCTAATTCATTTGGGAATCTTTACATCTTACTTGCGGTAGATTATGTCTCAAAATGGGTTGAAGCCATTCCGACCAAAACCAACGACAACAAGGTTGTTGTCAAATTTCTCAAAGAAAACATCTTTTCACGCTTTGGTACACCTCGAGCTATCATTAGCGATAATGGCACTCACTTCTGTAATCGTGCTTTTGAGTCCTTGCTCAAGAAATACTCAATCACACACAAGCTGTCGACCCCCTACCATCCACAAACGAGTGGGCAAGTAGAAGTTTCCAATAGACAAATCAAACAAATTCTTGAGAAAACCGTGAATTCCAACAGAAAAGATTGGTCCGTAAAACTGATTGATGCACTTTGGGCTTTTCGCACTGCTTATAAAACCAATCTAGGGATGTCACCATATCGATTAGTCTTTGGAAAGGCCTGTCACTTACCTCTTGAATTAGAGCATCGTGCTCTTTGGGCCATAAAATTTTTGAACTTTGACTTAGAAAAGGCCGGCTCACATAGGAAGTTACAAATTTCTGAATTGGAGGAATTAAGAAATGAGGCGTATGAAAATGCGAAAATCTACAAAGAAAGAACCAAAGCCCAACACGACAAAAACATACTTCGTAAGGAATTCAACGTAGGTCAAAAAGTTCTTTTATACGACTCTAGACTTCACTTGTTTCCAGGAAAACTCAGATCTCGATGGACTGGACCTTATGTCGTGAAAACAGTATACCCTCATGGAGCGGTTGAAATTGAAAATCCTAGAGATGGAAAAGTCTTCAAAGTAAACGGTCAACGACTGAAACCATTTTTGGAATTCGAGCAATATGACGAAGATGACTCTATCGATCTGCATGATCATCCACCATGAAATCAGGTGGTACACGTTCTTTTTCTTTTATTTTTATTTTTCAATTTTTTCATTTTATTTTTGTTTTTCTGCCTTAGACAGTTGGGACACTGTCTCAATCAAGTGTAGGGGGGAGTCTGCATTTCATCCATTTTCATTTTTCTTTGTTTTTATTTCTTTTTATTTTCAGCCATTTAAGTAGGACCATCATGCATTTTAGACTGTAGTAACATGCCATTTTTTTTTTTGGAAAATATGACTCATTTTCAATTGATACAACAAAATAAGTTTACAATTTTTAGCCAGTTGATAGTATTTTTCTCTCTTAACTTAGATCGAATAGGAAATATAATGAAAAGTTTAATTTTGAGGGATAATAGTGTAACCGGTACATAGGGAGATTCTTAGGTGATGGCCATGAAATCTATTCTATATTGTAAACTTTGTTTAAATAAGTGGAGGACTTAAAATGCTTATATTGGCTTTTCAAATCTTTAAAACTAAGTTGTGTTAAGTTGAATTCGCGCAACTCTCTTTTGTGCTTATATTTTCGATAATAATAATAATAATAGTATTCCAAGGGTATCCAACATTGCTTGTATATCGAGCGTTGGTGTGCAAACCCGCCAAGCTCTATCCGACACGTTGTTGACAAAGTCAAAGTCGGAATATCTTGGTCTCATTCTATGAGATTGGACACCTAAGGATTACCGACACGTTGTTGACAAAGTCAAAGTCGGCCTGCACAATCCGCCAAGCTCTTTACCTACTCTCCGTTAGTCCGCGAGGCAGTGCATGGGTGGTAAACCTTGGTCTTTTTAGTTAGGTGTATGTACTTAATCATAAATCTTAAAATTTTATAGAATAAAGAATAAGCGATGATACCCAAACACTTCTTGACCTTATTGATTTGACTAGCCATACATGAGAAAATTAGAATACCACTTTGCAAACTGTGCCAAGCAAACTAAGAATTTATTTCATGGCTGCACTATGTTATCGACCGAACTAACTGGCCAAACTGGAATTTAACATTTGAAAACTTGATTTATATTGAAAATTTGTGACAAGTCGAGGTATCTAAAATAAAATCAACTGACTAGAAATTGTTAACTTAAATTGTTGTACCACCTTCCTGAAACAAGTCGTGTTTTCATTTTTTCGTTTTTAATTGCATATGTCCATTGCATTCATGTAGTTTCATTAGAATCATAACATACTGCATTTGGATTTTGTGGGTAGTATCCGCTGAAAACCCTCACGAGACACCACTCGTCCTACTAGGGACACCTAGAGGTTTAACGGCTTGTTGCATACGCTCAATGCAATCGTGTTTCCTACGAAAGTGTGACCTATCTACTTTAGTTTTTCATTTTTTGTTTTACTCGAGGACGAGTAAAAGATAAGTGTGGGGGTACTTGATTGACACTGAAAAGTGTTTATTTTATTACTCTTATGCTTTATCTTTTGTAAATAAATAAATGATACTTTGGTTACTTTTCTATGTTTTTACAGGATATCAAGAAATGCCTCCTTCAAATCAAATCAAAGGCCAACTACGAGAAAGAGCTACTTCCTCACATCAAATTCATTTCAATTGCAAAAGAAGTAGTAGCTCACTGGTAAAGGCATAGGAATTGAGAGACCTAAGTTCGAACCCCGTCAAGCTCACTTTTTGCCAAAGAAACGGAGCGTGTTCACACTGGCCCTTTGCTTTGAGAAATATCTGGATTAGTGTTATGTTATATATATATACATACACATATTCATGTGTATGTATTTATGATGTGCACCAATTAACATTTCAGCAATAGCCATATTCTTATCATGGAATTAAATTCGAATCATTCAATTTCAATTAGAAGATTTGCTGATTGAATTGTTGCCAAGAGAAAAATCAATTTTGAAGATTTTATCTTATATTGCCTTTGGAGTCTGATAAGCGTCCTTGTTTGGAAGAATTAAATTAGATGCAATCTTCTATCAATCAAGCCACATGGGAAAATTGAAAGATATGGAAAATATTTACCATGATATGCCCAGATTTTCTCCAATCAGGTAGTCAAGGAAGGCAAGAAATATTCATGAATGAGGAGGGCCATTTATTCATAGACCTAGTTAGGGTTTTCCCCTTCTCATCTATAAATATGTGATTGTAACCATTGTAAAAAGCATCTCATAATTCTGTACTGCCATTAGTTTAATAAAATTTTCTTGTTCTAGTTATTTACTTTTCTTTTAAAACAATTTGTGTATCTATACGATTAGCTTCGGTAGAACACATATTGTTATTGTCTTTGTTACTGCATACTAGAGTTGACTGTTTGATTAGTTTCAACAGCAACTCTATTTTTAATTCTCTGTTATTGTTCCAGTTATTATTTACTTTTGTTGTTTTTGCTAGTACTTGTTATTTTCTTTCCTGTTGTTGAATTTGATATACGTCTGATTAGATTCAGATTTGTAGCAGTTTCAATAACATTATTTCAACAACATTGAAAACAACCCCCAAAGTTCTGTCTAACACGCCCACGAAACATATAAATAATAAAATTTAACTTTCCTCCCTGTGTTCGACCTGTATGCTACACACCTGTATGCTTGCAGAATTTATTACAAATGTCGCGCTTTTCTAATTCATAGACTAGCGTCGATCAATATGCATGGGATTGGCTGTTGGATAGTGTAAACCGTGAGGGGTATTGATGGAAAGGGAACGTGAATTGTTAATGGAATGACTGGTGGGAGGTTTTATTGTGGTGGCGTGATATTGGGATGGTGGTAGATGCCATATGGGGGTGTTAGTGCATGGTGACGGTAGGATTTATTGTAGAAAAGAAGGGGACCGAATGTTTCCAATGTTGTAGCAGCATAAGTTGGGATGATTTTCATGGATTCGAAAGTGAAAAGTAAATGGGAGGTACAAATTTGGGAAATGATAAAATAAAGGAGAAAGAGTATGTTTACCGTCATCAGGAAAGACAAGATATAAAGGTGTGTGGTGCTTGGTTTTAACGTTTGGATAATGGGCCGACGTAAAATAAGCCGTTCAATCAAATCAACTGACGCAAATCATTTTTAACGGTTAACGCGCCAAGGTGAGTAAATTCACTGACTTTGATCTATTTTAAAATATTATAATATTGGTTGAACGTTGTGTGATGGTCGCTTCGGTAGATTACAATTAAATTGGTTGAATTATATATCGTTGCATATATACACATCATTGGTTGGGCTGATTCCATCAATTATAATATTTCCTGGTATGGAATCAGTGTTAATTGTTGACTAACATCGGTGGATGCAGGAAACCGGTTGGAGGAATCCAACCGGACTCCTCAATATTTATATTTATATGTACTGTTTGTTTTTTATAGATGCACTGTTTGAACCCAAATGACTTTTGAAACCTTGTGTTGATATTAGCGTTGAATGGAAATTCAAACGCTATTTTGATTTAATCAATAGATGATATCGATTAACAAAGTGGCAACAACCAACCATAAATGTATCATTTGTTTTAACCGCTATTGTTTTACCAAAATCCCACCATGTGCGAAGCACGTGTTTCACCATACTTACTAAATGATTTGGTAAAGTGGATTCTTATATTAATAAGATTAATAAGTAAGTAGGCGGAGATTAACTTGATGATTAATAACAAGAATTTATTGTTTTAAGAACAATTAAATGAGATATTTACAAATAGATTATGGTTGATTTCATATTAATTAAGATTAGTTAGAATCGATTATTGTTTATTTAATAGTAAATGAGATTATTTAGAAATAAACTATTATTTTTATAGTAATCAATACAAGTGAAATTATTTGGATTAATAAATGTTATTTATTCAAAATGAAAAGATTTGTTAGGATTGATTGGTGGGTTAACCATGGCTAAATATTTACCAAGCAAACTGTTTTGATCAATAATTGGTTATTTAATTAAATTAGATTAGGCTGATTAATCTAATGTAATAAATTAACGAATAGTTGATTTAGTTTAAATAAGATTTTAAAGTATAAGGGATTTGTGTAAAGAAGACAAAGCGAAGAGGAATGTTTAATAAGGGATTTGTCTAAGAAAGACGAAGCGGAGAGAAATGTTTAAAAATGGATTTGTATAAGCTAATGTAAATAACCGAGTTTTTCAAATAAGGATATGGCGTCATAAAACCATATTTAAAACATAGCAAGAAGCACGTTTACGGATTTTAAAGTATAAGGGGTTAGAGTTATGAATTTATATCTATTCTAAGATAAGAATGTTGTTGATTAAGGTCTGAGAGGTAATTAAAATACCCCAACTTGAACGGCTTCACTATTATCGAGGGATGATATTTGTTTGTAACGGAAATATGTGTCAAGATTTTTGTAACGGAAAGAGATGTCAAGATCTTTGTAATGGAAAGAGATGTCAAAATTTTTATAAAGGAAAATATTACAGCGTATGATAAGTTTTAAACTATAACGATAAATTCGCGCTGTTAACCAAACTTAAGCGTGATTGTATGATGTTTAGTTATACATTAGAATGGATGTTTGTTTTTACTTCGATAGTTAAATAACCGACTATCGAAGTGTTTTGACCATCGTTGTCAATACGGAGAGACCGGCTGGATATATTATCCGAAAACCACTCTGTATAGGCATAAGCCTTGCGAATTTCATTATGCTGAAGACAATTGAAGATGGAGTGAAATGCAAGGGTCGTCCTGTTCCAGAATGGTGTTTTCTGTTTGTCCAGTCCTAGGACAACTTGTATGGATGAATGTCTGACAGAGTATTCCTAACGGTCACATAAGACGATCTTTTCAAGGTATTACGTCTGGTGGCGGAGAAATTCGTTTCTCTTAGCTTTTATACCCGTAATATTTTTGGGAAGATCAACTAGTGATTTGACGGGTTTGACGATGTGGCATTCAAAGTGTATGGTGGCCAGATGGTCTAAAAGACAGACGTAGCCTCAAGCTTCACAACCGGGAAATGACAAAAATCGGGCAGGCAGCATGGCTATGTGGGTCGCTCCCATTAGGGTGTATAATCACCTATCTAGAGAAATTCTTTTTGTTTCTTAATCTATCGATTTTGCCCATTCGGGAACGGTGGTTTGAGTCCAACCGTTGGTGGAATACATTCGATACACTCAAGCGAAATGAGTGGTCGGTCATGTGTGGGCCGGGTTGCAAGACGTTCTTGTTGAACCCAGTGTATTCGCCTCTAGAGATACACTATCGGCAGGTGGTCCCATACCTTGTCATAGTTGGAATCCAATCTCCAATAAGCGCCCTACGGTTTTTGATTTTATACTATGTATGTAGAGCGTGAGATGCAAGCGTTCTGCTATTTGGTTATTTACTTGAGTAGACATTATTATATTATCACTGGATTTTGATATCAAAATATTTTGGGTTATAGTAAGGTAAAAACCGTCCATGTTTATGTGTGGGTCGGGCTTACTATTATCCTTTTGTTCAAAAAGGATTTTCAAAGTTAAGCCATATGGTTGGAATTTACTCACACCAGTCCCATGACTGACCCAGAGTTTATTTTGTTTGTTTTTCCCTAAACTCTTGGGTGCCCAAATTTGTACGGGCACTCAAGTGTTTCAGGCTTTTACAGATATGCTTGGAGGAGCTAAAAGCAGAAGGCTTCACCGTTAGCATTTAGAGATTATTTCCGCTGTGGTATGATGTATTGTACTCTGATAATGGTATGTATATGAAATACAAATTTGTATTTCAAAGTTATGTTATATAATATATTTTATTCGTTCCGCTGTGAGATTCGTGTTTACTCTGATTATGCTCAGTTGTGTTCTTCTCCTTCTTCTTCAATTCTATTAGTTCTATCTTTCTATCTCACCCTCTAATTTCTTTCTATTAATGATCCGGTATTTTCGATGTCTGAACAGTCGACGTTGTGTTTTGTGTCGATTTTCAGAGTCGAAAATCCCGTGGTCGTTACAGCTGGTATCAGAGCTGAAGGTTAAGTGATTACCTTGGCTCTGTGGTGTAGCTCAATAGAGATGGAGTTAGCAATACTCTAGATTGAGTTTGAGTGTATATATATGAGTGCGTATTTGTAAATTTGTATAAAGACTACTTTATATTGTGTTGATTGATCTGTTGAGTGGTATATAAATTCCAGATCGACGCGTTTAGCTAACGAGGTCGATCAGGGTTTATAAACGCTTGGACAGAGTAATTCGACATGGTATTGTTTTGAAGGCTGGGTAAATGAAATAATTTACCCAAAATATATTTTGATATATAGAAAGTATATTTTATTCGAATTTTTTTTATGGGACATATTCGTTATTATTATGATCGAATAAGATTATAGTTAAGATGGTTACGTAAATAACCCATCAGAACTTGTATGATGTAATTTGTGAAATTAAATGGATTAAATCTAAATTTAAAACCAGAATTGAAATAAAACTCTAGAAACTTGAAAAAAGGTTGGAAATAATATTTGGATTAAATATTTGGGAATTTTAAAATCCTGAGAGATTTGAAATTACTTTCCAAGTGCTGTGAAAGATATTTTGAAGTAATTTTCAAATAAAAGTATTTGAAATAAGTTTTGATAGTAGTATAGTATTGAACTCACTTCGATCACTGGAAAATAATTCCGATGATGAACCGCGGCATTATCAATGTTCATTTTCGAGGGTCTAAGTGACGGATTACTACCAAAGATTTTGTTTTGAAATAAGTTGTTTGGAAATTCAAATGTTTTGAATTGCTGTGTTATGAATATATATGTATATGATTTCAAACTCATTTGAAATAAAAACTCCAGGAATTTGAATTTTGAAATTTAAAATTTACTTATGAAGGTAATAAATAGAAATTTAACAAAGTTGAATAAATTGGAATAGAATTAAACTTGGTAAAGTAAGTGAATTTGTGAAATGAGATATTGGATTGGAACCGAGTTTGGTTATGGAATTGGATTGTTGACCAAGAATTTGGAAGTGAGATGGAACTGGAAGTAGAAATGAAATAGGGCTTAAGTATAAGAGAATTATTGATATAAGGATAAAAGATTCGACGTAAGGATTGAGTTATGGGGATGTAAAGTATGAAATTTCAACCAAGCAGGTTGTGAGGAGTTAGAATTAGAGCATCTCCACTTCTTAGCAATTTCGAGGACGAAATTATTTTAAGGGGGAAGGAGTGTAACGTCCCGCATTTTTATCTGTTTGTATTCGAATAATTGAATCCGTTTACATATTGAATTCGTAATATATGTGGATTTATATATTAATTAAAACGAAATTGAACGTATAAATATATATATTAAATATAATCGAGCCCGAAATATCGCGGCAGTTCGTAATTTAACGTTCTGAACTTCAACTGAGTATACAGGACCCGTTATAAGTCGGATTTCTGCGAAACAAGAAACGTTGGGATTTGTTGAACTGTATCTTTCTAACGGAAGTGGAGAATGGAGATTTCGTCGTATAGATTGCAAGATATATCCAAATCAAATTTTCAAATAGTCGCTATAGAATCGTTTATCGACCGTAACGGTTTATTCGATATAATTAGATATCGGTTTTGAATTTTGACAAGGTTCTTTTGAGACGTAGTGATAATTTAGTTTTTAGAATTTTACTGTAATTTTTAATTAATTAAATACGCAACTTTTTATTTGGAGTATTTTGCACCCTATATCAATATTTTTGGGGTTTCACAATATGAGTTAACATACTGGTATTATTATATTTTTGGAATCGTGGCACCTCGCTGAACACGACCGTAATCTTATTTCTGTCCGTAGCGCCTCGGACATGAGTGTAATATTATGTAGCGGGGTACATAAAAAGTTAAATCATGAAATATACGCTGCATACACCAAAAACCAAACCATTGACTTGAACATAACATTCATGTTACTTGCAAATATTTTGGAAAATGAAAATAATGTTAAAAGCAAAAATGGACAAACGTACAGGATATAATTAAATTCGTATATAAAGAAAAAGTCACCTCTGTCATTCATGCCAACAGCAAAGTTCTTCATGATGGTCAAGAAGCTATGGTAACTGGGTTCACCTTTGAATAAAAGAAAGCAATTCCTTTCATCATATTGATTTGGAAACACATAAAAGAAAACGCTACTCGCACTCTTCTGGAAGGGGTGTTATCATCCTTTTTAACCCATTTGCGAATAACATAGACAATCATTTTGAAAACCGTATGCAATGTTGCTTTTAGTTATAGTTTTATGCTACAGTGTCTTCATGTCTTAAGTGTGGCTTAATTATTTAAGGATGCAAGAAAAGGGAAATACATAAAAGCCAAATCTATGACATGATAAATCACTGTCAACCTATGCTTTCAAACTACACGGACATGGAAGTGAAAACTCAGCCTAGAACTACCCTATTTATGTACAGGGCTACCATATATGTTAAGAATCCTGCTGCTAAAAGACATATCAATATATATGGAGCCACAAGCCTATTCGTTGAGGGTGTACCCCCTAATACGTGACCGCCAAGACTTGCATTTTATTAATAGATGCAAGCAAGTCATGATCAATTGTGTACAGGTTAGTTAACACTGACATTGTTATGATATAGCTGACATCAACACGCTTAACTTACTTTCTAATTATGAGGAATATTATAAGAACACCAGCTATTATCTTCCCTCCCTAGAAGCAAAACGCAGACTAGACTGCATGAGATTTTAAATCAAACATCAGCGTAACTTTCGAACCGCGTTATGTATTGGCAAATCAAATTTCTTCAAAAGCCTGCAGGTCTAAGAACCTAATGGTGTACAGCCAACAACAGCTATTCCTTGGCACACAAGTGTTGAAAAGTCTATAAATACAGTCGCTTTTCATTCATTTGCGCATCAATAAAGCACTGAAAGAAGCAAATGGCCATTTTCCCTTTTTCTTTTTAACTCAGCAAGAAAATTCTTGTGGTTTGGTCCTCATCTACATGATGAAGTACAAGATGAGAAACAGTTGGAGGCCGGAAACGCGGAGAAGAAGGATGGGGTGTTGGTCGCGGTTACTGTAGAAGGGATCAGCACAGTTCGGTTTTTGTCAAGGTGCATGGGTGTGTTTAAATATGGCAGTGGGTGTGAACTGAAGGAGCATGGTTAGAAAAGGTATGCTGTTAACTATGTATAAGAGTGCGGTGTAATTAAAAAGGGATGGTGGCAGTTCACTAAGTATGAAGGAGGGCTGTTAAGGAAGCTCAAAATGTGATGAAGGGTCATGCGCAGCATACAAATGGGACTGTTGGACTTTGGCTTCGGGCATGCCGGTGAGATTTTCAAATAGTTCATGTTGCGTTATTTAATTTATTAAAAATTGGGTCCCAAGTTTAGTTATTTTAACACAGTAAGTTATGTCTGTAAGTTATAAAGGAGTAGCATGGTAATATGAAATGCATGGCATATTGTGAAAGGAGATGTAAATGAAGTTGGACGTGTGCATTCATAAGTGGAGAAGGCATTTTGCGTTAAAGGAAAATTGTTTTTCGTAAGGGTATAATAGGAAGAAAAGAAAATACTATGTGTTTTAATTAGAGGATGCGATTAGTCCTTGTACACGGAATCTAGTATAAGTGGCCATATGTCCTTACTATCGTGGAGAAGATGGAAACTTGTTTGTTCATTTCGCATATGAAAGAACAGTAGCGTGTGTAGCGGCGGAAGTGGCGGATGCGGAAAATGGGTTGAATATGCATGGGATTGGCTGTTGGATAGTGTAAACTGTAAGGGGTATTGATGGAAAGGGAATGTGAATTGTTAATGGAAGGACTGGTGGGAGGTTTTATTGTGGTGGCGTGATATTGGGATGGTGGTAGATGCCATATGGGGGTGTTAGTGCATGGTGACGGTAGGATTTGTTATAGAAAAGAAGGGGGACCGAATGTTTCTAATGTTGTAGCAGCATAAGTTGGGATGATTTTCATGGATTCGAAAGTGAAAAGTAAATGGGAGGTACAAATTTGGGAAATGATAAAATAAAGGAGAAGGAGTATGTTTACCGTCATCAGGAAAGACAAGATATAAAGGTGTGCGGTGCTTGGTTTTAACGTTTGGATAATGGGCCGACGGAAAATAAGCCGTTCAATCAAATCAACTGACGCAAATCGTTTTTAATGGTGAACGCGCCAAGGTAAGTAAATTCACTGACTTTGATCTATTTTAAAATATTATAATATTGGTTGAACGTTGTGTGATGGTCGCTTCGGTAGATTACAATTAAATTGGTTGAATTATATATCGTTGCATATATACACATCATTGGTTGGGCTGATTCCATCAATTATAATATTTCCTGGTATGGAATCAGTGTTAATTGTTGACTAACATCGGTGGATGCAGGAAACCGGTTGGAGGAATCCAACCGGACTCCTCAATATTTATATTTATATGTACTGTTTGTTTTTTATAGATAAACTGTTTGAACCCAAATGACTTTTGAAACCTTGTGTTGATATTAGCATTGAATGGAAATTCAAACGTTATTTTGATTTAATCAATAGATGATATCGATTAACAAAGTGGCAACAACCAACCATAAATGTATCATTTGTTTTAACCGCTATTGTTTTACCAAAATCCCACCGTGTGTGTAGCACGTGTTTCACCATACTTACTAAATTATTTGGTAAAGTGGATTCTTATATTAATAAGATTAATAAGTAGATGATTAATAACAAGAATTTATTGTTTTAAGAACAATTAAATGAGATATTTACAAATAGATTATGGTTGATTTCATATTAAGTAAGATTAGTTAGAATCGATTATTGTTTATTTAATAGTAAATTAGATTATTTAGAAATAAACTATTATTTTTATAGTAATCGATACAAGTGAAATTATTTGGATTAATAAATGTTATTTATTCAAAATGAGAAGATTTGTTAGGATTGATTAGTGGGTTAACCATGGCTAAATATTTACCAAGCAAACTATTTTGATCAATAATTGGTTTTTTAATTAAATTAGATTGGGCTGATTAATCTAATGTAATAAATTAACGAATAGTTGATTTAGTTTAAATAAGATTTTAAAGTATAAGGGATTTGTGTAAAGAAGACAAAGCGAAGAGGAATGTTTAATAAGGGATTTGTCTAAGAAAGACGAAGCGGAGAGAAATGTTTAAAAATGGATTTGTATAAGCTAATGTAAATAACCGAGTTTTTCAAATAAGGATATGGCCTCATAAAACCATATTTAAAACATAGCAAGAAGCACGTTTACGGATTTTAAAGTATAAGGGGTTAGAGTTATGAACTTATATCTATTCTAAGACAAGAATGTTGTTGATCAAGGTCTGAGAGGTAATTAAAATACCCCAACTTGAACGGCTTCACTATTATCGAGGGATGATATTTGTTTGTAACAGAAAGATATGTCAAGATTTTTGTAACGGAAAGAGATGTCAAGATCTTTGTAATGGAAAGAGATGTCAAAATTTTTATAAAGGAAAATATTACAGCGTATGATAAGTTTTAAACTATAACGATAAATTCGCGCTGTTAACCAAACTTAAGCGTGATTGTATGATGTTTAGTTATACATTAGAATGGATGTTTGTTTTTACTTCGATAGTTAAATAACCGACTATCGAAGTGTTTTGACCATCGTTGTCAATACGGAGAGACCGGTTGGATATATTATCCGAAAACCACTCTGTATAGGCATAAGCCTTGCGAATTTCATTATGCTGAAGACAATTGAAGATGGAGTGAAATGCAAGGGTCGTCCTGTTCCAGAATGGTGTTTTCTGTTTGTCCAGTCCCAGGACATCTTGTATGGACGAATGTCTGACAGAGTATTCCTAACGGTCACATAAGACGATCTTTTCAAGGTATTACGTCTGGTGGCGGTGAAATTCGTTTCTCTTAGCTTTTATACCCGTAATATTTTTGGGAAGATCAACTAGTGATTTGACGGGTTTGACGATGTGGCATTCAAAGTGTATGGTAGCCAGATGGTCTAAAAGACAGACGTAGCCTCAAGCTTCACAACCGGGAAATGACAAAAATCGGGCAGGCAGCATGGCTATGTGGGTCGCTCCCATTAGGATGTATAATCACCTATCTAGAGAAATTCTTTTTGTTTCTTAATCTATCGATTCTGCCCATTCGGGAACGGTGGTTTGAGTCCAACCGTTGGTGATATACATTCGATACACTCAAACGAAATGAGTGGTCGGTCATGTGTGGGCCGGGTTGCAAGACGTTCTTGTTGAACCCAGTGTATTCGCCTCTAGAGATACACTATCGGCAGGTGGTCCCATACCTTGTCATAGTTGGAATCCAATCTCCAATAATCGCCCTGCGGTTTTTGATTTTATACTATGTATGTAGAGCGTGAGATGCAAGCGTTCTGCTATTTGGTTATTTACTTGATTAGACATTATTATAATATCACTAGATTTTGATATCAAAATATTTTGGGTTATAGTAAGGTAAAAACCGTCCATGTTTATGTGTGGGTCGGGCTTACTATTATCCTTTTGTTCAAAAAGGATTTTCAAAGTTAAGCCATATGGTTGGAATTTACTCACACCAGTCCCATGACTGACCCAGAGTTTATTTTGTTTGTTTTTCCCTAAACTCTTGGGTGCCCAAATTTGTACGGTCAGTCAAGTATTTTAGGCTTTTACATATATGCTTGGAGGAGCTAAAAGCAGAAGGCTTCACCGTTAGCATTTAGAGATTATTTCCGCTGTGGTATGATGTATTGTACTCTGATATGGTATGTATATGAAATACAAATTTGAATTTCAAAGTTATGTTATATAATATATTTTATTTGTTCCGCTGTGAGATTCGTGTTTACTCTGATTATGCTCAGTTGTGTTCTTCTCCTTCTTCTTCTATTCTATTAGTTCTATCTTTCTATCTCACCCTCTAATTTCTTTCTATTAATGATCCGGTATTTTCGATGTCTGAACAGTCGACGCTGGGTTTTGTGTCGATTTTCGGAGTCAAAAATCCCGTGGTCGTTACACGAGGGCTTCAGAAAGGCGACGCGAGATGTAGGGGGTCCCGCGGGTTTTCAGCATTCGAGTGTTGGGGGGGTTGAAACTGGAGAAGAAGGAGAGGGAGGGTGCGATGGGAAGAGAGCCAGCGGCGACTCCGGCGATGCCTGGGGAAGGGCAACGGGTCTCTGAGGGAAAAGGGGGCGGGATGCTTTTTATTATTATTTAGGTTTAGAAAGAAAAAAGGGGGCTGAGAGTTTAATATATATATATATATATATATATATTTAATTTTAATTAGTTAATTTCCAATAAAAAGTTGACTTTTATTTCGAACTCAAAATTGAGCCCACCGACTGTCGTCCCTAGCTAATTACCCCCATTCTGAACACAACGGGATATGTATCGTTGGCTGATTCTACTGTTGTGATCCATTCCGTCAAAATCAAAATATAACTCTATATATTGAATTTGAACGCACATTTCAATTTACCGGAGCCACATACTAACTCTATAAATTCCAAAAAAATATTTTCTAGCTTCGTATTGACGATACGGTCCTAACAAAACTAATTTCGTCAAATTCTGAGACCATTTGAAAAATGGCCATTTTCCAGTCGATTAAATTTAACTAAAACTGGTCAAATGCATTTTCCTTTGCCACGCTCACATATTGATTCAAAAAATTATGAAATTTGAAACCTAGCAATAACGTGACATCATGGATCCAACAAAAGTGGTTTCGTCGAAAACCGTGGTCATTTGCAAAATGGCCATTTTTAAGGGCCGAAATTCCATTGCGACTATTCTGAATTTTCAACTGGACATATCTTTTGATTCCCGCTATGAAATTTTGATTTTTCGGATCCATTGGAAAGATATCCTTAATTAGATTCAAATATTTTTGGTTTCACTAAAATCCGGTTTATTCTACACCCGGTACATTCATTTGAAATTTAAAATTGAATTTTCAAACTACCGCGCCATTTTCAATTCCTTTTATATATATAAATAAACATTTATATTCTAACGACGACGTATATAAATATATGCGTTCTAATTCTATTCAAAATAAATTTCTCATCGTTATTATTTAAAATAATTCATCTTAAATAATCAAAATTCGCTAAAATCGCCAAAATAAAATTTTTAAATTGGCTCGGATTTCCGGGTTATTACAATCTCCCCCACTTAAAACTTTTCGTCCCCGAAAACGAACGAAGCCTAAAGTTGTTTTACAAATCAACTCAACCTCCAGTATTTTCACTACAGCTTAAGTTCTTCAACTTTTCAGTTTCTAAGAACTTTTCAAATTTTTTGGCTAACACCCTAAATTTTCGAAAAATTTCGCCATAACCTCCCCTGCACCGGTGTAATGACCTGCATTGGCAGAGGTATTATAATTAATTAATTTATTTAATTATATAAATAGTGATTTAGAGAATATAATGTTCGTCGAATTAAATAACTTTAAATATTTAATTAAAATAATAATTAAATAATATATTTAATTCTGAAATAATCAGAATTGACTGAAATGACGATATGTTGTGTACTGGATCATCTGTGATATTTGTTTCAGCTTGGATTTGAATTAGAATAACGAATATATTATTTGAACGACAGTTTGAAAGTATAATTATATTATAATTAAAATCGAGCTCGAAATGGCGCTGCAGTTCGTAATTTGGCGATTCGACCTTCAATTGAGTGTACAGGATTCCTTTTAAGCCGGATTTCTGTGAAACAAGGAACGTGTGGAGCCGGTGGAGTATATCTTCCTAGTGGAAGAAAAAAAATCGGGATTTCGTCATGTAGATTTTGATGTATGTCCAAATCAAATTTTAAAATAGTCGCTATAGAATCGTTTACTGACCGTAATGGTTTATTCGATATAACTAGAGATCGGGTTCGAATTTAGACGAGGTTCTTTTGAGGCATAGTGATAATTTAATTTTTAGAATTTTATAGAAATTTTTAATTGATTAAATAAACAACTTTTTATTTGGAGTATTTTGCACCCTGTATTCAACATTTCGGAGTTTCACAATATGAGTTAATCTACCGGTATTATTATATTTTTGAAATCGTGGTACCTTACTCATCACAATTGTGTTTTCATTTCTGTTCGCAGTTGCCCGTACGTAAGCGCAATGGAGTAAATCGAAGTTCATAACTTTTAATAACTAAATATGTGAACTCAACAATGGCCACGCATTGCCTTCTCAGCCACCACAAAAGCAAAACCGCAACCGCAAACAAAACGTGGCCCTTCCTCTTTCACCAATCAACGAAAGTTATAAATACTCCTTCCACATTAAGACCTAAACTACATCCTTGAGCAAACAATAAACCAAGCCGCCATTTGTTTTCACATTCCCAGTAAAAGATGCGAGGTTTTAAAATATAGAAAATCCCAATAATCATGTTATATTTAGACTTCGGATCCTGAGAGCATCCACTCCGTTCTGGCATGCGGGGTTCGAAAGCAATGCTGTCACAGCTTTTAAACACAGCGTGAGGTGTATAGCAGCTTGCCGGAGGAGCGGTGTATGAACACCATTAACAAAAGGGTCGGATCTGGAACCATGGTGTGAAGCAGCACCTTGTGTTCAACTTTGGCAGCATTCACTGATCATCTTTGGCGCACGCAGAACGGTGCTGAGTGAAGAAGTTGGGATATATTTTCTTGTATATACTGGGGTACAAAATGATAAATAGGAGCGGAGTTTTCATTTGGAGGAGAAGTCCCTGACGTGAGTTGAAATAGAAAAGGAGGGGATACCCTGCTGGCGTATAACGATAGGTACAAACGTTCTATACAGGGGAGTTATGTTAGGGAGAAAAGATTGTTGCGGGTACGGGTTGAAGAACAATGCGGGCATGAGTACACTAGGTGTTGTGCGGTTCAACGTGCATGAAGTTGGGCTGTAGAAGAAAGTGGTATCGCTTGTTTAAATTTTTGGGTGAAGGGGGATCAAAGGTTTCGGCCATGTATGTTTAAATGGAGCAGTATTGTGCACAGCATTGGGAAAGAAGAGGCATCGCGGGTCGGTATGGACCATTTTGGGGTGGGCCGGTTTAATAATTAAAGCCCAGTTATATTTATATAAAAAGAAGATTGAGGGTGAAGGTGTAAGCTAACAAGTATGGGAGGATGGGGCATTCCAATTATTGAGGAGCGGTACATGTGGTTTGAAGGCAAGAAGTGGACTGTTTAATGTGTATTGTAAATGGGTTTGGGCCGACAAAAGGAAGAATTTCGAACGGTCACATCCGTTGGAATCGTATGAACGAGGGTTACAACATGGAATTGACTGGGAGTGAATCCGAGCTCGTTACAATTTATAGAAAAATAAATTGTCCGTCTGAATCAAGCGATGGTTATCGTTATTAACGATGATCGTCCAATGTGAGTAAATCTCACTAACTCTGAACAGTTTATAATTTCATGTTGTGTTTTTAGAACTGTTAAATATTGGCTGATTGACTGTGTGTTGACTGTTTGATTGAACTGCTAGTCAGTTAGTTGAATTTCTATATTGATTCTGTTTAACATAATATATCATATGGAACTGAAAGTGATGTTATCTATATTGTTTAACATCTGTGATGCAGGGATAAAGGTTGGAGGAATCCAACTGGATTCCTTAACATTTATATTAATGTGATTTATATATTTTGATATATGATGTGATATATAATCTGACGTTGATTATATGTGTTGGACGATTTTTATCGTTGTTATATAGTGTGTTAAGTACCATAGAAATACCAGAATGTGGAAGAGGGATTTTCAAAGTATATTTTGAAAATAATTAATTTATATAAAATCAATGGATTTTATATTATAAAAGAAAAAGGATTTTTAATAAAAGAAATATATTTGTAAATCAAATATAAGGGAAGGAATTTATTAAACAGATATAGTGGGAAATATTGTAAAACAAATATAAAAGGAAATATTTGTCAAACAAATAAGAAGAGAAATATTTGTAAACCATTTACAAATAAAATAGAATTAAAAAGGAAATATCTGTAGAACATTTACAAATAGATTAAAAGGGATTATTTATTTATTTAGGGAATAAATAGAAATAGAATAAAGGAATATTTATTTGAGAAAATAAATAGAATAAAGGAAATATTTATTTAGAAAATAAATACGATATTTTAAAAGTAGCTAGAATTCATCAGTTAGAGTGAAAGGAGTAAATCGAATATAGTTTATTTGAAAGGAGTTAATCAATTAGAGTCAACCAGTTAGAGTAAATCCGTTAGAGTAAATCGATTAGAGTCAAATCGAACTAGAGTTATCCAAATATAGTTAATCGAATATTAGTTATTCGAATAAGAGTTAATCAAATAGAGTTAAAACAATATTAGAAACTCACTAGAGATTAGTTAAGTCGAATTGTTTTCTAAGTGTGGATCTGATGTTGGTTTCGGCCTTCGGGGTTTATACTCGGGAAGTTGTTCTCTTATTAGTTTACAGTTAGAATCTGATAGTTGTGGAATGGTAGTAATTGATGATTGATCGATAGTATTTCCATTTGGAAATAATATCGTTGTTTGCACACGTGTTTTCATTTGATAGTTAACTCACCGACTATCAAAGTTTTGACCATTTAGCGTTGTTAATATGGAGAGACCGATTGGATTATTATCCGAAGAACCACTCTGTATTGGCATAAGCGTTGCGAATCATATATGCCAAAGGAAATTGAAGACGGAGTAAAGTGCAAGGGCTGTTGTATAAATCTTAGATAACAGTGCCTAAGATGGATATACTGAATAGTACCTTCGGTTCATCCTGTTCCTGGATGACTTGTATGGACGGATGTCTGACAGAGTATTTCCAGACGATCACGTATATTGATTTCTCCAACCGTACCAAGAGTGGAAGCAGAGAAGGAAACTTCTTTTAGCTAACACATAATGTAATGTTGAGGAAGTCAATTGGTGATTGGATGGATTTATTGATGTGGCATTCAAAGTGAATATGGTGTGATGATAAAGCGTAGCTTCTAGCCTCACATCCGGTAAATGACAAAAATCGGGCAGGCAGCATGGCTATGTAGGTCGCACCTATTAGGGTGTATAATAACATGATCTAGAGTTTCATTTATTTCTAAAAATCTATTGTCGATACTGTCCCATTCGGGAAACGGTTGCTGATCTCAACCGTTGGTGGTATACATTCGATACACTTAAGCGAAATGAGTGGTCGGTCATGTGTGGCCGGGTTGTAGGATGTTCTTGTTGAACCCAGTGTATTCCTCTCTAGAGGTACACTAGCGAAAGGTGGTTCCATACCTTGTCATAGTTAGAAATCCATTACCCAATACGTGCTTGCGGTTTGATTGTATACTATATATGTAGAACGTGAGATGAAAGCGTTTCTGCTAGATGATTATTACATTGTGGTTGATAGACATTATTATAATATCAAAAGGTTTTTGATATAAAGATAATTTGGATTCTCATAAGGGAAAAACCCGTTCCATTATACGGCGTGGTCTTATGAGATATCATTTACCTGCTTGAACTGTTTTAAACTATTTTACTCACACCAGTCTCATGACTGACCCGGAGTTTATTTTGTTTTGTTTTCCCTAAACTCTTGGGTGCCCAATTTTGTACGGGCAGTCAAGTAGTCAGAAATTTACAGATTGTAACGACCCAGAAAATCTGAACCAATTTAAAAAATTTAAATTGGCTAAAATAATGGGTTTTAAATATTTAAAATAAATATTTTCAATAATAGAGATGAAAACTGAGTTTGAATCGACAATTGAAGACGAATATAATTAATTATAATTATAAACAAGGCCTGAAATGGCGCTGCAGTTTCAAAAATTGAATTCGAACTTTGTTGGACTATACCGGGTGCAAAACAAAACAGATTTTAGTGAAACCAAAAACATTTAAATCTGTTAGTGAATACCTTTCTAACAAATCTGAAAAATCGAATTTTCATAACGGAAAGCAAAAGTTATGGCCGAATGAATTTTCAGAACGGTCGCTATGGAATTTATATAGGCCGTGAAAAAGGCCATTTTGCATATGACCTCGGAATTCGACGAAACCACTTTTGTTGGATCCGGGATGTAAAGTTATTGCTAGGTTTCAAATTTCATAATTTTCTGAATCAATATGTGAGCGTGGCAAAAGAAAATGTGTTTTGACAGTTTTAGTTAAATTTGATCGACCAAAAATGGCCCTTTTTGCAAACGGTCTCAGAATTCGACGAAACTAGTTTTGTTGGGACCGTATCGTCAAAACATAGCTAGATTTATTTTTTTGGAATTTTTCGAATCAGTTTGTGGCTCTGGCAAATTGAAATGCACGTTTAAATTGAATATTGAATGTTTTATATTTTAATTTGAATGGAAACTGACTGAAACAGTCGAATGGGCCTGCGAAACATATCCCATTGTGTTCGGAATGAGGGTAAAACGCTAGGGACGACAGTCGTTGGGTTGGATTTCGAGTTCGTCCAAGAAAACCCCAATTTTTGAATTTAATATAGCATCAGCCAATAGGATTTTTTATTTCATAAATTAAAAATATAAAAAAAAAATCGAAAAACCCCCCGACACTCCAGATCGAACGACGGAAACTTCTTCCTCCCTTCTCTCCTCGATTCCTCTCAATCAGCTCAAAATTAGACCTCCATTCTGTTGGGAATTTTGTAGAGTTTGTCGAGACCTTCCAATCCATACCAAGTTTGATTTTTTTCATTGAGTATATCGCTCGAATCAAAGCCACGAAGTTCGCCGTTTGCAACTGCCGCCGCTGCTTCATCTGGACGTCGAACTGAAGGTGGTTGCCGGCGCCGGGAAGCTGGTTCGAAGCCCTACGCTGTGGTAAAGGTCGATCGTGATATCGTGCATCGATTCGCGAGAAAATCGAAAACCTAGTTTCGAAGAAAAAAACTGGTATACGGCTAGTTTATTTTTCAATTGAAAATAACACTTTTAAGTGTTGCAAACCTTTGAAAAATCATATCTTTTTGCTATGTTAACGAAATTCGATGAAACAGGAAACATCGTGACCGTGTGGACGCCTTCTACATTTAGAAGAGACCGCGCATTTTTCTGAGCCTTCTGCTATTTTTGGTGCAGTGGAACCCAATGTGAGATTTTTAATTTATAAACAATATAGAAAACGACGATGTATAAATTTATATAGTCGATGTATGAGTTATATAAGCGTTGTACACCTCTTGTATAAGCGTTGTATAAGTTGTACGTTCGATGTATAAGTTATATATGCGTTGTAAAAATTATATATGTGTTGAAATAAAAGTGAATTGCTATATATATATATATATATATATATATATATATATATATATATATGCCCCTCGTCCACAAACCATGGACGATATTTATTGGTTGAAATTGTTGTGAAAATTGATTGATAGTGAATGGTTGTTTGGGATTGTTTGTGGTTGATATTGATTGATTATGGTTGAAAAATACCCGTTTGTGGTTGAGAAATATTTGGTTGAAAACACATAGGATTAGTTTGTGGAAATGAAATAAATATATACATGCCGCCTGCGTGCGAACTAGATGCATGATCCCCATTGTCAAAAACCTCGAGGTTTTAAGGTAGAGCGAGGAGCGGTACTAAGGACGGTCCCGGTTTTAACTACCCTGCCGTTATGCTGCCGAAATTTTGAATAATATTCATGTGTTTGAATTATTTTCATTTGCTAAAACTATATTTATTCATTGAATAGAAAACCTTCATGTGTTGAATCGATATTCATTCGTTGATTAGAAATTCATGTGTTGAATGGTATTCGCATTTTAAATATAAAAGTCACATTTTTATCTATATATAGAAACTATAGAAAACCTTCATGTGTTGAATCGATATTCATTCGTTGATTTGAAATTCATGTGTTGAATGGTATTCATATTTTGAAATAAATTGTTTGATAATAAAAATCACCTTTTATCGACTATATGAACTGTGTAAAATAATCTCGTTTTGAAAGAAATTGTTTTATAAGGAAAAAAATCCTATTTTTATCACCTATATCTACACTATATAAAATAATAGTGTTTTGAAATGAATTGTTTTACAATAAAAATCACATTTTTATTATATACATGAATCGTTGAAATGTGAAGTGTTAAAAATAGCCACTCGTTCAAATAAACATATGTGAGTTGAAATATTCATTAATTAGCTAATGATATGATTTGTACCTATGTATGTAACATTAGAATGAATGGTGTTTTTAAACCAAATAGAAATCAAATATGAAGTTGAATAGAAAATGATAAATGATAAGAACTATATATATGTACATGCATATTCATTGAACAGGTTATAGCAAAGGGGCTAGAGAAGAGGAATAAAATTTTGTGCCCGACAAATAGGTACACATTTACTGTTTTGTTTGGGTGATGATTTTATGAGCCTGTTGGCTAGCCGCTTGGCTTTTTATTTTTATTTTTGAGATTAGAAGGACCGGGGAAGCTATTTGAGATTTCCCGATGCTCCCGGTGCAGGGGAGGTTATGGCGAAATTTTCCAAAATTTTAAGGCGTTAGTGAAATATTTGAAGTGAAAACGATATTGAAATCATTGAATGAACTATATTTATATAAATATATAAATATAAATAAAATTAAAACGAAACGAGGCCGTGCAGTTCGTATTTTGAAACCGTGATTTCAAATAACTAGTGCGGGAAATCCGACCATTGGATTTTCCCGAAACCTCAACCGTCGGATTCGCCTTAGAAATATCTTCCCAACGGCACCAACCTTGTAAAAATCCAACGGTTGGATTGTCTGGAATGTTTAAATCAAATCTGAAGAAAAACAGCGCCAGGAACGATTATATTTATATATATATAAATATAATTATATATTTAATCGAATAACGACGCTGCAGTTCGTATTTTGAAATTGAAACTTCAAACGATTGTACCGGGAGATCCGACCATCGGATTTTCCCGAAACTGGAACCGTTGGATTCGTTTTGAAAAGACCTTTCTGATGATGTAAATTTTGTGAAGATCCAACGGTTAGATATTCGGATATGTGTAAATCAAATCTGAGGAAAAACAGCGCCACGGCCGCGCTATGGCCCGAAACGTCGTTTTGAATAAATAGGCTATTTTAAAATAAATAAAAATAGCGATAAATCGTTATAAAATACCATAAACAATATGGAATGGAAATAAACTGAATTTGCTCGATTTATGTGGTGTTTGATGGTTGAATGTGTTTGGTGTGAAAATTACATTAAAGAACAAAATGGGTGTTGTCGAATGATTTAACCATTGAAATAAATTGATTTGAAATTCTAAATATACGTGAATTATTTGAAAAGGCCGAGTTAATTCTCATTTCAAATAATTGACCGACGATTGAAAGTCGAAGATGAAGAAGACGGTAGAAGACCGGAGATCTTCACCTCGTTTGGATGGTAACCGAGGTCCTGATTGGGAGGCATCCTGAAATATGGATAATGAGTGGTGATCGTCCAGACGTACGTGGTGATCGAAGGGTTTGCGAGGTATTTAGTGCCTCCGGTTTCGTTCAGACCCAGAACGGACTTGAAAATGGACTGTGTGTCCGACATTGGATTCCATTCTGTGTTGATTGATCTCTATTAAATATACATCTGTTTGGCGGCGGAGAATTTATTCTTTTGCTTAACGCCCTTCTATGAAACGCACGAGCTCAGAGGTTGTATATCGATGGACATCAGTCGCATGGCATGAATTGCCTGTGTGGCATGCTAAGATGCAGTGATCAGGGCTTCTGTTGAAAAGCAAAGTCTTGTGGTGATGATCAAAGCACCGCCTGTGTGGCGTAGCTTTGTGTATAACGTGAATTCGCGAGCCTCACACCCCGGTATGAACCAGAAACGGGAGGAAGGACCTCAGGGAGGACATGCGTTTCTTTCTAGCTAGGGTGGTGTCAGTGACCTACCAGCCCTGACATTTATATACTTTTTACCTATGTGGTTGTTGCTGTTGCGAGGCGCCTCGGTTTGATCGGACGATCCGGGTCCGATGGAGTCATTCGTTGGCTCGTTTACGCCCCAAAGGGCGGGGAAATGTATTGTTTAGGAATTTTAATCCACATCGGTGGACCGGCCCTGTCGCTCCTAGGGTCACTCGAGCTCTGATCCTGTGGCTCGGGCTAGAGAGTCACGAATTCGGTAAGGACTATCTTTTGCCTTGGTTCATGACAGAAATCCAATTTCCAAATACGACATCGTGCGTTTTTGATTATATGAATATATATGGCGACATAGTGGCATGGGACGCTCATGTCGTCTATGATTGATAGTTATGATTTGAAATTGTTTTTGGAACATATAAACACTAGCAATAATATCAATTGCCTTTGTTTTATTCGTATCAAGCATTTTTGGCAGTTATAAGGTAAAAACTCTATCCTTCGGTTTGCGTTGCATTGTGTGATGGGAACTGAGTCTTATAATGGCTTCATTTTTATAAAAAGCATAGCGATGTTTAAAAGGAAGATTTGTTTCAAAGCACTGGCAATCCAATGGAGTAAACCTGTTCCACGAAAGTGGCGTGGTCCTGTGATTCGCCATATTATATATGTGTTGAGTAGATTTCTCATACCAGTCCCATGACTGACTCGTAGTTTGTTTCACTCTCAAACTCGGGTGCCCCTTTTTCTACACGGGCAGCCTTGTATTCAGGTTTAGCAGGCTTTATATGGATAACTGGAGCTGAAGATGGATTCTATCATTTATCTCTTTTTCTGCTGTTCAGCTCCTATTGTACATATTTTGTTTATTTTCCGCTGTAGACATTTATGTATAGCTGAACTGTGCTTGTACTATGTAAGATCCTGTATACTGTGTAACTCTGATGATTACTTTTATCCAGTATATTCTATTGTTCATTATCTGGTGTATTTATTTAATTTTGTTCTGCTATTATCTGTTTCTGTGTTATATTCCAAAGATAACCCTTGTCTCCGTCGGAACGGGATTTTGGGTCGTCTCAACGTGGTATCAGAGCTTTGGTTAAGCTTAGTTCTGGAATATAACATTTGAACGAACTCGTCAGAAATAGAACCAGTAGTGTTCTAGGACAGGTAACTCAATACATATAGGATCAGTAATATCCTAGTATGAGTAGCAGAATGAAATAACACATCGATAGACACATTTACATTCAAGTATTTGTCTCTATATTTTGAAATATCTTTTCTGTTGACCTGACACTTGATCTGCTATTTGCAGAAGAACTAGAAAATGAGTGCCAGAAACAGAAGAAGTAATACTGACCCGGATATAGAAGCTCTATTCATGAAATATAGAAATCTGGGTGGAAAACCCTTTTCGGGTGAAGAAGCAATTATGAAAACACAAGCTTGGGTTCGTTCGGCTGAGAAAATCTTCGAAGCATTAAAGATGAGGGATAACCAGAAAAGATTACTGGCCTCCTGGGCACTCAAAGAAGAAGCTATGTTCTGGTGGGATTCAGTTATTAAGGATAATCCAGAAGGTGATATCACATGGGATAGATTCAAAGTGATTTTTCTGGAAAGATTTACCCCTCCCGAAGCGACTGAGCGCCTTTATGATGAATTTTCTTATTTGATACAAGGGGATATGACCATCCCAGAATATCATAAGAAATTCAACGAACTTGCTCACTTTGCTCCCCATCTAATTCAGAATACGAGGAGAAAGAATTTGAGATTTATTTACGGGCTTCAAAGGAAATATCAGAATAAAGTAATGGGGCATGTGAAACTTCCTTTTTCAGAAATGATTTATATGGCTTATCAATATGAAGATCTCCATAAGAAAGGTATGTTGCGCGACGAAGAGGAAGTCAGCTCTAGTAATAAAATTGAGTCTGAAACTGATCGTCCTGAGGCCAGTACAATGTCTGAAGTCGGTAAGGAGCCCGATGTAAATCGAAAAAGGGCCAGATCCGAAAAAGAACCAGTAACGACAGCTATATGCAGTAACTGCAATAGGCAAGGGCACCTTTCGGTAAGTTGCAGATCTCTGAAGAAACGAGGAAAGGATGGATCTAAATCTGGCAATAAGTTCCAAGAGAATAGAAAGTGCAGTCAATGCCATCAGTCTGGTCATCTTTCAAAGGCCTGCCCGCTATTCAGAAAACCTAAAGCAGTACATGTAAATGAAGTGGTAGAAGTACCTACACCCTCGTCTGCTCAGGAAAGGTCTGATGTTTTAGAAGGCACGCTCAATGTCAAAAACATTCCAGTTAAAGTACTATTTGACACAGGTGCGTCACGAAGCTTTATTGCAAAGAGTGCAGTCAAGAAACTGGATTTGAATTTGAAGAAGCTCAAAGAGCCAATGACTATCCAAAATCCAGTTGGGGGTTCCATCAATCTCAGTTGGATTTGTGCAGTACCTGTCTCTTTTTCTTGCTATAAATTCCCTGTTATCTCTATCGTCATGAATTTTAATGAATTCGATCTTATTCTGGGATTGGATTGGCTAACCAAATATGAAGCAGAGGTTAGATGCGCCGAGAGAGTTGTTAAGGCAAAGGCACAATCGGGGAATTATATAACCATACCATGTGAAGGCCCGACTTCAAATAGAAAAGACTTCTGGGCAGCTTTGGATGTTTCTCCAGCTCAAATAGAAAATGTCCCTGAAATCACAGAGAATATTCCCGACCTAGTGAAAGACATTCCTGTCGTCAAAAACTATGCGGATGTGTTTGAAGAAGTTGTTCGCTTACCTCCGCAAAGAGAAATAGATTTCAAAATTGCTTTAATTCCGAATGCAAGGCCGGTAGTTCACGCTATTCGAAGAATGTCCTTGAAAGAGAAAGAGGAATTAGACAATCAAACACGACAGCTAGTATGGAAAGGTCTGATCAGGCCTAGTTTCTCTGATTGGGGCGCAGCTGTGGTATTTGTCCCAAAATCTGACGGTACTCTACGTCTTTGTGTGGATTATCGAGATCTGAACAAACAGACCATAAAGAACAAATATCCATTGCCGCGGATTGATGATTTGTTGGATCGATTAAATGGCGCACAAGTATTCTCAAGAATGGACCTAGCTACAGGCTTCCATCAACTTCGAATTGCCGAAGAGTGTGTTCCAATGACAGCATTCAGAGGTCCCGACTTATTCTACGAGTGGTTAGTAATGCCGTTCGGCTTATGTAACGCTCCGGCTTACTTTGTCGATCTGATGAATAGAGTGTTCAGAGGAGTTTTGAATAAATTTGTTCTGGTTTTCATTGATGATATTCTAATCTTCTCTAAATCAAAGGCCGAACATGAAAAGCATCTGGAACAGGTTCTAGAAATCCTCAGAAGGAATGTATTAAAGGCAAAGTTTTCCAAATGTATCTTCTGGTAAGATGAAGTAAAATTTCTAGGCCATGTCGTATCGAGAGAAGGAATCGCTGTGGATCCAAGCAAAATCACAGCCATTCAGAATTGGAAATAGCCCAGTACCCCCACTGAAGTCCGCAGTTTTCTCGGATTGGCTAGCTATTACCGGAAGTTCGTTAAAAACTTTTCGAAGATATCTGGTCATTTAACGAAGCTTACAAAGAAGCATTCTAAATTCAAATGGACTCCAGAAAGTGAGGAGGCTTTTGAAGAGCTAAAGTTAAGACTAACGACTGCTCCAGTGTTAACCATCATCGATGGCAACCAGGATTTAAAGGTCTGGACTGACGCTTCTAGAGAAGGCCTTGGGGCAGTGTTAATGCAAAGGGGTCAAGTGATTGCTTATGCTAGCCGTCAACTGAAGCCGCATGAGAAAAACTATGTAACTCATGATCTTGAGTTATTGGCTATAGTATTCGCCTTGAAAATCTGGAGGCACTATCTTCTGGGTGAGAGATTTGAACTATTTACAGATCACCAGTCGTTAAAGTATCTGTTCACTTAGAAAGACTTGAATTTGAGGCAACAACGTTGGCTAGAGTTTCTTGCAGCATATGATTTTGAAATTCTATACACTCCGGGGAAAGCCAATGTCGTGGCCGATGCGTTAAGCCGAAAGAATGAGATGATCGCCAGTTTCGTCATTGCGACTTCGTTGATTGATAAGATATCGGCTTTCTAAGAAGACGACCAATTTATCAAAGGAATGAGTCAGCGAATTCGTGAAGGCAATGCTTCGGATTTCCAGCTAGATAGCGAAGGGATTCTGAGGTTAGAAGGACGAATTTGCGTTCCAGAAATTCCTGAACTCAGAAGAGATGTGCTTGATGAATGCCACAAATCTAAACTCAGTATCCATCCGGGTGTGAATAAAATTTATAACGATATCAAACGCACATTCTGGTGGAAGTCGTTAAAAAGAGACATCTCGATATATGTTAGTCGATGCCCCACTTGCCAACTAGTCAAAAGCGACCAACAGAAATTGGATGGATTATTACAACCACTGGAAGTTCCTGGTTGGAAGTGGGAACATATTTCTATGGATTTCATTGATGGTCTGCCCAGAACCAGAAAAGGGAATGACAGTATTTGGGTGATCGTAGATCGCTTCACGAAGACCGCCCATTTCATACCTGTCAGATCAAATAGAACCGCTCAGAGTCTGGCGCAGATTTACTTCAGGGAAATAGTTAGACTGCATGGAGTGCCGCTCAGCATAGTCAGTGATAGAGATACAATATTCACTAGCAAATTCTGGGAGGCATTTCAAGTCGAGCTGGGAACGAAGTTGAACTTGAGCACCGCTTATCATCCTCAGACAGACGGTCAGACTAAGAGGGTGAATCACATTTTAGAAGATCTATTGCGGGCTTGTGTTCTAGATTTCGGTGGATCATGGGAAGACCATCTGCATTTGGCTGAATTCTCTTATAACAACAGCTACCAGGCAAGTCTGACAATGTCGCCATTCGAAGCATTGTATGGTAGACTGTGCCAATCCCCTGCTTGTTGGGTTGAACCAGGAAATAGACTTGTGTTGGGTCCAGATATGATCCGAGAAGCTGTCGACAAAGTCGATTTTATTAAGAAGCGATTACTCGCCGCTCAAAGCCGACAAAAGAGCTATGCCGATAGAAGAAGAAGAGATATATCCTTTGAAGTTGGCGACTATGTATATTTGAAAGTATCGCCGATGAGAGGAGTTATCCGGTTCGGTAAAACTGGAAAGTTAGCGCCCAAATTTATTGGTCCGTTTCCTATTCTGGAACGGATCGGAACTCTCGCTTACAGGGTCAAACTGCCTGATTGGTTGCCTGGAGTTCATGATGTATTTCACATATCTCAACTTCGAAAGCACGTTCATGATCCAGACTTGATCGTGGAAGAAGCAGCTCAACAGGATATTGAAATTACTCCAGAACTAGCTGTGAGAAGAGAGCCGCTAAAAATTATCGGCAAAGAAACCAAAGAGCTGAGGAACAAGAAGGTTCACTTAGTCAAAGTGCAATGGAGTGGAGATCCGCGAGATTGTACTTGGGAAACTGAGGAGAGCATTCAGAAGGCTTATCCTAGATGCCGAGTTGATATCTCTGATTGACTCCGGTGCAAGGTACATTTACCCTACTTTGCATTACCATTTAATTCTCTATTCTATTGCTATTTTCTTCCCATGGATGTGCAATATTTATTCTCTACTCTGAATGATTTTTAAAGGAATATAGGATTTGATTAGTATAGTTTTGGAAGGTTAAAAACAAATTGGTTGTTGTATTGTGGGATTGTAGATTTATCAAACCACTTTCGACTTTGTTCCTTTTCGGGGACGAAAAGTTTTAAGTGGGGGAGATTGTAACGACCCAGAAAATCTGAACCAATTTAAAAATTTTAAATTGGCTAAAATAATGGGTTTTAAATATTTAAAATAAATATTTTCAATAATAGAGATGAAAACTGAGTTTGAATCGACAATTGAAGACGAATATAATTAATTATAATTATAAACAAGGCCTGAAATGGCGCTGCAGTTTCAAAAATTGAATTCAAACTTTGTTGGACTATACCGGGTGCAAAACAAAACGGATTTTAGTGAAACCAAAAATATTTAAATCTGTTAGTGAATACCTTTCTAACGAATCTGAAAAATTGAATTTTCATAATGGAAAGCAAAAGTTATGGCCGAATGAATTTTTAGAACGGTCGCTATGGAATTTATATAGGCCGTGAAAATGGCCATTTTGCATATGACCTCGGAATTCAACGAAACCACTTTTGTTGGATCCGGGATGTAAAGTTATTGCTAGGTTTCAAATTTCATAATTTTCTGAATCAATATGTGAGCGTGGCAAAAGAAGATGTGTTTTGACAGTTTCAGTTAAATTTGATCGACCAAAAATGGCCCTTTTTGCAAACGGTCTCAGAATTCGACGAAACTAGTTTTGTTGGGACTGTATCGTCAAAACATAGCTAGATTTATTTTTCTGGAATTTTTCGATTCAGTTTTTGGCCCTCGCAAATTGAAATGCACGTTCAAATTGAATATTGAATGTCTTATATTTTAATTTGAATGGAAACTGACTGAAACAGTCGAATGGGCCTGCGAAACATATCCCATTGTGTTCGGAATGAGGGTAAAACGCTAGGGACGACAGTCGTTGGGTTGGATTTCGAGTTCGTCCAAGAAAACCCCAATTTTTGAATTTAATATAGCATCAGCCAATAGGATTTTTTATTTCATAAATTAAAAATATAAAAAAAATTCGAAAAACCCCCCGACACTCCAGATCGAACGGCGGAAACTTCTTCCTCCCTTCTCTCCTCGATTCCTCTCAATCAGCTCAAAATTAGACCTCCATTCTGTTGGGAATTTTGTAGAGTTTGTCGAGACCTTCCAATCCATACCAAGTTTGATTTTTTTCATTGAGTATATCGCTCGAATCAAAGCCACGAAGTTCGCCGTTTGCAACTGCCGCCGCTGCTTCATCTGGACGTCGAAATGAAGGTGGTTGCCGGCGCCGGGAAGCTGGTTCGAAGCCCTACGCTGTGGTAAAGGTCGATCGTGATATCGTGCATCGATTCGCGAGAAAATCGAAAACCTAGTTTCGAAGAAAAAAACTGGTATACGGCTTGTTTATTTTTCAATTGAAAATAACACTTTTAAGTGTTGCAAACCTTTGAAAAATCATATCTTTTAGCTATGTTAACGAAATTCGATGAAACAGGAAACATCGTGACCGTGTGGACGCCTTCTACATTTTAGAAGAGACCGCGTATTTTTCTGAGCCTTCTTCTATTTTTGGTGGAGTGGAACCCAATGTGAGATTTCTAATTTATAAACAATATGGAAAACGACGATGTATAAATTTATATAGTCGATGTATGAGTTATATAAGCGTTGTACACCTATTGTATAAGCGTTGTATAAGTTGTATGTTCGATGTATAAGTTATATATGCGTTGTAAAAATTATATATGTGTTGAAATAAAAGTGAATTGCTATATATAAGTATATATATATATATATATATATATATATATATATATATATGCCCCTCGTCCACAAACCATGGACGATATTTATTGGTTGAAATTGTTGTGAAATTTGATTGATAGCGAATGGTTGTTTGGGATTGTTTGTGGTTGATATTGATTGATTGTGGTTGAAAAATACCCGTTTGTGGTTGAGAAATATTTGGTTGAAACCACATAGGATTAGTTTGTGGAAATGAAATAAATATATACATGCCGCCTGCGTGCGAACTAGATGCATGATCCCCATTGTCAAAAACCGCGAGGTTTTAAGGTAGAGCGAGGAGCCGTACTATGGACGGTCCCGGTTTTAACTACCCTGCCGTTATGCTGCCGAAATTTTGAATAATATTCATGTGTTTGAATTATTTTCATTTGCTAAAACTATATTTATTCATTGAATAGAAAACCTTCATGTGTTGAATCGATATTCATTCGTTGATTAGAAATTCATGTGTTGAATGGTATTCGCGTTTTAAATATAAAAGTCACATTTTTATTTATATATAGAAACTATAGAAAACCTTCATGTGTTGAATCGATATTCATTCGTTGATTTGAAATTCATGTGTTGAATGGTATTCATATTTTGAAATAATTTTTTTGATAATAAAAATCACCTTTTATCGACTATATGAACTGTGTAAAATAATCTCGTTTTGAAAGAAATTGTTTTATAAGGAAAAAAATCCTATTTTTATCACCTATATCTACACTATATAAAATAATAGTGTTTTGAAATGAATTGTTTTACAATAAAAATCACATTTTTATTATATACATGAATCGTTGAAATGTGAAGTGTTAAAAATAGCCACTCGTTCAAATAAACATATGTGAGTTGAAATATTCATTAATTAGCTAATGATATGATTTGTACCTATGTATGTAACATTAGAATGAATGGTGTTTTTAAACCAAATAGAAATCAAATATGAAGTTGAATAGAAAATGATAAATGATAAGAACTATATATATGTACATGCATATTCATTGAACAGGTTATAGCAAAGGGGCTAGAGAAGAGGAATAAAATTTTGTGCCCGACAAATAGGTACACATTTACTGTTTTGTTTGGGTGATGATTTTATGAGCCTGTTGGCTAGCCGCTTGGCTTTTTCTTTTTCTTTTTGAGATTAGAAGGACCGGGGAAGCTATTTGAGATTTCCCGATGCTCCCGGTGCAGGAGAGGTTATGGCGAAATTTTCCAAAATTTTAAGGCGTTAGTGAAATATTTGAAGTGAAAACGATATTGAAATCATTGAATGAACTATATTTATATAAATATATAAATATAAATAAAATTAAAACGAAACGAGGCCGTGCAGTTCGTATTTTGAAACCGTGATTTCAAACAACTAGTGCGGGAAATCCGACCATTGGATTTTCCCGAAACCTCAACCGTCGGATTCGCCTTGGAAATATCTTCCCAACGGCACCAACCTTGTAAAAATCCAACGGTTGGATTGTCTGGAATGTTTAAATCAAATCTGAAGAAAAACAGCGCCAGGAACGATTATATTTATATATATATATATATATATAATTATATATTTAATCGAATAACGACGCTGCAGTTCGTATTTTGAAATCGAAACTTCAAACGATTGTACCGGGAGATCCGACCGTCGGATTTTCCCGAAACTGGAACCGTTGGATTCGTTTTGAAAAGACCTTTCTGATGATGTAAATTTTGTGAAGATCCAACGGTTAGATTTTCGGATATGTGTAAATCAAATCTGAGGAAAAACAGCGCCACGGCCGCGCTATGGCCTGAAACGTCGTTTTGAATAAATAGGCTATTTTAAAATAAATAAAAATAGCGATAAATCGTTATAAAATACCAAAAACAATATGGAATGGAAATAAACTGAATTTGCTCGATTTATGTGGTGTTTGATGGTTGAATGTGTTTGGTGTGAAAATTACATTAAAGAACAAAATGGGTGTTGTCGAATGATTTAAACATTGAAATAAATTGATTTGAAATTCTAAATATACGTGAATTATTTGAAAAGGCCGAGTTAATTCTCATTTCAAATAATTGACCGACGATTGAAAGTCGAAGATGAAGAAGACGGTAGAAGACCGGAGATCTTCACCTCGTTTGGATGGTAACCGAGGTCCTGATTGGGAGGCATCCTGAAATATGGATAATGAGTGGTGATCGTCCAGACGTACGTGGTGATCGAAGGGTTTGCGAGGTATTTAGTGCCTCCGGTTTCGTTCAGACCCAGAACGGACTTGTAAATGGACTGTGTGTCCGACATTGGATTCCATTCTGTGTTGATTGATCTCTATTAAATATACATCTGTTTGGCGGCGGAGAATTTATTCTTTTGCTTAACGCCCTTCTATGAAACGCACGAGCTCAGAGGTTGTATATCGATGGACATCAGTCGCATGGCATGAATTGCCTGTGTGGCATGCTAAGATGCAGTGATCAGGGCTTCTGTTGAAAAGCAAAGTCTTGTGGTGATGATCAAAGCACCGCCTGTGTGGCGTAGCTTTGTGTATAACGTGAATTCGCGAGCCTCACACCCCGGTATGAACCAGAAACGGGAGGAAGGACCTCAGGGAGGACATGCGTTTCTTTCTAGCTAGGGTGGTGTCAGTGACCTACCAGCCCTGACATTTATATACTTTTCACCTATGTGGTTGTTGCTGTTGCGAGGCGCCTCGGTTTGATCGGACGATCCGGGTCCGATGGAGTCATTCGTTGCCTCGTTTACGCCCCAAAGGGCGAGGAAACGTATTGTTCAGGAATTTTAATCCACATCGGTGGACCGGCCCTGTCGCTCCTAGGGTCACTCGAGCTCTGATCCTGTGGCTCGGGCTAGAGAGTCACGAATTCGGTAAGGACTATCTTTTGCCTTGGTTCATGACAGAAATCCAATTTCCAAATACGACATCGTGCGTTTTTGATTGTATGAATATATATATATGGCGACATAGTGGCATGGGACGCTCATGTCGTCTATGATTGATAGTTATGATTTGAAATTGTTTTTGGAACATATAAACACTAGCAATAATATCAATTGCCTTTGTTTTATTCGTATCAAGCATATTTTGGCCGTTATAAGGTAAAAACTCTATCCTCCGGTTTGCGTTGCATTGTGTGATGGGAACTGAGTCTTATAATGGCTTCATTTTTATAAAAAGCATAGCGATGTTTAAAAGGAAGATTTGTTTCAAAGCACTGGAAATCCAATGGAGTAAACCCGTTCCACGAAAGTGGCGTGGTCCTGTGATTCGCCATATTATATATGTGTTGAGTAGATTTCTCATACCAGTCCCATGACTGACTCGTAGTTTGTTTCACTCTCAAACTCGGGTGCCCCTTTTTCTACATGGGCAGCCTTGTATTCAGGTTTAGCAGGCTTTATCTGGATAACTGGAGCTGAAGATGGATTCTATCATTTATCTCTTTTTATGCTGTTCAGCTCCTATTGTACATATTTTGTTTATTTTCCGCTGTAGACATTTATGTATAGCTGAACTGTGCTTGTACTATGTAAGATCCTGTATACTGTGTAACTCTGATGATTACTTTTATCCAATATATTCTATTGTTTATTATCTGGTGTATTTATTTAATTTTGTTCTGCTATTATCTGTTTCTGTGTTATATTCCAAAGATAACCCTTGTCTCCGTCGGAACGGGATTTCGGGTCGTCTCACAGATATACTGGAAGAGCTTGGAGCAGGAGGCTTCAGGATCATATAGCTATAGTTATTTCCGATGTGTTGTAAGTGTTGTACTCTGATAATGTTGTTGTATACATATACAGATTTATATTTCAAAGTTATGTTATACATGTTATATGTTATTCGTTTCGCTGTGAGATTCGTGTCACTCTGATGTTGTGTCTTCTTCTTCTTCTATTCTAAGTTTCTATCTTATCTTTCCTCACCCTCGAATTTCTTTCATTAATGGTCGGTTATTTTGATCCTTGGATGTTCGATATGTGTTGTATATCGGATAACCAAGATCGCCAAAAACCCGGGTCATCGGTGACTTCAGGATATTTCATATAGCCTCTCATAGCCTTCTTCAATCCAAAAGAAAAAGAAAAAGCCAAGCGGCTAGCCAATCGGCTCACAAAATCATCCAAACCCAAAGAAATACAATAAACATGTACCTATTTGTCGGGAAAACAATTTTATTACTCTTCTCTAGCCTCCTTGCTATGACCGGTTCAATGTAAGTACATGTACATGCATGCAAATGCGATAAATTTTCAATACAGTCCAATATTTGGTTCAATTAGGCTAAATGGTTCAAATTTATGAATCAAACAATAATCAAACAACACAATCAGCAATCAATTAGCTGATTAGCTTTTCAAATTCATAACTTTGATACATAGTTTAAAAATCAGATTTATGATGCCAAATCACAACAATAAACCCTATCTAATTTTTGGTTCTCACACCAGCGTATTTGAAATATATAGAAATCCTACTTTCGAAACACTGAAATAAATTCTGATGATGCTCGAGTGATCATCGGAATCACCTTCGAGCGACTAGAGTATGATCCTATATCTATCCAGTATATTAAAACTTCGAATACACGCGGATCAGACGTATACGCAAAATCTTTATATACCTGATAGTCCAAATTCAATATAAAATAAATAATCAAATATGAATAATTGATCTAAATTTTCAAAACAATTTTTTTTTTCATTTTAAAAATATACTCTTCACACTCGTTCTAGGATACTACTGATCCCATCTCTAACGAGTCATTCCCATTGGATATTACTAATCCAATATCTGATGAATTCTTTCATATGGTTCTAATGTGTCTTGCTCTCTAAGCTTTGTAAACCAAAGCTCTGATACCAAATGAAGATAGCCGACGAAATCCGGTAGGCTTTGCAACCATCCCTTCATCTCCCAAGCAGCAGGTAATACCCACCGTGGCACTCACTGGTTCCCCAGTCCCTTGTTTTACGACGACCCTCTCGAGCCTCCCGGCCACTGCCTAACCAACCCTCAACAGGGACACGTAGGGGTAAGAGTCTCCCGTTCGCTACCAAACCGCAAACCGAGAACCCCCCATCATGACTGCAACAAGAACTGGTGATACTCCATTCTCGATCATTTTGGTCTAATTAAAGATTCATTAAAACTACACTTAGTTTTAGTCTTTAACCAGGTTAAAGAATCCATGTCATTTAAAACACGGTTCACGATAAACCCAAAATCACATCACATTTCAATCAGTCCCTAACCGTAAATTAGCAAGTGAGCAATTCCCTAAGTATTAACCCAGAAGGCCGAAACCAACATCAGATCAATACCTCATAAACCATTCAACTTAACTAATCTCCAATTAGTTTCTGATTTTCTTAGCTCCTTTGGGTCTAAGAACAGTATTATTGAAGATACCGTTCACGACAACCCAAAATCACATTCCATTAATTATCGGGTTAAAGAATAAGTGTTATTTAAAACACTGTTCACGATAAACCCAAAAATCAATACCAATTCAATTCCAATTAAATTCTATTTAATTGGTACACTTCATTAAATCTAAATAAAAGATTTAATCTTTTTCTCAACTGGGCTTAAGAACAGTGTTGATGAAGACACCATTCACGACAAACCCAAATCACATTTGATATTAAATACAAGGCTCTGAATAGAAAATATATCGACTTATATTCAATATCAATTCTACAACCAATAAATATCGTATTGGAAATAATGATATATATATATATATATCTTTCAAATTTCCATAACAACATCTGTATAATCACGAGATCCAACATCGAACTATTCCGAAGAAGATTTCGATTCAAATCCATTCCAATTCAATTATTGGAAATCCTGGTTATTTTCAAAACCATTTCAAATCCAATTTATTTATTTCAAAAATAATTTGATTTTAATTCTAGTTCAAAACTAGTTCATTTCGATAAAAATCTACTTTTATCTTTTCAAATATGGAGATTTTCATCCCAATTCTTCACAAATCATTTCTTATGATTTTACACAAATTATTATTATTTTTAATAATTTTATCAAGGCCCGTACAGTCGATTTCCATCAACGGCCATCGAACTGCACTTACAGCGACCTTTTCCAAATTTGATTTGGACATAATTCCAAATCCAACTGTTAGATTCCTAATTTCTAATATTCGTTAGAAAGCTCTTTTCGATACGAACCCAACGGTTCCGGTTTTAGGAGAATCCGACGGTCGGATCTCCCGCAATATCCATTCGAAGTCAATGGTCGAAATTCGTGAACTGCCGCGGCGCGGTGCGTTCTATTCAGGCCATTATATTATATATATAATACATATTTCGTCGATTTCCAAACGTATTATATAAATCGTTTTAAATTCGTTTTCAAAACGATTTCAACTTCTTATTCGATTTCAAATCAAAATGGAATTTTTCCTTTCTTTGAATTCATTTCTATTTGATTTCAATTCAATTTCAACTCGATTCAATTCAATTTCAGTTCGATTTAAATTCTATTCAATTCAATTTTAATTCGATTTGAATTCCTATTCAATTCAATTTCAATTCAATTTGAATTCCTATTCAATTCAATTTCAATTTGATTTGAATTCCTATTCAGTTCTATTTCAATTCGATTTGAATTCCTATTCAGTTCAATTTCAATTCGATTTGAGCTCCTATTCAATTCAATTTCAATTCGAATTAATTTTCTAAAATATTCGATTACTGAAATCACTTTTCAGTATTCATTATAAAAACGAATATAATCGATATAAATATCGTTCGCGTCAAAATAGCGCATATCTAATCAACACGGCTTTATATATTTCTATTTCAAATATACTATTCAAATATTTTGTTTCAAATATTTCTTCTCAAATATTTTATTCAAATATTTCTCTTCAAATATTCTATTTCAAAACTAGAATGAGGCCCAATCAATTACCATAGATTTTATTTCTATGGATTTTTCCATACAACGCATGTATATATCAACAATGACAAATAATCAACCATCATCCAAAGTGCATTCTACACTGTATAAGCATCAAATATAAATATTTAACGCTCATAACAGTCTATCAATCAATCAATCGACATACAACTAATTATTGGGATTAGTGTATGTCATATATCATCCCAATACCCATGTGGGGTTTCAAACAATCAAACACAGATTTTATTTGTGCAGTTAGGCAATGGGTAAAATTTATCGTCCCAATCAATATCAGTCAAATGTGTGCATATAAACAAATCGTTTGATTTGTTTATATTAATTTATTTAATTTCATATACACGTTAAAAATTCTATTTTTAACTATAAAAATATTTTTATTTCAATCCACTTCACACAATCAACTACACATCAAAATCAAACAAACAAACAAACAAGCCGTCCATGGTCTGTGAACGAAGGGTGTCGGGTGCTACTAAACACCGTCTGCATCCTAGTACATATTTTAACTAGAAAATTAAATTAAAAGTGAGAATTTCTCACCGACTAGCTAATCCAAACGCCACGACTCTTCTTATGTAGAAATCTCCACCGTTTCTTCTTTCGTCACTTTCGTCACTTTCGTCATCCGTATTCACTACATATATAAAAATCGAATTTTTTACTTTGCTACTTCATATATATATAAAAATCAAATTTTTTACTTCGCTACTTCATATATATATATATATATAAATCAAATTTTTTACTTCGCTACTTCAGATATATATAAAAATCGAATTTTTATCTATATAAAAATCTCAACTTATATTTTAAACAAAATCACTTCTTTTATAAGATAAAAATACAAACTTTTATATGATAGAAATTACTTCTTCTTAGTCGAACAAAGTCAAATCCTTTTAATCGAACCAAATCAAATCTTTTGGCATTTAACAAAAATCCTATAGAAATTAAATAAATTAATTTAAAAAAACTTACTTTCATTTCAGCGAAGGGGGCTTCAGGAGGCTGCGTTGTGAAGTAGTGGCACGAGGAGGGGGTGTCCACGTGGCTCGAGATCGTCGAAAGGAGGGTGGGGTTCATCGTAGGTGGTAGGTCAAAGGGTCTGGGCGTGGTGGCGATGAGGGAGGGGAAGTGCGACGGGGTGTAGCGATTTTAGGGCTAGGGCTTCAGAAAGGCGATGCGAGATGTAGGGAGTCCCGCGGGTTTTCAGCGTTCGAGTGGGGGGGTTGAAACTGGAAAAGAAGGAGAGGGAGGGTGCGACGGGAAGAGAGCCAGCGGCGGCTCCGGCGATGCCTGGGGAAGGGCGACGGGTCTCAAAGGGAAAAGAGGGCGGGATGCTTTTTTTATTTAGGATTAGAAAGAAAAAAGGGGGCTGAGAGTTTAATATATATATTCAATTTTAATTAGTTAATTTCCAATAAAAAGTTGACTTTTATTTCGAACTCAAAATTGAGCCCACCGACTGTCGTCCCCAGCTAATTACCCCTATTCCGAACACAATTGGATATGTATCGTAGGCCGATTCGACTGTTTCGATCAGTTTCCGTCAAAATCAAAATATAACTCTATATATTTAATTTGAATGCACATTTCAATTTACCGGAGCCACATACTAACTCTATAAATTCAACAAAAATATTTTCTAGCTTCGTATTGACGATACGGTCCTAACAAAACTAATTTCGTCAAATTCTGAGACATTTGAAAAATGGCCATTTTCCAGTCGATTAAATTTAACTGAAACTGGTCAAACGCTTTTTCCTTTGCCACGCTCACATATTGATTCAAAAAATTATGAAATTTGAAACCTAGCAATAACTTGACATCATGGATCCAACAAAAGTGGTTTTGTCGAAAACCGTGGTCGTTTGCAAAATGGCCATTTTAAGGGCCGAAATTCCATAGCGACTATTCTGAATTTTCAACTGGACATATCTTTTGATTCCCGCTATGAAATTTTGATTTTTTGGATTCGTAGGAAAGATATCCTTAATTAGATTCAAATATTTTTGGTTTCACTAAAATCCGGTTTATTTTGCACTCGGTACATTCATTTGAAATTTGAAATCGAATTTTCAAACTACTGCGCCATTTTCAATTCCTTTTATATATATAAATAAATATTTATATTCTAACGATGACGTATATAAATATATGCGTTCTAATTCTATTCAAAATAAATTTCTCATCGTTATTATTTAAAATAATTCAGCTTAAATAATCAAAATTCGCTAAAATCGCTAAAATAAAAATTTTAAATTGGCTCGGATTTCCTGGTTATTACAATCTCCCTCACTTAAAACTTTTCGTCCCCAAAAACGAACGAAGCCTAAAGTTGTTGTACAAATCAACTCAACCTCCAGTATTTTCACTACGGCTTAAGTTCTTCAACTTTTCAGTTTCTAAGAACTTTTCAAATTTTTCAAATTTTTTGGCTAACACCCTAAATTTTCGAAAAATTTCGCCATAACCTCCCCTGCATCGGGGACTTCGGGATATTTCATATAGCCTCCAATGGCCTTCTTCAATCCAAAAGAAAAGGAAAAAGCCAAGCGGCTAGCCAATCGGCTCACAAAATCATCCAAACCCAAAGAAATACAATAAACATGTACTTATTTGTCGGGCAAACAATTTTATTCCTCTTCTCTAGCCTCCTTGCTTTGACCTGTTCAATGTAAGTACATGTACATGCATGGAAATGCGATAAATTTTCAATACAGTCCAATATTTGGTTCAATTAGGCTAAACGGTTCAAATTTATGAATCAAACAATAATCAAACAACACAATCAGCAATCAATCAGTTGATTAGCTTTTCAAATTCATAACTTTGATACATAGTCTAAAAATCAGATTTTTGATGCCAAATCACAACAATGAGCCCTATCTAATTTTTGGATCTTACACCAGCCTACTGGAAATATATAGAAATCCCACTTTCGAAACACGCAAATAAATTCTGATGATGCTCGAGCGATCATCAGAATCACCTTCGAGCGACTAGAGTATGATTCTATATCTATCCAGTATATTAAAACTTCGAATACAAGCGGATCAGACGTGTACGCAAAATCTTTATATAACTGATAGTCCAAATTCAATATAAAATAAATAATCAAATACGAATAATTGATTTAAATTTTCAAAAAAAATTGTTTTCATTTTAAAAATATACTCTTCACACTCGTTCTAGGATACTACTGATCCCATCTCTAACGAGTCATTCCCATTGAATATTACTAATCCAATATCTGATGAATTCTTTCATATGGTTCTAATGTGTCTTGTTCTCTAAGCTTTGTAAACCAAAGCTCTGATACCAAATGAAGATAGCCGACGAAATCCGGTAGGCTTTGCAACCATCTCTTTACCCCCCAAGCAGCAGGTAATACCCACCGTGGCTCTCACTGGTCCCCCAGTCCCTTATTTTACGGCAACCGTCTCGAGCCTCCCGGCCACTGCCTAACTAACCCTCAACAGGGATGACACGACCCGAACTCCCCCGTGAAGGAAAGCGCGGATGGCATTGAGGACAAGACAAATCAGGACGCAGACGGAAGAACATTTCATTGTTATTACAACAATTCCATCAGATACAAGAATATACAGAGTATAAATGAATAAATTACATTCAACAAATATCAGAGATTTAAATTACATTTAAATATATCGCAGCGGAAAATAATACAAAAGCACAACTAGAAGTAATGCACGGATACAGAGCTTTCCGAGCATCGTTCCAGCTGTAAATCAGGACCCTGTGAATATAAATTTGCAAAACCAAAACTACTAGCTGCCCGTGTCGAAAATAGGGGCACCCAGAGTTTAGGTTAAAACAATAAACTCCAGGTCAGTCATGTGACTGGTGTGAGAACTAAAACAGTTATTAATCTTTATTTTAAAGTTTGGTAAATCAAGGGACCACGCCGTATAACACGGAACGGGTTTCCTCCCAAGAATACCAGTGCATAGAACATACAGCGCAATGCTAAATAAAGAAAAATGAAGCTGTTATAAGACCCAGGTCCCATCACACAATGCAACGCAAGCCGGAGGATAGGGTTTTTACCTTATAACAGCCAAAGCATGCTTGATACGTTTAAAACACATTATTTGATACTATTATAGGTGTATATTGTCAAAACAATTTCAATCATAAATATCAATCATAGGCGGCATGAATGACCCATACCACTATGTCGCCATACTAGGTTCTACAAATAAAACCGAAATACACATATTGGAAATTGGATTTCCGTCATGAGTCGAGGCAAGGGGCAAGCTCCTCTCCGCGTTCGAGACATTCTAGCAATGCCTCAGGACCCCACTCTGATCCTTTGGAACCTCCAAGGTCGGTCCTCCCTTACTTTTGAGGATTAATTATTCCTGAACACACGTTTCCCGGTCCTTACAGACCTATATCCGAGGCGCCTCGTATCCAACAACCACACAGGTGAAAAGTATATAAATGTCAGGGCTGGTAGGTCACTGACACCACCCTAGCTAGAAAAAACGTCGTGCACTCCTTGGGTCCGTATCCCGTTTTTGACTCATACCGAGGTGTGAGGCTCGCAAATTCACGTTATACACAAAGCTACGCCACATAGGCCGTGCTTTGATCATCAACCACAAGACTTTGCTTTTCAACAGAAGCCTTGATCAATTGCCACTTACGCGTGCCACACTGGCAATTCACTTTATGCGACTGATGTCCATCGATATACAACCTATGAGCTCGTACGTCTCAGAGAAGGGCGTTAAGCAAGAGAATAAATTCTCCGCCGCCAAACAGATGTATATTTAATAGAGATCAATCAACACAGAATAAAATCCAATGTCGGACACACAATCCATTTACAAGTTCGTTCTGTGTCTGAACGAAACCGGAGGCACTTTCCTCGCATATCCATCCATCTCCAAGTACGTCTGGACGATCACCAACTGTTTCCCTCATCTTGGGTGTATAGCCCAATCGAGATCATCAGTAATCACCCAAACGATGTGAAGACTTCCGGTCTTCAACCACCGTCTTCATCATCGACATCTCGTCGAATCGGTTATTCAGAATGGGATAATCCCGGCCTTTCTGAATAACCCGCGTATATAATAAACACGTGTTACACAAACACAACGAACGCCTCATTCCAATTCAGAATGTTCTTTTATTCACAAAATCACATTCTTAGGGAAAGGTTCCCATTATTTTTATCCAAGATAAATTCTTCTGAATTTATTCTTTAATCTTCCTTTGGATATCATTTCAAACTAGTCGAGATTAGCGAACCACACCGAAGTAATTATTTATTTTATTTCCCAATCCCAACCTATTTATCCCATGGAGAAAAACTGGTAATACTCCATATCTAACACCACGGTGTTATCGGTAAAATTAATTACCATTTCACATTCAAATCTAATTAAAGATTTAACTATCGCATTGGAGCAAAACTGGTGGTACTCCATTCTCGATCACCTTTCAGATTTGATAATTTAAATTATCAATTCACTTTTTAATCTAATTAAAGATTCATTAAAACTCCACTTAGTTTCAATCTTTTCAAAAATCAATATCCTGCATTTAACTGGGTTAAAGAACCAATGTCATCTAAAACACGATTCACGACAAACCCAAATCATATTTTATATTAAATACAAGGCTCTGAATAGAAAATATACCGGCTTATATTCAATATCAAATCCTGAAACCAACAAATATCGTATTGGGAACAACGATATAAAATATATCTTTCAAATTCCCATAACAATATCTGTATAGTCATGAAATCCAACATCGAAATATTCCGAAGATAATTTCGATTCAACTCCAGTCCAATTCACGTATTGGGAATATTGGTTATTTTTAAAATCACTTTCAAATTCAATTTATTTATTTCAAAAATAAATTGATTTTAATTCTAGTTCAAAACTAGTTCATTTCGATAAAAAATCTATTTTTATCTTTTCAAATATGGAGTTTTTCATCCCGGTTCTTTCCAATTCATATATTTTGATTTTACACAAATTATTGATATTTTCAATAATTTTATCAAGGCCCATACAGTCGATTTCCATCAACGGCCATCGAACTGCACTTACAACGACCTTTTCCAAATTTGATTTGGACATAATTCCAAATCCAACCGTTAGATTTTAATTTTCTAATATTCATTGGAAAGCTCTTTTCGATATGAACCCAATGGTTCTGGTTTTAGGAGAATCCGACGGTCGGATCTCCCGCAACGTCAATTCGAAGTCAACGGTCGAAATTCACGAACTGTCGCGGCGCGGCGCGTTCTATTCCGGCCATTATATATATAATATATACATATTTCGTCGATTTCCTTTTTAAAATGAATTTTATAAATAGTTCTAAATTCGTTTCAAAAACAATTTCAACTTCATCTTCAATTTCAAATCGATTTGATTTCAATTCAATTCGAATTCATTTCAAATTGATTTCAATAAAATTTCAGTTCGTTTTAAATTTCATTCAAAACGATTTCAATTCGTTTTTAATTCAATTTCAATTTAATTCAATTTTAATTCATTTCTATTCAATTCGAATTCAAATTCACTTTCTATTCAATTCGAATCGAATTCATTTTCTATTCGATTCGAATTCATTTCAAATTGATTCAATTAAATTTCAATTTGAATTTTAATCTAATTTCATTTGAATTTCATTTCAAAATATTAAATTTTGAAATCAACTTTCAATATTCATTATAAAACGAATAAAATCGATATAAATATCGTTCGCGTCAAAATAACGCATCTCTAATCAACACGGCTTTATATATTTCAATAAATTCGTTATTCTATTCAACAAATGAATATTTATCCCATTCAACACATGAATCTATATCTCTTTCAACACACAACTAATCTCAACCCATGAGTACTGTCAACACACGACTATATTTGTTATGTAAAATATTTTATAAAACTATGGTACCTATCGTTTGATTTTTTTATTAGACTTCAACCGTAAAGTAGTTCTAATTTTAAATATGATAAAGATGTAAATTTTATTATTAAAATATTTTACTCAACACATAAATAGTTTCAACACATGAACATTGTCAACACATGACTTTTTTTGTATTCAACACATGAATTTCCTTTTATAATATTCATTATTTTCCCAATTGGAATGAGGCCCAATCAATTACCATATAACGTTAATTATATGGATTCCATACAACACATGTATATAATAGCAACGATAAACAATCAACCATCATCCAAAGTGCACCACACAACTGCATAAGCATCAAATATAAATAATCGATGCTTACACAGTCTGTCGACCAATCGATCGACATACAATTAAACAATTGGGATCAGTGTATGCCAAATATCATCCCAACACCCGTGTGGGGTTTCAAATCAACAAACACATATTTTTATTCGTGCAGTTGGGCGATGTGTAAAATTTATCATCCCAATCAATATCAGTCAAATCAGTGTATATAAACAAATCGGCCGATTTGTTTATAATTATTTATTTATTCACCTTCACGTTAAAAATTATATTTTTAACAATAAAATATTTTTAACTATATAAATATTTTATTTCCTTTCAACACAAGAATATTTTATTATCGATTTCACATCAACAACACAAACAATTTTCACAACACATCAATCAAACAAATAAGTCATCCATGGTCTGTGGATGACGGGTGTCGGATGCTGCTAAGCACCGTCTGCATCCTAGTATATATATATATATATATATATATAACTAGAAAAAGGAAATTTAAGAGTGAGAAGTTCTCACCGACTAGCTATTCCAACTCCACGACACTTCATTAGTAGAAATCTTCGTCGTTCTCGCCTTTCGCCACTTTCGTTGCCCGTAGCCACTACATATATAAAAATCGAATTTTTACTTCGCTATTCAATATATAAAAATCGATTTTTTACTTCGCTATTCAATATATAAAAATCGAATTTTTACTTCGCTATTCAATATATAAAAATTGAATTTTTACTTTGTTGCTCTGTATATAAAAATCCTATTTTTATAATCATGCTATATGGATAGAAATTCTATTTTCACACCGCTACTATATAGATAAAAATTATATCTTTACATCGTTACTATATAGATAAAAATTATATCTTTTCAATTATAAAGATTTCGCCTTTTTCCTACTTTAAAAATGTCATCTTTCACTACATAAAAATATCGTCTTTTTATATCCTACCATATAAAGATCACATTTTTATTATCTATATAATATGAAAATTATATTTTTATTACACTACAACATAAAAGATTATATTTTTATTACTCTACAGCATAAAAGATTATATTTTTATTATGTAAACAAACTAATTTTATTAAATAAAAACAAAACAAAATAGAAATAAAAAGAAAAAAGGGAGCTTACAGTGTTCGACTGCAGAGGGGGGGCGTTGGTGCTCTGGTCGGCGTCGGAAACGATGCGAGGGCCACGGTGGTTCACGCGGGGAGGTGGGCGATAGGGTGGAGGCGTCGATCGAGGGGGCGAGGTGGTGGAGCGGAGGAAGGAGATAGAGAAGCGGAGGTGGGCGGTTTAGGGTTCGAAGTGGCAGCGTCGATTGGAGGAGGGATCAACGAGGGCGGAGGGGAGTCGACGACGGATGGAGGAGAAGATTGGAGGGGCGCGGCGAGGTCAGCCCACCTCCGGCGGCGGCGCGATGGGAGGCTGAAGCGATTCGATTTCTTTTTTTTTTTCCTTATTTAAAATGAACGGGGGGGGGGAGGGGTCTGAGGAGAGATAAGGGAAGAGGGGGTTTAATTTATTTTTTATTCTCCAAAAAGCAACTTTTATTGATGAACTCGAAATGAAACCTACCGCCTGTCGCCCATAGCTAATTACCCCCATTCCGAACACAATGGGATATGTGCCGTAAGCTGATTCGATTGTTTTGATCAGTTTTCGTCAAAATCAACATATAACTCTATATATTGATTTTGAACGCGCGTTTCATTTTACTGGGGTCACATACTAACTCGAAAAATTCCAGAAAAATATTTTCTAGCTTCGTACTGACGATACGGTCCTAATAAAACTAGTTTCGTCGAATTCTAAGACCGTTGGAAAAATGGCCATTTTCCAGTCGATTAAAATCAACTGAAACTGGTCAAACACGTTTTCCTTTTCCACGCTCACATATTGATTCGAAAAATTATGAAATTTGGAATCTAGCAATAATTTGACATCACGGATCCAACAAAAGTGGTTTCGTCGAAATCCGAAGTCATTTGCAAAATTCCTATTTTTAAGGGCCTAAATTCCATAGCGACTATTCAGACTTTTCAACTGGACATATCTTTTGATTCCCGCTATGAAATTTTGATTTTTCGGATTCATTGGAAAGATATTCACAAACAGATTCCATTATTTTTGGTTTCACTAAAATCGGGTTTATTTTGCACCCGGTACATTCACTTGAAGTTTGAAATCGAATTATCGAACTACCGCGCCATTTTCAATTCTATTTATAATTATATATAATTATTTATATTCTAACGACGACGTATATAATATATACGTTCGAATTCTATTCAAAATAAATTTCTCATCGAATTTATTTAAAATAATCTATTTTAAATGTTCAAAATTCACTAAAATTGCCAAAATTGAAATTTTAAACTGGCTCAGATTTTCGGGTTATTACAATCTCCCCCACTTAAAACTTTTCGTCACCAAAAAGGAACAAAGTCGAAAGTGGTTTGATCAATCAACTCTACGTTCGATCTGGCTTCCATTCTCTAACTTTTCAGTTTCTGAGAATTTTGAAATTCTTCAAAAATTTGGCTAACACCCTAAATTTTCGAAAAATTTCGCCATAACCTCCCCTGCACCGGGAGCCACGGGAAAATCCCGAAATTGCCATACAGGCCTTATGATCTCAAAAAGAAAAAGAAAAAGCCAAGCGGCTAGCCAATCGGCTCACAAAATCATCATCACCCAAACAAAACAATAAATTATAGTAAATATGTACCTATTTGTCGGGCAAACAAATTTTATTCTCTGCTCTAGCCTCCTTACTATGACCTGTTCAATGTAAGTACATGTATATGCAAGCAAATGCGACCAATTTTAATATAGCTCAATATTTGATTCAATTAGGCTAAATGGTTCAATATTATCAAACAAATAACCAAACAACACAAACATCAATCAATTAGTGGATTAATGTTTCAAATTCATAATTTTGATACATACGTACAGAAAATCATGTTTTTGATGCCAATTCACAACAATAAATCTATCTATATTTTGGTTCTCACACCAGTCTAATGGAAATATATAGAAATCACACCTTCGTCACTCGAAAATAAATACTGGTAACGCTGGAGCATTATCAGAACCATCCCCGGGCAACTAGAGTGTGATCCTATATCTATCCAGTATATTAAAACTTCGAATATACGTTCATGACGCGTATACGCGAAATCTTTATATACTCGATTGTCCAAATTCAAAATAAATAAATAATTCAAATACGTATAAAACGATCTAAATTTCAAAACAAAATTGTTTTCATTTGAAAAATATACTCTTCACACTCATTCTAGGATACTATCTGATCCTATCTCTAACGAGTCATTCTAATTGGATTTTAATAATCCAATATCTGATGAATTCTTTCGTATGGTTCTAATGTGTCTTGTTCTCGAGCTCTATAAACCAAAGCTCTGATACCAAACTGACACGACCCGAACTCCCCCGTGAAGGAAAGCGCGGATGGCGTTGAGGACAAGACAAATTAGGACGCAGACGGAAGAACATTTCATTGTTATTACAACAATTCCATCAGATACAAGAATATACAGAGTATAAATGAATAAATTACATTCAACAAATATCATAGATGTAAATTATATTTAAATATATCGCAGCGGAAAATAATACAAAAGCACAACTAGAAGTAATGCACGGATACAGAGCTTTCCGAGCATCGTTCCAGCTGTAAATCAGGACCCTGTGAATATAAATCTGCAAAACCAAAACTACTAGCTGCCCGTGTCGAAAATAGGGGCACCCAGAGTTTAGGTTAAAACAATAAACTCCCGGTCAGTCATGTGACTAGTGTGAGAACTAAAACAGTTATTAATCTTTATTTTAAATTTTGGTAAATCAAGGGACCACGCCATATAACTCGGAACGGGTTTCCTCCCAAGAATACCAGTGCATAGAACAAATAGCGCAATGCTAAATAAAGAAAAATGAAGTTGTTATAAGACCCAGGTCCCATCACACAATGCAACGCAAGCCGGAGGATAGGGTTTTTACCTTATAACGGCCAAAGCATGCTTGATACGTTTAAAACACATTATTTGATACTATTACAGGTGTATAGTGTCAAAACAATTTCAATCATAAATATCAATCATAGGCGGCATGAATGACCCATACCACTATGTTGCCATACTAGGTTCTACAAATAAAACCGAAATACATGTATTGGAAATTGGATTTCCGTCATGAGTCGAGGCAAGGGGCAAGCTCCTCTCCGCGTTCGAGACACTCTAGCAATGCCTCAAGACCCCACTGTGATCCTTCGGAACCTCCAAGGCCGGTCCTCCCTTACTTTTGAGGATTAATTATTCCTGAACACACGTTTACCGGTCCTTACAGACCTATATCCGAGGCGCCTCGTATCCAACAACCACACAGGTGAAAAGTATATAAATGTCAGGGCTGGTAGGTCACTGACACCACCCTAGCTAGAAAGAAACGTCGTGCACTCCTTGGGTCCGTATCCCGTTTTTGACTCATACCGAGGTGTGAGGCTCGCGAATTCACGTTATACACAAAGCTACGCCACATAGGCCGTGCTTTGATCATCAACCACAAGACTTTGCTTTTCAACAGAAGCCTTGATCAATTGCCACTTACGCGTGCCACACTGGCAATTCACTCTATGCGACTGATGTCCATCGATATACAACCTCTGAGCTCGTATGTCTTAGAGAAGGGCGTTAAGCAAGAGAATAAATTCTCCGCCGCCAAACAGATGTATATTTAATAGAGATCAATCAACACAGAATAAAATCCAATATCAGACACACAATCCATTTACAAGTTCGTTCTGGGTCTGAACGAAACCGCAGGCACTTTCCTCGCATATCCATCCATCTCCAAGTACGTCTGGACAATCACCAACTGTTTCCCTCATCTTGGGTGTACAGCCCAATCGAGATCATCAGTAATCACCCAAACGATGTGAAGACTTCCGGTCTTCAACCACCGTCTTCATCTTCGACATCTCGTCGAATCGGTTATTCAGAATGGGATAATCCTGGCCTTTCTGAATAACCCGCGTATATAATAAACATGTGTTACACAAACACAATGAACGCCTCATTCCAATTCAGAATGTTCTTTTATTCACAAAATCACATTCTTAGGGAAAGGTTCCCATTAATTTTATCCAAGATAAATTCTTCTGAATTTATTCTTTAATCTTCCTTTGAATATCATTTCAAACTAGTCGGGATTAGCGAACCAAACCGAAATAATTATTTATTTTATTTCCCAATCCCAACCTATTTATCCCATGGAGCAAAACTGGTAATACTCCATATCTAACACCACGGTGTTATCGGTAAAATTAATTACCATTTCACGTTTAAATCTAATTAAAGATTTAACTATCGCATTGGAGCAAAACTGGTGGTACTCCATTCTCGATCACCTTTCAGATTTGATAATTTAAATTATCAATTCACTTTTTAATCTAATTAAAGATTCATTAAAACTCCACTTAGTTTCAATCTTTTCAAAAATCAATATCCTGCATTTAACTGGGTTAAAGAACCAATGTCATCTAAAACATGATTACGACAAACCCAAATCATATTTGATATTATATACAAGGCTCTGAATAGAAAATATACCGGCTTCTATTCAATATCAAATCCTGAAACCAACAAATATCGTATTGGAAATAACGATATAAAATATATCTTTCAAATTCCCATAACAATATCTGTATAGTCCCGAAATCCAACATCGAAATATTCCGAAGATAATTTCGATTCAACTCCAGTCCAATTCACGTATTGGGAATATTGGTTATTTTTAAAATCACTTTCAAATTCAATTTATTTATTTCAAAAATAAATTGAATTTAATTCTAGTTCAAAACAAGTTCATTTCGATAAAAATCTATTTTTATCTTTTCAAATATGGAGTTTTTCATCCCGGTTCTTTCCAATTCATATATTATGATTTTACACAAATTATTGATATTTTCAATAATTTTATCAAGGCCCATACAGTCGATTTCCATCAACGGCCATCGAACTGCACTTACAGCGACCTTTTCCAAATTTGATTTGGACATAATACCAAATCCAACCGTTAGATTTTAAATTTCTAATATTCATTGGAAAGCTCTTTTCGATATGAACCCAACGGTTCTGGTTTTTGGAGAATCCGACGATCGGATCTCCCGCAACGTCAATTCGAAGTCAATGGTCGAAATTCACGAACTGCCGCGGCGCGGCGCGTTCTATTCCAGCCATTATATATATAATATATATATATTATATATATATTTCGTCGATTTCCTTTTTAAAACGAATTTTATAAATAGTTCTAAATTCGTTTCAAAAACAATTTCAACTTCATCTTCAATTTCAAATCGATTTGATTTCAATTCAATTCGAATTCATTTCAAATTGATTTCAATAAAATTTCAGTTCGTTTTAAATTTCATTCAAAATGATTTCAATTCGTTTTTAATTCAATTTCAATTTAATTCAATTTTAATTCATTTCTATTCAATTCGAATTCAAATTCACTTTCTATTCAATTTGAATCGAATTCATTTTCTATTCGATTCGAATTCATTTCAAATTGATTCAATAAAATTTCAATTTGAATTTTAATCTAATTTCATTTGAATTTCATTTCAAAATATTAAATTTCGAAATCACCTTTCAATATTCATTATAAAACGAATAAAATCGATATAAATATCGTTCGCGTCAAAATAACGCATCTATAATCAACACGGCTTTATATATTTCAATAAATTCGTTATTCTATTCAACAAATGAATATTTATCCCATTCAACACATGAATCTATATCTCTTTCAACACACGACTAATCTCAACCCATGAGTACTGTCAACACACGACTATATTTGTTATGTAAAATATTTTATAAAACTATGGTACCTATCGTTTGATTTTTTTATCAGACTTCAACCGTAAAGTAGTTCTAATTTTAAATATGATAAAGATGTAAATTTTATTATTAAAATATTTTACTCAACACATAAATAGTTTCAACACATGAACATTGTCAACACATGACTATTTTTGTATTCAACACATGAATTTCCTTTTATAATATTCATTATTTTCCCAATTGGAATGAGGCCCAATCAATTACCATATAATGTTAATTATATGGATTCCATACAACACATGTATATAATAGCAACGATAAACAATCAACCATCATCCAAAGTGCACCACGCAACTGCATAAGAATCAAATATAAATAATCGACGCTTACACAGTCTGTCGACCAATCGATCGACATACAATTAAATAATTGGGATCAGTGTACGCCAAATATCATCCCAGCACCCGTGTGGGGTTTCAAATCAACAAACACATATTTTTATTCGTGCAGTTGGGCGATGTGTAAAATTTATCATCCCAATCAATATCAGTCAAATCAGTGTATATAAACAAATCGGCCGATTTGTTTATAATTATTTATTTATTCACCTTCACGTTAAAAATTATATTTTTAACGATAAAATATTTTTAACTATATAAATATTTTATTTCCTTTCCGCACAAGAATATTTTATTATCGATTTCACATCAACAACACAAACAATTTTCACAATACATCAATCAAACAAACAAGTCATCCATGGTCTGTGGATGACGGGTGTCGGGTGCTGCTAAGCACCGTCTGCATCCTAGTATATATATATAACTAGAAAAAGGAAATTTAAGAGTGAGAAGTTCTCACCGACTAGCTATTCCAACTCCACGACACTTCATTAGTAGAAATCTTCGTCGTTCTCGCCTTTCATCACTTTCGTTGCCCGTAGCCACTACATATATAAAAATCAAATTTTTACTTCGCTATTCAATATATAAAAATCAAATTTTTACTTTGCTATTCAATATATAAAAATCGAATTTTTTACTTCGCTATTCAATATATAAAAATCGAATTTTTACTTTGTTGCTCTGTATATAAAATCCTATTTTTATAATCACGCTATATGGATAGAAATTCTATTTTCACACCTCTACTATATAGATAAAAATTATATCTTTACATCGCTACTATATAGATAAAAATTATATCTTTTCAATCATAAAGATTTCGCCTTTTTCCAACTTTAAAAATGTCGTCTTTCACTACATAAAAATATCGTCTTTTTATATCCTACCATATAAAGATCACATTTTTATTATCTATATAATATGAAAATTATATTTTTATTACTCTACAGCATAAAAGATTATATTTTTATTACTCTACAACATAAAAGATTATATTTTTATTATGTAAACAAACTGATTTTATTAAATAAAAACAAAACAAAATAGAAATAAAAAGAAAAAAGGGAGCTTACAGTGTTCGACTGCAGAGGGAGGGGGGAGCGTTGGTGCTTTGGTCGGCGTCGGAAATGATGCGAGGGCCACGGTGGTTCACGCGGGGAGGTGGGCGATAGGGTGGAGGCGTCGATCGAGGGGGCGAGGTGGTGGAGCGGAGGAAGGAGATGGAGAAGCGGAGGTGGGCGGTTTAGGGTTCGAAGTGGTAGCGTCGATTGGAGGAGGGAGCAACGAGGGCGGAGGGGAGTCGACGGCGGATGAGGAGGAGATTGGAGGGGCGCGGCGAGGTCAGCCCACCTCCGGCGGCGGCGCGATGGGAGGCTGAAGCGATTCGATTTTTTTTCCTTATTTAAAATGAACGATGGGGGGGGGGGGTCTGAGGAGAGATAAGGGAAGAGGGGGTTTAATTATTATTTTTTTATTTATTCTCCAAAAAGCAACTTTTATTGATGAACTCGAAATGAAACCTATCGCCTGTCGCCCACAGCTAATTACCCCCATTCCGAACACAATGGGATATGTGTCGTAAGCTGATTCGATTGTTTCGATCAGTTTTCGTCAAAATCAACATATAACTCTATATATTGATTTTGAACGCGCATTTCATTTTACTGGAGTCACATACTAACTCGAAAAATTCCAGAAAAATATTTTCTAGCTTCGTACTGACGATACGGTCCTAATAAAACTAGTTTCGTCGAATTTTGAGACCGTTGGAAAAATGGCCATTTTCCAGTTGATTAAAATCAACTGAAACTGGTCAAACACGTTTTCCTTTGCCACACTCACATATTGCTTTGAAAAATTATGAAATTTGGAATCTAGCAATAATTTGATATCATGGATCCAACAAAAGTGGTTTCGTCGAAATCCGAAGTCATTTGCAAAATTCCTATTTTTAAGGGCCTGAATTCCATAGCGACTATTCAGACTTTTCAACTGGACATATCTTTTGATTCCCGCTATGAAATTTTGATTTTTCGGATTCGTTGGAAAGATATTCACAAACAGATTCCATTATTTTTGGTTTCACTAAAATCCGGTTTATTTTGCACCCAGTACATTCACTTGAAGTTTGAAATCGAATTATCGAACTACCGCGCCATTTTCAATTCTATTTATAATTATATATAATTATTTATATTCTAACGATGACGTATATAATATATACGTTCGAATTCTATTCAAAATAAATTTCTCATCGAATTTATTTAAAATAATCTATTTTAAATGTTCAAAATTCACTAAAATTGCCAAAATAAAATTTTTAAAATGGCTCAGATTTTCGGGTTATTACAAGGGACATGTAGAGGTAAGAGTCTCCCGTTCGCCACCAAACCGCGAAGCGAGAACCCCCCATCATGACTGCAACAAGAACTGGTGATACTCCATTCCCGATCATTTCAGTCTAATTAAAGATTCATTAAAACTCCACTCAGTTTTAATCTTTAACTGGGTTAAAGAATCCATGTCATTTAAAACACGGTTCACGATAAACCCAAAATCACATCACATTTCAATCAGTCCCTAACCGTAAATTAGCAAGTGAGCAATTCCCTAAGTATTAACCCTGAAGGCCGAAACCAACATCAGATCAATACCCCAGAAACCATTCAACTTAACTAATCTCAAATTAGTTTCTGATTTTCTTAGCTCCTTTGGGTCTAAGAACAGTATTATTGAAGATACCGTTCACAACAACCCAAAATCACATTCCATTAATTATCGGGTTAAAGAACAAGTGTTACTTAAAACACTGTTCATGATAAACCCAAAAATCAATACCAATTCAGTTCCAATTAAATTCTATTTAATTGTTACACTTCATTAAATCTAAATAAAAGATTTAATCTTTTTCTCAACTGGGCTTAAGAACAGTGTTGATGAAGACACCATTCACGACAATCCCAAATCACATTTGATATTAAATACAAGGCTCTAAATAGAAAATATATCGGCTTACATTCAATATCAAATTCTACAACCAACAAATATCGTATTGGAAATAATGATATATATATATATCTTTCAAATTTCAATAACAACATATGTATAATCACAAGATCCAACATCGAACTATTCCGAAGATGATTTCGATTCAAATCCATTCAATTCAATTATTGGAAATCATGGTTATTTTCAAAACCAGTTCAAATCCAATTTATTTATTTCAAAAATAAATTGATTTTAATTCTAGTTCAAAACTAGTTCATTTCGATAAAAATCTACTTTTATCTTTTCAAATATGGAGTTTTTCATCCCAATTCTTCACAAATCATTTCTTATGATTTCACACAAATTATTATTATTTTTAATAATTTTATCAAGGCCCGTACAGTCGATTTCCATCAACGGCCATCGAACTGCACTTACAACGACCTTTTCCAAATTTGATTTGGACATAATTCCAAATCCAGCAGTTAGATTTCTAATTTTTAATATTCGTTAGAAAGCTCTTTTCGATACGAACCCAAAGGTTCCGATTTTAGGAGAATCCGACGGTCGGATCTCTCGCAATATCCATTCGAAGTCAATGGTCGAAATTCGCGAACTGCCGCAGCGCGGCGCATTCTATTCAGGCCATTATATTATATATATAATATATATTTCATCGATTTCCTTTTAAAACGTATTATATAAATCGTTTTAAATTCGTTTTCAAAACGATTTCAACTTCTTATTTGATTTCTAATCAAAATTGAATTTTTCCTTTCTTTGCATTCATTTCTATTTGATTTCAATTCAATTTCAATTCGATTTCAACTCGATTCAATTCAATTTCAATTCGATTTGAATTCTATTTAATTCAGTTTTAATTTGATTTGAATTCCTATTTAATTCAACTGCAATTCGATTTGAATTCCTATTCATTTCAATTTCAATTCGATTTGAATTCCTATTCAATTCAATTTCAATTCGATTTGAATTCCTATTTAGTTCAATTTCAATTCGATTTGAATTCCTATTCAGTTCAATTTCAATTCGATTTGAATTCCTATTCAATTCAATTTCAATTCGAATTCATTTTCTAAAATATTCGATCACTGAAATCACTTTTCAATATTCATTATAAAAACGAATATAATCGATATAAATATCGTTCGCATCAAAATAGCGCATATCTAATCAACACGGCTTTATATATTTCTATTTCAAATATTCTATTCAAATATTTCGTTTCAAATTTTTCTTCTCAAATATTTTATTCAAATATTTCTCTTCAAATATTCTATTTCAAAACTGGAATGAGGCCCAATCAATTACCATAGATTCAAATATTTCTCTTCAAATATTCTATTTCAAAACTGGAATGAGGCCCAATCAATTACCATAGATTTTATTTCTATGGACTTCCATACAACGCATGTATATATTAACAATGACAAATAATCAACCACCATCCAAAGTGCATTCTACACTGTATAAGCATCAAATATAAATATTTAACGCTCATAACAGTCTGTCAATCAATCGATCGACATACAACTAATTATTGGGATTAGTGTATGTCATATATCATCCCAATACCCGTGTGGGGTTTCAAACAATCAAACACAGATTTTATTTGTGCAGTTGGGCGATGTGTAAAATTTATCATCCCAATCAATATCAGTCAAATGTGTTCATATAAACAAATCGTTTGATTTGTTTATATTAATTTATTTCATTTCATATACACGTTAAAAATTCTATTTTTAACTATAAAATTATTTTTATTTCAATCCACTTCACAAAATCAACTACACATCAAAATCAAATAAACAAACAAACAAGTCGTCCATGGTCTATGGACGACGGGTGTCGGGTGCTACTAAACAACGTCTGCATCCTAGTATATATTTTAACTAGAAAATTAAATTAAAAGTGAGAAGTTCTCACCGACTAGCTAATCCAAACAACACGTCTCTTCTTATGTAGAAATCTCCGCCGTTTCTTCTTCCGTCACTTTCGTCATCCGTATTCACTACATATATAAAAATCGAATTTTTTACTTCGCTACTTCATATATATATATATATATAAATCGACTTTTTTACTTTTCTACTTCATATATATATAAAAATCGAATTTTTTATTTCGCTACTTCGTATATATATATATATATATATATATAAATCGAATTTTTATCTTTATAAAAATCTCAACTTATATTTTAAACAAAATCACTTCATTTATAAGATAAAAATTCAAACTTTTATATGATAGAAATTACTTCTTCTTAATCGAACAAAGTCAAATCCTTTTAATCAAACCAAATCAAATCTTTTAGCATTTAACAAAAATCCTATAGAAATTAAATAAATTAATTTTAAAAAACATACTTTCATTTCATCGAAGGGGGCTTTAGGAGGTTGCGTTGTGAAGTAGTGGCGCGAGGAGGGGGTGTCCACGTGGCTCGAGATCGTCGAAAGGAGGGTGGGGTTCATCGCAGGTGGTAGGTCGAAGGGTCTGGGCGTGGTGGCGACGAGGGAGGGGAAGTGCGATGGGGTGCAGCGATTTTAGGTCTAGGGCTTCAGAAAGGCGACGCGAGATGTGGGGGCCTCGCGGGTTTTTAGTGTTCGAGTGGGGGGGTTGAAACTGGAGAAGAAGGAGAGGGAGGGTGCGACGGGAAGAGAGCCAGCGGCGGCTCCGGCGATGCCTGGGGAAGGGCGACGGGTCTCAGAGGGAAAAGGGGGTGGGATGCTTTTTTCTATTTAGGTTTAGAAAGAAAAAATGGGGCTGAGAGTTTAATATATATATTTAATTTTAATTAGTTAATTTCCAATAAAAAGTTGACTTTTATTTCGAACTCAAAATTGAGCCCACCGACTGTCGTCCCTAGCTAATTACCCCCATTCCGAACACAATGGGATATGTATCGTAGGCCGATTCAACTGTTTCGATCAGTTTCCATCAAAATCAAAATATAACTCTATATATTGAATTTGAACGCACATTTCAATTTACTGGAGCCACATACTAACTCTATAAATTCCAGAAAAATATTTTCTAGCTTCGTATTAACGATACGGTCCTAACAAAACTAATTTCGTCAAATTCTGAGACCGTTTGAAAAATGGCCATTTTCCAGTCGATTAAATTTAACTGAAACTGGTCAAATGTGTTTTCTTTTGCCACGCTCACATATTGATTCGAAAAATTATGAAATTTGAAACCTAGCAATAACTTGACATCACGGATCCAACAAAAGTGGTTTCGTCGAAAACCGAGGTCGTTTGCAAAATGGCCATTTTTAAGGGCCAATATTCCATAGTGACTATTCTGAATTTTCAACTGGACATATCTTTTGATTCCCACTATGAAATTTTGATTTTTCGGGTTCGTTGGAAAGATATCCTTAATTAGATTCAAATATTTTTGGTTTCACTAAAATCCGGTTTATTCTGCACCCGGTACATTCATTTGAAATTTGAAATTTGAAATCGAAATTTCAAACTACCGCGCCATTTTCAATTCCTTTTTTATATATAAATAAATATTTATATTATAACGATGACGTATATAAATATATGCGTTCTAATTCTATTCAAAATAAATTTCTTGTTGTTATTATTTAAAATAATTCATCTTAAATAATCAAAATTCGCTAAAATCGCCAAAATAAAAATTTTAAATTGGCTCGGATTTCCGGGTTATTACAAGTAAATTAAGAAGTGATCGAATTTTAAAATGAATCCTGTTAACAGCGATGTTATACCAAAGTTATAAAACAAGTTGTGAAGCTAATATGCCGTTTTTGAGTAAGTGTTATTAATAATTGAATGAAGTATAAGAAAGGGAATCGAAAAGAGATTTTCGTAAAAGATTAGAAAATAAAAATCCAAGTTATGATTGGAATTTATGCAGAGACGGATAATGCAAAATATTTTTATAAGATTTTTTTTACTTAATTATTTAATTAAGTAAAATTAAATGAAATATGATTTCAAAAAGGAAATGATAATTAGATTTCATAATAAGATTTAGGTTTTAAATTCAAGTTAAGTTAATCGGAAAAGGTAATTGGTAAGTGAATTCCAAGATTTAAATAAGTTTTTAAGTAAAATAAAAAATGGAAATGACAGGGTTTGTGTTTCAGACTTTTATCTATTCCGACATAAGAACGTTGTCGGTCAAAGGTGTGAGAGGTAATTAAAATACCCTCACTTGAACTGCTTCACTATTATCAAGGGATGGTATTAGTTTGTAATCGGTAAGGGTGTTGAAGGGTATTGCAACATTGATTGCAAGATTTTGAATAAAATTGAAACTAATGAGTTTTAATGTAAACGATGTATCAGAAATTGCACAAGAACGATTTTTTTCCATCTCCATTTTAATTTTAATGCCAACTGAGCCAAATCCCGCTTTTTCAAATCCAAACCCTAACTTTCTCTCTCCTCCAACACCAAATTGCCTGACCTAATTCCTAAACCTCCTCCACCACAACTCCCGCTTGACCTCGTCTGGTCCCCACCTCCACCTCTGCTAGATCCGCACGCATCCAAAAGTCAAACCCAACAACCAAATTCCATCCAAAACCCACCCATGCCAACCAAACCCTCGCCTGAACAAGCCTGGGTTTCCGATCTCCTTTTCCGAAATCTTCCACACAATGCTGGCAAGTACATGCCTGGTCATTTTGAGATAACTTACAAAGGAGGATGATGGTCCCCAAGTCTAACATAATACGTGCTGGTGAGAAAATATGGAACAACTATGTTTTCGAGTTCTTCATTGACAAACCGATATTCCATACCATGGTGATGGAAACCCTAAAGCAGCGATGGAGGCTAAGAGGTACATTTCAAGTAAAATTTGATAGTACTCTATTCTTGTTCAATTTTTATGATGATTCTGATAGATATAGAGTTGTAAGAGGTGATTCAATAGTGATGAAAAATAAACTTTTCATAATAAAACATTGGGACTCAAATGTTACCAACGTATGTAGATCAATTAGTGCAGCACTAGTTTGGGTGAGCATGTCAAATATTCCTATATTCTTACGGTCCCCATTTGGTATTAACTATCTAGCTAATCTCCTTGGGAAATTAATATGTTTGGGTAATGCAACCGAGGCATTGACAAGGATTAATGATGCAAGATGTCTCATAGAAGTAACACCGGACTATGAACTTGTGAATGCCTTTCCGGTGGAAATCCCAAATAGGTCGATGCAACAAATTCAAGTTACATACTTATGCAACTTGGCATCTGCATACATTGTAAAGTCTTCGGGCACAAGAGTAAAAAGTGCAAACCACGAAATGAAACAATAGAACCTGAAAAAGGTAAAGAAGTGAATGAAATGGAGAACAAGAGAAATGAAAGAACTGTGGAGGAAAAAACTAAGCAATCAACTGCTGAAGTGCAAAAGATGACGTGGACAAAAGTATCAACCAATAGAAGAAGATTGAATATGTATCCAGTCAGAAGCCAAAAACAGTATGTGAAGAAAATCGAAATGGGGGGAAAGCCTCTGCAAATACAGATGATGTAAATGCGATAAAGATAATAAAAGAACATAGGCAAGAATTGAAGTGTACAACAGATTTTCCACACCAAACACACAAGAAGATGAAGTCATAATGGTCGAGGAAGACAATGAAGATATGAAAACCAATGTAGATGAAGAAAGTGAACAAAATGGAATAAATAAAGGAATTAAGAAGGATACTTGCGAGAAACAAAAGGATGTAAATGCAGGCAAAAAGGCAGGCTCAGTTCACACAATACAAGAAAAATGGAAAAAGAAAGTTGATGGAAAAGGAAGTTGCACAAAACATAAAGTCAAAGAAAACCTAAGTAATGAAGTATCTGATGCACATGATGAAAAACTTGTGCATGATAACATAAATGTGCATGCATGCTTTAATGCAACACATGCACAACAGGAAAAAACAAAAGAAAGCAGTCCTAAAGTGCCTCCACAAACTAATATTGTATCCCAAAGCACCTGTTCAATTACAAAAATCAACCCCCGTTTGAATGTCAATCCTCCACCATGCTCACATATCACACTAGAGAAGCCTAACAAACCCAATACACCAACACCATTAGAAAAGACTTCCACGATTAACAAAAAACCAAAGAAAAATCCAAAAAGGCCTAATTAAAAACCACATCTAATTTTTGACCATTCTCTCCCACTTCTAACACATCCACATCCATATCAGATGTGACTCAAGACCCCTTCTCCCCACCTTTAGCTAAACTCTTTTCCAAAAAGAAAAACAAGAATTCTGAAGATTCAGAAAGAAGCAGAGCCAACGGCTAGACCTGGAAAGAAGAAAAAGAAAAAAGATAAAAGAAATAGAAAGTAATAAATGTTGGTGTAACACCCCACCTCCGCTAGGGTCACTCACAAAGGGAATGCACTAGTTTTGGAGGAGCATTATCGAGGTAAAAAAATATAGAAATATTACAAGACAGAACATAAATAAAACAGCGGAAGAATCAAAAGATAAATTTCATTACTTTCAAAATAGTTAAAGCCTTTTTCATTCAAAGTACCAAATAGCCAAAGTCATTATTTTCCATTACAACAAATTCTGCCTTGCATAAACAAAGAAGCATAAACTTAAAACATCAAAAGTAGCTTAATTCCCCAAAGGTAGCAGAAAATGCAGCCATAGCATAGCTCAAGATCAAACCGTACATGAGCTGAACCGAAAGCAAGCGAAATCCAAGCTAAGTGCTAGAGTTTCCTCCCTGAGAACCTGGGGGGAAATGGAAGAAAAAGAGGCGAAAGAAAACGGGTCAGTCATAAAGACTGGTAAGTCCAAGTGACTTTCAGCATAAAAACAGATAAAGGTAACATGACATGTATAAACTGAAAGTAATCATACGGATGATGACAAGATAGGCAAGATAGACTAAGATAACATGATAAATCAAGTATAACTCAAGTATAGCATCACGTATTCAAGGTTCGCTGCATCAACTGTACTAGAATACCAAACCCATGTCTTATATTAATCATGAAATGATCCTTGGCCCAATATCATGAAATGACCCATTCCTAGGTCCAACGAAACGATCCACTAGTCGATCTGCTCCCTACAAGTTCTAGCTCGTCGTGTGTCTGTGTCATACGGCCCTATCACAAATGTAGTCACCTGTGCTAGGTCCACCATTGGGTGTATCAAGCCCTATGGTGCCAACCACCGACACAAATCAAGAATGCACAGATAAACCTACTGATGCCCAATGCCTGCTTTTTCAACTCCGGACCATGTGCACGACCATAGCCCGCCTGAACCTACAATGGCGCACCAACACAGCCGTCGTTCTGGTCGATTACAATCAGCCTAGTAATCGTGCCCCACCCTGCCTAGTCCCAGGGTACCATGATACATCTATTGGGTTACTGCTGAAACGGACCGCGTAACTAGGGTTTCCGTCCAATAGGTTAAGTGTTGTCATTTAAATTCGTGACTTAACCCTTATCAGTCTAGCATGTCAAGTTGGTTAAGTGTTGTCATTCAAGTTCGTGATTTAACCCACCTACGAATTATGTATCAAGTTGGTTAAGTGTTGTCTTACATGTTCATGACTTAACCCTATCATGTGGCATTAATTCATTAATGCACCCTAACCTCTCACATCAGACCTGTTGTTGTGGTCACTGGATATGCCGAGCGGTTCCGTGCAGAATTACACCACAACTCAGTCTGACCTTGGGTTTTCAAGTGCGATATGACCAACTACCCACATTGGATCATATTGTTTGCAGTAACTGAATTTGCCGGGCGGTTCCGGGCAGAATTACACTGCAAACTCAACCCAACCTTGAGTTGGCCATTTTCAAGTTCGTTCTAGTGTCATGTCCATGTTCAAGATTCATGTCAAGTTCGTGTCAAGTTTCAAGGATAAGTTTCATGTCCACATCCAGATTTAAGTTATGACAATGTTCATGTTTCAAGTTTTTCCTATTATCAAGTTTATAATTCATGTTCGTAACCAATTCATGTTTTGCCTAATCTACCCAAATCGTATTCCCATCGCATGTAAACATGAATCGATCTATACTACAAATAAATCCAAATCCCGAAATAAAGGGAATAACATCAAAACTATGTTAGGCAAAAGGGATGAGCATAAAGTGATAAAAGGGATTACAAGACTAGCATGATATAACTTGAGATAATTGGTTACAACATCACTAGCATATAGGATTTCAAATCTAGCAAGATACGGCGATAGTCATGATAAAAGTTGACATAAAAGAATAGGCATGCAAGAGCCAACCAAATACAAGGATAATGGATCCAATGGCTTTGGTGTACACAATAGCGAATAAACTAAGCAAGTCACACCCTAGGTATGAGATCCAACAACTGCAAATTCGGTGTACAACATGGGATTCAACTATGGGCATGAACAATCAACTATAATAGTCTTAGGCAATTAACCCCAGTAGTCATAGTCATGGTCATAGGCAGAAATCTCATAATTATGAACCATAAGCAATTAATCACAATAGTCATGGATAATTATCCAAAATAGTTCTAGGCAAATAGTCGTAGGCAATTAACAGTAATAGTTTCAAAGTCATGGTCACATATAATAGCCTTATGTTCATAATCATAGGTAGTAATTCTCATAGTCAAGAGTCATAGGTGATTAGCCACCATTATCCTTGTCATAGGCAATTGTCTTATGTTCACCGTCATAGGTATAGGCATAGTCTTATGTTCACAGTCACATGCATAGTCTTATGTTCTCAGTCATAGGCATAGGCGTAGTCTTATGTTCACAGTCATAGTCCTTGGTCATTAACAATAGTTTCAATGTCATAGGCATGTTAAGGTTATAGACATGAGAGAGTTTGATTTACAACATGAATAGGGCCAAAGCAATATTCACGAAAGTCAAGACCCAAGATGAAAAAGAATAGATATGAATCAATTACCATACATTGATCGAATTCCAATTTACAACATGGATATTAAGTTTACAGCTTTTATCTAAAAGTAACTTGAACTTACAGATTGTGGTCTAAGAATTTGAGATGCAGAAGTCGAATCTATAAATTTGTCATTGAATTGTTGAACCGTTGAATCTTGCTTTGATTGTAGAAGCAAATCACCAATAAGAAATTCCTAGCCGTAGTCTTCAAGAAATAATTTTCACGATTTATTTTAATTTAATTTAATTTAGAGGAAGAAGAAGAAGCCATGATCATCAAGAGTTTGAACAGCATAAGGTTAGAGAAGAATGGTGTAAAGAGAATGAGGCTAGGAGGCTGTTTATATAGAATTTCAAACTAATTAGAGCCGTCGATGAAGCTAGAGTTAATCAAGGCCATCCATCTCAAGAGAAGCCAATCAGAAAGTGACAAGTTAGCCCTAATGACACACCAGAGCTCAGAAATTCGACCAGAACCCGACCAGGCCAGCCAGGGCCTGACCAAGCAGGTTTCTGCTCGGCCTGGGCGCACCTGCCAAGTGCACCAATGCAAAATTGCATGGGCGCACTTCTCAAGTGTGCCATTGCAATTTTGTTGTGCTGCACTTCCCAAGTGCGCCAGTGCATTCTGGCCCATTTCTGGTTTTTCTGCCTAACTTCGTTCATCCATATCTTCTTCGTACGGTATCCGTTTTATGCAAACACGGCCTCTATTTCAAGCAGAATTCCGAGACGAACGCAATGGCTTAACCCGTTTCCCTTGATTATTAATTTAAAAATTAATTCTGCCTTGATTTATGGTTTTAACATGTTATTAAAATTCGGGTTGTTACATTCTCCCCTCCTTACAGGATTTCGTCCTCGAAATCTTCAAGTTAAGAAGAATGCATCCTATCATCCAATCATCCATCTACTCAAAACATCATCCACAAGCAACCATTGTCCTTAAACGATTTCTAATGATGTATGAATATATGCAGAAAGTTTGTGTATATGTTCCTTATCTAATGCAAATGATCAGGCCTAATTGATCTTCTTAATGCAAAATATGTTTAGTGTCATGAATCCAACATGTATGCAAATAGTCCTAGTCACATAAACACTATATGTGTGCACAAACATCCATCCATATGCAACATCCACATGATAACACATTCAATTTCATCCATAAACAAGTATAAACACTCATGCATATGCAATATGAAAATGTGTCTGAGCCGATCTAGTGCCTAATGTGTGTTATGCAACAACGAGAAATCACTTGCGACCACTTGCAACCATTTGCAACATCAACCATAACATGTTTTCAAGAACATGTTTACATCCAAAAGGGTTCTACCTAAGGTTATCAAGATAGGATTGAGAAGATGTGCAAGATAAAACGAAGCATCTAGGAGAAGAAGTTAAATACGTACCCCCAGAAGGTCCTGCTTGTGGGGCTTGCCCTTGCTTCTTAGGGCAGTTCTTGCTGATATGTCCAATATCACCACACTGAAAGCATGCTCCCATCTTCATCTTTTTCTTTCTACAATCTTGGACTATATGCCCCTCAATACAACAGAAGTGGCATTTTCTTTTCTCACGTGTCTTGTTATCCTTATTGTTGTCGTTGTTCTCGCCTCCCTTGTGGAAGTCTTTCTTCTCGTTCTGAGACTCATCTGCCTTAACTTATCACTCATACCTTTCCTATGTAACATGTTAACAAGCCTCACGGAAACTATCTCCATCGTACGGAAAACCCTCTACGAAGCTAGAAAGAAGATTAGCTGTAGGTAAAAACTACTGCGACTACAGATGGAGAAAAGAAAGGAAAAGAGATTCAAACGAGGAAACAAAGGATAGTGCTAATGGCTTTTGGGGAATAGCCTTTAAGTAAAACAAGACTTTTCTTGAAAAATGCTTCTTTGTAAACGGTTTTGAAAATAATTTCAGAAGGTTTTAAAAACTTTTGCCCAGTCTGGTAACCTTCTGCTCTGATACCAAATGTAACACCCCACCTCCAGTAGGGTCACTCACAAAGGGAATGCACTAGTTTTGGAGGAGCATTATCGAGGTAAACAAATACAGAAATATTACAAGATAGAACATAAATAAAACAGCGGAAGAATCAAAAGATAAATTTCATTACTTTCAAAATAGTCAAATCCTTTTTCATTCAAAGTACCAAATAGCCAAAGTCATTATTTTCCATTACAACAAATTCTGCCTTGCATAAACAAAGAAGCATAAACTTAAAACATCAAAAGTAGCTTAATTCCCCAAAGGTAGCAGAAAATGCAGCCATAGCATAGCTCAAGATCAAACCGTACATGAGCTGAACCGAAAGCAAGCTAAATCCAAGCTAAGTGCTAGAGTTTCCTCCCTGAGAACCTGGGGGGGAAACAGAAGAAAAAGAGGCGAAAGAAAATGGGTCAGTCGTAAAGACTGGTAAGTCCAAGTGACTTTCAGCATAAAACAGATAAAGGTAACATGACATGTATAAACTGAAAGTAATCATACGGATGATGACAAGATGGGCAAGATAGACTAAGATAACATGATAAATCAAGTACAAATCAAGTATAGCTTCACATATTCAAGGTTCGCTGCATCAACTGTACTAGAATCCCAAACCCATGTCTTATATTAATCATGAAATGATTCCTTGGCCCAATATCATGAAATGACCCATTCCTAGGTCCAACGAAACGATGCACTAGTCGATCGGCTCCCTACAAGTTCTAACTCGTCGTGTGTCTGTGTCATACGGCCCTATCACGAATGTAGTCACCTGTGTTAGGTCCACCATAGGGTGTATCAAGCCCTATGGTGCCAACCACCGACACGAATCAAGAATGCACAGATAAACCTACTGATGCACAATGCCTGCTTTTTCAACTCCGGACCACGTGCACAACCATAGCCCGCCTGAACCTACACTGGCGCACCAACACAGTCATCGTTCTGGTCGCTTACAATCAGCCCAGTAATCGTGCCCTACCCTGCCTAGTCCCAGGGTACCATGATACATCTAGTGGGTTACTGCTGAAACGGACCGCGTAACTAGGCTTTCCGTCCAATAGGTTAAGTGTTGTCATTTAAATTCGTGACTTAACCCCTATCAGTCTAGCATGTCAAGTTGGTTAAGTGTTGTCATTCAAGTTCGTGACTTAACCCACCTACGAATCATGTATCAAGTCGGTTAAGTGTTGTCTTACATGTTCATGACTTAACCCTATCATGTGGCATTAATTCATTAATGCACCCCAACCTCTCACATCAGACCTGTTGTTGTGGTCACTGGATATGCCGGGCGGTTCCGGGCAGAATTACACCACAACTCAGTCTGACCTCGGGTTTTCAAGTGCGATATGACCAACTACCCACATTGGATCCTATTGTTTGCAGTAACTGGATTTGTGTAACAACCCGGAAATCTGGGCCAGTTTAAAAATTTTATTTTGGCAATTTTAGCGAATTTTGATTATTTAAAATGAATTATTTTAAATAATAACGACGAGAAATTTATTTTGAATATAAATCGAACGTATATATTATATAGTTCGTCGTTAGAATATAAATATTTATTTATAATTATAAATAGAATTGAAAATGGCGCGGTAGTTCGATAATTCGATTTCAAACTTCAATTGAATGTACCGGGTGCAAAACAATCTGGATTTTAGTGAAACCAAAAATAGTAGAACCTATTTGATGATATCTTTCCAACGAATCCGACAAATCAAGATTTCATAGCGGGAATCAAAAGATATGTCCAGTTGAAAATTTTGAATAGTCGCTATGGAATTCAAGCCCTTAAAAATAGGAATTTTGCAAACGACCTCGGATTTCGACGAAACCACTTTTGTTGGATCCGGGATGTAAAGTTATTGCTAGATTCCAAATTTCATAATTTTTTGACTCGATATGTGAGCGTGGCAAAGGAAAACGCGTTTGACCAGTTTCAGTCGATTTTAATTGACTGGAAATTGGCCATTTTCCCAACGGTCTCAGAATTCGACGAAATTAGTTTTGTTAGGACCGTATCGTCAATATGAAGCTAGAAAATATTTTTCTGGAATTTTCCAAGTTAGTATGTGGCCCCAGTAAATTGAAATGCGCGTTCAAATTCAATATATAGAGTTATATGTTGATTTTGATGAAAACTGATCGAAACAGTCGAATCAGCTTACGATACACATCCCATTGTGTTCGGAATAGGGGTAATTAGCTATGGACGATAGGCGGTGGGCATCGTTTCGAGTTCGAATTAAAAAGTCAACTTTTGAAATAAAAAAGAAATGAAAAAAAAAACCTCTCTCTTCATCCCCTTACCCTCTCAGCCCCCCCGTTCATTTTTCTTCAAATCGATTTTAAATTAAAAAAAACCCTAAACCCCGTCGCCCCCCCCCCCCACGTCGCAGCCACCATCCCCCTCCCCCTGGCGCGCCGCCACAAGCACAAGCCCCCCCCCCCCCAGCCCAGAGCCCGACGCGGCAAACCCCCCCCTCCTGCGAGATCCCCAAACCCCCTTTTCCCCCTAGCCGTCGCCTCCACCGCGCGTGCCCCCAGCCATCCACCACCTCGTCTGCACCAACCACCACCTGCGAGCTCGGACCAGCAGCGAGCAAACACCCCTCCTCCGAACGATGTGGTGAGTTTTTCCCCTTTTTTGTTATATAAATTACATTGTTTTAAAAACCGATTTTCTTTTATAACATGGTGATAAAGAATTGATCTTTGTTTAATTAAAGACAAGATTTTTATAAAGTAGAAATATTAAAAATTCGATTTTTATATATTGAAGAGCGAAGTAAAAATTCGATTTTTATATATTGAATAGCGAAGTAAAAATTCAATTTTTATATATTGAATAGCGAAGTAAAAAAATCGATTTTTATATATTGAATAGCGAAGTAAAAATTCGATTTTTATATATTGAATAGCAAAGTAAAAATTCGATTTTTATATATTGAATAGCGAAATAAAAATGTGATTTTTACATATGTAGAGAATACGGGCAGAGAAAGTGACAAGAGGCAAGAACGACGAAGATTTCTACCTAAGAATAGTCGTGGCGTTGGATTAGCAATTCGGTGAGAATTTCTCACTCTTTAATTTAATTTTCTAGTTATATATATATATATATATATATATATATACTAGGATGCAGACGGTGTTTAGTAGCACCCGACACCCGTCGTCCACAGACCATGGACGGCTTGTATGCTTGTTTGTTTGATTGATTTTGATGAGTAGTTGTTTGTGTGATTTGAAATGAAATAAAATATTTTATAGTTAAAAATAGAATTTTTAACGTGTATATGAAATAAAATAAATATTTATAAACAAATCGGACGATTTGTTTATATACACACATTTGACTGATATTGATTAGGACGATAAATTTTACACATCGCCCAACTGCACAAATAAAATCTGTGTTTGATTGTTTGAAACCCCACATGGGTATTGGGATGATATTTGACGTACACTAATCCCGATTGTTTAGTTGTATGTCGATCGATTGATTGACGGACTGTTATAAGCGTTGAATATTTATATTTGATGCTTATACAGTGTAGAATGCACTTTGGATTATGGTTGATTATTCATCGTTGTTGATATATACATGTGTTGTAGAAAATCCATATAATTAACATTATATGGTAATTGATTGGGCCTCATTCCAGTTTTGAAATAGAAATATTTGAAATAGAAATATTTGAAATAGAAATATTTGAAATAGAAATATTTGAAGAAGAAATATTTGAAACGGAAATATTTGAAATAGAAATATTTGAAATTGAAATGAATTTGAATAGAAATGAATTCGAATAGAATTGAAATCGTTTTGAAATGAATCCGAATAGAATTGAAATAGAATTGAAATCGTTTTGAAATGAATTTGAATAGAAATGAATTCGAATAGAATTGAAATCGTTTTGAAATGAATCCGAATAGAATTGAAATAGAATTGAAATCGTTTTGAAATGAATTGAATAGAAATGAATTCGAATTGAAATTGAATTGAAAACGAACTGAAATTGAATTAGAAATCAATTTGAATTGAAATCGATTTGAAATGAATTTAAAACGAATTTATATTGGAATATTCAATTTTGATTTGAAATTGAATATGAAGTTGGAACCATTTTGAAAAAGAATTGAAAACGAATTTATATTGGAATATTCAATTTTGATTTGAAATTGAATATGAAGTTGAAACCGCTTTGAAAATGAATTGAAAACGATTTATAAAGCACGTTTTGAATTGAAATCGACGAAGTATATATTATATATATTATATATATATATATATAATATAATGGCCTGAATAGAACGCGCCGCGCCGCGGCAGTTCGAGAATTTCGACCATTGACTTTGAATGGATATTATGGGAGATCCGACCGTCGGATTCTCCTAAAACTGGAACCGTTGGGTTCGTATCGAAAAGAGGTTTCTAATGAATATTAGAAATTTGAAATCTAACGGTTGGATTTGGAATTATGTCCAAATCAAATTTGAAAAAGGTCGCTGTAAGTGTAGTTCGATGGCCGTTGATGGAAATCGACTGTACGGGCCTTGATAAAATTATTAAAAATAGTAATAATTTGTGTAAAATCATAAGAAATGATTTGTGAAGATTTGGGATGAAAAACTCCATATTTGAAAAGATAAAAATAGATTTTTATCGAAATGAACTAGTTTTGAACTAGAATTATAATTCTATTTATTTTTAAATAAATAAATTGAATTTGAAATGGTTTTGAAAATAACCAGAATTTCCAATAATTATATTGGAATGGATTTGAATCGAAATTGTCTTCGGAATATTTCGATGTTGGATTTCGTGATTATACAGATGTTGTTATGGGAATTTGAAAGATATTTATATATCGTTATTTCCAATACGATATCTGTTGGTCGTAGAATTTGATATTGAATATAAGCCGATATATTTTCTATTCAGAGCCTTGTGTTTAATATCAAATGTGATTTGGGTTTGTCGTGAATGGTGTCTTCATTAACACTGTTCTTAAGCCCAGTTGAGAAAAGATTAAATCTTTTTATTTAGATTTAATGAAGTGCACCAATTAAATAATATTTAATTGGAATTGAATTAGTATTGATTTTTGGGTTTATCGTGAACAGTGTTTTAAATAACACTTGTTCTTTAACCCGATAATTAATGAATGTGATTTTGGGTTTATTGTGGGTCGTGTTTTAAATGACACTGATTCTTTAACCCAGTCACAGATTAAAACTAAGTGGAGTTTTAATGAATCTTTAATTAGATTGAAAAGATCGAGAATGGAGTAGCACCAGTTTTGCTCTAGGCGTTAGTTAAATCTTTAATTAGATTTGAACGTGAAATGGTAATTGAATTTACCGATAACACCATGGTGTTAGATATGAAGTATAACCAGTTTTACTTCATGGGATGAATAGGTTGGGATTGAGAAATTAAAACAAATGATTACTTCGGTAAGGTTCGTTAATCCCGACTAGTTGAATCGAAATTCAAAAGAAGGTTAGAGAATAAATTCAAGGAATTTATCTTTGATAAAGTTAATGGGAACCTTTCCCTATGAATGTGGAATTTAGAAACTAACTGTCGGTTAGCTAAGCAGAATGGTTTTCTGGATATTAATCTGATGTTGGTTTCGGCCTTCGGGGTTAATATTTGGGGAATTATTCTCTTGATTAATTTACGGTTAGTGACTGATGAATTGGAATGAGGCGTATGTTGTGTTTGTGTAACACTTATTTAAAATATACGCGAGTTATTCGGAAAGACTGTGTTTATCCCATTCTGAATAACTGATACGACGATAAGTCGAAGATGAAGACGGTGGTTGAAGACCAGAAGTCTTCACATCGTTTGGGTGATTACTGATGATCTTGATTGGGCTGTACACCCAAGATGAGGGAATCAATCGGTGGTCGTCCAGATGTGCTTGGAGATGGATGGATATGCGAGGAAAGTGCCTCCGGTTTCGTTCAGACCCAGAATGGACTTGTAAATGGACTGTGTGTCTGACATTGGATTTCATTCTGTGTGACTGATGTAACACCCCGCCTCCGCTAGGGTCACTCGCAAGGGAATGCACTAGCTTTAGAGGGGTATTATTGGTAAACATGCACAGAAAATATCACAAGACAGAACATATAAAATAGCGGAAGTAAAATAGAACTTTCATAAACATTAATAATTAAGGTCTAAAGCCTTTTACATCAGAGTACATCAAAACCTGTCTTGCAATAATAAAGAAGCATAAAAACCTTTTATAAATTATTCCCCAAGTAAAACAGTAAAGTGGCCATAGCCAAGAGAAGTCCAAGCCATCCATGATGACCTTCAAGAAGAAGAAGTCCGAACTAAACAGCATTGTCTCCTCCCTGAAACCTGGGGGGGAGAAACGGAAGAAAAGAGGCGAAACAAAACGGGTCAGTCAAAAAGACTGAGTAAGTCCTATCTACTTCCAGTATAAAAACAGGTAAAGGTAACGTGACATGCATAAACTGAAAGTAAACATAAAGATGACTACAAGATAGATAAACTAAATCGGGGTAACAGACTGAACTACTGTAGCAAGCTAAACTAAGGTATCGTGATAAATCACGGTGTCATGATAAATCAAGGTATCACATCGTCAGGTTTCTATCAAGTATACTATCCCAAGGTATCTACCCCGTCTAATATCCCACGGTATCTATTATGTATATTTTCCCGGTTCTAACATGTATGTTTGCTCTGCACCTCTCGTACTAGTATCCCTACCCGCGTCATGTGTTAACCATGAATGTCCCTTGCTCAAAGTCGTGTAATGGTCCATGTCAACCTAATATATATCACATATATAGGTTACTCAGCTCGTATGTTTCTTTCCATGTATGTAAGTTCAGTCCTTTGCCGTACCTCGTACGGGCTTTCTCATGTATTATTCTTGAAATCGTTTGGACTGTCACCCTTGTTCTAGCTAGGCTCTTCCATATGAATCATCGTTTGAACTACTAGGACTTACGCCACCTAGCACCACTAGGGATTACGCTTACCTATTACACGTTTTCGTATTTCGGTTTGGGTTAAACCACCTAGGCCACTAGGGATTACGCTAACCCTCGACCGCGCCCTTTTCCCACGCATTCATCGTGAATCGTTTTTCTATTACTGTATGCACATGTATCACATCGTGCCATCCGAGTCCTGTCACCGGCCAAAACAAGAAATACAGGACTCGGTCGGGAGCTTTAGATTTATCTGCCGATGCAGATACTAAGGTCTGCTTTTCTACACGTGGCTATGGTCCCACGAGACCCCTCCCTCAACTAGTGAAAGGCAACACAAGAGAAAATCTTGCATGAGAACTACACTCCGGCCAGCCCACATCCTACGGCCTACCTCACCCATAATTAGATAGCAAATCATGGTCTGTTGGGTGTTCCCTGCCTTTCCGTACGTACACGCTTGACTCAAGATGGTAGATGATCGACGAACTTGCTATCTCGGGCACCTTATGTATTCGCCGACTCACTGCTATCCACCCCAGTCTTTAGGTCGCTCGCATAGCAACCAAGGTATATTCTTGGTTCTTCTACCGCAGACCTCAACCTCTCGTGAGCCTAGTATAACGACCTGGCAGCTCACAGAGGGATCCCAAGAATATCCTCACGTTCCCCGAAGCCGCTGCTTCATTACCCAGTTCGTTGGAGCCTTTATCTAAATCAGATAGCCTGCTCCTTCACGCATGCTTAAACGTTGACCTACCGTATCGGGTTACTCATCTATCTAAGAAGTGGTCCAGATTTCCTTGACTAAGAATTATTACTTAGTTTCCCTTAACTAAGGTTTACCACTTAGCCTTATTTCCATTACCCTTGTTAACTATGGTTATTTACCTAATCCTCCGAATTAGGGTTTATCTAATGGGTTAAGTGTCACTTAAGTTCATAACTTAGCCCGTCCACAAACCATGTCAAAACCGGCTAAGTATCCAAGTCCAAGACTTAACCCTACAGACCATGTGTCAAGTTGGTCAAGTATATCAAGCAATCCATGACTTAACCTCGTCTAATTATCAATTTAGATTGGTTAACTATATATTAATTTGACCCTATCAAATTAACGAGTCAAATCGGTCAAGCGTATTCAAAACGATTCGTGACTTAGCCGTATCATGTTTTCACGTTAGATTGGTTAAGTATAGGTTAACTTAACCTCATCAAATTAACGAGTTAGATTGGTTAAGTATAGGTCACTTAACCTCATCAAATCATCGTGTTAAATTAGTTAAGTGTTTAACTTAACCCCATTAAATTACCACGTTAAGTTGGTTAAGTATTGGTTACTTAACCTCATTGAATTACCAAGTTTAAATTGGTTAAGTGTTTAACTTAACCCCGTCGAATTACCGTGTTTAGATTAGTTAAGTGTGGATTACTTAACCTCATCTAATTACCGTGGTTAGGTTAGTTAAGTCTTAATTACTTAACCTCATCTAATTACCCAGTCGGATTAGTTAAGTGTAAATTACTTAACCCCATCTCCTAATCATCTTGCATGGTTAAGTGTCATTAAGGAAATCAAGCCCGGTCCCACTTAACCTACCCATTTGTATCATATCGGTTAAGTGTCATTAGTCAAATTTACTTAACCTTATCATGTGGCATTAATTTAATTAATGCACTCTTAACCTCTCACATTAGACCTTGTTGTGGTTACTAGTTAAGCCGGGCGGGTCCGGGTAGATTTACACCACAACCTAGTCTAACCTCGGGTCTTAAGCGCGACATGACCAACTTCTCACATTGGGTCCTATTGTTTGCAATTACTAGTTAGGCCGGTCGGTTCCGGGTAGTTTTACGTTGCAAACTCAACCCAACCTCGAGTTGGCCACACTCACATTATCTAAGTTCATCATGTTTCCAAAACATGTTACAAGTTTTCAAGCATTTGGGTAGACCTAACTTAATAGGTAAATTCCCAAAGGGTAGACCTAACTTAATAGGTAAATTCCCAAGCTCATGTTTTTATGCATACTTACATGTCCTCTTCCATGTTATCTTTCAAGTCATATTTTTCAAGTATAAACACATGTCATATTCAAGTTAAGATTTTGCGACATGTTCATGTTTATCTAACTAACCAAAATCGTGTTTTCCCAACGCAAGCAAAGCGAGTCAACATAGCAAGGATACTATGTCACACATTGGTCTCAAAACATGCACGATGCCAAAAGGGCTTGGCTTCCACATGCATAACATCATAAAAGGGATTGGCCATAAACGTGCATAGTGTCATAAGGTAATTTGGCCACAAACATGCATAGTGTCATAAGGTAATTTGGCCACAAACATGCATAGTGTCATACGGTAATTTGGCCACAAACTTGCATGTTACCATAAGGGGTTTGGGTTCATAAACATGCATAAGCCCCAAAATCTTGTCTTAGCCAATGTTTCACACATAAAGTGGTTCCTAAAGGTTCATGCTAGCATTTCATGCATAAAGATCCAAACTTGCAAGTTAAACTAGGTTATGCATAGCATGAGAGGCATGATTAAGTCACTCACATGGCCTAAGATCATAAATATGAACACAAGAGGCATGGTAAGGTTCATATAGATTCGCATAATCATGTTTAGCCTCATTTTATCCCATGTCAACATTAAAATTACCGTTTCCATCTAAAAGTAGCTAGAACTTACATAGCATGGCAAGATGACTAGGAGCATGAATCGTTTTGGCGAAGAAAGGTGGCTCCTTTGATGAAGATCCGCCATGAAACTCGCATAGAAGTGTTGATTTGGCCTTGATTTGGTGTAGCAAGCTTGCACCTTTTGATTTGAACTTGATTTGGATGCATAGGCTCTAGGGATTTGAGATGGAGGCCATGAGAGTAGAAATTTGGCCATAGTTTAGTTACATGAGTGAATAATGAGGGTTTAGGGGTAGATTTAGGGTCTTTTTATAGAGATTAGGATAGTTTTAGGCCCTTAGATTAACCCTAGGACCAACCTGAACCGTCAGATTTCAAACCAGGCCCAAAAACCTAGCCAAGATAGAAAATAGGTGCACCAGACCAGAATCAGCCGACAGGGCAAGTCGACAGCCCTGTCGACATGCCTGTCGACATGCCTGTCGACATGCATGTCGACATGCCTGTCGACATGCCTGTCGACATGTCTGGGCGGGAAATTTCCCGCCTGGCCCCATTTCTGCATGCTTCGAAATTCAAATTTCCCGAAAACTTCTTTGGGCCTTAACCGGGTCATACGGACTCCGATTTTCGAAAACTCGGACTCTATTTCGCGTATTTTTCCGAGACGAACGCAATGGCATAGCCCGTTTTACTTAATTCAGAATTTAAAATTAAATTCTGCCTTGATTCTCGTTTTAACATGTTATTGAAATACGGGTTGTTACATTCTCCCCACCTTTTAGGATTTCGTCCCCGAAATCTCTAAGTTAGGAAGAGCATATCCTACCATCCATCATCCATCTACTCAAAACATCATCCATAAGCAACCATTGTCCTTAGATGATTCCTAATGCTTTATGAATGTATGCAAAACGTGTGTGTACATGTTCCTTAGCTAATGCTAATGATCAGGCCTGAAAAATCTTTTGAATGCAAAAATATGTATAGTGCCATGAATCCAACATGTATGCAAATAGTCCTAGCCATATAGATACTATATGCGTGCACAATCATTCATTCATATGCAACAACCGCATGATAACACATTCGATTTCATCCATAAGCAAGTATAAATACTCGTGCATATGCAATATGAAATGTGACCGAGTCGAGCTAGTATCTAATGTGTATTCGCGCATCCACGAGCAACCACTTGCAACCATATCAATCATAACATGTTTCAAATACATGTTTACATCCATAGGGTTCTACCTAAGATTCCCTGAAACATGGTCGAGAAGATAAACAGGACAAACTCCTTACGGGGTTTGTAACAGAAAATAGGACCGAGGATGTCCACAAAAGATAGCCTACAAGTAAGCTCTACAGAAAACAGGGATCAAGGATATACTCCCAAAAAGAGATATCATGCGCGTATCTAGTCTTTGACCATCAAAGTTGTACTTCTTTGAGCTCACTTTCCTTGTGCCTTGACCGTCTTTGCGATTTCGTAGCTTCTTATTTCCTGTTTCCATAACATGAGCTGGAACTCATTCCTTCGTCGCCTCTCGTTCCACCTGCACTTATCCTTTTTCTAAAATACTTGACGCAAACATGACTGCGTACTCATGATCTCATGCAAGCTTTCCAAAATTCACTAGTGTATCTCGGACCTCGTACCATAAGGTATTCCACATAGTAGAACTTTCTCTTGAAAGTAAACAGATGCCAACCGGGTTATCAAGTGCACTTACTAGGGTGATTTCCATAACCCATGCATAAGTGAAATAAACCATCCGTCTCATCGGCGAACACCACTTGATTGGGCTTCCAATTTCCCATAAAGGCATCAAGGGATTCTAAGTAACTAACCATGACCGAACCCAAAAGGTTACACGAGACTTCGAGGGTATTACCAAGGCTAGTCAAGAGTCTAACTACCCTCCTATCAAAACCGAGAGTGGCACCCCTTACTGGATAACCACTTCATCCCTAGAATCCATCCATAGCTTATAAAGATAAGCATTATTTCCAAGCTCAATACTTGGCATAGACATTCTCAGATCCAAACCAGCCATGAGTAAATGGACCGATCTTCCCATAGGACTTGAGACAAAAACGGGATCCTCTATTATACTAGTACTAAGGTGCAGAGACTCAACTATCGAAGCGGACTTAAAAAGATGCGGTGATCAAAACAAAGTCCCGACGGGATGATAGAGAAGAAAAACTAAACCTTTAACAAGATCGTTACCCTCCTTCTGAGGTACCCTAGAAATGAGAGCATACTATTGCCCTCCGAATGATCTTGTCCTTGTTCCATGATACTTAACTATCCGTCCTGTTTCACCATGCCAAAGGTACTCTCTCGTCATGGGTTTTATTGTTCATCTTTCTCCCTCCTTTTAGGACTCAGCCATACCCACATGTTGCTTATCCCTGAGCTCGTATCCTTTTTCCTTGTCCTTACTATCCTTTCATGCATAACTCTGCAACGGTCTCTCGAGAACCACCTCCATCGTACGGGAAACACTTACGCAGCTAGAAAGACTAGTCGCAGTCAAAACCACTGTGACTACAGATGGAGGAAAGAAAGGAAAAGAGATTCAATCAAGGAAACAAGGATAATGCTAATGGCCTTTGGGGAATAGCCTTTTTCTTTTTAAAAGAAAATTTTCTTGAAAAATGCTTCTTTGTAAACGGTTTTTCAAATAATTTTCAGAAGGTCTTTAAAAACTTTTGCCCAGTCTGGTAACCTTCTGCTCTGATACCAAATGTAACACCCCGCCTCCGCTAGGGTCACTCGCAAGGGAATGCACTAGCTTTAGAGGGGTATTATTGGTAAACATGCACAGAAAATATCACAAGACAGAACATATAAAATAGCGGAAGTAAAATAGAACTTTCATAAACATTAATAATTAAGGTCTAAAGCCTTTTACATCAGAGTACATCAAAACCTGTCTTGCAATAATAAAGAAGCATAAAAACCTTTTATAAATTATTCCCCAAGTAAAACAGTAAAGTGGCCATAGCCAAGAGAAGTCCAAGCCATCCATGATGACCTTCAAGAAGAAGAAGTCCGAACTAAACAGCATTGTCTCCTCCCTGAAACCTGGGGGGGAGAAACGGAAGAAAAGAGGCGAAACAAAACGGGTCAGTCAAAAAGACTGAGTAAGTCCTATCTACTTCCAGTATAAAAACAGGTAAAGGTAACGTGACATGCATAAACTGAAAGTAAACATAAAGATGACTACAAGATAGATAAACTAAATCGGGGTAACAGACTGAACTACTGTAGCAAGCTAAACTAAGGTATCGTGATAAATCACGGTGTCATGATAAATCAAGGTATCACATCGTCAGGTTTCTATCAAGTATACTATCCCAAGGTATCTACCCCGTCTAATATCCCACGGTATCTATTATGTATATTTTCCCGGTTCTAACATGTATGTTTGCTCTGCACCTCTCGTACTAGTATCCCTACCCGCGTCATGTGTTAACCATGAATGTCCCTTGCTCAAAGTCGTGTAATGGTCCATGTCAACCTAATATATATCACATATATAGGTTACTCAGCTCGTATGTTTCTTTCCATGTATGTAAGTTCAGTCCTTTGCCGTACCTCGTACGGGCTTTCTCATGTATTATTCTTGAAATCGTTTGGACTGTCACCCTTGTTCTAGCTAGGCTCTTCCATATGAATCATCGTTTGAACTACTAGGACTTACGCCACCTAGCACCACTAGGGATTACGCTTACCTATTACACGTTTTCGTATTTCGGTTTGGGTTAAACCACCTAGGCCACTAGGGATTACGCTAACCCTCGACCGCGCCCTTTTCCCACGCATTCATCGTGAATCGTTTTTCTATTACTGTATGCACATGTATCACATCGTGCCATCCGAGTCCTGTCACCGGCCAAAACAAGAAATACAGGACTCGGTCGGGAGCTTTAGATTTATCTGCCGATGCAAATACTAAGGTCTGCTTTTCTACACGTGGCTATGGTCCCACGAGACCCCTCCCTCAACTAGTGAAAGGCAACACAAGAGAAAATCTTGCATGAGAACTACACTCCGGCCAGCCCACATCCTACGGCCTACCTCACCCATAATTAGATAGCAAATCATTGTCTGTTGGGTGTTCCCTGCCTTTCCGTACGTACACGCTTGACTCAAGATGGTAGATGATCGACGAACTTGCTATCTCGGGCACCTTATGTATTCGCCGACTCACTGCTATCCACCCCAGTCTTTAGGTCGCTCGCATAGCAACCAAGGTATATTCTTGGTTCTTCTACCGCAGACCTCAACCTCTCGTGAGCCTAGTATAACGACCTGGCAGCTCACAGAGGGATCCCAAGAATATCCTCACGTTCCCCGAAGCCGCTGCTTCGTTACCCAGTTCGTTGGAGCCTTTATCTAAATCAGATAGCCTGCTCCTTCACGCATGCTTAAACGTTGACCTACCGTATCGGGTTACTCATCTATCTAAGAAGTGGTCCAGATTTCCTTGACTAAGAATTATTACTTAGTTTCCCTTAACTAAGGTTTACCACTTAGCCTTATTTCCATTACCCTTGTTAACTATGGTTATTTACCTAATCCTCCGAATTAGGGTTTATCTAATGGGTTAAGTGTCACTTAAGTTCATAACTTAGCCCGTCCACAAACCATGTCAAAACCGGCTAAGTATCCAAGTCCAAGACTTAACCCTACAGACCATGTGTCAAGTTGGTCAAGTATATCAAGCAATCCATGACTTAACCTCGTCTAATTATCAATTTAGATTGGTTAACTATATATTAATTTGACCCTATCAAATTAACGAGTCAAATCGGTCAAGCGTATTCAAAACGATTCGTGACTTAGCCGTATCATGTTTTCACGTTAGATTGGTTAAGTATAGGTTAACTTAACCTCATCAAATTAACGAGTTAGATTGGTTAAGTATAGGTCACTTAACCTCATCAAATCATCGTGTTAAATTAGTTAAGTGTTTAACTTAACCCCATTAAATTACCACGTTAAGTTGGTTAAGTATTGGTTACTTAACCTCATTGAATTACCAAGTTTAAATTGGTTAAGTGTTTAACTTAACCCCGTCGAATTACCGTGTTTAGATTAGTTAAGTGTGGATTACTTAACCCCATCTAATTACCGTGGTTAGGTTAGTTAAGTCTTAATTACTTAACCTCATCTAATTACCCAGTCGGATTAGTTAAGTGTAAATTACTTAACCCCATCTCCTAATCATCTTGCATGGTTAAGTGTCATTAAGGAAATCAAGCCCGGTCCCACTTAACCTACCCATTTGTATCATATCGGTTAAGTGTCATTAGTCAAATTTACTTAACCTTATCATGTGGCATTAATTTAATTAATGCACTCTTAACCTCTCACATTAGACCTTGTTGTGGTTACTAGTTAAGCCGGGCGGGTCCGGGTAGATTTACACCACAACCTAGTCTAACCTCGGGTCTTAAGCGCGACATGACCAACTTCTCACATTGGGTCCTATTGTTTGCAATTACTAGTTAGGCCGGTCGGTTCCGGGTAGTTTTACGTTGCAAACTCAACCCAACCTCGAGTTGGCCACACTCACATTATCTAAGTTCATCATGTTTCCAAAACATGTTACAAGTTTTCAAGCATTTGGGTAGACCTAACTTAATAGGTAAATTCCCAAAGGGTAGACCTAACTTAATAGGTAAATTCCCAAGCTCATGTTTTTATGCATACTTACATGTCCTCTTCCATGTTATCTTTCAAGTCATATTTTTCAAGTATAAACACATGTCATATTCAAGTTAAGATTTTGCGACATGTTCATGTTTATCTAACTAACCAAAATCGTGTTTTCCCAACGCAAGCAAAGCGAGTCAACATAGCAAGGATACTATGTCACACATTGGTCTCAAAACATGCACGATGCCAAAAGGGCTTGGCTTCCACATGCATAACATCATAAAAGGGATTGGCCATAAACGTGCATAGTGTCATAAGGTAATTTGGCCACAAACATGCATAGTGTCATAAGGTAATTTGGCCACAAACATGCATAGTGTCATACGGTAATTTGGCCACAAACTTGCATGTTACCATAAGGGGTTTGGGTTCATAAACATGCATAAGCCCCAAAATCTTGTCTTAGCCAATGTTTCACACATAAAGTGGTTCCTAAAGGTTCATGCTAGCATTTCATGCATAAAGATCCAAACTTGCAAGTTAAACTAGGTTATGCATAGCATGAGAGGCATGATTAAGTCACTCACATGGCCTAAGATCATAAATATGAACACAAGAGGCATGGTAAGGTTCATATAGATTCGCATAATCATGTTTAGCCTCATTTTATCCCATGTCAACATTAAAATTACCGTTTCCATCTAAAAGTAGCTAGAACTTACATAGCATGGCAAGATGACTAGGAGCATGAATCGTTTTGGCGAAGAAAGGTGGCTCCTTTGATGAAGATCCGCCATGAAACTCGCATAGAAGTGTTGATTTGGCCTTGATTTGGTGTAGCAAGCTTGCACCTTTTGATTTGAACTTGATTTGGATGCATAGGCTCTAGGGATTTGAGATGGAGGCCATGAGAGTAGAAATTTGGCCATAGTTTAGTTACATGAGTGAATAATGAGGGTTTAGGGGTAGATTTAGGGTCTTTTTATAGAGATTAGGATAGTTTTAGGCCCTTAGATTAACCCTAGGACCAACCTGAACCGTCAGATTTCAAACCAGGCCCAAAAACCTAGCCAAGATAGAAAATAGGTGCACCAGACCAGAATCAGCCGACAGGGCAAGTCGACAGCCCTGTCGACATGCCTGTCGACATGCCTGTCGACATGCATGTCGACATGCCTGTCGACATGCCTGTCGACATGTCTGGGCGGGAAATTTCCCGCCTGGCCCCATTTCTGCATGCTTCGAAATTCAAATTTCCCGAAAACTTCTTTGGGCCTTAACCGGGTCATACGGACTCCGATTTTCGAAAACTCGGACTCTATTTCGCGTATTTTTCCGAGACGAACGCAATGGCATAGCCCGTTTTACTTAATTCAGAATTTAAAATTAAATTCTGCCTTGATTCTCGTTTTAACATGTTATTGAAATACGGGTTGTTACAACTGATATCGGTTGCATAGAGTGGTTTGCCTTTGTGGCATGCTAAGATGCAATTGATCGAGGCTTCTGTTGAAAAGTAAATTCTTGTGGTGATGATCAAAGCACAGCCTGTGTGGCACAGCTTTGTGTAACGTGAATTCGCGAGCCTCGCACCCCGGTTGTGAACCAAAAACGGGAGAGGACCTCAGGGAGGGCATGCGTTTCCTTCTAGCTAGGGTGGTGTCAGTGACCTACCAGTCCTGACATTTATATACTTTTCACCTGTGTGGTTGTTGCTGTTGCGAGGCGCCTCGGTTAGATCGGACGATCCGGGTCCGATGGAGCCATTCATTGGCTCATTTATGCCCCCAAAGGGCGGGGAAACGCAGTGTTCAGGCATTTTAATCCACATCGGTGGACCGGCCCTGACGATCCAAGGGCCCACCTGTGTCTAGGTCCTGAGACACGGGCTAGAGCGTCTCGAATCGGTTGAGGACTATCTTTTGCCTCGGTTCATAGATGGAAATCCAATTTCCAAATACGTGACATTTGCGGTTTTATTTGTAGAGCCTAGTATGGCGACATGATATATGGTACCCATGCCGTCTATGATTGATACTTATGATTTGAAGTTGTTTTATACACTATACACTGATAATAGTATCAAATGATTTGTTTTAAAACGTATCAAGCATTCTTTGGCTGTTATAAGGGAAAACCCTATCCCCCGGCTTGCGTTGCATTGTGTGATAGGACCTGGGTCTTATAACAGCTTCATTTTTCTTTATTTAGCATTGCGTTGTTTGTTTTATGCACTGGTATTCTTGGGAGGAAACCCGTTCCATGTTATACGGCGTGGTCCCTGGATTCACCTAACTTTAAAAACAAAGATTAATAACTGTTTTAGTTCTCACACCAGTCACATGACTGACCTGGAGTTTATTGTTTTGACCTAAACTCTGGGTGCCCTTATTTTGACATGGGCAGCTAGTAGTTTTGGTTTTGCAGATTTATATTCACAGGACCCTGGTTTACAGCTGGAACGATATTCAGAAAGCTTTGTATCTGTATATCTCTTTTAGTTGTGTATTGTATTATTTTCCGTTGCTATGTAATTTATTGTAATCTCTGATATTTCTGTGTAATATTTATTTGTTTATACTCTGTATATTCTTGTAATCTGATGCATTGTTGTAATATACAATGAAATGTTCTTCCGTCTGCGTTCTGATTTGTCGTGTTCTCAATTCTATCCGCTCTTTCCCTTCTCTTCGGAGATCGGGGAAGTTCGGGTCGTTTCAATTTGCCGGGCGGTTCCGGGCAGAATTACACTGCAAAATCAACCCAACCTCGAGTTGGCCATTTTCAAGTTCATTCTAGTGTCATGTCCATGTTCAAGATTCATGTCAAGTTCGTGTCAAGTTTCAAGGATAAGTTTCATGTCCACATCCAGATTCAAGTTATAACAATGTTCATGTTTCAAGTTTTGCCTATTATCAAGTTCATAATTCATGTTCGTAACCAATTCATGTTTTGCCTAATCTACCCAAATCGTATTCCCATCGCACGTAAACGTGAATCGATCTATACTACAAATAAATCAAAATCCCGAAATAAAGGGAATAACATCAAGACTATGTTAGGCAAAAGGGATGAGCATAAATCGATAAAAGGGATTACAAGACTAGCATGATATAACTTGAGATAATTGGTTACAACATCACTAGCATATAGGATTTCAAATTTAGCAAGATAAGGCGATAGTCATGATAAAAGTTGACATAAAAGAAGGCATGCAAGAGCAAGCCAAATATAAGGATAATGGATCCAATGGCTTTGGTGTACATATTAGCGAATAAACTAAGCAAGTCACACCCTAGGTATGAGATCCAACAACTGCAAATTCGGTGTACAACATGGGATTCAACTATGGGCATGAACAATCAACTATAATAGTCTTAGGCAATTAACCCAAGTAGTCATAGTCATGGTCATAGGCAGAAATCTCATAATTATGAACCATAAGCGATTAATCACAATAGTCATGGATAATTATCCAAAATAGTTCTAGGCAAATAGTCATAGGCAATTAACAGTAATAGTTTCAAAGTCATGGTCACATATAATAGCCTTATGTTCATAATCATAGGTAATAATTCTCATAGTCAAGAGTCATAGGTGATTAGCCACCATTGTCCTTGTCATAGTCATAGGCAATAGTCTTATGTTCACCGTCATAGGCATATGCATAGTCTTATGTTCACAGTCATAGGCATAGTATTATGTTCTCAGTCATAGGCATAGGCGTAGTCTTATGTTCATAGTCATAGTCCTTGGTCATTAACAATAGTTTCAACGTCATAGGCATGTTAAGGTTATAGACATGAGAGAGTTTGATTTAAACATGAATAGGCCCAAAGCAATATTCACGAAAGTCAAGATCCAAGATGAACAAGAATAGATATGAATCAATTACCATACATAGATCCAATTCCAATTTACAACATGGATATTAAGTTTACAGCTTTTATCTAAAAGTAACTTGAACTTACAGATCGTGGTCTAGGAATTTGAGATGCAGAGGTCGAACCTATAAATTTGTCGTTGAATTGTTGAACCGTTGAATCTTGCTTTGATTGTAGAAGCAAATCACCAATAAGAAATTCCTAGCCGTAGTCTTCAAGAAATAATCTTCACGATTTAATTTAATTTAATTTAATTTAATTTAATTTAGAGGAAGAAGAAGAAGCCATGATCATCAAGAGTCTGAGCAGCATAAGGTTAGAGAAGAATGGTGTAAAGAGAATGAGGCTAGGAGGCTGTTTATATAGAATTTCAAACTAATTAGAGTCGTCGATGAAGCTAGAGTTAATCAAGGCCATCCATCTCAAGAGAAGGCAATCAGAAAGTGACATGTTAGCCCTAATGACACACCAGAGCTCAGAAATTCGACCAGAACCCGACCAGGCCAGCCAGGGCCTGACCAAGCAGGTTTCTGCTCAGCCTGGGCGCACCTGCCAAGTGCGCCAATGCAAAATTTCATGGGCGCACTTCCCAAGTGCGCCAGTGCAATTTTGTTCTGGCGCACTTCCCAAGTGCGCCAGTGCATTCTGGCCCATTTCTGGTTTTTCTGCCTAACTTCGTTTGTCCATATCTTCTTCGTACGGTATCCGTTTTACGCAAACTCTGACTCTATTTCAAGCAGAATTCCGAGATGAACGCAAAGGCGTAACCCGTTTCCCTTGATTCTTATTTTAAAAATTAATTCTGCCTTGATTTATGGTTTTAACATGTTATCAAAATTCGGGTTGGTACATTCTCCCCTCCTTAAAGGATTTCTTCATCGAAATCTTCAAGTTAAGAAGAATGCATCCTATCATCCAATCATCCATCTACTCAAAATATCATCCACAAGCAACCATTGTCCTTAAACGATTTCTAATGCTATATGAATAAATGCAGAAAGTGTGTGTATATGTTCCTTATCTAATGCAAATGATCAGGCCTGATTGATCTTCTTAATGCAAAATATGTTTAGTGTCATGAATCCAACATGTACGCAAATAGTCCTAGTCACATAAACACTATACGTGTGCACAAACATCCATCCATATGCAACATCCACATGATAACACATTCAATTTCATCCATAAACAAGTATGAACACTCATGCATATGCAATATGAAAATGTGTCTGAGCCGATCTAGTACCTAATGTGTGTTATGCAACCACGATCAACCACTTGCGACCACTTGCAACCATTTGCAACATCAACCATAACATGTTTTCAAGCACATGTTTACATCCAAAAAGGGTTCTACCTAAGGTTATCAAGATAGGATTGAGAAGATAAGCAAGATAAAACAAAGCATCTAGGAGAAGAAGTTAAAGATGTACCCCCAGAAGATCCTGCTTGTGGGGCTTGCCCTTGCTTCTTAGGGTAGTTCTTGCTGATATGTCCAATATCACCACACTGAAAGCATGCTCCCATCTTCATCTTTTTCTTTCTACAATCTTGGACTATATGCCCCTCAATACCACAGAAGTGGCATTTTCTTTTCTCACGTGCCTTGTTATCCTTATTGTTGTCGTTGTTCTCGCCTCCCTTCTGGAAGTCTTTCTTCTCGTTATGAGACTCATCTTCCTTAACTTTTCACTCATACCTTTCCTATGTAATATGTTAACAAGCCTCACGGAAACTATCTCCATCGTATGGAAAACCCTCTACGAAGCTAGAAAGAAGATTAGCCGTAGGTAAAAACTACTGCGACTACAGATGGAGAAAAGAAATGAAAAGAGATTCAAACGAGGAAACAAAGGATAGTGCTAATGGCTTTTGGGGAGTAGCCTTTAAGTAAAACAAGACTTTTCTTGAAAATGCTTCTTTGTAAATGGTTTTGAAAATAATTTCAGAAGGTTTTAAAAACTTTTGCCTAGTCTGGTAACCTTCTGCTCTGATACCAATTGTAACACCCCACCTCCGCTAGGGTCACTCACAAAGGGAATGCACTAGTTTTGGAGGAGCATTATCGAGGTAAACAAATACAGAAATATTACAAGACAAAACATAAATAAAACAGCGGAAAAATCAAAAGATAAATTTCATTACTTTCAAAATAGTCAAAGCCTTTTTCATTCAAAGTACCAAATAGCCAAAGTCATTATTTTCAATTACAACAAATTCTGCCTTGCATAAACAAAGAAGCTTAAACTTAAAACATCAAAATAGCTTAATTCCCCAAAGGTAGCAGAAAATGCAGCCATAGCATAGCTCAAGATCAAACCGTACATGAGCTGAACCGAACGCAAGAGAAATCCAAGCTAAGTGCTAGAGTTTCCTCCCTGAGAACCTGGGGGGGAACGGAAGAAAAAGAGGCGAAAGAAAACGGGTCAGTCATAAAGACTGGTAAGTCCAAGTGACTTTCAGCATAAAAACAAATAAAGGTAACATGACATGTATAAACTGAAAGTAATCATACGGATGATAACAAGATGGACAAGATAGACTAAGATAACATGATAAATCAAGTATAAATCAAGTATAGCATCACATATTCAAGGTTCGCTGCATCAACTGTACTAGAATCCCAAACCCATGTCTTATATTAATCATGAAATGATTCCTTTGCCCAATATCATGAAATAACCCATTCCTAGGTCCAACGAAACGATCCACTAGTCGATCGGCTCCCTACAAGTTCTAGCTCGTCGTGTGTCTGTGTCATACGGCCCTATCACAAATGTAGTCACCTGTGCTAGGTCCACCATAGGGTGTATCAAGCCCTATGGTGCCAACCACCAACACGAATCAAGAATGCACAGATAAACCTACTGATGCCCAATGCCTGCTTTTTCATCTCCGGACCATGTGCACGACCATAGCCCGCCTGAACCTACACTGGCGCACCAACACAGCCGTCGTTCTGGTCGCTTACAATCAGCCTAGTAATCGTGTCTCGCCCTGCCTAGTCCCAGGGTACCATGATACATCTAGTGGGTTACTGCTGAAACGAACCGCGTAACTAGGGTTTCCGTCCAATAGGTTAAGTGTTGTCATTTAAATTCGTGACTTAACCCCTATCAGTCTAGCATGTCAAGTTGGTTAAGTGTTGTCATTCAAGTTCGTGACTTAACCCACTTACGAATCATGTATCAAGTTGGTTAAGTGTTTTCTTACATGTTCATGACTTAACCCTATAATGTGGCATTAATTCATTAATGCACCCCAACCTCTCACATCAGACCTGTTGTTGTGGTCACTGGATATGTCGGGCGGTTCCGGGCAGAATTACACCACAACTCAGTCTGACCTCGGGTTTTCAAGTGCGATATGACCAACTACCCACATTGGATCCTATTGTTTGCAGTAGCTGGATTTGCCCGACGGTTCCGGGCAGAATTACACTACAAATTCAACCCAACCTCGAGTTGGCCATTTTCAAGTTCATTCTAGTGTCATGTCCATGTTCAAGATTCATGTCAAGTTTCAAGGATAAGTTTCATGTCCACATCCAGATTCAAGTTATAACAATGTTCATGTTTCAAGTTTTTCCTATTATCAAGTTCATAATTCATGTTCGTAACCAATTCATGTTTTGCCTAATCTACCCAAATCGTATTCCTATCGCACGTAAATGTGAATTGATCTATACTACAAATAAATCCAAATCCCGAAATAAAGGGAATAACATCAAAACTATGTTAGGCAAAAGGGATGAGCATAAAGCGATAAAAGGGATTACAAGACTAGCATGATATAACTTGAGATAATTGGTTACAACATCACTAGCATATAGGATTTCAAATCTAGCAAGATAAGGCGATAGTCATGATAAAAGTTGACATAAAAGAATAGGCATGCAAGAGCAAGCCTAATATAAGGATAATGGATCCAATGGCTTTGTGTACATAATAGCGTATAAACTAAGCAAGTCACACCCTAGGTATGAGATCCAACAACTGCAAATTCGGTGTACAACATGGGATTCAACTATGGGCATGGACAATCAACTATAATAGTCTTAGGCAATTAACCCCAGTAGTCATAGTCATGGTCATAGGCAGAAATATCATAATTATGAACCATAAGCGATTAATCACAATAGTCATGGATAATTATCCAAAATAGTTCAAGGCAAATAGTCATAGGCAATTAGCAGTAATAGTTTCAAAGTCATGGTCATAGATAATAGCCTTATGTTCAAAATCATAGGTAATAATTCTCATAGTCAAGAGTCATAGGTGGTTAGCCACCATTGTCCTTGTCATAGTCATAGGCAATAGTCTTATGTTCACCGTTATAGGCATAGCCTTATGTTCACAGTCATAGGTATAGTCTTATGTTCTCAGTCATAGGCATAGGTGTAGTATTATGTTCACAGTCATTGTCCTTGGTCATTAACAATAGTTTCAACGTCATAGACATGTTAAGGTTATAGACATGAGAGAGTTTGATTTACAACATGAATAGGCCCAAAGCAATATTCACGAAAGTCAAGATCCAAGATGAACAAGAATAGATATGAATCAATTACCATACATAGATCCAATTCCAATTTACAACATGGATATTAAGTTTACAGCTTTTATCTAAAAGTAACTTGAACTTACAGATCGTGGTCTAAGAATTTGAGATGCAAAAGTCGAATCTATAAATTTGTCGTTGAATTGTTGAACCGTTGAATCTTGCTTTGATTGTAGAAGCAAATCACCAATAAGAAATTCCTAGCCGTAGTCTTCAAGAAATAATCTTCACGATTTAATTTAATTTAATTTAGAGGAAGAAGAAGAAGCCATGATCATCAAGAGTTTGAGCAGCATAAGGTTAGAGAAGAATGGTGTAAAGAGAATGAGGCTGTTTATATAGAATTTCAAACTAATTAGAGCCGTCGATGAAGCTAGAGTTAATCAAGGCCATCCATCTCAAGAGAAGCCAATCAGAAAGTGACAAGTTAGCCCTAATGACACATCAGAGCTCAGAAATTCGACCAGAACCTGACCAGGCCAGCCAGGGCTTGACCAAGCAGGTTTCTGCTCGGCCTAGGCGCACCTGCCAAGTGCGCCAATGCAAAATTGCATGGGCGCACTTCCCAAGCGCGCTAGTGCAATTTTGTTCTGGCGCACTTCCCAAGTGCGCCAGTGCATTCTGTCCCGTTTCTGGTTTTTCGGCCTAACTTCGTTCGTCCATATCTTCTTCGTACGTTATCTGTTTTACGCAAAATCAGACACTATTTCAAGCAGAATTCCGAGACGAACGCAATGGAGTAACCTGTTTCCCTTGATACTTATTTTAAAAATTAATTCTGCCTTGATTTATGGTTTTAACATGTTATTAAAATTTGGGTTGTTACAGTTGGTTGATATGTATATATCACCAATTGATTTAGAGTACAACACTGATGATTTAGCCCAAACTTTTCCATGCAAATCACCCCTTTCTTCTCCTAGAAGAACTCGGAGTACAAGCAAAACCCCTACAGTATAACCACGTATTGAAACATTGCTGCATGGAATATTAGGGGTGCACACAAATTAACAAAACCAAACCAAATTAAAATTTTTATCCATGAACACAAACTCTCTCTCATATCTATATCAGAAACAAAGCTTAACCGTGCCTTCTCAACCAAAGCTTATACTTACATCATCCCCACATGGACCTCTATAACTAATCTTGTCCAAGCTGCTTATGGCAGACTACTGATCTTGTTTGACCCAAACATCTTTCACATTACACCTATCCTTCTAGACTATCAGTTTATCCACTCAAAAGCAGTACATATTCTCGCCTCTACTACACCTATCTTTTGAAGTTGGTAATTTTTTTTTAATGTTTGGACTACGAATAAAACCATGATGCATGTAGTTGAAGATGCATGGAACATTCACACCTATGGTAACCCAATGTTGATACTAAAGCAGAACTTAAAGAATACAAAGGAGGCTTAAAGAATTGGTCGAGGCAAATTTATGGAAAAGGCTGCAAAGGATCGATAGCAATAAATGAGAGACTCGAGCAAGTCCAACAACATACACTACAACCTAATACAGTTGTGTTATATTTCCAATGAGAGAATGAATTGGTAGAACAATTGGACGAGGCTCTTGAAACTGAAGCAATGATGATAAGGCAGAAAAATAAACAACAATGGTCGGTGCAAAGAGACAGAAATAACAAACTATACCATACTTTTTTGAAGATAAAATAGGCAAAAGAATTTATACATCAAATAGTTGATGAGCATGTGAATTGTCACACTTCCCCTAATACTGTGGATCAAGCTTTCCTAAAATACTACACTGAATTTCTTAGAGAAAACTCTGTTGAACCTAATAACACTTTCTTAGATAACCTCCTGTTACCTTCTATTCATCCTGGTAAACAAGAATGCTTGGCCAGTTCCGTGACTGATAAGATATCAAAGAAGCCATTTTTTCAATGAGAAAAGCAGCATCCCCTGGGCCTGATGGGTATATTGTATCCTTCTATATAAAATGCTAGCATATTATCTCTCATGTGGTGTTGAAAGAAGTACATAGTTTCTTTCTAAAAAATAAACTCCTTACATCTATAAATTCAACCAATCTAGCTTTAATTCCCAAATGCCAGAATCCCACTAGCGTCACCAAATTCAGACCCATAGCTTGTTGTAACGTCATTTACAACGAAATATCTAGAATCCTAGCCAAGAGGCTTAATGATACACTTCAACCAATAATATCTCTGAACCAAGCTGCATTCCTACCCTCTCATAACATACTCGACAATGTGATGCTGATGTATAAACTCTTAAACGGATACTCGGGAACCAATGCATCCCTTAGAGCTATGCAAAAGATAGATACAAAGAAGGCCTTTGATTGGGTGAAATGGTCAGCACTCATTAGCATTTCTACGGTTAGATACTCTCTTGTTTACAATGCTCATGCGGTCGGTTATTTCAAAGGCTAGAAAGGTTTAAGATAAGGTGATCCAATATCGGTGTACCTTCATGATAATGGAAGCTCTAACAAAAAGAATTTGAGAGGCAAGTACATCTAAAGAACTATATCTTACATCCCAAATGCAAGTCTCCAATGATAATTTCTCTAGCATTCGCTAATGATCTCCTAATTTTCACAAAACCAACCCCTAACTCTATACCAGTATAATGTTATCACTACCTTCCGTCTACACTTTCTCTAGTTTACATATCAATTGTGATAAATCTCGTATCCTATACATTGGCCTCTCTCCCCTCAAGCTCAGTCTATTTTAACCAGTTCTCTGTTGTCAACTATGGCCACTAGCATGTCTTATTCGGGTATCCCACTAGCAACAAAGCATATAACCATGATGCAATGTATTCCTTTATATGAGAAAATAACGTCTGTCTTAACTCCTTGGGAAAATAAGTTCATCTCACAAACTGGCAGACTGGTAATCCTGAACGCTATAATAATTTCTATGACAGTTTACTAGTGTAGAACATTTATGCTACCTACCAAATTGCTGAACATGCTGAAAACAACAATGAGGAATATCTTGTGGTCTGGTTATATTCATACCACAAAGCTAGCTCCTATAGCATACTATAAAATAAAGAAACCAAAGAAAAAAGAGTGTTTGGGAATAAAAAATATCAAGTAGTGGAATTATGCAGCACTATCCAAGCACTTACAGGCCATAGCAATGAATCAATACACGTTATGGGTAAGATGGAGCCTCAATCATAACCTGAAACATTAAGAGATATGGACTGCTATTGCTAAACCATCGCAAAGCTGGGTATGGAAAACAATGCTCAAAATAAGGGATAAGGTGCTGCAAAACACTATGATATCTTTATCATCCAACAACGATGCAAAAAATTTCTTCACTCCATGGCTAGAAACTGGGATGATTCTCCATCAGAAATTTGAATATATAGACATAATGAATAGTGGTATTCCGCTGAATGCCAAAGCTACCACGTATGTACGAAACGGGAGAATATGTTTGCCTAGTTTGAGAAGCAGTGAAATAAACATGGTATGGCAGTAGTATGTAGGGGTTTCTTATACCTACTTGCAAAACGATGTGTATGTCTGGATGAAGGAGAAACTTAAACAAAAAACATCTATGGTATACAAAGCTCTTATGGGTGAAGAACAGCTATGCAACTACCCTTGGTTCAGAAGAATATGGAACTCAAAATCGAATGAAAAGCTAAACTATATGCTATGGAAAATTTACGCCAATGCAATATAGACCCTGTCCAATTTAGCGCGCAAGGGCATGAATGTTTCAAAGGCTTGTATCTTCTCCAGATCAGGTGAGGAAGACACGTAGCATCTCTACTTTCGATGTTCTTTCACTCACTTCCTATGGAGGAAGATCAAAGAAAGAGGAGGATTTGCAATGCTGCTGATAGATAATAAAAGAGAATGGATGACAGTATATAAGACCACTAGATGGAAGCAAGCTACAACGTTTGAGTTGCTAATTATACTTAAGGTTATGATCAATGAAGTACGGAAAAAAAGAAATGAAAGAATTATCAATGGGAAGAAGAACAGTAGGCTACACATATATCATGCTGTATGTAGTACCATTCACAATGAGGTTATGATGTCTCCGTTTGCTTTTGATATCTCTTTCGAAAACCAATGCGACTGAGCTCTCCCTCTCCTTTAGTTTCTGTTTTTAGTTCTAGTTTTTTTTGCGTATGTTTATGTTGTAAGAACTTCTTATAATATAAATAAAATGGTAGGTGCCATTCAACCCCGCAGGCTTTGCCAAATAAAGTAAACCACATATAATTTAAAATCATTGACTTAAATTTGAAGTATACCTTGGAACTAAATGTACATATGGTGATTTTTCCAAAGTGAAGGAAGTGAAAGATATTTGTTGGATGTATAGTGATGTTTTTGAAGAAAGGAAATAAAGTGGAGTTTGGTGATTACGTTATTTCAAATATATAAAGATATGGCTATTTTTTTTAATGTAATGGAAACAAACGAGATTTGAGATAATTCAATATAAGAATCGATTTTTAGGAACTGATGAAATAGTTTAGTGAATGGTTCCACGTAAAAGGATCAAAAGTTGCCAGTACGCTTGATCGTATTGTTTAAATTGATAGTTAAAAAGACCTGACTATCAATTGAATATTGTAAATTGGACTTTTGTCGTGTTGTTTCGAAGAGATCGGGATGGAAACTACACCCAAAACCACTTTAGACCAACATTGCGTTCAAAACTAACATGCAACAAATAAAGATTGAGCAATTGAAGACCATAGATCTTCATAAAATAAAAGAACTACTTTTAATCTCTGGTTAGCTCCCAAAGATACACTATGGTTCTATCGTGGTTGAAATCTATGGATTGCAAGGACTACTCAATACCGATTTATAGGGTGATTCTTAGGATAGGAGGGTGCCTTTAGTTCATTATGTTCCTGGATTACTAGTATGGACGAATGTCTGGCAGAGTATGCCTAACAGATCTCATAAGATGACATTTTCAAGGTTTTACATTTGGTGATTTACGGGGTTGATGACAAAGTGAATGGTGGCCAGATGTTCTAAAAAGATAAACGTAGCCCCAAGCCTCACAACCGGGAAATGACAAAAATCGAAAAGGCAGCATGACTAGTTGGGTCAAACCCAAGCAGAGTGTATTTGTCACCGATCTAGAGAAAATTCATTTTCTTCTTCTTTCATTTCTGTATCTTATGGATTACAGTTGGACGGCCGACAACTGTGGGAGACAACATATTTGATACACTCAAGCTGAATGAGTGGTTGGTCATGTGTGGTCGGGTTTCAAGAAGTTTTTGTTGAATACCAGTGTATTCTCTCTAGAGTATAATGATCGGAAGGTGATCCCATACCTTGTCATAGTTGGAGTCCATTCTCCAATAAGAGCCCCGTGGTTTTTGATTTTATAATGAATATGTAATGCGCGAAATGCAAGCGGTCTGTAGATAGTTATTTATTTGTTATTTGATGGACACTATTATAATATCACTAGATTCTGATATAACAAAAATGTTTTGGAATATCGTAAGGTTAAAACCTTCTGTGTTAATGTGTGGACTGGTCTTACGATTATCCTTTTTAGTCAAAAAGGATTTCTAAAGTTAAGCAAGTTGTTTGTCTTTTGAATTTATCATTGAATGTATTCCAGACTGACATGGGTGAATTTGCTTTGCTTGAAATGTGTTTAGGTCAGATTGAGTATATTATCAGGTTAGGTTTCCGCTTGGAGTTTCAAAAGTAGAGCTAAAGTCGAGACGCATTCCACGTATTTACTAATATTAAGTTATTTTGCTGTGTATGTTGTATTGAGAAATATGTACTTTGATGTTGTAATATATATACAGTTCTTTTGTATAAAGCATTTGGTATATTATATTTTGCTCGTTCCGTTGTGAGATTTGATATTCTTATTCTTTTATTCTAATATTTCTTTCTTTCTTTTCTCATCCTCTAAATTTTTACTCCTAACTATCTGCTTTTCTATGCAATTTGAGTTTACATGGGTTGTTAGATATTGGCTTAAACTGTACAGAAAAAGCGGGTCGTTACAGTGGTATAAGAGCATAAGGTTTAGTGATAACCTTGGCTCTGTTGTGAAACTCAATAAAGATGGGGTTAGTAATACCCTAGATTGAGTTTGAGTATATGTATAAAAGCACGTATTTTTAATTTGGTATAAAATTATTTTGAATTATTTTTGTCAGTATAATTTATAAAGAAGGTAAATTCTATTTTTCTTATAATACTGTTAGTTTAATTTGTATTGAATTCAAGTTTGATTATGAATTCCCAATCTGAAATGTGTGAATGCAAAGATAAATTTAACTGATGTTGGGTCAAATAAATCGTATAAGTTAAATTTGAACCTGAGTATTATAATTTAACATAAGTCGATAAGGGATTTGACTTGAGTTTGAAAAATAGATATACGTGCAAGAAATGAATCCAAATGGAATATTTGGAAATCAGTTTGGTTATATGGTTGAAATTGATTGCACGATTGCGAAGTGAACTTGACTGAAACCAATCTTAAATAAATAATCGAATGGTATATAAAAATTTGGTTGGAATGGATGACTTGAATGGTTAAATTTAACTGGCATGATTATAGAAACTGATGAATTTTGTCTGAGTTAAGAATAGGTGCAAGAGCTCATATTGATTGAATTCTAGAGCTGATTGAATCCAGTTGATAAGAGTTGCATAATAATTAAGCAAGCTTAAGTACAACTAGTAGCTTATCGCTTATTAATGCTTGCAAAAAGGTATGCCTACGCAAAATATAATTTTTGGTTCTTGATTTGGGTTTTGAATTGAATTTTCCAACTTTGTGGGTCGATAAATTTATTTTTGTTGTTCTTGCAATATTGCAGAAATCCATTCGTACAGAAGAGACTCTACCAAATTTTTTTTCCAAAATTTATGGTGTTAGAAAATTTTCAAATATTTTTAGGGAATTTTTGGAATTGGTTTCCTATTAAAATTAATTGGTTTAATTAAAATTAGAAGTTTAGTGTAACAACCCTGATTTTTGGGGCCAATTTAAAATTTTATTTTAAGTGATTTTAATGAGTTTTTAATATTTAAAATAATTTATTTAAAATAAATTGATTGAAAGTTGATGTAAATCGAAGTTAGAATGAATAATTTAATTTTAATTATAAAAGGAATTAGAAATAGCGCGGTAGTTTGAAAAGTCAAACTTGAAATTTGACTAACCATACAGGACGAAAAATTTAACGGATTTTAGTGAAACCAAAAATATTAGAATCTATTTAAAAATATCTTTCTAACGAATTCGAAAAATCGAAATTTCATAGCGGGAATCAAAAGTTATGCCCAAATTAAAATTTAGAAAGGTCGCTATGAAATTTACAAAGGTCAAAAGGCTACTTTTCACATATGAAGAAATTTCGACTCAAAACCACTTCCATTGAGTTCAGAATGATGTTTCTGCATTGAAAAACAGTAAACACTTAAATATTTCGAGTTTCGAAAATTATTTGTTTAAAAATGTATTTTTAATATTAAATATATACGCCTTGAAAATAGCCATTTTTCAAATAGACTCAAAATTCAACGAAAATAATTTTTTCGGGTTCGTATCATTAAAACAAAGCTAAAAATGATTTTTTGGTAATTTTTAGAATTAATATATAATTATAATTGATTTTTCAGTGTAAACGGACAATTTTTGACTTTAAAAATTCATTAAAAATTCATACGGGCTCAGAACTGAACGAAATTAATTTTTCTAGGTCCGTAGTGTCAAAGCATAGCTGAATATATTTTTTGGGTATTTTTGGAATTAATTTGTGGCCCCGATGAATTTTCATGTACGGTTGAATAAAAAAATTAAAGGATTTATATTAAAAATAAATAAAAAGCGCTGTAAATTTCAAAATTGGGCCACGAGACCTGTCCTATTGTGTTCAGAAGGCGTCAAAACCTTAAGTTTGACAGTCGTTGGGCCTAATTCTGAGTTCAGAGCTAATCGGGCCTTTTAGTGAATAAAATAATATAAAATATACCCCCTTTTCACAAATATTGAGACACTCCTTCTTCTCAAACTCACGCACGCTGAAACCCATCAGCCTCCTCCCCCTTGCCACCTTCTCTCCTCCCTATCTCTTAATCCACTCACTTTTAGACTCAGCCGTAGTTAAACTTTTTGTAGCTCTCCTCAATCTCTTCGATTCTAGACAAGTTTCACATCAAACCGTTGCCCGTAGCTCTCGAATCACCTCTCCAAACCCGCTGACTTCATGGACCCGTCGCCACCAGCACGTGCCACCGCACCTCCCCCTATTCCCGGCGTGGATGCACCCCTCCAAGCTCTCCAATCTCCAACAAACGGCACCCAAAACCGTTGATCCAATCTCAAGTTATCGCGATTCGAAGTTTTGAACAATTCAAAGGTTATATAAATTTTAATTTTATTGATTTGCAACGCTTGATTTCGTTGCTAACTTTAATTTCAATTATTAAAAACATGTTTTGATCCAATTCGATGCAGAACCTGACAAATTTGACAATCTTGGAACAACGTGACATAACACAACATCATAGATATGTGTGAACAAGTTACTGACTTTCAATTCGTTCTAGATCTGACAAATACAAAGGTGAGAATTTCTGATCTATTTTAAATTAAAATTTAATTTTAATTTATTTTCTCGAATAAAATAATATTCTGTATATCTGTATACGTGCAATAATTTAGATCTGTGCTGTGATGGATTGTACTTCTTTATTCCGATTTGTTTGTGCGCTACTATTGTTTCGTTCATTATTTCATGTACATCGCGTTGTTATTATGACGTTCATTATTTTCTGTATGCGCTGCAATCAAGATATTGTTTATTTCATTTGTACACACGCTGTTATTTTTATCTATTATTTTCAGATCTATTCTTTAAGATCTGAAACTACGACACCGCTATTCAATATCTATTTATTTATTCGTAGATAATGAAAGTTTGGTCCTTTTATTTTGATTCACAAAATAATGGAAGTTTAGATCTTTATTTTTATATATAAGTAATGATAGGATCTTATTGAAATAAATTTGGATCTTTATTTTTAATAAAGAAAGAATGAAAGTTTGGATCTTGGTTTCTTAATTAAGAAAATAATAAGTTGAAAATTTAAGATTTATTCTTTTATTTTGATTTTTATTTACCACTTAAATAAAGATTTATTCTTTTATTTTGATTTATCAAGTAAATAGGATTTAGATCTTTGTTTTAAAATAAATATAGTTAATAAAGACTAGATCTTTAATTTGAAAAGATGGAAACTTTGTCTATAAGACAAAATTACATTTTTATATGTAATTAAAGAAATAAGGTTTGGCTTTTATTTTGAAATAAAAGGAATGAAATAAAGATTGAATCTTTATTCCGATTCATAAAATATAAAAGCATCATCTTAGTTAGATTATGTTGTGTAATATAAAACATCATATTAGTCAGATTCTATTATGTAATATAAAAACTGTCAGTATAGGTAAAAATGTAATGTCAGTTAAATATGCCATGTTAATATAAAATATTCATGTTAGAGGAAATATCTTTTACATATAATAATGTCATGTTAAAGAAATTTGTCATTTATCTATAAATGTCATTTTGGTTACATTTTGGAATGTCATATTTCACCGTCATTTTAGAAGCATTAAAATGATAGATTTGCTAATTCATATTTTACTGTCATTTTGGATGCAGTAAAAGAAAAAAAAAATATGTTATATTTTTATTGTCTTTTTAGAGGCAATAAAAAGATAGAATTTTAAGGTTGCATTATGTTTTGTTTATTCAAAACATTACCATTTGTTAGAAAACATATCATGTAAATTAAATGCCATTTATGTTAGATAACATGACATGTTAGAACATAAAAATATTCTTTTTATGTTATTAGGAATCATTAGAATTGCTAGACATTAAAAATATTCCTTTTATTGTTTGCTTGTAATGTTAGTAATATCTATATGTTGAGAACATTATTCTTAACATACTAGAAAAGAGGAAAAGAAAACATATATAAAAGTATGTTAGAACATAAAAAAATATTCATTTTGTTAGTAGCGTCATATGAGAATAAAAAATATTCATTTTATGTTATGTTAGAACCGTCAACACAAAAATCACAATTTAGTTAGAATATTTTTGTGTAGAGAAAAAGTACGTTTTTAATATAAAATGTTGCATTAGATAATAACGTCATGTTATGTTATTTAGAAATGAATAATTTCACCGTCATGTTATATTATTTAGAAATGAATATTTTCACCGTTATGTTGTGTTAATTAGAGAAACAATATTTTTACCGTCACGTTATGTCAGGTAGAAATGAACATTTTTGCCAATGTAAAGTAGTAGCGACAAAAATCATATTTTTGTCAATGTAAAATGTTAGCAATGAAATTTACATTTTTATTATGTAAACAAAAGTATGAACTTGCATTGTAAATAAATTTACATTTTTATATGTAAACAAAAGTAGGCATGTGCATTGATAATAAAGATCACATTTTTATTATGTAACTTAGAATGAGAACTCACATTTCAAATAAAAATTTCATTTTTATTTGAACTAAAGATATAATATTTGCTATGCAAATAAAAATTACAATTTTTTTTTTTGTAACTATGATATGAAATTTGGCAAGCGAACAAAATTTACATTTCCCAATGTAGCTATGATATGGGATTTTCTATGCGAACAAAATTAACATTTTTATATGTAACTATGAATGAGAATTTTCTATGTAAACAAAATTTACATTTTTATATGTAACTATAAATGAGAATTTGCACTGTAAATTAGAATTTACATTTTTATTATGTAATTAAAGTATGATATTACATTGTAAATTAAAAGTACATTTTTATGATGTCACCTAAGAATAGAATTTACATTGCCATTATAAAAAGTCAAGATCATTTTGGTTTTGCATTGAAAGAGATAAAAAAAAAAATTATTTTTGCTTGGCATTGAAAGAATAGCAAAGTTATTATTTTCGTTACAGGGAAATTAAACAAACAAAAATATATTCATTTGTATAGAAATGAAGTTGACACCAAAATATATTGCATTTTTGGTTAGGAGTTGAATGACACAAAAATACTCATTTTTGTTAGATTATAAGTGACGTACAAAAATATTCATTTTTGTTGTAATTGGAATGAAACACAAAATATACATTTTGTGTATATGATATGTATAAAAAAGAAAAAAAAATCTTTTTGTCAAATGTGAAAGAATGAATAGAAAAGGATTACATTTATATGTAATGAAAGAATGAATAGAGATTTACATTTTTCAATGTAAATAAAGGATGAATAGGAATTTACATTCTATATGTAAATAGAATATGAAATAGACATTTACATTTTCAATGTAAAATAAAAGAATACATTTATTTACATTTATTTTGTAAGTAGGATAAAGAAAAGAATAATTTATTCGCAATTAGTGTCAATAAACATGACATAAAAGAATAGGACATTTTATTTACATTAGTGTAAATAAAACATGATATAGGAAAAGGGACATTTTTATTTACTATTTAGTGTAAATACAATACAAAACGTAGAAAAAGTATTACATATTTTTGTTTGCATTTCTAGATGCAAACAAAATATAGAAAAAGAATTACATATGTTGTTTGCCTTTTTATATGTAAATAAACATAGAAGAAAAGGAATTATATTTCTTATTTGCATTTTTGGATTTTGAGAAATGTGAAATTCAAAATTTCACAAAAGCAGCGCTAAAACCTTATATGACCTGAAACGTCGTTTTTATAAAACGAGTTATTTTTATTGAAATAAAGTAGGATTAAAATTGTTATAAATTATTAATAACAATATGAATCGGGTTTTCAAATATATATACGAGAATTATTTGGAAAGTCCGAGTCTATCTCATTCCAAATAATTTGAACGACGTTTAAAATTCAAGAGTTAAAGACGGCGATTGAAGACCGACGATCTTCATATCGAATGGACGACGACTGCTGATGCCCGTGATTGGAGTAGCTACCTTGAAGGGGCTACAGTGGTGGCCTTCCGGACGTAGTGTTGATTAGTACGGATTTGGCTTTCGCTCAGACCCAGAGCATAAGCTTATAGATGGATGGTGTGTCTGACATCGTACTCTATTAAATATCATGCTATTAATCTTCTGTCGAATGTATGGATGTTTGGTGGCGGAGAATTTATTCTCTTGCTTAGCACCCGTTCATATATTTCGACAAAGGATTGGTAGTATGATATGGAGTGACGATGTGGCATGCTAAGATGCATATGATCAAGGCTTTGTTGAAAAGCAGGCCTTGTGGGATGATCAAAGCATAGCCTGTTTAGGCATAGCTTTGTGTATAGCGTGACTTCGCGAGCCTCACACACTGGCGGAGTCTAAAACAGGAGAAGGGAACGCAGGGAGAGTAGCACGTTTCTTTCTTGCTAGAAGTGGTGTTTGGGCTTTAACACGGCCCGACATTTTACTTATGTGGATGATGGAATGAGGCGCCTCGGATGATAGGTCCTATAGGACTGGGAAACGTGTGTTCAGGAATAACTAATCTGCAACTCGTATGGTTGACCGGCCATGCAGCTTTCCAAGGGTTCACTGCGGGGGATCCTGAGACATTAGCTAGAGTGTCTTGAATCGGTAGGAGCTCCTCCCTAGCCTTGACTCATGATGGAAACCAAAATCCAAATACGACCCTACGAATTTGATTGTATTACTAGTATGGAGGCATAGTAGTATGGGATACTATTCTTCCTAGGATTTATACATTTACTTTGAAATGTTTTGATATATACTAATAATAATAGTAAACTCGTATTTGCCGTATTTAGCATGTTTAATCACTATAAGGTAAAACCCTATCCTCTGGTTTGTGTTGCATTGTGTGATGGGACCTGGATCTTATGGTGATTTCATTTTTCTCAAAAGCATAACGTTGTTGTACGACTCACTTATTATTTGTTCTGACACTTTTATGCACGACAATCCATTGGAATAAACCCGTTCCGCGTTAGCGGCGTGGTCCTTGGATTTGCCTTATTACTATTAGTTAAATTAGTTAAGAATTCTCACACCAGTACCATGACTGACCCGTTGTTTGTTTCCACCTGTACAAACTCGGGTGCCCTCTTTTCCACACGGGCAGTCGAGCAGTTTGTCTACAGGTTTATCTCTTTAGCAGGATCCTGGATTGAAGCTTAAAGCTGTGTCCAGAACATTGGAAGTCTTCCGCTGCCTTAGTTATTTTGTTTCCGCTGCAATGTATTAAAATCACGTAAAATTGTCTTCCGCTGTAATTATTAGTCAATATACTATGATATTCTGTACTCTGATGTAACATTTATTATTGATGTTATAAAAGTCTGCTGTTATTCTTCTGATGTGTTGTATTCCCAAAGTTAACGTAGGCGGGATTTGAACGGTTTTGGTCGATTTTGCGATCGATTAAGGCCGGGCAAAATCCTACTCGTTACTGTTGGTATCAGATCTTTGGTTAGCTCAAATCTTTGGGGTACAACTCATTAGAACTGAACAAAAGGCTCATCAGAGATTGGATTAGTAATATCCAATAAGAATACTCATTAGAGATAGGATCAGTAGTATCCTAGAATGAGAAAACTCATTAGAGATGGGGTTAGTAATGCCCTAGAATGAGTTGAGAGTGCCAAGCCTATAATTAACGTATTTGTGATTATATATAATCTATTTTGGAAAATATGATTTGTGAATATATAAAAAGTTATATATTTGAAAGTTAATCAACTAATAAAATTATTTAAACCAATGGAGAAAATATATATATAAATTAGTTAGTTAATTAATCAACTTTTAGCTTCGTTCCTTTTTGAGGACGAAAAGTTTTTAAGTGGGGGAGACTGTAACAACCCTGATTTTTGGGGCCAATTTAAAATTTTATTTTAAGTGATTTTAATGAGTTTTTAATATTTAAAATAATTTATTTAAAATAAATTGATTGAAAGTTGATGTAAATTGAAGTTAGAATGAATAATTTAATTTTAATTATAAAAGGAATTAGAAATAGTGCGGTAGTTTAAAAAGTCAAACTTGAAATTTGACTGACCATACAGGATGCAAAATTTAACGGATTTTAGTGAAACCAAAAATATTAGAATCTATTTAAAAATATCTTTCTAACGAATTCGAAAAATCGAAATTTCATAGCGGGAATCAAAAGCTATGCCCAAATTAAAATTTAGAAAGGTCGCTATGAAATTTACAAAGGTCAAAAGACTACTTTTCACATATGAAGGAATTTCGACTCAAAACCACTTCCATTGAGTTCAAAATGATGTTTCTACTTTGAAAAACAGTAAACACTTATATATTTCGAGTTTCGAAAATTATTTGTTCGAAAATGTATTTTTAATATTAAATATATGCGCCTTGAAAATAGCCATTTTCCAAATAGACTCAGAATTCAACGAAAATAATTTTGTCGGGTTCGTATCGTCAAAACAAAGTTAAAAATGATTTTTCCGTAATTTTTAGAATTAATATATAATTATAATTGATTTTTCAGTGTAAACGGACAATTTTTGACTTTAAAAATTCATTAAAAATTCATACGGGCTCATAACTGAACGAAGTTAATTTTTCTATGTCCGCAGCGTCAAAACATAGCTAAATATATTTTTCGTGAATTTTTGGAATTAATTTGTGGCCCCGGTGAATTTTCATGTACGGTTGAATAAAAAAATTAAAGGATTTATATTAAAAATAAATAAAAAACGCTGTAAACTTCGAAATTGGGCCACGAGACCTGTCCCATTGTGTTCAAAAGGCGTCAAAACCTTAAGTTTGACAGTCGTTGGGCCTAATTCTGAGTTCGGAGCTAATCGGGCCTTTTCGTGAATAAAATAATATAAAATATACCCCTTTTCACAGAAATCGAGACACTCCTTCTTCTCAAACTCACGCACACTGAAACCCATCAGCCGCCTCCCCCTTTCCACCTTCTCTCCTCCCGATCTTCTAATCCGCTCACTTTTAGACTCAGCCGTAGTTAAACTTTTTGTAGCTCTCCTATTCCCTCTCGAATCACCTCTCCAAACCCGCTGACTTCATGGACCCGCCGCCACCAGCACGTGCCACCGTACCTCCCCCTATTCCCGGCGTGGATACACCCCTCCAAGCTCTCCAATCTCCAACAAACGGCACCCAAAACCGTTGATCCAATCTCAAGTTATCGCGATTCGAAGTTTTGAACAATTCAAAGGTTATATAAATTTTAATTTTATTGATTTGCAATGCTTGATTTCGTTGCTAACATTAATTTCAATTATTAAAAACATGTTTTGATCCAATTCGATGCAGAACCCGACAAATCTGACAATCTTGGAACAACGTGACATAACACAACATCATAGATATGTGTGAACAAGTTACTGACTTTCAATTCGTTCTAGATCTGACAAATACAAAGGTGAGAATTTCTGATCTATTTTAAATTAAAATTTAATTTTAATTTATTTTCTCGAATAAAATAATATTCTGTATATCTGTATACGTGCAATAATTTAGATCTGTGCTGTGATGGATTGTACTTCTTTATTCCGATTTGTTTGTGCGCTACTATTGTTTCGTTCATTATTTCATGTACATCGCGTTGTTATTATGACGTTCGTTATTTTCTGTATGCGCTGCAATCAAGATATTGTTTATTTCATTTGTACACATGCTGTTATTTTTATCTATTATTTTCAGATCTATTCTTTAAGATCTGAAACTACGACACCGCTATTCAATATCTATTTATTTATTCGTAGATAATGAAAGTTTGGTCCTTTTATTTTGATTCACAAAATAATGGAAGTTTAGATCTTTATTTTTATATATAAGTAATGATAGGATCTTATTGAAATAAATTTGGATCTTTATTTTTAATAAAGAAAGAATGAAAGTTTGGATCTTGGTTTCTTAATGAAGAAAATAATAAGTTGAAAATTTAAGATTTATTCTTTTATTTTGATTTTGATTTACCACTTAAATAAAGATTTATTCTTTTATTTTGATTTATCAAGTAAATAGGATTTAGATCTTTGTTTTAAAATAAATAGAGTTAATAAAGACTAGATCTTTAATTTGAAAAGATGGAAACTTTGTCTGTAAGACAAAATTACATTTTTATATGTAATTAAAGAAATAAGATTTGGCTTTTATTTTGAAATAAAAGGAATGAAATAAAGATTGAATCTTTATTCTGATTCATAAAATATAAAAGCATCATCTTAGTTAGATTATGTTGTGTAATATAAAACATCATATTAGTTAGATTCTATTATGTAATATAAAAACTGTCAGTATAGGTAAAAATGTAATGTCAGTTAAATATGCCATGTTAATATAAAATATTCATGTTAGAGGAAATATCTTTTACATATAATAATGTCATGTTAAAGAAATTTGTCATTTATCTATAAATGTCATTTTGGTTACATTTTGGAATGTCATATTTCACCGTCATTTTAGAAGCATTAAAATGATAGATTTGCTAATTCATATTTTACTGTCGTTTTGGATGCAGTAAAAGAAAAAAAAAATGTTATATTTTTATTGTCTTTTTAGAGGCAATAAAAAGATAGAATTTTAAGGTTGCATTATGTTTTGTTTATTCAAAACATTACCATTTGTTAGAAAACATGTCATGTAAATTAAATGCCATTTATGTTAGATAACATGAAATGTTAGAACATAAAAATATTCTTTTTATGTTATTAGGAATCGTTAGAATTGCTAGACATTAAAAATATTCCTTTTATTGTTTGCTTGTAATGTTAGCAATATCTATATGTTGAAAACATTATTCTTAACATACTAGAAAAGAGGAAAAGAAAACATATATAAAAGTATGTTAGGACATAAAAAAATATTCGTTTTGTTACTAGCGTCATATGAGAATAAAAAATATTCATTTTATGTTATGTTAGAACCGTCAACACAAAAATCACAGTTTAGTTAGAATATTTTTGTGTAGAGAAAAAGTACATTTTTAATATAAAATGTTGCATTAGATAATAACGTCATGTTATGTTATTTAGAAATGAATAATTTCACCGTCATGTTATATTATTTGGAAATGAATATTTTCACCGTTATGTTGTGTTAATTAGAGAAACAATATTTTTACCGTCACGTTATGTCAGGTAGAAATGAACATTTTTGCCAATGTAAAGTAGTAGCGACAAAAATCATATTTTTATCAATGTAAAATGTTAGCAATGAAATTTACATTTTTATTATGTAAACAAAAGTATGAACTTGCATTGTAAATAAATTTACATTTTTATATGTAAACAAAAGTAGGCATGTGCATTGATAATAAAGATCACATTTTTATTATGTAACTTAGAATGAGAACTCGCATTGCAAATAAAAATTTCATTTTTATTTGAACTAAAGATATAATATTTGCTATGCAAATAAAAATTACATTTTTTTTTTGTAACTATGATATGAAATTTGGCAAGCGAACAAAATTTACATTTCCCAATGTAGCTATGATATGGGATTTTCTATGCGAACAAAATTTACATTTTTATATGTAACTATGAATGAGAATTTTCTATGTAAACAAAATTTACAATTTTATATGTAACTATAAATGAGAATTTGCACTGTAAATTAGAATTGACATTTTTATTATGTAATTAAAGTATGATATTACATTGTAAATTAAAAGTACATGAATTCGACGAAACTAGTTTTGTTGAGACCGTATCGTCAAAACATAGTTAGACTAATTTTTTTGGAATTTTTCGAATCAGTTTGTGGCCCTGGCAAATTGAAATGCACGTTCAAATCAAATATTGAATGTTTTATATTTTAATTTGAATGGAAACTGACTGAAACAGTCGAATGGGCCTACGAAACATATCCCATTGTGTTCGGAATGGGGGTAAAACGCTAGGGACGACAGCCGTTGGGTTTGAATGGGGGTTCGTGTGTGAAAGAGGGTATTTTCGAAATTTAAAAACATATAAATTAATAAAAAATCCTAATCGACCAATCAGAAAGCCCCTCATCCCTCTTTCTCGTTTGAAGCAGCCGACCCTAAATATGAACGGCGGAAATCGCTCTGCGCTTCTCCTTCAATTTACTCTCAATCCATACAATAGAATTCAAAGATTCTTGAGAGATTATTGAAGAACTTTCCACCCTCTTTAAATCTGTGCCGGTTAGGGGTAATATCGTTTAGTGTGGTGTTGGATTTTTGGGCCTAAAGTGCCACCGGTTCGAGGCCATTTCTGGCGTCAGATGAATGACGAGTTCGTCGTGGAGGGTACTGGCGGAGAGCTCTCTCGGAGACACACGACGTGAAGCCACCAGATCGTCGGCTAGTGCTCGGATTTAGGTGAAAATTAGAACCCTAGGCGGATGGTTTTGGGTTTGAACGAACATGAAGGCAACGGCCTGTAGTCGATTGAAGAAGAAAGGTTTATGATTTAATTAATTATTCTATTAATTGCTTTCAAAATTTCATTAACGAATGAAAAATCATAACTTATTCATATGTGGTCGAAATTCAGTGAAACAAGGGACAGTGGACTCGTGTGGACGTCTTCTACATTTTAGAAGAGACCGCATATTTTTCTGAGCCTTCTGCTATTTTTGGTGGAGTGGGACCCAATGTGAGATTTCTAATTTATAAACGATATGGAAAACGACGATGTATAAATTATATAGTCGATGTATGAGTTATATAAGCGTTGTACACCTCTTGTATAAGCGTTGTATAAGTTGTATGTTCGATGTATAAGTTATATATGCGTTGTAAAAATTATATATGTGTTGAAATAAAAGTGAATTGCTATATATATATATATATATATATATATATATATATATATACGCCCCTCGTCCACAAACCATGGACGATATTTATTGATTGTGATTGGTGTGAAAATTGATTGATAGCGAATAGTTGTTTGGGATTGTTTGTGATTGATATTGATTGTGGTTGAAAAATACCCATTTGTGGTTGAGAAATATTTGGTTGAAACCACATAGGATTAGTTTGTGGAAATTAAATAAATATATACATGCCGCCTGCATGCGAACTAGATGCATGATACCCATTGCCAAAAACCGCGAGGTTTTAAGGTAGAGCGAGGAGCCGTACTAGGGACGGTCCCGGTTTTAATTACCCTGCCGTTATGCTGCCGAAATTTTGAATAATATTCATGTGTTTGAATTATTTTCATTTGCTGAAACTATATTTATTCATTGAATAGAAAACCTTCATGTGTTGAATCGATATTCATTCGTTGATTAGAAATTCATGTGTTGAATGATATTCGTGTTTTAAATATAAAAATCACATTTTTATCTATATATAGAAACTATAGAAAACCTTCATGTGTTGAATTGATATTCATTCGTTGATTAGAAATTCATGTGTTGAATGGTATTCATATTTTGAAATAAATTGTTTGATAATAAAAATCACCTTTTATCGACTATATGAACTGTGTAAAATAATCTCGTTTTGAAAGAAATTGTTTTATAATAAAAATCCTATTTTTATCACCTCTAGCAACTATATAAAATAATAGTGTTTTGAAATGAATTGTTTTACAATAAAAATCACATTTTTATTATATACATGAATTGTTGAAATGTGAAGTGTTAAAGATAGCAACTCGTTCAAATAAATATGCGTGAGTTGAAATATTCATTAATTAGCTAATGATATGATTTTTTCCTATGCCTGCAACATTAGAATGAATGGTGTTTTTAAACCAAATGGAATCAAATATGAAGTTGAATGGAAAATGATAAATGATAATAACTGTATATATGTACATGCATATTTATTGAACAGGTTATAGCAAAGGGGCTAGAGAAGAGGAATAAAATTTTATGCCCGACAAATAGGTACACATTTACTGTTTTGTTTGGGTGACCTGTTGGCTAGCCGCTTGGCTTTTTCTTTTTCTTTTTGACATGAGACGCCCATGTGGCTATTTGGGAATTTTCCCAGCCCCTCCCGTACAAAAGAGGTTATGGTGAAATTTTCCGAAATTTAAAGGCGTTAGTGAAATATTTGAAGTGAAAACGATATAGGAATTTTTGAATGAACTATATTTATATAATTATATAAATATAATTAAAATTAAAACGAAACGTGGCCGTGCAGTTCGTGTTTTGAAACCGTGATTTCAAACAACTAGTGCGGGAAATCCGACCATTGGATTTTCCTGAAATCGCAACCGTTGGGTTCGCTTTGGAAAATTCTTTCCAACGGCACCAACTTTGTAAAAATCCAACGGTTGGATTGTCTGGAATGTTTAATTCAAATCTGAAGAAAAACAGCGCCAGAAACGATTATATTTATAAATATATATAAATATAATTATATTTAATCGAATAACAACGCTGTAGTTCATATTTTGAAATCGAAACTTCAAAATATACGTGAATTATTTGAAAAGGCCGAGTTAATTCTCATTTCAAATAATTGACCGACGATTGAAAGTCGAAGATGAAGACGGTGGTCGAAGACCGGAGATCTTCACCTCGTTTGGATGGTAATCGAGGTCCTGATTGGGAGGCATCCCGAAATATGGATAATGAGTGGTGATCGTCCAGACGTACGGGGTGATCGATGGGTTTGCGAGGTATTTAGTGCCTCCGGTTTCGTTCAGACCCAGAACGGACTTGTAAATGGACTGTGTGTCTGACATTGGATTTTATTTTGTGTTGATTGATCTCTATTAAATATACCTCTGTTTGGCGGCGGAGAATTTATTCTTTTGCTTAACGCCCTTCTCTGAGACGCACGAGCTCAGAGGTTGTATATCGATGGACATCAGTCGCATGGCATGAATTGCCTGTGTGGCATGCTAAGATGCAGTGATCAGGGCTTCTGTTGAAAAGCAAAGTCTTGTGGTGATGATCAAAGCACCGCCTGTGTGGCGTAGCTTTGTATATAACGTGAATTCGCGAGCCTCACACCCCGGTATGAACCAGAAACGGGAGAAGGACCTCAGGGAGGGCATGCGTTTCTTTCTAGCTAGGGTGGTGTCAGTGACCTACCAGCCCTGACATTTATATACTTTTCACCTATGTGGTTGTTGCTGTTGCGAGGCGCCTCGGTTTGATTGGACGATCCGGGTCCGATGGAGTCATTCGTTGGCTCGTTGACGCCCCAAAGGGCGGGGAAACGCAGTGTTCAGGAATTTTAATCCACATCGGTGGACCGGCCCTGACGATTCTAGGGTCACTCGAGCTCTGATCCTGAGACACGGGCTAGAGCGTCTCGAATTCGGTAAGGACTATCTTTTGCCTTGGTTCATGACGGAAATCCAATTTCCAAATACGACATCGTGCGGTTGTGATTGTATATATATATGTGGCGACATGATATATGGTACCCATGCCGTCTATGATTGATAGTTATGATTTGAAATTGTTTTCAAAACATATAAACACTAGCAATAATATCAATTGCCTTTGTTTTATTCGTATCAAGCATATTTTGGCCGTTATAAGGTAAAACTCTATCCTCCGGTTTGCGTTGCATTGTGTGATGGGAACTGAGTCTTATAATGGCTTCATTTTTATAAAATACGTTACGTTGTTTAAAAGAATGATTTGTTTTAAAGCACTGGCAATCCAATGGAGTAAACCCGTTCCACGAAAGTGGCGTGGTCCTGTGATTGGCCATATTATATATGTGTTGAGTAGATTTCTCATACCAGTCCCATGACTGACTCGTAGTTTGTTTCACTTTCAAACTCGGGTGCCCTTTTTTTCTCTACACGGGCAGCCTTGTATTCAGGTTTAGCTGGTTCTTTCTGGATAGCTGGAGCTGAAGATGGATTCTATCATTTATCTCTTTTTATGTTGTTCAGTTCCTATTGTACATATTTTTTTTGTTTTCCGCTGTAGACATATATGTACAGTTGAACTGTATTTGTACTAAGTATGATCCTGTATACTGTGTAACTCTGATGATTACTTTTATCCAGTATATTCTATTGTTCATTATCTGGTGTATTTATTTAATTCTTTTCTGCTATTATCTGTTTCTGTGTTATATTCCACGGATTACCCTTGCCACCGTCAGTACGGGGTTTGGGGTCGTCACACAAAATATACATTTTGTGTATATGATATGTATAAAAAAGAAAAAAAAATCTTTTTGTCAAATGTGAACGAATGAATAGAAAAGGATTACATTTATATGTAATGAAAGAATGAATAGATATTTACATTTTTCAATGTAAATAAAGGATGAATAGGAATTTACATTCTATATATAAATAGAATATGAAATAGACATTTACATTTTCAATGTAAAATAAAAGAATACATTTATTTACATTTATTTTGTAAGTAGGATAAAGAAAAGAATAATTTATTCGCAATTAGTGTCAATAAACATGACATAAAAGAATAGGACATTTTATTTACATTAGTGTAAATAAAACATGATATAGGAAAAGGGACATTTTTATTTACTATTTAGTGTAAATACAATACAAAACATAGAAAAAGTATTACATATTTTTGTTTGCATTTCTAGATGCAAACAAAATATAGAAAAAGAATTACATATGTTGTTTGCCTTTTTATATGTAAATAAACATAGAAGAAAAGGAATTATATTTCTTATTTGTATTTTTGGATTTTGAGAAATGTGAAATTCAAAATTTCACAAAAGCAGCGCTAAAACCTTATATGACCTGAAACGTCGTTTTTATAAAACGAGTTATTTTTATTGAAATAAAGTAGGATTAAAATTGTTATAAATTATTAATAACAATATGAATCGGGTTTTCAAATATATATACGAGAATTATTTGGAAAGTCCGAGTCTATCTCATTCCAAATAATTTGAACGACATTTAAAATTCAAGAGTTGAAGACGGCGATCGAAGACCGACGATCTTCATATCGAATGGACGACGACTACTGATGCCCGTGATTGGAGTAGCTACCTTAAAGGGGCTACAGTAGTGGCCGTCCGGACGTAGTGTTGATTAGTACGGATTTGGCTTTCGCTCAGACCCAGAGCACAAGCTTATAAATGGATGGTGTGTCTGACATCGTACTCCATTAAATATCATGTTATTAATCTTCTGTCGAATGTATGGATGTTTGGTGGTGGAGAATTTATTCTCTTGGTTAACACCCGTTCATATATTTCGGCAAAGGATTGGTAGTATGATATGGAGTGACGATGTGGCATGCTAAGATGCATATGATCAAGGCTTTGTTGAAAAGCAGGCCTTGTGGGATGATCAAAGCATAGCCTGTTTAGGCATAACTTTGTGTATAGCGTGACTTCGCGAGCCTCACACACCGGCGGAGTCTAAAACGGGAGAAAGGGAACGCAGGGAGAACAACACGTTTCTTTCTAGCTAGAAGTGGTGTTTAGGCTTTAACACGGCCCGACATTTTACTTATGTGGATGATGGAATGAGGTGCCTCGGATGATAGGTCCTATAGGACTGGGAAACGTGTGTTCAGGAATAACTAATTCGCAACTTGTATGGTAGACCGGCCCTGCAGCTTTCCAAGGGTTCACTGTGGGGGATCCTGAGACATTAGCTAGAGTGTCTCGAATCGGTAGGAGCTCCTCCCTAGCCTTGACTCATGATGGAAAGCAAAATCCAAATACGACCGGACGAATTTGATTGTATTACTAGTATGGAGGCATAGTAGTATGGGATACTATTCTTCCTAGGATTTATACATTTACTTTGAAATGTTTTGATATATACTAATAATAATATTAAACTCGTATTTGCCGTATTTAGCATGTTTAATCACTATAAGGTAAAACCCTATCCTCTGGTTTGTGTTGCATTGTGTGATGGGACCTGGGTCTTATGGTGATTCCATTTTTCTCAAAAGCATAACGTTGTTGTACGACTCACGTATTATTTGTTCTGACACTTTTATGCACGGCAATCCATTGGAATAAACTCGTTCCGCGTTAGCGGCGTGGTCCTTGGATTTGCCTTATTACTATTAGTTAAATTAGTTAAGAATTCTCACACCAGTCCCATGACTGACCCGTTGTTTGTTTCCACCTTTACAAACTCGGGTGCCCTCTTTTCCACACGGGCAGTCGAGCAGTTTGTCTATAGGTTTATCTCTTTAGCAGGATCCTGGATTGAAGCTTAAAGTTGTGTCCAGAACATTGGAAGTCTTCCGCTGCCTTAGTTATTTTGTTTCTGCTGCAATGTATTAAAATCATGTAAAATTATCTTCCACTGTAATTATTAGTCAATATACTATGATATTCTGTACTCTGATGTAACATTTATTATTGATGTTATAAAAGTCTGCTGTTATTCTTCTGATGTGTTGTATTCCCAAAGTTAACGTAGGCGGAATTTGAACGGTTTTGGTCGATTTGGCAATCGATTAAGGCCGGGCAAAATCCTACTCGTTACATTTAGAAAGTGGAAGTGAAGTTTTTAACTGGAATTTTTAAAATTTCTGAGTTTGTAGCATTCTTCCTCTCTTAGTAATTTGGGGATGAAATTCTTTTAAGGGGGAAGAAATGTAATGGTCTTGATTTTTAACCGTTTAATTTAATATTTAAAATTTGTTTTAAATGTTGATTTGGATTTTAATGGTTTGAATTTAATAATTTTGAATATTTTATTAGTTCAAATAATAAAATAATAATAATTTTCGAAATAGTTGAAAAATTGTCTGAATTTGCAATATTGTATGATTTGGTAATATAAGAGGAATTATTTAAGTTTATATTTAATTTTATTAACGATTTTGTTTATTAAATGATGTTTGAACATTTAGTTTATAATTTAACTTTAAAATGAGCTCGTGATAGCGCGTTAGTTCGTAATATTACATTTTAAACTTTAAATGGTTGTATGAGATCCAATATAGCTCGGATTTCTTTGAAACAAGAAACATTCGAGTCTATTAGATTATAATTTTCTAATGAAGTAGAAAATTTTAGTTTTCATATTGTAGATTATGTTTTAAGTCCAAATCAAATTTTCAAATAGTTGTTATGGAATTCATTTGTAAAAATATAACAATTTATTTTATATAAATAAAGGAATTTTATTTTATTGAATATTGATTTAGCATGACACTCAACCTAAAGTATTTTATTTTGATACTATATGAAATTCTGCCCGATTATAATATTTTATTATTATTATTATATTGAGGTATTTTAAACTTTGATTTTTTTTAATTCAAATTGGACCCTTAAAAAGATCTATTACTCAAACGACCTCCGTTTTCAACGAAAATAATTTTATTAAATCCGAAATAGTTAATTATTGTAAGATTTTCAATTTCAAGTCAATTGGATTTATTTTGTAACTGTGCATGGTATAAACACATAAGGTTTAACAGTTTGAAATTAAAGTAGCGATTTCACAAACAATACCGAAATTTAACGAAACCAATTCCATTGGTCCGAAATATTATATTATTGTATGTTTTCAAATTTCATTACAATCCGGGCTCGTGTCTGCTTATGCGAATTATAAATGATGCGCGTTATACAAGCCAAAAACATCGCTAGTTGTCTTCTGGAAAAAATCCTTTGTCTTGTCAAATAAATAAACCTGCCAAGTTCTTTTCGATACCATGTGCGCAAAAGAAAAATATCTTCCACGCATTCATTTTTTATCTATCCAAAACATGTGCTATCTGATAGCTTCTGCCATTCACATGTTTTTGCATTTGATACCTATGTTACCCTTTTTCTTCCTCTCCAAGCCTCTTCTCGGTTAAATACACCTAATATCTTTATGTTCTTTTCCATCCAACCCAACAGCAAAAGCAAATTTTGATCAATTTAGAAAAAGCGTGGAGTTCCTCACTACAAATATTAAAAAAAACATCCAATTGTATCTTCTTTGTTCCATTTCAACATATAACGAAGTCGACCCCTCCCTTACCCTGCAAACGCGATTTGAAAACCGAAAAGCAAGAAAGGAAAAAAAATCAAAAATCAAAATTGAAACCAAAATGAATGAAATGGGTTCGTTTGGCGAAAATCTTCAACTTATTATCATTGAAGTAGAAGCGACGTGTTTTCTGGGTTCGACTTTTATGACAGCGAGCCTCGAGCTGCGCGTTTGGTGCGACGAGGTTTCCATGGAGACCGAGTTCAAACATTGAGGGCTTTGGACCTGAGGATGAACGATCAGTGGAGATTGCGCTCATTCCTGAGAGGACATAGCATGTTTCGTGGGAAAGGCATAGCGTAGGTGACCGGAGAAGATGAAGGTGGCGTCAGTTGATAAGCTGGAGCTCAGAGTAGTTGTTTTGCTAGAAGATTTAATGGTTGGTTTACTGGAGTTCGTGCAGGCTCTGGGGTGTAGCCGGAAGTTCTCGAGTGATCATAGGTGTGGTGATCGGTTGTTTAAAAGGATTGGAGATTGGTTTGAGTCTGAACCTAGAAATCACATATGGGGGAAACAATGGAGCTCGGTTAATGGTGACATTTGCTGTAAAGAGGAAGTTTACATGGGGGGAGACGGACTATTAAATATTTATTTGTGGGCTTCAAGTTTTGGGCTTGGTCCTAACTAGCGTGTAAAAAAAAAAGAGGAAATCGAATGCTAGAAGAAAAGAACGGAAGATTTAAATTGCCTAATGATGATTAGCGGATGGTTACTGTGGCCTATTTAAAATTCAGTTATTTATTAACGGTAATTATACTTTAAATATATGAATTTATAAATTTATATTCAACTAAGTATTTAAATCTCTATAACTTATTCATATGTTATCGGAATTCAACAAAACAGGGTCTGTTGAAACCATATGAAGGAGCATTACACTGCTAAATTGGTTTGGAACTCTTTGGAGCATATTGGAATTTTATATATTTTCAAACGTATGTTCGAAATTATATAAATCGATCAAAATTGTCAATCAGAAATAAAATGAAGAGTTAATTCTCACACTTTTCTGGAATGTTATGATGTGTTAAATTCATATAAAAATATAACTCTTCGTTGATGCTAATAATTGGATGATCAAATGCTTTGGTTGCTTATTGATTTTTTAACGATTATCGACATTTATATCATGTCATATTGGATGAATTTTTTTATTTTTGTTTCATATATTATTATCATTGATCTGTGATGTAGGGAAGAACAGATTGGAGGAATCCGACCAGATTCCTCAAATATATTGTAGTTGTTTATTTTTCCATATTATCCAAATACGAATTGTTTTTTCCTTCAAACAACGTTATATTCTGATTGAATGTTGATGGTTGATTATATATTGAACGTTGAATTGAAATTCAATTTTGATGTGATGTTTTTAATCAATAGACGGTATTGATTAAGTTATTAGCAGCGAATGATCTAAAACGATGTTTTTAAGATGCCACTTGGATCTGGAACCTACATGCTGATGCTCACGATTTCGATAGTCATACCAGCGATTTGGAGATCTCTCGAAAAGTATTTAGTGCTCATTTCAATCAACTCTCCATTATCTTTCTTTGGCAGAGTGGTATGTACTTCCATTAAAATCTAGAAAAATATAGAAGTGATTTATATGCCTTGCCTACCAAGAACTTCCATTTTTTTATTAGAAATCTAATCCCTTTTTGTTGGGTTGAATTAGTTTAGTTAGAGTCGCGAACTTATAATAAACACTTTATCTTTAATACAACTTCAGGCGAATTGACGTAATTGAAGTTATAAAAAATTATTTTTATAACTGAAGTTAAGTTTTAGATTTTATTTTTAAGGCAAGTTATATTTATAAACGGTTTTTATAAAATAATATTATACATAGTAATTTCAATGTTTTAATAAATTTTGTATGCATAGAAGCTTGAACTGAACCTATAGGTCAATATTTTTAAATTACTATTTTGAGAAAATAGTTAAGCAACGTAATTAGATTAATTTATATTAATCTAATGAGAGATGTAATCGAAATCAGTTAGTAAATAATTGATGTTTAAGATAACGAAGTCTAACTGTTTAATTAGAATTGATAAGTAGATCGATCGATCTTGGATTAATCAAATGGAAATGGTTTAACGAATAATTGTTTTTATATTAAACAATATTTCCTAAATATTAATTATCTTTTTATTTAATGGTACTAATGAAGTATTTATCGTTTAAAAATATCGATAAGTAATTAGCTAATCTATTTTTAATGAAGGAAACTAGTTCACCTTAGTTAATAATGGAATTAGTTATTGTAATTAATAATAATTTTAGTAATTTACTTCTTAAATGGAAGTAAATTAAGAAATGATCGAGTTTTGTAATGAATCGTGTTAAGAGCGATGTTATACCAAAGTTATAAAACAAGTTGTGAAGCTAATATGCCGTTATTAAGTAAGTATTACTTAATAATTGAATTAAGTATAAGCAAGGGAATCGAAAAGAGACTTTCATAAATGATTGGAAGATAAAAATCCAAGTTATAATTGAAAGTTATGCAAAGACGGATAATGCAAAAGATTTTTATAAGATTTGTTTTTAATTAATTATTTAAATAAGTAAAATTAAGTGAAATATGATTTCAACAAAGAAATGATAATTAGATTCCATGAGAAGATTTAGGTTTTGAATGCAAGTGTAACACCCCGTAGTTTCTGTGAACATAAAAATAACAAATCAAAGTATACTTAATTTTTAAAAGAAGAATTAAGGGAAACGGGTAACTCCATTGTGTTCTTCTCCGAATTCTGCTTGGAACAGAGTCCAAGTTTTCGTAAATCGGACTTCGTATGAGAAAGTTATAACACTTAGAAGTTTCAGGAATTTAAAAAAAAGTTCAAAATTTAAATCACACACCCGGGCTGGGCGGGAAATTTCCCGCCCAGGACCCAGGTTGACCAGGGGGTCGACCTGGGTCGACATAGGTCAACCAGGGGGTCGACCTCCCCCCTATTTCCAGATCCGAGGACTGGTTCGTTTTCCTGCATTTGGACGCTCGTTCTGACCAGATTCGTTGATCCCTATGCTATATAAACACCCCTAAGGCTACAGTTTTCTCTACAAAACTTCATTACGCCTATACTCTTCCCTAATTCATATCAAAATAAATTAAAGACGTCCTTATGCTGCTCTAGTTCTTCAAGAGATCAAGTTTAGAATTCAAGTAGAGATTCAAAGGCTAATTCAATGACTTCAACAACTATTTTCTAAGAATCAAATCTAAATTAGAGAATCGATAACCTACGTTAAGGGATAGCTTTTCAGTTTCAGAAAACAGATTCCAGAAATACAAGAATCATTCCCTTTTTGTAAGTTCAAGTTACTTTCAGATGTGAATTCTTAATTGAAATTCTTGGCATGTAATAATATGGATCTAAGCTATACTTGATTATGAGATAATCCTTTTAGATTTATCAAATCTAATCTATTAGATTTATGCCTGTGATGTTATTCAAATCTAATCCATTAGATTTATCCTTGATGTAAGTAATCCTTTAATTTGAATCGGCGCTTGTATATGCCTTTGGGAATCATTATTGACTATGGAATTGGTCCAATCATGTAACAACTCGAAAATCTAGGCCAGTTTAAATTTTTTATTTTGGCAATTTTAGCAAATGTTGAACATTTAAAATGAATTATTTTAAATAATATCGATGGGAAATTTATTTTGAATAGAATTCGAACGTATATAATATATACGTCGTCGTTAGAATATAAATAATTATTTTAAATTATAAATAGAATTGAAAATAGCGCGGTAGTTCGATAATTCGATTTCAAACTTCAATTGAATGTTCCAGGTGCAAAACAATCCGGGTTTTAGTGAAACCAAAAATAATGGAATCTATTTGTGAATATCTTTCCAACGAATCCGAAAAATCGAAATTTCATAGCGGGAATCAAAAGATATGTCCAGTTGAAAATTCTGAATAGTCGCTATGGAATTCAGGCCCTTAAAAATGGGAATTTTACAAACGACCTCGGATTTCGATGAAACCACTTTTGTTGGATCCGTGATGTCAAATTATTGTTAGATTCCAAATTTCATAATTTTTCGAATCAATATGTGAGCGTGGAAAAGGAAAACGTGTTTGACCAGTTTCAGTTGATTTTAATCGACTGGAAAATGGCCATTTTTCCAATGGTCTCAGAATTCGACGAAACTAGTTTTATTAGGACTGTATCGTCAATACGAAGCTAGAAAATATTTTTCTGGAATTTTTCTAGTTCGTATGTGACCCCGGTAAATTGAAATGCGCGTTCAAATTCAATATATAGAGTTATATGTTGATTTTAACGGAAACTGATCGAAACGATCGAATCAGCTTGCGATACATATCCCATTATGTTCGGAATGAGGGTAATTAGCTATGGACGACAGGCGGTGGGCCTCGTTTAGAGGTCAAATGAAAAGGTACCTTTTTGAAATTTAAAATTAAAAAAAAATTCTCTCTCCCTCCCCTTCAAAACCGCTGCCCCCTTCTTTCATTCTACAGATCGAAAAGAAAAAGAAAAAAAAGGAACGAAGACGGAGGAGCTGTCTCTCCTCCGATCGAGCACCACCGCCGCTCAGGGCGGGGCCACCGCCCTCCATACTCGAACCCCCTCAGCCCCTTCTGCTCGCCCTCCTCCTCTGACCTAGCCCAGAAACCACCGCGCCGCTCTCCCATCCTCTTCCTGCTCCTCCGCTTCTTCTTTTCCCTCCTCTCCCCTGTCGCACGAGACACCCGACGCCCCCTTCTCGCGAGGACCCACACCCGCCACCTCTTCCTGAAGCGCATCAGCCCCCCTCTCCTCTGTAAAACACTGTAAGCTCCCTTCTATTTTATTTATTTATATAGGTTCTATAAATTTTAGTTTAATAAAATCAGTTTGTTTACATAATAAAAATATAATCTTTTATGTTGTAAAGTAATAAAAATATAATCTTTTATATTGTAGAGTATAAAAATATAATCTTTTATATTGTAGAAGAATTTTTATATAGGTAAGAATATAAAAATATAATCTTTATATATGAAAAGGTGAAATATTTATATATGAAAAGGTGAAATATTTATATATGAAAAGGTGAAATATTTATATATGAAAAGGCGAAATCTTTATATTAGAAAAGGTGAAATCTTTATATAGAGAATAGCGTGATCAAAATATAATCTCTATTATATAGTAGCAATGTAAAAATAGAATTTTTATCTATATAGTAGCGACGTAAAAATAGAATTTTTATCTATATAGTAGCGATGTAAAAATAGAATTTTTATCTATATAGTAGCGATGTAAAAATAGAATTTTTATCTATATAGTAACAGTGTGAAAATAGAATTTTTATATACATATCAACATATAAAAATGTGATTTTATATATGTAGTGGCTACGAGCAACGAAAGTGACAAAAGGCGAGAACAGTGAGGATTTCCTACATTAAGTGTCATGGAGTTGGATTAGCTATCGGTGAGAACTTCTCACTCTTAAATTTCCTTTTTCTAGTTATATATATATATACTAGGATGCAGACGGTGCTTAGCAGCACCCGACACCCGTCATCCACAGACCATGGATGACTTGTTTGTTTGATTGATGTGTTGTGAAAATTGTTTGTGTTGTTGATGTGAAATCGATAATAAAATATTCTTGTGTCGAAAGGAAATAAAATATTTATATAGTTAAAAATATTTTATCGTTAAAAATATAATTTTTAACGTGAAGGTGAATAAATAAATAATTATAAACAAATCGGCCGATTTGTTTATATACACTGATTTGACTGATATTGATTGGGATGATAAATTTTACACATCGCCCAACTGCACGAATAAAAATATGTGTTTGTTGATTTGAAACCCCACACGGGTGTTGGGATGATATTTGGCGTACACTGATCCCAATTATTTAATTGTATGTCGATCGATTGGTCGACAGACTGTGTAAGCATTGATTATTTATATTTGATGCTTATGCAGTTGTGTGGTGCACTTTGGATGATGGTTGATTGTTTGTCATTGCTATTATATACATGTGTTGTGTGGAATCCATATAATCAACATTATATGGTGATTGATTGGGCCTCATTCCAATCGGGAAAATAATGAATATTATAAAAGAAAATTTATGTGTTGAATATAAAAATGGTCATGTGTTGAAACTATTTATGTGTTGAGTGAAATATTTTAATAATAAAATTTACATCTTTATCATATTTAAAATTAGAACTACTTCACGGTGGAGTCTAATTAAAAAATCAAACGATAGGTACCATAGTTTTATAAAATATTTTACATAACAAAAATAGTCGTGTGTTGACAGTACTCATGTGTTGAGATTAGTCGTGTGCTGAAAGAAATATAGATTCATGTGTTGAATAGAATAAATATTCATTTGTTGAATAGAATAAAGAAGTTTTTGAAAAATATAAAGCCGTGTTGATTAGAGATGCGTTATTTTGACGCGAACGATATTTATATTGATTTTATTCATTTTATAATGAATATTGAAAAGTGATTTCAAAATTTAATATTTTGAAATGAAATTCAAATTAAATTAGATTAAAATTCAAATTGAAATTTTATTGAATCAATTTGAAATGAATTCGAATCGAATAGAAAATGAATTCGATTCGAATTGAATAGAAAGTGAATTTGAATTGGAATTGAATAGAAATGAATTCAAATTGAATTAAATTGAAATTGAATTAAAAACGAATTGAAATCGTTTTGAATGAAATTTAAAACGAACTGAAATTTTATTGAATCAATTTGAAATGAATTCGAATCGAATAGAAAATGAATTCGATTCGAATTGAATAGAAAGTGAATTTGAATTCGAATTGAATAGAAATGAATTCAAATTGAATTAAATTGAAATTGAATTAAAAACGAATTGAAATCGTTTTGAATGAAATTTAAAACGAACTGAAATTTTATTGAAATCAATTTGAAATGAATTCGAATCGAATTGAAGTCAAATCGATTTGAAATTGAAGATGAAGTTGAAATTGTTTTCGAAGCGAATTTAGAACTATTTATAAAATTCGTTTTAAAAAGGAAATCGACGAAATTTATATAATATATATATTATATATATAATGGCTCGAATAGCACGCGCCACGCCGCGGCAGTTCGTGAATTTCGACCATTAACTTCAAATTGACGTTGCGGGAGATCCGACCGTCGGATTCTCCTAAAACCGGAACGGTTGGGTTCGTATCGAAAAGAGCTTTCCAATGAATATTAGAAATTTGAAATCTAACGGTTGGATTTGGAATTATGTCCAAATCAAATTTGAAAAAGGTCGCTGTAAGTGCAGTTCGATGGCCGTTGATGGAAATCGACTGTACGGGCCTTGTTAAAATTATTAAAAATATCTATAATTTGTGTAAAATCATAAGAAATGATTTGGGAAAAATTGGGCTTAAAAACTCCACATTTGAAATGATAAAAATAGATTTTTATCGAAATGAACTAGTTTTGAACTAAAATTAAAATCAATTTATTTTTGAAATAAATAAATTGAATTTGAAAGTGATTTTAAAAATAATCAATATTCCCAATACATGGATTGGACTGGAGTTGAATCGAAATTATCTTCGGAATATCTCGATGTTGGATTTCGTGACTATACAGATATTGTTATGGGAATTTGAAAGATATATTTTATATCGTTATTTCCAATATGATATTTGTAGGTTTCAGAATTCGATATTGAATATAAGCCGGTATATTTTCTATTCAGAGCCTTGTATTTAATATCAAATGTGATTTGGGTTTATCGTGAATCGTGTTTTAGATGACATTGGTTCTTTAACCCGGTTAAAAGCAGGATGTTGATTTTTGAAAAGATTAAAACAAAGTGGAGTTTTAATGAATCTTTAATTAGATTAAAAATGTGAATTGATAATTTAAATTATCAAATTTGAAAGGTGATCGAGAATAGAGTATCACCAGTTTTGCTCCTAAGCGATAGTTAAATCTTTAATTAGATTTGAACGTGAAATGGTAATTAACTTTACCGATAACACCGTGGTGTTAGAAATGGAGTATTACCAATTTTCTCCATGGGATATATAGGTTGGGATTGGGAAATAAAATAAATAATTACTTCGGTGTGGCTCGTTAATCCCGACTAGTTTGAAATGATAGCCAAAGGAAGATTAAAGAATAAATTTAGAAGAATTTATCTTTGATAAAATTAATGGGAACCTTTCCCTAAGAATGTGTTTTTGTGAATAAAAGAATATTCTGAATTGGAATGAGGCGTTTGTTGTGTTTGTGTAACATTTGTTTATCATATACGTGGGTTATTCAGAAAGGCCGGGTTATACCCATTCTGAATAACCGATTCGACGAGATGTCGAAGATGAAGACGGTGGTCGAACACCGGAAGTCTTCACATCGTTTGGGTGATTACTGATGATCTCGATTGGGCTGTACACCCAAGATGAGGGAAACAGTTGGTGATCGTCCAGACGTACTTGGAGATGGATGGATATGCGAGGAAAGTGCCTCCGGTTTCGTTCAGACCCAGAACGAACTTGTAAATGGATTGTGTGCCTGACATTGGATTTTATTCTATGTTGATTGATCTCTATTAAATATACATCTGTTTTGCGGCGGAGAATTAATTCTCTTGCTTAACGCCCTTCTCTGAGACGTACGAGCTCAGATGTTGTATATCGATGGACATTAGTCGCATAGAGTGAATTGCCAGTGTGGCACGCGTAAGTGGCAATTGATCAAGGCTTCTGTTGAAAAGCAAAGTCTTGTGGTTGATGATCAAAGCACGGCCTGTGTGGCGTAGCTTTGTGTATAACGTGAATTCGCGAGCCTCACACCTCGGTATGAGTCAAAAACGGGATGCGGACCCAAGGAGTGCACGACGTTTCTTTCTAGCTAGGGTGGTGTCAGTGACCTACCAGCCCTGACATTTATATACTTTTCACCTGTGTGGTTGTTGGATATGAGGCGCCTCGGATATAGGTCTGTAAGGACCGGGAAACGTGTGTTCAGGAATAATTAATCCTCAAAAGTAAGGGAGGACCGGCCTTGGAGGTTCCAAAGGATCAGAGTGGGGTCCTGAGGCATTGCTAGAGTGTCTCGAACGCGGAGAGGAGCTTGCCTCTTGCCTCGACTCATGTCGGAAATCCAATTTCCAATACATGTATTTCAGTTTTATTTGTAGAACCTAGAATGGCGACATAGTGGTATGGGTCATTCATGCCACCTATGATTGATATTTATGATTGAAATTGTTTTGACACTATACACCTATAATAGTATCAAATAATGTGTTTTAAACGTATCAAGCATGCTTTGGCTGTTATAAGGTAAAAACCCTATCCTCCGGCTTGCGTTGCATTGTGTGATGGGACCTGGGTCTTATAACAACTTCATTTTTATTTATTTAGCATTGCGTTGTTTGTTCTATGCACTGGTATTCTTGGGAGGAAACTCGTTCCGTATTATACGGCGTGGTCCCTTGATTTACCAAACTTTAAAATAAAGATTAATAACTGTTTCAGTTCTCACACCAGTCACATGACTGACCTGGAGTTTATTGTTTTAACCTAAACTCTGGGTGCCCCTATTTTCCACACGGGCAGCTAGTAGTTTTGGTTTTGCAGATTTATATTCACAGGATCCTGATTTACAGCTGGAACGATGCTCGGAAAGCTCTGTATCCGTGTATCACTTTCAGTTGTGTTTTGTATTATTTTCCGCTGCGATATATTTAAATGTAATTTAAATCTCTGATATTTGTTGAATGTAATTTATTCATTTATACTCTGTATATTCTTGTATCTGATGGAATTGTTGTAATTACAATGAAATGTTCTTCCGTCTGCGTCCTGATTTGTCTTGTCCACAACGCCATCCGCGCTTTCCTTCACGGGGGAGTTCGGGTCGTGTCAAATCATATATATCCTTGTTGTATATCAAAATTGTAATCCTGTTTAAGTTCATGATAGAACTCTTGTCAAACCTATATGTCTATGATGATTCAAAATGATATTCATATCATATCTATGTGCCTGCAATGTATTCTATGCAAAACTTTTCAATTTGGTATATCAAATTTATTGGACCAATAGTTCTTATCGTCATATGTCTATTCTTATGCTTCTTATGTTCCATATTGTTTCTCCGCTTATTTCATGAATCTTGCGTTGAATCTCGAAATATGTATGTTATGAATACGGGGGTAATTGGGTATAACATGAAATTGACTTTTATTTAGCATAATTTGGAACATGTATTATGGCATGAGTATTAAGATGCAATTTGGGGGTAATTTGACATGAATTATGGAATATGTAATTTGACATATTGAACCTAGAATTAGCATGAACGACAAAGTATGAAATTTGTCATGAAAAACCTAGTTTTGGGCATAAACTGTAAATTGGAATATTAAATTTAGCTTGGGCTTAACTATTGGTTTGGGATGCCAAATATAATGCATAGTGATTTTGGGCATGACTATTATTGAAAATTTAAGGAAGAATGGGTATAGCCAATTTTGATTAATAACTTGAAATTCGAATTAGTTGGGCATAACGATATAACGACCCGAACTTCCCCGGTAAGGAAAGCACGGATTGCTTTGAGGACAAGACGAATCAGAACGCAAACAGAAGAACATTTCATTATTTATTACAACAATTCCATCAGAATACAAGAATATACTGAGTATGAATAAATATCAGAGGTTTAAATTACATTTAAATACATAGCAGCAGAAAAATAAGGGCACCTAGAGTTTAGGTTAAAACAATAAACTCCAGGTCAGTCATGTGACTGGTGTGAGAACTAAAACAGTTATTAATCTTTATTTTTAAAGTTAGGTAAATCAAGGGACCATGCCGTATAACACGGAACAGGTTTCCTCCTAAGAATACGAGTGCATAAAAAAAACAGTGCAATGCTAAATAAAGAAAAATGAAGCTATTATAAGACCCAGGTCCCATCACACAATGCAACGCAAGCCGGAGGATAGGGTTTTACCTTATAATAGCCAAAAAATGCTTGATACGCTAAATTTCATTATTTATGATTACTATAAGTGAAGAAAACAACTTCAATCACAAATGTATCAATCATAGGCAGCATGGGTACCATATATCATGTCGCCATACTAGTTCTACAATTAAAACCACAAAAGTCGTATTGGAAATTGGATTTCCGTCATGAGTCGAGGCAAGGGGCAAGCTCCTCTCCATTCGAGACACTCTAGCAAATGTCTCAGGACCACACACAGCGATCCTTGGAATCGGTTGGGCCGGTCCTCTCTTACTTTTGAGGATTAGTTATTCCTAAACACACGTTTCCCGGTCCTATCAGACCTATATCCGAGGTCGTTTGCAAAATTCCCATTTTTAAGGACCAAAATTCCATAGCGACTATTCTGAATTTTCAACTGGGCATAACTTTTTATCCCCACTATGAAATTTCAATTTTCCGGATTCGTTGGAAAGATATTCTCAAAAAGATTCTAATATTTTTGGATTCGCTAAAATCCGGTTTATTTTGAATCCTGTACATTCATTTGAAATTTGAAATCGAATTTTCGAACTACCACGCCATTTTCAATTCCTTTTATAATTAATATAAATGATTTATATTCTAACATCAATTCAAATAAATATATAGGTTCTATTTCAATTCAAAATAAATTTCTCATCATTATTATTTAAAATAATTCATTCTAAATAATCAAAATTCATTAAAATTGCCAAAATAAAATTTTCAAATTGGCTCAGATTTTCCGGGTTGTTACAATCTCCCCCACTTAAAACTTTTAGTCCCCGAAAAGGAACGAAGCTAAAAGTTGTTTAACTAACCAACTCAACTTTCATTATTTTAATTATGGCTTAAGTTCTTCAACTTTTCAGTTTCTAAGAATTTTTCAATTTTTTAAAAAATTTGGCTAACAACCTAAATTTTCGAAAAATTTCGCCATAACCTCCCCTGCACCGGGAGCTTTGGGATATTTCAAATAGCCTCCCATGGCCCTCACCAATCCAAAGGAAAAAGCCAAGCGGCTGGCCAATCGGCTCATAAAATCATCCAAAACCCAAGAAATTAGTAAACATGTACCTATTTGTCGGGCAAACAATTTTATTCCTCTGCTCTAGCCTCCTTGCTATGACCTGTTCAATGGATATACATGTACATGCATGCAATTGTAATCATTTTTCAATACAGTTCAATATTTGATTCAATTTGGCCTAAATGGTTAAAAATATCAAACAAATAAACAAACAACACAACCATCAATCGATTAGTTGATTAGCTTTTCAAATTCATAACTTTGATACATATACAGAAAATCATGTTTTTGATGCCAGATCACAACAATAAACCTATCTAGTTTTGGTTCTCACACCAGCCTAATGGAAATATATAGATATCACACTTTCGAAACTCGAACATAAATACTGATTATGTGGCCACGTCATCGGAATCATCCCCGAGCGACTAGAGTGTGATTCTATTTCTATCCAGTATATTAAAACTTCGAATATATGTTCATGACGTGTATATGCAAAATCTATATATACTAGATTGTCCAAATTCAATACAAATAAATATTCAAATACGTATAATTGAATTTAACTTTCAAAACAAAATTTGTTTTCATTTTTATTTTTTAAAACAACACTCTTTCGACTCGCTCTAGGATACTACTGATCCCATCTCTAACGAGTTAGTCTCATTGGATATTACTAATCCAATCTCTGATGAATTCTTTCGTATGGTTCTAATGTGCCTTGTTCTTGAGCTCTGTAAAGCAAAGCTCTGATACCACGATATAACGTCCCGAACTTCCCGGTAAGGAAAGCACGGATTGCTTTGAGGACAAGACGAATCAAAACGCAAACAGAAGAACATTTCATTGTTTATTACAATAATTCCATCAGAATACAAGAATATACAGAGTATGAATAAATATCAGAGGTTTAAATTACATTTAAATACATAGCAGCGGAATAATAAGGGCACCCAGAGTTTAGGTCAAAACAATAAACTCCAAGTCAGTCACGTGACTGGTATGAGAACTAAAACAGTTATTAATCTTTATTTTTAAAGTTAGGTAAATCAAGGGACCACGCCGTATAACACGGAATGGGTTTCCTCCCAAGAATACCAGTGCATAAAACAAATAGTGCAATGCTAAATAAAGAAAAATGAAGCTATTATAAGACCCAGGTCCCATCACACAATGCAACGCAAGCCGGAGGATAGGGTTTTACCTTATAATAGCCAAATAATGCTTGATACGCTAAATTTCATATTTTATTATTACTATAAGTGAAGAAAACAACTTCAATCATAAATGTATCAATCATAGGCGGTATGGGTACCACATATCATGTCGCCATACTAGTTCTACAATTAAAACCGCAAAGGTCGTATTGGAAATTGGATTTCCGTCATGAGTCGAGGCACGGGGCAAGCTCCTCTCCGTTCGAGACACTCTAGAAAATGTCTCAGGACCACACACAGCGATCCTTGGAATCGGTTGGGCCAGTCCTCTCTTAATTTTGAGGATTAGTTATTCCTGAACACATGTTTCCCGGTCCTATCAGACATATATCCGAGGTCGTTTGCAAAATTCCCATTTTTAAGGGCCAAAATTCCATAGCGACTATTCTGAATTTTCAACTGGACAAAACTTTTTATCCTCGCTATGAAATTTCAATTTTTCGGATTCGTTGGAAAGATATTCTCAAATAGATTCTAATATTTTTGGTTTCGCTAAAATCCGATTTATTTTGAATCCTGTACATTCATTTGAAATTTGAAATCGAATTTTCGAACTACCGCGCCATTTTCAGTTCCTTTTATAATTAATATAAATTATTTATATTCTAACGTCGATTCAAATAAATATATAGGTTCTATTTCAATTTAAAATAAATTTCTCGTCGTTATTATTTAAAATAATTCATTTTAAATAATCAAAATTCATTAAAAGTGCCAAAATAAAAATTTCAAATTGGCTCAGATTTTCCGGGTTGTTACAATCTCCCCTACTTAAAACTTTTAGTCCCCGAAAAGGAATGAAGCTGAAAGTTGCTTAACTAACCAACTCAACTTTCATTATTTTAATTATGGCTTAAGTTCTTCAACTTTTCAGTTTCTACGAACTTTTTCAAATTTTTCAAAAATTTGGCTAACACCCTAAATTTTCGAAAAATTTCGCCATAACCTCCCCTGCACTGGGAGCTTCGGGATATTTCAAATAGCCTCCTATAGCCCTCACCAATCCAAAAGAAAAAGAAAAAGCCAATCGGCTCATAAAATCATCCAAAACCCAAGAAATACAAGAATTATGCCGATACTCTACCCTAATTCATATCAAAATAAATTAAAGACGTCCTTATGCTGCTCTAGTTCTTCAAGAAATCAAGTTTAGAATTCAAGTATAAATTCAAAGGCTAATTCAATGGCTTCAGCAACTATTTTCTAAGAATCAAATCTAAATTAGAGAATTGGTAATCTACGTCAAAGGATAGCTTTTCAGTTTTAGAAAACATATTCCAGAAATACAAGAATCATTCTCTTTTTGTAAGTTCAAGTTACTTTTAGATGTGAATTCTTAATTGAAATTCTTGGCATGTAATAATCTGGATCTAGCTATACTTGATTATGAGATAATCCTTTTAGATTTATCATATCTAATCTATTAGATTTATGCCTGAGATGTTATTCAAATCTAATCCATTAGATTTATGCCTGATGTAAGTAATCCTTTCATTTGAATCTGTGCTTGTATATGCCTTTGGGAATCATTATTGACTATGGAATTGGTCCAATCATATCTATCCTTGTTGTCTATCGGAATTGTAATCCTGTTTATGTTCATGATATAACTCTTGTCAAACCTGTACTTCTGTGATAGTTCATAATGATATTCATCATATTTATATGCCTGCAATGATATTCTATGCAAAACTTGTTAGTTTGGTATATCAAAATTATTGGACCAATAGTTCTTATCGTCATATGCCTATTCTTATGCCTCGTACATTCCATATAGTTTCTCCGCTTATTTCATGAATCTTGCGTTGAATCTCGAAATACGTACGTTATGAATACGGGGGTAAATGGGTATAACTTGAAATTGACATTTATTTGGCATAATTTGGAACATGTATTATGGCATGACTGTTAAGATGCAATTTGGGGTAATTTGACATGAATTATGGAATAAGTAATTTGACATATTGAACCGAGAATTGGCATGAACGACAAAGTATGAAATTTGGCATTAAAAATCTAGTTTTGGGCATAAACTGTAAATTGGAATGTTAGATTTAGCTTGGGCTTAACTATTGATTTGGGACGCCAAACATAATGCATAGTGATTTTGGGCATGACTATTATTGCAAATTTAGGGAAGATTGGGTATAGCCAATTTTGATTAATAACTTGAAATTGGAATTTGTTGGGCATAACTTGGGAATTGGAACATGACTAGTTTTGGTGAATTTGGTAACTAGAATGAAAAATCTAGATTTGGGTATATATGGTAAATGTGTAAATTAAAGATGAACATGCCTAACTCGAGGTTAGATTGAGTTGTGGTATAAAACTGAACGGAACTGCTCGGCACATCCAGTAACCACAACAACATCTATCTAATGTGAAAGTTTAGTGCACCCAAGAAAAACCCGAGGTTAGATTTAGTTGTGGTGTAAAACTGCCCGGAACCGCCCGGCACATCCAGTAACCGCAACAACACATATCTAATGTGAGAGGATGGTGCATTAATAAATCAATTATTGCTAAGGAAAAAGATGAATGACTAGGGTTAAGTTCATAGGAACACTTAACCAATATAACATAAGTGACTGGGGTTAAGTTCATAGGAACATTTAACCAATACAACAAGATGAATGACTAGGGTTAAGTTAATAGGAAACACTTAACCAGTATAGCATGATGAATAGGTAGGGTTAAGTTAATAAGAAACACTTAACCAATATAGCTTGATTTGTGGTAAGGTTAAGTTAAAACAAGGGGCAACACTTAACCAATCCAACATGATAAGTGTGGAGGGTTAAGTTAATAAGAAACACTTAACCAACATGATATGATGAGTGGGAAGGGTTAAGTTAACACGAGAGGGCAACACTTAACCAATATAACTTGATTTGTGGTAGGGTTAAGTTAACACAAGAAAGCAACACTTAACCAAAGTAACATGACAAGTAGGTGGGTTAAGTTAACTTGAATTGATTGACGACACTTAACCAATACAACATGATGAACACGTGGGGTTAAGTTAACAAGAAACACTTAACCAACATGACATGATGAATGGGTGGGTTAAGTTAACATGAATGGACAACACTTAACCAATATGACATAATGTGCAGGAGGGTTAAGTACATATCGGGTTGGTGGGTAATATTAGTAAATATAGGCCCACAAACTTAACCATTAAATAAACATACTTGAATCAGTGGGAGGGTTAAGTACGTATCAGGTTGGTGGGTAATTTTAGTAAATATAGGCCCACAAACTTAACCATTAAATAAACATGCTTGAATCAGTGGGAGGTTAAGTACATATCGGGTTGGTGGGTAATATTAGTAAATATAAGCCCACAAACTTAACCATTAAATAAACATGCTTGAATCAGTGGGAGGGTTAAGTACATATCGGGTTGGTGGGTAATATTAGTAAATATAGGCCCACAAACTTAACCAGTAGGAAACCCAAGTAATGCGGACCCATTTCAGCAGTAACCCACATAGATGTATCATGGTACCCTGAACTAGGCAGGGTGGGGCATGATTACTGGGCTGATTATAAGCAGTCAAAAACAGCGGCAGGAGGTACGTCAGTGTAGGTTCTGACGGTTTACGGGCGTGCACGTACTCCGGAGTAGGAAAAAACAGGCATTGGGTACCCGTAGTTATACACTGTGCATCTTGAATCGTGTTGGGTTGCTATCATAGGGATTGATACACCTTATGGTGGGACCGGCACATGGTATCTACATGCAAGAGAGGGTCGATTGACATAGACACAAGAGAAATTAATACAAGTAGAGAGCCGATTGATAGGGTAGTAAGAGTACATCTAACACATTCATGGCAATTAGGCAAATTGAGGTGGAATTCTCATAATAGATGTACACCTGAAGGCTACCACAATTGCGTGGATTGGGATCATGTTACAATATTATCATTTTATATAGATTACTAGTTGGGACACTAGTTAGGTGGTGCAGATATATAGAAATCAGAATAACAGGGTAGTAGCGAAGCAGAGAAAGAGTAGAAGCGCATTCAGTTTATCTTGCCTTATCATACCTTATGCTTATCTTATGCTATCATGTTATCCCTGTTATCACGGTATTGTCTTATATTCAGTTTATTCATGTCATGTTGCTTTTTCCTATTTACATGCTGAAAGTCACTGAGCTTACCAGACTTATGTCTGACCTAGTTTGTTTTCGCCTCTGTTCTTCCGTTCCCCCCCAAGGTTCGCAGGGAGGGAATATTACCACTTAGCTCAGTTTTCTTTCCAAGCTCGAAGATAGTCGATGTACTTCTCTCTTTTTCCACTGCTATGGCTGGCTCATGCTTTATTGGGGAATATCATTGTCATTTTAAGCTTCTTATATACTTGGAAGTTTTTGAATCAAGACAGAAGTTTTATGTAATACTTTTAAGTATGATTGAGTCAATTGTTGTAAAAGTTTGACTGATTAAGTTGTTTATAAAATGACTTTATTTTCCGCTGCTTTATTTGTCTGACTTGTAATTTATCTGCATATTTTACCTAAAGCGTTCCACCGAAGCTAAGGCATTCCCTTTGTGAGTGACCTTAACGGAGGTGGGGTGTTTCAGCAAGTTAAGTAAATCGAAGAGGAGATTGGTAAGTTAATACCAAGTTTTAAATAAGTTTTTAAGTAAAATAATAAATGGGACTGATAGGGTTTGTGTTTCGAACTTTTATCTATTCCGAGATAAGTACGTTGTCAGTCAAGGTCTGAGAGCTAATTAAAACACTACAACTTGAACATCTTCACTACTATCAAGGGATGGTATTTGTTTGTAAATAGTAAGGGTGTTGAAATTGGTTTATTATAATAGAGTATTGCAACATTAATCACAAGATTTTGAAAAAAATAGAAACAAGTGAGTTTTAAAATAAACGATGTATAATTTAATATTGTTGACTCAAGTTTGAAGTATATCTTGGAATTAAATGTACATATGGTGATTTTTCCTAAGTAAAGGAAGTGAAAGAGATTTCTTGGATGTATAGTGATGTTTTTGAAGAAAGGAAATAAAGTGGAGTTTAGTAATTACGTTATTTTAAATATATAAAGATATGGCTATTGTTTTCAATGTAATGGAAACAAACGAGATTTGAGATAATATAATATAAGAGTCGATTTTTAAGAACGATAACGAATTGTTCAAAGTAAAAGAATCTAAACTACCAGTACACTTGATCGTACTGTTTGAATTGATAGTTGAAAACCTGACTATCAAATGAATGTTGTTATCGGACTTTTGTCTTGTTGTTTCTAAGAGACCGGGATGTGAACTAGACCTAAAACCACTTCGAACCGACGTTGCATTCGAAAATAACATGAAATAAATATGGAGCAATTGAAGACCATAGACCTTCATAAAATGGAAGAACTACTTATAATATCTGGTTAGCTCCCAGAAATACACTGTGGTTCTGTCATGGTTGAAATCTATGGATTGCAAGGTCTACTCGCTACCAATTTATAGGGCGATTCCTGGGATGTGGTAGGAGGGTGCCTTCGGTTCATCATGTTCCTGGGTGACTTATATGGACAAATGTCTGACAGAATATGCCTAACAAATCACATAAGACGACCTTTTTAAGGTATTACATTTGGTGGCAGAGGAATTCGTTTCTCTTAGCTTTTTATACCCGTAGTATTTTTGGGAAGATCCACTGGTGATTTGACGAGTTTGGCGATGTGGCATTCAAAGTGAATGGTGGCCACATGTTCTAAAAAGATAAACTTAGTCTCAAGCCTCACAACTGGGAAATGACAAAAATCGGGTAGGCAACATGGCTAGTTGGGTCGCACCCAAGCTAGGTGTATTTGTCACCAATCTAGAGAAAATTCATTTTGTTCTTCTTTCGTTTTTGTATCTTACTTATTACAATTGGACGATTGACAAGCACGGGTGAAAATATATTTGATACACTCAAGCTGAATGCGTATTTGGTCATGTGTGGCAGGGTGCAAGATGTTCTTGTTGAACCCCAGTGTATCCCCTCTAGAGTACACTAATCGGAAGGTGGTCCCAATACCTTGTCATAATTGGAATCCATTCTCCAAGAAGAGCCCCGCGGTTTTTGATTTTATATTGAATATGTAGAGTGTGAGATGCAAGCATTCTGCTAGATGGTTATTCATTTGTGACTTGATAGACACTATTATAATGTCACTGGATTTTGATATATCAAAAATGTTTTGGGTTATCGTAAGGTAAAAACCATATGGGTTTATTTGTGGACTAGTCTTACGATTATCCTTTTCTTTCAAAAAGGATTTCTAAAGTTAAGCAAGTTGTTTATCATATGAATTTATCACTAAAAGTATTCAAGACTGATCAGGGTGAATTTTAATTTACTTCAAGTGAGCTCGGGTCAGACCGAGTATATTATCAGGTTAGGTTTCTGTTGGAGCTTCAGGAGAGGAGCTGAAGTCGAGATGTATTCCATATATTTAATGGTATTAACTTATTTTTCTGTGTGTGTTATATTGAATATGTACTCTGACGTTGTAATATATATACAGTTCTTTTGTATAAAGCATTTGATATATTATATTTGTTTGTTTCGCTGTGAGACTATGATCTTCTTATCTTCTATTCTAATATTTCTTTCTTTCTTTTCTCATCCTCTAATTTCTTTCTCCTAACTATCTGATTTTGTGTGCAATTTGAGTTGACATAGATTGTTAGATGGTGGGTTAAACTATACGGAAAAAGTGGGTCGTTACATCCTTTAACTGTTTCTTTCATTGTTCAGGATCTGTAACTCTTTCCTCAGGAAATGGTTCTAAGTCATCACTTATAATATGGTTCAGACCAATGGTAGTGAGAAAGAATAAAATCGTTTCCTCCTAGCGAGTAAAATTATTTCCATCAAATCTTTTAAGGTTGGTGAAGTCCCGATTCATTACGCGGTGTGATTGCGTTGTAGTTCTACCGAGCGACGAATCTTGAATAGAAGACATTTCTTAAAAGTGTTAATCGATTATAGAAGGTAAGTCGCTTCACATCGATATATTTTAAGAAATATTTTCCCCTTCTTTGTTATAATGGGTTGAGTGAAAACTTTTTTTCAGGATACAATAAAGATTATCCAGGTAAGTTGTGATTGCTTGCGCAGATCAGAAAACCATTCAGAAGTTTCTCTGATGATACTTATTATTAGAGATTTCAAGAAGAAAATGAAAGTGAAGTTCGTGTTGATCGAATGTACTATTATATAGCGAGTGAAACATCTATTCGTCTACACGTGTCTGCTGGGTCGAATGGTCTTGACTGTTTTCTATCTGTTATGTATATAAGATAGATCAAACCCCGTTAGCCGTGGTGCTGCCCCCGCATCCACATCTTGAGGGGTTGCCACCCTTCTGGACCCCCCTCCATAGGAGGTCGCATTTGACAAAAAAAATTGAAAAAATTTTCAACAAAATTTTCAGATGATTTGTACAAAAGGTCAGTTGATTCCCATAAACTACAGTATTCAGTGTTAAGTACATGTTATTATCAAGAATAATTCTATCATTATAGTAAAAACTATTTTAATTTATTAGTCAAAAATATTATTTATGGATCCTTAATTATGCATTATTAATTATTTAATATTAAGTACATGTTATTATTCATATATCATTTTTCATCTGATTTTATTAAAAATTATTTAACATTAATAAATAATTATAGTGAATAATTTACTAGAACGAATATTATTAAGTATAATTAGTGTTTATAGACTTATTTAATGTCAATAATTAGACTTTTTTAGCGTCAATAATTTTACTTATTATAAGTAATTAACCAAATGACTTGTCATTTGTAAAATATTAGTCATGATTTACTAATTATTATTTATTATAACATTATAAACATTGTTAACATATTCAAAAAAGTAATGCTAGCTTAGCTTTTCCTACAGTGAATGTTTTCTCAATGAAAGTTATGCGATCATTTATAACCCACGAGCATAATAACTTCTAGAAAACAAAATATGTAAATCATAATTTATTAAATATATCTGTTATAACTATTTATACTATTATTTTCAATTATTAATTATTAAACATATTTGTTATAACTTTTAATAGAAAAACTATTCTTAAAAAATTGCAAGGAAGACAGTTTAAAATTTTTGTTATAAATCAATACTTGTAACATTTAAGAAAAACAATTTGTTAAAGAATGTTCATAAAATCTCAGTGGGAAAAGTTATGAAAAACGACATTTAGAAAGTTATCGAAAATGACCGTTAAAAAATAATTTTTAGAAAATAACACAAGTGTTACTTGTATTCTTTGAAAATCTGCCACTCTATATTTTAAAAGTTGTAACATATAAACAATAATTGTTTTAAATAAATATTTACTGGTCAAAAATTTTTAATTGTTAAATTTTTGTTAAAACAACTAAAAGAAACGAATCTTAAAAATATATTCATTGCACTAGCAAGTAAGACAAATTTGTTAACTATATTCTTATTGCAAGTGGGAAGAAATTGCAGCAATTAAAAATATAATTATTGCAAATAGCAAGAATCGCAGTTGCTAAAACTATGTTTATTGCAACAGACAAAAAAGAGCAGTTGCTAAAAAAGTTCATCACCACAAGTAGGAAAGCATAGTTGCAAAAAGTATGTTTTTCGCAATTGGCAGAAAATTCTAGTGGTTAAAGGCCATCTATTGCAATTGGCAAGAAATATCAGTTGTCAAATTCATATATCACAACTACTAAAATATGTTAGTTGTTAAATATCATTTTTTGAAATTGTCCAATGACATAACTGGTTACAATAGAGTAATTTTCCTATAGTGCATTTTATAACCTTGACTTGTTATTTGCAAACCTTTTTTTTTTCTCTTCTACGATTTACCTCTTTTCCCAAATCCAAAAATGTGAAATGAAAACAATAATGTTAGTTCTACATAAAAGGAAAAGTTTTTATTAATATATTGTAACAACCCGCATATTTCACAATAATATATTTAAATATTTTTATTTAAACATTACACCGATAATCACGTGTATGTCAAAAAAGTCACTTTTTGCGTATGGATGACTTTGGACTCAAGAATACTTCCACTGAGTTCAAAATGCCGTTTAAGATAATAAAAAGTATAAACATTGATATGTTTGGAGTTAGTGAAATTTGGGACTTTGATTGGGGCTCGGGCTAATAAACCTAGCTCACACCCTTATAACCCCACATCCCCTTCTCCTTCGCATTCACTTCCAACAATTAGAGAAAATAGAAATGGGGAGAGGAAAGAGAAATTAAAACTCCCTAAGCCTAGTTTAATCATAGGAGCTCTAATTCATATAGAAATCAAGTCCGAGTCAAAAGAGTAGAGAGGAAAGCTCAATCTCCATCTTCTCAACTTGTTTCCTCTTCAATCCATGTCATTTCCGAAACCTAATTCTTAGGAAATATTTTGTATTCATGTTTAGATTGAAGATTAGCAAGCTATATTGGAGGAAAGAGTGATCTAGCTTGGTTTTGCACCTCCTCCTTGCTTATTAAACTCAATGGTGAGTTCTTGCGAACTCATATCTATGATTCAAGCTTATATGCTTGGTTAGTGTGCCTTTGGCATGAATATGTCGTTAGGATTGTGTTCCTAACATCAATTTATCATGTTTTGTACTCTTATCTTTTGAAATGCTTAAAATTGTTAATTTCCTTGCTCTTATGTATTGGAAATTGGTGTATGTTCTATTTTCGATTATGGATGTTTTATCTGAACTTCTTGTGTTCTTACAAGCCCATACAACTTCCCTTTAACATGTCATGCCATAACGAGCTCATCCAAAATCGTCGGTACCGATATTCTTTTTAAAACTCTAAAATCTGCATTTTAAAGTAGGTTTAGTCGACTTGTGGAGCATAGGTTAGTCGAATGAATTTGTGGTTGCTCTCAGTCTCGTTTTGCACTAGTTTCAGTAGATTGAAATACTCCATTCAGTCGTATGAATGGGAAGCTAGCCAACAGAATAGAAGATTCAGTCGATTAAAATTCTGAACAAACATTGTTTGAATTATCTGCAACAAGTCAGTCGACTGACCTCTATGGTTCAGTCGATTGAATCCTGCTATTGAGCTGTGGACACCACAGTCAACGGTTTAGGTCCATCGAGGATTTTTCTCGGCCGAATTTCGGCCCACTTGGCCTTTTTCTGTGATTTTTCAATTTGATTCACTGATTCCAACAGCTCGTTTTTACAAACATTTGATTCATTCACGATAAACGAACTTATAATCGATATTCTAGGGATTTTATTTACGTTATTAAAACGAGAATTTTGAGATCGATTGTTATTACAATCGATGTTTTACAGGATTTTCCATATCAAACTATAAAAGGGTTTATATTATTAGTAGATACCAAATCTTTTACTAAAATGGTTTCTTATCTACTTCATTATATGAAGTTATTTTATAAATTATCTTTGCAATCTACTAGCATATATTTATATAAACCTTTTCCTCGCTCGTATGAGAAATCCAATTAAATGCCTTAGTAAAAGCAAGTACTATGAACCCTTGTGTTTGCTTCGACGGTTAATTCTTGGAGTCGTTCGATTGAAACTTGTGGTGATGATCGTTTCGTGTTTCTAACGGAGTATACAAATTATTGGAGTAAAGCAAGTGGTTATGGACATGTAGCTTGAATCTTGTATTTACTAGCTTGGCATAATTTACACTGTACTTGATCAATCGTGATTATTCCGACCTTTGGGTCACTCTGATGATCTTTGGATCATCTTGAGGAACTTTGGTTCATTTGATTATATCGATGGTCTTCGGATAATCCTGAGGAACTTTGGTTCATTTGATTATATCGATGATCTTCAGATCATCTCAGAGGAACTTTGGTTCATTGATTATATCGATGATCTTCTGATTGCCCTAAGGATCTCTAGATCATTTTGTATTGATATCTTAGGTGTAATTTTATGATCTAGGATGAGATATCCTTATATAGAACTGAGATTTCACTGACATATTGTACGAATATTTTAACCCTTCACATTTTACATGTGAAAATTGTTGTTATTACTTATTTGTCATTTCTGTTTATGTCTCTTATTCTATCTCAGTTTATTATGATGAGTATAGCTAGACTGATTCGTTTATTGTTTATTTTCTTATAAATAATACTCGTGTCAGACTAAGGTATTACAGGTGCTTCTTCAATACTTCTAGCAGGGACCACCTTTTGACTTTTGGTTACTACATTATCATTGTAGCAATTTTGGGTTATAGGAATTTGAGACTTTTATGCATACATATTGTTTCATCTAGAACATGTGCCTATTCATGTGTTGTATGGTGGATCGACTATGACCACTATTTTGTATTCACACTTGTGTATTACATTCATATATATTTCTGCCTTAGTGATGTGAATATTTGTGTCTGACTCTAATTATATTGTTACGTATTTTATATTGATTCCAAAATATATACAGCCACTGTATAGTAAATTTGAACTTGAATTAGATGTGCTGGAGTTTCTCATGAGATTTAAAGAGCAAGACCAGATTATCAGGTATGTTTAACACTCGTTCATAGCTACTATATAGATGGTCATTCCTCAACAACCATATTCTTCGGGTTAGTTGACATCATTTCTTGCAGTGACCTTGGCTAACACGTGCATAGTGCTGGAGCGTTACAGTTGGTATTGGAGCCAATTTCGGAACAATATATGATATTATGGAGAGGATCATTGTCCTAAGTCTCTCTTAAGAAATTGTATAGGATTTTAATTTAGTCTCAGGACCCTCATATTCTGTCTTATATCATGAACCTTTGCTTGATCAATCATATTTTTTGAGTTCATCTTTGTGAAATCTTGGCCTAGACAAACCTAGAGTATCATCCCTTTCATGTGTAGGAATTAAGATTATTTCCAATTTTTCAGTTGAAATAAACTTTGGGATTTAGTTATGAAGATTTCTAAATTATTTTATAAAACATTTTAATAAAATAATTTTGGCCACGTAAACTACTAATTTGTTTGAGATTAGCTTTGCGAGGTAAAAGCGAATAAATTACTTCTGCTAAGCACTATGAAATGGTTGTTTATTTGTTGATGATTACAATTTTAATTAATGGATAAATGGTTGCATCTCTCACTATTTATTTATACATTTTCTCCCATATTTGGATGTAATTTATTTTGTTGTGTTGAGTTGCCCATTGAGTATGTTAGAATTCTAATCGAGAGGTGGGATGCCACGATATGGATAGGAGTATTTGAACACTTCGTTGATCGAGACAATTCTGACAAAACACTTGTAATAAATATTAGTGATGTGCATCTCCATTGAACCTTAGCATTAGTAACTCGATATAAATAAACGGCGAGGCAAATCATTAATATTAATTGTTAATTTGCAACCTTAGTGATTTTGGTATGATAATGATTTGAGAATGGGATATATATGACAATCATATATACCCTTTACACCTTTCATGGTTAGAATTTTAACTATGAAGTTTGGGATCTCATTTTAGAAAGGAAACTAATGTCTATCAAGGTACATTTCTCTCTATTCTTTATGATGATTTCCATGATCATCTCTTTCATGTTCTATTGAAAATTTGATCATCCACCTTCTTTACGTCAAAAGAACTTGGGGAAAACATGTCCTTAGGTGCTATGGTAAACTTTCTCTATATCTAAGTATGTTAATTTTCCAAACCTATGTTTTGTGAAAATTCTTACAGGCTTTGATTTTTGTTTTACCCATATTTTTTGCTATTATGATTTTTTTAGCTTTAATTCTTTGGGTAATGATTGAATATTTTCATTTGCTTTTGAGTAGTACTTGTTTCAAATAAGTAATTTAGACTTTTCGATTGAATAAGGAATTTAATTAAAAGTCTTGATAAAAAAGGGGTGGGTCGACACACTTGCGTTTACTTCTCAGTTAATTTCTGTACTTACAGTTGAAATTCATTTTGGTCATTGGATCGTTTTGGTCACTGGACCATATTGATCTTCGGATCATTTTACTTATTGAACCGTATTGATCTTCGGATCGTTTTAGTCTTTGACCGTTATAGGTTATCTATCTAGAGATCACATGTGTTGTATATCTTTATATACATCGATGTTGATCATTTTCGTTTGAGCTCGTGTGTTGTATATCTTTATGTACATCGACTGGAATTTTGTGTGTTGCATATTTTTATATGCGTTGATAAGGAGTTGTCTCATGTGCTATAAGGAGTTGTCTCATGTGCTTTATATATACATCAATGACATATCACTTGTGTTGTATATTTTATATACATCGATGTGGATCATTTTCGTATGGTATAGAGCGACCTCATCTTATGATGAAACACTTCGTATATTATGGAGCTACCTTATCTTATGATGAAATTATTAGTATGGTGTTATGAAACCTTGTCTTATGAAGGAATTCTTAATCAACTTTCTTTGCAGTGTGGAGCCACCATGTCTTATGATGGAATGCTTCGTATGGTTTGGAGCCACCTTGTAACGAACGCAAATTTTCGACCTCAAAAATCGACGCATAACACCATGTCGACTATTCAAGAATCGAAAATACTGAAACGTTAATAGAAAGAAGTTAGAGGGTGAGAAATAGATAAGATAGAAAATTAGAATTGAAGAAGAAGAACATAACAACAGAATCAGAGTAACACGAATCACACAGTGGAACGAAAAAAATATAGTATATAACATAACTTTGAAACACAAATCTGTCAATTGTATATATATACAAATCATCATTTGAGTATAACACTTACACCACAGCAGAAATAAACAATAGCTATATAATTCTGAAGCCTCCTTCTTCATCTCTCCAAGTATATCTATAAAATCCCGACTACTTGACTGTCTGTACAAAATTGAGCACCTAAGAGTTTAGGGAAAACAAAACAAAATAAACTCTGGGTCAGTCATGTGATTGGTGTGAGTAAACTCCAACCATTGGTTTAACTTCTAAAATCCTTTTAAAAGAAAGAATAATCGTAAGACCAATCCACGCATAAACACGGATGGTTTTTACCATACGATAACCCAAAACATTCTTTTAAAATCCATACTCTTCTGATATTATAATAATGTCTAAATCAAATAAATAGCAATCTAGTGGAATGCTTTCATCTCACGTTCCACATATATAATATATAATCAAAACCACTAGAATTTATTGGGTAATGAATTTCCAACTATGACAAGGTATGGAACCACCTTCCGATATTGTATCTCTAGAGGAGAATACACTGAGTTCAATAAGAACATCTTGTAACCTAGCCACATGACCGACCACTCATTTCTCTTGAGTGTATCGAATGTATATCACCAATGGTTGGGATTAGCAACCGTTTTCCCGAATGGGACAATATCGAATAGAATAAAGAATGAAACGAATTTCTCTAAATAGGTGATAATACACCCTACTTGAGAGACACCCACTTAGCCATGCTGCCTGGCCGATTTTTGTCATTTCCTGGCTATGAGGCTAGAAGCTATACCATACAGATCACACTTTTTTTCACTTTGAATGCCACATCGTCATACCCGCCAAATCACAAATTGATTTCCCCAAAAATATCATGGGTATACAGCTAAGAGAAACAAATTCCTCCACTACCAAACATAAATATATTTGAAGAGATCAATTTACACGATCTATTAAATATACTCTGTCAGACATTCTTCCATACAGGTTGTCCTAGGACTGGAAAAACCGAAGGCACTATTTTTGTAACCCCCTGAAATTTTGACAACACGTTAAAATGATAAATTAAGGAAAATTCAATTTAATAGTAAAACGGACTACGCCATTGCGTTCGTCTCGGAATTTTGGTCAATATAGACATCTGGTTTGCGTAAAATGGATAACGTATGAAGAAGTTATTAAGCCTTGATTTTTGTAGGCATATTTGAGAAGAATATATATATATATATATTAAATAAATAAATATTCAAAAAAATTCAAAATGATGAAGCAGGAAGCCAAAACGCCGTACCGCCCCATTTTGGGGGTCAACCCAGGGTGTTTGGGGGTTGACCCCGGGGTCGACACCCTAAGGGGGGTCGACCCCCCTGCACAGATCTGGGCAGGTTCGCTTTTCTGAATGTGGACTCTTTTCCTGACCCGGTTCGTTGCTTCTAGGCTATAAAAAGGACCCTAAACCTAGTTTTATTTATCTGAAAAATATTGGTGATGGCGAGGCTCTGCTACAACTTCAATTAAATTGCCTATTCTTCTCCAAAATCAAGTTTAAAAAGATTCAAGCGTTTTAACTATATAACTGAGATTCAACACCAACAATTTCTTTTCTATCATCTAAAATCCAAACACGGTGAGTTAGTTACTTTTAGATTTAAATGATTAAAAGTAAACATGATATGACTATGATTTGGATTTGTTATAAATTGTGAATCTATGACATTCTTGGATGTTAAATATTATCATGCTAGATCTATCTTTATAAATCTAATTCGCTTGTGGTTAATTTATTATTATCATGCTAGATCTACCTTTATAGTTCTAATTCGCTTGTGGTTAATTTATCATGTCATGTTAGATCTACCTTTATAGATCTAATTTGCTTGTGGTTAATTTATCATGTCGTGCTAGATCTACCTTTATAGATTTAATTCTCTTGTAGTTAATTTATCATGTCATGCTAGATTTCCCTTTATATATCTAATTCGCTTGTGGTTGATTATCATGTCATGCTCGATCTACCTTTATAGATCTAATTCGCTTGTGGTTAATTTATCAATATCATGCTAGATCTACCTTTATAGATCTAATTTGCTTGTAATTAATTTATCATGTCACATTTGTGGATCTTAAACATTATCTTGCTAAATCTACCTTTATAAATCTAATTTGCTTGTGGTTAATTTATCATGTCATGCTAGATCTACCTTTATAGATCTAATTCTCTTGTGGTTAATTTATCATGTCATTCTAGATCTACCTTTATAGATCTAATCTGCTTGTAGTTAATTTATCATGTCATGCTAGATCTTCCTTTATAGATCTAATTCGCTTGTGGTTAATTTATCATGTCATGCTCGATCTACCTTTATGGATCTAATTCGCTTGTGGTCAATTTATCATTATCATGTTGGATCTACCTTTATAGATCTAATTCGCTTGTAATTAATTTATCATGTCACATTTGTGGACCTTAAACATTATCATGCTAGATCTACCTTTATAGATCTATCTCTCTTGTGGTTAATCTATCATGTCACATTTCTGGATCTTAACATTTATCTATGTTTGTGGCTAATTTGGATCTATCATTATTTGGATAGTTAAAAATCTTTGCTTAGATCTAATTCTACATCTAGATCATCTTGTACCTATCATGTGGTGATTAATTTAGATCTACCATTAATTAGACATACGAATCCTTATTTATTTATGCCTATTATGACACCCTTAGTATGTTAGATCTAGTTTTATTATCATATGCTCACTAGATCTATTTTTATATGTCCACGCTATCACTATGCCAATTACATTTTTATGTCACTTTTGTTAAAATAATCACTATTGTCATCTTTCCCTTTTATCGTTTATAGCTAGGCTACTTTCTAGCCTAGGCATGACGCCAAATATGTGCTAATGTGTTAGTCAGGGAACGAGAGAAAACATTAGAATTGGCATAACTTGAATGACGAAAATGAATTTGGAAATAATCCATTATGAATATAATTGGGTAAATGGGCATGAACACCTATAATGACATATGTATAATTAATTGGTTAATAATTAAAATGCCTAGGATTACAGTAATTAGAAAACTATAACGACACTTATGACATGAGGTTAGATTGCATTTGTGGTGGAAGTCTGCCCGGACCCGACAGGCATATCTAGCAACCGCAAATGTTAAATCTAATATGAGGGGTCTAAGTGTACAAATACAAGACGGGCTAAGACACGAGGTTAGGCCCAACATGTGGAAGAAGTCTGCCCAGACCCGACCAGCATATCCAGCATCCACAAGTTGTAGGCCTAATATAAGAGGTCTAACCCATTATAACCATAATTGGACATGGTAATGAATTGGAATAAACAAGGACGGATAGTAACCTATTATCATTAATTACTTTAAAGGAGAATGTTATATAATAGGTAAGCTTGTCCTAGGGACAAGTAGAAATTATAACATATGTTATAATAAAAACGAAAGGAAGCTTATTAGTAAACCTTAGATAAGAAAACTAAGTTAATAAGTAAACATTGTCAAGTTTTAGTAATATGTTAAATAGAAAGCAGGTGAACTGAGATGAAGTATACTTAATTACGTATTAAGTAAAACATGTTATTATGATAATGGAATCAGACAAGGAATAATACAAGGGATTGTAAGATTACTTCCGTTAAATACAATCCAGGGTTGAAAGATTGTAAGATTACTTATGTTAATTATAATCTAAAGAATAACATGTAATGGGGCTTATTAGTGAACTTAAAAGGATTAAATTATATTTATATGAAATTAATAAGCAAGTGGAATTTTGGCAAGTGAAAAGAAGTCAATGTGAATGGGGATAACCTGTTAGTCTGTAATACTTAACCTAATTGAATCCGTAGGGATTGTATGAACATTAAAACTTGATTAAGGGTTAAGTAATATTTGAATGAAACAGTGGGATGGTTAAGTTTGTCTTGGGTTGGTGGGTAATATTTGCATATATAGGCCCACAAACTCAACCTTTTGGGGTTCGGTAATTAAAAACACCGTTAGGTAAATATGACCAGAGCAAAACCTAGTAGTGGGGATGCAAGACAAAGGGGAGATCTTGCATCATCTTGTGTGGGACCCATTTCATTCAGTAACCCTTAAATAGGCATCAAACTTGTAATAACCCGGAAATGCGAGCCAGTTTAAAATTTTTATTTTGGCAAATTTAGCGAATTTAGATTATTTAAAATAGATTATTTTAAATAATATCGACGAGAAATTTATTTTGAATATATTTAGAACGTATATATTTATACGCGTCGTCGTTAGAATATAAATAATTATTTATAATTATAAAAGGAATTGAAAATGGCGCGGTAGTTCGATAATTCGATTTCGATCTTCAAATAAACGTACCGGGTGCAAAATAAACCGGATTTTAGTGAAACCAAAAATAATGGAACCTAATTGTGAATATCTTTCCAACGAATCCGAAAAATTGAAATTTCATAGCGGGAATCAAAAGATATGTCCAGTTGAAAATTCTGAATAGTCGCTATGGAATTCAGGCCCTTAGAAATAGCCATTTTGCAAACGACCTCGGATTTCGACGAAACCAGTTTTGTTGGATCCGGGATGTAAAGTTATGGCTAGGTTTCAAGTTTCGTAATTTTTCGAATCAATATGTGAGCGTGGCAAAGGAAAACGCGTTTGACCAGTTTTAGTTGATTTTAATCGACTGGAAAATGGCCATTTTTCAAATGGTCTCAGAATTCGACGAAACTAGTTTTGTTAGGACCGTATCGTCAATACGAAGCTAGAAATATATTTTTTGGATTTTTTCGGGTCCGTACGTGGCCCCGGTAATTTGAAATGTACGTTCGAATTGAATATATACTGATTTATATTTTAAATTTGATCGAAACTGATCGTAACGGCCGAATTGGCTTACAAAACATATTCCATTGTGTTCGGAAAGGGGGTAATTAGCTAGGGGTGATAGTTGGTGGGTTCGATTTTGAGTTCGTTATAAAAATTTACTTTATGAGAATTTAAAATAAAATTTAATAAAAAAAAGGTCAACCCTCTTTACATATAGGCCCCCCTTTCTTTCTTTTTCCTTCCTCCCTTATTCGTTTAGAACAAGAAAATAAAAAGAAAAAAAATCCCGTTCGACTTCGATCTCAGATCCGCCCCCCTCCTACGCCTCCACCACTGTCGACGGAAGTTTCCCCCAAGCCGCCGCACCGCCTGACTCCGCTTCCCCCTCCCTCCTTCTTCCCCTCCAGTGCTTCGACGCGGAAAGACCTTCCTCCCTTCCATCGACCGAGCCTCCTCGTCCTTCTCTCTTCCCCCTCTGCTAAGGCCACGCCGCCGCATCAAGTGGAGCAGCGCCACCTCCGACGCCTCCAGGTTCAGGCACTCACACCCCCTCCGACGACTGGAATGCTGTAAGCTTTCCTTTTTATCCGTTAATTTTATTTACTTGAAAACTGAAATTTTACTTACTTTAAAACTGAAATTTTATTTATTTTGAAACATGAAAGAAGGAATTTTTAAAACATGAAAGAAGGAATTTATAAAACATGAAAGAGGAAATTTTTAAAAGAATGAAAGAAGTGATTTTCATATGAACGATATTAGTATAAAAATATGATTTTTATATTAAAGGAAGTCGTAAAAATATGATTTTTGTTTATGTAGAGAATTAAAAATATAATTTTTATACAATAGAAAGGCTAAAAATATAATTTTTATTAATGTAAGAGATTAAAAACATGATCTTTATTATCTGAAGAGCGAAGAGAAAATATGATTTTGATTATATACTAGAGATTATGAAAATACGACCTTTATATGTGTTGTAGCGGATTAACAATATAAAGAAGTGATTTTGTTTAAAATATAAGTTGAGATTTTTATATAGATAAAAATTCGATTTTTATATATATGAAGTGAAGTTAAAAATTCGATTTTTATATATATGAAGTGAAGTTAAAAATTTGATTTTTATATATATGAAGTGAAGTTAAAAATTCGATTTTATATATATATGAAGTGAAGTTAAAAATTCGATTTTTATATATGAGAAGTGAAATAAAAACATGAACTTTATTTTTATCGTGAACAGTGAGAATAAGAATGCGATGGAATTGACCGAGAGCATAACAGAATCTAGATCGATCAGAAATTCAGAAAACTGGAGGAGTGGATCCCTCAGTGAGAATTTCTCACTTTAACTTTTCTTTTCTAGTTATATAAATATATACTAGGATGCAGACGGTGTTTAGTAGCACCCGACACCACTGTCCACAGACCATGGACTTGTTTGTTTGGTTGTGTAGTTGGTTAGATTATTTGATCTAAATTTGGTTGTTTGGTGAATTGAAATTGGCTTGATTGATATGTGTATGGCGTGGGCCATTATTAGACCGGGGATAAGGCTAGGCCTTGTCCCGTTTCTAGTATCGTGCCGTTATGCTGCCGAAATTTTCTAAAATAAGTTAGAAAAATAAAGATATCATTTTATTTAAAGAATGAACCGAATAGAATATTCATAGGTTGAATAAAATAATTTGGTCGTTAAAAATATAATTTTTAACGTGAATGTGAATAAATAAATATTCATTTACAAATTAGATGGTTTGTTTATGTACACCTATTTGAAGGACATTGATTGGGACGGTTAATTTTACACATCGCCCAACTGCACAAATAAAATATGTGTTTGTTGATTTGAAACCCCACACGGGTATTGGGATAAATACGGCATACACTAATCCCAATAATTAGTTGTATGTCGATCGATTGATTGACATGCTGTTATAAGCGTTAGATATCTATATTTGATGCTTATACAGTGTAGTGCACTTTGGATGATGGTCGATTATTTATCGTTGCTATTATATACATGTGTTGTATGGAATCCATATAATTCACTTTATATGGTAATTGATTGGGCCTCATTCCAATTTAGAAAATAAAGAATATTATAAAATAAAGGTTCATGTGTTGACAGTACTCATCCGTTGAGATTAGTCATGTGTTGAACGAAATATTTTAACAATAAAATTTACATCTTTATCATTATAAAATAAAGGTTCATGTGTTGACCGTACTCATCCGTTGAGATTAGTCATGTGTTGAACGAAATATTTTAATAATAAAATTTACATCTTTATCATATATAAAATTAGAAACTAATTGGAAAATAGATAAGAAAAATGGTTTCCTGGTATTGATCTGATGTTGGTTTCGGCCTTCGGGGTTAATATTTAGGGAATCGTTCTCTTACTAATTTACGGTTGGAGTCTGATTTGAAATCAAACGATAGATATCATAATTTTTATAAAATATATTAAATAATAAAAATAGTCACACGTGGACAGTACTCATTCGTTGAGATTAGTCATGTGTTGACAAAAATATAGATTCATTTGTTGAATAGAATAACGGAATTATTGAAATATATAAAGCCGTGTTGATTAGAGATGCGCTATTTTGACGCGAACGATATTTATATCGATTATATTCGTTTTGAATAATTGAATTGAATAGAAAACGAATTCGAATTGAATATATAACGAATCCGAATTGAATTGAATATATAACGAATTCGAATTGAATTGGATATAAAATGAATTCGAATTGAATTGAAAAAGAATTGAAATAGAATAAAAATCGATTTGAAATGAATTCAAATTGAATCGAAATTTGAATTAAAATTGAAATGAATTTAAAACGAATTTATAAGGAAAAATTCAATTTTGATTTAAATTGGAAATGGAAGTTGAAATGTTTTTGAAACGAATTTAAAACTATTTATAAAATCCGTTTTAAATAGAAATCGACGAAATATATATTATATATATAATATAATGGCCTGAATAGAACGCGCTGCGCCGCGGCAGTTCGTAAATTTCGACCATTGACTTCGAATGGACATTACGGGAGATCCGACCGTCGGATTCTCCTGAAACTGGAACCGTTGGGTTTGTATCGAAAAGAGCTTTCTAACGAATATTAGAAATTTGAAATCTAACGGTTGGATTTGGAGATACGTCCAAATCAAATTTGGAAAAGGTCGTTGTAAGTGCAGTTCGATGACCGTTGATGGAAATCGACCGACGGGCCTTGATAAAATTATTAAAATAGTAATAATTTGTGTAAAATCATAAGAAATGATTTGGGAAAAATTGGGATGAAAAACTCCATATTTGAAAAGATAAAAATAGATTTTTATCGAAATGAACTAGTTTTGAACTAAAATTAAAACCCATTTATTTTTAAATAAATAAATTGGAATTGAATTAGAACTGATTTGTTGGGTTTATCATGAAGGGTGTTTTAAATAACACTTGTTCTTTAACCCGATAATAAATAGAATGTGATTTGGGTTTATCGTGAACTGTGTTTTAAATGACATTAGTTCTTTAACCCAGTAAAAGGAGTTTTAATGAATCTGCAATTAGATTGAAATGGGAATTGATAATCTAAATTATCAAATTTGGAAAATGAGCGAGAATGGAGTATCACCAGTTTTGCTCCAAAGCGATAGTTAAATCTTTAATTAGATTTGAACGTGAAATGGTAATTAATTTTACCGATAACACCGTGGTGTTAGATATGGAGTATTACCAGTTTTGCTTCATGGGATGAATAGGTTGGGATTGGGAAATAAAATAAATAATTACTTCGGTGTGGTTCGCTAATCCCGACTAGTTTGGAAAACCATAATTTGGTTTGAAATGACATCCAAAGGAAGATTAAAGAATAAATTTAAAGAATTTATCTTGGATAAAATTAATGGGAACCTTTCCCTAAGAATATGAAATTTAGAAACTAGCTGTAGGTTAGTTAAGAAGAATGGTTTCCCGGGTATTGATCTGATGTTGGTTTCGGCCTTCGGGGTTAATATTTGGGGAATTGTTCTCTTGCTAATTTACAGTTAGTGACTAATGAATTGGAATGAGGCGTATGTTGTGTTTGTGTAACATTTGTTTTTAATATACGCGGGTTGTTCAGAAAGACCGGGTTTATACCCATTCTGAATAACCGATTCGACGATAAGTCGAAGATGAAGACGGTGATTGAAGACCAAAAGTCTTCACATCGTTTGGGTGATTACTGATGATCTTGATTGGGCTGTACACCCAAGATGAGGGAATCAGTTGGTGGTCGTCCATACGTACTTGGAGATCGATGGATATGCGAGGAAAGTGCCTCCGGTTTCGTTCAGACCCAGAACGAACTTGTAAATGGATTGTGTGTCTGACATTGGATTTTATTTTGTGTTGATTGATTTCTGTTAAATATATATCTGTTTGGCGGCGGAGAATTTATTCTCTTGCTTAACGCCCTTCTCTGAGACGTACGAGCTTAGAGGTTATATATCGATAGATATCAATCGCCTGGCATGAATTGCCTATGTGGCACGCTGAGTTGCATGGATCAAGGCTTCTGTTGAAAAGCAAAGTCTTGTGGTTGATGATCAAAGCACGGCCTTTGTGGCATAGCTTTGTGTATAACGTGAATTCGCGAGCCTCACACCTCAGTATGAGTCAAAAACGGGATACGGACCATTGGGAGAACACGACGTTTCTTTCTAGCTATGGGTGGTGTCAATGACTTACCAGCCCTGACATTTATATATACTTTTCACCTTTGTGGTTGTTGGAATGAGGCGTCTCGATATTAGGTCTGATAGGACCGGGAAACCTGTGTTTAGGAATTGCCAATCCTCAAACGTAAGAGAGGACCGGCCCAACCGATCCAAGGGTTACCCAGAGTGTGTAGTCCTGGGACATTTGCTAGAGTGTCTCGAAGCGGAGAGGAGCTTGCCCCTTGCCTCGACTATGACGGAAATCCAATTTCCAATACGTGATATTGCGGTTTTAATTGTAGAACTAGTATGACGACATGATATATGGTGCCCATGCCGTCTATGATTGATATTTATGATTTAAATTGTTTTGACGCTATACACTTATTATAGTATCAAATGATTTGTTTTAAACGTACCAAGCATGTTTGGCTGTTATAAGGTAAAACCCTATCCTCCGGCTTGCGTTGCATTGTGTGATGGGACCTGGGTCTTATAATAGCTTCATTTTTCGAAAAAGCATTGCGTTGTTTATCTTATGCACTGGTATTCTTGGGAGGAAACCCGTTCCGTGTTCTACGGCATGGTCCCTTGAATTACTCTCTTTTAAAGTAAAGTTTTAAATAACTGTTTTAGTTCTCACACCAGTCACATGACCGACCTGGAGTCTATTGTTTTAACATAAACTCTGGGTGCCCCTATTTTCGACACGGGCAGCTAGTAGTTTTGGTTTTGCAGATTTATATTTACAGGATCCTGATTTATAGCTGGAACGATGCTCGGAAAGCTCTGTATCCGTGTATTATTTTCAGTTGTGTTTTGTATTATTTTTCCGCTGCAGTACTGTATTTAAATCTCTGATATTTATCAAATGTAATTTATTCATTTATACTCTGTATATTCTTGTATCTGATTGAATTGTTGTAATAACAATGAAATGTTCTTTTGTCTGCGTTCTATTTTGTCGTGTTCTCAAGATAATTCGGGCTTTCCCTATCGGGGAAGTTATGGGGTATCACCGTTGGTATCAGAGCTTTGGTTTACAGAGTTCGAGAACAAGACACATTAGAACCATACGAAAGAATTCATCAGATATTGGATTAGTAATATCCAATTAGAATGACTCATTAGAGATAGGATCAGTAGTATCCTAGAACAAGTGTGAAGATTATATTTTTCAAATGAAAACAATTTTTTTTTTGAAAATTTAAATCGTTTTATACGTATTTGAATATTTATTTATTTTGAATTTGGACAATCCAATATAAAAAGATTTTGCATATATGCGTCATGAACGTATATTCGAAGTTTTAATATACTGGATAGATATAGAATCACACTCTAGTCGCCCAGACATGATTCTGATGATGGCGCGCCATCACCAGTATTTATTTTCGTATTTCGAAGGTGTGATATCTATATATTTCCATCAGGTTGGTGTGAGAACCAAAACTTATATAGAAAGATTTATTGATTGTGATTTGGCATCAAAAACATGATTTTTGACTATATATCAAAATTATGAATTTGAAACTCTAATTCACTAGTTGATTGATGTTTGTGTTGTTTGTTTATTTGTTTGATAATTTTGAACCATTACGTCTAATAGAATCAAATATTGAACTGTATTGAAAATTGGTCGCATTTGCTAGCATATACATGTATTTACATTGAACAGGTCATAGCAAGGAGGCTAGAGCCGAAGAATAAAATTTGTTTGCCCGACAAATAGGTACATGTTTATCATAATTTACTGTTTTGTTTGGGTGACGATGATTTTATGAGCCTATTGGCTTTTTCTTTTTCTTTTTGAGATCAGAGGGCCTGTATGGCAATTTCAGGATTTTCCCGTGCTCCCGGTGCAGGGGAGGTTATGGCGAAATTTTTCGAAAATTTAGGGTGTTAGCCAAATTTTTGAAAAATTTGAAAAGTTTTTAGAAACTGAAAGGTTGAAGAACTTAAGCCGTAACAAAAATATGAAAGTTGAGTTGATTAGTTAAACAACTTTCGGCTTCGTTCCTTTTCGGGGACGAAAAGTTTTAAGTGGGGGAGATTGTAATAACCCGGAAATGCGAGGCAGTGTAAAAATTTTATTTTGGCAATTTTAGCGAATTTTGAGTATTTTAAATATATTATTTTAAATAATATCGAAGAGAAATTTATTTTGAATATATTTAGAACGTATATATTTATACGCATCGTCGTTAGAATATAAATAATTATTTATAATTATAAAAGGAATTGAAAATGGCGCGGTAGTTCGATAATTCGATTTCAAACTTCAAATGAACGTACCGGGTGCAAAATAAACCGGATTTTAGTGAAACCAAAAATAATGGAACATAATTGTGAATATCTTTCCAACGAATCCGAAAAATTGAAATGAATTTAAAACGAATTTATAAGGAAAAATTCAATTTTGATTTAAATTGGAAATGGAAGTTGAAATGTTTTTGAAACGAATTTAAAACTATTTATAAAATTCGTTTTAAATAGAAATCGACGAAATATATATTATATATATAATATAATGGCCTGAATAGAACGCGCCGCGGCAGTTCGTAAATTTCGACCATTGACTTCGAATGGACATTACGGGAGATCCGACCGTCGGATTCTCCTAAAACCGGAACCGTTGGGTTCGTATCGAAAAGAGCTTTCTAACGAATATTAGAAATTTGAAATCTAACAGTTGGATTTGGAGATACGTCCAAATCAAATTTGGAAAAGGTCGTTGTAAGTGCAGTTCGATGGCCGTTGATGGAAATCGACCGTACGGGCCTTGATAAAATTATTAAAAATAGTAATAATTTGTGTAAAATCATAAGAAATGATTTGGGAAAAATTGGGATGAAAAACTCCATATTTGAAAAGATAAAAATAGATTTTTATCGAAATGAACTAGTTTTGAACTAAAATTAAAACCCATTTATTTTTAAATAAATAAATTGGAATTGAATTAGAACTGATTTGTTGGGTTTATCGTGAAGGGTGTTTTAAATAACACTTGTTCTTTAACTCGATAATAAATAGAATTTGATTTGGGTTTATCGTGAACTGTGTTTTAAAGGACATTAGTTCTTTAACCCAGTAAAAGGAGTTTTAATGAATCTCCAATTAGATTGAAATGGGAGTTGATAATCTAAATTATCAAATTTGGAAAATGAGCGAGAATGGAGTATCACCAGTTTTGCTCCAAAGCGATAGTTAAATCTTTAATTAGATTTGAACGTGAAATGGTAATTAATTTTACCGATAACACCGGGGTGTTAGATATGGAGTATTACCAGTTTTGCTTCATGGGATGAATAGGTTGGGATTGGGAAATAAAATAAATAATTACTTCGGTGTGGTTCGCTAATCCCGACTAGTTTGGAAAACCATAATTTGGTTTGAAATGACATCCAAAGGAAGATTAAAGAATAAATTTAAAGAATTTATCTTGGATAAAATTAATGGGAACCTTTCCCTAAGAATATGAAATTTAGAAACTAGCTGTAGGTTAGTTAAGAAGAATGGTTTCCCGGGTATTGATCTGATGTTGGTTTCGGCCTTCGGGGTTAATATTTGGGGAATTGTTCTCTTGCTAATTTACGGTTAGTGACTAATGAATTGGAATGAGGCGTATGTTGTGTTTGTGTAACATTTGTTTTTAATATACGCGGGTTGTTCGGAAAGACCGGGTTTATACCCATTCTGAATAACCGATTCGACGATAAGTCGAAGATGAAGACGTTGATTGAAGACCAAAAGTCTTCACATCGTTTGGGTGATTACTGATGATCTTGATTGGGCTGTACACCCAAGATGAGGGAATCAGTTGGTGGTCGTCCAAACGTACTTGGAGATCGATGGATATGCGAGGAAAGTGCCTCCGGTTTCGTTCAGACCCAGAACGAACTTGTAAATGGATTGTGTGTCTGAAATTGGATTTTATTCTGTGTTGATTGATTTTTGTTAAATATATATCTGTTTGGCGGCGGAGAATTTATTCTCTTGCTTAATGCCCTTCTCTGAGACGTACGAGCTTAGAGGTTATATATCGATAGATATCAATCGCATGGCATGAATTGCCTGTGTGGCACACTGAGTTGCATGGATCAAGGCTTCTGTTGAAAAGAAAAGTCTTGTGGTTGATGATCAAAGCACGGCCTTTGTGGCGTAGCTTTGTGTATAACGTGAATTCGCGAGCCTCACACCTCGGTATGAGTCAAAAACGGGATACGGACCGTTGGGAGAACACGACGTTTCTTTCTAGCTATGGGTGGTGTCAGTGACTTACCAGCCCTGACATTTATATATACTTTTCACGTTTGTGGTTGTTGGAATGAGGCGCCTCGATATTAGGTCTGATAGGACCGGGAAACGTGTGTTTAGGAATTGCCAATCCTCAAACGTAAGAGAGGACCGGCCCAACCGATCCAAGGGTTACCCAGAGTGTGTAGTCCTGGGACATTTGCTAGATGTCTCGAAGCGGAGAGGAGCTTGCCCCTTTCCTCGAATCATGACGGAAATCCAATTTCCAATACGTGATATTGCGGTTTTAATTGTAGAACTAGTATGGCGACATGATATATGGTACCCATGCCGTCTATGATTGATATTTATGATTTAAATTGTTTTGACACTATACACTTATTATAGTATCAAATGATTTGTTTTAAACGTACCAAGCATGTTTGGCTGTTATAAGGTAAAACCCTATCCTCCGGCTTGCGTTGCATTGTATGATGGGACCTGGGTCTTATAATAGCTTCATTTTTCGAAAAAGCATTGCGTTGTTTATCCTATGCACTGGTATTCTTGGGAGGAAACCCGTTCCGTGTTATACGGCGTGGTCCCTTGAATTACTCTCTTTTCAAGTAAAGTTTTAAATAACTGTTTTAGTTCTCACACCAGTCACATGACTGACCTGGAGTCTATTGTTTTAACCTAAACTCTGGGTGCCCCTATTTTCGACACGGGCAGCTTGTAGTTTTGGTTTTGCAGATTTATATTCACAGGATCCTGATTTATAGCTGGAACGATGCTCAGAAAGCTCTGTATCTATGTATTATTTTCAGTTGTGTTTTGTATTATTTTTCCGCTGCAGTACTGTATTTAAATCTCTGATATTTATCAAATGTAATTTATTCATTTATACTCTGTATATTCTTGTATCTGATGGAATTGTTGTAATAACAATGAAATGTTCTTCCGTCTGCGTTCTATTTTGTCGTGTTCTCAAGATAATCCGGGCATTCCCTACCGGGGAAGTTACGGGGTATCACAAAGCTGGTACTCCGAACTAGGTCGGAGTGGGGCACGCTTACTGAACTGATTGTAAAAGATCCAAACGTGGAGGACGGTGTCATGACGGCGCATTGATCGAGGTAAAGTGTGTGCATGACTCCGCCTGCTCGGGAAAATAAGATGTTGTGACATTAGTAGATATGGTTGTGCACATCTGGGAAATGAAGGGTTCCCACTTTAGGAAGTGATACATCCTACTGTTGGGCCACACAAGGTATCTACAGAGTAGGGAGATGATCGATTAGGGTAGTGGTTAGGGTACATCTAGACTCTGGTAAGTTTAGGAGTCCGTTCTAGGGGCTGCAAGTGGATTGTATGGGGTTTACCACCTCTCACCAGGAAGTACGCCTAAGTCTACCATCTTATACATGTTGGGGATCATCTCGGTTTAAGTTATACTAGTATTAGTGTAGAATAATCATTAGAGAAGTGTATACACCCTATCAAGTTTACCTTGTCATACTTACCGTTTTGTTATACTTCTTATCCATTTTATATGCCCGTCATGCTACTTTTACTTATTTACTTGCTAAACGTAACTAGACTCGCCAAGCTTTATGTCCGACCCTTTTTGTTTCCTCTTCTTTCTTCCATTCCCCCTCCCTCCCTAGGTTCTCAGGGTGGGAATACTCAAGCTTGACCAGGATTCTGCTATCATTTTGCTGGAGCTGCTTAGATGTATTGATCAAGCTCCTATGTGTTTTATTTGGGGAATATGCTTCTTTTATTTTGTACTCTGATGTTTAAGTGCAAGATAGAAGTTTTTTTTGATGTACTAATTTTTTAAATAATTCATATATACGAAGTTTTGAACCACTATGCTTTATGATTAATAAAGTTTGTTTTTATTCCGCTGCAAATTTTATATCTGTCTTGTAATAATTCTGTTTCTGTTTACCTATAACGTTCACGAAACCTAATGCATTCCCTTAGTGAGTGACATTAGCGGACGTGGGGTGTCACACTTGGTATCAGAGTTGAAGGTTACCAGATTAGATAAAAGATTTTGAAAATTATTTTCAAAAAGGTTTTAAAAGAAAATATTTTCAAAAGAAAAGTCTGTTTTGAAAAATATATTCCCCAAAGCCGTATGTAATATCTCTCGATTCTCTGCTTGATTCATTTTCCTTTTGATTGGTGAACCGATTCTTCTCAAAAGGCATCCCCATTGCGGCATGGTTCCGTAGGCATGATAAGGCTACAATACATGTCAAAGGGCAATGAAGTGCCTAACCTCCATCTGTAGCCACAGTGGTTTCACCTGCAGCTAATTTTCTCTTTCCATGCAATGGAGGCAACTTTCGAGAGACTTGTTAGCATGTTGCATAAGGGTGGTAAAAAGGAGAATAAGTGAGATAAGGCTAGGGAGCATAGCCCAAGGATGAAAAAAGAAATGGTGGCTTTAGAAGGGAACATAAATGAAAGAAGGAGAGCCTGATAAAGTTCAAATAAAGACAAGAAGAAATGTTATGAGCACTTGGGTCATTTGGTTAAGCAATAAAAGGAATAATGCTTGCAAAGTCATACACTACACTAGGTAGTGCCCGAAGAAGCAAGGACAGGACCAAAGGGAGGGGTCTTTCGGAAGGCAAGTGTATGCTCTCATATTCGTTGTACCGGATAGAGGTAGGAAAGTTTTTATTTCTCTTTCCAATCATCCCGTTAGGACTCTTTTTGATTTGAGCGCTTCGCATTTATTTACATCTGATTCTATAGTTGAGCCTCTACACCTTAGTACTAGTATAGTAGTAGATCCCGTTGTTGTCTCAAACCCATTGGTGGTTCGGCTCATTTGTCCATGATTTGTCAGGGTTTGAGAATATCTGTGTTAGACGTCGAGTTTGAATGCAACGCATATGTGCTCGGTTTTATGGGCTATGGTTTGATTCTAGGGATGGATTGGCTAGACATGTATGGTGCCATTCGGGATTGTGAGAGGAGGATCGTTAGACTTTTGACTTGTCATGGGGAGACCCCCGAGATTTCTTTTGACCCGCAAGGGTCTGTCATGCTTAATTTCCTAGAGTCTCTTGATGCATCCATTTATGATCTACGATCGATACCAGTAGTCTGTGAGTATCCTGATGTCTTTGATGAGGTTTGGGGTTTACCCCCAAGGCGTGAGATCGATTTTCACATATATTTGGTGGATAATGCAAAGCTGGTTGCGTTACCTATGCGCCATATGGATCCAAGGGAAAGGAGAGAGCTTAGCAAACAAGTAGGGGAGCTACTTGAAAAGGGTTTATTAGGGGAAGCTTGTCTGAATGGGGTGCTCCGGTGGTACAGATGGTTCGCTTCGCTTATGTGTAGACTATAGAGAGTTGAACAAACTCACTAAGAAGAACAGGCACCTACTCCCGGGGATAGACGATCTATTTGACCAGCTCGTTGGCGCATCAGTATTTTCTCAGCTAGACTTGGCTTCGGGTTTTCATCAGTTGAGAGTGGTCGAGGACAGTATAGATAGGACTGCTTTTATGACTCCAGATGGTTTATGTGAATGGCTTATTATGCCTTTTGGGTTGACGAATGCACCCGCCTATTTTATTGATCTTATGAGTAGGGCATTTCAGGAGTTTCTAAATAAATTAGTCGTATTCTTTGTTGATATCTTAATTTTCTCGAAGGATGAGGAAGAACATGCCCAGTATTTGAGAGAAGTTTTGAAAACTCAGCGTGTTCATTAGCTTAAGGCAAAGTTCTCCAAATGCCATTTTTGGAGAAAAGAAGAGGGATTTTTAGGGCATGTTTTCTCTAAAGATGGGATAGCAGTAGTTCCCGCAAAAGTAGTTGCACTTCAAGATTGACAAATTCCAAAGAATGTAACGGAGGTGAGAAGTTTTCTTGGATCGGAGGTTAAGAAGCTACGCAACCAATAAGTCAAATTTATGAAGGTTCAGTGAGAAGATAACCGAGAGGACGCAACTTGGGAGACTGAAGACAAGATTCGCACTTCGTATCCTTTTCTTTCCAAGGGTATATTCTTAACTTCCTTTCCAAAACTTTTATTCATACTTGCTTCTATCATGTAGGTATATCCTATTGATCGAATCTTCGACCTTTAGTTTGGAGTCCCATGAGTGTAAACATGTGTTTAAGACATGTTATGTTTACGGATACAAGTGTTTTCTAGTGGTTGCCTGTGGATTCATATACACACACATTAGGCACTAGATCGGCTCAATCACTCTCATACTGCATATGGATGTGTATGCATTTTTCTTTTCTTTTAATGGATGAAAATGGATGTATTATCAAATGGATGTTGCGTTTGGACGAATGATTGTGCAGACATATAGAACTTACATGTTATAATAGGATTATTTGCCTACATGTCGGATTCATGACACTAACATACATTGCATTAAGGAGTTCAAATGAATCAGTGAACCGCCTGATCTTTCGCGTTAGTGTTGGGATATACACACACCTTTGCATATGTTCATATAAGCATTATAAAATTTTAAAGACAATGAATGCTTGTGATTGGTGGATGAGTAGATGGATGATGGATGGTAAGATACATTCTTCTTAACTTGGAGATTTCGGGGACGAAACCCTTTGAGTAGGGAAGAATGTAGCACCCCTAAATTTTAACAACACATTAAAATGACAAATTAAGGAAAACTTAATTTAATATTCAGATTTAAGTAAAACGGACTGCGCCATTGCGTTCGTCTTAGAATTTTGGTCAAGATACACATTTGGTTAGCGTAAAACGGACACCCTATAAAGAAGTTATTAAGCCTTGAAGTTTGTATGCATATAAAAGAAGAATATATATATATATTAAATAAATAAATATTCAAAAAAATTCAAAATGACAAAGCAGGAAGCCAAAACGCCGAACCGCCCTATTTTGGTGGTAGACCCGCTGGGTCGACCCAGGGTGTCTGGGGGTCGACCCCGGGGTCGACACCCTAAGGGGTGGGTCGACCCCCCTGCATAGATCTGGGAAGGTTCGCTTTTCTGAATGTGGACTCTTTTCTTGACCTGGTTCGTTTCTTCTAGGCTATAAAATGGACCTTAAACCTAGTATTATTCATCTGAAAAATAATGGTGACGGCGAGGCTCTGCTGCAACTTCAATTAAATTGTCTATTCTTCTCCAAAATCAAGTTTAAAAAGATTCAAGTGTTTCAACTATAGATCTGAAATTCAACACTAACAATTTCTTTTCTATCTTCTAAAATAGTTACTTTTGGATTTAAATGATTAAAAGTAAATGTGATATGACTGTGATTTGGATTTGTTATAAATTGTGAATCTATGACATTCTTGGATCTTAAATATTATCATGCTAGATCTACCTTTATTGATCTAATTCGTTTGTGGTTAATTTATCATGTCATGCTAGATCTACCTTTATAGATCTAATTCGCTTGTGGTTAATTTGTTATGTCATGCTAGATTTATCTTTATAGATCTAATTCGCTTGTGGCTAATTTATCATGCCATGTTAGATCTACCTTTATAGATCTAATTTGCTTGTGGTTAATTTGTCATGTCATGCTCGATCTACCTTTATAGATCTAATTCGCTTGTGGTTAATTTATCATTATCATGCTAGATCTACCTTTAAGATCTAATTTGCTTGTAATTAATTTATCTATTCACATTTGTGGATCTTAAACATTATCATGCTAGATCAACCTTGATAGATCTAATTCGCTTGTGGTTAATTTATCATGTCACATTTGTGGATCTTAACATTTATCTACGTTTGCGGCTAATTTGGATCTGTCATTATTTGGACAGTTAAAACCTTGCTTAGGTATAATTCTACATCTAGATCATTTTGTACCTATCATGTGGTGATTAATTTAGATCTACCATTAATTGGACATATGAATCCTTATTTATTCATGCCGATTATATTTATGACATCCTTAGTATGTTAGATCTAGTTTTATTATCACATGCTCACTAGATCTATTTTATATGTCCAGCCTATCACGATGCCAATTACATGTTTATGTCACTTTTGTTAAAATAATCACTATATTCATCTTTCTCTTTTATTATTTATGGTTAGGCTACTTTCTAGCCTAGGCATGACGCCAAATATATGCGAATGTGTTAGTTAGGGACGGGAGAAAGCAATAGAATTGGCATAAGTTGAATGACGAATATGAATTTGGACATATAATCCATTATGAATATAATTGGGTATGCCCATAAAGACATAGGTATAATTAATTGGTTAATAATTAAAATGCCAAGGATTACGGTAATTAGAAAACCGTAACGGCACTTATGACACGAGGTTAGATTGCATTTTTGGTGGAAGTCTACTCGGACCTGACCGGCATATCCAGCAACTGCAAATGTTGAATCTAATGTGAGGGGTCTAAGTGGACAAATACGAGACAAGCTAAGACACAACGTTAGGCCCAACTTGTGGAAGAAGTCTTCCCGAACCCGGCCGATATATCTAGCATCCATAAGTTGTAGGCCTAATGTGGGAGGTCTAGCCCATTATAACCATAATTGGACATGGTAATGAATTGGAATAAACAAGGAGGGATAGTAACCTATTATCATTAATTACTTTAATGAAGAATGTTATATAATAGGTAGGGTTGTCCTAGGGACAAGTGGAAATTATAACATATCTTGTAATAAAAAGGAAAGGAAGCTTATTAGTAAACCTTAGTTAAGAAAACTAAGTTAATAAGTAAACAACGTCAAGTTGTAGTAATATGTTAAATAGAAAACAGGTGAATTGAGATGAATTATACTTAATTACATATCAAGTAAAACATGTTATTGTAACTATGGAATCAGACAATGAATAATACATAGGGATTGTAAGATTACTTCTGTTAATTACAACCCAAGGGTGAAAGATTGTAAGATTACTTCTGTTAATTATAATCTAAAGAATAACATGTAATGGGGCTTATTAATGAACTTAAATGGATTAAGTTATATTTATATGAAATTAATAAGCAAGTGGAATTTTGGCAAGTGAAAAGAAGTCAATGTGAATGGGGATAACCTGTTAGTCAGTAATACTTAACCTAATTGAATCCATAGGGATTGTATGAACATGACAACTTGATTAGAGGTTAAGTAATATTTGAATGAAATAGTGGGAGGGTTAAGTACGTCTTGGGTTGGTGGGTAATATTTGTATATATAGGCCCACAAACTTAACCTGTTGGGGTTATGTAATTAATAACACAGTTAGGTAAACATAACCAAAGAAAAACCTAGTAGTGGGGATGCAATACAAAGGGGAGAGCTTGCATCATCTTGTGTGGGACCCATTTCAGTCAGTAACCCTTAAATAGCCCTTGCATAAACTTCATCTTCAATTTTCTTCATCATATTTATCTTGTAATAATTCTATTTCTATTTACCTATAACACTTCTTGAAACTTAATGCATTCCCTTAGTGAGTGACATTAACAGTCGTGGGGTGTCACAATTCTGTAAACCCATATTAGGCAATTTCTACCTAGGATTTTCCAGAATAGCCCTTGCATAAACTTCATCTTCAATTTTCTTCATCATATTTGTCTTGTAATAATTCTATTTTTGTTTACCTATAACGCTTCTTGAAACATAATGCATTCCCTTAGTGAGTGACATTAACAGTCGTGGGGTGTCACAATTCTGTAAACCCATCTTAGGCAATTTCTACCTAGGATTTTCCAGAATAGCCCTTGCATAAACTTCATCTTCAATTTTCTTCATCATATTTGTCTTGTAATAATTCTATTTCTGTTTACCTATAACGCTTCTCGAAACTTAATGCATTCCCTTAGTGAGTGTGAAACACCCCACCTCAGTTAAGGTCACTCACAAAGGGAATGCCTTAATTTTGGTGGAGGTTTATAAGTAAAAGCCACAGATAAACTCTAGACAGATATAAATACACATATTTTAAACAACGGAATCCAAACCGACTTTTTATTTCATTAATACGTGTTCAAAACATAACATTCCATAATTGTCTCAAAATACTTCCATCATTACAACCTCATAACTGTCTTGATTATTAAAGAAGCATAAAGCATAAATAAAGTGACAAAAATCCCTAAAGTGATATCCAAAGCCATTATCCGAGCAAAAGAGATCCAAATCATACATCTACATTCTTGGAGCTTGTACAGAGCCTGACTGAGCTGAGCTGTTTCCTCCCTATGGACCTGGGGGGAACGAAAGAAAAGAAGACGAAAAGAAAATAGGGTCAGACATAAAGCCTGAGTAACTCTAGTAACTCTTCAGTATGTGAATAAGAAAAGGGCATGATAGATATATATTGAAAATAGGATGGTGTCACAAGCTAGGGAAGTGTCGAATGTACTACCGCACCCATACTATATCTCTGCATCTACTTGAGTTTATTCTGACAGGCACTCCATGGTGAGTGTGAAGTGATCCTCATTCTTATTAAAAGATCGGTTCCTACTCGTGTTAACATGTGTCATACGCCCCCCAAGAATTGTAGATACCTATGCTGATCCCACCATGGGGTGTATCAAGACCCATGGTGGCGGCCCCGACACAAATTCTAGAAGGCATAGGTTATACTACTGGTGTCCCTAGTGCCCTGGTTGTCTGCTCCGGAGTGTGTGCACGCCCGCACCCCGTTAGACCTGCACTGTGCACCCACCGCCGTCGTTTGACCGCTTACAATCAGCCCAGTAATCGTGCCCCACCCTGCATAGTTTCAGGGTACCGTTGATACCTAACTTGGGTTACTGCTGAAAGGGGTCCCTCGTTACCAGGATTTTCTAGTCAAACATGTCAAGTGGTTAAGTGTCTGTATTTACCTAACCCCACCCATTAATTCTTGTTAACATGTTGAATTTGGTTAAGTGTTATAGTTGACTTAACCCTACCATCTGTCCTTAGCCTTTTAGGAGCACCAGACCACTCACATTAGACAGGTATTGCTATGGTTACTGGATGTGCCGGTCGGTTCCGGGTAGGTTTACACCGTAGCTCAGTCTAACCTCGGGTCCTTATTGGGCTCAATGCTTAACCACCCACATTGAATAGGTATTGTTGTGACTACTGGACAGCCGGGCGGGTCCGGGCAGGTTTACATCACAACTCAATCCAACCTCGGGTTAAGCATATCGTGTTTTCTAAATTTACATGTTTATTACTTCTTAATTATATATGTAAATATCATATCTTTTATTTTTGGGTATATTAATTCATACCGCTCAAATGTCATTGTCGTTGGCATGTGCCAAACATGCCAAAAAATATTTTTCATGTTTTACACCCAACGTTATTAACCCGTTTGTAACGTTCACAACATTATAACCAATGTTGGGCTCGACACAATTCAGCCCAACTTTATTAAATGTGAGAAAAAGGGGAAAATCCATAACATGTAATATTTTACAGCATATAAGGGTGTGTGGCGCATGAACTTGCAATTTAACGACATTAACATAAATGATGGGTCATGTGATCTTGCATTAAAATCAAAGGATAACTAAGTAGGTGACATATGAAATGGCATAGTTTTGATTTATACAAACTTGTGTTTAAACATGTTTAACTTGGCATAATGTCAAACACAAAACTAGCATGATGTATATTCACCAAAAGGTCCAATTACAACATTTAATCACATAGCCTATTTCAACATGAACTTGCATAGTTTATGAAACCCAAACGATACTTAACATAGATCCAATTGTACTTGCAAACAAACATGAACTTGCATAGTTTATGAAACCCAAACGATACTTGCAAATAAACATAGATCCAATAATACTTGCAAATAAACATAGATCCAATCATACTTGCAAATAAACATAAGAATGATATCATAGGTTTTGGGTCATGTAGGCATAAAAGATCTATAACATGTTTACATAAATTCTAACTTAAACCAAGGGATTATATATATAATCCATGCCATCTACATGTACAAAAAGCGATCAAATTTCTAGATTTTGCCACAACTTTCTATTCCTATTACTTTCATATACAAATATCCAATAGGTTTTCATCAATCAATTAAGGCCACAAATATCAATACACAAGTCATGACAGAATCATTACAATACATAGAATTTATGCAATATAACAACACAATTCTATTTTCATTTACATCGAATCGCATCACAGTTTTTATTCATATTCTGAAAGGTCACTATACTTACAACGAATGTAGAATCTTGAATTCTGGATTCTGAATTCTGAAACTGAGATGCGCTCCTTTGGGTAGACTAACGTTGCATTGATTAATTTTGATTAAACTTTTATCTTCTTCTTAATTTGATTCGTCTCTAAGCTTTAGTGTTGGCTTGTCTCTAGGCTTTCTAATTGACGGCCATTCCTAGTTCCTTTCCAGCATCATGACGGCTATAGTATTCTATTATTTGTGTGAGTTTAGGGTTAGACATGAGTTGTATTTGTAGAATTTCAATCTAATTAGAGCCGTCGATGAAGCTAGAGTGAATCCAGACCATCCATCTCAAGAGAAGCCAATCAGAAAGTGACATGTAAGCCCTAGTGACTCAGCCAAGCCTCAGAATTCGACCAGACCCTGATCAGGCCAGCCAGGACCTGACCAGCAAGTCATTCTGACCTGGGCGCACTTGGCAGGTGCGCCAGGATAAAAATGTACTGGCGCACTCCCCAAGTGCGCCAGTTCAACTTTGTTCTGGTGCACTTCCCAAGTGCGCCAGTGCATTCTGACCCGTTTTCTGGTTTTTCTGCCCAACTTCGTTCCTCCATATCTTCTTCATACGATATCCGTTTTATGCAAACTTGGACTCTATCTCAAGCAGAATTTCGAGACTAACGCAATGGCGTAACCCATTTCCCTTGATTTCATCATTTATAATTAATTATACTTTAATTTGTGAAGCTTAGCATTATAGAATTCACGTGGTGTTACATTCTCCCCCCTTAAAAGGATTTCGTCCCCGAAATCGTCAAGTTAGGAAGAACGTATCTCCTACCATCCAACAGTCCATCTAATCAACCAACAAACACAGACATCCACTGTCCTTAAAAGACCTCTAATGCTTCATGATTATATGCATAGTGTGTGTGTACATGTCCTTATCTAATGCAGAAATCAGGCGGTCTAATGATTCAGTTGACCACCTTAATGCGAATCATGTAAGTGTCATGAATCCATTATGTATGCAAATTTTCCTACTTATAATTCTACATGAGTGCACAACTGTTCATACAAATGCGACAACCATATGACAGCATATCAAGTATCAACCATATACAAATGAGAATACATATATGCATATGCAATATGAAGTGACTGAGCCGATCTATAACCTAGGGTGTGTGTGTATATGCATCCACGAGCAACCACTAGCAACCATTTGCAGCCATCATCCATAACATGTTTTCAAATGCATCTTTACATCCAAAGCGGTTTCTACCTAAGGATAAAATATCGAGGAGATATACCTAAAAAGATAGATACAAGCACAACTAAAGGAAAAAGAGAGGTCAAAGATGTACCCTCAAAAAGAAGAGGGTAGGCAGCGCGTATTCTGTCTTTAGTTTCCCAAGTCGCGTTTTCCTCGGCGTCGCTCCACTGAACTTTAACGAGTTTGACTTCGTGGTTGTGTAGCTTTTTCACTTCAGTTCCTAAGATGCGGGTTGGAACTCTCCTCACAGTTGCTTCACGTTCCACTTCGGCTTCTTCTAAAATGCTAGGTTCCACCACTTCCGTAGACTCATGCAAACACTTCCGGAGGTGAGAAACATGAAAGACGTTGTGAACTCCGGCCAGTTTCTCGGGTAGCTCTAATCTATAGGACATCTTCCTAACCTTTTCGATGATAGGAAACGGTCCTACAAATCTTGGTGCTAGCTTTCCTGCGAATCCAAAGCGAACGATGTTCCTTAAAGGTGATACCTTAAGGAAAACCCTGTCCCCAACCTCAAACTCAAGGTCGGTCCTTCTTTTGTCGGCGTAGGATTTCTGTCGGTCTTGGGCAGTCTTCATTCTCCTACGTATCAAGTCCGCTTTCTTCGAAGTCTCTCGAATCATGTCTGGCCCAAGTATAAGCTTATCTGTAGACTCCCACCAACAAGTTGGTGATTTGCACGGTCTTCCATACAAGGCTTCGAAGGGTGTCATGCCGATGGTAGCTTGGTAGCTGTTGTTGTAGGCAAATTCCACTAAAGGAAGGTGATCCTCCCACGTCCCTCCAAAGTCAAGAACACAAAGTATTAAAAGACCTCCAAAACTCTATTCACCCTTTCCGTCTGACCATCGGTTTTAGGGTGATGGGCCGTGCTCAAACATAACTGTGTGCCTACAGCTTCTTGCAGACTCCGCCAAAACTCACTTGTGAAGATAGGGTCTCGGTCACTAATAATGCTGGAGGGTATCCCATGAAGTCGGACTATTTCCTTGAGATAAAGAGATGCTAGAGACGAGGCAGTCCTTCTACTTTTGATAAGTATAAAGTGGGCGCTCTTAGTAAGCCTATCCACTATTACCCAAATGCTAGTGTTGCCTCTCCTCGACCTAGGCAGTCCATCAATGAAGTCCATTGAAATGCTATCCCACTTCCACTGTGGGACCTCTAAAGGATGAAGTAGTCCTTCAGGCTTCTTCTGTTCCGCCTTGACCCGTTGGCAGGTCATGCACTTAGAAACGAAATCTGCCACGTCTTGTTTCATGTTGTTCCAAAAGAAAGTCCTTTTTATATCCTTGTACATCTTATCACCGCCAGGGTGTATAGTCATCTTGGAATGGTGCGCTTCTTCGAGAACCTTCTTTGTCAACTCCCTTGCTTGTGGGACGCATAATCTTCCATCTCGCCTCAGCCAACCCTTATCATCGATGGCGTATCTACTGAGGTGACTAGAAGTCTCACCCCAAATAAGTTTATCAATCACATCAACAAGCTGAGGGTCTTCACGTTGTGCAGCCCCTATTGAGTCCAAGAGATTAGGGCGTACTTCGAGAGATGCTAACAAACCCGGTACAAAATCCGAGGAGGGCCTAAAGTTAAAACTGGCTATATACTCCAAGCTTTGCCTCTCTACGAAGAGCGGGCTTAAGGTCAGTTTCTTTTGGCTCAACGCGTCTGCTACTACGTTTCCTTTGCCGGGAGTATAGGAAATTTCAAAGTCATACGAGGCAAGGAACTCCATCCATCTTTGCTGCCTCAAGTTAAGATCCTTCTGCGAGAAGAGATATTTCAACGATTTATGGTCAGTGTATAATTAAAACTTCTCACCTAGGAGATAATGGCGCCAAGACTTAAGTGCAAATACGATGGCGGCTAACTCAAGATCGTGGGTTGGGTAGTTCTTTTCATGAACCTTCAATTGTCTTCCTCCATAAGCTACTACCCTTCCTTCTTGCATTAGAACAGCGCCTAGTCCCGTTCCACATGCATCCGTGTATACTGTGAACATTTTGCTTCCATCTGGCAAGGTCAGAACTGGGGCTGTTGTGAGAGCCCTTTTTAATCATTGGAAAGCAAACTGCAGTCCAAACCCAAGTGAACGCCAGATTCTTCTTTGTTAGCCTTGTGAGTAGGGTTGAGATTTTTGCGAAATCCCTAATAAACTTTCGGTAAAAACTGGCTAGCCCAAGAAAGCTTTGAACTTCGGTTGCATTTCTTGGTGTCTTCCAATCCTGCACTGCCACCACTTTCGCGGGGTCCACAACCAACCCCTCTTTGGACACTATATGCCCTAGAAATCTTACTTCTTTTCTCCAGAAGTGACACTTGGAGAATTTGGCTTTTAGTTGATGAGCTCGAAGAGTTTCCATGATTTCTTTCAAATGCCAAGCATGCTCTTCCCCACTTTTTGAGAAGATTAAGGTATCATCTACGAAGACAACCACAAATTTATTGAGGAATTCTCTGAACACCCTGCTCATTAGGTCTACGAAATAAGTGGGTGCGTTTGTCAAGCCGAAAGGCATGACAAGCCACTCAAAGAAACCGTCTGGGGTTCTGGACGCTGTCTTATCAATACTATCTTCAGCTACTCTTAGCTGATGGAACCCAGTTGCTAGATCAAGTTGAGAGAAGACCGTTGCACCTACAAGCTAATCAAACAAATCGCCGATTCGGGGAAGAGGGTGCCTATTTTTTTTGGTCAATTTATTTAACTCCCTAGAGTCGACACAAAGGAGAAGCGAACCGTCTGCTTTGGTTGCAAACACCACTGGAGCACCCCATTCCGAAATGCTCCGTCTAATGAACCTTTTTTTGAGAAGTTCTTTAACCTGCTTACTGAGCTCCTTTCTCTCCCTTGGAGCCATGTGTCTGACAGGTAAAGCTATTGGCTTTGCGTTATCCACAAGATATATGCGGAAGTCTATTTCCCGCCTCGGAGGTAAGCCTTTCACCTCCTCAAAGACATCCGGATATTCCCAGACTACTCTAACTGATTGCAAATTCTCATCAGAAGCATCAAGCGACTTTAGATAACTAAGCATAACAGCATTCAAAGGATTACAAGAAATTTCTAGAGTGTTACCAAGCTGGGTTAAGAGTCTAACTACTCTTTTCTCACAATCAACAATGGCACTATTACTGGATAACTAGTCCATGCCTAAGATCAAACCATATCCCGAGAAGCCCAAGACAAAGGCATTACAACTAAACTCAACGCTGAGAATAGAGATTTTCAAACCCAAACAAACCATTGACAAGTAAGCGGAGCCCCCAATTGGATTTGAAACTACTAAGGGATCTTCTACCATACTAGTGTCTAGATGCAGAGATTCTACTAAGGCAGATGAAATAAAAGAGTGTGATGCGCCAAAGTCAAAAAGTGTACGAACTGGATGATCATAAAGATAGACTACACTTTCTACAGAAATATTACTACCTCGTTCCTTCTGAGGTGCCACTAGCGCATGAACCTGACCCCCTGAAGTGGATCCAGCTTTCTGTCCCTGCCCTTTCTTCTTTGGGCAGTCCTTAGCTTGGTGCCCAGTCTCTCCACAATGGAAGCAGCCACCCATCTTCGCCTTTCTTTTCCGGCAGTCTTTTGACATATGGCCCACAATGCCGTAGAAATTGCACCTTCTCTTCTCACGGGGCTTATTGTACTTCCTTCCTTTCTTGAAGTCTGTTTTCTTTGCTTGTAGACCTTCTTTCTTCTCTTCCCCCTTAGTTTCTTTCTTGCCGTGATCTTCCTCGTGTAGCAATGCCATGTCCACCAAGCATTCATAAGTCGCTCCCGTGGATACATGGGTCATGGCGAGGCTGTGTAGAGGCTCATTCAAACCCTTGACGAAGCGAAGTGCCTTCTTGTGTTGGGTGTTTACTAAGTCTAGCCCAAATCTGGCCAGCTGATTAAACTGATTAACATATTCCCTGATCGTCATGCTCCCCTGTTTCAGAGTTAGGAACTTTTCCATTTGCAGGCTTATTTCCGCTTGGGAGAGAAATTTCATTTCAAACCTTGTCCTGAAATCTTCCCACGTTTCCACCGCCCTCTGAGCATTGGTAACTTCCCACCAATAGGAAGCTTCATCCTTAAGCAACCATACCGCTAGTTGTATCTTTTGCCTGTCATCAACCCCGAAGATGACAAACAGATCCTCAGTCTCCTTTAGCCAGTTTCTTGCCCCTACAAAGGATTCTGTCCCATAAAAGTCTTTTCCACCCATTGCCTTGAAGTCTCTACATGTTTTTGCGAAGGAATTTCCATGAGGAGGTGAAGGAGGAGGAGGAACCGCGGCCATTGGAGGAGGGATGTCTGCTGGGCCTGCGCCATTGGCCCTTGCTTCTAAGTACCTCCTCCTAAACCAGCCAGGAATCAGCACTCCTTCCGGGAGGTTAAGGTCTCCAGACATGCTGAAACAGAAAGGAAAGATTCAAAACGAAGGATAGAAAGAGATAGTGCATATGGCTTTGGGGGATTTTGTCTTTTATAAATATAACACTTTTTCTTGAAAAATGCTTCTTTAAACTTTCTTTTTTGAAAACAATTTCCAAAACTTTTATCTTGCCTGGTAAACCTATGCTCTGATACCAAGTGAAACACCCCACCTCAATTAAGGTCACTCATAAAGGGAATGCCTTAATTTTGGTGGAGGTTTATAAGTAAAAGCCACAGATAAACTCAAGACGGATATAAATACACATATTTTAAACAGCGGAATCCAAACAGACTTTTTATTTCATTAATACGTGTTCTAAACATAACATTCCATAATTGTCTCAAAATACTTCCATCATTACAACCTCATAACTGTCTTAATTATTAAAGAAGCATAAAGCATAAATAAAGTGACAAAAATCCCCAAAGTGATATCCAAAGCCATTATCCGAGCAAAAGAGATCCAAATCATACATCTACGTTCTTGGAGCTTGTACAGAGCCTAACTGAGCTGAGCTGTTTCCTCCCTGTGGACCTGGGGGGGGGGGGGACGAAAGAAAAGAAGACGAAAAGAAAATAGGGTCATACATAAAGACTGAGTAAATCTAGTAACTCTTCAGTATGTGAATAAGAAAAGGGCATGATAGATATATACTGAAAATAGGATGGTGTCACAAGCTAGGGAAGTGTCGAATGTACTATCGCACCCATACTATATCTATGCATCTAATTGAGTTTATTCTGACTGGCACCCCATGGTGAGGGTGAAGTGATCCCCATTCTTATTAAAAGATCGGCTCCTACTCGTGTTAACATGTGTCATACAGCCCCCAAGAATTGTAGATTCCTATGCTGGTCCCACCATGGGGTGTATCAAGACCTATGGTGGCGGCCCCGACACAAATTCTAGAAGGCATAGGTTATACTACTGGTTTCCCCAATGCACTGGTTGTCTGCTCCGGAGTGTGTGCATGCCCGCACCCCGTTAGACCTGCACTGTGCACCACCGCCGTCGTTTGACCGCTTACAATCAGCCCAGTAATCGTGCCCCACCCTGCCTAGTTTCAGGGTACCATTGATACCTAATTTGGGTTACTACTTGAACGGGTCCCTCGTTACCAGGATTTTCAAGTCAAACATGTTAAGTGGTTAAGTGTATGTATTTACCTAACCCCACCCATTAATTCTTGTTAACATGTTGAGTTTGGTTAAGTGTTATAGTTGACTTAACCCTGCCATCTGTCCTTAGCCTTTTAGGAGCACCAGTCCACTCACATTAGACATGTATTGCTACGGTTACTGGATGTGTCGGTCAGTTCCGGGTAGGTTTACACCGTAGCTCAGTCTAACCTCGGGTCCTTATTGGGCTCAATGCTTAACCACCCACATTGGATAGGTATTATTGTGACTACTGGACAGCCGGACGGGTCCAGGCAGGTTTACATCACAACTCAATCCAACCTCGGGTTAAGCATATCGTGTTTTCTAAATTTACATATTTTATTACTTCTTAATTATATATGTAAATATCATATCTTTTATTTTTGGGTATATTAATTCATACCGCTCAAATGTCATTGTCGTTGGCATGTGCCAAACATGGCAACATATATTTTTCATGTTTTACACCCAACTTTATTACCCGCGTTTGTAACGTTCGCAACATTATAACAAATGTTGGGCTCGATACAATTCAGCCCAACTTTATTAAACGTGAGAAAAAGGGGGAAATCCATAACATGTAATATTTTACGGCATATAAGGGTGTGTGGCGCATGAACTTGCAATTTAACATACTAACATAAATGATGGGTCATGTGATCTTGCATTCAAATCAAAGGATAACTAAGTACGTGACATATGAAATGGCATAGTTTTGATTTATACAAACTTGTGTTTAAACATGTTGAACTTGGCATAATGTCAAACACAAAACTAGCATGATGTATATTCACCAAAAGGTCCAGTTACAACATTTAATCACATAGCCTATTTCAAAATGAACTTGCATAGTTTATGAAACCCAAACGATACTTAACATAGATCCAATTGTACATGCAAACAAACATGAACTTGCATAGTTTATGAAACCCAAACGATACTTGCAAATAAACATAGATCCAATAATACTTGCAAATAAACATAGATCCAATCATACTTGCAAATAAACATAAGAATGTTATCATAGGTTTTGGGTCATGTAGGCATAAAAGGTCTATAACATGTTTACATAAATTCTAACTTAGACTAAGGGATTATATATATAATCCATGCCATCTACATGTACAAAAAGGGATCAAATTTCTAGATTTTGCCACAACTTGCTATTGCTATTACTTTCATATACAAATATACAATATGTTTTCATCAATCAATTAAGGCCACAAATATCAATACACAAGTCATGACAGAATCATTACAATACATAGAATTTATGCAATATAACAACACAGTTCTATTTTCACTTACATCGAATCACATCACAGTTTTTATTCATATTCTGAAAGGTCACTATACTTACAACGAATGCAGAATCTTGAATTCTGGATTCTGAATTCTGAAACTGAGATGCGCTCCTTTGGGTAGACTAACGTTGCGTTGATTAATTTTGATTAAAATTTTATCTTCTTCTTAATTTGTTTCGTCTCTAAGCTTTAGTGTTGGCTTGTCTCTAGGCTTTCTAATTGACGGCCATTCCTAGTTCCTTTCCAGCAGCATGACGGCTATTGTATTCTATTAGGGTTAGACTTGAGTTGTATTTATAGAATTTTAATCTAATTAGAGTCATCAACGAAGCTAGAGTGAATCCAGACCATCCATCTCAAGAGAAGCCAATCAGAAAGTGACATGTAAGCCCTAGTGACTCAGCCAAGCCTCAGAATTCAACCAGACCCTGATCAGGCCAGCCAGGACCTGACCAGCAGGTCATTCTGACCTGGGCGCACTTGCCAGGTGCGCCAGGCTAAAAATGTACTGGTGCACTTCCCAAGTGCGCCAGTTCAACTTTGTTCTGGTGCACTTCCCAAGTGCACCAGTGCATTCTGACCCGTTTTCTGGTTTTTTGCCCAACTTCGTTCGTCCAAATCTTCTTCATACGATATCCGTTTTACGCAAACTTGGACTCTATCTCAAGCAGAATTTCGAGACGAACGCAATGACGTAACCCATTTCCCTTGATTTCATTATTTATAATTAATTATACTTTAATTTGTGAAGCTTAGCGTTATAGAATTCACGGGGTGTTATAGAGTTACATTAACAGTCGTGGGGTGTCACAATTCTGTAAACCCATCTTAGGCAATTTCTACCTAGGATTTTCCAGAATAGCCCTTGCATAAACTTCATCTTCAATTTTCTTCATCATATTTGATCCGCAACGCTAATGCCCATATGGAGTGGTTCTCAGATAATAAATCTGATCCCGGTCTCTTAATGCATTCCATTAGTGAGTGACATTAATAGTCGTGGGGTGTCACAATTCTGTAAACCCATCTTAGGCAATTTCTACCTAGAATTTTCCAGAATAGCCCTTGCATAAACTTCATCTTCAATTTTCTTCATCATATTTGATTCGCAATGCTAACGGCCATATGGAGTGGTTCTCAGATAATAAATCTGATCCCGGTCTCTTCTTATTGACGACGGAAAAATGGCCAAAACTTTGATAGTCAGTTATTTAACTATCAAAGGAAAACAACCATACACATAGTGATCTTATTTCCAATTGGAAATTTTATCGATCAATCATTAATCAACATTTTTCCCTTTAAATTAATATATCATTAATTTAAATCATTTCCCCATTTTACATTACATATATTCATAAATCTTTATTTTCTAAATTTAGAAAATGTACGTTATTAACATTGGGAAACGTTTCCATTTCTTATTCATGCATCATTACTTTCCCACATCTATCAGTCTCTAACTGTAAACTAATAAGAGAACAATTCCCTGTGTGTCAACCCCGAAGGCCGAAACCAATATCAGATCGATACCCAGAAAGCTGTTCAACATAACTAATCTCCAATCAGTTTCTAATTTCCTTAACTTTGTTTCTTAACTGCTTATCAAATCATTTCTTACGCAACTCTTGGATTCAGTTTACGAATCCAATTCTTTTATGAAAAACATTGGTTATAACAATCACGTTATAATCCCTACTTTCAAAATATCTAACTTCAAATTATAACTTCTATTCATTAATTTAAATAAATAATAATTATTTAATTTATTAAATAAATCATGATTTAAAAACTGGAAGGTAAAGAGTACTTTCCTACATTCGATATTGTCGAATCCCAATGTATAATTCTCTCTCGAATAATCTCTATTTGATAACTCTCTTTCGAATAAACTATATTCGATAACTCTCTCTTTCGAATAAACCATATTCGATAACTCCTTTCCGAATAAACTATATTCGAGTACACCCTTTTCGAATAACTATATGATTAACTCTCTTTCGAATAAACTATATTCGATTTACGTTACGAACTACAGAATATTTTACCATTTCAGGTCAACTCAATTTCTAAATTCATTTTTGAATTTAGTACTTTTCGACAATTACCAATTTCCTTTTTATAACTGTTTTGGTTGTGCGAAACGTTTGCTTTTAAATTTTTGTTCACTTTAAAATTCTAATATTATTCCTTTATAGAAACTGAACTCGTTTTATCAAACAAAACTTGATTTCATAATTTAAATACTAACACAGGTTTAAACTCCAATTATCGAGTCATTTTATAACTTCTTATTCCCAATCCATTTTATTTATCAAATCTCGTTTACATGTCAACTTCATAGTTGATTTCATTTTATAAGTCTATGATCCTCTATCACCTTTATATTCAATTATAAAATATCGGTTTCACGTCGAATATTAATTATCTTGTCAAATCCCAATTTATTCAATATATAATTTGTTTAAAATAAATTATTTTATAATAATTTTCCTAGTCGAATTCTAGTTACAAACCTTTATGGATTTTATTTTAATCCTATTCATATTTCGAACATCGTAATGAATTCCATTGTTTCTTTTCAAGACAAATTCCCACTTTTCTGTTTTACATTCACTGCTGAATTTTTAATCCAAATTATCCACTGATAATTATTGCTATTTCATTTATAAACATTGTTAATAAATCACACTACTTGTTTTTATTATTACACAAGTTATTTATTTATAGCCATTCGAAATTCCATTTCTATTTTAATTACAGATTTTCCCCTTTTCAAATTCATATTTCCATACTTTATAATTCCCTTTGTAAATGTTAAGTTTACATTCCTTTTTCAAATATCGGTGTCAAAACCAATTTTAACTTCTCTATATAAATTCAGACTTATATATTCAATTTATCAAATGATAAATATTTCCTTAATTTATAAACATCGTTTATAAATTATTCTTCTCAATTTATCTATTAAAAACAGATTTCTATTAAATATTTACTTTAAATCAATTTCCTATAATTCATTTATATCTCGCGAATTCCCTCTTATAATTCTATTAATTTCCAAAACTATATTTATTCATAAAGTTCTTTATTTATTTCTTATTATTTCCATTAAGTATTTTAACCAAAAATAGTCTTTTACACTTCCATATAATTGTTAATAATTTTATACAGAAGTTCCTTATTTAATTTTCAAATATTTCCTTCTATAAAAATCCATTTGATTTTATAAAATTCTAAAATTCAATATCCACTTAACAATTTACTTTATTATAAAATCCTTTGATTTTATATAAATATTTTTTTATTTCAATATACACTTTGAAAATTCCCTTTTTACATTCCAGTATTACTTACGGTATTGAAAATACCAAATAACAAGACCAGTGTCATCATAATCAATCACAGATTATATATCACATCATATATCACAATATATGAAAACAAACAGTATTATAATTATTGAGAATCCTGTTGGACCCTTCCAACATGTTTCCCTGCGTCACAGATGTTAAACAATATAAATAACATCAATTTCATTTCAATATGAAATATTTTGATAAACAGAATCAATATTTGATTAACGATATATATTTATATATATATTACTAGATCTATAATTTCATCCAATCAATTAGCAGTTCATCCAAACAATCACAACACAACAATCAACCATCATTATCAAATTCTAAAAATATGTTATAAATTTATAAACTGGCAGAGTTAATGAGTTTTACTCACTTTGGTGGTTTATCGTTAAATAACGATAACTGTGGTTGATTCAGATCAGGCAATTTATTTCGCTATAATTGTAACGAGCTCCAATTCACTCTGAATCAGTTCCATTGTGTAGTCGTCGTCCATACGATCCTATCGGATCCTGTTTTGCTGAATTCTGTTAACATATGAATAAGATATTTAATTTACAAGTTTTACTACTATATTTTAAATAAAATACCTGGTTTGTTTTCAACTTGGGCTTTACCACTTTAAGTCGGCCCATTTCCCATTTCCTATTTCCAAAAACCCATGCCAACATAGTGTCTTCCTCTCTTGTTTTAAAAATTCTTGATCCTTCAGTATTCATCCAACACCTTCTCCTTTCCCCAACGTTCCTCTCTTTTCTTCCTTTTTTTTCTTTTTCTTTTATTTGGGCTTTCCAAATCTCGGCCCAAACATATACTTAGAAAACCATACCCGTGCCCTTTATCTTCTTCTTCTTGCAAGCCAAAACGCTGTGTTCCAGTATTTCAACTTCTCCATGGACGCGCCTTCCAATACCATATTCTTTCTACCTCCTCAACGAAAATCCAAACAAAAATTACCATTTAAATCTCCATCACAAACTCTTCCTTACTACGTCATTTTCATACCACGCGCCTCATCCTTACAAAGCGCGACCTCCAGATGATTTCCTACGCAACACAGAAAAAAACAATGATCCTTAGTAGCACAAAATTTTCCAAAACTTCCACAAATAAAGCTATTTCATACCCATAACCCAAATTGAACAACCAATATTTAATTAAAAGCTTCGATCTCACCAAAATACAAACCCTAGTTCCTGCAGTTTGAGAATGCAACGGACGATAGTTCCGCGAAAACCAGAAGCAGAAGTATTATATTGAAGCTCTCTTCGAAATGAACACCAACATATAAGTTTTGGGATTTAAAAGAATTTATATGATTTTCTATTGATTTTAGAGACCCACGATTGGTATGCTTGTGAAGAAAACATGCAACATAATTTATTTAACCAGAGGAAAATTTAGGGTTAAGGTTTAGTGATGGTGAGGTATTTATAGGGTAGGAGAGACATTTTTATATTCAAAATTTTATTGATTTATAAGTCTGCGCAATTTACATTTATCATTTAAAAATCCGTGTAGTCCCATAACATATCCAAATTCGACGAAAATGGACATAGAGCTACAGTTCGACATTACGGACCCAATCAAAATTGTTTCGTCGAATTCCGAGTCTGTTTGCTTATACATCGTATTTTTAAAGACAAATAATTGTCTGTTTTTCACATTAAAATCCCGTATGGCCACATATTGACTCCAAAAATCACGAAAATTCAAATCTAACAATAATTTAATATTCCGGATCCAACAAAATTAATTTTGTCGAAAACAGAGGTTGTTTGAAAGAATAGCTATTTTCTATGGTCTAAATAAACCAATTTAAATATTAATATATTTAAAAACAATTTAATTTTGATATTAATAAATTAATATTATCATAAATATTCACATAGAATATCGTACAACTCCAAAATATACATATCTGGATTTATAACTCGATATTTAAAAATCCAAGTTAATCGATATTAAATATATAATAAAAATCCTTTTATTATATAAATAAATAGTTATTAATTATAAACGAATTCCGTAGCGACTATTTGGAAATTTGATTTGGAAAAGACTCACAATCAACATGACGAAATCTCGATTTTTCTTTTCCATTAGAAAAATACAGTTCACCAAATCCGAACGTTTCTTATTTCACAGAAATCCGACTTAAAACGAATTATGTATATTCAATTAAAGTTCGAATCATCAAATTACGAACTACCACGCTATTTCGAGCTCGATTATAATTATAATATAATTTTATACGTTCTAATTTCGTTTATTAAATATATACATGATTACAATTCAATTCTAAAATGAATTAAATTAGTTAAATCATCTGATTCACACAACATTGCGAATACTACTATTTCTGACTATTTCGGAAATTAAATATATTATTTAATTATTTGTTTTAATCAAATATTATTTTATTAAAAAACTATTTAAATATCTAAATCACTATTTAAATAATTAAATTAATTAATTATTATACCATAAAAATACGGGACGTTACACACCTTGTCTTATGACAAAATGCTTCTATGGTGTGAACCCACGTTGTGAGGTGTGAAGCCACCTCATCGTGATAGGAACACTTCGTTAGGTGTGAAGCCACATAAGACAAAATGCTTAGTCAAATCCTTTTGTGGTGTGAAGCCACATCGTCGTGAGGCAAAACTCTTAGTGAGGTGTGAACCCACCTTGTCATAAGATGAAATGCTTAGTCAAATCCCTTTACGGTGTGAAGTCACCACGTCAGTAAGATGGAACGCTTAGTGAGGTGTCAGGCCACCTTATCTTTGGAAATAACAATTAGTGAGGTGTGAAGCTACCTCATCATGATATGAAAGGATTAGTTAGGTGTGAAGCCACCTTATTTTAAGACGAAATTTTTAGTCAAAACCCTTTGAGGTGTGAAGTCGTCTCATTGTGAGACGAAATGATTTGTAAGGTGTGAAACTCCCTCGTCATTTGACAAAATGCTTAGTTAAATTTCTTTGTAGTGTCGAACTACCTTTTTGAAAGACAAAAAACTTTGTGTGATGATTTGCAATCACATGGCAAACAAAATTGTTTATCCCTCCACCAAGTTTAAAACTAATGGATTTGGTGATTTTCGAGTTTGAGTCGGCCATTTATTCCTTTTGGCTATTTCTGCATTTCATGGATGTCCAAACTCTTTCTTTGTTAAGTGATCGTTCATAGATCGCACATATGTTTCCTTGTGTATTTATGTCATATATTTTTTACATGTTCATTTTTGGAGCCATGCGCTCATTCGTGATTTATAGTGGATTTTCAATTTGTTTGTAAATACTTGAGTTAAGTTAGTGGTTATGAGACATTTGGCTAAACTTTCCTATTTACAGGCTTAATTTAAATTATGCTTTCCTTTTCGGTCATTTTTGATCACTTTGTGGCTTATGGGTGTGTACGTTCTCACTTGTTATGATTTGAGTTCCATTCCATTTTATATTCTTCTAGATCTCTTTGGGCGATTTCTAGAATTTGGGTGTTTCAAGTTTTCATTTGAAAAATTACCCCGAATCTTTTTTCGAAAAGTAATAAGCTATATTTTGCTTATCTATCTTAGTCTCTTATTTCCGGATTTCGATTTATGATCTTCGGGCTCTCGTAATTAGAGGTTAACAAATATTCCAGTTTAACCTCATCCTTGTTGGACCATATTGATCTTCGGATCGTTTTGGTTATTGGACCAATATTGATCTTCGGATCATTTTGGTCATTGGACCATATTGAACTTCGGATCATGTTGGTCTTGTACTGTATAGTTAGCTACTTAGAGATCACATGTGTTGTATATCTTTATATACATCGATGTTGATCATTTTCATTTGAACTCGTGTGTTGTAAGTCTTATGTACATCGATGGGAACCTTGCGTGTTGCATATATTTATATGCATCGATAAGGAGTTGTCTCATGTGTTGTATATCTTTATATACATCAATGAGAGGTCACTTGTGTTGTATATCTTATACACATCGATGTTGATCATTTTCGTATGCCGTGGAGCTACCTCGTCTTATGACGAAACACTTTGTATGGTGTGGAGCGACCTTTTCTTATGACATAATGCTTCGTATAGTGTTAGGTCACCTTGTCTTATGATAGAATTCTTAGTTAACTTTCTTTGTAGTGTGGAGCCAGCACTTCTTATGACGAAACGCTTCGTATGGTCTAAAGCCACCTTGTCTTATGAAGGAATGCTTGGTGTGAAGCCACCTTGTCTTCAGACGGAACGGTTAGTGAGGTGCGAAGCCACCTCGTTGTGAGACGAAATGCTTAATGAGGTGTGAAGCGATCTCATCGTAGAAGAAATGATTAGTCAAATCCCTTTGTGGTGTGAAGCCACCATGTTAGTAAGACGAATCTCTTAGTGAGGTATGAAGCCACCTTTTATTTGGATGGAACGCTCAATGAGGTGTAAAGCCACATCGTCTTGAGACGAAACACTTAGTGAGGTGTGAAGCCACCTTGCATTAATATGAAATGCATAGTCAAATTCCTTTGACGAGTGAAGCCACCTTGTGCTAAGACGAAATGCTTAGTGAGGTATGAAGCCACCTCGTCGTGAGAAGAAATGGTTAGTTGGATTTCTTTGCTTTCGTGGACCATCTTGTTGAAAGACAAAAAGCACCGTGTGATGATTTGCAACTTCATGGAGATATCCTTGTGAATTTGGAAACCAAAGTTTTCAATTTTTATGGAATTCTTCCAACTTCTACCCTTTATCATGTTTCTATGATTTAGAAGGATTTTTTTTAATACTAAAGAATGTGCTACTATTTCCAATTTGAGGTGTATTACTCGGATTTTGTTTCGTGATCTTGTTTCCCCAATGGGATCTATTATCCTTGTGAATGAGATATACATGACTATCATATACATCCTTTTCTTTATAAGAAAAAATTATAAGTTCAAATATGTTTGAGAAATTTTTAATGGATACTTTTTCTAGCTAAAATGTGATAGCGAAAGTTCGACGATTTTGGATAGTCGATATTTCCAAGTTTGAATTCGAAATGTTTAATTAATTTAAGTTGAAAACATAAGAGAATAGGTTTATGATTTATAAACTTATTGAATGTTAAAGGAATTAATTAAATTTAATTATAACGAGCTTGCCGCATTGTGGTAGTTTGATATTTTGAGAATTTAAGTTCAAATAAACGTATAGAGTCCAATATAAGTCGGGATTCTTGGATACAAGAATCATTCGACCTGTTAGATTATAATTTCCTAATGGAAAAGAAAGATATAAATTCCATCGTTTTATTATTTTTGGCAAAGCCATTCGGTTTTTAAGGTGACCACAAACACCTTTTTGTTATAACTAATAATAAAAACACAATATGGTATAGGTGATTGTAGTTAACAATTAGCTACATTGGTCTTTAAGGTGGACCGTCAACCGCTTACGGAATTTATAGTGTTCTATCCACTCAACCTAACAGGCTTAACAGTATTGGAGCTAGTCTAATTCAACTAGTCTACAATCTTTCCTGTTCAAATGCACTGCACGTAGGGAGGATTGAATTACATATCAAATTATATTACACATGAAAAAGCAGCATATGTAAAGTTGTGCCAAACTAGTAAAAGAGCAAGCTGTCTTCAACCACCCTATACTTGCGCGGCTACCATTGCACAGGGCTCTAAAACATGAAAGCTGGAATCACATGGGAACCCAACATGATAACAGACCTGACAGAGGATAATCTTGCGTGTAGCAGCAAAGATGACCACCAGACATAGCATTGAGATAAAGCTCTATACATAGCCAAAGTAGGAAAAGCCAAGAATCACACCCAAGACCATAGCTATCTTTTAAATTTTAAGATATGTCTAAACCAAATTTTCATAAAAAATCGCGGTGTGGTAGTTCGCGATTCAAAATTAAAAGAATTATTTAAATTAAGCTTTAGAATATTTAAAATTCAAGTAAGGAAAATTCTAATTTGTTGAAACCACTTATGATTAGAGTAAGTTAGTTTCTTATGTATGTTCATGAGTTTTATTTGAACATTATACGTGTATAGACTTGAGTTATATAGTGATTTATAACTTAAAGTACGGTTAGTGAGGTGTGAAGCAACCTTGTCTTCGGACGGAATGCATAGTGAGGTGTGAAGCCACCTCATCTTGAGGAAAAAATGCTTAGTGAGATGTGAAGCCACCTCACCATAAAACAAAATGCTTAGTCTAATCCCTTTGAGGTGTGAAGCCACATTGTCGTGATACGAAATGCTTAGTGAATTGTGAAGCCACCTCATCGTGAGACGAATTTCTTAGTTAGATTTCTTTGTGGTGTCGGATCACCTTATCAAAAGACAAAAAGCTCTGTGTGCTGATTTACAACCTCATGGTGAAAAAAATTGTTTATCCCTCCAACAAGTTTAAAACTAATGGATTTGGTGATTTTCGAGTTTGAGTTGGCCATTTATTCCATTTGGCCATTTCTGCGTTTCTTGGATGTCTAAACCCTTTATTTTATAAGTGACCATTCATGGACCATCCATATGTTTCCATGTGTATCTATGACAAACACACACACACACACACACACACACATATATATATATATATATTACATGTTCATTTATGGAGCCATGTGCTCGTTTGTGATTTATAGTGGATTTGCAATTTTTCCATAAATACTTGAATTAAGTCAGTGGTTATGGGACATTTCGCTAAACTCGCTTATTTATCGGCTTAATGAAAATTACATTTTCCTTTTTTATCGTTTATGATCACTTTGCGATTCACAAATTTATACGCTCTCACTTGTTATGGTTTGAGTGCCTTTACATTTTGTGTTCTCGTAGATTTCTTTGGGTGATTTATAGAATTCGGGTGATTAAAGTTTTCATTTGAAAATTTGTCCCGAATCTTCTTTCAAAAAGTAATAATCTATATATTTTTCTTATCTATCTTAGTCTATTGTTTTCGGATTTCGATTTATGATCTCTGGGCTCTCGTGATAAGAGGTTAGCAAATATTCCAGTTTATTTTATTAACCTTAATTAACCAAAATTTTCAAGGTCATAACCCGACTGGGTTGATGATGATATCCTTTCAAATTTGAAAACCAAAGTTATCTGGTTTTATGGAATTCTTCCAACCTCTACCCTTTATCATGTTTCCTTGATTTAGATATTGTTTTTGAAATATTAGAGAACGTGCTAATATTTCCAATTTGGGGTGTATAACCCAGATTTCGTTTCATGATCTTGTTTCCTCAACGGGATCGCTTATCCCTGTGAATGAGATATATATTACCATCATATACATCCTTTTCTTTTTAAGAGAAAATTGTGACCTAGAATAATTTTGAAAAAGATTTATTGGATAAAGTTTCTAGCAAAAACATGATAGGGAATGTTCAATGATTTTGGATAGTCGATATTTCCAATTCTGAATTTGAATGTTTGATTAATTTATGTTGAAAACGTAAGAGAATAGGTTTAAATTTTATAAACTTATTGAGCGTTATATGAATTAATTAAATTGAATTAAACGAGCTTGCCGCATAGCAGTAGTTCGAGATTTTGAGAATTTAAGTTCAACGTATAGAATCCAATATAAGTCGGAGTTCTTGGAAACATGAATCATTCGCACCTATTCTATTATAGTTTCCTAATGAAAGATTTAAATTCCAAATTTTAAATTTTTAGATATGTCCAAACCAAATTTTCAAAAAAATCATGGTGCGGTAGTTCGTGATTTAAAATCAAAATAATTATTGAATTGAGGTTTAGAATATTTAGAATTCAAGTAAGGAAAATTATAGTTTATTCAAACCACTTATGATTAGAACAATTTAGTTTCTTATGTATTTTCTTTAGTTTTTTTGAACATAATACCTGTATAAACTTAATTTATATAATGATTTAAAACTCAAAGTTAAAAATTTATAAGATTATTCATTAGTTATATTAGTTTAAGAACGATATACTAAATATAAATATAAAAGTGAATTTCTTGAGTTAATCTACTTTTATATATATTTAATGATGCTTGTTTGTTACTTTTTGAGTTTTTCCTTAAGAAATTGAGGGATGCAATTACTTTAAGGAGGAAGTCTATAAAAATTCACATATTTCACGATAACATATTTAAATATAACATTGACAATCGTGTGTAAACCTAGCCCACACCCGTATAACCCCACAACCGCTTCTCCTTCTCATTCTCATTCACTTCCAAAACTTAGAGAAAATAGTATTCCCTAAGCCTAGTTTAATCCAAGGAGCTCCAATTTGTGTATAAATCAAGTATGAATCCAATGAGAAGAGAGATAAGCTGAATCTCCATCTTCTCCAACTTGTTTCCTCTTCAATCCTAGTTATTTCCTGAACCTAATACTTAGGAAATATTGTTTACTCGTGTTTAGATTGAAGATTAGCAAGATATATTAGAAGAGAAGTGATCTAGCTTGGTTTTCCACCTCCTCCTTACTTATTAAGCTCAAAGGTAAATTTTTGCAAAGTCACATCTATGACTCAAGCTTATATGCTTGTCTAGTGTGTCTTTAGCACGTATACGTCGTTAGGATTAAGTTCCTAGCATCCATTTATCATGTTTTGTACTCTTAGCTTTTTAAATGCTTAGAGTTGTTAATTGCCTCACTCTTATGTATTGGAAATCATTGTATGTTCTATTTTCGGTTATGGATGGTTTATGTGAAGTTCTTGCATGTTTACATGACCTTACAACTTCCCTTTAACTTGTCTAGCCATCACGAGCTCATATGAAATCATTGGGTAGCGATTTTCTTTTTAAAATTTTGAAATCTACGTTTTAAAGCAGGTTAAGTCTACTGATGGATCATAAGCCAGTCAATTGAATCAATGGTTTCTCTCTTTCTTGTTCTGCACTGGCTTTGGGCGACTGAAATATTCCATTCATTCGACTGAATGGGAAGCCGGTCGACTGAATAAAAGATTCGATCGGCTAAAATTCTAAACAAACATTGTTTTGACTATCTGCTAGTAGTCAGTCGACTATGTTTTGGTCGACTGAATCCTATTGTTGACCAATATAAACAACGGTCAGCAGTTTACGTTCATCCAGACTCTTTCCCAACTGAATTTCGGCTCATTTGGCCTTTTTTGTGATTTTCCAGTTTCTCTGATTCACTAATTTCAACAGTTCGACTTTATAACTTTTGATACATTTGCGATAAAGGAATTTATAATCGAGATTCTAAGGATTTGATTTCCTTATAAACTGTGAATTTTGAGATTGATTGTTACTACAATCAATATTATATGATATTTTCCATTTCAAACTGTAAAAAGGTTTTAATATATTAGTAGATATCAAATCTTTTACTAAAATGGTTTCTAATCCTAGTTCATTATATGAGGTTATTTATAACTTGTCTTCCAATCTACTAGTTATATTTATATAAACCTTTTCTCGCTCGTGTGAGAAATCCAATTAAATGCCTTAGTAAAAATAAGGTCTATGAACCCTTGCATTTGCTTTGATGATTAATTCTTGGACTCGTTCGATTAAAAACTATGATGATGATTGTTTGGTATTTCTAGTGGAATACACAACTTATTCGGAAAAATTCGACTAGAGAAAGTGGTTATGGGACATGTAGCTTGACTCTTATATTTACCAACTTAGCGTAGTTTACATTATACTTGATCATCGTGACCATTCTGACCTTCGGGTCACTTCGATGGTTTTCAGATCATTTTGAGGAACTTCGGTCCATTTGATTATATCGATGAACTTTGGCTCATTTGATTATATATATGATCTTCGGATCATCCTAAGGAATTTCGTTTTGTTTGATTATATCGATGATTTTTGGATCACCTTGAGGATCTTCGGAGCATTTCGTATATGGGATATCCTATCTTCAAAGTATTTTTATGATTTAGTATGAGATATCCTTATGTAGCTTTGAGATTTCTTTTACATATTGTATGTTCATTTCGAGCCTTCACATTTAACATGTGAACATTGTTGTTATTTCTTATATGTCGTTTGTATTTATATATCTTATTATATCTCAGTTTATTATGATGAGTACAGCTAGACTTATCCGTTTATTGTTATTTTCTTATAAGTAATACTCGGGTCAGACTGAGGTATTACATGTGCTTCCCAAGACTTCTAGTAGGGACCCCTCTTGACTTTTGGTTATTACATTATCATTGTAGCAATTTTGGGTTATATGTATATAAGACTTTTATGTATACATATTCTTTTTGCTAGAACATGTACTTATTTTTTTGTTGTACTCGACTATTGTGACGGCCTGGAATTTCGCTCGATCCGAATCAGTCGTTAAACTGATCTAGACCATTCGAAACCCCTGATCGTTTTGAGAATACGACAAAATAGAACGCAGACGGAAGAACATTTCATTGCTATTACAAATATTCCATCAGAATACAAGAATATACAGAGTATAAATGAATAAATTACATTTGATAAATATCAGAGATTACAATAAATTACATAGCAGCGGAAAAATAATATAAAACACAACCGAAGGTGATATATGGATACAGAGCTTTCCGGATATCATTCCAGCTGTAAACCAGGATCCTATGAATATAAATATGCAAAACCAAAACTACTAGCTGCCCGTGCGGAAAATGAGGGCACCCAGAGTTTAGGTTAAAACAATAAACTCCAGGTCAGTCATGTGACTGGTGTGAGAACTAAAACAGTTATTTAAAACTTTACTTTAAAAGAGAGTAATTCAAGGGACCACGCCGTATAACACGGAACGGGTTTCCTCCCAAGAATACCAGTGCATAGAAAAGACAACGCAATGCTTTTTCAAAAAATGAAGCTATTATAAGACCCAGGTCCCATCACACAATGCAACGCAAGCTTGAGGATAGGGTTTTCCCTTATAATAGCCAAACATGCTTGGTACGTTTAAAACAAATCATTTGATACTATAATAAGTGTATAGTGTCAAAACAATTTCAATCATAAATATAAATCAAAGACGGCATAAGTGCCCCATACCACTATGTCGCCATACTAGGCTCTACAAATAAAGCCAAAATACACGTATTGGAAATTGGATTTCCGTCATGAGTCGAGGCAAGGGGCAAGCTCCTCTCCGCTTCGAGACACTCTAGCAAATGCCTCAGGACTACACACTCTGGGTAACCCTGGGATCCTCCAAGACCGGTCCTCTCTTACGTTTGAGGATTAGTTATTCCTGAACACACGTTTCCCGGCCCTATAGGACCTAAAATCGAGGCGCCTCGCATCCAAACCACAAAGGTGAAAAGTATATAAATGTCAGGGCTGGTAGGTCACTGACACCACCCATAGCTAGAAGGAAACGTCGTGCACTCCTTGGGTCCTCATCCCGTTTTTGACTCATACCGAGGTGTGAGGCTCGCGAATCCACGCTATACACAAAGCTGCCACGTAGGCTATGCTTTGATCATCAACCACAAGACTTTGCTTTTCAACAGAAGCCTTGATCCATGCAACTCAGCGTGCCACACAGGCAATTCATGCGATTGATATCTATCGATATATAACCTCTAAGCTCGTACGTCTCAGAGAAGGGCGTTAAGCAAGAGAATAAATTCTTCGCCGCCAAACAGATATATATTTAACAGAAATCAATCAACACAGAATAAAATCCAATGTCAGACACACAATCCATTTACAAGTTCGTTCTGGGTCTGAACGAAACCGGAGGCACTTTCCTCGCATATCCATCGATCTCCAAGTACGTCTGGACGACCACCAACTGATTCCCTCATCTTAGGTGTACAGCCCAATCAAGATCATCAGTAATCACCCAAACGATGTGAAGACTTCCGGTCTTCAACCACCGTCTTCATCTTCGACTTATCGTCGAATCGGTTATTCAGAATGGGTATAAACCTGGACTTTCCGAACAACCTGCGTATATTAAAAACAAATGTTACACAAACACAACATATGCCTCATTCCAATTCATCAGTCACTAACCGTGAATTAGCAAGAGAACAATTTCCCAAATATTAACCCCGAAGGCCGAAACCAACATCAGATCAATATCCAGGAAACCATTCTTCTTAACTAACCTACAGCTAGTTTCTAAATTCTACATTCTTAGGGAAAGGTTCCCATTAATTTTATCCAAGATAAATTCTTTAAAATTTATTCTTTAATCTTCCTTTGGATGTCATTTCAAACCAAATTATGGTTTTCCAAACTAGTCGAGATTAGCGAACCACACCGAAGTAATTATTTATTTTATTTCCCAATCCCAACCTATTCATCCCATGAAGCAAAACTGGTAATACTCCACATCTAACACCACGGTGTTATCGGTAAATTTAATTACCATTCCACGTTCAAATCTAATTAAAGATTTAACTATCGCTTTGGAGCAAAACTGGTAATACTCCTTTCTCGCTCATTTTCTAACTTTGATAATTTAAATTATCTATTCACATTTCAATCTAATTGCAGATTCATTAAAACTCCTTTTACTGGGTTAAAGAACTGATGTTATTTAAAACACAGTTCACGACAAACCCAAATCACATTCTATTTATTATCGGGTTAAAGAACAAATGTTATTTAAAATACCGTTCACGATAAATCCACAAATCAATTCTGTTTATAACCCATTTCAAATCCAGTTTATTTATTTAAAAATAAACGGGTTTTAATTTTAGTTCAAAACTAGTTCATTTCGATAAAAATCTATTTTTATCTTTTCAAATATGGAGTTTTTCATCCCAATTTTTCCCAAATCATTTCTTATGATTTGACACCAATTATTACTATTTTTAATAATTTTATCAAGGCCCGTACAGTCGATTTCCATCAACGGCCATCGAACTGCACTTACAACGACTTTTTCAAATTTGATTTGGACGTATCTCCAAATCCAACCGTTAGATTTCAAATTTCAAATATTCGTTAGAAAGCTCTTTTCGATACGAACCCAACGGTTCCGGTTTTAGGAGAATCCGACGGTCGGATCTCCCGTAATGTCCGTTTGAAATAAATGGTCGAAATTCACGAACTGCCGCGGCGCGTTCTATTCAGGCCATTATATTATATATATAATATATATAATATATATTTCGTCGATTTCTATTTAAAACGAATTTTATAAATAGGTTTAAATTCGTTTCAAAAACAATTTCAACTTCCATTTCAATTCAAATCAAAATTGAATTCTTCCTTATAAATTCGTTTTAAAATTCATTTCTATTCAATTCAAATTTTAATTCAATTTGAATTCATTTCAGTTCGGTTTCAATTCAATTCGAATTCGTTTTCCATTCGATTCGAATTCGTTTTCAATTCAATTCGAATTCGTTTTCAATTCAATTCAATTCAAATTGGTTTTCTATTCAATTCAATTCAAATTGGTTTTCTATTCAATTCAATTCAAATTGGTTTTCTATTCAATTCAATTCAAATTGGTTTTCTATTCAGTTCAATTCAAATTGGTTTTCTATTCAATTCAATTCAAATTGGTTTTCTATTCAATTCAAATTCATTTCGTTTTCTATTCAATTCAAATTCAAATTGGTTTTCTATTCGATTCAATTCAAATTGGTTTTCTATTCAATTCAATTCAAATTGATTTTCTATTCGATTCAATTCAAATTGGTTTTCTATTCAATTCAAATTCATTTTAAAATTCATTTCTATTCAATTCAAATTTCAATTCAATTTGAATTCATTTCAATTCGGTTTCAATTCAATTCGAATTTGTTTTCCATTCGATTCGAATTCGTTTTCAATTCAATTCGAATTCGTTTTCAATTCAATTCAATTCAAATTGGGTTTCTATTCAATTCAATTCAAATTGGTTTTCTATTCAATTCAATTCAAATTGGTTTTCTATTCAATTCAAATTCATTTCGTTTTCTATTCGATTCAAATTCATTTTGTTTTCTATTCGATCCAAATTCAAATTGGTTTTCTATTCAATTCAAATTCATTTCGTTTTCTATTTGATTCAAATTCAAATTGGTTTTCTATTCGATTCAAATTCATTTCGTTTTCTATTCGATTCAATTTCAAATTGGTTTTCTATTCGATTCAATTCAAATTGGTTTTCTATTCGATTCAATTCAAATTGGTTTTCTATTCGATTCAATTCAAATTGGTTTTCTATTCAATTCAAATTCAAATTGGTTTTCTATTCGATTCAATTCAAATTGGTTTTCTATTCAATTCAATTCAAATTGGTTTTCTATTCAATTCAAATTCATTTCAAATATAAAAACGAATATAACCGATATAAATATCGTTCGCGTCAAAATAGCGCATCTCTAATCAACACGGCTTTATATATTTCAATAATTCCGTTATTCTATTCAACAAATGAATATTTATTCTATTCAATATGTGAATAAATATTTCGTCAACACACGACTAATCTCAACGAATGAGTACTGTCCATGTGTGACTCTTTTTGTTATTTAATATATTTTATATATGATAAAGATGTAAATCTTATTGTTAAAATATTTCGTTCAACACATGACTAATCTCAACGAATGAGTACAGTCAACACATGAACCTTTATTTTATAATATTCTTTACCTTCTAAATTGGAATGAGGCCCAATCAATTACCATATAAAGTTAATTATATGGATTCCATTCAACACATGTATATAATAGCAACGATACATAGTCAACCATCATCCAAAGTGCACTACACTGTATAAGCATCAAATATAGATATCTAACGCTTATAACAGCCTGTCGATCCATCGATCGACATATTTAATCAATCAGGATGAGTGAACTTCAAATTTCATCCCAACACCCGTGTGGGGTTTCAAATCAACAAATACAGATTTTATTTGTGCAGTTGGGCGATGTGTAAAATTTATCGTCCCAATCAATGTCATTCAAATAGGTGTACATAAACAAACCGTCCGGTTTGTAAATGAATATTTATTTATTCATGTTAAAAATTATATTTTTAATGATAAAACATTTTATTTTAACACATGAATTTTTATTTAGTTCATTTACAAAATAAAAATGATATTTTTAATTTTCTAATTTATTTTAGAAAATTTCGGCGGCATAACGGCACGATACTAGAAACGGGACAAGGCCTAGCCTTATCCCCGGTCTAGTGAAGGCCCACGCCATTCACACATCAATCAAGTCCATTCCATTTCACCAAACAATTCAATTCAACCCAAATAATCCAACCAACTACACAACCAAACAAACAAGTCCATGGTCTGTGGACGATTGTGTCGGGTGCTACTAAACACCGTCTGCATCCTAGTATATATATATATATATAACTAGAAAAAGAAATTAAAAAGTGAGAAATTCTCACCGAAAGCTATCCCAACTTCACGACACTTCATTTATAGAAATCTTCATCGTTATCGCATCTTTGTCATCTTTGTTGCCCGTAGCCACTACATATATAAAAATCGAATTTTTACTTCGCTATTCAGTATATAAAAATCGAATTTTTACTTCGTTGTTCAATATATGAAAATCGAATTTTTACTTCGCTATTCAATATATAAAAATCGAATTTTTACTTCGCTATTCAATATATAAAAATCGAATTTTTACTTCGTTATTCAATATATAAAAATCGAATTTTTACTTCGTTGTCATGTGTATAAAAATCACATTTTTATACTACTACTATATAGATAAAAATTCTATTTTTACACCGCTAAAAATCGCATCTTTTCTATTTTAAAAATCTAATCTTTTTTATTTTAAAAATCTAATCTTTACTATTTTAAAAATCTAATCTTTTCTATTTTTAAAAATCTAATCTTTTCTATTTTAAAAATCTAATCTTTTCTATTTTTAAAAATCTAATCTTTTCTATTAGATAAAAATACAAACCTTTATTTAAAAATAATCTAAAAGTCCTATATTTTTCCTTAGGAACTAATTAAAAGGAAATGGATAAAATAAAAAAAATAAAAAACTTACATTTTTTTTCTCAGCGAAATGGGCGGCCTTTGAAGGTGGGTTGCGGCAGAGGCGCACGGGGTTCGGTGTACAGCGGAGGAGAGAGAAGGAGGGGGGGTACCTGCGGCGCGTCGATCAGGAGGGGGAGAGGGTCTTCGGTCGCGGTGGTCTTCGATGGAAGGGGGTGGCTGCGTCGCGTCGATCGAAGAGGGGGGGTTCGAGGTTGGTGGGCGCGCCACCTGGAGGCGGCGGTGACGATGGAGGGGGGGGCGACGCTCCTCCGATCTTCGTTCTTCTTCCCCTTTTTTTTATTTAATTTTTATTTTCTGTTATGAATAAATCGAAACAAAGGGGGGCCAGAAATTAAAGGAAGAGGGAGAGAGAGGAAATTTTATTTTTAATTATTTAATTATTTAATTATTTAATTTCTGAAAAGGTACTTTTACATACGACATCTAAACGAGGCCCACCGCCTGTCGCCCATAGCGTATTACCCCCATTCCGAACACAATGGGATATGTATCGTAAGCTGATTCGATCGTTTCGATCAGTTTCCGTTAAAATCAACATATAACTCTACATATTGAATTTGAACGCGCATTTCAATTTACCGGGGTCACATACGAACTCTATAATCCCAGAAAAATATTTTCTAGCTTCGTATTGACGATACGGTCCTAACAAAACTAGTTTCATCGAATTCTGAGACCGTTGGAAAAAATGGCCATTTTCCAGTCGATTAAAATCAACTGAAACTGGTCAAACGCGTTTTCCTTTGCCACGCTCACATATTGAATCGAAAAATTATGAAATTTAAAACCTAGCAATAATTTGACATCACGGATCCAACAAAAGTGGTTTCGTTGAAATCCGAGGTCGTTTGCAAAATGTCCATTTTTAAGGGCCTGAATTCCATAGCGACTATTTAGAATTTTCGACTGGACATATCTTTTGATTCCCGCTATGAAATTTCGATTTTTTGGATTCATTGGAAATATATCCTCAATTAGATCCTAACGTTTTTGGTTTCACTAAAATCCGGATTGTTTTGCACCCGGTACTTTCAATTGAAGTTTGAAATCGAATTATCGAACTACCGCGCCATTTTCAATTCTATTTTATAATTATATATAAATATTTATATTCTAACGACGGCGTATATAATATATACGTTCTAATTATATTCAAAATAAATTTCTCGTTGATATTATTTAAAATAATCTATTTTAAATGTTCAAAATTCGCTAAAATTGCCAAAATAAAAATTTTAAACTGGCCCAGAATTTCCGGGTTATTACAACTATGCCCACTATCTTTGTATTTACACTTATGTGTTATATTCATATCTATTTCCACCGTAGTGATGTGAATATCTGTGTTTGAATCTAATTATATTGTTATGCATTTTATATTGATTTCAAATTATATACAACCATTATGTAGTAGATTTGAACTTGAATTATATGTGACGGATTTCCTGATGTGATTTAAAAAGTAAGACCACATTATCCGACATGTTTAACATTTATTCAAAGTTATTATACAAATGGTCATTCTTCAGTAGCCTTATTCTTCGGGTTAGTTGACATCATTACTTGCGATGACCTTGGCTAACACAAGTATAGAGGTGGGGTGTTACAATTGGTATCGAGGCCAATTTTAGAACATTATAAGATATTATAGAAGGATCATTATCCTAAGCCTCTCTTAGGAAATCGTATTTAGGATATCTGTCATATTCTATCTTATATCATGATCCTTTGCTTAAGCAATCAAACTTATTTGAGTTCATCTTTGTGAAATCTTGGCCAAGACAAACCTAGAGTCTCGTCCCTTTCGTGAGTAGGAATTTAGATTATTTCCAATTTTTGAGTTGAAATAACCTTTGGGACTTAGTTGTGAAGATTTCTAGATTATTTTATAAAACGATTTAATAAAATAATTTTGGCCAAGTAAAACACTAATCCGTTTGAGATTAGCTTTGAGAGTCGAAAGCGGATAAATTATTTCCTCTAAGTACCATGAAACGGTTGTTTATTTTTTTATGATTACAAATTTAATTCACGAATAAATGTTTGCACCTCTAATTATTATTTTTACAAATTTGCGCCCCTATTTTCATAATTTGTTTTATTCTGTTGAGTTTCCCATTGAGTATATTAGGAATTCTAATCGGGAGGTGGGACACAATGATATCGATAAGAGTTTACGAATACTTCAATGCGACAATTCTGGCATAACACCTGTATTAAGTATTAGTGATGTGCATCACCACTGAACCTTAGCATTAGTAATTCGATATAAGTAAATGGTGAGGCAAATCATTAGTATTGATTGTTAATTTGCAACCTTAGGGATTTTGATATGATAATGACTTAAGAATGGGATATATCACCATCGTATATATATCCTTTACACCTTTCATGGTTAGATTTTTTTTTTTTTTTTTGAAAATGGGTTCTTTATTAATGACATAAAAGAACACTAGGACCCCTTCCTCCTAAAAAACCTTGCTAGCGTAGTAAGGAAAAAGAGTGCAGCGAATCCTATACATTTTCGTACCAAATCCAAATAATAAATTATAGTCTAGAACATAAAAACTCCCCCTATGACGACCCAAACTTCCCCATAAAGGAAAGCCGGATTGCTTTGAGAACAACACACATCAGAACACAAATTAGAAGAGCATTTTATTGCTGTTACAACAATTACATCAGAGTACAAGAATTTTCCAGAGTATGAATAATAATATACATTGGAAGTACAATAATATCAGAGTTTAAATTACATTTAAATAGTAGAGGAAAAATAATACAAAACAAAACTGAAAGAAATACATGGATACAAAGCCTTCCGAATATCGCTCCAGCTGTAGACCAGGATCCTGTGAATGTAATATCTGCAAACCAAAACTACTAGCTGCCCGTGTGGAAAATATGGGCACCCAGAGTTTAGGTTAAAACAATAAACTCCAGGTCAGTCATGGGACTGGTATGAGAAATCAAAAACAGTTATTAACTTTAATTTTTAAAGTTGGGTAAATCAAGGGACCACGCCACTTTCGTGTAACGGGTTTCCTCCCAAGAATACCAGTGCATAAAACAACGAAATGCTTTTTAGAAAAAATAAAACCATTATAAGACTCATGTCCCATCACACAATGCAACGCAAACCGGAGGATAGAGTTTTACCTTATAATGGTCAAAAGATGCTTGATACGATAAAAAACGGATTTGCTATTATTATTAGTGTATGTATGTTTTCGAAAACAATTTCAATCATAATGTATCAATCATAGACGGCATGGGTACCATATATCATGTCGCCACACTAGTTCTACAATCAAAATCGCATGGTGTCATATTGGAAATTGGGTTTGCCATCATGAAATCGAGGCTAAAGATCGTCCTTTCCGATTCGAGACACTCTAGCAAATGCCTCAGGATCACACCTATAGGCAACCCTTGGATGTTGTAGGGCCGTTCCCCACCTAACGGTAGTGGATTGGCAATTCCTGAACACACGTTTCCCGGTTCCTTTGATCCTATAGTATGACCGCTAACGGCCTATAAAAAATCCGAGGCGCCTCAAAATCCATCATCCACATAAGTAAAATGTCAGCCAGTTTAAGCAATGACACTACCACTAGCTAGAAAGAAACGTGTGCACTCCCTACGGTCCATATCCCGTTTTTGACTCATACCGGGGTGTGAGGCTCGCGAAGTGACGATATACACAAAGCTATGCCTAAATAGGCTATACTTTGATCATCCCACAAGGCCCTGCTTTTCAACAAAACCTTGATCAATTGCATCTTGGCGTGCCACATTGACAATTCATGCCATGCGATCAATCACTATTAATATATACCAGGGTGTTAAGCAGAGAATAAATCCTCTACCACCAATCAGACATACATTAATAAAAATCAATTTAATTCACATGGAACGAAATCCAATGTCAGACACGCATCCATTTACAAGTCCGTTCTGGGTCTGAACGAAACCATATCCGGTAGATCTCCAAATACGTCTGAATGATCACCAATTTTCCCTCATTTTGGGTGTACGGTCTAATCAAGATATCAATAATCATCCATTCGATATGGAAATTTCCCGGTCTTCAATACCGTCTTCATCATCGATCTTCAATCGTCATATGAATTATTCAGAATGGGTTAAACCCCGTCTTTCTGGATAATTTGCGTAATTTAAAATCATGTGCTTTAAAACGCAACCAACGCCTCATTCCCATCAAGAATATTTCTTTAATTTAACTTAAACCAAATTAAGGTTCATTCAACTAGTCGGGATTAATGCCTTACCGAATTAATTATTTATTATTATTCCAATCTCAACATATATATCCCATGGAGTAAAACTGGTGGTACTCCATATCTAAAACCCAATGTGTTACGATAAATTTAATTACCGTTTGATCGTTTGAATCTAAATAAAGATTCAAATATCGCATGGAATAAAACTGGTGGTATTCCATTTCCGACTCCTTAGTAAATTAAATTACTAAATCCCCATTTTAGTCTAGTTAAAGATTTATTAAAACTCTATTTAGTTTTAATCTTCCAAAATCATATCATTTAATGATTGTAAAATTTCCAAGAAATTTATCTCGTCTTTAACTAGGTTAAAGAACAAATGTCATTGAAAACATCGTACACAATAAACCCAAAATCTTATTCCATTTAATTTCAATTTAATGTATTAAATTGAAATCTTCGCTTTAGAAAATTTTATTAAATCTTAGTTAAAAGATTAATAAATTCTAAATTTCAAATTTCATCGTTAATCGGGTTTAAGAACTAATGTCATTTTAAAAACATTGTTCACAATCAACCCACCATTGATTTTCAATTCTATTTTCAATTATGTTTATAAATTGAAAAACCTCATTTAAATCCTAATAAAGATTTATAACATTCCATATTACATTTTCACCGTCAATTGGGATTAAAGAACAAATGTCGTTTGAAACATAGTTCACGGTAAACCCACAATCAACTTTCATTTCAATTCCAATTGATTAATTAGAAAACCTTTCTAAATCTTAATTAAAAGATTTATTCTTTTCACACGGGTTTTAAGAACGGTGTTATTTAAGACACCATTCATGACAAACCCAAAATCTATTTATTTACATAAATTCCAAATAAAAATTAATTAATTGGAAGCCCCATTAAATCTTAATTAAAGATTTAATTAACAACTAGTTCATTTCAATAAAATATATCTTCATCTTTTGAAAGCCATATTACATAAAAATGTAATTTTTAATGTTAAGTCTTTTTATCGAAACAAACTATCAATGAAAATGAACTTTTAAATAACTATTCTTTTTATTGTAACAAATGACAATAAAAATTCAAATCTTATATTTTCAATCCTTTTAATGTAAACAAATGACATTAAAAATCACATATTTAATTCAATTCTTTTTAATGTAAACAAATACATTAAAAATCAAATCTTTAATTCGATTCTTTTTATAGAAAAATGAAATCTTTTTAGTTCAACTTCATTACATTGAAAAAAAATGTAATCTTTTATTTCCAACTTAATTACATTGAAAAATGTAATCTTTTTAATTCAACTTTATTACATTGGAAAATGTAATCTTTCATTTAAAAACATTTATAAAATGTTCAATACAATCATTTAAAATGATTTCTACTTGTATTTTGAATTTCAATAAAGATCAGGTTCTTATAACATTAAAATAATATAATAATAATATTTTCAAAATGTAAATTTTAAAATTCAAACTTCTAATATCAATTGATGATTAATTACTGCATTAACCTCTCACATTAGATTTATTGTTTGCGGTTGCTGGATGTGCCGGGCGGGTCCGGGCAGACTTATACCGCAAACTCATTCTAACCTCGGGTTAAGCCATATTCATTTTATTATAATAATCTTTAAATTAAAACTCTAAATTGTTAAATTTCAAATTTCAAATTTTAACCCTTCATCATTTATTATATAATAAATGATATTCATGGAAATATCCATTCCCGTATAAATAGCGCAAATCTACCTAATCGATTTTATGCACATTAAATAATTTTAAAAGCATTAACATAACATTTAATTCATAAACTGAAAAACCCTTTTTGAAAACTTTAGAAATTCCTTCATTGGAATAAGACCCAAATCAAATACCATTAATTAATGGATTTCAAACAATACATGTATTCAATAATAACATTCATTTTACATCCCAGTAACATAACATTCAAAAAAAAAATCAAATAACATCCAAATAACAATAACTTATTATTTGTGCACATGGGCGATGTGTGAAAATAAATCAACCCAATCACATATACAAGTCAGTCAACTCATATATGGCAGTGTAATATATTTCATATAACACAAATATTAATAAATTATCATTAATTAGCAAGTAACAAATTTTCAAATTCAAACATTGCATCACATCCAACATCAATACACAACAAATCATGTATGCCACAAAAATAATTCACAACATTTCATCGCAGACAATAAAATATATTTATTAATGAAAATAAATAATAACTGTAAATATAGATTGAGTGAGAAAAGAGTTCTCACCGAAATTTGACTTTATCGGGTCCAAATGGGCGATTTGGGCCCAATTTTGGTCCAAAATCCAACATGCTCAGAATTGTGCAAAATTGATGTCTATGCGAAGCTAAAAATTCATTGATCATGGCAAAACCTGTTTCAAACGATTTCGAGTTCGTTACAACAAGTTATGAATTTCTGAAGTTCGGACAATTTAGTTAATTACTTAAAATTCGAAAAATACCTAAAATTTTGACTGTCTCCAAGTTGGACGAGATTAGTGTCCATGCGAACGTCTCGTCGCCACGATCACGGCGGATCTGAAATCGTCAAATTTCGACTTCGTATGAGAGAGATATACAATTACAAAGATTGGAATAAAATTAAATAGATTAAAATTCAAATTCTACCTCAAAATTTTCGGTCAACCCTCCTCTTCTCAACTTTGACTGCCCATAACTTCCACCTCCAACCTACGATTGACCTGAAACCACAGCTCATCTCTTCGTCTTGGCAAGATGCATCATCCCACCAAATCGCAGCCGCCGATCATGCTCCAGCCGCCGGAATCTGGCCTGAGAGTGAATTTCACCTCGCGGGCCCCACAGGCCACACCCCAACTCCAAAAAATCTGAAAAAATTCCACCATCCAGATAACGTGAAGACGAAGAACTTTCATGTTGACAACTTTTTCCAGTTCTTCCTAGATTAGCGGGAAAAAAATCATTTACGTCTGCTGCTTTTTAATTTCGAAAATCAGAAAGTTTGATCCAAAATTTCGGCGAATCTGAGCGCTGTATGACAAAACTAATGGTATCATTAGCTTCGTATCGTTGAGACCTTCGTTTTGATATATATTTTGCTATGGTGTGGAGTGATTTGATTTTCATCATGTATTTTGAGGAGAAGGGAGCCGCCATTGCAAAGAGGAGGAAGAGGGAACTTAGAATTAGATTTTAGAGGATGACTAGGGTTAGGGAATATGAGACATTATATGGGAGTAGGTAGTTTTCAATTTAGGCCTATGTGTGTTTTAAAATTTAATATTTTATTTACATTTTATTCCATTTTCACCGTCTTCAATTTCGTACGTTTTGTGACTTTTTATGCAGCTACTTATATATCCAACCACTAATTGTTCCTTTATTAACTTTTTGTCTTCCTGTGCATAAAAAGAAGCTAATTAGGAGAGAGATTTAATTTTAAATACATATATAAATACACTCACATAGATATATACAAACATATATGCATTAGTATTTTTTTTTAATATACAACTCCTAGTATATGCATTAATTCTATATTCTAATGACAAAACTAATAAGATGGAAAGAAATTTTAGATAATATCACATACTAAAAATAATGTAATTTTTGATTTATATGTAAGTTCATCTATATAATTTAGTCATACACACACATATGAAGAAAATAATCAAAATAGAGATATATTTTATATTTTGATGACAAAATGTTTCCTATTTTAGTGCAATTAATGTGCACACTCTCAGTGGATATTTTTATTTGAGCAATGGAAATTACTTGTAAACTTTTAGGGTGTTACATTTGCAATCTAAATACATTGATTAATATATATATATATATATATATATATATATATATATATATATATATATATATATATATAGAGAGAGAGAGAGAGAGAGAGAGAGTCTATGTATGCATGTAAATTTTTATTAAATAGTTTATGCACTATGAAATTAACATTGAATAATAAATGTTATTATTCTTGCATGATGCATGATGCATGATTTTCTATTTTCCTTTTTTATTGAATAATAAATGTTATTATTAACTATGAAATTAACTTTCAGTGCTTTCCTATTTTTCTTGCAAATTTACTGCTAATTTGGATTTAGCACTTACACAAATAATACTATATATATTTATTATTTTGTTGATGTTTTTCTTTCACTCTAAACCTTCGATGATAACCTTTCTCGAATATATTTTCCATGATTACAATCAATGTTATTAGACATATGTTTAATGACAACTACTGTTAATACAAAAGCAATATAACAGGTTTGTATAAGTTTAATCCTTCATTTAAAGCAACTGTGGCATGCAAGGTAAGTTAATATTTGTGTACATTTGAAACTTGCCACCATAGGTTATATCTTCGTATGCATGCCATTTAATTCTATGCACGTTAATTAATAATTTTTTCTTTTCTTTTTTTCTATGTAATTTTCTTTTGAATTTAGAATAATAATTAAACGTTGATAAGAGAGACACCTTGTTCTTAGTCAACGAATTTTATTTACTTCGTAACCTACCTAATATGAAGTGTAAACCAATAACTTGCTACAATGTGAGGAAAACATGGAACAAATACATGGCTCAAATTAGAAAGGAAAGAGACATATTGAATATTTGTTTTACAATAAACATATTGAAAAAGGTGCTATTAAGATTGAGTCCATAATGTATATCTTTTTTTTTATGTTTTATGTATAAAAAAAATTATGTAAAGGATGTCATATTTAAAATAAATTGTTTAAAATATTCTAAATTCATTAAATTGACCAAAAATAATATTTAATTTTGTTCTAAATTTCGGGTTGTTACACCCCCAATAACACATCAAAACTGCCGTCGAAACCAGCCGAGCCAAAATTCTAATAAAACAGAGCACCCGAAACCACGAGATCTTGGAGTAATCAACCCGAGTGAAAATCAAACAACCATCTACAATCTGCTCCTTCTCCTTCTTCAAACCGTCGACCATGGATAGGCACTTCAAATCATTTACAAATAAATTCCATCTCATAATAATTTGCAGATCCTTCCCTTAAAAAATTCTCCTATTTCGTTCCCTTCAAACCAACGAAAGCCATACTATATCGAAGATCTTTTCAACTGAAGCTTCATAGTAAATCGTCAATCTATTGATCAAACATCTAGGTGCCTAGCTCGATATGCCAATTCTTCTTCTAAACTGATTCAATAGTGAGTTACTATGGGAACAATTGAAAAAAAATTGAGAATGATCTTCTTTCGCTTGATTTCATAAAACACAATTTGAGTCCGTAATCAACCCCCACGATTTTAGTCGATCTTTGGTAGGCAATTTTCGCGTACAAGCATTGTATGCTAAAAAACTATTTTTCTTAGCAGTTATGTGATGCCAAATCACCTTACTCTATGGTTGTTGTTTGTGGTGGATTAATTGTTCTTGTATTGTTCCAAACTTGTTTAAATCTGAAATTTTTAGATCTGCAAATCAACAAGTAGTCATCAGAGCCTATAGGATTTATATGTATGTCCCTAATTAAAGATTGGATTTCCCTACTAGACGCGGGAAACTGAGGTTAAAATCCACCATCTCGCAAAATACTATTCATCATCATATTTTCTTTTATTGGTAGATTAACTCTATGCCAACCCAATACATCAACCAAGAATTTATGATTTATCCATAGGTCAAACCAGAGTGATGTAGTGTTACCATTTGTTAAAACTCGTTCCATAATTCCCCGATCCCCATCTTGATGTCATAGGATAACCTTAAAAATGCAGGAATAATTATTATTCAAATCCATATGCTAAAAAAAATTTGTAAGATATTTACTTTTCATCTAATTACTCCATAAACAATCTGTAGTAAGGAAAGTCCAGATAAGTTTTGACATAAAAGCCTTCTTTAGATCCTGAAGCATACTGAAACCGATACCACCATCTAATTTAGGCCTGCACAATAGGTCCCAAGTAATTTTATGATGTTTGCCACCCAAAAATAATCTAAGCATAATTTTTCAATTTTCTGAATGACAAAACTCGGAATCTGGAAAATTAGCATCCAATATAGTATTATAGGAGTAATAGTACTTTAAATAAGTTCCGCACACCTCTCCATGGAGAGTAGCTCACTATTCCACCCTTCAATTTTACTGTATATTCATTGAGTAAGGGAACACAATCTCTCGCATGTACGTAGTCAGGAAAGAGAGGAACTCCTAAGTATTTAATAGGCAAAAAAACTTCTTCCACTTGAAGGGTTTGTAAGATTTCAAATTTGTATGGAACATGCTTGCTGAAATAAACCTTTGATTTTATTTTATTTGGATGTAGGCCCACATTTTTCTCTAGCTTATGGAAAATAGTAGTCATTAATATCGCGTTTGGGACCGTAGCACCTAAAAAAAATCATGATGTCATCCGCATAAAACAAATGAGATATAGTAGGTTTAATTATAGAAATTGGCTCAAGCTACTTGTAAAGTATAACATCTTCCATTTGCAGGGTAAAAAAACGCCATAGCAATGCAAAATAGTTAGGGAGGCAGGGGATCCCCTTGTCATAACCCCCGTGTGGAGGTAATAAAACCATGAAGTATACCGTCAGTCGATATTTAAAAAGTAGGAGTACTAATACACTCGTATATCAAGTTTATAAGAGAGGTAAGAAATCCCATCACCGCAAGCATGTAGCAAACAAACTATCTATTCACCATATCGTACGCCTTTTTCAAATCAATTTTGATGCATAGGTCGACCTCTATTCTTGAAATCCTAAACTAACTCATGATCTAACATAACATTCTCCCCAATATTTCTATCGAGTACGAACGCCATTTGGTTTTCTACAACATGAAAGGGAAGAAAATGTTTTATTTTGAAACAAATAATTTTAGAAATAATTTTGTAAATAAGATAAGCACAGAATATAGGACGATAATCTGAGATATCTTGTGGCTTATATGTTTTAGGTACAAGGGTAATAAAGTTGTGATTCAGTCCAAGCGCAAGACGACCAGTCTGGAAAATAGAAGTCACATCATCAAACATGCAGTCTTTCAACTGATCCTTGTGGAGTTTATAAATTTTAGTAAAGAAGCCGTTTGGCCTAGAGCTTTTAGCATCATCATAGAGAAGACCACTTTTTCAAATTCCGCTATGGTAATTGCAGCAGATAACAACTCTTTCCCTTCCCTGCTATAAATTTTCTTGGCTTTACTGAACTTATATTACTATAGGGAATACCATTACATAACTCCATGTAATATGAAATGGAATGCTCAATGATTTGTTTCTAATCGTAGACAAACTGCACCTCTGCATTGAAAAGAGCATGTTTAATTTCTGTTCATTCTCATAGACATCTTTTCATAAAAAAACATAGTATTAGTGTCCCTACTTTGCATCCACGTAATCTTACATTTTTGCTAAAGAGCTTCATGTTGAATTTTCAACTGCTCATATATGTTGGTTTGTAGGTGTAATAATTTATCGTTATGCTCTACTTGTTTAGGATCGTCGTCTACATGCATGAAAAGATTTTTGTACTTCTTTTCAAGTTGTTAAAGTGGGTTATGTTTAGCATGAAAGTTGTTCCAGAGCTTCATTTGTTGCTTGACAATGTGTAATTTATGTATGAAAACATGCATACTAGTTCCCCATGTTATTGTTTTTAAACCTTCCTTAACACACTGACTACATTCATCTTACAAATGCTAATTATTGACGTACTTAAATGGTTTACCCTCCACATTAGCGTGCTTAGGAGGAAGATGAATTAGGATATGGGTGTGGTTACTTGTCGAATCCGGGATAGCAATGGTTATTAAATTAGCTAGCAACGTAGATGGAATTTCATAATTCACAAGGACTTTGTCTATTCTAGTATCTACACCTTGTTTTCACCATGTGTACTTGCATTCTTGAAGGTTAGTCTCTACGGGTCCATAACGCATCATACAATTTTTGAAATTTACAATATAGGACATGGGGATTGGCAGCCCACCCATTTTGTCCTTTGGACTTGAGACATTATTAAAATCTCCCACTACTAACCATGGCAATTCAATATCTGCAGCATTCATAATGAGGTACTCCAACAAGATATCACATTGTTTAAAATGATTGCTAGCATACACAAATGTCATCACACTTTCAAAACCACCCCGGTTTATCAATTGAACAACAATATGTAGATCACTAGTATTTAACACCTGATACTCCAAATAACAGTGTCCACTATCACTAAAATATGACCTTTGCATCCCTGTTTCTTGTTATAAATAAAATGCCACTGAGACATGAACTGGTTTCGAAACCATTCGATGCTGGTTGTATTCAGCTTATTTTCCACTAGACTCGGAAGCGTGAGTCTATGGAGGTACAGGAGGTTGAGAACATAAATTTTTCTTCGAATCACCATTGAACCCCCATACGTTCCATGACATAATATTCATTTAATCAAAATAGTGGTCTGTGTTTGTCTTGTAGGCAAAGTTGATTTAACGGGAGTACTTTCCTGATGTTTCACATCATAATTCATATTATGTGAAACATTAACAACCTTTGGTTTTTTAGTTTTTTCTATACTTGGGAGGCAACATGATCAATAAACTCCTTTGTCTGATCAAAAACATCCTGAAAATCAAAATCATTAGATTTGTTGTCTTCTACTATAATATCGTCGCCAACTGAGTTGTTGAACTTGTTTGCAGAAGTTGAAGATGCTACATTGGATTTAGTAAGTCCCTGATTCCAGATGGATGCTTGGTATGGGTTGACAATGTTATTCACTTGTGGGTCGGGTTGCAGCAAGCTAAACCGATTGAACGTGGGGACACCGCTGGATGGATCTGACTTCTCTTTTCCTTTCATCTTTCTTGCAACTTTTGCACAATTAGACTTGTATGTAGTAACACTTTCCTATGTAGTATTATTTTTTGATCTGATTGCTGCAAGTCTATAGTCTTCTTGCTTTTCGTTCACGGTAGTATTTGTACCCGAGGTTGCTATTAATGTGCTTATAGTGCCTGTATGTGAAAATTCTTGAATATTTTTTGGATTACATCATTGCTGTGTATTTGTAGAACAAGATTCAGATTTGTGGCCGTATAATTCACACAGCGTCCATATCTGTGGTTTTTATTCATACCGCAGAGTGACATAATCAATCACGTTATCAAATCGAACAATTTTAACAGACGATGGATAACGGAGTGTCAACTTCAACCAACACACATACTTAATTTAGTCATAACTCGTTCTTCATGGTATCATCTAACTTAATAGGAGTTCACAATGTGCTAGCAACCTGATTGATCCCCTCTTTGCTCCACTAAGCCAAATTAAAATCTACCAGCATAATCCAGATCGGAACTATGGAAAAATATTCTTTGGAAAGCTTTAAATTTGAAGACCATTCCTTAAGTATCATAATTCTAGAGTTGAAAGTGTACGGTCCTCCTTTCAATATTTCTTGTATATCTGCATCTGAATGCAGACAAAGTAAAATGAAACCATTTGGTTTGTAAAACAGTTCAAAACCTGATGTCGATTTCACCACATTCTCAACAAACTATTTTAATTGTGCGTAGAGTGGCATTCTCCCTATTAGTAAACAGCCAGAGTATTTACCTATATTCCATCATTTTCACTCACAACTTGATTCAGTACGTAAACACAGGCATGGCGTCATACTATAGAGGCTGGAAATACTTTAGATCGGAAATGTCTTGGTGTTTGGGAATACCGAATATGCAGACTGCGTCAGCCCACGTGCGCTTGCTACGCCATAGATGGCCTATTGCAATGAAAATCCATGTTGTTGCTAGCTACAATGTTGCCATAGCTATGTTGTTTTTTGTCTATTGCAACGCACACTTCAATGTGATAGCATAGTTATCAACCATGTGTTGCAGTAGCCGAGTGAATAAAATTATCAATCCGCTTCAACACAATCAACTAGTCCAGGTTAGCGATCCACGGGAAATAATGTTTAAGGCGGGAAACAAAAACAATTCGGCAAAACACTTAATAAAATATTCGCTCAATCTCTCAAACACTCACTCTCAAACAAAATACTCCGCCGCTCAACCTCTCAAACACTCACTCTCAGGTTAAATTAGGGCTAGAATTCAAGTTTACAAGCTTAATTGGGGTTCGATTAGGGCAAGTTCGAGTTCAAGTTCAATTAGGGCTTCGGTGTTTCAATTAGGTCTTCAATTGGGTTCGTTTGGGTTTCAATTTTCAGTTAGGGCTTCAATTTAATCTTCTTCTTAAGGTATCACTCAATGTATATTTCAATTTTTTCTGATTTATTGTTGTGTTTCCTAATTTACTAACCTACTTATGCGTTCAAGTGTAATAATATTCTTGACTTTATTGTTGTATTTGTCCTTGTCCTTATTGTCATGGCTAAATGATATTTGTTTATGTTATTTGTTTGTCACTTAGTGATGAACGATGAGGAAAAACTATGGGTATAACTTCTTAAGTCCAGGGAAGAATACATCAATGGAGTGAATTTTTTTATCTAAAATAATTTTTCTAGATTCGTGTTAGGTGATGAAATTACATGCCCTTGCAAAAAATGTCATAATCACAAGTGGCATCATCAAGAGGTAGTCTATGACCATATGATTTGGAATGGTCCATCTGAATTGTACATGAAATCGATTTGTGAGGTATACTGTTTAGATCCTGAAAGGAGCAATTACGATATGGATTGTGAAGCAGGAATATATTTTTTGGAGATAATCTCGATGAGATGTTGCAAAGTACTTGCGGAAATATGCAGAACAATGAATGTGGATCTTCTGATGGATCAAATGGGATAGATGTCAATGCTAGAAAACTTCATCAACTTGTTAAAGAGGGAAAGCAGCCATTATATCCTAGATGTACTAAATTTTCGCGATTAAGTTTCAGTGTCAGGCTTTATTCTTTAAAATGCCTACATAGAATCACCAAGTCTGCATTCAGCGATTTATTAGAGTTGATAAATGAAGCCTTTCGACAAGCCCACATCCCTTTATCTTTCAATGCTACCAAAAATATCATTAAAGATTTAGGCCTCGATTACCAAAGAATACATGCATGTCCAAATGACCGCATGCTATATTGGGCAGAAAATGCAAAGGAAAATAACTGCAAAACTCGTGGTTTTTCATGGTGGGTTATACCTGAAAAGAAAGTGGCTATTAAAAATGATCCGGAGAAGCGGATTCACATAGTACCAGCAAGTGAGGCGTTATTTTCCACAAAAAACAAGGCTACAAAGGATGTTCATGTCCAAGGAGTATGCAGAAATTATGTTATGGCATGTAGTGGGACGAAAAAATTATGGTAGACTTTGACATCCAGCGGATGGCGAGGTTTGGAAGACGATGGATGCCAATTATCCTCATTTTTCATCTAAAAACAGAAATACCAGGTTAGGAGTAGCATCTGATGGATTCAGTCCTTTTCGTACAATGACTGCATAGCATAGCACAACACATGGCCAATCGTATTGGTAAATTATGAACTTCCACCTTGGTCATGCATGAAGACAAAAAAATTGATACTTTCAACCCTTATCCTTGGTCCAGAGCCTCCTAACAATTACATTGATGTCCACATGCAACCTCTTATCGCAGAATTGAAAGAATTATAGGATCTTGGCATACAAACATATGATGCTTTCACTGGTGATAATTTCACATTACGTGCAAGCATGTTATGGGCGATAAGCGACTTTCCAGGTTATGCAATGTTATCCGGCTGGAGCACAAAGGGTTATTTAGCTTGTCTCGTATTCCATTTCGAGACTTCTTCAACTTACTTAAAACATAGAAAAAATGTGCTACATAAATCATACGAAAATTTTATGTCTGGGACATAAGTGGAGGTTTGATAAGAAAAGGTTCAATGGTGAAATTGAAACGGAAGTAGAGCATAGTTTACCAAATTTTGTTTCTTAGGATCTTGGTGCACCTCCTTCTTTGGGTCTCAACTACTCCTCTATGCAACATGGTAATAATTAAGAGGCATATAAGAAAGTTTCTTTGCATAGTGATTGCGATTCAAATGTTATTGACGATGATGATGGCATGGACTCTACTGCTACCTCTGATGAGGTGGGTTTTCCTATTGGAAATAATTTAGCTCTCAATAATTTAAAACACAATGGATTGAGATCAATAGTGACACGTAAAGATAGAATATGAGACGTCATTAGACTTTCAAGTAGATGTAGATTCTAAAGTGATTTAAAACCCAACATAGCATGTTATTATTAGTAATATAAAAAGTAAGAAGAAGAGGACAAATAAATTTAAGCAAGTGGCAGCACTTCTTCCTCCTGACCCGTTAGCTTCATCCGGTTCTTAGTGAAAGTTTCATTGTGAGGGGGTCTATGCAACGACCTGGAATTTTTGTCGATTAATTTTAAATATTTACTATCATTTTAAATATTGAGTTGATAATATAAAAGAATTTTTATATTAAGTTATCGATTTTGATTTTTTATCAAATATATTAAATTATCGTAATGCGAAAATGGTAATAATTTAAATTAATAATTTAAAGCTGAATCGAATCAGTTTGGATGATTAATATAAATTATATAGAATATAAAACGATAATAATAATAATTTATTATCGGCGAATTTATTTGTTTTGAATTTAATTTATATCGATTAAAATTTATGTCTTCTTTATATGATCGAATTAGGATTCGAAACAAGTTCCAATGTGTCCAGAATTGTGGTATAACGCTAGAAACGCCGGTTATTGTGTTTCGATTGGAGTTCAGAGCCCCGAAATATATTATTATAAAATTACAACGGATAAGTATGAAATCATCTCAAAAATCAAATCAGATTAAATCAAAATTAAATTATATGTACCTAAGCTACCCTACCTACTCCTTAATGCATAAGTATTCTCTATCTATAAATTTGCGACATTCCCCATTTTAATCCTTTGTATTTTCCGTTCTTCCTAGAGATTGATCCTCAAGCTTTGCAAACAAAGAAAATAAATGTCGTCCCCTTCAAATATCAAACCCGAATACCATTCCAAATCCTTCCTTTCATTCGAATTCTTCAACACAAAATGGAAGAAGCCGTCTTTCCCTTACTCAGAAAATCGAAACCTATTTCGTTACAAAAAGAACAAGCAATCGAACTCGAATCTGAAATCGAGTTCGAATATGAGATTGACTTCAAGACAACCAGAGTTGGGAGTCGCGATTCGATTACTGAAATTCGAACTTTTGAACAAAGGGTCAGGGTATTGGTGCGATCAACTGAGGGAGCTGGAGGAGCATGGCTTTTGGCCAGGGGTTCATGATGGGCTGGGTTTCGGAATCGTGATGGCAGGCGTTCAATGGAGTTCAGGATTTATGGAGGAGGTTATGATGTGAGGTTATGGGGCTAAGTGGTGATGATATCGAGATGTGTTCTTGGAGGTTGGACTGCAGATTGGTCCAGGGGATGACTTTAATGTGTGTATGAAGTCATCTGTACAAGAGCATGGAATTGGGGTTATGTTTGGGTTCGTTTAGTTACATGAGGGATTTATTTTGTTGGTTCAAAGTTGAGGTGAGGAGGTCAAGTTTTCCAATTTCCTGCAGTAACGAGGAGATGTATGAAATAAGGTAAACTATTAATTAAAAGCTAGGTAATTTATTCATAGTTATCATTATTAAAATCAATGAGCAATTACTTGATTAAGTACATTTACATTCGATCCTGAAATTAATAAAGGAAATAAATTTATGTATAAGGTTGAATTGATCAAATCAAGCCGTGCGGAGTTTGGAGTTGAAAAATCTTTGCAACGGAATTGGAATTGATGCGAATTAAAGACATGGTGAGTAAATTTCACTCATTTTTTTATTTATAATTATTTTATTCATTAAAAATAATTGTTCGTTGGTTGTTTGCAAGCACCAAAATATTATTATGGCTATAAAATATATATTAGTTATTAAGAATTGGTGTTTGTGGCTATTATATATATATATATTGGTGATTGGATTCCCACGGTATCATTAGTGAATGCCCGCAGTATCATTAGCGGATGACCCTATACGCCCCCACAATATGATAGTGGATGACCTTCTATACCACGATATCCTGCTTTAAATCATCATGGGTATTATTTGTGTTGGTTAACGTCTGTGTATGCACGGAAACAGGTTGGAGGGATCCAACTGGATTCCTCAAAAAATATTATCATTTCTTTGTTTTCATATATATTATCATATATGATGTGTTTGAAAACCTATGGTTGATAATGGTGTGTCTTTAATTGGTTGAATATCACTGGCCCTAAATGTTGATTATAAAATATCGTGAAAAGGGATTTTGAGATTTAAATGAGAAGATCTATTTTTTTAAATAGAATTTGAATTTTGAATGGGCTACAAAGATATTAACTTGTTTGAATAAATAAAACAAGTGGTGAATATATAAACAATGTTTATAAATTGAATAATACAGGAAGTCGAAGTATTGAATTTATAAACAATGTTTATAAACTGAATAATGCAGGAAATTGAAGTGAATTATAAACATTGTTTATAAATAAAAAATGGAATAATTATCATAGGATAATTTGAATATTTAAATTCAAATGTGAATTTAAAAAAGGAAAATTGGAATCTTCTTAAAGAAGTAAACGATGAAGTTTATTCCGATGTTTAGAATATAAATTGAACTAAAATAAATCTGTAAGGATTTATGATTTGAATTCGATTAGTTTGAATTTATTTAAATAAAATATCTCTAGAAAAAATATTAGCATTATATCAAATAGAAGTTAAATTTAAATATGAAAATAGATTCTATGTTATATATGGATAAGTTAAAATAAATAGTATATTCCAAAATAAGATTTTGGTTTTAAATAGATTTTGAAATGGAACTTGTTTTAACATATAAAGCAAGTAGATGTTATAATAGTAGCGAATAAATTATCAGAAGGTAATTTGAAATTTTAAATTCAAGTTTGAATTTAAAAACAAAAAGTTGAAATCATTTCGAAAAGGGAACGACGACTTTTATTACCGAATTTGGAATATAAAAGTAATGGAGTTTCAAATAGAATTTTGAAATGGAAACTTGTTTTAATATATAAAACAAGGAAGTTAAATTTTTAAACAATTTTTATAAATTAAGCTAGATAATTATCATTTGGATAATTTAAATATTTAAATTCAAACATGGATTTAAAAGTGAATTGGGAAGTGTTTTGAAACAAAACGATTTATTATATTTTGGAATTCGAAATGTAAGCTGAATTGAGAAAATCCAACGGGTTTATAATTGAAATTCGATTATATCGAATTTTATAAATAATCTATTCATAAAAGGATTTGGAATTAAGTATAGAAGATCAAAGTATAAATAAATTTATAACTGAGTTACTAAATAATTGACGATTAGGAATAATCGAAATATTTAGTTAGATTTGGTAAACGGGTTTAATTTATATTTAATATTTAAGAACGGGAATTGGAATTTATATAATAAACGATGTTTAACGTTTATATTTAAATATAATTAAAACGAACTCGTCGCAGCGCTGCAGTTCGTAAATTGGCGTTTTGAACTTCAACTGAGTATATAGAACTCAATTTAAGTCAGAATTCATTGAAACAAGAACCATCAGGACCAATTTGATAATAGTTTTCTAATAGAAGAGAAAAATCTGGATTTCGTCTTACAGATTTGAGTTATGTCAAAATCAAATTCTCATAAATACAGCTCTATAACCATTGTAAAACCATAATAGTTTATTTAAATAAATAAAAGGATTTTAAGTAAATAAGAATTCGAACTTCCATTAGAAAAATCCAGGCTTGAGATATAAAATAATATGAACTCAAGTGGAGTAATTGAATTGATTTTTGAAATAAAAATCAGATTTTTAATTATTGAATAGAATTAACTAATTTGAAGAATAATTTGTTAATCGTGCTTTGAATCGAAATTGGGCGTTGGATAAGTGAATGGGGTTTATGAATTTATATTTGAGATCTAATATGAAACTTGATTTGAAAATGGAGTTTGATTGGTTAATAAGTAAGTTAAAAATATATTGGAATGTGATATGTTCAAATAAAAAAGGAATAAGCAGAGGTACTTAACGAATAAATTAACGAACTAAGTAAAAAATGATTGGATGGAGTTGGAATAAATTAAAATGGTTAGATATATGTTAAGCAGGGTTGGAATAATGTGTATGAAGATTATAATTTTAGAGCCCGACAATAAGGTACACGTTTAAATTCCATATGAGATTTTATGTGCCAAATCGACAAACTGCTTGGCTTTTTGAATTTTTTTTTGAATGGAAAGGGCCTAGAGAGGCGAGTTAAGGTTTGAGCTATTGACCCGTATAAAGGAGGTGCTGGCGAAATTTTCAAGAAATTTAAGGAGTTCAAATATTTTTAAGAAAATTCGATAACTAGAAATCAATATATATAACATTCGTTAAGGAAACAAACATAAAAATTGAATATTATAAACAAAAAGGAAATCTATAAATAAATCTAGTAAAAATAGAATAGAGAATCTTATATACGTTTAAAAATGAATAATCGGTTTTTATGATATTGATTATTCGAGATAAGCAGTCTTCTCCGTTTTGAAGTTAAGAATGTTATTCAGTCAAGGTTTGAGAGGTAGTTATACCCTAACTTGATTGATTTCATTTTAAACCGATAAATAACAAGATTCAGTATTGAAGATAAATGTTTGAATAAGATTTTGTTAATGTAGTATCTTGGATTGTTGTAACAATGTTTTCGCAACATGCATTTTAACCTAGATAAGTGGAAATTTCGGAAATATAATAATAAATATTTCCTAAGTATAGAAATGAATGGTCGCGAAAGAGAGAATTACTTGGAATGTTTCCAATTATTAATAGAAGATATTTTCTAAGTATAGAAAATAAAAGAGGGTGATATATGGAATGGTTTTCCAAATAACATAAGAGGACAAGATGATTATTGAAAATATTTGAATATTGATAAGGAAATGGAGAAGTGATTTTATTAATGAAATATTAATTAACGGGCCCAGTGATTGTTTGATGCCTTGAATGGATGTTTGTTTTTCTTCAATAGTTAAATAACCGACTATCGTAATGTTTGCCAATATCATTGTCAATATGGAGAGATCGGTTGGATATTTTCCTGAGAACCACTCTGTATTAGCAGTAGCGTTGCGAATCAGATTATATGAAGATAATCCAGACAGAGTAAAGTGCAAGGGCTTTTTCTGTTAATCCTAGGTAGAAATTGGCTAAGATGGATTAATGGAAATTGTGCCTTCGGTTTCGTTCAGTCGGACAACGAACGTGTATAGACGGATGTCTGACAGAGTATTTCCAATGATCGAGTATGTTGGTCTGTATAGATGCATATGGTGGCAGAGAATTTATTCTCTTAGCACAATATCCAGAATATATTTTTGCAAATCAATTAATGATTAACGAATCTGACAATGTGGCATTCAAAGTGATTATGTTATCAATGATTGGTAAGTAATCGTAGCCTCAGGCCTCATCAACCGAGAAATGACAAAAATCGGGCAGACATCATGTCTAAGTGGGTAGCTCCTAATTAGGGTGTATTATCACCTATTTAGAGAAATTCATTACATTCTTTATTCTATTCGATGTTGTTCCATTTGGGAAAACAGTCGCTGATCCCAACTATTGGTGATATACATTCGATACACTCAAGCGAGATGAGTGGTCGGTCATGTGTGGCCGGGTTACAAAATGTTCTTATTGAACCCAGTGTATTCCTCTCTAGAGATACACTATCGAAAGGTGGTTCCATACCTTGTCATAGTTGGAAATTCATTACCCAATAAGTGCTCGTGGTTTTGATTGTATATTATATATATGTTGAGCGTGGAATACAAACATTCCACTAGATTGTTATTTATTTGATTTAGATGCTATTATAATATCAAAAGAGTTTTGGTATAAAGATTTCCGTTACATTAAAAAGGATTTTTGAAAGTTAAATCAAGTGTTTTGCATTCTTATTGGGGAAAAACCCGTTCCGTGTTATATGGCGTGGTCTTATGAGATATCGTTTATTTTCTAAAACCGTTTTAAATTGTTTACTCATAACAGTCCTATGAGTGACCCAGAGTTTATTTTTCCATGTTTTCCCTAAACTCTTGGGTGCCCAAATTTGTACAGGCAGTCAAGTAGTTCAGGATTTTACAGATTTATCTAAAGGAGTGTGGAGCAGGAGGCTTCAGTGTTAGATATCTAGAGTTTATTCCACTGTGTAGTATTTGCAATGTACTCTGATGATGTATGTAAGTCCAAATACAGTTGTATTTCAAAAGTGATTATTGATATATTATATTTTATTCTGCTGCAATTGTGAGATTCTGTGTTGTTATTTCTGTTTTTTCTTCTTATTTCATAATGATTTGTATTTCTGTATAATTTGGGTTGGACGTGTGATGTATGTAGTCAACTCAGATAGTATGGATTTGCGGGCCATCATAGTTGGTATCAGAGTTTAGGTTGAGCGAATACCTAGGCTTTGGTGGGGGTGTACTCATTAGAGATAAGGTCAATAGTACCCTGGAATGAGTTGAGTGTATATGTATGAGAGCGCGTATTTGTTAATTGATATAAGAAAATTTATTTTATATTGTGTTGGCTAGTCTGTTGAGTGATGTACGAATTCTGATCGATTTGTGGGACGCCACAAAGTCGATAGGCATTTCTAAACACTTGAACTGAAAAATTCGATATGGTATTGTTTTAAAGTGGGTAAATGAAATAATTTTACCCAAAATTCTATTTTGATATAAAAGAATAATTTTATTAAATTATTATAATATATGGATGTGTTGATTTTCTAATGAGATTATAAAATTGGAATGATTATATATATAACCAAATATATTTTGTATACGAACGAAACATACAAATGTGATAAACTGAAATTTGATTCAAAATTAGAATTATGAATTTAAAATACTGGGTGTTTGGAAAAATATTTTCTATAGTATACTAGAACAATATGGCTTCGTGTTAAGGATTTTTGAATCAAAATTATTTTTGAATGGATTTTGAAAGGGATAAAGCACTGAACTCACTTCGGTGGCTGGAAAATAATTTTGACGATGACTGCAACATCATCAGTGTTCATTTTCAAGTTTCTAAGTGATGAATTGCTACCTTAGAAAAGTTTTGTTGAAAATTTGTTTGAAAGAAAACAAGTTGGTTTGAAAATCCAAATGTTTTGAACTTGAAATGGAAATAAATATATATGTATATATTTATATGAATTCAGAAGGATTTGAAATGAAAACTCGGGAATTAGAATTCTAGAATTTAAATTTAACTTAAGCAAGTTGAATGGATCAAATTAAATAAATTAACTAGAATCAATTTGAATATGTTGAATGGAATATGAATCAGATGTGAATGTGTTAATTGAAAATCATGCGAATTAATTGAATGTGAGCATATATGGTGTGAAATGTAAACGGAAACCAAAAGTTTTGGAAGAATTAAATTTGTAGAAATATGAAAGGTTAAATTTCAAAATAAGTGGTTTTTGAAAATATTAATCGGTTTGTACCGTTTTCCTACCTTAATAATTTTGTGGACGAAATTGTTTTAAGGGTGGAAGAATGTAACTACCCAGAATTTTTGTCAATTAATTTTAAATATTTAATATCATTTCAAATATTGAGTTGATAATATAAATGAATTTTTATATTAAGTTGTCGATTTAATAATCGATTTCGATTTAATATCTGATATATTAAATTATCGTAATGCGAAAACGGTAATAATTTAAATTAAAAATTTAAAGCTGAATCGAATCAGTTCATATGATAAATATAAATTCTATTAGAATATTAAACGATAATAATAAGAATTTATTATTGAGGAATTTATTTGTTTTGAATTTAATTTATATCGATTTAAATTTATATCTTCTCTATATGATCGAATTGGGATTTGAAACACGTCCCAGTGTGTCTAGAATAGTGGTATAATTCTAGAAACGCCGGTTATTGTGTTTCGATTGGAGTTCAGAACCCCGAAATATATTATTATAAAATTATAATGGATAAGTATGAAATCATCTCAAAAATCAAATCAGATTAAATCAAATATCAAATCAAAATGAAATTATATGTACCTACGCTACCCTACCTATTCCTCAATGCTTAAGTATTCTCTATCTATAAATTCGCGACATTCCCCCTTTTAATCTTTTTATTTTTCGTTCTTCCTAGAGATCGATCCTCAATCTTCTACAAACAATGAAAATAAATGTCGTATCCTTCAAATATCAAACCCGAATACCATTCCAAATCCTTCCTTTCATTTGAGTTCTTCAACACAAAAAGGAAGAAGCCGTCATTCCCTTACTAAGAATATTGAAACCTACTTCATTTAAAAAAACTAGTAATCAAAATCGAATCGAAAATCGTGTTCGAATCTGAGATTGACCTCAAGACAACTAGAGTTGGGAGGAGTGATTCAATTTCTGGAGTTCGAATTTCTGAACAAAGGGCCAGGGCATTGGTGCAATTGTAACAACCCATATTTTCAGAACTAATTTAAAATTTTGATTTAAGCTATTTTGATAGGATTTGAGAATTTAAAATGATTTATTTTAAATAATAATAACCAAAAATTTATTTAAATCGAAGTTCGAACGTATAAATTTATTTTAATTATAAAACGAGCCTGAAATGGCACGATAGTTTGAAAATTCAATTTTAAATTTCAACTGAATGTATAAGATTCAATATAAATCGGATTTCAGTAAAAACAGAAACAATTGAATCTGTTTAATAGTATCTTTCTAACGAATGTGAAAAACTGAGATTTCATAATATAAATTAAAAGTTATAGCCAGTTTAAAATTTAGAACAGTCGCTATGGAATTTATATATATTTTAAATTATATATAACCCTTAAAAATAGCCATTTTGCAAACGACCTCCATTTTTGACGAAACAACTTTTTTTTGGATCCGGAATGTCAAATTATTGCTAGTTTTCAAATTTCATAATTTTTGGAATTAATATGTGAGCGCAGTGAATTTAAACATGTTTGGTAATTTCAGTTTGAATTTAATCGACTGGAAAAAGGCCATTTTTCAAATGGCCTCCAAATTCGACGAAATTAGTTTTGTTATGACCGTATCATCAAATCATAGCTAGATTTACATTTCTGTAATTTTTAGAGTCAGTATGTGGCCTCGGTAAATTAAAATGTATATTCAAATTCAATATATATTGATTTATATTTTAATTTTGAAAAAAAAAATGATTAAAATAGTTGAATTGTCTTACGGAACATATCCCATTGTGTCCGGAATGAGGGTATTTAGCTAGAGGCGTCTGTCGTTGGGTTTGATTTGGAGCTCGTATCAATAAATGAATATTTTTGGAAATTAAAAGAAATAAATAAATAAATTTATATAAGGGCCAATCAGATTTTTTTTAAGCCTAATAAATTTTCAGAAAGAAACCAGTCGCTCTCTCCAGTCCAAAGGGGGAAATCGCTCCAACTAATTCCCCCTCCGATCTTCAAAAGGTATGAATCGATTCAAGAAATCTGATAAACGAAAATTAGAGAGCTCAAGCTGATTTTCAAATCTAACGGAGGTGATCAATTTTCGTTGTGTTTTTAGCTCGAATTTCGAGCTCAAAGATCCGCCATTCGCGGCGATTTCTGGAACACCTCAGGCTGTTGCACTGGCCGCCGCTGCTGATGTGGGGAGGTGGCACTCTGGCGCCCCTCATGGCACTCCCTGGTTTGGGTCCGACGATCTACAGGAGGAGCGGTTGGTGAAAATTGAACTCGATGTGGTGGGTTTTAAGGCTCATGGATTTAGAGCGATTAAGGAGGAAGGGGCAACATTTTTTTATGCGCTATTAAAAGTTAATCTATTTTAATTAATAACGTATTAATTTGTGTAAACTTCGCAAGCTCATTACTTTTTGCCACGAACTCCAAATCGCATGAAACAGGATCCGTTGTGATCGTGGAGTCGAGAGCTTCACAATAAAACTGAGTAGGTCAAAAGAGGAGCAAATTAGAATTTGGAGCAAATTTCAACCCAAACTGTATTGAAATCTTCAAATAAAGAATGGCAGAGTGGAAACCGATGGTGAGAACTCTCTCTCACTCAAATTATTTTACAGTTATTATATCATAGGTTGTAGATAGAGCTTAGTAGCTCCTGACACTATTTTTTTTTCAAACCATGGTTGATTGTTTGTTTGGATTGTGATTGGGATTGTCATTGATTGATATTGTTGTATATAAAATTATTTATGTAAAATATATATAAAATTATCATGAAAATAAATTGAAATAAATATTCATTTACAAATTGGATGGTTTGTTTATGTACACCCATTTAACTGACATTGATTGGGAAGATAAATTTTACATATCGCCTAACTACACAAATAATAAACAGTATTTGTTGGTTGAAACCCACACGGTTATTCGGATGATATTTGACATACACTAATCCCAATTGTTTAGTTGTATGTCAATCGATGGGTTGACAGACTGTATAAGCATTATTTATTTATTTATTTATTTATTTTAATGCTTATACAGTTGTAAAATGCACTCTGGATATTGTATGAATTTTTAATGATTGTTTGTCATTATTGTTGTATACATGCGATGTATGAAATCCATATAACTGAAATTATATGGTAATTGATTGAGTCTGATTCCAGTTCAGAATTAGCGAATATTTTAAAATAATATCCAGTGAATAATCAAAATGTGATTTTAATGTCCGATTTTGGATAGACACGAAAATATTGAAATGTGAAGCCGTGTAAAGTAGTTAAACACCATTTTAACACGAACAGGGTCTGTCGACTTTAGTCATTTTATATTGAATATCGAAAAGTGATTTCAAAATCTAATATTTTAAAAATATTATCATTTTAATATTAAATGACGTAAAATTATCAATTTTGATTTTAAATTGAAATAGAAGTGGGAATCATTTTAAAGTGAATTTATAAATATTTTATAAAAACATTTTGAACGGACATCGACGAAATATATATTATATATATATTAGTGGCCTGAATAGAACGCTCAGCGTAGCGACCATTTGCGAATTTCGACTGTTAACTTCAAATTGATGTAACAGAAGATCCAACCGTCGGATTCTCCTAAAACCAGAACTGTTGGGTTCATATCGAAAAGATCTTTCCAATGAATATAAGGGATTTGAAATCTAACGGCTAGATTTGGAAATATATCCAAATCAATCTCAAAAAAGGTCGTTATGGATGTAGTTCAGTGGTCGATATTTAAAACCGACTGTAAAGGCCTTAATAAAATTATTAAAAATATGGAAAAATTGTGTAAAATCAAAATAAATAATTTGGAAAGAGTTTGGATGAAAAATTCCATATTTGAAAAGATAAAAGTTATTTATATCTGAATGAACTAGTTAATAAATAGAATTATAATCCAATTATTTTTAGAAATAATAAATTGGATTGAAAATTGGGTTTTAAACTAACTAGAATTTTCCAATGTACGAATTGGAATGGTAATAATCTTTGGAATATATTGATATGGGATTCTGTGATTATGCGGATACTGTTGAGGAATTTGGAAGATACAGATATCGTTATTCCCATTATGATATCCGTAGGTTTCAGAATTTGATATTGAATGTAAGCCGATATAATTTCTATTCAGCGACTTGTATTTGATATCAAGTTGGATTTTAGGTTTGTCGTGAAAGATGTCTTAAATAACACTGTTCTTAAACCCAGTTGAGAAAATAATAAATCTTTAAATTAAGATTTAGTGAAGTTTTCCAATTAATTAATATTCAATTGGAATTGAGTAAAAGAATTGGATTTTTGGGTTTACCGTGAACGGTGTTTTAAATAACAGTTTTTCTTTAACCCAATTAGTGGTGAAGACATGATTTGGAATTTATAATCTTTTAATTAAGATTAATGGATTTTTCTGTAGTAAAGATTTCCAATTTAATGTATTAAATTGGAATTGAATGGAATTCGATTGGGTAATAATCGAGATGAGCTTCTGTAAAGGAACACTGTTACTATATATGGAATTTAAATGGTTTTGCCATTATTCCATTAATAGTATTGATTTGATATGGAAATTTATATCGACTATATACTGTTATGATTTCCGTGAAGATTCCATTTTGATGGAAGATGATTTTGGGTTTATTGTGAACGATGTTTTAAATGACATTGGTTCTTTAACCCATTAAAGACAGGATTTATTTCCTAAATTTGAATAATCATTAAATAATGATTTTTGGAGATTAAAACTAAGTGGAGTTTTAATGAATCTTTAATTAGATTGAAATGTTAATGTAGTAATTAAATTTGCCAAATTTGAGAAGTGTTCAAGAATGGAGTATCACCAGTTTTACTTCATGCGATAGTTAAATCTTTAATTAGACTTGAATGTGAAATGGTAATTGAATTTACTGATAACACAGTGGTGTTAGATATGGTGTACTACGAGTTTTGCTCCATAGGATGAATAGGTTGGGATAAGATGATAAAATGAATGATTACTTCAGTAAGGCATTAATTCCAACTAGTTTGATAAACCTTAATTTCGTTTAAACTATGAAAAGATACTATAAAATCTTTTGAAATGATTTCCAAAGAAATGGATTAAATAGTGTGTTTAAAAGTGAAAATCTTTGATAATATTAATGGGAACCTTTCCAGAATAAAGAAATACGAATAAAAAAATATTCTGGATTGGAATGAGGCGTATGATGTGTTGTTATAGCACTTGATTATAAGATACGCGAGTTACTCGAAAAGACCGGGTTTAACCCATTCTGAATAATTGATACGACGACTAACAGTCGAAGAGATTGAAGATGGTTCAAGACCGACGATCTTCACATCGAATGGATGGGTTGCTACTGATTCCCATGATTGGACTAGCTACCTTGAAGGGGCTACAGTGGAAGCCGTCTGGATATATTTATTGATTGTTCGGATATGCGAGGGCCTCTCTCCTGTATTGGACATATGGGACGAGTAATAAGGTGCCTCCGGTTTCGTTCAGACCCAGAATGGAATTGCAAATGGATGGTATGTCTAATGTTGTATTCGTTGATCTCTGTTAAATATATATTTGTTTCGTGGTGGAGAATTTATTCTCTTGCTTAACACCCTTCTCTAAAACGTACGAACTTAGAGGTTATATATTGGCAGAAATCAATGGTATGGTATGGATTGACAATGTGACTTGCTGAGATGCATGGACTAAGGATTTTGTTGAAAAGCAGAGCCTTATGGACGATGATCAAAGCATAGCTTTAATTAGCACAGCTTTGCGTAGCGTTAATTCGCGAGCCTCACACATCGGTATGATGGTGAACTGATGGTTAGATTAATATACTTTTGAGAGGAGGATGGATTCGGTCGATTGAGATAGGCTGGGTGTGGTCGCTTCACACCTGGTAGGGATAGGGCACACCCCAGATTCCCAGAAGGATAGAGTATACGGCATTTTCTCATGCACGGGACATAAGCCGTTGAGATACTTGATATCCTGGATATAGTGAGGATGTGTATTACGACGTTTTCTCATGCACGGGACGTAAGCCGTTGAGCATTACACTACGTGATCGATCTTTCGGATCAGTAGCCATCATGATGAAAATCCAAACTTCCAAATACGACATTTTTCGATTTTAGTTGTAAACCTATATATGGCGACATAGTGGGATGGGGCGCTCATGCCATCTATGATTGGTACATTTATATTTGAAGTTGATTTCTTCACTTATATTAATAATAAAAGATAAGTTTCGCGTACCAAACATATTTAGCTATTACACTACGAGAAAAGTTGTATATAGCTTCAGAATTTTAGCAGTGGAAAATTCCGTCGCAAATTAGCGACGGATTTTCGTGGACTTTGTAAGAGATAATATTTTGGATTTTATATGTCAAATTATTTTGAATTATTACCATCAAATCTTATTTCCGTCGCTAAATCATTGGAAATTGCAGCACTTTACCATTATAAAAATTTTAACGCTAAATTCTGTTGCAGATAGGGGCTGTTTATCGCCATCAAAATTTTGAAGCTATTTTTGCAGCAGTTTTTCAAGAGATTTGAAAAGGACTTTTATATTTATTATTTATAAAATGTTTTACATTTGTGTTTTTACTTAGTAATTAATAAGTAAATATAATATTTAAATAATTAATGTTAATGTAGTAATAATAAATAATAAATAATTACTACTAAAAGTAAATAATATTCAATAGTTACTATTGATTAATTGTTAATTACTATAAAATATAAATAAGAGGTAATAATAATTACTAAAATACATTAATATTCGATGTTTAATTAAATTTATTTTGATAATCAATGATTAATAAGTAATCTTCAATACGACTAAAGAAATTACTATTAAGAAATTATTAGTAAATATTTACTTTTAAGAAATTGATTAGTACGTATTAATTAAAAAATAATTAGTAATTAAGAAAAACAAAATAGTCAAGTTTATAAGAAATTGAATAAATATTAAAGAATTTCGAAATTCAAAAAATTCAAACTTTACCATGCAAGTTATTATTTTCATGCATATGAATGTTCTATTAAATAATTAGTAATTGATATGTGATAGTTAATATTAAATATAGAATAGTTAGTGATTGATTTCTACTATTTATAATTAGTTATTGGTAATTAATAATTAATATTTAATAAGTGAGGAATTACAACTAAGCAAAAGTTATTAGTAAAATAATATTAATAATTTGTCTATTATTCCACTTGCAAAATATAAGCAGAAGTTATTGGTAAAATACATGGTATTACAATTGAGTACAACACAAAATATTTCTTTCAAATGCATTTATAGAAATTATTATGCAACATTTTTCTTTTCTTTATAGAAGGTTTTATTCTAAGGAATTTTACTTTACTCATAGGTTTAAATCAAAATTTTCGGAAAGTCCCATATCGCTTAAAATATTATAATAATTTATAATCAGTGATAAATATTGAATATTTACTAGAATAACTTATAAACAATAATCTATAATCTACTGGAAGTAGTAATTGCTATTAAAAAATTAATAATTAACAATACTATTTAATAATTAAGAAGTAATGTTTATTATTTACCATTTAATATTTAATCATTCAAATAACAGTTATGTTTACCACTTAATATTTCAAAAAAATATTACTTTTTAAACTAAACAAAACTAACCATTAATATTAATAATTAAGTAGTAATAATCAAGAAGTAATACCCACTATTTACTAATTATTTTTTAATAATTAGTAATAAAAACATTTTTATTAGAAAGTAATATAAAATTGTTTTCAACAGTTCTTTTTTCTACTTGTATTTAATATTCTAATATAAAGTAATTCGCAAGAAATCCATATTATATTTAATATAAATTTTTACTTATCAACTCTAACTTATAATATTTAATTTTATAAATTTTGGTGAAATTTTATTATGTCCAATTAAAAACTGGTTATCACGTAGAAGTACCTTTTTAAGGTAAAAAAAACACGGCTGTCACGTTAACACACTAAGATTAAATTGAGGCGGGAATCGTGAAAATTTGGCTCCAAATATGTTGCATCATGTATTTCTGCTCCTTTGCGTGGGTCGACTTTCCTCTTTGCTTCCCTAAATCAAAACCAATCCCTAATTCTCCCTTTCTCAAACAAACTCGTCTCTTAATAAACTCCAACTGCTATAGTCAAATGTAGATGGATCCACTGATTTAGCGATTTGATGACGATGAAGTCGATTTGCCTTTGCCTATCTCCATTCGCCTACGATAGATCGGCTTCTTTTAGAGAGGTAGGTAAAATCAATTTGATTTGATTTTCTCCTCATACGCTTCTTGCAACAGGTAAACTCGATCAAGGTCACCAAGATCTGGCTGTAGATTCGGTTGAGGGATGGGTGGGATCTTTGGTTGAGGGATGATCATCTGTAATTGTTTGCAAGGCGTTGTTATGGCTTTGAAAGGGGTTACGGTTGAGGGATGGGTGGTAATTCGTGTTTTTTCTTGCAAGGTCGATATGGTATTTTTTTGTTTGGGGTTTGGTTTCTTTGCTTTGTTTTTAATATAAGCGTTATTAGCCAAGAAATCAAGGTCTCTGTGTTTAGTGTTAAAGTCTTCTACACAGTTATGATGTTTACCATAAAGGCGATAAACCAAAATTTGCAAGTCACTCGCTGGATCCAAACTGATATGCTAAGGTCATAAAATGTGGAAAATTGGCTGCTGCCGATTATGTATAGTGTAGGGGAGCAGTGTTGAATTTTAACTCCTTTGTTTCTGGTACAAAATAAGATTCAGTTCATTTATACCCGTTAAAGTTGGCTTATCCAACTTGTTGATATGTGTAAATAAATTGATGTTTTTTGTTTATTTTACTGTTTGTATTTATTTAAGCAGTATTAATAAAACGTTTACAGTCTAATAACCTCATCAAAAATTTCCAACACATCATCTCAGTGGGGATGTTGGATGGGTAAAGATGTACTGTTTTAATTCCATTAAAGAAAAGACTGTTTTTGATACTTGGTTATCAAACCAAGTCCCCGAAATCTTAATTGAACAATGCATCAAATAAGCTCATGGTAGGATTCCATATTTTAGCAAACAGTGTTGTGGGTATGTTATTTCTTGAACAACTAATAATATAGCTTAGATATCAAATACTGAAGCATGGTATAGATCCAACAGCTGCTGTACAATTAAGTTCATTGAATACCACATTATAATCAGGACCTAATTTATGCTAAACTAAAGACAACTTTTTTCTTTGACGTTAAGATTCCCAGTTTTGTACGTTTCTACGAATTATTGCTTGCGCCTTTTTAGTTGGATCTTATTAGTTGTTACTCGACATCAATTTTACTACTTAAATATATCATGCAGGTATTCTGCTATAAAGAATATCATGGTGTTTCAGGATTTTCATTCTCAATTAGCATTGCAAGGTCTGCCCAAATTGAAATTAGTGCTTAAAGATGGAAATGGCAAGGTCAGTGTTGTTTTCTAATCCCCATTCGACATTTTTTACACTTTGGTAGATTACTTCCAGTTAATGATTCTCAATTTGAAACCAAGTTATAGGAATGAAAAGAAAATATGAAATATACATTGTAACATGCATGTAATCAGAATCCTTTTTTTGTACATTGAATTTTCTTCTCTTGTGCAAACGTAGAGCTGATTATACTGTCACTCTTTGGTTTTTATCACTCACTATGGCTGATGCTTGATCTTTCCTTCATTTTTGATTTTCCTAGTTGTTTGTAAAGCATGCTAAGTTTTCTTCTATGTTACTGGCTGAAGTGATATAGTGAATACAAGATTGAACTTCCAATGAACTTCGTAAGGAATTAACTAGCATGAAATTGATGCTGTCGTATGCAAGCTGAACCAAAGATAGTTGAATGGATTGTTGCTGCTATTGGACTGATTTAGAACGGTATGAAATCTTGTGGTGCTGGTTTCTGTTATGAGATGATTGGCATGAGTGTCATGTTAATAATGATCCTACTACTAACTAATTGATGATGGACAAAAGGAAAGTGATCTTGAGATGTTGGCCGTAACTTGATTGAAAGAAGCTTAGTGGAGCTTAGTTTTCATAGTAAAACCCTTTGGGTTGTTTTATAGTAGGGATTGTTGTATATATTGAGTTTTTGCTGCTAATGACAAATAATTTAATATACTGCAATTGTTAACGCTTATTTATTTTGCAGAATGTGTTCAGAATTCCTTTTGTTTTTGCATTTTTTGTACCGTGGCAAAAAATAGTTGTAGAATTTATATAGTGCAATTGACAATGGTGAAATGGTGTTTTGTTGTAGTGTGTGTGTGTCTATATATATATATATGATAGATATAGTATATATATAATAGATATAGACAGATTAAAAGGGGAACAACGATAGATTACCGACAAAAGTTTCTTGGTTCAGTTTTTGGGCAAAAGTTTTTTGTCTCTAATCCCTTGCCAATTAGTAAGGGCTTAGCAACTCCTTTCATAAACAATAATTTATTTTCGTTGCTAAACCCTTGGTGATTAGTAAGGGTTTACCAACAGTTTTTATAAATAATATTTTATTCTAAATTAATAATCCGTCGGTAAATCATTGGTATATAAATTAAAATTAAAATAAAAGTAAATTAATAAATAATATTTATTTTTATTATAAAATTAGTAAAATAATGGCAAATTATCGAAAAATTTATGCTGAATTCTGTCGCAAAATCTGACACAGATACCGTCATGGTTTTTACCGACCATTCCTTTATATAAGAAATCCGCTGCTAATGCCAGTTTAGTGACAGATTAGTAGCGTATTCTGCCGCTGCTATATGCTGTTTTTCTTGTAGTGTTATAAGGTAAAACTCTATCCTTCGGCTTGCGTTGCATTGTGTGATGGGACCTGAGTCTTATAATAGCTTCATTGGTGTAATGTCCCAGATTTTTCGACCTTGAACGACTTGCTGATTGATTAATTATCCATTCTAAATTATACAGTAAATTTACATGGAATGAGATTCTAAATAATGTTGTTCACAGCATTTGATAAATGATTATTATTTAATCCAATGTACTAATGTTATCACTAGTTTATATTTATAATATGGATGGTTATCCATATATTTTACCAATCAAATGATTATATGAGAAACCCATATTACATCAGTATTGGATTACACTATCTGGTGTGAACGACCCGATAAACGAGTGTTATAATTCGAACTATACATTCGACTGAAACAGGAATGTTAAGTACTAAGCTAAGGTTATACAGTATGAAAACTAGACATTTATCTATACAATATGAACATGAAATGAAAGAAAATGGAATAAATAAACCAAGTCTTATGTACTAAACCATTCAAGGAATTCTCTGCCATGCATACAAAACAGAATACACAAGAAGAATTCCCTCAAATTTCATAACCACATCTTGGTTCTTACATTAAAGAATAATACACCAATTTAACAACAAAATATAGTACAAACAAGATACAAAAGAAACATGTACGGGTACATAAATTGATGGCACAAAGGAAAAATATACATGTATAAAATATAGGTCTCGAATAAAAACATAAAGAAAAAAAATCAATTTTTGTAAACCTGCTTCTTCATGTTGCCGAACCAGCGAATCCATCCAAATCAGTTGAGATCTGCAAGAAGAAAGCCCATTAAAAAGGGAAATTTCATGGTAAATAATAAGCTGTATAAAAAGGGAAAAAATATATATATATTAAACTTTCAGTCTGATGGTACACACTTTCAAATATATGTGTCGAGCTGCCGCATAATCATCAGGCAATAAGTTGTTTTTAGATCACAAAAATAGTTGGCTCTAAAGCATAAGTGCAACAAAAATATACATAGAAATATGAAGCCAGCTTAAAAGATACCGTATGTCATTATTGGACCAGTTTCAATACAGGATTATGGTCAAATAAATATGATCATTTACTGTAAATTTCTCTATTGCATTGTTGTCCTCTATTTTATTTTCACAACTAATCTTTAATTCAAATATGGCATGTCTGGTTCTTTCAAAGAACAGTATTTAGAAAACAGCTAAGAAAAAGATATAGAGGACAGCTAAAGAAAATATATACAGCTAACCCTATATACAGATCGATAGCTGAATGGCATAGACAACACATAGCTAACAGCTATGTACACATACGACAGATTTTGAAATCAATGAAGAAATAATAATAATAAAACAGCATTGGAACAGCTAATAGGAAAAGACGTGTACAGCTAAAAATAGCTAAAACAGCTAATACTTATACCCATATACATAAATCATGAACAGCTAGAAGAAATCAAATCAAATCTTTGTAAATATATAGATCAGTATAAACATCCATGTGAATGGTACAACCATGATACAGTTTCCATGTGAATGGTACATCCATGTGAATAGAGACTGGAACATCCATGTGAATAGAAATTGGTACATCCATGTGAGTGTATATATATAGATTAGTATACACACTTATCCATATGGATATATATGTATATGTAAATCGTGAACAGTCTCAAGATTTGAAAGGAACAACTAATGAAATAGCATGAAAACAGCAAGGGAAATGGAACAAAAATTTCCAAGAAACCAATATAAATATGTATAATTCTACATAGATATGTACAACCGAATCAACTATATATATATATTCATATATATATACTGCCGAATGTGTATCCATATATACAGAAACTCATATACAAATTTACTGTTGCTATGTACTTAGAAATCTGAACAAAAATCAACAATGCAGAACTAAAATCTCTGATTTAAATTTACTAGACATAGCCTATCCAAGATCTAGCAGAACCCATTTCGAACAGATCAAAATGTATACCCTAAAATCCGAACAGAAAATCCAACTACAGATTCGAATCTGAGTGAAATAACAACTCGTAGCTAATGAATGACAGTGTACTCATCTAAGGTCGAACTGCAACTATAAATACAAGGATATTTCATCATCCGAACAGCACAACAAACCAGAGAAAACCAAATCAAATATTACTGCAAATTAGAAATCAAGTAAAAGAAGAACTTAGCTTTCGAGGTTGGACTGTTTTCTTTTGAAACCATTCGTGATGGAGGCCTCGCCTCGAATCCGAGATGGATCTGGGTGTTGGGAGGTTCGTCGGGGTCTCGGTAGGGGGTCGAGGGATTAGAGGATGGTGGCTGATGGGTCGATGGACGTGAGGAGTGCGAGAAGATGGTGGCGACGCCATTTTTTGCTGTTAAAACCAAATTGGGGATTTAGGGTTTCCTTTTACGGGTTTGGGATGAAAGTTTGTGGCGGCTGTGTGAATGGAGGAAGTATCGTTGGACGAGGGTTTTAAAACAAAGCGGGTCGGGTAGGGTTTGGCCGGTGATCAAAAAGGTAAAGCCCAAATTATTTTTTATAATCAAACCATGTTTAAGTTTTAATTCAATTCATAAACTTGTTTACGCGTTTTCTCACTCATACGATCTCGGATTCAGGCGCGGTCAGTTGCGTCAGGACTGTGGAGACGAACACCTCGAGATGGAGCAGGTCTGGGCCAGATCTGAAGTAACTGTAACACCCCATGTATTTTATAACAGTGAAATCCACAAATTAAAGTATAATAAATTCTAATTAAAGTATTAAGGGAAACGGGATATGCCATTGCGTTCATCTCGGAAAAATACGCGAAATAGAGTCCGAGTTTTCGAAAAACGGAGTCCGTATGACCAAATTATGGCCCGATGAAGTTTCAGAAAATTCGAATTTCGAAAACAGATTTGAATTTCAGCCCAATCAAAGTAGGCGGGAAAATTCCCGCCCAAATCCACCAGGTCGACCTGGGGGTCGACCCTAGGGTCGACCTGCCAGGCCAGGTCGACCTGGGAGTCGACCTAGGTGTCGACCTGCCCCAGGCAGGTCGACTCTAGAGTCAACCTGGGGGTCTACTGGGGAGTCGACCTGGCCACTGAGCCAGGTCGAACCCAGTCCACCCTGGCTGGCCTGGTCTATGTTTGGTCGATTTTCTGAGCCTTGCCTTGTCAATAGGGCTAGGTGTCAGCTTCTAATTGGCCTCTCCTTCAAACGAACGGCTATTATTAAACCAAGCTTCATCGACGGTCTAAATCAACTCAAAAACTCTATAAAAAGGACCTAAGACTAACCCGAATTCACATAAACTAAAATGGAGATGAGACCGTCATGCTGCTGAGGAGAGACTGAGGATAGCCGTCAGAAAATAAAGAGACAATTAGGAGATAAATCAAAAGCTTAAAGCAATGTCAAATCAATCAAAACAACGCCTACAACAAAGGATAGCATTTCCAAATTCAGAATTCAAATTCCTGAATTGAAGATTCGTCACACGTTGTAAGTAGAGTGCTATTCCGATGTGAATTAAATAATTGTGTTGATTTGTGTAAAGTAAGAAATGGAATTGTGGCGATAATAATCTATATTTGTATGTTGCTTTGATGCTAAACGATTTGGGAATATTATGGTATACGATTGGATATTTGCAAGTACGCGATTTGCGTTGGAAGTTAACAACGAAATGGAATTGTGGCGATAATAACTTATGTTTGTATGTTATTTTGATTTGGCAATGTTATGGTGTACGATTTGATTCATACAAGATAATGATTTATGTTGACAACCACATTTTGTGGAATTTTAATTGGGATTCATGCAAGCATATGATTCATATTGAAAACTACATGTTTGCGGTAGTTATTTACAACACCCATTTGATAATTGCAAGTACATGATTCATGTTGAGAATAACAACTATATGTTGTAATAGTTTATTTGAAATTCATGCAAGTCTATGATTTATTGTTATGCCAACATGATGTAAAATTCTATGGTCATCTTTAGTGTAATTTGATTCACCTAAGTATTATGATTCATATGAAGGTTATGTTGAAATTGGTATCTTAGTTCAAGTATAAAAATCATGATTTTGTAATAGTAACAAAAGCAAGCGTCTTTGTAAGCTTGTATTAATTTTATGAACATGACTAAACTATGTTTGTCATTATGCCTAGTTGAAAACATGTTTCTAGGTTTATGTTGTTATCATAATCATATGATAATATATTTGGCACATAAGTTACATTAGAAATTACACTAGAATTACATCCCACTTACAAGTTACATAGATAGGATAAAAACCATGATTATATGAAAAGTAGGATCCATGTTCAATTATGTTTATTCCATAAATAGAAGGACTCATGTTCAATTATGATTATGCCATAATTATATGATTAGAATGGTTCATGTTTAAGTATCATTTATGCCATGACTACACGAATAGAATGATTCATGCTTTGTTTATACCATGATTATGTGAGTAGAATGATTTATGTTTAAGTATTGCTTATATTATATGTTGTTACAATTGCAAGTTCACATGTGCCTACCTTATGTTAATTGAATCGTTATGTTGCAAGTTCATGCGTTCACACTCCCCTTTTTATGTTACCTTATAAACACCATGTTATAAGCCTCCCCTTTTCATATGGCTAAATTGGGTTTAAGTGTTAAACCCAACACACCTTACATTGGAACGAACGTATAAAACGGGGGTAATGACATTTGGACTAAAATATAGAACATATGTGTTGGCATGTTTTACGCATGCCAACAACCTTGAAAAATAATTAAGTGGCATAAATAAATCTTAATCAATAAAGATGAATTTGAATAATGGGCCGCAAATATTTACATATAAAAAGAAAAGAGACAAAATATGTAAATGTAGAAAATGCGATGTGTTTAACCCGAGGTTGGATTGAGTTGTGATGTAAACCTGCCCGGAACCGCCCGGCTGTCCAGTAGTCACAACAATACCTATCCAATGTGGGTGGTTTAACACGGAGCCCAATAAGGACCCGAGGTTAGACTGAGTTGTGGCGTAAGACTGCCCGGACCCAACCGGCAACAGGCAGCCACAACAATACCTGTCTAATGTGAGAGGTCAAGGCTTTAATAAGACAATTAAGGCTGAGTCAGGATTGATAGGATTAAGTGAATTAAGACTTAATCAAAATGGAACATGCTAAACTAAACAGACTGATTGGGGGTTAGGTTTATAAAACACTTAACCAACTTAGCATGTTGGCTAGAAATAGAAAACCTAGTAGCGGGGGACCCTTTTCAGCAGTAACCCTACAAGGCGTATCATGATACCCTGAAACTAGGCAGGGTGGGGCACGATTACTGGGCTGACTGTAAGAGGTCAAATCGACGGCGGTGGTACAGCAGTGTAGGTTCTAACGGGGTGCGGGCGTGCACACACTCCGGCGCAGAAAAATAAGGCACTGGGTACCAGTAGCATACCTGTGCATTCTAGGATTGTGTCGGGCCGCCACCATGGGACTTGATACACCCCATGGTGGGACCAACACAGGTAACTACAACATCGGGGGCCGTAAGACACATGTAACTATGCGAGTAGGAGCCGATCATCATAAAATGGATCACTTCACCCTGATTATGGGGTGCCTGTTGGGAACTAGTTTATAGGGGTACAGAGATTAATATGGGGTACGATAGTGTATTCGACCCTAGACAACTTAACTTAGTTTATGGTGCTTTCCCATTTTTAGTTTATACTTATCATACCCAGTTCTTTGTTCATAGACTAAATAGTCCTAGACTTACTCAGGCTTTATGTTTGACTCTACTTTTCTTTCGTCTTCTTTTCTTCCGTTCCCCCCCAGGTCCACAGGGAGGGAATACCGCAGCTTGACCAACCTTCATATCCAGCTTGAAGAGAAAGAATGTATTGCTTGGATCTTTTCGTTTTGGACTATGGCTTTGGACAACAATTATGGGACTTTTGCAGTTTATTTATGTTTTCTTTATGCTTCTTTAAATGATGTAATCAAGACAGTTATGAAGGTGTTATGTTTTTGGAAGTATTGTAAGACAATTATGGTATGGTTGGTGTAACACGTATTTGAATGAAATAAAAGTTGTTGTTTTCCGCTGTTCAAAAATATGTGTTATTATATCTGTCTTGTATATCTGTGATTTATACTTATAAACCTCCACCAAAATTAGGGCATTCCCTTTGAGAGTGACCCTAACGGAGGTGGGGTGTTTCACTTGGTATCAGAGCATAGGTTTACCAGATATGATAAAAAGTTTTGAAAAATTATTTTCAAAAAGGAAATTTAAAGAAGCATTTTTAAAAGATAAAATATTATTTTATTTTAAAAGGCAAAGTCCCCCAAAGCCATAGGAACTATCTCTTATCCTTCGTTTTGAATCTATCCTTTCTGTTTCAGCATGTCTGGAGACCTTACTCCCCAGCTGCTGATGCTTTCACTCCTCCTCCTCCACGTAAACCAGTAAGAGGAAGAGTCCCAGAGTAGGAAGACGAATAATAGTCAAACAAGAAAGGATCGTAACAGTAATGACAAGAAACGTGAAAAAAGGAAATGTTATTTCTGCGGAATTCTTGGACATCTGGAGGGAGATTGCAGGAAGAAGAAGAGGAGGATGAGTGCTACTTGCTTTCAGTGTAGGGAGACAGGCCACTGGGCTAGGGACTGCCCATGGAAGAAGGAGACAAAGGAGGAAAGCTCTCAAGGGAAGAAAGAGGGTTTACAGCTTAAGAAGACAGACTTTAAGAAGGGCGGGAAAGACAACAAGTCCCAAGAGAAGAGGAAGTGTAAATTCTGTGGCAAAGTGGGGGCACTTAGTGAAAGATTGCCGGAAAAAGAAGGGCAAGATGAACGGCGGGTGCTTTTCTTGCGGTGAGACAGGCCACATGGCTAAGGATTGCCCAAAGAAACGAGGACAGGTGCAGAGGGCTGGATCCACCTCAGGGGCACAAGTTCATGTGCTAGAAGCGCCACCTCTGCAACAGCGAGGTATAAATACTTCTGTAGAAAGTGTAGTTTATCTTTATGATCACCCCGTTCGCACCTTATTTGATTCTGGCGCATCACACTCCTTTATCTCGTCTACTTTAGTAGAATCTCTGCACCTAAAAACTAGTATGGTAGAGGACCCCTTAATTGTTTCAAACCCAATTGTGGGCCCAACTCATCTGTCTATGATCTGTTTGGGATTGAAAATTTCTATTCTAAGCGTAGAAGTTAAATGTAGTGCCTTTGTTTTGGGATTTTCGGGATATGGTTTGATTTTGGGCATGGATTGGCTATCCAGTAATGGGGCCATCCTTGATTGTGAAAAAAGGGTTGTTAGGCTCCTGACCCAGCTCGGTAACACTTTGGAAATTTCTTGTAATCCCTCGTATGCGGTTATGCTTAGTTATCTTGAATCGCTAGATGCCTCCGTTGAAAATTTGCAATCGGTTAGAGTGGTCCGGGAATATCCGGATGTCTTCGAAGAGGTGAAGGGCTTGCCTCCGAAGCGGGAGATAGACTTCCGCATATACCTTGTAGATAATGCATAGCCCGTTGCGTTGCCCATTAGACACATGGCTCCACGGGAAAGGAAAGAGCTTAGTAAACAGATTAAAGAGCTTCCAGAAAAGGGGTTCATTAGGAGGAGTATTTCAGAATGGGGCGCTCCAGTGGTGTTCGCTACAAAGGCGGATGGTTCACTCCGTCTATGTGTTGACTATAGGGAGCTCAATAAGCTAACGAAAAAGAATAGACACCCTCTCCCCAGAATTGACGATCTGTTTGATCAGCTTGTAGGAGCGTCTGTTTTCTCCCAACTCGATTTAGCGACCGGTTTTCATCAGCTAAGGGTGGCTGAGGATAGTATCGATAAAACGGCATTCAGAACCCCAGACGGCTTCTTTGAATGGCTTGTCATGCCTTTCGGCTTGACAAATGCACCTGCTTATTTCGTGGATCTGATGAGTAGGGTATTCAGAGATTTCCTCAATAAGTTCGTAGTGGTCTTCGTAGACGATATCCTTATCTTCTCAAAGAATGAAGAGGAACATGCTCAGCACTTGAGGGCAATCATGGAAACTCCGCGAGTCCATCAGCTAAAAGCCAAATTCTCCAAATGCCACTTTTGGAGAGAAGAAGTGAGGTTCCTTGGGCACATAGTATCCAAACAAGGGTTAGCAGTGGACCCTGCTAAGGCAGTGGCGGTACAGGATTGGAAGACACCAAGGAATGCAACTGAGGTCCGAAGTTTTCTAGGACTAGCAGGTTTCTATCGAAAGTTTATAAGGGATTTTACGAAAATCTCAGCTCCGCTCACAAAGTTGACCAAGAAGAATCTAGTGTTCAATTGGGACTTGGATTGCGAGTTTGCTTTCCAACGACTAAAAAGGGCTCTTACAACAGCCCCAGTTTTGACGTTGCCAGATGGAAGCAAGATGTTCACCGTTTATACAGATGCATGTGGGACAGGGTTAGGCGTCGTCTTAATGCAAGAAGGAAGGGTAGTAGCTTATGGCGGGAGACAATTGAAAGTGCATGAAAAGAACTACCCGACCCACGATCTTGAATTAGCTGCCATCGTCTTTGCACTCAAGTCTTGGCGACACTATCTCCTAGGTGAGAAGTTTGAACTTTACACTGACCATAAATCGTTGAAATATCTTTTCTCGCAGAAAGATCTTAACTTGAGGCAACAGAGGTGGATGGAGTTTCTTGCCTCGTATGATTTCGAGATCTCCTATACTCCGGGCAAAGGCAACGTAGTGGCAGACGCGTTGAGCCGAAAGAAACTGACCCTAAGCCCGCTATTTGTTGAAAGACAAAGCCTAGAGTTTATAGTCAGCTTCGACTTTAGGCCTTCCTCCGATTTTGTAACAGGCTTGCTAGCATCTTTTGAAGTACGCCCGAATTTAGTGGACTCTTGTAACAACCCGAAAATCTGGGCCAGTTTAAAATTTTTATTTTGGCAATTTTAGCGGATTTTGAATATTTAAAATAGATTATTTTAAATAATATCGACGAGAAATTTATTTTGAATATAATTCGACGTATATATTATATACGTCGTCGTTAGAATATAAATATTTATATATAATTATAAATAGAATTGAAAATGGCGCGGTAGTTCGATAATTTGATTTCAAACTTCAATTGAATGTACCGGGTGCAAAACAATCCGGATTTTAGTGAAACAAAAAATAATGGGATTTAATTGATAATATCTTTCCAGCGAATCCGAAAAGTCGAGATTTCATGGCGGGAATCAAGAGATATGTCCAGTTGAAAATTCTGAATAGTCGCTATGGAATTCAGGCCCTTAAAAATAGCCATTTTGCAAACGACCTCGGATTTCGATGAAACCACTTTTGTTGGGTCCGTGATGTTAAGTTATTGCTAGATTCCGAATTTCATAATTTTTCGAATCAATATGAGAGCGTGGCAAAGGAAAACGCGTTTGACCAGTTTCAGTTGATTTTAATCGACTGGAAATTGGCCATTTTTCCAACGGTCTCAGAATTCGACGAAACTAGTTTTGTTAGGACCGTATCGTCAATACGAAGCTAGAAAATATTTTTATGGAATTTATAGAGTTGTTATGTGCCCCCGGTAATTTGAAATGTACGTTTAAAATTGAATATATAGAGTTATATTTTAAATTCAACGGAAACTGATTGTAACGATCGAATTGGCTTGCGAAACATATCCCATTGTGTTCAGAATGGGGGTAGTTAGCTAGAGACGACAGTCGTTCGGTTTGAATTGAAGTTCGAACGGAAAAGTAACTTAAAGGAAATTAAATAAATTATTAAATTATATATATTATCCTACCCCTACCCTTCCCTCTCTCTCTTTCACTTTTCAGAAAAAAATATATAAAAAAAAATCCCTCCCCGTTGACCACGACTCCTCCCTCCGCCCAGCCCTCCCTGCCGCCTGGCCAGCGTCGATCGGCGGCGCACCTCACCCAACCACCCTCCTCCCCCTCTCACGCCATCACCCCTTCCATCGTTCTCCGTTCATCCCCCAAACCCCACGCCCACATCGAGGACCGCGAGCATCCCTAGCCCTCAATCCCATCGCGCCGCCGATCACCTCAGCCACCGTCGAGCGCCACCAGATTCTTCCTCCCCCCCCCCCCCCCGACCACTCGACAGCGCCCCCCTGTAAGTTTTTAATTTATTTATTTTTACTTTTGTTAAAAAACTGATTTTATGTTAATTTTAAAAACTGATTTTATGTTAATTTTAAAAAACTGATTTTATGTTAATTTTTAAAAAACTGATTTTATGTTAATTTTTAAAAACTGATTTTATGTTTATTTTAAAAACTGATTTTATGTTAATTTTTAAAAACTGATTTTATGTTAATTTTGAAAACTGATTTTAAAAAGGTAATTAAAACTGATTAGAAAAGGGTTAAAACTTTAAATAGAAAAAGGTTAAAACTTTAAATAGAAAATATAAATTTGAAATGATTTTTAAATATAAAAATTAGCATTGTTGAAAATATATCTATATCACAAAGTTTTGAATATGTATATATCACAAGGTTTTGAAAATATATGGGAATGTTTTAAAAATATAAAATATGTTTTTTATTTATTGAATAGCGAAATAAAAATATGATTTTTATATATTGAACTTCGAAATAAAAATATGATTTTTATATATTGAACTTCGAAATAAAAATATGATTTTTATATATTGAACTTCGAAATAAAAATATGATTTTTATATATTGAACTTCGAAATAAAAATATGATTTTTATATATTGAACTTCGAAATAAAAATATGATTTTTATATATTGAATAGCGAAGTAAAAATTCGATTTTTACATATGTAGTGGCTACAGCAACGAAGATGCGATAGCGATGAAGATTTCTATCAATGAAGTGCCGTGGAGCTAGGATAGCTATCGGTGAGAATTTCTCATTCTTCAATTTTATTTCTAGTTATATATATATACTAGGATGCAGACGGTGCTTAGTAGCACCCGACACAATCGTCCACAGACCATGGACTTGTTTGTTTGGTTGCATAGATTAGTTAGATGATTTGATTTGAAATTGAATTGTTTGGTGAAATGAATGAATTGATTGATGTGTGAATGGCGTGGGCCTTCACTAGACCGGGGATAAGGCTAGGCCTCGTCCCGTTTCTAGTATCGTGCCGTTATGCCGTCGAAATTTTCTAAAATATGTTAGAAAAATAAAAATATCATTTTATTTAAAGAATGAACTGAATAAAAATTCATATGTTGGAATAAAATGTTTTATCGTTAAAAATATAATTTTTAACGTGAATGTGAATAAATAAATATTCATTTACAAACCAGACGGTTTGTTTATGTACACCTATTTGAAGGACATTGATTGGGACGATAAATTTTACACATCGCCCAACAGCACAAATAAAATATATGTTTGATTGTTTGAAACCCCACACGGGTGTTGGGATGAAATTTGAAGTTCACTCATCCCGATTGATTGAATATGTCGATCGATTGATTGACAGGCTGTTTTAAGCGTTGGATATCTATATTTGATGCTTATACAGTGTAGTGCACTTTGGTTGATGGTTGATTATTTTCAATGCTATTATATACATGTGTTGTCTGAAAATCCATATAATTAATTTTATATGGTAATTGATTGGGCCTCATTCCAGTTTTGAAAAAGAAATATTTGAAAAAGAAATATTTGAAAAAGAAATATTTGAAATAGAATATTTGAAAATAAAGGAATATATGAAGCCGTGTTGATTAGATTGACGCCATTTTGGACGTGAACGATATTTATATCGATTTTAAAACGATTTCGAAATGAATTGAATTGAAAACGATTTCGAAATGAATTGAATTGAAAACGATTTCGAAATGAATTGAATTGAAAGTGATTTCGAAATGAATTGAATTGAAAGTGATTTCGAAATGAATTGAATTGAATTGGATTTCGAAATGAATTGAATTGAAAACGATTTCGAAATGAATTGAATTGAAAGTGATTTCGAAATGAATTGAATTGAAAACGATTTCGAAATGAATTGGATTGGAAATGAATTCAAATTGAATTGAAATTTGAATTGAATAGAAATGAATTTTAAAACGAATTTATAAAGAAGAATTCAATTTTGATTTGAATTGAAATGGAAGTTGAAATTGCTTTTGAAACGAACGTTGAAACTATTTATATAATTCGTTTTAAATAGAAATCGACGAAATATATATTATATATATTATATATATAATATAATGGCCTGAATAGAATGCGCCACGTCGCGGCAGTTCGTGAATTTCGACCATTTATTTCAAACGGATATTACGGGAGATCCGACCGTCGGATTCTCCTAAAACCGGAACCGTTGGGTTCGTATCGAAAAGAGCTTTCTAATGAATATTAGAAATTTGAAATCTAACGGTTGGATTTGGAATTATGTCCAAATCAAATTCGAAAAAGGTCGCTGTAAGTGCAGTTCGATGGCCATTGATGGAAATCGACTGTACGGGCCTTGATAAAATTATTAAAAATAGTAATAATTTGTGTAAAATCATAAGAAATGATTTGTGAAGATTTGGGATGAAAAACTCCATATTTGAAAAGATAAAAATAGATTTTTATCGAAATGAACTAGTTTTGAACTAGAAACATAATTCTATTTATTTTTAAAGAAATAAATTGAATTTAAAAAGGGTTTTGAAAATAACCAGAATATCCAATGATTGCATTGGAGTGGATTTGAATCGAAATTGTCTTCGGAATATTTCGATGTTGGAATTCGTGATTATACAGGTGTTGTTATGGAAATTTGAAAGATATATATTTATATCGTTATTTCCAATACGACATTTGTTAGTCGTAGGATTTGATGTTGAATATAAGCCGATATATTTTCTATTCAGAGCCTTGTATTGAATATCAAATGTGATTTGGGTTTGTCGTGAATGGTGTTTTCACTAACACTGTTCTTGAACCCAGTTGAGAAAAGATTAAATCTTTTTGTTTAGATTTAATGAAGTGTACCAATTAAATAATATTTAATTGAAATTGAAGTGATATTGATTTTTGGGTTTATCGTGAACAGTGTTTTAAATAACACTTGTTCTTTAACCCGATAATTAATGGAATGTGATTTTGGGTTTATCGTGAACCGTGTTTTAAATGACACTGATTCTTTAACCCAGTCGAAGATTAAAACTAAGTGGAGTTTTAATAAATCTTTAATTAGATTGAAATGATCGAAAATGGAGTATCACCAGTTTTGCTCCAGGCGATGGTTAAATCTTTAATTAGATTTGAACGTGAAATGGTAATTGAATTTACCGATAACACCGTGGTGTTAGATATGAAGTATAACCAGTTTTACTTCATGGGATGAATAGGTTGGGATTGGGAAATAAAATAAATGATTTCTTCGGTGTGGTTCGCTAATCCCGACTAGTTTGAATTGATATTCAAAGGAGATTAAAGAATAAATTTAAAGAATTTATCTTGGATAAAATTAATGGGAACTTTTCCCAAAGTATAGGAATATTTGAATAAAAGAATATTCTGAATTGGAATGAGGCATATGTTGTGTTTGTGTAACACTTTTATAATATATACGCGAGTTATTCAGAAAGACCGGGTTTATCCCATTCTGAATAACTGATTCGACGTGGTGTCGAAGATGAAGACGGTGGTCGAAGACCGGAAGTCTTCACGTCGTTTGGGTGATAACTGATGATCTTGATTGGGCTGTACACCCAAGAAGATGGAAACAGTTGGTGATCGTCCAGACGTACTTGGAGATCGATGGATATGCGGGGTACTAGGTGCCTCCGGTTTCGTTCAGACCCAGAACGGACTTGTAAATGGACTGTGTGTCTGACATTGGATTTTAGTCCGTGTGATTGATCTCTATTAAATATATATCTGTTTGGCGGCGGAGAATTTATTCTCTTGCTTAACGCCCTTCTCTGAGACGTACGAGCTCAGGGGTTATATATTGATGGATATCAAACGCATGGAGTGAATTGACTGTGTGGCATGCCTAAGTGGCAATTGATCGAGGCTTCTGTTGAAAAGCAAAGTCTTATGGTGATGATCAAAGCAAGGCCTTTGTGGCGTAGCTTTGTGTAACGTTGATTCGCGAGCTTCACACCCGGTATGAACCAAAAACGGGAGAGGACGTCAGGGAGGGCATGCGTTTCTTTCTAGCTAGAAGTGGCGTCAGTGGTTTTACACGCCCTGACGAGTTTGACTTATGTGGTTGTTGCTGTTGCGAGGCGCCTCGGTTATATCGGTTTCGGCCGATGCATTCTGGTCGGCGGACGGACCAGACTTACACCCCATAGGGTGGGGAGACGCATGTTCAGGGTTTAAGTTTAATCCACATCGGTGGACCGGCCCTGAGGATTCAAGGGTCGATGCGCTCTGACCCTGAGGCTCGGGCTAGACAGTCTCAAAGTCGGTGAGGACTATCTTTTGCCTCGGTTCATAGACGGAAATCCAATTTCCAAATACGTGACATTTGCGGTTTTATTTGTAGAACCTAGTATGGTGACATAGTGGGATGGGGCGCTCATGCCGCCTATGATTGATACTTATGATTTGAAGTTGTTTTATGAACTATGCACTTATAATAGTATCAAATGATTTGTTTTAAAACATATCAAGCATTCTTTGGCTGTTATAAGGGAAAACCCTATCCTCGGCTGCGTTGCATTGTGTGATGGGACCTGGGTCTTATAACAGCTTCATTTTTCTTTATTTAGCATTGCGCTGTTGGTTTTATGCACTGGTATTCTTGGGAGGAAACCCGTTCCGTGTTATACGGCGTGGTCCCTTGATTTACCTAACTTTAAAATAAAGATTAACTGTTTTAGTTCTCACACCAGTCACATGACTGACCTGGAGTTTATTGTTTTAACCTAAACTCTGGGTGCCCCTTATTTTGACACGGGCAGCTAGTAGTTTTGGTTTTGCAGATTTATATTCACAGGATCCTGGTTTACAGCTGGAATGATATCCGGAAAGCTTTGTATCCGTATATCTACTTCTAGTTGTGTATTGTATTATTTTCCGCTGCTATGTATTTAAATGTAATTTAAATCTCTGATATTTCTGTGTAATATTTATTTATACTCTGTATATTCTTGTAATCTGATGCATTGTTGTAATAACAATGAAATGTTCTTTTGTCTACGTTCTATTTTGTCGTGTTCTCAAAACGATAGGGCGTTTCGAACGGTCTGGGTCGGTTTAGCGACTGGTTCGGACCGAGCGAAATTCCTTCTCGTCACAGTTGGTATCAGAGCTTTGGTTTACAAAGCAGAGAACAAGGAACATTAGAACCATACGAAAGAATTCATCAGATATTGGATTAGTAATATCCAACGAGGATGACTCGTTAGAGATGGGGTCAGTAGTATCCTAGAACGAGTGTGAAGAGTATATTTTTAAAGTGAAAACAAATTTTTGTTTTAAAAATTTAAATCAATTATTCGTATTTGGTAATTTATTTACATTGATGTGGACAATCCAGTATATATAGATCTTGCGTATACGTCTGATCCGCGTGTATTCGAAATTTTAATATACTGGATAGATATAGAATCACATTCTAGTCGTCCGGAGATGTTCTGATGGTGGTTCGAAACATCATCAGCATTTATTTTCGAGTGACGAAGGTGTGATATCTATATATTTCCATTAGACTGGTGTGAGAACCAAAACTTATATATGTAGCTAGAACACATTGTTGTGAATTGGCATCAAAAACATGATTTTCTTTATATATATCAAAGCTATGCATTTGAAAAACTAATCGACTAATTGATTGATGGTTGTATTGTTTGATTATTGTTTGAATAATTAAAATTTGAACCATTTAGTTCATTTGAGTCAAATATTGAATTGTATTGAAAATTGGTCGCATCTGCTTGCATATACATGTATATCATTGAACAGGTCATAGCAAGGAGGCTAGAGCCGAAGAATAAAATTTGTTTGCCCGACAAATAGGTACATGTTTATTACATAATTTACTGTTTTGTTTGGGTGATGATGATTTTGTGAGCCTATTGGCTAGCCGCTTGGCTTTTTCTTTTTCTTTTTGAGATCTGAAGGACCGGGGAAGCTATTTGAAATTCCCCGATGCTCCCATTGCAGGGGAGGTTATGGCGAAATTTTTCGAAAATTTAGGGTGTTAGCCAAATTTTTGAAATTTTGAAAATTCTCAGAAACTAAAGAGTTGGAGAATGGAAGCCAGATCGAGCGTGGAGTTAATTAATCAAACCACTTTCGACTTTGTTCCTTTTCGGGGACGAAAAGTTTTAAGTGGGGGAGATTGTAACAACCCGAAAATCTGGGCCAGTTTAAAATTTTTATTTTGGCAATTTTAGCGGATTTTGAATATTTAAAATAGATTATTTTAAATAATATCGACGAGAAATTTATTTTGAATATAATTCGACGAATATATTATATACGTCGTCGTTAGAATATAAATATTTATATATAATTATAAATAGAATTGAAAATGGCGCGGTAGTTCGATAATTCGATTTCAAACTTCAATTGAATGTACCGGGTGCAAAACAATCCGGATTTTAGTGAAACCAAAAATAATGGGATCTAATTGATAATATCTTTCCAGCGAATCCGAAAAGTCGAGATTTCATGGCGGGAATCAAGAGATATGTCCAGTTGAAAATTCTGAATAGTCGCTATGGAATTCAGGCCCTTAAAAATAGCCATTTTGCAAACGACCTCGGATTTCGATGAAACCACTTTTGTTGGGTCCGTGATGTTAAGTTATTGCTAGATTCCGAATTTCATAATTTTTCGAATCAATATGAGAGCGTGGCAAAGGAAAACGTGTTTGACCAGTTTCAGTTGATTTTAATCGACTGGAAATTGGCCATTTTTCCAACGGTCTCAGAATTCGACGAAACTAGTTTTGTTAGGACCGTATCGTCAATACGAAGCTAGAAAATATTTTTATGGAATTTATAGAGTTGTTATGTGCCCCCGGTAATTTGAAATGTACGTTTAAAATTGAATATATAGAGTTATATTTTAAATTCAACGGAAACTGATTGTAACGATCGAATTGGCTTGCGAAACATATCCCATTGTGTTCAGAATGGGGGTAGTTAGCTAGAGACGACAGTCGTTCGGTTTGAATTGAAGTTCGAACGGAAAAGTAACTTAAAGGAAATTAAATAAATTATTAAATTATATATATTATCCTACCCCTACCCTTCCCTCTCTCTCTTTCACTTTTCAGAAAAAAAATATAAAAAAAAATCCCTCCCCGTTGACCACGACTCCTCCCTCCGCCCAGCCCTCCCTACCGCCTGGCCAGCGTCGATCGGCGGCGCACCTCACCCAACCACCCTCCTCCCCCTCTCGCGCCATCACCCCTTCCATCGTTCTCCGTTCATCCCCCAAACCCCACGCCCACATCGAGGACCGCGAGCATCCCTAGCCCTCAATCCCATCGCGCCGCCGATCACCTCAGCCACCGTCGAGCGCCACCAGATTCTTCCTCCCCCCCCGACCACTCGACAACGCCCCCCTGTAAGTTTTTAATTTATTTATTTTTACTTTTGTTAAAAAACTGATTTTATGTTAATTTTAAAAACTGATTTTATGTTAATTTTAAAAAACCGATTTTATGTTAATTTTTAAAAAACTGATTTTATGTTAATTTTTAAAAACTGATTTTATGTTAATTTTAAAAACTGATTTTATGTTAATTTTTAAAAACTGATTTTATGTTAATTTTAAAAACTGATTTTAAAAAGGTATTTAAAACTGATTAGAAAAGGCTTAAAACTTTAAATAGAAAAAGGTTAAAACTTTAAATAGAAAATATAAATTTGAAATGATTTTTAAATATAAAAATTAGCATTGTTGAAAATATATCTATATCACAAAGTTTTGAATATGTATATATCACAAGGTTTTGAAAATATATGGGAATGTTTTAAAAATATAAAATATGTTTTTTATATATTGAATAGCGAAATAAAAATATGATTTTTATATATTGAACTTCGAAATAAAAATATGATTTTTATATATTGAACTTCGAAATAAAAATATGATTTTTATATATTGAACTTCGAAATAAAAATATGAATTTTATATATTGAACTTCGAAATAAAAATATGATTTTTATATATTGAACTTCGAAATAAAAATATGATTTTTATATATTGAACTTCGAAATAAAAATATGATTTTTATATATTGAACTTCGAAATAAAAATATGATTTTTATATATTGAATAGCGAAGTAAAAATTCGATTTTTACATATGTAGTGGCTACAGCAACGAAGATGCGATAGCGATGAAGATTTCTATCAATGAAGTGCCGTGGAGCTAGGATAGCTATCGGTGAGAATTTCTCACTCTTCAATTTTATTTCTAGTTATATATATATATACTAGGATGCAGACGGTGCTTAGTAGCACCCGACACAATCGTCCACAGACCATGGACTTGTTTGTTTGGTTGCATAGATTAGTTAGATGATTTGATTTGAAATTGAATTGTTTGGTGAAATGAATGAATTGATTGATGTGTGAATGGCGTGGGCCTTCACTAGACCGGGGATAAGGCTAGGCCTCGTCCCGTTTCTAGTATCATGCCGTTATGCCGCCGAAATTTTCTAAAATATGTTAGAAAAATAAAAATATCATTTTATTTAAAGAATGAACTGAATAGAAATTCATATGTTGGAATAAAATGTTTTATCGTTAAAAATATAATTTTTAACGTGAATGTGAATAAATAAATATTCATTTACAAACCAGACGGTTTGTTTATGTACACCTATTTGAAGGACATTGATTGGGACGATAAATTTTACACATCGCCCAACAGCACAAATAAAATATGTGTTTGATTGTTTGAAACCCCACACGGGTGTTGGGATGAAATTTGAAGTTCACTCATCCCGATTGATTGAATATGTCGATCGATTGATTGACAGGCTGTTTTAAGCGTTGGATATCTATATTTGATGCTTATACAGTGTAGTGCACTTTGGTTGATGGTTGATTATTTTCAATGCTATTATATACATGTGTTGTATGAAAATCCATATAATTAATTTTATATGGTAATTGATTGGGCCTCATTCCAGTTTTGAAAAAGAAATATTTGAAAAAGAAATATTTGAAATAGAATATTTGAAAATAAAGGAATATATGAAGCCATGTTGATTAGATTGACGCCATTTTGGACGTGAACGATATTTATATCGATTTTAAAACGATTTCGAAATGAATTGAATTGAAAACGATTTCGAAATGAATTGAATTGAAAACGATTTCGAAATGAATTGAATTGAAAACGATTTCGAAATGAATTGAATTGAAAGTGATTTCGAAATGAATTGAACTGAAAGTGATTTCGAAATGAATTGAATTGAATTGGATTTCGAAATGAATTGAATTGAAAACGATTTCGAAATGAATTGAATTGAAAGTGATTTCGAAATGAATTGAATTGAAAACGATTTCGAAATGAATTGAATTGGAAATGAATTCAAATTGAATTGAATAGAAATGAATTTTAAAACGAATTTATAAAGAAGAATTCAATTTTGATTTGAATTGAAATGGAAGTTGAAATTGCTTTTGAAACGAACGTTGAAACTATTTATATAATTCGTTTTAAATAGAAATTGACGAAATATATATTATATATATTATATATATAATATAATGGCCTGAATAGAACGCGCCGCGTCGCGGCAGTTCGTGAATTTCGACCATTTATTTCAAACGGATATTACGGGAGATCCGACCGTCGGATTCTCCTAAAACCGGAACCGTTGGGTTCGTATCGAAAAGAGCTTTCTAATGAATATTAGAAATTTGAAATCTAACAGTTGGATTTGGAATTATGTCCAAATCAAATTCGAAAAAGGTCGCTGTAAGTGCAGTTCGATGGCCATTGATGGAAATCGACTGTACGGGCCTTGATAAAATTATTAAAAATAGTAATAATTTGTGTAAAATCATAAGAAATGATTTGTGAAGATTTGGGATGAAAAACTCCATATTTGAAAAGATAAAAATAGATTTTTATCGAAATGAACTAGTTTTGAACTAGAAACATAATTCTATTTATTTTTAAAGAAATAAATTGAATTTAAAAAGGGTTTTGAAAATAACCAGAATATCCAATGATTGCATTGGAGTGGATTTGAATCGAAATTGTCTTCGGAATATTTCGATGTTGGAATTCGTGATTATACAGGTGTTGTTATGGAAATTTGAAAGATATATATTTATATCGTTATTTCCAATACGACATTTGTTAGTCGTAGGATTTGATGTTGAATATAAGCCGATATATTTTCTATTCAGAGCCTTGTATTGAATATCAAATGTGATTTGGGTTTGTCGTGAATGGTGTTTTCACTAACACTGTTCTTGAACCCAGTTGAGAAAAGATTAAATCTTTTTGTTTAGATTTAATGAAGTGTACCAATTAAATAATATTTAATTGAAATTGAAGTGATATTGATTTTTGGGTTTATCGTGAACAGTGTTTTAAATAACACTTGTTCTTTAACCCGATAATTAATGGAATGTGATTTTGGGTTTATCGTGAACCGTGTTTTAAATGACACTGATTCTTTAACCCAGTTGAAGATTAAAACTAAGTGGAGTTTTAATCAATCTTTAATTAGATTGAAATGATCGAAAATGGAGTATCACCAGTTTTGCTCCAGGCGATGGTTAAATCTTTAATTAGATTTGAACGTGAAATGGTAATTGAATTTACCGATAACACCGTGGTGTTAGATATGAAGTATAACCAGTTTTACTTCATGGGATGAATAGGTTGGGATTGGGAAATAAAATAAATGATTTCTTCGGTGTGGTTCGCTAATCCCGACTAGTTTGAATTGATATTCAAAGGAGATTAAAGAATAAATTTAAAGAATTTATCTTGGATAAAATTAATGGGAACTTTTCCCAAAGTATAGGAATATTTGAATAAAAGAATATTCTGAATTGGAATGAGGCGTATGTTGTGTTTGTGTAACACTTTTATAATATATACGCGAGTTATTCAGAAACACCGAGTTTATCCCATTCTGAATAACTGATTCGACGTGGTGTCGAAGATGAAGACGGTGGTCGAAGACCGGAAGTCTTCACGTCGTTTGGGTGATAACTGATGATCTTGATTGGGCTGTACACCCAAGAAGATGGAAACAGTTGGTGATCGTCCAGACGTACTTGGAGATCGATGGATATGCGGGGTACTAGGTGCCTCCGGTTTCGTTCAGACCCAGAACGGACTTGTAAATGGACTGTGTGTCTGACATTGGATTTTAGTCCGTGTGATTGATCTCTATTAAATATATATCTGTTTGGCGGCGGAGAATTTATTCTCTTGCTTAACGCCCTTCTCTGAGACGTACGAGCTCAGGGGTTATATATTGATGGATATCAAACGCATGGAGTGAATTGCCTGTGTGGCATGCCTAAGTGGCAATTGATCGAGGCTTCTGTTGAAAAGCAAAGTCTTGTGGTGATGATCAAAGCAAGGCCTTTGTGGCGTAGCTTTGTGTAACGTTGATTCGCGAGCTTCACACCCGGTATGAACCAAAAACGGGAGAGGACGTCAGGGAGGGCATGCGTTTCTTTCTAGCTAGAAGTGGCGTCAGTGGTTTTACATGCCCTGACGAGTTTGACTTATGTGGTTGTTGCTGTTGCGAGGCGCCTCGGTTATATCGGTTTCGGCCGATGCATTCTGGTCGGCGGACGGACCAGACTTACACCCCATAGGGTGGGGAGACGCATGTTCAGGGTTTAAGTTTAATCCACATCGGTGGACCGGCCCTGAGGATTCAAGGGTCGATGCGCTCTGACCCTGAGGCTCGGGCTAGACAGTCTCGAAGTCGGTGAGGACTATCTTTTGCCTCGGTTCATAGACGGAAATCCAATTTCCAAATACGTGACATTTGCGGTTTTATTTGTAGAACCTAGTATGGTGACATAGTGGGATGGGGCGCTCATGCCGCCTATGATTGATACTTATGATTTGAAGTTGTTTTATGAACTATGCACTTATAATAGTATCAAATGATTTGTTTTAAAACGTATCAAGCATTCTTTGGCTGTTATAAGGGAAAACCCTATCCTCGGCTGCGTTGCATTGTGTGATGGGACCTGGGTTTTATAACAGCTTCATTTTTCTTTATTTAGCATTGCGCTGTTGGTTTTATGCACTGGTATTCTTGGGAGGAAACCCGTTCCGTGTTATACGGCGTGGTCCCTTGATTTACCTAACTTTAAAATAAAGATTAACTGTTTTAGTTCTCACACCAGTCACATGACTGACCTGGAGTTTATTGTTTTAACCTAAACTCTGGGTGCCCCTTATTTTGACACGGGCAGCTAGTAGTTTTGGTTTTGCAGATTTATATTCACAGGATCCTGGTTTACAGCTGGAATGATATCCGGAAAGCTTTGTATCCGTATATCTACTTCTAGTTGTGTATTGTATTATTTTCCGCTGCTATGTATTTAAATGTAATTTAAATCTCTGATATTTCTGTGTAATATTTATTTATACTCTGTATATTCTTGTAATCTGATGCATTGTTGTAATAACAATGAAATGTTCTTTTGTCTACGTTCTATTTTGTCGTGTTCTCAAAACGATAGGGCGTTTCGAACGGTCTGGGTCGGTTTAGCGACTGGTTCGGACCGAGCGAAATTCCTTCTCGTCACAACTCGATAGGGACAACACAACGCGAGGACCCTCAGTTTGTGGAGAAGATTGATAGGCTAATTAGGGGTGAGACCTCAAGTCACCTCAACAGATACTCCATCGACGATAAGGGTTGGCTAAGGCGAGACGGAAGACTATGCGTCCCACAAACAAGGGATTTAGTAAAGAAGGTTCTCGAGGAAGCACATCACTTCAAGATGACGTTACACCCAGGCGGAGATAAAATATACAAGGACATAAAAAGAACTTTCTTTTGGAACGGCATGAAAAAGGACGTGGCAGAATTCGTTTCTAAGTGTATGGTGTGCCAACAGGTTAAGGCGGAACAGAAAAAGCCTGGCGGTCTGCTACATCCTCTAGAGGTCCCGCAGTGGAAGTGGGATAGCATCTCAATGGACTTCATCGATGGGCTGCCTAGGTCTAGGAGAGGCAACACTAGCATTTGGGTAATGGTGGATAGGCTTACTAAAAGCGCCCACTTTTTACCTGTCAAAAGCAGAAGAACTGCCTCATCTCTAGCATCTCTTTACCTCAAGGAAATCGTTCGACTCCATGGAATACCATCCAGCATTGTTAGTGACCGAGACCCTATCTTCACAAGTGAGTTTTGGCGGAGTCTGTAAGAAGCGGTAGGCACACAGTTATGCTTGAGCACAGCCTATCATCCCCAAACCGACGGCCAAACAGAAAGAGTGAACAGAGTTTTGGAGGACCTTCTAAGACTGTGCGTCCTTGACTTCGGAGGGGCATGGGAAGACCATCTTCCTTTGGTGGAATTTGCCTACAACAACAGTTATCAAGCAACCATCGGAATGGCGCCCTTCGAAGCTTTATATGGAAGACCGTGCCGATCACCCACTTGTTGGTGGGAGTCTACTGATAAGCTCATACTTGGACCAGATATGATCCGAGAAACTTCAGAAAAAGTAGACTTAATACGAAGAAGGATGAAGACGGCCCAAGATAGACAAAAGTCCTACGCCGACAAGAGGAGGACCGACCTTGAATTTGAGGTTGGGGACAGAGTTTTTCTTAAGGTATCTCCGCTAAGGAACGTTGTTCGTTTTGGAACCACCGGAAAGCTAGCACCGAGGTTCGTAGGGCCATTCCCTATCATTGAGAAAATTGGGAAAATGGCCTATAGATTAGAGCTACCCGAAAAATTGGCCGGAGTTCACAACGTCTTTCACGTTTCACATCTCCGAAAATGTCTACATGAGTCTGCTGAAGTGGTAGAGCCAAATATCCTAGAAGAAGCTGAAGTGGAATGCGAAGCAACCGTAAGGAAAGTTCCAACCCGCATATTAGGAACAGAAGTGAAGAAGCTATGCAACCGCGAAGTCAAGCTCGTCAAAGTTCAGTGGAGCGACGCCGAGGGAGACGCAACTTGGGAGACTGAAGCTAAAATACGCTCAGCCTACCCTTTTCTTTTCGAGGGTACATCTTTGATCTTTCCTTTTTCCTTAAGTTGCGCTTTTATCTATCTTTTTAGGTATATCTCCTCGACCCTATCTTTTAGGTAGAAACCCTTTGGATGAAAACATGTAATTGAAACATGTTATGGATGTTGATTGCAAGTGGTTGCAAGTGATTGCTAGTGGTTGCTCGTGGTTGCATATACACACACAATCTAGGTTTTAGATCGGCTCAATCACTCATATTGCATATGCATATATGTTTGCATTCGTATATGGTTGAACTTTAATATGTTGTCATATGGATGTTGCATTTGTATGAATGATTGTACACTCATGTAGAATCATGAATAGGAGGATCTGCATACATAATGGATTCATAGCACTTACATAATTCTCATTAAGGAGGACAACTGAATCAGTAGACCGCCTGATTTTGCATTAGATAAGTACATGTACACACACACTTCGCATATTATCATGAAGCATTAGAAGTCTTTTAAGGAAAATGGATGCTCGTGCTTGATGGATGAGTAGATGGATGTTTGGATGTTAGGATGTACATTCTTCCTGAACTTGAAGATTTCGGGACGAAATCCTTTTAAGTGGGGGAGAATGTAACACCCCGTGTATTTTATAACAGTGAAATCCACAAATTAAAGTATAATAAATTCTAATTAAAGTATTAAGGGAAACGGGATATGCCATTGCGTTCATCTCGGAAAAATACGCGAAATAGAGTCAGAGTTTTCGAAAAACGGAGTCCGTATGACCAAATTATGGCCCGAAGAAGTTTCAGAAAATTCGAATTTCGAAAACAGATTTGAATTTCAGCCCAATCAAAGTAGGCGGGAAAATTCCCGCCCAAACCCACCAGGTCGACCTGGGGGTCGACCCTAGGGTCGACCTGCCAGGCCAGGTCGACCTGGGAGTCGACCTAGGTGTCGACCTACCCCAGGCAGGTCGACTCTAGAGTCGACCTGGGGGTCGACTGGGGAGTCGACCTGGCCCCTGAGCCAGGTCGAACCCAGCCCACCCTGGCTGGCCTGGTCTATGTTTGGTCGATTTTCTGAGCCTTGCCTTGTCACTAGGGCTAGGTGTTAGCTCCTGATTGGCCTCTCCTTCAAACGAACGGCTATTATTAAACCAAGCTTCATCGACGGTCTAAATCAACTCAAAAACTCTATAAAAACGACCTAAGACTAACCCTAATTCACATAAACTAAAATGGAGATAAGACCGTCATGCTGCTGAGGAGAGACTGAGGATAGCCGTCAGAAAATAAAGAGACAATTAGGAGATAAATCAAAAGCTTAAAGCAACGTCAAATCAATCAAAACAACGCCTACAACAAAGGATAGCATCTCCAAATTCAGAATTCAGATTCCTGAATTGAAGATTCGTCACACGTTGTAAGTAGAGTGCTATTCTGATGTGAATTAAATAATTGTGTTGATTTGTGTAAAGTAAGAAATGGAATTGTGGCGATAATAATCTATATTTGTATGTTGCTTTGATGCTAAACGATTTGGGAATATTATGGTATACGATTGGATATTTGCAAGTACGCGATTTGCGTTGGAATTTAATAACGAAATGGAATTGTGGCGATAATAACTTATGTTTGTATGTTATTTTGATTTGGCAATGCTATGGTGTACGATTTGATTCATACAAGATAATGGTTTATGTTGATAACCACATGTTGTGGAATTTTAATTGGGATTCATGCAAGCATATGATTCATATTGAAAACTACATGTTTGCGGTAGTTATTTACAACACCCATTTGATAATTGCAAGTACATGATTCATGTTGAGAATAACAACTATATGTTGTAATAGTTTATTTGAAATTCATGCAAGTCTATGATTTATTGTTATGCCAACATGATGTAAAATTCTATGGTCATCTTTAGTGTAATTTGATTCACCTAAGTATTATGATTCATATGAAGGTTATGTTGAAATTGGTATCTTAGTTCAAGTATAAAAATCATGATTTTGTAATAGTAACAAAAGCAAGCGTCTTTGTAAGCTTGTATTAATTTTATGAACATGACTAAACTATGTTTGTCATTATGCCTAGTTGAAAACATGTTTCTAGGTTTATGTTGTTATCATAATCATATGATAATATATTTGGCACATAAGTTACATTAGAAATTACACTAGAATTACATCCCACTTACAAGTTACATAGATAGGATAAAAACCATGATTATATGAAAAGTAGGATCCATGTTCAATTATGTTTATGCCATGAATAGAAGGACTCATGTTCAATTATGATTATGCCATAATTATATGATTAGAATGGTTCATGTTTAAGTATCATTTATGCCATGACTACACGAATAGAATGATTCATGCTTTGTTTATACCATGATTATGTGAGTAGAATGATTTATGTCTAAGTATTGCTTATATTATATGTTGTTACAATTGCAAGTTCACATGTGCCTACCTTATGTTAATTGAATCGTTATGTTGCAAGTTCATGCGTTCACACTCCCCTTTTTATGTTACCTTATAAACACCATGTTATAAGCCTCCCCTTTTCATATGGCTAAATTGGGTTTAAGTGTTAAACCCAACACACCTTACATTGGAACGAACGTATAAAACGGGGGTAATGACGTTTGGGCTAAAATATAGAACATATGTGTTGGCATGTTTGACGCATGCCAACAACCTTGAAAAATAATTAAGTGGCATAAATAAATCTTAATAAATAAAGATGAGTTTGAATAATGGTCCGCAAATATTTACATATAAAAAGAAAAGAGACAAAATATGTAAATGTAGAAAATACGATGTGTTTAACCCGAGGTTGGATTGAGTTGTGATGTAAACCTGCCCGGAACCGCCCGGCTGTCCAGTAGTCACAACAATACCTATCCAATGTGGGTGGTTAAACACGGAGCCCAATAAGGACCCGAGGTTAGACTGAGTTGTGGCGTAAGACTGCCCGGACCCAACCGGCAACAGGCAGCCACAACAATACATGTCTAATGTGAGAGGTCAAGGCTTTAATAAGACAATTAAGGCTGAGTCAGGATTGATAGGATTAAGTGAATTAAGACTTAATCAAAATGGAACATGCTAAACTAAACAGACTGATTGGGGGTTAGGTTTATAAAACACTTAACCAACTTAGCATGTTGGCTAGAAATAGAAAACCTAGTAGCGGGGGACCCTTTTCAGCAGTAACCCTACAAGGCGTATCATGATACCCTGAAACTAGGCAGGGTGGGGCACGATTACTAGGCTGACTGTAAGAGGTCAAATCGACGGCGGTGGTGCAGCAGTGTAGGTTCTAACGGGGTGCGGGCGTGCACACACTCCGGCGCAGAAAAATAAGGCACTGGGTACCAGTAGCATACCTGTGCATTCTAGGATTGTGTCGGGCCGCCACCATGGGACCTGATACACCCCATGGTGGGACCAGCACAGGTAACTACAACATCGGGGGCTGTAAGACACATGTAACTATGCGAGTAGGAGCCGATCATCATAAAATGGATCACTTCACCCTGATTATGGGGTGCCTGTTGGGAACTAGTTTATAGGGGTACAGAGATTAATATGGGGTACGATAGTGTATTCGACCCTAGACAACTTAACTTAGTTTATGGTGCTTTCCCATTTCTAGTTTATACTTATCATACCCAGTTCTTTGTTCATAGACTGAATAGTCCTAGACTTACTCAGGCTTTATGTCTGACTCTACTTTTCTTTCGTCTTCTTTTCTTCCGTTTCCCCCCCAGGTCCACAAGGAGGGAATACCGCAGCTTGACCAGCCTTCATATCCAGCTTGAAGAGAAAGAATGTATTGCTTGGATCTTTTCGTTTTGGACTATGGCTTTGGACAGCAATTATGGGACTTTTGCAGTTTATTTATGTTTTCTTTATGCTTCTTTAAATAATGTAATCAAGACAATTATGAAGGTGTTATGTTTTTGGAAGTATTGTAAGACAATTATGGTATGGTTGGTGTAACACGTATTTGAATGAAATAAAAGTTGTTGTTTTCCGCGGTTCAAAAATATGTGTTATTATATCTGTCTTGTATATCTGTGATTTATACTTATAAACCTCCACCAAAATTAGGGCATTCCCTTTGAGAGCGACCCTAACGGAGGTGGGGTGTTTCATAATGGGTATTTTATTTCGAATTAAACGTCAGTTTAATTGGACAAAATCAGACTGTTATCAACGGATTTAAATCCAGGTTAGTTAAACTCACTCAGCCTTTCCCGTTTATATTTTATATAAATTGGGTGCTTTTATTTTACGTGTTCTGACTGTTGGTTAATTGATTGCTGGTTATATCTGTACTGATGATTCAATGAACGAAAGTAAACGGTTGTTTAATTTCAGAAATACCACTGTTTGGGGTTGACCCACACCAAATAATTCCTTTGACTGGTCACGTTTATGAAATGTGTTCGAAATTGTTTGAATTGTTTGGACTGTTTGTGAGACGACCCGAACTTCCCCGTGAAGGAAAGCACGGATAGAATTGAGGACAAGACAAAATAGAATGCAAACGGAAGAACATTTCATTGTTATTACAACAATTCCATCAGATACAAGAATATACAGAGTATAAATGAATAAATTACATTCAATAAATATCAGAGATTACAATAAATTACATAGCAGCGGAAAAATATACAAAACACAACTGAAAGTGATACACGGATACAGAGCTTTCCGAGCATCGTTCCAGCTGTAAATCAGGATCCTGTGGATATAAATCTGCAAAACCAAAACTACTAGCTGCCCGTGTGGAAAATAGGGGCACCCAGAGTTTAGGTTAAAACAATAAACTCCAGGTCAGTCATGTGACTGGTGTGAGAACTAAAACAGGTATTAATCTTTATTTTTAAAGTTCGGTAAATCAAGGGACCACGCCGTATAACACGGAACGGGTTTCCTCCCAAGAATACCAGTGCATAAAACAAACAGCGCAATGCTAAATAAAGAAAAATGAAGCTGTTATAAGACCCAGGTCCCATCACACAATGCAACGCAAGCCGGAGGATAGGGTTTTTACCTTATAACAGCCAAAGCATGCTTGATACGTTTAAAACACATTATTTTGATATTACTATAAATGTATAGTGTCAAAACAATTTCACATCATAAATATCAATCATAGGCGGCATTAATGACCCATACCACTATGTCGCCATACTAGGTTCTACAAATAAAACCGCAATATCACGTATTGGAAATTGGATTTCCGTCATGAGCCGAGGCAAGGGGCAAGCTCCTCTCCGATTCGAGACACTCTAGCAAATGTCCCAGGACCCCACTCTAATCCTTGGATCTTCAGGGCTGGTCCTCACCTAACTTTGGAGGATTAATTATTCCTAAACACACGTTTCCCGGTCCTTACAGACCTATATTCGAGGCTCCTCGCATTCCAACAACCACACAGGTGAAAAGTATATAAATGTCAGGGCTGGTAGGTCACTGACACCACCCTAGCTAGAAAGAAACGTCGTGCTCTCCCTGCAGTCACTATCCCGTTTTTGACTCATACCGAGGTGTGAGGCTCGCGAATTCACGCTATACACAAAGCTACGCCACACAGACCATGCTTTGATCATCAACCACAAGGCTTTGATTTGCAACAGAAGTCTTGATCAATTGCCACTTACGCGTGCTACACTGGCAATTCACTCCATGCGACTGATGTCCATCGATATACAACCTCTGAGCTCGTACGTCTCAGAGAAGGGCGTTAAGCAAGAGAATAAATTCTTCGCCGCCAAACAGATGTATATTTAATAGAGATCAATCAACATAGAATAAAATCCAATGTCAGACACACAATCCATTTACAAGTTCGTTCTGGGTCTGAACGAAACCGGAGGCACTTTCCTCGCATATCCATCCATCTCCAAGTACGTCTGGACGATCACCAACTGCTTCCCTCATCTTGGGTGTACAGCCCAATCGAGATCATCAGTAATCACCCAAACGATGTGAAGACTTCCGGTCTTCAACCACCGTCTTCATCTTCGACATCTCGTCGAATCGGTTGTTCAGAATGGGTATAACCCGGCCTTTCTGAAAAACCCACGTATATGATAAACAAATGTTACACAAACACAACAAACGCCTCATTCCAATTCAGAACATTCTTTTATTCACAAAATCACATTCTTAGGGAAAGGTTCCCATTAATTTTATCCAAGATCAATTCTTCTAAATTTATTCTTTAATCTTCCTTTGGATATCATTTTAAACTAGTCGGGATTAGCGAACCACATTGAAGTAATTATTTATTTTATTTCCCAATCCCAGCCTATTTGTCCCATGGAGAAAACTGGTAATACTCCATATCTAACCCCACGGTGCTATCGGTAAAATTAATTAGCATTTCACGCTCAAATCTAATTAAAGATTTAACTATCGCTTTGGAGCAAAACTGGTGATACTCCACTCTCGATCACTTTTCAGATTTGATAATTTAAATTATCAATTCACATTTTAATCTAATTAAAGATTCATTAAAACTCCACTTAGTTTTAGTCCTTTCAAAAATCAACATCTTGCCTTTAACTGGGTTAAAGAACCAATGTCATCTAAAACACGATTCACGATAAACCCAAATCACATTTGATATTAAATACAAGGCTCTGAATAGAAAATATACCGGCTTATATTCAATATCAAATTCTGAAACTAACAAATTTCATATTGGAAATAACGATATATAATATATCTTTCAAATTCCCATAACAATATCTGTATAGTCACGAAATCCAACATCGAAATATTCCGAAGATAATTTTCGATTCAACTCCAGTCCAATTCATGTATTGGGAATACTGATAATTTTTAAAATCACTTTCAAATTCAATTTATTTATTTCAAAAATAAACTGATTTTAATTCTAGTTCAAAACTAGTTCATTTCGATAAAAATCTATTTTTATCTTTTCAAATATGGAATTCTTCAGCCCATTTTTTCCCAAATCATTTCTTATGATTTTACACAAATTATAGATATTATTAATAATTTTATCAAGGCCCGTACAGTCGATTTCCATCAACGGCCATCGAACTGCACTTACAACGACCTTTTCCAAATTTGATTTGGACATAATTCCAAATCCAACCATTGGATTTCAAATTTCTAATATTCATTGGAAAGCTCTTTTCGATACGAACCCAACGGTTCCGGTTTTAGGAGAATCCGACGGTCGGATCTCCCGCAACGTCAATTCGAAGTCAATGGTCGAAATTCTCGAACGGCCGCGGCGCGACGCGTTCTATTCAGGCCATTATATAAAATATATATATATATATATATTATATATATTTCGTCGATTTCCTTTTTAAAACGTATTTTCTAAATCGTTTTAAATTCGTTTCAGAAACAATTTCAACTTCATCTTCAATTTCAAATCGATTTGATTTCAATTTAATTTGAATTCATTTCAATTTTATTTAATTCGAATTCAAATTCGTTTCAATTCAATTCAAATTCTAATTCGTTTCAATTCAATTTGAATTTACCTTTTATTTAATTCAATTCGAATTCATTTCAAATTGATTTCAATTCAATTTCAGTTCGTTTTAAATTTCATTCAAAACGATTTCAATTCGTTTTTAATTCAATTTCAATTTAATTCAATTTGAATTCTTTTCTATTCAGTTCGAATTCAAATTCACTTTCTATTCGATTTGAATTCAAATTCACTTTCTATTCGATTCGAATTCATTTCAAATTGATTCAATAAAATTTCAATTTGAATTTTAATCTAATTTAATTTGAATTTCATTTCAAAATATTAAATTTTGAAATCACTTTTAAATATTCATTATAAAACGAATAAAATCGATATAAATATCGTTCGCGTCAAAATAACGCATCTCTAATCCACACGGCTTTATATTTTTCAAAAACTTTTTTATTCTATTCAACAAATGAATATTTATTCTATTCAACACATGAATCTATATTTCTTTCAACACACGACTAATCTCAACACATGAATACTGTTAACACATCTCTATTTTTGTTATGTAAAATATTTTATAAAATTATGGTATCTATCGTTTGATTTTCAATTAGACTCCACCGTAAAGTAGTTCTAATTTTAAATATGATGAAGATGTAAATTTTATTATTAAAATATTTTACTCAACGCACGAATATTTTTAACACATGAACATCGTCAACACATGACTATTTTTATATTCAACACATGAATTTTCTTTTATAATATTCATTATTTTCCCGATTGGAATGAGGCCCAATCAATCACCATATAATGTTAATTATATGGATTCCATACAACACGTGTATATAATAGCAATGATAAACAATCAACCATCATCCAAGGTGCACCACACAACTGCATAAGCATCAAATATAAATAAACGACGCTTACACAGTTTGTCGACCAATCGATCGACATATAATTAAATAATTGGGATTAGTGTACCCAAATATTATCCCAACACCCGTGTGGGGTTTCACATCAACAAACACAGATTTTTATATATGCAGTTGGGCGATGTGTAAAATTTATCGACCCAATCAATATCAGTCAAATCAGTGTACATAAACAAATCGGCCGATTTGTTTATAAATATTTATTTATTAACATTCACGTTAAAAATTATATTTTTAACGATAAAATATTTTTAACTATATAAATATTTTATTTTCTTTCAACACAAGAATATTTTATAATTCAATCATTCCACAACACAATCAATTTTCACAACACATCAATCAAACAAACAAGTCGTCCATGGTCTGTGGACGACGGGTGTCGGGTGCTACTAAGCACCGTCTGCATCCTAGTATATATATAACTAGAAAAAGAAATTTAGAATGAGAAGTTCTCACCAATAGCTGATCCAATCATCTCGACTCTTCTTTTGTAGAAGTCTTCGTCGTTCTCGCCTTTCTTCACTTTCGTTGCCCGTACCCACTACATATATAAAAATCGAATTTTTTACTTCGCTATTCAATATATAAAAAATCGATTTTTTACTTCGCTATTCAATATATAAAAATCGAATTTTCTCTTCGCTATTCTATATATAAAAATCGAATTTTCACTTCGCTATTCAATATATAAAAATCCCATTTTTACTTCGCTATTCAATATATAAAAATCGAATTTTCACTTTGCTATTCAATATATAAAAATCCCATTTTTATAATCACGCTATATGGATAAAAATTCTATTTTCACACCGCTACTATATAGATAAAAATTCTATTTTCACACCGCTACTATATAGATAAAAATTCTATTTTTACATCGTTACTATATAGATAAAAATTCCATTTTTACACCGCTACTATATAGATAAAAATTCCATTTTTACCACGCTATTCTCTATATAAAGATTTCGCCTTTTTAATTCATCACTATAAAAATCACATTTTTATTTTGCTACTTATATAAAGATGATATTTTTACTATCTATAAAATATAAAAATCGTATTTTTATACTTTCCATACTGTAAAATCATATCTTTACATTGCTACTACTATAAAGATCACATCTTTATCACTCTACATTACATAAAATCATATTTTTATTCTTCTAAATCATATGAAGATTATATTTTTCTTTTTTCGCCATTTCAACAATAAAAATCCGACCTTTCTATATTTAAAAAACGATCTTTCTATGTTTAAAAATACGATCTTTCTATGTTTAAAAATACGATCTTTCTATGTTTAAAAATACGATCTTTCCCATTCACAATCACTACCCTTTCCTAAACAAAAATCATAGCTCTTCGCTTTTACACTATAAAAATCATACCTATATAAAATATAAACCTTTTTAATGCTATATAAAAACTGATTTATTTATATATAAAAAAAACTAATTACTTTATATAAATAAAAGTAAATAAATACAAATAAAAACTTACAGGGGGGAGGGTTTTCTCGCGAGGCAGTGGCTGAAGGAGGAGGTCAAGGTGAAGGGGGCGGCATGGTTCAGGAGGGCGCGGAGGGTGGAAGGGGGTTCGCTGGCCAGGTGGAGGCGGTGGGTGGTGCTCGCGCGCCTCGAGGTAAGGGGGGTCGGGTCTGGAGTCGGTTGCGGGGAGGAAGGAGAAGAAGGAGAAGATGGAGGGGGGCGCGGCGCTCGATTGGAGGGAGGGGGAAGGAAGAAACGGCGACGGCAGGCGGTGAAGGGGAGGGGCTCCTTCTGCTGCTTCGTCTTTTTTTTTTCCTTTTTTTTCTTCTGAACTAAATGGAACGGGGGGGGGGGGGGGGCAGTGGAGTTTAAGGGGAGAGAGAGAAAATATTTATTTTTATTAATTTAATTTCCATAAAGTTGACTTTTTCATACGACCTCTAAACGAGGCCCACCGCCTGTTGTCCATAACGTTTTACCCTCATTCCGAACACAATGGGATATGTGTCGCAAGCTGATTCGACCGTTTCGATCAGTTTTCGTCAAAATCAACATATAACTCTATATATTGAATTTGAACGTGCATTTCAATTTACCGAGGTCACATACGAACTCTAAAAATTCCATAAAAATATTTTCTAGCTTCGTATTGACGATACAGTCCTAATAAAACTAGTTTCGTTGAATTCTGAGACCGTTGGAAAAATGGCCAATTTCCAGTCGATTAAAATCAACTGAAACTGGTCAAATGCGTTTTCTTTTGCCACGCTCACATATTGATTCGAAAAATTATGAAATTTGGAATCTAGCAATAATTTGACATCCCGGATCCAACAAAAGTGGTTTCGTCGAAATCCGAGGTCGTTTGCAAAATTCCCATTTTTAAGGGCCTGAATTCCATAGCGACTATTCAGAATTTTCAACTGGACATATCCTTTGATTTCCGCTATGAAATTTCGATTTTTCAGATTCGTTGGAAAGATATTCTCAATTAGATCCTATTATTTTTGGTTTCACTAAAATCCGGATTGTTTTGCACCCGGTACATTCAATTGAAGTTTGAAATCGAATTATCGAACTACCGCGCCATTTTCAATTCTATTTATAATTATATATAATTATTTATATTCTAACGACGACGTATATAAAATATACGTTCTATTCTATTCAAAATAAATTTCTCGTTGATATTATTTAAAATAACCCATTTTAAATGTTCAAAATTCGCTAAAATAAAATTTTTAAACTGGCCCAGATTTTCGGGTTGTTACAATCTCCCCCACTTAAAACTTTTCATCCCCGAAAAGGAACGAAGTCGAAAGTGGTTTGATTAATCAACTCTACGTTCGATCTAGCTTCCATTCTCTAACTTTTCAGTTTCTGAGAATTTTCAAATTCTTCAAAAATTTGGCTAACACCCGGAATTTTCGAAAAAATTCGCCATAACCTCCCATGCACCGGGAGCCACGGGAAAATCCCGAAATTGCCGTACAGGCCTTCTGATCTCAAAAAGAAAAAGAAAAAGCCAAGCGGCTAGCCAATAGGCTCATAAAATCATCATCACCCAAACAAAACAGTAAATTATAGTAGACATGTGTAACGACCCAGAAAATCTGAACCAATTTAAAATTTTTAAATTGGCTAAAATAATGCATTTTAAATATTTTAAATAAATATTTTAAATAATGGCAATGAAAACTGAGTTTGAATCGACATTTGAAAACGAATATAATTAATTATAATTATATATAGAATTGAAAATGGCGCGGTAGTTCGATAATTCGATTTCAAACTTCGATTGAATATACCGGGTGCAAAACAATCCGGATTTTAGTGAAACCAAAAACATTAGGATCTAATTGGTATTATCTTTCTAACGAATCCGACCAATCGAAATTTGATAGCGGGAATCAAAAGGTATGTCCAGTTGAAAATTCTGAATAGTCGCTATGGAATTCAGGCCCTCGAAAATGGACATTTTGCAAATGACCTCGGATTTCGACAAAACCACTTTTGTTAGATCCGCAGTGTCAGGTTATTGCTAGGTTTCAAATTTCATAATTTTTCGAATCAATATGTGAGCGTGGCAAAAGAAAACGCGTTTGACCAGTTTCCGTTGATTTTAATCGACTGGAAATTGGCCATTTTTCGAACGGCCTCAGAATTCGACGAAACTAGTTTTGTTAGGACCGTATTGTAAATACGAAGCTAGAAAATATTTTTCGGGAATTTTTCTAGTCAGTATGTGACCCCGGTAATTTGAAATGTGCGTTTAAAATTCAATATAATGATTTAGATGAAAATTCAAACGGAAACTGATTGTAACGATCAAATCGGCTTACGATACATATCCCATTGTGTTCAGAATGGGGGTAAAACGCTATGGACGACAGGCGGTGGGCCTCGTTTCGAGGTCGTATGTAAAAGTCAACCTATTTGCAAATTTAAATAATAAAATAATAAAAAAAATATTTTTTAATTCCCTTCCCTCCTTTATCTCCTTTCTGCCCCCCCCTTTTTCGTAAATTAAATCGGTAGAAGAAGGAAAAGAAAAAAAAAAACCCTAAAATCTAAATCGATCGAGCGCCGTAGCCGTCGCCCCCCTCGAGACATCACCGACGAAGAACTCCGAGCCGCCGCCTCGAAGCAGAAGCCGCCATCCCGTTCGAACCCCTCGCGACGCCCCCCCCGGTCGAATCCCATCGCGACGCCACCAAACCTCGAGCGCCACCCTCGAGAAGACCACCGCCGACCCTGACATCGACCCCCCCCCCCCCCCGCTCCTCTGTAAGTTTTTAATTTTATTTTTATTTATTTTATTTTTATTTTATATATAAACTGATTTGTTTAAATTATAAAAACTGATTTCATTTCGAAAAGGAAACTGATTTTTGTTTAAAGATTGAAACTGTTTTTATAAAAAGATTAAACTGTTTTTTTTTTTAGGATTAAAACTGATTTTTTTAAGAGAATAAAACTGTTTTGTTTAAATATGAAAAACCGATTTTTTTTTAAGTGTTTAAAACTGATTTTATAAAGTATTTTAAACTGATTTTATAAAGTATTTTAAACTGATTTTAAAAAGTATTTTAAACTGATTTTCTTTAAAAGATTAAAACAGAATTTTTAAAAAAGAAACTAAAACTGCATTTGAAAAAGATAAAAACTGCAGTTTAAAAAAAGATAAAAACTGCATTTTTATAAAAGAGAAAAACTGATTTTATTTTGAACTTTAAAATAGGAAAAAGGTTTAATCTTTTAGTAGAGAAAGATTTGAACTTGCAAAAGTAAAAATCATATTTTTATATGTTGGAAGTCGAAGTAAAAATCATATTTTTATATGTTGAAAGTCGAAGTAAAAATCATATTTTTATATGTTGAAAGTCGAAGTAAAAATCATATTTTTATATGTTGAAAGTCGAAGTAAAAATCATATTTTTATATATTGAATAGCGAAGTCAAAATTCGATTTTTATATATTGAATAGCATAGTAAAAATTCTATTTTTACATATGTAGAGAATACGGGCGAAAGCAACAAAAGGCGAAGATTTTATACAAGGAAGTGTCGTGCAGTTGGATAGCTATTGGTGAGATTTCTGATTTAAAATTTATATATATATGTGTGAAGTAAAAGTGAATTGCTATATATAAATATATATATATATATATACGCCCCTCGTCCACAAACCATGGACGATATTTATTGGTTGAAATTGTTGTGGAAATTTGATTGATAGCGAATGATTGTTTGGGATTGTTTGTGATTGATATTGGTTGATTGTGGTTGAAAAATACCCATTGGTGGTTGTGAAATATTTGGTTGAAACCACTTAGGATTAGTTTGTGGAAATGAAATAAATATATACATGCCGCCTGCGTGCGAACTAGATGCATGAACCCCATTGTCAAAAACCGCGAGGTTTTAAGGTAGAGCGAGGAGCCGTACTAGGGACGGTGCCGGTGTAACTACCCTGCCGTTATGCTGCCGAAATTTTGAATAATATTCTTGTGTTTGAAATATTTTCATATGCTTAAACTATTGAAAACATTCATGTGTTGAATTGATATTCATTCGTTGTTTAGAAATTCATGTGTTGAATGGTATTCATATTTTGAAATAAATTGTTCGATAATAAAAATCACATTTTTATCTATATATAAAAACTATAGAAAACATTCATGAGTTGAATTGATATTCATTCGTTGTTTAGAAATTCATGTGTTGAATGGTATTCATATTTTGAAATAAATTGTTAGATAATAAAAATCACATTTTTATCTATATATAGAAACAATAGAAAACCTTCATGTGTTGAATTGATATTCATTCGTTGTTTAGAAATTCATGTGTTGAATGGTATTCATATTTTGAAATAAATTGTTCGATAATAAAAATCACATTTTTATCTATATATAGAAACAATAGAAAACCTTCATGTGTTGAATTGATATTCATTCGTTGTTTAGAAATTCATGTGTTGAATGGTATTCATATTTTGAAATAAATTGTTCGATAATAAAAATCACATTTTTATCTATATATAGAAACTATTGAAAACATTCATGTGTTGAATTGATATTCATTCGTTGTTTAGAAATTCATGTGTTGAATGGTATTCATATTTTGAAATAAATTGTTCGATAATAAAAATCACATTTTTATCTATATATAAAAACTATTGAAAACATTCATGTGTTGAATTGATATTCATTCGTTGTTTAGAAATTCATGTGTTGAATGGTATTCATATTTTGAAATAAATTGTTTTATGATAAAAATCCCATTTTTATCACCAACTTGAACTATATAGAAAAATAGTGTTTTGAAATGAATTGTTTTACAATAAAAATCACATTTTTATTGTATGCATAAATCGTTGAAATGTGAAGTGTTAAAAATAGCCACTTGTTCAAAATAAACATATATGAGATGAAATATTCATTAATTAGCTAATGAAATGATTTGCACCTATTTATGTAACATTAGAATGAATGGAGTTTTTAAACCAAATAGAAATCAAATATGAAGTCGAATAGAAATTTATAAATGATAAGAACTGTATATATATGTACATGCAATATTCATTGAACAGGTTATAGCAAAGGGGCTAGAGAAGAGGAATAAAATTTTGTGCCCGACAAATAGGTACACATTTACTGATTTGTTTGGGTGATGATTTTGAGCCTATTGGCTAGCCGCTTGGCTTCTTCTTTTTCTTTTTGAGATTAGAAGGACCGGGAACGCTATTTGCGATTTCCCGATGCTCCCGGTGCAGGGGAGGTTATGGCGAAATTTTTCCAAAATTTAAGGTGTTAGAAAAATTTTTGAAGTGAAAACGATATTGAAATTGTTGAATGAACTATATTTATATAAATATATAAATATAAATAAAATTAAAACGAAACGAAGCCGTGCAGTTCGTATTTTGAAACCGTGATTTCAAACGACTAGTACGGGAAATCCGACCATGGGATTTTCCTGAAACCTCAACCGTCGGGTTCGCCTTGGAATAATCTTTCCAACGGCACCAACCTTGTAAAAATCCAACGGTTGGATTGTCTGGAATGTTTAATTCAAATCTGAAGAAAAACAGCGCCAGAAACGATTATATTTATTTTTATATATAAATATAATTATATTTAATCGAATAACGACGCTGCAGTTCGTATTTTGAAATCGAAATTTCAAACGATTGTACCGGGAGATCCGACCGTCGGATTTTCCCGAAACTGGAACCGTTGGATTCGTTTTGAAAAGACCTTTCTAATGATGTAAATTTTGTAAAGATCCAACGGTTAGATTTTCAGATATGTGTAAATCAAATCTGAAGAAAAACAGCGCCACGGCCGCCTTATGGCCCGAAGCGTCGTTTTGAATAAAATGGTTATTTTAAAATAAATAAAAATAGCGATAAATAGTTATAAAATATCATAAGCGATATGGAATGGAAATAAACTGAATTTGCTTGATTTATGTGATGTTTGATGGTTGAATGTGTTTGGTGTGAAAATTACATTAAAGGACAAAATTGGTGTTGTCGAATAATTTAACCATTGAAATAAATTGAATTGAAATTCTAAATATACGTGAATTATTTGAGAAGGCCGAGTTAATTCTCATTTCAAATAATTGACCGACGATTGAAAGTCGAAGATAAAGATGGTGGTCGAAGACCGGAGATCTTCACCTTGTTTGGATGGTAACCGAGGTCCTGATTGGGAGGCATCCCGAAATATGGATAATGAGTGGTGATCGTTCAGACGTACGTGTTGATCGAAGGGTTTGCGAGGTATTTAGTGCCTCCGGTTTCGTTCAGACCCAGAACGGACTTGTAAATGGACTGTGTGTCTGACATAGGGTTTATTCTGTGTGGCATGCTAAGATGCAGTGATCAGGGCTTCTGTTGAAAAGCAAAATCTTGTGGTGATGATCAAAGCACCGCCTGTGTGGCATAGCTTTGTGTATAACGTGAATTCGCGAGCCTCACACCCCGGTATGAACCTAAAACGGGAGAACGGACCTCAGGGAGGGCCTACGTTTCCTCCTAGCTAAAAGTGGCGTCAGTGGTTTTACACGCCCTGACGAGTTTGACTTATGTGGTTGTTGCTGTTGCGAGGCGCCTCGGTTAGATCGGACGATCCGGGTCCGATGGAGTCACTTGTTGGCTCGCTTACGCCCCAAAGGGTGGCGAAACGTAGTGCTCAGGCATTTTTAATCCACTCCGTGTGGACCGGCCCTGACGATCCAAGGGTCGATGCGCTCTGACCCTGAGGCTTGGGCTAGGCAGTCTCGAATTCGGTAAGGACTATCTTTTGCCTTGGTTCATGACGGAAAACCAATTTCCAAATACGACATCGTGCGGTTTTGATTGTATACCTATATATGGCGACATAGTGGTATGGGGCATTAATGCCGTCTATGATTGATAGTTATGATTTGAAATTGATTTCAAAACATATAAACACTAGCAATAATATTAAATGCCTTTGTTTTATTCGTATCAAGCATATCTTGGCCGTTATAAGGTAAAAACTCTATCCTCCGGTTTGCGTTGCATTGTGTGATGGGAACTGAGTCTTATAACGGCTTCATTTTTATAAAAAGCATAGCGATGTTTAAAGGAAAAATTTGTTTCGAAGCACTGGCAATCCAATGGAGTAAACCCGTTCCACGAAAGTGGCGTGGTCCTGTGATTAGCCAATTATATATGTGTTGAGTGGATTTCTCATACCAGTCCCATGACTGACTCGTAGTTTGTTTCACTTTCAAACTCTGGTGCCCCTTTTTCTACACGGGCAGCCTTGTATTCAGGTTTAGCTGGTTCTTTCTGGATAGCTGGAGCTGAAGATGGATTCTATCATTTATTTCTTTTTATGCTGTTCAGCTCCTATTGTACATATTTTGTTTATTTCCGCTGTAGACATTTATGTATAGCTGAACTGTATTTGTACTAAGTAAGATCCTGTATACTGTGTAACTCTGATGATTACTTTTATCCAGTATATTTTGTTGTTCATTCTGGTGTATTTATTTAATTCTGTTCTGCTATTATATGTTTCTGTGTTATATTCCAAAGATAACCTTGTTTCCGTGAGAACGGGAAATCGGGTCGTCTCAACATGTACCTATTTGTCGGGCAAACAAATTTTATTCTCTGCTCTAGCCTCCTTGCTATGACCTGTTCAATGTAAGTACATGTATATGCAAGCAAATGCAACTAATTTTCAATACTGTTCAATATTTGGTTCAATTAGGCTAAATGGCTAAAAATTAGCAAACAACACAAACATCAATCAATTAGTGAATTAGAGTTTCAAATTCATAATTTTGATGCCAATTCACAACAATGTATTCTAGCTATATTTGTTTTGGTTCTCACACCAGTCTAATGGAAATATATAGAAATCACACCTTCGAAACACGAACATAAATTTTGATGATGCCATGGTCATTATCAACATCATCTCCGGGCGACTAGAGCGTGATTCTATATCTATCCAGTATATTAAAACTTCGAATATACGTTCATGACGCGTATACGCGAAATCTTTATATACTCGATTGTCCATATTCAAAATAAATAAATATTCAAATACGTTTAAAACGATTTAAATTTCAAAACAAAATTGGTTTCATTTGAAAAATGTACTCTTCACACTCGTTCTAGGATACTACTGATCCCATCTCTAACGAGTCATTCTAATTGGATATTACTAATCCAATATCTGATGAATTCTTTCGTATGGTTCTAATGTGTCTTGTTCTCGAGCTTTGTAAACCAAAGCTCTGATACCAAACTGGGATGACCCGAACTTCCCCGTGAAGGAAAGCACGGATAGAATTGAGGACAAGACAAAATAGAATGCAAACGGAAGAACATTTCATTGTTATTACAATAATTCCATCAGATACAAGAATATACATAGTATAAATGAATAAATTACATTCAATAAATATCAGAGATTACAATAAATTACATAGCAGCGGAAAAATATACAAAACACAACTGAAAGTGATACACGGATACAGAGCTTTCCGAGCATCGTTCCAGCTGTAAATCTGGACCCTGTGGATATAAATCTGCAAAACCAAAACTACTAGCTGCCCGTGTGGAAAATAGGGGCGCCCAGAGTTTAGGTTAAAACAATAAACTCCAGGTCAGTCATGTGACCGGTGTTAGAACTAAAACAGGTATTAATCTTTATTTTTAAAGTTCGGTAAATCAAGGGACCACGCCGTATAACACGGAACGGGTTTCCTCCCAAGAATACCAGTGCATAAAACAAACAGCGCAATGCTAAATAAAGAAAAATGAAGCTGTTATAAGACCCAGGTCCCATCACACAATGCAACGCAAGCCGGAGGATAGGGTTTTTACCTTATAACAGCCAAAGCATGCTTGATACGTTTAAAACACATTATTTGATACTATTATAGGTGTATAGTGTCAAAACAATTTCAATCATAAATACCAATCATAGGCGGCATGAATGACCCATACCACTATGTCGCCATACTAGGTTCTACAAATAAAACTGAAATACATGTATTGGAAATTGGATTTCCGTCATGAGTCGAGGCAAGGGGCAAGCTCCTCTCCGCGTTCGAGACACTCTAGCAATGCCTGAGGACCCCACTCTGATCCTTTGGAACCTCCAAGGTCGGTCCTCCCTTACTTTTGAGGATTAATTATTCCTGAACACACGTTTCCCGGTCCTTACAGACCTATATCCGAGGCGCCTCGTATCCAACAACCACACAGGTGAAAAGTATATAAATGTCAGGGCTGGTAGGTCACTGACACCACCCTAGCTAGAAAGAAACATCGTGCTCTCCCTGTAGTCACTATCCCGTTTTTGACTCATACCGAGGTGTGAGGCTCGCGAATTCACGCTATACACAAAGCTACGCCACACAGACCATGCTTTGATCATCAACCACATGGCTTTGCTTTGCAACAGAAGCCTTGATCAATTGCCACTTACGCGTGCTACACTGGCAATTCACTCCATGCGACTGATGTCCATCGATATACAACCTCTGAGCTCGTACGTCTCAGGGAAGGGCGTTAAGCAAGAGAATAAATTCTCCGCCGCCAAACAGATGTATATTTAATAGAGATCAATCAACACAGAATAAAATCCAACGTCAGACACATAATCCATTTACAAGTTCGTTCTGGGTCTGAACGAAACCGGAGGCACTTTCCTCGCATATCCATCCATCTCCAAGTACGTCTGGACGATCACCAACTGTTTCCCTCATCTTGGGTGTACAGCCCAATCGAGATCATCAGTAATCACCCAAACGATGTGAAGACTTCCGGTCTTCAACCACCGTCTTCATCTTCGACATCTCGTCGAATCGGTTATTCAGAATGGGTATAACCCGGCCTTTCTGAAAAACCCATGTATATGATAAACAAATGTTACACAAACACAACAAACGCCTCATTCCAATTCAGAACATTCTTTTATTCACAAAATCACATTCTTAGGGAAAGGTTCCCATTAATTTTATCCAAGATAAATTCTTCTAAATTTATTCTTTATTCTTCCTTTGGATATCATTTCAAACTAGTCGGGATTAGCTAACCACACCGAAGTAATTATTTATTTTATTTCCCAATCCCCGCCTATATATCACATGGAGAAAACGGGTAATACTCCATATCTAACCCCACGGTGCTATCGGTAAAATTAATTACCATTTCACGCTCAAATCTAATTAAAGATTTAATTATCACTTTGGAGCAAAACTGGTGATACTCCACTCTCGATCACTTTTCAGATTTGATAATTTAAATTATCAATTCACATTTTAATCTAATTAAAGATTCATTAAAACTCCACTTAGTTTTAATCCTTTCAAAAATCAACATCTTGCCTTTAACTGGGTTAAAGAACCAATGTCATCTAAAACACGATTCATGATAAACCCAAATCACATTTGATATTAAATACAATGCTCTGAATAGAAAATATACCGGCTTATATTCAATATCAAATTCTGAAACCAACAAATATCGTATTGGAAATAACGATATATAATATATCTTTCAAATTCCCATAACAATATCTGTATAGTCACGAAATCCAACATCGAAATATTCCGAAGATAATTTCGATTCAACTCCAGTCCAATTCACGTATTAGGAATACTGATAATTTTTAAAATCACTTTCAAATTCAATTTATTTATTTCAAAAATAAACTGATTTTAATTCTAGTTCAAAACTAGTTCATTTCGATAAAAATCTATTTTTATCTTTTCAAATGTGGAATTCTTCAGCCCAATTTTTTCCCAAATCATTTCTTATGATCTTACACAAATTATAGATATTTTTAATAATTTTATCAAGGCCCGTACAGTCGATTTCCATCAACGGCCATCGAACTGCACTTACAACGACCTTTTCCAAATTTGATTTGGACATAATTCCAAATCCAACCGTTGGATTTCAAATTTCTAATATTCATTGGAAAGCTCTTTTCGATACGAACCCAACGGTTCCGGTGTTAGGAGAATCCGAAGGTCGGATCTCACGCAACGTCAATTCGAAGTCAATGGTCGAAATTCACGAACGGCCGCGGCGCAGCGCGTTCTATTCATGCCATTATATATATAATATATATATATATTATATATATTTCGTCGATTTCCTTTTTAAAACGTATTTTATAAATCGTTTTAAATTCGTTTCAAAAACAATTTCAACTTCATCTTCAATTTCAAATCGATTTGATTTCAATTTAATTCAAATTCATTTCAATTTTATTTAATTCGAATTCAAATTCGTTTCAATTCAATTCAAATTCTAATCCGTTTCAATTCAATTTGAATTTACCTTCTATTTAATTCAATTCGAATTCATTTCAAATTGATTTCAATTCAATTTCAGTTCGTTTTAAATTTCATTCAAAATGATTTCAATTCGTTTTTAATTCAATTTCAATTTAATTCAATTTGAATTCCTTTCTATTCAGTTCGAATTCAAATTCACTTTCTATTCGATTTGAATTCAAATTCACTTTCTATTTGATTCGAATTCATTTCAAATTGATTCAATAAAAATTTCAATTTGAATTTTAATCTAATTTAATTTGAATTTCATTTCAAAATATTAAATTTTGAAATCACTTTTAAATATCCATTATAAAACGAATAAAATCGATATAAATATCGTTCGCGTCAAAATAACGCATCTCTAATCCACATGGCTTTATATTTTTCAAAAACTTCTTTATTCTATTCAACAAATGAATATTTATTCTATTCAACACATGAATCTATATTTCTTTCAACACACGACTAATCTCAACACATGAGTACTGTCAACATATCTCTATTTTTGTTATGTAAAATATTTTATAAAATTATGGTATCTATCATTTGATTTTTAATTAGACTCCACCGTAAAGTAGTTCTAATTTTAAATATGATGAAGATGTAAATTTTATTATTAAAATATTTTACTCAACACACGAATATTTTTAACACATGAACATCGTCAACACATGACTATTTTTATATTCAACACATGAATTTTCTTTTATAATATTCATTATTTTCCCGATTGGAATGAGGCCCAATCAATCACCATATAATGTTAATTATATGGATTCCATACAACACGTGTATATAATTGCAATGATAAACAATCAACCATCATCCAAGGTGCACCACACAACTGCATAAGCATCAAATATAAATAAACGACGCTTACACAGTTTGTCGACCAATCGATCGACATATAATTAAATAATTGGGATTAGTGTACCCAAATATTATCCCAACACCCGTGTGGGGTTTCACATCAACAAACACAGATTTTTATTTGTGCAGTTGGGCGATGTGTAAAATTTATCGACCCAATCAATATCAGTCAAATCAGTGTATATAAACAAATCGGCCGATTTGTTTATAAATATTTATTTATTCACATTCACGTTAAAAATTATATTTTTAACGATAAAATATTTTTAACTATATAAATATTTTATTTTCTTTCAACACAAGAATATTTTATTATTCAATCATTCCACAACACAATCAATTTTCACGACACATCAATCAAACAAAAAGGCCGTCCATGGTCTATAGACGACGGGTGTCGGGTGCTACTAAGCACAGTCTGCATCCTAGTATATATATATAACTAGAAAAAGAAATTTAGAGTGAGAAGTTCTCACCAATAGCTAATCCAATCATCTCGACTCTTCTTTTGTAGACGTCTTCGTCGTTCTCACCTTTCTTCACTTTCGTTGCCCGTAGCCACTACATATATAAAAATCTAATTTTTACTTCGCTATTCAATATATAAAAGATCGAATTTTTACTTCACTATTCAATATATAAAAAATCAAATTTTCACTTCGCTATTCAATATATAAAAATCCCATTTTTACTTTGCTATTCAATATATAAAAATCGAATTTTCACTTCGCTATTCAATATATAAAAATCTCATTTTTATAATCACGCTATATGGATAAAAATTCTATTTTCACACCGCTACTATATAGATAAAAATTCTATTTTCACACCGCTACTATATAGATAAAAATTTTATTTTTACATCGTTACTATATAGATATAAATTCCATTCTTACACCGCTACTATATAGATAAAAATTCCATTTTTACCACGCTATTCTCTATATAAAGATTTCGCCTTTTTAATTCATCACTATAAAAATCACAATTTAATTTTGCTACTTATATAAAGATGATATTTTTACTATCTATAAAATATAGAAATCGTATTTTTATACTTTCCATACTGTAAAATCATATCTTTACATTGCTACTACTATAAAGATCACATCTTTATCACTCTACATTACATAAAATCATATTTTTATTCTTCTAAATCATATGAAGATTATATTTTTCTTTTTTCGCCATTTCAACAATAAAAATCCGACCTTTCTATATTTAAAAAAACGATCTTTCTATGTTTAAAAATACGATCTTTCTATGTTTAAAAATACGATCTTTCTATGTTTAAAAATACGATCTTTCCCATTCACAATCACTACCCTTTCCTAAACAAAAATCATAGCTCTTCGCTTTTACACTATAAAAATCATACCCTTATAAAATATAAACCTTTTTAATGCTATATAAAAACTAATTTATTTATATATAAAAAAAACTAATTACTTTATATAAATAAAAGTAAATAAATACAAATAAAAACTTACAGGGGGAGGGTTTTCTCGCGAGGCAGTGGCTGAAGGAGGAGGTCAAGGTAAAGGGGGAGGGTGCGGCATGGTTCAGGAGGGAGCGGAGGGTTGAAGGGGGTTCGCTGGCCAGGTGGAGGCGGTGGGTGGTGCTCGTGCGCCTCGAGGTAAGGGGGGTCGGGTCTGGAGTCGGTCGCGGGGAGGAAGGAGAAGAAGGGGAAGATGGAGGGGGGCGCGGCGCTCGATTGGAGGGAGGGGGAAGGAAGGAACGGCGGCGGCAGGCGGTGAAGGGGAGGGGCTCCTCCTGCTGCTTCGTCTTTTTTTTCCTTTTTTTTTTCTGAACTAAATGGAACGGGGGGGGGGGGGGCAGAGGAGTTTAAGGGGAGAGGGAGAGAATTTTTTTTATTAATTTAATTTCCATAAAGTTGACTTTTCATACGACCTCTAAACGAGGACCACCTCCTGTTTTCCATAACGTTTTACCCCCATTCCGAACCCAATGGGATATGTATCGCAAGCTGATTCGACCGTTTCGATCAGTTTTCATCAAAATCAACATATAACTCTGTATTTTGAATTTGAACGCGCATTTCAATTTACCGGGGTCACATACGAACTCTAAAAATTCCATAAAAATATTTTCTAGCTTCGTATTGACGATACGGTCCTAATAAAACTAGTTTCGTCGAATTCTGAGACCGTTGGAAAAATGGCCAATTTCCAGTCGATTAAAATCAACTAAAACTGGTCAAACGCGTTTTCTTTTGCCACGCTCACATATTGATTCGAAAAATTATGAAATTTGGAATCTAGCAATAATTTGACATACCGGATCCAACAAAAGTGGTTTCGTCGAAATCCGAGGTCGTTTGCAAAATTCCCATTTTTAAGGGCCTGAATTCCATAGCGACTATTCAGAATTTTCAACTGGACATATCCTTTGATTCCCGCTATGAAATTTCGATTTTTCGGATTCGTTGGAAAGATATTCTCAATTAGATCCTATTATTTTTGGTTTCACTAAAATCCGGATTGTTTTGCACCCGGTACATTCAATTGAAGTTTGAAATCGAATTATCGAACTACCGTGCCATTTTCAATTCTATTTATAATTATATATAATTATTTATATTCTAACGACGACGTATATAAAATATACGTTCTATTCTATTCAAAATAAATTTCTCGTTGATATTATTTAAAATAACCCATTTTAAATGTTCAAAATTCACTAAAATTGCCAAAATAAAAATTTTAAACTGGCCCAGATGTTCGGGTTGTTACAGTTTGAATTGGCTGTTGGTTGATTAGTGATTGTTAGAGAATTTATCAATCAAATGGTTGATAAATATTTTTGAACCTTATTTCAACCATTTCTCTGGTAATAACCAATGGATGTCATGTGTTGAGTGATTAGGCATCGCTTGGCCTGTAAATTGGTTGATTCATAAAATATGGTTTATCGATAGTAGTTAAGTTACAAATATATTTTATAACGAAATAGATTTTGAAAGTTATTACCTTGAAAAATTATTTAAAGGGAAATAAATATTTATTATTCAAAGTCTATAAGAAATTATGGAGATCTGTTTATTAAATCTTCTGTTGATAAGGATTTTAAACAAACCAGCAGAAGTAACATCGTGGTTGAGTACTTGATTTATCGCGTTAAAATGAACCGTTAAATGAAGTTATTTAAATTAACTATATTTTAATTAATTTAAAGGAGGAATCTAATAAAATTGGGTAGAGGAGTAATCATGTTTTGTATTGACTAAGTTGACCACTTAAACTGAGTTAGACTTTAAATTGGTGGGATAACTTAACGAATAGTTGGTTAGTCTTAGTAAGGGTTTAAAAAGAAAATTTATTGTTTATTTTAGTAAATAAAGGAGTTAAGTATTTTGGAATGATAAATGTTGAGTTGTTAATCAAATGAGATATTTAAGTAATTGAGTTTGAAATAAAATTTGGTCGAGCATTGGGAAGAGGCTAGGGATAAGTTTTCCTTATTTGAGCTCGAGTTTATAATGAAGCAAATAAGAGGTTTAAACGAATATATAATGAAAAGTTTTACTTAACATTTGAGTTAAGAAGTGAAAGGGTTATATTTATAAACAAGGGTTATAAAATGGAATGTAAGTTTAAAAGTCGTTTTGAAATACTTAATGATGGAATTAAGTTAAACCAAAAGAATTGAAAGAAGGTTTTCTGGGGAAGGGTTTTAAATGTGAGCCTGGAAAACGAGGTTGGAAATGGGAATTGAAATATCGGGTTTTTGAATTACGACTCGTATTTATCTAAAGGTAAAAACGTTGTTGATTAAGGTCTGAGAGGTAACTAAAATACCCCAACTTGAACGACTTCGGGACGACCCAAAGATGATACTAGTTGGTAATGGCGAGAGCGTGTGATAAGATTTCCAAAGTAAAGGAAATGATACAAGATGATATTTTCCCTAGTAATGGAATTAAAGGAAATTGGGCGATGAATTTTAAAAGCCAAGTGATGCTCAGTATTAGACCGGTGAATTTATTTTTGTGATTTCATGGATGTTTACTTGATAGTTAAATAACCAACTATCAAGTCTGACCCTTACGATTGTTGGTTGGAAAGACCGGGATCGAATGAATATTCAGAAACCATTCTGACCAACAAATACGAATATAAAGAGGAGACCAAGCGATGATCGAGATGGAGCATGTGAAGACCATAGATCTTCATAAAGCGGAAGAACCACTTACAATCTCTGATTCGACCCGGGGATATACTGAGGTTCTGTCGTGGTTGAAATTGTGGGTTGCAAGGACGATCGCTACTGATCCATGGGGTGATTCCTATATTGGATGCAGTAGGAGAGTACCTTCGGTTCATCCTGTTCGTGGATGACTTGTATGGACGAGTGTCTGACAGAGTATTTCCGAAGGGTCACGTACGTTGATTTCTTCAAACGTATTTCTGTTGATGGCGGAAGAGGCCGTACACCTTCTCTTAGCTGACCGCAGAGTATTTTTGTGGATATCAATTAGTGATATCCGGAGGATCTGACGATGGGGCATTCAAAGTGAATAGTGGCCAGATGTTCTGAAGAAAATTTTAGCCTCAAGCCTCATCAACCGGGAAATGACAAAAATCGGGCAGGCAGCATGGCTATGTGGGTCGCTCCCATTAGGGTGTATAATCACCTATCTAGAGAAATTCCTTTTGTTTCTTACTCTATCGATTCTGCCCATTCGGGAACAGTGGTTTGAGTCCAACCGTTGGTGATATACATTCGATACACTCAAGCGAAATGAGTGGTCGGTCATGTGAGGGCCAGGTTGCAAGACGTTCTTGTTGAACCCTGTGTATTCGCCTCTAGAGATACACGTGCGGAAGGTGGTCCCATACCTTGTCAAGTTGGAAATCCAATATCCAATTAGAGCCCGTGGTTTTCGATTGTATACTATATTCGGGGAGCGTGAGATGCAAGCGTTCCTCTAGATTTGTTAATTATTTGTATCTAGACATTATCATAATATCATATCAAGATATTGATTTTCGAAAACTGGTTTGGGTTATCGTAAGGTAAAAACCGTCCGTGTTTATGTGTGGATCGGTCTTACAATTATCTTTTTTTTCGAAAGGATTTTAACTTTAAAACAAGTTGTGTGATACTCTAAATGCTGTGCGAGTTTTTTCTCACTCTGGTTCACCAGACTGACCCGGTGTTTTGTAAATGCTCGGGTTAGCGCGGAGTGTACATGTTCAGGTTATCAGGTACTGAGAAGTCCAGAGACGAGCTGAAGATGTTCAGATGAATGATATTCCGCTGTGTGATTATATATGAGGACAGATTATTATAACTGTCCAGAGATGTTAATGTACTCTGATATTTTAAGTATCTTGAAATTTTCAGTAAAGATTTATTTCTGTATTATATTTTGTTCCGCTGCGATGTGAGACTCTGTGTTGGTTCTTCTTCTTCTTCTTCTTCTATTCTAATATTTCTTTCTTATCTCACCCTCTAATTTGTTTCTAAACGTTCCAGTGTTTCGGTACTTGGAGGATCGACATGAGTACGGTAAAGGGTACTTATGTCGATTTTCGGGGCCGGAATCTGCTGGGTCGTTACAATTGGTCTTTATTTAGCATTGCAACATTTGGTTTATGCGCGGGTATTCTTGGGGATAAACCCTTTCCGTGTTATACGGCGTGGCCCCTTGATTTACCTAACTTTAAATCAAGTTAATAACTGTTTTAGTTCTCACACCAGTCCCATGACTGACTCGAAGTTTATTGTTTCTACCTAAACTCTGGCTGCCCATATTTTCCACACGGGCAGCTAATAGTTTTGGTTTTTGCAGATATTTCTTTTCCCAAGATCCTGGATTACAGCGGGAGCTATATTCGAAAAGCTTTATATCCGTGTATTCCCTTCAATTGTGTTATAGATGTATTTTCCGCTACACATTGTATTTATAAATTTAAATTTCCGTTGTTTTGTATTTAAATCTTTGATATTTTTCTGTTGTATAATTATTCATACTTTGATATCTTGTACTCTGATATAAATTGTTGCAATAGCAATGAAATGTTCTTTTGTTTATGTTCTGATGCATCGTGTTCTCAATTCAATCCGGTCTTTCTCGTAAAGGGGTTTTGGTCGTCTCAGTTTGGTATCGGAGCTTTGGTTTACAGAGCTCGCAAGGCACGTTTGAACATCAGAGATAGGATAAGTAGCATCCTATAAGAATGACTCGTTAGTGACAGGGTTAGTAACACCCTAGAATGAGTTCGAAGAGTATTATTTTCTAAAAAAGAGTTTAGCTTTGTGTAGCGTTAACTCACGAGCCTCACACATCGGTATGATGGTGAACTGATGGTTAAATCAGTATACATTCGAGAGGAGGGTGGATTCGGTCGACCGAGATAGGCTGGGTGTGGTCGCTCCACTCCAGTTAGGGATAGGGCACACCCCCCTGATTCCCAGAAGGATAGAGTATACATCGTTTTCTCATGCACGGGACGTAAGCCGCTGAGATGCTTGATATCCTAGATATAGTGCAGATGTGTATTACGGCTTTTTCTCATGCATGGGACGTAAGCCGTTGAGTATTACACTACGTGATCGATCTTTCGGATCAGTAGCCATCATGATGGAAATCCAAACCTCCAAATACGACATTTTTTGTTTTAATTTTAAACCTATATATGGTGACATAGTGGGATCGGGCGCTTATGCCGTCTATGATTGATACATTTATATTTGAAGTTGATTTCTTCACTTATAGTTATAATAAAAGATAAATTACGCGTACCAAGCATATTTGGCTATTATAAGGTAAAACTCTATCCTTCGGCTTGCGTTGCATTGTGTGATGGAACCTAAGTCTTATAATAGCTTCATTGTTCTTTATTTAGCATTGCGATGTTTGTTTTATGCACTGGTATTCTTGGGGGTAAACTCATTCCGTGTTATACGGTGTAGTCCCTTGATTTACCTAACTTTAAGATTAAGTTAGTAACTGTTTTAGTTCTCACAGTAGTCCCATGACTGACTCAGAATTTATTGTTTCTACCTAAACTCTAGGTGCCCATATTTTCCACTCGGGCAGCTAGTAGTTTAGGTTTTCGTAGATATTTCTTTTCCCAGGATCCTGGATTACAGTTGAAGCTATATTCGGAAAGCTTTGTATCCGTGTATTCCCTTCAATTGCATTGTAGATGTATTTTCCGCTATACATTGTATTTATACATTTTAATTTTTGTTGCTTTGTATTTTAAATCTCTGATATTTTTCTATTGTATAATTATTCATACTCTGATATCTTGTACTCTGATGTAAATTGTTGTAATAGCATTAAAATTTTCTATTGTTTGTGTTATGATGCATCGTGTTCTCAATTCAATTTGGGCTTTCCAGTATGCTAAGTTTGAGTCATCTCAGCTTGGTACCAGAGCTTTGGTTTACAAAGATCGAGAACAAGGCACGTTAGAACCAAACAAAAGAATTCATCAGAGATAGGATCAGTAGCATCCTATAAGAATGACTGGTTAGAGATAGGGTTAGTAACACCCTAGAATGAGTTCGAAGAGTATTATTTTCTAAAAAAGAGTTTAGATTTGAAATTTATATCATATTATAAAGATTTAAAAATTATATTTTTATATTGAATTTGGATTACCTAGTATATGAAGATTTTGCATATATGCGTCATGAACATATATTCTAAGTCTCGAATATACTGGGTAGATATAGAATTACACTCTAGTCGCCCGGGGACTATTCTGATAATAGTGCACCATCATCAACATTTACGTTCGAGTTTCGAAAGTGGGATATCTATATATTTCCAATTGACTAGTGTAAGAACCAAACTTAGTTAGAATTTATTGTTTGTGATTTGACACTAAAAATATGTTTTTGATATATATAAAAGTTATATATTTGAAAAGCTAATCAACTAATTGATTGATGATTGTGTTGTGCGATTATTAGTCTAACTAATTAAAGAAATATTGGAATGGTAAAATCAATAAGACAATGAAAGGTTAAAATTAAGCCAAATCGAATCAAATGTAGAATTGAACTGAAAATTGATTGTAATTGCACACATATACATGTATATATGTTAAACAGTTCATAGCATGGAAGCTAAGAAGAGGAATTGAATTGTGTGCCTGACAAATAGGTACATGTTTACTATATTCATTGGGTTTGATGATTTTTTGAGTCGATTGGCTTTTTCTTTTTCTTTTTGATTAATGAGGGCCCTGTGAGGCAAGTTGCAGTTTTACCGATCAGCCCGTACAAAGGAGGTTATGGCAAAATATTTCGAAAATTTAAGGCGTTAGCCAATTTTTTGAGAAATTAGAAAATTCTTAGAAACTGAAAAGTTGAATAACTCAAGACAGAATGAAAGTTGAGTTGGTTAGTTAAACAACTTTCAGCTGCGTTCCTTTTCGAGGACGAAAAGATTTTAAGTGGACAGATTGTAACAACCCGTATTTTCAGAACCAATTTAAAATTTTGATTTAAGTTATTTTAATGGGATTTGAGAATTTAAAATGATTTATTTTAAATAATAATGACTAAAAATTTATTTAAATCGAAGTTAGAACCTTTATATTTATTTTAATTATAAAACGAGCCTAAAATGGCGTGGTAGTTTGAAATTTCGATTTTAAATTTCAATTGAATGTATAAGATTCAATATAAATCGGATTTCAGTAAAACCAGAAACATTTGAATCTGTTTAACAATATCTTTCTAATGAATGTGAAAAACTGAGATTTCATAATATATATTAAAATTTAGAGCCAGCTTAAAATTTAGAATAGTCGCTATGGAATTTATATATATTTTAAATTATATAAAATTTAGAATAGTTCTCACACCAGTCCCATGACTGACTCGGAGTTTATTGTTTCTACCTAAACTCTGGGTGCCCATATTTTCCACACGGGCAGCTAGTAGTTTTGGTTTTCGGAGATATTTCTTTTCCTAGGATCCTAGATTACAGCTGGAGCTATATTCGGAAAGCTTTGTATCGTGTATTCCCGTTAATTGTGTTGTAGATGTATTTTCCATTGTACATTATATTTATACATTTAAGTTTCCGCTGCTTTGTATTTTAAATGTGTGATATTTTTCTATTATATAACTATTCATACACCAATATCTTGTACTCCGATGTAAATTTGTAATAGCAATGAAATATTCTATTGTTTGTGTTCTGATGCATCGTGTTCTCAATTCAATTCGGGCTTACCCGTAAGAGGAGTTTGGGTCGTCACAACAATCAACTGAGGGAGCTAGAGGAGCATGGCTTTTGGCAAGGAGTTCGTGATGGGTTGGGTTTCTGAATCGTGATGGACAGCATTCAGTGGAGTTTGGGATTTATGAAGGAGGTTGTGATGTGAGGTCACGGGGCTAAGTGGTGATGATATCGCGAAGTGTTCTTGGAGGTTGGACTGCAGATTGGCCCAAGAGATGACTTTAAGGTGCGTATGAAGTCATATGTACGAGAGCATGGAATTGGGGTGATGTTTGGGTTCGTTTAGTTACAAGAGGGATTTATTTTGCTGGTTCAAAGTTCAGGTGAGAAGGTCACGTTTTTCAATTTCCTACAGTAATAAGGAGATGTGTTGTAACACCCCGTATTTTCTGTTAACATTAAAGTTACGAATTAAAGAATATTTAATTTCAAATTTGAGAACTAAAGGAAACAGGTTATGCCATTGCGTTCGTCTCGGAATTCTGCTTGGATAGAGTCCGAGTTTGCGTGAATTGGACTCCGTATGAAGGAGTTATGGCCTTCAGAAGTTTCAGTAATTTAAATAAATAGTTCGGATTAAAGTTCAGAAATTCGAAAATCAAAATTCAAACACAGAAGTGGGCTGGGCGGGAAATTTCCCGCCCAAAGCCAAGTCGACCATGGGGTCGACCTCCCCCCCATACAGGTCAACCTGGGGTTCGACCTATGGGTCGACCTGGGGGTCGACCTAGGGGTCGACCTGGGGGTCGACCTACCCTTTTGGACATATCTAAAAACTGATGGGTTCTGACTCCCTGTTGAGTCATTAGGGCTGATTTGGTTGTTCTATCTTGTCTGGATGGTCTTGATCGCTTCTAGGTTGATCTGACAGCTCTAAATTAATCAAATTTCTATATAAGCAACCTAAATATAAACCCTAAGCCACACAAAAATAATCCTAGGGCCATCACGCGGTCAATGGTGAACCTAGAATAACCGTCATTTCTTTATACTCAAAGGCAAGATAGAAGCTACATCAAAATCAAATCAAATATGATCTAATTCTACTAAGAGAATTCAACGATCTACATCAAAGGCAAGCAATTCAGTTTCAGTATACAGATCCCAGAACTCAAGAATTCCTTTTTGGTGATAAGTGTAGTTACCTTTCAGATGTGTATAAATTAAAGACATGAGTTGTAATGAATTGTGAAATAGAATTTGAACCAAGTTATATGTGATGCTGATTCATGTCTATTCATGTCCATTCTATCATGTTTGCCTATGAACTATTGTGGTTTATCATGTTAAATTTGCGATCATGTTGTATGTAGTTTGATGATAAAACTACCATTGTTAAAGCCTCGGCAATGAACCTATATGTTGTATGTTAAATGGGAGATGACATGTCAAGTTGTATAATTTGGTGATGACATCTATATGTTGTATGTCAATTTGGAAATTAGGCCATGTTTATGCAAGTTAGGTGATGCTATCATGTTATGAATACATGCAAGTTTATAGGTTAAAAACATGATTATGTAAACCTATATGTTTAGACCTATACTTTATATGTTAGTTCCATATGTCTCTATGATTAGATCTATGTTAGCATGATTCAACCCCTATGCAAGTTCACCACTACATGTCTAATTAAGTTTTGGTAGTTCTAGGTAAAACTATTATTTTAAGATTCATGTTGCATAGTTCTAGTTTGCAAGTTCATAATTAAAAGTATATTATGCCAAGTTCATGTAACACATCTATAGTGAGATCCATATTTTTGTATGATGTTGGAATGTTGTAAGTTCCTCTTTTTCCCCTTTTAGTTTATAAGCAGGCTAAAATGTCGAGCCTAACATTCTATGAAACTTTGCGAACATACAACGGGGGTAACATTGGGGGAAAACATGAAACTACATGTAATTGACATATTTGGCTCATAACCATGTAAATGGTATGGCATTGAAATGGTATAATTTACATACCAAAAATTATGAATTTGATTTAGAAGGAATGTGGGCCAAGACAATAAATTATTGACAAATTTACATATAAGCATAAAAGGATAAATATGTAAATTTAGAAAAGACGAATATGCCTAACCCAAGGTTAGACTGAGTTGTGGTGTAAAACTGCCCGGAACCGACCGGCACATCCAGTGACAACAACAATACCTGTCTAATGTGGGTGGTCAGTGCATTGTGCCCAAAAAGGACTCGAGGTTACACTGAGTTATGGTGTAAAACTGCCCGGAACCGACCGACACATCCAGTGAACACAACAATACCTGTCTAATGTGAGTGGTTGGTGCTTTAATAAAGTTAAGTCAAGATTGGTAGGGTTAAGTCAATTAAGGAAACACTTAACCAATTCAACATGTTAACTAAACTGATGGGTGGGGTTAGGACACTTAATCAATTTAACATGTTGGCTAGAAAAACCTGGTAATGGGGACCCATTTCAGCAGTAACCCACATAGATGAATCATGGAACCCTGAACTAGGCAGGGTGGGGCACGATTTCTGGGATGAATTGTAAGCGGTCAAAACGTCGGCGGGTGGTGCGTCAGTGTAGGTTCCGATGGAGTACGGGCGTGCACGTACTCCGGAGTGAAAAAAGCAGGCACTGGGCATCAGTAGTCATACACTGTGCATTTTGAATCGTGTCGGGTTTCCACCATAGGATTTGATACACCCCATGGTGGGACCAGCACAGGTATCTACAGTCAAGCGGGGGGCCGAATGACACATGTGATAAATGCATGCGAGTAGGAGCCAATCGATATAAGGGGATCATTTCACCATGAACATGTGGTGCTAGTTTGACAAGTATAAGTAGGTGCAGAGAATTGGACATGGGTGTGATGTTTATTCGGTTTATCCTACCTCACATAATTTTATGTTAGTTTGTTGTTCTGGTACTGTCCTATTTTCAGTTTATTCCTATCATGACCTTTTCCTTATTCACACACTGAAATGTCACTGGACTTACTCATACTTATGTTTGACCCATTTTTCTTTCGTTATCTTTTCTTCCGTTTCCCCCTTCCCTCAAGTAGCCAAAGAGGGAATAGCTCAGCTTAATTTGGACTGTTCATCTTTCCAAGCTTGAAGACTTTGTGATGTATAGCTTGGAATCTCTTACCTTTGGCTATGACTTTGGATACACTACTACTTGGGGATTTATGCAGTTTTATTTTGTTTTATGCTTCTTTATATAATATTCAAGACAGAAATTATGATGTAATGATTTGGAAGTTGGTTTGAAACAGTTTACTGTAATGTTTTGTTATGAACCATGTTTGAAATAAAGTTAGTTTTATTTTATGCTGCTTATATATATCTGTCTGGTAAATTATATATGTCTTTTACCTATAATGCTCCACTAAAGTTAAGGCATTCCTTTTGTGAGTGACCTTAGCGGAGGTGGGGTGTTCCACTTGGTATCAGAGCGAGGTTTACTAGATCAGATAAAAGTTTTTGAAAACTATTTTCAAAAAAAAGTATAAAGAAGAATTTTTCAAGAAAAAGTGTTGTTTTAGTTTAAAAGGCATAATCCCCCAAAGCCATTTGCATTATCTTTTTATCCCTTGTTTTGAATCTTTCCTTTTTCATTTCAGTATATCTGGGAATCTTAACCTTCCAGAGGGTGTACCGATACCTGGCTAGTTCAGGAGGTACCTAGAGGCTAGGCCAACGACGCAGGCCAAGCAGATATTCCTCCTCCCCCAGATGCAGCGGTTCCTCCTCCTCCTCCTCGTGCAAATGCTTTCTCAAAAATATGTAGGGACTTTCGAGCCATGGGTGGAAAGAACTTCAATGGAAATGAATCCTTCATGGAAGCAAGAAACTAGCTCAAAGAAACAGAGGATTTGTCGATATCTTCGAAGTAGATGATAGGTAGAAAATACAGTTGGCGGTATGGTTGCTCAAAGACGAAGCCTCCTATTGGTGGGAAGTCACTAACGCTGAAAGACCAATTGAAACTTGGATGGATTTTATAATGAGGCTTGAAATGAAATTCCTCTCACAAGTTGAACGAAGCCTACAGATGGAGAAGTTCTTAGCTCTCAAACAGCGAAGTATATCGGTCAAGGAATACGTTAACCAATTTAATCAACTGGCTAGGTTCGGATTGGAGTTAATGAACACTCCACATAAGAAGGCTCTCCAATTTGTTAAAGGATTAAATGAGCCACTGCACAGCATAGCTATGTCCCATATACCTATGGGTGCGACTTATGAGAGACTGGTGGACATGGCACTATTACAAGAAGAAGATAAAGTTGGCAAGAAGGAGACAAAGGTGGAAGCATCTCAGGATAAGAAAGGGGAAGGATCAAAGAGCAAGAAGACAGACTCCAAGAAGGGCAGGAAGAAAACAAAACCCATGACAAGAGGAAGTTTAATTTTTGTGGCATTCCTGGACATCTGGTTAAGGACTGCAGGAAGAAGAAAAGAAAGATGGGTGGCTGTTTCCATTACGGCGAGGCAGGACACATGGCTAGGGACTGCCGAAGAAAGCAAGGGCAAGGGTAGAGGGCTGGATCTACTTTGGGAGTGCAGGTTCATGCTCTCATGGCACCTCCGCAAGAACGAGGTAGAAATGTTTCTGTTAAGAGTTTAGTTTATGTATTTGATCATCCTGTTCATACACTCTTTGATTCTGGCGCATCGCACTCTTTTATATCTACTGCTTTAGTTGAATCTCTGCACCTAGACATCAGTTTAGTAGAGGATCCCTTGGTTGTTTCAAATCCAATTGGGGGCTCAACTTATTTATCAATGATTTGTTTGGATTTGGAAATTTCTATATTAAGTGTAGGTTTAGATGCAATGCCTATGTTTTGGGCTTTACGGGCTATGGGTTGATTCTAGGTATGGATTGGCTATCCAGTAATGGTGTCATCCTCGATTGTGAAAGGAGAGTGGTTAGACTCATGACTCTCCTCAGTAACACTCTCGAAATTTCTTGTAATCCCATGAACTCTGTTATGCTTAGTTATCTAGAATCTCTTGATGCGTCTATTAAGGATTTGCAGTCTGTTAGAGTAGTCCGTGAATACTCTGATGTCTTTGAAGAGGTTAAAGGGTTACCTCCGAAGCGGGAGATAGACATTCGTATATACCTCGTCGATAGTGCAAAACCCGTTTCTTTACCCTTTAGACAGATGGCTCCAAGGGAGCGGAACGAGCTCAGCAAGCAAGTTAAAGAGCTCCTAGAAAAGGGGTTTATAAGGCGGAGAATTTCTGAATGGGGTGCTCCAGTAGTATTCGCAACCAAAGCAGATGGTTCGCTTTGCCTATGCGTTGATTATAGGGAGCTAAACAAGTTGACCAAGAAGAATAGGCACCCACTTCCAAGAATAGATGACTTGTTCGATCAACTTGAAGGTGCATCGGTTTTCTCCCAACTAGATTTGGCTACCGGGTTTTATCAGCTAAAAGTGGCTGAAGACAACATTGATAAGACCGCGTTCAAACTCCGGATGGATTCTTCGAGTGGCTTGTCATGCTTTCGGCTTGACAAACGCACCCGCTTATTTCGTCGATTTGATGAGCAGGGTGTTTAGGGAGTTCCTCAACAAGTTTGTAGTGGTCTTTGTGGACAACATTTTGATTTTCTTGAACAGTGAGGAAGAGCATGCTCAACATCTAAAGGAAGTCATAGATACTCTTCGTGCACATCAGTTAAAAGCCAAATTCTCCAAATGCCATTTCTGGAGAGAAGAAGTAAGGTTTCTTGGACATGTGGTGTCCAAAGGGGGATTAGCTGTGGACCCCGCAAAAGTAGTTGCGGTGCAAGATTGGAATTTCCCACAGAATGCAATAGAAGTCCGAAGCTTTCTCGGGCCAGCAGGATTTTATCGAAAGTTCATCAAAGATTTTGCGAAAATCACAGCTCCACTTACAAGGTTGACAAAGAAGAACTTAACTTTCACTTGGGATTTGGATTGCGATATTGCTTTTCAACGCTTAAAAAGGGCTCTGACAACAGCCACAGTTCTGACATTGCCTGATGGAAGCAAGATGTTTACCGTATATACAAATGCATTGTAACGTCCTGAATTTTTAGCCAGTTAATATTGTATATTTAAATTTATTTTAAATATTTAATTAGAATAATAAGTTGATTTTTATATTGAATTAATCGATTTAATAATCGGTATATGAATTAATATCGAATATATTTAATTATCGTAATATGAAACAGTAACAATTGAATTCACAGTTAAAACTGTATCAAAACAATTCTATAGATTAATATAAATTCTATTTGAATTAGAACGATAATAATAATTTATTATCGGTGAATTTAATGGTTTGATATCGATTTATATTTCAAATCGAATTTAATTTAAAGCGTTAATTTAATTTGTTATCCCTTCTGTACAGTCGAATTAAATTTTAGAAACCGCTCTGTTGAATTCAGAATAATGGATAACGTTGGAAACATCAGTCGTTACGGTTGAATAGCGGTTCGGGACTTCGATTTAGGGACCACAAAATATTTTAAAGAAAATTAAATAAATATTTTCCATCAGCCGTCCTACCTATATTATTTCATTTCGCAGACCTTAGGAGTTAATCACGCAGCTAATTTTCTTCTTCTCGAGCTGTATAATCTGTCTCCCATGTTCGATATCTAACAAACAACAATTCAATGGCCTGTGTACGATCTGTTCCCCTTATCGCCTATATATGCATCACGATACCCTTCTCTGCTTTGGCAATTCATTTTCGTTCCCAAAACCAAATCGAAAGCTGTACCAATATCATTCCTCTTTTATTCTTCCAAAAATCAGAAATCGAATGCTAAGAAACAAAAAGAATCAAATCGAGTTCGGGCCTAAATCGATAATCGAATGAGAATGGACGGTGCGCGAGAGCTCGACGTCGTGAGTTAGGGCTCATGTCACAGTTCATCTCGCGATGGATTTTGAGGATTCTGACAGCGTTAAAGTCGCGTTGGAGGAAATTGTGGGAGACACTCGTGTATGAGGAAAGGAGGGGTACATGGTGGAGTTCGAAGGGGGGATTCCGACTGTTGAAGGTGTGCGATTTACTGCAGGGCATGCCATGATTTTGGTAGAGGCCGATACTGTGAAGTGTACAGAAGGGGTAGGAGCACGTTCCAAGGAGATCTGAGTTCGATATTGTTGTTAACAAACTGGAGTTGTTCGAATGCTGACAGTGAGGTATGGAAACAGAAAGAAGGGTGAGAAGCTCAATCATGGTACCAACGTACATATAACAGATGTCTGGTTTTTTGGAGAGGCTAGGGTGGAGCAGTTTGGGATGATGGTAGTAAGGTTGATCGACGAGTTGGCTTAAGGGATTGGTCGAAGTTTGCTAAGCAAAAAGGTATACGTTTCAATTAAAATTAAAAATACATAGATTAATTAATTTATTAGTTTAGTTAAATTAGTGATCATCAAATAAATATAAATAATCGCTTAATCGTTAAATTTGAATCATAGGCAAATAAATTCGTTCAAATTTATTCGTAAGTTGCGGCGTTACAAACGGGATATTCGACAAAGGAAAACCAAGGTGAGTAAATCTCACTCACCGTTTTATATTTAAATTTATTTTTATCGTTAAAAATAAATTTGTTGGTTGCTTGGGTGCATGAATGAATTGTTGAATTATTGTGGTTATTGGATTTCCCGCAACACTATTAGCGGATTCCCGCAGTATCATTAGAGGATGACACTACGCCCACGTACATAAGTGGATCCCCTTTTTATACTACGTTATCCTCCCTTGAAGCAGGATTGGTATCATTTTTGTTGACTAACATATGTGGATGCAGGGAAAACAGGTTGGAGGGATCCAACTGGATTCCTCAAATTTATTTATTACTGTTTACATGTTTGTGTGATGTGTTGAATTGGATTGATGATTTGTGTGTTTGGATATTAGAATATCACTGGCCCTAGATATTTATATTAAAAAAAATATCGAAAAGGGGTTTTATGATTTAAAAGGGAAAGTTTACTTTTCAAAATGAAAATGAAATTTTGAATGGATTGAGAGGTATTATTGATGAATGTATAAACAATGTTATAAATAAATGGGAAGAAAAATTTCTGTTTAAAAATATTGGCTTTTTAAATTCAAGTTTGAAATTAAAAAGGAAAATTTATCTTTCAAAATGGGAATTGGATTTCAAATAAGATTTGAAATAAGGACTTGTTTTAAATAATCTAAAACAAGAAGGGGAATGTATAAACGAGGTTTATAAATGAATAAAAATTATATTATCATTGGATATTCTAGCAATGTAAATTCAAGTATGATTTTTTTTGAAAAGAAGAATTTATTCTCCAAAAATAGAAAGAGGGAATTCAAATGAAATTTGAAATAGAGAATTTGTTTTATATATTTAAAACAAGAGGTGTTATTTATAAATAAAAGAGGGAATTTTATTGGATAATTTATTTAAATCCAGGTATGAACTTAAAAGTGATTTTTAAAAAAAAGGGAAAAAAGGGAAATTTTACTTTTCGAAATAAAAATGGTATTTCGAATAAATTGAGAAATATTGACTTGTTTTTAAAATAAAAACAAGTTGCTGGAATTATAGACACTGTTCATTAAGGGAAAGAAATATTATCATTTGATAATATTAAACTTTAATTTCAAGAAAGGGATTTAAAGAAGGAAATTTATCTTTCGAAGTGGAAATTTGAATTTCAAATAGAATATGAAATACAAACTTGTTTTAAGTATTTAAAACAAGAAGTAAAATTTATAAGCGATGTTTAAAATAGAAGGGGATAATCATCATGGGATGATTTGGGTATTTAAAATTCAAGTTTGAATTTAAAAAGAGATTTATACCTTGAAATCGTTTCAAGAAGGAAATGAGGAAGTTTATTCCGGTATTCGGAATGTAAACCGAATTTAAATAAATCCACACAGATTTATGATTTTAACTCGACTATGTCGAATACCTAGAATAAAATTATATTTCAAAAGATATTGGAATTATATTAAAAGTGAATTTAAGTTTTAATATAAAAATAGATAATGTAAATATAAGTGATAGTAATTAAGTATTTTCAAATCCACTTGAGATTCAAAAGGGGAAATCAAATACTCCAAAATAGAAGTCGAGTTTCAATAGATTATTGAAATGGAAGTTGAATCTAATAAAGAAGTGAATTTATAAACAAGATTTATAAATGGGATAAAGTAATATTCATCGTGCAATTTGGAAATAAATTTCCAAATGTAAGAAATGGTGTAGAAAGCGAGACTTAAATCGAGTTTGTATATTTCAAGCTGTTATCTATCTCAAGATAAGAACGTTGTCGATCAAGGTCTGAGAGGTAATTAGAATACCCCAACTTGAACAACTTCACTATTATCAAGGGATGATATTAGTTTGTAATGAAAATGGATATTTAATAAATCGATTTTTCCCATAAAGGAATTTATAATTGCAATTCGATTCTATCGAATTTTATAAATAGTTTAACTCCAAGTGGGTTTGAAATGAATATAGGATTGGATTTGAATAAACTCATAGCCGGGTTATGATTGTGGAAGTAAATAACCGACAAGTTGAATGGTCAGAATTGTTAAGTCAAATCTGGATAACGGGTTTGAATTATTTTAAATACTGAAATGGAGTTGAAATTGATGTGCCAAATGAAGTTTTTAAACGTTTATATTAAATTTAATTAAAACGAACTCGCCGCAGCGCGGTAGTTTGTAAATTGGAAATTCGGACTTCAATTGAGTATATAGAACTCAATATAAATCGGAATTCGATGAAACAAGAAACGCCCGGACCTATTGAATGATAGTTTTCTAATGGAAGAGAAAAATCTAGATTTCGTCGAATAGATTTTGAGTAATGTCGAAATCAAATTATCAGTAAAATAGCGCTATAATCATTTTTAAACCATAACGGTTTAGTAAACAAATAAAAAGGATTTTAAGTGAATAAAATCCAAATTCTGATTTGAAAAATCCTAATCTTGAGTTATCAAATATATGCGAACTCAAGTGTAGTGAATGAAGTGATTTTTGAAAACAAGAAATCAGATTTTTAATTATCGAATGAAGTTAACTAATTTCCTTGAAATTAATTAATAAGAGTATGGCCAAGTTAACTAAGTAATTTGAATCGATTAATTGAATTTGGAAATCCGAATAAGAAACTTTAGTTATGCTTTGGATATTTGACATGGGAATTGTATTCAGACAAGCGAATAAAAGTATGTTCGAACGTGAGATGTTCAAAGTAAAATTAGAATATGAGAATAAGCTAGTTGGAAAGTAAATTAGCAAACTTGAGTTAAAATGATTGGACCTGTGTGAGATAAATTGGAAATGCGAATATGCATAGGTTGAACAGGTACGAAATAAAGTATGGGATGAAGAGTGGGAAGAGAATGTGAGATTTTAATTTAAGTGCTCGACAAAAGGTACACGTTTAAATTTCCATATGAGGTTTTATGCGCTGAATCGGCATGCCACTTGGCTTTTTGATTTCCTTTTTGAATGGAAAGGGCCTAGAGAGGCAAGTTGAGGTTTGAAATATTTGCCGGTACAAAGGAGGTTATGGCGAATTTTTCCGAAAATTTAAGGAGTTAGAATATTTTTAGGAAATTTTGATAAGAGAAATCGATATAACGATATATATAGAATTCGCTAAGAAAATGAATTAAAAATGAAATATTAGAAAAGGCCAGTGATTTTGAAATTTGTTTGATGGATGTTTATTTTTCCTTTGATAGTTAAAACACCGGCTATCAAAGATTTTTACCATCGTTGTTGATACGGAGAGACCGGTTGGATTTAATATCCGAGAACCACTTCATATAGGCATAGGCATTGCGAATTAGATTATGCTGAAGATAATCAAAGACGGAGTGAAATTCAAAGAGCTGTTATGTTTGTCCAGTCCTAGGACAACTTGTATGGACGAATGTCTGACAAAGTATTCCTAACGGATCACATAAGACGATCTTTTCAAGATGTTACGTCTGGTGGCGGAGAAATTCGTTTCTCTTAGCTTTTATGCCCGTAATATCTTTGAGGAGATTAACTAGTGATTTGATGGGTTTGACGATGTGGCATTCAAAGTGTATGGTGGCCAGATGTTTTAAAAGATAGACGTAGCCTCAAGCCCCACAACCGGGAAATGACAAAAATCGGGAAGGCAGCATGGCTATGTGGGTCGCTCCCATTAGGGTGTATAATCACCTATCTAGAGAAATTCCTTTTACTTCTTAAATCTATTTCGATGCTGTCCCTTTTCGGGAAACGGTAGTTTGAGCCCAACCGTTGGTGATATACATTCGATACACTCAAGCGAAATGAGTGGTCGGTCATGTATGGGCCGGGTTGCAAGACGTTCTTGTTGAACCCAGGTGTATTTGCCTCTAGAGATACATCATTGGAAGGTGGTCCCATACCTTGTCATAGTTGGAATCCAGTCTCCAATAAGCGACCTGCGGTTTATGATTTTATGCTATGTATGTAGAGCGTGAGATGCAAGCGTTCTACTATTTGGTTATTTATTTGATTAGACATTATTATAATATCACTGGATTTTGATATCAATAATGGTCTGGGTTATAGTAAGGTAAAAACCGTCCGTGTTTATGTGTGGACTGGTCTTGCTATTATCTTTTTCTTCCAAAGGATTTTTGACGTTAAATCATATGGTTGGAGATTACTCACACCAGTCCCATGACTGACCCAGAGTTTATTCTGTTTTGTTTTTCCTAAACTCTTGGGTTCCCAAATTTGTACGGGCAGTCAAGTGTTTCAGGCTTTGTTGATACACTTGGAGGAGCTTGAAGCAGGAGGCTTCACTGTTGGTTATTTAGGGATTTTTCCGCTGTGATATGATGGATTGTACTCTGATATTGGTATGTATATACAAAAAAGATTTGTATTTCAAATTATGTTATATAATATATTTTATTCGTTCCGCTGTGAGATTCGTGTTTACTCTGATTATGTTCTTCTTCTATTCTATTAGTTCTATCTTTTCTATCTCATCATCTAATTTCTTTCTATTAATGATCTAAATTTTCGTGCATTTTGAGTTGAATGTGTAGGATTTATCAGCTCAAATTGGTATGGATTTTCGGGTCGTTACAGTTGGTATCAGAGCTTAGGTTTAGCGAACAACTAGGCTTTGGTGGGGGTTTACTCATTAGAGATAGGGTCAGTAGCACCCTAGGATGAGTAGATTGTATATATATGAGAGAGCGTATTTGTATGTTGATACAAAAATTGTTTTATATTATGTTGGCTTGTTTGATGAGTGGTTTAAGAATTCTGGTCGAATCGTGGGACGCTACGATGTCGATAGGAGTTTCTAAACACTTGATCAGAATAGTTTGACATAATATTGTTTTAAAGTAGGTAAATGAAATAATTTTACCCAAAATTATATTTTGATATAAAAGTGAATAATTTTCTAAAATTATTTATATATGGATATGATGGTTGTTATTATAATCGAATGAGATTATAAAATTGAAATGGTTATATACGACCAAATAGAATTTGTATATGAATAATAAATACAAATGAGACGAATTAAAACTGGATTCACACCATAAATTGGAATTTAAATCCTGGGAAGTTTGAAAATACTTTCGAAGTATATTAAAAGGATATAGCTTTGTTTTGAAAAGACTGTTTGAATAAAAATCATATTTGAGTGGATTTTGAAAGTGTTAAGGCACTGAACTCACTTCGGTGGCTGGAAAATAATTTTGATGATGACTGCAGCACCATCAGTGTTCATTTTTGAGTTTCTAAGTGATGGATTGCTACCTTAGAAAAGTTTGTGATGGAAATTTGTTTGAAAGAAAACAAGTTGTGGGAAAAAAATTCAAATGTTTTGGATTTAAAAGAGAAACAAATATATGTATATATATTTATGTGATTTCAAAATGGTTTGAAATAAAATACCGGGTATTTGAATTCAGAATTCTAATTTTAACTTAAGCAAGTTAAATAAACCGAAATGATGGAAACCAGTTAAATGAACTGAAATTTAATATTCCCATGAAAGCTTAAAATTGCATGGGACTTGAGTTATAGAATATGAAATGCTGAGTTATAATAAAATACGGTTTTGAAAAGTTAACGGGTTTGTAGCATTTCTCCTACCCTAGTAATTTTAGGGACGAAATTTTTTTAAGAGGGAAGGAATGTAACGTCCCGAATTTTTAGCCAGTTAATATTGTATATTTAAATTTATTTTAAATATTTAATTAGAATAATAAGTTGATTTTTATATTGAATTTATCGATTTAATAATCGGTATATGAATTAATATCGAATATATTTAATTATCGTAATATGAAACAGTAACAATTGAATTCAGAGTTAAAACTATATCAAAACAATTCTATAGATTAATATAAATTCTATTTGAATTAGAACGATAATAAAAATTTATTATTGGTGAATTTAATGGTTTGAGATCGATTTATTTTTTAAATCGAATTTAATTTAAAACGTTAATTTAATTTGTTATCCCTTCTATACAGTCGAATTAAATTTTAGAAACCGTTCCGTTGAATTCAGAATAATGGATAACGTTGGAAACATCAGTCGTTACGGTTGAATAGCGGTTCGGGACTTCGAGTTAGGGACTACAAAATATTTTAAAGAAAATTAAATAAATATTTTCCATCAGCCGTCCTACCTATATTATTTCATTTCGCAGACCTAAGGAGTTAATCGCACAACTAATTTTCTTCTTCTCGAGCTGTAAAATATGTCTCCCATGTTCGATATCTAACAAACAACAATTCAATGGCCTGTGTACGATCTGTTCCCTTTATCGCCTATATATGCATCGCGATACCCTTCTCTTCTTTGGCAATTCATTTTCGTTCCCAAAACCAAATCGAAAGCTGTACCAATATCATTCCTCTTTTATTCTTCCACAAATCAGAAATCGAATGCTAAGAAACAAAACGAATCAAATCGAGTTCGGGCCTAAATCGATAATCGAATGAGAATGGACGGTGCGCGAGAGCTCGACGTCGTGAGTTAGGGCTCATGTCACAGTTCATCTCGCGATGGATTTTGGGGATTCTGACAGCGTTAAAGTCGCGATGGAGGAAATTGAGGGAGACGCTCGTGTATGAGGAATGGAGAGGTACATGGTGGAGTTCAAATGGGGGATTCCGACTGTTGAAGGTGTGCGATTTACTACAGGAGGCGCCATGATTTTGGTAGAGGCCGATACTGTGAAGTGTACAGAAGGGGTCGGAGCACGTTCCAAGGAGATCTGAGTTCGATATTGTTGTTAACAAACTGGAATTGTTCGAATGCTGACAGTGAGGTATGGAAACAGAAAGAAGGGTGAGAATCTTAGTCATGGTACCAACGTATATATAACAGATGTCTGGTTTTTGGAGAGGCTAGGGTGGAGCAGTTTGGGATGATGGCAGTAAGGTTGATCGACGAGTTGGTTTAGGGGATTGGTCGAAGTTTGCTAAGCAATAAGGTATACGTTTCAATTGAAATTAAAAATACATAGATTAATTAATTTATTAGTTTAGTTAAATTAGTGATCATCAAATAAAAATAAATAATCATTTAATCATTAAATTTGAATCATAGGCAAATAAATTCATTCAAATTTTTTCATAAGCTGCGGCCATACAAACGGGATATTCGACAAAGGAAAACAAAGGTGAGTAAATCTCACTCACCATTTTGTATTTAAATTTATTTTTATCGTTAAAAATAAATTTGTTGGTTGCTTGGGTGCATGATTGAATTGTTGAATTATTGTGGTTATTGGATTTCCCGCAACACTATTAGCGGATGCCCGCAGTATCATTAGCGGATGACACTACGCCCACGTACACAAGTGGATCCCCTTTTTATACTGCGATATCCTGCCTCGAAGCAGGATTGGTATCATTTTTGTTGACTAACATCTGTGAATGCAGGGAAAACAGGTTGGAGGGATCCAACTGGATTCCTCAAATTTATTTATTACTGTTTACATGTTTGTGTTATGTGTTGAATTGGATTGATGATTTGTGTGTTTGGATATTAGAATATCACTGGCCCTAAATATTTATAGTAAAAAAAATATATCGAAAAGGGGTTTTATGATTTAAAAGGGAAAGTCTACTTTTCAAAATGAAAATGAAATTTCAAATGGATTGAGAGGTATTATAGATGAATGTATAAACAATGTTGTAAATAAATGGGAAGAAAAATTTCTGTTTAAAAATATTGGCTTTTTAAATTCAAGTTTGAATTTAAAAAGGAAAATTTATTTTTCAAAATGGGAATTGGATTTCAAATAAGATTTGAAATAAGGACTTGTTTTAAATAATCTAAAACAAGAAGGGGAATGTATAAACGAGGTTTATAAATGAATAAAAATTATATTATCATTGGATATTCTAGCAATGTAAATTCAAGTATGATTTTTTTGAAAAGAAGAATTTATTCTCCAAAAATAGAAAGAGGGAATTCAAATGAAATTTGAAATAGAGAATTTGTTTTATATATTTAAAACAAGAGGTGTTATTTATAAATAATTTTTATAAATAAAAGAGGGAATTTTATTGGATAATTTATTTAAATCCAGGTATGAACTTAAAAGGGATTTTTTTAAAAAAAAAAGGGAAAAAAAGAGAAATTTTACTTTTCGAAATAGAAATGGTATTTCAAATAAATTGAGAAATATTAAGTTGTTTTTAAAATAAAAACAAGTTGCTGGAATTATAGACACTGTTCATTAAGGGAAAGAAATATGATCATTTGATAATAGTAAACTTTAATTTCAAGAAAGGGATTTAAAGAATGAAATTTATCTTTCGAAGTGGAAATTTGAATTTCAAATAGAATATGAAATACAAACTTGTTTTAAGTATTTAAAACAAGAAGTAAAATTTATAAACGATGTTTAAAATAGAAGGGGATAATCATCATGGGATGATTTGGGTATTTAAAATTCAAGTTTGAATTTAAAAAGAGATTTATACCTTGAAATCGTTTCAAGAAGGAAATGAGGAAGTTTATTCCGGTATTCTGAATGTAAACCGACTTTAAATAAATCTACACGGATTTATGATTTTAACTCGACTATGTCGAATACCTAGAATAAAATTATATTTCAAAAGATATTGGAATTATATTAAAAGTGAGTTTAAGTTTTAATATGAAAATAGATTATGTAAATATAAGTGATAGTAATTAAGTATTTTCAAATCCACTTGAGATTCAAAAGGGGAAATCAAATACTCCAAAATAGAAGTTGAGTTTCAATAGATTATTGAAATGGAAGTTGAATCTAGTAAAGAAGTGAATTTATAAACAAGATTTATAAATAGGATGAAGTAATATTCATCGTGCAATTTGGAAATAAATTTCCAAATGTAAGAAATGGTGTAAAAAGCGAGACTTAAATCGAGTTTGTATATTTCAAGCTGTTATCTATCTCAAGATAAGAACGTTGTCGATCAAGGTCTGAAAGGTAATTAGAATACCCCAACTTGAACAACTTCACTATTATCAAGGGATGATATTAGTTTGTAATGAAAATGGATATTTAGTAAATCGATTTTTCCCATAAAGGAATTTATAATTGGAATTCGATTCTATCGAATTTTATAAATAGTTTAACTCCAAGTGGGTTTGAAATGAATATAGAATTGGATTTGAATAAATTCATAGCCGGGTTATGATTGTGGAAGTAAATAACCGACAAGTTGAATGGTCAGAATTGTTAAGTCAAATCTGGATAACGGGTTTGAATTATTTTAAATACTGAAATGGAGTTGAAATTGATGTTCCAAACGAAGTTTTTAAACATTTATATTTAATTTAATTAAAACGAACTCGCCGCAGCGCGGTAGTTTGTAAATTGGCGATTCGGACTTCAATTGAGTATATAGAACTCAATATAAATCGGAATTCGATGAAACAAGAAACGCCCGGACCTATTGAATGATAGTTTTCTAATGGAAGAGAAAAATCTAGATTTCGTCGTATAGATTTTGAGTTATGTCGAAATCAAATTATCAAGAAAACAACGCCATAATCATTTTTAAACCATAACGGTTTAGTAAACAAATAAAAAGGATTTTAAGTGAATAAAATCCAAATTCTGATTTGAAAAATCCAAATCTTGAGTTATCAAATATATTCGAACTCAAGTGGAGTGAATGAAGTGATTTTTGAAAACAAGAAATCAGATTTTTAATTATCGAATGAAGTTAACTAATTTCCTTGAAATTAGTTAATAAGAGTTTGGCCAAGTTAACTAAGTAATTTGAATCAATTAATTGAATTTGGAAATCCGAATAAGAAACTTGAGTTATGCTTTGGAAATTTGACATGGGAATTGTATTCAGACAAGCGAATAAAAGTATGTTCGAACGTGAGATGTTCAAAGTAAAATTAGAATATGTGAATAAGCTAGTTGGAAAGCAAACTTGAGTTAAAATGATTGGACCTGTGTGAGATAAATTGGAAATGCGAATATGCATAGGTTGAACAGGTATGAAATGAAGTATAGGATGAAGAGTGGGGAGAGAATGTGAGATTTTAATTTAAGTGCTCGACAAAAGGTACACGTTTAAATTTCCATATGAGGTTTTATGCGCCGAATCGGCATGCCACTTGGCTTTTTGATTTTCTTTTTGAATGGAAAGGGCCTAGAGAGGCAAGTTGAGGTTTGAAATATTTGCCGGTACAAAGGAGGTTATGGCGAATTTTTCCGGAAATTTAAGGAGTTAGAATATTTTTAGGAAATTTTGATAAGAGAAATCGATATAACGATATATATAGAATTCTCCAAGAAAATGAATTAAAAATGAAATATTAGAAAAGGCCAGTGATTGTGAAATTTGTTTGATGGATGTTTATTTTTCCTTTGATAGTTAAAACACCGGCTATCAAAGATTTTTACCATCGTTGTCGATACGGAGAGACCGGTTGGATTTAATATCTGAGAACCACTTCGTATAGGCATAGGCGTGGCGAATTAGATTATGCTGAAGATAATCGAAGACGGAGTGAAATTCAAAGAGCTGTTATGTTTGTCCAGTCCCAGGACAACTTGTATGGACGAATGTCTGACAAAGTATTCCTAACGGATCACATAAGACGATCTTTTCAAGATGCTACATCTAGTGGCGGAGAAATTTGTTTCTCATAGCTTTTATGCCTGTAACAACCCGAAAATCTGGGCCAGTTTATTTATTTTTTTATTTTTTTTTGCAATTTTAGCGAATTTTGATTATTTTAAATGAATTATTTTAAATAATATCGACGAGAAATTTATTTTGAATAGAATTCGAACGTATATATTATATACGTCGTCGTTAGAATATAAAAATTTATATATAATTATAAATAGAATTGAAAATGGCGCGGTAGTTCGATAATTCGATTTCAAACTTCAATTGAATGTACCGGGTGCAAAACAATCCGGATTTTAGTGAAACCAAAAATAATAGGATCTATTTGAGAATATCTTTCCAACGAATCCGAAAAATTGAGATTTCATAGCGGGAATCAAAAGATATGCCCAGTTGAAAATTCTGAATAGTCGCTATGGAATTCAGGCCCTTAAAAATGGGAATTTTGCAAACGACCTCGGATTTCGACGAAACCACTTTTGTTGGATCCGTGGTGTCAAATTATTGCTAGATTCCAAATTTCATAATTTTTCGATTCAATATGCGAGCGTGGCAAAGGAAAACGCGTTTGACCAGTTTCAGTTGATTTTAATCGACTGGAAAATGGCCATTTTTCCAACGGTCTCAGAATTCGACGAAACTAGTTTTGTTAGGACCGTATCATCAATACGAATCTAGAAAATATTTTACGGGAATTTTTAGAGTTAGTATGTGACCCCAATAAATTGAAATGCGCGTTCAAATTCAATATATAGAGTTATATGTTGGTTTTAACGGAAACTTATCGAAACTTTCGAGTTAGCGTACGATACATATCCCATTGTGTTCGGAATGGGGGTAATTAGCTATGGGCGACAGGCGGTGGGCCTTGTTTAGAGGTCGTATGAAAAAGTTGCTTTTTGAAATTAAATAATTAAATAAATTAAAAATAAAATTCCTCACTCTCTCTCCTCTCTTTAATCCCTCTGCCCCCCCTTTTTTCTTCAGTCGACTAACAGAAGAAAGGAAAAAAAAAAGAGATCGACGATGGCCATCGCGCCTCCAGGCGGAACCGCCCTCCGCTTCCATCCCCCTCGCGCCGACGATCCGACCAGAGCCCCCCCCCCTTCGCGTTTCTCTCTCCCCCTCTGATCGAACCCGCGCCCAAAACCCCCAAAGCCCCAATCGAAACCGCAACCAACCTCAACCCCAGCCTTCCACCGCCGATCGTGACTCCGGCGAGCCCCCCCGATGACCGACGCGCGCAGACACCCCACCCCCCTTTCAGCGATTAACTGTAAGTTCTTCCTTTTTTTATATATATATCTGTTTTATTATTTTTATTTATTTAAATCACGTTTAGATCTTTATTTAAATCAAGCTTAGAGGTTTATATGAAATCGAAATTCGATTTTTATATATTGAATAGCGAAGTAAAAATTCGATTTTTATATATTGAAGAGCGAAGTAAAAATTCGATTTTTATATATTGAATAGCGAAGTAAAAATCCTATTTTTATATATTGAATAGCATAGTAAAAATCCGATTTTTATATATTGAATAGCAAAGTAAAAATTCGATTTTTATATATTGAATAGCAAAGTAAAAATTCGATTTTTATATATTGAATAGCGTAGTAAAAATTCGATTTTTATATATTGAATAGCGAAGTAAAAATGTGATTTTTACATAGGTAGTGGCTACGGGCAACGAAAGTGACGAAAGGCGAGAACGGCGAAGATTTCTATAAATGAAGTGTCGTGAAGTTGGGATAGCGATCGGTGAGAATTTCTCACTCTTTAATTTAATTTTCTAGTTATATATATATACTAGGATGTAGACGGTGTTTAGTAGCACCCGACACCCGTCATCCACAGACCATGGATGGCTTGTTTGTTAAATTGTTTGGTTGTGTAGTTGGTTAGTTTATTTGGTTTGAATTGAATTGTTTGGTGAAATGGATTGGATTTGATTGATGTGTGAATGGCGTGGGCCTTCACTAGACCGGGGATAAGGCTAGGCCTTGTCCCGTTTCTAATATCGTGTCGTTATGCTGCCGAAATTTTCTAAAAATAAGTTAGAAAAATAAAGATAACATTTTATTTTATAAATGAACCGAATAGAATATTCATAGGTTGAATAAAATAGTTTGATCGTTAAAAATATAATTTTTAACGTGAATGTGAATAAATAAATATTCATTCAAACCGGACGGTTTGTTTATGTACACCTATTTGAAGGACATTGATTGGGACGATAAATTTTACACATCGCCCAACTGCACAAATAAAAATCTGTGTTTGATTGCTTGAAACCCCACACGGATATTGGGATGATATTTGACGTACACTAATCCCGATTGTTTAGTTGTATGTCGATCGATTGATTGATAGGCTGTTACAAGCATTGAATATTTATATTTGATGCTTATACAGTGTAGAATGCTCTTTGGATGATGGTTGATTATTCATCGTTGTTGATATATACATGTGTTGTAGAAAATCCATATAATTAACATTATATGGTAATTGATTGGGCCTCATTCCAGTTTTAAAATAGAAATATTTGAAAAAGAAATATTTGAAATAGAATATTTGAAAATAGGAATATATCAAGCCATATTGATTAGATTGACGCCATTTTGACATGAACGATATTTATATCGATTTTATTCATTTTACAATGAATGTCGAAAGTGATTTCAAAATCTGATATTTTGAAAAGAATTGAATATAAACGAATTCGAATTGAAATTGAATATAAACGAATTCGAATTGAAATTGAATATAAATGAATTCGAATAGAAATTGAATAGAAATGAATTTGAATTGAAATTGAAATAATTTGAAATTCAAATTGAATTGAAAATGAATGGAAATTGAATTAAAAATCGTTTTGAAAAGAAAATCGTCGAAGTATATATTATATATATAATATAATGGCCTGAATAGAACGTGCCGCGCCGCGGCAGTTCGCGAATTTCGACCATTGACTTCGAACGGATATTACGGGAGATCCGACCGTCGGATTCTCCTAAAACCGGAACCTTGGGTTCGTATCGAAAAGAGCTTTCTAACGATTATTAGAAATTAGAAATCTAACGGTGGGATTTGGAATTATGTCCAAATCAAATTTGAAAAAGGTCGCTGTAAGTGTAGTTCGATGGTCGTTGATGGAAATCGACTGTGCTGGCCTTGATAAAATTATTAAAAATAGTAATAATTTGTGTAAAATCACAAGAAATGATTTGGGAAAAATTGGGATGAAAAACTCCATATTTGAAAAGATAAAAATAGATTTTTATCGAAATGAACTAGTTTTGAACTAGAATTATAATTCTATTTATTTTTAAATAAATAAATTGACTTTGAAATGGATTTTGAAAATAACCAGAATTTCCAATGATTGCATTGGAATGGATTTGAATCGAAATTGTCTTCGGAATATTTCGATGTTGGATTTCGTGATTATACAGATGTTGTTATGGAAATTTGAAAGATATAGATATGTATATCGTTATTTCCAATATGATATCTGTTGGTCGTAGAATTTGACATTGAATATAAGCCGATATATTTTCTATTCAGAGCCTTGTATTTAATATCAAATGTGATTTGGGTTTTCGTGAATGGTGTCTTCATTAACACTGTTCTTGAACCCAGTTGAGAAAAGATTAAATCTTTTTATTTAGATTTAATGAAGTGTACCAATTAAATAATATTTAATTGGAATTGAATTGATATTGATTTTTGGGTTTATCGTGAACAGTGTTTTTAAATAACACTTGTTCTTTAACCCGATAATTAATGGAATGGGATTTTGGGTTTATCGTGAACCGTGTTTCAAATGACACTGATCCTTTAACCCAGTCACAGATTAAAACTAAGTGGAGTTTTAATGAATCTTTAATTAGATTGAAATGATCGAGAATGGAGTATCACCAGTTTTGCTCCAGGCGATAGTTAAATCTTTAATTAGATTTGAACGTAAAATGGTAATTGAATTTACCGATAACACCGTGGTGTTAGATATGAAGTATTACCAGTTTTACTTCATGAGATGAATAGGTTGGGATTGGGGAATTAAAACAAATGATTACTTCGGTAATGTTCGTTAATCCCGACTAGTTTGAATTGATATTCAAAAATAGATTAAAGAATAAATTAAAGAATTTATCTTTGATAAAATTAATGGGAACCTTTCCCTATGAATGTGAAATTTAGAAACTAACTGTCGGTTAGCCAAGCAGAATGGTTTTTTGGTTATTGATCTGATGTTGGTTTCGGCCTTCGGGGTTAATATTTGAGGAATTATTCTCTGGTTAATTTACGGTTAGTGACTGATGAATTGGAATGAGGCATATGTTGTGTTTGTGTAACACTTGTTTATAATATACGCGAGTTATTCAGAAAGACCGGGTTTATCCCATTCTGAATAACTGATACGACGATTAGTCGAAGATGAAGACGATGGTCAAAGACCGGAGGTCTTCACGTCGTTTGGGTGATTACTGATGATCTTGATTGGGCTGTACACCCAAGAAGATGGAAACAGTTGGTGATCGTCCAGACGTACTTGGAGATCGATGGATATGCGGGGTACTAGGTGCCTCCGGTTTCGTTCAAACCCTGAACGGACTTGTAAATGGACTGTGTGTCTGACATTGGATTTTAGTCTGTGTGGTTGATTTCTATTAATTATATATCTGTTTGGCGGCGGAGAATTTATTCTCTTGCTTAACGCCCTTCTCTGAGACGTATGAGCTCAGGGGTTATATACTGATGGATATCAAACGCATAGAGTGAATTGCCTCTGTGGCATGCCTAAGTGGCAATTGATCGAGGCTTCTGTTGAAAAGCAAAGTCTTGTGGTGATGATCAAAGCACAGCCTGTGTGGCATAGCTTTGTGTAACATGTATTCGCGAGCCTCGCACCCCGGTTGTGAACCAAAAACGGGAGACGGACCTCAGGGAGGGCATGCGTTTCCTTCTAGCTAGGGTGGTGTCAGTGACCTACCAGCCCTGACATTTATATACTTTTCACCTGTGTGGTTGTTGCTGTTGCGAGGCGCCTCGGTTCGATCGGACGATCCGGGTCCGATGGAGTCATTCGTTGGCTCATTGACGCCCCAAAGGGCGGGGAAACGCAGTGTTCAGGAATTTTAATCCACATCGGTGGACCGGCCCTGACGATCCAAGGGTCACTCGAGCTCTGATCCTGAGACACGGGCTAGAGCGTCTCGAATCGGTTGAGGACTATCTTTTGCCTCGGTTCATAGATGGAAATCCAATTTCCAAATACGTGCCATTTGCGATTTTATTTGTAGAGCCTAGTATGGCGACATAGTGGGATGGGGCGCTTATGCCGTCTATGATTGATACTTATGATTTGAAGTTGTTTTATACACTATGCACTTATAATAGTATCAAATGATTTGTTTAATATGTATCAAGCATTCTTGGCTATTATAAGGTAAAAACCCTATCCTCCGGCTTGCGTTGCATTGTGTGATGGGAACTGGGTCTTATAATAGCTTCCTTTTTCTTTATTTAGCATTGCGCTGTTGTTTTATGCACTGGTGTTCTTGGGAGGAAACCCGTTCCGTGTTATACGGCGTGGTCCCTTGATTTACTTTACTTTGAAAATAAAGATAAATAACTGTTTTAGTTCTCACACCAGTCACATGACTGACCTAGAGTTTATTGTTTTAACCTAAACTCTGGGTGCCCTTATTTTGACACGGGCAGCTAGTAGTTTTGGATTTGCAGATTTATATTCATAGGATCCTGGTTACAGCTGGAATTATATCCGGAAAGCTTTGTATCCGTATATCTACTTCTAGTTGTGTATTGTATTATTTTCCGCTGCAATGTAATTTAAATCTCTGATATTTCTGTGTAATATTTATTCATTTATACTCTGTATATTCTTGTAATCTGATGCATTGTTGTAATATACAATGAAATGTTCTTCCGTCTGCGTTCTAGTTTGTCGTGTTCTCAAAACAATCAGGCGGTTCGAACGGTCTGCGTCGGTTTAGCGACTGATTAGGATCGAGCGAAATTCCTTTTTGTCACAATGCCTGTAATATCTTTGACGAGATTAACTAGTGATTTGATGGATTTGACGATGTGGCATTCAAAGTGTATGGTGGCCAGATGTTCTAAAAGATAGACGTAGCCTCAAGCCCCACAACCGGGAAATGACAAAAATCGGGTAGGCAGCATGGCTATGTGGGTCGCTCCCATTAGGGTGTATAATCACCTATCTAGAGAAATTCCTTTTACTTCTTAAATCTATTTCGATGTTATCCCTTTTCGGGAAATGGTGGTTTGAGGCCAACCGTTGGTGATATACATTCGATACACTCAAGCGAAATGAGTGGTCAGTCATGTGTGGGCCGGATTGCAAGACGTTCTTGTTGAACCCAGGTGTATTTGCCTCTAGAGATACATCATCGGAAGGTAGTCCCATACCTTGTCATAGTTGGAATCCAGTCTCCAATAAGCGACCTGCGGTTTATGATTTTATGCTATGTATGTAGAGCGTGAGATGCAAGCGTTCTACTATTTGGTTATTTATTTGATTAGACATTATTATAATATCACTGGATTTTGATATCAATAATGGTCTGGGTTATAGTAAGGTAAAAACCGTCCGTGTTTATGTGTGGACTGGTCTTGCTATTATCTTTTTCTTCCAAAGGATTTTTGACGTTAAATCATATGGTTGGAGATTACTCACACCAGTCCCATGACTGACCCAGAGTTTATTCTGTTTTGTTTTTCCTAAACTCTTGGGTGCCCAAATTTGTACGGGCAGTCAAGTGTTTCAGGCTTTGTTGATACACTTGGAGGAGCTTGAAGCAGGAGGCTTCACTGTTGGTTATTTAGGGATTTTTCCGCTGTGATATGATGGATTGTACTCTGATATTGGTATGTATATACAAAACAGATTTGTATTTCAAAGTTATGTTATATAATATATTTTATTCGTTCCGCTGTGAGATTCGTGTTTACTCTGATTATGTTCTTCTTCTTCTTCTATTCTATTACTTCTATCTTTTCTATCTCATCCTCTAATTTCTTTCTATTAATGATCTAAATTTTCGTGCATTTTGAGTTGAATGTGTAGGATTTATCAACTCAAATTGGTATGGATTTTCGGGTCGTTACATGCATGCGGTGCGGGACTAGGCGCTGTCTTGATGCAAGAAGGGAAGGTAGTACTTATGGTGGAAGACAGTTGAGAGTATATGAGAAAACTACCTAACCCACGATCTAGAGTTGGTTGCCATCGTCTTTGCGCTTAAGTCTTGGCGCCATTATCTCCTAGGTGAGAAGTTTGAATTGTTTACTGACCATTAATCATTGAAGTACCTTTTCTCGCAGAAAGATGTCAACATAAGGCAGCAAAGATGGATGGAGATTCTTTCCTCATATGATTTTGAGATTTTCTATACTCCTGGCAAGGGCAATGTAGTAGCAGACGCCTTGAGTAGAAAGAAGATGACCTTAAGCCCTCTCTTTATAGAAAGGCAAAGCTTGGAGTACATAGCCAACTTTGATTTTAGACCCTCTGTCGATCATGTGACTGGTTTGTTAGCATCGCTAGAGGTGCGGCCTACTCTTTTGGACTTAATAGGACAACACAACGTGAAGACCCTCAGCTGGTTGATGTGATAGATAAGTTGAGTTGGGGTGAGACCTCTAGTCACCTCAATAGATACTCCATCGATGATAAGGGTTGGTTGAGGCGGAATGGAAGACTATGCTTCCCACAAGCAAGGGATTTGGTGAAGAAATTTCTTGAAGAAGCACACCATTCCAAGTTGACTATACACCCCGGTGGAGACAAAATGTACAAAGACATCAAAAGGGTTTTGTGACGACCCCATTTCCCGTACAGACGGAGACAAAGGTAATCTTTGGAATATAACGCAGAAACAGATAATAGCAGAACAGAATTAAATAAATACACCAGATAATGTACAATAGAATACACTGGATAAACGTAATCATCAGAGTTACACAGTACACAGGATCATACTTAGTACAAATACAGTTCAGCTATACATAAATGTCTACAGTGGAAACAAACAAAATATGTACAATAGGAGCCGAACAGCATAAAAAGAGATAAATAATAGAATCCATCTTCAGCTCCAGCTATCCAGAAAGAGCCATTTAAACCTGAATACAAGGATGCCCGTGTAGAAAAAGGGGCACCCGAGTTTGAAAGTGAAACAAACTACGAGTCAGTCATGGGACTGGTATGAGAAATCTACTCAACACATTTATAATATGGCTAATCCCAGGACCATGCCACTTTCGTGGAACGGGTTTACTCCATTGGATTGCCAGTGCTTTAAAAACAAATCTTTCTTTTAAACATCGCAATGCTTTTTATAAAAATGAAGCCATTATAAGACTCAGTTCCCATCACACAATGCAACGCAAACTGGAGGATAGAGTTTTACCTTATAAGGGCCGAAATATGATTGATACAAATAAAACAAAAACATTTGATATTACTACTAGTGTTTATATGTTTCAAAAACAATTTCAAATCATAACTATCAATCATAGATGGCATTAATGCCCCATACCACTATGTCGCCATATATAGGTATACAATCAAAACCGCCCAGTCACGTATTTGGAAATTGGATTTCCGTCATGAACCAAGGCAAAAGATAGTCCTTACCGAATTCGAGACTGCCTTGCCCGAGCCTCAGGACCCAGACACAGGTGAGCCCTTGGAGCGACAGGGTCGGTCCACCTATGTGGATTAAAATTCCTGAACACTACGTTTCCCCGCCCTGTGGGGCGTAAATGAGCCAACGAATGACTCCATCGGTCCAGGATCGACCGATATATCCGAGGCGCCTCGCTATCCATCATCCACATAAGTAAAATGTCAGGCCGTGTAAAAACACCGACACAACTCCTAGCTAGGAAGAAACGCATGCCCTACCTAAGGTCCTTTCTCCCGTTTCTGGTTCATACCGGGGTGCGAGGCTCGCGAATTCACGTTATACACAAAGCTACGCCACACAGGCGGTGCTTTGATCATCACCACAAGACTTTTCTTTTCAACAGAAGCCCTGATCATTTGCCACTTAGGCATGCCACACTAGCAATTCATGCCATGCGACTGATGTCCATCGATATACGACCTCTGAGCTCGTGCGTTTCAGAGAAGGGCATTAAGCAAAAGAATAAATTCTCCGCTGCCAAACAGATGTATATTTAATAGAGATCAATCAACACAGAATAAAATCCAATGTCAGACACACTATCCATTTACAAGTCCGTTCTGGGTCTGAATGAAACTGGAGGCACTATATACCTCGCAAACCCATCGACCACCACGTACGTCTGGACGATCACCACTCATTATCCATATTTCGGGATGCCTCCCAATCAGGACCTCGGTTACCATCCAAACGAGGTGAAGATCTCCGGTCTTCGACCACCGTCTTCATCTTCGATTTCTTATCGTCTATTCAGTTATTCAGAATGGGATAAACCCGGTCTTTCTAAGCAACTCGCGTATATAATAAACAAGTGCAACACTAACATACACACGCATCATTTCAATTCATTAGTCACTAACCGTCAATCAGTAAGAGAACGATTTCCCAAATATTAACCCCGAAGGCCGAAACCAACATCAGATCAACACCCCGAAAACTATTCGACTTAGCCAACCTTCAGTAAATTTCTAAATTTCACATCCATATCGTTTATAATATTTTATAACGATTTATCGCTATTTTTATTTATTTTAAAATAGCCAATTTATTCAAAACGATGCTTCGGGCCATAACGCGGCCGTGGCGCTGTTTTTCTTCAGATTTGATTTACACATATCTGAAAATCTAACCGTTGGATCTTCACATAATTTACATCATTAGAAAGATCTTTTCAAAACGAATCCAACGGTTCCAGTTTCGGGAAAATCCGACGGTCGGAACTCCCGGTATAATCGTTTGAAGTTTCGATTTCAAAATATGAACTGCAGCGTCGTTATTCGATTAAATATAATTATATATATATATAAATATAATCGATTCCGGCGCTGTTTTTCTTCAGATTTGAATTAAACATTCCAGACAATCCAACCGTTGGATTTTTACAAAGTTGGTGCCGTTGGAAAGATATTTCCAAAGCGAACCCAACGGTTGCGATTTCAGGAAAATCCGATGGTCGGATCTCCCGGTATAATCGTTTGAAATCACGGTTTCAAGATACGAACAGCAGCGTCGTTATTCGATATATTTCAAATCTTTTTATATATATATATATATATATATATATCGATTCTTCGATTCCAAAGCTACATTCTTTTCATACATTTGATAAAAATGATATTTTTATCTAACTGTCTTCTATTTCAACACTTCACTATATTTAACAATTCATGTATATAATAAAAATTTGATTTTTATTGTAAAACAATTCATTTCAAAACCTATTATTTTATATAGTTCATATAGGTGGTAAAAATAGGATTTTTATTATAAAACAATTTATTTCAAAACAAGGTTATTTTATACATTTCATATTGATGTTAAAAATGGGATTTTTATATTTAAAACACGAATACCATTCAACACATGAATTTCTATCCAATGAATGAATAACGACTCAACACATGAAGGTTTTCTATTCAATGAATAAATATAGTTTCAACAAATGAAATTAATTCAAACACATAAATATTATTCGAAATTTCGGCAGCATAACGGCAGGGTAGTTAAAACCGGGACCGTCCCTAGTACGGCTCCTCGCTCTACCTTAAAACCTCGCGGTTTTTTACAATGGGGAATCATGCATCTAGTTCGCACGCAGGCGGCATGTATATTTATTTCATTTCCACAAACTAATCCTATGTGGTTTCAATCAAATATTTCTCAACCACAAATGGGTATTTTTCAACCACTATCAATCAATATCAACCACAAACAATTCCAATCAACCATTCGCTATCAATCAATTTTCACACCAATCACAACCAATAAATATCGTCCATGGTTTGTGGACGAGGGGCGTATATATATATTTATATATAGCAATTCACTTCTATTTCAACACATATATAATTTTTACAACGCATATATAACTTATACATCGAACGTATAACTTATACAACGCTTATACAAGAGGTGTACAACGCTTATATAACTCATACATCGACTATATAATTTATACATCGTCGTTTTCCATATCGTTTATAAATTAGAAATCTCACCTTGGGTTCCACTCCACCAAAAATAGCAGAAGGCTCAGAAAAATATGCGGTCTCTTCTAAAATGTAGAAGACGTCCACACGAGTCCGCTGTCTCTTGTTTCACTGAATTTCGTCAAGAAACGAAAAAGATATGATTTTTACAGTGAAATCAAAAACGGTAGCGCTTTAAACTGCTATAGAATAGTTTTAATATAATTTACACTGTACCTCCACTGTTTTGTTCGAAACTAGGTTTTGATCTCTCGCGAAATCCGTTGCGTTAGGGGCTGATCGGGGTTGACCACGACCTCCGCCTACGAGAGGGCTTCCCGACGAGGTGGTTCTTGCTCAGCTCGAGCTCCAGGTGGCGGCGGAATCTCCTCCGACGCGGGCGAACTTTGCAGGCCCAGAACTCGACGAACGCTCCACAATAACGAGCGAGACCAGGATGGATTCGAAGCTAGGGCCATCGTCGCGCGTGGCGGTCGGAAAATGATCGGGAAGGTATGGAGGCATTTCCGTCGTCGATCGGGGGGGTTCTAAGGATTTTTTTTTAAATTCTGATTGGCCGAGAGATATTTATAATTCGAAAAATAGGGTTTTCGCACACGAACTCCAATCCAAACCCAACGACTGTCATCCCTAGCATTTTACCCTCATTCCGAACACAATGGGATATGTTTCATAGGCCCATTTGACTGTTTTAGTCAGTTTTCATTCAATTTAAAATATATAACATTCAATATTCGATTTGAACGTACATTTCAATTTGCCAGGGCCACAAACTGATTCGAAAAATTCCAGAAAAATAAATCTAGCTATGTTTTGACGATACGGTCCCAACAAAACTAGTTTCGTCGAATTCTGAGACCGTTTGCAAAAAGGCCCATTTCTGGTCCATCCAATTTAACTGTAATTGACCAAAACACGTTTTCCTTTGCCACGCTCACATACTAGCTTCAAAAATTATGAAATTTGAAACCTAGCAATAACTTCACATCTCGGATCCAACAAAAGTGGTTTCGTCGATTTCCGAAGTCGTTTGCAAAATGGCCAATTTCACGGGCTATATAAATTCCATAGCGACCTTTCTGAAAATTCATTTGGCCATAACTTTTGCTTTCCGCTATGAAACTTCGATTTTTCAGATTTGTTAGAAAGGTATTCACTAACAGATTTAAATATTTTTGGTTTCACCCAAATCCGTTTTGTTTTGCACCCGGTACAGTCTGACAAAGTTTGAATTCAATTTTTGAAACTGCAGCGCCATTTCAGGCCTTGTTTATAATTAGAATTAATTATATTCATTTTCAAGCGTCGATTCAAACTCACTTTCCATCGCTATTATTTAAAATATTTATTTTAAATATTTAAAATCCACTATTTTAGTCAATTTAAAAAAAATTAAATTGGTTCAGATTTTCTGGGTCGTTACAGATTTTCTTTTGGAATGGCATGAAGAGTGATGTAGCTGAATTCATTTCTTAGTGCATGATATGCCAACAAGTCAAGGCAGAGCAGAAGAAGCCTGGTGGTTTGCTTCATCCTCTAGAGGTCCTAAAGTAGAAATGGGATAGCATCTCGATGGACTTTATTGATGGGATGCCTAGGTCAAGAAGAGGCAATACCAGTATTTGGATAATAGTGGACAGGCTCACAAAAAGCGCTCACTTCATACCCGTTAAGAGTAGAAGGACTGCCTCATCTCTAGCATCCATATATCTTAAAGAGATAGTTCGACTCCATGGGATACCCTCCAGCATAGTGAGTGACCGAGATCCTATCTTTACGAGCGAGTTTTGGAGGAGTTTACAAGAAGCTGTAGGCACACAGTTATGCTTAAGCACGTCCTATCACCCCCAAACCGATGGTCAGATGGAAAGAGTGAACAGAGTATTAGAAGACCTCCTGAGACTATGCATTCTTGGCTTTGGAGGTACATAGGAGGACATCTTCCTTTGGTGGAATTTTCTTACAACAATAGCTACCAAGCCACCATAGGCATGGCAACCTTCGAAGCTTTATATGCAAGACCATGTAGATCACCAACTTGTTGGTGAGAGCCTACAGACAAGCTCGTACTTGGGCCAGATATGATTAGAGAAACTTCAGAGAAAGTGGACTTGATACGGAGAAGAATGAAGACTGCCCAAGATAGATAGAAGTCCTACGCTGATAAAAGAAGGACCGACCTTGAGTTTGAGGTTGGAGATAGGGTTTTCCTTAGAGTATCTCCTTTAACGAACGTCGTTCGCTTTGGATCCGCAGGAAAGTTAGTACCAAGATTTGTAGGACCGTTTCCTATCATCGAGAAGATTGGGAAGATGGCTTATAGAGTAGGGCTGCCCAAAAGATTAGCTGGAGTTCATAATGTCTTTCATGTTTCTCACCTACGGAAGTGCTTACATGAGTCTGTGGAAGTGGTGGAACCAAGCATACTAGAGGAAGTAGAAGTAGAACGAGAAGCAACTGTGAGAAGAGTTCCAACTCGTATCTTGGGGACAGAAATCAAAAAGCTACGCAATCGTGAAGTCAAGCTCGTTAAAATTCAGTGCAGCGACGCCGAGGAAGACGCGACTTGGGAAACTGACGACAGAATACGCGCAGCCTACCCTTTTCTTTTTGAGGGTACATCCTTGATCTCTCTTTTTCCTTAAGTTTATGCTTGTACCTATCTTTTTAAGTATATCTCCTCGGTCCCATCCTTATCCTTAAGTAGAAACCAATGGATGTAAACATGTATTTGAAACATGTTATGATTGATGGTTGCAAGTGGTTGCAAATGGTTGCTAGTGGTTGCTCGTGGATGCATATACACACACATTAGGTGTTAGATCGGCTCAGTCACTTTCATATTGCATATGCATAAATGTACTTGTATATGATTGAAGCTTGATGTGTTATCATGTGGATGTTGCATTTGTATGAATGATTGTGCACTCAAGTATGATCAGGAATAATTGCATACATAATGGACTCATGGCACTAACATAATTTGCATTAAGGATCAACTGAATCAGTAGACCGCCTGATTTTGCATTAGATAGGGACATGTACACACATTTATGCACATGATCATGAAGCATTAGAAGTCTTTTAAGGACAATGGATGCCTGTGTTTGATGGTTGAGCAGGTGGACGATTGGATGGTAGGATATACATTCTTCTTGACTTGAAGATTTCGGGGATGAAATCCTTTAAGGAGGGGAGAATGTAACACCCCGTATTTTCTGTTAACATTAAAGTTACGAATTAAAGAATATTTAATTTCAAATGTGAGAATTAAGGGAAACGGGTTAAGCCATTGCGTTCTTTCCAGAATTCTGCTTGAGATAGAGTTCGAGTTTGCGTGAATTGGACTCCGTATGAAGGAGTTATGGCCTTCAGAAGTTTCAGTAATTTAAATAAACAGTTCGGATTAAAGTTCAGAAATTCGAAAATCAAAATTCAAACACAGAAGCGGTCTGGGCGTGAAATTTCCCGCCCAAGGCCAAGTCGACCAATTGGTCGACCTCCCCCCCATACAGGTCGACCTGGGGGTCGACCTACCCCCTCGGGCAGATATGAAACTAATCTGTTCTTACTCCCTGCTGAGTCATTGGGGTTGATTTGGCTATTCTATCTTTTCTGGATGGTCTTGATCGCTTCTAGGTTGATCTAAGGGCTCTAAATTAATCAAACTTCTATATAAGCAACCTAAATCTAAACCCTAAGCCACACAAAAATATTCCTAGAGTCGTCATGCCGTCAATGGTGAACCTAGAATAGCCGTCATCTCTTTCAACTCAAAGGCAAGATAGAAGCTACATCAAAATCAAATCAAATCTAATCTAATTCTACTAAGAGAATTCAATGATCTACATCAAAAGCGAGCAATTCAGTTTCAGAATACGGATCCCAGAACTCAAGAATTCCTTTTTGGTGGTAAGTGTAGTTACCTTCCAGATGTGAATAAATTAAAGACATGATTTGTAATGAATTATGAAATAGAATTTGAACCAAGTTATATGTGATGCTGATTCATGTCTATTCATGTCCATTATATAATGTTTGCCTATGAACTATTGTGGTTTATCATGTTAAATTTGCATCATGTTGTATGTAGTTTGATGGTAAAACTACCATTGTTAAAGGCTTGGCAATGAACCTATGTGTTGTATGTTAAATGGGCGATGACATGTCATATTGTATAATTTGGTGATGACATCTTCAATTTGGAAATTAGGCCATGTTTATGCAAGTTAGGTGATGCTATCATGTTATGAATACATGCAAGTTTATATGTTAAAAACATGTTTATGTAAACCTATATGTTTAGACCTACACTTTATATGTTAGATCCATAAGCCTCTATGATTAGATCTATGTTAGCATGATTCAACCCCTATGCAAGTTCACCACTACATGTCTAATTAAGTTTTGGTAGTTCTATGTAAAACAATTATTTTATGATTCATGTTGCATAAATCTAGTTTGCAAGTTCATAATTAAAAGTAAATTATGCCAAGTTCATGTGACACATCTGTAGTGAGATCCATATTTTTATATGATGTTGGAATGTGGCAAGTTCTTCTTTTCCCACTTTTAGTTTATAAGTAGGCTAAAATGTCGAGCCTAACATTCTATGAAACTTTGCAAATGTACGATCAGGGTAATGTTGGGGGAAAACCTGAAACAACATGTAATTGACATATTTGGCTTATAACCATGTAAATGGTATGGCATTGAAATGGTATAATTTACATACCAAAAATTATGAATTTGATTTAGAAGGAAAGTGGGCCGTGACAATAAATTGATGACAAATTTACATATAAGCATAAAAGGATAGATATGTAAATTTAGAAAAGACGAATATGCCTAACCCGAGGTTAGACTGAGTTGTGGTGTAAAACTGCCCGGAACCGACCGGCACATCCAGTGACTACAACAATACCTGTCTAATGTGGGTGGTTAGTGCATTGAGCCCAAAAAGGACCCGAGGTTAGACTGAGTTGTGGTGTAAAACAGCCCGGAACCGACCGACACATCTAGTGACCACAACAATACCTGTCTAATGTGAGTAGTTGGTGCTTTAATAAAGCTAAGTCAAGATTGGTAGGGTTAAGTCAATTAAGGAAACACTTAACCAATTCAACATGTTAACTAAACTGATGGGTGGGGTTAGGACACTTAACCAATTTAACATGTTGGCCAGAAAACCCTAGTAACGGGGACCCATTTCAGTAGTAACCCACATAGATGTATCATGGAACCCTGAACTAGGCAGGGTGGGGCACGATTACTAGGCTGAATTGTAAGCGGTCAAAACGTCGGTGGGTGGTGCATTAGTGTAGGTTCCGATGGAGTATGGACGTGCACGTACTCCGGAGTGGAAAAATCAGGCACTGGGCATTAGTAGTCATACACTGTGCATCTTGAATCGTGTCGGGTTGCCAACGTAGGATTTGATACACCCTATGGTGGGACCAGCATAGGTATCTACAGTCAAGCGGGGGGCCGAATGACACATGTGATAAATGCATGCGAGTAGGAGCCGATCGATATAAGGGGATCATTTCACCATGAACACGTGGTGCTAGTTGGACAAGTATAAGTAGGTGTAGAGAATTAGACATGGGTGCGATGTATATTTGGTTTATCCTACCTTATATAGTTTTATGTTAGTTTGATGTTCTGGTACTGTCCTATTTTCAGTTTATTCCTATCATGACCTTTTCCTTATTCACACGCTGAAAAGTCACTGGACTTACTCATACTTATGTCTGACCCATTTTTTTTTCGTCTTCTTTTCTTCCGTCCCCCCTCCCCCCAGGTAACCAGGGAGGGAATAACTCAGCTTAATTTGGACCGTTCATCTTTCCAAGCTTGAAGACTCTGTGATGTATAGCTTGGAATCTCTTAGCTTTGGCTATGGCTTTGGATACACTACTACTTGGGGATTTATGCAGTTTTATTTTGTTTTATGCTTCTTTATATAATAATCAAATAGAAATTATGATGTAATGATTTGGAAGTTGGTTTGAAACAGTTTGTTGTAATGTTTTGTTATGAACCATGTTTGAAATAAAGTTAGTTTTATTTTCCGCTGCTTATATATATCTGTCTTGTAAATTATCTGTGTCTTTTACCTATAATTCTCGACTAAAGTTAAGGCATTCCCTTTGTGAGTGACCTTAGCGGAGGTGGGGTGTTTCATGTGTGAAATAAGGTAAACTATTAATTAAAAGCTAGGTAATTTATTTATAGTTATCATTATTAAAAATCAATGAGCAATTACGTGATTAAGTACGTTTATATTCTAGTGTGAAATTAATAAAGGAAATAAATTAATGTATAGGGTTGAATCGATCAAATCAAGTTGTGTGGAGTTTGGAGTTGAAAAATCTTTGCAAAGGAATTAGAATGAATGCAAATTAAAAACACGGTGAGTAAATCTCACTCATATTTTTATTTAGAATTATTTTATTCATTAAAAATAATTATTCATTAGTTGTTTGCATGCACTATAATCTTATTGTGGCTATAAAATATATATTAGTTATTTATGATTGGTGTTTGTGGCTATTATATATATATATATTGGTGGTAGGATTCCTGCAATATCATTAGCGGATGCCCGCAGTATCATTATCGGATGACCCTATACGATCCACAATATGAAAGTGGATGACCTTCTATACCATGATATCCTACCTTGAAGCAGGATGGGTATTTTTATGTTGGTTAACGTCTGTATATGCACAGAAACAGGTTGGTAGGATCCAACTGGATTCCATAAAAATATTATTACTTATTTGTTTTATATATATTATCATATATGATGTGTTAGAAAACCTGTGGTTGATAATGGTGTGTTTTTTATTGGTTGAATATCACTGGCCCTAAATGTTGATTATAAAAATATCGTGAAGAGGGATTTGAGATTTAAACAGGAAGATCTATTTTTTTAAATATAATTTGAATTTCGAATGTGCTATAAAGATATTAACTTGTTTGAATAAATAAAACAAGTGGTAGATTTATAAACGATGTTTATAAATTGAATAATAAAGGAAGTCGAAGTATTGAATTTATAAACAATGTTTATAAATTGAATAAGGCAGGAAATTGAAGTAAATTTGTAAACAGTGTTTATAAATAAAATATGGAATAATTTTAATTGGATAATTTGAATATTTAAATTCAAACGTGAATTTAAAAATGGAAAATTGGAATCGTTTTAAAGAAGTAAACGATGAAGTTTATTCTGATGTTCAGAATATAAATTGAACTAAAATAAATCTGTAAGGATTTATGATTTGAATTCGATTAGTTTGAATTTATTTAAATAAAATATGTCTAGAAAAAAAATTAGGATTATATTGAATAGACGTTAAATTTAAATATGAAAATAGATTCTATGTTATATATGGATAAGTTAAAATAAATAGAATATTCCAAAATAAGATTTTGGTTTTAAATAGATTTTGAAATGGAACTTTTTTTAATATATAAAGCAAGTAGATGTTATAATAGTAGTGAATTAATAATAAGGAGATAATATGAAAATTTAAATTCAAGTTTGTAACGACCCAGCGATTTCAGCCTTAGAAATCGACATAAATATCTTTACTGTAACTCATGTCGACCCTTCAAGCACCGAAAACACTGGATAGTTATTAGAAAGAATTTAGAGGGTGAGATAAGAAAGAAAGAAATATTAGAGTAGAAGAAGAAGAACAACAACACAACACAGAGTCTCACATCGCAGCGGAACAAGATATAATACAGAAATAAATATTTGCTGAGAGCTTTTAAAATACTTACAATATCAGAGTACATCACACGATGGGATAGTGATAATAACCTGTTCCCATATACAACACACAACGGAAAAGTAGCTATATAATATCATACGTCTGGACTCTTCCAGCTCGTCTCTTCACAACATTCGATAACCTGAACCTGTACACCCCGGGCTAACCCGAGCATTTACAAAACACCGGGTCAGTCTGGTGAACCAGAGTGAGATAAACTCGCACAGTCATAAGGGTAAATCATCCAATCATGATTTTTAAAGTTCAAAAGTCTTTCCAAAAGAAAGGATAATTGTAAGACCAAATCCACACATAAACACGGACTGTTTTTACCTTACGATAACCCAAAACAGTTTTGACACCAATATCTTTTCTGATATTATAGTAATGTCTAAATACAAGTAAATAACAATCTAGTGGAAGCTTGCATCTCACACTCCACATATATAGTATACAATCAAAACCGCGGGCGCTTATTGGAGATTGGATTCCAACTATGACAAGGTATGTGACCACCTGCCGATAGTGTATCTCTAGAGACGAATACACTGGGTTCAACAAGAACGTCTTGCAACCCGGCCCTCACATGACCGACCACTCATTTCTCTTGAGTGTATCGAATGTATATCACCGATGGTTGGGATCAGCAACCGTCTCCCGACAAGGGACAGCATCGAAATACAGATTTAAGAAACAAATAGAAATTTCTCTAGATAGGTGATTATACACCATAATGGGAGCGACCCACATAGCCATGCGGCCTGCCCGATTTTTGTCCTTTCCCGGTTGATGAGGCTTGAGGTCAGAGTTTATTTTTTTGAAACATCTGATCACCATTCACTTTGAATGCCAAATCGTCAGATCCGTCAGATATCACTAATTGACGTCCACAAAAATACTCTAGTTAGAAGCTAAGAGAATGGCACTTCCCCGCCAACAACTATAGCACGTTTGAAGAAATCAACGTACGTGACCCTTTGGAAATACTCTGTCAGACATTCGTCCATACAAGTCATCCAGGAACAGGATGAACCGAAGACACTCTCCTACTGCATCCATATAGGAATCACCCCATGGATCAGTAGCGAGAAGTCCTTGCAACCCGTAGATTCCAACCACGGCAGAATCACAGCTTATCTCTACTTGCCAGGCAGAGAATATTAGTGGTTCTTCCGTTTATGAAAACCCACGGTCTTCAATGCTCCATCTCGATCATCTTCTGATATCTTCGCGTATTTGTTGGTCGGAATGGTTTTTGAATATAAATTCGATCCCGGTCTTTCCGTATCAACAATCGTATTGGACAGATTTGATAGTCAGTGTTTTAGCTATTAAAATGAACAGTGTTTCAATCATGACACTCTAATGAGTTCAATGGTTCAGTATTCAGCATCACTTGGCCTTTTAATTAAAAAAATTTATTTGCTTCTGTTTAATTAAAACCTTTAACTCTTTTAATATTTCAAATACGATTTTTGAACCTTATTTAATATATTAGTATTTCTCAAACCAATTCAATAACTTATAACCATATTCAATTTCCACTAAATTCTCTTTTCAAACCATTTGTTCTTTATTATTTAAACATGGTAAATCCATTTAACTTAATATTCATAAAAACAACATTACTAAATCTCTTTTATCCCATTATCGAACAATAACTAATATTTATTAGTATAGAATAAAACAAACTTCACATTTCCTTCTAATTAATTTCCTTTACTTCGGATCTCTCATTATACGATCTCTAAATTCCCACCAACGTTGCATTATTCCTTTAATGGAAATAACGAACTATCATTATCCTCTTTTGCGATTACCAACTAATATCATCTTCAGATAATCCTGATGTCGTTCAAGTTAGGGTATTTTAATTACCTCTCAGACCTTGATCAACAACGTTCTTACCATCAGATAAGTATAAGTTGTAATCCAAAACCAATATTCCATTTAAATCTTAAACAAGTTCCATTATAACTGGATTTGGTTATACAACCCTATGACCCACTTCTTTATCCCAAATTTCACTTTTACCGATCTCCTTTCAAAACATATTCAACCCTTATCCACTTTGGAGGTCTTATTTCCCTTTTCCCATTTTTTACTTGATTTCACTCTCACGTAACGTTAATGTACAATTAACGCTTTACACTTTAAATCTCACTTAAAACTCTGGTTTATAATAAACCCTTATATCTCTAAACCCCCTTTTACTTAATTCATATAATCAAGTAACCTTTTATTTTAAGTTGTCATATTCGCTCAAAGTTCTCTTTTATAACTTCGTTATAAAAATTCGAGTGTAAACATAAAACCCGTTCGTAATCTCCCTTCGCCATTCCATTTGATTTCGTTTCACTTCGATTTCTTTTGAAAAGTAATTTTCCAAATTATTAAAATAATAATTCATCTCAATCATTTACTAGTGTAAAAGTGGTTACTCTCTTTATTAACTAAAGTAAAGGGTAAATCTCTTCCAAACCTTATTTAAATTTAAATAATATTCATTAAACTATTTTAAATCAAAACACATCAAATTTGATAATCAATTCCAATTCCAATTCCAATTCCAACGATCGATTAACTCAAAACTCAATTATTTCGTTAATCGATTCCCAAATAAATTGTAACGACCCGGAAAATCTGAACCGATTTAAAATTTTTAAATTGGCTAAACTAGTGGATTTTAAATATTTTAAATAAATATTTTAAATAATAGTAATGTAAAGTGAGTTTGAATCGACGTTTGAAAACGAATATAATTAATTCTAATTATAAACAAGGCCTGAAATGGCGCTGCAGTTTCAAAAATTGAATTCAAACTTTGTCGGACTGTACCGGGTGTAAAACAAAACAGATTTGAGTGAAACCAAAAATATTTAAATCTATTAGTGAATACCTTTCTAACGAATCTGAAAAATCAAAGTTTCATAGCGGAAAGCAAAAGTTATGGCCAAATGAATTTTTAGAAAGATCTCTATGGAATTTATATAGCCCGTGAAATTGGCCATTTTGCAAACGACCTCGGAATTCGACAAAACTAGTTTTGTTGGATCCGGGATGTGAAGTTATTGCTAGGTTTCAAATTTCATAATTTTTGAAGCTAGTATGTGAGCATGGCAAAGGAAAACGTGTTTTGGTCAATTATAGTTAAATTGGATCGACCAGAAATGGGCCTTTTTGCAAACGGTCTCAGAATTCGACCAAACTAGTTTTGTTGGGACCATATCGTCAAAAGATAGCTAGATTTATTTTTCGGGAATTTTTAGAATCAGTATGTGGCCCCGACAAATTGAAATGTATGTTCAAATTAAATATTTAATGTTTTATATTTTAATTTGAATGAAAACTGACTGAAACATTCGAATGGGCCTTCGAAACATATCCCATTGTGTTCAGAATGGGGGTAAAACGCTAAGGGCGACAGTCGTTGGGTTTGGATTGGAGTTAGTACGTGTGGGGGGTATTTTTGGATTTTTAAAAATATATAAATATAGAAAAATCCTATTGGTCAGCCTCACTTTCTCTCTCCCCGTTCTTTCTTCTGAAACCCCCCTGAACGACGGCTGATGTGCTTCCCCCTTCCCGTCCACTTTAGCGCCGCCACGGCCATCACCAGCGACCGCCACCACATCCCCTCGACGCGCTTCCTCTTCCTCTTCAAATCCGACCCAACCACCACCCCCCTCGTCGCCTCTATCGCTTGAATCGAGACCGCCAAGTTCGCCACTTCCTAGCGCCGCCATGACCAGATCCGGCCACCGATCATCACCAACCACCCTGCGCCGACTCCCCTCTCCTCCCTCTTCCACGTCACACCCTCCGATCGTCACCACATTGCTCGGATTTCACGAAAAATTCAAACCCTTGTTTGAACCAACGATGAAGGTGATTCCTTTATATGATTTTAACACTTTTAAGTGTTACAAAACTTTGAAAAATCATATCTTTTTAGTGTGTTGACGAAATTTGATGAAACAGGAGTCACCGGGACCGTGAGGACGTCTTCTACATTCTAGAAGAGACCGCATATTTTTCTGAGCCTTCTGCTATTTTTGGTGAATGGAACCCAATGTGAGATTTCTAATTTATAAACGATATGGAAAACGACGATGTATAAATTATATAGTCGATGTATGAGTTATATAAGCATTGTACACCTCTTGTATAAGCGTTGTATAAGTTGTACGTTCGATGTATAAGTTGTATATGCGTTGTAAAAATTATATATGTGTTGAAATAGAAGTGAATTGCTATATATATATATATACACGCCCCTCGTCCACAAACCATGGAAGATATTTATTGGTTGTGATTGGTGTGAAAATTGATTGATAGCGAATGGTTGATTGGAATTGTTTGTGGTTGATATTGATTGATTGTGGTTGGAAAATACCCGTTTGTGGTTGAGAAATATTTGGTTGAAACCACATAGGATTAGTTTGTGGAAATGAAATAAATATACATGCCGCCTACGTGCGAACTAGATGCATGATTCCCCATTGTCAAAAACCGCGAGGTTTTAAGGTAGAGCGAGGAGCCGTACTAGGGACGGTCCCGGTTTTAACTAACCTGCCGTTATGCTGCCAAAATTTTGAATAATATTCATGTGTTAGAATTATTTTCCTGTGTTGAAATTATATTCGCCTGTTGAATAGAAAACCTTCATGTGTTGAATCGATATTCATTCGTTGAATTGAAATTCATGTGTTGAATGGTATTCGTGTTTTAAATATAAAAATCACCTTTTTTCGATTTATATAAACTATAGAAAACCTTCATGTGTTGAATCGATATTCATTCGTTGAATTGAAATTCATGTGTTGAATGGTATTCGTGTTTTAAATATAAAAATCACCTTTTTATCGATTTATATAAACTATAGAAAACCTTCATGTGTTGAATCGAAATTCATTCGTTGAATTGAAATTCATGTGTTGAATGATATTCATATTTTGAAAGAAATTGTTTTATAATAAAAATCCCATTTTTATCATCGATATGAAATATATAAAATAATCTTGTTTTGAAATAAATTGTTTTATAATAAAAATCCTATTTTTATCACCTATATGAAATATATAAAATAGTCGAGTTTTGAAATAAATTGTCTTACATTAAAAATCACATTTTTATTATATACATGAATTGTTAATAATAGTGAAGTATTGAAATAGAAAACAGTTTGATAAAAATATCATTTTTATCAAAAGTATGAAAATCATATAGTTTGAAATCAAAGAACCGATATATATATATATATATATATATATATATAAATAGAATTGAAATATATCGAAAAACGAAGCTGCAGTTTGTATTTTGAAACCGTGATTTCAAACGATTAGTGCGGGAGATCCGACCATTGGATTTTCCCGAAATCGCAACCGTTGGGTTCGCTTTGGAAATATCTTTCCAACGGCACCAACTTTGTTAAAATCCAATAGTGGATTGTCTGGAATGTTTAATTCAAATCTGAAGAAAAACAGCGCCAGAATCGATTATATTTATATATATATATATAAATATAATTATATTTAATTGAATAACGACGCTGTAGTTCGTATTTTGAAATCGAAACTTCAAACGATTATACCAGGAGATCCGACCATCGGATTTTCCCGAAACTGGAACCGTTGGATTCGTTTTGAAAAGATCTTTCTAATGATATAAATTTTGTGAAGATCCAACGGTTAGATTTTCAGATATGTGTAAATCAAATCTGAAGAAAAACAGCGCCACGGCCGCGTTATGGCCCGAAGCGTTGTTTTGAATAAATTGGCTAATTTAAAATAAATAAAAATAGCGATAAGTCGTTTAAAAAATATTATAAACGATATTGATGTGTGATTTAGAAATTAACTGAAGGTTAGCTAAGTCGAATGGTTTCCTGGGTATTGATCTGATGTTGGTTTCGGCCTTCGGGGTTATTATTTGGGAAATCGTTCTCTTACTGATTGACGGTTAATGACTAATGAATCGAAATGATGCGTATGTATATTAGTGTTGCACTTGTTTATTATATACGCGAGTTGCTCAGAAAGACCGGGTTTATCCCATTCTGAATAACTGAATCGACGATAAGAAGTCGAAGATGAAGACGGGGGTTGAAGACCGATCTTCACCTCGTTTGGATGGTCACTGAGGTCCTGATTGGGAGGCATCCCAAAATATGGATAATGAGTGGTGATCGTCTAGACGTACGTGGGAATCGATGGATATACGAGGTATTTAGTGCCTCCGGTTTCGTTCAGACCCAGAACGGACTTGCAAATGGACTGTGTGTCTGACATTGGAATTCATTCTGTGCGATTGATAACCATCAGTTGCATGGTGTAAATTGCCGGTGTGGCATGCTAAGATGCAGTGAACAGGGCTTCTGTTGAAAAGAAAAGTCTTGTGATTGATGATCAAAGCACCGCCTGTGTGGCGTAGCTTTGTGTATAACGTGAATTCGCGAGCCTCACACCCCGGTATGAACCAGAAACGGGAGAGGACATCAGGGAGGGCCTGCGTTTCTTTCTAGCTAGGAGTTGTGTCGGTGTTTTTACACGGCCTAACATTTTACTTATGTGGTTGTTGCTGTAGCGAGGCGCCTCGGATATACCGATGACTATGTGAAGCCGAAGGAGCCATTCGTTGGCTCGTTTACGCCCCATAGGGAGGGGAAACGCAGTGTTCAGGCATAATAATCCACATCGGTGGACCTGCCCTGACGATCCAAGGGGCAGTTGCGGCTGTCCCTGAGGGGCGGGCTAGAGCGTCTCGAATTCGGTGAGGACGATCCCTTGCCTCGGTTCATGACAGAAATCCAATTTCCAAATACGTGACTGTGCGGTTTTGATTGTATACCTATATATGGCGACATAGTGGTATGGGGCATTAATGCGGTCTGTGATTGATACTTATGATTTGAAATTGTTTTTGAAACATATAAACACTAGTAATAATATCAAATGCTTTTGTTTTATTCGTATCAAGCATATCTTGGCCATTATAAGGTAAAAACTCTATCCTCCGGTTTGCGTTGCATTGTGTGATGGGAACTGAGTCTTATAATGGCTTCATTTTTATAAAAAGCATTGCGATGTTTAAAAGAATGATTTGTTTTAAAGCACTGGCAATCCAATGGAGTAAACCCGTTCCACGAAAGTGGCGTGGTCCTGTGATTAGCCATGTATTAAATGTGTTGAGTAGATTTATCATACCAGTCTCATGGCTGACTCGTAGTTTGTTTCACTTTCAAACTCGGGTGCCCCTTTTTCTACACGGGCAGCCTTGTATTCAGGTTTTAGCTGGCTTTTTCTGGATAGCTGGAGCTGAAGATGGATTCTATCATTTATCTCTTTTTATACTGTTCAGCTCCTATTGTACATATTATGTTTGTTTCCGCTGTAGACATTTATGTATAGCTGAACTGTATTTGTACTAAGTATGATCCTGTATACTGTGTAACTCTGATGATTACGTTTATCCAGTATATTCTATTGTGCATTATCTGGTGTATTTATTTATTTCTGTTCTGCTATTATCTGTTTATGTGTTATATTCCAAAGATTACCCTTGCCACCGTCAGTACGGGGTTTGGGGTCGTCACAACGTGTTATCGGAGCTTTGGTTAAGCTTAGTTCTGGAATATAACATATTAACGAACTCATCAGAAATAGAACCAGTAGTGTTCTAGGACGAGTAACTCATTACAGATAGGATCAGTAATATCCTAGTATGTGTAGTGGAATGAAATAACACCTAGATAGACACATTTACATTCAAGTATTTGTCTCTTAGTTTTGAAATATCTTTTCTGTGACCTGACACTTGATCTGCTGTTTGCAGAAGTACTAGAAAATGAGTGCCAGAAACAGAAGAAGTAATACTGACCCGGATATAGAAGCTCTATTTATGAAATACAGAAATCTGGGTGGAAAACCCTTCTCAGGTGAAGAATCAATTATGAAAACACAAGCATGGATTCGTTCGGCTGAGAAAATCTTTGAAGGATTAAAGCTGAGGGATGACCAGAAAAGATTACTGGCCTCCTGGGCACTCAAAGACGAAGCTCTGTTCTGGTGGGATTCGGTTATCAAGAATAATCCAGAAGGTGATATCACCTGGGATAGATTCAAAGTGATTTTCCTGGAAAGATTTACTCCTCCAGAAGCAATTGAGCGACTATGTGATGAATTTTCTTATTTGATACAAGGAGATATGACCATTCCAGAATATCATAAGAAATTCAATGAACTTTCTCACTTTTCCCCTCATCTAATTGAAAATCCGAAGAGGAAAAATTTGAGATTTATCAACGGGCTTCAAAGAAAATATCAGAACAGTGTAATGAGGAACGTGAAGCTCCCCTTTTCTGAAATGATATACATTGCTTACCAGTACGAGGATCTCGACAAGAAAGGTATGTTACAGTACGAAGAGGAAGTCAGCTCTAGGAATAAAATTGAGTCTGAAACTGATCGTCCTGAAGCCAGTACAATGTCAGAGGTCAGTAAGAAGCCCAGAGCCATGAGGAAAAGGACTAGTCTGAGAAAGAACCAGTAATGACTGCCATATGCTCAAGCTGCAATAGGCAGGGACATTTGGCGATAAATTGCAAGTCTTCGAACAAACGAAGAAAGGATGAATCTAAATCCAAGAACAAGTTTCATTCAGCCCGAAAATGTAATCTTTGTCATCGGGCTGGTCACGTAAAGCAAGACTGCTGGATGTTGAAAAAGACCAATGTGGTTCAAGTAAATGAAGTGTCAGAAACTTCAGCACCCTCAGCAAGTCAGGAAAGGGCTGATGTTCTAGAAGGCACGCTTAATGTCAAAAACATTCCAGTTAAAGTGTTGTTTGATACAGGCGCGTCACGAAGCTTCATTGCCAAGAATGCAGTTAAGAAATTGAATTTGAATGTGAAGAAGCTCAAAGAACCAATGACTGTCCAAAATCTGGTTGGGGGTTCCATCGATCTCAGTTGGGTTTGTGCAATACCTGTCTCTTTTTCCTGCTATAAATTCCCTACTATCTCTATCATCATGAATTTTAATGAATTCGGTCTTATTCTGGGATTGGATTGGCTAACCAAATATGAAGCAGAGGTTAGATGCACCAAGAGAGTTGTTAGGGCTAAGATTAAATCAGGGAATTATATAACCATACCGTGTGAAGGTCAGAAATCTAACAGAAAAGACTTCTGGTTAGCTCTCGATGTTTCTCCAGCCCAAATAGAAGATATCCCTGAAGTTACAGAGAATATTCCTAACCTCATAAAAGATATTCCTGTCGTCCAGAACTATGCGGATGTGTTTGAAGAAGTTGTTCGCTTACCTCCGCAGAGAGAAATTGATTTCAAAATTGCTTTAATTCCGAATGCAAGGCCGGTAGTTCACGCTATTCGAAGAATGTCCTTGAAAGAGAAATAGGAATTAGACAATCAAACACGACAGCTCGTATGGAAGGGTCTGATCAGGCCTAGTTTCTCTGATTGGGGAGCAGCAGTGGTATTTGTCCCAAAATCTGACGGTACTCTACGGCTATGTGTGGATTATCGAGATTTGAACAGGCAGACAATAAAGAATAAATATCCATTGCCGTGAATCGATGATTTATTGGATCGTATGAATGGAGCACAAGTGTTTTCAAGGATGGACCTAGCTACAGGCTTCCATCAGCTTCGAATTGCCGAAGAGTGTGTTCCAATGACAACATTCAGAGGTCCAGACTTATTCTACGAGTGGTTAGTAATGCCTTTCGGCTTATGTAACGCTCCAGCATACTTCGTCGATTTGATGAATAGAGTGTTCAGAGGAGTTTTGAATAAATTTGTTCTGGTTTTTATTGACGATATTCTAATCTTCTCTAAATCAAAGGCCGAACATGAAAAACATTTGGAACAGGTTCTGGAAATCCTCAGAAGGAATGTATTAAAAGCCAAACTATCCAAATGTATCTTCTGGCAAGATGAAGTAAAATTTCTGGGCCATGTCGTATCAAAAGAAGGAATTGCTGTGGATCCAAGTAAAATCACAGCTATTCAGAATTGGAAACAGGCCAGTACCCCTACATAAGTCTGCAGTTTTCTCGGATTGGCTAGTTATTATCGGAAGTTCGTTAAAAACTTTTCGAAGATATCTGGTCACTTAACGAAGCTTACAAAGAAGCACTCAAAATTCAAATGGACTCCAGAAAGTGAAGAGGCTTTTGAAGAGCTAAAGTTAAGATTAACGACAGCTCCAGTGTTAACCATCATCGATGGCAATCAGGATTTAAAAGTCTGGACTGATGCTTCTAGAGAAGGCCTTGGTGCAGTGTTAATGCAAAGGGGTCAAGTAATTGCATATGCTAGCCGTCAGCTGAAACCACATGAGAAGAATTATGTGACTCATGATCTTGAGCTGTTAGCCATCGTATTCGCCTTGAAAATCTGGAGGCACTACCTTTTGGGTGAGAAATTCGAACTGTTACAGATCACCAGTCGTTGAAGTATCTGTTCACCCAGAAGGACTTGAATCTGAGGCAGCAACGTTGGCTAGAGTTCCTTGCAGCATATGATTTTGAGATTCTATACACTCCAGGGAAAGCCAATGTCGTGGCCGATGCGCTGAGTCGAACGAATGTAATGATCGTCAGCTTTGTTATTACGACTTCCCTGATTGACAAAATATCTCTTCTTCAGAAGGATGATAACTTTATTAAGGATATGATCAAAAGGATTCAGAAAGGCGAACCCTCGTGTTTTCAAATAGGTAACGATGGAATCCTGAGATTGAAAGGAAGGATTTGTGTTCCTGGCATCCCCAAGCTAAAAAGGGAAGTGTTAGACGAGTGTCACAAGTCCAAGCTGAGTATCCATCCTGGTGTGGCCAAAATGTACAACGATCTCAAGCGAACATTCTGGTGGAAGGCTATGAAAAGAGATGTTTCAATATATGTTAGCCGATGCCCTACTTTCCAGCTAGTCAAGAGCGACCAACAGAAACTGGCTGGATTGTTACAACCGCTAGACGTTCCTGGTTGGAAGTGAGAACATATTTCCATGGACTTCATTGATGGTTTGCCCAGAACCAGAAAAGGAAATGACAGTATTTGGGTGATCGTAGATCGCTTCACGAAGACCGCCCATTTCATACCTGTCAGATCAAACAGAACTGCTCAGAGTTTGGCGCAAATATATTTCAAGGAAATTGTTAGACTACATGGAGTGCCGCTCAGTATAGTCAGTGACAGAGATACAATATTTACTAGCAAATTCTGGGAGGCGTTTCAAGTAGAACTGGGAACAAAGCTGAATCTAAGCACCGCTTATCATCCTCAGACAGATGGTCAGACTGAGAGGGTGAATAGTATTTTAGAAGATCTATTGCGGGCTTGTGTTCTAGATTTCGGTGGATCATGGGAAGACCATCTACATTTGGCTAAATTCTCATATAACAACAGCTACCAGGCGAGCCTGACAATGTCACCATTCGAAGCGTTGTATGATAGACCGTGCCGATCTCCTGCTTGTTGGGTCGAACCCGGTAATAGACTTGTGTTGGGGCCAGATATGATTTGAGAAGCTACCGACAAAGTCGATTTCGTTAAGAAACGATTACTCGCCGCTTAAAGCCGACAGAAGAGCTACGCCGACAAGAGAAGAAGAGATATATCATTTGTTGTTGGCGACTATGTATATTTGAAAGTATCGCCGATGAGAGGAGTTATCTGGTTTGGTAAAACTGGAAAGTTGGCGCCCAAATTCATTGGTCTGTTTCCTATTCTGGAACGGATCAAAACGCTCGTTTATAGGGTTAAATTTCCAGATTGGTTGCCTAGGGTGCATGATGTATTTCACATATCTCAACTTCGAAAGCACGTTCATGACCCAAACTTGATCGTGGAAGAAGCAGCTCAACCGGATATTGAAATTACCCCTGAATTGGCTGTGAGGAGAGAGCCGCTAAAGAACATCGGCAAAGAAACCAAAGAGCTGAGGAACAAGAAGGTTCACTTGGTCAAAGTGCAATGGAGTGGGGATCCTCTAGATTGTACTTGGGAAACCGAGGAGAGCATTCATAAAGCCTATCCTAGATGCCGAGTGGATATATCTGATTGACTCTGGTGCAAGGTACATTTACCATACTTTGCATTACCAATTAGTTCTCTACTCTGTTGTTATTTTCTTTCCATGGATGTGCACTTTTAATTCTATAGTCTGAATGATTTTAAAAAAGAGTATAGAAATTGATTAGTATATTTTTGAAAAGTTAAAAACAATTTGATTGTTGCTTGTGTTGTGTGGTAGTAGATTTGATTAATTAAAATTATTAAAACGATAGTTAATTTAATCAATAATAGAGTGAATGGTCGAATTTATTCGATTATACCACCCATTGAACTGATTAGAAAATAGATAGAAATATATACATGTGCATTATATATGTTTGAACAGGTAAATGGATAGCTGTTGAGTAAAGATTTTATTTGCGTGCCCGACAAATAGGTAAACCTTAATGAGTTGGATGCGCAATTTTATTATTATATCAACTCCTATGAATGCCATTGGATGCGGAGTGCTGGTTATTCTGTGTGTAATTAATAAATGTCGCCATAGGATAGTAATAATTAATTTTGAACTATACTACATGGCATACTTCTTGAAGATAGGCATACTTCATCATATACCACAAAAGCATTTGGAGCTTGTGTGACGAGGTAGAAGATTTACCATACGAGCGAGAGGCTTGTATGGCGATGACTATATTTTACAGGTTGAACTGATGACTGATATGGACCATATAAAATTGTAATGATAAATTGCCATATTGATAAAAACCCCACACGGGTCTGGAGTTGACAATAACCACGACTCTCTAGTTATTAGATACAACACATGGACTATTTATTTCCCACACGGGACGTGGTGACGATGATTTATCCTCTGGAGCAATTAAAATACAAACTCCCTCAGGCTTTGACAGGGTGACGAGAATTTATTCTATGGAGTTATTATCTATACACGCTCCCCTGTAAACACCAGAATATATCACTATAAATATGTGTATGCTTATTAGGATTTATTGGGTAACTAATACGGCCCAATAAATTTCCAAACCTCTCCCCGTACAAAGGAGGTTATGGCGAAATTTTTCGAAAATTCCGGGTGTTAGCCAAAATTTTGAAGAATTTGAAAATTCTCAAAAACGGAAAAGTTGGAGAATGGAAGCCAGATCGAACGTAGAGTTGATTAATCAAACCACTATCGACTTTGTTCCTTTTCGGGGACGAAAAGTTTTAAGTGGGGGAGATTGTAACGACCCAGAAAATCTGAACCGATTTAAAATTTTTAAATTGGCTAAACTAGTGGATTTTAAATATTTAAAATAAATATTTTAAATAATAGTGATGTAAAGTGAGTTTGAATCGACGTTTGAAAACGAATATAATTAATTCTAATTATAAACAAGACCTGAAATGGTGCTGTAGTTTCAAAAATTGAATTCAAACTTTGTCGGACTGTACCGGGTGTAAAACAAAACGGATTTGAGTGAAAACAAAAATATTTAAATCTGTTAGTGAATACCTTTCTAACGAATCTGAAAAATCGAAGTTTCATAGCGGAAAGCAAAAGTTATGGCCAAATGAATTTTCAGAAAGGTCGCTATGGAATTTATATAGCCCGTGAAATTGGCCATTTTGCAAACGACCTCGGAATTCGACGAAACCACTTTTGTTGGATCCGGGATGTGAAGTTATTTCTAGGTTTCAAATTTCATGATTTTTGAAGCTAGTATGTGAGCGTGGAAAAGGAAAATGTGTTTTGGTCAATTAGAGTTAAATTGGATCGACCAGAAATGGGCCTTTTTGCAAACGGTCTCGGAATTCGAAGAAACTAGTTTTGTTGGGACCGTATCGTCAAAACATAGCTAGATTTATTTTTCGGGAATTTTTAGAATCAGTATGTGGCCCCGGCAAATTGAAATGTACGTTCAAATTAAATATTGAATGTTTTATATTTTAATTTGAATGAAAACTGACTGAAACGTTCGAATGGGCCTTCGAAACATATCCCATTGTGTTCGGAATGGGGGTAAAACGCTAGGGGCGACAGTCGTTGGGTTTGGATTGGAGTTAGTACATGTGGAGGGGAGTATTTTTGGATTTTTAAAAATATATAAATATAGAAAAATCCTATTGGTCAGCCTCACTTTCTCTCTCCCCGTTCTTTCTTCTGAAACCCCCCCTGAATGACGGCTGACGCGCTTCCCCCTTCCCGTCCACTTTAGCACCGCCACGGCCATCACCAGCGACCGTCACCACATCCCCTCGACGCGCCTCCTCTTCCTCTTCAAATCCGACCCAACCACCACCCCCCTCGTCGCCTCTATCGCCTGAATCGAGCCCGCCAAGTTCGCCACTTCCTAGTGCCGCCACGACCAGATCCGGCCACCGATCATCACCAAACCACCCTACGCCGAGTCCCCTCTCCTCCCTCTTCCACGTCACACCCTCCGATCGTCACCACATCGCTCGGATTTCGCGAAAAATTCAAACCCTTGTTTGAACCAACGATGAAGGTGATTCCTTTATATGATTTTAACACTTTTAAGTGTTACAAAACTTTGAAAAATCATATCTTTTTAGTGTATTGACGAAAATCGATGAAACAGGAGGCACCGGGACCGTGAGAACGTCTTCTACATTCTAGAAGAGACCACATATTTTTCTGAGCCTTCTGCTATTTTTGGTGGAGTGGAACCCAATGTGAGATTTCTAATTTATAAACGATATGGAAAACGACGATGTATAAATTATATAGTCAGTGTATGAGTTATATAAGCGTTGTACACCTCTTGTATAAGCGTTGTATAAGTTGTACGTTCGATGTATAAGTTGTATATGCGTTGTAAAAATTATATATGTGTTGAAATAGAAGTGAATTGCTATATATATATATATATATATATACGCCCCTCGTCCACAAACCATGAACGATATTTATTGGTTGTGATTGGTGTGAAAATTGATTGATAGCGAATGGTTGATTGGAATTGTTTGTGGTTGATATTGATTGATTGTGGTTGGAAAATACCCGTTTGTGGTTGAGAAATATTTGGTTGAAACCACATAGGATTAGTTTGTGGAAATGAAATAAATATACATGCCGCCTACGTGCGAACTAGATGCATGATTCCCCATTGTCAAAAACCGCGAGGTTTTAAGGTAGAGCGAGGAGCCGTACTAGGGACTGTCCCGGTTTTAACTAACCTGCCGTTATGCTGCCAAAATTTTGAATAATATTCATGTGTTAGAATTATTTTCTTGTGTTGAAATTATATTCGTCTGTTGAATAGAAAACCTTCATGTGTTGAATCGATATTCATTCGTTGAATTGAAATTCATGTGTTGAATGGTATTCGTGTTTTAAATATAAAAATCACCTTTTTATCGATTTATATAAACTATAGAAAACCTTCATGTGTTGAATCGATATTCATTCATTGAATTGAAATTCATGTGTTGAATGGTATTCGTGTTTTAAATATAAAAATCACCTTTTTATCGATTTATATAAACTATAGAAAACCTTCATGTGTTGAATCAAAATTCATTCGTTGAATTGAAATTCATGTGTTGAATGGTATTCATATTTTGAAAGAAATTGTTTTATAATAAAAATCCCATTTTTATCATCGATATGAAATATATAAAATAATCTTGTTTTGAAATAAATATCCTATTTTTATCACCTTTATGAAATATATAAAATAGTCGAGTTTTGAAATAAATTGTTTTACATTAAAAATCACATTTTTATTATATACATGAATTGTTAAAAATAGTGAAGTATTGAAACAGAAAACAGTTTGATAAAAATATCATTTTTATCAAAAGTATGAAAATCATATAGTTTGAAATTGAAGAATCGATATATATATATATATATATATATATATATATATAAACAGAATTGAAATATATCGAAAAACGAAGTTGCAGTTCATATTTTGAAACCGTGATTTCAAACGATTAGTGCGGGAGATCCGACCATCGGATTTTCCCGAAATCGCAACCGTTGGGTTCGCTTTGGAAATATCTTTCCAACGACATCAACTTTGTAAAAATCCAACGGTTGGATTGTCTGGAATGTTTAATTCAAATCTGAAGAAAAACAGCGCCAGAATCGATTATATTTATATATATATATAAAAATATAATTATATTAAATCGAATAACGACGCTGCAGTTCGTATTTCGAAATCGAAACTTCAAACGATTATACCGGGAGATCCGACCGTCGGATTTTCCCGAATCTGGAACTGTTAGATTCGTTTTGAAAAGATCTTTTTAATGATGTAAATTTTGTGAAGATCCAACGGTTAGATTTTCATATATGTGTAAATCAAATCTAAAGAAAAACAGCGCCACGACCGCGTTATGGCCCGAAGCGTCGTTTTGAATAAATTGACTAATTTAAAATAAATAAAAATAGCGATAAATCGTTATGAAATATTATTAACGATATGGATGTGTGATTTAGAAATTAACTGAAGGTTAGCTAAGTCGAATGGTTTCCTGGGAATTGATCTGATGTTGGTTTCTGCCTTCCGGGTTACTGATTGACGGTTAGTGACTAATGAATCGAAATGATGCGTATGTATGTTAGTGTTGCACTTGTTTATTATATACGCGAGTTGCTCAGAAAAACCGGGTTTATCCCATTCTGAATAACTGAATCGACGTTAAGAAGTCGAAGATGAAGACGGGGGTTGAAGACCGATCTTCACCTCGTTTGGATGGTCACTGAGGTCCTGATTGGGAGGCATCCCGAAATATGGATAATGAGTGGTGATCGTCCAGACGTACGTGGGAATCGATGGATATACGAGGTATTTAGTGCCTCCGGTTTCGTTCAGACCCAGAACAGACTTGCAAATGGACTGTGTGTTTGACATTCTGTGCGATTGATAACTATCAGTTGCATGGTGTAAATTGCCGGTGTGGCATGCTAAGCTGCAGTGAACAGGGCTTCTGTTGAAAAGCAAAGTCTTGTGATTGATGATCAAAGCACCGCCTGTGTGGCGTAGCTTTGTGTATAACGTGAATTCGCGAGCCTCACACCCTGGTATGAACCAGAAACGGGAGAGGACATCAGGGAGGGCCTGCGTTTATTTCTATCTAGGATTTGTGTCGGTGTTTTTACACGGTCTGACATTTTACTTATGTGGTTGTTGCTGTAGCGAGGCGCCTCGGATATACCAGTGACTATGTGAAGCCAAAGGAGCCATTCGTTGGCTCGATTACGCACCATAGGGGGGGAAACGCAGTGTTCAGGCATAATAATCCACATCGGTGGACCGGCCCTGACGATCCAAGGGGCAGTTGTGGCTGTTCCTGAGGGGCGGGTTAGAGCGTCTCGAATTCGGTGAGGACGATCCATTGCCTCGGTTCATGACGGAAATCCAATTTCCAAATACGTGACTGTGCGGTTTTGATTGTATACCTATATATGGCGACATAGTGGTATGGGGCATTAATGCCGTCTATGATTGATACTTATGATTTGAAATTGTTTTTGAAACATATAAACACTAGTAATAATATCAAATGCTTTTGTTTTATTCGTATCAAGCATATCTTGGCCATTATAAGGTAAAAACTCTATCCTCCGGTTTGCGTTGCATTGTGTGATGGGAACTGAGTCTTATAATGGCTTCATTTTTATAAAAAGCATTGCGATGTTTAAAAGAATGATTTGTTTTAAAGCACTGGCAATCCAATGGAGTAAACTCGTTCCACGAAAGTGGCGTGGTCCTGTGATTAGCCATATATTAAATGTGTTGAGTAGATTTCTCATAACAGTCCCATGACTGACTCGTAGTTTGTTTCACTTTCAAACTCGGGTGCCCCTTTTTCTACACGAGTAGCCTTGTATTCAGGTTTTAGCTGGCTTTTTCTGGATAGCTGGAGCTGAAGATGGATTCTATCATTTATCTCTTTTTATGCTGTTCAGCTCCTGTTGTACATATTATGTTTGTTTCCGCTGTAGACATTTATGTATAGCTGAACTGTATTTGTACTAAGTATGATCCTGTATACTGTGTAACTCTGATGATTACGTTTATCCAGTATATTCTATTGTGCATTATCTGGTGTATTTATTTATTTCTGTTTTGCTATTATCTGTTTATGTGTTATATTTCAAAGATTACCCTTGCCACCGTCAGTATGGGGTTCGGGGTCATCACATAAATTATCACTTTAAATTTATCAACAATATAATTAATTTAAATAAATTTCATTAATTATTTCTTGACAAAACAACTATCAAAGTTTAACCACTTTATTCATTCATATTCTCATGCTCGTAAATCCGATTAACATCAGTATTCACTTTATAAAGTAAATTAAAAACAAATCCAAGTCTTAAATAAATAAATAAAATATTTATTCCTTTCTCTTTAATCACTTTTATTCAAAAATTTTGTTTTCAAAATCTAACTCCAGTTATAAAATAAATTTTATAACTTCATTTCTGTCGATTCACCTGACAATGAATCAATATTTATAAAACGATTGATTTCATAGGCCATCCGCTGCCAAATACTCAACCAATACCCCCCATTGGTTTAAACAAACAGATGTTGAATATTCAATAATCAACAATCAAACCAATTAATCCAAATAGGACAGTTCATATATGATGATATGAAAACAAACAATATTTTTGAGGAATCCAGTTGGATCCCTCCAACCAGTTCTTCCCTGTATTCAAGTGGTTATCTCAAATCAGACCATTCAATTTTGTTTCACTGATGATAACACTAAATAGCAACCATCCAACCTCAACCTCAAGCAGTTCAAACAGTTCAACAATTTAAAACACGTTTATAAACCAACATGACCAACCAAGGTGAGTTACCTTTATTGGAACTAATCGTTAAAAATAACGATTTGGTGTTTCACTGAAATTAAACACAGTTTAATTTCATCAGTTAAATCAACCAATAAATTATAACTAGCAAATAGTCAATCATTGGCAAGCAGGGCACACAAAATAAAGAACCCAATTTATATAAAATATAAATGGGAAAAACTGAGTGAGTTTAACTCACCTTGATTTTTGTCCGTCGATAAAGCGGTTCAGTTCTAGTTAAATTAAACAGACGTTTAATTTATCTAGAAATTCCAGATATTTCTAGTTCTGTTCCATGATGTAGATCTCATCGATGTGATCCCAACGATACTGGATTTGCCTGATTCTTTTAATTTGGTTTGCCTTGTTCCTTGATTGTTCTACCTTCCTTCCAAGCTGAAATTTCACTTGACCAAATTACTGCTGCATCACAATCAACACCCATGTATTTCTCACGGCCCTCTCCTCCTCACGCTGCTGTTATTTTTCACGTTCGAACCCAATATACATATCTTCCCTATGCTTTCAAACAACACGATCCGCTTATGTTTCCTTTACATCATCCCACTGTTGTAGTCCTCCTCAACCCAAATTATATGTATTCCATCTGCTCCTATAGTCTGCCGTGCCTTCTCCTGCTTTCGAAACATACAGACAACAGCTTCACCACATTTTCCATGACTGCGTCCTTCCACTACCCTCATTCCTCCACCATTGTTCAAAACAATGTCACCATATTCATCACTGAAAACAAATTCCACCACTGGTCCATCACTTCACCGTCCTTCTTTACACTGCCGCAGCTTTGATGACCCACCGGACCACCATCCACCAGCCCCGGCCGAAACGCCTCAGTCCCCTCCGCCTTCCACTCAAGTCTCGTTCCCTCTAACTCCACCATTCGCTTCCAGTTCATCCACAAAACCGGCGACTTCCAACTCCAGATCCCGCCACCACAAGGCATATTTTCCCATCATAACCGTCCACTTGAGAGATCGCAATGAGATGAAACATTTGCTGTTGGGGTTCGTGATATAGGCGCAAGGATGGAGAGTAAATTGAGGGAGGATATGGTGTATTTTGGCCGTAGGTTCCATGGTAGAGGCGGTCTAGTTTTGCGTTGAATACTCAACTTGTTTTGACCAATCTAGAGTTTGCTGTGTGTATTTATAATGGAACTAAATGTGGGAGGCACGGTTCCTAGTTTGGCTTGCAAGTAAAGTGTGAGCACAGTCATTCGATGGCTTGGAGAGAACGGAAAGTAATTTATACGGGTAGAAATTTATATTAAAATATAATACGAAACTTCGTCGCGAAGTAACACACAGAAATCCCCACCAACGGCTTGTGTCTACTGATGAAAAGGCTAATCTTAATGTAAAAAGATATTCCGGATCCAATGGGACAAGTTTCGTCGAAATCCGAGGTCGTATGGAAAAATTTCCTTTATAAAACCAGAAATAAACACGCGTTTAATTTTTCCACTATCACCAGATGAATCAAATCAATTTGAAACTTTTAAATCCTACCATAATTTGTTGATACGAACCCAACGGCACCAGTTTCGTCGCATTCTGAGACTGTTTCCTCGGTAGGCTATTTTTACCGCGTACCGCAATACCCTTTTTAACACCAAATTATCCGGTCTCTAAAAATAACAAACTATATACCTATCCTGACTCTAATCGACGATACGAACTCAGCGACACTAGTTTCATGGCCTAATTCGATCGTCTGCTCAAGTTATACCCAAATAACCCTTTATTAAATTAATTACGCGTTATAGAAATTGAACGGGCGTTTATGGCTACCGTGGCCACATACGACATCGGTTTGTCACGCCATTCACCACCGTACAATAATTTAACGTTACGGTCCCAATGAAACTGATTTCGTCAAAATCCGAGATCGTTTGCAAAATGACCATTTCAAAGGCCGATATTTAAATAACGATTTCCACAGCGATTATTTCAAATTTCGATTTAGCCATAACTAGCAATCTATAACACGGAATTTGGATTTTCCTCTTTCATATGAAAACTATCGTCAACACGCACCAAACGTTTGTTGTTTCACAGAAATCTGACTAATATCGAATTCTGTATATTCAGTTGAAGTTCAAAACTCCAATTTACGAACTGCACGCCATTTTCAAGCTCGATTTATAATTATATAAATATATAACGTTCGAACTTCATTTTAAATAATGAATTAAATATTAAATTCCATCGATATCGCAATTATAATATTTAAATTAAATAAATTAAATTAAATACTCGGCTACCAAAATACGGGATGTTACATTCTTCCCCCCTTAAAATAATTTCGTCCTCGAAATTGCTAAGGTAAGAAAGAGCGTTATAAAGCCATTTATTTTCCAACCAATTCATATATAAATTAGAAACCAATTCAATACTATAAATAAATATTTTCAAAAATATTGAAAATTTTCTAACACCTTAAATTTCCGAAAAATTTCGCCAGCACCTCCTCTGTACGACTCAATCGGTACAACTACAATTCTCCTTTCTAGGCCTTCTCCAATCCAAAAGAAAATAAAACAGCCAAGCGGCTTGCCAAATAGGCTCATAAATCACCAAACCCATATAAAATAAACGTGTACCTTTTTGTCGAGCATATCATTATATCCTTTCCATCTGCTGCCCTGTCAGCATATACAAATGCATTCCCAAACCAAATTCCACTTTTATCCTCAAAACCAAATCCTACACGCGTCCAAGAGAAATCCCATTCTTTAACTCAATTTCCATCCATTATCAATTCCAACTCTTAACTTACCAATCCACACCATTTCAGATTCCTGTCTCACAAATTCAAAATCTGATTCTACTTAATTTATCCTGATTCAATTTCCAGTTAATTGGTTTCAATTCAATTCATATTTGCTTTCCCAATTTCTATTTAATTTTGTTTTTGTTCAAACAATTATCCTGGGAGTTTTTAAATAGTTCGGCTCTTTCAAAAAAATCAAATAGTCCTTTTAAAGATTTAAAACAACTTGTTTTTCTCAAAGCAATTCAAAACAAGATTTTTGGTAGTAATCCGTCACTTAGAGCTCGGAAATGAACACGGATGCTGTGGCCATCATCGTAGAGTTATTTCCCAGCTATCGAAGTGAGTTCAATACTATATCACTTATCAAAACCGTATTTAAACCTTTTCATTTTGAAATCTATTTCAAAATACTAAACATAATGCTTGTAAAACAAATTTAAAACCTCCCAGGATTTTAAAATTCTCATATATCCAATTCAAATCCATTTACAACACCTTTCCCACTTTTGGGACTTTTAATTCCAATCCTGATTTTAATTTCAGGTTTCATAATATGCTTTTATATTATACGAATTCTAGTTGGTTATTTATAAAACCATTTCAATTATAATCTCATTCGATTATAATAACAAACAACACATCAAATATATTATAATATTTCAAATATATATATTTTCTTTATATCAAAATATAATTTGGGTAAATTATTTCATTTACCCTCTTTCAAAAAAATAGTATGTCGGTTTATCGCACTTGAGTGTTTAGAAACCCCTATCGATACAGTGGATCAAACTGATCGACCAGAACTCATAAACAACTCAACCAATAAATCTCCACAATATAAAACAGATTTTTATAAAATCTACAAATACGTTCACTCGTATATATACACTCAAACTCAATCTAGGGTATTACTAACCCCATCTCTATTGAGTCACGCCACAGAGCCAAGGTAATCACTTAACCTTCAGCTATGATACCACTGTAACGACCCAGCGATTTCAACCTCAGAAATCGACATAAATACCTTTACTATAACTCATGTCGATCCTCCAAGCACCGAAAACACTGGATAGTTATTAGAAAGAATTTAGAGGGTGAGATAAGAAAGAAAGAAATATTAGAATAGAAGAAGAAGAACAACAACACAACACAGAGTCTCACATCGCAGCGGAACAAAATATAATACAGAAATAAATCTTTACTGAGAGCTTTTAAAATACTTACAATATCAGAGTACATCACACGATGGAACAGTGATAATAACATGTTCCCATATACAACACACATCGGAAAAGTTACTATATAATATCATATGTCTGGACTCTTCCAGCTCGTCTCTTCACAGCATTCGATAACCTGAACCTGTACACCCCGGGCTAACCCGAGCATTTACAAAACACCGGGTCAGTCTGGTGAACCAAAGCGAGATAAACTCGCACAGTAATAAGGGTAAATCATCCAATCATGATTTTTAAAGTTCAAAAGTTTTTCCAAAAGAAAGGATAATCGTAAGACCAAATCCACACATAAACACAGACGGTTTTTACCTTATGATAATCCAAAACAGTTTTGAAACCAATATCTTTTCTGATATTATAATATTGTCTAAATACCAGTAAATAACAATCTAGTGGAACGCTTGCATCTCACGCTCCACATATATAGGTTACAATCAAAACCGCAGGCGCTTATTGGAGATTGGATTCCAACTATGACAAGGTATGGGACCACCTGCCGATAGTGTGTCTCTAGAGATGAATACACTGGGTTCAACAAGAACATCTTGCAACCCGACCCTCACATGACCGACCACTCATTTCGCTTGAGTGTATCGAATGTATATCACCGACGGTTGGGATCAGCAACCGTCTCCCGACAAGGGACAGCATCAAAATACAGATTTAAGAAACAAATAGAAATTTCTCTAGATAGGCGATTATACACCCTAATGGGAGCGATCCACATAGCCATGCTGCCTGCCCGATTTTTGTCATTTCCCGGTTGATGAGGCTTGAGGTCAGAGTTTATTTATTTGAAACATCTGATCACCATTCACTTTGAATGCCACATCGTCAGATCCGTCAGATATCACTTATTGACGTCCACAAAAATACTCTAGTTAGAAGCTAAGAGAATGGCACTTCCCCGCCAACAACTATAGCACGTTTGAAGAAATCAACGTACGTGACCCTTTGGAAATACTCTGTCAGACATTCGTCCATACAAGTCATCTAAGAACAGGATGAACCGAAGGCACTCTCCTACAGCATCCATAAAGGAATCACCCCATGGATTAGTAGTGATAAGTCCTTGCAACCCGTAGATTCCAACCACGACAGAATCACAGCTTATCTCTGCTTGCCAGGCAGAGAATATTAGTGGTTCTTCCATTTATGAAAACCCATGGTCTTCAATGCTCCATCTCGATCATCTTCTGATATCTTCACGTATTTGTTGGTCGTAATGGTTTTCGAATATAAATTCAATCCCGGTCTTTCCATATCAACAATCGTATTGGACAGATTTGATAGTCATATTTTAACTATCAAAATGAACAGTGTTTCAATCATGACACTCTAATGAGTTCACTGGTTCAGTATTCAGCATCACTTGGCCTTTTAATTAAACAAATTTATTCGCTTCTGTTTAATTAAAACCTTTAACTCTTTTAGTATTTCAAATACGATATTTGAACCTTATTTAATATACTGGTGTTTCTCAAACCAATTCAATAACTTATAACCATATTCAATTTTCACTTACTTCTCTTTTCAAACCATTTGTTCTTTATTATTTAAACATGGCAAATCCATTTAACTTAATATTCATAATAACAACATTACTAAATCTCTTTTATCCCATTATCGAACAATAACTAATATTTATTAGTATAGAATAAAACAAACTTCACATTTCCTTCTAATTAATTTCCTTTACTTCAGATCTCTCATTATACGATCTCTAAATTCCCACCAACGTTGCATTATTCCTTTAATGGAAATAATGAACTGTCATTATCCTCTTTTGCGATTACCAACTAATATCATCTTCAGATAATCCTGATGTCGTTCAAGTTAGGGTATTTTAATTACCTCTCAGACCTTGATCAACAATGTTCTTACCCTCAGATAAGTATAAGTTGTAATCCAAAACCAATATTCCATTTAAATCTTAAACAAGTTCCATTATAAATGGATTTGGTTATACAACCCTATGACCCACTTCTTTATCCCAAATTTCACTTTTACCGATCTCCTTTCAAAACATATTCAACCCTTATCCACTTTGGAGATCTTATTTCCCTTTTCCCATTTTTTACTTGATTTCACTCTCACGTAACGTTAATGTACAATTAACGCTTTACACTTTAAATCTCACTTAAAACTCTGGTTTATAATAAACCCTTATATCTCTAAACCCCCTTTTACTTAATTCATATAATCAAGTAACCTTTTATTTTAAGTTGTCATATTCGCTCAAAGTTCTCTTTTATAACTTCGTTATAAAAATTCGAGTTTAAACATAAAACCCGTTCGTAAACTCCCTTCGCCATTCCATTTGATTTCATTTCACTTCGATTTCTTTTGAAAAGTAATTTTCCAAATTATTAAAATAATAATTCATCTCAATCATTAACTAGTGTAAAAGTAGTTACTATCTTTATTAACTAAAGTAAAGGGTAAATCTCTTCCAAACCTTATTTAAATTTAAATAATATTCATTAAACTATTTTAAATCAAAACACATCAAATTTGATAATCAATTCCAATTCCAATTCCAACGATCGATTAACTCAAAACTCAATTATTTCGTTAATCGATTCCCAAATAAATTCTCACTTTAAATTTATCAACAATATAATTAATTTAAATAAATTCCATTAATTGTTTCTTGACAAAACAATTATCAAAGTTTAACCACTTTATTCGTTCTTATTCTCATGCTCCTAAATCCGATTAACATCAGTATTCACTTTATAAAGTAAATTAAAAACAAATCCAAGTCTTAAATAAATAAATAAAATATTTATTCCTTTCTCTTTAATCACTTTTATTCAAAAATAATGTTTTCAAAATCTAACTCCAGTTATAAAATAAATTTTATAACTTCATTTCTATCGATTCACCTGACAATGAATCAATATTTATAAAACGACTGATTTCATTGGCCATCCGCTGCCAAATACCCAACCAATACCCCTCATTGGTTTAAACAAACAGATGTTGAATATTCAATAATCAACAATCAAACCAATCAATCCAAACAGGACAGTTCATATATGATGATATGAAAACAAACAACATTTTTGAGGAATCCGGTTGGATCCCTCCAACCGGTTCTTCCATGTATTCAAGTGGTTATCTCAAATCAGACCATTCAATTTTGTTTAACTGATGATAACACTAAATAACAACCATCCAACCTCAACCCCAAGCAGTTCAAACAGTTCAACAATTTAAAACACGTTTATAAACAAACATGACCAACCAAGGTGAGTTACCTTTATTGGAACCAATCGTTAAAAATAACGATTTGGTGTTTCACTGAAATTAAACACAGTTTAATTTCATTAGTTAAATTAACCAATAAATTATAACTAGCACACAGTCAATCATTGGCAAGCAGGGCACACAAAATAAAGAACCCAATTTATATAAAATATAAATGGGAAAAACTGAGTGAGTTTAACTCACCTTGATTTTTGTCCGTCGATAAAGCGGTTCAGTTCTAGTTAAATTAAACAGACGTTTAATTTGTCTAGAAATTCCAGATATTTCCAGTTCTGTTCCATGATGTAGATCTCATCGATGTGATCCCAACGATACTGGATTTGCCCGATTTTTTTAATTTGGTTTGCCTTGTTCCTTGATTGTTCTACCTTCCGTCCAAGCTGAAATTTCACTTGACCAAATTACTGCTGCATTACAATCAACACCCTTGTATTTCTCACGGCCCTCTCCTCCTCACACTGCTGTTATTTTTCACGTTCGAACCCAATATACATATCTTCCCCATGCTTTCAAACAGCACGATCCGCTTATGTTTCCTTTACATCATCCCACTGTTGTGGTCCTCCGCAACCCAAATTATATGTATTCCATCCGCTCCTATAGTCTGTCGTGCCTTCTCCTACTTTCGAAACATACAGACAACAGCTCCACCACATTTTCCATGACTGCATCCTTCCACTACCCTCATTCCTCCACCATTCTTCAAAACAATGTCACCATATTCATCACTGAAAACAAACTCCACCACTGGTCCATCACTTCACCGTCCTTCTTTACACTGCCGCAGCTTTGATGACCCACCGGACCACCATCCACCAGCCCCGACCGAAACGCCTCAGTCCCTCCGCCTTCCACTCAAGTCTCGCTCCCTCTAACTCCACCATTTTCTTCCAGTTCATCCACAAAACTGGCGACTTCCAACTCCAGATCCCACCACCACAACGCATATTTTCCCATCATAACCGTCCACTTGAGAGATCCCAATGAGCTGAAACATTTGTTGTTGGGGTTCGTGATATAGGCGCAAGGATGGAGAGTAAATTGTGGGAGGATATGGTGTATTCTGGTCGTAGGTTCCATGGTAGAGGCGGTCTAGTTTTGCATTGAATACTCAACTTGTTTTGACCAATCTAGAGTTTGCTATAATGTATTTATAATGGAACTAAACGTGGGAGGCACGGTTCCTAGTTTGTCTTGCAAGTAAAGTTTGAGCACAGTCATTCGATGGCTTGGAGAGAATGGAAAGTAATTTATACGGTTAGAAATTTATATTAAAATATAATACGAAACTTTGTCGCGAAGTAACACGCAGAAATCCCCACCAACGGCTTGTGTCTACTGATGAAAAGGCTAATCTTAATGTAAAAAGACATTCCGGATCCAATAGGACAAGTTTCGTCGAAATCCGAGGTCGTATGGAAAAATTTCCTTTATAAAACCAGAAATAAACACGCATTTAATTTTTCCACGATCACCAGATGAATCAAATCAATTTGAAACTTTAAATCCTACCGTAATTTGTTGATACGAACCCAACGGCACCAGTTTCGTCGCATTCTGAGACTGTTTCCTCGGTAGGCTATTTTTACCGCGTACCGCAATATCCTTTTTAACACCAAATTATCCGGTCTCTAAAAATAACAAACTATATACCTATCCTGACTCTAATTGATGATACGAACTCAACGGCACTAGTTTCATGGCCTAATTCGATCGTCTGCTCAAGTTATACCCAAATAACCCTTTATTAAATTAATTACACGTTATAGAAATTGAACGGGCGTTTATGGCTACCGTGGCCACATATGACATCGGTTTGTCACGCCGTTCACCACCGTACAATAATTTAATGTTACGGTCCCAATGAAACTAATTTCGTCAAAATCCGAGATCGTTTGCAAAATGACCATTTCAAAGGCCGATATTTAAATAACGATTTCCACAGCGATTATTTCAAATTTTGATTTAGCCATAACTAGCAATCTATAACACGGAATCTGGATTTTCCTCTTTCATATGAAAACTATCGTCAACACGCTCCCAACGTTTGTTGTTTCATAGAAATCCGACTTATATCGAATCCTATATATTCAGTTGAAGTTCGAAACTCCAATTTACGAACCGCACACCATTTTCAAGCTCGATTTATAATTATATAAATATATAACGTTCGAACTTCATTTTAAATAACGAATTAAATATTAAATTCCATCGATATCCCAATTATAATATTTAAATTAAATAAATTAAAATAAATACTCGGCTACCAAAATACGGGATGTTACAAAGTTTGTATTTAAAAATAGAAAGTTGAAATCATTTCAAAACGGGAACAACGATTTTTATTACCGAATTTAGAATATAAAAGGAATGGAGTTTCAAATAGGATTTTAAAATGGCAACTTGTTTTAATATATAAAACAAGGAAGTTAGATTCGTAAACAACGTTTATAAATTAAGTAAGATAATTATCATTTGGATAATTTAAATATTTAAATTCAAATATTAATTGGGAAGTGTTTTGAAATAGAACGATTGATTATATTTCGGAATTTGAAATATAAGCTGAATTGAGAAAATCCAATGGGTTTATAATCGAAGTTAGATTATATCGAATTTTATAAATAATTTATTTATAAAAGGAATTGGAAATAAATATAGAAGATCGCAGTATGAATAAATTTATAACTGAGTTACGAAATAATCGACGATTAGGAATAATCAAAATATTTAGTTAAATTTGGTAAACAAGTTTAATTTATATTTAATATCTAAGAAAGGGAATTTGAATTTATATAATAAACGAAGTTTAATGTTTATATTTAAATATAATTAAAACAAACTTGTCCCAGCGCGACAGTTCATAAATTGACGTTTCGAACTTCAATTGAGTATATAGAACTCAATTTAATTTGGAATACTTTGAAACAAGAACTATTAGGACCAATTTTATAATAGTTTTCTAATAGAAGAGAAAAATCTGGATTTCATCTTATAAATTTTGAGTTATGTCAAAGTCAAAAATTTTAGAAAAACAGCGCCATAACCATTATAAAACCATAACAGTTTATTTAAATAAATAAAAGGATTTTAAGTAAATAAAAATCCGAAATTCCATTAGAAAAATCCATGCTTGAGATATAAAATAAATATGAACTCAAGTGGAGTAAGTGAATTGATTTTTAGAATAAAAAACAGATTTTTAATCATTGAATAGAATTAACTAATTTGAAGAATAATTAGTTAATCGTGGTTTGAATCGAAATTAGGCATTGGATAAGTGAACGGGGTTTATGAATTTATATTTGAAATCGAATATGAAACTTGAGTTGAAAATGGAATTTGATTGGTTAATAAGTAAACTAAAAATATATTGGAACGTGATATGTTCAAATAAAAAGAGGAATGGGCAAAAGAGCTACTTAACGAATAAATTAACGAACTGAATTAAAATTGATTGGATGGAGTTGGAATAAATTAAAATGATTAGATATATGTTAAGCAGGGTTGGAATAAAGTGTATGAAGATTATAGTTCGAGTGCCCGACAAAAAGGTACACGTTTAAATTCCATATGAGATTTTATGGGCCGAATCGGCAAGCTACATGGCTTTTTGATTTTCTTTTTGAATGGAAAGGGCCTAGAGAGGCGAGTTGAGGTTTGAGCTATTGACCGGTACAAAGGAGGTGCTGGAGAAATTTTCCAGACATTTAAGGAGTTAGAATACTTTTAAGAAAATTCGATAACTAGAAATCAATATATCGATATATACAACATTCGTTAAGGAAACGAACTTAAAAATAGAATATTATAAAAAAAGGAAATCTATAATTAAATCTGTTAAAAATAGAATAGAGAATCGTATATACGTTTTAAAATGAATAATTGGTCTTTATGATATTGATTATTCGAGATAAGCAGTCTTGTCCGTTTCGAAGTTAAGAATGTTATTTAGTCAAGGTCCGAGAGGTAGTTATACCCCAACATGATTGATTTCATTTTAAACCAATAAATAACAAGATCTAATATCGAAGATAAATGTTTGAATAAGATTTTGTTAAATGCAGCATCTTGGGTTGTTGTAACAATGTTCTACACAACATTCATTTTAACCTAGATAAGTGGAAATTTCGGAAATATAATAATAAATATTTCCTAATTATGGAAATGAATGGTCGTGAAAGGGAGAAGTACTTGGAATGTTTCCAATTATTAATGGAAGATATTTTCTATGTATAGAAAATAAAAGAGGGTGATATATGGAAATGTTTTCCAAATAGCATAAGGGGCCAAGATGATTATTGAAAATATTTGGTTAACAAATATTGATAAGGAAATGGAGAAGTGATTTAATTAATGAAATATTTATTAAATGGCCCAGTGATTGTTTGATGCTTTGAATGGATGTTTGTTTTTCTTCGATGGTTAAATAACCGACTATCGTAATGTTTGCCAATATCGTTGTCATTATGGAGAAACCAGTTGAATTATTGTCCGAGAACCACTCCGTATTGGCAGTAGCATTGCGAATTAGATTATATGAAGATAATCAAAGACGGAGTAAAGTGCAAGGTCATTTTGCCTAAGATGGATTAATGGAAATTGTGCCTTCGGTTTCGTTCAGTCAGAGAACGAACGTGTATAGACGGATGTCTGATAGAGTGTAATGATCCGGATATTCCGTCGGTTAAATTTGAATATTTAATACAGTTTTAAATATTAATTTGATAAATTAAATGAATATTTATATTAAGTTATCGGTTTAATAATCAATTTCAATTTATTATCGAATATATTAAATCATCGTAATGCGAAAATATAATTTAGTTCGAGATTTAAAACTGAATTAAATACAGTTCAGACTTCTGTTTGAATTCGAATAACAATATTAATTTATTTTCGCAGAATTTATTTTTTAAAATTTTATTTATATCAATTTAAATAAATATCTTCCACAGACGATTGAATTGGACTTCGTGACCTATCCCAGTGTGTTTGAAATAGGGGTATTACCTTAGAAATGACATTTGTTGGGTTCAGAAAGGAGTTTGGAGTCGTGGAGTATTTTAATTAAAGGGTATCGGTTTAATTAAAATAAAATAAAAAAGTTTAAAATAAATAAAGTACCATAGCTTTATTGTGGACAGAAATGAAACAACGTGTGCTTTTATTCTCCACAAAATCAGACTTCAGCTTCAAGCAAATTAATCGTCTCGCTGTTCTATTCAAAGCCACGCCCTTCCTCCTTATAATCGCAGCGTCTCATTTCCATTCCTCAATCAAAATCAAATGCAAGCTTCAGCTAAAACCCAAACATGGCCACCCTATAATTTCTTCAAATCGAGTTCGACTTTAAACTCGTAAGCCTCGGGTTCGATCGTATTCGCTGGTGCGTGGATTTAGGGCACGAGATGGAAGTCCGAATCGAAGTCGTGATGGATGTTGGTGGTTGCGGACTGACAATATCAGGTTGCGATTTTCAGTAAGGGTGTTCGAGCAATCTGGGATGCGATGTTTAGCTTTGGTGTTCGAATGTTTTAAACAAAAAGCAGGGTTGGCATCGGTGGAGGATTGAAGAGTAGGTTGGGGAGTTAGAAGAAGGCGTTGGGCTTACTTATTGAGATCTGGTGAACGAATAATGGTAATAAAAGGGAAATTGCAGTGAACGACAGAGATAAGGTTTGCCCTTGCTACAATACCGTGACTGGAAGGATGGCTCAAAGCTACTGTTTGGGTTCCTGATGTTTGTTTGGAAAGGAGGAAGTCAGATGTCGATCTCCTATCTTGTTGGAACCTGAGTGATTATTAAGTGAGGTAATGACTTAATTAACTAAATAATATTTTTATTAGTCATTAGAGAATCATGTTATACTTTAGATAATAAAACTGAAATGGCCAGTAAGTTTAGAAGATTAATTTTTGACAAGGAATTAAGGAGCTAATTAAGTAATTTAAATTTAATAAAGGAAGTTGTTAATTTTATAATTTGTTTTAAATAAATAAACAAAGGTATAAATTTATGATAAATTTATATTGTTCATATGCGATCAGGATTACATGAAAACGAAGTCCGTTGGGTTCTCATAAGCATAAACCTCGCATTGGATTTAAATCAGAATCAGAATGGATCGAATTAAATTTACGGTGAGTAAATCTCACTTACCGCTTTATTTAGAATTATTTTTATTCGGTAAAAATAATTGTTTGTTGCTTGTTTGAATGCTGTCTGGTTGATTGAAATATATTATTTATTTAGGGTTGACTATTATATATATATTGGGTTGATGATTGGATTGTTCCCGCAGTATCATTAGAGGATGCCCGCAGTTTCATTAGCGGATGACCCTATACGCCCCACGCTATGATAGTGGATGACCTTCTATACTGCGATATCCTGCGTCGAAGCAGGATGGGTATTACTATGTTAACTAATGTATGTGGATGCAGAAAAATAGGTTGGAGGAATCCGACTGGATTCCTCAAAAATATATTGTCTGTTTGTCTGTTTGTTTTCATATATACTGTGATATATGGTGTGTTAGAAACCAGAAATAAATAATGGTCGTGAAAGAGATTTAAAATATGATATTTGAATTCAAAGAGATTTAAAATATGGTATTTGAATTCAAAGAGAATAAAATATGGTATTTGAATCCAAAGAGAATTAAACATAGAATTTAAATGAGAAATTCAAAGGGAATTTGAATAAAGGAATTCAAATGGAATTTTAGTAAGAGGATTTGAAATGGAATTTAAATAAAGGAATTCAAATGGAATTTTAGTAAGAGGATTTGAAATGGAATTTAAATAAAGGAATTCAAATGGAATTTTAGTAAGAGGATTTGAAATGGAATGTGAATAAAGAAATTCAAATGGAATTTTAAAGAGGATTTGAAATGGAATCTGAATAAAGAAATTAAAATGGAATTTTAGTAAGAGGATTTGAATAGAATTTGAATAAAGAAAATTCAAATCGAAATTGAATATAGAAATTCAATAGAATTTAAATATAGAAAATTCAAATAGAGTTAAAATAGAATTTGAATTAGGAAAATTGAATATAGAATTCAAAGGGAATCAAAAGGGGTTTGAATATTTGAAATTCAAATAGAATCAAAAGGAGTTTGAAATATTTGAAATTCAAATAGAATTAAAAAGGAATTTGAATATTTGAGATTCGAATAGAATTAAAAAGGATTTGAGTATAGGATTCAAATAGGAATTTAAAAATAGAATTTTCAAATAGAAATTGAATATAGAAATTCAAACGGAATGTGAGTATAGATTTTGAATAAGAGGATTTCAAATAGAATTTAAATGAGAGGATTCAAATAGAATTTAAATAAGGGAATTTCGAATAATTTACATAAGGGAATTTGAAATAGAATTTGAATAAGGGAAATTGAAATAGAAGTTGAATAAGTGAATTGATAAAGAATTTGAATATAGAATTCAAACGGAATTTAAACTAAAGAATTTGAATATATAATTTAAATAGAGAAGGAAATGGAATTTTGAATAAAAAATCAAGTGATCTGGCAATGATTGTCAAGTTATTTAATGTAACAACCCGGAAATGCGAGCCAGTTTAAAATTTTTGTTTTGGCAACTTTAGCGAATTTTGAATATTTAAAATGAATTATTTTAAATAATATCGACAAAAAATTTATTTTGAATAGAATTGAAACATATATTTATATACGCCGTCGTTAGAATATAAATAATTATTTATAATTATAAAAGGAATTGAAAATGGCGCGGTAGTTCGATAATTCGATTTCAAACTTCAAATGAATGTACAAGATTCAAAATAAACCGGAATTTAGTGAAACCAAAAATATTAGAATCTATTTGAGAATATCTTTCCAACGAATCCAAGAAATCAAAATTTCATAGCGGGAATCAAAAGTTATGTCCAAATGAAAATTCAGAATAGTCGCTATGGAATTCTAGCCCTTAAAAATGGAAATTTTGCAAACGACCTCGGATTTCGATGAAACCACTTTTGTTGGATCCGGGATGTCAAGTTATTGCTAGATTCCAGTTTTCATAATTTTTCGAATCAATATGTGAGCGTGGCGAAGGAAAACGTGTTTGACCAATTTCATTTGATTTTAATCGACTGGAAATTGGCCATTTTTCAAACGGTCTCAGAATTCGACGAAACTAGTTTTGTTAGGACCGTATCGTCGATACGAAGCGAGAAAATATTTTTTTGGAATTTATAGATTTCGTATGTGGCCCCGGTAAATTGAAATGCGCGTTCAAATTCAATATATAGAGTTAAATGTTGATTTTGACGAAAACTGATCGTAACAAGCGAATCAGCATACGATACATATCCCATTGTATTCGGAATGGGGGTAATTAGCTATGGACGATAGGCGGTGGGTTCGATTTCGAGTTCGAAATAAAAAGTAACTTTTGAAATAAAAATAAATAAAATAATATTATAAAATATTATATAAACCTTTTCTACTTAGCACCCCGTCCACCAATTCATTTCCTCAATGAAATCACTTTCGCCCTTTTCAAAAAAATCTGGATGCCTCCCTCGTCTAGACCGACACGCTGCTCCTCCTCACCACCGTTCGCCATCACCCCTCTCTCGCCCGACCCCCCCCCCCCCCCCCCGCATCGTTTCCCCTTCCTTCCCCGCACTCCATCGAGGAACCGGCAGCCCCCCCAAATCCGAACGAGAATCGCCACCACCACCAGTCACCCTACCTCTGCCTGACATTAACCCGCCTCCCCCCTTGGCCTGCGAATGCCAGCTCCTCCCCATTACTCCGGTCAGCAAATGGTACAGCGGCGGACAAGCTTTGGCAACGCCGGTTTCTGAGGTGTCGAGCTTCAATTCGACTTCGATCTAAAGCTTTGGTGGTGAAGGTGATTAAGTTAGCTCCGTTTTATTTTTATTTTTAGTTTATTGATTACCGTAAATGAAATCAGTTTTTGTAAGAAATAGTGATTTGTATATAGGAACTAGCGAAATAAAAATTTCATTTTTATATGAAAGAAATTGTTTTGAAGATACGATTTTTATAGAAATGAAATTAGATTATAAAAGATTTGTTTTTTAAACATTAAGAGATAATAAAAATATAATTTTTATGGGATGTAGAGAATAAAAATATGATTTTTATATTATAGATATATTAAAAATATGATTTTTATATTATAGATATACCAAAAATATGATTTTTATATTATAGATATATTAAAAATATGATTTTTATATTATAGATATATCAAAAATATGATTTTTACATTATAGAAGTGTTAAAAATTTGATCTTTATGTATGTAGTGAATCAAAAATATGATTTTTACTTGTGTAGAGTATTAAAAATATGACCTTTATATAGTAGAAGATATAAAAATACTATTTTTATATAAGTAGTGTATTGAAAATAAAATTTCTATATAATAGAGAATATAAAAATATAATCTTTACATTTGAAAAGGCGAAATCTTTATATAGAGAATAGCGATGTAAAAATAGAATTTTTATCTATATAGTAGCGATGTAAAAATAGTTTTTTTGTCTATATAGTAGCGATGTAAAAATAGAATTTTTATCTATATAGTAACGATATAAAAAGAGGATTTTTATATACATAGCAACAATATAAAAATGAGATTTTTGTATATGTAGTGGCTACGGACAACGAAAGTGACAAAAGGCGAGAACGACGAAGATTTCTACACATGAAGAGTCGAGGCGTTTGGATTAGCTAGTCGGTGAGAACTTCTCACTTTAACTCTCCTTTTCTAGTTATAAATATATACTAGGATGCAGACGGTGTTTAGTAGCACCCGACACCATCATCCACAGACTATGGACTTGTTTGTTTGGTTGTGTATTTGGTTATATTTTCTGATTTGAATTTGGTTATGTGGTGAAATTAAATTGATTAGAATTTGATTTGTGTATGGCGTGGGCCATTACTAGACCGGGGATAAGGCTAGGCCTTGTCCCGTTTCTAGTATCGTGCCGTTATGCCGCCGAAATTTTCTAAAATAAGTTAGAAAAATAAAGATATCATTTCATTTAATAAATAAACCGAATAGAATATTCATAGGTTGAATAAAATATTTTGGTCGTTAAAAATATATTTTTTAACGTGAACGTGAATAAATAAATATTCATTTACAAACCGGACGGTTTGTTTATGTACACCTATTTGAGGGACATTGATTGGGACGATAAATTTTACACATCGCCCAACTGCACAAATAAAAATCTATGTTTGTTGATTTGAAACCCCACACGGGTATTGGGATAATATATGACATACACTAATCCCAATAATTAGTTGTATGTCGATCGATTGACTGACAGGCTGTTATAAGCATTAGATATCTATATTTGATGCTTATACAGTGTAGTGCACTTTGGATGATGGTTGATTATTTATCGTTGCTATTATATACATGTGTTGTATGGAATCCATATAATTAACTTTATATGGTGATTGATTGGGCCTCATTCCAATTTAGAAAATAAAGAATTTTACAAAATAAAGGTTCATGTGTTGACCGTACTCATCCGTTGAGATTAGTCATGTGTTGAACGAAATATTTTAACAATAAAATTTACATCTTTTTCTTTATAAAAATAAAGGTTCATGTGTTGACCGTACTCATCCGTTGAGATTAGTCATGTGTTGAACGAAATATTTTAACAATAAAATTTACATCTTTTTCTTTATAAAATAAAGGTTCATGTGTTGACCATACTCATCCGTTGAGATTAGTCATGTGTTGAACGAAATATTTTAACAATAAAATTTACATCTTTATCATATATAAGATTAGAAACTAACTGGAAGATAGATAAGATGAGTGGTCTCCTGGATATTGATTTGATGTTGGTTTCGGCCTTCGGGGTTAATATTTAGGGGATCGTTCTCTTACTAATTTACGGTTGGAGTCTGATTTGAAATCAAACGATAGATACCAAAATTTTATAAAATATATTGAATAACAAAAATAGTCACACGTGGACAGTACTCATTCGTTGAGATTAGTCATGTGTTGACAAAAAAATATAGATTCATGTATTGAATAGGATAAATATTCATTTGTTGAATAGAATAACGGAATTATTGAAATATATAAAGCCGTGTTGATTAGAGATGCGCTATTTTGACGCGAACGATATTTATATTGATTATATTCGTTTTTATAATGAATATTGAATAGAAAACGAATTTGAATTGAATTGAATAGAAAACGAATTTGAATTGAATTGAATAGAAAACGAATTCAAATTGAATTGAATAGAAAACGAATTCAAATTGAATTGAATAGAAAACGAATTTGAATTGAATTGAATAGAAAACGAATTCAAATTGACTTGAATAGAAAACGAATTCAAATTGAATTGAATAGAAAACGAATTTGAATTGAATTGAATAGAAAACGAATTCAAATTGAATTGAATAGAAAACGAATTTGAATTGAATTGAATAGAAAACGAATTTAAATTGAATTAGATAGAAAACGAATTTGAATTGAATTGAATAGAAAACGAATTTGAACTGAATTGAATTCAATTGAAAACGAACCGAGATAGAATTGAAATCGATTTGAATTGAAATCAAATAGAAATGAATGTAAAAAGAATTTATAGGGGAAAATTCAATTTTGATTTGAATTTGAAATGAAGGTTGAAATTGTTTTTGAAACAAATTTGAAACGATTTATAAAATTTGTTTTAAAAAGGTAAATCGACGAAATATATATAATACATATGTATATATATATATATATTATATATATAATGGCCTTAATAGAACGCGCCACGACGCGGCAGTTCGTAAATTTCGACCATTGACTTCGAACGGACATTACGGGAGATCCGACCGTCGGATTCTCCTAAAACCGGAACCGTTGGGTTCGTATTGAAAAGAGATTTCTAACGAATATTAGAAATTTGAAATCTAATAGTTGGATTTGGAGATACGTCCAAGTCAAATTTGGAAAAGGTCGTTGTAAGTGCAGTTCGATGGCCGTTTTTGGAAATCGACTGCACGGGCCTCGATAAAATTATTAAAATTAGTAATAATTTGTGTAAAATCATAAGAAATGATTTGTGAAGAACTGGGATGAAAAATCCCACATTTGTAAAGATAAAAATGGATTTTTATCGAAATGAACTAGTTTTGAATTAAATTTAAAACCCAATTATTTTTAAATAAATAAATTGGATTTGAAAGGGGTTTTAAATAATTGGAATTTCTAATATATTTGATTGGAATTGAATTAGAATTCATTTGTGGGTTTATCGTGAACGGCGTTTTAAATAACACTAGTTCTTTAACCCGATAATAAATAGAATGTGAATTGGGTTTATCGTGAACTGTGTTTTAAATGGCATTAGTTCTTTAACCCAGTAAAAGGGAGTTTTAATGAATTTTGTAACACCCCGTGTATTCTAAAACAGTGAAATTCACAAATTAAAGTATAATAAATTTCAAATCAAAGAATTAAGGGAAACGGGATACGCCATTGCGTTCGTCTCGGAATTCTGCTTGAGGTAGAGTCCGAGTTTGCGTAAAACGGACTCCGTATGAGGGAGATATGGCCTCTGGAAGTTTTAGAATCCAGTTTAAAATTCAAACAGACCAGAACTGCTCAGAAAAACAAATTTAAATTTCAAAAATCAGGCCAGATTGGCCAGGGCGGGAATTTTCCCGCCCAAGGCACCCAGATCGACTGGGTAGTTGACCTGGGCTACCCAGGTCGACTGGGTAGTTGACCTGGGGCACCCAGGTCGACTACATAGTCGACCTGGGGGTCGACTAGGGGGTCGACCTGGCCCCTGAGCCAGGTCGAACCCAGCCCCCCTGGCTGGCCTGGTCTGTGCTTGGTCGATTTTCTGAGCCTTGCCTTGTCACTAGGGCTAGGTGTCAGCTCCTGGTTGGTCTCTCCTTCAAACGAACGGCTATTATTAAACCAAGCTCCATCGACGGTCCTAATCAACTCACAAACTCTATAAAAAGAACCTAAGACTCACCCTAATTCATACAAACAAAAATGGAGATGAGACCGTCATGCTGTTGAGGAAAGACTAGGAATAGCAGTCAGAAATTGAGAGACAATTAGGAGACAATTCGAAAGCTTAAAGCAACGTCAATTAAATCAAAACAACGCCTACAACAAAGGATAGCATCTCCAAATTCAGAATTCAGATTCCTGAATTGAAGATTCGTCATACGTTGTAAGTAGAGTGCTATTCCGATGTGAATGAACAATTGAGTTTTGATTTATGTAAAGTGAGAAATGGAATTGTACTTAATTTAATTCATGAGTGTATGTTGCTATGATACTAATTCTGAATCGATTTGGGATATTGTGGTATAACTGTAACAACCCGTATTTTAAATAACATGTTATAACATAAAACAAGGTAGAATTAAATATTAAAATCTGAATCAAAGGAAACGGGCTGTGCCATTGCGTTCGTCTCGGAAAAATACGCGAAATGGAGTCCGAGTTTTCGAAAAACGGAGTCCGTATGACCAAGTTATGGCCCAATGAAGTTTTCAGAAAATTCCAAGCCCGAAAACAGTTTTTTCAGCAAAAACAGGATAGGCGGGAATTTTCCCGCCCCAGGCAGGGTCGACACGGGGGTCGACACCTGTGTCGACCCCCCCTATGGGTCGACACCCATGTCGACCCAGGGGTCGACCCCCCCGGTCGGACCAGTTTTTCTGGTGCACCATTTTGACAGGTTAGGTCTTGCTCTGGAAGTTTCTGACGGGAGTTGATGGCTCAGATTCGATTTAGGGTTAATCCTATGGTCTAAATTAACCTAATCACCTATAAAAAGACCCCTAGACCTAGCCTAAACCCTCAATAATCATTCCTACAACTAAATGCTGTCAAAATATTCACTAATCATGGCCTCCACCTTCTTCATGAAAGCATGAGTGTCTCAAATCAATTTATGTCATAAAGGAGCCATCTTTCTTAAGTAAAAGAGCCTTCTTTCTTTGTCATTGGAGTTATTACTTCTTGTTTCAAGGCGTTTAAGTGGAGCTTATTATTTTCTTTGCGGATTTTGCTTGTGGCTTCGTCTCAATATTTATATATATTGATCTAGATCGCATAACCGCTCATTGTAAGCCCTATACTACTCTTAGATTCTAACTATGAAGTTAAATATGACATGTTGCAAGTTGAGTTTGGGCCTAAGTATGATATATGTGCTTTGATCTTATCATGTTATGCATAAACATATTCTATGCATGTTTGAAAAGCTATCACCTTTGCCTTATGCATAGAAAACTATGACCTTTGATTTGAAATGTTGCATTATGCAACATGAGAACTCTCATAACCTTTATGATAACTTGCATATAATGTTATATGCAAACTTCTAGCCAACATCCTATGTCATTTATGATCATGTTTCACCTATTTGTTTAAGTTGATATTATGCATGTTTTGAGGCCCATGATGTAATATGCAAGCTTATGAACATACTTATGCCTCATATGCCACCATGTTTACCTTGTGGCCAACCTCATTACCTTATGCCCCTTTTGTCATGCTTTTGCCAAGTTCCCTCTTTTGATCTATGTTAGTTTATGCGAAACGTACATGCGATGGGAATACGTTGGGTTTGGGTAATATTAATGACATGAAAACATGGTTTTAAAATATGACATGAACATTGACTTGTGATTATGGTTGTAAACATAATGATGGACATGACACTTAGAAAATATGAGTGGCCAACTCGAGGTTGGGTTGAGTTTGTAGCATAAATCTACCCGGAACCGCCCGGCTTAACTAGTGGCTACAAACAATAGGACCCAATGTGAGTAGTTGGTCATGTTGCACTAGAAACCCGAGGTTAGACCAAGTTGTGGTGTAAAGCTACCCGGACCCGCCCGACTTAACTAGTAACCACAATAAGGTCTAATGTGAGAGGTTGGATGCATTAAACTAATTAATGCCACATGGTAGGGTTAAGTCATGGACCACTTGAATACTTAACCAATTAGACATGATGGGTTGACGCGGTTAAGTCATGAACCTTGGGTACACTTAACCAACTTGATACTTGATTGGATGGGTTAACCACACTTAACCCACTAGAAAACCCTAGTTACGTGGTCCTTCTCAACAGTAACCGACTAGGGAGTATCGGATACCCTAGGGACTAGGCTAGGGTGGGGCACGATTACTGGGCTGGAGTGTAAGCGACCAAAAAGACGGCAAAAGTAGGTGCGCCATAGTAGATTCTGACGGACCATGGTCGTGCACATTGTCCGGGGATGAAAGACAGACTTGGGCACCAGTAGGTTTTGACTGTGCGTGCTTGTTTCGTGTTAGTGGTTGACACCCTAGGGCCGGATACACCCTAGGGTGGACCTAGCACAGTCGACTACATTTCATGTTTGGACCGTATGACACCGATACACGACGAGTTAGGCTGATAGGGAGCCGATCGACTAGACCGAGTAGTTGGACCTCGATTTAGGTCATCTCATGATGTGGGCCAGCTTTGGGCCAAGGGATCATTTCTTGTTTATACTATACATGGATAGGAATACTAGTACACGCCTGGTGCAACTTAACCTTGTATATGCGATGCCACACTTGATCTATCTTGTTAACCTTTCGCCATGCCAGTTATCACCCTACATCTCATCTCTGTTTTACATGTTCAGTTAACTTTATTAGTTTTTATACTAATAGTAGATAGGACTTACCAGTCTTTTTGACTGACCCGTTTTCTTTCGCCTCTTTTCTTCCGTTCCCCCCCCCCCAGGTTTGCAGGGTGGGAACACTGTTACTTAGCTGGATCTTTTGCTGCTTTTCTGGATAGCTCACATATGGTTTGAGAATGCTATGGCCTTATGCTACTTTGGGGATAGTTACTTCATGTTTCTTTTTCAGTTTTTAGTTTATGTTCTAGACTTTGTTTTATGGGAAAATAATGAACAAGTACTTTGATGTAACTTAACTATGGTTTTGAAATGCTAATTTTATCCGCTGCTTTATTTACTCTGTTTTTACTTATATGTTCTGTCTTGTGATATCTGCATGCATGTTATCTCATTTAACGCCCCTCCAAAGCTAGTGTGCTTGCAAGAGTGGCATTGGCGGAGGTGGGGTGTTACATTTGGTATCAGAGCATAAGGTTTACAAGATTTGAGCAAAAGGTTTTTAAAACTTACCTTTTGAAAAACTATTTCAAAACCAATTAAGTATTTTCCAAGAAAAGTCTAGTTATTTTAAAAGGCTACTCCCCAAAAGCCATTAGCACTATCCTTCGTTTCCTTGTTCTAAATCTATATTTTCCTTTTTCAGTATGGCCGATCTTAACCTTCCCGAGGGAGTGACCATTCCCGGATGGTTCCGGAGGTACTTGGAAGCTAGGGCCAACAATGTGGGCCCAACAACCACCCCCACCGTAACTGAGGTCCCTCCTCCTCCTCCTCAGAATCCACAAGCAGATTTCGCTAAGATTTGCAAAGACTTTAAGGCGATGGGTGGCAAGAATTTCATTGGGACGGAGACTTTTGTGGAGGCACGAAATTGATTGAAAGAAACTGAGGATCTCTTCGCTATCTTTGATGTGGAAGACCATAGAAAGGTTTTATTGGCAGCATGGCTATTAAAAGAAGAGGCTGCTTATTGGTGGGAAGTCACCAATCCTACTAGACCTATAGAGACTTGGGCCGACTTTAGGACGAGGTTTGGGCTTAAGTTTCTATCATCAGCTGAAGCGAATCTGCAATTGGAGAATTTTATATCTTTGAAGCAAGGGGACATGACAGTGAGGGAGTATGTGAATAAGTTTAACCAGCTTGCTCGATTCGGTTTGGACATGGTTAATACTCCCCAGAAGAAGGCATTACGCTTTGCACGAGGATTGAATGAGCCATTACAAGGTTTAGCCCTATCTCATATACCCATGGGGGCCACTTTCGAAGGTCCAGTAGACATGGCATTGCTTCAAGGAGACGATAAGAATGGCAAGAAGGAAGTCAAGGCTAATGAGACTCAAGCCAAGAAGACAGACTCCAAGTGGGGAGGAAATCAGAGCAATTAGAGCAATCAAAACAACAAGAACAACAAGGGCAACAAGGCCAAGGCAAAGGACCCAAGAAAATGCAACTTCCGTGGGATTGTTGGGCACATAACCAAGGATTGCAGAAAGAAGAAGAGGAAGCAGGGCGAATGCTTTCATTGTGGGGAGACTGGACACTTTAGCAAGGATTGCCCCAAGAAGCAAGGACAAGGGCAGAATCAGCGTGCAGGACCTTCTGGAGGGCAAGTGCATGCTCTCAACGCTGCTCCAGTTCAGGACCGAGGTAGTATTTCTGTAGAAAGTCTTGTTTATATTTATGATTATCCTGTTCGCACCTTATTTGATTCTGGCGCATCGCATAGTTTTATTTCTTCTGACATTGTTGAAAGTTTGCACCTAAGTACTAGTCTAGTTGAGGATCCCGTTAGTGTTTCAAATCCAATTGGGGGTTCCGCCCATCTATCTATGATTTGTGTGGATTTGAAGATTTCTATCTTGACCGTAGAATTCACGTGTAATGCTTATGTTCTCGGGTTCACGGGATACGGGTTGATCTTGGGCATGGATTGGTTGTCCAGTTATGGAGCCATTCTCGATTGTGAACATAGGGTGGTGAGGCTCATGACTCGCCTTGGTAATACCCTAGAAATTTCTTGTAACCCTAGAAGACCCGTCATGTTATGTTATCTTGAATCTCTTGACTCGTCCATCGATGATCTGCAATCTGTAAGGGTGGTCCGAGACTATCCTGATGTCTTTGAAGAAACTAAGGGATTACCCCCTAAACGAGAGATAGATTTCCGCATTTATCTAGTCGATAATGCCAAGCCAATATCATTGCCCATTAGGCACATGGCCCCATGAGAAAGAAGGGAGCTTAGTAAGCAAATCAAGGAGTTGCTTGAAAAGAATTTTATTAGGTGAAGCATTTCTGAATGGGGTGCTCCGGTGGTATTCGCTACTAAGGCGGATGGTTCGCTTCGTCTATGTGTTGATTATCGAGAATTGAACAAGCTGACAAAGAAGAATAGGCACCCGTTACCAAGGATTGATGATCTCTTTGACCAGCTTGTAGGTGCTTCTGTTTTCTCTCAGCTTGATCTAGCCCCCGGATTCCATCAGCTTTGAGTGGCTGAGGATAGCATTGATAATACTGCGTTTAGGACTCCAGATGGATTCTTTGAATGGCTTGTCATGCCATTCGGTTTGACTAATGCACCCGCCTACTTCGTAGATTTGATGAGTAGGGTGTTCAGGGAGTTCCTTAACAAGTTCGTGGTTGTCTTCGTGGATGATATTTTGATCTTCTCAAAGGATGAGGAAGAGCATGCTAGGCATCTCAAGGAAGTGATGGATACGCTTAGAGCGCATCAGTTGAAAGCCAAGTTCTCCAAATGTCATTTCTGGAGAAGGGAAGTTCGGTTTCTTGGACATATAGTTTCTAAGCAAGGCATAGCGGTGGATCCCGCGAAAGTGGTTGCGGTTCAAGACTGGAAGACTCCTAGGAATGCAACCAAAGTAAGAAGCTTTCTCGGTCTGGCGGGCTACTATAGGAAGTTCATCAGGGACTTCGCTAAGATTTCGGCCCCTCTTACTAAGTTGACAAAGAAGAACTTAGTCTTTGCATGGGACTTGGAGTGTGAGCTTGCTTTTCAAAGGCTCAAGAGAGCCCTTACCACAGCTCCAGTTTTGGCATTACCCGATGGCGGCAAGATGTTTACCGTGTACACCGATGCATGTGGTACGGGGTTAGGTGCTGTTCTAATGCAAGAGGGAAGAGTGATATGCTATGGGGGTAGGCAACTTAAAGTTCATGAGAAGAACTATCCCACTCATGATTTGGAGTTGGCGGCGATCGTCTTTGCATTCAAATCCTGGCGCCACTATCTTCTAGGTGAAAGGTTTGAGTTGTCTACTGATCACAAGTCACTCAAGTACCTCTTCTCGTAGAAAGATCTGAATTTAAGACAGCAAAGGTGGATGGAATTCTTGGCATCATATGACTTCGAGATAGCTTATATCCCTGGCAAGGGTAATGTTGTGGCAGACGCACTAAGCAGAAGGAGGTTGACTTTGAGTCCCTTGTTTATTGAGATGAAGAACTTAGAGTTCTTAGCAACCTTTGATTTCACGATGGTTGTTGAGTCGATGACGGGTTCATTAGCATCCCTTGAGCTTAGGCCCACACTTCTTGATCAAGTTGGGGCTTCGCAGAAGGAAGATCCACAGATAGTCGAGGTCATGGACAAGTTGATTCGTGGTGAGACGTCTAGTCACCTTGCTAGATATACTATTGATGATAAAGGTTGCCTAAGGCATGATGAAAGGCTATGCGTTCCACAAGTAGGAGACTTGGTGCATAAAGTTCTCGAAGAAGCACATCACTCGAAGATGACTATACATCCGGGAGGAGACAAGATGTATAGAGATGTGAAGCGCATTTTCTTTTGGGCCGGAATGAAGAAAGATGTGGCAGAGTATGTTTCAAAGTGCATGGTGTGCCAACAAGTGAAAGCCGAGTCAAAGAAACCAGGTGGGCTATTACATCCATTGGAAGTCCCGCAATGGAAGTGGGAGAGTATTTCTATGGATTTTGGGGATGGATTGCCTAGGTCAAGGAAAGGGAACACGAGCATACGGGTCATAGTTGATTGACTTACGAAGAGTGCTCATTTCATTCCTGTAAAGAGCAAGAGGACCGCATCATGGCTAGCATCTATTTATCTTCGGGAGATAGTGCGGTTGCATGGAATTCCTTCTAGCATAGTTAGCGATCGTGACCCAATTTTCACTAGCCAGTTCTGGAATAGTCTGCAAGAAGCGATGGGTACGCGATTGAATCTGAGTACAGCCTATCACCCCCAGACGGATGGCCAAACCGAAAGGGTGAATAGAGTGCTAGAAGATCTTTTGAGGCTTTGTGTTCTTGACTTTGGTGGTACCTGGGAAGACCACCTTCCTCTTGTAGAGTTTTCTTATAATAATAGCTATCAAGCTAGCATAGGGATGGCACCATTTGAAGCTTTGTATGGGAGGCCGTGTAGGTCACCATCTTGTTGGTGGGAGACAACAGATAGGCTTATACTTGGGCCCGATATGATACGGGACACATCCGAGAAAATTGAATTGGTGAGAAGACGGATGAAAGCGGCCCAAGATAGACAGAAATCCTATGCTGACAAGTGAAAGGCAGATTTGGAATTCGAAGTGGGAGACATGGTTTTCGTGAAGGTTTCTCCTTTGCGTAATGTGGTACGTTTTGGAGCAATTGGGAAGCTGGCACCAAGGTTCGTAGGACCCTTCCCTATCATAGAGAGAATTGGAAAGATGGCCTATAAGGTGGAATTGCCTGAGAAGCTAGCCGGAGTACATAATGTCTTTCATGTCTCGCATCTCCGAAAGTGCTTACATGAGTCCGCTGAGGTGGTTGAACCAAGCATTCTTGAAGAAGTGGAGGTAGAAAAAGAGGCAACCTTGAGGAGAGCTCCGATTCGTATTTTGGGAACAGAGATCAAGAAGCTAAGAAATCGAGAAGTCAAATTGGTGAAAGTTCAGTGGAGTGAAGCCGATGAAGATGCAACTTGGGAAACCGAGGAGAAGATGCGTGGGCTTTATCCATTCCTTTTTGAGGGTACATTCTCAATCTCCTTTCCTAAGTAGCATATCTTCCCTTTTGATATCCACGTTTATCCTATTTATCTTGTTATCTCGTTAACCTTGTCATGAGAACCTTAGGTAGAAACCCTTTGGATGAAACATGTATTTGAAACATGTTATGCTTGATGTTTGCAAGTGGTTGCAAGTGCTTGCAAGTGGATACTCGTGGATGCATGATACACATTAGGCACTAAGATCGGCTCACACACTTTCATGTTGCATATGCATGAGTGTTTATGCTTATTCATGGATGAAACTTGTTGTGCTATCACGTGGATGTTGCATATGGGTGAATGTTATGTGCACTCATGTAGAGATTATAAATTATGTTAGGAATTTGCATACATATGGACTCATTTCACTAACATACTTTGCATTAAGGAGGTTTACTGAATCAGTAACCGCCTGATTTTTGCATTAGATAAGTACATATACACACACCTTTCGCATATGATCATACAACATTTAAAATCTTTTAAGGACAATGAATGCTCGTGGATGATGTGTTGAGTAGATGGATGATGGATGGTAGGATACGTTCTTCCTAACTTGAAGATTTCGGGGACGAAATCCTTTAAGGTGGGGAGAATGTAACAACCCGTATTTTGAATAACATGTTATAACATAAAACAAGGTAGAATTAAATATTAAAATCTGAATCAAGGGAAACGGGCTGTGCCATTGCGTTCGACTCGGAAAAATACGCGAAATAGAGTCCGAGTTTTCGAAAAATGGAGTCCATATGACCATGTTATGGCCCAATGAAGTTTTCAGAAAATTCCAAGCCCGAAAACAGTTTTTTCAGCAAAAACAGGATAGGCGGGAATTTTCCCGCCCCAGGCAGGGTCGACACGGGGGTCGACACCTGTGTCGACCCCCCCTATGGGTCGACACCCATGTCGACTCAGGGGTCGACCCCCCCGGTCGGACCAGTTTTTCTGGTGCACCATTTTGACAGGTTAGGTCTTGCTCTGGAAGTTTCTGACGGGAGTTGATGGCTCAGATTCGATTTAGGGTTAATCCTATGGTCTAAATTAACCTAATCACCTATAAAAGACCCCTAGACCTAGCCTAAACCCTCATTAATCATTCCTACAACTAAATACTGTCCAAATATTCACTAATCATGGCCTCCACCTTCTTCACGAAAGCATGAGTGTCTCAAATCAATTTATGTCATAAAGGAGCCATCTTTCTTAAGTAAAAGAGCCTTCTTTCTTTGTCATTGGAGTTATTACTTCTTGTTTCAAGGCGTTTAAGTGGAGCTTATTATTTTCTTTGCGGATTTTGCTTGTGGCTTCGTCTCAATCTTTACATATATTGATCTAGATCGCATAACCGCTCATTGTAAGCCCTATACTACTCTTAGATTCTAACTATGAAGTTAAATATGATATGTTGCAAGTTGAGTTTGGGCCTAAGTATGATATATGTGCTTTGATCTTATCATGTTATGCATAAACATATTCTATGCATGTTTGAAAAGCTATCACCTTTGCCTTATGCATAGAAAACTATGACCTTTGATTTGAAATGTTGCATTATGCAACATGAGAACTCTCATAACCTTTATGATAACTTGCATATAATGTTATATGCGAACTTCTAGCCACCATCCTATGTTATTTATGATCATGTTTCACCTATTTGTTTAAGTTGATATTATGCATGTTTTGAGGCCCATGATGTAATATGCAAGCTTATGAACATACTTATGCCTCATATGCCACCATGTTTACCTTGTGGCCAACCTCATTACCTTATGCCCCTTTTGTCATGCTTTTGCCAAGTTCCCTCTTTTGATCTATGTTAGGTTATGCGAAACGTACATGCGATGGGAATACGTTGGGTTTGGTTAATATTAATGACATGAAAACATGGTTTTAAAATATGACATGAACATTGACTTGTGATTATGGTTGTAAACATAATGATGGACATGACACTTAGAAAATATGAGTGGCCAACTCGAGGTTGGGTTGAGTTTGTAGCATAAATCTACCCGGAACCGCCCGACTTAACTAGTGGCTACAAACAATAGGACCCAATGTGAGTAGTTGGTCATGTTGCACTAGAAACCCGAGGTTAGACCAAGTTGTGGTGTAAAGCTACCCGGACCCGCCCGGCTTAACTAGTAACCACAACAAGGTCTAATGTGAGAGGTTGGGTGCATTAAACTAATTAATGCCACATGGTAGGGTTAAGTCATGGACCACTTGAATACTTAACCAATTAGACATGATGGGTTGATGCGGTTAAGTCATGAACCTTGGGTACACTTAACCAACTTGATACTTGATTGGATGGGTTAACCACACTTAACCCACTAGAAAACCCTAGTTACGTGGTCCTTCTCAGCAGTAACCCACTGGGGAGTATCGGATACCCTAGGCACTAGGCTAGGGTGGGGCACGATTACTGGGCTGGAGTGTAAGAGACCAAAAAGACGGCAAAAGTAGGTGCGCCATAGTAGATTCCGACGGACCATGGTCGTGCACATTGTCCGGGGATGATAGACAGACTTGGGCACCAGTAGGTTTTGACTGTGCGTGCTTGTTTCGTGTCAGTGGTTGACACCCTAGGGCCGGATACACCCTAGGGTGGACCTAGCATAGTCGACTACATTTCATGTTTGGACCGTATGACACCGATACACGACGAGTTAGGCTGATAGGGAGCTGATCGACTAGACCGAGTAGTTGGACCTCGATTTAGGTCATCTCATGATGTGGGCCAGCTTTGGGCCAAGGGATCATTTCTTGTTTATACTTGACATGGATAGGAATACTAGTACACGCCTTTTGCAACTTAACCTTGTATATGCGATGCCACACTTGATCTATCTTGTTAACCTTTCGCCATGCCAGTTATCACCCTACATCTCATCTCTGTTTTACATGTTCAGTTAACTTTATTAGTTTTTATACTAATAGTAGATAGGACTTACCAGTCTTTTTTACTGACCCGTTTTCTTTTGCCTCTTTTCTTCCGTTCCCCCCCCCCCCCAGGTTTGCAGGGTGGGAACACTGTTACTTAGCTGGATCTTTTGCTGATTTTCTGGATAGCTCACGTATGGTTTGAGCATGCTATGACCTTATGCTACTTTGGGGATAGTTACTTCATGTTTCTTTTTCAGTTTTCAGTTTATGTTCTAGACTTTGTTTTATGTGAAAATAATGAACAAGTACTTTGATGTAACTTAACTATGGTTTTGAAATGCTAGTTTTATCCGCTGCTTTATTTACTCTGTTTTTACTTATATGTTCTGTCTTGTGATATCTGCATGCATGTTACCTCGTTTAACGCCCCTCCAAAGCTAGTGTGCTTGCAAGAGTGGCATTGGCGGAGGTGGGGTGTTACAATAACGATGTTAGGCCTATTGGATATTCACAAGTATATGATTCATGTTAACAACCATATGTTGTGGTAGTTTATTTGGGATTCATGCAAGTATATGATTCACTATTATGCCAATATGATGTACATACTTTTATGATCACTTTTAGTGTGTAATTGGATTCAACTAAGTACTATGGTTTATATGAATTTATGTTGGAATTGGCATCGTGATTCAAGTGTAAAACTATACTTTTGTGTTAGAGAGAAAAGTAAGCATCTTTATGAACATGACTAATCTATGTTTGATGTTATGCCTAGCTGAAACATGTTTTAGGCCTATGTTGTTATCAAAATCATATGGTGATATATGTGACACATAATTAAGTTAGATTTACATTCCAACTGCAAGTTTACATGAATAGATTAAAACCATGATTTCATGTTTAGGTAGGTTTATGCCATGATTATATGAATAGAATGGTTCATGTTTAGGTAGGTTTATGCCACGATTATATGAATAGAATGATTCATGTTTAAGTATGTTTATGTCATGATTATATGCTATTACAATGCAAGTTCACATGTGCCTAATTCATGTTAATTAGATCGCTATGTTGCAAGTTCATGCGTTCACACTCCCTTTTTTATGTTACTTAGAATATATGAACACCATGTTATAAGCCTCCCCTTTTTCATGTGGCTAAGTTGGGTTTAAATGTTAAACCCAACATATGTTATATTGTAGCGAACGTGTAAAACGGGGGTAATGACGTTTGGGTTAAAATATAGAACATATGTGTTGGCATGTTTGACGCATGCCAACAACCTTGAAAAACAATTAAGTGGTATAAATCAATTTTACCCAATAAGGATGAATCTGAATAATGGGCCGCAAATATTTACATATAAAAAAAAGAGACAAAATATGTAAATTTAGAAAATACGATGTGTTTAACCCGAGGTTGGATTGAGTTGTGATGTAAACCTGCCCGGAACCGCCCGGCTGTCCTGTAGTCACAACAATACCTATCCAATGTGGGTGGTTAAACACGGATCCCAATAAGGACCCGAGGTTAGACTGAGTTATGGCGTAAGACTGCCCGGACCCAACCGGCAACAGGCAGCCACAACAATACCTGTCTAATGTGAGAGGTCGAGGCTTTAATAAGACAATTAAGGCTGAGTCAGGATTGATAGGATTAAGTAAATTGAATTAATACTTAATCAAAATGGAACATGCTAAACTATACAGACTGATTGGGGGTTAGGTTTACAAAACACTTAACCAACTTAGCATGTTGGCTAGAAATAGAAAACCTAGTAGCGGGGGACCCTTTTCAGCTGTAACCCTATAAGGTGTATCAGGATACCCTGAACTAGGCAGGGTGGGGCACGATTACTGGGATGACTGTAAGAGGTCAAATCGACGGCGGTGGTGCAGCAGTGTAGGTTCTAACGGGGTGTGGACGTGCACACACTCCGGCGCAGAAAAATAAGGCACTGGGCACCAGTAGCATACCTGTGCATTCTAGGATTGTGATGGGCCGCCACCATGGGACTTGATACACCCCATGGTGGGACCAGCATAAGTAACTACAACATCGGGGGGGCCGTAAGACACATGTAACTATGCGAGTAGGAGCCGATCATTGGAAACAAATCACTTCACCCTGATTATGGTGTGCCCGTTGGGAACTAGTTTATATTGATGCAGAGATTAATATGGGGTACGATAGTATATTCGACTCTAAACAACTTAACTTAGTTTATGGTGCTTTCCCATTTCCAGTTTATACTTATCATACCCAGTTCTTTATTCATAGACTGTATAGTCCTAGACTTACTCAGGCTTTATGTCTGACTCTACTTTTCTTTTGTCTTCTTTTCTTTCGTCCCCCCCCCCCAGGTCCACAGGGAGGGAATACCGCAGCGTGACCAGTTTTCACATCCAGCTTGAAGAGAAAGAATGTATTGCTTGGATCTTTATCGTTTTGGACTATGGCTTTGGACAACAATTATAGGACTTATGCAGTTTATTTATGTTTTTATGCTTCTTTAAATAATGTAATCAAGACAGTTATGAAGATGTTATGTTTTTGGAAGTATTGTAAGACAAATTATGACATGGTTTGTGTAACACGTACTTTGTTGAAATAAGAATTGCTGTTGTTTTCCGTTGTTCAAAATATGTGTATTTATATCTGTCTTGTGTATCTGTGACTTATACTTATAAACCTCCACCAAAATTAGGGCATTCCCTTTGAGAGTGACCCTAACGGAGGTGGGTTGTTTCACTTGGTATCAGAGCATAGGTTTACCAGACAAGATAAAAGGTTTTGAAAATTTATTTTCAAAAGAAAATTTAAAGAAGCATTTTTAAAGATACAATGTTATTTTATTTTAAAAAGGCAAAGTCCCCCAAAGCCATAGGTACTATCTTTTATCCTTCGTTTTGAATCTATCCTTTTTGTTTCAGCATGTCTGAAGAACTTAACTTGCCAGAGGGTATACCAATACCTGGTTGGTTTAGACGATTCTTAGAAGCAAGGGCCACTCAGCCAGGTCCTACCGTTCCCCCTCCTCCAACTGTAGGAAATCATCTAGCTGCAGCAGCACCTCTTCCTCCACCTCCTCCGCGGGGAAATACTTTTGCTAAGATATGTAAAGATTTTAAAGCCATGGGAGGAAAGGACTTTCATGGAACCGAGTCCTTCGTGGTAGCCAGGAATTGGCTGAAGGAAACCGAGGACTTATTCGTCATCTTTGAGGTAGAAGATAGGCAGAAGGTACAACTGGCAGTATGGCTACTTAAAGGCGAGGCTTCCTACTGGTGGGAAGTCACCAATGCAAAAAGACCAGTGGAAACATGGGAGGACTTTAGGGCAAGGTTTGAGGCTAAATTTCTCTCAGAAGCTGAAAGGAGTCTTCAGTTGGAAAAATTCTTATTTCTTAAGCAAGGGAATATGACAGTCAAAGAGTATGTTAACCAGTTCGATCAGCTGGCTAGGTTCGGACTGGACCTAGTCAACACCCCGCACAAGAAGGCTCTCCGCTTTGTCAAGGGGTTGAATGAGCCATTACACAGTTTGGCCATGACCTATATACCGATGGGAGCTACGTATGAAAGGTTGGTGCAGATGGCATTGCTGAACGAAGAGGATAAGGGAAAGAAGGAGACAAAGGCAGAAAGCTCTCAAGGGAAGAAAGAGGGTTTACAGCCTAAGAAGACAGACTTTAAGAAGGGCGGGAAAGACAACAAAGAGAAGAGGAAGTGTAATTTTTGTGGAAAAGTGGGGCACTTAGTGAAAGATTGCCGGAAAAAGAAGGCCAAGATGAATGGTGGGTGCTTTTCTTGCGGTGAGACAGGCCACCTGGCTAAGGATTGCCTAAAGAAGCGAGAGCAGGGGCAAAGGGCTGGATCCACCTCAGAGGCACAAGTTCATGCACTAGAAGCGCCACCTCTGCAGCAGCGAGGTATAAATACTTCTGTAGAAAGTGTAGTTTATCTTTATGATCACCCAGTTCGCACTTTATTCGATTTTGGCGCATCACACTCCTTTATCTCATCTGCTTTAGTAGAATCTCTGCACCTAGAAACTAGAATGGTAGAGGACCCCTTAATTGTTTCAAATCCAATTGGGGGCCCAGCTTATTTATCTATGATCTGTGTGGGATTGAAAATTTCTATTCTAAGCGTAGAATTTAAATGTAGTGCCTTTGTTTTGGGCTTTTCGGGATATTGTTTGATTTTGGGTATGGATTGGCTATCCAGTAATGGTGCCATCCTGGATTGTGAGAAAAGGGTGGTTAGGCTTCTGAACCAACTCGGTAATGCTCTGGAAATTACTTGTAATCCCTCGTATGCGGTTATGCTTAGTTATCTTGAATCGCTAGATGCCTCTGTTGAAAGTTTGCAATCGGTTAAAGTGGTCCAGGAGTATCCGGATGTCTTCGAAGAGGTGAAGGGCTTGCCTCCGAAGCGGGAGATAGACTTCCGCATATATCTTGTAGATAATGCAAAGCCCGTTGCGTTGCCCGTTAGACACATGGCTCCACGGGAAAGAAAGGAGCTCAGTAAACAGTTTAAAGAGCTTCAAGAAAAGGGGTTCATTAAAAGGAGCATTTCAGAATGGGGCGCTCCAGTGGTGTTCACTACAAAGGCGGATGGTTCAATCCGTCTATGTGTTGACTATAGGGAGCTCAACAAGCTAACGAAAAAGAATAGGCACCCTCTCCCCAGAATTGATGATCTGTTTGATCAGCTTGTAGGAGCGTCTTTTTCTCCCAACTCGATTTAGCGACCGGATTTCATCAGCTAAGGGTGGCTGAAGATAGTATCGATAAGACAGCGTTCAGAACCCCAGACGGCTTCTTTGAATGGCTTGTCATGCCTTTCGGCTTGACAAACGCACCTGCTTATTTCGTGGATATAATGAGTAGGGTGTTCAGAGATTTCCTCAATAAGTTCGTAGTGGTCTTCGTAGACGATATCTTGATCTTCTCAAAGAATGAAGAAGAGCATGCTCAGCACCTAAGGGAAATCATGGAAACTCTGCGAGTCCATCAGCTAAAGGCCAAATTCTCCAAATGCCACTTCTAGAGAGAAGAAGTGAGGTTCCTTGGGCACATAGTATCCAAAGAAGGGTTAGCTGTTGACCCGGCTAAGGTAGTAGCGGTGCAGGACTGGAAGACACCAAAGAACGCAACAGAAGTCCGAAGCTTTCTCAGGCTCGCAGGCTTCTATCAGAAATTCATCAGAGACTTTGCAAAGATATCAGCTCCGCTCACAAAGCTGACAAAGAAGAATCTAGTGTTCAATTGGGACTTGGATTGCGAATTTGCTTTCCAACGACTAAAAAGGGCTCTTACAACAGCCCCAGTTTTGACGTTGCCAGATGGAAGCAAGATGTTCACAGTTTATACAGATGCATGTAGGACAGGGCTAGGCGCTGTCTTAATGCAAGAAGGAAGGGTAGTAGCTTATGGCAGAAGACAGTTGAAAGTGCACGAAAAGAACTACCCGACCCACGATCTTGAGTTAGCTGCCATCGTCTTTGCACTCAAGTCTTGGCGACACTATCTCCTAGGTGAGAAGTTCGAACTTTACAATGACCATAAATCATTGAAATATCTTTTCTCGAAGAAAGATCTTAACTTGAGGCAACAGAGGTGGATGGAATTTCTTGCCTCGTACGATTTCGTGGTCTCCTACACTCCGGGAAAAGGCAACGTAGTGGCAGACGTGTTGAGCCGAAAGAAACTGACCCTAAGCCCGTTGTTTGTTGAAAGACAAAGCCTAGAGTTTATAGCCAGCTTTGACTTTAGGCCCTCCTCCGATTTTGTACCGGGCTTGCTAGCATCTCTCGAAGTACACCCGACTTTAGTGGACTCAATTGGGACAGCACAACGCGAAGACCCTCAGCTTGTGGAAACGATTGATAGGCTAATTAGGGGTGAGACTTCAAGTCACATGAACAGATACTCCATCGACGATAAGGGTTGGCTAAGGCGAGACGGAAGACTATGCATCCCACAGACAAGGGATTTAGTAAAGAAGGTTCTCGAGGAAGCACATCACTCCAAGATGACAATACACCCAGGCGGGGATAAAATGTACAAGGAAATAAAGAGAACTTTCTTTTGGAATGGCATGAAGAAGGACGTGGCAGATTTCGTTTCTAAGTGTATGGTGTGCCAACAGGTTAAGGCGGAACAGAAAAGGCCTGGCGGTCTGCTCCATCCGCTAGAGGTCCCGCAGTGGAAGTGGGATAGCATCTCAATGGACTTCATTGATGGGCTGCCTAGGTCTAGAAGAGGCAACACTAGCATTTGGGTAATAGTGGATAGGCTTACTAAAAGCGCCCACTTTTTACCTGTCAAAAGTAAAAGAACTGCCTCATCCCTAGCATCTCTTTATCTCAAGGAAATTGTTCGACTCCATGGAATACCATCCAGCATTGTTAGTGACCGAGACCCTATTTTCACAAGTGAGTTTTGGCGGAGTCTGCAAGAAGCGGTAGGCACACAGTTATGCTTGAGCACAGCCTATCATCCCCAAACCGACGGCCAGACAGAAAGAGTGAACAGAGTTTTGGAGGACCTTTTAAGAATGTGCGTTCTTGACTTCGGAGGGACGTGGGAAGACCATCTTCCTTTGGTGGAGTTTGCCTACAAAAACAGCTACCAAGCAACCATCGGAATGGCGCCCTTCGAAGCTTTATATGGAAGACCGTGCCGATCGCCCACTTGTTGGTGGGAGTCTACTGATAAGCTCATACTTGGACCAGATATGATCCGAGAGACTTCAGAAAAAGTAGACTTTATACAAAGAGGAATGAAGACAGCCCAAGACAGAAAAAAATCCTACGCCGACAAGAGGAGGACCGACCTTGAATTTGAGGTTGGGGACAGAGTTTTTCTTAAGGTATCCCCGCTAAGGAACGTTGTTCGTTTTGGAACCACAGGAAAGCTAGCACCAAGGTTTTAGATCGGCTAGTGGTTGCAAGTGGTTGCAAGTGATTGCTAGTGGTTGCTCGTGGTTGCATATACACACACAATCTAGATTTTAGATCGGCTCAGTCACTTCATATTGCATATGCATATATGTATTTATTCGTATATGGTTGAAGTTTAATGTGTTGTCATATGGATGTTGCATTTATATGAATGATTGTGCACTCATGTAGAATCATGAATAGGAAAATTTGCATTCATAATGGATTCATGACACTTACATAATTTGCACTAAGGAGGTTAACTGAATCAGTAGACCGACTGATTTTGCATTAGATAAGTACATGTACACACACTTCGCATAAGATCATGAAGCATTAGAAGTCTTTTAAGGACAATGGATGCTCGTGTTTGATGGATGAGTAGATGGATGTTTGGATGTTAGGACATACATTCTTCCTGAACTTGGAGATTTCGGGGACGAAATCCTTTTAAGTGGGGGAGAATGTAACACCCCGTGTATTCTATAACAGTGAAATTCACAAATTAAAGTATAATAAATTTCAAATCAAAGAATTAAGGGAAACGGGATACGCCATTGCGTTCGTCTCAGAATTCTGCTTGAGATTGAGTCCGAGTTTGCGTAAAACGGACTCCGTATGAGGGAGATAAGGCCTCCGGAAGTTTTAGAATTTAGTTTAAAATTCAAGCAGACTAGAACAGCTCAGAAAAACAAATTTAAATTTAAAAAATCGGGCCAGATTGGCCAGGGCGGGAATTTTCCCGCCGAAGGCACCCAGGTCGACTGGGTAGTCGACCTGGGCTACCCAGGTCAACTGGGTAGTCGACCTGGGGGTCGACTACGGGGTCGACCTGGCCCCTGAGCCAGGTCGAACCCAGCCCCCCTGGCTAGCCTGGTCTGTGCTTGGTCGATTTTCTGAACCTTGCCTTGTCACTAGGGTTAGGTGTTAGCTCCTGGTTGGTCTCTCCTTCAAACGAACGGCTATTATTAAACCAAGCTCCATCGACGGTCCTAATCAACTCACAAACTCTATAAAAAGAACCTAAGACTCACCCTAATTCATACAAACAAAAATGGAGATGAGACCGTCATGCTGCTGAGGAAAGACTAGGAATAGCCGTTAGAAATTGAGAGACAATTAGGAGGCAATTCGAAAGCTTAAAGCAATGTCAATTAAATCAAAACAACGCCTACAACAATGGATATCATCTCCAAATTCAAAATTCAGATTCCTAAATGTAAGATTCGTCATACGTTGTAAGTAGAGTGCTATTCCGATGTGAATGAACAATTGAGTTTTGATTTATGTAAAGTGAGAAATGGAATTGTACTTAATTTAATTCATGAGTGTATGTTGCTATGATTCTAATTCTGAATCGATTTGGGATATTGTGGTATAACGATGTTAGGCCTATTGGATATTCGCAAGTATATGATTCATGTTAACAACCATTTGTTGTGGTAGTTTATTTGGGATTCATGCAAGTATATGATTCACTATTATGCCAATATGATGTACATACTTTTATGATCACTTTTAGTGTGTAATTGGATTCAAATAAGTACTATGGTTTATATGAATTTATGTTGGAATTGGCATCGTGATTCAAGTGTAAAACTATACTTTTGTGTTAGAGACAAAAGTAAGCATCTTTATGAACATGACTAATCTATGTTTGGTGTTATGCCTAGCTGAAACATGTTTTAGGCCTATGTTGTTATCAAAATCATATGGTGATATATGTGACACATAATTAAGTTAGATTTACATTCCAACTGCAAGTTTACATGAATAGATTAAAACCATGATTTCATGTTTAGGTAGGTTTATGCCATGATTATATGAATAGAATGGTTCATGTTTAGGTTGGTTTATGCCACGATTATATGAATAGAATGATTCATTTTTAAGTATGTTTATGTCATGATTATATGCTATTACAATGCAAGTTCACATGTGCCTAATTCATGTTAATTAGATCGCTATTTTGCAAGTTCATGCGTTCACACTCCCCTTTTTATGTTACTTAGAATATATGAACACCATGTTATAAGCCTCCCCTTTTTCATGTGGCTAAGTTGGGTTTAAATGTTAAACCCAACATATGTTATATTGTAGCGAACATGTAAAACGGGGGTAGTGATGTTTGGGTTAAAATATAGAACATATGTGTTGGCATGTTTGACGCATGCCAACAACCTTGAAAAACAATTAAGTGGTATAAATCAATTTTACCCAATAAGGATGAATCTGAATAATGGGCCGCAAATATTTACATATAAAAAAAAAGAGACAAAATATGTAAATTTAGAAAATACGATGTGTTTAACCCGAGGTTGGATTGAGTTGTGATGTAAACCTGTCCGGAACCGCCCGGCTGTCCAGTAGTCACAACAATACCTATCCAATGTGGGTGGTTAAACACGGAGCCCAATAAGGACCCGAGGTTAGACTGAGTTGTGGCGTAAGACTGCCCGGACCCAACCGGCAACAGGCAGCCACAACAATACCTGTCTAATGTGAGAGGTCAAGGCTTTAATAAGACAATTAAGGCTGAGTCAGGATTGATAGGATTAAGTAAATTGAATTAATACTTAATCAAAATGGAACATGCTAAACTATACAGACTGATTGGGGGTTAGGTTTACAAAACACTTAACCAACTTAGCATGTTGGCTAGAAATAGAAAACCTAGTAGCGGGGGACCCTTTTCAGCAGTAACCCTATAAGGTGTATCAGGATACCCTGAACTAGGCAGGGTGGGGCACGATTACTGGGCTAACTGTAAGAGGTCAAATCGACGGAGGTGGTGCAACAGTGTAGGTTCTAATGGGGTGTGGGCGTGCACACACCCCGGCTCAAAAAAATAAGGCACTGGGCACCAGTAGCATACCTGTGCATCCTAGGATTGTGTCGTGCCGCCACCATGGGACTTGATACACCCCATGGTGGGACCAGCATAGGTAACTACAACATCGGGGGGGGGGGGGTAAGACACATGTAACTATGCGAGTAGGAGCCGATCATCGGAAACGAATCACTTCACCATGATTATGGGGTGCCCATTGGGAACTAGTTTATATGGATGCAGAGATTAATATGGGGTACGATAGTATATTCGACTCTAGACAACTTAACTTAGTTTATGGTGCTTTCCCATTTCCAGTTTATACTTATCATACCCAGTTCTTTATTCATAGACTGAATAGTCCTAGACTTACTCAGGCTTTATGTATGACTCTACTTTTCTTTCGTCTTCTTTTCTTTCGTTTCCCCCCCAGATCCACAGGGAGGGAGTACCGCAGCTTGACCAGTTTTCACATCCAGCTTGAAGAGAAAGAATGTATTGCTTGGATCTTTTTCGTTTTGGACTATGGCTTTGGACATCAATTATGGGACTTATGCAGTTTATTTATATTTTTATGCTTCTTTAAATAATGTAATCAAGACAGTTATGAAGATGTTATGTTTTTGGAAGTATTGTAAGATAAATTATGACATGGTTTGTGTAACACGTACTTTGTTGAAATAAGAATTGCTGTTGTTTTCCGCTGTTCAAAATATGTGTATTTATATCTGTCTTGTATATCTGTGACTTATAATTATAAACCTCCACCAAAATTAGGGCATTCCCTTTGAGAGTGACCCTAACGGAGGTGGGGTGTTTCAAATCTACAATTAGATTGAAATGTGAATTGATAATTTAAATTATCAAATTTGGAAAATGAGCGAGAATGGAGTATCACCAGTTTTGCTCCAAGCGATAGTTAAATCTTTAATTAGATTTGAACATGAAATGGTAATTAATATTACCGATAACACTGTGGTGTTAGATATGGAGTATTACCAGTTTTGCTTCATGGGATGAATAGGTTGGGATTGGAAATAAAATAAATAATTACTTCGGTGTGGTTCACTAATCCCGACTAGTTTGGAAAACCTTAACATAGTTTGAAATAACATCCAAAGGAAGATTAAAGAATAAATTTTAAAGAATTTATCTTTGATAAAATTAATGGGAACCTTTCCCTAAGATTATGAAATTTAAAAACTAGCTGTAGGATAGTTAAGAAGAATGGTTTCCTGGGTATTGATCTGATGTTGGTTTCGGCCTTCGGGGTTAATATTTAGGAAATTGTTCCCTTGCTAATTTACGGTTAGTGACTGCTGAATTGGAATGAGGCGTATGTTGTGTTTGTTTAACATTTGTTTACTATATATGCGGGTTATTCAGAAAGGCCAGGTTATACCCATTCTGAATAACCGATTTGACGATAAGTCGAAGATGATGACGGTGGTCGAAGACCGGAAGTCTTCACATCGTTTGGATAATTACTGATGATCCTGATTGGGTTGTACACCCAAGAGGATGGAAATAGTTGGTGGTCGTCCAGACGTACTTGGAGATCAATGGATATGCAAGGAAAGTGCCTCCGATTTCATTCAGACCCAGAACGAACTTGTAAATGGACTGTGTGTCTGACATTGGATTTTATTCTGTGTTGATTGATCTCTATTAAATATACATCTGTTTGGCGGCAGAGAATTTATTCTCTTGCTTAACGCCCTTCTCTGAGACGTACAAGCTCAGAGGTTGTATATCGATGGACATCAGTCGCATGGCATGAATTGCCTGTGTGGCACGCCTAATTGGCAATTGATAAAGGCTTCTGTTGAAAAACAAAGTCTTGTAGTTGATGATCAAAGCACGGCCTTTGTGGCGTAGCTTTGTGTACAACGTGAATTCGCGAGCCTCACACCTCGGTATGAGTTAAAAACGGGATAAGGACTGCAGGGAGAGCATGACGTTTCCTTCTAGTTTTGGTGGTGTCAGTGACTTACCAGCCCTGACATTTATATACTTTTCACCTATGTGGTTGTTGGATGAGGCGCCTCGATTTTAGGTCTGTAAGGACTGGGAAACGTGTGTTCAGGAATAATTAATCCTCAAATGTAAGAGAGGACCGGCCCTGAAGCATCCAGGGGTTACCCAGAGTGTGTAGTCCCGAGGCATTTGCTCGAGTGTCTTGAAGTGGAGAGGAGCTTGCCCCTTGCCTCGACTCATGACGGAAATTCAATTTCCAATACAAGATATTTCGGTTTTATTTGTAGAGCCTAGTATGGCGACATGATAGATGGTACCCATGCCGCCTAGGATTGATATTTATGATTGAAATTGTTTTGACACTATACACTTATAATAGTATCAAATGATTTGTTTTAAACGTACCAAGCATGTTTGGCTATTATAAGGGAAAACCCTATCCTCCGGCTTGCGTTGCATTGTGTGATGGGACCTGGGTCTTATAATAGCTTCATTTTTTGAAAAAGCATTGCGTTGTTTATTCTATGCATAGGTGTTCTTGGGATGAAACCCGTTCCGTGTTATACGGCGTGGTCCCTTGAATTACTATCTTTTAAAGTAAAGTTTTAAATAAATGTTTTAGTTCTCACACCAGTCACATGACTGACCTGGAGTTTATTATTTTAACCTAAACTCTGGGTTCCCCTATTTTCAACACGGGCAGCTAGTAGTTTTGGTTTTGCAGATTTATATTCACAGGATCCTGGTTTACAGCTGGAACGATGCTCGGAAAGCTCTGTATCCGTGCATTACTTTCAGTTGTGTTTTATATTGTTTTTCCGCTGCTATGTACTGTATTTAAATCTCTGATATTTATCGAATGTAATTTATTCATTTATACTCTCGATATTCTTGTATCTGATGGAATTGTTGTAATAGCAATGAAATGTTCTTCTGTTTGTGTTCTGATTTGTCTTGTTCTCAAAACGATCAGGGGTTTCAAACGGTCTAGATCGGTTTAACGACTGATTCAGATCGAGCGAAATTCCTTGTTGTCACATTTAAAATGATCTGACACTTGGCGAATCACCAGATTGAAAAGTGATCGGCCACGAGAAAACCAAGTGATCTGGCAATGATTGTCAAGTTATTTAAAATGATTTGGCACTTGGTGAATCACCAGATTTGACAAGTGATCGGACGCAGTAAAATCAAGTGATCTGGCAATGATTACCAAGTTATTCAAGTGATCTGGCAAATCGAGTTATGAATCAAATTTGAACTTGGATAAGTAAACTGGACTTGAGAATTCGTAATCGAATTCGAATATGAAACTTAAATGGAAATTGGAATTTTAATTAGTTGTAAACAAGTACAAATATATTTGAACATGTTATGTTCAAATATAAAAGTGAAATAAGGAAACGAGTTAATTAACAACAAAATTAACGAATTGAGTAAAACGATTGGATTAAGTTGGAAATAAATTGGGCAGGTATAGATATACATGAGACAGGTATGGAATGAAGTTAATGAAGATATATAAATAATGCCCGACAAAAAGGTATGTATTTAATTGACATATGCGATTTTATGCGCCGTATCGGCTAGCCGCTTGGCTTTTCTTTTTCTTTTCGATTGGAGAAGGCCTGTGTGGTGGTTTGGGGATTTTCCCGATGCTCCCGGTACAAAGGAGGTTATGGCGAATTTTTTCGGAAATTTAAGGAGTTAGAATATTTTTAAGAAAATCTGATAACTAGAATTCTATATATCAATATATATATATATATATATATATAAGTCAATAAGGAAACAAACTTAAAAATAGAATAGTAAAATCAAAAAGGAAGTCTAGAATAAAATCTAGTAAGAATAGAAAGAGAAAGCATATACGTGTTTAAAAGTGAATAAGTAGTTGTATGGTATTGATTATTCGAGTAAGTAGTCATATCTGTTTTGACGTTACAAATGTTATTCAGTCAAGGTCTGAGAGGTAGCTATACCCCAACTTGATTGATTTCATTATTGACAAATAAATAGTAAGATTTCAGGCTCAAAAATCAATGTTGGATAAGAGTTAGTTGAATATAGTATTTGGGTTGTCCTAACGATGTTTTACACAACATCCGTTTTAACCCAAATAAGTGTAAGCTTGGAAATATAATAAAGAATATTTCCTAAGTATAGAAATAAACGAGATCGGAAAAGAGACAAGTAATTGGAATATTTTCCAATTATAAATAGCATATATTTTCTAAAGTTTAGAAAATAAAGGAAGGCGATATTCGGAAATGTTTTCCAAATAACGTAAAAGGCCAATATGGTTATTGAAAATATTTGGTTAACAAATATTGATAAAGAAATAGAGAAGTGATTTAATTAATGGAATATTAATTAAGGGCTCAGGGATCGTTTGATGTTGAATGAACACTTGTTTTCTTCGATAGTTAAATCATCGACTATCGAAGCACTTGTTTTTATTCGATAGTTAAATCACAGACTATCGAAGTTTTGACCATCGTTGTCAATATGGAGAGACTGGTTGGATTATTATCCGAAGAACCACTCTGTATTGGCAGTAGCGTTGCGAATCAGATTATATGAAGATAATCGAAGACAGAGTAGAGTGCAAGGACTTTTTCTATTAATAGAAATAGTACCTTCGGTTCATCATGTTCCTGGATGACTTGTATGGATGAATATCTGACAGAGTATTTCCAGAAAGGTCACGTACATTGATTTCTTCAACGGTACCAAGAGTGGAAGCGGAGAAGGAAACTTCTTAGCTAACAAGTATTGTACTGTTGTAGACGTCAATTAGTGATTTTCGATGGATCTGACAATGTGGCATTCGAAGTGAATCTGATGTGATGATAAAGCATAACCTCAAGCCTCATTAACCGGTAAATGACAGAAATCGGGCAGGCAGCATGGCTATGTAGGTCGCACATATTAGGGTGTACAATCACCTGATCTAGAGTTTCATTTACTTCTAAAAATCTATTATTGATGCTGTCCCATTCGGGAAACGGTTGCTGATCCCAACCGTTGGTGATATACATTCGATACACTCAAGCGAAATGAGTGGTCGGTCATGCGTGGCTGAGTTGCAAAATGTTCTTGTTGAACTCGAAGTATTCTCCTTTAGAGATATACCAGCGGAAGGTGGTTCTATACCTTGTCATAGTTGGAAATCCATTACCCAATAAGTGCTTGCGGTTTTGATTGTATATTATATATGTGGAACGTGAGATGCAAACGTTCCACTAGATTGTTATTTACTTGATTTAGACATTATCATAATATCAAAGGAATTTTGATATAAATGTTATCATTCCTTTCAAAAGGATTCTGAAGTTAAATCAAGTGTTTGGATTCTCATAAGGGAAAAACCCGTTCCGTGTATACGGCGTGGTCTTCTGAGATATCATTTAGTTTTCTAAAACTGTTCTAAATTATTTACTCATACCAGTCCCATGACTGACCCGGAGTTTATTTTGTTTTGTTCTCCTAAACTCTTGGGTGCCTAAATTTGTACGGGCAGTCAAGTAGTTCAGGATTTTACAGATCTATCTAAAGGAGCCTGGAGCAGAAGGCTTCAGCGCTAGTTATATAGAGTTTTGTTCCGCTGTGTTGTAAGTGTTGTACTCTGATAAGTGTATGTTATACAGTTAAGATTTTGTATTTCAAAGATATGATATATTATATTTTGTTCCGCTGCTATGTGAGATTTTGTGTTGTTATTTCTGTTCTTCTTCTACCCTTTTCTTCTAAAAAAAATGTTTCGTATTTTCATGATATTTGGGTTGGACGTATGATGTATATAGTCAACTCTGATATTATGGATTTGCGGGTCATTACAGTTGGTATCTGAGCTTAGGTTGAGCGAATACCTAGGCTGTATGGAATTGTGCTCATTAGAGATAGGGTCATTAGTACCCTAGAATGAGTTGAGTGTGTATATATATACGAGGGAGCGTATTTGTTATTTGATATAATTTTTTTTTTTATATTGTGTTGACTAGTCTGTTGAGTGAATTATGAATTCTGATCAAATCGTGGGACGCCACGATGTCGATAGGAGTTTATAAACACTTGAACAGAAGATTGGGCACGATATTGTTTTTAAATGGTTAAGTTGATTGTTAGAATTATAATCGAATGAGATTATAAAATTTAAATGGTTATGTATAACCAATTAGAAATTTGTATATGAATGCAATATACAAATAAGATGAATTATGTAACAACCCGTATTTTCAATAACCTGTTATAACATAAATCGAGGCAGAATTTAATTCAAAAATCTGAATCAAGGGAAACGGGCTATGCCATTGCGTTCGTCTCGGAAAAATACGCGAAATAGAGTCCGAGTTTTCGAAAATCGGAGTCCGTATGACCCAGTTAAGGCCCATTGAAGTTTTCAGAAATTTCCATATGAAAAATAGATTTAAATTTTAAATTAAAAACAAGGATTAGGGCTAACTGGCGTCAGGCGGGAAAACTCCCGCCAAGACCCCCATGTCGACAGGCATGTCGACAGGGGTCTAAGGGTGTCGACTGCCCTGTCGACAGCCCTGTCGACACGGGGTGGCCGGGCAGTTTTGCCTGGCGCACCAATTTTGATTTGGGCTTGGTTGTGTGGCTTGGTTCTAGAGAATTCCGAAATCTGACGGACCTAAACTAACCTAGGGTTAATCCTAGGGCTAAAAACACTTTAATCTTCTATAAATAAGCCCCTAATCCTACCCTAAAACCTCATTATTCATTCTAGCAACCAAACTATGTCAAATTGAATTCTCAAATGGCCTCCACCTAAAAACCCTAGCCTCCAACCTCTTCATGAATCATTCCTATGAAGATTATGATGTTCATACAAGCATTTCTAAGTTGTATGAATGATCATTAGCTTGCATACATCATCAAGTTGCAAGTTTTAATTGCTAAGCTAGAGTTTTTGGGATTTTTGTTAATTGGAGCTTTGTTTTGGGTTTTTATATGCTTGCATAAAGGGCTTCTCAATCTTTATTAGTAGATTTGTGTCTTCATAATATTTGTAAGCCCTCTTACTTTCATTTTAGAAACTCTAAAGTTAATATGTGATGAAAGTTGGGATTTATGCATGTTTAATAAGTTATGCATGCTTATGCGAGTTCACTATGCTATGTTATGCATGTTTAATAAGTTATGCATGCTTATGCGAGTTCACTATGCTATGTTATGCATGTTTAATAAGTTATGCATGCTTATGCGAGTTCACTATGCCATGATTTGCAAGTTTATTAAGTTGTGCATGTTTATGCAAGTTCACTAAGCCATGATTTGCAAGTTTATTGAGTTATGCATGTTTATGCAAGTTCACTATGCCATGATTTGCAAGTTTAACAAGTTATGCGTGTTTATGCAAGTTCACTATGCTAGGTTATGCAAGTCCAACATGTTATGCATGTTTATTATGATATGTAAGATTCATCATGTATGTTGTGCCAAGTTCCCTCTTTCTATCCTTTATGCGTTATGACGAATATGTAAGCGATAGAATGCCGTTGGGGGGGTTTGGGTAAAACTTAAAATACATGAAAATATGAGATTGGGAATTTACCTATTAAGTTAGGTCTACCCCTTGGGAATTTACCTATTAAGTTAGGTCTACCCAAGTATTTGTTAAACTTGTAATTATGTTTTGAAAATAAAGTGGACATGACACTTAGAAAACATAAGTGTGGCCAACTCGAGGTTGGGTTGAGTTTGTAGCGTAAACCTACCCGGAACCGACCGGCTTAACTAGTTGCTACAAACAATAGGACCCAATGTGAGAAGTTGGTCATGTGTACCTTGGACCCGAGGTTAGACCAAGTTGTGGTATAAAGCTACCCGGACCCGCCCGGCTTAACTAGTAACCGCAACAAAGTCTAATGTGAGAGGTTAAGGCACAATTAAATTAATTAATGCCTCATGATTAGGGTTAAGTCATGGCCCACTAATACTTAACCAATTTTGGGGATACGAGGGATTAAATGGGGTTAAGTGGTGAACTGTTGGTTACACTTAACTAATTTAATCCATGATTAGTGAGGGGTTAAACCACACTTAACCCTCTTAGAAAACCCTAGCAACGTGGTCTGTTCCAGCAGTAATCCCAGTTTGGTATCATTCACAACCCTAGAGGCTAGGCTGGGGCGGGGCACGATTACTGGACTGATGTAAGCGACTAAAGCGACGGCTGAGTGGTACAGCGGTGCTGGTCCAGGCGGGCTACGGACGTGCACGTAGTCCGGTGTTGGACAAACTCGAGGCACGGGTACCAGTAGGTTTAGACTGTGCATTATTGCTTAGGTGTCTGGGGTTGACACCCGAGGGCTTGATACACCCGAAGGTGGACCCAGCACAGTCTGACTACAACCATATGTGGGCTGTAGGGACACCAACACTTGACGTTTTAGGTTTATAGGGAGCCGATCGACTAGACCGTTGGGCTGGACCTTGTATTAAGGTCACCTCATGTTATTGGGCCAAAGTTTGGGCTGAGGGATCAATACCTGCTATGTTGGTTTGCTAGTACACTGTGGTGCAAAGCTTAATCTTCCTTATGTGATGACACCTTTATCTATTGCCAGTATGTTCATCTCAGTTTCCATCATGATGTTAGCTTTATTAGTTTATAGACTGATCGTAGTAGGGCTTACCAGTTTTTTTGACTGACCTGTTTTCTTTCGCTTCTTTTCTTCCGTTCCCCCCCCCCCCCAGGTTCTCAGGGAGGGAATACAGGAGCTTAGCTTGGATTCTACCTGCTTTCTTGGATAGCTCATGTATGCTTTGGACTTGAGCTCGCTATGGTTATTCTGCTTTGGGGATAGCTACTTATGTTTTTCTTTTCAGTTTTCAGATGATGTTGTTTATGTACTAGACTTATTTTATTTGGAAAATTGACATGATGTTGTACTAAGACTTGATTTGAAATGGTTTGAAAATCTTCCGCTGTTATTTACTCTGCTTTACATATATATTTATGTTCTTGTTCTGCCTTGACATATCATTATGCATGCTTACCCAGTTTTAACGCCCCCCAGAAGCTAGTGCCCCCGAAAGAGTGACCCTAGCGGAGGTGGGGTGTTACAAATTTGGTATCAGAGCATATGGTTTACAAGAAAGAACAAAAAGTTTTCAAAAGACTTTTGAAAAACTATTTTCAAAACAAGTATAAAGTATTTTCCAAAGAAAAGTCTAGTATTTTAAAAGGCTATTCCCCAAAAAGCCATTAGCGTTATCCTTCGTTCCCTTGACCTAATCTTATCTTATCCTTCGTTTCAGTATGGCTGAGGATCTTTCCATCCCCGATGGAGTAAACGTACCACTCTGGTATAGGAGACTTCTAGAAGCTAGGGCGGCAGCCGGCCCCGCAAACCCTACTCCCACTCCTCCTCCTGTAGTTGAGAATCCTCCCCCTAATGTCCCTCCTCCGGTGGTTCCTGTTCCTCCTCCCGTTGCTAATGTTCCTCCTCCTCTAGTTGCTGAGGCTCCTCTTCCTCCTCCTCCCCCTCAGCATCCTCAGGTGGAGTTCACGAAGGTTTGTAAAGACTTCAAGGCGATGGGAGGCAAGAATTTCCTAGGCACGGAATCTTTTGTTGAAGCTAGGAATTGGCTGAAAGACACTGAGGACTTATTTGCTATCTTTCGGATTGATGACGAAAGGAAGATCTTATTGACAGTGTGGCTTTTGAAGGGCGAAGCAGCCTATTGGTGGGAGGTCACCAATGGGACGAGGCCTGTCGAGACTTGGGCCGATTTGAGGGCTAGATTTGTGGCCAAGTTTCTATCTTCTGCTGAGGCGAATTTACAAATGGAGAAGTTCATTGCATTAAAGCAAGGTGATATGTCTGTCAAGGAGTATGTGAACAAGTTTAATCAACTGGCCCGTTTTGGTTTGGATATGGTGAACACTCCTGAGAAGAAGGCTCTTCGATTTGCTAGAGGGTTGAATGAGCCGCTGCAGGGCTTGGCGATGTCACATATTCCGCATGGGGCTACTTTTGAGAGTTTGGTCGATATGGCTCTACTTCAGGGTGATGGAAAGAAAGAGGTCAAGTCGAGTGATACTCAAGCAAAGAAGACTGATTCTCAAGGTAAAGGCAATCAAGGTGGTCAAAGCAGTCAGGGGAATCAGGGCAAGAACAAGAAGGGGAACAACAACAAAGGCAAGGGAAAGTGCAATTTCTGTGGTGCGCCTGGACACTTTGCTAAGGATTGTAGGAAGAAGAAAAGGAAGCTTAGTGGTGGATGTTTTTCCTGTGGTGAGACTGGACACTTCAGCAAGGAATGCCCGAAGAAGAAAGGACAGGATGGACCTTCAGGAGGGCAAGTTCATGCTCGCAATACCGCTCCAGTTCCCGATCGAGGTAGTGTTTCTGTTGAGAACCTTGTTTATGTTTCCGATCTTCTAGTTCGTACCTTGTTTGATTCTGGTGCATCACATAGCTTTATTTCATCTGATCTTGTTGATAGTTTGCACCTTAGTACTAGCTTAGTGGATGATCCCGTTTGTGTTTCGAATCCCATAGGGGGTTCTGCTCATCTATCTATGATATGTGAGGATCTGAGGATCTCTATACTCAGTGTAGAGTTCTTGTGTAGTGCATATGTTCTTGGTTTCAGGGGATACAGATTGATATTGGGCATGGATTGGCTGTCCAGATATGGAGCCATTCTTGATTGTGAGCATAGGGTTGTGAGGCTTGTGACTCGCCTTGGCAACACCTTAGAGATTTCATGCAATCCGAAGGATCCCGTCATGTTGTGCTATCTTGAATCTCTCGACTCGTCAGAGGAAGCCCTTCAGTCTGTAAGGGTGGTCCGAGATTATCCAGATGTTTTTGAAGAAGTTAAGGGGTTGCCCCCTAAACGAGAGATTGATTTTCGCATTTATCTGGTGGATAATGCTAAGCCTGTTTCTTTGCCCGTTCGGCACATGGCTCCGCGTGAGAGACGGGAGCTCAGCAAGCAAGTAAAGGAGTTACTTGAGAAGAACTTCATCAGACGAAGTATATCCGAATGGGGAGCGCCTGTGGTGTTTGCTACCAAGGCAGATGGTTCTCTTCGACTCTGTGTGGACTATAGAGAATTGAATAAGCTGACTAAGAAGAACAGACACCCGTTACCGAGGATCGATGATCTCTTTGACCAGCTTGTTGGTGCTTCTGTTTTCTCTCAGCTTGATCTTGCTACTGGATTTCATCAGCTCAGAGTGGCTGAAGATAGTATAGACAAGACTGCATTCAGAACTCCAGATGGATTCTTTGAATGGCTTGTTATGCCGTTCGGTTTGACGAATGCACCCGCGTATTTCGTGGACTTGATGAGTAGGGTGTTTCGGGAGTTCTTGAACAAGTTTGTCGTGGTCTTTGTGGATGATATTCTGATCTTCTCCAAGGATGAAGAAGAGCACGCGAGGCATCTTGTAGAGGTGATGGATACGCTTAGAGCGCATCAGTTAAAGGCCAAGTTCTCCAAGTGTCACTTTTGGAGAAGGGAAGTTAGATTCCTTGGGCATATCGTATCCAAGCAAGGCTTAGCGGTGGATCCCGCTAAGGTGGTTGCAGTTCAGGATTGGAAGACTCCAAGGAATGCAACCGAGGTGAGAAGTTTTCTAGGTCTTGCGGGTTTTTACCGGAAGTTCATCAAGGACTTCGCGAAGATATCCGCTCCTCTTACTAAGTTGACGAAGAAGCACTTAGTTTTTGCTTGGGATATGGACTGTGAGCTTGCTTTTCAGAGACTCAAGAGAGCCCTTACCTCAGCACCAGTTCTAGCTTTACCCGATGGTGGTAAGATGTTTACCGTGTACACTGATGCTTGTGGCACGGGATTGGGCGCCGTTCTGATGCAAGAGGGCAGAGTTATATGTTTTGGTGGTAGGCAACTTAAGGTGCATGAGAAGAATTATCCCACTCATGATCTAGAGCTGGCAGCGATAGTATATGCACTCAAGGCTTGGCGTCACTATCTTTTGGGAGAGAGATTTGAGCTATATACTGATCATAAGTCTTTGAAGTATCTCTTTTCGGAGAAGGATCTGAACTTGAGGCAGCAAAGATGGATGGAATTCTTGGCGTCCTATGATTTTGATATAAACTATACCCCTGGCAAGGGGAATGTTGTAGCGGATGCGTTGAGTAGAAAAAGGTTGACACTAAGTCCTCTATTTGTTGAGATGAAGAATTTAGAGTTCTTGGCAACCTTTGATTTCTCTTTGGCGGTTGAGTCGATGACCGGTTCTTTAGCATCTCTTGAGCTCAGGCCTACCCTTCTGGATCAAGTTGGGGCTTCGCAGAAGGAAGACCCTCAGATAATTGAGATCATGGATAAGCTGATTCGAGGGGAGACATCTAGTCACCTTGCTCGATATTCTATAGATGATAAGGGTTGGCTAAGGAGAGACGGAAGGCTTTATGTTCCGATGGTAGAAGACTTGGTAAGGAAAGTTCTTGATGAAGCACATCGCTCCAAGTTGACTATACATCCGGGTGGAGACAAGATGTATAAGGATATGAAGCGCATCTTCTTCTGGCCTGGAATGAAGAAGGATGTGGCAGAGTTTGTCTCTAGATGTGTTGTTTGTCAGAGAGTAAAAGCCGAGTCGAAGAAGCCCGGTGGGCTATTGCATCCTCTAGAGGTCCCGCTATGGAAGTGGGAGAGTATCTCCATGGACTTTATTGATGGGCTTCCAAGGTCAAGGAAAGGGAATACGAGCATTTGGGTTATTGTAGATAGACTTACGAAGAGTGCTCATTTTATTCCAGTAAAGAGCAAGAGGACCGCATCTTGGCTAGCGTCCGTATATCTTCGTGAGATTGTGAGACTTCACGGAGTCCCTTCTAGTATTGTCAGTGACCGTGACCCAATCTTTACAATTCAATTCTGGAATAGCTTGCAAGAGGCTATGGGCACGAGGTTGAATCTGAGTACTGCTTATCACCCACAGACGGACGGCCAAACCGAAAGGGTGAATAGGGTGCTCGAGGATCTATTGAGGCTTTGTATCCTGGACTTTGGTGGTACTTGGGAAGACCATCTTCCTCTTGTTGAGTTTGCATATAATAACAGTTATCAGGCAAGCATTGGGATGGCACCATTTGAGGCTTTATATGGGAGACCGTGCAAGTCACCCACATGTTGGTGGGAGACTACAGATAAGCTTATACTTGGACCTGACATGATTAGAGATACATCCGAGAAGGTCGAGTTGATTAGAAGACGGATGAAGGCGGCCCAAGACCGACAGAAATCCTATGCTGATAAGCGAAGATCCGATTTGGAGTTTGATGTTGGGGATATGGTTTTCGTAAAGGTTTCTCCTTTGCGGAATGTGGTCCGATTTGGAGCTGTTGGGAAGTTAGCACCGAGATTTGTTGGACCCTTCCCTATCATAGAGAGAATTGGGAAGATGGCTTATAAAGTGCAATTGCCCGAGAAGCTGTCCGGAGTGCATAATGTCTTTCACGTCTCGCATCTCCGAAAGTGCCTACATGAGTCCGCTGAGGTGGTTGAACCTAGTATTCTTGAAGACGTGGAAGTAGAGAAAGAGGCAACTTTGAGGAGAGCTCCGATTCGTATCTTGGGGACGGAGACCAAGAAGCTAAGGAATCGAGAGGTCAAGTTGGTGAAGGTTCAATGGGGTGAAGCCGAAGAAGACGCAACTTGGGAAACCGAGGAGAAGATGCGTGGGCTTTATCCATTCCTTTTTGAGGGTACACTCTCAATCTCTTTCCTTTGTTAGCATATCTTCCTCTTTGCTATCCATGTTTATCTAGTTATCGTGCTAATCTTGTCATGAGAACCTTAGGTAGAAACCCTTTGGATGAAACATGTGTTTGAGACATGTTATGTTTGATGGTTGCAAGTGGTTGCAAGTGGTTACTCGTGGATGCATGATACACATTAGGCACTAGATCGGCTCACACACTCCTCATATTGCATGTGCATGAGTATTTATGCTTATTCTTGGATGAAATTTGTATGCCATCACATGGATGTTGCATATGGATGTATGATTGAGCACGCATGTAGATATTATACATTATGTTAGGAATTTGCATACATATGGATACATTTCACTAGCATATTTTGCATTAGATAAGTACATATACACACACTTTTGCATATGTTCATACAACATTTAGAATCTTTTAAGGACAATGATTGCTCGTGGATGATGCTTTGAGTAGATGGATGATTGGATGGTAGGATATGTTCTTCCTAACTTGAAGATTTCGAGGACGAAATCCTTTAAGGAGGGGAGAATGTAACAACCCGTATTTTCAATAACCTGTTATAACATAAATCGAGGCAGAATTTAATTCAAAAATCCGAATCAAGGGAAACGGGCTATGCCATTGCGTTCGTCTCGGAAAAATACGCGAAATAGAGTCCGAGTTTTCGAAAATCGGAGTCCGTATGACCCAGTTAAGGCCCATTGAAGTTTTCAGAAATTTCCATATGAAAAATAGATTTAAATTTTAAATTAAAAACAAGGATTAGGGCTAACTGGCGTCAGGCGGGAAAACTCCCGCCAAGACCCCCATGTCGACAGGCATGTCGACAGGGGTCTAAGGGTGTCGACTGCCCTGTCGACAGCCCTGTCGACACGGGGTGGCCGGGCAGTTTTGCCTGGCGCACCAATTTTGATTTGGGCTTGGTTGTGTGGCTTGGTTCTAGAGAATTCCGAAATCTGACGGACCTAAACTAACCTAGGGTTAATCCTAGGGCTAAAAACACTTTAATCTTCTATAAATAAGCCCCTAATCCTACCCTAAAACCTCATTATTCATTCTAGCAACCAAACTATGTCAAATTGAATTCTCAAATGGCCTCCACCTAAAAACCCTAGCCTCCAACCTCTTCATGAATCATTCCTATGAAGATTATGATGTTCATACAAGCATTTCTAAGTTGTATGAATGATCATTAGCTTGCATACATCATCAAGTTGCAAGTTTTAATTGCTAAGCTAGAGTTTTTGGGATTTTTGTTAATTGGAGCTTTGTTTTGGGTTTTTATATGCTTGCATAAAGGGCTTCTCAATCTTTATTAGTAGATTTGTGTCTTCATAATATTTGTAAGCCCTCTTACTTTCATTTTAGAAACTCTAAAGTTAATATGTGATGAAAGTTGGGATTTATGCATGTTTAATAAGTTATGCATGCTTATGCGAGTTCACTATGCTATGTTATGCATGTTTAATAAGTTATGCATGCTTATGCGAGTTCACTATGCTATGTTATGCATGTTTAATAAGTTATGCATGCTTATGCGAGTTCACTATGCCATGATTTGCAAGTTTATTAAGTTGTGCATGTTTATGCAAGTTCACTAAGCCATGATTTGCAAGTTTATTGAGTTATGCATGTTTATGCAAGTTCACTATGCCATGATTTGCAAGTTTAACAAGTTATGCGTGTTTATGCAAGTTCACTATGCTAAGTTATGCAAGTCCAACATGTTATGCATGTTTATTATGATATGTAAGATTCATCATGTATGTTGTGCCAAGTTCCCTCTTTCTATCCTTTATGCGTTATGACGAATATGTAAGCGATAGAATGCCGTTGGGGGGGTTTGGGTAAAACTTAAAATACATGAAAATATGAGATTGGGAATTTACCTATTAAGTTAGGTCTACCCCTTGGGAATTTACCTATTAAGTTAGGTCTACCCAAGTATTTGTTAAACTTGTAATTATGTTTTGAAAATAAAGTGGACATGACACTTAGAAAACATAAGTGTGGCCAACTCGAGGTTGGGTTGAGTTTGTAGCGTAAACCTACCCGGAACCGACCGGCTTAACTAGTTGCTACAAACAATAGGACCCAATGTGAGAAGTTGGTCATGTGTACCTTGGACCCGAGGTTAGACCAAGTTGTGGTGTAAAGCTACCCGGACCCGCCCGGCTTAACTAGTAACCGCAACAAAGTCTAATGTGAGAGGTTAAGGCACAATTAAATTAATTAATGCCTCATGATTAGGGTTAAGTCATGGCCCACTAATACTTAACCAATTTTTGGGATACGAGGGATTAAATGGGGTTAAGTGGTGAACTGTTGGTTACACTTAACTAATTTAATCCATGATTAGTGAGGGGTTAAACCACACTTAACCCTCTTAGAAAACCCTAGCAACGTGGTCTGTTCCAGCAGTAATCCCAGTTTGGTATCATTCACAACCCTAGAGGCTAGGCTGGGGCGGGGCACGATTACTGGACTGATGTAAGCGACCAAAGCGACGGCTGAGTGGTACAGCGGTGCGGGTCCAGGCGGGCTACGGACGTGCACGTAGTCCGGTGTTGGACAAACTCGAGGCACGGGTACCAATAGGTTTAGACTGTGCATTATTGCTTAGGTGTCTGGGGTTGACACCCGAGGGCTTGATACACCCGAAGGTGGACCCAGCACAGTCTGACTACAACCATATGTGGGCCGTAGGGACACCAACACTTGACGTGTTAGGTTTATAGGGAGCCGATCGACTAGACCGTTGGGCTGGACCTTGTATTAAGGTCACCTCATGTTATTGGGCCAAAGTTTGGGCTGAGGGATCAATACCTGCTATGTTGGTTTGCTAGTACACTGTGGTGCAAAGCTTAATCTTCCTTATGTGATGACACCTTTATCTATTGCCAGTATGTTCATCTCAGTTTCCATCATGATGTTAGCTTTATTAGTTTATAGACTGATTGTAGTAGGGCTTACCAGTCTTTTTGACTGACCTGTTTTCTTTCGCTTCTTTTCTTCCGTTCCCCCCCTCCCCCCCAGGTTCTCAGGGAGGGAATACAGGAGCTTAGCTTGGATTCTACCTGCTTTCTTGGATAGCTCATGTATGCTTTGGACTTGAGCTCGCTATGGTTATTCTGCTTTGGGGATAGCTACTTATGTTTTTCTTTTCAGTTTTCAGATGATGTTGTTTATGTACTAGACTTATTTTATTTGGAAAATTGACATGATGTTGTACTAAGACTTGATTTGAAAATCTTCCGCTGTTATTTACTCTGCTTTACATATATATTTATGTTCTTGTTCTGCCTTGACATATCATTATGCATGCTTACCCAGTTCTAACGCCCCCCAGAAGCTAGTGCCCCCGAAAGAGTGACCCTAGCGGAGGTGGGGTGTTACAAATTAAAATTGAATTCAAACCAGAATTAAGAATTTAAAATCGTGTGAGTTTGGAAAATATTTTTCTAAATAAATGTCAAGTGATATAGCACTGAACTCACTCCAGTGACTAGAAGGTAATTCTGATAATGATTGCAACATCATCAGTGTTCATTTTCGAGTTCCTAAGTGATGAATTGCTGCCTTAGAAAAGTTTTTGATGGAAATTTGTTTGAAAGGAAAATAAGTTGTTGTGTAATTCAAAAGTTTTTTATTTGAAATGGAAATAAATATATTTCTATATATATTTATGGGATTTCAAAGGAGATTTAGAATTAAAACCCAGGTATGTGAATTTTGAAATTTAAATTTAACTTAAACAAGTTGAATAGATTAGAATAGGTAAGTTGATTTAAAATCAATTTGAATACATATGATGTGTAATATGAATTCTGAAAAGAAAGTAGTTTAGTAGAATCTTTCCTACCTTAGCAATTTCGAGGACGAAATTATTTTAAGTGGGGAAGAATGTAATGACCCGGATATTCCGTCGGTTAAATTTGAATATTTAATATGGTTTTAAATATTAATTTGATAAATTAAATGAATATTTATATTAAGTTATCGGTTTAATAATCAATTCTGATTTAATATCAAATATATTAAATCATCGTAATGCGAAAATATAATTCAGTTCGAGATTTAAAACTGAATTAAATACAGTTCAGACTTCTGTTTGAATTCGAATAATAATAATTTATTTTCGCAGAATTTATTTTTTAAAATTTGATTTATATCAATTTAAATAAATATCTTCCATAGACGATTGAATTGGACTTCGTGTCCTATCCCAGTGTGTCCGAAATAGGGGTATTACCCTAGAAATGACATTTGTTGGGTTCGGAAAGGAGTTCAGAGTCATGGAGTATTTTAATTAAAGGGTATCGGATTAATTAAAATAAAATAAAAAATTTTAAAATAAATAAAGTACCATAGCTTTATTGTGGACAGAAATGAAACAACGTGTGCTTTTATTCTCCACAAAATCAGACTTCAGCTTCAAGCAAATTAATCGTCTCGTTGTTCTATTCAAAGCCACGCCCTTCCTCCTTATAATCGCAGCATCTCATTTCCATTCCTCAATCAAAATCAAACGAAAGCTTCAGCTAAAACCCAAAAATGGACGCCCTATAATTTCTTCAAATCGAGTTCGACTTTGAACTCGTAAGCCTCGGGTTCGATCGTATTCGCTGGTTCGTGGATTTAGGGCACGAGATGGAAGTCCGAATCGAAGTCGCGATGGATGTTGGTGGTTGCGGACTTACAATCTCAGGTTGCGATTTTCAGTAAGGGTGTTCGAGCAATCTGGGGTGCGATGTTGTAACAACCCCATTTTTAGGGATGCTGAATTGGGAAACCACCAATAAATTAGTAATAATGATATTAAATATTTTTTGAAAATTGAAATGGAAATAAAATGTTATAGATAGATAAAAAAAATGATGATGATGTATAAAACATTTGTGCATAGTTAATGTGAAGAATTTATGTTTGATTTCTTAAAATTGTTCATTTTTATGTTTGTGTTATTTTGAGTAGTATTAAATAATGTTTTATGTTATGTTTCAAGTTATGGAAAGAAAAAAAAGAGTAAAGGTAAATTTGAAGTTAAAAGAGGAATTTTGTTTTAATTCTAAAAGAAGAAAAAAGGTAATAATAATAAATTTTAAAGATATTTTGTATGAATTCTCTAGAACCATATACAATATATATATATATATATATATATATATATATATATATAACATAAATATCTGTATAAAAGACAAAACAACATTTTTATGTTATAAAGAAAAAAAAGGGAAGAAATAATTCACAAGATGCATAAACAAGTTTTTGTTATTAGTTTAAAACGAAAAATTAATTGATATGCATTAAATCATTCCAATATAGACTATGCCATTTAAAAATAAGGATAATAATAAATTGCTGGTTCCTTCCATGTTTTTACGAATAAATTATTGATTGAAAGAAAAAGGGAATCCATGTTTGACAATTGGACCTAATTTGTTATTGAATCTTTGGCTAGATGGGAGCTTTCTTTTTCACAAAACCCTTCTACATTATTTATCTTGTTTCAAATTTATTTTGAGTATGTGCCTACTTAAGTTTAATTAATTATATATGTTCATAAAATGTCTAGATTTGTAAATGTTTGCTAAAAGATGCAGATGTAATTCTTTTTGTGAAAAAAATAAAATAAAATAACAAGTGTAACTTTGCAAACATAGGTTAATTAAAAGAGAGCTAAATTTACAATAAATATATGTATAAATTGCAAAAGCTTTAATAAAGAGGAATTAGACTGAATTAAATAAATTAATGAGAATTTGCAATGAATTATAACATGCGTTATAATTTGAAAATTAATGGAAATTACCTTTTTAAATTTAACAAAAGGGCATAATTGTAAATAAAATTCAGCAACATCAGATTTTAATAAAAAGGGCTCTAATAGCCTAGGGGCCTAATTAAAAATTACCTACCCCTATATAATATCTCATAGCCTAACCTAATTTCTAAAACCTAATTGCCCTCAAAACAATTCGAATTAAACCATCATTCCAATTCGAGAATTCAAAAGCGAAGTGAGAGCAACAAATCGGTACGGATGAGATTGGGTTTCGAGATCTGGATTGTGTGGAATTGGGGCTCAAAGCCGCCGGGGTTGTGGTGATTTTCTGGCATGGAGGTGGCCTCGTGTTCGCCGAAGTTCATGGTGGAGGAAGGTGGTGCGTCGGCGAGCGGTGTGGTGGTCCTGGATTGATGGCCGATCACCTGTAGCGGCGGCGGGATGGAGGAGTTCAAGGTGACATTGATGGGTTTAAACGATACAGAAAGAAATAAAGGGGAAGAAAGCAACGAAATCAAACGAAACTGAAAGCGCTGAAATTGTGAAGAGGAGATCTATGACATGACGCTGATGAGAACTGAAACTGAGCATATCAAATTTTGGTCAAATTCTAGTTCTGAACTGATCAGAATTTTAATCATCGGTGAGATTTCTATTTTTGAAAATTTAGTTTTATTCCTCGTTGTTTGAATTTCATATATATATGTATGTATTTAATCGTGTCTACGATTGTTGTAATTAAATTTTATTATTTGTGGTTGGTGAATGTTTGTACTGTTCGTATGTGATAGATCTAGTCTTGTAAAACCAGAATCCCCTTTTTTGATTGAATCTAAGTTGTGGATCTAAATTCTATTCTGAATCCATATATGAAAAATATTCGTTTTGTTTGTAAACTTAAAAAGATTGTAACTTTTGTTGATAAATAAAAGATATCACCTTTTGTTTGTTAAATAAAAGATTTCACCTTTAATTGAAATACAAAGGTTGTAACTTTGTTTGTCAATTAAAAAGATTTAACTTTTGTTTGTTAACAAATAGAATTCACTTTAGTTGTTAATATCAAGAATTTATATTTGTTTAAAAAAAAGAGAGAATTTACTTTTGTTTGCTAATTTAAAAGGTTTCAACTTTGTTTAAAAACAACACTTTTATTTGAAAGGTGTTATGCAAATCAAATTTACATTTTTGATTAGAAACTAGTTATGGAAATAAAAACAACACTTTTATTTGGATAAAAACAACATTTTTTTTGAAAAGTATTATGCAAATCAAATTGACATTTTGATTTGAAATTGGTTAGACAAATACAGATTACATTTTTATTTGAAATATGTCATGCAAATAAAAATGACATTTTTGATTAGGAGCTTGTTATGTAAATAAAAAGGAAACATTTTTTTGTCAAAATATGCTTGTAGAAATAAAAAGAAACATATCTTTATCAAAAGAATGATTAGTGAAAAAGAATAACATATTTTGTCAAAGAATGATTTATGAAATAAAATAACATTGTTTGGTGGAATGAAAATTAACATATTTTTATCAAAACTTGATTAGTAATAAAATTAACATTTTGGTTAATTAGATTATAAAGGACAAAATTCACGTTTTGGTTAATTAGATTCTGTTAGACAAAGGTAACATTTTGGGTAATTAGAACATGTTGGTGAAAAAAATAACATTTAAAATTAAAATGAAGAAATCTTCATTTTGAAAGATGTTAACATATAATTTACATTTTTAATGATAATTAGAATTCATTAAAAAGAAGGAATATTTGTTTGAAAAGATGTTAAAATATAATTTGCATTTTAATGATAATTATAATTCATTAAAAAGAATGAATCTTTGATCGAGAACTTGTGAATATGTAATTTACTTTTTTATGAAAATGGATCATTAAAAAGAATAAAACCTTGATTAGAATGTGTTAACATGTAAAATTACATTTCTATGTAGTTAGTATTCGTCAATAAGAATTAAACAAAGATGTACATTTTATTCATTTACAAAGGATGTAATAAGAACATATATTTTTGTGTTAAAATATGTTAGTGAAGAAAAATTACATTTTTGGTGTAAACATGTTATGTAAGTTAAGATATACATTTTGTTAATATTAAAAGGATTATAACAAAATTCACATTTTGTTAACATTTTATGTAAAGGAAATTTAAAAGGACATTTTTGTCACCTTGAAATAAAGGACATTTTTGTATATTAAAAATGAATTAGACAAAATGGACATTTTTGTATATTAAGAATGAATTAGAAAAATGATCATATTTTTACAAGCAGAATATGTTGACATTAAAAATCTACCTTTTAATGTAAAATAGAATATTAGAGAAATGTTCATATTCTGACAAAGCAAAATATGTTAACATTAAAATCTTATATTCAAGAAAGAAATAGGAAAGTACATTTTTATATGTATTCAAAGAAAAGAATAACAGATTACAATTTTTGTATGTAATCAAAGAATGAAAAGAAGAGGTTACATTTTCATGTAAATAAAGAAATAAAAGATTTCATTTCTATGGATATTAAAAATATTCATTTTGTCCTTTAGAAAGAATTTCACCAAAATATTCATTTTTGGCCACTTAAAAGAATTTCACCAAAAATATCCACTTCTGATCAAAACTTGATTATCAAATGAAACGTATAATTTTTTTTAATACATTAAAAGGGAATGAATTAGAAATGGACATTTTTGTCATATTAAAAAGAACGAAGAGAAATCACATTTTTGTCATTAATAAGGATTAAAACAAAAATATACATTTTTGTCCATTTAGAAGAAAGATTACATTTTGATCATTTAAAAGATTAGACAAAATTAACATATTTTGTTATATTGGTAAGATTAGACAAAATTAACGTGTTTTGCTACATTGGTAAGATTAGACAAAATTTACGTGTTTTGCTGCATTGGAAAAGATTAGACAAAATTTGCATATTTTGTTACATTGGAAAGGATTAGACAAAAGTATCCAATTTTGTCACTTTAAAAGAATTAGAATAAAAAAGACATTTTTGTCATTGTAAAAGAAGATGAAGTAAAATATTCATTTTGTCATTAAAAATGAATGGGACCAAAAATATGCATTTTGGTAAATAAATAAGAGTTAAGATTCTTATTGCCACCTGTTTAAAATAAAAAGAATTGAAACATATGTCTGTGATGTTGAATTGTTTGATGTGTTAATTATAATGTTGGGTATATTCAAACTGAGTATTACACTTCCATTTACAAGTCATCCAACTTGTTTATGTGATTGGGTCGATAATTTTTACACATTGCCCAAGTGCACAAATAATTTGTTATTTGATTGTTGGATGAAACCCCAAACGGGTGTTGGGATGATATTTGACCTACACTAGTCCCAATATTTAGTGTAGAATCCACTCTGGTTGTTGTTTGGATGCTTGATAGTTATTTCTCATCGATTACATGCAATATATGGATGTTGATTGAGTCACATTCTAATAAAGAGTATTCTAGAAAAGAAAATATTTTAGAAAAGAATATATTTTAGAAAAATATATTTTTATTGAAACGAACTAGTTATTTACTAGAATAAATCAATAAATTAAGATTTAATGAAGTTTTCCAATCATTTAATATTTAATTGAAATTTAATTAAATAATTTGGATTTTGGGTTTGTTGTGAATAGTGTCTTAAATAACACTGTTCTTAACCCGTATGAAAAGAACAATCTTTTAATTTAAGATTATTAAAAGTTTTCAATTATATCTAGTAACTGAAACAAGATGAAACATGAGTTGGGTTTATTGTGAACCATGTTTTTAAGTGACATGTGTTCTTTAACCCAACTGATAGTAAAAATATGATTTGGAATTTATAAATCTTTTATTAAGATTTAAATGGGAATTTTCCAAAAGTAATGTTTTCCAATTTAATATATTAAATTGGAGTTGAATGGAATTTGAATTAATAATAACCGAGATAAGCTTCTGTAAAAGAAGACCGATACTACATATGGAATTTAAGAGGCTTTGCCGTTATTCCATTTATATTATTGGTCGGATACAGAAATTTATAACGATTATATATTGATTTGATTTCTGTGAAGATTCCATATTTATGGAAGATGATTTTGAGTTTACCGTGAACTATGTTTTAAATGACATTAGTTCTTTAACCCAGTTAAAAATAAGATTAATTTCTTAAATTTAAATAATCATTGAATAGTGATTTTTGGTATTTAAAACCAAATTAAAGTTTTGATAAATCTTCAAAAGTAAGATTCATGAATAATTTTAAAGAGTTTATCTTTGATAGGATAATGCAAATATTTTATTTGAAGAATATTCTGAATTGGAATGAGGCGTTGGATGTGTATTTATAGTACTTGATTTTTAATTATAAAATACGTGAGTTATTCGGGAAGACCGGGTTTAACCCATTCCGAATAATTACTACGACGATGAAGAGTCGAAGACGAAGATGGTGGTGGAAGACCGACGATCTTCACATCGAATGGATGTGTTGCTACAGAAACCCTTGATGGGAGTAGCTACCTTGAAAGGGCTTCAGTGGTGGCCATCCGGACTATGGTTGATTGTTCGGATTTGGTTTTCGCTCAGACCCAGAGCATAAGCTAGTAAATGGATGCATGTCTGACATTGGATTTCGTTCCATGTGAATTAAATCGATTTCTGTTAATGTATGTCTGTTTGGTGGTGGAGGATTTATTCTCTACTTAACACCCTGGTATATATTAATAGTGATCAATCGCATGGCGTGGATTGTCAATGTGGCACGCCAAGATGCAAATGATTAAGGTTTTTGTTGAAAAGCAGGGCCTTGTAGGATGATCAAAGCATAGCCTATTACGGCATAGCTTTGTGTATATCGTGACTTCGCGAGCCTCACACCCCGGTATGAGTCAAAAACGAGATTAGGACTGCAGGGAGTGCACACGTTTCTTTCTAGCTAGGAGTGATGTTGGTGCTTAAACTGGCTAACATTTTACTTACGTGGATGATGGATTTTGAGGTGCCTCGGATTTTTATAGGCTGTTAGTGGTCATACTATAGGTACAAAGGGACCGGGAAGCGTATGTTCAGGCATAACCAATCCACTGCCGATAGGCGGGGACCGGCCCTGAAGATCCAAGGGTTCACTGCGAGGGATCCCGAGCCATTTGCTAGAGTGTCTCGAATCGGAGAGGAGCTTTCCCCTAGCCTCGGCTCATGATGGAAATCCAATTTCCAATATGACCTTGTGGTTTTGATTGTAGAACTAGTATGGCGACATAGTAGGATGGGGTCTAATGCCGTCTAGGATTGATACATTTATATTTGAAATGTTTTTATTACAACATAGACACACTAATATTAAATCCGTTTTATCGTATCAAGCATCTTTTGATCATTATAAGGTAAAACCCTATCCTCCAGTTTGCGTTGCATTGTGTGATGGGACTTGGGTCTTATAATGGTTTCATTTTTCTAAAAAGCATTGCGTTGTTTAATGATTTACTTTATTTTATGCACTGGCAATCCAATGGAGTAAACCCATTCCGCGTTAGCGGCGTGGTCCTGATATTAGCCTTATTATTAGATAAGTTAAGTTAAGATTTCTCATACCAGTCCCATAACTGACCTGTAGTTTGTTTCACTGGCAAACTCGGGTGCCCATATTTTCCACACGGGCAGACGAGTAGCTTTTTGCAGATATATTTACAGGATCCTGGCTTACAGCTGAAGCGGTATTCGGAAAGCTCTATATCCGTGTATTCCTTCCAGTTGTATATTTGTACTATTTTTTCCGCTGCTATTGAGATGTATTCTAAAACTCTGATATGAATGTATTTCTATTGTGTAACATATATTCATACTCTGTTATATTCTTGTACTCTGATGTAATTGTTGTAATCAGCAACAAAATGTTCTTCAGTTTGTGTTCTGATGTGTGTTGTTCTCATAACAATCCGGACTTTCCCGCAAGGGCGAGTTTGGGTCGTTACAAAGTGGTATCAGAGCTTTGGTTTTACAAAGCTCGAGAACAAGGCACATTAGAACCAAACAAAAGAATTCATCAGAGATAGGATTAGTAATATCATATAAGAATAACTCGTTAGACATGGGATCAGTAGTATCCTAGGATGAGTCTAAAGAGTGCCATTTTCTTAAAACCAAAACTAGTTTTGAAAATTTATAACTTACTATGCGTATTTGAGTATTATATTTTGGACTATCAGGTATTAGTAGATTTTTTATATGCGTCTGATCAACGTGTATTTGAAATCTCAATATACTGGGTAGATATAGAATCACACTCTAGTAGCCCGGAAATGATTCTGGTGATAGCTGCAGCATCACCAGTATATATGTTCGAGTTTGCGAAAGTGGGATATCTATATATTTCCATATTGACTGGTGTGAGAACCAAAACATAGTTAGGTAATATTGTTGTGAGTTGCACTAAAAATATGATTTTATACATATATATATATATGTTTGAAAAGTTAATCACCTAATTGATTGCTGGTTGTGTTGTTTGATTAGTTGTTTAACTAATTAAATTATTAAAATATTGAAAGTTGGGCTGATTTATAAAAAGACTTTTATCATCGTTCCTTTTCGAGGACGAAAAGATTTTAAGTGGGGGAGATTGTAACAACCCCATTTTTAGGGATACTGAATTGGGAAACCACCAATAAATTAGTAATAATGATATTAAATATTTTTCGAAAATTGAAATGGAAATAAAATGTTATAGATAGATAAAAAAAATGATTATGATGTATAAAACATTTGTGCATAGTTAATGTGAAGAATTTATGTTTGATTTCTTAAAATTGTTCATTTTTATGTTTGTGTTATTTTGAATAGTATAAAATAATGTTTTATGTTATGTTTCAAGTTATGGAAAAAAAAAGAGTAAAGGTAAATTTGAAGTTAAATGAGGAATTTTGTTTTAATTCTAAAAGAAGAAAAAAGGTAATAATAATAAATTTTAAAGATATTTTGTATGAATTCTTTAGAACCATATACAATATATATATATATATAACTTAAATATCTGTATAAAAGACAAAACAACATTTTTATGTTATAAAGAAAAAAAAGGGAAGAAATAATTCACAAGATGCATTAACAAGTTTTTGTTATTAGTTTAAAACGAAAAATTAATTGATATGCATTAAATCATTCCAATATAAACTATGCCAATTAAAAATAAGGATAATATTAAATTGTTGGTTCCTTCCATGTTTTTACGAATAAATTATTGATTGAAAGAAAAAGGGAAATATTTAATTAGCATTCTATTCCATGTTTGACAATTGGACCTAATTTGTTATTGAATCTTTGGCTAGATGGGAGCTTTCTTTTTCACAAAACCCTTCTACATTATTTATCTTGTTTCAAATTTATTTTGAGTATGTGCCTACTTAAGTTTAATTAATTATATATGTTCATAAAATGCCTAGATTTGTAAATGTTTGCTAAAAGATGCAGATGTAATCCTTTTTGTGAAAAAAATAAAATAAAATAACATGTGTAACTTTGCAAACATAGGTTAATTGAAAGAGAACTAAATTTACAATAAACATATGTATAAATTGCAAAAGCTTTAATAAAGAGGAATTAGACTGAATTAGATAAATTAATGAGAATTTGCAATGAATTATAACATGTGTTATAATTTGAAAAGTAATGGAAAATTCCTTTTTAAATTTAACAAAAGGGACATAATTGTAAATAAAATTCAGCAACATCAGATTTTAATAAAAAGGGCTCTAATAACCTAGGGGCCTATTTAAAAATTACCTAACCCTATATAATATCTCATAGCCTAACCTAATTTCTGAAACCTAATTGCCCACAAAATAATTCGAATTAAACCATCATTCCAATTCGAGAATTCAAAAGCGAAGTGAGAGCAACAAATCGGTACGGATGAGATTGGGTTTCGAGATCTGGATTGTGTTAAATTGGGGCTCAAAGCCGTCGGGGTTGTGGTGATTTTCTGGCGTGGAGGTGGCCTCGTGTTCACTGAAGTTCATGGTGGAGGAAGGTGGTGCGTCGGCGAGTGGTGTCGTGGTCTTGGATTGATGGTCGATCACCTGTAGCGGCGGTGGGATGGAGGAGTTCAAGGTGATGTTGATGGGTTTAAATGATACAGAAAGAAATAAAGGGGAAGAAAGCAACGAAATCGAATGAAACTGAAAGCGTTGAAATCGTGAAGGGGAGATCTACAACATGACGTTGATGAGAACTGAAACTGAGCATATCAAATTTTGGTCAAATTCTAGTTCTGAACTGATCAGAATTTTAATCATCGGTGAGATTTCTATTTTTGAAAATTTAGTTTTATTCCTCGTTGTTTGAATTTCATATATATGTATGTATTTAATCGTGTCTGCGATTGTTGTAATTAAATTTTATTATTTGTGGTTGGTGAATGTTTGTACTGTTCGTGTGTGATAGATCTGGTCTTGTAAAACCAGAATCCCCCTTTTTGATTGAATCTAAGTTGTGGATCTAAATTCTATTCTGAATCCGTATATGAAAAATATTCGTTTTGTTTGTAAACTTAAAAAGATTGTAACTTTTGTTGATAAATAAAAGATATCACCTTTTGTTTGTTAAATAAAAGATTTCACCTTTAATTGAAATACAAAGGTTGTAACTTTGTTTGTTAATTAAAAAGATTTAACTTTTGTTTGTTAACAAATATAATTCACTTTAGTTGTTAATATCAAGAATTTATATTTGTTTAAAAAAAAGAGAATTTACTTTTGTTTGGTAATTTAAAAGGTTTCAACTTAGTTTTAAAACAACACTTTTATTTGAAAGGTGTTATGCAAATCAAATTTACATTTTTGATTAGAAACTAGTTATGGAAATAAAAACAACACTTTTATTTGGATAAAAACAACATTTTTTTTTAAAAAGTATTATGCAAATCAAATTGACATTTTGATTTGAAATTGGTTAGACAAATACAAATTACATTTTTATTTGAAATGTGTCATGCAAATAAAATTGATATTTTTGAATAGGAGCTTGTTATATAAATAAAAAGGAAACATTTTTTTGTCAAAATATGCTTATAGAAATAAAAAGAAACATATCTTTATCAAAAGAATGATTAGTGAAAAAGAATAACATATTTTGTCAAAGAATGATTTATGAAATAAAATAACATTGTTTGGTGGAATGAAAATTAACATATGTTTATCAAAATTTGATTAGTAACAAAATTAACATTTTGGTTAATTAGATTATAAAGGACAAAATTCACGTTTTGGTTAATTAGATTCTGTTAGACAAAGGTAACATTTTGGATAATTAGAACATGTTGGTGAAAAAAATAACATTTAAAATTAAAAAGAAGAAATCTTCATTTGGAAAGATGTTAACATATAATTTACATTTTTAATGATAATTAGAATTCATTAAAAAGAAGGAATCTTTGTTTGAAAAGCTATTAAAATATAATTTGCATTTTAATGATAATTATAATTCATTAAAAAATATGAATCTTTGATCGGGAACTTGTGAATATGTAATTTACTTTTTTATGAAAATGGATCATTAAAAAGAATATAACCTTGATTAGAATGTGTTAACATGTAAAATTACATTTCTATGTAGTTAGTATTCGTCAATAAGAATTAAACAAAGATGTACATTTTATTCATTTACAAAGGATGTAATAAGAACATATATTTTTGTGTTAAAATATGTTAGTGAAGAAAAATTACATTTTTGGTGTAAACATGTTATGTAAGTTAAGATATACATTTTGTTAATATTAAAAGGATTATAACAAAATTCACATTTTGTTAACATTTTATGTAAAGGAAATTTAAAAGGACATTTTTGTCACCTTGAAATAAAGGACATTTTTGTATATTAAAAATGAATTAGACAAAATGGACATTTTTGTATATTAAGAATGAATTAGAAAAATGATCATATTTTTACAAGAAGGATATGTTGACATTAAAAATCTACCTTTTAATGTAAAATAGAATATTAGAGAAATGTTCATATTCTGACAAAGCAAAATATGTTAACATTAAAATCTTATATTCAAGAAAGAAATAGGAAAGTACATTTTTATATGTATTCAAAGAAAAGAATAAAAGATTACAATTTTTGTATGTAATCAAAGAATGAAAAGAAGAGGTTACATTTTCATGTAAATAAAGAAATAAAAGATTTCATTTCTATGGATATTAAAAATATTCATTTTGTCCTTTAGAAAGAATCTCACCAAAATATTCATTTTTGGCCACTTAAATGAATTTCACCAAAAATATCCACTTCTGATCAAAACTTGATTATCAAATGAAATGTATAATTTTTTTTAATACATTAAAAGGGAATGAATTAGAAATGGACATTTTTGTCATATTAAAAAGAACGAAGAGAAATCACATTTTTGTCATTAATAAGGATTAAAACAAAGATATACATTTTTGTCCATTTAGAAGAAAGATTACATTTTGATCATTTAAAAGATTAGACAAAATTAACATATTTTGTTACATTGGTAAGATTAGACAAAATTAACATATTTTGTTACATTGGTAAGATTAGACAAAATTAACGTGTTTTGCTACATTGGAAAAGATTAGACAAAATTTGCATATTTTGTTACATTGGAAAGGATTAGACAAAAGTATCCAATTTTGTCACTTTAAAAGAATTAGAATAAAAAAGACATTTTTGTCATTGTAAAAAAAGATGAAGTAAAATATTCATTTTGTCATTAAAAATGAATGGGACCAAAAATATGCATTTTGGTAAATAAATAAGAGTTAAGATTCTTATTGCCACCTGTTTAAAATAAAAAGAATTGAAACATATGTCTGTGATGTTGAAATGTTTGATGTGTTAATTATAATGTTGGGTATATTCCAACTGAGTATTACACTTCCATTTACAAGTCATCCGACTTGTTTATGTGATTGGGTCGATAATTTTTTCACATCGCCCAAGTGCACAAATAATTTGTTATTTGATTGTTGGATGAAACCCCACACGGGTGTTGGGATGATATTTGACCTACACTAGTCTCAATATTTAGTGTAGAATCCACTCTGGTTGTTATTTGGATGCTTGATAGTTATTTCTCATCGATTACATGCAATATATGGATGTTGATTGAGTCACATTCCAATAAAGAGTATTCTAGAAAAGAAAATATTATAGAAAAGAATATATTTTAGAAAAATATATTTTTATTGAAACGAACTAGTTATTTACTAGAATAAATCATTAAATTAATATTTAATGAAGTTTTCCAATTATTTAATATTTAATTGAAATTTAATTAAATAATTTGGATTTTGGGTTAGTTGTGAATAGTGTCTTAAATAACACTGTTCTTAACCCGTATGAAAAGAACAATCTTTTAATTTAAGATTTCAAAGTTTTCAATTATATCTAGTAACTAAAATAAGATGAAATGTGAGTTGGGTTTATTGTGAACCATGTTTTTAAGTGACATGTGTTCTTTAACCCAACTGACAGTAAAAATATGATTTGGAATTTATAAATCTTTTATTAAGATTTAAATGGGAATTTTCCAAAAGTAAAGTTTTCCAATTTAATATATTAAATTGGAGTTGAATGGAATTTGAATTAATAATAACCGAGATAAGCTTCTGTAAAAGAAGACCGATACTACATATGCAATTTAAGAGGCTTTGCCGTTATTCCATTTATATTATTGGTCGGATACAGAAATTTATAACGATTATATATTGATTTGATTTCTGTGAAGATTCCATATTTATGGAAGATGATTTTGAGTTTACCGTGAACTATGTTTTAAATGACATTAGTTCTTTAACCCAGTTAAAAATAAGATTAATTTCTTAAATTTAAATAATCATTGAATAGTGATTTTTGGTATTTAAAACCAAATTAAAGTTTTGATAAATTTTCAAAAGTAAGATTTATGAATAATTTTAAAGAGTTTATCTTTGATAGGATAATGCAAATATTTTATTAGAAGAATATTCTAAATTGGAACGAGGCGTTGGATGTGTATTTATAGTACTTGATTTTTAATTATAAAATACGTGAGTTATTCGGGAAGACCGGGTTTAACCCATTCCGAATAATTACTACGACGATGAAGAGTCGAAGATGAAGACGGTGGTGGAAGACCGACGATCTTCACATCGGATGGGTGTGTTGCTACAGAAACCCTTGATGGGAGTAGCTACCTTGAAAGGGCTTCAGTGGTGGCCGTCCGGACTATGGTTGATTGTTCGAATTTGGTTTTCACTCAGACCCAGAGCATAAGCTAGTAAATGGATGCGTGTCTGACATTTGATTTCGTTCCATGTGAATTAAATCGATTTCTGTTAATGTATGTCTGTTTGGTGGTGGAGGATTTATTCTCTACTTAACACCCTGGTATATATTAATAGTGATCAATCGCATGGCGTGGATTGTCAATGTGGCACGCCAAGATGCAAATGATCAAGGCTTTTGTTGAAAAGCAGGGCCTTGTGGGATGATCAAAGCATAGCCTATTACGGCATAGCTTTGTGTATATCGTGACTTCGTGAGCCTCACACCCCGGTATGAGTTAAAAACGAGATTAGGACTACAGGGAGTGCACACGTTTCTTTCTAGCTAGGAGTGATGTTGGTGCTTAAACTGACTGACATTTTACTTATGTGGATGATGGATTTTGAGGCGCCTCGGATTTTTATAGGCCGTTAGTGGTCATAATATAGGTCCAAAGGGACCGGGAAGCGTGTGTTCAGGCATAACCAATCCACTGCCGATAGGCGGGGACCGACCCTGAAGATCCAAGGGTTCACTGTGGGGGATCCTGAGGCATTTGCTAGAGTGTCTCGAATCGGAGAGTAGCTTGCCCCTAGCCTCGACTCATGATGGAAATCCAATTTCTATTACGACCTTGCGGTTTTGATTGTAGAACTAGTATGGCGACATAGTAGGATGGGGTACTATGTCGTCTAGGATTGATACATTTATATTTGAAATGTTTTTATTAAAACATATACACACTAATACTAAATCTGTTTTATCGTACCAAGCATCTTTTGATCATTATAAGGTAAAACCCTATCCTCCGGTTTGCATTGCATTGTGTGATGGGACTTGGGTCTTATAATGGTTTCATTTTTCTAAAAAGCATTGCGTTGTTTAACGATTTACTTTATTTTATGCACTAGCAATCCAATGGAGTAAACATGTTCCGCGTTAGCGGCGTGGTCCTGTGATTAGCCTTATTATTAGATAAGTTAAGTTAAGATTTCTCATACCAGTCCCATGACTGACCTGTAGTTTGTTTCACTGGCAAACTCGGGTGCCCATATTTTCCACATGGGCAGACGAGTAGCTTTTTGCAGATATATTTACATGATCCTGGCTTACAGCTGAAGCGATATTCGGAAAGCTCTGTATCCGTGTATTCCTTCCAGTTGTATATTTGTACTATTTTTTCCGCTGCTATTGAGATGTATTCTAAAACTCTGATATGAATGTATTTCTATTGTGTAACATATATTCATACTCTGTTATATTCTTGTACTCTGATGTAATTGTTGTAATCAGCAATAAAATGTTCTTCAGTTTGTGTTCCGATGTGTGTTGTTCTCATAACAATCCAGACTTTCCCGCAAGGGCGAGTTTGGGTCGTCACAGATGTTCAGTGTAACAACCCAGAAAATACGAGCCAATTTAAATTTTTTAAATTGGTTATTTTAAAGGAATTTGAACCATTGAAATAGAATATTTCAATAAAATAGTGAGTTAGAAATAGTGAGTTAGTTTGAAAATTTGAATTCAAACTTTGACTGACTGTGCAGGGTGGAAAATATAACGGATTTTAGCGAAACCAAAAATATTTAAATCTGTTTATCAATACCTTTCTAACGAATCTGAAAAATCGAAGTTTCATAACGAGAATCAAAAGTTATGACCGAATGAATTTTCAGAAAGGTCGCTATATAGAATATATAGCCCTGGAAAATGGATATTCTGGAAACGACCTCGGAATTCGACGAAACCACTTTTGTTGGGTCCGGGATGTCAAAAGATTGCTAGGTTTCAAATTTCATAATTTTTGAAGCTAGTATGTGAGCGTGGCAAAAGAAAATGTGTTTGGTCAATTTCTGTTAAATTGGATCGACCAGAAAATGGCCATTTTTCAAACGATCTCAGAATTCGACGAAACTAGTTTTGTTGGGACCGTAGCGTCAAAACATAGCTAGATTTATTTTTCTGGAATTATTCGAACCAGTTTGTGGCCCTGGCAAATTGAAATGTACGTTCAAAGTTAAAATTAAAATTTTTTATACTTTAATTTGAAGAATAATTGACTGTAACAGTCGAATTGGCCAACGAAACATATCCCATTGTGTCCGGGATGGGGGTATTTAGCTAGGGGCAACAGTCGTTGGGTTTGAATTGGTGTCCGTGTGGAGAAAAAGTATTTTAAAGTATAATAAAACCACGGGCCAATGGAAAATTTCCTTTCATTATTTTAAAAATAAAAAAAACGAGAAAACCTTTTTTTTTCTCTCTCGACCTACAGCGGAAATCGTTCGCCACTTCCCCTCCAAATCGCCGCCGCCTCAGCCCCCTACCGACGCCGCCACCACCACCAGTCGACGCCGCCGCCTCCCCTCTTCAAATCCGACCCACCCTCGTCACCTCCCTCCTCCGCATCGACGAGAACAAGTCCCAGGAAGTTCCGACCTTCCCAGCGCCGCCTCCACCGCTACAGGCATTCGCTCTGGCCAAGACCACCACCGATCGACTCCCCTCTCCTCCCTCTTCCACGCTGTACCCTTGGATCATCCTATCGTGCCTCGGTTTTTGCGAAAACCGCAACCCTAGATTTGAACCATCGTGAAAGGTGAGTTCTTTTTTATGTTTGCACTTTGAAAAATCATATCTTTATGGTGTGTTGACGAAATTTAATGAAACAGGAAACATCGAGACCGCAAGGAAGCTCTCTACCACATAGAAGAAACCACAGATTTTTCTGAGTCACCTACGATTTTTAGCACTCCGAAAACCAATGTGAGAAATCTAAATAAAATGATTTTGAATTGAAAATGTCGTGTATAAATTATATAAGTGAAATATAAATTACACACGTGTTGTATACCTCATGTACAGGCGATGTGTAAGCTATATAAGCGAAGTATGAATTATACATGCATAGAATAATTGATATATGTGTTGAAATGCAAGTGAAATATAGAAATTATAATTATATATATATATATATATACTCCCCTCGTTCACAAACCATGGACGATATTTATTGTTGTGAATTGGTGTGAAACATTGGATGAAAAATGCGAATGGTTGAATAATTGTTTGTGGTTGATATTGTTTTGTTGTGGTTGAAAAATACCTATTGGTGATTGAAATGAATTGGAAATAATTGTGAAAATAAAAATAAAACATGCCGCCTGCGTGCGAATTAGATGCATGAATCCCCATTGTCAAAAACCGCGAGGTTTTAAGGTAGAGCGAGGAGCCGTACTAGGGACGGTGCCGGTTTTAACTACCCTGCCGTTATGCTGCCGAAATTTTGAATAATATTCATATGTTAGACTTATTTTCATTTGTTGAAATTATCTTCATGCGTTGAAATTAAAGTCATGTGTTGAAACTATATCCATGTGTGGAAATGCTCATGTGTTGAGAAGTGATGTGTGGAAATTAAATTCATGTGTGAGTGAATGAAGTGTTTAAACAATAAAAATCACATTTTTATAATATATATGAAGTATGTAAAATATTCGCCTTATATATATATATAAATAGTTTCAACAATAAAAATTTCATCTTTCTTATATGAACAACATATATAAAATATCCATGTGTGGAAAAGCTCATGTGTTGAGGAGTGTGTGTGTTGGAAAAGTTCATGTGTTGAATAAAAAGATTAAACAATAAAAATTAATTTTTTATTGAAACTATGAAGTGTTAAAAACATTCATGTGTTGAATAAATATTTTAAATGATAAAAATATCATTTTTATCATATATGTGGTATGCTAAAGATATGCGAGCGTTGAAATAAATATTTGTGAGAGAAATATTATTTTTAACATGAATAGGAACTAAATAAAATAGTCATGTGTTGAAATATATTTTAGTTCGCCAAAATTATCATCGTTGAAATGTGAAGTGTTAAAAATAACCACTTGTTCAAATAAATATGCATGAGTTGAAATATTCATTAATTAGCTAATGATAGGATTTTTGCCTATGCATGCAACATTAGAATGAATGGTGTTTTTAAACCAAAGTGAATCAAATATGAAGTTAAATGGAAAATGATAAGTGATAAAAATTACATAAATGTACATGCATATTTATTGAACAGGTTATAGCAAAGAGGCTAGAGAAGAGGAATAAAATTTTGTGCCCGACAAATAGGTACACGTTTACTGTTTTGTTTGGGTGATGATTTTATGAGCCTGTTGGCTAGCCGGTTGGCTTTTTCTTTTTCTTTTTGACATGAGACGCCCGTGTGGCTATTTGGGAATTTTCCCAGCCCCTCCCATACAAAAGAGGTTATGGCGAAATTTTCCAAAATTTAAAGGCGTTAGTGAAATATTTGAACTGAAAACGATATAGGAATTTTTGAATGAACTATATTTATATAAATATATAAATATAAATAAAATTAAAACGAAACGTGGCCGTGCAGTTCGTGTTTTGAAACCGTGATTTCAAATGACTAGTACGGGAAATCCGACCATTGGATTTTCCTGAAACCGCAACCGTTGGGTTCGCCTTGGAAATATCTTTCCAACGGCACCAACTTTGTAGAGATCCGACGGTTGGATTGTCTGGAATGTTTAATTCAAATCTGAAGAAAAACAGCGCCAGAAACGATTATTGTAACACCCCACCTCCGCCAGGGTCACTCATAAAGGAATGCACTAGGTTTGGAGGGGCATTATTGGTAAACATGCACAGAAATATTACAAGACAGAACATATAAAACAGCGGAAGTAAAACAAATTTTCATTTCTTTTTAAACAGTAAAGCCTTTTTACAACAGATTACATAGAAACCTGTCTTGCAATAGTAAAGAAGCATAAAACCTTTTCATAAATTATTCCCCAAGTAAAGCAGTAAAGCAGCCATAGCCCATGGAAGTTCAAGCCATACATGATTACCTTCAAGCAGAAGAGGTCCGAACTAACAACAGTATTTCCTCCCTGAAAACCTGGGGGGGAAACGGGAGACAAAGAGGCGAAAGAAAACGGGTTCAGTCATAAAGACTGGTAAGTCCTATCTACTTCCAGCATAAAAACAGGTAAAGGTAACATGACATGCATAAACTGAAAATAAACATAAGGATGACGACAAGATAGATAAACTAAACCAAGATAACAGGGTGAACAACGGTATCAAGATAAACTAAGGTATCATGATAAACTACGGTGTCAAGGTAAATCAAAGTATCACATCGTCAGGTTTCTATCAAGTATAATATCCCAAGGTATCTATCATGTATATTTGCTCTGCACCTCCCGTACTAGTATCCCAACCCATGCCATGAGTTAACTATAAAATGTCCCTTGACCAAAGTCATGAAATGGTCAATGTCAACCTAATATATCGCGTACATAGGTTTTCCTAACTCGTATGTTTCTTTCCATGTATAAGTTCAGTCCTTTGCCATAGGCCGTACGGGCTTTCCCATGTAAATCTATACCACCTCAACGTAGTACCATTTTATCCTTGAAGTTGTTTTGGACTGCTACCCTTGATCTGGTTATGTTTTCTTACCATGAACTATCACGTGTTCACCTAGGACTTATGCCACCTAGGACCGCTAGGGATTATGCTACCTAATGAACATTTTCGTATCTCGGTTTGGGTTTTAGCCACCTTGGGCTACTAGGGATTATGCTACCCGTCAACCACGCCCTTTTCCCCACGTAAGCACCGTGAATCGTTTTTCCATGTCTAACTGCACATGTATCTCAATGTGCCATCCGAGTCCCGTGCCAGGGCAAATCAAGAGATACGAGACTCGGTCGGGAGCTTTAAGTCGTCTGCCGAATGCAGATATCAAGGTCTGTTTTTGTATCCGTGGCTATGGTCCCACGTAATCCCTCCCTCAACTATTGAAAGCAATCCAAGAAAAATCATGCACGAGAACTATACTCCGGCCCCCTATGCCCCACTTACCTATTGGCCAACCTCACCCATAACTCGATAGCAAGTATATGGTCTGTTGGGAGTTCTCTGCCTTTCTGTATACGTACACGATTGACTAAAGAAGGTAGGTAGTCGACGACGCGCTATCCAGGGCAAAAATAAAGTATCGTCGACTCCATGCTAATCCATCCCCATCTTTAGGTTGCTCGCACAGCAACCAAGGCATACTCTTGGTTCTTCTACCGCAGACCTTAACCTCTGTGAACCCAGGCAGATCATCTGCAACCTCACAGAGGGATACCAAGAGTACCCTCACGTCCCCCGAAGCTACTGCTTCTTCACCCAGTTCGTTGGAGCCCTTATCTAACTCAGGTAATTTTCTCCTCCTCGTGTGTTTAAGCGATGACCTACCGTATCGGGTTACTCATCTGTCTGTGAACTGGTCCAAATCCCTTGACTAAGAATTATTACTTAGTTATCCTAAACTAAGGTTTATCACTTAGTTCTCTTTCCCGTTATCCTTGTTAACTACGATTTTCCACCTAGTCCCCTGAACTAGGGTTTTGTCTAATGGGTTAAGTGTTGTCATTCCAGTTCATGACTTAACCCGCCTACGAATCATGTCAAGATTGGCTGAGTATTTAAGCTCAAGACTTAGCCCTACAAGTTGGTTAAGTATACCAAGAAGCTCATGACTTAACCCTATTCAATTATCAAGTCAGATTGGTTAAGTATTAGTTTGTCTTGACCCTATCAGATTATCGTGTTAGATTGGTTAAGCATAGATTATCTTAACCCTATCAGATTATCGAGTCGGATTGGTTAAGTATGGGTTAGCTTAACCCCATCCACTAATCATATTACAATGGTTAAGTATTTTTTTTACGGTCTTGTGACTTAACCCTATCAAGTTCTCATATTAGATTGGTTAAGTATAGGTTACTTAACCTCATCAAATCATCATGTATAATTGGTTAAGTATAAGTTACTTAACCTCATTAAATTATCATGTTAAATTGGTTAAATATTGGTTACTTAACCTCATTGAATTATCATGTTTAGATTGTTTAAGTGTTTAACTTAACCCCATCGAATTACCGTGTTTAGATTAGTTAAGTCTAGGTTAACTTAACTCCATCTAATTACCGTGTTTAGATTAGTTAAGTGTAGGTTACTTAACCCCATCTAATTACCGAGTCGGATTAGTTAAGTATGGATTAGCTTAACCCCATCCCCTAACTGTATTTTACGGTTAAGTGTCATTAAGAAATCAAGTCCGGTTTCACTTAACCTACCCATTCATGTCATATCGGTTAAGTGTCATTAGTCAGATTTACTTAACCTTATCATGTGGCATTAATTGAATTAATGCACTCTCAACCTCTCACATTAGACGTTGTTGTGGTTACTGGTTACGCCGGGCGGGTCCGGGCAGATTTACACCACAACCTAGTCTAACCTCGGGTTTCAAGCGCGATATGACCAACTACCCACATTGGGTCCTATTGTTTGTAGCCACTGGATTTGCCGGGCGGGTCCGGGCAGATTTATTCTACAAACTCAACCCAACCTCGATTTGGCCACTTCCATGTTTTTCTACGTGTCATGTTCATGTCAAGTTTAGACCCCTTTTTAAGTCTATGTTTTCATGTAACCCCATGTCAAGTTCTCATATCCTATTCATGTTTATTATCATTACATGTTCCATGTAATTCCATGTCAAGTTCATAGCCCATTTTCAAGTTTGCCTAAACTACCCAAAACGTGTCCCCAACACACATGAAAGCGAATCAACATATTTGGAATAATATGACAAAGATGGGTACAAGATGGCAAAGATGAATCACAAGTTAAACATGGTGAAAATTGAGGCAAAGTTGTTCACATAACTAGCATATTGCATATTGGCCTCAAAACATGCACGATGTCATAAAGGGATTGGCCACAAGCATGCACGGTATCATAAGGGGTTTGGCCTCAAACATGCATAATATCATAAGGGGTTTGGCCTCACATAAACATGAAATCATAAGGGGTTTTGGGTTCTTTTACATGCATAAGCCCCAAGTCAAATTCATGCACATATTTCACAAGTCAAAATGGTTCCAAGTGTTCATGCCAACATCCCACAAATAAAGGTTCAATCTTGCATGGCAAACTAAGTCCAATGCAACATGAGTAACTTGATTTAGTTGCTAAACATAGCCTAAAGTCATAGGTTCAAGAAAAAGAGGCATGACAAGGTTCATATAGGCTAGCATACTTATGTTTATCGCATTTTATTCCATGTCACATTAGAACTATCGTTTAGATCTACAAGTAGCTAGAACTTACATAGCGTGGCTAAGGAATTATGAGCATGAATCGTCTTGTCGTAGAATAGTCATGAAATTTGCGTAGCAACGTTGATCCACTCCCTTGATTTGATGTAGCAAGCTAGCACCTTTGATTCAGATCCGATTTGAATGCATAAGCTCTTGGAGTTGGAGTTGGAGTTGGAGATGGAGGACATGGTCAATGGAGATTTGGGCAGCACTTCGTTGCAAGAGTGATTTGTGAGGATTTAAGCTAGGTCTAGGGGTCTTTTTATAGAGATTAGGAGTAGTTTAGGTCATAGGATAAACCCTAGGATAGATCTGAGCCCTCAAAATCCGTCACAGGCCCACAAAACCGAGCCAAGACAGCAGCAGGTGCACCCTGGCCAAAGTGGCCGGACCACCCAGGTCGACACCCATGTCGACTGGGCAGTCGACCTGCCCCCTGGGCGTGTCGACTCCCCAGTCGACACTCCAGTCGACCTGGGGCTTGGGCGGGAATTTTCCCGCCCAATCTGTTTGGCTCCAGATTTGAATTTTCGAGCTGTTTTGAACTTGGAATTTTCTGAAAACTTCGACGGGCCATTACTTGGTCATACGTACTCCGATTCTCGAAAACTCGGACTCTATTTCGCGTATTTTTCCGAGACGAACGCAATGGCCAACCTGTTTCCCCTGATTCGGATTTTATGATTTAACTCTGCCTTGATTCCTGCCCTAACACGTTATTAAAATTCGGGTTGTTACATTCTCCCCTCCTTTAAAGATTTCGTCCCCGAAATCTCCAAGTTAGGAAGAACGTATCCTACCATCCATCATCCATCTACTCAAAACATCATCCACATGCAACCATGGTCCTTAAAAGACTCCTAATGATTTATGAACACATACAGAAAGTGTGCGTATATGTTCCTTAGCTAATGCTAATGATCAGGCCTGAATGATCTTTCTAATGCAAAATATGTTTAGTGCCATGAATCCAACATGTATGCAAATAGTCCTAGTCATATAAACACTATATGTGTGCACAACCATTCATCCACATGCAACATCCACATGATAACATATTCAATTTCATCCATAAACAAGTATAAATACTCGTGCATATGCAACATGAAATGTGACTGAGTCGATCTAGTATCTAGTGTGTATCCGCGCATCCACGAGCAACCACTTGCAACCATATCAATCATAACATGTTTCAAATACATGTTTACATACATAGGGTTCTACCTAAGGTTCCCAAGATAGGATCGAGGAGATAAACAAGATAAACTCCTTACGGGGTTTGCAACGGAAGCAGGATCGAGAGGATATCCACCAACCGATAGCATGCAAGCTAGCTCTACAGGAGAACCAGGGATCAACGATATACTCTTAAAAAGAGATATGATGCATGCGTTTAAGCCGCATTTCCTTGAGCTTAATTCCAGTGTGCCTTGACCACCTTTGACTTCATGATTTTCGTAGCTCCTTGATTCCTATTTCCAAGGTATGAGTTGGAACTCATTTCACTGTCGCCTCTCGTTTCACTTACACTTATTCTTTCCCTAGTATGCTCGGCTCAAACATATCTGCGTACTCATGCAAGCTCTCCAAAATTCACTAGTGAATTCTGGATCTCGTTTACCGATGCCAATCCATGTTACCACGTGCACTTACTAGGGTGATCCCTATAACCCATGCTTAAGCGGAATGAACCATCCGCCTTATTGGCGAACGTTACTCGATCGGATCAGAGATTTCCGATAAATGCATCAAGAGATTCTAGGTAACTAACCATGACAAAACCCAAAAGGTTATACGAGACTTCGAGGGTATTACCAAGGCAAGTTAAGAGTTTAACTACCCTCCTTTCAAGACCGAGAATGGCATCCCTTACTGGATAACCACTTCATCCCTAGAATCCATCCATAGCTCAACAATAGAAGCATTGCTTCTAATCTCAGCACTTGGCATTTACACTCTCAATTCCAAACAAGTCATGAATAAATGGACCGATCCTCCAACAGGATTTGAGACAAAAATGGGATCCTCTACCACGCTAGTACTAAGGTGCAGAGACTCAACTATCGAAGTAGACTTAAATGATGCGATGATCAAGACAAAGTCTAGACGGGATGATAGAAAAGAAAGGCTAAACCTTCAACAGAAACAGTACCATCCCTCTCAGGTACGCTAGAAATGAGAGCATACAATTGCCCTCTCGATGATCTTGTCCTTGTCCCATAACACTTAACTATGCGTCCCGTTTTACCATGCCAAAGATACTGTAACACCCCGTGTGTTGAATAACTTGTTATAATATAAATCAGGGCAGAATTAAATTTTAAGATCTGAATCAGGGGAAACGGGCTATGCCGTTGCGTTCGTCTCGGAAAAATACGTGAAATAGAGTCCGAGTTTTCGAAAATCGGAGTCCGTATGACCCAGTTAAGGCCCGAAGAAGTTTTCAGAAAATTCAAATTTCGAAAAACAGATTTCAAATGCAGAAATGGAGCCAGGCGGGAAAATTCCCGCCAGGCCAAGTCGACATGGGTGTCGACTGCCCAGTCGACACCATGTGTCCCGTGTCGACTGCCCAGTCGACACGGGTGTCGACTTGCCTGGTTAGGGCAGACTGCCTAGGTGCTGTGGGTTGGGTCTCTGGGCTGGATTTAATGGTTGCTCCGAAATCTGATGGCTCTAAATCATTCTAGGGTTAATCTAAGGGCCTAAAACACTTAACTAATCTATAAATACACCCTAAGACTACCCTAATTCATACTAAAAATAGATACAATGCCATCATGCCATCAAAATGCAACTTGAAGGAGCCTCCATCAAATTGTAGAAGAAGATAGCTTCTCAAATCAACTTCTAATCAACTCTAGCAACTAAATCTTCTTCATAGGAGTGCTAATCAACAAGTTGTGAGTTTCTATGCCTTTAGCAAGCAATTGCTAAACTAATTATGATAGGATACAATGAGGTCATGGTTATGTATGTGGATCAATGCAAGTTATGTTATCATATGCTATGTGTTCATGATGTTAGTTATGAAAGTTTTATGCTATATGTTCATGATGCTAGTTATGCAAGTTGTATGCAATATGTTCATGATGCAAGTTATGCAAGTTTGATGCTATGTGCCCATGAAGCTAGTTATGCAAGTTGGGTGTAATTTATGCTATATGTTCATGATGCTAGTTATGCAAATCACTATGATAAACATTGATCCATTATGACACCATGTTATGCAAGTTTGGTGTTTGATTATATGCAAGTTCATATATGACATGTTATGCAAGTTAGGTGGTTAATTATATGCAAGTTCATATATGACATGTTATGCAAGTTTGGTGTTTGATTATATGCAAGTTCATATATGACATGTTATGCAAGTTTGGTGTTTGATTATATGCAAGTAACATGTGCAAGTTTACACCTTTGTATGATATGCATATATATGCAAGTTAACCCCTTTGTATGTCATACATACATATGCAAGTTTACCCCTTTATATGACATAAGTAACTTATGCAAGTTACCCTCTTTATGACATATGTGATTCATGCAAGTTTGGGTTGATTATTTATGCTAGTTGGGTTTGATGCTATGGTCATATATGCAAGTTAACACCTTTAAAACCCATGTGATGCTAATGTTATGCTAAGTTGAACCCATTGTATTTGTGATGAATCTTCCCTTTTAAGTATGTCATGTTAGCGTATTACGTGAGGAACGATGGGGTTAATATTCATGTTAACAAAATTGTGGTGAAATTGGTATGATGTTGCATACCATGAGTGGATGAACAAAATTGAGTCAATTATGTACATCATTAAATTGGAATTAATTAGGGGAAAATTAATTCAAAATATGGGGGTGATTAATTAGGTGTAATTAATCGACTAAAACACGAGGTTGGACCCTTTTGTAGCATAAGACTGCCCGGAACCGACCGGCAAATCCAGCGGCTACAAATGGTTGGCCCAATGTGAGAGGTCTTAGGCATAAGCTAAATACGTGACAAGTGTAAAGACACGAGGTTAGACTCTATTATGGCGTAAGGCTGCCCGGACCCGACCGGCAAATCCAGCTGCCATAAAAGATAGTCTAATGTGAGAGGTCTTTACAACGGTTACGTTATTAATTAATTAAGAAACACTTAACCAGATAAGCATGTAGTGGGGCATGAGGGGTTAAGTGGGTGCCTTGGGTGGCATGTGGAAATCAAGTAAGTGCCTTGGGTGGCATGTGGAAATCTAGTGGGTTGCCTTGGGTGGCAATAGAAAATACGATTAGAATACTTAACCAAGTGGAAACATGTAATTAAAGATGATTAAAGGGTTAAGTGGGATGCACTAGAAAAAGGGACAAGCTTAGGTGGGTAGCTTGTGGGGGCCCATTTCAACCAGTAACCCATATGTATCTTATTGGGCTCGACCCATGTCGAGGACGGGACACGCGTACTGGGCTTGACTATAAGAGGCCAAAATGGGTTAGCGGTGGCAACGCAAGTCCAACGGGTTTCATATGCGTGTGTGGGCCCGGGCTGGTAGGTAAGACGTTGTTGCATCGTGTAGGTATAAGTCGTGCATCAGTGTTGGTATCGGGTTGCCACTTTGGGGAATGATACACCCCACTGTGGGACCAGCACGGGTATCTACGGTAGGGAGCCGATCGCTTGGGAAGTAGTGGGTACACCTAGTGGAGATAGGGGCAGACGGCACCTATGTGGTCAGCTAGGGGTACACGAAACTACTAGTTATATTTTCTAAGTCCTTGGGTGGGATCAAACTTTAAGTTAGGAATGACTGGTGTGGTGCAGTGTAGTAATTACCCTTGGGTGGGTAGATGCGTCTTTACCGATATCTTAGTTCATCCTATGTCTAGTGGCTGCTTAGTGTAGTCATTTATCCCCAGTTGTTACCGTACCAAGTTTATATCATACCCTAATTAATTTAATGATTGTATTGTTAAAGTTATAGGACTCGCTCAGACTTATGTCTGACCCCGTTGTTTTTATCCTTTTCCCAACCCTCAGGTTCTCAGAGTGAACCTAGCACTAGTGGGCTTTGATCAGATTGCTTTATCTATCTTTTGGAGCTTGGACCATTGATGTAAAGCCCAGCTTATCTTTTCTATTATGGCTATTAGTATGTAGTGGGATTATGTACTTATGTTTTAACGAGATGGATATTTTGTACTTGACTCTTGTTGGTTTTTGATATGTAACCAAACATGTTTACCTTCTGCTGCAATGAAATGATGTTTTAAATTTCAAGTATTACTTATATCTGTCTTGTTGTAATTTTTCTGTTCTATATTCACTTAAAATACTCCACCGAAGTTAAGGCATTCCCTTAGTGAGTGACCTTAGCGGGTGTGGGGTGTTACACGTGGTATCAGAGCTGAAGGTTACCAGAACAGATAAAACTTTTAGAAAAACTATTTTTCTAAAAACATTTTTGGAAGGAGTATTTTCAAAAACATGTCTTTTAAGAGAAAAGTTTTTGAAAGAAAAGCATAATCCCCAATAGCCATATCTTTATCTTTCGAATTCTCCGTTTTCAATCTTTCCTTTTTCGTTTCAGCATGGCTGAAGATCTTAACTTTCCGGAGGGTGTAGCGATACCAGTATGGTATAGGAGATTGATGGAGGCTAGGGCCGCCGCTGCGGGTCCAGCAGATGTTCCTCCACCACCAGTTGCACCCGATCTTCCTCCTCCTCCTCCTCCTCGCACGGATACTTTTGCTATGACTTGCAAGGAATTTAAGGTTATGGGGGGAAACCTTTTCAAGGATCAGAAACTTTTGTGGAAGCTAGGGATTGGCTTAAGGAGGTGGAAGAGTTGATAGATATCTTTGAGATGGAAGAAGGAAAGAAAGTCAAGTTAGCTGCTTGGTTAATGAAGGGAGAGGCCTCGTTCTAGTGGGAGGTCACTAATGGACAGCGCCCTGTTGACTCTTGGGCGGATTTCAGGCAAAGGTTTGTGGCAAAGTTTCTCTCAAGGGCGGAAGAAAATCTGTATATGGAAAGGTTCTTGACTCTAAAGCAAGGAAACCTATCAGTGAAGGAATATGTCAACAAGTTTAATCAATTGACAAGGTTTGGCATAGACATGGTGAATACACCGGAGAAGAAGGCTTTGAGGTTCGTTAAAGGCTTGAATGAACCGATGCATGGATTGGCTATGACTCACATCCCTATGGGGGCCACCTTTGAGAAGCTAGTAGATATGGCACTCATGCATGAGGAAGAGAAGGGTCCCAATGCTAATAAGGCACCCGAGAAGAAAGGAGATCAGAAGAGACCTCAATAGCAACAGCAAAACAAGGGTGGGAAAGGCAACGGTGGCAAAGGAAAGAAGAAGTGCTTCAATTGCGGGACACCAGGCCACCTAAACAAAGATTGTCGGAAGAAGAAGAAGACTGGCTGCTTCCACTGTGGCGAAGCAGGGCATCTAGTGAAGGACTACCCTAAGAAGGGGCAAAGGACGGGATCTGCCTTAGGAGGACAGGTGCAAGCTCTTATGGCACCAGGTCAGGCAAGGGGGCAAGTTCAGGCTCTCGCAGTCCCACCGATTCAGGAAAGAGGTAGAACTATTTCCGTTGAAAGTCTGGTTTTTCTGTTTGATCATCCTGTCCGTACTTTATTTGACTTTGGCGCATCGCATTCGTTTATTTCATCATCATTAGTTGAGTCAGTGCACTTAGACACCAGTCTAGTAGATGATCCCTTGGTTGTTTCAAACCCAATTGGGGGCTCCACTTATTTGTCCATGATATGTTTGGGTTTGAGGATTTCTATACTTAGCGTCGAGTTTAGATGTGATGCTTTTGTTTTAGGCTTCACGGGCTATGGGTTAATTTTGGGCATGGACTGGTTATCCAGTAATGGTGCCGTTTTTGATTGCGAAAGGAGAGTGGTTAGGCTCATGACCCGCTTGGTTAACACTCTCGAGATCTCTTGTAATCCCATGGATTCTGTTATGCTAAGTTATCTTGAATCGCTTGACGCTTCGGTCGAGAGTTTGCGATCTGTTAGAGTGGTCCGGTAATACTCGGATGTGTTTGAGGAGGTGAAGGGCTTACCTCTAAAGCGGGAGATAGACTTCCGAATATATCTGGTGGACAATGCTAAGCCAGTATCTTTGCCAGTGCGCCACATGGCTCCTCGTGAGAGGAGGGAACTCCATAAGCAAGTAGGGGAGTTGCTTGAGAAGGGGTTCATAAGACGAAGTATATCGGAGTGGGGTGCTCCGGTAGTTTTTGCCACGAAGGCGGATGGGTCCCTCAGACTTTGTGTAGACTATAGAGAACTCAACAAGCTTACAAAGAAGAATAGACACCCATTGCCGAGGATTGATGATCTCTTTGATCAGTTGGTTGGCGCCTCAGTGTTTTCACAGTTGGACTTAGCCACGGGGTTTCATCAGTTGAGAGTGGCTGAGGATAGCATAGACAAGACTGCTAGGAATCCGGATGGGTTTTATGAGTGGCTTGTGATGCCCTTTGGTTTGACGAATGCCCCTGCATACTTTGTTGATTTGATGAGTAGGGTGTTCAGGGAGTACCTTAATAAGTTCGTGGTGGTCTTTGTGGATGACATCTTAGTCTTTTCTAAGAGTGAAGAAGAGCATGACCTACATCTTAGGGAAGTGTTGGAGACTCTTCGAGCGCATAGCCTTAAGGCTAAATTCTCTAAATGTCACTTTTGGAGGAAGGAAGTGCGGTTTTTGGGGCACGTGGTCTCCAAAGAAGGGATAGCTGTGGATCCCGCGAAGGTAGTGTCCATTCAGGATTGGAAGGTTCCGAAGAATGCTACCGAGGTGAGGAGTTTCTTGGGGTTGGCTGGCTACTATAGGAAGTTTATCAAGGACTTCGCAAAGATATCAACCCCATTAACTCGCTTGACGAAGAAGAATCTAGTCTTCACATGGGACGTAGATTGTGATGATGTGTTCCAACGGTTAAAGATAGCTTTAACCACAGCTCCAGTCTTAGTGTTGCCAGATGGGAGTAAGCCATTTGTTGTTTATACCGATGCTTGTGGGACAGGACTGGGCGCAGTCTTAATGCAAGAGGGAAGGGTAATAGCCTATGGGGGAAGGCAGTTAAGAGTACATGAGAAAAATTACCATACACATGATCTAGAGTTGGCCGCTATTGTTTTTGCGCTTAAGTCTTGGCACCATTATCTTCTTGGCGAGAGGTTCGAATTGTTCAGTGACCACAAATCATTGAAGTACTTGTTTTCTCAGAAGGATTTGAAATTATGGCAACAAAGGTGGATGGAGTTCTTAGCATCCTATGATTTCGAGATAGCGTATACCCCTGGCAAAGGTAACGTGGTGGCGGACGCCTTAAGCAGAAAAAGGTTGTCTTTGAGTCCATTATTCGTTGAACGACGAAGCTTGGAATTTATCTCGATGTTTGATTTCAGACCTTCCGTTGACTTTATACCCGGTTTGCTAGCATCCTTAGAGGTCAGACCTACTCTTTTGGGACGGATTGGCGAGGCACAGCGGGACGACCCACAGTTGGTTGAGTTGGTAGAGAGACTCATAAGGGGGGAGTCGTCCAGCCATTTGAGTAGGTACACCCTAGATGATAAGGGGTGGTTGCGTAGAGACGGTAGACTTTGTGTACCGCAAGATGGGGGTTTGAGGAAGGCTATACTTGATGATGCACATCGTTCGAAAATGACCATTCATCCCGGTGGGGACAAAATGTACCAAGACATGAAGCGAGTTTTCTTTTGGGCCGGTATGAAGAAAGATGTGGCCGAGTATGTCGCTAGATGCTTGGTGTGCCAACAAGTGAAAGCGGAGCAAAAGAAACCCGGTGGGTTGCTTCACCCATTGGAAGTTCCGCAATGGAAGTGGGATAGCGTCTCGATGGATTTTGTCGATGGGTTACCGAGATCGAGGAAGGGTAATACGGGAATTTGGGTTGTGGTAGATAGACTTACTAAGAGCGCCCATTTTATACCCGTGAAGAGTAAGAGGAGTGCTCCATGGCTAGCTTCAGTTTACCTTCGAGAGATAGTTCGGTTGCATGGAGTACCTTCTAGCATAGTGAGCGATCGAGATCCTATCTTCACTAGCGAGTTTTGGAAGAGTTTGTAAGAGGCAGTAGGAACTCAGTTGTGTTTGAGAACCGCATATCATCCTCAGACGGACGGCCAGACCGAGAGGGTGAATCGTGTTCTAGAAGACCTCTTGAGACTATGCATCTTAGATTTTGGAGGTACATGGGAAGAGCATCTTCCATTGGTGGAGTTCGCGTATAATAACAGCTTTCAGTCTAGTATTGGTATGGCTCCTTTCGAAGCTCTTTATGGAAGGCCTTGTCGGTCACCTACATGTTGGTGGGAATCTACGGATAAGATCTTGCTTGGGCCTGATATGGTTAGAGAGACTTCGGAAAAGATTGATTTGATTAGAAGAAGGATGAAAGCGGCGCAGGACAGACAGAAATCCTACGCAGATAAGAGGAGGACGGATCTTGAGTTTAATGTTGGGGACATGGTCTTTGTCAAAGTATCTCCATTACGAAATGTTGTTCGCTTTGGGTCCGTTGGGAAGTTAGCACCAAGGTTTGTAGGGCAATTTCCTATTAAGGAAAGGATTGGACAGATGGCATATAGAGTGGATTTGCCCGAAAGACTTAGTGGTGTACATGACGTATTCCATGTGTCACATTTGAGGAAGTGCCTATATGAGACCGCAGAGGTGGTAGAGCCGAGCTTGCTTAGAGAAGTGGAGGTAGAGCGTGATGCAACGATTCGACGAGCTCCTACTCGCATCCTTGGGTCAGAGATTAGGAAGTTGAGAAACAGAGAGGTTCAACTAGTCAAAGTGCAATGGGGAGATGATGAGAGCAACGCTACTTGGGAGACAGAAGCGAAGATGCGTTCACTGTACCCATTTCTTTTTGAGGGTATGTCTTTTAACTTCTCCTTTATCGTTTGTCTAGTACTTATCTTATCTTTAGTATGTCCTCTCGTTAGTACCTTTGACCTTTAGATAGGGTAAACCTATGGTTGAAACATGTGTTTGAGACATGTTATGATTGATGGATGCATGTGGATGCAAGTGTTTGCTAGTGGTTGCTCGTGGATGCATATACACACACTTTAGACACTAGATCGGCTCAGTCACTTCATATTGCATATAATTGTGTGTAGGTAGCTATATTAATGGATGTATAATGGTTGTGTTATCATATGGATGATGCATTTTGGTGTATGGTTGTGCACACATGTAGAAATAGTATGTGTCGATAGGGTTCTTTCGCATACATATTGGATGCATGGCACTATCATGGTTTGCATTAAGGAGGCCAACTGAATCAGTAGACCGCCTGATTTTGCATTAGACAGGGAACATATACACACACTTTTTGCATATGTTCATACGTCATTAGAAACTTTAAGGACAATGGATGACAGTGTTTGATGGTTTAGTAGATGGTTGTTTGGATGGTAAGATACGTTCTTCTTGACTTAGAGATTTCGGGGATGAAATCCTTTAAGTAGGGGAGAATGTAACACCCCATGTGTTGAATAACTTGTTATAATATAAATCAGGGCAGAATTAAATTTTAAGATCTGAATCAGGGGAAACGGGCTATGCCGTTGTGTTCGTCTCCGAAAAAAATGTGAAATAGAGTCCGAGTTTTCGAAAATCGGAGTCCGTATGACCCAGTTAAGGCCCGAAGAAGTTTTCAGAAAATTCAAATTTCGAAAAACAGATTTCAAATGCAGAAATGGAGCCAGGCGGGAAAATTCCCGCCAGGCCAAGTCGACATGGGTGTCGACTGCCCAGTCGACACCATGCGTCCCATGTCGACTGCCCAGTCGACACGGGTGTCGACTTGCCTGGTTAGGGCAGACTGCCTGGGTGCTCTGGGTTGGGTCTCTGGGCTGGATTTGATGGTTGCTCCGAAATCTGATGGCTCTAAATCATTCTAGGGTTAATCTAAGGGCCTAAAACACTTAACTAATCTATAAATACACCCTAAGACTACCTTAATTCATACTAAAAATAGATACAATGCCATCATGCCGTCAAAATGCAACTTGAAGGAGCCTCCATCAAATTGTAGAAGAAGATAGCTTCTCAAATCAACTTCTAATCAACTCTAGCAACTAAATCTTCTTCATAGGAGTGCTAATCAACAAGTTGTGAGTTTCTATGACTTTAGCAAGAAATTGCTAAACTAATTATGATAGGATATAATGAGGTTATGGTTATGTATGTGGATCAATGCAAGTTATGTTATCATATGCTATGTGTTCATGATGTTAGTTATGCAAGTTTTATGCTATATGTTCATGATGATAGTTATGCAAGTTGTATGCTATATGTTCATGATGCAAGTTATGCAAGTTTGATGCTATGTGCCCATGAAGCTAGTTATGCAAGTTGGGTGTAATTTATGCTATATGTTCATGATGCTAGTTATGCAAATCACTATGATAAACATTGATCCATTATGACACCATGTTATGCAAGTTTGGTGTTTGATTATATGCAAGTTCATATATGCCATGTTATGCAAGTTAGGTGGTTGATTATATGCAAGTTCATATATGACATGTTATGCAAGTTTGGTGTTTGATTATATGCAAGTTCATATATGACATGTTATGCAAGTTTGGTGTTTGATTATATGCAAGTAACATGTGCAAGTTTACACCTTTGTATGATATGCATACATATGCAAGTTAACCCCTTTGTATGTCATACATACATATGCAAGTTTACCCCTTTATATGACATAAGTAACTCATGCAAGTTACCCTCTTTATGACATATGTGATTCATGCAAGTTTGGGTTGATTATTTATGCTAGTTGGGTTTGATGCTATGGTCATATATGCAAGTTGACACCTTTAAAACCCATGTGATGCTAATGTTATGCTAAGTTGAACCCATTGTATTTGTGATGAATCTTCCCTTTTAAGTATGTCATGTTAGCGTATTACGTGGGGAACGATGGGGTTAATATTCATGTTAACAAAATTGTGGTGAAATTGGTATGATGTTGCATACCATGAGTGGATGAACATAATTGAGTCAATTATGTACATCATTAAATTGGAATTAATTAGGGGAAAATTAATTCAAAATATGGGGGTGATTAATTAGGTGTAATTAATCGACTAAGACACGAGGTTGGACCCTTTTGTAGCATAAGACTGCCCGGAACCGACCGGCAAATCCAGCGGCTACAAATGGTTGGCCCAATGTGAGAGGTCTTAGGCATAAACTAAATACGTGACAAGTGTAAAGATACAAGGTTAGACTCTGTTATGGCGTAAGGCTGCCCGGACCCGACCGGCAAATCCAGCTGCCATAAAAGATAGTCTAATGTGAGAGGTCTTTACAACGGTTACGTTCTTAATTAATTAAGAAACACTTAACCAGATAAGCATGTAGTGGGGCATGAGGGGTTAAGTGGGTGCCTTGGGTGGCATGTGGAAATCAAGTAAGTGCCTTTGGTAGCATGTGGAAATCTAGTGGGTTGCCTTGGGTGGCAATAGAAAATACGATTAGAATACTTAACCAAGTGGAAACATGTAATTAAACATGATTAAAGGGTTAAGTGGGATGCACTAGAAAAAGGGACAAGCTTAGGTGGGTAGCTTGTGGGGGCCCATTTCAACCAGTAACCCATATGTATCTTATTGGGCTCGACCCATGTCGAGGACGGGACACGCGTACTGGGCTTGACTATAAGAGGCCAAAACGGGTTAGCGGTGGCAATGCAAGTCCAAAGGGTTTCATATGCGTGTGTGGGCCCGGCTGGTAGGTAAGACGTTGTTGCATCGTGTAGGTATAAGCCGTGCATCAGTGTTGGTATCGGGTTGCCACTTTGGGGAATGATACACCCCACTGTGGGACCAGCACGGGTATCTACGGTAGGGAGCCGATCGCTTGGGGAGTAGTGGGTACACCTAGTGGAGATAGGTGCAGACGGCACCTATGTGGTCAGCTAGGGGTACACGAAACTACTAGTTATATTTTCTAAGTCCTTGGGTGGGATCAACCTTTAAGTTAGGAATGACTGGTGTGGTGCAGTGTAGTAATTACCCTTGGGTGGGTAGATGCGTCTTTACCGATATCTTAGTTCATCCTATGTCTAGTGGCTGCTTAGTGTAGTCATTTATCCCCAGTCGTTACCGTACCAAGTTTATATCATACCCTAATTACTTTAATGATTGTATTGTTAAAGTTATAGGACTCGCTCAGACTTATGTCTGACCCCGTTGTTTTTATCTTTTTCCCAACCCTCCGGTTCTCAGAGTGGGCCTACCACTAGTGGGCTTTGATCAGATTGCTTTATCTATCTTTTGGAGCTTGGACCGTTGATGTAAAGCCCAACTTATCTTTTCTATTATGGCTATTAGTATGTAGTGGGATTATGTACTTATGTTTTAACGAGATGGATATTTTGTACTTGACTCTTGTTGGTTTTTGATATGTAACCAAACATGTTTACCTTCTGCTGCAATGAAATGATGTTTCAAATTTCAAGTATTACTTATATCTGTCTTGTTGTAATTTTTCTGTTCAATATTCACTTAAAATACTCCACCGAAGTTAAGGCATTCCCTTAGTGAGTGACCTTAGCGGGTGCGGGGTGTTACAGATACTCTCTCGTCATGGGTTTTATTGTTCATCTTTTTCCCTCCTTTGTGGATTAAGCCATGTCAACAAGTTGCTTATTTTTAAGCTCGTCTCTATCCTTGCTCTTATTATCCTTCCTTATAGCACGGCAACAGGTCTCTCGAGGACTCCCTCCATCGTACGGAAAACTCTTACTTAGCTAGACAAGGATTAGTCGCAGTTAAAACTACTGTGACTACCGATGGAGGAAGGAAAGGAAAAGAGACTCGATCAAGGAAACAAAGGATAGTGCTAATGGCTTTTGGGGAATAGCCTTTAAAAACTTTTCTTGAAAAATTCTTCTTTGTAAACGGTTTCTCAAATAGTTTTCAGAAGGTTTTAAAAACTTTTGCCCAGTCTGGTAACCTTCGGCTCTGATAACAAATGTAACACCCCACCTCCGCCAGGGTCACTCACAAAGGAATGCACTAGGTTTGGAGGGGCATTATTGGTAAACATGCATAGAAATATTACAAGACAGAACATATAAAACAGCGGAAGTAAAACAAATTTTCATTTCCTTATAAACAGTAAAGCCTTTTTACAACAGATTACATAGAAACCTGTCTTGCAATAGTAAAGAAGCATAAAACCTTTTCATAAATTATTCCCCAAGTAAAGCAGTAAAGCAGCCATAGCCCATGGAAGTTCAAGCCATACATGATGACCTTCAAGCAGAAGAGGTCCGAACTAACAACAGTATTTCCTCCCTGAAAACCTGGGGGGAAACGGGAGACAAAGAGGCGAAAGAAAACGGGGTCAGTCATAAAGACTGGTAAGTCCTATCTACTTCCAGCATAAAAACAGGTAAAGGTAACATGACATGCATAAACTGAAAATAAACATAAGGATGACGACAAGATAGATAAACTAAACCAAGATAACAGGGTGAACTACGGTATCAAGATAAACTAAGGTATCATGATAAACTACGGTGTCAAGGTAAATCAAAGTATCACATCGTCAGGTTTCTATCAAGTATAATATCCCAAGGTATCTATCATGTATATTTGCTCTGCACCTCCCGTACTAGTATCCCAACCCGTGCCATGAGTTAACTATAAAATGTCCCTTGACCAAAGTCATGAAATGGTCCATGTCAACCTAATATATCGCGTACATAGGTTTTCCTAACTCGTATGTTTCTTTCCACGTATAAGTTCAGCCCTTTGTCGTAGGCCGTACGGGCTTTCCCATGTAAATCTATACCACCTCAACGTAGTACCATTTTATCCTTGAAGTTGTTTTGGACTGCTACCCTTGATCTGGTTATGTTTTCTTACCATGAACTATCGTGTGTTCACCTAGGACTTATGCCACCTAGGACCGCTAAGGATTATGCTACCTAATGAACGTTTTCGTATCTTGGTTTGGGTTTTAGCCACCTTGGGCTACTAGGGATTATGCTACCCTTCAACCACGCCCTTTTTCCCATGTAAGCACCGTGAATCGTTTTTCCATGTCTAACTGCACATGTATCTCAATGTGCCATCCGAGTCCCGTGCCAGGGCAAATCAAGAGATACGAGACTCGGTCGGGAGCTTTAAGTCGTCTGCCGAATGCAGATATCAAGGTCTGTTTTTGTATCCGTGGCTATGGTCCCACGTGACCCCTCCCTCAACTACTGAAAGGAAATCCAAGAAAAATCATGCACGAGAACTATACTCCGGCCCCCTATGCCCCACTTACCTATTGGCCAACCTCACCCATAACTCGATACCAAGTATATGGTCTGTTGGGAGTTCTCTGCCTTTCCGTATACATACACGATTGACTAAAGATGGTAGGTAGTCGACGACGCGCTATCCAGGGCAAAAATCAAGTATCGTCGACTCCACGCTAATCCATCCCCGTCTTTAGGTTGCTCGCACAGCAACCAAGGCATACTCTTGGTTCTTCTACCGTAGACCTTAACCTCTGTGAGCCCAGGCGGATCATCTGCAACCTCACAGAGGGATACCAAGAGTACCCTCACGTCCCCCGAAGCTACTGCTTTGTCACCCAGTTCGTTGGAGCCCTTATCTAACTCAGGTAATTTGCTCCTCCTCGTGTGTTTAAGCGATGACCTACCGTATCGGGTTACTCATCTGTCTGTGAACTGGTCCAAATCCCTTGACTAAGAATTATTACTTAGTTATCCTAAACTAAGGTTTATCACTTAGTTCTCTTTCCCGTTATCCTTGTTAACTACGATTTTCCACCTAGTCCCCTAAACTAGGGTTTTGTCTAATGGGTTAAGTGTTGTCATTCCAGTTCATGACTTAACCCGCCTACGAATCATGTCAAGATTGGCTAAGTATTTAAGCTCAAGACTTAGCCCTACAAGTTGGTTAAGTATACCAAGAAGCTCATGACTTAACCCTATTCAATTATCAAGTCAGATTGGTTAAGTATTAGTTTGTCTTGACCCTATCAGATTATCGTGTTAGATTGGTTAAGCATAGATTATCTTAACCCCATCAGATTATCGAGTCGGATTGGTTAAGTATGGGTTAGCTTAACCCCATCCACTAATCGTATTACAATGGTTAAGTTTTTTTTTTTACGGTCTTGTAACTTAACCCTATCAAGTTCTCATATTAGATTGGTTAAGTATAGGTTACTTAACCTCATCAAATCATCATGTATAATTGGTTAAGTATAAGTTACTTAACCTCATTAAATTATCATGTTAAATTGGTTAAGTATTGGTTACTTAACCTCATTGAATTATCATGTTTAGATTGTTTAAGTGTTTAACTTAACCCCATCGAATTACCGTGTTTAGATTAGTTAAGTCTAGGTTAACTTAACTCCATCAAATTACCGTGTTTAGATTAGTTAAGTGTAGGTTACTTAACCCCATCTAATTACCGAGTCGGATTAGTTAAGTATGGATTAGCTTAACCCCAACCCCTAACTGTATTTTACGGTTAAGTGTCATTAAGAAATCAAGTCCGGTTTCACTTAACCTACCCATTCATGTCATATCGGTTAAGTGTCATTAGTCAGATTTACTTAACCTTATCATGTGGCATTAATTGAATTAATGCACTCTCAACCTCTCACATTAGACGTTGTTGTGGTTACTGGTTACGCCGGGCGGGTCCGGGCAGATTTACACCACAACCTAGTCTAACCTCGGGTTTCAAGCGCGATATGACCAACTACCCACATTGGGTCCTATTGTTTGTAGCCACTGGATTTGCCGGGCGGGTCCGGGCAGATTTATGCTACAAACTCAACCCAACCTCGAGTTGGCCACTTCCATGTTTTTCTACGTGTCATGTTCATGTCAAGTTTAGACCCCTTTTTAGGTCTATGTTTTAATGTAACCCCATGTCAAGTTCTCGTGTCCTATTCACGTTTATTATCATTACATGTTCCATGTAATTCCATGCCAAGTTCGTAGCCCATTTTCAAGTTTGCCTAAACTACCCAAAACGTGTCCCCAACGCACATGAAAGTGAATCAACATATTTGGAATAATATGACAAAGATGGGTACAAGATGGCAAAGATGAATCACAAGTTAAACATGGTGAAAATTGAGGCAAAGGTGTTCACATAACTAGCATATTGCATATTGGCCTCAAAACATGCACGATGTCATAAAGGGATTGGCCACAAGCATGCACGGTATCATAAGGGGTTTGGCCTCAAACATGCATAATATCATAAGGGGTTTGGCCTCACATAAACATGAAATCATAAGGGGTTTTGGGTTCTTTTACATGCATAAGCCCCAAGTCAAATTCATGCACATATTTCACAAGTCAAAATGGTTCCAAGTGTTCATGCCAACATCCCACAAATAAAGGTTCAATCTTGCATGGCAAACTAAGTCCAATGCAACATGAGTAACTTGATTTAGTCGCTAAACATACCTAAAGTCATAGGTTCAAGCAAAAGAGGCATGACAAGGTTCATATAGGCTAGCATACTTATGTTCATCGCATTTTATTCCATGTCACATTAGAACTATCGTTTAGATCTATAAGTAGCTAGGACTTACATAGCGTGGCTAAGGGATTATGAGCATGAATCGTCTTGTCATAGAATCGTCATGAAATTTGTGTAGCAACGTTGATCCACTCCCTTGATTTGATGTAGCAAGCTTGCACCTTTGATTCGGATCCGATTTGAATGCACAAGCTCTTGGAGTTGGAGATGAAGGCCATGGTCAATGGAGATTTGGGCAGCACTTCGTTGCAAGAGTGATTTGTGAGGGTTTAAGCTAGGTCTAGGGGTCTTTTTATAGAGATTAGGAGTAGTTTAGGCCATAGGATAAACCCTAGGATAGATCTGAGCCCTCAAAATCCGTCACAGGCCCACAAAACCGAGCCAAGACAGCAGCAGGTGCACCCAGGCCAAAGTGGCCGGACCACCCAGGTCGACACCCGTGTCGACTGGGTAGTCGACCTGCCCCCTGGGCGTGTCGACTCCCCAGTCGACACCCCAGTCGACCTGGGGCTTGGGCGGGAATTTTCCCGCCCAATCTGTTTGGCTCCAGATTTGAATTTTCGAGTTGTTTTGAGCTTAGACTTTTCTGAAAACTTCGACGGGCCATAACTTGGTCATACGGACTCTGATTCTCGAAAACTCGGACTCTATTTCGCGTATTTTTCCGAGACGAACGCAATGGCGCAACCCGTTTCCCCTGATTCGGATTTTATGATTTAAATCTACCTTGATTCCTGCCCTAACACGTTATTAAAATTCTGGTTGTTACAATTATATATATATATGTAACTAAATTAAATCGAATAACGACGCTGCAGTTCGTAAATTGAAATCGTAACTTCAAATCGCTAGTGTGAAAGATCCGACCGTCGGATTTTCCCAAACCTGGAACCGTTGGATTCGTTTTGAAATGATCTTTCTAATGATATAAAATTTGTGAAGATCCAACGGTTAGATTTTCAGATATGTGTAAAACAAATTTAGAGAAAAACAGCGTCAGTGCATCGACACGACATGAATCGTCGTTAAATTAAATATGGCCGCTTTAAATAAATAAAAATGGCGATATATCGTTATAAAATATTATAGACGATATAGAGTGGAAATAAACCAATTTCGTTGTGTTTGTTTGATATGTGATGGTTGAATGTATTTAACATGAAAATTATAACTACAGAACTGAAATGTGAATGTTGAATAGTCTAACCATGTGATAAATTGATTTGAAAATCTAAATATACGTGGGTTATTTGAAAAGGCCGAGTTCATCTCATTTCAAATAATCGACCGACGTTGAGAAGTCGAAGAGTCGAAGACGATTGAAGACCGACGATCTTCACATTGGATGGATGGGCGCTACCGATGCTCGTGATTGGAGTAGCTACCATGAAGGAGCTAAAGTAGTAGCCGTCCAGACATACAGTTTATTGTACGGATATACGAGGAATTTGGTGCCTCCGGTTTCGTTCAAACCCAGAACGAACTTGTAAATGGACTGTGTGTCTGACATTGGATTTTGTTCTGTGTTGATTGATCTTTGTTAAATATATATCTGTTTGGCGGCGGAGAATTTATTCTCTTGCTTAACGCCCTTCTCTGAGACATACGAGCTCAGAGGTTATGTATTGATAGAAATCAGTCGCATGGAGTGGATTGCCTGTGTGGCACGCCTAAGTGGCATATGATCAAGGCTTCTGTTGTAAAGCAAAATCTTGTGGTTGATGATCAAAGCATAGTCTGTGTGACGTAGCTTTGTGTATAACGTGAATTCGCGAGCCTCACACCCCGGTATGAGTCAAAAACGGGAGAAGGACCCAAGGAGTGCACGACGTTTCTTTCTAGCTATGGTGGTGTCAGTGACCTCCCAGTCCTAACATTTATATCTGCTTTTCACCTGTGTGGTTGTTGGAATACGAGGCGCCTCGATATAGGTCTGTAAGGACCGGGAAACGTGTGTTCAGGAATAATTAATCCTAAAAAATAAGAGAGGACCGACCTTGGAGGATCCAGGGATTGCTATCTGCGGTCCCGAGGCATTTGCTAGAGTGTCTCGAATCGAAGAGGAGCTTGCCCCTTGCCTCGACTCATGATGGAATCCAATTTCCAATACGAAATATGCGAATGTGATTTTATTACTAGTATGGCGACATAGTGGTATGGGTCATTCATGCCGCCTATGATTGATATTTATGATTGAAATCGCTTTTGAAACAGATATGCACTAGTAATAATATCAAACACTTTTGTTTTATACGTATGAAGCATTTTTGGCCATTATAAGGTAAAAACTCTATCCTCCGGCTTGCGTTGCATTGTGTGATAGGACCTGAGTCTTATAATGGCTTCATTTTATAAAAAGCATCGCGATGATTTAATCATTTACTTTATTTCATGCACTAGCACTCATTGGAGTAAACCCGTTCCGCGAAAGTGGCGTGGTCCTTTGATTTGCCTTATTATTGTTGTAAATAAGTTAAGTAGATTTCTTATACCAGTCCCATGACTGACTCGTAGTTTGTTTCACCTTGCAAACTCGGGTGCCCTCATTTTCACACGGGCAGCCTAGTTACAGGTATCTGGTGCACCTTTTGGCTCATGGCGAGGCTTGACTACACCGTGCTGACTTTGACTCTTTCCGCCATTATAGTATATGTATTATGATTCCGCCATTGGCGATGTAGACTGATATTTATTTTGTGTACTCTGTATGTATGATTCCGCCTCTGGCGATGGTGACTGATTATGTATTATTATGCACTAAGTTGTATCCTGCACTGTGCTCTCTGATGTGGTGATATCTATATGATTCCGCTGTCATATGTGTGTAAATTATTCTATTTTATGTTTATGCTATTATCTGTGATCTGCTAATGATGATTAATGTGTTATATTCCAATGATTATCCTTAACACCGTGTAACGGGGTTTTGGGGTCGTCACATTCATCTTTGGTGTTCGAATGTTTTAAACAACAAGCAGGGTTGGAGGATTGAAGAGTAAGTTGGGGAGTTAGAAGAAGGCACTGGGTTTACTTATTGAGATCTAGTGAACGAATAATGGTAACAAAAGGGAAATTGCAGTGAACGGCAGAGATAAGGTTCACCCTTGCTACAATACCGTGACTAGAAGGATGGTTCAAAGCTTCTGTTTGGGTTCCTGATGTTTGTTTGGAATGGAGGAAGTCAGATGTCGATCTCCTATCTTGTTGGAACCTGAGTGATTCTTAAGTGAGGTAATGACTTAATTAACTAATTAATATTTTTATTAGTCATTAGAGAATCATGTTATATCCTTAGATAATAAAACTGAAATGGCTAGTAAGTTTAGAAGATTAATTTTTGACAAGGAATTAAGGAGCTAATTAAGTAATTTAAATTTAATAAAGGAAGTTGTTAATTTTATAATTTGTTTTAAAATAAATAAACAAAGGTATAAATTTATGATAAATTGATATTGTTCATATGCGATCAGGATTACATGAAAACGATGTCTGTTGGGTTCTCATAAGCATAAACCTCGCATTGGATTTAAATCAGAATCAGAATGGATCGAATTAAATTTACAGTGAGTAAATCTCACTCACCGCTTTATTTATAATTATTTTTATTTGGTAAAAATAATTGTTTGTTGCTTGTTTGAATGTTGTCTGGTTGATTGAAATATATTAGTTATTTAGGGTTGACTATTATATATATTGGGTTGATGATTGGATTGTTCCCGCAGTATCATTAGCGGATGCCCGCAGTTTCATTAGCGGATGACCCTATACGCCCCACGCTATGATAGTGGATGACCTTCTATACCGCGATATCCTGCCTCGAAGCAGGATGGGTATTACTATGTTAAGTTACGTCTGTGGATACAGAAAAACAGGTTGGAGGAATCCGTCTGGATTCCTCAAAAATATATTGTTTGTTTGTTTGTTTGTTTTCATATATACTTTGATATATGGTGTGTTAGAAACCAGAAATAAATAATGGTCGTGAAAGAGATTTAAAATATGATATTTGAATTCAAAGAGATTTAAAATATGGTATTTGAATTCAAACAGAATAAAATATGGTATTTGAATCCAAAGGTAATTAAACATAGAATTTAAATGAGAAATTCAAAGGGAATTTGAATAAAGGAATTCAAATGGAATTTTAGTAAGAGCATTTGAAATGGAATTTGAATAAAGGAATTCAAATGGAATTTTAGTAAGAGGATTTGAAATGGAATTTAAATAAAGGAATTCAAATGGAATTTTAGTAAGAGGATTTGAAATGGAATGTGAATAAAGAAATTTAAATGGAATTTTAGTAAGAGGATTTGAAATGGAATGTGAATAAAGAAATTCAAACAAAATTTTAGTAAGAGGATTTGAATAGAATTTGAATAAAGAAAATTCAAATCGAAAATGAATATAGAAATTCAATAGAATTTAAATATAGAAAATTCAAATAGAGTTAAAATAGAATTTGAATTAGGAAAATTGAATATAGAATTCAAAGGGAATCAAAAGGGGTTTGAATATTTGAAATTCAAATAGAATCAAAAAGGAGTTTGAAATATTTGAAATTCAAATAAAATTAAAAAGGAGTTTGAATATTTGAGATTCGAATAGAATTAAAAAGGATTTGAGTATAGGATTCAAATAGGAATTTAAAAATAGAATTTTCAAATAGAAATTGAATATAGAAATTCAAATGGAATGTGAGTATAGAATTTGAATAAGAGGATTTCAAATAGAATTTAAATGAGAGGATTCAAATAGAATTTAAATAAGGGAATTTCAAATAGAATTTAAATAAGGGAATTTGAAATAGAATTTGAATAAGGGAAATTGAAATAGAAGTTGAATAAGTGAATTGATAAAGAATTTGAATATAGAATTCAAATGGAATTTAAACTAAAGAATTTGAATATATAATTCAAATAGAGAAGGAAATGGAATTTTGAATAAAAAATCAAGTTATCTGGCAATGATTGTCAAGTTATTTAAAATGATCTGGCACTTGGCGAATCACCAGATTTGAAAAGTGATCAGACACGAGAAAACCAAGTGATCTGGCAATGATTGTCAAGTTATTTAAAATGATCTGGCACTTGGCGAATCACCATATTTGACAAGTGATCGAATGCAATAAAGTCAAGTGATCTGGCAATGATTACCAAGTTATTCAACTGATCTGGCAAATCGAGTTATGAATCGAATTTGAACTTGGATAAGTAAACTGGACTTGAGAATTCGTAATCGAATTCAAATATGAAACTTAAATGGAAATTGGAATTTTAATTAGTTGTAAACAAGTACAAATATATTTGAACATGTTATGTTCAAATATAAAAGTGAAATAAGGAAAGGAGTTAATTAACAACTAAATTAACGAATTGAGTAAAACGATTGGATTAAGTTGGAAATAAATTGGGCAGGTATAGATATACATGAGACAGGTATGGAATGATGTTAATGAAGATATATAAATAATGCCCGACAAAAAGAAATGTATTTAATTCACATATGATATTTTATGCGCTGTATCGGCTAGCCGCTTGGCTTTTCTTTTTCTTTTTGATTGGAGAAGGCCTATGTGGTGGTTTGGGGATTTTCCCGATGCTCCCGGTACAAAGGAGGTTATGGCGAATTTTTCCAGAAATTTAAGGAGTTAGAATATTTTTAAGAAAATCTGATAACTAGAATTCTATATATCAATATATATATATATAAGTCAATAAGGAAACAAACTTAAAAATAGAATAGTAAAATCAAAAAGGAAGTCTAGAATAAAATCTAGTAAGAATAGAAAAAGAAAGCGTATACATGTTTAAAAGTGAATAAGTAGTTGTATGGTATTGATTATTCGAGTAAGTAGTCATATCTGTTTTGACGTTATAAATGTTATTCAGTCAAGGTTTGAGAGGTAGGTATACCCAACTTGATTGATTTCATTATTGACAAATAAATAGTAAGATTTTAGGCTCGAAAATCAATGTTGGATAAGAGTTAGTTGAATATAGTATTTGGGTTGTCGTAACGATGTTTAACACAACATCCGTTTTAACCCAAATAAGTGTAAGCTTGGAAATAAAATAAAGAATATTTCCTAAGTATAGAAATAAACGAGATCTGAAAAGAGATAGGTAATTGGAATATTTTCCAATTATAAATAGCATATATTTTCTAAAGTTTAGAAAATAAAGGAAGGCGATATTCGGAAATGTTTTCCAAATAACGTAAAAGGCCAATATGGTTATTGAAAATATTTGGTTAACAAATATTGATAAAGAAATAGAGAAGTGATTTAATTAATGGAATATTATATAAGGGCTCAGTGATCGTTTGATGTTGAATGAACACTTGTTTTCTTCGATAGTTAAATCATCGACTATCGAAACACTTGTTTTTATTCGATAGTTAAATCTCAGACTATCGAAGTTTTGACCATCGTTGTCAATATGGAGAGACCGGTTGGATTATTATCCGAAGAACCACTCCGTATTGGCAGTAGCGTTGCGAATCAGATTATATGAAGATAATCGAAGACGGAGTAGAGTGCAAGGACTTTTTCTATTAATAGAAATAGAACCTTCGGTTCATCCTGTTCCTGGATGACTTGAATGGATGAATGTCTGATAGAGTATTTCCAGAAAGGTCCCGTACATTGATTTCTTCAACGGTACCAAGAGTGGAAGCGGAGACGGAGACTTCTTTAGCTAACACGTAGTGTACTGTTGTAGACGTCGATTAGTGATTTTCGATGGATCTGACAATGTGGCATTCGAAGTGAATCTGATGTGATGATAAAGCGTAACCTCAAGCCTCATCAACCGGTAAATGACAGAAATCGGGCAGGCAACATGGCTATGTAGGTCGCATCTATTAGGGTGTATAATAACCTGATCTAAAGTTTCATTTACTTCTAAAAATCTATTGTTGATGCTGTCCCATTCGGGAAACGGTTGCTGATCCCAACCGTTGGTGACATACATTCGATACATCAAGCGAAATGAGTGGTCGGTCATGCATGGCTGAGTTGCAAGATGTTCTTGTTGAACTCAGTGTATTCTCCTTTAGAGATATACCAGCGGAAGGTGGTTCCATACCTTGTCATAGTTGGAAATGCATTACCCAATAAGTGCTTGCGGTTTTGATTGTATATTATATATGTGGAACGTGAGATGCAAACGTTCCACTAGATTGTTATTTACTTGATTTAGACATTATCATAATATCAAAGTTGTTTTGATATAAAGGTTATCATTCCTTTCAAAAGGATTCTGAAAGTTAATTCAAGTGTTTGGATTCTCATAAGAGAAAAACCCATTCCGTGTATACGGCGTGGTCTTCTGAGATATCATTTAGTTTTCTGAAACTGTTCTAAATTATTTACTCATACCAGTCCCATGACTGACCCGGAGTTTATTTTGTTTTGTTCTCCTAAACTCTTTGGTGCCTAAATTTGTACGGGTAGTCAAGTAGTTCAGGATTTTACAGATCTATCTAAAGGAGCTTGGAGCAGGAGGCTTCAGCGTTAGTTATACAGAGTTTTGTTCCGCTGTGTTGTAAGTGTTGTACTCTGATAAGTGTATGTTATACAGTTAAGATTTTGTATTTCAAAGATATGATATATTATATTTTGTTCCTCTGCGATGTGAGATTTTGTGTTGTTATTTCTGTTCTTCTTCTACCCTTTTCTTCTAAAAAAAAATGTTTCGTATTTTCATGATATTTGGGTTGGACGTATGATGTATATAGTCAACTCTGATATTATGGATTTGTGGGTCATTACACAGAGTATTTCCAATGATCGAATATGTTGGTCTGTACAGATATATATATGGTGGCGGAGAATTTATCCTCTTATCGTAATATACAGAATATATTTATGCAAATCAATTAATGATTAATGGATTTGACAATGTGGCATTCAAAGTGATTGTGTTATCAATGAATGGTAAGTAATCATAGCCTTAGGCCTCATCAACTAGGAAATGACAAAAATCGGGCAAGCAGCATGGCTAAGTGGGTAGCTCCCAATTAGGGTATATTATCACCTATCTAGAGAAATTCATTTAATTCTTTATTCTATTCGATGTTGTCCCATTCGTGAAAACGATTGCTAGTCCTAACCGTTGGTGATATGCATTTGATAAACTCATGCGAAATGTGTAACAACCCGAAATTTTGAGCCAATTAATTTTTTTTATTTTGGCAAGTTTAGCGAATTTTGATTATTTAAAATGAATTATTTTAAATAATAACGACGAGAAATTTATTTTGAATAGAATTCGAATGTATATATTATATAGATCGTCGTTAGAATATAAATATTTATTTTAAATTATAAAAGGAATTGAAAAAGGCGCGGTAGTTCGATAATTCGATTTCAAATTTCAATTGAACATACCGGGTGCAAAATAAACCAGATTTTAGTGGAACCAAAAATATTAGGATCTATTTGATAATATCTTTCCAACGAATCCGGGAAATCAAAATTTCATAGCGGGAATCAAAAGATATGTCCAGTTGAAAATTCTGAATAGTCGCTGTGGAATTCAAGCCCATAAAAATGGGAATTTTGCAAACGACCTCGGATTTCGACGAAACCACTTTTGTTGGATCCGTGATGTCAAGTTATTGCTATGTTTCAAGTTTCATAATTTTTCGAATAAATATGTGAGCGTGGCAAAGGAAAACGCATTTGACTAGTTTTAGTTGCTTTTAATCGACTGAAAAATGGCCATTTTTCAAAAGGTCTCAGAATTTGACGAAACTAATTTTGTTAGGACCGTACCGTCAATACGAAGCTAAAAAATATTTTTCGGGAATTTTTCGAGTTAGTATGTGACCCCAGTAAATTGAAATGTGCGTTCAAATTCAATATATAGAGTTATATGTTGAATTTGACGAAAACTGATCGAAACGATCGAATCAACTTACGATACATATCCCATTGTGTTCGGAATGGGGGTAATTAGCTAGGGACGACAAGCGGTGGGTTCGATTTCGAGTTCAAAATAAAAAGTTGCTTTTTAAAATAAATTAAATAAATTATATATATAGTGGCCCCTTTGTTTCCTCTCTCTTTCATTTTTCTCCAGATCGAATAAAAAAAACGTTTTTCCAAATCGATGCCCCTCCTCCCCCACGCCGCCGCCGTAGCCTCTTCCCCCAGCCACCGTGCCGTTCCCCTTCCTCCGGCCCCTCTCTCTCCTCATCCACTCGATAACCCCCCCTCCACGTCCAATTCGAGATCGCTCCCCCCCCCCCCCCCAGTGAGCCATCGACGACGCAGCCGCCACTCTAGGCCCCTCCGACCCTGCAACGGCGCAAACCACCACTGCAGACGCGCAGCACCCCCCTTCCCTCAGACGCTGTTCCCCCCCCTCCGACAGTGAACGCTTCTCTTCTCCTTCCTATTTCTATGTAAGTTCCTTTTATTTATTTACTTTACTTTTATTTCTTTATTTTATTTATATAAAGTAATTAGTTCTATAAAAACTGAAAAGCTTATATTTTTATTAGAAAAGATTATATTTTTCGATTAGAAAAGACATGATTATCATGAAGAAAGAGAAGAAAAATATTATTTTTATTGTATGTAAAGAACAAAAATACATTTTTTATATGATAGGAAGGTTCAAAATATAATTTCTATATGATAGGAAGGTTCAAAATATAATTTTTATTCAAGTAGTAAGTTAGAAATATAGTTTTTATATAAGTAAGAATTTAAAAATTCGATTTTTATATATTGAATAGCGAAGTAAAAAATTCGATTTTTATATATTGAATAGCGAAGTAAAAATTCGATTTTTATATATTGAACAGCGAAGTAAAAATTCGATTTTTATATATTGAATAGCGAAGTAAAAATTCGATTTTTATATATTGAATAGCGAAGTAAAAATTCGATTTTTATATATTGAATAGCGAAGTAAAAATTCGATTTTTATATATTGAACAGCGAAGTAAAAGTTCGATTTTTATATATTGAATAGCGAAGTAAAAATGTGATTTTTATATATGTAGTGGCTACGGACGACGAAATAGACAAAAGGAAAGCACAGTGAAGATTTCCTACCCATGAAGAGTTGCGTCATTCAGTTTAGCGAAAGGGTGAGAATCTCTCACTATGAATTTTCTTTTCTAGTTTAAATTATATACTAGGATGTAGACGGTGTTTAGTAGCACCCGACACCCGTCGTCCACAGACCATGGATGGCTTGTTTGTTTGATTGATGTGTTGTGAAAATTGTTTGTGATGTTGATGTGAAATAGATAATGAAATATATCCATGTGTTGAAATAAATTAATTATCGTTAAAAATATAATTTTTAACGTGAATGTGAATAAATATTCATTTACAAACCAGACGGTTTGTTTATGTACACCTATTTGAAGGATATTGATTGGGATGATAAATTTTACACATCGCCCAATTGCACAAATAAAAATTTGTGTTTGTTAATTTGAAACCCCACACGGGTATTGGGATAAAATATGGCATACACTAATCCCAGTAATTAGTTGTATGTCGATCGATTGATTGACACGCTGTTATAAGCGTTAGATATCTATATTTGATGCTTATACAGTGTAGTGCACTTTGGATGATGGTTGATTATGTATCGTTGCTATTATATACATGTGTTGTATGGAATCCATATAATTAACTTTGTATGGTAATTAATTGGGCCTCATTCCAATTTAGAAAATAAAGAATATTATAAAATAAAGGTTCATGTGTTGACCGTGCTCATCCGTTGAGATTAGTCATGTGTTGAACGAAATATTTTAACAATAAAATTTACATCTTTATCATTATAAAACAAAGGTTCATGTGTTGACCGTACTCATCCGTTGAGATTAGTCATGTGTTGATCGAAATATTTTAACAATAAAATTTACATCTTTATCATATATAAAATTAGAAACTAACTGGAAAATAGATAAGATGAGTGGTCTCCTGGATATTGATCTGATGTTGGTTTCGGCCTTCGGGGTTAATATTCAGGGAATCGTTCTCTTACTAATTTACGGTTGGAGTCTAATTTGAAATCAAACGATAGATACCATAATTTTTATAAAATATATTAAATAACAAAAATAGTCACACGTGGACAATACTCATTCGTTGAGATTAGTCATGTGTTGACAAAAATATAGAGTCATGTATTGAAAGAAATATAGATTCATTTGTTGAATAGAATAACGCAGTTATTGAAAAATATAAAGCCGTGTTGACTAGAGATGCGCTATTTTGACGCGAACGATATTTATATCGATTTTATTCGTTTTTAAAATGAATATTGAAAAGAGATAAAAATCGAATATTTATAACAGGAAATTTGAATTGAATTGGATAGAAAACGAATTCGAATTGAACTGAATAGAAAATAAATTTGAATTGAATTGAATAGAAAACGAATTCGAATTGAACTGAATAGAAAATAAATTTGAATTGAATTGAATAGAAAAAATGAATTCGAATTGAACTGAATAGAAAATAAATTTGAATTGAATTGAATAGAAAACAAATTCGAATTGAACTGAATAGAAAATAAATTTGAATTGAATTGAATAGAAAACGAATTTGAACTGATTTGAATAGAAATCAAATTTGAATTAAATTGAACTGAAATCGATTTGAATTGAAATCAAATAGAAATGAATGTAAAAAGAATTTATAAGGGAAAATTCAACTTTGATTTGAATTTGAAATGAAGGTTGAAATTATTTTTGAAACGAATTTAAAACTATTTATAAAATTTGTTTTAAAGGGAAATCAATGAAATATATATATATATATATATATATATATATATATATATATATATATATATAATGGCCTGAATAGAACGCGCAGCGCCGCGGCCGTTCGTAAATTTCGACCATTGACTTCGAACGGACATTACAGGAGATCCGACCGTTGGATTCTCCTAGAACTGGAACCGTTGGGTTCGTATCGAAAAGAGCTTTCTAACGAATATTAGAAATTTGAAATCTAGCGGTTGGATTTGGAGATACGTCCAAATCAAATTTGGAAAAGGTCGTTGTAAGTGCAGTTCGATGGCCGTTGTTGGAAATCGACTGTACGGGCCTCGATAAAATTATTAAAAATAGTAATAATTTGTGTAAAATCATAAGAAAAGATTTGTGAAGAACTGGGATGAAAAATCCCACATTTGTAAAGGTAAAAATGGATTTTTATCGAAATGAACTAGTTTTGAACTAAATTTAAAACCCAATTATTTTTAAATAAATTGGATTTGAAAGGGGTTTTGAATAATCGGAATTTCTAATATATGTGATTGGAATTGAATTAGAATTGATTTGTGGGTTTATCGTGAACGGTGTTTTAAATAACACTTGTTCTTTAACCCGATAATAAATAGAATGTGATTTGGGTTTATCGTGAACTGTGTTTTAAATGACATTAGTTCTTTAACCCAGTAAAAGGAGTTTTAATGAATCTGTAATTAGATTGAAATGTGAATTGATAATGAAAATTATGAAATTTGGAAAGTGAGCGAGAATGGAGTATAACCAGTTTTGCTCCAAAGCGATAGTCAAGTCTTTAATTAGATTTGAACGTGAAATGGTAATTAATTTTACCAATAACACCGTGGTGTTGGATATGGAGTATTACCAGTTTTGCTTCATGGGATGAATAGGTTGGGATGGGAAAATAAAATAAAATAATTACTTCGGTATGGTTCGCTAATCCCGACTAGTTTGGAAAACCATAATTTGGTTTGAAATGATATCCAAAGGATGATTAAAGAATTAATTTTAAAGAATTTATCTTTGATAAAATTAATGGGAACCTTTCCCTTAGATTATGAAATTTAGAAACTAGCCGTAGGTTAGATAAAATGAGTGGTCTCCTGGATATTGATCTGATGTTGGTTTCGGCATTCAGGGTTAATATTTGAGAAATTGTTCTCTTGCTGATTTACGGTTAGTGACTGATGAATTGGAATGAGGTGTATGCTGTGTTTTTGTAACATTTGTTTACTATATACACGGGTTGTTCGGAAAGGCCGGGTTTATACCCATTCTGAATAACCGATTCGACGATAAGTCGAAGATGATGACGGTGGTCGAAGACCGCAAGTCTTCACATCGTTTGGGTGATTACTGATGATCTTGATTGGGCTGTACACCCAAGATGAGGGAATCAGTTGGTGGTCGTCCAGACGTACTTGGAGATCGACGGATATGCGAGGAAAGTGCCTCTGGTTTCGTTCAGACCTAGAACGATCTTGTAAATGGATGGTGTGTCTGACATTGTATTCCTTTATATTGTATTCGTTGATCTCTGCAAAATATATATCTGTTTGGGGGCGGAGAATTTATTCTCTTGCTTAACGCCCTTCTCTGAGACATACGAGCTCAGAGGTTATATATTGGTAGAAATCAGTGGTACGATATGGATTGATAGTGTGGCATGCTGATATGCAGTGATCTAGAATTTTGTTGAAAAGCAAAGTTTGGTGGACGATGATCAAAGCGCAGCTTTAATATAGCATGGCTTTGTGTATAGCGTTGATTCGCGAGCCTCACACCCCGGTATGGTGGTAAACGGATGGTTTGATCAGTATGCTTTTCAGTGGATGGGCACCTTAGTGGTGTCGTAGATTCGGTCGACCGAGATGAGCTTAGTGCTCAAAGGGATAGAGTAAGCGGTGTTTTCTCTCGCTGGGACGTAAGCCACGGTGATACTCTGGTCCCAAAAGTGCGGATGTGCATTACGGTGTTTTCTCTTGCTGGGACGTAAGCCGTGGGGAATTGCACTACGCAATCGATCTTTCGAATCAGGAGCCACCATGATGGAAATCCAACTTTCCAATACGCGTATTTCGGTTTTATTTGTAGAGCCTAGTATGACGATATAGTGGGATGGGGCGCTTATGCCGTCTATGATTGATACTTATGATTTGAAGATGTTTTATACAATATGCACTTATAATAGTATCAAATGATTTGTTTTAAACGTATCAAGCATTCTTGGCTATTATAAGGTAAAAAAATCTATCCTCCGGCTTGCGTTGCATTGTGTGATGTGACCTGGGTCTTATAATAGCTTCATTTTTTCTTTATTTAGCATTGCGCTGTTGTTTTATGCACTGGTGTTCTTGGGAGGAAACCCGTTCCGTTTTATACGGCATGGTCCCTTGATTTACCTAACTTTGAAAATAAAGATAAATAATTGTTTTAGTTCTCACACCAGTCACATGACTGACCTGGATTTTATTGTTTTAACCTAAAATCTGGGTGCCCTTATTTTGACACGGGCAGCTAGTAGTTTTGGTTTTGTAGATTTATATTCACAGGATCCTGGTTTACAACTGGGATGATATCCGGAAAGCTTTGTATCTGTATATCTCTTCTAGTTGTGCATTGTATTATTTTCCGCTGCTATGTAATGTATTGTAATCTATGATATTTTATAATGTGTAATATTAATTTATACTCTGTATATTCTCGTAATCTGATGGAATTGTTGTAATATACAATGAAATGTTCTTCTGTTTGCGTTCCGATTTGTCATGTTCTCAAAACGATCAGGGGTTTCGAACGGTCTTGGTCGGTTTAACGATCGATTCGGATTGAGCGAAATTCCTTTCCATTACATTTGGTATCAGAGCTCGGGTTTACAGAGCTAGAGAACATGACACATTAGAACCATACGAAAGAATTCATCGGATATTGGATTAGTAATATCCAATTAGAATGACTCGTTAGAGATGGGATCAGTAGTATCCTAGAACGAGTGTGAAAAGTAAATTTTAAAAATAAAAACGAAAACAAATTTTGTTTTGAAATTTAAATCGAATTATTCGTATTTGAATATTTATTTTATATTGAATTTGGACAATCCAATATATAAAGATTTTGCATATACGCCTTGCAAACGTGTATTCGAAGTTTTAATATATTGAATAGATATAGAATCACACTCTAGTCGCCCGGAGATGATACTGATGATTGAGATCTCATCATCAGTGTTTATGTTCGAGTTTCAAAAGAGAGATATTTATATATTTCCAATCGACTGGTGTGAGAACCAAACTAGATAGGTTTATTGCTGTGATTTGGCATCAAAAACATGATTTTTAGTATATGCATAAAAAAATTATACGTTTGAAAGTTAACCAACACATTGATTGCTAGCTGTGATGATTATTAATTCAACTAATAGAAATACTGGAATGATATATAAAGCATAAATCAAGATATTTGTTAACTGAAAAATAATGCAAACTCTCTTGATAAAATCCTCAAAATATAATGTAGGAGATGGTTCTCTATGGCTTATCTAATGCTGACTTTTGTATGACTCCGAAACAAACAAGGAGAGCTCACCAGAAAACAGAAAAAGAAAGGGAGTTGAACTTAGGAACATACGTGGGTGTTTATTGTCGTATATGCAGAGAAGAAGGGCATTATGCGGTTCGGTGCCCTGAGAGAAAGAAAAGCAAAGAGATAAGAATGGACATAGTTTGTTTTAAGTGCAAAGAAACGGGACATTTTGTGGATAAGTGTCCAAATGTTAAGAAAAAATCCAGAAAATTAGGAAAAGAAAAGAAGTGCTTCCGATGTAAAGAAGTAGGGCATCTAGCCCGAAATTGCCCGTTAAAGAAGGGTGATAAGAAATCCAAGGGAAAGGAGATATCTACTTTGGAAATTATGCAAGGAGGAGGCACGACTTCCTAGAAAGTTGGGTTTTAATGTAATGAACTAGTATTTTTGATATACGTATGTTTATGTATGATGCTTGTATGAACATAGGTATGCTTTTGTTTTAAAAATGTATCGGTATTGTATAATATAGCTAGTGTAAGAAGAATGTTGAACTAAGTCGAATTTAGCACCACATATTAGACTGTTTTGAAATTTGATTGAAATTGCATGCATATACATGTACTTACATTGAACAGGTCATAGCAAGGAGGCTAGAGCAGAGAATAAAAATTGTTTGCCCGACAAATAGGTACATGTTTATCATAATTTATTGTTTTGTTTGGGTGATGATGATTTTATGAGCCGATTGGCTAGCCGCTTGGCTTTTTCTTTTTCTTTTTGAGATCTAAGGGCCTGTATGGCAATTTCGGGATTTTCCCGGTGCTCCCAGTGCAGGGGAGGTTATGGCGAAATTTTTCGAAAATTTAGGGTGTTAGCCAAATTTCTAAAAAATTTGAAAAGTTCTTAGAAACTGAAAAGTTGAAGAACTTAAGCCACAATAAAAATAATGAAAGTTGACTTGGTTTTTAAAACAACTTTCGGCTTCGTTCCTTTTCGGGGACGAAAAGTTTTAAGTGGGGGAGATTGTAACAACCCGAAATTCTGAGCCAATTTAAAATTTTTATTTTGGCAAGTTTAGCGAATTTTGATTATTTAAAATGAATTATTTTAAATAATAACGACGAGAAATTTATTTTGAATAGAATTCGAATGTATATATTATATAGATCGTCGTTAGAATATAAATATTTATTTTAAATTATAAAAGGAATTGAAAACGGCGCGGTAGTTCGATAATTCGATTTCAAATTTCAATTGAACATACTGGGTGCAAAACAAACCGGATTTTAGTGGAACCAAAAATATTAGGATCTATTTGATAATATCTTTCCAACGAATCCGGGAAATCGAAATTTCATAGCGGGAATCAAAAGATATGTCCAGTTGAAAATTCTGAATAGTTGTTGTGGAATTCAGGCCCTTAAAAATGGGAATTTTGCAAGCGACCTCGGATTTCGACGAAACCACTTTTGTTGGATCCGTGATGTCGAGTTATTGCTAGGTTTCAAATTTCATAATTTTTCGAATCAATATGTGAGCGTGGCAAAGGAAAACACATTTGACCAGTTTTAGTTGCTTTTAGTCGACTGAGAAATGGCCATATTTCAAAAGGTCTCAGAATTTGACGAAACTAGTTTTGTTAGGACCGTACCGTCAGTACGAAGCTAGAAAATATTTTTTGGGAATTTTTCGAGTTAGTATGTGACCCCAGTAAATTGAAATATGCGTTCAAATTCAATATATAGAGTTATATGTTGAATTTGACGAAAACTGATCGAAACGATACGATACATATCCCATTGTGTCCGGAATGGGGGTAATTAGCTAGGGACGACAGACGGTGGGTTCGATTTCGAGTTCGAAATAAAAAGTTGCTTTTTAAAATAAATTAAATAAATTATATATATAGTGGCCCCTTTGTTTCCTCTCTCTTTCATTTTTCTCCAGATCGAAATAAAAAAAAACCGTTTACCCAAATCGACGCCCCTCCTCCCCTACGCCGCCGCCGTAGCCTCTTCTCCAAGCCACCGTCCACCGTGCCGCTCCCCTTCCTCCCCCCCTCTCTCTCCTCATCCACTCGATAACCCCCCCTCCATGTCCAATTCGAGATCCCCCCCCCCCCCCCCGCGAGCCATCGACGACGCAACCGCCACCCTAGGCCCCTCCAACCCTGCAACGGCGCGAACCACCACTGCAGATGCGCAGCACCCCCCTCCCCTCAAACGCTGTTCCCCCCTCCAACAGTGAACGCTTCTCTTCTCCTTCCTATTTCTATGTATGTTCCTTTTATTTATTTACTTTACTTTTATATCTTTATTTTATTTATATAAAGTAATTAGTTCTATAAAAACTGAAAAGCTTATATTTTTATTAGAAAAGATTATATTTTTCGATTAGAAAAGACATGATTATCATGAAGAAAGAGAAGAAAAATATTATTTTTATTGTACGTAAAGAATAAAAATATAATTTTTATATGATAGGAAGGTTCAAAATATAATTTCTATACGATAGGAAGGTTCAAAATATAATTTTTATTCAAGTAGTAAGTTAGAAATATAGTTTTATATAAGTAAGAATATAAAAAAATTCTATTTTTATATATTGAATAGCAAAGTAAAAATTCGATTTTTATATATTGAATAGTGAAGTAAAAATTCGATTTTTATATATTGAATAGCGAAATTCGATTTTTATATATCGAATAGCGAAGTAAAAATTCGATTTTTATATATTGAATAGCGAAGTAAAAATTCAATTTTTATATATTGAATAGCGAAGTAAAAATTCGATTTTTATATATTGAATAGCGAAGTAAAAATTCGATTTTTATATATTGAATTGCGAAGTAAAAATTCGATTTTTATATATTGAATAGCGAAGTAAAAATGTGATTTTTATATATGTAGTGGCTACGGACGACAAAATAGACAAAAGGAAAGCACGGTGAAGATTTCCTACCCATGAAGAGTTGCGTCATTCAGTTTAGCGAAAAGGTGGGAATCTCTCACTATGAATTTTCTTTTCTAGTTTAAATTATATACTAGGATGTAGACGGTGTTTAGTAGCACCCGACACCCGTCGTCCGCAGACCATGGATGGCTTGTTTGTTTGATTGATGTGTTGTGAAAATTGTTTGTGATGTTGATGTGAAATAGATAATGAAATATATCCATGTGTTGAAATAAATTAATTATCGTTAAAAATATAATTTTTAACGTGAATGTGAATAAATATTCATTTACAAATCGGACGGTTTGTTTATGTACACCTATTTGAAGGATATTGATTGGGATGATAAATTTTACACATCGCCTAACTGCACAAATAAAAATATGTGTTTGTTGATTTGAAACCCCACACGGGTATTGGGATAAAATACGACATACACTAATCCCAGTAATTAGTTGTATGTCGATCGATTGATTGACACGCTGTTATAAGCGTTAGATATCTATATTTGATGCTTATACAGTGTAGTGCACTTTGGATGATGGTTGATTATGTATCATTGCTATTATATACATGAGTTGTATGGAATCCATATAATTAACTTTGTATGGTAATTTATTGGGCCTCATTCCAATTTAGAAAATAAAGAATATTATAAAATAAAGGTTCATGTGTTAACCGTACTCATCCGTTGAGATTAGTCATGTGTTGAACGAAATATTTTAACAATAAAATTTACATCTTTATCTTTATAAAACAAAGGTTCATGTGTTGACCGTACTCGTCCGTTGAGATTAGTCATGTGTTGAGCGAAATATTTTAACAATAAAATTTACATCTTTATCATATATAAAATTAGAAACTAATTGGAAAATAGATAAGATGAGTGGTCTCCTGGATATTGATCTGATGTTGGTTTCGGCCTTCGGGGTTAATATTCAGGGAATCGTTCTCTTACTAATTTACGGTTGGAGTCTAATTTGAAATCAAACGATATATACCATAATTTTTATAAAATATATTAAATAACAAAAATAGTCACACGTGGACAGTACTCATTCGTTGAGATTAGTCATGTGTTGACAAAAATATAGAGTCATGTATTGAAAGAAATATAGATTCATTTGTTGAATAGAATAACGCAGTTATTGAAAAATATAAAGCCGTGTTGACTAGAGATGCGCTATTTTGACGCGAACGATATTTATATCGATTTTATTCATCTTTAAAATGAATATTGAAAAGGGATAAAAATCGAATATTTATAACAGGAAATTTGAATTGAATTGAATAGAAAACGAATTCGAATTGAACTAAATAGAAAATAAATTTGAACTGAATTGAATAGAAAACGAATTCGAATTGAACTGAATAGAAAATAAATTTGAATTGAATTGAATAGAAAACGAATTCGAATTGAACTGAATAGAAAATAAATTTGAATTGAATAGAAAACGAATTTGAATTGAACTGAATAGAAAATAAATTTGAACTGAATTGAATAGAAAACGAATTTGAACTGAATTGAATAGAAATCGAATTTGAATTAAATTGAATTGAAATCGATTTGAATTGAAATCAAATAGAAATGAATGTAAAAAGAATTTATAACGGAAAATTCAACTTTGATTTGAATTTGAAATGAAGGTTGAAATTGTTTTTGAAACGAATTTAAAACTATTTATAAAATTCGTTTTAAAAGGAAATCGACGAAATATATATAATATATATATATATTATATAAATAATGGCCTGAATAGAATGGTCCGCGCCGCGACAGTTCGTAAATTTCGACCATTGACTTCGAATGGACATTACGGGAGATCCGACCGTCGGATTCTCCTAAAACCGAAACCGTTGGGTTTGTATCGAAAAGAGCTTTCTAACGAATATTAGAAATTTGAAATCTAGCGGTTGGATTTGGATATACGTCCAAATCAAATTTGGAAAAGGTCGCTGTAAGCGCAGTTCGATGGCCGTTGTTGGAAATCGACTGTACGTGCCTCGATAAAATTATTAAAAATAGTAATAATTTGTGTAAAATCATAAGAAATGATTTGTGAAGAACTAGGACGAAAAATCCCACATTTGAGAAGGTAAAAATGGATTTTTATCGAAATGAACTAGTTTTGAACTAAATTTAAAACCCAATTATTTTTAAATAAATTGGATTTGAAAGGGGTTTTGAATAATCAGAATTTCTAATATATGTGATTGGAATTGAATTAGAATTGATTTGTGGGTTTATCGTGAATGGTGTTTTAAATAACACTTGTTCTTTAACCCGATAATAAATAGAATGTGATTTGGGTTTATCGTGAACTGTGTTTTAAATGACATTAGTTCTTTAACCCAGTAAAAGGAGTTTTAATGAATCTGTAATTAGATTGAAATGTGAATTGATAATGAAAATTATGAAATTTGGAAAGTGAGCGAGAATGGAGTATTACCAGTTTTGCTCCAAAGCGATAGTCAAATCTTTAATTAGATTTGAACGTGAAATGGTAATTAATTTTACCAATAACACCGTGGTGTTAGATATGGAGTATTACCAGTTTTGCTTCATGGGATGAATAGGTTGGGATGGGAAAATAAAATAAAATAATTACTTCGGTATGGTTCGCTAATCCCGACTAGTTTGGAAAACCATAATTTGGTTCCAAATGATATCCAAAGGATGATTAAAGAATAAATTTTAAAGAATTTATCTTTGATAAAATTAATGGGAACCTTTCCCTTAGATTATGAAATTTAGAAACTAGCCGTAGGTTAGATAAGATGAGTGGTCTCCTGGATATTGATCTGATGTCGGTTTCGGCCTTCGGGGTTAATATTTGGGAAATTGTTCTCTTGCTGATTTACGGTTAGTGACTGATGAATTGGAATGAGGCGTATGTTGTGTTTGTGTAACATTTTTTTACTATATACGCGGGTTGTTCGGAAAGGCCGGGTTTATACCCATTCTGAATAACCGATTCGACGATAAGTCGAAGATGATGACGGTGGTCGAAGACCGGAAGTCTTCACATCGTTTGGGTAATTACTGATGATCTTGATTGGGCTGTACACCCAAGATGAGGGAATCAGTTGGTGGTCGTCCAGACGTACTTGGAGATCGACGAATATGCGAGGAAAGTGCCTCTGGTTTCGTTCAAACCTAGAACGATCTTGTAAATGGATGGTGTGTCTGACATTGTATTCCTTTATATTGTATTCGTTGATCTCTGCAAAATATATATCTGTTTGGGGGCGGAGAATTTATTCTCTTGCTTAACGCCCTTCTCTGAGACATACGAGCTCAGAGGTTATATATTGGTAGAAATCAGTGGTACGATATGGATTGATAGTGTGGCATGCTGATATGCAGTGATCTAGAATTTTGTTGAAAAGCAAAGTTTGGTGGACGATGATCAAAGCGCAGCTTTAATATAGCATGGATTTGTGTATAGCGTTGATTCGCGAGCCTCACACCCTGGTATGGTGGTAAACTGATGGTTTGATCAGTATGCTTTTTAGTGGATGGGCACCTTAGTGGTGTCGTGGATTCAGTCGGCCGAGATGAGCTTGGTGCTCAGAGGGATAAAGTAAGCGGTGTTTTCTCTCACTGGGACGTAAGCCGCGATGATACTCTGGTCCCAAAAGAGTGGATGTGCATTACGGTGTTTTCTCTTGTTGGGACGTAAGCCGTGGAGAATTGCACTACGCGATCGATCTTTCGAATCAGGAGCCACCATGATGGAAATCCAACTTTCCAATACACGTATTTCAGTTTTATTTGTAGAGCCTAGTATGGCGACATAGTGGGATGGGGCGCTTATGCCGTCTATGATTGATACTTATGATTTGAAGATGTTTTATACAATATGCACTTATAATGGTATCAAATGATTTGTTTTAAACGTATCAAGCATTCTTGGCTATTATAAGGTAAAAACCCTATCCTCCGGCATGCGTTGCATTGTGTGATGGGACCTGGGTCTTATAATAGCTTCATTTTTTCTTTATTTAGCATTGCGCTGTTGTTTTGTGCACTGGTGTTCTTGGGAGGAAACCCATTCCGTGTTATACGGCGTGGTCCCTTGATTTACCTAACTTTGAAAATAAAGATAAATAACTGTTTTAGTTCTCACACCAGTCACATGACTGACCTGGAGTTTATTGTTTTAACCTAAACTCTGGGTGCCCTTATTTTGACATGGGCAGCTAGTAGTTTTCGTTTTGCAGATTTATATTCACAGGATCCTGGTTTACAGCTGGGATGATATCCGGATAGCTTTGTATTCGTATATCTCTTCTAGTTGTGCATTGTATTATTTTCTGCTGCTATGTAATGTATTGTAATCTCTGATATTTTATAATGTGTAATATTAATTTATACTCTGTATATTCTCGTAATCTGATGGAATTGTTGTAATATACAATGAAGTGTCCTTCTGTTTGCGTTTCGATTTGTCCTATTCTCAAAACGATCAGGCGTTTCGAACGGTCTTGATCGGTTTAACGATCGATTCAGATCAAGCGAAATTCCTTGTCGTTACATAATGAGTTGTCAGTCATGTGTGGTCGATTTACAAGATGTTTGTAACGGCCAGAAAATTCGTACCAATTTGAGCTGACTAATATCCTGCACATTCAATTTAAAGTACACGAAAATTCAGATCATTAATAGAAGAATTAAGAGGATGAGAAAGATAAGATAGAACTAATAGAATAGAAGAAGAAGAACATCAGAATCAGAGTAAACACGAAACTCACAGCAGAACAAACAAAATGTATTATATAACATAACTTTGAAATACAAATCTGTATTGTATGTACACACCATTATCAGAGTACAATACATCATATCACAACAGAAATAATCTCTAGATACTAACGGTGGAGCCTTCTGCTTCGAGCTCCTCCAAGTGAATCTGCAAAGCCTGAAACACTTGACTGCCCGTACAAATTTGGGCACCCAAGAGTTTAGGGGAAACAACAAAATAAACTCTGGGTCAGTCATGGGACCGGTGAGAGTAAATTCCAACTATACGGTTTTACTTTGAAAATCCTTTTGAAACAAAAGGATAATAGTAAGACCAACCCACACATAAACATGGATGGTTTTTACCTTACTATAACCCAAAATATTTTGATATCAAACTCCAGTGATATTACAATAATGTCTAATCAAGTACATAACCAAATAGCAGAACGCTTGCATCTCACGCTCCACACATATATATTATAAAATCAAGAACGGCAGAGCGCTTATTGGAGATTGGATTCAACCAGACAAGGTATGGGAGCACCTTCCAATTAGTGTACTCTAGAGGGGATACACCTGGGTTCAACAAAAACGTCTTGCAACCCGGCCACACATGACCGCTCACTCATTTAGCTTGAGTGTCGCGAATATATTGCCACCCACGGCTTTTGGTCATCCAACCATAATCTGAAGATACAGAATCGAAAAGAAGTATAACATGAATTTTCTCTAGATCTGTGACAATACACCCTGCTTGGGGATGACCCAACTAGCCATGCTGCCTAGCCCAACTTTTGTTACTTCCTGGTTGTGAGGCTAGAGGCTACGTCTATCTTCAGAACATCTGATCATCATTCACTTTAAATGCCACATCGTCAAATCTTTAATCGCATATTGATTACACAAATGCATGCTGGGTGTAGAATAAAGAGAAGTTACCTTCTCCCCACCAACTTGGTATATTCATAAAAATCAACGGCGTGACCGTTGGAAATACTCTGTCAGACACTCATCCATACAAGTTGTCCTGGGATTGGACAAACAGAAAACACCATTCTGGAACTGGACGACCCTTGCATTTTACTCCGTCTTCAATTGTCTTCAGCATAATATAATTCGCAGCGCTTATGCCTATACGGAGTGGTTTCTGGATAATATATCCAACCGGTCTCTCCGTATTGACAACGATGGTCAAAACACTTCGATAGTCGATTATTTAACCATCGAAGTAAAAACAAACATTCATTCAAATGTATAACTAGACATCACACAAACACAGGTACTTTTATTTAACATTCGTTTTTATTCTTCGAATTCCCATTTCTTACCAGATATTTCTCAAATCCCCTTTTTCTCTTTTTGCACTTCTTAGGAAAACATTTCCAGTTATTATAAACTCTTATTCTCTCATATTCCAGAAAACATACGTTATTAACGTTCGAAACATTTCCATTCTTTTCACGTTATTTATTTTCTACACTTGGATAATATATCCTAACTTCATTGGAAAAATATTTACGAGTTCATTTTAAACATTTTAATCTGCCAGGCGTTCACTTTAAAACATTATTCACTTTAAAATGTGAATATCATTTCTATTATAGAAATCTGAATATCTTTATCAAATAACTTATTATTCAAGTAATAAATACCATTATCTTGTTTACCGAAATGTCTTTCCTGATTTATATTCCCATTTCACTTTATAAACTCTGATTCTACGTCAACTCCTTGTTAAATCAATATCAAGTTTATAACTACATATTGATTACATATCTTATTATAATTTGTTGGTTTAAAACTAAATATTAACTATCCTATCAAAATCATAATTCCTAAAAATAATTTACTTTTAATACATTCGACATTGTCGAATCTAGTTCCAAATCCTAATGGTTTAATTCAGTTCTAATCATATGATGTCATCGTTTTTCTGAAACAATTCTCCAATTCTTTTTCTAAACTCGTTCTTATATTTCTTTGAACAAACGTCGTTACTTATTACTCTAGAATAAGTGGATTTCAAACCAAACTGTCTTCATTTCCTAGGAAGTGCTGCTATATATAAAAATCACGCTTAAGTTTGGTTAACAGCGTAAATTTATCGTTATAGTTCAAATTTGTCATACGCTGAAATATTCTCCTTTATAACTAATCTTGACATAACAGTCACACTTAAGCCTAATCAACAGCGTTTATTTTATCGCTATAGTTCTAAGACTTGCAATACGCTGCCACATTCCCTTTATACTAATCTTGACATCTCTATTCGTCACAAACTAATATCGTTCTTCGATAATATTGAAGCCGTTCAAGTTGGGGTATTTTATTTACCCCTCAGACCTTGATCGACAACGTTCTTACCTTATAACAGATATAAGTCTGTACTCTAATCCCTTATTACTTATAATACCTATCAGACCATATTTTTCTTGTTAAATTTTAACTATGGTTTTATAACACCATATCCTTACTTTGAAATCTCTGTTGTTTATGATTATTTATATTAAACATTAACTCTTCGCTTTCTACATTCCACAGTTCTATTTATAACTTCTTAAATTAAAAAGGTAATAAAATCTCATAAATTTTGATTAATTTATTTCTAAAATGTTTCATTAGATTAATTAAAGACCAATTAATCTAATAATCATTTTCTCAAATACCAGTTGATTAAATCAACTTCACTCCATCAGTAAATTCATTAACTGATTTTAATTACTTCTTACCATTAGGTTAATATAATTAATCTAATAATATTTCTTAACTTTTGCTTTAAAATAATTATCCGAATTATTCACTCATAGAATAATTATATCTTAATAACTTATTTAAATGTCAAATAATCGTTTATATTTACTTTATAAAACGAACTCTAAAATATTGGTTTATAATAGAACTTCTATTATAAATTTAAATCTTCTCTTTAATTATAAAAATATAATTTTTATAATTAACTTCGTTGATTAGCCTGAGGACCAATCGACTTCTTAACAAAACGATGGGTTTACGGTCGACTGTTACCACTTTCTTAATCGCTATTGTTTATTTATTTATCGAAGCAATTGCTGAATTTTCATTTAAAATCAATATTCACACGGGGTTCTAAATGTAATTCGGGTTCGAACAGTGCATATAAATCAAACAATACATATAAATATCGAGGAATCCGATCGGATTCCTCCAACCGGTTTTCCACATCCACAGATGTTAGTCAAACAATTCACACTAATTCCATACTAGGGAATATATAATCGATTGGATCAGTCTCTAACAAATGATGTGTATATATACGATGATATTCAACCAATTAAATTGTAATTTACCTAATCAACCATCACACAACATTCAACCAACATTAAAATATAATTATAATAATTTAAAACAGATCAGAGTTAGTGAATTTACTCACATTTGCGCGTTAACCGTTAAATAACAATTTGTGTCAGTTGATTCCATTGGACGTTCATTTTACCATAAATCCAAACAATCTCTAAATGGTTCCGAACTAATTTCATCACGTAGCGTGCTTCCGTCCGATTCCAATAAATCCAAATTTTTGCAATTCAATATTCATTTGCCCACGAACACTTTGACCCGCTCGCACTAGGAGTTCATCTTCCTTCCACTTTGAATTAACCTCCTGCTACTCATGTCCCTTGCCGAATTTTGCGTAACGCCTTCATTTTCTTCCTACTATGTTTCTTCCACTTTATATATATTTGTGCTTCACTCTTATTTATTCTTTTCTCGGCCCGTGCCCACGTTTTAGACCCCAAGCCCGCTTCCCATTCCAGTCCGTCTTCCTTAACGAACAACACTTTCCTACCCTACTTGCGAACACTCCCTAGCCTGCTGTTTCTCTTCTACATGGCACTAACATCATCACTTGCACAAAAATCATTTCCGCAACTTATCCCAACCCCTACACCACACTTCTTCATCATAGCACCATTCAAGTCCTCTCATCCACCACGCGTTGGTCTCTGGAGAACACACAACAAAGTGCAGACCCAACTCCTCTTATATTCATGTTAGCAACCCTCCCTTGTGCTATGAAATCCATGCATCATCCAATTATATATAAACAAAACATCGTAGTGCTCCAAACAATATATTGCGCCAGTACATTCCCATGCACTTGCTCCTATCGCATGCCAAACTCCTATCTTCTAGTCATTGAGCCCATCAACTATCATCGGCCAAAAATCTTTCATTTTTGACCACACAAAATCATTGCCGAAAACAGGGGAATTAACTGGTCCAGCATTCCACATCACACGCCTCCTCTTCCTATGAATCGAACTGTGTATATTTCACTACATACCTGGTTACATCCCATTCTTCCCTCCTTTGTATATCCATGCATCATTTCTTCACTTTCCTTTCACCAGCCTCCCCCTTCTTTTCAACTCACAGTCCCTTTTCTTGCCACCGTCAGTTCCCAGCGTGAAGCCCCACCGTCCATGAGTTCATTGAATATTGTTTGGTGATCCTAGAATGAGCGAGTGATTTTTCTTTCTTTCTAGCTAGGATTTATTTGTTTTAAAATCTCGAGAGCCATTGAAGCTTCAGTGGTTTACTCAAAAAGAAGACAGCATTCCCCAGTATTTATACAGCAAGAAATCCTTCGCAGTTAAGTAATAGACTATATAAGATAGCTAGAAGAATTCAAAGTGAAATTTCATAGCAGTGCTTTAGATTTAATGTCCATGTCGTACTCTGTATTCTAGGGAAAATGACTTTACCATTTCTTCGACATGAAGTTGCAGAGAGGTAGGTTAGTGAATTAGATTTTAGGGTGTAGGTTAATGGTAACTATGATGTGCCTTAACATAGCTTATAGGGGTAGGATTGTGTCTAAGTTATTTGGTCTACAAGTTCATTTCATAGACTTTCCTTCTTTCTTTTCGTAGCTGCTGTGTAAACACTAATACTACATTTGTAGATGTAGGGGAAATAGTGTACGGACTTTGGCGTGAAGCGACACACCTGTATATATATATGTTATTTTGGCAAAACTCACAGTCAGGTTATAATAAATTTACTTTTCTATTTTGAAGTATATATGTATGATGTCTCTGGATCGTTCATTCAAAAGATGTTGGATTGTTTCCCTTATCATTCGTTGGACTAAGTCCTAACTTCTAGGGAAGTACTTTAATGGTTTGATAAATGGAATAAGATATCGTTTACATGAACGAAGAAAAGGAGACACAAAGGTCTTGTTTTAAAGTTATATGGAGCCTACGTTATATAGAATCTTGTTTATTTGCGGACCACTACAGACGAAAATAAAAATACAGTCATCTCCAGTGAGGTGCAACGATCCCAGAAATATAATAATATCGGTAGGTTGACTCGTATCGTGAAACCCCGAAATATCAATACAGGGTGCGAAATACTCCAAATAAAAAGTTGTGTATTTAATTAATTAAAAATTACAGTAAAATTCTAAAAATCAAATTATCACTAATTCTCAAAAGAACCTTGTCCAAATTCAAATCCGATATCTAGTTATTTCAAATAAACCGTTATGGTCGATAAACGATTTTATAGCGACTTTTTGAATATTTGATTTAGATATAATTCACAATCTATAGCGCGAAATCTTGATTTTTCACTTCGGTTAGAGAGATATAGTTCAACAGATTCCAACACTTCTTGTTTTGAAGAAATCCGACTAATAACGAGTCCTGTACACTCAGTTGAAGTTCAGAACGTTAAATTACGAACTGCAGCATCGTTGTGAGCTCGTTTAAAATTAATATATATTTTTATACGTTCAACTTCGTTTTAATTAATGTATACATCTACTTATATCAAGAATTCAATATTTAAACTGTTTTAAATATTCAAATCCAAACCGATAAAAATACGGGACATTACAATGTTCTTGTTGAACCTAGTGTATTCCTCTCTAGAGATACACTATCGGAAGGTGGTTCCATACCTTTTCATAGTTGGAATTTCGGTTGTATATTATATTTGTATATGGAGCTTGAGATGCAAACGTTCCACTAGATTGTTATTTATTTGATTTAGACACTATTATAATATCAAAAGGGTTTTGACATAAAGGTTTCTGTTTCATTAAAAAGGATTTTTGAAAGTTCAATCTAGTGTTTTGGATTCTCATTAGGGAAAAACCCATTCCTTGTTTACGACATGGTCTCATGAGATATCGTTTATTTTCTAAAATTGTTTTAAATTGTTTACTCATACCAGTCCTATGACTGACCCAGAGTTTATTTTTCTATGTTTTCCCTAAACACTTGATTGCCCAAAATTGTATGGGCAATCAAGTAGTTTTGGATTTTAAAGATTTATCAGAAGGAGCGTGGATCAGGAGGCTTCAGTGTTAGATATTTAGAGTTTATTCCACAATGTGGTATTTGTAGTGTACTCTGATGATGTATGTAAGTCCAAATACAGTTGTATTTCAAAAGTGATTATTGATATACTATATTTTATTCCGCTGTGATTATGAGATTTTGTGTTGTTATTTCTGTTCTTCTTCTATCTTTTTGTTCTTATTTCATTATGATTCATTTTTCTGTACAATTTGATTTGGACGTGTGATGTATGTAGTCAACTCAGATAGCACGGATTTGCGGGCCATCACAGTCTATGCCTAATTTTTTCATTGTTATATAATGTTGTCTTATGTGTAGTCTGGTTTAGGATAGAATTATATATAGTTGTTGTATTTTATATCTTTAGTTTGTACGTTTTTTCAGTACAAGTAAGTTTAAGAGTGAGTCTTTTGTCACTTGTTTTGAATAGTACTACCAAAGATATAAAATCGTTGTATATTTATGTATTATAATAATAAAGTACCAATTTCTAAAAAATATTAACCAAGCCTTCTTCACAATTTCTCTTGTCAATTATAATTATTACTATATTCTCCATTGATTTCTTGTTAAATTTTCACCATCTTCTAAATTTCTATCCAGAAAAACATTATGTTATTCTATCAAATTACCTCGACTCGCTGTTCTAGTAACGAATAAATCTTTTCCAATTAAAGGCATTTCAAGTATTACGGTATATGTCTTCTTCAGCTATTTTCAAAAAAGAATGTCTGCCCTAAACTATTTTCTCTTTCAATCAAAACACATGATAACTTCATTGTAATAACCCGGAAAATCTGGGCTAGTTTAAAATTTTTTATTTTGGCAATTTTAGCGAATTTTGATTATTTAAAATGAATTATTTTAAATAACATCGACGAGAATTTTTTTTTCAATAGCATTCGGCGTATATATTATATACGCCGACGTTAGAATATATAATATTTATTTATAATTATAAATAGAATTGAAAATGGCGCGGTAGTTCGATAATTCGATTTCAAACTTCAATTGAATGTACCGGGTGCAAAACAATCCGGATTTTAGTGAAACCAAAAATGTTAGGATCTAATTGATAATATCTTTCCAACGAATCCGAATAATCGAAATTTCATAGCGGGAATCAAAAGATATGTCCAGTTGAAAATTCTGAATAGTCGCTATGGAATTCAGGCCCTTAAAAATGGACATTTTGCAAATGACCTCAGAATTCAACGAAACTAGTTTTGTTAGGACCGTATCGTCAATACGAAGCTAGAAAATATTTTTCAGGAATTTTTCTAGTTAGTATGTGACCCCGGTAATTTGAAATGTACGTTTAAAATTCAATATAGTGATTTAAATGCAAGTTCAAAGGAAACTGATTGTAACGATCGAATCAGCTTGCGATACGTATCCCATTGTGTTCGGAATGGGGGTAAAACGCTATGGGCGACAGGCGGTGGGCCTCGTTACGAGGCCGTATGTAAAAGTCAACTATTAGCAAAATAAAATAATTAAAAATAAAAAAAAAAACCTTTCTCCCCTTAAAACTCCTCCAGGCCCCCCCCCCCCCGTTTCAGATCGAACAGAAACAAAAAAAAAAAAAAAAGAAGGCGAATCGCGGAAGCCCGCGATGCCCAGCCCCGTCGACGCCGCCAGGGACCAGCGCCCCACCGCCGATGAATTCGCGAGCCCCTTCCCCTCCGCCTGAAACGAACGCAGCCTCCCTTCTCCCTTAAATCCCGTCGCCACCCTCCCCAAATTGGACGCACCCGCCGCCTGAGACCACCGCCACCCCTTCGACCCCTCTTATCCTCCATCCGCTGTAAGTCCCTTTCCCTTTTTTTCTTATTTATTATTTTTGTATATATAACTGTTTTTTTATATATATATTAAAAACGATTTTTTTTGGGATTATAAAAACTGATTTTAAAAAGTAATTTAAAACTAATTTTATATAGTAATTTAAAACTGATTTTAAAAAGAATTTAAAATAGAAAAGGTTTGAATTTTAAATGGAAAAAGATTAGAACTTTAAAAGGTAAAAAGGTCGTATTTTGAAAAGTGAAAAGATCGTATTTTGAAAGGTGAAAAGATAGGATTTTTATTTGGTAAAAGGTATGATCTTTATATTTTTAAAGTGATAAAAATATGATTTTTATATTTTTAAAGTATTAAAAATATAATCTTTACTATATAGAAATATTAAAAATATGATTTTTATATTTTTAAAGTATTAAAAATATAATCTTTATAGGATAGAGAATAAAAAAAATATCATCTTTGTGTATGTAGCAAAATAAAAATCTGATTTTTATTTTCTATACGTCGAAATAAAGTGCTGTTTTTTTTTTATATATAAAGATGAAATCTTTATAGTTGAAAAGGCGAGATCTTTATATATAGAATAACGATGTAAAAATAGAATTTTTATCTATATAGTAGCGGTGTAAAAATAGCATTTTTATCCATATAGCGTGAAAGTAAAAATTCGATTTTTATATATTGAATAGCAAGTAAAAATTCGATTTTTATATATTGAATAGCAAAGTAAAAATTCGATTTTTACATAGGTAGTGAAAGCGGGCGACGAAGGTAGCAAAAAGGCGAGAACGAAGAAGATCTATATCAAAGTAGAGTCAAGATGATTGGATAGCTATCGGTGAGAATTTCTCACCTTTCAATTTAATTTTTCTAGTTATATATATATACTAGGATGCAGACGGTGCTTAGTAGCACCCGACACAATCGTCCACAGACCATGGACTTGTTTGTTTGGTTGCATAGATTAGTTGAATTATTTGTTTGAATTGAATTGTTTGGTGAGATGAAATTGATTTGATTGATGTGTGAATGGCGTGGGCCTTCACTAGACCGGGGATAAGGCTAGGCCTTGTCCCATTTCTAGTATCGTGCCGTTATGCCGCCGAAATTTTCTAAAATATGTTAGAAAAATAAAATATCATTTTATTGAAGAAATAAACTGAATAGAAATTCATGTGTTGAAATAAAATGTTTTATCGTTAAAATATAATTTTTGACGTGAATGTGAATAAATAAATATTCATTTACGAACCGGACGGTTTGTTTATGTACACCTATTTGAAGGACATTGATTGGGTCGATAAATTTTACACATCGCCCAACAGCACAAATAAAATATGTGTTTGGTTGTTTGAAACCCCACACGGGTGTTGGGATGAAATTTGAAGTTCACTCATCCTGATTGATTAAATATGTCGATCGATTGATTGACATGCTGTATAAGCGTTAGATATCTTTATTTGATGCTTATACAGTGTAGTGCACTTTGGTTGATGGTTGATCATTTTTCAATGCTATTATATACATGTGTTGTATGAAAATCCATATAATTAATTTTATATGGTAATTGATCGGGCCTCATTCCAGTTTTAAAATAGAAATATTTGAAATAGAAATATTCGAAATGGAATATTTGAAAATATCAATATATGAAGCCGTGTTGATTAGATTGACGCCATTTTGACGTGAACGATATTTATATCGATTTTATTCATTTTGAAATGAATTGAATTGAAAACGATTTCGAATTGAATTGAATTGAAAACGATTTCGAATGGAATTGAAAGCGAATTAAAATGAATTCAAATTGAATTGAAATTTGAATTGAATAGAAATGAATTTTAAAACGAATTTATAAAGAAGAATGATATTTAATTTGAATTGAAATGGAAGTTGAAATTGCTTTTGAAACGAATTTTAAAACTATTTATATAATTCGTTTTAAATAGAAATTGACGAAATATATATTATATATATTATATATATAATATAATGGCCTGAATAGAACGCGCCGCGCCGCGGCAGTTCGTGAATTTCGACCATTTATTTCAAACGGACATTACGGGAGATCCGACCGTTGGATTCTCCTAAAACCGGAACCGTTGGGTTCGTATCGAAAAGAGCTTTCTAGCGAATATTAGAAATTTGAAATCTAACGGTTGGATTTGGAATTATGTCCAAATCAAATTTGAAAAAGGTCGCTGTAAGTGCAGTTCGATGGCCATTGGTGGAAATCGACTGTACGGGCCTTGATAAAATTATTAAAAATGGTAATAATTTGTGTAAAATCATAAGAATTGATTTGTGAAGAATTGGGATGAAAAACTCCATATTTGAAAAGATAAAAATAGATTTTTATCGAAATGAACTAGTCTTGAACTAGAAATATAATTCTATTTATTTTTAAATAAATAAATTGAATTTGAAAGGGTTTTGAAAATAACCAGAATTTCCAATGATTGCATTGGAATGGATTTGAATCGAAATTGTCTTCGGAATATTTCGATGTTGGAATTCGTGATTATACAGATGTTGTTATGGAAATTTGAAAGATATATATTTATATCGTTATTTCCAATACGGCATTTGTTAGTCGTAGAATTCGATATTGAATATAAGCCGATATATTTTCTATTCAGAGCCTTGTATTGAATATCGAATGTGATTTGGAGTTGTCATGAATGGTGTCTTCACTAACACTGTTCTTGAACCCAGTTGAGAAATGATTAAATCTTTTTATTTAGATTTAATTAAGTGTACCAATTAAATGATATTTAATTGGAATTGAATTGGTATTGATTTTTGGGTATATCGTGAACAGTGTTTTAAATAACACTCGTTCTTTAACCCGATAATTAATAGAAGGTGATTTTGGGTTTATCGTGAACCATGTTTTAAATGACACTGATTCTTTAACCCAGTTAAAGATTAAAACTAAGTGGAGTTTTAATGAATCTTTAAATAGATTGAAAAGATCGAGAATGGAGTATCACCAGTTTTACTCCAAGCGATAGTTAAATCTTTAATTAGATTTGAACGTGAAATGGTAATTGAATTACCGATAACACTGTGGTGTTAGATATGAAGTACTACCAGTTTTACTTCATGGGATGAATAGGTTGGGATTGGGAAAATAAAATAAATGATTACTTCGGTGTGGTTCGATAATCCCGACTAGTTGGAATTGATATTCAAAGGAGATTAAAGAATAAATTTAAAGAATTTATCTTGGATAAAATTAATGGGAACTTTTCCCAAAGTATAGGAATATTTGAATAAAAGAATATTCTGGATTGGAATGAGGCGTATGTTGTGTTTGTGTAACACTTTTATAATATATACGCGGGTTATTCAGAAAGACCGGGTTTATCCCATTCTGAATAACTGATTCGACGTGGTGTCGAAGATGAAGACGGTGGTCGAAGACCGGAAGTCTTCACGTCGTTTGGGTAATTACTGATGATCTTGATTGCGCTGTACACCCAAGAAGATGGAAACAGTTGGTGATCGTCCAGACGTACTTGGAGATCGATGGATATGCAGGGTACTAGGTGCCTCCGGTTTCGTTCAGACCCAGAACGGACTTGTAAATGGACTGTGTGTTTGACATTGGATTTTAGTCCGTGTGATTGATCTCTATTAAATATATATCTGTTTGGCGGCGGAGAATTTATTCTCTTGCTTAACGCCCTTCTCTGAGACGTACGAGCTCAGGGGTTATATATTGATGGATATCAAACGCATGGAGTGATTTGCCTGTGTGGCATGCCTAAGTGGCAATTGATCGAGGCTTCTGTTGAAAAGCAAAGTCTTGTGGTGATGATCAAAGCACAGCCTGTGTGGCACAGCTTTGTGTAATGTGAATTCGCGAGCCTCGCACCCCAGTTGTGAACCAAAAACGGGAGAGGACCTCAGGGAGGGCATGTGTTTCTTTCTAGCTAGGGTGGTGTCAGTGACCTACCAGCCCTGACATTTATATACTTTTCACCTGTGTGGTTGTTGCTGTTGCGAGGCGCCTCGGTTTGATCGGACGATCCGGGTCCGATGGAGTCATTCGTTGGCTCATTTACGCCCCAAAGGGCGGAGGAACGTATTGTTCAGGCACTATAATCCACATCGGTGGACCGGCCCTGTCGCTCCAAGGGGCAGTTGCGGCTGCTCCGGAGACATGGGCTAGATTGTCTCGAATCGGTAGAGGACGATCCCTGGCCTCGGTTCATAGATGGAAATCCAACTTCCAAATACGTGTATTGCGGTTTTAATTGTAGAACTAGTATGGCGACATGATATATGGTACCCATGCCGCCTATGATTGATACTTATGATTTGAAGTTGTTTTATACACTATGCACTTATAATAGTATCAAATGATTTGTTTTTAAACGTATCAAGCATTCTTGGCTGTTATAAGGCAAAACCCTATCCCCCGGCTTGCGTTGCATTGTGTGATAGGACCTGGGTCTTATAACAGCTTCATTTTTCTTTACTTAGCATTGTGCTGTTGTTTTCTGCACTGGTATTCTTGGGAGGAAACCCGTTCCGTGTTATACGGCGTGGTCCCTTGATTTACCTAATGATTTAAAATAAAGATTAATAACTGTTTTAGTTCTCACACCAGTCACATGACTGACCTGGAGTTTATTGTTTTAACCTAAACTCTGGGTGCCCCTATTTTGACACGGGCAGCTAGTAGTTTCGGTTTTGCAGATTTTTATTCACAGGATCCTGGTTTACAGCTGGAACGATATCCTGAAAGCTTTGTATCCGTATATCTACTTCTAGTTGTGTATTGTATTATTTTCCGCTGCTATGTATTTGAATGTAATTTAAATCTCTGATATTTCTGTGTAATATTTATTCATTTATACTCTGTATATTCTTGTAATCTGATGCATTGTTGTAATATACAATGAAATGTTCTTCTGTATGCGTTCTATTTTGTCGTGTTCTCAAACGATAGGGTGTTTCGAGCGGTCTGGGTCGGTTTAGCGACTGGTTCGGACCGAGCGAAATTCCTTGCCGTCACAGTTGGTATCGGAGCTTTGGTTTACAAAGCTCAGAGAACAAGACACGTTAGAACCGTACGAAAGAATTCATCAGATATTGGATTAGTAATATCCAATTAGAATGACTCGTTAGAGATAGGATCAGTAGTATCCTAGAACGAGTGTGAAGAGTATATTTTTAAAGTGAAAACAAATTTTGTTTTGAAAATTTAAATCAATTATTCGTATTTGATTATTTATTTATATTGATTAGGACAGTCCAGTATATAGAGATTTTGCATATACGCCTTGCAAACGTGTATTGGAAATTTTAATATACTGGAGAGATATAGAATCACATTCTAGACACCCGGAGATGGTTCTGATGATTGATCGATCATTATCAGAATTTATGTTCGTGTTTTGAAGATGTAATATCTATATATTTCCTATTGACTGGTGTGAGAACCAAAAATTAGATAGGGCCTATTGTTGTGAATTGGCATTAAAACCATGATTTTTGTATATGTATTAAAATTATGAATTTGAAACTCTAATCCACTAATTGATTGATGTTTGTGTTGTTTGTTTATTTGTTTGATAATTTCGAACCATTATGCCTAATTGCAACAAATATTGAACTGTATCGAAAATTGGTCGCATCTGCTTGCATATACATGTATATCATTGAACAGGTCATAGCAAGGAGGCTAGAGCAGAGAATAAAATTTGTTTGCCCGACAAATAGGTACATGTTTACTACATAATTTCCTGTTTTGTTTGGGTGATGATGATTTTGTGAGCCTATTGGCTAGCCGCTTGGCTTTTTCTTTTTCTTTTTGAGATCTGAAGGACCGGGGAAGCTATTTGAAATTCCCCGATGCTCCCGGTGCAGGGGAGGTTATGGCGAAATTTTTCGAAAATTTAGGGTGTTAGCCAAATTTTTGAAGAATTTGAAAATTCTCAGAAACTAAAAAGTTGGAGAATGGAAGCCAGATCGAACATAGAGTTGATTGATCAAACCACTTTCGACTTTGTTCCTTTTCGGGGACGAAAAGTTTTAAGTGGGGGAGATTGTAATAACCCGGAAAATCTGGGCCAGTTTAAAATTTTTTATTTTGGCAATTTTAACGAATTTTGATTATTTAAAATGAATTATTTTAAATAACATCGACGAGAAATTTTTTTTCAATAGCATTCGGCGTATATATTATATACGCCGACGTTAGAATATATAATATTTATTTATAATTATAAATAGAATTGAAAATGGCGCGGTAGTTCGATAATTCGATTTCAAACTTCAATTGAATGTACCGGTGCAAAACAATCCGGATTTTAGTGAAACCAAAAATGTTAGGATCTAATTGATAATATCTTTCCAACGAATCCGAATAATCGAAATTTCATAGCGGGAATCAAAAGATATGTCCAGTTGAAAATTCTGAATAGTCGCTATGGAATTCAGGCCCTTAAAAATGGACATTTTGCAAATGACCTCAGAATTCAACGAAACTAGTTTTGTTAGGACCGTATCGTCAATACGAAGCTAGAAATATTTTTCAGGAATTTTTCTAGTTAGTATGTGACCCCGGTAATTTGAAATGTACGTTTAAAATTCAATATAGTGATTTAAATGCAAGTTCAAAGGAAACTGATTGTAACGATCGAATCAGCTTGCGATACATATCCCATTGTGTTCGGAATGGGGGTAAAACGCTATGGGCGACAGGCGGTGGGCCTCGTTACGAGGTCGTATGTAAAAGTCAACTATTAGCAAAATAAAATAATTATAAATAAAAAAAAACCTTTCTCCCCTTAAAACTCCTCCAGGCCCCCCCCCCCCGATTCAGATCGAACAGAAACAAAGAAAAAAAAAAGAAAGAAGGCGAATCGCGGAAGCCCGCGATGCCCAGCCCCGTCGCCGCCGCCAGGGACCAGCGCCCCACCGCCGATGAATTCGCGAGCCCCTTCCCCTCCGCCTGAAACGAACGCAGCCTCCCTTCTCCCTTAAATCCCGTCGCCACCCTCCCCAAATTAGACGCAGCCGCCGCCTGAGACCACCGCCACCCCTCCGACCCCTCTTCTCCTCCATCCGCTGTAAGTCCCTTTCCCTTTTTTTTTCTTATTTATTATTTTTGTATATATAACTGTTTTTTTATATATATATTAAAAACGATTTTTTTTGGGATTATAAAAACTGATTTTAAAAAGTAATTTAAAACTAATTTTATATAGTAATTTAAAACTGATTTTAAAAAGAATTTAAAATAGAAAAGGTTTGAATTTTAAATGGAAAAAGATTAGAACTTTAAAAGGTAAAAAGGTCGTATTTTGAAAAGTGAAAAGATCGTATTTTGAAAGGTGAAAAGGTAGGATTTTTATTTGGTAAAAGGTATGATCTTTATATTTTTAAAGTGATAAAAATATGATTTTTATATTTTTAAAGTATTAAAAATATAATCTTTACTATATAGAAATATTAAAAATATGATTTTTATATTTTTAAAGTATTAAAAATATAATCTTTATAGGATAGAGAATATAAAAATATCATCTTTGTGTATGTAGCAAAATAAAAATCTGATTTTTATTTTCTATACGTCGAAATAAAGTGCTGTTTTTTTTTATATATAAAGATGAAATCTTTATAGTTGAAAAGGCGAGATCTTTATATATAGAATAACGATGTAAAAATAGAATTTTTATCTATATAGTAGCGGTGTAAAAATAGCATTTTTATCCATATAGCGTGAAAGTAAAAATTTGATTTTTATATATTGAATAGCAAAGTAAAAATTCGATTTTTATATATTGAATAACAAAGTAAAAATTCGATTTTTACATAGGTAGTGAAAGCGGGCGACGAAGGTAGCAAAAAGGCGAGAACGAAGAAGATCTATATCAAAGTAGAGTCAAGATGATTGGATAGCTATCGGTGAGAATTTCTCACCTTTCAATTTAATTTTTCTAGTTATATATATACTAGGATGCAGACGGTGCTTAGTAGCACCCGACACAATCGTCCACAGACCATGGACTTGTTTGTTTGGTTGCATAGATTAGTTGAATTATTTGTTTGAATTGAATTGTTTGGTGAGATGAAATTGATTTGATTGATGTGTGAATGGCGTGGGCCTTCACTAGACCGGGGATAAGGCTAGGCCTTGTCCCGTTTCTAGTATCGTGCCGTTATGCCGCCGAAATTTTCTAAAATATGTTAGAAAAATAAAATATCATTTTATTGAAGAAATAAACTGAATAGAAATTCATGTGTTGAAATAAAATGTTTTATCGTTAAAATATAATTTTTGACGTGAATGTGAATAAATAAATATTCATTTACGAACCGGACGGTTTGTTTATGTACACCTATTTGAAGGACATTGATTGGGTCGATAAATTTTACACATCGCCCAACAGCACAAATAAAATATGTGTTTGGTTGTTTGAAACCCCACACGGGTGTTGGGATGAAATTTGAAGTTCACTCATCCTGATTGATTAAATATGTCGATCGATTGATTGACATGCTGTATAAGCGTTAGATATCTTTATTTGATGCTTATACAGTGTAGTGCACTTTGGTTGATGGTTGATCATTTTTCAATGCTATTATATACATGTGTTGTATGAAAATCCATATAATTAATTTTATATGGTAATTGATTGGGCCTCATTCCAGTTTTAAAATAGAAATATTTGAAATAGAAATATTCGAAATGGAATATTTGAAAATATCAATATATGAAGCCGTGTTGATTAGATTGACGCCATTTTGACGTGAACGATATTTATATCGATTTTATTCATTTTGAAATGAATTGAATTGAAAACGATTTCGAAATGAATTGAATTGAAAACGATTTCAAATGGAATTGAAAGCGAATTAAAATGAATTCAAATTGAATTGAAATTTGAATTGAATAGAAATGAATTTTAAAACGAATTTATAAAGAAGAATGATATTTAATTTGAATTGAAATGGAAGTTGAAATTGCTTTTGAAACGAATTTTAAAACTATTTATATACTTCGTTTTAAATAGAAATCGACGAAATATATATTATATATATTATATATATAATATAATGGCCTGAATAGAACGCGCCACGCCGCGGCAGTTCGTGAATTTTGACCATTTATTTCAAACGGACATTACGGGAGATCCGACCGTCGGATTCTCCTAAAACCGGAACCGTTGGGTTCGTATCGAAAAGAGCTTTCTAACGAATATTAGAAATTTGAAATCTAACGGTTGGATTTGGAATTATGTCCAAATCAAATTTGAAAAAGGTCGCTATAAGTGCAGTTCGATGGCCATTGGTGGAAATCGACTGTACGGGCCTTGATAAAATTATTAAAAATAGTAATAATTTGTGTAAAATCATAAGAATTGATTTGTGAAGAATTGGGATGAAAACTCCATATTTGAAAAGATAAAAATAGATTTTTATCGAAATGAACTAGTCTTGAACTAGAAATATAATTCTATTTATTTTTAAATAAATAAATTGAATTTGAAAGGGTTTTGAAAATAACCAGAATTTCCAATGATTGCATTGGAATGGATTTGAATCGAAATTGTCTTCGGAATATTTCGATGTTGGAATTCGTGATTATACAGATGTTGTTACGGAAATTTGAAAGATATATATTTATATCGTTATTTCCAATACGGCATTTGTTAGTCGTAGAATTCGATATTGAATATAAGCCGATATATTTTCTATTCAGAGCCTTGTATTGAATATCGAATGTGATTTGGGGTTGTCGTGAATGGTGTCTTCACTAACACTGTTCTTGAACCCAGTTGAGAAATGATTAAATCTTTTTATTTAGATTTAATGAAGTGTACCAATTAAATGATATTTAATTGGAATTGAATTGGTATTGATTTTTGGGTTTATCGTGAACAGTGTTTTAAATAACACTCGTTCTTTAACCCGATAATTAATAGAAGGTGATTTTGGGTTTATCGTGAACCATGTTTTAAATGACACTGATTCTTTAACCCAGTTAAAGATTAAAACTAAGTGGAGTTTTAATGAATCTTTAAATAGATTGAAAAGATCGAGAATGGAGTATCACCAGTTTTACTCCAAGCGATAGTTAAATCTTTAATTAGATTTGAACGTGAAATGGTAATTGAATTACCGATAACACTGTGGTGTTAGATATGAAGTACTACCAGTTTTACTTCATGGGATGAATAGGTTGGGATTGGGAAAATAAAATAATGATTACTTCGGTGTGGTTCGATAATCCCGACTAGTTGGAATTGATATTCAAAGGAGATTAAAGAATAAATTTAAAGAATTTATCTTGGATAAAATTAATGGGAACTTTTCCCAAAGTATAGGAATATTTGAATAAAAGAATATTCTGGATTGGAATGAGGCGTATGTTGTGTTTGTGTAACACTTTTATAATATATACGCGGGTTATTCAGAAAGACCGGGTTTATCCCATTCTGAATAACTGATTCGACGTGGTGTCGAAGATGAAGACGGTGGTCGAAGACCGGAAGTCTTCACGTCGTTTGGGTAATTACTGATGATCTTGATTGGGTTGTACACCCAAGAAGATGGAAACAGTTGGTGATCGTCCAGACGTACTTGGAGATCGATGGATATGCGGGGTACTAGGTGCCTCCGGTTTCGTTCAGACCCAGAACGGACTTGTAAATGGACTGTTTGTCTGACATTGGATTTTAGTCCGTGTGATTGATCTCTATTAAATATATATCTGTTTGGCGGCGGAGAATTTATTCTCTTGCTTAACGCCCTTCTCTGAGACGTACGAGCTCAGGGGTTATATATTGATGGATATCAAACGCATGGAGTGATTTGCCTGTGTGGCATGCCTAAGTGGCAATTGATCGAGGCTTCTGTTGAAAAGCAAAGTCTTGTGGTGATGATCAAAGCACAGCATGTGTGGCACAGCTTTGTGTAACGTGAATTCGCGAGCCTCGCACCCCGGTTGTGAACCAAAAACGGGAGAGGACCTCAGGGAGGGCATGCGTTTCTTTCTAGCTAGGGTGGTGTCAGTGACCTACCAGCCCTGACATTTATATACTTTTCACCTGTGTGGTTGTTGCGGTTGCGAGGCGCCTCGGTTTGATCGGACGATCCGGGTCCGATGGAGTCATTCGTTGGCTCATTTACGCCCCAAAGGGCGAAGGAACGTATTGTTCAGGCACTATAATCCACATCGGTGGACCGACCCTGTCGCTCCAAGGGGCAGTTGCGGCTGCTCCGGAGACATGGGCTAGATTGTCTCGAATCGGTAGAGGACGATCCCTGGCCTCGGTTCATAGATGGAAATCCAACTTCCAAATACGTGTATTGCGGTTTTAATTGTAGAACTAGTATGGCGACATGATATATGGTACCCATGCCGCCTATGATTGATACTTATGATTTGAAGTTGTTTTATACACTATGCACTTATAATAGTATCAAATGATTTGTTTTTAAACGTATCAAGCATTCTTGGCTGTTATAAGGGAAAACCCTATCCCCCGGCTTGCGTTGCATTGTGTGATAGGACCTGGGTCTTATAACAGCTTCATTTTTCTTTACTTAGCATTGCGCTGTTGTTTTCTGCACTGGTATTCTTGGGAGGAAACCCGTTCCGTGTTATACGGCGTGGTCCCTTGATTTACCTAATGATTTAAAATAAAGATTAATAACTGTTTTAGTTCTCACACCAGTCACATGACTGACCTGGAGTTTATTGTTTTAACCTAAACTCTGGGTGCCTCTATTTTGACACGGGCAGCTAGTAGTTTCGGTTTTGCAGATTTTTATTCACAGGATCCTGGTTTACAGCTGGAATGATATCCGGAAAGCTTTGTATCCGTATATCTACTTCTAGTTGTGTATTGTATTATTTTCCGCTGCTATGTATTTGAATGTAATTTAAATCTCTGATATTTCTGTGTAATATTTATTCATTTATACTCTGTATATTCTTGTAATCTGATGCATTGTTGTAATATAAAATGAAATGTTCTTCTGTATGCGTTCTATTTTGTCGTGTTCTCAAACGATAGGGTGTTTCGAGCGGTCTGGGTCGGTTTAGCGACTGGTTCGGACCGAGCGAAATTCCTTGCCGTCACATTCATTCAACTTTTTTCCACTTTTCCTGAAACCTTGTTTTTCTATATTATTTTCTAAAAAACTTCAAAAAAAAAATCAAATGGGATTATGTTCGTATGTAAGATGCAACATTAGGTGATAACAATTTTTTTTTCTTCTTATTTTACACATTACCTTGAAAATAACGTCAAAGCTGCAACGGTAAGTTCCACACTGTATTGTTTAACTTTCTATCTTGAACTTCATACATGTTCCAATCTTCAAAGTTTTTAGTTTCAGTTCTTATCTATTGCATCGTCAAAATATTCCCTTCAGGTGATCATTCTTATTCCTTGGTTTTGCACTGGAATTCTCAACTACATTGTCTTTTCTTTCATTTCGTTAAGCGTGTTGCTCTTGTGAATTAAGTAATTTTTTCTCTACTTTGTGAAATTGAAGATGATTCCTTTTTATGTATTTTATATGTATGAAATGACACCCAAGTAAGGTGTAAATGAAGTGATGGTAAACTTTTTTGTACCAACATGAAATGGTAGTAAATTTTTATTTATAAAGATAATACATTTTCATAGGGAATGATAAGCTCTTTATCTTTATACATTAAATGATAAAGTGTAATATATGTGAATGATATATTAAAATAAATAAATATAAATATATGTATTAAAAGAAATTTTGCTTATAGTCGGTTTCGTTTGTAGGATTAATGGCGTTCCCTAACTAGATTTTCTTTTGTTTTCGCCATAGGCACTATCGTGTGTTCTCATGTTTAAGCATTATTTGTTTTTGATGTTTACAAAAATGAATTATGTCTTTCTATAGCCTTTTATTCTTTGAAAGGGGTTTTTAGCCTCAAGGAAAAAATGAACAAAAAATTGTTCCATAAGGACAAGGGGGCAAAATTTTATCCATAAGGACAAATTTTAGTGTAAAGGAAGGAGTTTAGGGGCCCACTATATGTGAAAACCCAAAACCCCCGTGTCATGGAAGTAAGGATAATCATTGGAATATAATACATTAATCAACATTAGCAGAGTACAGATAATAGCATAAACATGAAATAGAATAATTTACATCAATATGACAGCGGAATCATAAAATGTAATAAACATCAGAGTGGCACAGTTATAGGATACAACTTAGTGCATAAAGGAAATGATCAGTCTACATTGAGATCAACGGTACATATACATCAGATAATACATAATGGAGATAATAAGTCTACATTGCGATCATCGATACATGTACATAGGATAATACTAGCAGCAATGTCAATAGCCAAAATACAGCTAAAGATAGTCTTTGCCATCAGCCAAAAATGCACTCCATGCTATAGTGCTAAGCAAAAATAGATCCTGCAATCTATCACTTGGCTGCCCGTGTAAAAATAAGAGCACCCGAGTTTGCAAGTGAAACAAATTATGAGTCAGTCTTGGGACTGGTATGAGAAATCTACTTAATTTGTTGAACAATAATAATAAGGCAAATCATAGGACCACGCCGCTAACGCGGAACGGGTTTACTCCATTGATTTCTAGTGCATGAATAAAGTAAATTATTTAAACAACGCGGTGCTTTTTAGAAAAATGAAGCCATTATAAGACTCAAGTCCCATCACACAATGCAACGTAAGCCGGAGGATAGAGTTTTACCTTATAATGGCCAAAGTATGCTAAATACGTATAAAGAAATATCATTTGATATTATTACTCGTGCATATATGTTTCAAAAGAAATTTCAATCATAATGTATCAATCATAGGCGACATGAGCGTCCCATGCCACTATGCCGCCATATATAGGTTTATAATCAAATCCATAATTTTGTATTAGAAATTGGATTCCATCATGAGTCGAGGCAAGGAATGTACTCCTCACTGCTTCGAAACACTCTAGCAAATGCCTCAGTGCTCGGACTGGCGAGCCCTTGGATCCTCCAAGGCTAGTCCACACATAGTGGATTAATTATGCCTGAACACTCGTTCCCTGGTCCTATAGGACCTATCCATCGGCTCCGTAGTAACCGATATAACCGAGGTGCCTCGCATTCCAACAACCACATATGTAAAAATGTAACAACCCGTATTTTCAATAACCTGTTATAACATAAATGGAGGCAGAATTAAACTGTAAAATCTGAATCAAGGGAAATGGGCTATGCCATTGCGTTCGTCTCGGAAAAATACGCGAAATAGAGTCCGAGTTTTCGAAAATCGGAGTCCGTATGACCAAGATATGGCCTCGCGAAGTTTCACGAAAAATTCCCAAATTAAAGTATACTTAATTAAGTGAAATGGGTTGCGCAGAGAAATATATATATATTGATATATATATATATATATATATATATATATATATAAAATTGAAAATTAAATAAATAAATATGCAAAAATGTTCAAAACAGCGAATTGGGAGAGGGGAATAACCGAACCGGCCGATTTTTGAGGTCGACCCAAGCCCGCTGGGTCGACTAGGGGTTAATCCAGGGTGTTTGGCTATCAACCCGTGGGCCGATTCGCTCAAATGCAGATTTTGCATTTGGATGGTTCTCATGGTTCATCTTTAATCTAAAGGCCCTAGATGGTTCCTACACTTGACTTCTTCCCCAAGACATGCTTTGATGGCTTGGATTGAATCTAGGTTTAATCCTATGGCCTAAAACACTTGCCTAATCTATAAATAAGACCCTAACCTATCCTAAATCCTCATTATTCATTCATGCAACTAAACTATGGCAAAATTTTACCTCTCATGGCCTCCACTCTCTTCATAAAATTTCTAAATGGTTTCTATGAGAGATTTTCCATGCATACAAGTGTTTTCAAGCTTGTATGAGTGTCATTAGCTTGCATTCAAGTCAAGTTTCTATCTTTGCATCATAAAGCAAGGGTTTTGATCATTTTGGCTCAAGGGTTTTTATGTTAGAGCTTGCATTTTGGGTCTATTTGATTGCATAAGGGCTTTGTCATATCTTTTGTGCCTTCATAGCAATGTAAGCCCTTTCCCTACTCTTAGATATTAACTATGAAGTTAAATGTTCATGTTGCAAGTTTGGGTTTGATCATTGAGAATGATACATGCTATCATGTCATGCAAGTTTATGAAGTCATTATCTTGATCTTGTGAGCTAAAAGCTACAACCTTTATGTTGAAATGTTGCATTAGGCAACATGAGAACCCTCATAACCTTTATGTCAACTTGCATATGAAGTCATAACCCTTATATGATGATATATGCGAGTTACTAGTCATCATTCCATATCTTTTGTCACCATGATTCGCTTATGTGCCAAGTTTGGGTTTATGCATGTTTTGAGGCTTAAGAATGTAACATGCAAGTTAATGAACACATTTGTGCCTCATTTGCCACCATGATTAACGTGTGGCTTAATATCCATTTTTGTCATGCCTTTGCCAAGTCTCTTCTTTTAATCCATTACGTTGTCGCGAACGTATATGCGAGTTTAAAAGCGTTGGGTTATGTTATGGGTAATTTCTAATGACATGAAAATACAACTTGAAAACATGACTTGAAATATAACATGGAAGTTGACATGTAAGTATGCATAAAAACATAAGCTTGGGAATTTACCTATTAAGTTAGGTCTACCCTTTGGGAATTTACCTATTAAGTTAGGTCTACCCAAATGCTTGAAAACTTGTAACACGTTTTGGGAAACATGATGGACATGACACTTAGATAATATAAGTGTGGCCAACTCGAGGTTGGGTTGAGTTTGCAACGTAAAACTACCCGGAACCGACCGGTCTAACTAGTAGTTGCAAACAATAGGACCCAATGTGAGAAGTTGGTCATGTTGTGCTTGAACCCGAGGTTAGACCAAGTTGTGGTGTAAAGCTACCCGGAACCGACCGGCTTAACTAGTAACCGCAACAAAGTCTAATGTGAGAGGTGAAGGTGCATTAAGTAATTAATGCCACATGATAGGGTTAAGTTAATTTGATTAATGACTCTTAACCAAATATGACATGGACAAATGGGTTAAGTAATTTGATTAGGCTAATGATACTTAACAAAACATGACAAGGTTGGGTAGGTTAAGTAACTTGATTTGCCTAATGACACTTAACCATTTTTATATGACTAGTGGATGGGGTTAAGTTAACCAACACTTAATCAATCCAACGCGATAACTTGGTAAGGTTAAGTAAGTTTTCTTAATGATGCTTAACCGAAAAATACGGTTAACGAATGGGGTTAAGATTAGACTCAACTAGTCTAAACATGGAAATCGGATGGGGTTAAGTTAGCCTAGACTTAATTAATCCCACTTGGTAGTTTAATGGGGTTAAGTTAAACACTTAACTTATCTAAACATGATGAATTGATGTGGTTAAGTGACCTATACTTATCCAATCTAACTCGTTAATTTATTGTGGTTAAGTTAACCAATACTTAACCAATATAACGTGAAAACATGATAAGGCTAAGTCACGAATCGCTTGAATACACTTGACCGATTTGACTAAGTAAATTGATAGGGTCAAGTTAATATATACTTAACCAATCTAGAATGATAATTGGACGAGGTTAAGTCGTGAATTGCTTAATATACTTAACTAACTTGAGCATGGTTTGTAGGGTTAAGCCTTGAACTTGGATACTTAGCCAATTTTGACAGGATTTGTAGACGGGTTAAGTCATGAACTTAAGTGACACTTAATCCATTATGTAAACCCTAGTTCTAAGGATTAGGTGGATAACCGTAGTTAACAAGGATAACGGGAACAATGCTAAGTGGTAAACCATAGTTGAATAATAACTAAGTAATGATTCCTAGTCAAGGAAATTTAGACCAGTTCATAGATAGATGAGTAACCTGATACGGTAGGTCATCGTTTAAGTATACGAGTAGGAGCAAGTATCTGATTTAGATAAAGGCTCCAGCGAACTGGGTAACGAAGCAGCGGCTTCGGGGAACATGAGGATATTCTTGGTATCCCTCTATGAGCTGCCAGGTGATTATACTAGGCTCATGAGAGGTTAAGGTCTGCGTTAGAAGAACCAAGAGTATGCCTTGGTTGCTATACGAGCGACCTAAAGACGGGGATGGATAGGGGATAGTCGACGATACACGGTCGTACCCTAGATAGCATTTCGTCAGGCTACCTACCATCTTTGGTCAAGCGTGTACGTACGGAAAGGCAGAGAACACCCAAAAGACCATAATTGCTATCTAATTATGGTTGCGGTAAGGCTTGGATGTGGGTTGGCCAGTGTTGTGTTCTCATACAGGATTTATCCTGTCTTGTCTTTCACTAGTTGAGGGAGTGGTCTCGTGGGACCATAGCCACGTATAAGAAAAACAGACCTTAGCATCTGCATCGGCAGATAAATCGAAAGCTCCCGACCGAGTCCTGTATTTCTTGATTTGCCCTGTGACAGGACTCGGATGGCACGATGTGATACATGTGCATACAGTCATGGAAAAGCGATTCACGATGAATGCGTGGGAAAAAGGGCGCGGTTGGCGGTTAGCGTAATCCCTAGTGGCCCTAGGTGGTTGAACCCAAACCGAGATACGAAAACGTGCAATAGGTAAGCATAATCCCTAGCAGCGCTAGGTAGCATAAGTCCTAGTTGTACAAACAATAATTCATGTTGGAAGACCCTAGCTAGGTTTAGGGTAACAGTCCATACCGATCTTAAGGATCATGGAACTATGTTAAAGTAATATAGAATCTCATGGGAAAGCCCGTATGGTCTACGGCAAGGGACTGAACATTTACATGGAATAAAACATACAAGTTGAGTAACCTATATATGCGATATATTAGGTTGACATGGACCATTACACGACTTTTGAGTGAGGGTCATTCTTGGTTAACACATGACACGGTGGGGATACTAGTACGGTAGGTGCAGAGCTAAAATACAGGATAGATATCACGGGGCGTTATACGTGACAGATATCTTGGGAATATTATACTTGATAGAAACCTGACGATGTGATACCTTGTTTTATCTTGACATCGTAATTTATCATGACACCTTAGTTTATCTGAGTTAAGTAGTACATCCTGTTATTTTGATTTAGCTTATCTATCTTGTTATCATGCTTATGTTCATCTCAGTTTCTCATGTCAGTTAACTTTACTAGTTTTTATGCTAATAGTAGATAGGGCTTACTCAGTCTTTTTGACTGACCCGTTTTGTTTCGCCTCTTTTCTTCTGTTTCCCCCCAGGTTACAGGGAGGAAATACTGTTGTTTAGTTCGGACTTCTTCTGCTTGAAGGTCATCATGGATGGCTTGGACTTTTCTTGGCTAATGGCTACTTTATTGTTTTTACTTGGGGAATAATTTATGAAAATGTCTTTATGCTTCTTTACTATTGCAAGACAGGTTTTGATGTACTCTGATGTAAAAGGCTTTAGACCTTATTTATTCATGTTATGAAAGTTTGATTTTACTTCCGCTATTTTATATGTTCTGTCTTGTGATATTTCTGTGCATGTTTACCAATAATGCCCCTCTAAAGCTAGTGCATTCCTTTGCGAGTGACCCTAGCGGAGGCGGGGTGTTACACGTGGTATCAGAGCAGAAGGTTACCAAACTGGGCAAAAGTTTTTAAAGACCTTCTGAAAACTATTTGAAAAAAAAACCGTTTACAAAGAAGCATTTTTCAAGAAAATTTTCTTTTAAAAGAAAAAGGCTATTCCCCAAAGGCCATTAGCACTATACTTGTTTCCTTAATTGAGTCTCTTTTCCTTTCTTTCCTCCATCTGTAGTCACAGTAGTTTTAACTGCGACTAGTCTTTTCTACCTACGAAAGTGCTTTCCATCCGATGGAGGTGGTTCTCGAGAGACCAGTGGCCGCGTTATAAGAAAGGATCGTGAGAAAGAAGGATAAAGGATACGAGCTCAAGGATGAGCAACTTGTTGGTATGGCTTAGTCCTCAAAGGAGGGAGAAAGATGAACAATGAAACCTATGACGAGAGAGTACCTTTGGCATGGTAAAACGGGGCGGATAGTTAAGTATTATGGGACAAGGACAAGATCATCGGGAGGGCAGTAGTATGCTCTCATTTCTAGAGTACCTCGGAAGGAGGGTAACGATCTTGTTAAAGGTTTAGCTTTTCTTCTCTATCATCCCGTTAGGACTTCGTTGTTCGTATCATTTAAGTCTGCTTCGATAGTTGAGTCTCTGCACCTTAACTACTAGCGTAATAGAGAATCCCATTTTTGTCTCAAAGTCCTATTGGAGAATCAGTCCATTTATACATGACTTGTTTGGATTTGGGAATGTCTATGCCAAGTGTTGAGTTTGGAAATAATGCTTATGTTTATAAGCTATGGATGGATTCTAGGGATGAAGTGGTTATCCAGTAGGGGGTGCCACTCTCGGTTTTGATAGGAGGGTAGTTAGACCTTTTGACTAGCCTTGGTGATGCCCTCGAAGTATCGGGTAACCTTTTTGAGGTTCTGTCATGACTAGTTACTTAGAATCCCTTGATGCCTTTATTGGAAATTTGAAGCCCGATCGAGTGGTGTTCGCCAATAAGACGGATGGTTTACTTCATTTATGCATGGGTTATAGAGATCACCCTAGTAAGTCCGCATGATAACCTGATTGACATCTGTTTACTTTCAAGAGAAAGTTCTTCTACATGGAATGCCTTATAGTATATAAACGAGATCCAAGATTCACTAGTGAATTTTGGAAAGCTTGCATGAGATCATGAGTACGCAGTCATGTTTGTGTCAAGTATTCTAGGAAAAGGATAAGTGCAAGTGGAACGAGAGGCGACGAAGAAATGAGTTCCAGCTCATGTTATGGAAACAGGAATAAGAAGCTACAAAATCGCGAAGTTAAAAGACGACTTTGATGGTCAAAGACTAGATACGCGCATGATATCTCTTTTTTGGAGTATATCCTTGATCCCTGTTTTCTGTAGAGCTTACTTGTAGGCTATCTTTTGTGGACATCCTCTCGGTCCTATTCTCCGTTACAAACCCTGTAAGTAGTTTGTCCTGTTTATCTTCTCGACCCTGTTTCAGGGAATTCTAGGTAGAACCCTATGGATGTAAACATGTATTTGAAACATGTTATGATTGATATGGTTGCAAGTGGTTGCTCGTGGATGCGCGAATACACATTAGATACTAGCTCGACTCGGTCACATTTCATATTGCATATGCACGAGTATTTATACTTGTTTATGGATGAAATCGAATGTATTTTCATGCGGTTGTTGCATATGAATGAATGATTGTGCACGCATATAGTATCTATATGACTAGGACTATTTGCATACATGTTGGATTCATGGCACTATACATATTTTGCATTAGAAAGATTATTCAGGCCTGATCATTAGCATTAGCTAAGGAACATGTACACACACGTTTTGCATATATTCATACAGCATTAGAAATCATCTAAGGACAATGGTTGCTTGTGGATGATGTTTTGAGTAGATGGATGATGGATGGTAGGATATGTTCTTCCTAACTTGGAGATTTCGGGGACGAAATCCTAAAAGGTGGGGAGAATGTAACAACCCGTATTTTCAATAACCTGTTATAACATAAATGGAGGCAGAATTAAACTGTAAAATCTGAATCAAGGGAAACGGGCTATGCCATTGCGTTCGTCTCGGAAAAATACGCGAAATAGAGTCCGAGTTTTCGAAAATCGGAGTCCGTATGACCAAGATATGGCCTCGCGAAGTTTCACGAAAAATTCCCAAATTAAAGTATACTTAATTAAGTGAAATGGGTTGCGCAGAGAAATATATATATATTGATATATATATATAATTGAAAATTAAATAAATAAATATGCAAAAATGTTCAAAACAGCGAATTGGGAGAGGGGAATAACCGAACCGGCCGATTTTTGAGGTCGACCCGAGCCCGCTGGGTCGACTAGGGGTTAATCCAGGGTGTTTGGCTGTCAACCCGTGGGCCGATTCGCTCAAATGCAGATTTTGCATTTGGATGGTTCTCATGGTTCATCTTTAATCTAAAGGCCCTAGATGGTTCCTACACTTGACTTCTTCCCCAAGACATGCTTTGATGGCTTGGATTGAATCTAGGTTTAATCCTATGGCCTAAAACACTTGCCTAATCTATAAATAAGACCCTAACCTATCCTAAATCCTCATTATTCATTCATGCAACTAAACTATGGCAAAATTTTACCTCCCATGGCCTCCACTCTCTTCATAAAATTTCTAAATGGTTTCTATGAGAGATTTTCCATGCATACAAGTGTTTTCAAGCTTGTATGAGTGTCATTAGCTTGCATTCAAGTCAAGTTTCTATCTTTGCATCATAAAGCAAGGGTTTTGATCATTTTGGCTCAAGGGTTTTTATGTTAGAGCTTGCATTTTGGGTCTATTTGATTGCATAAGGGCTTTGTCATATCTTTTGTGCCTTCATAGCAATGTAAGCCCTTTCCCTACTCTTAGATATTAACTATGAAGTTAAATGTTCATGTTGCAAGTTTGGGTTTGATCATTGAGTATGATACATGCTATCATGTCATGCAAGTTTATGAAGTCATTATCTTGATCTTGTGAGCTAAAAGCTACAACCTTTATGTTGAAATGTTGCATTAGGCAACATGAGAACCCTCATAACCTTTATGTCAACTTGCATATGAAGTCATAACCCTTATATGATGATATATGCGAGTTACTAGTCATCATTCCATATCTTTTGTCACCATGATTCGCTTATGTGCCAAGTTTGGGTTTATGCATGTTTTGAGGCTTAAGAATGTAACATGCAAGTTAATGAACACATTTGTGCCTCATTTGCCACCATGATTAACTTGTGGCTTAATATCCATTTTTGTCATGCCTTTGCCAAGTCTCTTCTTTTAATCCATTACATTGTCGCGAACGTATATGCGAGTTTAAAAGCGTTGGGTTATGTTATGGGTAATTTCTAATGACATGAAAATACAACTTGAAAACATGACTTGAAATATAACATGGAAGTTGACATGTAAGTATGCATAAAAACATAAGCTTGGGAATTTACCTATTAAGTTAGGTCTACCCTTTGGGAATTTACCTATTAAGTTAGGTCTACCCAAATGCTTGAAAACTTGTAACACGTTTTGGGAAACATGATGGACATGACACTTAGATAATATAAGTGTGGCCAACTCGAGGTTGGGTTGAGTTTGCAACGTAAAACTTCCCGGAACCGACCGGCCTAACTAGTAGTTGCAAACAATAGGACCCAATGTGAGAAGTTGGTCATGTTGTGCTTGAACCCGAGGTTAGACCAAGTTGTGGTGTAAAGCTACCCGGAACCGACCGGCTTAACTAGTAACCGCAACAAAGTCTAATGTGAGAGGTGAAGGTGCATTAAGTAATTAATGCCACATGATAGGGTTAAGTTAATTTGATTAATGACTCTTAACCAAATATGACATGGACAAATGGGTTAAGTAATTTGATTAGGCTAATGATACTTAACAAAACATGACAAGGTTGGGTAGGTTAAGTAACTTGATTTGCCTAATGACACTTAACCATTTTTATATGACTAGTGGATGGGGTTAAGTTAACCAACACTTAATCAATCCAACGCGATAACTTGGTAAGGTTAAGTAAGTTTTCTTAATGATGCTTAACCGAAAAATACGGTTAACGAATGAGGTTAAGATTAGACTCAACTAGTCTAAACATGGAAATCGGATGGGGTTAAGTTAGCCTAGACTTAATTAATAGCACTTGGTAGTTTAATGGGGTTAAGTTAAACACTTAACTAATCTAAACATGATGAATTGATGTGGTTAAGTGACCTATACTTATCCAATCTAACTCGTTAATTTATTGTGGTTAAGTTAACCAATACTTAACCAATATAACGTGAAAACATGATAAGGCTAAGTCACGAATCGCTTGAATACACTTGACCGATTTGACTAAGTAAATTGATAGGGTCAAGTTAATATATACTTAACCAATCTAGAATGATAATTGGACGAGGTTAAGTCATGAATTGCTTAATATACTTAACCAACTTGAGCATGGTTTGTAGGGTTAAGCCTTGAACTTGGATACTTAGCCAATTTTGACAGGATTTGTAGACGGGTTAAGTCATGAACTTAAGTGACACTTAATCCATTATGTAAACCCTAGTTCTAAGGATTAGGTGGATAACCGTAGTTAACAAGGATAACGGGAACAATGCTAAGTGGTAAACCATAGTTGAATAATAACTAAGTAATGATTCCTAGTCAAGGAAATTTAGACCAGTTCATAGATAGATGAGTAACCTGATACGGTAGGTCATCGTTTAAGTATACGAGTAGGAGCAAGTATCTGATTTAGATAAAGGCTCCAGCGAACTGGGTAACGAAGCAGCGGCTTCGGGGAACATGAGGATATTCTTGGTATCCCTCTATGAGCTGCCAGGTGATTATACTAGGCTCATGAGAGGTTAAGGTCTGCGTTAGAAGAACCAAGAGTATGCCTTGGTTGCTATACGAGCGACCTAAAGACGGGGATGGATAGGGGATAGTCGACGATACACGGTCGTACCCTAGATAGCATTTCGTCAGGCTACCTACCATCTTTGGTCAAGCGTGTACGTACGGAAAGGCAGAGAACACCCAAAAGACCATAATTGCTATCTAATTATGGTTGCGGTAAGGCTTGGATGTGGGTTGGCCAGTGTTGTGTTCTCATACAGGATTTATCCTATCTTGTCTTTCACTAGTTGAGGGAGTGGTCTCGTGGGACCATAGCCACGTATAAGAAAAACAGACCTTAGCATCTGCATCGGCAGATAAATCGAAAGCTCCCGACCGAGTCCTGTATTTCTTGATTTGCCCTGTGACAGGACTCGGATGGCACGATGTGATACATGTGCATACAGTCATGGAAAAGCGATTCACGATGAATGCGTGGGAAAAAGGGCGCGGTTGGCGGTTAGCGTAATCCCTAGTGGCCCTAGGTGGTTGAACCCAAACCGAGATACTGTTTCAGTCAATTATTCTTCAAATTAAAATATAAAACATTCAATTTTAGATTTGAACATACATTTTAATTTACCGGGGCCACATACGGATTCGAAAAATTCCAGAAAAATAAATCTAGCTATGTTGGGACGATGTAGTCCCAATAAAACTGATTTCATCGAATTTGGAGACCATTTGAAAAATGGTCATTTTCTGGTCGATCCAATTTGTACTACATTTGCAAAACACGTTTTCCTTTACCACGCGCATATATCAATTCCAAAAATTATGGAATTTTAAACCTAGCAATAAATTGACATTCCGGATCCAACCAAATTAGTTTCATTAAAAATGGAGGTCGTTTGCAAATTTGCTATTTTTAAGGGCTTCATTCTCATTTTAAAATGGAATTTTTAAATTCTGACCAAATTTCTGTTCAAATTATCCAAAATAAAAATTTTAAATTGGCTCTGGTTTTCTGGGTTTTTATAATCTCCCCCACTTAAAACTTTTCGTCTTCGAAAAGGAAACAACAGTAAAGTAGGAAACAAAACGGAAATGTAAAATATGGTAAATGTACCTTGCACCAGAGCTAATAAGAGATGTCCACTCTGCAATTAGGATAAGCTTTCTTAATGCTCTCTTCAGTTTCCTAAGTACAGTCTCTAGGATCTCCACCTCACTTTGACTAGATGAACTTTCTTGTTCCTTAGCACTTTAGTTTCTTTACCAATAATCTTTATTGGCTCTCTTCTTACTGCCAATTTTGGAGTAATATCCAAGTCCTGTTGCACTATTTCTTCTACAATCGAATCTGGATCATGTACATGTTTTCGAAGTTGAGACATGTGAAATACATCATGTACAGGCAACTAGTCAGGCAATTGAACCCTATAAGCAAGAGTTCCAATCCTTTCAAGTATAGGAAATGGACCAATAGGTCTAGGCACCAACTTCCCTGTTTTCTCGAATCGGAATACTCTTCTTATAAGAGAAACTCTCAAATATACATAATCACCAGCAGAAAATGCTAAATCTCTTCTTCTTGAATCCGCATAACTCTTCTGTCGGCTCTGAGCTGTTTGCAGTCGCTTCTTAATGAAATTAACTTTATCCGAAGCTTCACGAATCATGTCGGGACCCAATACAAGTCGGTTTCCAGGTTCTACCCAACATGGGGAGATCTACATGGCGTAACATATAATGCTTCAAATGGCGACATTCCCAAGCTCGCTTGTTAGCTGTTATTATATGAGAACTCAACCAAATGCAAGTGATCTTCCCATAATCTGCCAAAATCAAGAATACATGCCCGCAATAAATCTTCTAATATAGGTTCACCCTCTCAGTTTGGCCATCTGTTTGAGGATGATATGTGGTGCTCAGATTTAACTTTGTTCCCAACTCTGCTTGGAATGCTTCCCAGAATTTACTAGCGAATATCGGATCATGGTCACTAACTATACTATAGGGAACTCCATGTAGTCTAATGATTTATTTAAAATAAATTTGCGCCAGACTTTGAGCTGTTCTAGTCGATCTGACAGGAATAAAATGGGCGGTCTTCGTGAAGTGATCTACGACCACCCATATACTATCATTTCCTTTCTTGGTTCGGGGTAAGCCATCTATGAAATCCATGGAAATTTGGTCCCACTTTCAATTTGGAATCTCCAATGGCTACAACAATCCGGCAAGTTTTCGTTGATCGCTTTTGAGTTGTTGGCAAGTAGAGCACTTACTAACATACATAGAGATGTCTCATTTCAGCGAATTCCACCGGAATGTTCGCTTGAGGTCATTATACATCTTTCTCACACCAGGACGGATACTGAGCTTAGATTTGTGACATTCATCCAGTACTTCTCTTCTGAGCATGGGAACTTCGAGAACACAAATTCACCCTTGTAGTCTCAGAATCCCTTTACTATCAAGCAGGAAATCTAAAGCTTTAACTTCTTGAATCCGTTGGCTAATCCTTTGAATAAATTCATCTTCTTTTTGGAGCCCAGATATCTTGTCAACCAATGAAGGCGTAATAATGAGATTAGCAATGATCGCATTCTTCCTGCTAAGTGCATCAGCTACAACATTGGCTTTCCCTGGATTGGGCAAAATATCAAGATCATATGCTGCAAGAAATTCTAACCAATGCTGTTTTCTCAAATTCAAGTGTTTCTAGGTGAACAAATACTTCAATGACTGATGATCTATATATAATTCGAACTTCTCATGCAAAAGATAGCGCATCCATATTTTCAGAGCAAACATGACGGCTAATAACTCAAGATCATGAGTTGCATATCTCTTCTCATGCAGTTTCAACTGACGGCTAGCATAAGCAACTAATCGGTCTCTTTGCATTAATATGGCACCAACAACTTCAATAGAAGCATTTGTATAAATGGTCAAATTTTGATTGCCATCGATAATTGTTAATATGGGAGCAGTTGTCAATCTTAATTTCAGCTTTTGGAATGCTGCCTCACATTCTGGAGTCCAATTAAATCTTGTGTGCTTCTTTATAAGCTTTGTTAATGAACTGGATATTTTCGAAAAATCTTTAATAAAATTCCGATAATAACTAGCCAGTCCTAGAAAATTTGGACTTCTGTAGGTGTACTAGGCTTCTTCCAGTCTTGAATTGCTGTAATTTTTCTTGGATCCATGAAATTCCTTTATTTGATACTACTTGACCAAGGAACTTCACTTCATCTTGCCAGAATATACATTTAGAAAATTTGGCTTTTAAGACATTCTTTCTGAGAATCTCCAACACTTGTTCTAAATGTTTCTCATGCTCACAAGCTGACTTTGTGATGATTAAAATGTCATCAATGAAAACTAGCACAAATTTATTCAAGACTTCTCTGAATACTCTGTTCATTAAATCGACGAAATAAGCTGGAGCGTTACATAAGACGAACGACCTTACTAACGACTCATAGAATAAGTCTAGACCTCTGAAAGCTATCAAAGGAACACATTCTTCGGCAATTCGCAGCTTATGGAAACCTGTAGCTAGGTCCATTCTTGAAAATACTTGCGCTCCATTCAACTGATCCAATAAATCATCAATGTGGGGTAATGGATATTTATTCTTGAGCGTCTGCTTGTTGAGGTCTCGGTAATCAACACATAATCTGAGAATACCATCTGACTTAGGAACAAACACTACGGCTACACCCCAATTATAGAAACTGAGTCTAATTAGACCTTTCCATAGTAGATGTCTAGTTTGATCGTCTAATTCTTCTTTTTCTTTTAATGGCATTTTTCATATTGGATGCACTAATGGTCTGGTATTCGGAATTAAATCGATCCTGAAGTCAATTTCTCTTCTCAAAGGTAAGCTATCGACTTCTTCAAACACGTCCGCATATTTTTTAACGATAGGAATCTTTTCAAACAAAGTGGGAATAACTTCTAGCGCAGACCAAAATTCTTTTCTACTCGAATCTGAGCTATGGCATAGTATAAATATATCTCCAAGCTTTGTTTTAACTTTAACTATCCTTTCGGCGCATTTGACTTCAGCCTCATATTTCGTTAACCATTCTGACCCGAGGATAACATCGAATTCAGAAAAATTCATGACGATCAAATTAATAGGAAACTGGTAGAAAGAATAGGAGACGAGCACTCTACAATACGAACTGAGAACAAGAGATCCTCATATCGGATTATGAACACTAATCGATTCTTTAAGCTTTCTCACTTTAATTTTAACTTTTCAACTGTGTTACTTGACATGAAATTACGTAATGCACCAGTGTCAAATAATACAGAAATATGAATATTTTTATTAGTAAGGGTACCTCTCAAAACATCATGTTTACCTGCTCCTCTAGAAGAAGCTGGCGTATTCACCCCATCGTATACATGAGCCACTTCAGCCTTCTTAAGCAATGGACAGTCCTTGACAAGAAGCCCTAATTGACGGCAATTGTGGCATGATCAGGAATTTATAGGATTCTGACTCAGGCCGGATGGATTGGTCTTTTGCCGCTTCAGAGCGTTGCACTCGTTTGTCCAAAGTCAAAACTTGTCGCAGTTGAAGTATTTTCCCATTGGCATCCTATTTGCTTGAGGCTTTGCGGTTGTTGTGTTGCTTGCCTCGGGTTGCTTTCCATAAGACTTTCATTTGTTGGTAGCTTGGTTCTTTGCATATTCTTCTTCAAAGTTCCTCTTATCTAAGCTTTCATATTTACATGCCATCTCCACCATCTCGGTGAATGGAAGCTTAATGTGCCATAATGTTCTACTTTGGTACTTACGCTGAAGTCCATGGATGAATCACTTGCTCTTCTCATTAGGATCCTGAATAAGCTCGGGCGCATAACGGGACAGTTGGGTGAACTTGTTGAGATATTCCTGAATAGTGCGATCTCCTTGTTGGAGATTAGCAAACTCGTCGTGTAGGCGCTCCATCTCCTATTGAGGGATGAATTTCTCTTTGAACACCACTTTGAATTGAGCCCATAACATCTCTATCTCTAGCTCGTCCAAAGTGATGGCCTTCCACCATAATAGTGCTTCCTTCAGCAACCAGGCGACCATGAATCTCTTTCGATGATCCTCAAGTTTTAAGCCAGCGAGCATTCTTTTGCATGACTTCAACCAAGCTAGGGCTTCAGCTACCGTTCCTTGCTAGAGAATGGCAGGCCTCCAAGTTTTTTGTATTTCTTAGCCACACGGTCAAGGTCAAATGGTTGCGGGGGTGGTTATTGCTGAATCATAGGCTCCTCAACAACGGGAGTATTCCCCCGTCCTTGGCCTCGTCCTCCTCGACCTCTACCTCTTGCTCTATTAGCCATCTCAGTCAGTTCTGTATAAGCAAGAAAAGAGTCAGGCCTACATAAATGATAACTTTAAGAAAAGGTAAAAGTAGAAGAACATATGGAAAGATAATGATGTACTGATCAAATTATTTTGCTATTCTGCTGTGCTCATTCTAGGATATTACTAATCATATCTCTAATGAGCTACTCATCTTAGAACACTGCTGATTCTATTTTTGATGAGATGTTTAGTGTGTTTAATTCCAGAACTAAGATTAACCGTTAGCTCCGATACCAGCTGTGAAAGCCCAAAACCCCTGTGTCACAGAAGTAAGGATAATCATTGGAATATAACACATTAATCAACATTAGCAGAGTACAGATAACAACATAAACATGAAATAGAATAATTTACATCAATATGTCAACGGAATCATAAAATGTAATAAACATCAGAGTGACAAAGTTATAGGATATAACTTAGTGCATAAAGGAAATGATCAGTCTACATCGAGATGAACAGTACATATACATCAGATAACACATAATGGAGATAATCAGTCTACATCGCGATCAGCGGTACATATACATAAGATAATACTGGCGGTAATGTAAATAGCCAAAATACAGATGAAGTTAGTCTTTGCCATCAGCCAAAAAAAGCACTATATGATATAATGCTAAACCAAAATAGATCCTGCAACCTGTCACTTGGCAGCCCGTGTAAAAATAAGGGCACCCGAGTTTTCAAATGAAACAAACTACAAGTCATTCATGGGACTGGTATGAGAAATCTAATTAACTGGTTAAACAATAATAACAAGGCAAATCACAGAACCATGTTGCTAATGCGGAACAGGTTTACTCCATTGATTGCCATTGCATGAATAAAGTAAATTATTTAAACAACACAATGCTTTTTAGAAAAATGAAGCTATTATAAGACTCAAGTCCCATCACACATGCAACGCAAGCCGGAGCATAGAATTTTACCTTATAATGGCCAACGTATGCTTAATACATATAAAGCAAAATCATTTGATATGATTACTAGTGCATATATGTTTCAAAAGAAATTTCAATCATAATGCAACAATTATAGACGACATGAGCGTCCCATGCCACTATGCTGCCATATATAGGTTTACAATCATTTGATATTATTACTAGTGCATATATGTTTCAAAAGAATGAAGCTATTATAAGACTCATAACCAACGCTCATGGGTCCCTTATCCCGTTTTTAAGTCATACCAAGGTGTGAGGCTTGCGAATTAACGCTATACACAAAGCTATCCCCTTCAAGGCCATGCTTTGATCATCAACCACAAGACTCTGCTTTTCAACAAAAGCCTTGATCACTTCATCTCCACATGCCACACAGGCAATTCACGCCATGCGACTGATGTCTATCAATATATAAACTCTGAGCTCGTATGTCTAAGAGAAGGATGTTAAGCAAGAGAATAAATTCTCCGCCACCAAACAGATATATATTTAATAGAGTTCAATCAACACAGAATAAAATCCAATGTCAGACACACATCCATTTACAAGTTCGTTCTGGGTCTGAATGAGACCGGAGGCACCTTATTCCTCGTTCCGCGTATGTCCAATACAGAAGAGAGGCCCTCGCACATCCGGACAATCAACAAGTACGTCCGGACCACTACCACTGTAACCCCTTCATGGGAGCTAACCATATCCAAGGCATCAGTAGTAATCCATTCGATGTGAAGATCATCGATCTTGCACCGTCTTCATATCTTCGACTTTTATTCATCGAGCAATTATTTGAAATGAGAATTAACTCAGCCTTTTCAAATAATTCACGTATATTTAGAATTCAAATCAATTTTGTCCATGGTTAAATTATTTGACATCCATGTTTCAGTTCATTAATATAATTTTCATGTCAAACACATTAAACCATCAAAATATCAAGCAAACCAAGTAAAATTAGTTTATTTCCATTCCATATTGTTTATAATATTTTATAACGATATATCGCCATTTTTAATTTATTTTAAAACGACCCATTTTAAATAAACGACGCTTCAGGTCATTACCGGTCGTGGCGCTATTTTTCATTAAATTTGATTTACACATATCTCAAAATCTAACCATTGGATCTTAACAAAGTTAATATCATTGGAAAGATCTTTCCAAAGCGAACCCAATGGTTCCAGTTTTGGGAAAATGGTCGGATCTCTTGGTATAATCGTTTAAAGTTACAATTTCAAAATGCGAATTGCAGCGGCTAGATTCGTTTTATTTTAATTTATATTTATATATATATATATATATATAATTCATTCGATGATTTCCAAACCATTTCTTCTTCAAAAATATGGCTAATGCCTTTAAATTTCGAGAAATTTCGCCATAGCCTCCTTTGTTCGGAGAGGGGTTTGAAAATTTATTGGGTCGTATTAGGCACTCAATAAATCCAGTATAAGCATACATAATTTTTAGTGACTAATCTAAGCCCAAGGGAGTGTGTAAAAATCATAACTCCAAATAATAAATTCCCGTCACCTTATTCAGTGTTGGAAAATAAATAATCCATGTGACGTATCTAATAACTAGACAGGCGTGATTATTGTCAACTCCAGACCCATGTGGGGTTTTTATTAAATCCAACAATTTACCGGTTTATTTAATTTAGTCCATAACAGTCCATGATTCGTTCAACCTGTAATACAGTCATCGCCATACAAGCGTCTTGCTTGTAATGTAATTCCAACCTTGTCACATCATCTCCAAATGCTTATGTGTTGTATGGTAGAGTATGCTATATTCAAGAAGTATGTCATGTAATGTAGTTCAAAATTAACTGTTGTTATCCAATGGCGACATTAATAATCTCACATAGAACAACCAGCACACCGCATCCAATGGCATTCACAGGAGTTTATATAATAATAAAATTGCGCAGCCAACTCATTAAGGCTTACCTATTTGTTGGGCATGTAAATAAATTCTTTACTCAACAGCTAATCCATTTTCCTGTTCAGCATATGTATATATATGCATATCTACGCAAAAATAATATTTTTAGCGAACAAATGTTTATTTCAACACATGTTTATTTTTAACACTTCATACATAAGGTAAAAATGATATTTTTGGCGAACAAAAACATATTTCCACACACGAATATTTTATTTAGTTCACATACATGTTAAAAATAATATTTATAGTAAACAAATATTTGTTTCAACATAGGGTCATTTTTAACACTTCATACTAATGATAAAAATGATAATCCCAGCTAATAAAATTATATTTCAGCACATAGTTATTTTTATTACTTCATTAGCATGTTAAAAATAATATTTTTGGCGAAAAAAATATATTTCAACGCTGATTATTTTAACAATTCATATACACAATAAAAATGTGATTTTAATTTTTTAAACAATTTATTTCAAACATGGATATTTTATATACTTCATGCATAATGTGAAATTGTGATTTTTATCGTTCAAACAATTTATTTCAAATATGAATATATTATATACTTCATACATAAGAAAAAAATGTGATTTTTATCATTCAAACAATTTATTTCAAACACGAATATTTTATGTACTTCGTACATAAGATAAAAATGTGATTTTTATCGTTCAAACAATTTATACAACACATATATGTTTTTAGTGGTTCATACATACAATAAAAATGTGATTTTTATTGTTGAAAGAATTTATTCAACACATGAATATTTCATATACTTCACATACATGATAAAAATGAGATTTTTATTGTTCAAAGAATTTATTCAACACATGTATGTTTTTAGTGGTTCATATATACAATAAAATGTGATTTTTATTGTTTAAAGAATTTATTCAAAACATGAATATTTTTCAACACATGAATATTTTTATATACTTCATACACATAATAAAATTGTGATTTTTTATTATCTAAACAATTTATTTCAATCATGAATATTTTATCAACAATGAATATAATTCAACACATGAATATTTCAGAAAATTTTGGCATTATAACGGTAAGGTAATTAAAACGGGCACTGTCCCTAATATGGCTCCTCTGCTATCCTTGGCCTTGCGGCGCTTACAAGGGGTTTATTTAAGTGATTTCTATAATCTCATTCATTTTCACAACACAATGAATTTTCACCAAACACAACCAATTTTGTTGCAACCACAATCAACCATACACAATCACAACCAAATTTCACACCATAATACAATCAAGTCGTCCATGGTATATGGACGATGGGTGTTAAGAGCTACTAAACTCCATCTGCAACCTAATATATTTTATTTCCAATTTTATCGAGTTAAAAATCTCACAATGCTTTTTCTTCCTTCTTAAATTTTAGCGAGCTCCGAATACGTTCTAGTCTCTTCTAAAATGCAAAAGACGTTGCCACGGTCCCGATATCTCTTGTTTCACTGGATTTCGACAACATATGAAAAAGATACGATTTTTAGAAATAAATCAAACTTCGCAATGCTTTAAAGTGTTATAGCCAGTTTAACTTAACCGGGCCGTTACCTTCAGCTTTTGATTCAAAACTAGGTTTTGATCTTTCTCCTAATCGGCTGCACGAGGTCAAGATTAGGTTATACCACGACGAAGGGGAAGGGGAGACGCACCTGCGCCTGGGGGTAGGGCCCAACTCGAGCTGACGTGGACGACGAGGTGGCAGTTCGAAGTGGCAGACTTTGGAGCGAAGGTTCTCGAGAAATACTATAGGAGGGAGGCTGTTGCGGGCATGGATTTGAAGAGGAGGAGGAGCTCTACAAAAACCTCAACTGGAGCAAAGGATTTTATTGAGTGGATTGGTCAAAATCGAGGAGAGAAGGTTGGAAGTGGTAGCCACCATTGATCAAGGGGGGTTACCGGTTTTGACCTAGAGCGAAAATAGTTAGGGTGAATTTCTATTGGTCCATGGGTTTATATATTTATTTTAATTCTTTTAAGTTCAAAAATACCCTTTAGTCCATACAAACTCCAAATCAAACCCAACGACTGTCACCTCCGGTTAAATACCCCCATTCCGGACACAATGGAATATGTCTCGTGAGCCCGTTTGACTGTTTCAGTCAGTTATTCTTCAAATTAAAATATAAAACATTAAATTTTAGATTTAAACGTACATTTTAATTTACCGGGGCCACATACTGATTCCAAAAATTCCATAAAAATAAATCAAGATATGTTGGGACGATACGGTCTCAACAAAACTTATTTCGTCGAATTTGGAGACTGTTTGAAAAATGGCCATTTTCTAGTCGATCCAATTTGCACTGTATTTGCAAAACACGTTTTCCATTACCACACTCACGTATCAATTCCAAAAATTGTGGAATTTTAAACCTAGCAATAAATTGACATTCATGATCCAACCAAAGTGGTTTCATCGAAAATGGAGGTCGTTTGCAAAATTGCTATTTTTAAGGGCTTCATTCTTATTTAAAAATGGAATTTTTAAATTCTGACCAAATTTCTGTTCAAATTATCCAAAATAAGAATTTTAAATTGGCTCTGATTTTCCGGGTTGTTACATTATATTCTTCCCTTTACACTGAAATTTGACCTTATGGACAAATTTTTAGCCTCTTGTCCTTATGGGACAATTTTTTTTTGTTTTGTCCTTCAGGGTATTTTCCTGCTTTGGGAAAATTCCCTTTTTTAATTGTTGTTGGTGACCGTATAGTTTGCATATTTCAATTTCCTCTAAAATGACTTTTAAACATACCGTAATAATTTCTAAATTGCAACAATATTATATATGAAATAATTTAGTGTAAAAAGGATGAAACTGTATAAAATGGTTTATCAAAGTAAATGTAAAACTAACATTTGTGGGCTGCTATCTTAAACTCTAAGATATGAGAGTAACGAACTGTAGATTTCATGTTTATCATTGTAGAAAAAACCAAACAAAAATATAGAAACAATCATCTTTTTGAAAATTGAAAAGGGAAAAGTCTTTTTAGACATAAAAAATGGACTCAATTGTCTCAAAGAATCTAATCTTAGATTGCCCTTTAAATTCTATCTCTCATATAAAAACGAAAAAAATCCAATGACTCAGTTCCGTTGTTACTATATGTGTTTAATTTTGTATTCAAATAGTCTGCACCAAAAGAAAAACATACTATTCATTTTGACATAAAGATAAGTAAAATGATTACTTACATGTAGAACTATCATACTATATATTCATTATGTACATCAAAAATACGACTGTAAAAAGAAATAAGATTAAGTTTTTCTAACAAATGAAAAAAAACATCTTTCTTCATTTATAGTTTTGGTATCATTGCTTTTGGTTTCTACTAAATAAGGATACAATTTTTTTTAAGGATACAAACATTCATGTCTACTTTATCAACAATATAGTAACATTTACTTTTTTAATAAAAGGAAAAAATATTTCATATTTAATTCAATAATAAATAAATTCATAATTTTATAGAAGGGATAAACCCATATAACTTTTTTTACATAAAAAAATAGTTTTATGCTAAAAAGATAAGAATCTTTATGTTTTTATTTAAAACATAAAATTAGTTATTTTCTTTACAAAAAAGATTAAGAAACAATTTTTGTTTTTTCCAAAATGATAATAGTTTGTAATTATCCTTTAATATACAATTTAAAGTTTGTAAATGATAACTTAATTTCATTATTTAATATTAAAATCCTTTAGGTAGAAGGATAGTGTATACATACATCTATGTAAAAAGATAATAGTTACTAAACGATAAACACGCATACACATACGTACATACATACATACATGTATATTTATATATATGTATATGGGAAAATCTATTTAGACACAACATTTTGACACAATTGTTTTCAACCATTGGAACCCCTGAATTCTACATTTCCATATAAGATAAAAAGATCTAATGACCGAGTCACCATGTCTCTCAATTTATGTCTAAATTTGCATCCAAATAGCTATCCACTATATACATACATACATACATACATATATATATAGTAAGTTAACTATATGATAAGTTATTTTTCATCTTAAATGTGTTGAAAATTAGCTTTTACTCTTTTTCATAATCATAATCTTCTGCTCTTTTTATATTTATAAATTCTTTTATCCTTTAATGAATTTTGCGAAATGAAAACCATATTCTATTTCATATAATATTAGTATAGAAAATGAAAGAAATATATTAAGCTGATGCAGTTATATATCCCAACTAAATCAAGTGGTCTATCAACCTTCGTTCCATTTTTGTTTATAAACATATTCCTATTAGACTAGTTATTTTTGAAAAAATTCTTGATTTTTATTTCGATACACACATGCACACAACTTATGAAACCACCCGAACTTCCTGGTCGGCCTGAACCGAGCAAGAAGACAGATTGCTTTGAGAACACGAACAAGAGAACATTTAATTGCTATTACAACAATTTACATTAGAATACAAGATATCAGAGTACGAAAAATAATGTACAGCGGCAAAATAACACGCGAGATTAATAATTTACAAAACAACGGAAATATAATACATGAATATAATGTGCAGTGGAAAAACATCAACTACTACAACTGAAGTAAATACATGGATACAAAGCGTTCCATAGTATAGCTCCAACCGTAATCCAGGATCCTGTGAAAAGAAATATCTATAAACTAAAACTATTAGCTGCCTGTGTGGAAAATATAGTCATCTAGAGTTTAAGTGGGAAACAATAAACTCTGAGTGAGTCATGCGACTGGTATGAGAACTGAAACAGTTATTAACTTTATTTTAATGTCGGATAAATCAAGGGACCACGCCGTATAACACGGAATGGGTTTTGTCCCAAGAATACCATAAAACAAACAACGTAATGCTAAAAAGAAAAATGAAGCTATTATAAAACTCAGGTCGCATCACACAATGAAACACAAACCAAAGGATAGAGTTTTATCTTATAATATCAAACATGCTTGATACTCGAAATTTTACTTTTTTTATTATTAGTGCATAGTGCAGAAAACAACTTCAAATATAAATGTATCAATCATAAACGACATAGTACCCCATCCTACTATGTCACCATATAGGTTTACAACTGAAATCGAAAGTCGCATATTGGAAATTGGATTCCATCTATGAACCAAGGCAAGGGATCTACCTCTGCCGATTAGAGGCAATCTGGCCCAAGCATCAGGACCCAGACTCTGGTGAGCCCTAGGAAGCGGGAGGGTTAGCCGACCTATCATTGGACTTTCCTGTTGCTGGTTCCTTTGTATTATTATGAGGAGAAGAACTCAGAACAATGGATCGGATCAATCAACAAGACAAGCCTAGACTAAAAGAGAGAACTGACTGGGACATCTCAGGCTGCGTCCGGGAGTCAGTTTGCGGGTCGGAGTCTTAGAAAGTAGGTTTCTTAGAGAGTCCCTACCTTAAAGGAATGCTTGTGGAGCGGATTCGGGCTCGAGTTGACAGAGCCGGTAAGCCATCGCTGATTGGCAATTCCTAAACAATACGTTTCCTGTTCTTTTGGAACCTAAAATCCTGGTCAGTATGTCGACCTTCTTCGTCAATATGTCAACCATAAAGGGCCTTGTGCGGCCAAATCCGAGGTACCTCACTATCCGTCATCCAACATTCACATAAGTAAAATGTATGGGCTCCATATCATGACATCACTCATTGCTAAAAAGAAAAGCATGTCCTGTATTTCTTTGTTGTCCTTTATCACATTTTTGGTTCATACCGGGGTGTGAAGATCGCAAATTAACGCTACACAAATTTGCGCTATATTAAAGCCATGCTTTGATCATCAACCACAAAGCCCTCCTTTTCAACAAAAGCTTTGATCCATGCATCTCAGCATGCCACGTTGTCAATCCATACCATATCATTGATTTCCACTAATACAACCTTTAAGCTCGTATGTCTCAGAGAAGGGTGTTAAGAAAAGAGAATAAATTCTCGATCACCAAGCAGATATATATTTAGTAGAGATCAACGAATACAGCGCAGAGTACAATGCTAGACATACAATCCCTTTGCAAGTCTGTTCTGGGTCTGAATGAAACCGAAGGCACCTTATTCCTCGTCCTATATGTCCAATACAAGAGAGAGCCCCTCGCATATCCGGTTGATCTCCAAGTATGTCAGGACGATTACCACTTATTACCTCATCTTGATTGTACAGCCCAATCGAGACATCAGTAATAGTCCAAAAGATGTGAAGATCTTCGATCTTCAACCACCATCTTCAAATTTTGACTTTAATCGTCGTGTCAGTTATTCAGAATGGGTTAAACCCAGTCTTTCCAAATAACTCGCGTATCTTTTAATCAAGTGATATAAACACAGATCATATGCCTCATTCCAATCCATAATATTCTTTTATTCAAATGTTATTATCTTTGGAAACGTTCCCATTAATTTTGTCAAAGATTATCTCTTTTAATATTATTGTTTAATCCATTCTATGGAAATCATTCCAAAAGATTTTGTAATATCCTTTAACAACTTAAACCAAATCAAGGTTTATCAACTAGTTGGGATTAATGAGCCTTACCAAGTAATCATTCATTTTAATATCTCAATCCCAACCTATTCATCCCATGGAGTAAAATTGGTAGTACTCCATATCTAACACAAATTGTGTTACTAATAAATTTAATTACCATTTAACGTCTCAAATCTAATTAAATATTCAACTATCGCATGGATAAAACTGGAGGTACTCCATCCTCGAACACTTTTCGAATTTGGTAAATTTAACTACCACATTCACATTTCAATCGAATTAAAGATTCATTAAAACTCCATCTTAGTTTTTATCTTTAAAAATAATTACTTAACTATTATTCAACTGTAGGAAATTAATACTTTCTTTAACTGGGTTAAAGAACAAATGTCATTTAAAACACCGCTCACGATAAACCCTAAATCATCTCCCATTGAACATGGAATCTTCACGGAAATCATAACAGTATATAACCGATATAAATTTCCGTATCAGACTAGTATTATAAGTGGAATAGCAGCAAAGCCTTTTAAATTCCACAAATAGTAACGGTACTCATCCATAGAAGCTTATCTCAATTATCACTAAATCGAATTCCATTCAATTCCAATTTAATATATTAAATTGAAAACTTTACTTTGGGAAATTCCATTAATCTTAATTAAATATTATAAATTCACAATCATAATTCACTATTAATTGGGTTAAAGAAGTAGTGTTTTTTAAAACCTCGTTCACGATAAACCCAAAATCAACTTCCATTTAATTCCAACTAAATTTATTAATTGGAAAACTTCATCAATCTTAATTAAAAGATTTATTCCTTTCTCAATTGGGTTTAAGGAAGGTGTTAATGAAGACACCATTCACGACAAAACCTAAAATCCAATTTGATATTAAATACAAGGCTCTGAATAGAAATCATACATCGGCCTGTATTCAACATCAAATTCTGAAACTAACAAATATCGTATTAGGAATAACAATAACTATATGTTCCAAATTCCTCAACAATATCTGTATAATCATGGAAACCAATATAGGAATATTCCAAAGATTATTTCCATTCAATCCTTTCCAATTTATATATTGGTAATTCTTGTTATATTAAAACCAATATAATTCTTTTCAGTTTTTTACTCAAGTTTTTAAACAACTTATTTAGATAAAAATATCTTTATCTTTTCAAACTTGGAATAATTCATCCAAAATCTTTCCAAATCATTTATTATTATTTTACATAATTTATTCATATTTTTAATAATTTTATTAAGGCCCTTACAGTCGGTTTCCAATATCAGCCGCCGAACTGCATCCATAACGACCTTTTCCAAAACTGGTTTAGACATATTTAAAAATCTAATCGTTCGATTTTAAAACTCTTATATTCATTTGAAAGATCTTTTCGGTACGAACCTAATGGTTTTGGTTATAGGAGAATCCAACAGTCGGATCTCCCATTACTTCAGTTCAAAGTTACGGGTTAACGTTCGTAAACTATCGCTGCACGACGCATTCCATTCAATCTCGAATTCGATTTATAATTAAAATAAAATCGAAAACATTTCCAAAATAATTTATAAATTATTCACAACTAGCATTCGAAATTTTATTTCAATCATTTTACTTTTAAATCAAATATCTTCAGATTAAGCCATTATTGTATATAATAGATTTAGTCGATTTCCATTCAAAACGTTTTTATAAAACATTTATAAATTTGTTTAAAAATGATTTCAACTTCCAATTCAATTTTATATTAAAATTGGACATCCCGTATTATTATAATATCAAAATAATAATATTTTCAATATATCAGATTTTGAAATCAAATTTTCTCGATATCCATTATAATTTAATAATCTTTGTGTCCATCCAAAATCGAACATAAAAATCAATCCTTTCTTCTTCACTGAATATTGTATTAAAATATTCATTATTTCCGAATTGGAATAAGACTCAATCAATTAATATATAACTTTAATTATACGGATTTCACACATTGCATGTATTCAACAATATTTAAAAACAACCATTAAACATCCAGTTCATATCAAGAGTGCATTAACAACCGTATAAGCATTAAATAACTAAATAACGTTTATAACATTCTCTCAATCAATCGGTTGACATACATACGAGATGTGTGAATTAATTATCGTCCTAAAGCCCGTGTGGGGTTTCAGCCAATAAATAATTAATTAATAAAATATTTACTTATTCCAATCGATATCACTTAAAATGGGTGAACATAAGCAAGTCAGTTGACTTGTAAATGGAAACTTGATCAGATTTCAATTACCACAAATAGTTTAACATCGTTTAACATGTTAAATACTTAAAAACCACATTCAATTTATAACACAAACAATCAACAATTCATCCATTGGGTTTTCAAACAATTGTGATGTGCTCTACCATGCACCATATACAAATTTTTGATAATTAAGCAGATAAAAATCAGCATAGACAATCAATATATATGCAGATATAAAATAAAATAACTGGACAAAATATTCGAGTGAGAGAGTTCTCACTTTGATCGGTTTTGAAATCAATGTTAAAACGACTGTTTTAATAAAATTAAACAGACATATAATTTTATTCGAAATTCCAATAGTTTTTATTTTTGTTTTGGTTTGTTCATTGACGTAGTGCTTGACGACGTGATTCCAACGGATATGAATTTGCTGAATTCTGTTCACGTTTGAATAAGTTATGGTATTTTAAACTTTAAAAAATCAAACCTATAATTAACTAAATTAATTAATTACTTAATCCCTTCCTTAACCATCTTTCTTCATGACGTCTTCTGGATTCACGAAGAACCCATTCCATCTCCACTAGGGTTTGAAATTGGTCATCTATTTTCGCGCCGGAGATAGATCGGTTGTGACCATGCTATAGCGTCGAACGTCACCACCAACCACCATGAGCCGCCAGCTCGGTGGTCCCAAGCTACCTGGATTTGTATACGAAGTCGGCCAGTTTGAGGCCAAAAATCTCCTAAACCATGATACGAAAAACTATCTCATCCTTATCAAATTGAAGAGCCCGAAAATCTCTATGATTTTCGTGTTGAGAGTTTCTAAAATAGAGTTGTATATTGAAAATGATTAAGATTTGAAGATTTGACGATTTCGGCCATTCATTCCTAATATGGCGGTGCAGATACAAAATGGCCCTAGAGTTTAATGAGAAAATGGTTATTTATACTGTTGTATATATTATTATTTTATTCTCCAATTGGTTATATGGCATCCAAACTCCAAACGAATCCCAACGAGTGTCGCCGCTAGCCAAATACCCCCATTCTAGACTCAATGGAATATGTATCGTAAGCCAATTAAACTGTTTCGATCAGTTTGTATCAAAACTAAACTATAAATTAATATAACGTTTAATATTTAAATTTGAACGTACATTTTAATTTACCACGACCACAAACTGACTCAAAAAATTATGAAATTTAAAGTCTTGCTATGTTTTACAAATATGGTTCTAACAAAACTAATTTCGTCTAATTTGGAGGTCGTCTAAAATGGCATTTTAACTACCTTATTAAATTATAACTGAATTTGAATGCGTATTTTTTTTCTACGCTTACATACAAATTCCAATTGACTTGAAATTTTAATTTGACATTCCAGATCCAACAAAATTAGTGTCATCGAAAACGGAAGTCGTTTGCAAAATGGCTATTTTTAAGGGCTTAAATAATATTAAAATATTAATAATTTCCATAATGTCTATTTTAAATTTTATATTGGACATAACTTACAATTTATAACTCGAAATCTCAATTATTCACAATCATTAGAAAATTACAGTTCAAAATATCCTAACGTTTATTGTTTTATTCAAATTCGATTTGTATTGCATTCTGTATATTAAATTGAAATTCTAAACTAAAATTTTAAACTACCATGACAATACGAGTTCGTTTTAGTAAAATTTTAAATTTATACGTTCAAACTTCCTTTATATAAATTATAAGTCATTAATTCTCAAAATAAATCATTTTAAATATTTAATTTCCAATAAAATCAATCAAAAATAAATTTTAAATTGGTTCCAAAATTTAGGTTGTTACAACTTATATCATACACGTGGGAGTAAACATTAATAAGGAGGATAAGGGAAATTAATATTTTCATCTTGAATTAATTTCCATCATATAATTCTTTTTTAAACCAGATAAACAATACCGTATCAGACATGTCAATGTACAAGACCAACTATATACTATATTACGTATCATATCATGACATGTATAAGTTCAAATTTTAGATCGATTCATAAAGCGATTAATATACATAATAAACTCAAATAGGAATCCTAACGCAAGTACCGTAAATTCATTGTGTACACCACTATTAAGCTTGAAAAAATAGCAACATTCAGTTTTTTATAAACTATCTTTGATCTACTTTTTTCATATAAGTGGCTTTTTATTATAAAAAAGCCAAATATACATTTAGATTGATTTTGTCAATAATATAATAACATTTTCTTTTTCTGAATAGAATTATAAAAAACTGGATTCTATTGAAAATAATAAACATCTAGGATTTTATGAAAAAGATACCCATATAAATGTTTAACTAAATAAAATAGTCTCAAGATGAAAAGATAAAAAAATACCTTTTCATTAGGAATGCAAAACCAATTATTTGTTTTATCAAAAAGATAAAAAAATAAGCATTCTTTTTCCAAAATGATAATAATTTATAATTATATTCTAATATAAATTTTTAATGTATATAAATGAGATTTTAATTTCATTGTTTAATACTGATATCCTCCACGTAAAAGATAATGTGTACGTCTTTATATATAAAAAATAGCAGTTATCTAAAGATGTAATTAGAGAGAAGAACAAACTTTGGTAAAAAATTAGGCTAAAGTATAAAGTTTAATTTTTAGGTTGAAGGACAAACTTTAGAAAAAAATTAGACTGAAGAAATGAGATGACCCGAACTTCCCCGTGAAGGAAAGCACGGATAGAATTGAGGACAAGACAAAATAGAACGCAAACGGAAGAACATTTCATTGTTATTACAACAATTCCATCAGATACAACAATATAGAGAGTATAAACGAATAAATTACATTCAACAAATATCAGAGATTACAATAAATTACATAGCAGCGGAAAAATATACAAAACACAACTAGAAGTGATACACGGATACAGAGCTTTCCGAGCATCGTTCCAGCTGTAAATCAGGACCCTGTGAATATAAATCTGCAAAACCAAAACTACTAGCTGCCCGTGTCGAAAATAAGGGCACCCAGAGTTTAGGTTAAAACAATAAACTCCAGGTCAGTCATGTGACTGGTGTGAGAACTAAAACAGTTATTAATCTTTATTTTTAAAGTTAGGTAAATCAAGGGACCACGCCGTATAACACGGAACGGGTTTCCTCCCAAGAATACCAGTGCATAGAACAAACAGCGCAATGCTAAATAAAGAGAAATGAAGCTGTTAAAAGACCCAGGTCCCATCACACAATGCAACGCAAGCCGGAGGATAGGGTTTTTACCTTATAACAGCCAAAGCATGCTTGATACGTTTAAAACACATTATTTGATACTATTATAGGTGTATAGTGTCAAAACAATTTCAATCATAAATATCAATCATAGGCGGCATGAATGACCCATACCACTATGTCGCCATACTAGGTTCTATAAATAAAACCGCACTATCACGTATTGGAAATTGGATTTCCGTCATGAGTCGAGGCAAGGGGCAAGCTCCTCTCCGCGTTTGAGACACTCTAGCAAATGTCCCAGGACCCCACTTTGATCCTTGGAATCGGCTGGGCCGGTCCTCTCTTACTTTTGAGGATTGGCAATTCCTGAACACACGTTTCCCGGTCCTTACAGACCTATATCCGAGGCGCCTCGCATTCCAACAACCACACAGGTGAAAAGTATATAAATGTCAGGGCTGGTAGGTCACTGACACCACCCTAGCTAGAAAGAAACGTCGTGCTCTCCCAGCGGTCCGTCTCCCGTTTTTGACTCATACCGAGGTGTGAGGCTCGCAAATTCACGTTATACACAAAGCTACGCCACACAGGCCGTGCTTTGATCATCAACCACAAGACTTTGCTTTTCAACAGAAGCCTTGATCAATTGCCACTTACGCGTGCCACACTGGCAATTCACTCCATGCGACTGATGTCCATCGATATACAACCTCTGAGCTCGTACGTCTCAGAGAAGGGCGTTAAGCAAGAGAATAAATTCTCTGCCGCCAAACAGATGTATATTTAATAAAGATCAATCAACACAGAATAAAATCCAATGTCAGACACACAATCCATTTACAAGTTCGTTCTAGGTCTGAACGAAACCGGAGGCACTTTCCTCGCATATCCATCCATCTCCAAGTACGTCTGGACGATCACCAACTATTTCCCTCATCCTGGGTGTACAGCCCAATCAAGATCATCAGTAATCACCCAAACGATGTGAAGACTTCCGGTCTTCAACCACCGCCTTCATCTTCGACATCTCGTCGAATCGGTTATTCAGAATGGGTAGAAACCCGACCTATCTGAATAACCCACGTATATAATAAACAAATGTTTCACAAACACACGAATGCCTCATTCCAGTTCAGAATATTCTTTTAATCACAAAATCACATTCTTAGGGAAAGGTTCCCATTAATTTTATCCAAGATAAATTCTTTTAAATTTATTCTTTAATCTTCCTTTGGATATCATTTCAAACTAGTCGGGATTAGCGAACCACACCAAAGTAATTATTTATTTTATTTCCCAATCCCAACCTATTCATCCCATGGAGCAAAACTGGTAATACTCCATATCTAACACCACGGTGTTATAGGTAAAATTAATTGCCATTTCACGATCAAATCTAATTAAAGATTTAACTATCGCTTTGGAGCAAAACTGGGGGTACTCCACTCTCGATCACCTTTCAGATTTGATAATTTAAATTATCAATTCACTTTTTAATCTAATTAAAGATTCATTAAAACTCCACTTAGTTTCAATCTTCTCAAAAGTCAATATCCTGCCTTTAACTGGGTTAAAGAACCAATGTCATCTAAAACACGATTCACGACAAACCCAAATCATATTTGATATTAAATACAAGGCTCTGAATAGAAAATATATCGGCTTATATTCAATATCAAATTCTGAAACCAACAAATATCGTATTGGAAATAACGATATAAAATATATCTTTCAAACTCCCATAACAATATCTGTATAGTCACGAAATCCAACATCGAAATATTCCGAAGATAATTTCGATTCAACTCCCGTCCAATTCACATATTGGGAATATTGATTATTTTTAAAATCACTTTCAAATTCAATTTATTTATTTCAAAAATAAATTGATTTTAATTCTAGTTCAAAACTAGTTCATTTCGACAAAAATATATTTTTATCCTTTCAAATGTGGAATTCTTCAGCCCAATTTTTCCCAAATCATTTCTTAGGATTTTACACAAATTATTGATATTTTTAATAATTTTATCAAGGCACGTACAGTCGATTTCCAACAACGGCCATCGAACTGCACTTACAGCGACCATTTCTAAATTTGATTTGGACATAATTCCAAATCCAACCATTAGATTTCAAATTTCTAATATTCATTGGAAAGCTCTTTTCGATACGAACCCAATGGTTCCAGTTTCAGGAGAATCCGACGGTCGGATCTCCCGCAACGTCAATTCGAAGTCAATGGTCGAAATTCACGAAATGCCGCGGCGCGGCGCGTTCTATTCAGGCCATTATATATATATATATATATATATATATATATATATATACATACATATATATATTATATTTCGTCGATTTCCTTTTAAAACGTATTTTATAAATCGTTTTAAATTCGTTTTCAAAACCATTTCAACTCTATATTCAATTTCAAATCAAAATTGAATTTTTCCTTATAAATCCGATTTAAATTCATTTCAAATTGATTTCAATTCAAATCGATTTTTAATTCAATTTTAGTTCGTTTTCAATTTCATTCAATTTCAATTCGTTTCAATTTAATTCGATTTGAATTTACCTTCTATTTAATTCAATTCGAATTCATTTCAAATTGATTTCAATTCAATTTCAGTTCGTTTTAAATTTTATTCAATTTCAATTCGTTTTTAACTCAATTTCAATTTAATTCAATTTGAATTCATTTCTATTCAATTCGAATTCAAATTCACTTTCTATTCAATTCGAATCGAATTCATTTTCTATTCGATTCGAATTCATTTCAAATTGATTCAATAAAATTCAATTTGAATTTTAATCTAATTTAATTTGAATTTCATTTCAAAATATTAAATTTTGAAATCACTTCTCAATATTCATTATAAAACGAATAAAATCGATATAAATATCATTCGCGTCAAAATAACGCAACTCTAATCAACACGGCTTTATATATTTCAATAATTCGTTATTCTATTCAACAAATGAATCTATATTTCTTTCAACACACGACTATTTTTGTTATGTAAAATATTTTATAAAACTATGGTATCTATCGTTTGATTTTTTTATTAGACTCCACCGTGAAGTAGATTCTAATTTTAAATATGATAAAGATGTAAATTTTATTATTAAAATATTTTACTCAACACACGAATATTTTCAACACATGAACATCGTCAACACATGACTATTTTTATATTCAACACAAGAATTTTCTTTTATAATATTCATTATTTTCCCGATTGGAATGAGGCCCAATCAATCACCATATAATGTTAATTATATGGATTCCACACAACACATGTATATAATAGCAATGAAAAACAATCAACCATCATCCAGGGTGCACCACACAACTGCATAAGCATCAAATATGAATAATTAACGCTTACACAGCCTGTCGACCAATCGATCGACATACAATTAAATAATTGGGATTAGTGTGCGCCAAATATCATCCCAACACCCGTGTGGGGTTTCAAATCAACAAACATAGATCTTTATTTGTGCAGTTGGGCGACGTGTAAAATTTATCGTCCCAATCAATATCAGTCAAATCAGTGTATATAAACAAATCGGCCGATTTGTTTACAATTATTTATTTATTCACATTCACGTTAAAAATTATATTTTTAACGATAAAATATTTATTTCAACCATCTACTTTTTATCATCGATTTCACATAAACATCACAAACAATTTTCACAACACATCAATCAAACAAACAAGCCATCCATGGTCTGTGGATGACGGGTGTCGGGTGCTGCTAAGCACCGTCTGCATCCTAGTATATATATATATATATATATATATATATATATATATATATATATATAACTAGAAAAAGAAATTTAGAGTGAGAAGTTCTCACCGATAGCTATCCTAACTCCATGACACTGCCTATGTAGAACATCTTCCCCGTGCTCGCCTTTTGTCACTTTCGTTGCCCGTATTCACTACATATATAAAAATCACATTTTTATATGGTTGCTATGTATATAAAAATCATATTTTTATCATTACTCCATATGGGTAAAAATTCTATTTTTACATCGCTACTATATAGATAAAAATTCTATTTTTACAACGCTACTATATAGATAAAAATTCTATTTTTACAACGCTACTATATAGATATAAATTCTCTTTTTACAACGCTACTATATAGATAAAAATTCTATTTTTATATTGCTACTATATAGATAAAAATTCTATTTTTACATTGCTACTTTCTATATAAAGATTTCGCCTTTTTTTTTAAAAATAAATATTATTTTCTATTTCATAGAAATTATATTTTCAATACACTACTTACATAAAAATAGTATTTTTATATCTTCTACTATATAAAGGTCATATTTTTGATTCACTACATATATAAAGATCAAATTTTTATCCTTTTACAATATAAAAGATTATATTTTTATAACTCTACAATATAAAGACAATATTTTTAGCCTTTCTATAATATAAAAATCTCAACTTTGCTAAGCTAAAAATCATAGCCTTTCTAGAAAAAAAACATTCTTTTCTTTTCTAAAAATCGCAACTTTCATGTTCTAAAAATCAATTCCTTCATGTTATAAAAATCCGACCCTTTATACATTAAAAATCGCCCCTATAATATATTCAGATTTTAAAAGAAAAATAAAAATAAAATAGATAAAAGCTCACCGGGGTGGGTCGGATTTGCTGTCGGCGTTGAAGGAGGGTGGTGGCCATCAATCTAGGCGGCGCGGTGGTCAGGGCGCGAGGCAATGGGGTCGGGCGCGGCTAAAGGTGGTGCGACTGAGGGTGGAAGCGGTCTCCGATGTGGGGTTGGCTAGGGTTTGAAGTGGCAGCGTCGATTGGAGGAGGGAGCAACGAGGGCGGAGGGGAGTCGACGGCGGATGGAGGAGGAGACTAGAGGGGCGCGGCGAGGTCAGCCCATCTCCGGCGGCGGCGCGATGGGAGGCTGAAGCGATTCGATTTCTTTTTTTTCTTATTTAAAATGAACGAGGGGGGGGGGGTCTGAGGAGAGATAAGGGAAGAGGGGGTTTAATTATTATTTTTTTATTTTATTTTATTTATTCTCCAAAAAGCAACTTTTTTTGACGAACTCGAAATGAAACCTACCGCCTGTCGCCCACAGCTAATTACCCCCATTCCGAACACAATGGGATATGAGTCGTAAGCTGATTCGATCGTTTCGATCAGTTTTCGTCAAAATCAAATATAACTCTATATATTGAATGTGAACGAGCATTTAAATTTACTGGGGCCACATACTAACTCAAAAAATTCCAAAAAAATATTTTCTAGCTTCGTATTGACGATACGGTCCTAACAAAACTAGTTTCGTCGAATTCTGAGACCGTTGGAAAAATGGCCATTTTCCAGTCGATGAAAATCAACTAAAACTGTCAAACACGTTTTCCTTTGCCACGCTCAAATATTGATTCGAAAAATTATGAAATTTGGAATCTAGCAATAATTTGACATCGCGGATCCAACAAAAGTTGTTTCATCGAAATCCGAGGTCGTTTGCAAAATTCCCATTTTTAAGGGCCCGAATTCCATAGCGACTATTCAGAATTTTCAACTGGACATATCTTTTGATTCCCGCTATGAAATATCGATTTTTCGGATTCGTTGGAAAGATATCATCAATTAGATCCTATTATCTTTGGTTTCACTAAAATCTGGTTTGTTTTGCACCCGGTATGTTCAATTGAAATTTGAAATCGAATTATCGAACTACCGCGCCATTTTCAATTCCTTTTATAATTTAAAATAATTATTTATGTTCTAACGACGACGTATATAATATATACGTTCGAATTCTGTTCAAAATAAATTTTCGTCGTTTTTATTTAAAATAATTCATTTTAAATGTTCAAAATTCGCTAAAATTGCCAAAATAAAATTTTTAAACTGGCCCAAATTTTCGGGTTGTTACAAGAAAAATGCTAAATACAACTATCATTATATTCAATTTTTACGCTAAATTGAAATGCTAATTATAACGGACATTATATTCAGTTTTACACTGTACAAAATGCTAGTTGTATTTCGCACCGTCCTTTAGTTTAATATTTTTCAAGGTTTATGTTTCGGCCTAAAAACCAAACTTACTGCTCATCAACTTATTTTTTTTCCAAAGTTTATCCCTATACCTATTTTCCACTTATCTAAAAAGATAAAGATAAACATATTTATCTTTTTGTCCAAATATAATAATTTATCTTCTACATAATAATCTACCTGTCGTATGATACATTATTTTATCATTTTAAAAGCATTAGAAATATTTTTTTAATTATTTCTCAATATGATAAATTGCTTTTATTTTCCATACTGATAAATTATTTTATCCTTTTGTGTTAGCAAAATGAAAACCATATTCAATTTCATTAATTCACTATTTCTACATTATTACCCTATGAAATATATAAAAGTTGTTGATAATTTGAAATGACTCGCAATTTTCAATGAAGTAAAATAATGTTATCAATTGAAATTTAACATTAAATTTAAATTAAATAATGAAAATTTTATGTTTGAAATACGTTTAACCAAATGTAGCGTTGGAATAAATTTCATAGTAAAATACGTAAGTTCCATTCTGTTCGCGAAACTAGTTTAAGGTTGAAAAATCGTTGAAAATAAAATACTCACAATTTTTTTTAAAAATAATAGAAATTTTTCTAATAAAGTTGTTGTTTTTTGTTTCGTGAAATTCAGAGGTTCATTTCTCGAAATGTACTATTTTTTCTACAAAATCATGAAAATCTATCAATGCATATTTGTGAATATTTCTAGCATTTTTTTGTCATTTCCTTGTCTGTCTATTCTTGAGTAACTCTTTGAAATCTAAAATGTTAAGTTTTGTATTTATGAATTTGATTTGCTACTCAATTTTGACACAAACATTGTCGGTTCCAAGATTTCATTGGTTAACTTCTGAAATAAATAAATCATGTGCAATTGTTTCTCTTCTCCCCCCGCTCATTTTCATCATTCACCATGTACCTTCCTTTTCTCTTCTCCTTATATTTGAAATTCTAGATCTTAAAACAAAATAAGCCAAAATCAAAACTGATACTCGAGCCCTGCTGATGTCGTCTCCCCTCCTCCCACGCCGGCCCCGTAGACAACCCGCCACCACATCCCTTCCATCAATCCAACCTCCACCAACATCCGTTATGCCTTATTTTCGTCCCTCCGCAACCCTGTAAAACCTACCTCCTATCGGAAACCCCCTGCTACCTGCCTCCTCCCCGCAAGCCACCTCAGCCCTCCAAGACTCCGCCACCTCCTTCCCAATCCACGACATGAACACGCCTTCCCCCTTGCCTAAAACTTCCCACACCACCTCAGATCCGCTTCCCAATAAGTCCTAGCTCTCCTCGCGAAATCACTCTTTATGAAACCCACAAACCCTTCAACCTGAAACCTATTCACCATTCATGAGATTGTATCTAACCTGACTGCAACTCCCAATCCAAGCGAACGAGCCTTTTCCCCCATCTTGCCTTTATTGAAAAAATTAAAAGAAATCAATTTCACATATGTTCACTATCTGAGTTATTACCGATTCATGATTGGGTGTGTTCAAGTCAGATCCATGTCATCATGAATCATCGATTTTCAACATCTTAAACTACGGAAGTAGAGAATTCACTCACTACTGACATTTATTTATAAGTTTTGGTATTCACTTGAAATGTCTATATGTCGAATTGTATCGTTATGAAACGTTAGTGAATGACTTTTTATATGTTTAACTGTACAATTACTCACATGAAACCGTATCGTTATGAAATGTTACTAATTGATTTTATGTATGTTTATCAGCATGTTATTATTTATTTACATTGATATAATCCCTGTTGTAAAAATGCAAATGTAACATCCCGTAAATTCTGACCATTTAATTTGTTGAATTAAATTTAGTTATTGAATTTAAAATGGTTTATGCATAAAATTTATGATGTTATTAATGAAATTTATTTATTTTTGCTTATAATTTGATTGAAAATAATGTAATGTGTATATTCTAGATAGTTTTTTTGAAAACATATGAGACGACCCAAACTTCCCCTTATGGGAAAACCCGGACTGCTTTGAGAACACGACGCATCAGAACACAAATAGTAGAACATTTCATTACTATTACAATAATTTACATCAAAGTACAAGAATATATCCGAATCTAAATAATTTACAGCAGAAAAATATCAGATATTTAATTACATAACAGTAGAAAAATATATACATAAATATAACGTACAACGGAAATCATCTACAACCACAACTGAAAGAGATATATGGATACAAAGCTTTCCGAATATAGCTCTAGCTGTAATCCAGGATCCTGTGTAAAGAAGTATCTGGGAAAACCAACACTACTAGCTGCCTATGTGGAAATATGGGCACCCAGAGTTTATGTTAAAACAATAAACTTCGAGTTAGTCATGGGACTGGTGTAAGAACTAAAACAGTTATTAGCTTTTATTTTACACGGGACCATGTTGTATAACACGGAACGAGTTTATACCTCATGGATACCAGTGCATAAAAATAAATAGCGCAATGCTAAAGAGAAAAATGAAGCTATTATAAGACTTAGGTCCCATCTAACAATGAACGCAGTTGAGGATAAAGCATTCCCTTATAATAGCCTAATATGCTTGATACACGAAATTTCATCTTTTATTATTACTGTAAGTGAAGAAATCAACTTCAAATATAAATGTATCAATCACAGGCGGCGTAGGTACCATTATATTATGTCTCTATATAGGTTTACAACTAAAACCGTAAAATCGCATATTGGAAATTGTGTTTCCATCTATAAACCGTGGCAAGGGATGTTCCTCACCGATTTCGAGACATTCTAACAAAGGCCTTAGGATCCCCCGCAGCGAACCCTTGGAATCGGCAGGGCCGGTCATCCGTTGATGATTAATTATACCGTAAACTATATGTTAGCCGATTCTATCGAACCTCTAAAATGGCCAGTCACGTCGACCAAAGAGACACTAGGGACTCAAATCATATCCGAGGTACCTCACTATCCATCAAATAATATGCAACATCCACATGAGTAAACAGTCTGGGCTCCATACCATGACATTACTCGTAGCCAGAACTAACATATGTCCATTTTCCTGCGGTCACTATCCAGTTTTTGGTTCATACCGGGGTGTGAGACTCGCGAATTAACTCTGCACAAAATTGTGCTAATTAAAGCTATGTGTTGATCATCAACAACAAGACTCTGCTTTTCAATAAAAACCTTGATCATTTGCATCTCAACATGTCACACTGTCAATCCATACCGTACCACTGATTTCCACTAATATATAACCTCTAAGCTCGTACGTCTCAGAAAAGGGTGTAACCAAGAGAATAAATTATCCGCCACCAAACAATTATATATTTAGCAGAGATCAATGAATACAGTATAAAGGAATACAATGTTAGACATACTATCCATTTGCAAGTCCGTTCTAGGTCTGAACGAAACCGAAGGCACCTTATTCCTCATCCCGTATGTCCAATACAAGAGAGAGGCCCATGCATATCTACTCGATCTCCTAGTACATCTAGAAAATCATCATTTATTACCTGTCTTTGGGGTACATCCCAATCAAGACATCAGTAATCATCCAAACGATGTGAAGATCTCCGGCCTTCAACCACCATCTTCATCGTCGACTTTCAATCGTCGTATCTATTATTCAGAATGGGTTAAACTCGATCTTTCCAAATAACTCGTGTATTTTATAATCAAGTGCTATAAAAACACAGCATACGCCTAATTCCAATTCAGAATATTATTTTTATTCAAATATTCTTTTCATAATTTAAACTAATTCAGGTTTATCACACTAGTCCGGATTATCAATCCTTACCGAAGTAATCAATTATTTTATTTTCCAATCCCAACTTATTCATCCCATAGAGCAAAACTGGTAGTACTCCATATCTAACACCAACTGTTTTATTGGCAAAATTAATTACCACTTCTCGTTTTAGATCTAATTAAAGATTTAACTATCGTGTGGAGTAAAACTAGTGGTACTCCATTCTCGATCATTTCATGAATTTGATAAATTTAAATATCTCATTCCCATTCCAATCTAATTAAAGATTCATTAAAAAATCCAACTTGGTTTTAATAGCAAAAATCATTACTTTATGATTATTCAACTTTAAGAAACTAATCTTGTCTTTAACTGGGTTAAAGAACCAATGTTATTAAAAACACATTTCACAATAAACCTAAGTCATCTTCCATAAAAATGCAATCTTCACGAAAATCCAACAGTATATAATCGATATAAATTTCCGTACCAAACCAATACTATAAACAGAATAATGGCTTGGCCTTTTAAATTCCATATATGGTAACAGTCTTCCTTCACAGAAGCTCCTCCCGAGTAGTACCAAATCGAATTTGTAACGTCCCAGAATTTTGGCAGTTTAACGATAATTGAATATAACTAGATATTGGTTTCGATTTTGGACAAGCACTTTGAGACTTAATCGTAATTTAATTTTTAGAATTTTGCTATAATTTTTATTTTGGAAAATAAGCTACTTTTTATTTGAAGTGTTTTACACCCTAAATATGTATTTTGGGACTTCACAGAATAAGCTAACTTGTCTATGTTATTATACTTTTGGAGTCATGGCACATTGTCCGTCACAATAGTGTTTTTATTTTTGTCGATAGTTGTCCGTAACCGAACCAAATTTTACTTAACCTACATATGACCCTACCTCACCCTTTTGACATGTCTACTTACAACATACTCAACAAATGTGTTAAAATTATTCTGATCATGTAATTATAATTCGAAGCATAAAGGTCCCATGATATTTAGAAAATATTAATCGTTTTTTCTTTACACTTGTTAATGGTTAAAGGGAGAGAGTGTTTCGACTTTTGAGATTTGTCATACTTCTGCAATTTGGGCGGCACATTCGAGTACCTTAAGTTGAATATAAAAATCCATACCATGTGCACACACACAAATACAGATTTCCCATATCCTTTTATTTATTAGAAAGCTTCATTTTGAAGGAATTAGAACATAGACTGCTATACTAGTCACTTAGGAATAAAGAAAAAGGTTACACGCCTAGTAGCTTACCCTATATACTTCACTTCAAAGGAATAGCCTACCTACCTTAATTGAACAGCTATTAAATTCCTTACCCTGTAAGTTTCTTCATATTTAAATAGGAGCATGGCCATCTTCAGTTTGGTTTTAGGATGCCTTAAGTTTTAATGGCTCTTCAAAAATTAAATCAAACCATACTCTACGAGACTACGCCTTATCTAGTTCCCCTACATGTACATCAAAACCAAATTTTCAACGCAATGGTACCAAGTAGTACCCAAGCATGGTTTAGAATATGGCTTCTAACAGCTATCCTATATCACCTAATCCTTTGGCATCAAGGTATATAAATTTATATATACCGCAAGCATGCACTTCAAAACTTCAGAAGGAAATGAAAACAACCTCGTTCCCAATTTCTAGACTAAAAACACATGGTTTATCTGCCCTCTTCTGTTATTGTTTCTTGTTTCTTGACTTAGAAGTAAGAAAAAGAAAGGTGGGGAAAGAACTGAACTTGGTGAGAGATGCTGCTCATTTGTACTAGGCAATGGTTTTCGGCAATAACAAAAGTTCGGTAATGGGTTGCAAGGTCTTCAAAGTCATCCAGTGAGACCTACAGGGCACTGCCCAGTCGTTGTAGGTCGGAGAAGAGGGGCTGTGATGTGGGGTCAGCATGGTAGTGTTGGGTCGAGGCAAAAGTGAAGGTGGAGGAAATTGGTGGAAACGAATTTTGGTAGCAAAGCCTTGCGGAAGTCATGTACTGGAAAGGGATGGCTTAAGTTTCGGAAGTGGAGTTGGTCTTGTACAGGAAGTTGGTGGAGTGACGAACGTGAGGGTACGATGCGATTTCTGTGAGATAGTGGGAGTTTGTTTGTGACGTATGAGAGAGAAAGATTAGTGAAGGGTTATTTAATTTTTGGGTTTGCGATTGTATTTGAATCAGGATAGCTTGGGAGTTGGGGACTGTGGAGTGGTGCGAGAAGACCAGTAGGGTGGGCGTGTATTAGTTTATTGTGTAGGATGAAGGAAGTGTTTAATGATTGCATAATTGCTTTGAAGGAGTACGGTGCAGACAAAAGGACAGACCGTGGAAAGAACATTGGCAGAAATTGTTCATGTAAGTACCGCATGAAATGGGTGGAGGAATAAAAATGCTGCAGGGGTAGTGGTTTGATGAACTAAGGGTGGCGTCATTCTTTGATGAAGGGGACTACGGTTGTGTAAGAAGTAAGTGAGGTCAGGGTTGTAGTGGAGGTTTCATTTTTACAGCAGCGTTAAGGACTGCTCTACGCAAATCAGTCAGCGTTGGAAGTTCTAAAGGATGGTGTGGTGGCTATCCAAGTAAGGCACACCGATTATCGAGTTTATGTGAAGATCTAGACATTTTCATGTCGCGCCACTCACCCTACATTGCCGAGATCACGGCTTTATGGGGGAGACCGAGTCTAAACAATGGTGTCGAAAATGTAGTACATGTGTAGGAGAAAAGAATGGAGGCAACTGCACTCATTTTCATCCAGAAGTGAAGAAGAACGAATTGAAATGGGTATGGCTATTTTATTGAAGACAAACGAAACCTGTATGGGAAGAAGGATCCATTAGGATCGTCTGAACGAAGACTACGCATACAAAATAGTTCAGAGCAATTTGGAGCACGTTACAGTTTTAGGCAATTAAAGCACCGGGTATAATCAACAGACGCAAATCATTATTTTACGGTTAACACACAAAGGTGAGTAAATCCACTGACTCTGTTCTATTTCAGAAATATGTAATTAGATTTTAATAGTGATAAATAATGGTTGAATGGTGTGTGATGGTCGTTTAGGTTGATTACAATTAAATTGGTTGAATAATATATATCGTTTCATAGATACACATCATTGGTTGGATAGTGATTCCATCAATTATAATATTCCCTAGTATCGAATTAGTATTAATTGTGTTGACTAACATCTATGGATGCAGGAAACCGATTGGAGTAATCCAACCGGATTTCTCAATATTTATATGTACTGTTTGTTTTATATTATTTATATATATGCACTGTTTGAACCAAATGATATTGAAACCCTATGTGGATATTGATGTTGAATGGAAATTCAACATTTATTTTGATTTAATCAATAAACAATATCGATTAAGAAAGTGGCAACAGTCGACCTGTAATGACCCGGATTTTGAGCGACTTTGGTTATTGACATAAACTCGATGTCGATAACCAAAACATCGAAAAATCCCGGTAATTAATGAAAGAAATTAGAGGGTGAGGAAAGATAATATAGAAACTTTGAATAGAAGAAGAAGAACACAACATCAGAGTAACACGAATCTCACAGCGGAACGAATAACATATAATAGATAACATAACTTTGAAATATAACAGTTATGTATACAATAGCACTTATCAGAGTACAACACTTACAACACAGCGGAACAAAAATCTATAAAACTAATGCTGAAGCCTCCTGCTCCAAGCTCCTTTAGATAGATCTGAAAAATCCTGAACTACTTGACTGCCCGTACAAATTTAGGCACCCAAGAGTTTAGGTAGAACAAAACAAAATAAACTCCGGGACAGTCATGGGACTGGTATGAGTAAAACAGTTTAAAACAGTTCGAACATGTAAACGATATCTCATAAGACCACACCATATAACGGAACGGGTTTTTCCCTTGTGAGAATCCAAAATATCTTTATATCAAAAACCTTTTGATATTATAATAATGTCTATCAACCACAGTGTATATTAATCATCTAGCAGAAACGCTTTCATCTCACGTTACATATATAGTATACAATCAAAACAGCAAGCACGTATTGGGTAATGGATTTCCAACTATGACAAGGTATGGAACCACCTTTCACTAGTGTACCTCTAGAGAGGAATACACTGGGTTCAACAAGAACATCTTGCAACCCGGCCACACATGACCGACCACTCATTTCGCTTGAGTGTATCGAATGTATATCATCAGCGGCTGGGATCAGCAACCGTTTCCGGAATGGGATAGTATCGACAATAGATTTTTAGAAATAAATGAAACTCTAGATCAAGTGATTATACACCCTACTTCGGTGCGACCAACTTAGCCATGCTGCCCGCCCGATTTCTGTCATTTACCGGATGTGAGGCTATAAGCTACGCTTTATCATCACACCAGATTCACTTTGAATGCCACATCATCAAATCCATCAAATCACCGATTGATGTCCTCAACCATACATTATGTGTTAGCTAAAAGAAGTTTCCTTCTCCGCTTCAACTCCTGGTACGGTTGGAGAAATCAATATACGTGATCGTCTGGAAATACTCTGTCAGACATCCGTCCATACAAGTCATCCAGGAATAGGATGAACCGAAGGCACTATTCTGTAAACAGGATAGCCCTTGTATAACTCCGTCTTCAATTTCCTTTGGCATATATGATTCGCAACGCTTATGCCAATACAGAGTGGTTCTTTGGATAATAATCCAACCGGTCTCTCCATATTAACAACGTTAAGATGGTCAAAACTTCGATAGTCTGTGATTTAACTATCGAAGAAAAATAGGTGCGCAAACAACGATATTATTTCCAAATGGAAATTTATATCGATCAAACATCATTCAACATTTATCTCTTTATTTCATTAATTTACTTATCTCTCGTTTCCCTATATTCAATATTTCTTATTTTCTAAATTTGGAAAATGTACGTTGTTAACAATGGAAAACATTTCCATTTCTTGTTTTCTTTATTAGAAAACATTTCTGGTTTCTTATTTGGAAAACATTTCCAAAGCTTCTTCATTGGACTTAGACAGATGTTTAAACAAACCATCGCGATGCCAACTCAAACCATTTCCTTTACTGTCGAACCTTCACTATTCCTTAGTAAAAAACGAAGCCAATCAAGTTGGGGTAGAACTACCTCTCAGACCTTAACTGAACAACATTTCTAACTTTGAAATAGACAAAGTTCACTTTATATTCCTTTTACTAACTTCCTTACTTAACCCTCCTTCGAATAGCTATATTCGATTGACTCTTTTCACTTTACTCTATTCAATTAACCCTTATCAATTAACTCTATTGGACTAACACTATTGATTTACTCATTTCACTTAAATCCTTTCGAATAAACTATATTCGATAACTCCTTTTACTTTCTTCGAATAAACTATATTCGATTAATTCATTTGCTTCTATTCAAATAACTATATTCGATTAACTCCTTTTACTTTAACTCTAATCGATTTAACTCTAACATCGATTAACTCCTTTTACTTTAACTCTAATCGATTAAACTAACATCGATTAACTCCTTTTACTTTAACTCTAATCGATTAAACTAACATCGATTAGCTCCTTTTAACTTTAACTCTAATCGATTAACTAATATCGATTAACTCCTTTTAATTTAACTCTAATTGATTAACTAACATCGATTAACTCCTTTTACTTTATTCTCTAATCGATTAACTAACATCGATTAACTCCTTTTCGAATAAACTATTCATTTATAAAGATTTACTTTTAGTAACGGTTCTTCACTTTACAAATGATTTCCTTTTATTCTAACTTATCCTTTGCTTTTATAAATATTTCTTTTATAAAAATTCTTTTCCTTTTCTATATAAAATCCATCGATCTTATATAAATCATTCATTTTCAAAATACACTTTGAAAATCCCCTTCCCCATATCCAGTATTTCTTATGGTATTTATCATACCATATAACAACGATAAATATCGTTCAAACACACATAATCAACAATAGATTATATATCACATCATATATCACAATATATGAATCACAGTAAAATAAATGTTGAGGAATCCAGTTGGATTCCTCCAACCTGTTTCCCTGCATCACAGATGTTAAACAATATAGATAACATCACTTTCAGTTACATATGATATATTCTGTTAAACAGAATTAATATAGAAATCCAACTAACTGACTAGCAGTTCAATCAAACAGTCAACACACAGTTAATCAGCCAATATCTAACAGTTCTAAAAATACAACATGAAATTATAAACTGTTCAGAGTTAGTGAGATTTACTCACTTTGGACGATCATCGTTAATAACGATAACCATCGCTTGATTCAGACGGACGATTTATTTTGCGATAAATTGTAATGAGCCTCGATTCACTCCCAGTCAGTTCCATGGTGTAGCCATCGTCCATATGATCCCAATGGATCTTGTTCCGCCCAATTCTGATATCGTATGATCAAGTTACGATTTTTCGAAGTTATACACTATTTGAATTAAAAATAAAACTTAATTAAAATTAAGTGGGCTTAACCTCTTTCAAATTCCAGCCCGCTACCATATAATACCAACCCGCACCACTAAGTCCTTCTTCCCCCAAAATCCAAATTCGACAGCTCCAGTGAACATCCCCTTCCAATTCCATACTTTCGATCCTCTTTTTCTCCCTCTCTGGCCCATCGTTCACCAAAGCAACCCCGCCAACGTTCATCTCATCGTCTTCTCCTTCACATCCACCCATCAAAACTCCACTCGCCCCTCCATTTCCAACTGCGATTCCGTTTGCCTTCCACGCAACAGAAGAACAGTGCGACTTCGACCTTCACCGTTCACCACCACAGTTGTTTCCTACGTGCGCCTCCATCTGCTGATCTCGACAACAGCCTCCGTTCACCTTGACAACCGTCACACTGAGATTTAGGTGAAGCCCTAGTTTCTACTGTCTAAAATCGAACGACAGGAAAACCCATCCGAACCCGTCAATACTGATACGAGAATGAAGAGGATGATTCCAGTATCCCCAATATACAAGTATAAGGATTTATAGGATTTTACTTCATTTGTTTGAGCATTCCTTTGATCTATTTCTTGCTGTGAATTATTTTATACGGTATATATATGGATGCGGTTTGGGGTTGTTGCCATTTGTGGTTGAAAATGGTTACTGCGTGGTCTTGTTGTGATCATAGAAGGAGTTAGGATATTTTTTTAAATTTGATTTTTATATTTATTTTATTGGTTTTATTCTCATTTCTGGTCTTTAAAAAAATCCCTGCGACTACATACGATACCCAAAAATCACCAACCTGGACCTGTAGCTAGAGTTCGACATTACAGTCCCAACGAAACTGGTTTAGTCGAATTCTGACTCCGTATGCTCACACGACGTATTTTTAACCGTCGAAATACTGACTGTTTCTCAATCTAAAAATCGGTACGGCCACATACTGACTCTAAAAATCACGAAACTTGATATCTAACAATAATTTGACATTGCGGATCCAACAAAACTAGTTTTGTCGAATTCTGAGGTCGTTTGCAAAACTGGCTATTTTTAAAGCCCTAAATAACCCTTTTAAATATATAAATATATTTAAAATAATTAAATTAAATATTTATAAATAAATATTATCGTGTATATATTCACCTGGAATATAATACAACTCCAATTAGATTTATACTCGATATTCAAAATCCCGGTTTGAATCGATATTCAATTTATTATGAAATTCCTTTTATAAATATAAATAATTCCTTTAATTATAAAGGAATTCCATAGCGACTTTTCTAAAATTTGATTTGGACATAAATTAAAATCTACATGACGAAATCTCGATTTTTCTCTTCCACTAGAAAAATATACTCCACCAGCTCCACACGTTTCTTGTTTCACAGAAATCCGGCTTAAAACGAACCCTGTACATTCAGTTGAAGTTCAAATCGCCAATTAACGAACTGCAGCGCCATTTCGAGCTCGTTTATAATTATATTATAAACTATACGTTCAACTATCGACGATTGAATATATTCATTATTCAAATTCAATTCCAAGCTGAATTAAATATCACAGATGATCCAGTTCACACCATATCGCTTTATTCAGCCAATTCTGATTATTTCAGAATTAAATATATTATTTAATTTATTATTTTAATTAAATATTCACCATTATTTAATTCCACGACCAGTTAATTCACTATACCACCATTGATATAATTAAATAAATTAATCATAATACCTCAGCCAATGTGGGTCATTACAATCTTCCCCACTTAAAATAATTTCGTCCTCGAAATTGCTAAAAGGTAGAGAACGACCCTATCGACTAGTTAGAACATATTTGTTCACTTTTTAACTTCAGTTTCAACTGAACCAATTTAATTTCAATTAAATTATTAATTAATTCTTATCAACGAAAATTTTCAAAAATCCTGAAAATTTTCTAACGCCTTAACTCTTCGAAAAATTTCGCCAGCACCTCCTTTGTACTGGTCAATAGGTCAAACCACCACTCGCCTCTCTGGGCCATCTCCATCCCAAAAGAAAATCGAACAGCCAAGCGGCTTGCCAATTCAGCTCATCAACATCTCAAACCCATATATAATATAAACTGGTACCTTTTTGTTAGGCATATCATTATATCCTTTCCATCTGTTATCAATTCAGCATATACCAATGTCATGCCAATCAAACTCCAAATCAGTTTTATCTCTAACACAACCATTCGTTTTTAACCAAGCCAAATCCCATTTCAACTCAAGTTCAATTCATGATTTTCAATTCCTTAACTCCTCAATCCAATACCATTTCGTATTCTAATTTCACAAATCCAATCTTATTCGTTTTCAATTCAACTTCAGTTACCACTTAACTGACTTTACTTTAATTCAAATCTGCTTTCACAAATTTCTGTTAAATTTGTTTTTAATTTAAATAGAAATTTCCCTGGGAGTTTTCAAACAGTTTACTCTTTTCAAAAATCAAATTTTCCTTTTGAATATGTCACTGAGCCCTTAATTAATATTCCATTAGTTAAATCACTTCTCTATTTCTTTATCAATATTTGTTAACCAAATATTTTCAATAACCATATTGGCCTTTTATGTTATTTGGAAAACATTTCCGAATATTGCCTTCCTTTATTTTCTAAACTTTAGAAAATATACGCTATTTATAATTGGAAAATATTCCAATTACTTATCTCTTTTCCGATCTCTTTTATTTCTATACTTAGGAAATATTCTTTATTATATTTCCAAGCTTACACTTATTTGGGTTAAAACAGATGTTGTGTAAAACATCGTTACCACAACCCAAATACTATATTCAACTAACTCTTATTCAACATTGATCTTCGAGCCTGAAATCTTACTATTTATTTGTTAATAATGAAATCAATCAAGTTGGGTATAACTACCTCTCAGACCTTGACTGAATAACATTTATAACGTCAAAACAGATATGACTACTTACTCGAATAATCAATACCATACAACTACTTATTCACTTTTAAACACGTATACGCTTCCTCTTTCTATTCTTACTAGAATTTATTCCTAGTCTTCTTTTTTTTTGATTTTACTATTCTATTTCTAAGTTCGTTTCCTTATCGACTTCTATATATATCGATACGTTGATTTCTAACTATCAAATTATCTTAAAAATATTATAACTCCTTAAATTCCCGAAATTTTTTGCCATAACCTCCTTTGTACTAGGAGCATCGGGATATTTCAAATAGCCTCCCATGGCCCTCACCAATCCAAAAGAAAAAGAAAAAGCTAAGCGGCTAGCCGACACGGCGCATAAAATCTCATATATGAATTAAATACATACCTTTCCGTCGAGCATTCTATTTATATACCTTCATACTTTATCCATACCCATCTCATGTATGTTTATACCTGTGACGATCCCAAAACCCCGTGACACGGTGTTAAGGATAATCATTGGAATATAACACATTAATCATTATTAGCAGATCACAGATAATGGCATAAACAGAAAATAGAATAATTTACACACATATGACAGCGGAATCATATAGATATCATCACATCAGAGAAGCACAGTACAGGATACAACTTAGTGCATAATGATACATAGTCAGTCACCATCGCCTGAGGCGGAATCATACATAAAGAGTACTCAAAATAAATATCAGTCTACATCGCCAATGGTGGAATCATAATATAGATACAATAATGGCGGAGAAAATCCAAGTCAGCACGGTGTAGTCAAGCCTCGCCATGAGCCAAAAGGTGCGTCATAAACCTGTAACTAGGCTTCCCGTGTGAAAATGAGGGCACCCGAGTTTGCAAGGTGAAACAAACTACGAGTCACTCATGGGACTGGTATGAGAAATCTACTCAACTTATTAATCAACAATAATAAGGCAAATCAAAGGACCACGCCACTTTCGTGGAACGGGTTTACTCCAATGAGTGCTAGTGCATGAGATAAAGTAAACGATTAAATCAACGCAATGCTTTTTATAAAATGAAGCCATTATAAGACTCAGGTCCTATCACACAATACAACGCAAGCCGGAGGATAGAGTTTTTACCTTATAATGGCCAAAAATGCTTCATACGAATAAAACAAAAGTGCTTGATATTATTACTAATGTATATATGTTTCAAAAGCAAATTCAATCATAATTATCAATCCTAGGCGGCATAGCTACCATCTACTATGTCGCCATACTAGTAATACAATCACGTCCACCGATTTCATATTGGAAATTGGATTCCTTCATGAGTCGAGGCAAGGGGCAAGCTCCTCTCCGATTCGAGCACTCTAGCAAATGCCTCGGGACCGCACACAGCAATCCCCTGGATCCTCCAAGGCCGGTCCTCTCTTACTTTTGAGGATTAATTATTCCTGAACACACGTTTCCCGGTCCTTACAGACCTATAATCGAGGCGCCTCGCATTCCAACAACCACACAGGTGAAAAGTAGATATAAATGTCAAGGCTGGGAGGTCACTGACACCACCATAGCTAGAAAGAAACGTCGTGCACTCCTTGGGTCCTTCTCCCGTTTTTGACTCATACCGAGGTGTGAGGCTCGCGAATTCACGTTATACACAAAGCTACGTCACACAGACCATGCTTTGATCATCAACCACAAGACTTTGCTTTGCAACAGAAGCCTTGATCATATGCCACTTAGGCGTGCCACACATGCAATCCACTCCATGCGACTGATTTCTGTCAATACATAACCTCTGAGCTCGTACGTCTCAAAGAAGGGCGTTAAGCAAGAGAATAAATTCTCCGCTGCCAAACAGATATATATTTAACAGAGATCAATCAACACAGAACAAAATCCAATGTCAGACACACAGTCCATTTACAAGTTCGTTCTGGGTCTGAACGAAACCGGAGGCACCAATTCCTCGCATATCCGTACAATCAACAGTATGTTTGGACGGCTACTACTTCAATTCCTTCATGGTTGCTACTCCAATCATGAGCATCAGTAGCGCCCATCCATCCAATGTGGAGATCGCCGGTCTTCAGCCGTCTTCGATTTCTCAACGTCGATCGATTATTTGAAATGAGATAAACTCGGCCTTTTCAAATAACCCATGTATATTTAGATTTTCAAATCAATTAATCACATGGTTGGACTATTCAACATTCACATTTCGGTTATTTAGTTATAATTTTCATGTCAAATACATTCAACCATCACATATCAAGCAAACACAACGAAATTGGTTTATTTCCACTCTATATCTTCTATAGTATTTTATAACGATATATCGCCATTTTTATTTAATTTAAAACGGCCATATTTAATTAAACGACGTTTCAGGTCGTGTCAATGCACTGGCGCTGCTTTTCACTAATTTTGTTTTACACATATCTGAAAATCTAACCGTTGGATCTTCACAAATTTTATATCATTAGGAAGGTCATTTCAAAATGAATCCAACGGTTTCAGTTTTGGGAAAATCCGACGGTCGGATCTTCCACACTAGCCATTTGAAGTTACGATTTCAATTTACGAACTACAGCGTCGTTATTCGATTTAATTAAATTATATTTATATATATATAAATATAATCGTTTCTGGTGCTGTTTTTCTTCAGATTTGAATTAAACATTCCAGACAATCCAACCGTCGGATCTTCACAAAGTTGGTGCCGTTGGAAAGATATTTCCAAGGGGAACCCAACGGTTGCGGTTTCGGGAAAATCCAATGGTCGGATTTCCCGCACTAGTCGTTTGAAATCACGGTTTCAAAACACGAACTGCACAACCACGTTTCGTTTTAATTTTATTTATATTTATATATTTATATAAATATAGTTCATTAAAAAGTTCCTATATCGTTTTCACTTCAATTATTTCACTAACGCCTTTAATTTTCGGAAAATTTCGCCATAACCTCCTTTGTACGGGAGGGTCTGGGAAAATTCCCAAATAGCCACACGGGCGTCTCATATCAAAAAGAAAAAGAAAAAGCCAAGCGGCTGGCCAACAGGCACATAAAATCATCACCCAAACAAAACAGTAAATGTGTACCTATTTGTCGGGCACAAAATTTTATTCCTCTTCTCTAGCCCCTTTTGCTATAACCTGTTCAATAGATATGCATGTACATATATACAATTTCTATCACTTATCATTTTCCATTCAATTTCATGTTAATATAGATTTCTCACATTGGTTTTATGAGTGCTAAAAATCGATACGATGTCAGAAAAATCCGCGGCTTCTTCTATTGGGTAGAGAGCTTCCTCACGGTCCCGATGTTTCCTGTTTCATCGGATTTCGTCAACACACCAAAAAGATATGATTTTTCAAAGTGTAAACATAAAAAAACTCACCTTTCACGAAGGTTCAAAACTAGGTTTACGGTTTTTGCGAGAATCGGGGCACGAGGGGATGATCGGCGGGTTGAACGTGGAAGAGGGAAGAGAGGGCTATCTGACGGTGGTGGTTTGGTGGCGTTCGGTGGTCAGAATCGGCGGCGGCGGCGGCAGGAAGGTCGGGGCTTTGGAGCTTCGATTCGGGCGGCATAGGCGACGAGGGTGGCGATGCTGGGGTCGGATCTGACGAGGGGGCGGAGGCGAAGCGAACGGCGGTGGTGGCGGAGTCTAGAAGCGGCTGTAGCGGCGGCGGCGGAGGAGAGTAGGTCTCGAACGGGTTTCGCCGTTGATTTTGGAGGATTTTTTTTTAAAATTATGAATGGAGAATTATGATTGGCCGAGGACTTTATTAAATTTTTAAATAGTGTTTTCTCAAACGAACTCCTTTTTAAACCCAACGACTATCGCCCCTAGCTAAATACCCCCATTCCGGACACAATGGGATATGTTTCATTGGCCAATTCGACTGTTACAGTCAGTTATTTTTTAAATTAAAGTATAAAACATTTAATTTTTAACTTTGAACGTACATTCCAATTTGCCAGGGCCACAAACTGTTTCGAAAAATTCTAGAAAAATAAATCTAGCTATGTTTTGACGCTACGGTCCCAACAAAACTAGTTTCGTCTAATTCTGAGGTCGTTTGAAAAATGGCCATTTTCTGGTCGATCCAATTTAACAGAAATTGACCAAACACATTTTCTTTTGCTACGCTCACATACTAGCTTCAAAAATTATGAAATTTGAAACCTAGCAATAGTTTGACATCCCGGACCCAACAAAAGTGGTTTCGTCGAATTCCGAGGTCGTATGCAAAATATCAAATTTCCAGGGCTATATATTCTATATAGCGACCATTCTGAAAATTCATTCGGCCATAACTTTTGATTCCCGTTATGAAACTTCGATTTTTCAGATTCGTTAGAAAGGTATTGACTAACAGATTTAAATATTTTTGGTTTCACTAAAATCCGTTATATTTTCCACCCTGCACAGTCAGTCAAAGTTTGAATTCAAATTTTCAAACTGACTCACTATTTCTAATTCACTATTTTATTGAAATATTCTATTTCAATTGTTCAAATTCTTTTGAAATCACCAATTTATAAATTTTAAATTGGCTCGTATTTTCCGGGTTATTACAATACCTGCCCAATCTATTTTAACTATACCTGGTTGTTTTAACTCAATTCATTACTTAATTTGTTAATTAACCCTTTAGTCTATTTCATTTTTATATTTGAACATGCCATGTTCTAATATATTTTAACTCGCTTATTAACTAATTTGAATCCAAATTTCAAATTTAAGTTCTATATTCGATTTCGAATATCCATTTACAAATCCAATTCACCTTTCAAAGTTCAACTTCAAATTCAAAACTCGATTAACTAATTCCTCTTCGACTTAGTTAATTCTATTCAATTTCTATTCAAATTTTATATTACTTCTATTATTCAACTTCTATATATTCAAATTCTATAGTTTAAATTCCATTTGAATTCTATATTCAAATTCCATTTGAATTTCTATATTCAAATTCTATTTAAATCTCATTGAATTTCATATATTCAAACTCTATGGTTTAAATTCCATTTGAATTCTATATTCAAATTCTATAGTTTAAATTCCATTTGAATTCTATATTCAAATTCTATAGTTTAAATTCCATTTGAATTTTATATTCAAATTCTATATATTCAAATCCTATATTTGAATTCCTTTTTATTTTCTATATTCAAATTCTGTATTTGAATTCCATTTGAATTTCTATATTCAAATTCCATTTGAATTTCTATATTCAAATTTTATATTATAAATCCCATTTTGAAATTCAACACACTTATCTTTCCCAAAACAAATTCAAAACAGTATCTCTGGTAGTAATTCGTCACTTACAACTCGAAAATGAATACTGATGATGCAGCTGTCATCATCAGAATCTATTTTCCAGCGATCGAAGTGAGTTCAATACTATAAAACCATTTCTAAACATTTCCACTTTGAAATTCATTTCAAAATATAATTCACATTGCTTCTAAAACAATTTAAAATCTCCCAAGATCTTAAATTTTCCTTATTTTTAACCCAAATCCATTTACAAACACCTATCCAATTCTCCAAAGTTTAATTCAAATTTCTGGTTTAAAATTTCATATTTAACTCATCTGATTCCACGTATTTCACTTATATGAATTCTGATTGGTTATTTACATAACCATTTCACTTTATAATCTTACTCAATTATAATATCAACCAATATATATCAAAATATACGTTGGGTAAACTATGTTCATTTACCCTCTTTTCAAAACATATCGTGCCGACCCATCGTATTTGATTGTTTAGTAACTCCTACCGAGACAGTGGATCAAACTGATCGACCAGAACTCATAAACAACTCGACCAATAAATCACCACAATATAAAATAATTTTTTTATCAATAACAAATACGCTCACTCGTATATATACACTCAACTCAATCTAGGGTATTACTAACCCTATCTCTACCGAGTCACGCCACAGAGCCAAGGTAATTCACTTAACCTTAAGCTCTGATACCAACTGTAATAACCCGGATTTTGAGCGACTTTGGTTATCGACATAAACTCGATGTCGATAACCAAAACATCGAAAAATCCCGGTAATTAATGAAAGAAATTAGAGAGTGAGGAAAGATAAGATAGAAACTTAGAATAGAAGAAGAAGAACACAACATCAGAGTAACACGAATCTCACAGCGGAACGAATAACATATAATAGATAACATAACTTTGAAATATAACAGTTATGTATACAATAGCACTTATCAGAGTACAACACTTACAACACAGCGGAACAAAACTCTATATAACTAATGCTGAAGCCTCCTGCTCCAAGCTCCTTTAGATAGATCTGAAAAACCTTGAACTACTTGACTGCCCGTACAAATTTAGGCACCCAAGAGTTTATGTAGAACAAAACAAAATAAACTCCGGGTCAGTCATGGGACTGGTATGAGTAAAACAGTTTAAAACAGTTCGAACAAGTAAACGATATCTCATAAGACCACGCCGTATAACGGAACGGGTTTTTCCCTTATGAGAATCCAAAATATCTTTATATTAAAAACCTTTTGATACTATAATAATGTCTATCAACCACAGTGTATATTAATCATCTAGCAGAAACGCTTTCATCTCACGTTCTACATATATAGTATACAATCAAAACCGCAAGCATGTATTGGGTAATGGATTACCAACTATGACAAGGTATGGAACCACCTTTCACTAGTGTACCTCTAGAGAGGAATACACTGGGTTCAACAAGAACATCTTGCAACCCGGCCACACATGACCGACCACTCATTTCGCTTGAGTGTATCGAATGTATATCACCAACGGCTGGGATCAGCAACCGTTTCCCGAATGGGACAGTATCGACAATAGATTTTTAGAAATAAATGAAACTCTAGATCAGGTGATTATACACCCTACTTCGGTGCGACCGACTTAGCCATGCTGCCTGCCCGATTTCTGTCATTTACCGGATGTGAGGCTATAAGCTACGCTTTATCATCACACCAGATTCACTTTGAATGCCACATCATCAAATCCATCAAATCACCGATTGATGTCCTCAACCATACATTATGTGTTAGCTAAAAGAAGTTTCCTTCTCCGCTTCCACTCTTGGTACGGTTGGAGAAATCAATATACGTGATCGTCTGGAAATACTCTGTCAGACATCCGTCCATACAAGTCATCCAGGAACAGGATGAACCGAAGGCACTATTCTGTAAACAGGATAGCCCTTGTATAACTCCGTCTTCAATTTCCTTTGGCATATATGATTCGCAATGCTTATGCCAATACAGAGTAGTTCTTTGGATAATAATCCAACCGGTCTTTCCATATTAACAACGTTAAGATGGTCAAAACTTCGATAGTCTGTGATTTAACTATCAAAGAAAAATAGGTGTGAAAACAACGATATTATTTCCAAATGGAAATTTATATCGATCAAACATCATTCAACATTTATCTCTTTATTTCATTAATTTACTTATCTCCCGTTTCCCTATATTCAATATTTCTTATTTTCTAAATTTGGAAAATATACGTTATTAACAATGGAAAACATTTCCATTTCTTGTTTTCTTTATTAGAAAACATTTCTGGTTTCTTATTTGGAAAACTTTTCCAAAGCTTTTTCATTGGACTTAGACAGATGTTTAAACAAACCATCGCGATGCCAACTCAAACCATTTCCTTTACTGTCGAACCTTAACTATTCCTTAGTTAAAAACGAAGCCAATCAAGTTGGGGTAGAACTACCTCTCAGACCTTAACTGAACAACATTTCTAACTTTGAAATAGACAAAGTTCACTTTATATTCCTTTTACTAACTTCCTTACTTAACCCTCCTTCGAATAGCTATATTCGATTGACTCTTTTCACTTTACTCTATTCAATTAACCCTTATCAATTAACTCTATAGGACTAACACTATTGATTTACTCATTTCACTTAACTCCTTTCGAATAAACTATATTCGATAACTCCTTTTACTTTCTTCAAATAAACTATATTCGATTAATTCATTTGCTTCTATTCGAATAACTATATTCGATTAACTCCTTTTACTTTAACTCTAATCGATTTACTTTTAGTAACGGTTCTTCACTTTACAAATGATTTCCTTTTATTCTAACTTATCCTTTGCTTTTATAAATATTTCTTTTATAAAAATTCTTTTCCTTTTCTATATAAAATCCATTGATTTTATATAAATCATTCATTTTCAAAATACACTTTGAAAATCCCCTTCCCCATATCCAGTATTTCTTATGGTATTTATCATACCATATAACAACGATAAATATCGTTCAAACACACATAATCAACAATAGATTATATATCACATCATATATCACAATATATGAATCACAGTAAAATAAATGTTGAGGAATCCAGTTGGATTCCTCCAATCTGTTTCCCTGCATCATAAATGTTAAACAATATAGATAACATCACTTTCAGTTACATATGATATATTCTGTTAAACAGAATTAATATAGAAATTCAACTAACTGACTAGCAGTTCAATCAAATTGTCAACACACAGTCAATCGGCCAATATCTAACAGTTCTAAAAATACAACATGAAATTATAAACTGTTCAGAGTTAGTGAGATTTACTCACTTTGGACGATCATCGTTAATAACGATAACCATCGCTTGATTCAGACGGACAATTTATTTTGTGATAAATTGTAATGAGCCTCGATTCACTCCCAGTCAGTTCCATGGTGTAGCCACCGTCCATACGATCCCAACGGATCTTGTTCCGCCCAATTCTGATATCGTATGATCAAGTTACGATTTTTCGAAGTTATACACTATTTGAATTAAAAATAAAACTTAATTAAAATTAAGTGGGCTTAACCTCTTTCAAATTCCGGCCCGCTACCATATAATACTAACCCGCACCACTAAGTCCTTCTTCCCCCAAAATCCAAATTCGACAGCTCCAATGAACATCCCCTTCCAATTCCATACTTTCGATCCTCTTTTTCTCCCTCTCTGGCCCATCGTTCACCAAAGCAACCCCGCCAACGTTCATCTCATCGTCTTCTCCTTCACATCCACCCATCAAAACTCCACTCGCCCCCTCCATTTCCAACTACGATTCCGTCTGCCTTCCACACAACAGAAGAATAGTGTGACTTCGACCTTCACCATTCACCACCACAGTTGTTTCCTACGTGCGCCTCCATCTGCTGATCTCGACAACAGCCTCCGTTCACCCTGACAACCGTCACACTGAGATTTAGGTGAAGCCCTAGTTTCTACTGTCTAAAATCGAACGACAGGAAAACCCATCCGAACCCGTCAATACTGATACGAGAATGAAGAGCATGATTCCAGTATCCCCAATATACAAGTATAAGGATTTATAGGATTTTACTTCATTTGTTTGAGCATTTCTTGTTGTGAATTGTTTAATACGGTATATATATGTATGCGGTTTGGGGTTGTTGCCATTTGTGGTTGAAAATGGTTACTGTGTGGTCTTGTTGTGATCATAGAAGGAGTTAGGATATTTTTTTAAATTTGATTTTTATATTTATTTTATTGGTTTTATTCTCGTTTTTGGTCTTTAAAAAAATCCCTGCGACTACATACGATACCCAAAAATCACCAACCTGGACCTGTAGCTAGAGTTCGACATTACAGTCCCAACGAAACTGGTTTCGTCGAATTCTGACTCCGTATACTCACACGACGTATTTTTAACCGTCGAAATACTGACTGTTTCTCACTCTAAAAATCGGTACGGCCACATACTGACTCTAAAAATCACGAAACTTGATATCTAACAATAATTTGACATTGCGGATCCAACAAAACTAGTTTCGTCGAATTCTGAGGTCGTTTGCAAAACTGGCTATTTTTAAAGCCCTAAATAACCCTTTTAAGTATATAAATATATTTAAAATAATTAAATTAAATATTTATAAATAAATATTATCGTGTATATATTCACCTGGAATATAATACAACTCCAATTAGATTTATACTCGATATTCAAAATCCCGGTTTGAATCGATATTCAATTTATTATGAAATTCCTTTTATAAATATAAATAATTCCTTTAATTATAAAGGAATTCCGTAGCGACTTTTCTAAAATTTGATTTGGACATAAATTAAAATATACACGATGAAATCTCGATTTTTCTCTTCCACTAGAAAAATATACTCCACCAGCTCCACATGTTTCTTGTTTCACATAAATCCGGCTTAAAACGAACCCTGTACATTCAGTTGAAGTTCAAATCGCCAATTAACGAACTGCAGCGCCATTTCGAGCTCGTTTATAATTATATTATAAACTATACGTTCAACTGTCGACGATTGAATATATTCATTATTCAAATTCAATTCCAAGCTGAATTAAATATCACAGATGATCCAGTTCGCACCATATCGCTTTATTCAGCCAATTCTGATTATTTCAGAATTAAATATATTATTTAATTTATTATTTTAATTAAATATTCACCATTATTTAATTCCACGACCATTTAATTCACTATACCACCATTGATATAATTAAATAAATTAATCATAATACCTCTGCCAATGTGGGTCATTACACGACTATAAACCAATCTTTTTGTTAAGAAGTTGGTTAGCCATTAGGCAAATCAACGAAGTTAAGTTATAAAAATTATATTTTTATAATTTAAGCGAAGTCATAGATTATAATAGAAGTACTATGATAATCATTTGTAGTTAATTTTTATTAAGAAATTATAAGCGATTATTTTTAATCAGTTGTAGCTAAAATTGTCCTATGAGGATAATCATTTTAAGACAAAAAGGATTAAGCAATATTTTTAGATTAATTTTATTAATCTAATAGTAAGGAGTAATTATGACCAGTTAACAAATTAACTGATGATTTGAAGTTGATTAAATCAACTTTTTTGTTAAAAAATGATTATTTGATTAATTAATCTTCAATTAATCAAATAATAATGTTTATAGAAATTAATTGTTTAAATAAATAGGATTCCTTAATTATGAATGACCTTTTAATTTAACGAAGTTTAAATGATAAATGGACTAATATAATTAGTTATTGTTTAATAAGTAATCAACTAATCTATTTTTAAAATCAATAATAAATTAAACTGTTTTACTTCAGCAATGATGAATTTAATTATTACATAATTAAAGTAAATATTTCTTAAAAGGAATTCATTTAAGATAGTATTGAATTTGTAATGAGATGTTACATGAATAAGGTATAATGATTCAAATAGAAAGAGAAACGTCAAAAGACAAAGAGCGTTAATGGACTTGGGTAAAGAAGTTATAATTGGAATTATATAAGAAAGATGAAGCGAAGAATTAATACTTAATATAAATAATTATAAACAATCAAGCTTTCAAAATAAGGATATGGCGTCATAAAACCATACTTAAAATAAAGCAAGAAATATAATTTGACGGAGTATAAATAATAAGGAGTTAGAGTTACGGACTTATACCTATTCTAAGATAAGAACGTTGTCGATCATGGTCTGAGAGGTAAATAAGATACCCTAACTTGAACGACTTCACTATCATCGAGGAATGTTATTAGTTGGTAATGGAAATAGATGTCAAGATTAGTTATAAAGGGGATATTGCAACGTATTGCAAGTTTTTGAACTATAACGATAAATTAACGTTGTTGACCAAGCTTAAGTGTGATTTTTTTTATATATAGCACTTTTCCCTAAGGAATGAAAACAGTTTGGTTTGAAGTCCACTTATTATAAAGTAATAAGTAACAATGTTTGTCCAAAGAAATATAAGAATGAGTTTAGGAAGAGAAATTGGAGAATCTTTTCAAAAAACGATGACATCATTTCGATGTTTGGAATATGATTAGAACTAAATAACACTATTAAGGAATTGGAACTATAATTCGACGATGTCGAATGTATTAAAGTAAATTATTTTTAGGAATTATAATTTGATAGCATAGTTAATATTTAGTTTTAAACCAATAAAATATAATAGGATATGTAATCAATATTTAGGTATGAACTTGATATTGATTTAACAAGAAGTTGACTTAGAAGCAGAGTTTATAAAGTGGAATGGGAATATAAAATTATGAAAGAGATTTCGGTAAACAAGATAAGGATATTTATTACTTGAATAAAGAGTGTTTTGATAAAGGTGTTCAAATTTCTATAATAGGGATGATATTCACATTTTAAAGTGAATAATGTTTTAAAAGTGAACGTTTGGTAGATTAAAATGTTTATAATGAAATTGGAAATATTTTTCCAATGTAGATAGGGAATATTATCCAAGTGTAGAAAATAAGGAATGTGAAAAGAATGGAAATGTTTCGAACATTAATAATGTATATTTTCTAAAACATGGGAGAATAAGAGTTTATAATAACTAGGAATGTTTTCCAAGAAGTGTGAAAAGGCCAAAACGGGGGTTGAGAAATATCTGTTAAGATATGGTAATTTGAATAATAAAAATGAATGTTAAATAAAAAGTGCCCGTGGTTGTGTGATGTTTAGTTGTAGACTTGAATGAATTTTTGTTTTTACTTCGATTGTTAAATAACTGACTATTGAAGTGTTTTGACCATCGGTGTCAATACGGAGAGACCGGTTGGATTTATTATCTGAAAACCACTCCGTATAGGCATAGGCGCTGCGAGTCAGGTTATGCTGAAGATAATTGAAGATGGAGTGAAATGCAAGGGTCGTTCTATCCCAGAATGGTGTTTTCTGTTTGTCCAGTCCCAGGATAACTTGTTTGGACGAGTGTCTGACAGGGTATACCTAATAAATCACGTACGGTTGATCTCTTAAAGATATTACATCTGGTGGCGAAGTAATTCGTTCCTCTTAGATATTTATACCCGTGATATTTTTGGAAATCAATTAATGAATTGACGGGTTTGACAATGTGGCATTCAAAGTGAATGGTGATCAGATGTTCTGAAAGATAGATGTAGCCTCTAGCCTCACAACGGGGAAATGACAGAAATTGGGCGGGCAACATGGCTAGTTGGGTCATAGCCAAGCAGGGTGTATTGTCACTGATCTAGAGAAAATTCATATTTTTTCTTCTTTTCGATTCTGTTTCTTCGGATTATGGTTAGATGGCCAACAACGGTGGGTGACAATATATTCGCTACACTCAAGCTAAATGAGTGGACGGTCATGTGTGGTTGGGTTGCAAGACGTTCTTGTTGAACCCCAGTGTATACCCTCTAGAGTACACTGATCGGAAGGTGATCCCATAGCTTGTCTATTGGAATCCCTTCTCCAATAAGCGCACTGCGGTTTTTGATTTTATACTATATATGTAGAGCGTGAGATGTAAGCATTCTATTAGATGATTATTTATTTGATTAGACATTATTATAATACCACTGAATTTTGATATAAAAATATCTTGGGTTATAGTAAGGTAAAAACCGTCCATGTTTATGTGTGGGCTGGTCTTACTATTATCTTTTGGTTTCAAAAGGATTTTCAAAGTTTAAACAGTATGGTTGGAGTTTACTCACACCAGTCCCATGACTGACCCAGAGTTTATTTTGTTTGTTTTCCCTAAACTCTTGGGTGCCCAAATTTGAACGGGCAGTCAAGTGTTTCAAGTTTGCATATTCACTTGGAGGATCTTGAAGTATGAGGCTTCACCGCTAGTTATTTAGAGATTATTTCCGCTGTGATGTATATGAGTTATACTCTGATATGATATGTAAGTACAATTTAGTTTTGTAATTCAAAGTTATGTTATGTAACATATTTTATTCGTTCCGCTGTGAGTTTCGTATTTACTCTGATTCAATTTAGTTGTGTTCTTCTTCTTCTTCTATTCTATTATTTCTATCTTATCTTTCTCGTCCTCTAACTTCTTTCTATAAATGACCCGGTATTGAAAATACTTGAATAGTCAATGTGGTATTTATGTTGATTTTCTGGGTCGAAAATCTCGCAGTCATTACAGTTGGTATCAGAGTTGAAGGTTAAGTGGTAACCTTGGCTCTGTGGCGTAACTCAATATAGATGAGGTCAGTAATACCTAAGATTGAGTTGAGTGTATATATACGAGAGAGGGTATTTGTAGATTTATATAAAAATGGTTTTATATTGAGGAGATTTATTGGTAGAGCGGCTTATGAATTCTGGTCGGTCTGTTTGATCCACTTTATCGGTAGGGGTTTCTATTAAATGAAATAATTTACCCAAATTATATTTTGATATAAAAAGAAGTATATATCTTGACATTATTATATACATTGGATATGTTGGTTGTTATAATCAAATAAGGTTATAATTGAATTGGTTATAAATAACCAATCAGAATTTATATTAAATGTAAGATATGAATCAGATGAATTGAATCTGAAGATAAACCAGAATTGGAATTAAAACTCTAGAAACTTGGGAAGTTGTTGTAAATAGATTTGAATTTGTTATATGGAAATTTTAAGATCCTGGGTGAATTTGGAAATATTTTCCAAGCATTGTGAAGATATTTTGAAGTTATTCAAAAATGGAAATATTTAAAGATAAGTTTTAAAAGTAATATAGTATTGAACTCACTTCGGCCGCTGGAAAATAATTCTGATGATGACTACAGCATCATCAGTGTTCATTTTCGAGTTTCTAAGTGACGGATTACTACCAAAATTAGTGTTTTTGAATTGTTTTAAGGAAGCAAGTTATTTTGATATCTAAAGGGAAATATTTGGTTTTTGAGAAGTAAAGTTGTTTAAGCTCCCAAGATGATATTATTTTTTTCAATTAAAAACAAGTATACAGGATGAACTTATATTGTTGGAATAAAAATTTACTTAAGGAAGTAAATAAAAATTTGTGAAAGCAAATATATATTTAACTAAACCAGTTAAGAGGAAATTAATATGGATTTAAAGCTATCAGCTGAATATGAACTTATATGAGTTGTAATGGATTGATATCTAAAATAAAATTAGAGTTGGGTTATGAGATGAAGAAAATGGATTGAAGAATTTATAGAATGTGGAAATGGAACTTAACTTGATTATGGAAATGGATTATTGAGTAAGAATTTGGAAGTTGAAATGAAACATGTCTGGGATAAAAGCGAATGATGGGATTAGAGGATAAGTTGATTGGAGATAAAATTGGAAATTCATTTGAGCATGCTGAAGTGGTAGTGAATTGAAAGGATAGAAGTGGATGCCCAAGCAAAAAAGTACATGTTTATATTATATATCGGGTATAAGATATTTATAAGCTATTTTGGGCAAGCTACTTGGTTGTTTTGTTATCTTTTGGATTGGAGAAGCACAGAGAGGCGAGTTGTAGCTGTACCGCTTGAGCCATGCAAAGGAGACGCTGGCAAAAAAATTCAAAAATTTAAGGTGTTAGAAAAAAATTGGAATTGTTGAAAATATTCATTAATAAGAACGAATTAATCAATTGGTTTAAGTTTAAACCAAACTTTTGGGGTAAATAAAGGAATTTAATTAGGGTATAATAGGAATTGTAGCATTTTCCCTACCTTAGTAATTTCGGGGACGAAATTCTTTTAAGGGGGAAAGAATGTGACATCCCAGAATTTTGGCAATTTAGTGATAATTGAATATAACTGGATATTGGTTTTAATTTTGGACAAGCACTTTGAGACATAATCATAATTTAATTTTTAGAATTTTATTGTAATTTTTATTTTGGAAAATAAGCTACTTTTTATTTGAAGTGTTTTACACCCTAAATAAGTATTTTGGGACTTCAAAAAATAAGTTAACTTGTCTATGTTATTATACTTTGCGAGTCGTGGCACATTGTCCGTGTGACGAAAAGGAATTTCGCTCGGTCCGAACCAGTCGCTAAACCGACCCAGACCGTTCGAAACGCCCTATCATTTGAGAACATGACAAAATAGAACGCATACAAAAGAACATTTCACTGTATATCACAACAATGCATCAGATTACAAGAATATACAGAGTATAAACAAATAAATATTACACAGAAATATTAGAGATTTAAATTACATTTAAATACATCGCAGCGGAAAATAATACAATACACAACTAGAAGGAGATATACGGATACAAAGCTTTCCGGATATCGTTCCAGCTGTAAACCAGGATCCTGTGAATATAAATCTGCAAAACCAAAACTACTAGCTGCCCGTGTCAAAATAAGGGCACCCAGAGTTTAGGTTAAAAGAATAAACTCCAGGTCAGTCATGTGACTGGTGTGAGAACGAAAACAGTTATTATCTTTATTTTCAAAGTAAGGTAAATCAAGGGACCACGCCGTATAACACGGAACGGGTTTCCTCCCAAGAATACCAGTGCATGTAACAAAACAGCGCAATGCTAAATAAAGAAAAATGAAGCTGTTATAAGACCCAGGTCCTATCACACAATGCAACGCAAGCCGGGGGATAGGGTTTTCCCTTATAACAGCCAAAGAATGCTTGATACGTTTAAAACAAATCATTTGATACTATAATAAGTGTACAGTGTTTAAAACAATTTCAATCATAAATATCAATCATAGGCGACATGAGCGTCCCATGCCACTATGTCGCCATATATAGGTTATACAATCAAAATCGCAAAGTCACGTATTTGGAAATTGGTTTTCCGTCTATGAACCGAGGCAAAAGATAGTCCTCAACCGATTCGAGACTCTCTAGCCCGAGCCTCAGGATCAGAGCTCGAGTGACCCTTGGATCGTCAGGGCCGGTCCACCGATGTGGATTAAACTTAAATCCTGAACACTGCGTTTCCCCGCCCTTCGGGGCGTAAGTCTGGTCCGTCTGCCGACCAGAATGCATCGGCCGAAACCGATATAACCGAGGCGCCTCGCAACAGCAACAACCACACAGGTGAAAAGTATATAAATGTCAGGGCTGGTAGGTCACTGACACCACCCTAGCTAGAAAGAAACGCATGCCCTCCCTGAGGTCCTTCTCCCGTTTTTGGTTCACAACCGGGGTGCGAAACTCGCGAAGCAAACGTTACACAAAGCTACGCCACAAAGGCCGTGCTTCGATCATCAACCACAAGACTTTGCTTTTCAACAGAAGCCTCGATCAATTGCCACTTAGGCATGCCACACAGGCAATTCACTCCATGCGTTTGATATCCATCAATATATAACCCCTGAGCTCGTACGTCTCAGAGAATGGCGTTAAGCAAGAGAATAAATTCTCCGCCGCCAAACAGATATATATTTAATAGAGATCAATCACACGGACTAAAATCCAGTGTCAGACACACAGTCCATTTACAAGTCCGTTCTAGGTCTGAACGAAACCGGAGGCACCTAGTGCCCCGCATATCCTTCGATCTCCAAGTACGTCTGGACGATCACCAACTGTTTCCATCTTCTTGGGTGTACAGCCCAATCAAGATCATCAGTAATCACCCAAACGACGTGAAGACTTCCGGTCTTCGACCACCGTCTTCATCTTCGACTTATCGTCGTATCAGTTATTCAGAATGGGATAAACCCGGTCTTTCCGAATAACTCGCGTATATTTTAAATAAGTGTTACACAAACACAACATACGCCTCATTCCAATTCATTAGTCACTAACCGTAAATTAATCAAGAGAATAATTCCCCAAATATTAACCCCGAAGGCCGAAACCAACATCAGATCAATATCCAAAAAACCATTCTGCTTGGCTAACCAACAGTTAGTTTCTAAATTTTACATTCATAGGGAAAGGTTCCCATTAATTTTATCAAAGATAAATCATTAAAATTTATTCTTTAATCTATTTTTGAATATCAATTCAAACTAGTCGGGATTAGCGAACCTTACCGAAGTAATCATTTATTTTAATTTCCCAATCCCAACCTATTCATCCCATGAAGTAAAACTGGTAATACTTCATATCTAACACCACAGTGTTATCGGTAAATTCAATTACCATTTCACGTTCAAATCTAATTAAAGATTTAACTATCGCCTGGAGTAAAACTGGTGATACTCCATTCTCGATCTTTTCAATCTAATTAAAGATTTATTAAAACTCCACTTAGTTTTAATCTTTAACGGGGTTAAAGAATCAGTGTCATTTAAAAACACTGTTCACGATAAACCCCAAGATCACATTCCATTAATTATTGGGTTAAAGAACAAGTGTTATTTAAAACACTGCTCACGATAAACCCAAAAATTAATTCGAATTCAATTCCAATTAAATATTATTTAATTGGTACACTTCATTAAATCTAAATAAAAAGATTTAATCTTTTCTCAACTGTGTTCAAGAACAGTGTTAATGAAGACACCATTCACGACAAACCCAAATCACATTTGATATTCAATACAAGGCTCTGAATAGAAAATATATCGGCTTATATTCAATATCAAATTCTATGATTAACAAATGTCGTATTGGAAATAACGATATAAATATATATATCTTTCAAATTTCCATAGCAACATCTGTATAATCCCGAATCCCAACTCCGAAGACAATTTCGATTCAAATCCACTCCAATGCAATCATTGGAAATTCTGGTTATTTTTAAAGCCCTTTTCAAATTCAATTTATTTATTCTAAAATAAGTAGAATTATAATTCTAGTTCAAAACTAGTTCATTTCGATAAAAATATATTTTTATCTTTTCAAATATGGAGTTTTTTTTTCATCCCAATCCTTTCTAAATCATTTCTTATGATTTTACACAAATTATTACTATTTTTAATAATTTTATCAAGGCCTGTACAGTCGATTTCCATCAATGGCTATCGAACTGCACTTACAGCGACCTTTTTCAAATTTGATTTGGACATAATTCCAAATCCAACCGTTAGATTTCTAATTTCTCACATTCGTTAGAAAGTTCTTTTCGATCCGAACCCAACGGTTCCGGTTTTAGGAGAATCCGACGGTCGGATCTCCCGTAATGTCCGTTTGAAATAAATGGTCGAAATTCGCGAACTGCCGTGGCGTGGCGCGTTCTATTCAGGCCATTATATTATACATATAATATATATAATATATTCTTCGTCGATTTCAATTTAAAACGTGCTTTATAAATAGTTTTGAATTCTTTTCAAAAACAATTTCAACCTTTATTTCAAATTCAAATCAAAATTGAATTTCATATTATAAATCCTTTTTACTTTCATTTTTATTTGATTTCAATTCAAATCGATTTTAATTCGATTCGAATTCATTTCGTTTTCTATTCAATTCGAATTCATTTCGTTTTCTATTCAATTCATTTCGAAATCGTTTTCAATTCAATTCATTTCGAAATCGTTTTCAATTCAATTCATTTCAAAATGAATAAAATCGATATAAATATCGCTCACGTCAAAATGGCGTCAATCTAATCAACACGGCTTCATATATTTCTATTTTCAAATATTCTATTTCAAATATTTCCTATTATCAAAATATTTGTTATTATCAAAATATTTCGTTCAACACATGACTAATCTCAACGGATGAGTACAGTCAACACATGAACCTTTATTTTATATTATTCTTTATTTTCTAAATTGAAATGAGGCCCAATCAATCACCATATAATGTTAATTATATGGATTTTCATACATCACACGTATATAATAGCATTGAAAAATAATCAACCATCAACCAAAGTGCACTACACTGTATAAGCATCAAATATAGATATCTAATGCTTATAACAGCCTGTCAATCAATCGATTGACATATTTGATGAATCAGGATGAATGAACTTCAAATTTCATCCCAACACCCGTGTGGGGTTTTCAAACAATCAAACACATATTTTATTTGTGCAGTTGGGCGATGTGTAAAATTTATCGTCCCAATCAATGTCCTTCAAATAGGTGTACATAAACAAACCGTCCGGTTTGTAAATGAATATTTTATTTATTCACATTCACGTTAAAAATTATATTTTTAACGATAAAATATTTTATGTCAACACATGAATTTTTATTCAGTTCATTTACAAAATAAAAATGATATTTTTATTTTCTAACTTATTTTAGGAAATTTCGGCGGCATAACGGCACGATACTAGAAACGGGACGAGGCCTAGCCTTATCCCTGGTCTAGTGAAGGCCCACGCCATTCACACATCAATCAAATCAATTTCATTTCACCAAACAGTTCAATCCAATCAAATAATCTAACTAATTTTTGCAATCAAACAAACAAGTCCATGGTCTGTGGACGATTGTGTCGGGTGCTACTAAACACCGTCTGCATCCTAGTATATATATAACTAGAAAATGAAATTGAAAGGTGAGAAATTCTCACAGATAGCTATCCGATCCCACGACTCTTCTTATGTAGAAAATCTTTGTCGTTCTTGCCTCTTGTCCCTTTCTCTGCCCGTATTCTCTACATATGTAAAAATCACATTTTTACTTCGTTATTCGATATATAAAAATCGCATTTTTTCTTCGCTATTCAATATATAAAAATCGGATTTTTACTTTGCTATTCAATATATAAAAATCGAATTTTTACTACGCTATTCAATATATAAAAATCGAATTTTTACTACGCTATTCAATATATAAAAATCGAATTTTTACTACGCTATTCAATATATAAAAATCGGATTTTTACTACGCTATTCAATATATAAAAATCGAATTTTTACTTATAATCGACACACATAAAAATTATATTTCTACATGTGCATAAAAGATTACCTTTTTATATTCTAAAAATCATAGGTTTTATAAATTAAAAACCGCATCTTTTCCTAAGTAAAAATCAAATCTTTATCACCTTAAAAATCGTATCTTTAATCATAAAGAAAAATAAAATCATTTTTAACATGAAATAGAATCAGTTTTTATTTAATTATCAAATTAACCAACTAAACATATATATTATATAAAAATAAAAACTCACCATTTTAACGAAATGGAGTCCACTGTCGAGGAAGGAAGAGGGGGGGGGGGGGTGACTCGTCGGAATTGGGTTGAGACGGACGGAGCGGTGGCGGCGGATGGGGCTACAGGCGGCGGAAGGGAAGGGGGGGTGTGTGCTCGCGACTGGCGCAGGGAGGGGGGTTTCCGCGTCTGGCTCTGGGCTGGGGGGGGGGGCTTTCGCTTGCGGCGGCGCGCCAGGGGGAGGGGGAGGGGAGATGGCGGCTGCGACGTGGGGGGAGGCGACGGGGTTTAGGTTTTTTTTTTCAAAATCGATTTGAAGCTGAATGAACGGGGGGGGGGGGAGGGGGGTGGGCCAGAAGAGTTTAAGGGGGGAGAGAGAGAAAGGAAGTTTCTTTTTATTTTATTTGTTATTTTATTTATAAAAAGTTGACTTTTACATACGACCTCTAAACGAGGCCCACCGCCTGTCGTCCATAGCTAATTACCCCCATTCCGAACACAATGGGATATGTACCGTAAGCGGATTCGATCATTTCGATCAGATTTCGTCAAAATCAACATATAACTCTATATATTGAATTTGAACGCGTATCTCAATTTACTGGGGTCACATACGAACTAGAAAAATTCCCGAAAAATATTTTCTAGCTTCGTATTGACGATACGGTCCTAATAAAACTAGTTTCGTTGAATTTTGAGACCGTTTGAAAAATGGACAATTTCCAGTCGATTAAAACCAACTGAAACTGGTCAAACGCGTTTTCCTTTGCCACGCTCATATATTGATTCGAAAAATTATGAAATATGGAATCTAGCAATAACTTTACATCACGGATCCAACAAAAGTGGTTTCGTCGAAATCCGAGATGGTTTGCAAAATTTCCATTTTTAAGGGCCTGAATTCCATAGCGACTATTCAGAATTTTCAACTGGACATATCTTTTGATTCCCGCTATGAAATTTTGATTTCCAGGATTCGTTGGAAAGATATTCCCGAATAGATTCTAATATTTTTGGTTTCACTAAAATCCGGTTTATTTTGCACCCGGTACATTCAATTGAAGTTTGAAATCGAATTATCGAACTACCACGCCATTTTCAATTCCTTTTATAATTATATATAATTATTTATATTCTATCATCGATCTATATAACTATACACGATTGAATTTTATTCAAAATAAATCTTTCGTCGTTTTTATTTAAAATTATTCATTTTAAATAATCAAAATTCGCTAAAATTGCCAAAATAAAAAAATTAAACTGGCCCAGATTTTTGGGTTGTTACAATCTCCCCCACTTAAAACTTTTCGTCCCCGAAAAGGAACAAAGTCGAAAGTGGTTTGATCAATCAACTCTACGTTCGGTCTGGCTTCCATTCTCCAACTTTTCAGTTTCTGAGAATTTTCAAATTCTTCAAAAATTTGGCTAACACCCTAAATTTTCGAAAAATTTCGCCATAACCTCCCCTGCACCGGGAGCCACGGGAAAATCCCGAAATTGCCATACAGGCCTTCTGATCTCAAAAAGAAAAAGAAAAAGCCAAGCGGCTAGCCAATAGGCTCATAAAATCATCATCACCCAAACAAAACAGTAAATTATGTAGTAAACATGTACCTATTTGTCGGGCAAACAAATTTTATTTTCTGCTCTAGCCTCCTTGCTATGACCTGTTCAATGTAAGTACATGTATATGCAAGCAAATGCGACTAATTTCAATATAATTCAATATTTGATTCAAATGAACTAAATGGTTCAAATTTTAATTATTCAAACAATAATCAGACAATACAACCATCAATCAATTAGTTGATTAGCTTTTCAAATGCATAACTTTGATATATAGTCAAAAATCACATTTTTGATGCCAAATCACAAAAATAAGTGCTATCTAGTTCTGGTTCTCACACCAGTCAATAAGAAATATATAGAAAGCCCACCTTCGAAACTCGAACATAAATGTTGATGATGCGATCGCTATCATCAATATCATCTCCGGGCGACTAGAGTGTGATGCAATATCTATCCAATATATTAAAACTTTGAATATATGTTTACAAGGCGTATATGCAAATTCTTTATATACTGGACTGTCCAAATCAATACAAATAAATAATCAACTACGAATAATTGATTTAAATTTCAAAACAGAATTGTTTTCATTTGAAAAATATACTCTCCACACTCGTTCTAGGATACTACTGATCCCATCTCTAACGAGTCATTCTCATTGGATATTGCTAATCCAATATCTGATGAATTCTTTCGTATGGTTCTAATGTGTCTTGCTCTCTGCTTTGTAAACCAAAGCTTTGATACCAAATGTGACGAAAAGGAATTTCGCTCGGTCCGAACCAGTCGCTAAACCGACCCAGACCGTTCGAAACGCCCTATCGTTTGAGAACATGACAAAATAGAACGCATACAAAAGAACATTTCACTGTATATCACAACAATGCATCAGATTACAAGAATATACAGAGTATAAACAAATAAATATTACACAGAAATATTAGAGATTTAAATAACATTTAAATACATCGCAGCGGAAAATAATACAATACACAACTAAAAGGAGATATACGGATACAAAGCTTTCCGGATATCGTTCCAGCTGTAAACCAGGATCCTGTGAATATAAATCTGCAAAACCAAAACTACTAGCTGCCCGTGTCAAAGTAAGGGCACCCAGAGTTTAGGTTAAAACAATAAACTCCAGGTCATTCATGTGACTGGTGTGAGAACGAAAACAGTTATTATCTTTATTTTCAAAGTAAGGTAAATCAAGGGACCACGCCGTATAACACGGAACGGGTTTCCTCCCAAGAATACCAGTGCATATAACAAAACAGCGCAATGCTAAATAAAGAAAAATGAAGTTGTTATAAGACCCAGGTCCTATCACACAATGCAACGCAAGCCGGGGGATAGGGTTTTCCCTTATAACAACCAAAGAATGCTTGGTACGTTTAAAACAAATCATTTGATACTATAATAAGTGTACAGTGTTTAAAACAATTTCAATCATAAATATCAATCATAGGCGACATGAGCGTCCTATGCCACTATGTCGCCATATATAGGTTATACAATCAAAATCGCAAAGTCACGTATTTGGAATTTGGTTTTCCGTCTATGAATCGAGGCAAAAGATAGTCCTCAACCGATTCGAGACTCTCTAGGCCGAGCCTCAGGATCAGAGCTCGAGCGACCCTTGGATCGTCACGGCCGGTCCACCGATGTGGATTAAACTTAAATCCTGAACACTGCGTTTCCCCGCCCTTTGGGGCGTAAGTCTGGTCCGTCTGCCGACCAGAATGCATCGGCCGAAACCGATATAACCGAGGCGCCTCGCAATAGCAACAACCACACAGGTGAAAAGTATATAAATGTCAGGGCTGGTAGGTCACTGACACCACCCTAGCTAGAAAGAAACGCATGCCCTCCCTGAGGTCCTTCTCCCGTTTTTGGTTCACAACCGAGGTGCGAAACTCGCGAAGCAAACGTTACACAAAGCTACGCCACAAAGGCCGTGCTTCGATCATCAACCACAAGACTTTGCTTTTCAACAGAAGCCTCGATCAATTGCCACTTAGGCATGCCACACAGGCAATTCACTCCACGCGTTTGATATCCATCAATATATAACCCCTGAGCTCGTACGTCTCAGAGAAGGACGTTAAGCAAGAGAACAAATTCTCCGCCGCCAAACAGATATATATTTAATAGAGATCAATCACACGGACTAAAATCCAGTGTCAGACACACAGTCCATTTACAAGTCCGTTCTGGGTCTGAACGAAACCGGAGGCACCTAGTACCCCGCATATCCATCGATCTCCAAGTACGTCTGGATGATCACCAACTGTTTCCATCTTCTTGGGTGTACAACCCAATCAAGATCATCAGTAATCACCCAAACGACGTGAAGACTTCCGGTCTTCGACCACCGTCTTCATCTTCGACTTATCGTCGTATCAGTTATTCAGAATGGGATAAACTCGGTCTTTCCGAATAACTCGCGTATATTTTAAATAAGTGTTACACAAACACAACATACGCCACATTCCAATTCATTAGTCACTAACCGTAAATTAATCAAGAGAATAATTCCCCAAATATTAACCCCGAAGGCCGAAACCAACATCAGATCAATATCCAAAAAACAATTCTGCTTGGCTAACGAACAGTTAGTTTCTAAATTTTACATTCATAGGGAAAGGTTCCCATTAATTTTATCAAAGATAAATCATTAAAATTTATTCTTTAATCTATTTTTGAATATCAATTCAAACTAGTCGGGATTAGCGAACCTTACCGAAGTAATCATTTATTTTAATTTCCCAATCCCAACCTATTCATCCCATGAAATAAAACTGGTAATACTTCATATCTAACACCACAGTGTTATCGGTAAATTCAATTACCATTTCACGTTCAAATCTAATTAAAGATTTAACTATCACCTGGAGTAAAACTGGTGATACTCCATTCTCGATCTTTTCAATCTAATTAAAGATTCATTAAAACTCCACTTAGTTTTAATCTTTAACGGGGTTAAAGAATCAGTGTCATTTAAAAACACTGTTCACGATAAACCCCAAGATCACATTCCATTAATTATTGGGTTAAAGAACAAGTGTTATTTAAAACACTGCTCACGATAAACCCAAAAATTAATTCGAATTCAATTCCAATTAAATATTATTTAATTGGTACACTTCATTAAATCTAAATAAAAAGATTTAATCTTTTCTCAACTGGGTTCAAGAACAGTGTTAATGAAGACACCATTCACGACAAACCCAAATCACATTTGATATTCAATACAAGGCTCTGAATAGAAAATATATCGGCTTATATTCAATATCAAATTCTATGATTAACAAATGTCGTATTGGAAATAACGATATAAATATATATATCTTTCAAATTTCCATAGCAACATCTGTATAATCCCGAATCCCAACTCCGAAGACAATTTCGATTCAAATCCACTCCAATGCAATCATTGGAAATTCTGGTTATTTTTAAAGCCCTTTTCAAATTCAATTTATTTATTCTAAAATAAGTAGAATTATAATTCTAGTTCAAAACTAGTTCATTTCGATAAAAATATATTTTTATCTTTTCAAATATGGAGTTTTTTTTTTCATCCCAATCCTTTCTAAATCATTTCTTATGATTTTACACAAATTATTACTATTTTTAATAATTTTATCAAGGCCTGTACAGTCGATTTCCATCAATGGCTATCGAACTGCACTTACAGCGACCTTTTTCAAATTTGATTTGGACATAATTCCAAATCCAACCGTTAGATTTCTAATTTCTCACATTCGTTAGAAAGTTCTTTTCGATCCGAACCCAACGGTTCCGGTTTTAGGAGAATCCGAAGGTCGGATCTCCCGTAATGTCCGTTTGAAATAAATGGTCGAAATTCGCGAACTGCCTTGGCGTGGCGCGTTCTATTCAGGCCATTATATTATATATATCATATATATAATATATTCTTCGTCGATTTCAATTTAAAACGTGCTTTATAAATAGTTTTGAATTCTTTTCAAAAACAATTTCAACCTTTATTTCAAATTCAAATCAAAATTGAATTTCATATTATAAATCCTTTTTACTTTCATTTCTATTTGATTTCAATTCAAATCGATTTTAATTCGATTCGAATTCATTTCGTTTTCTATTCAATTCGAATTCATTTCGTTTTCTATTCAATTCATTTCGAAATCGTTTTCAATTCAATTCATTTCGAAATCGTTTTCAATTCAATTCATTTCAAAATGAATAAAATCGATATAAATATCACTCACGTCAAAATGGCGTTAATCTAATCAACACGGCTTCATATATTTCTATTTTCAAATATTCTATTTCAAATATTTCCTATTATCAAAATATTTGTTATTATCAAAATATTTCGTTCAACACATGACTAATCTCAACGGATGAGTACAGTCAACACATGAACCTTTATTTTATATTATTCTTTATTTTCTAAATTGAAATGAGGCCCAATCAATCACCATATAATGTTAATTATATGGATTTTCATACATCACACGTATATAATAGCATTGAAAAATAATCAACCATCAACCAAAGTGCACTACACTGTATAAGCATCAAATATAGATATCTAACGCTTATAACAGCCTGTCAATCAATCGATTGACATATTTGATCAATCAGGATTAATGAACTTCAAATTTCATCCCAACACCCGTGTGGGGTTTTCAAACAATCAAACACATATTTTATTTGTGTAGTTGGGCGATGTGTAAAATTTATCGTCCCAATCAATGTCCTTCAAATAGGTGTACATAAACAAACCGTCCGGTTTGTAAATGAATATTTTATTTATTCACATTCACGTTAAAAATTATATTTTTAACGATAAAATATTTTATGTCAACACATGAATTTTTATTCAGTTCATTTACAAAATAAAAATGATATTTTTATTTTCTAACTTATTTTAGGAAATTTCGGCGGCATAACGGCACGATACTAGAAACGGGACGAGGTCTAGCCTTATCCCTGGTCTAGTGAAGGCCCACGCCATTCACACATCAATCAAATCAATTCCATTTCACCAAACTATTCAATCCAATCAAATAATCTAACTAATTTTTGCAATCAAACAAACAAGTCCATGGTCTGTGGACGATTGTGTCGGGTGCTACTAAACACCGTCTGCATCCTAGTATTTATATAACTAGAAAATGAAATTGAAAGGTGAGAAATTCTCACAGATAGCTATCCGATCCCACGACTCTTCTTATGTAGAAAATCTTCGTCGTTCTTGCCTCTTGTCCCTTTCTCTGCCCGTATTCTCTACATATGTAAAAATCACATTTTTACTTCGTTATTCGATATATAAAAATCGCATTTTTTTCTTCGCTATTCAATATATAAAAATCGGATTTTTACTTTGCTATTCAATATATAAAAATCGAATTTTTACTACGCTATTCAATATATAAAAATTGAATTTTTACTATGCTATTCAATATATAAAAATCAAATTTTTACTACGCTATTCAATATATAAAAATCGGATTTTTACTACGCTATTCAATATATAAAAATCGAATTTTTACTTATAATCGACACACATAAAAATTATATTTCTACATGTGCATAAAAGATTACCTTTTTATATTCTAAAAATCATAGGTTTTATAAATTAAAAACCGCATCTTTTCTTAAGTAAAAATCAAATCTTTATCACCTTAAAAATCGTATCTTTAATCATAAAGAAAAATAAAATCATTTTTAACATGAAATAGAATCAGTTTTTATTTAATTATCAAATTAACTAACTAAACATATATATTATATAAAAATAAAAACTCACCATTTTAACAAAATGGAGTCCACTGTCGAGGAAGGAAGAGTAGGGGGGGACTCGTCGGAATTGGGTTGAGACGGACGGAGCGGTGGTTGCGGATCGGGCTACAGGCGGCGGAAGGGAAGGGGGGTGTGTGCTCGCGACTGCCGCAGGGAGGGGGGGTTTCCGCGTCTGGCTCTGGGCTGGGAGGGGGGGCTTTCGCTTGCTGCGGCGTGCCAGGGGGAGGGGGAGAGGAGATGGCGGCTGCGACGTGGGGGGGGGGGGGCGAGGGGTTTAGGTTTTTTTTTCAAAATCGATTTGAAGTAGAATGAAGGGGGGGGGGTGCAGAAGAGTTTAAGGGGGGAGAGAGAGAAAGGAAGTTTCTTTTTATTTTATTTATAAAAAGTTGACTTTTACATACGACTTCTAAACGAGGCCCACCGCCTGTCGTCCATAGCTAATTACCCCCATTCCGAACACAATGAGATATGTACCGTAAGCCGATTTGATCGTTTCGATCAGATTTCGTCAAAATCAACATATAACTCTATATATTGAATTTGAACGCCTATCTCAATTTACTGGGGTCACATACGAACTATAAAAATTCCCGAAAAATATTTTCTAGCTTCGTATTGACGATACGGTCCTAATAAAACTAGTTTCGTTGAATTCTGAGACCGTTTGAAAAATGGCCAATTTCCAGTCGATTAAAACCAATTGAAACTGGTCAAACGCGTTTTCCTTTGCCACGCTCATATATTGATTCGAAAAATTATGAAATATGGAATCTAGCAATAACTTTACATCACGGATCCAACAAAAGTGGTTTCGTCGAAATCCGAGGTGGTTTGCAAAATTTCCATTTTTAAGGGCCTGAATTCCATAGCGACTATTCAGAATTTTCAACTGGACATATCTTTTGATTCCCGCTATGAAATTTTGATTTCCAGGATTCGTTGGAAAGATATTCCCGAATAGATTCTAATATTTTTGGTTTCACTAAAATCCGGTTTATTTTGCACCCGGTACATTCAATTGAAGTTTGAAATCGAATTATCGAACTACCGCGCCATTTTCAATTCCTTTTATAATTATATATAATTATTTATATTCTATCGTCGATCTATATAACTATACACGATTGAATTTTATTCAAAATAAATCTTTCGTCGTTTTTATTTAAAATTATTCATTTTAAATAATCAAAATTCGCTAAAATTGCCAAAATAAAAATTTTAAACTGGCCCAGATTTTCGGGTTGTTACAGTCCGTCATAATAGTGTTTTTATTTTTGTCAATAGTTGTCCGTAACTTAAACAAATTAAATTTTACTTAACCCACATATGACCCTTCCTCACCCTTTTGACATGTCTACTTACAACATACTTAGCAAATGTGTTAAAATCGTTCTGATCACGTAATTATAATTCGAAGCATAAAGGTCCCATGATCTTTAGAAAACATTAATAGTTTGTTCTTTACACTTGCTAATGGTTAAAGGGAGAGGGGTGTTTCGGCTTTTGAGATTTGTCATACTTCTGCAATTTGGACGGCACCTTCGAGTACCTTAAGTTGAATATAAAAATCCATACCATGTGCACACATACAAATACAAATTGGCCCTGTCCTTTTGTTTTATGAGAAAGCTTCATTTTGAAGGAATTAAAACATAGACTGCTATACTAGTCACGTAGGACTAAAGAAAAAGGCTACATGCCTAACAGCTCAAAACGATACCCTATATACTTCACTTCAAAGGAATAGCCTACCTACCTTAATTGAATAGCTATTAAATTCCTTACCTTGTAAGAGCATTCCCAGTAGTTTCTTACATTTGAAGCGTGGATGCACTGTTTAGAGCATGGATTCCCTCCACCGATCCAGCAACGAGTGGGGGGACGTTGAAGTTTTTTTTAACCCTAAACGGTTTATGGGTTAAACGATTTTCAGAAAACCATTTAACCCACAAAGGGTTTTCAAAAAACCGTTTATTAATTTCTTTTTCCTTCCCCCTATATATTTTATAAAATGTGGTCGAATATTAAAACGTAGTTAACAGTTGTAAAATTAAATAAAAATTAAAATATAATATGTATATATATACACACACAACTGTTTTGGATTACTAGAATATAATATACATAAATAAATTCATTACCGAATATTAATACATAGTTTAAACTAATAACCATTGTTGAATAGTAAAATATAGTTCAAATTTATAGCCATTGCAGAATATTTATAATTTTATTTGAATTTATAGTCATTGACGAGTATATTTTTATACAATATTCTTATATAGCCGTTGCAACTGTGGGTTGAAGAAGCTATAAAACCACTTCTGGTGTGCACGTTCAGATTCACAACACAAAAATGTCTCATAATGTCCACAACGACGATGCTATTTACGAATCATATGTGCAAACTAAAGATTCAAATTCATACAGCCAACATGGCCCTGATGATACCGACTCAGATTCTGATGAAGGCGATGAAATGTTGGGGCAAACAAAATTTCTTCATTTTTCTTCGGATAGCACGACCGATAGCGATGGGTTAGAGATTATGATGCAAGTTATTGCCGTTCAAAAATTAAAGATTAACCAACATTTCCTAACAGAAGGATCATCTAGTGGTACTTGAGGAGGCAATGTGTACGGTCGTGCAGACATACGAAAGATGCGGGATCATAAAGGAGGTACTGCAAGATTACTTAAAGATTATTTCAACACCCCCTGTACGTATGGTCCTGAAGACATTCAATGTCGTTTTCGTACGAGCAAGAATATGTTCATGTGCATTTTCAATGGAGTTGTTGAACATGATAATTATTTTCTTCAAAAACGTAACAGTGCTGGTACCTTAGGATGTTCGCCTTACCAAAAAATTATAGGCGCATTACGTGTAATAGCTTATGGAATAGCTCCAGATGCGTTTGATGAGATTGTCCGAATGGGTGAGAGTACTATTACCTTAAGCCTTGAAAGGTTTTGGGTAGCCATAATTGAATTGTATGGTTAGGAGTACCTACGTGCTCCAACGCAAAGCGATGTCAACAAATTGAAAAGGTTAGGAGCCAAAAGAGGATTTCCCGGCATGTTAGGCTGCCTAGAATGTATGCATTGAGAATGGAAAAACTGTCCTACAACATGGCACGGTCAATTTATTGGACATTACACTAAAGCGACAATGATACTTGAAGTTGTTGCCTCACACGATCTATGGTTTTGGCATGCATTTTTTGGATGTCCTGGTTCAATGAACGATATTAATGTACTTCACCAATCACATTTGTTTAAGAGGCTTACACACGGAAAAGCACATACATATGATTTTAATATTGCAGGAAATACATACGACATGGGGTATTATTTAGTAGATGGCATCTATCCTTCATGGGGTACGCTTGTCAAAACTATTCCAGCTTCTGAAACAAAAAAAGAAAAATATTTTTCTAAAAGGCAAGAGGCAGCGAGAAAAGACGTAGAACATGCATTCGGGGTTCTCCAAGCATGGTTTTCCATTGTTAAAAACCCTGTTAAATTATTTAAGCCACATGTTTTGAGCAACATTATGTGTGCTTGTATTATAATGCATAACATGATCACTGAAGAAGAAAGAGGAACATTTCCATCTTATTTGGGATATGATCCATATAACACCACAACTGTTGTTGCTGATAGAAATCTAGCAACTCTTGAGGTATTTCTTAGGCGCCTGCATAAAATTAGGTCTAGGGAGGTACATAGTAAACTGCAGGATGACCTGGTCGAACATTAATGGCATTTAAAAGGGACTGCTTAGATATAGTGTATCCAGTTGTTGAACTATTATAGCATTGTAGTACTCAATTATTATATTGTTTTATGTACTTTAATAAATATATCGCATTTCTATTTTGTATTGTAGCTAATATGAAAAACGCACATTTGATGAGCACGACCCAAACTGTATTTAACTCCTTAACTCTTTGTATTCACAATTCAAAAGAGGACGACCCAAACTCTATATAATTCGTTGACTCTAACCCTTTATTTTCACAATTCAGAAGAGGTTGACCCAACCTGTATTTTCACAATTTAGAAGAGGATGACCCGCAATCTTTAACTCTATAACTCTTTCTTTTCAGCACGACTTTTAACGTGATCGGAGCACGAATTTTAACGTGATTTGAGCACTACTTTTAATGTAAGTGGAGCACGACTTTTAATGTGATTGGAGCACGACTTTTAATGTGAGTGGAGCATGACTTTCAATGTTCAGAGACTTTTCATTTCAGCTGAATAACATACATACATAAACATGAATTGAAATTAAACTCTACTGATACATCCAAACTTTCCAAATATATAAACCAAACGATACATATTGAATACGACATATGACACATAATATAACGATATACTACTTAAACTGTATAATATGATTGTACCATAACCCGTATGCTTCGTGACCGATGAAGTTTGAACGGTGCTTAAAAAGGTAGAGTGCGTCGTACGTCAACCGTTTCTCTTGAAAACATCATCTGTTTTTACCTCATCAATTATTTTGCTGTAATTCTTACAATCACTAGTAAATAAGCAGAAAGCACTTCTGATTGCTAAGTTGGGCCTCTGTATTATACAACTAGTATGACTGTTGTATTTTTCAATGAGGGTTGCCCAAAAATATTGATTTATCTCTTCTTCTATATGTAGTACGTCTGCTTCAATGTAAGCCTGTATCAAAACAACGTAATCTGAAGCAGTCCAGTTCTCGTTTGTCATTTTGAAGTGTGTAGTTAAACTAAAATTCCAATGGTTTATATAGGCAAAGCATAGGCAAAGTAAAGCAAAGTAAAGCATCACACCATTCAAGGGAATCATTTGTCTTCACAAATACAGGGGTATGGTAGTTTACTTCATACTCACAAAGAATTCCAATTCTAAACTCTCAACAATGGCTGATTCCAATAGCAACAATTTCTCTTCCGGTACCGATGATAACATTGGTAATTTTACTAGTTTATTATCTCAAGCTGAAGGCCCTTCAATAATTCCACCCCATTTCCTAATCCCCAAAAAAATCATTATCTCCACCAATTAAACCTCCCTCAACAATAAGGTAACATGTATGGCCAAGTTCCTTAAAACAACAACTACTTTAGGTCACAATCCAGTGATCCTACTCAAAATATACAACAAGAGGTGCCTTCTCCGACTCCAGTACCTGACAAAGGACAAACTAAGGCCAAATGGTCTTACACCAAGTGAAAAACAAAAGAAACTCACGTTCAAAGCGACATGGAAAAAACTGTAGCTAATGGTAAAATATGGAAAGCAACTGACTATAAAGTGCTAGCTAATGCATGGATAAGCACGTCTGTCATTGCTGAAGGCCATTCTGGTGGTAAGTTTTTCTACCAAAGGGTTAATGATTTGTACAGTGGAGATCCTAAATGCATAATATGAAGATCAGTTGAGAGCACAAAGACCGCATTGTATAATTTGAATACTATGTGTATCAAGTACAAAGGGATAAAAGCACTAAGGGGGATTTACTTAGAAGCGGTCAAACATTCAGAGATTTAAAGGACGATTACGATAACATCTATCGTGACATCTGTAAAACTGAATTCATTGCTCATGAAGCATTGGAAATTCTTTCTTTTTGTCCACGTTGGGCCAATATAGGCGAACCAGATGATGTATACCTTGGAGACACCGAAGGTTCTAACTTAAGAAATGTAGATTCTAGACTTTCGGTGGATTGATCCCTGAGAAATACAGTTGAATGTCCTATGGCTACAGACGAGGAAGGGAATAACAATACTCTTGTGACTCCTAATTTGGGAATGCTGTATGGTGGGGTTGGAACAAGGCCAGAAGAAATAAAATTAGGCAAGAGATCACTATTGAGAAATAATGAAACAAAAGATTTGGCAGCGTCTAGTGAGAAACTAACTTCGTTGTTAAATGATATATCCCTTGCATCTGTCTCCAACAAAGAAGACCATGAAAAGCGTAAAGACAAGAAGCTACAGATCATGGAGCTGCAACTGAAGCAAGATGCCGCTAGAACTATAGCTCTCAATAAAAGAACTGATTATAAATAAAAACGTGAAAGACGTTTGAAGGAAGAAAAAGAAGAGTATCTAGCAAGAGATGTATCCTAGTTGACTGTAGAGGCCCTTGAGTATGCTCTAGCAAAAAAACGTAGTATTCTGAGGGCTCAAAAGAAACAAAATCAGGAAGAAGAAGAAAGTTCTCAGTTCTAGGAGAATTCTATGTTGATATTTCTAGTTTCTTGCTGTATCCTAGTTTCAGATTTCTATGTTGGCTAATGTTGCTATTTCTAGCTTATTGTATCCTAGTTTTAGTTTTCTATGTTGGTTGTACTGTTTTGTGGGTTATTAAAAAAAGTTAACTAGTTTTAAGTAACTAATATATCTTTTTCTAATGCATATATGGTATTCAAACTTATTTTACATTCCTTTTAAATATGTATACATGTTTAAAACTATATCTAAAAGGTAAATACAAATTTGCGATAAGTAATTGATACAAAAACATAAATCAAAACATTAAAAATCCAATTTGAAAACTAGAAAATAGGTAAGTTTTAATTCTTTAAAAAAACGGATTTTAAAAAATAATGGATTTTAAAAAAATTGATTTTAAAACCAGAAACTAAAACATTAAAAATGGATTTTAAAACATTAAAAATCCAATGTTTAGAACTAGAACTAGAAAATTCAGAAAACTTAAAATGTTTAACAAATTTTAAAACTCAAACAAAGTGCTTATGCATGTGCATTTAAACAATGGACCATATCATATAAACGGTTTTCTGAAAACCGTTTATATGTTAAACGGTTTTCAGAAAACCGTTTAACGTATAAAAGGTTTTCATAAAACCGTTTTTCCATCGCCACTTCAAATTGGAAATGGCGAGCGTCGCCATATCTATTCTCTCGCCACGTCCCTTGCGCAACTGCTGGAGAGCATGAAAACGCTTTCCCTCATCATTTCCACTTCTCCTCACACTGCTGGGACTGATTTAAGTCTCTTCATATTTAAATAGGAGCGTGGCCATCTTCAGTTTGGCTTTAGGATGTCGTAAGTCTTAATGGCTCTTCAAAAATATAAATCAAACCATACTCTATGCCTTAGCTAGTTCCCCTAGGTGTATCTAAATAGCAAATTTTCAATGCAATGGTACCAAGTAGTACCGAAGCATGGTTTATAATATGGTTACTAACAGCTATCCTATATCACCTAATCCTTTGGTATCAAGGTATATAATTTTATACATACCGCAAGCATGCACTTCAAAACCTCAGAAGGAAATGAAAACAACCTCGTTCCCAATTTCTAGACTAAAAACGCATGGTTCATCCTCCTTCTTCTGTTATTGTTTCTTGTTTCTTGACTTAAGAAGTAAGAAAAAGAAAGATGGGGAAAGAACTGAACTTGGTGAGAGAAGCCACTCATTTGCATTAGGCAATGGTTTCCGGCAATAACATAAGTTCGCTAATGGGTTACAGGGTCTTCAAAGTCATCCATTCAGGCCTACATGGCACTGCTCAGTCGTTATAGGTCGGAGAAGAGGGGCTGTGATGTGGGGTTAGCACGGCAGCGTTGGGTGGAGGAAAAAGTGAAGGCGGAGGAAATTGGTGGAAACGAATTGTGGTAGCAAAGCCTTGCGGAAGTCGTGTACTGGAAAGGGGTAGCTTAAGTTTTGGAAGTGGAGTTGGTCTTGTACATGAAGTTGGTGGAGTGACGAACGTGGGGGTGCGATGCAGTTTCTGTGAGATAGTAGGAGTTTGTTTGTGACGTATGGGAGAGAAAGATTGGTGAAGGGTTATTTAATTTTTGGGTTTACAATTGTATTCGAAGCAGGATAGCTTGGGTGGATAGGGACTATGGAGTGGTGCGAGAAGATCGATAGATTGGGCGTGTATTAGTTTTATTGTGTGGGATGAAGGAAGTGTTTAATGATTGCACAGTTGCTTTGAAGGATTACGGTGCAGACAAAAGGATAGACCGTGGAAAGAACTTTGGCAGAAATTGTTCACGTAAGTACCACATGAAATGGGTGAAGGAAGAAAAATACTGCAGGGGTAGTGGTTTGATGAACCAAGGGTGGCGTCATTCTCGATGAAGGGGACTACGGTTGTGTAAGAAGGAAGTGTGGTCGGTATTTTAGTGGCGGTTTCATTTTTACATCAGCGTTAAGGACTGCTCTTCGCAAATCAGTCAGCGTTGGAAGTTCTAAAGGATGGTGTGGTGGTTATCTAAGTAAGGCGCAATGACTACCGAGTTTATGTGAAGATCTAGAAATTTTCATATCCCGCTCACCCTACGTTGACGAGATCGCGACTTTATGGGGGAGACCGAGTCCAAACAATGGTGTCGATAATGTAGTACACGTGTAGGAGCAAAGAATGGAGGCAACACTCGTTCTCATCCAAAGGTGAAGAAGAACGAATTAAAATGGGTTTGGCCATTTTACTGAAGACAAACGAAACCGATATAGGAAGAAGGTTTCGTTAGGATCGTCTGAATGAAGACTACGCGTACAAACTGGTTCGGAGCAACTTGGAGCAAGTTACAGTTTTAGGCAATTAAATCGTCGGGTATAATCAACTGACGCAAATCGTTATTTAACGGTTAACACGCAAAGATGAGTAAATCCACTGACTCTGTTCTATTTTAAAAATATGATAATTAGATTTTAATAGTGATAAATAAAGGCTGAATGTTGTGTGATGGTCGTTTAGGTTGATTACAATTAAATTGGTTGAATAATATATATCGTTGAATTGGTACACATCATTGGTTGGATACTGATTCCATTGATTATAATATTCCCTAGTATGGAATTAGTATTAATTGTGTTGACTAACATCTATGGATGCAGGAAACCGATTGGAGTAATCCCACCGGATTCCTCAATATTTATATGTATTGTTTGTTTTATATTATTTATATATGCATTGTTTTGAACCCAAATGACATTGAAACCCTGTGTGGATATTGATGTTGAATGGAAATTCAACATTTATTTTGATTTAATCAATAGACGATATCTATTAAGAAAGTGGCAACAGTCGACCATAAACCCATTTTTTTGTTAAGAAGTTGATTGGCCATCAGGCAAATCAACGACGTTATGTTTTAAAAATTATATTTTTATAATTTAAGCGAAGTCATAGATTATAGTAGAAGTTCTATTATAAACATTTGTAGTTAATTTTTGTTAAGAAATTATAACCGATTATTTTTAATTGAGTGAAGCTATAATTGTCCTATGAGGATAATCATTATAAGACAAAAAGGATTAAGCAATATTTTTAGATTAAATTTATTAATCTAATGGTAAGGAGTAATTACGACCAGTTAACAGATTAACTGATGATTTGAAGTTAATTAAATCAACTGTTTTGTAAAAAATTGATTAATTAATCTTTAATTAATCAAATAATAATGGTTTTAGAAATTAATTGTTTAAGTAAATAGGATTCCTTAGTTATGAATGACCTTTTCATTTAACAGGTTTAAATGATAAATGGACTAATATAATTAGTTATTGTTTACTAAGTAAGCAACTAATTTATTTTTAAAATCAATAATGAAGTAAACTGTTTTACTTCAGCAATGATGAAGTTAATTATTATGTAATTAAAGTAATTGTTTCTTAAAAGGAATTCGTTTAAGATTGTATTGAATTTGTAATGAGATGTTACCTGAATAAGGTATAATGATTCAAATAGAAAGAGAAACGTCAAAAGACAAAGAGCGTTAATAGACTTGGATAAAGAAGTTATAATTGGAATTATATAAGGAAGATGAAGCGAAGAATTAATACTTAATATAAATAATTATAAACAATCGAGCTTTCAAAATAAGGATATGGCGTCATAAAACCATATTTAAAATAAAGCAAGAAATACGATTTGACGGAGTATAAATAATAAAGAGTTAGAGTTATGGACTTATATCTATTCTAAGATAAGAACGTTGTCGATCAAGGTCTGAGAGGTAAATAAAATACCCCAACTTGACTGACTTCACTATTATCGAGGAATGGTATCAGTTTTTAACAAAAATAGATGTCAAGATTAGTTATAAAGGGGATATTGCAGCGTATTGCAAGTTTTTGAACTATAACGATAAATTAACATTGTTGACCAAGCTTAAGCATGATTTTTATATATATATATAGCACTATTCCCTAGGGAATGAAAATAGTTTGGTTTGAAATCCACTTATTCTAAAGTAGTAAGTAACGATGTTTGTCTAAAGAAATATAATAATGAGTTTAGGAAGAGAAATTGGAGAATCGTTTCAGAAAATGATGACGTCATTTTGATGTTTGGAATATGATTAGAACTAAATAACACTATTAAGGAATTGGAACTATAATTCGACGATGTCAATTGTATTGAAGTAAATAATTTTTAGGAATTATAATTTGATAGGATAGTTAATATTTAGTTTTAAACCAATAAATTATAATAGGACATGTAATCAATATTTAGGTATAAACTTCATATTGATTTAACAAGAAGTTGACTTAGAAGAGTTTATAAAGTGGAATGGGATTATAAAATTATGAAAGGGATTTCGGTAAACAAGATAAGGGTATTTATTACTTGAATAAAGAGTGATTTGATAAAGGTGTTCAGATTTCTATAATAGGGATGATATTCATATTTTAAAGTGAATAATGTTTTAAAAGTGAACATTTGGCAGATTAAAATGTTTATAATGAAATTGGAAATATTCTTCCAATGTAGATAGGGAATATTATCCAAGTGTAGAAAATAAGGAATGTGAAAAGAATGGAAATGTTTCGAACGTTAATAGCGTATATTTTCTGGAACTTGGGAGAATAAGAGTTTATAATAACTAGGAATGTTTTCCAAGAAGTGTGAAAAGGCTAAAATGGGGGTTGAGAAATATATGGTAAGATATGGGAATTTGAATAGTAAAAATGAATGTTAAATAAAAAGTGCCCGTGGTTGTGTGATGTTAGTTGTACATTTGAATGAATGTTTGTTTTTACTTCGATAGTTAAATAACCGACTATCGAAATGTTTTGACCATTGGTGTCAATACGGAGAGACCGGTTGGATTTATTATCCGAAAACCACTCCGTATAGGCATAGGCACTGCGAATTAGGTTATGCTGAAGATAATTGAAGACGGAGTGAAATGTAAGGGTCGTTCTATTCCAGAATGGTGTTTTCTGTTTGTCCAGTCCCAGGACAACTTGTATGGACAAGTGTCTGACAGAGTATACCTAATAAATCACGTACTGTTGATCTCTTAAAGGTATTACGTCTGCTGGCGGAGGAATTCGTTCCTCTTAGCTTTTTATACCCGTGATATTTTTTGGAAATTGATTAGTGAATTAACGGGTTTGACGATGTGGCATTCAAAGTGAATGGTGATCAGATGTTATGAAAGATAAACGTTGCCTCTAGCTTCACAACCGGGAAATGACATAAATCGGGTGAGTAGCATGACTAGTTAGGTCATACCCAAGTAGGGTGTATTGTCACCGATCTAGAGAAAATTCATATCTGTTCTTCTTCTCGATTCTGTATCTTCAGATTACGGTTGGATGGTGTAATGACCCGCACTGGCAGAGGTATTATGATTTATTTATTTTATTTTATCAATGGTGATATAGAGAATTAAATGGCCGTGGAATAAAATAATGGTGAATATTTAATTAAAATAAAAATTAAATAATATATTAAATTCTGAAATAATCAGAATTGGCTGAAATGACGATATGGTGTGAACCGGATCATCTGTGATATTTAATTCAGTTTGAGATTGAATTTGAATAACGAATATATTAAATCGTCGACAGTTGAACGTATAGTTTATAATATAATTATAAACGAGCTCGAAATGGCGCTGCAGTTCGTAAATAGGCGATCGAACTTCAACTGTATGTACAGGATTCGTTTGAAGCCGGATTTTTGTGAAACAAGAAACGTGTGGAGCTGGTGGAGTATATCTTTCTAGTGGAAGAGAAAAATCAGGATTTCGTCGTGTAGATTTTGAGATATGTCCAAATCAAATTTTAAAATAGTCGCTATAAAATCGTTTGTCGACCGTATCGGTTTATTCGATATAACTAGAGATCGGGTTTGAATTTAGACAAGGTTCTTTTGGGACATAGTGATAATTTATTTTTTTGAATTTTACTGTAATTTTTAATTAATTTAATAAGCGACTTTTTATTTGAAGTATTTCGCACCGTGTAATCAACATTTTGAGGTTTCAAAATATGAGTCAATCTACCGGTATTATTATATTTTTGGGATCGTGGCACCTTGCTCATCTCAACGGTATTTTTATTTTTGTTCATAGCAGTCGATAAATATATGAAGTTCATTAAGACCGGTCTACTTTAATGTTAAATTTTTATATGCATAAATGAGTAAATATACTTACCTTAGTTATGAACTAATGTGTACCTACCGTACACCATGGAAACTCAAACCTTTTTCCCATTCTTTCTCCGATCAAAACAAAGCCACACCTCCAAATCTTTCCAACCGCAAAAAAACAATGATAAACATGCATGGCTTTAAACAAAAACACGTAGACAAATTTAAATGATATAAATACTCTCAATGCCTTAACCTAATACTCTTCCAATCTCTTTGCTGAAACAAAAGGAGCCGCCACGAAATACTTCCTCAAATAAAAATTCCATAGTGAAAACCAACGTTCAAAATTTCACAACAATGGAAACAAAATTCTATAAATCTTCAAAAGTATGTATTCGGATTCCTGTAAGGATGCTTGTCATTCTGGTATATGTTGTGGCGATGTTCGAACAAGTATGGTTCGCTGCCAAATACAACGTGTTCTTCAACAAGTATTAGGGTTCACAATTTCATGGAAATAAGCCCTTGATTCTTGGATTGATAGTTCGTTTGAGACTCGAAATGCGTTTTAGGATTTGTTGACAAAAATCTGGGTGAGTCGAAACAAAAAAAATGACGTTGTCACTGTAGCCTAGGAGGAAGTCGCGACGGACGGAGAGGGTGCGAGCTGAATGTTAGGGGGATGGGGCAATGGAGATGTTCGTGAGATGATCGTTGGGGGTGATTTGATGAAGAATCGGGAAGTAGAGATGGATGCGTGGCCATTGGGATCCGTTTGAATTTACACTGTAGTTTTGGGAGGAGTAGTCTGTTGTCTGAACACTGGAAGAAGGAGAAGGGGATAAATGGGTCTGCTATGTTGGGTTGGTGGGCCGTTTGAAAAAAAAGGGTAAAGCCCAACTTGGCATTTAATTTAGTTTAATTAAAATAAAATAATGTTCTAACTTTAAATTATCATATCTTATCCATACGGTATCGAAATCTGACGAAACAAGTTGCGTTGGGATCGTATGGACGGGAGCAACACAATGGAACTGACTGGAAGTCCATACGAGCTCGTTACAATTTATGGCGAAATAAATTGTCCGTCGCAGTCAAATAAACGCAAACCGTTATTTAACGATGATCGTCCAATGTGAGTAAATCTCACTAATTCTGAACAGTTTATAATTTCATGTTGTATTTTTATAACTGTTAGATATTGGCTGATTGACTGTGTGTTGGCTGTTTGATTGAACTGCTAGTCAGTTAGTTAAATTTCTATATTTGATTCTGTTTAACAGAATATATCATATAGAACTGAAAAGTGATGTTATCTATATTGTTTAACATCTGTGATGCAGGGAAACAGGTTGGAGGAATCCGACTGGATTCCTCAACATTTATTTTACTGTTTTCATATATTGTGATATATGATGTGTTATATAATCTGTTATGGATTATGTGTGTTGGAATGATGTTGATCATTGTTATTCGATATTGTAAATATCATAAAAGACCCTGGGATGTAAAAAAAGAAGTATTTCAATGTATATTGAAATAAAGGAATTTTATAAAATCACAGGATTTTATAAAAGGAAATATTTATAAAACGAACACGGTTTTATAAAAGGGATATTTATTTAGAAAATAAATAGAAATAGAAAAGGAATATTTATTTAGAAAATAAATAGAAGTTATAAATAGGATATATTTGTAACGGTAAATAGAAGTTATAAATAGGATATATTTGTAACGGTAAATAGAAGTTATAAATAGGATATATTTGTAACGGTAAATAGAAGTTAAATAGGAGATATTTGTAACGGTAAATAGAAGTTATAAATAGGATATATTTGTAATGGTAAGTAAACGTTATAAATAGGAAATATTTGTAACGGTAAATAGAAGTTAAATAGGAAATATTTGTAACGGTAAATAGAAGTTATAAATAGGATATATTTGTAACGGTAAGTAAACGTTATAAAAAGGAAATAGTTGTAACGGAAAACATAGTTTATCAAAAGAAGTTAATCGATGTTAGTTAATCGATTTGAGAGATAAAGTAAAAGAAGTTAATCGATGTTAGTTAATCGATTAGAGAATAAAGTTAAAAGGAGCTAATCGATGTTAGTTTAATCGATTAGAGAATAGAGTAAAAAGAAGTTAATCGATGTTAGTTAATCGATTAGAGAGTAAAGTAAAAAGAAGTTAATCGATTTGAGAGATAAAGTAAAAGAAGTTAATCGATGTTAGTTAATCGATTAGAGAATAAAGTTAAAAGGAGCTAATCGATGTTAGTTTAATCGATTAGAGAATAGAGTAAAAAGAAGTTAATCGATTAGAGAGTAAAAAGAAGTTAATCGATGTTAGTTAATCGATTAGAGAGTAAAGTAAAAAGAAGTTAATCGATTTGAGAGATAAAGTAAAAGAAGTTAATCGATGTTAGTTAATCGATTAGAGAATAAAGTTAAAAGGAGCTAATCGATGTTAGTTTAATCGATTAGAGAATAGAGTAAAAAGAAGTTAATCGATTAGAGAGTAAAAAGAAGTTAATCGATGTTAGTTAATCGATTAGAGAGTAAAGTAAAAAGAAGTTAATCGATTTGAGAGATAAAGTAAAAGAAGTTAATCGATGTTAGTTAATCGATTAGAGATAAAGTAAAATGAGTTAATCGAATATAGTTATTCGAATAGAAAGCAAAGGAGTTAATCGATGTTAGTTAATCGATTAGAGAAAGTAAAAAGAGCTAATCGATGTTAGTTAATCGATTAGGTTTAAAGTAAAAGGAGTTAATAAAATATAGTTTATTCGAATAAAGTTAGTAAATCGAATATAGTTTATTCGAATAAAGTTAGTAAATCGAATATAGTTTATTCGAAAGGGGTTAAGTGAATAGAGTAAATCAAATAGAGATCTATTCGAAGGAGGGTTAAGTAAGGAAGTTAGTAAAGAAATATAAAGTGAACTTTGTCTATTTCAAAGTTAGAAATGTGTTCAGTTAAGGTCTGAGAGGTAGTTCTACCCCAACTTGATTGGCTTCGTTTTTAACTAAGGAATAGTTAAGGTTCGACAGTAAAGGAAATGGTTTGAGTTGGCATCGCGATGGTTTGTTTAAACATCTGTCTAAGTCCAATGAAGAAGCTTTGGAAATGTTTTCCAAAGAAGAAACCAGAAATGTTTTCTAATAAAGAAACGAAGAAATGGAAATGTTTTCCATTGTTAATAACGTATATTTTCCCAATTTAGAAAATAAGGAATATTGAACGTAGGGAAACATGAGATAAGTAAATTAATGAACTAAAGAGATGAAAGTTGAATGATGATTGATCGATATAATTTCCATTTGGAAATAATATCGTTGTTTGCACACTTGTTTTTCTTTGATAGTTAAATCACAGACTATCGAAGTTTTGACCATTTTAACGTTGTTAATATGGAGAGACCGGTTGGATTATTTTCCAAAGAACCACTTTGTATTGGCATAAGCGTTGCGAATCATATATGCCAAAGGAAATTGAAGACGGAGTTATGCAAGGGCTATCCTATTTACAGAATAGTGCCTTCGGTTCATCCTGTTCCTGGATGACATGTATGGACGGATGTCCGACAGAGTATTTCCTGACAATCACATATATCGATTCCTCCAACTGTACCAAGAGTGGAAGCGGAGAAGGAAACTTCTTTTAGCTAACGCGTAATGTATGGTTGAGGACGTCGATCGGTGATTTGATGGATTTGACGATGTGGCATTCAAAGTGAATCTGGTATGATGATAAAGCGTAGCTTCTAGCCTCATCATCCAGTAAATGACAGAAATCGGGCAGGCAGCATGGCTAAGTCGGTCGCACCGAAGTAGGGTGTATAATCACCTGATCTAGAGTTTCATTTACTTCTAAAAATCTATTGTTGATGCTGTCCCATTCGGGAAACGGTTGCTGATCCCAACTGTTGGTGATATACATTCGATACACTCAAGCGAAATGAGTGGTCGGTCATGTGTGGCCGGGTTGCAAGATGTTCTTGTTGAACCCAGTGTATTCCTCTCTAGAGGTACACGAGCGAAAGGTGATTCCATACCTTGTCATAGTTGGAAATCCATTACCCAATACGTGCTTGCGGTTTTGATTGTATACTATATATGTAGAACGTGAGATGAAAGCGTTTCTGCTAGATGATTATATATATACTGTGGTGGATAGACATTATTATAATACCAAAAGGTTTTGATATAAAGATATTTTGGATTCTCAGAAGGGAAAAACCCATTCCGTTATGCGGCGTGGTCTTATGAGATATCTTTTACTTGTTCGAACTGTTTTTAAACTGTTTTACTCATACCAGTCCCATGACTGACCCGGAGTTTATTTTGTTGTTTTCCCTAAACTCTTGGGTGCCTAAATTTGTACGGGCAGTCAAGTAGTCGGGATTTACAGATATACTGGAAGAGCTGGAGCAGGAGGCTTCAGGATCATATGACTATAGTTATTTCCGCTGTGTTGTAAGTGCTGTACTTTGATAATGATATGTATATTCAAGTACCAAGTTGTATTTCAAAGTTATGTTATGAAATATATTTATTCGTTCCGCTGTGAGATTCGTGTTACTCTGATGTTGTGTTCTTCTTCTTCTTCTATTCTAAGTTTCTATCTTATCTTTTCTCACCCTCTAATTTCTTTCACTAATTACCAGGATTTTTCGATGTTTTGGTTATCGACATCGTGCTTATGTCGATAACCAAAGTCGCCGAAAATCCGGGTCGTTACAGATGGCCAACAACCGTGGGTGACAATATATTCGCTACACTCAAGCTAAATGAGTGGGCGGTCTTGTTTGGCCGGGTTGCAAGATGTTCTTGTTGAACCCTGGTGTATACCCTCTAGATTACACTGATCGGAAGGTGATCCCATACCTTGTCTTTTGGATTCCATTCTCTAATAAGCGCCCCGCGGTTTTTGATTTTATACTATATATGTAGAGCGTGAGATGCAAGCGTTCTACTAGATGATTTTTTATCTGATTAGACATTGTTATAATACCACTGAATTTTGATATCAAATTATCTTGGGTTATAGTAAGGTAAAATCCGTCCATGTTTATGTGTGGGCTAGTCTTACTATTATCTTTTGTTTTCTCAAGGATTTTCAAAGTTAAAACAGTATGGCTGGAGTTTACTCACACCACTCCCATGAATGACCCAGAGTTTATTTTGTTTGTTTCCGCTAAACTCTTGGATGCCCAAATTTGTACGGGCAATCAAGTGTTTTAGGCTTTGCATATTCACTTGGAAGAGCTCGAAGTAGGAGGCTTCACCGCTAGTTATTTAGAGATTATTTCCGCTGTGATGTATATTAGTTGTACTCTAATATGATATGTAAGTACAATTTAGTTTTGTAATTCAAAGTTATGTTATATAACATATTTTATTCATTCCGCCGTGAGTTTCATATTTACTCTGATTCTATTTAGTTGTGCTCTTCTTCTTCTATTCTATTAGTTCTATCTTATCTTTCTCATCCTTTAACTTCTTTCTATAAATGACCCAGTATTTTCGATATTTGAATAGTCAACGTGGTATTTATGTCGATTTTCTAGGTCGAAAATCTCGCGGCCATTACAGAATTCCTTTTAACTCCAATTCAATATATTAAATTGGAAAACTTTTCTTTTGAAAATCCCATTTATCTTATTTAAAAGATTATATATTCCAAATCATATCTTCATTGTTGATTGGGTTAAAGAATGAATGTTATTTAAAACATTATTCACGATAAACCCAAAAATCCTATTTCAATTCAATTCCAATTAAATAATAATTAATTAGTAAACTTCTCTAAATCTTATTTAAAAGATTTATTCTTTTCTCATCAGGGTTTAAGAACAGTGTTAATAGAGATACCATTCACGACAAATCTAAAATCCAATTTGATAATAAATACAAGGCTCTAAATAGAAATTATATCGGCTTATGTTCATATCAAGTTCTAATACCAACAAATATCATATTGGGAATAACGATGTATATATCTTCAAATTTCCTCAACGATATAACCAATTTTCAATCTAATTTATTATTTCTAAAAAGAATTGGATTATTATTCTAGTTAATAACTAGTTCATTTAGATAAAAATATCTTTTATCTTTTCAAATATGGAAATTTTCACCCAAACTCTTTCCAAATCATTTATTATGATTTTACACAATTTTTTCATATTTTTAATAATTTTATTAAGGCCCTTGCAGTCGGTTTCCATTATCGGCCACCGAACTGTTTTCATATCGACCTTTTTTAAAATTGATTTGGACATAATTCTGAATCCAACTGTTAGATTTCAAATATCTTATACTCATTGAAAGCTCTTTTCGATATGAACCCAATGGCTCTTATTTTAGGAGAATCCGACGGTCGGATCTCATATTATGTCCATTTGAAGTCAATTGTTGAAATTCACGAACGGCCGCTGCGCGACGTGCTCTATTCGAGCCATTATATATATATAATATATCATTGATTTCCTTTTAAAGCGTATTTTATAAATCATTTATAAATTCGTTTTAAAACAATTTCAACTTCATTTTCAATTTTAAATCAAAATTGAATATTCCATATCATTATAATATTATAATGATAATATTTTCAAAATATCTGATTTTGAAATCCATTTTCTTTTCGTATCCATTATAAAATGAATAAACGTCGATTGATAAACACATTCGGTTTAAAATGGCATTTAACTACTTAACTCGGCTTCACATTTCATTATTTTTGTGCCTATCCAAAATCGAACACAAAAATCATATTTTAATTTTTCACTAAATATTATTAAATATTTGTTATTTTAAAATATTCTTTATTTCTGAATCAGAATGCGACTCCAAAAATTACCATATAATTTTAGTTATATGGATTTCATACATCGCATGTATTCAACAATAATGATAAATAATCATTAACCATTCAAACGTCATCCAGAGTGCAATTTACAAATGTATAAGCATTAAAATAAATAAATAAAGCTCATCACAACCTGTCAACCCATCGAGTGACATACAACTAAATATTGGGATTGGTATATGTCAAATATCATCCCAATACCCGTGTGGGGTTTTCAAACAACAACTACTGATTATTATTTGTGCGCTTGGGTGATGTGTAAAAAATTATCGTCCCAATCATTATCAGTTAAATAGGTGTCCATAAATAAGCCGTCTGACTTGTAAATGAATATTTATTTCAATTTAACTGTTTAAATTATAAATAATATTTATAATTTTAATTTCAACTACCACAATAACATTAACATTATTTTAATATGTTAGTTTTCACAATCACAATACAAAAATCACCAAATCATCCATATAAATAAATACTCAACTACCAAATGCCATTTACGGTGCCACAAGTGGCCATCGTAGAGTATGAAATCTGAGTGTCAGTAATATCCATACATCGCTTCCAATAATATGTGATTTGTGGGAATTCGTGTGTTGAACTCCAAAAATAAATAACTACATGATAAAATATTGAGTGAGAAGCAGTTCTCACCTTGGGTTCCATTCCACCAGTCTTTAATTGACGATCTTGATACCGTTTGGGTTTGTATTTGCCCCAAACTCAAACAAGCTCCAAATTAGACCCAGTTAGTTTTATTGCAAAGCTCTTGACTCCACGATCGCAACAGATTTGGTTTCATACAATTTAGAGTTCGTAACAAAAAATTATTAACGTTTTAACATTATATGTAAAAATTAAAATAGAAATTTAAATTTTAAAACTTTCACCGTCACAACCACCTGATTGTCACCGCCTCAGGCCACTACTGTAACACCCCGTGTTTTCTGTTAACATAAAATAACAAATTAAAGAATATTTAATTTTAAATGTGAGAATCAAGGGAAACGGATTACGCCATTGTGTTCGTCTCGGAATTCTGGTTGAGATGGAGTCCGTGTTTGCGTAAATTGGACTTCGTATAAAGAAGTTATGGTTGTTGGAAGTTTCCAGAAAATTTAATAAAATTCAAACTGCTCAAAATAAATTCAAATTTCAAATCAGAAGCCAGAAGCTGGCCAGGCGGGAAAATTCCCGCCCAAGACCCAGGTCAACCAGGGGGTCGACACTAGTGTCGACCTCCCCCCTACAGGTCGACCTGGGGGTCGACCTGCCCCTCCTCCCGGGCAGATTTGAGTGATGACGATTTTGTGACTGGTTGCTGAGTCATTAGGATTTCTAGATAGTTCTGATCTGGACAGAATGGTTGTGGTTAGTTCTAGGTTGATCGGATGACCTAAATTAATCCTAAACTTTATATAAACACATGTAGACTCAAACCCTAAAACCTAATTAAAATTAGAACCATGGCCGTCATGCTATCACCTAGCAACCTAGAGTAGCCGTCACCAATTAGAGAGAAAGTAAAGCTAATCAACTCAATCTAATTCAATATTATAACAACAACTACAACGAATTGCTACTTCAGAGGCGAGCTAAATCAATTTCAGAACTCAGATTTCAGAACTCAAGACCTTCTTTGAGTTGTGAGTTCAATTTCTTTAATAAGATAATTAATAAGTTAATTAGGTTGAGATATAAATTGGGTTATATGGCTATGTTTGTGAATCATTGGAAAAATGTAATCTTTTGTGAATATATGCTAGAGGTTTATCATGATAGTTTTGTTGTGGATCCCTTTTCATATGCCAAATCATCTATGTGCAACTTGATTCACGTTTGACATCATTTTATATGCAAGTTTGGGTGTAGATTATATGCTAGTTTCTATGTGAATTGTACAATAGTTACATTTGAATCAAATAAAGTGATTATATGCAAGTTTAGGTAGAAATTGGATTCACATGTATGCAAGTTCACCCTTTAGATTTAGATCTATGACATACATCATTTTATGCAAGTTTGTGATTATGGCCTATGCAAGTTTTAAGTGAAAAACTATATCACATATATGCAAGTTTACACCCCTATGTTTAGATCTATGACATGTATAGTTTTATGCAAGTTTGTGATTATGGCCTATGCAAGTTTTAAGTGAAAAACTATATCATATACATGCAAGTTCACACCTTTTAGGTTTATGTTTAGATTCATGACTATACAAAGTTTATGCAAGTTATGTTGTAATTCTTATTTGCAAGTTAGATCTATTTTGGGTGTTAGGCAAATTTGTGATGTTTCTTCCCTTTTATGTATTATACTAATTTATAGTCTAATATATATATATGTCATGATAAACGAACGAACAACATGGGGACGATGGGGGTAATATTGAATATACACCTATTGAGAATTGGCATAATTGGCCTGAAAAAGGCATATAATAAATTTAAGATATTAATTGGCATAATTTGTATTTCTGGACATAATTGAGACAATTATGGACATAAATGGATTTGGAATTTATTTACAAATTTGAATAGGGATAATAATCCAATTTGGGGTTAATTGAAGATATGTAATAATAAACCGCCTAAGACACGAGATTAGACTCTTTTGTGGTGTAAGACTGCCCGGACCAGCCTGGCAAATCCAGCTGCCACAAATGTCAGTCTAATGTGAGAGGTCAAAGGCATGAATTAAATGCGTAACAGTTGTAATGACACGAGGTTAGGCTCGTTTGTGGTGTAAGACTGCCTGGACCTGCCCGGCAAATCCAGCTGCCACAAATGCTAGTCTAATGTGGGAGGTCTTTACAAGGTTATGGTGTTAATGAATTAAGAAACACTTAACCAGATAAACATGTGGTGGGACATGGGGGGTTAAGTGGGTGCCTTGGGTGGCATGTGGAATTAAGCGGGTGCCTTGGGTGGCATTTGAAATACGATTAGATGCACTTAACCAAGATTGAAACATGTAAGAAGACATGAATAAGAATGGAGTTAAGTGGGAAAACCATAGAGGGGACCAAGCATAGGTGGAAAGCTTGTGTCATGCATGGGGGGACTTTTCAAACCAGTAACCAATCAAGTATCTTTGTGGGCTCGACCCAAGTCGAGGACCGGACACGCGTACTGGATTTGATTGTAAGAGGTCAAAACGGGTTAGCGGTGGCAACGCAAGTCCAACGGGTTCATATACGTGTGTGGGCCCGGGCTGGTAGGTAAGACGTTGTTGCATCGTGTAGATATAAGCCGTGCATTTTTTGTTGTATCGGGTTTCCACTTTGGGGAGTGATACACCCCACTGTGGGGCTAGCACGGGTATCTACGAGTTAGGGAGCTGATCGAAAGGGGGTAGTGGGTACACCTAATGGAGATAGGGGCAGACGACACCTATGAAGGTAGCTAGGGGTACACGAAACTACCATTATCAGTATTAAGTTCTGTAGGCGGGATCAACCTTTAGGGTGACTAGTGGTGGTGCAGTATAGTAATTATCCTATAGTGATTAGGGGCGCCTTTAACATTATCTTTGTTCGTCTTATTTCCTTTGTTTTCTCTGTCATACCCATTTGTTCATAGTCATCTCCTTATTTTCCAGCTGATGCCTTATCCTAGTTACTTAATGATTATATTGTTAAATTTACTGCGCTCGCCAGACTTTATGTCCAACCCCCTTGTTTCCACCTCTTTTCTTCCTTCCCCCCTCCGGTGCCCAGGGTGGGACTAGTACTAGTGGAGCTTGATTTGGACAGCTTTATCTCTTTCTTTGGAAGTTGCTTGTATCGCTGAAGTAAAAGTTCATCCTATCTTATTTATGGCTATTTTATGTTTGGGTTATGTCTTTCATTTTATGTACTCTGATTTAATTAAGATGGATATTATGTACTTGACTCTAGTCTTTGGTTTTTGATGATGTAATCAAACTTATCTGTTACCGCTGCAATGAATAAAGTTTTAAATTTTTAAGTACTGTTCTATATCTATCTTGTTGTTAAGTTTCTATTCTATACACATTTAAAACGCTCCATAGAAGTTAATGCATTCCCTTTGTGAGTGACATTAATGGACATGGGGTGTCACAACTGCTGGCCGACCTGGGCCCACCATCGTCTTCATCATTGCCTGGCGCCGCTCCACTTTGAACGCTGCCGCCTCTGGAGCCACTGTCGATCAGAAATCCTCACTTCCCCCAATTCACGTTCGAGCCAAAATCCAGCGCCACCACCACCAACCACGGTCGCGCACTCCCCCTCCAGACCTGACCGCCTCGCCACATCGCACTACTTTGCTTCAGACACCCCAGGACAACTCGGCCTCCTCCGCCATAGGCGAACCCAAATGGGATTGCTGCTTCACAAAAATTGTCGACGATAATCAACTCCATTTTCCGATTACCTTAGGCCAAGCACCCTAAGAAAAACTTGTTGGGCAACCTCTCCTCTACCATTATCTCTTTGGTGCCACCACTAATTCCGCTTCATTTGGACAGAAAACCCCAAAACCGAAAGTCGGTTTTTTGGCGTTGACCGTCGATTCTGGCTAATTCGTGCAACGATAGATCAGGAAATTTTTGTGGGAGGTAGAGATCATCATGATCTACAATACCCTAAAGCCGTTTGGGATAATTGCTTACGGATTGAAAGATATAAATCAATTTGTTTTTGGGGGCTTTTTTGCAAAATTATGAGTGAGAGGGAGAGGGTCGGCTGTGTTTTTGAAAAGAGGAAGGAGAATTTGGTTTGGAAAGTAGAAAAGATGTTATATAGTAGGGGTTAATTTTTTTTGTTATTTCTTTAGTTCACGCTCTCTCTAATCGACATTTATCGATGCCATGGTCACACACGAACTCCGTTGGCGATGAAAATTGATATTCTACTATGTCTTGACGATGCGATCTCAGCAAAACTGGTTTCGTCGAATCCGAGTTCATTTGCTCAAAAAGATCTATTTCTGGCTTAAATGGCTGATCGATTCACAATTTAATGTGCACGGCCACATACTAGCTCCAAAAATACGAAAATTGGAATTTCGCTATAATTTAATATTCTGGATCTAACAAAAGTGGTTTCGTCGAAAACGGAGATTGTTTGCAAAATGGCTATTTTTAAGGGTTATATATTACGTTAATATATATATATATATATATATATATATATATATATATATTCCATAGCGACTATTTTAAATTTTAAACTGGACATAACTTTCAATTTATAAAATGAAATCTCAATTTTTCACATTCGTTAGAAAGATATGATTAAATAAATTCTAAAATTTCTTGTTTTACTGAATTCCAATTTATTTTGAATTCTGTACATTCATTTGAAATTTAAAATCGAATTTTCAAATTACCGCGACATTTCGGGCTCATATTATAATTAAAATAAATTTATATGTTCTAACTTCAATTTAAATAAATTTTTAGTCGTTATTATTTAAAATAAATAATTTTAAATATTCAAAATCCATTAAAATAGCTAAAATAAATTTTTTAAATTGGTTCAGAAATTCCGGGTTGTTACAATCTCCATGTAATGTCCCGTATTTTTACGGTATCATAATTAATTCATTTAATTATTTAAATAGTGATTTAGAGAATTAAATGGTTGTTTAATTAAAATCAATGGAATATTTAATTAATATAAATAATAGAATAATATATTTATTTCTGAAATAGTCGGAAATAATGAATTGACGATATGGTGTGAACTGAACAATTTAAAATATATATAATTCAGTTTGGAATTTAATTTGAATAACAAATATATTATTTAAATGAAGTTTGAAAGTATAATTATAATATAATTATAATCGAGCTCGAAATGGCGCTGCAGTTCGCTGTTTGGCGATTTGAACTTCAACTGAATATATAGGGTCCATTTTAAATCGGATTTCCATGAAACAAGAAATGTTCGGAGCTGGTGGAGTATATTTTTCTAATGGAAGAGAAAATTCGGGATTTCATTGTGTAAATTTTGAATTATGTCCAAACCAAATTTTAGAAAAGCCACTATGGAATTACTTTGAAATTTATAAATATATATTTATATTATAAAAGGATTTTATATATAAATCGAATATCGATATAATTGGGAATTTTTAAATATCGAGTTATAAATCCAATTGGAACTATATGGTATTCTAGTGTGAATATATATGATAATATTTATTTTTAAATATTTAATTTAATTATTTTTAAATATATTTATATATTTAAATGGGTTATTTAGAGCTTTAAAAATAGCCAATTTTGCAATAAACCTCCGTTTTCGACGAAACTAATTTTGTTGGATCCGCAATATTAAACTATTGTTAGATTTCAAGTTTCGTGATCTTTAGTGTCAGTGTGTGGTCGTACGGATTGTTAATGTGAAAAACAGTTAGTATTTTGACGGTTATAAATACGCTGTGGGAGAAAACGTAGTCGGAATTCGACGAAACCAGTTTTGTTGGGTCTATAATGTCGAACTGTAGTTATACGCCAATTTTCATGATTTTTGGGTATCGTATGTGGTCACAGGAATTTTTAAAGACAAGTAAAAGTAGCAGTTGCTTAGAAATTAATATAATAATCGAATAAAAAAATATCTAAACCTACCTATAAATATCCCTCAAACATTTCTAAACCCTAATTTCATCTTTTCTGGTCAAAATTTCCGTCGTCGGTATCCAGGAAAAATAAAACCCCTTCTTTGCCACTTTCTAAAATCGAATACAAATCATACATAATTTTATAAATCATGATACATGTATATATGGGTTCCTGAAGTCATTCTCTTCCACCTGGGGTATGTCTTGTTGGATTCGAACTTGTTCAGCATCGCTGGGTTTTAAATAGCAAACCCTAGTGTTTGATTTTTGGTGAGATGTATGATGTTTAAATTCGATTAGAGTTCAGTTCTGGAATTGGGAGGAAAAATAGATTCAGTATGCAATTTTTTGAACTACTCGATTTCAAAATGTGTCGTACCCTTCTACGATGGTGCTGCGTGTACCCAGAGATCGTGATAGAGAAGGTTGATGCGAGTTTAGCAGGATGGTTATAGGGCGGTAGAGTCTTGGATGAGGAGGAGAACAGTGAAGTTGGATTGAAAATTCATGAATTGTTAAGGTCGGAAGATGGATGGAAATTATGGGAAATGGAGTGGAAGTTGTGGAGCATGTTTGGTTGGTTCGGGGAAGAAGGGTAAGCAGCGGTAGTTATGGGGTAATGAATTGTTACCCAATGGAATTGACTAGGAGTTTGGAGCTCATTACAATTCATTGCAAAATAAATTATTCATCTGAATCGAAGATAGTTAATCGTTATTTAACGATAACTGTCCAACGTGAGTAAAACTCACCAACTCTGAATAGTTAAATTTTTACAACATATTTTTAGAACAGATAATTATCTGTTGACTGCTGTGTGTTAAATGTTTGGTTGAATTGCTTATGTATTGGTTGAAATTATAAATAACGATATATATATATAAATAAATCGTTAATCGCATATTGATTCTTTTTATTAGAATTTTTCATATCGAAATGAAATCGATGTTATTTATATTGTTTAACATCTGTGATGCAGGGAAACAGGTTAGAGGGATCCAACTGGATTCCTCAATATTTATAATATTGTTGTTTTCACATATTGTAATATATGATGTGATATATAATTTGTGTGGATTATGTGTGTTTGAATGATATCAATCATTGTTTTTTGGTATTTTAAGTACCGTAAGAAATACTTGGATGTAGAGAAGGGGATTTTCAAAGTGTATTTTGAAATTAATTATTTATATAAAATCAATGGATTTTATATATAAAAGGAAAGGGATATTATAAAAGAAAATTATAAAATCAAAGAATAGAAAAGGAAGATATTTGTGAAACAAATAAAAAAGGGAGATATTTGTGAAACAAATAGAAAAGGAAGTTATTTGTGAAGCAAATAGAAAAGGAAGATATTTGTGAAACAAATAGAAAAGGAAATATTTGTTAAACAAATAGAATAGAAAAGAAGATAGTTAGAAAATAAAAAGAAATATATAAAAGAAATATTTATTTGTTAAATAAATAGAATTGGAAAGGAAATATTTGTAAACCAATTACAATTAGAATTGAAAAGGAAATACTTGAAAAAAATGAATAGAATTGTATAAAAGGAGAATTTTACACTAGGAAGGTTTAGACCCGTGCTTCGCGCACGGGTATAACAGAATATGAATTCAAAGTGAACATCTAAGAGAAATCTGTTTTAACAGATAAAGTTAGAAGATTAATTTATAAATAAGGTTTTATAAATTAAGTAAAAATATATGTCATTGGATAAATAGAATGTATAAGTCAGGAATTATATAGAGAAGTAAGAATCGATTTCAACATCGATATTTGAAACTGAATATGGACAAAGAGTAAATTGCATAGGGTTAACCAATTAGAGTTAACCAGTTAGAGTAAATTGGATAGGGTTAACCACGTAGAGTTAACTAGTTAGAGTTAACTCGTTGGAGTTAATCAGTTAGAGTAAACCAGTTAGAATTAATAAGTTAGAGTTAACTAGTTAGAGTAAATCATTTAGAGTTAACCAGTTATAGTTAATCACATAGAGTTAACCAGTTAGAGTTAATCAGATAGAGTTAAACAGTTAGAGTTAACCAGTTAGAGTTAATCAGTTAGGGTTAATCGATTAGATTTAATCGAGTTAGAGTTAATTGAGTTAGAGTTAATCGATTAGAGTTAATCGAGTTAGAGTTAATCGAGTTTGAGTTAATCGAGTTAGAGTAAATCGATTAGAGTTAATTGAATATAATTCATTCGAATAGAGTTAAAGGAGTTAATCGAACATAATTCATTCAAATAAAGTTAAAGGAGTTAATCGAATATAGTTTATTCGAAAAGGAGTTAATCAAATACAGTTTATTCGAAATGGAGTTAATCGAATATAGTTTATTCGAAAAGGAGTTATCGAATATTAGTTATTTGAAAAGGGGTTATCGAATAGAGTTTATTCGAGTCAGAGTTATACGTTGAAATTCGATTATATCAAATTCGGGAAAGTACTATTCACTTTCCATTTTTAATCAAGATTTATTTATTTATTAATAAATTAATTGTTTGTTTATTTATCCAAATTAATAAATAAAAGTTATAGTGAATTTATTATATTTCAAAAGCATGAGATTTTAACACTATTGTTAAAATCAAATGATTTCTGTAAAAGAAGTAGATTCGTAAATAGAATCCGAGAGTTACGTAAGGAAGTTTGTTAAAGGTGTAAAAGGTGAACTTTGTCTATTTCGAGGTTAGGAATGTTGATCAGTTAAGGTCTAAGAGGTAGTTATACCCCAACTTGATTGAATTCTTTTTAATTAAGGAATGGTTAAGATTTGATAGTGAATGTTGGTTAAGTGAATTTAGTTAATGAAGGTAATGGTTTAAGTTGGCATAGCGATGTTTATTTAAACATCTATTTTTAAATCCAATGAAGGAGTTTTGGAAATGTTTTCCAAATAAGAATCAAAAATGTTTTCAAATATAGAAAATTAGAAAGGGGAGTAAATATGGAAATGTTTCCCAATGTTAATATCGTGTCTTTTCTAAATTTAGAAAATAAGAATTTCTGTATATATACGGAAACAGGAAATGGAGTGTGAATAAATTAATGATAAATTAATTTAAGAAATGAATGATGATTGATCGATAGAATTTCCATCTGGAAATAATATCGTTGTATGCACACGTGTTTTTCTTCGATAGTTAACTCCCCGACTAGTGAAGTTTTTGACCATTTTTCCGTCGTCAATACAGAGAGACCATGATCAGATTCATTATCTGAAAACCACTCTGTATGGGCGTTAGCATTGCGGATCAAATATGATGAAGATAATTGAAGACGGAGTTATGCAAGGGCTGTCCTATTTACAGAATAGCGCTTTCGGTTTGTCCAGTCCCAGGACGACCTATATGGAAGAATGTCTGGTAGAGTATATTTAATGGATCACGTAAGTTGATCTCTTCAAATGTATATACATTTGGTGGCGGAGGAATTCGTTTCTCTTAGCTGTATATCTGTGGTATTTTTTGGGGAAATAAATTTGTGATTTGGCGGGTATGACGATGTGACATTCAAAGTGAATAAATGGGTGATCTGTCAGAGATAAGCGTGACCTCTAGCCTCACAATCGGGAAATGACAAAAATCGGGCAGACAGCATGGCTAAGTGGTTGGCTGCCAAATAGGGTGTATCATCACCTATCTAGAGATATTCCTTTCATTATTTAATCTATTCTATGCGGTCCCATTCGAGAAATGGTTGCTGATCCCAACCGTTGGTGATATACCTTCGATACACTCAAGCGAAATGAGTGGTCTGTCATGTATGGGCGGGTAGCAAGATGTTCTTGTTGAACCCAGTGTATTCCTATCTAGAGGTACACTATCGGAAGGTGGTTCCATACCTTGTCGTAGTTGGAAATCCATTATCTAATAAGTGCTCGCGATTTTGATTGTATACTATGTATGTAGAACGTGAGATGAAAGCGTTTCTGCTAGATGATTATTATATTGTGGTTGATAGACACTATTATAATATCAAAAGAATTTTGATATAAAGTTTATCATTTCGTTCAAAAGGATTTTTGATGTTAAATCAAATCATAAGGGAAAAACCCATTCCGTTATACAGCGTGGTATTATGAGATATCGTTTTATTGCTCAAAACTGCTTTAACTATTTTACTTACACTAGTCCCATGATTGACCCAGAGTTTATTTTGTTTTGTTTTCCCTAAACTCTTGGGTGCCCAAATTTGTACGGGCAGTCAAGTAGTCAGGATTTTACAGATATACTTGGAGAGCTTGGAGCAGGAGGCTTCAGGATTATATAACTATTGTTTATTTCCGCTGTGTTGTAAGTGTTGTACTCTTATAATGTTACTGTATACATATACTGATTTTATTTCCAAGATATGTTATCTATTATATGTTGTTCGTTCCGCTGTGAGATTCGTGTTACTCTGATGTTGTATGTTCGTCTTCTTTAATCTAAGTTTCCATCTTATCTGTGACGACCCCATTTCCCGTACTAACGGAGACAAGGGTTATTTTTGGAATATAACACAGAAACAGATAATAGCAGAACAGAATAATTAAATACACCAGATAATGAACAAACAGAATATACTGGATAAATGCAATCATCAGAGTTACACAGTATACATGATCCTACTTAGTACAAATACAGTTCAGCTATACATAAATGTCTACAGCGGAAATAAACAAAATATGTACAATAGGAGCTGAACAGCATAAAAAGAGATAAATAATAGAATCCATCTTCAGCTCCAGCTATACAGAAAGAACCTGCTAAACCTGAATACAAGGCTGCCCGTGTAGAAAAAGGGGCACCCGAGTTTGAAAGTGAAACAAACTGCGAGTCAGTCATGGGACTGGTATGAGAAATCTACTCAACACATTTATAATATGGCCAATCACAGGACCACGCCACTTTCGTGGAACGGGTTTACTCCATATGATTGCCAGTGCTTTTAAAAAAAAATCATTCTTTTTAAACATCGCTATGCTTTTTATAAAAACGAATCCATTATAAGACTCAGTTCCCATCACACAATGCAACGCAAACCGGAGGATAGAGTTTTACCTTATAATGGCCAAAATATGGTTGATACGAATAAAACAAAAGCAATTGATATTATTACTAGTGTTTACATGTTTCAAAACAACTTCGAATCATAACTATCAATCATAGACGGCATGGGTACCATATATCATGTCGCCATATATATATACAATCAAAACCGCACGATGTCGTATTTGGAAATTGGATTTCCATCATGAACCAAGGCAAAAGATAGTCCTTACCGAATTCGAGACTGCCTAGCCCGAGTCTCAGGATCAGAGCTCGAGTGACCCTTGGATCGTCAGGGTCGGTCCACCGATGTGGATTAAAATTCCTGAACAATACGTTTCCCCGCCCTTTGGGGCGTAAAAGAGCCAATAAATGACTCCATCGGACCCGGATTGTCTGATCAAACCAAGGCGCCTCGCAATAGCAACAACCACACAGGTGAAAAGTATATAAATGTCAGGGCTGGTAGGTCACTGACACCACCCTAGCTAGGAAGAAACGCATGCCCTCCATGAGGTCCTTCTCCCGTTTCTGGTTCATACCGGGGTGTGAGGCTCGCGAATTCACATTATACACAAAGCTAAGCCACACTGGCGGGGCTTTGATCATCACCACAAGACTTTGCTTTTCAACAGAAGCCTTGATCATTTGCCACTTAGGCATGCCACACTAGCAATTCATGCCATGCGACTGATGTCCATCGATATACAACATCTGAGCTCGTGCGTTTCAGAGAAGGGCGTTAAGCAAAAGAATAAATTCTCCGCCGCCAAACAGATGTATATTTAACAGAGATCGATCAACACAGAATAAAATCCAATGTCAGACACACAGTCCATTTACAAGTCCGTTCTGGGTCTGAACGAAACCGGAGGCACTAAATACCTCGCAAACCCATCGGTCACCACGTACGTCTGGACGATCACCACTCATTATCCATATTTCGGGATGCCTCCCAATCAGGACCTCGGTTACCATCCAAACGAGGTGAAGATCTCCGGTCTTCTACCACCGTCTTCATCTTCGACTTTCAACCGTCGATCAATTATTTGAAATGAGAATTAACTCGGCCTTTTCAAATAATTCACGTATATTTAGAATTTCAAATCAATTTATTTCAATGGTTAAATCATTCGACAACACCAATTTTGTTCTTTAATGTAATTTTCACACCAAACACACTCAACCATCAAATACCACATAAATCGAGCAAATTCAGTTTATTTCCATTCCATATCGTTTATGATATTTTATAACGATTTATCGCTATTTTTATTTATTTTAAAATAGCTAATTTAGTCAAAACGGCGCTTCGGGCCATAACGCGGCCGTGGCGCTGTTTTTCTTCAGATTTGATTTACACATACCTGAAAATCTAACCGTTGGATCTTCACAAAATTTACATCATTTGAAAGGTCTTTTCAAAACGAATCCAATGGTTCCAGTTTCTGGAAAATCCGACGGTCGGATCTCCCGGTACAATCGTTTATAATTTCGAATTCAAAATACGAACTGCAGCATCGTTATTCGATTAAATATAATTATATTTATATATATATATAAATATAATCGTTTCTAGCGCTGTTTTTCTTCAGATTTGAATTAAACATTCCAGAAAATCCAACCGTTGGATTTTTACAAAGTTGGTGCCGTTGGAAAGATATTTCCAAAGCGAACCCAACGGTTGCGGTTTCGGGAAAATCCAATGGTCGGATTTCCCGCACTAGTTGTTTGAAATCACGGTTTCAAAACACGAACTGCGCGGCCACGTTTCGTTTTAATTTTATTTATATTTATATATTTATATAAATATAGTTCATTCAACAATTTCAATATCGTTTTCACTTCAAATATTTCACTAATGCCTTTAAATTTCGGAAAAATTCGCCATAACCTCCTTTGTACGGGAGGGCTGGGAAAATTCCCAAATAGCCACACGGGCGTCTCATGTCAAAAAGAAAAAGAAAAAGCCAAGCGGCTAGCCAACAGGCTCATAAAATCATCACCCAAACAAAACAGTAAATGTGTACCTATTTGTCGGGCACAAAATTTTATTCCTCTTCTCTAGCCCCTTTGCTATAACCTGTTCAATAAATATGCATGTACATATATACAGTTCTTATCACTTATCATTTTCCATTCAACTTCATATTTGATTCCATTTGGTTTAAAAACCCCATTCATTCTAATGTTGCATGCATAGGTAAAAATCACATCATTAGCTAATTAATGAATATTTCAACTCATGCATATTTATTTGAACGAGTTGCTATTTTTAACACTTTACATTTCAACAATTCATGTATATAATAAAAATGTGATTTTTATTGTAAAACAATTCATTTCAAGACACTATTATTTTATACAGTTTATATAGGTGATAAAAATAGGATTTTTATTATAAAACAATTTCTTTTAAAACGAGATTATTTTACATAGTCCATATAGTTGATAAAAGGTGATTTTTATTATGAAACAATTTATTTCAAAATATGAATACCATTCAACACATGAATTTCTAATCAACGAATGAATATCGATTCAACACATGAAGGTTTTCTATAGTTTATATATAGATAAAAATGTGATTTTTATATTTAAAACACGAATACCATTCAACAAATGAATTTCTAATCAACGAATGAATATCGATTCAACACATGAAGGTTTTCTATTCAACGAATAAAAATAGTTTCAGCAAATGAAAATAATTCAAACATATGAATATTATTCAAAATTTCGGCAGCATAACGGCAGGGTAGTTAAAACCGGGACCGTCCCTAGTACGGCTCCTCGCTCTACCTTAAAACCTCACGTTTTTTGACAATGGAGATCATGCATCTAGTTCGCACGCAGGCGGCATGTATATATTTATTTCAGTTCCACAAACTAATCCTATGTGGTTTCAACCAAATATTTCTCAACCACAAATGGGTATTTTTCAACTACAATCAATCAATATCAAACACAAACAATCCCAAACAACCATTCGCTATCAATCAATTTTCACACCAATCACAACCAATAAATATCGTCCATGTTTTGTGGACGAGGGGCGTATATATATATTTATTTATATATAGCAATTCACTTCTATTTCAACACATATATAATTTTTACAACGCATATATAACTTATACATCGAACATACAACTTATACAATGCTTATACAAGAGGTGTACAACGCTTATATAACTCATACATCGAATATATAATTTATACATCGTCGTTTTCCATATCGTTTATAAATTAGAAATCTCACATTGGGTTCCACTCCACCAAAAATAGCAGAAGGCTCAGAAAAATACGTGGTCTCTTCTATAATGTAGAAGACGTCCTCACGGTCACGATGTTTCCTGTTTCATCGAATTTCGTTAACGAAGAAAAAGATATGATTTTTTGAAGTTTGCAACGGTTTTAAACTGTTAAAATCAATTTTAAATTAAACAGCCGATTACCTCCCTAGATCTTCAAAACTAGGTTTCGATCTCTCGCGAAATCCGTTGCGTTAGGGGCTGATTGGGGTTGACCACGACCTCCGCCTACGAGAGGGCTTCCCGACGAGGTGGGTGTTGCTCAGCTCGAGCTCCAGGTGGCGGCGGAATCTTCTCCGACGCGGGCGAACTTCCTGAGCCCAGAACTCGACGATTGCTCCACTATACTGAGCGAGACCAGGATGGATTTGAAGCTGGGAGGAGGGGCTTCAAAAAGATGAACTGGAGCTTGGGCTATCGATGCGCGTGGCGGTCGGAAAATGATCGGGAAGGTATGGAGGCGTTTCCGTCGTCGATCGGGGGGGGGGGGGTCTGAGGATTTTTTTCTTCTTTTTTATTTAAATTCTGATTGGTCGGTGGGTCTTTAAAGGGGTTTTCTGACACGACCACCAATTGAAACCCAACGACTGTCGTCCCTACCGTTTTACCCCCATTCCAAACACAATGCGATATGTTTCGAAGGACCATTTGAATGTTTCAGTCAGTTTTCCTTCAAATTAAAGTATAAAACATTCAATATTTAATTTGAACGTACATTTCAATTTGCCAGGGCCACAAACTGATTCGAAAAAATTCCAGAAAAATAAATATAGCTATGTTTTGACGATACGGTCCCAACAAAACTAGTTTCGTCGAATTCTAAGACTGTTTGCAAAAAGGCCCATTTCTGGTCGATCCAATTTAACTGTAATTGACCAAAACACGTTTTCCTTTGCCACGCTCACATACTAGCTTCAAAAATTATGAAATTTGAAACCTAGCAATAACTTCACATCCCGGATCCAAAAAAATTGGTTTCGTCGAATTCCGAGGTCGTATGCAAAATGGCCAATTTCACGGGCTATATAAATTCCATAGCGACCTTTTTGAAAATTCATTTGGCCATAACTTTTGCTTTCCGTTATGAAAATTCGATTTTTCAGATTCGTTAGAAAGGTGTTCACTAACAGATTTAAATATTTTTGGTTTCACTCAAATCCGTTTCGTTTTGCACCCGGTACAGTCCGACAAAGTTTGAATTCAATTTTTAAAACTGCAGCGCCATTTCAGACCTTGTTTATAATTAGAATTAATTATATTCGTTTTCAATTGTCGATTCAACTCACTTTTCATCTCTATTATTTAAAATATTTATTTTAAATATTTAAAATCCATTATTTTAGCCAATTTAAAAAAAAATTAAATTGGTTCAGATTTTCTGGGTCGTTACATTATCTATTCTCACCCTCTAATTTCTTTCATGGACTATCCGGTATTACCGATGCTTGATTAGTCAACATCGTGTTTGGTCTCGATAACCAGGATTACGAAAACCCGGGTCATTACAGTGGTATCAGAGCTGAAGGTTAAGTAATTACCTTGGCTCTGTGGCGTGACTCAGTAGAGATAGGGTTAGTAATACCCTAGATTGAGTTGAGCATATATATACGAGTGAACTTATTTGTTACTTGATATAAAATGTTTTATATTGTGGAGATGCATTGGTTGAGTTCTTTATGGGTTCTGATCGATCAGTTTGATCCACTGTATCGGTAGGAGTTTCTAAATACTCGAATATGATGAACCGACACAGTATGTTTTGAAAAGAGGATAAATGAAATAATTTTACCCAAATTATATTTTGATATAAAGGATTTATATTGGAATGATTATAATATATTGGATATATTGGCTATTATTATAATCAAGTAAGATTATAAATTAAATGGTTATGTAAATAACCAATCAGAATTCATACAAGTGTAGTATATGGAATCAGATGAATTATATCTGAATTTAAATCAGAATTGAAATTAAAATTCTGAAAACATGAAAAGTGTTTGTAAATGGATTTGGATTAAATATATGAGAATTTTAAAATCCTGGGAGATTTTAAATTGTTTTAAAGCATTGTAAATGGTATTTTGAAATATATTTCAATTGGAAGTGTTTAGAAGTGGTTTCAAAATTGATATACTATTGAACTCACTTCGGTCGCTGGAAAATAAATTCCGATGTTGATCCGGACATCATCGGTGTTCATTTTCGAGTCTATAAGTGATGGATTACTACCAAAGAGATATTTTTGAATTGTTTTGAGAAAAACAAGTTGTTTTGAAATTCCATAAAAGGATATTTGATTTTTGGAAAGGTTAAGCTAATTGAAGCTCATAGGTAAAGATTGTTTGAAATAAAAACAAATTTAAATAAAAATTTGTGGAAATAAATTGTGATTGAATTGTAAACCAATTAAGTGGAAATTGAATTGGATTAGAATGATATCGAGAAAATTGGATTTGTGACATTGGAATCCGAAATGGTACTTGAGACTGATAATGGAATTTGGCTTAGATAAACGAATGGTTTTGTTGGAGATAAAAACTAATTGGAGTTTGATTCGGATGACATTGATATATGCTAAATTAACAGCAGATAAAAATATATAATGGTATGCCTGACAAAAAGGTACCAATTTATATTATATACAGGTTTGAGATTTTGATGAGCTGAATTGGCAAGCCGCTTGGCTATTTGATTTTCTTTTGGGTTGGAGAAGGCTTATAGAGGCGAGTTATAGTTGTAGCGATTGAACAATACAAAGGAGGTGCTGGCGAAGTTTTTCAGAAATTTCGGGTGTTAAATTTTTTCCAGAGTTTATGGAAATTTTCGTTAATAGGAATAAATTAATAATTTAATTGAAATTAAGTTGGTTCAGTTGAAACTGAAGTTAAGAAGTGAACAAATAAGTTCTAACTAGTTAATAGGGTTGTTTCCTACCATAGCAATTTCGAGGACGAAATTATTTTTAGGGGGGAAGAATGTAATGTCCCGTATTTTTACGGTATTATAATTAATTTATTTAATTATTTAAATAGTGATTTAGAGAATTAAATGGTTGTTTAATTAAAATCAATGGAATATTTAATTAATATAAATAATAGAATAATGTATTTATTTCTGAAATAGTCAGAAATAGTGAATTGACGATATGGTGTGAACTGGACAATTTAAAATATATATAATTCAGTTTGGAATTGAATTCGAATAACGAATATATTATTTAAATGAAGTTTGAATGGATAATTATAATATAATTATAATCGAGCTCGAAATGGCGCTACAGTTCGCTATTTGGCGATTTGAACTTCAACTGAATATACAGGGTCTGTTTTAAATCGGATTTCTGTGAAACGAGAAACGTTCGGAGCTGGTGGAGTATATTTTTCTAATGGAAGAGAAAAATCGGGATTTCATTGTGTAGATTTTGATTTATGTCCAAATCAAATTTTAGAAAAGTCGCTATGGAATTCCTTTGAAATTTATAAATATATATTTATATTATAAAAGGATTTTATATACAAATTGAATATCGATATAACTAGGAATTTTGAAATATCGAGTTATAAATCCAATTGGAGTTGTATGGTATTCTAGTGTGAATATATACGATAATATATATTTTTAAATATTTAATTTAATTATTTTTAAATATATTTATATATTTAAATGGGTTATTTAGAGCTTTATAAATAGCCAGTTTTGCAAATGGCCTCCGTTTTCGTCGAAACTAATTTTGTTGGATCCGCAATATTAAATTATTGTTAGATTTCAAGTTTTGTGATTTTAAGAGTCATTGTGTGGCTGTACGGATTTTTTATGTGAAAAACAATAAGCTTTTTTATTGTTAAAAATAGGCTGCGGGAGCAAACGGAGTCGGAATTCGGCGAGACCAGTTTCGTTGGGTCCGTAATGTCGAACTGTAGCTACACGCCAATTTTCATGATTTTTGGGTATCGTATGTGGTCACAGGAATTTTTAAAGACAAGTACAAGTAGCAGTTGCTTAGAAATTAATATAATAATCGAATAAAAAAGTGTCTAAACCTACCTATAAATATCCCTCAAACATTTCTAAACCCTAATTTCATTTTTTCTGGTCAAAATTTCCGACGTCGGTTTCCAAGAAAAATAAAACCCCTTCTTTGCCACTTTCTAAAATCGAATACAAATCATACATAATTCTATAAATCATGATACACGTATATATGGGTTCCTGAAGTCATTCTCTTCCACCTAGGGTATGTTTTATTGGATTCGAACAAGTTCAGCGTCGCTGGGTTTCAAACAACGAGCCCTAGTATTTGATTTTTTTGTGAGAAGTATGAAGTTTAAATTCGATTAGAGTTCAGTTCTGGAATTGGGAGGAAAAATAGATTCAGTATGCATTTTTTAAACTACTCGATTTCAAAAGGTGTCATATCCTTCTACGATGGTGCTGCGTGTACCCAGAGATCGCGATTGAGAAGGTTGATGTGAGTTTAGCAGGATGATTATAGGGCGGTAGAGTCTTGGACGAGGAGGAGAACAGTGAAGTTGGATTGAAAATTCATGAATTGTTAAGGTCGGAAGATGGATGGAAATTATGGGAAATGGAGTGGAAGTTATGGAGCATGTTTGGTTGGTTCGGGGAAGAAGGGTAAGAAGCGGTAGTTATGGGGTAATGATTTGTTTAATGGTGTTAATTAAGGGTGAAGATTGGGTTTTTGTTTGTACCGAGTGAAGGAGAATACAAGTGAAAGAGGGAGTTCGGATCTCTGTTGTTTGGCCTAGAGTTTTGCACAGGTAGTCAAAACGAGAAGAAGGATGAGGCTGGGTTAAGGGTATGCAGGTAGAAATGGGTTTGAGAAATTGGGCCGATATTAAATGGTAAAGCCCAAATATCTTAATTAAGTTTAAATCAAATTTAATATTTGTATAATAACTTGTATAGTGTATAACTTTATCATACGATATTAGAGTCTGATGAAAAAAGATCCGTTTGGATCGTATGGACGAGAGCTACCCAATGGAATTGACTAGGAGTGAATTGGAGCTCATTACAATTTATTGCAAAATAAATTGTCCGTCTGAATCAAAGATAGTTAATCAATATTTAGCGATAACTGTCCAATGTGAGTAAAACTCTCCAACTCTGAACCGTTATATTTTTACGACATTTTTTTAGAACTGATAATTATCTGTTGATTGCTGTGTGTTAACTATTTGGTTGAATTGCTTATGTATTGGTTGAAATTATAAATAACGATATATATATATATATAAATCGTTAATCGCGTATTGATTCTGTTTATCAGAATATTTCATATTGAAATGAAATCGATGTTAATTATATTGTTTAACATCTGTGATGCAGGGAAACAGGTTAGAGGGATACAACTGGATTCCTCAATATTTATAATACTGTTGTTTTCACATATTGTAATATATGATGTGATATATAATCTCTGTGGATTATGTGTGTTTGAATGATATCAATCATTGTTATTTGGTATTTTAAATACCATAAGAAATACTGGGATGTAGAAAAGGGGATTTTTAAAGTGTATTTTGAAAATGAATTATTTACATAAAATCAATGAATTTTATATATAAAAGGAAAGGAATTTTGTAAAAGAAAATTATAAAATCAAAGAATAGAAAAGGAAGATATTTGTGAAACAAATAGAAAAGGGAGATATTTGTGAAACAAATAGAAAAGGAAGGTATTTGTGAAACAAATAGAAAAGGAAGATATTTGTGAAACAAATAGAAAAGGAAATATTTGTTAAACAAATAGAATAGAAAAGAAGATAGTTAGAAAATAAAAAGAAATTTATAAAAGAAATATTTATTTGTTAAAGAAATAGAATTGAAAAGGAAATATTTTTAAACCAATTACAAATAGAATTGAAAAGGAAATACTAGAAAAAAATGGATAGAATTGTATAAAAAGAGAATTTTACACTAGGAAGTTTTAGACCCGTGCTTTGCGCACAGGTATAACAGAATATGAATTGAAAGTGAACATCAAAGAGAAATCTGTTTTAACAGATAAAGCAAGAAGATTAATTTATAAATAAGGTTTTATAAATTAAGTAAAAATATTTGTCATTGGATAAATAAAATGTATAAGTCAGGACTTATATAGAGAAGTAAGAGTCGATTTCAACATCGATATTTGAAACTGAATATGGACGAAAAGTAAATTGGATAGGGTTAACCAGTTAGAGTAAATTGGATAGGGTTAACCAGGTAGAGTTAACTAGTTAGAGTTAATGAGTTAGAGTTAACCAGTTAGAGTTAATAAGTTAGAGTTAACCAGTTAGAGTTAATCAGTTAGACTTACCCAGTTAGAGTTAATCAGATAGAGTTAACCAGTTAGAGTTAATCAGATAGAGTTAACCAGTAAGAGTTAACCGGTTAGAGTTAATCAGTTAGAGTTAATCGATTATAGTTAATCGAGTTAGAGTCAATCGAGTTAGAGTTAATTGATTAGAGTTAATCGAGTTAGATTTAATCGAGTTAGAGTTAAGCGAGTTAGAGTAAATCAATTAAAGTTAATCGAACTAGAGTTATTCGGATAGAGTTAAAGGAGTTAATCGAATATAATTCATTCGAATAGAGTTAAAGGAGTTAATCGAATAAAGTTTATTCAAAAAGGAGTTAATTGAATATAGTTTATTCGAAAAGGAGTTAATCGAATATATTTTATTCGAAAAGGAGTTATCGAATATTAGTTATTTGAAAAGAAGTAATTGAATAAAGACTATTCGAGTGAGAGTTGTATGTTGAAATTCGATTATATCGAATTCGGGAAAGTACTATTCGCTTTCCGTTTTTAATCAAGATTTATTTATTTATTAATAAATTAGTTGTTTGTTTATTTATCCAAATTAATAAATAAAAGTTATAGTGAAGTTATTATATTTCAAAAGCATGAGATTTTAACATTATTGTTAAAATCAAATGATTTCTGTAAAAGAAGTAGATTCGTAAATAGAATCGGGGAGTTACGTAAGGTAAAGGTGTAAAAGGTGAACTTTGTCTATTTCGAAGTTAAGAATGTTGTTCAGTTAAGGTCTGAGAGGTAGTTATACCCCAACTTGATTGACTTCGTTTTTATTTAAGGAATGGTTAAGATTCGATAGTGAAGGTTGGTTAAGTGAATTTAGTTAACGAAGGTAATGGTTTGAGTTGGCATAGCGATGTTTATTTAAACATCTGTTTTTAAATCCAATGAAGGAGATTTGGAAATATTTTCCAAATAAGAATCAAAAATGTTTTCTAATATATAAAATAAGAAAGGGGAGTAAATATGGAAAAAAATTCCAATGTTAATATCGTATCTTTTCTAAATTTAGAAAATAAGAATTTCTGTATATACATGGAAATAGGAAATGGAGAATGAATAAATTAATGATAAATTAATTTAAGAAATCAAAGATGAATGATGATTGATTGATAGAATTTCCATCTGGAAATAATATCGTTGTTTGCACACGTGTTTTTCTTCGATAGTTAACTCACCGACTATTGAAGTTTTTGACCATTTTTCCGTCGTCAATACAGAGAGACCGGGATCAGATACATTATTTGAAAACAACTCTGTATGGGCGTTAGCGTTGCAGATCAAATATGATGAAGATAATTGAAGACGAAGTTATGCAAGGGCGGTCCTGTTTACATAATAGTGCTTTTGGTTTGTCCAGTAACAGGACGACCTGTATGGAAGAATGTCTGACAGAGTATATTTAATGGATCACGTAAGTTGATCTCTTCAAATGTGTATACGTTTGGTGGCGGAGGAATTCATTTCTCTTAGCTGTTTACCTATGGTATTTTTGGGGAAATCAATTTGTGAGTTGGCGGTTATGACGATGTGACATTCAAAGTGAATAAATGGGTGATCTGTCAGAGATGAGCATGGCCTCTAGCCATACAACTGGGAAATGGAAAAAATCGGGCAAGCAGCATGGCTAAGTGGTTGGCTGCCAAGTAGGGTGTATTATCACTATCTAGAGATATTCATTTCATTCTATAATCTATTCGATGCTGTCCTATTCGAGAAATGGTTGCTGATCCCAACCGTTGGTGATATACATTCAATACACTCAAGCGAAATGAGTGGTCGGTCATGTGTGGCCGGGTTGCAAGATGCTCTTGTTGAACCCAGTGTATTCCTATCTAGAGGTACACTATCGAAAGGTGGTTCCATGCCTTGTCATAGTTGGAAATTCATTATCCAATAAATGCTCGCGATTTTGATTGTATACTACGTATGTAGAACGTGAGATGAAAGTGTTTCTGCTAGATGATTATTATATTGTGGTTGATAGACACTATTATAATATCAAAAGAATTTTAATATAAAGTTTATCATTTTGTTCAAATGGATTTTTGATGTTAAATCAAATGTTTGGATTCTCATATGGGAAAACCCATTCCGTTATAAGGCGTGGTCTTTTGAGATATCATTTTATTGCTGAAAACTATTTTAACTGTTTTACTCACACCAGTCCCATGACTGACCCAGAGTTTATTTTGTTTTGTTTTCCCTAAACTCTTGGGTGCCCAAATTTGTATGGGCAGTCAAGTAGTCAGGATTTTACAGATATACTTGGAGAGCTTGGAGCAGGAGGCTTCAGGATTATATAACTATTGTTTATTTCCGCTGTGTTGTAAGTGTTGTACTCTAATAATGTTACTGTATGCATATACTGATTTTATTTCAAAGATATATTATCTATTATATGTTGTTCGTTCCGCTGTGAGATTCGTGTTACTCTGATGTTGTATGTTCTTTTTCTTCTTCTATTCTAAGTTTCTATCTTATTTATTCTCACCCTTTAATTTCTTTCATGGAATATTCCGTATTTCTATGCTTGATTAGTCGACATCGTGTTTGGTATCGATAACCAGGATCACGAAAACTCGGGTCGTTATAGTGGTATAAGAGCTGAAGGTTAAGTAATTACCTTGGCTCTGTGGCGTGACTCAGTAAAGATAGGGCTAGTAATACCCTAGATTGAGTTGAGAGTATATATACGAGTGAACGTATTTGTTACTTGATATAAAATGGTTTTATATTGTGGAGATGCATTGGTTGAGTTGTTTATGGGTTCTGATCGATCAGTTTGATCCACTGTATCGGTAGGAGTTTCTAAATACTCGAATATGATGAACCGACACAGTATGTTTTGAAAAGAGGGTAAATGAAATAATTTTACCCGTATTATACTTTGATATAAAGGATTTATATTGGAATGATTATAATATACTGGATATATTGGCTGTTATTATAATCGTGTAAGATTATAAAATAAATGGTTATGTAAATAACCAATCAGAATTCATACAAGTGTAGTATATGGAATTAGATGAATTAAATCTGAATTTTGAAAACATGAAAAGTGTTTGTAAATGGATTTGGATTAAATATATGACAATTTTGAAGTCTTGGGAGATTTTAAATTGTTTTAAAGCATTGTAAATGGTATTTTGAAATATATTTCAAATGGAAGTGTTTAGAAGTGGTTTTAAAAGTGATATAGTATTGAACTCACTTCGATCGCTGGAAAATAAATTCTGATATTGATCCGGACATCATCGGTGTTCATTTTCGAGTGTGTGAGTGACGGATTACTACCAAAGAGATACTTTTGAATTATTTTGAGAAAACAAGTTTTTTTGAAATTCCAGAAAAGGATATTTGATTTTTGGAAAGGTTAAGCTAATTGAAGCTCCCAGTTAAAGATTGTTTGAAATAAAAACAAATTTAAATAAAAATTTGTGGAAATAAAGTGGGATTGAATTGAAAACCAATTAAGTGGAAATTGAGTTGGATTAGAATGATATCGAGAAAATTGGATTTGTGACATAGGAATCTGAAATGGTACTTGAGATTGATAATGGAATTTGGCTTGGATAAACGAATGGTTGTGTTGGAGATAAAAACTAATTGGAGTTTGATTGGGATGACATGAGTATATGCTAAATTAACAGCAGATGGAAAGGATATAATGATATGCCTGACAAAAAGGTACCGGTTTATATTATATATGGGTTTGAGATTTTGATGAGCCGAATTGGAAAGCCGCTTGGCTATTTGATTTTCTTTTGGGTTAGAGAAGGCCAATAGAGGCGAGTTGTAGTTGTACCGATTGAACAATACAAAGGAGGTGCAGGTGAAGTTTTTCAGAAATTTCGGGTGTTAGAAAATTTTCAGAGTTTATGGAAATTTTCGTTAGTAGGAATAAATTAATAATTTAATTGAAATTAAATTTTTTCAGTTGAAACTGAAGTTAAGAAGTAAACAAATAAGTTTTAACCAGTTAATAGGGATGTTTCCTACCATAGCAATTTCGAGGATGAAATTATTTTAAGGGGAGAAGAATGTAATGTCCTGTATTTTTACGGTATTATAATTAATTTATTTAATATTTAAATAGTGATTTAGAGAATTAAATGGTTGTTTAATTAAAATCAATGGAATATTTAATTAATATAAATAATAGAATAATATATTTATTTTTGAAATAGTGAATTGACGATATGGTGTGAACTGGACAATTTAAAATACATATAATTCAGTTTGGAATTGAATTCAAATAACGAATATATTATTTAAGTGAAGTTTGAACGTATAATTATAATATAATTATAATCGAGCTCGAAATGGCGTTGCAGTTCTCTATTTGGCGATTTGAACTTTAATTGAATATACAGGGTCCGTTTTAAATCGGATTTCTGTGAAACAAGAAATGTTTGGAGCTGGTGGAGTATATTTTTCTAATGGAAGAGAAAAATCGGGATTTCATTGTGTAGATTTTGATTTATGTCCAAATCAAATTTTAGAAAAGTCGCTATGGAATTCCTTTGAAATTTATAAATATATATTTATATTATAAAAGGATTTTATATATAAATCGAATATCGATATAAGTAGAAATTTTGAAATATCGAGTTATAAATCCAATTGGAGCTGTATGGTATTCTAGTGTGAATATATACGATAATATTTATTTTTAAATATTTAATTTAATTATTTTTAAATATATTTATATATTTAAATGGGTTATTTAGAGCTTTAAAAATAGCCAGTTTTGCAAACGACCTCCGTTTTCGATGAAACTAATTTTTTTTTATCCGCAATATTAAATTATTGTTAGATTTCAAGTTTCATGATTTTTAGAGTCAGTGTGTGGCCGTACGGAATTTTAATGTGAAAAACAATCAGTATTTTGAAAGTTAAAAATACGTTGTGTGAGCAAACGGAGTCAGAATTCGATGAAACCAGTTTCGTTGGGTCCGTAATGTCGAACTTTAGCTACATACCAATTTTCATGATTTTTGGGTATCGTATGTGGTCACAGGAATTTTTAAAGACAAGTACAAGTAGGGTTGCTTAGAAATTAATATAATAATCGAATAAAAAATTATCTAGACCTACCTATAAATATTCCTCAAACATTTCTAAACCCTAGTTTCATTTTTTATGGTCAAAATTTCTGCCGTCGGTTTCCAGGAAAAATAAAAACCCTTCTATGCCACTTTCTAAAATCGAATACAAATCATACATAATTCTATAAATCATGATGCACATATACATGGGTTCCTGAAGTCATTCTCTTCCACCTGGGGTATGTTTTGTTGGATTCAAACGAGCTTCAGCGTCGCTGGGTTTCAAACAACGAACCCTAGGGTTTGATTTTTGTTGAGATGTATGAAGTTTAAATTCGATTAGAGTTCAGTTCTGGAATTGGGAGGAAAAATAGATTCAGTATGAATTTTTTTGAACTACTCGATTTCAAAAGGTGTCCTACCCTTCTACTTTGGTGCAGCGTGTACCCAGAGATCACGATTGAGAAGGTTGATGCGAGTTTAACAGGATGATCATAGGGAGGTAGAGTCTTGGACGAGGAGGAGAACGGTTAAGTTGGATTGAAAATTCGTGAATTGTTGAGGTCAGAATATGGATGGAAATTATGGGAAATGGAGTGGAAGTTCTGGAGCAAGTTTGGTTGGTTCGGGGAAGAAGGGTAAGCAGCAGTAATTATGGGGTAATGATTTGTTTAATGGTGTTAATTAAGGGTGAAGATTGGGTTTTTCTTTGTACTGGGTGAAGGAGAATACGAGTGGAAGAGGGAGTTTGGATCTCTGTTGTTTGGCCTAGAGTTTTGCACATGTAGTCAAAACGAGAAGAAGGATGAGGCTGGGATAAGGGTATGCAGATGGAAATGGGTTTGAGAAATTGGGTCGATATTAAATGGTAAAGCACAAATATCTTAATTAAGTTTAAATCAAATTTAATATTTGTATAATAACTTGTATAGTGTACAACTTTATCATACGATATCAGAATCTGACGAAATAAGATCCGTTGGGATCGTATGGACGAGAGCTACCCTATGAAATTGACTAGGGGTGAATTGGAGCTCATTACAATTTATTGCAAAATAAATTGTCCATTTGAATCCAAGATAGTTAATCGTTATTTAACGATAACCATCCAATGTGAGTAAAACTCACCAACTCTGAACAGTTATATTTTTACAACATATTTTTAGAACTTATAATTATCTGTTGATTGCTGTGTGTTAACTGTTTGGTTAAATTGCTTATGTATTGGTTGAAATTATAAATAATGATATATATATATATCGTTAATCGCACATTGATTCTGTTTATCAGAATATTTCATATCGAAATGAAATCGATGTTAATTATATTGTTTAACTTCTGTGATGCAGGGAATCAGGTTGGAGGGATCCAACTGGATTCCTCAATATTTATAATACTGTTGTTTTCACATATTGTAATATATGATGTGATATATAATCTGTGTGGATTATGTGTGTTTGAATGATATCAATCATTGTTATTTGGTATTTCGTAAGAAATACAGTTATGTAGAGAAGGGGATTTTCAAAGTGTATTTTTAAAATGAATTATTTATATAAAATCAATGGATTTTATATATAATGTAACGACCCGGAAAATCTGAACCAATTTAAAATTTTTAAATTGGCTAAAATAGTGGATTTTAAATATTTAAAATAAATATTTTAAATAATAGCAATGAAAAGTGAGTTTGAATCGACGTTTGAAAATAAATATAATTAATTCTAATTATAAACAAGGCCTAAAATGTCGCGGTAGTTTCAAAATTTGAATTCAAACTTTGACTGACTGTACCGGGTGCAAAACAAAGTGAATTTGAGTGAAACCAAAAATATTTAAATCTGTTAGTGAATACCTTTCTAACGAATCTGAAAAATCGAAGTTTCATAGCGAAATCAAAAGTTATGGCCAAATGAATTTTCAGAAAGGTCGCTATGGAATTTATATAGCCCGTGAAATTGGCCATTTTGCAAACGACCTCGGAATTTAACGAAACCACTTTTGTTGGATCCGGGATGAGAAGTTATTGCTAGGTTTCAAATTTCATAATTTTTTAAGCTAGTATGTGAGCGTGGCAAAGGAAAATGTGTTTTGGTCAATTACAGTTAAATTGGATCGACCAGAAATGGGCCATTTTGCAAACGGTCTCAGAATTCGACGAAACTAGTTTTGTTGGGACTTTATCGTCAAAACATAGCTAGATTTATTTTCCTGGAATTTTTCGAATCAGTTTGTGGCCCTGGCAAATTGAAATGTACGTTCAAATCGAATATTGAATGTTATATATTTTAAATTGAATGAAAACTGACTGAAACAGTCGAATGGGCCTACGAAACATATCCCATTGTGTTCGGAATGGGGGTAAAACGCTGGGGACGACAGTCGTTGGGTTTGGATTGGTGTTCGTGTGTGAAAGAGGGTATTTTTGAAAAAAAATATAAAAAAAAAAGAAAAAAATCTTATTGGTCATCATTATTCTTCTTCCCCCGATACACTCGAAGTCGATGGCGAAACTCCTCCCCCGTTTCCCAGCCATTTTCCGATCGATCCACGCACCAAAACCACATGGTCCTTTGGAGCTTTTTGAAGATCTGGATCTCCTCTTTAAATCCATGTAAGCTCCATCGACTATCGTCACGTCTTGCTCGAGTTTGAGGTCCCTGAACTCCCGCTGTTTCGAGCCATTTTCCTCTACCAGAGCCGTCGCGAGCTGGACCCCACCTACCTCTCCAGACGCGCCTCTCCAAGGCGGACATCATGGCACAGGCCGATCGTCACATAGTTGCACAGATTGAACGAAAATCGAAAACCTAGTTTCGAACCAAACTGTGAAGGTACGGCTTTGTTTATTTTCCACTGTTTTAACACCTTTAAACCGTTGCAAACTTTGAAAAATCATATCTTTTTCATGTGTTGACGAAATTCAGTGAAACAAGAGACAGTGGACTCGTGTGGACGTCTTCTACATTCTAGAAGAGACCGCATATTTTTTTGAGCCTTCTGCTATTTTTGGTGGAGTGGAACCCAATGTGAGAATTCTAAATTATAAACGATCTGGAAAACAACGAAGTATAAATTATATAGTCGATGTATGGGTTATATAAGTGTTGTACACCTCATGTATAAGCGTTGTATAAGTTGTACGTTCGATGTATAAGTTATATATGCGTTGTAAAAATTATATATGAAATGCTATATACAAAAATATATATATGCCCCTCGTCAACAAACCGTGGACGATATTTATTGGTTGTGATTGGTGTGAAAATTGATTGATAGCGAATGGTTGATTGAAATTGTTTGTGGTTGAAATTGATTGATTGTGGTTGAAAAATACCCGTTTGTGGTTGAGAAATATTTGGTTGAAACCACATAGGATTAGTTTGTGGAAATGAAAAAAATATACATGCCGCCTACGTGCGAACTAGATGCATGATTCCCCATTGTCAAAAGCTGCGAGGCTTTAAGGTAGAGCGAGAAGCCGTACTACGGACGGTCCCGGTTTTAACTACCTCGCGTTATGCTGCCGAAATTTTGAATAATATTCATGTGTTGAATGGTATTCGTGTTTTAAATATAAAGATCACCTTTTTATCTATATATATAAACTATAGAAAACCTTCATGTGTTGAATCGAAATTCATTCGTTGAATTGAAATTCATGTGTTGAATGGTATTCGTGTTTTAAATAAATTGTTTTAACAATAAAAATCACATTTTTACTCTATATATATAAACTATAGAAAACCTTCATGTGTTGAATCGATATTCATTCGTTGGATAGAAATTCATGTGTTGAATGGTATTCGTGTTTTAAATATAAAAATCACCTTTTTATCTATATATAAACTATAGGAAACCTTCATGTGTTGAATCGAAATTCATTCGTTGAATTGAAATTCATGTGTTGAATGGTATTCATATTTTGAAAGAAATTGTTTTATAATAAAAATCCTATTTTTATCATCAATATAAACTATATAAAATAATCTTGTTTTGAAATAAATTGTTTTATAATAAAAATCATATTTTTATCATCTATATGGACTATATAAAATAGTCGTATTTTGAAATAAATTGTTTTACATTAAAAATCACATTTTTATTATATACATGAATTGTTAAAAATAGTGAAGTGTTGAAATAGAAGACAGTTAGATAAAAATATCATTTTTATCAAATGTATGAAAATTATATAGTTTTGAAATCGAAGAATCGATATATATATATATAAATAGAATTGAAATATATCGAATAATGAAGCTGTAGTTCGTATTTTGAAACCGTGATTTCAAACGATTAGTGTGGGAGATCCGACCATCGGATTTTCCTGAAATCGCAACCATTGGGTTCGCTTTGGAAATATCTTTCCAACGGCACCAACTTTGTAAAAATCCAACGGTTGGAATGTTTAATTCAAATCTAAAGAAAAATAGCGCCAGAATTGATTATATATATATGTTAATAAATATAATTATATTAAATCGAATAACGACGCTGCAGTTCGTATTTTGAAATCGAAACTTCAAACGATTATACCGGGAGATCCGACCGTCGGATTTTCCCGAAACTGGAACCGTTGGATTCGTTTTGAAATGATCTTTCTAATGATGTAAATTTTGTGAAGATCCAACAGTTAGATTTTCAGATATGTGTAAATCAAATTTGAAGAAAAACAGCGCCACGGCCGCGTTATGGCCCGAAGCGTCGTTTTGTATAAATTGGCTATTTTAAAATAAATAAAAATAGCGATAAATCGTTATAAAATATTATGAACGATATGGATGTGAAATTTAGAAACTAACTAAAGGTTGGCTAAGTCGAATGGTTTCCTGGATGTTGATCTGATGTTGGTTTCGGCCTTCGAGGTTAATATTTGGGAAATCGTTCTCTTACTGATTTACGGTTAGAGACTAATGAATTGAAATGATGCATAGTAGTGTTTGTGTAGCACTTGTTTATTATATACGCGAGTTGCTCAGAAAGACCGGGTTTATCCCATTCTGAATAACTAAATCGACGATAAGAAATCGAAGATGAAGACGGTGGTCGAAGACCGGAGGTCTTCACCTCGTTTGGATGGTAACTGATGTCCTGATTGGGAGGCATCCCGAAATATGGATAATAAGTGGTGACCGTACAGACGTACGTGGTGATCGATGGGTTTGCGAGGTATATAGTGCATCCGGTTTCGTTCAGACCCAGAACGGACTTGCAGATGGACAGTGTGTCTGACATTGGAATTTATTCTGTGTGATTGATAGCTATCAGTTGCACGGTGTGAATTGCCTGTGTGGCATGCTAAGATGCAGTGATCAGGGCTTCTGTTGAAAATCAAAGTCTTGTGGTGATGATCAAAGCACCGCCTGTATGGCGTAGCTTTGTGTATAACGTGAAATCGTGGGCCTCACACCCCGGTATGAACAAGAAACGGGAGCAGGACCTCAGGGAGGGCATGCGTTTCTTTCTAGTTAGAAGTGGCGTCAGTGGTTTTACACGCCCTGACGAGTTTGACTTATGTGGTTGTTACTGTTGCGAGGTGCCTCGGTTATATCGGACGATCCGGGTCTGATGGAGTCATTCGTTGGCTCATTTACGCCCCAATGGGCGGGGAAACGCAGTGTTCAGGAATTTTAATCCACATCGGTGGACCGGCCCTGACGATCCAAGGGTTGATGCGCTCTGACCCTAAGGCTCGGGCTAGAGAGTCTCGAAGTCGATAAGGACTATCTTTTTCCTTGGTTCATGATGGAAATCCAATTTCCAAATACGACATCGTGCGGTTTTGATTGTATACCTATATATGGCGACATAGTGGTATGGGGCATGTAACAACCCGTATTTTGATAACGTGTTTATAACCATAAATCTAGGCAGAATTAAAATTTAAAATAAGAACCAAGGGAAAAAGGTTGCGCCATTGCGTTCGTCTCGGAATTCTACATAAAATAGAGTCCGAGTTTTCGAAAATCGGAGTCCGTATGACCAAGTTATGGCTCCCCAAAGTTTCAGAAATAATCAGAGTTCAAAACAGCTCGAATTCGAATTTCAAACGCAGAACAGACTGGGCGGGAAATTTCCTGCCTAGACCCAGGTCGACTAGGGAGTCGATTGGGCAGTCGACACCCCCAGGACCAAGTCGATTGCGCAGTCGACTTGGGTGTCGACCTGGTCCCCGAGCCCACTTTTGGGCCTGGGTGCATCCTGATGTTTCTAGCCTCGTTTTCTGTCCAGATTCGTCCGCCTAACCCTATATAAACAGCCCCAAACCTAGCCTTCTCTACACATAATTCTATTTTGCTTCTACTCTGCCTCTGTTCTAAATAAAAATAAAAATGGCGTCGCTACTCTACTGGAATCAAAACTAGAAGCTAATCAACATCAACCTAAGCAACTCAATTCAAGCTTGAAACTTCAACAACGATTCTACTGCAATTTCTATTCTTAGTTCTCAAAAACCACGATCTGTAAGCCCCAGTTACTCTTAGATCTAAACTCTAAACTTAATGTGGACATGTGTAAATTGAAATTGAATATAAACATGATAACTACTTGAGACCTATTCTTGTAAATCTTTGATCTATGACTATTCTTTTTGATCTATTATGTTAGATCTACTCTTGTTCACCCTAGATCTATTCACCTTAAACCTAGTACCATTCATATTGAACCTTGATTTGTGGAATACTGATAAGAACTTGATTTAGGGGCATGTACATGTCATAACCTAAACCCTATCATGTCCATTATTTTAACATGCCTGTGATGTTATGATGTTGAAACTATTGCTAGTCACAAGTGTAGGATTATCATCTTATGTCATCTATTGCTATGTTTATCACCCTATTTCATATGCCAGTGATGTTATGATCATATCTCAAGTTACACCATGCTTGCCTTGAAATCACCTTTGCCACTTTATACCCATCCTTGTTATGTTATTCCCTAGTTACATCTATTGCCTTGATTCGAATTCACGAGCGTTGGGGATGCGATTTGGGTAGTTTAGGAAAACCTGAATTTAGTATGAAATTGAAAACATGAATATCGTTATAATTTGGGCTTGGATAGGAACATGAACTTGACATGAAATTGTACTTGAAAATATGAATTTGGGACATGACACTTAGATAACTTGAACGTGGCCAACTCGAGGTTGGGTTGAGTTTGCAGTATAAATCTGCCCGGAACCGCCCGGCGAATCCAGTAACTGCAAACAATAGGACCCAATGTGAGTAGTTGGTCATATCGCACTCGAAACCCGAGGTTAGACTAGGTTATGGTGTAAAACTGCCCGAACCCGCCCGACACATCCAGTAACCATAACCAAGTCTAATGTGAGAGGTTAGGGGTGCATTAAGTAAATTAATGCCACTGGATAGGGTTAAGCCATGGACCACTTGAATATACTTAACCAATTTGACACGTTGATTTGATAGGGTTAAGTCATGAACCGCTTGAACACACTTAACCAACCTGACACATGATTCATAGGACTAAGTCTTGAACTAGAACGACATACTTAGTCAATTTGACATGACACGTAGTTAGGGACAACTTAACATGCTGAGTGAAACCCTAGTTACGCGGTCCTTTTCAGCAGTAACCCACTAGATGTATCATGGTACCCTGGGACTAGGCAGGGTGGGGCATGATTGCTGGGCTGATTGTAAGCGACCAGAACGACGACTGAGTTGGTGCGCCATTGTAGGTTCAGGCAGACTAGGGTCGTGCACTTAGTCCGGAGTTGAAAAAGCAGGCATTGGGCATTAGTAGGATTATCTGTGCATTCTTGATTCGTGTCGGTGGTTGGCACCCTAGTGCTTGATACACCCTATGGTGGACCTAGCACAGGTGACTACATTCGTGATAGGGCCGTATGACACAGACACACGACGAGCTAGACTTGTAGGGAGCCGATCGATTAGATCATACCATTGGACCCCGAGTTGGGTCACTTCACGATATTGGGCCAAGGGATTATTTCTTGATTTATAGTTGACACGGGATTAGTATACCAGTATAGTTGGTACGGCGAATCTTGAATACGCAATGTTAGACTTGAGTTATCTTGTTAGCTTAGTTATCATGCCAGACTTATCATCATTCCTATGTTTAGTTCCAGTTTATTCATGTCTTGTTAACTTTACTAGTTTCTATGCTGATAGTCACTAGGGCTTACCAGTCTTTTTGACTGACCTGTTTTCTTTCGCCTCTTTGTCTTTCGTTCCCCCCCCCCAAGGTTCTCAGGCAGGAAACTCTAGCTCTTAGCTTGGACTTTGCTTGCTTTCTGACAGCTCATGTACGGTTTGGTCTTGAGCTATGCTATGGCTGCACTCATGCTCTTTTTGGGGAATAATATTTTACTTATGTTGTTTTAAGTACTTTGCTTCTTTAGAAATTGATGTAATGAAGTAATGACTTGGTATTTTGATGTAAGAGGTTTTGACTCTATTTTTCAGTAATGAGATTTGGTTTTTAAATTTATATCCGCTGCTTTATATACTCTGTTTTATTTATGTTCTGTCTTGTGATGTTTCTATACCTGTTTACTAGATAATACCCCTCCAAAACTAGGGCATTCCCTTTGTGAGTGACCCTAGTGGAGGTGGGGTGTTACATTTGGTATCAGAGCAGAAGGTTACCAGACTGGGCAAAAGCTTTTAAAAACCTTATGAAACTATTTTCAAAAACCGTTTATAAAGAAGCATTTTTCAAGAAAAGTTCTATTTTTAAGAAAAGGCTATTCCCTAAAAGCCATTAGCACTTTCCTTTGTTTCCTCGTTTAAATCTTTTTCCTTTTCGTTTTTCGGCATGTCTGATCTTAACCTTCCTGAGGGAGTACCCATACCTGGCTGGTTCCGAAGATACTTGGAAGCTAGGGCCAACGGCGCGGGCCCGACAGATATCCATCCTCCTCCTCCGGGCACCGCCTTCATCATAATATGCAAGGACTTTATAGGAATGGGCGGCAAGAACTTCGTTGGAACTGAAACCTTCGTTGAGGCGCGAAACTGGCTAAAAGAGACTGAAGACCTGTTTGTTATTTTCGATATGGAGGATCGTAGGAAAGTTCAGTTGGCAGCATGGTTGTTGAAAGAGGAAGCTGCATTTTGGTGGGAAGTCACCAACGCTACCAGGCCAATTGAGACTTGGGAGACTTTAGAGAGAGGTTTGGGCTTAAGTTTTTATCATCCGCAGAAGCGAGCCTTCAGATGGAGAGGTTCCTGGCACTCAAGCAAGGGGACATGTCAGTTAGGGAATACGTGAATAAGTTTAATCAGCTTGCTCAGTTTGGTCTGGACTTAGTCAACACGGCTGAGAAAAAGGCTCTACGCTTTGCTCGTGGATTGAGCGAGCCACTCCACACTATGGCCATGACTCATGTACCCATGGGGGCGACCTTTGAAAGCTTGGTAAATATGGTACTACTTCAGAAGAAGACGAGAATGGCAAGAAGAAGGTCAAGGCGAATGAGTCTCAAGACAAGAAGGTAGATTCCGAGAAAGGAGGAAAGAACAGCAACAACAAGAATGACAAGTCACGCGAGAAAAGAAAATGCAACTTCTGTGGTATTGACGGGCATATAGTCCAGGACTGTAGGAAGAAGAAGATGAAGTTAGGAGCATGTTTACAATGCGGTGAAACTGGACACATCAGCAAGAACTGCCCTAAGAAGCAAGGGCAAGCCCCGCAAGAAGGACCTTCTAGGGGTACATCTTTAACTTATTTTCCCTAGATACTCTGTTTTATCTTGTATATCCTTTCGATCCTGTCTTGAGAACCTTAGGTAGAATCCTATGAATGTAAACATGTATTTGAAACATGTTATGCTTGATGTTTGCGAATGGTTGCAAGTGGTTGCAAGTGATTGCTCGTGGTTGCATAACACACATTAGGCACTAGATCGGCTCAGACACATTTTCATATTGCATATGCATGAGTGTTTATTTACGGATGAAATTGAATGTGTTATCATATGAATGTTGCATATGGATGAATGTTTGTGCACACATATAGTGCTTATATGACTAGGATTATTTGCATACATGTTGGATTCATGACACTAAACATATTTTGCATTAGAAAGATCAATCAGGCCTGATCATTTGCATTAGATAAGGAACATATACACACACTTTCTGCATATGTTCATACAGCATTAGAAATCTCTTAAGGACAATGTTTGCTTGTGGATGATGTTTTGAGTAGATGGATGATGGGTGGTAGGATACGTTCTTCCTAACTTAGAGATTTCAGGGACGAAATCCTTTAAGGAGGGGAGAATGTAACAATCCGTATTTTGATAACGTGTTATAACCATAAATCTAGGCAGAATTAAAATTTAAATTAAGAACCAAGGGAAATGGGTTGCGCCATTGCATTCGTCTCGGAATTCTACATAAAATAGAGTCTGAGTTTTCGAAAATCGGAGTCCGTATGACCAAGTTATGGCTCCCCAAAGTTTCAGAAATAACAATAGTTCAAAACAGGTCGAATTCGAATTCAAAATTCGAATTTCAAACACAGAACAGACTGGGCGGGAAATTTCCCGCCCAGACCCAGGTCGACTGGGGAGTCGACTAGGCAGTCGACACCCACAGGACCCGGTCGACTGCGCAGTCGACTTGGGTGTCGACCTGGTCCCGGAGCCCACTTTTGGGCCTGGGTGCATCCTGATGTTTCTAGCCTCGTTTTCTGTCCAGATTCGTCCGCCTAACCCAATATAAACAGCCCCAAACCTAGCCTTCTCTACATACAATTCTATTCTGCTTCTACTCTGCCTCTGTTCTAAATAAAATTAAAAATTGCGTCGCTACTCTGCTGGAATCAAAACTAGAAGCTAATCAACATCAACCTAAGCAACTCAATTCAAGCTTGAAACTTCAACAACGATTCTACGACAATTTCTGTTCTTAGTTCTCAAAAACCACGATCTGTAAGCCCTAGTTACTCTTAGATCTAAACTCCAAACTTAATATGGACATGTGTAAATTGAAATTGAATATAAACATGATAACTACTTGAGACCTATTCTTGTAAATCTTTGATCTATGACTATTCTTTTTGATCTATTATGTTAGATCTACTCTTGTTCACCCTAGATCTATTCACCTTGAACCTAGTACCGTTCATATTGAACCTTGATTTGTGGAATACTGATAAGAACTTGATTTAGGGGCATGTACATGTCATAACCTAAACCCTGTCATGTCCATTATTTTAACATGCCTGTGATGTTGTGATGTTGAAACTATTGCTAGTCACAAGTTTAGGATTATCATCTTATGTCATCTATTGCTATGTTTATCACCCTATTTCATATGCCAGTGATGTTATGATCATATCTCAAGTTACACCATGCTTGCCTTGAAATCACCTTTGCCACTTTATACCCATCCTTGTTATGTTATTCCCTAGTTACATCTATTGCCTTGATTCGAATTCACGAGCGTTGGGGATGCGATTTGGGTAGTTTAGGAAAACATGAATTTAGTATGAACTTGAAAACATGAATATCGTTATAACTTGAGCTTGGATAGGAACATGAACTTGACATGAAATTGTACTTGAAAATATGAATTTGGGACATGACACTTAGATAACTTGAACGTGGCCAACTCGAGGTTGGGTTGAGTTTGCAGTATAAATCTGCCCGGAACTGCCCGGCGAATCCAGTAACTGCAAACAATAGGACCCAATGTGAGTAGTTGGTCATATCGCACTCGAAACCCGAGGTTAGACTAGGTTATGGTGTAAAACTGCGCGGACCGCCCGACACATCCAGTAACCATAACCAAGTCTAATGTGAGAGGTTAGGGGTGCATTAAGTAAATTAATGCCACTGGATAGGGTTAAGCCATGGACCACTTGAATATACTTAACCAATTTGACACGTTGATTTGATAGGGTTAAGTCATGAACCGCTTGAACACACTTAACCAACCTGACACATGATTCATAGGACTAAGTCTTGAACTAGAACGACATACTTAGTCAATTTGACATGACACGTAGTTGGGGTTAAGTCTCGATTTTAAATGACAACTTAACCTGCTGAGCAAAACCCTAGTTACGCGGTCCTTTTCAGCAGTAACCCACTAGATGTATCACGGTACCCTGGGACTAGGCAGGGTGGGGCACGATTGCTGGGCTGATTGTAAGCGACCAGAACGACGGCTGAGTTGGTGCACCATTATAGATTCAGGCGGACTAGGGTCGTGCACTTATTCCGGAGTTGAAAAAGCAGGCATTGGGCATCAGTAGGATTATCTGTGCATTCTTGATTCGTGTCGGTGGTTGGCACGCTAGGGCTTGATACACCCTATGGTGGACCTAGCACAGGTGACTACATTCGTAATAGGGTCGTATGACACAGACACACGACGAGCAAGACTTGTAGGGAGCCGATCGATTAGACCATACCATTGGACCCCGAATTGGGTCACTTCACGATATTGGGCCAATGGATTATTTCTTGATTTATAGTTGACACGGGATTAGTATACCAGTATAGTTGGTACGGCGAATCTTGAATACGCAATGTTAGACTTGAGTTATCTTGTTAGCTTAGTTATCATGCCAGACTTATCATCATTCCTATGTTTAGTTCCAGTTTATTCATGTCTTGTTAACTTTACTAGTTTCTATGCTGATAGTCACTAGGGCTTACCAGTCTTTTTGACTGACCCATTTTCTTTCGCCTCTTTGTCTTTCGTTCCCCCCCCCCAAGGTTCTCAGGGAGGAAACTCTAGCTCTTAGCTTGGACTTTGCTTGCTTTCTGACAGCTCATGTACGGTTTGGTCTTGAGCTATGCTATGGCTGCACTCATGCTCTTTTTTGGGAATAATATTTTACTTATGTTGTTTTAAGTACTTTGCTTCTTTAGAACTTGATGTAATGAAGTAATGACTTGGTATTTTGATGTAAGAGGTTTTGACTCTATTTTTCAGTAATGAGATTTGGTTTTTAAATTTATATCCGCTACTTTATATACTCTATTTTATTTATGTTCTGTCTTGTGATGTTTCTGTACCTGTTTACTAGATAATACCCCTCCAAAACTAGGGCATTCCCTTTGTGAGTGACCCTAGCGGAGGTGGGGTGTTACAGGGCATTAATGCCGTCTATGATTGATACTTATGATTTGAAATTGCTTTTGAAATATACAAACACTAGTAATAATATCAAATGCTTTTGTTTTATTCGTATCAAGCATATTTTGGCCATTATAAGGTAAAAACTCTATGCTCCGGTTTGTGTTGCATTGTGTGATGGGAACTGAGTCTTATAATGGCTTCATTTTTATAAAAAGCATTGCGATGTTTCAAAGAATGATTTGTTTTAAAGCACCGGCAATCCAATGGAGTAAACCCGTTCCATGGAAGTGGCGTGGTCCTGTGATTAGCCATATTTTAACTGTGTTGAGCAGATTTCTCATACCAGTCTCATGACTGACTCGTAGTTTGTTTCACTTTCAAACTCGGGTGCCCCTTTTCTACACGGACAGCCTTGTATTCAGGTTTAGCTGGCTCTTTCTGGATAGCTGGAGCTGAAGATGGATTCTATTATTTATCTCTTTTTATGCTGTTCAGCTCCTATGTACATTATGTTTGTTTCCGCTGTAGACATTTATGTATAGCTGAACTGTATTTGTACTAAGTATGATCTTGTATATTGTGTGACTCTGATGATTACTTTTATCCAGTATATCCTATTGTGCATTATCTGGTGTACTTATTTAATTCTATTCTACTATTATCTGTTTCTGTGTTATATTCCAAAGGATTACCCTTGCCGCCGTCAGTACGGGGTTTAGTAGGATAAACAGATCACCAGTCGTTAAAGTATCTGTTCACCCAGAAGACTTGAATATGAGGCAGTAACGTTGGCTAGAGTTCCTTGCAGCATACGATTTTGAGATTATATACACTCCAGGGAAAGCCAATGTCGTGGCCGATGCGTTAAGCCAAAAGAATGGAATGATCACCAGTTTTATTATCACGACTTCATTGATAGATAAAATATCTGCTCTTTAGAAGGATGATCACTTCTTTAGAAGATCAGAGAGATAATTCAGAAAGGCGAGCCCTCGAGTTTTCAAGTTGATAAAGAGGGGATTCTAAGGCTAAAGGGTTGAATCTGTGTTCCTAACATTGCTGAGCTCTAAAAGGAAGTACTGGATGAATGCCACAAATCAAAACTTAGCATCCATCCGAGAGTAAGAAAAATGTATAATGACATCAAACGCACTTTCTGGTGGAAGTCGATGAAGAGGGACATTTCTTTATATGTTAGTCGATGCCCTACTTGCCAACTAGTAAAAAGCGACCAACAAAAACTTGCTGGATTATTGCAACCGCTTTACGTTCCTAGTTGGAAGTGGGAACATATTTCCATGGACTTCATTGATGGTTTTCCCAGAACCAAAAAAGGAAATGACAGTATTTGGGTGATCGTAGATCGCTTCACGAAGATCGCCCATTTCATACCTGTCAGATCAAACAGAACTGCTCAGAGTCTGGCGCATATTTACTTCAAGGAAATTGTTAGACTACACGGAGTGCCGATCAGTATAGTTAGTGATAGAGATCCAATATTTACAAGCAAATTCTGGGAGGCATTTCAAGTAGAAGTGGGAACAAAGCTGAACTAGAGCACTGCCTATCATCCTCAGACAGATGGTCAAACTGAGAGGGTGAATCATATACTAAAAGATCTATTGCGGGCTTGTGTTCTAGATTTCGGTGGATCATGGGAAGACCATCTGCATTTGGCTGAATTCTCATATAACAACAGCTACCAGGCGAGCCTGACAATGTCGTCATTTGAAGCATTGTATGGTAGACCATGTCGATCCCCTACTTGTTGGGTCGAACCCGGTAATAGACTTGTGTTAGGTCCTGATATGATCCGAGAAGCTGCCGACAAAGTCGATTTTATTAAGAAACGATTACTCGCCGCTCAAAGCCGACAAAAGAGCTATGCCGATAGGAGAAGAAGAGATATATCGTTTGCTGTTGGCGACTATGTATATTTGAAAGTATCGCCGATGAGAGGAGTTATCCGGTTCGGTAAAACTGGGAAGTTGGCGCCCAAATTCATTGGTCTGTTTCCTATTCTTGAGCGGATTGGAACTCTCGCTTATAGGGTTCAATTGCCTGATTGGTTTCCTGGAGTGCATGATGTATTTCACATATCTAAACTTCGAAAGCACGTTCATGATCCAGACTTGATCGTGGAAGAAGCAGCTCAATAGGATATTGAAATTACTCCAGAATTGGCTGTGAGAAGAGAGCCGCTAAAGATCATCGGCAAAGAAACCAAAGAGCTGAGGAACAATAAAGTTCACTTAGTCAAAGTGCAATGGAGTGGAGATCCACGAGATTGTACTTGGGAAACTGAGGAGAGCATTCAGAAAGCCTATCCTAGATGCCGAGTGGATATATCTGATTAACTCCGGTGCAAGGTACGTTTACCATACTTTGCAATACCAATTAGTTCTCTACTCTGTTGTTATTTTCTTTCCATGGATGTGCACTTTTAATTCTATAGTCTGGATGATTTTAAAAGAGTGTAGAAATTAATTAGTATATTTTTTGAAAAGTTAAGAACAATTTGATTGTTGTTTGTGTTGTGTGATTGAAAATTTGATTAATTGAATTATTAAAACGATAGTTAATTTAATCAATAAGAGAATAATGGTAGAATTTATTCATTTAAATCACACATTGAACTGATTAGAAAATAGATAGAAATATATACATGTGCATTATATATGTTTGAACAGGTAAATGGATAGCTGTTGAGTAAAGATTTTATTTGCGTGCCCGACAAATAGGTAAACCTTAATGAGTTGGATGCGAAATATTATTATATCAACTCCTGTGAATGCCATTGGATGCGGAGTGCTGGTTGTTCTGTGTGAAATAATAAACATCACCATAGGATAGTAACAATTAATTTTGAACTACATTACATGACATACTTCTGAAGATAGGCATACTTCATCATATACCACATAAGCATTTGGAGCTTGTGTGACGAGGTGGAAGATTTACCATACGAGCGAGAGGCTTGTATGGCGATGACTATATTTTACAGGTTGAACTGATGACTGATATGGACTATTTAAATTGTAACGATAAAATTGCCAAATTAATAAAAAAAAAACCACACGGGTCTGGAGTTGACAATAATCACGTCTCTCTAGTTATTAGATACGGCACATGGACTATTTATTTCCCACACGGGACGAGGTGACGAGGATTTATCCTCTGGAGCAATTAAAATACACACTCCCTCAGGCTTTGACAGGGTGACGAGAATTTATTCTCTGGAGTTATTATCTATACACGCTCCCCTGTAAACACCAGATTATATCACTATAAATATGTGTATGCTTTATAGGATTTATTGGGTACCTAATATGGCCCAATAAATTTCCAAACCCCTCCCCGTACAAAGGAGGTTATGGCGAAATTTTTCGAAAATTCCGTGTGTTAGCCAAATTTTTGAAGAATTTGAAAATTCTCAGAAACTGAAAAGTTGGAGAATGGAAGCCAGATCAAACGTAGAGTTGATTAATCAAACCACTTTCGACTTTGTTCCTTTTCGGGGACGAAAAGTTTTAAGTGGGGGAGATTGTAACGACCCGGAAAATCTGAACCAAATTAAATTTTTTAAATTGGCTAAGATAGTGGATTTTAAATATTTAAAATAAATATTTTAAATAATAGCAATGAAAAGTGAGTTTGAATCGACGTTTGAAAATAAATATAATTAATTCTAATTATAAACAAGGTCTGAAATGGCGCGGTAGTTTCAAAATTTGAATTTAAACTTTGACTGACTATACCGGGTGCAAAACAAAGCGAATTTGAGTGAAACCAAAAATATTTAAATCTGTTAGTAAATACCTTTCTAACGAATCTGAAAAATCGAAGTTTCATAGCGGAAAGCAAAAGTTATGGCCAAATGAATTTTCAGAAAGGTCGTTATGGAATTTATATAGCCCGTGAAATTGGCCATTTTGCAAACGACCTCGGAATTCAATGAAACAACTTTTGTTGGATCCGGGATGAGAAGTTATTGCTAGGTTTCAAATTTCATAATTTTTGAAGCTAGTATGTGAGCGTGGCAAAGGAAAATGTGTTTTGGTCAATTACTGTTAAATTGGATCGACCAGAAATGGGCCATTTTGCAAACGGTCTCATAATTCGACGAAACTAGTTTTGTTGGGACCGTATCATCAAAACATAGCTAGATTTATTTTTCTGGAATTTTTCGAATCAGTTTGTGGCCCTGGCAAATTGAAATGTACGTTCAAATCGAATATTGAATGTTATATATTTTAAATTGAATGAAAACTGACTGAAACAGTCGAATGGGCCTACGAAACATATCCCATTGTGTTCAGAATGGGGGTAAAACGCTGGGGACGACAGTCGTTGGGTTTGGATTGGTGTTCGTGTGTGAAAGAGGGTATTTTTGAAAAAAAAAATATAAAAAAAAAGAAAAAAATCTTATTGGTCATCATTATTCTTCTTCCCCCGATACACTCGAAGTCGACGGCGAAACTCCTCCCCCGTTTCCCAGCCATTTTCCGATCGATCCACGCACCAAAACCACATGGTCCTTTGGAGCTTTTTGAAGATCTGGATCTCCTCTTTAAATCCATGTAAGCTCCATCGACTATCGTCACGTCTTGCTCGAGTTTGAGGCCCCTGAACTCCCGCCGTTTCGAGCCATTTTCCTCCACCAGAGCCGTCGCGAGCTGGACCCCACCTACCTCTCCAGACGCGCCTCTCCAAGGCGGACATCATGGCACAGGCCGATCGTCACATAGTTGCACAGATTGAACGAAAATCGAAAACCTAGTTTCGAACCAAACTGTGAAGGTACGGCTTTGTTTATTTCCACTATTTTAACACCTTTAAACCGTTGCAAACTTTGAAAAATCATATCTTTTTCATGTGTTGACGAAATTCAGTGAAACAAGAGACAGTGGACTCGTGTGGACGTCTTCTACATTCTAGAAGAGACCGCATATTTTTCTGAGCCTTCTGCTAATTTTGGTGGAGTGGAACCCAATGTGAGAATTCTAAATTATAAACGATATGGAAAACGACGAAGTATAAATTATATAGTTGATGTATAGGTTATATAAGCGTTGTACACCTCATGTATAAGCGTTGTATAAGTTGTACGTTCGATGTATAAGTTATATATGCGTTGTAAAAATTATATATGTGTTGAAATAGAAGTGAAATGCTATATACAAATATATACATATACATATATATATATATACGCCCCTCGTCCACAAACCATGGACGATATTTATAGGTTGTGATTGGTGTGAAAATTGATTGATAGCGAATGGTTGATTGAAATTTTTTGTGGTTGAAATTGATTGATTGTGGTTGAAAAATACCCGTTTGTGGTTGAGAAATATTTGGTTGAAACCACATAGGATTAGTTTGTGGAAACGAAAAAAATATACATGCCGCCTACGTGCGAACTAGATGCATGATTCCCCATTGTCAAAAGCTGCGAGGCTTTAAGGTAGAGCGAGGAGCCGTACTAGGGACGGTCCCGGTTTTAACTACCCTTTCATTATGCTGCAGAAATTTTGAATAATATTCATGTGTTGAATGGTATTCGTGTTTTAAATATAAAGATCACCTTTTTATCTATATATAAAAACTATAGAAAACCTTCATGTGTTGAATCGAAATTCATTTTTTGAATTGAAATTCATGTGTTGAATGGTATTCTTGTTTTCAATAAATTGTTTTAACAATAAAAATCACATTTTTACTCTATATATATAAACTATAGAAAACCTTCATGTGTTGAATCGATATTCATTCGTTGGATAGAAATTCATGTGTTGAATGGTATTCGTGTTTTAAATATAAAAATCACCTTTTTATCTACATATATAAACTATAGGAAACCTTCATGTGTTGAATCGAAATTCATTCGTTGAATTGAAATTTGTGTGTTGAATGGTATTCATATTTTGAAAGAAATTGTTTTATAATAAAAATCCTATTTTTATCATCAATATAAACTATATAAAATAATCTTGTTTTTAAATAAATTGTTTTATAATAAAAATCATATTTTTATCATCTATATGAACTATATAAAATAGTCGTATTTTGAAATAAATTGTTTAACATTAAAAATCACATTTTTATTATATACATGAATTGTTAAAAATAGTGAAGTGTTGAAATAGAAGACAGTTAGATAATAATATCATTTTTATCAAATGTATGAAAATTATGTAGTTTTGAAATCGAAGAATCGATATATATATATATATATATATATAAATAGAATTGAAATATATCGAATAACGAAGCTGCAGTTCGTATTTTGAAACCGTGATTTCAAACGATTAGTGCGGGAGATCCGACCATCGGATTTTCCTGAAATCGCAATCGTTGGGTTCGCTTTGGAAATATCTTTCCAATAGCACCAACTTTGTAAAAATCCAACGGTTGGATTGTCTGGAATGTTTAATTCAAATCTGAAGAAAAACAGCGCCAGAATCGATTATATTTATATATATATATATACAAATATAATTATATTAAATCGAATAACAACGCTGCAGTTCGTATTTTGAAATCGAAACTTCAAACGATTATACCGGGAGATCCGACCGTTGGATTTTCCCGAAACTGGAACCGTTGGATTCATTTTGAAATGATCTTTCTAATGATGTAAATTTGGTGTAGATCCAACGGTTAGATTTTCAGATATGTGTAAATCAAATCTGAAGAAAAACAGCGCTACGGCCGCGTTATGGCCCGAAGCGTCGTTTTGAATAAATTGGCTATTTTAAAATAAATAAAAATAGCGATAAATCGTTATAAAATATTATGAATGATATGGATGTGAAATGTAGAAACTAACTGAAGGTTGGCTAAGTCAAATGGTTTCCTGGGTGTTGATCTGATGTCGGTTTCGGCCTTCGGGGTTAATATTTGGGAAATCGTTCTCTTACTGATTTACGGTTAGCGACTAATGAATTGAAATGATGCATAGTAGTGTTTGTGTAGCACTTGTTTATTATATACGCGAGTTGCTCAGAAAGACCGGGTTTATCCCATTCTGAATAACTGAATCGACGATAAGAAATCGAAGATGAAGACGGTGGTCAAAGACCGGAGGTCTTCACCTCGTTTGGATGGTAACTGATGTCCTGATTGGGAGACATCCCGAAATATGGATAATAAGTGGTGACCGTACAGACGTACGTGGTGATCGATGGGTTTGCGAGGTATATAGTGCCTCTGGTTTCGTTCAAACCCAGAACGGACTTGCAAATGGACAGTGTGTCTGACACTGGAATTTATTCTGTGTGATTGATAGCTATCAGTTGCACGGTGTGAATTGCCTGTGTGGCATGCTAAGATGCAGTGATCAGGGCTTCTGTTGAAAAGAAAAGTATTGTGGTGATGATCAAAGCACCGCCAGTGTGGCGTAGCTTTGTGTATAACGTGAAATCGCGGGCCTCACACCCCGATATGAACCAGAAACGGGAGCAGGACCTCAGGGAGGGCATGCGTTTCTTTCTAGTTAGAAGTGGCGTCAGTGGTTTTACATGCCCTAACGAGTTTGACTTATGTGGTTGTTACTGTTGCGAGACGCCTCGGTTATATCGGACGATCCGGGTCCGATGGAGTCATTTATTTGCTCATTTACGCCCCAAAGGGTGGGGAAACGCAGTGTTCAGGAATTTTAATCCACATCGGTGGACCGGCCCTGACGATCCAAGGGTCGATGCGCTCTGACCCTGAGGCTCGGGATAGAGAGTCTCGAAGTCGGTAAGGACTATCTTTTGCCTTGGTTCATGACGGAAATCCAATTTCCAAATACGACATCGTGCGGTTTTGATTGTATACCTATATATGGCGACATAGTGGTAAGGGGCATTAATGTCGTCTATGATTGATACTTGTGATTTGAAATTGCCTTTGAAATATACAAACACTAGTAATAATATCAAATGCTTTTGTTTTATTCGTATTAAGCATATTTTGGCCATTATAAGGTAAAAACTCTGTCCTCCGGTTTGCGTTGCATTGTGTGATGGGAACTGAGTCTTATAATGGCTTCATTTTTATAAAAAGCATTGTGATGTTTCAAAGAATGATTTGTTTTAAAGAACTGGCAATCCAATGGAGTAAACCCATTCCACGGAAGTGGCGTGGTCCTGTGATTAGGCATATTTTAAATGTGTTGAGCAGATTTCTCATACCAGTCCCATGACTGACTCGTAGTTCGTTTCACTTTTAAACTCGGGTGCCCCTTTTCTACGCGGGCAGCCTTGTATTCAGGTTTAGCTGGCTCTTTCTGGATAGCTGGAGCTGAAGATTGATTCTATTATTTATCTCTTTTTATGCTGTTCAGCTCCTATTGTACATTATGTTTGTTTCCGCTGTAGACGTTTATGTATAGCTGAACTGTATTTGTACTAAGTATGATCCTGTATACTGTGTAACTCTGATGATTACTTTTATCCAGTATATCCTATTGTGCATTATCTGGTGTACTTATTTAATATTGTTCTGCTATTATCTGTTTCTATGTTATATTCCAAAGGATTACCCTTGCCGCCGTCAGTACGGGGTTTGGGGTCGTCTCATATAAAAGGAAAGGAATTTTATAAAAGAAAATTATAAAATCAAAGAATAGAAAAGGAAGATATTTGTGAAACAAATAGAAAAGGGAGATAGTTGTGAAACAAATAGAAAAGGAAGATATTTGGGAAAAAATGGAAAAGGAAGATATTTGTGAAACAAATAGAAAAGGAAATATTTGTTAAACAAATAGAATAGAAAAGAAGATAGTTAGAAAATAAAAAGAAATTTATAAAAGAAATACTTATTTGTTAAATAAATAGAATTGAAAAGGAAATATTTGTAAACCAATTACAAATAGAATTGAAAAGGAAATACCTGAAAAAAATGAATAGAATTGTATGAAAAAGAGAATTTTACACTAGGAAGGTTTAGACCCGTGCTTCATGCACGGGTATAACAGAATATGAATTCAAAGTGAACATCTAAGAGAAATCTATTTTAACAGATAAAGTAAGAAGATTAATTTATAAATAAGGTTTTATAAATTAAGTAAAAATATTTATCATTGGATAAATAGAATATATAAGTCAGGACTTATATAGAGAAGTAAGAATCGATTTCAACATCGATATTTGAAACTTAATATGGATGAAGAGTAAATTGGATAGGGTTAACCAGTTAGAGTTAACCAGTTAGAGTAAATTGGATAGGGTTAACAAGTTAGAGTTAACCAGTTAGAGTTAACCAGTTAGAGTTAATCAGTTAGAGTTAACCAGTTAGAGTTAATAAGTTAGAGTTAACAAGTTAGAGTTAACCAGTTAGAGTTAATCAGATAGAGTTAACCAGTTAGAGTTAATCAGATAGAGTTAACCAGTTAGAGTTAACCAGTTAGAGTTAATCAGTTAGAGTTAATCGATTAGAGTTAATTGAGTTAGAGTTAATCGAGTTAGAGTTAATAGATTAGAGTTAATCGAGTTAGAGTCAATCGAGTTAGAGTAAATCGATTAGAGTTAATCGAACTAGAGTTATTCGAATAGAGTTAAAGGAGTTAATCGAATATAATTCATCCGAATAGAGTTAAAGGAGTTAATCGAATATAGTTTATTCGAAAAGGAGTTAATTGAATATAGTTTATCGAAAAGGAGTTAATCGAATATAGTTTATTCAAAAAGGAGTTATCGAATATTAGTTATTCGAAACAGAGTTATCAAACAAAGATTATTCGAGTGAGAGTTATACGTTGAAATTTGATTATATCGAATTCGGGAAAGTACTATTCACTTTCCGTTTTTAATCAAGATTTATTTATTTATTAATAAATTAGTTGTTTGTTTATTTATCCAAATTAATAAATAAAAGTTATCGTGAAGTTATTATATTTCAAAAGCATGAGATTATAACGCTATTGTTAAAATCAAATGATTTCTGTAAAAGAAGTAGATTCGTAAATAGGATCGGAGAGTTATGTAAGGAAGTTTGTTAAAGGTGAACTTTGTCTATTTTGAGGTTAGGAATGTTGTTCAGTTAAGGTCTGAGAGGTTGTTATACCCCATCTTGATTGACTTCGTTTTTAATTATGGAATGGTTAAGATTCGATGGTGAAGGTTGGTTAAGTGAATTTAGTTAATGTAGGTAATGGTTTGAGTTGGCATAGCATGTTTATTTAAACAACTGTTTTTAAATCCAATGAAGGAGATTTGGAAATGTTTTCCAAATAAGAATCAAAAATGTTTTCTAATATAGAAAATAAGAAAGGGGAGTAAATATGGAAATGTTTTCCAATGTTAATATCGTATCTTTTCTAAATTTAGAAAATAAGAATTTCTGTATATATACGGAAACAAGAAATGGAGAATGATTAAATTAATTAGAAATTAATTTAAGAAATGAAAGATGAATGATGATTGATCGATAGAATTTCCATTTAGAAATAATATCGTTGTTCGCACACGTTTTTCTTCGATAGTTAACTCATCGACTATTGAAGTTTTTGACCATTTTTCCGTCATCAATACAAAGAGCCCAGGATCAGATTCATTATCTGAAAACCACTCTGTATGGGCGTTAGCATTGCGGATCAAATATGATGAAGATAATTGAAGATGGAGTTATGCAAGGGCTGTCCTGTTTACAGAATAGTGCTTTCGGTTTGTCCAGTCCCAAGACGACCTATATGGAAGAATATCTGACAGAGTATATTTAATGGATCACGTAAGTTGATCTCTTCAAACGTGTATGCGTTTGGTGGCGGAGGAATTCGTTTCTCTTAGTTGTATACCCGTGGTATTTTTGGGGAAAACAATTTGTGATTTGGCGGGTATGACGATGTGACATTCAAAGTGAATAAATGGATGATCTATCAGAGATAAGCTTGGTCTCTAGCCTCACAACCGGGAAATGACAAAAATCTAGCAGGCGGCATGGCTAAGTGGTTGGCTACCAAGTAGGGTGTATTATCACTTATCTGGAGATATTCATTTCATTCTTTAATCTATTAGATGTTGTCCCATTCAGGAAACGATTGCTGATCCCACTGTTGGTGATATACATTCAATACACTCAAGCGAAATGAGTGGTCGGTCATGTATGGCCGGGTTGCAAGATGTTCTTGTTGAACCCAGTGTATTCCTATCTAGAGATACACTTTCGGAAGGTGGGTCCATACCTTATCATAGTTGGAAATCCATTATCCAATAAGTGCTCGCGATATTGATTGTATACTATGTATATAGAACGTAAGATGAAAGTGTTTCTACTAGATGATTATTATATTGTGGTTGATAGACACTACTATAATATAAAAAGAATTTTGATATAAAGTTTATCATTTCGTTCAAAAGGATTTTTGATGTTAAATCAAATGTTTAGATTCTTATAAGGGAAAAACCCGTTCCGTTATATGGCGTGGTCTTATGAGATATCGTTTTATTGCTCAAAACTATTTTACTCACACCAGTCCCATGACTGACCCAAAGTTTATTTTGTTTTGTTTTCCCTAAAATCTTGGGTGCCCAAATTTGTACGGGCAGTCAAGTAGTCGGGATTTTACAGATATACTTGGATAGCTTGGAGTAGGTGGCTTCAGAATTGTATAACTATTGTTTATTTCCGCTGTGTTGTAAGTGTTGTACTCTTATAATGCTACTGTATACATATACTGATTTTATTTCAAAGATATGTTTTCTATTATATGTTGTTCGTTCCACTGTGAGATTCGTGTTACTCTGATGTTGTATGTTTCTTCTTCTTCTTCTATTCTAAGTTTCTACCTTATCTATTCTCATCCTCTAATTTCTTTCATGGACTATCCGGTATTTCCGATGCCTGATTAGTCGACATCGTGTTTGTTGTCGATAACCAGGATCGCGAAAACCCGGGTTGTTACACTCCCCCACTTAAAATCTTTTCGTCCTCGTAAAGGAACAGAGCTGAAAGTTGTTTAACTAACCAACTCAACTTTCGTTCTAGTTTTCTTTCTTCAATTTTCCAGTTTCAAAGAACTTTCTAATTTCTCAAAAATTTGGCTAACACCCTAAATTTTTGAAAACTTTCGCCATAACTTCCTTTGTATGGGTTGATCGATAAAACCTCAACTTGCCTCACAGAGCCCTCATCAATCCAAAAGAAAAAGAAAAAGCCAATCGACTCATAAAATCATCAAACCCCAATAAATACAGTAAATATGTACCTATTTGTAGGGCATACAATTTTATTCCTCTTCTTAGATTCCATGCTATGACCTGTTTACACATATATATGTACATATATCCAACTTCAATTAATTTCAATTTAATTAAATACTCGATTCGATTTGGCTAAATTTTACCTTTCATTTTCATATTGGTTTTATTGTTCCAATACTTCTATTAATCAAACCAATAATCACACATCACAACCAGCAATCAATTATTTGGTTAACCTTTCAAATATATCTTTAATATAATCAACAATCATATTTTTAGTGCCAAATCACAACAATAAACTCTAATTGAGTTTTGGTGCTCACACCAGTCAATTGGAAATATATTGATATCCCACTTTCGAAACTCGAACATAAACACTGATGACGCTAGCAATCATCAGAATCATCTCCGGGAAATTAGAGTGTGATTCTATATCTACCCAGTATATTTGAGACTTCAAGTACACGTGCATCAGACGTATATTAAAAATATCCTTATACTCGATAGTCCAAAATCAATTTGAAATAAAGTACTCAAATGTGTATAATAATATATAACTTTTAAAATTAAAATCGTTTTTTATAAATAATACTCTTCGAACTCGTTCTGGGGTATTACTAACCCTATCTCTAACAAGTCATTCTTATAGGATGTTACAAATCCTATCCCTGATGAATTCTTTTGTTTGGTTCTAACGTGTCTTGTTCTCGAGCTTTGTAAAACCAAAGCTCTGTTACCAAACTGAGACGACCCAAACTTCCCCTTATGGGAAAGCCTGGATTGCTTTGAAAACACGACGCATCAGAACACAAACAATAGAACATTTCATTGTTATTACAACAATTTACATCAGTGTACAAGAATATATCTGAGTCCAAATAATTTACAGCAAAAAAATATCAGAGATTTAATTACATAACAGTGGAAAAATATATACACAAATATAATATACAGCGGAAATCATCTACATCCACAACTGAAAGAGATATACAGATACAAAGCTTTCTGAATATTGCTCCATCAGTAATCTAGGATCCTATGAAAAGAAGTATCTGCGAAAACCAAAGCTACGAGCTGCCCATGTGGAAATATGGGAACCCAGAGTTTAGGTTAAAACAATGAACTCCGAATCAGTCATGGGACTGGTGTGAGAACGAAAACAGTTATTAGCTTTAATTTTAAAGTTAGGTAAATCACGGGACCACGCTGTATAACATGGAACGGGTTTATCCCCCATGGATACCAATGCATAAAAATAAACAGCGCAATGCAAAAAGTAAAAATGAAGCTATTATAAGACTAAGGTGCCATCACACAATGAACGCAGTCGAGGCTAGAGTTTTCCCTTATAATAGCCAAATATGCTGGATACGTGAAATTTCATCTTTTATTATTACTATATGTAGTAACCCGGATTTTGAGCGACTTTGGTTATCGACGTAAGCTCGACGTCGATAACCAAAACATCGAAAAATCTCGGTAATTAATGAAAGAAATTAGAAGGTGAGAATAGATAAGATAGAAACTTAGAATAGAAGAAGAAGAACACAACATCAGAGTAACGCGAACCTCACAGCGGAACGAATAACATATAATAGATAACATAACTTTGAAATATAACAGTTATGTATACAATAGCACTTATCAGAGTACAGCACTTATAACAACAGCGGAAATAATAATAGCTATAGAATCCTGAAGCCTCCTGCTCCAAGCTCTCCAAGTGTATCTGTAAAATCCCGACTACTTGACTGCCCGTACAAATTTAGGCACCCAAGAGTTTAGGGAAAACAACAAAATAAACTCCGGGTCAGTCATGGGACTGGTGTGAATAAACTCAAATCATTTAAAACAGGTATATGATATCTCATAAGACCACGCCGTGAATACGGAACGGGTTTTTCCCTTATGAGAATCCAAATAACTTTTCAAAGCAATATCATTCTGATATTATAATAATGTCTAAGTACAAATAAATATCAGTCTAGTAGAAACGCTTGCATCTCACGTTACTACATATATAGTATACAATCAAAACCGTAAGCACGCATTGGATGATTGGATTTCCAACTATGACAAGGTATGGAACCACCTTCCGATTAGTGTACTCTAGGAACGATACACTGGAGTTCAACAAGAACATCTTGCAACTCAGCCACACATGACCGACCACTCATTTCGCTTGAGTGCATCGAATGTACATCACCAACGGTTGGGATCAACAACCGTTCCCGTATATATATATATGGGACAACATTGATAGATTTAAGAAACAAATGAATATTCACTAGATAGGTGATTATACACCCTACTTCGGTGCGACCGACTTAGCCATGCTGCCTGCCCGATTTCTGTCATTTACCGGATGTGAGGCTAGAAGCTACGCTTTATCATCACAATAGATTCACTTAGAATGCCACAATGTCAGATCCATCGAAAATCACTAATTGTCGTCTACAATAATACATTACGTGTCAGCTAAAAGAAGTTTCCTTCTCCGCTTCCACTCTTGGTACGGTTGAAGAAATCAATGTACGTGACCTTTCTGGAAATACTCTGTCAGACATCCCTCTTCATTCACTTAGAAATGTCACATCGTCATACCCGCCAAATCACAAATTGACTTATCCAAAAATAACACGGGTATACAGCTAAGAGAAACAAATTCCTCCGCCACCAAACGTGAATACGTTTGAACAGATCAACTTACGCGATCCATTAGATATACTCTGTCAGACCTTCGTCCATACAAGTTGTCCTGGGACTGGACAAACCGAAGGCACTATTCTGTAAACAGGATAGCCCTTGCATTTTACTCCGTCTTCAATTATCTTTGGCATATATGATTCGCGATGCTTATGCCAATACAGAGTGGTTCTTTGGATAAAAATCCAACCGGTCTCTCCATATTAACAACGTTAAAATGGTAAAAACTTCGATAGTTTGTGATTTAACCATCAAAGAAAAACAAGTGTGCAAACAACGATATTATTCCCAGATGGAAATTTTATCGAACAAACATCATTTAACATGAATCTCTTTAGTTCATTTATTTACTTATCTCCTGTCTTCCTATATTCTAAATTCTTATTTTTCTTTTATCAGAAAACATTTCTGATTCTCGTTTGGAAAACATTTCCAAAACTCCTTTACGATCAAACCTTACCATTTCTTAGTTAAGAAGGAAGTCACTCAAGTTGGGGTATAATTACCTCTCAGACCTTAACTGAACAACGTTATAACTTCGAAATGGTCAAAGTTTATCTTTTAATCTTTAACACTTCTTTACGCCTTTCTCGGATTCAATTTTACTAATCCACTTCTATATTTAAAACATTTGTTATAACGATAACGTTATAATCCCTACTTCCTAATTATCTAACTTTAATTATAACTTCTATTCTTATTAGTGAATAATTAACCTAACACTTATTTATTTATAAATAAATCTCTATTTAACACTGGAAAGTATAAGTACTTTCCCGAATTCGATATAATCGAATTTGCCGATTAACTCTCTTCGAGAAATCTCTATTTGATTAACTCTTCTTCGAATAACCTATATTCGATTAACTCCTTCTCGAATAAACGATATTCGATAATCTCTCTTCGAATAACTAATATTCGATAACTCTTCCTTTTCAAATATCTCATATTTGAAAATCTCACTTCGATTAAACTATAATCGATAACTCCCTTCGATGAAACTAACATCGATAACTCCTTTCGATGAAACTAACATCGATAACTCCTTTCGATGAAACTAACATCGATAACTTTAACTTGACTAACTTAACTTGACTCGACTAACTCGACTTACTTGGTTCGACCAATTCGATTCGATTAACTAGGCTCGACTAACTCTATTGGTTTAACTCTAATCGATTAGTTCTATGGTTTAACCCTAATCGATTAATTCTATTTGACTAACCCTATTCGGCTAACTCGACTAACTTGGTTCGACCGACCAGGTTTGACTAACCTGACCCATTTGGTTTGACTGACCAGGTTTGGCTAACCTGACCCATTTGGTTTGACTGACCAGGTTTGGCTAACCTGACACATTTGGTTTGACCACTGGGCTTGACTACTTGGTTTGACCATTTGGTTCGAATACCATATTCGACTAACTCCTCTCGATTCATTAAAACCGATTAACTCATCTCGATTGACTAAATCAATTAACTCCTATCGATTAACTAAATCGATAAACTCCTTTCGATTAACTAAGTTTGATTTACTCGACTCAACTGACCAGGTTCGACTAACTTGACCAGCTTGGTTGTACTGACCAGGTTCGACTAACTTGACTCGATTGGTTCGACTCGACCAGCTCGACTCGGTTGGTTTGACTCGACCATCTTGACTCGATTGGTTCGACTCGACCATCTCGACTCGGTTGGTTTGACTCGACCATCTTGACTCGATTGGTTCGACTAGCTTGACTAGTTTGGTTCGACTAGCTTGGTTTGACCACTTAACTAACTTGATTCGAATATTTATATCCGACTAACTAACTTTTCTTTTATTTCTATTTATTTTAACTTCTGTTTATTTCCTAAATAGATTTCCTTTTGTATAATCTATTTATTTTCCTAAATAGATTTTCCTTTATAACTCTAATTATTTAATCCCTAATTAAATATCCTTTATTCTATTTATTTAATCTAAATAAATATTCCTTTATTTTATTTATTTATTTCTAAATAAATATCCTTTTATAAAATCCTTCGATTTTATAAATAGATTCATTTTCAATATAAATATTGAAAATCCCCTTTTCTACATTTTCAGTGTTTTCTATTGTTTTTAAACAACCAACTGTCAATGATCAATATCATCCAAACATATACAATCAACACAGGTTATAATTCACATCATACATCAAAATATATGAAAAACAATAAAATAACTGTTGAGAAGTCCAGTCGGATTCCTCCAACCTGTTTCCCTGCATCCACAGATGTTACACAACATGATTGTCATCACTTTCAGTTCAATATGAATTATTCTGATAAACAGAATCAATATATAACTATATAACTGTTTATATATTATATACATATATATATAATATTTCTTTAACTGACTAGCAGTTCAATCAACAGTCAACACACAATCAATCAGACCATTTTTAACAGTTCTAAAAATACAACATGAAATTATAAACTGTTCAGAGTTAGTGAGATTTACTCACATTGTCCGTAATCGTTAAATAACGATATACGATCGATTGATCCATACAGACGTTTTTCCCTTGCTATAAATTCCAAAGATCCCCGGATCGCTCCAAACACTTTTGTATGCGTAGTCATTTCCAATACGATCCCGACGTGACTAGTTCCTTCTGATTTTGTGCATTTGTGATCAAGTTATTAACGTTCTAAGCACATGATGTGTATTTAAAAACTAGCCTTTAAATTTATTAAGTTGTACACTAATTACTGAACTAAAAATTTCGTTTTTAATTCTATTCATTTGAGATCTATAGTTGATGCAAATCAGAATTTGTCTCAAAGTCTAGTGCTTCATTACAAGTTAATACATACTTTTAGTTAAATTTAAACTTAACAAAATTATTTACAAAAAGCCTCACCCACCAATATTCAGCCCAATACCGAAATGCTTGTCTTCCCCAAATTGCAGTTTTTGATTTCCAGTATACCACCGAAACCATCTTCAACATTTTGATCCCAAACCAAAACCTTAAGTACTGTTTTAAAACTTTAACCTGCTCCATCGACTTCAGTAAATACCAAACCAGAACTTCCCCATCTCCCAAATACAAACTGCCGTATATTTTTTTTTTACCAATTTCACCCCTCCCTGTTTTCAAAAATCCGAACCCATTCACCATTACCATTTCAGGGAACCCACGAGCTTCCAGCTTGTACTCGCGTCCCCGTTCTCGAGTTCCTCACGAGCAGCTACAGACATCGACAAAGTTTTTACCCAAAATCGCTCTAGCTTTTGCCGAGTTGCTCCTCTTCGAAGTCGGAATCTACATAAACACTCGAAATCACCAATCAATGCTTCTATTTCCTCAAATCGATTATCCCTAGATTTACGGTAGGTAAAAGCTGCGAACATAAGGGTGTTCGAACCCTTCGAAAGCTGTATCAAAATGAAGTGTATCCTTTCTTGAAACCGATCCTATATGTTTTGAGATTTATTGATTTTGTTTGGATTTTGTTTTTGGATTATTGAACTTCCGTTTTCTACTAAGGAAAAATGAGGATAGGAGCGGCGGATGTTTCGTTGACTTTGGAATTAGGTTTCAAGGGTTAGGGGGGTTATTTATAGGATTTTAAAATTAATTTTATATTGGTTTTTATTGGACCGTTATCTTCGTTTGTCCTTTAAAAATCCCTACGATCACATACAACACCCAAAAATCACGAAACTGGACATGTAGTTACAGTCCGATATTACGGTCCCAACGAAACTGGTTTCGTCGAATTCCGACTCCGTATGCTCACACAGCGTATTTTTAACTGTCAAAATACTGACTGTTTCTCACCCTAAAAATCCGTACGGCCACACACTGACTCTAAAAATCACGAGACCTGTCATCTAACAACTATTTGACATTGCGGATCCAACAAAATTAGTTTCGTCGAATTCCGACTTCGTTTGCAAAACTGGCTATTTTTAATGCTCTAAATAGCCTATTTAAATATATAAATATATTTAAATATAATTGAATTAAATATTAATAAATTAATATTCTCGTATATATTCACATATGATATTATACAGCTTCAGAATATCATATCAGAATTTACAGCTTGATTATTTCAGAATTTCAGATTTATCGATATTCAATTTATATCGAAAATCCTTTTATAACGTATATAAAGCGTTGCAAATTATAAAGGAATTCTACAGCGACTTTTCTGAAATTTGATTTGGACATATCTCAAAATCTACACGACGAAATCCCGATCTTTCTCTTCCACTAGAAAGATATACTCCACCAGCTCCACACGTTTCTTGTTTCACAGAAATCCGGCTTAAAACGAATCATGTACATTCAGTTGAAGTCTAAATCGCCAAATAGCGAACTGCCGCGTCGTTACGCACTCTATTTTAATTATATTATAATTATACGTTCAAACTGTCGTCGATTGAATATATTTGTCAATATAATCCAACTCTAAGTTGAATTATATCTTTGGGATGACCCCATTCACAGAATATTTGTATTTCCAATATTTTTGATTATTTCGACATTATAATATATTTTATTATATTATAATTATTATTTAAATATTCAATATTATTTAATTCACGTTCTCGATATCGATAAATCGATATTTAATAATTAAATAAATAAATTATTCAACAGCTAAAAATGCGGGTCACTACACTATAAGTGAAGAAATCAACTTCAAATATAAATGTATCAATCATAGGCGATGTAGGTACCATATATTATGTCGCCGTATAGGTTTACAACTAAAACCGTAAAATTGCATATTGGTAATTGGGTTTCCATCTATGAACCGAGGCAAGGGATCTTCCTCACCGATTTTGAGACATTCTAGCAAATGGCTCAGAATCCCCCACAGTGAACCCTTGGAATCGGCAGGGCCGATCATCCGTCGATGATTAATTATACCATAAATTATATGTTAGCCGGTTCTATCGAACCTCTAAAATTGTCAGTCACGTAGACCAAAGAGCAACTAGGAACTCAAATCAAATCTGAGGTACCTCGCTATCCATTAAATAATATGCAACATCCACATGAGTAAACAGTCTGGGCTCCATACCATGATGTTACTCGCAGTTAGAACTAACATATGTCCATTTCCTTGCGGTCACTATCCCGTTTTTGGTTCATACCGGAGTGTGAGGCTCGCGAATTAACGCTACACAAAGTTGTGCTACTTAAAGCTGTGCTTTGATCATCAACCAAAGGACTCTTCTTTTCAACAAAAGCCTTGAACATTTGCATCTCAGCATGCCACACTGTCAATCCATACCGTAACACTGATTTCCACCAATATATAACCTCTAAGCTTGTACATCTTAGAGAAGGGTGTTAAGCAAGAGAATAAATTCTCTGCTACCAAACAGATATATATTTAGCAGAGATTAATGAATACATTATAAAGGAATACAGTGTCAGACATACCATCCATGAAAGTCCGTTCTGGGTCAGAACGAATCCGGAGGCACCTTATTCCTTGTCCCGTATGTCCAACACAGGAGAGAGGCCCTCGCATATCCGGTCGATCTCCAAGTACGTCTGGACGATCACCACTTATTACCTTGTCTTGAGTGTACATCCCAATCAAGGCATCCGTAATCATCCAAACGATGTGAACATCTCTGGTCTTCAACCACCATCTTCATCTTCGACTTTCAATCGTCGTATCTATTATTCAGAATGGGTTAAACCCGGTCTTTCCAAATAACTCGTGTATTTTATAATCAAGTGCTATAAAAACGTAGCACACGCCTCATTCCAATTCAGAATATTATTTTATTCAAATATTCTTTTCGCAATTTAAACCAAATTAAGGTTTATCACACTAGTCGGGATTATCGAGCCTTACTGAAGTAATCATTTATTTTATTTTTCCAATTCCAACCTATTCATCCCACGGAGCAAAACTGGTAGTACTCCATATCTAACACCCACTGTTTTATTGGTAAAATTAATTACCATTTCTAGTTTCAAATATAATTAAAGATTTAACTATCGTGTGGAGTAAAGCTGGTGGTACTCCATTCTCGATCATTTCATGAATTTGATAAATTTAATTATCTCATTCCCATTCCAATCTAATTAAAAATTCATAAAAACTCCATCTTGGTTTTAATAGAAAAAATCATTGCTTTATGATTATTCAACTTTAAAAAATTAATCTTGTATTTAACTGGGTTAAAGAACCAATATTATTAAAAACACAGTTCACAATAAACCCAAATCATCTTCCAAAAAAATGGAATCTTCACGGAAGTCCAACAGTATATAATCGATATAAGTTTCTGTATCAAACCAATACTATAAACAGAATAACGGCTAGCCTTTTAAATTCCATATATGGTAACGGTCTTCCTTCATAGAAGCTCACCTTGATCAAGGTTTTAGTATTGGATATCGATCGTGTTTCGTCTTGGGAATTTTATAGACTCGGTCTCGTATCGGGGGAGATGTCGGACAAGATGAGTCTAACTCAGGAGCTCGTCTTGGATTTTCATCTCGGGTCTGAAATTTCATATCGAAACAATCTCGGGGTACATGATATGTTAAAAATGATATTTTAACAAAATGATTTTTATGAATGCTATCAAAACATAGTAACGTAAACTTAAAATGCAAAATAACTTTATTATTCTTTATTTTGCGAAAGATCATTCATACTCTAAATCGTAATATGCTTAAAACAGGAATATTGTTAGACAGGAAACATTAAAAGGATCCAAAACATTAAAAAATCCATCATAAATAGACCATAAAATACATAATTTCATAAGTAACATGTATGTAAAAAGACGAATATGAAAATCATAAGCATTGTAAAACATATACGAACATACAATGTAGTCATTTAACATGCAAAATGTAAAATAACAAAAGATTGATATGGCTAGATTTGAGTTTTTTAATTATAGTTCTAGTTCAGGCAAAATTTAAATTTTAACCAAAAAAAACTAAGATCTGGGACGATATTCCAGTATTTCGTCTCGCTCGATATATCGTTCGATATTGCAATATCTCGAGCAATATATTTGAAAGGAGATTTAGAGTGATATTTGTTGTTTCATTTCAGAAGGGGCCCAACATGAGATCTCGGAGGAATCTTGGGAGACATTTGCGAGATTTGAAACAGTGATCTCGATTAGTACCAAATCGAGTTCCATTCAATTCCAATTTAATATATTAAATTGAAAAACTTTTCTTTGGAAAATACCATTAATCTTATTTAAAAAATTATATATTTCAAATCACATCTTCACTGTTTATTGGGTTAAAGAACGAATGTTATTTAAAACATTGTTCACGATAAACCGAAAAATTCAATTTCAATTCAATTCTAATTAAATATTAATTAATTGGTAAACTTCCCTAAATCTTATTTAAAAGATTTATTCTTTTCTCATCGGGGTTTAAGAACAGTGTTAATAAAGACAACATTTATGATAAACCAAAAATTCAATTTGATATTAAATACGAGGCTCTAAATAGAAATTATGTCGGCTTATATTCAATGTCAAATTCTGAAACCAATCGTATTGGGAATAACGATATATATATCTTGCAAATTCTTCAACAATATCCATATAATCACGGAATCCAATACCGAAATATTCTGAACATTATTTCCATTCAAAACCATTCCAATTCATAAGTGGGGAAAATTCTGGTTATTTTAAAACCCATTTTCAATCCAGTTTATTATTTCTAAAAATAATTGGATTATTATTCTAGTTAATAACTAGTTCATTTAGATAAAAATATCTTCTCTCTTTTCAAATATTGAATTTTTCACCCAAACTCTTTCGAAATCATTTACTTTATTTTACACAATTTTTCCATATTTTTAATAATTTTATTAAGGGCCTTACAGTCAGTTTCCAATATCGGCCACCGAAATGCATTCATAGGGACCTTTTCTAAATTGATTTGGACATAATTCCAAATCCAACCATTAGATTTCAAATCTCTTATACTCATTGGAACGCTCTTTTCGATATGAACCCAACGGTTCCGGTTTTAGGAGAATCCGACAGTCGGATCTCCCGTTACGTCCATTTGAAGTCAATGGTTGAAATTCGCGAACGGTCGCTACGCGACACGTTCTTATCAGGATATATATATATAGTCGATTTCCATTTAAAACGTATTTTATAAATCATTTATAAATTCGTTTAAAAACAATTTCAACTTCATTTTCAATTCTAAATCAAAATTCAATATTCCATATCATTATAATATTAAATGGTAATATTTTCAAAATATCTGATTTTGAAATCCATTTCCTTTTCGTATCCATTATAAATGAATAAAATCAATCGATAAACTCATTCGGGTTAAAATGGCATTTAACTACTTAACTTGGCTTCAAATTTCATTATTTTTGTGTCCATCCAAAATCGAACATCGAAATCATATTTTAATTCTTCACTGAATATTATTTTAAATATTCGTTATTTTAAAATATTCTTTACTTTAAAATATTCTTTATTTCTAAATCGGAATGCGACTCAATCAATTACCATAAAATTTCAGTTATATGGATTTCATACATTGCATGTGTACAACAATAATGATAAATTATCATTAACCATTCAAACATCATCCAAAGTGCAATTTACAACCGTATAAGCATTAAACTAAATATATAACGCTCATCACATCCTGTCAACCCCTCGATTGACATACAACTAAATATTGGGATTAATGTATGTCAAATATCATCCCAATACCCGTGTGAGGTTTTCAAACAACAAATACTGATTATTGTTTGTGCACTTAGGCGATGTGTAAAAATCATTATCGTCCCAATCAATATCAGTTAAATAGGTGTACATAAACAAGCCGTCCAACTTGTAAATGAATATTTATTTCAATTTAACTGTTTAAATTATAAATAATATTTATAATTTTAATTTCAACTACCACAATAATATTAACATTATTTTAATACGTTAATCATCACAATCACAATGCATAAATCACCAAATCGTCCATATAAATAAATACTCAACTACCCAATGCCATTTACGGCGCCACAAGTGGCCATCGCGGAGTATGAAATTCGAGTGCCAGTAATATCCATACATCGCTTCCAATAATATGTGATTTGTGGGAATTCGTGTATTGAACTCCAAAAATAAATAACTACATGATAAAATATTGAGTAAGAAGTAGTTCTCACCTTGGGTTCCACTCCGCTAGTCTTTAATTGACGGTTTTGGTACCATTTGGGTTTGTGTTTGCCCCAAATTCAAACAAGCTCCAAATTGGACCCAATTAGTTTTGCTGCGAAGATCTCGACTCCATGATTGCAAAGGATCCAGTTTCATGCAATTTGGAATTCATAACAAAAAGTTATTAACGTTTTAACATTGTATGTAAAAATAAAAATAGAAATTTAAATTTTAAAACCTTCACCATTGTTCATCATCACCAGCACCTGATTGTCGCCGCCTCAAGCCATTACATACCGACCTAGGCCCACTAACGTCTTCATCGTTTCCTGGTGCCGCTCCAACTTGAACGTCGCCGCCTCTGGAGCCACCTTCGATCAGAAATCGACACTTCCCCCAATTCACGTTCGAGCCAAAATCCAGTGCAACCACCACCAACCACGGTCGCGCACCCCCCCACCCGACCTGATCACCTTGCCATGTCGTGCTATTTGCTTCAGACACCCCAGGCTAACTCGGCCTCCTCCACCGCCGGCGAACCCAAATGGGTTTGCTTCTTTGCAAAAATTGTCGACGATGATCAACTCCATTTTCCAATCACATCGGGCCATATCAGGCCGAGCACCCTAAGAAAAACTTGTCGAACAATCTCTACTCTACCATTTTCTCTTTGTTGCCACTACATAATTCTGCTTCGTTTGGCCAGAAAAACCCAAAACCTAAAGTTTGTTTTCCGGCATTGACCGTCGATTTCGGGGAATCCATGCGACGATAGGTCATGGAATTTTTGTGGGAGGGAGAGATCATCATGATCAACAATACCCAGAAGTCATTTGGGATAATTACTTACGGATTGAAAGATATGAATCATTTTGTTTTCGAGGGATTTTTTACAACATGACGAGAGAGAGGGAGAGGGTTGGCTGCGTTTTTGAAAAGAGGAAGGAAAATAGGGCTTGGGAAGTAGAAAGATTTTATATAGTGGGGGTTATTTTTTTTATTATTTCTTTAGTTCACGCTCTCTTCAATCGACATTTATCGATGCCATGGTCACACACGAACTCCGTTGGCGATAAAAATTGACATGCTGCTATGTCTTGACGATACGATCTCAACAAAACTGGTTTCGTCGAATTTCGAGTCTGTTTGCTCAAAAAGCTCTATTTCTGGCTTAAATGGCTGATTGATTCACAATTTATTATGCACGGCCACATACTAGATCCAAAAATTATGAAAATTGGAATCTAGCAATGATTTAATATTCCGGATCCAACGAAAGTGGTTTCGTCAAAAACGGAGGTCGTTTGCAAAGGAGCTATTTTTAAGGGCTATATATTTTATTAATATATATATATATTCCATAGCGACTTGATCGTCGCTAATCTATGAATTAGAAAAGCGCGACATTTAAATTAAATTCTGCAAGCATACAGGTGTGTAGCATACAGGTCGAACACAGGGAGGTGTAATTAAAATTAAATTATTTATCTAATCTCTTGGGCGAGTTAGACGAAGCCTGGGGATTTGTTTTGAAAACAATAAAATTGAAATTGCAAACTTATGATTATCGTCGAATCTAATCGAACGGTTAATCACAAAAAAAGTAAATAGCAAAGCAAGAACAAGAATGCAGAAATTAAAATTGCAGGAAAAGAAGAACAACAAAAGGTAAATTAGGATTGTCGTTGAAACTAATCAAACGACTAATCACTAAATAAAATAAAATTGTAAAATACAATTGGTGCTCTACCGAATCTAATCGTGTAGACAACACTAATTGCTAAGAAAATAGAAAAAATGCTAGAAAATAAAAGAAGAACTTTATTAAGAAGAGAAAATATGATACAGAATGGTGGCTACAAGGGGATTACAAGGGTATTTATAGGAGAACCAAACCCTAACCCTAACCCTAATGATAACTGGGCCTTGGTCATTACATCACTAATTAGTTTACAATGAAAAACATAAATGGGCCTTGGATAAATAAAGCAAATTTGGGCCTTTTCTCTTTTCCTCTTGCTTCCTTGACACTTCTTCATTGATTTGTGATGTGCAAAGCCTTGTTATCAATCCTTTTCTTGTCCAACAGCAACCAGATGTGATATCTTCATCTACAATTCTTCAAAATGCAAATACACAGCAAATTGAACTCTATTTTTCTACATTTCTGGTTGCATGCGGGCTGGGTTGGAATATCTGTAAAAGTAACAAAACAATACCCAAGTAATATTTATTTATATACAAAAGATAAGACATAAGAGCATAAAATAAACACATTTCTATGTCAATCAAATACCCCCACACTTATCTTTTACTCGTCCTCGAGTAAAAAGAAAATGGAAAACTGATAGGTCACACTTTCGTAGGAAACACGATTGCATTGAGCGCATGCAACAAGCCGTTAAACCTCTAGGTGTCCCTAGTAGGACGAGTGGTGTCTCGTGAGGGTTTTCAGCGGATACTACCCACAAAATCCAAATGCAGCTTGCTATGATTCTAATGAAACTACATGAATGCAATGGACATATGCAAAAATAAAAATGAAAAATGACAACACGACTTGTTTCAGGAAAGTGGTACAACAAATTAAGTTAACAATTTCTAATTAGTTGATTTTATTTTAGATACCTCAACTTGTCACAAATTTTCAATATAAATCAAGTTTTCAAATGTTAAATTCCAGTTTGGCCAGTTAGTTCGGTCGATAACATAGTGCAGCCATGAAATAAATTCTTAGTTTGCTTGGCACAGTTTGCAAAGTGGTATTCTAATTTCCTCATGTATGACTAGTCAAATCAATAAGGTCAAGAAGTGTTTGGGTATCATCGCTTATTCTTTATTCTATAAAAATTTAAGATTTATGATTAAGTACATACACCTAACTAAAAAGACCAAGGTTTACCACCCATGCACTACCTCGCGGACTAACGGAGAGTAGGTAAAGAGCTTGGTGGATTGTGCAGGCCGACTTTGACTTTGTCAACAACGTGTCGGTAATCCTTAGGTGTCCAATCTCATAAAATGAGACCAAGATATTCCAACTTTGACTTTGTCAACAACGTGTCGGATAGAGCTTGGCGGGTTTGCACACCAACGCTCGATATACAAGCAATGTTGGATACCCTTGGAATACTATTATTATTATTATCGAAAATATAAGCACAAAAGAGAGTTACGCGAAGTCAACTTAACACAACTTAGTTTTAAAGATTTGAAAAGCCAATATAAGTATTTTAAGTCCTCCACTTATTTAAACAAAGTCTACAATATAGAATAGATTTCATGGCCATCACCTAAGAATCTCCTTATGTACCGGTTACACTATTATCCCTCAAAATTAAACTTTTCATTATATTTCCTATTCGATCTAAGTTGAGAGAGAAAAATACTAACAACTGAATAATAATTGTTAACTTATTTTGTTGTATCAAATCTAAAATGAGTCATGTTTCAAAAAAAAATGGCATGTTAGTATGATCTAAATGCATGATGGTCCTATTTAAATGGCTGAAAATGAAAAGAAAGAAAAATAAAGAAAAAAACAAAAGAATGCAATGCAGACTCCCCCCCACACTAGAACTAAACAGTGTCCACACTGTGAACGTTTCCTGAATTTGAAAGATCGCACCCAAAGGTGAATGAGATGAAAAATGATCTGTAAAATGAAATGCAATCTAACTATATGTAAGAATGGATCATATATACAGTGATATATGTGTTTGCGGTGAACGCGATGCAAAGAATTCCACCAACTTTTTCCCCCACACTTGGTTCTTGCCCTATGAGTCCCATTCCCACTGTGTCTAGACATGTTTTCTAACAAGCAAGAGTTTTTGAAAACCATCTCATCTTTATACCTCGATTTGTAGTCCAGGAGATAAATATCTAGGGTCATCCTAACAAGAAGTTTTTCAATCAAATTAACATTCCAAAAATAGTTCATGTGTTCAACAAATTTGTCAGTGTAATTTTTCAAGAATTTGTGATCGTATATAAATTCAGTGAAATTTGAATTCTGAGTGTTGTTCAAGAGTATGTGATCACCTTTCTTGATTGGCAACGTATTATCGACACCGACAATTTCACGTTCATTTGAATATTCAAAATCAAAATTTTCAAACTTGGATTGGTGGCTTGATTCAATTTCATCCTTGTCAATTAAAAGTTTTAGTTCATCTTCGAAATGTTCTTCGAAAGCTAATGTGGACACATCAATTGAAGTATGAGAAACTTCCTGAAATGGTAAATGTGGCGTGTCATCAACAATGGTTTCTACCTTGTCGATCTGTCCTATTCCGGATTCTTGGTCCTTCGGAGGAGAAGGTGTCGACACAGGAAGTGGAAGAAGTAAAGGTACAGAAGATGGTTTGTTGGGATTGCCAACAGTCAAAGAAGAGATAGTGTCGGGGTTGCCGACATCAGAAAAAGAGATGTTGGGATTGCCAACAGTCAAAGAAGAGATAGTGTCGGGGTTGCCGACATCAGAAAAAGAGATGTTGGGATTGCCAACAGTCAAAGAAGAGATAGTGTCGGGGTTGCCGACATCAGAAAAAGAGATGTTGGGATTGCCAACATTAAAAGAAGGTGGGGATTTGGAAGGTTCAGACGAATTGGCCTCGGTTGCCATTGGAAGAGCGTCAAGATTTTCGATTGGGGTCAGAATCAAATGATTGTCGGGATTGGAGTCAGAATTAAGGCTTTCATCCTCACATAAACCAAAGAATTCATGTTCATTAAAGTTCTTTTCCCAATTTGAATTGAAAAATTCCATATTTTCGTTTTGTTCAATTTCTAGAATTTCAAGTTTCTCACAGTCTGAAAGAGGAAGATCAAAATCCAAGCTTAAATCTTTTTTCTGAAATGAGTTGAAGTCCAAAACATTTGTTGAATTTTGAAAAACTTCACCAAGATGATTATTCTCAATTTCAAAAGTCGTTATTTGAAAATTTTCAATGTTAGTGGAAATTGGATTGTTTTCTGATTCATCGCTTATTGGAATTTGATTTTGTTGTTCTTGTTGCTCTTTCAAAGATGTCAATAAACAAAGAAGTTCATCCATCTTTCTATCTTTTTCATTAAGCTGTCTATCTAGCCTTTCTACCCTCTCTCTAAAAACGTTAAGATGGTATTCTTCAAAATCGTTGATTTGCGAGCTCTCGTTTTGGATTTCTTGAGTTTCAAAATTATAGTCCATATCAATTTCACAATCAAAATTACTTCCAATATGGTGGTTGTTTGAATTTTCGTTTTGATATTGGAAATCATTTTGATCATAAAAATTATGTTCATAACCAAAACTGTTAAAATTCGAGGGAAAATTGCAATCCTGGTTATATTCAAGTTGTGGATATGGGTCGTTATGTTGAAGATTTTGATCGATTTTAAAATCATTTTCATATCCAAAATTATTTTCGAATTGGTTTCCAACTCCATACTGATGTGGATCAAAGCTATATTGGGATTCAAAATCGTTTTGATGTGGGTGTGGTCCATAATCGAAATTATTGAAATTTGAATTGAAATCGCAATTTCGATCATTTCTATGATTTTGAAAATGTTGGTCGGTTGGAAAATTTTTGAAAATTGTTGGCATTGGGCTCACGAAATTTCGGAAAATTTTGCCTCATGAGTTGTTGTTCATATTCATATTCTTCCAGTGGACGTCTACTTCGATTATTATCCCACATATCTCTCAATGATTTTTTTGAATTAGACATTTGAATGAAGTCAGGGTAAGACATAAATTATTCTCACTTCAAAATAGTATAAAAGAACGAGTTGTGTTTATTAATTAACTGACTCAATTAGAAGGGGGAAGAGGGTCTTATGGCCGTTCACGTATAGTATAAAACTAAGGGATACGACCAATGTTTTACGGGTAGTATGCAACCTCTTTTGCTAATAGTTCAATAAATTGAACTACTATATATCCGCGATCCAATTATACGAGACAGTCAACTTCACAAAGCACCACTTTTCAGTTATATTATTTTGAAAATCAAAATCACGTGTTAAAATTGAAAATCGATGAGAGTGATTAGTTATGGAAAACCGTTCCTCACCACAAATTCAGAAATATCAGTCACAGAACAGACACAGAAATATAAATTGCAAAATTAATATTTACATTCAAGCCGCTGCCCCTGCAGAAATTTTTTACAACAATTGTCTATATATTTTTTTCTTTTTCCTTTTGCAGCAGAGCACCTGTAGAGTTTTAAAAGTTTTCACCTTGATCGACAGTCCTCCAGTGAATTTGGGAAGCGCTAGCGCGTTCACACCCCACTTGGTGTGCAACCGCTCCAACCCATCTGAATCGTCCGCTGCTTTCTGTTGTTGTCCCCTTCTATTAATTGCTTGACTGCGCTGCGGCACGGGTTCGGGCTAGGAGCCCGAAAAAAAAAAATTTAAGACCCTTTTTTTAAAATTTCAGCTGTACCTGTTTTTGAAAAATTCTCCCATTTTTTTTTTTTTTTTTTTTTTTTTGAAAAAGAAAACCAGCTTATTGCTAATTGGGAGAAAAACAAAACAAAACAAACCGATCACTACTAAACAAAAAGAAGATGAAAAAAAAATTGCAAAACCAACAAGTTAACAAATCGAATTCACAAAATGAATAGTTCAACCAAATTAAGAGCACACCAACCAGTTATTCAAACAGATGAAATCACCACTATTAGTCACTACTGAAAAATGGCCTCTCAAATAACAGAGAATTCGCAATCCAGCCCACTAAATGAACTAATCAGAACAGGTAATGCAAATGCAACACCCACTACTTTATTCCCAGATAACCGCAAATAAGGTAGCAGTGAGTCAAACCGAACAAAATAATATTCATGCCCTCCTGAAAATTGACTTCCTTTCTAAATATCCCCCAAATTCTGAATTAAATCACGATCTCTAATTCAAATCAGGGTTTCCATTTTCTAATTTTTTTTATTTCGAATTGGCTTTCGAAGTCTGGAGATTTTGAGTTTTGGATTCGGGTTTACGGTTCTTGAATCGGGTTTCCAAATCGGATCAGTGCGAAGTCTTTTGGTTTTGGGTTTTCCGGTTGTCGCGATGGGTTCCGAAGCAGATTCTAGGGTTTGCGAGTTATGGGTAGGTTTTTGAGGATGCAAATGGGATTTGTAATTCGAAATTGAATTGGGGAAGTGGGTTTCAATGGAAAGGTCTGTGCGTGGATGATGTGGGAGTTGAGGCCACGCGTTAGACTTTGAAACAGTAGGTGATGGACGTGAAGATGAGTTAGCGGTTTTGGTGGAAGGTGCTATTTATGTGGAAGGTTGAGGTTGTGGATTTGTGTTGAAAAGGGGATGGATGTTGATGAAATTTTGGGACAGTGATGATCTGGATCTGAAATATGGTTGCGTTTAACAGTGAGATAATGAGGTTGGTCTGCAGATCAAAGCAGTGGTGGGGTTGGACTAATAAACGTGGGAAGAAAATGGGTTGAACGTCTACAATGGTAGGGAAGATGGTTTTGATTGTAGGCAGAAGGGTATTTGCTGGGTGGTTATGAGGTTTTGTACGGGGTTTGTGATGAAGATGACAGGACTTGCGGTGATGTTGTGAATATGAACCGCAAGTTTGTTGTGTACGGGTTGAGGTCCGTGATGGTCTGAACTGTTGAATATTGGGTTTTTTTTTTGTTGTGATGGTCGAGAAATGGTACTGCGGATGGTGAATGACATTTAAATGGTGAATGGCTTTTGTGATTTGCAGTTTGGGGGGAGTTTTGCTGTGCAGAATTGAGCGGGATCGTGGAGATTGGTTTGCGTGTAAAGGAGAGATGGTTGTTTGTGGCAGCGGAAGAAAACAGGGAAACAAAACAAAAAAAAAATTGTTGTTTTTTTCTTGTTTTTTTTTTTAATTACTGTTGCGAAAGGAGAAAAAATTGTAAAAGGAAAAACACAAATTGAAGGCAAAAAAAGGAATGGTTTGAAAGATGGAATGAGTTTGATTGAAAAGTGGCAAATTTTTTTTTTTTTTTTTTGGAATTGAAAAGAACGAAGAATTTGTAAAAAAAAAAGAAAAAGGAAAGGAATCAAATAAAAACTAGGAAGGATTTTTTTATTATGAATACACAAAACAGGAAAAAAAAACTAACACGAATCAGAAATTAAATAAATAATAAAATTTAATCGTTACCTCCCCGGCAACGGCGCTAAAAACTTGATCGTCGCTAATCTATGAATTAGATAAGCGCGACATTTAAATTAAATTCTGCAAGCATACAGGTGTGTAGCATACAGGTCGAACACAGGGAGGTGTAATTAAAATTAAATTATTTATCTAATCTCTTGGGCGAGTTAGACGAAGCCTGGGGATTTGTTTTGAAAACAATAAAATTGAAATTGGCTCGTTTTATAATTAAAATAAATTTATACGTTCTAACTTCGATTTAAATAAATTTTTAGTCATTATTATTTAAAATAAATCATTCTAAATATTCAAAATCAATTAAAATAGCTAAAATAAAAAATTTAAATTGGTTCAGAAATTCTGGGTTGTTACAACATACTTGTATATATCTTTGGCCATCCACTTTAATACTTTTCCTATCTATTCAAAGTGCAACGTTCATTATTAATAAATTTTAAAATGTAAATATTTGCAGCAGTTTTCAATGCCATCCCCTCATCGTTGTTTCCTTAATGCACCAATCATTTCTTTCCTTCTTCTACTAATTTTTTTCTTTATTTTATTAATTTCTTCCCTTCATTTTATTTTCATGCATCTTATTTCATTTATGTATTTTCATTCCTTAAATTTACATTCCTTTATTTCTCCTTTCCTCCTTTCCTCCTTTCCATTCATTATTTCCCTCTAAAAACAAAGGCATGTTTCGTTCATCATAAAGATTTCATTTGCCACAAAAAATGAAATGCATGAGACGCAATTATGGAAGGTAATGCATCTCATTTATTTTCACATAATGCATGCACTTTTTTATGCATTCACTCTTTCATTCTCCTTTTTCTCTTTCTCCTACTCTTACCGCTTCCTATTTTAATGCATGCGTGAGTTATAAATCTCTCCCTCACCTCTCCTTTTTGTTTTCGTTTCATTTACTATATAAAGAAGCATGTCCTTATATATTCTTATATACTTCGCCATTCTGTCTAATGGCTTCTTCCTCTATTTTTTTCCTCCTTTCGAAAACCTATAGCCGATGAAGAAAAAATAGCCAACTTCAATACCAACCCTACTAGAGAAGCACCGCCTCCTTTCCCCTTCAAATTTGATTTACTGTCACCGCTCCAACATCCAAATAGCCACTATTTATGGTGAGTTATCTCACGATTATTTTATACAAGTTCTCAACTTCAATGCTACAGAATATAATAGTTGATTTGTTGTCTTGTTATTAAAACTGGAATACATATATATTGCCTTGTACTTTAATTTTTACCACTTATGTTGCTACCATGTAAATGATGTTGCCCTTATGTTGCCTTGTCATTTTGTGTGTCTACCTCATGCCTATAGATTCCATTTTATTTTGTATACCCTGTCATCTACTATTTTGGCACCATGATGCCATGCACTTGTTGTACATATACTTAAATTAGACACCCACCCTGTTTTACAATGCATGCTGCACAGCTGAAATTTACCTATGAGTACATGTGTTTTCTTTGAATCATACTTATTTGTACATGTGTTTTAGTATATATGTTTGACTTGCTATATATATATTGCAATTCAATTTTCGAGCAAAAAAATATATAGATTGCAATTGCAATTGCAAGTGATAGTACAAAATAAACGGATATGTTTAAAATAGTGTTTGTTGCATGTTAGATTTGTTATATTCTTAGTTTGTTGTGTGTGCCAAGATAGTGATTTATATTATTTGTTATTTTGCTTCCCTTTGCCATGAACATGAACATTACCCTGTTGTGCCTTGTATTCTTGACCATGCTTCTTGGATGCATCATTTGTTTTTGTTGCTGGGTTGTCCACTTTTGCTCTTGCCCTATCCTATAATAGGTTATTGTCACTTGAAATAAATGTGTACATGCAACACCTTAGTTGACTGTTATATGTGCGGCTTAAATCTATTTTAGTAACTTTAAATATTATGTTAGGATTAACTATTATATTTTAGTGGTTAATTTAAGTTGATTTACTTCAATAAAGTTAATCCTGACTCGAGTGTTTTGTGAAATACTGGGATCAAACCTGAGTGTTGCAGATCTAAAGATTTCAGCTATCGGAGTAAGATACTTATGAAGATGCGCACTCTTTTGATTTAGTTATTTCTGTAATTTTAAATTTTAAAATTTATGTAAATTCTTCCGTTGTATAAAACTTTGTATAACTCTGCTATTTTGTGTAAAATGCTTCCATAGTAAGATATATTAGTTTATTTATTCTGTGATTTATATGCTTGATTCTATTAAACCCGTAAGCTAAATAACAATCTGTCATTTCAAGTGGTTTATGTTAGTTTAGTTACCGACTTGAAGGGGTCAAAAAGATTGGTCGTTACAGCAAATTCCCGACATTTTATGAAATCATTATGACACTAGTTTGGGATATGGGTTGAAAGGATACACTCCTGAATGTTTAATCACCATGGGTTACAATTAAACATACCCGAATCACATGATCATAGGACAGAGAATTATATACGGACACCGTTAGTAAAAATAAAATTATTTTCCAAAGTTTATAATCATGTTTTGATTTAAACAACATGATTTTGAAATTTAATTTATATTTTAAGTTTAAATTAATGAGTGAAATATTTAAACTTGGATTTATAAGTTAAAAACTTAATTGATTTAAAGAATGGTTTCAATTTAAATTTGATGATTAAAATTGTCATTTAAAGGTTAAATTATAAATTTAATTATAGATTAAAAGATTTAGTTTAATTTGTTTAAATTAATTGAATGAAAATATTTGGTTTAATTCAAAGATTTAAATTAATATAAGATTTTTTTATTAAGCTTTAATTGTTTAATTGATTTAAAGATAAATTTCGAATTTTGTATTTGATTTAAATGATAAAACTTGATATTAAACATTGAATGTTGTCTTAAGCCAATATAATGAATGAAAGATGAATTCAGAATTTAAGTTTTCAAACCAAATTGAAGATAATGGCTTAAAGTTGGAACTTAAGTTGTAATCTAACTTATACACTTTGTTTGAATTAGAAATTTATACTATTTTAAGTTCAAGTTAATCTGAATTAAACTCCGAAATATAAATTAATGTTAAGTCAAATTTTGAGAATGTGGATATTTGGTTTGGACTGGATTACTAGTTTACTTAGTATTATTTATATTAAACTATTTTATTTGAAATAGTTTAATTGCTATTATTTATATTAAACTATTATATAAAATAGTTACCCTTTTGGTATTTATTTTCATAACTATGATATGTTTTACAACTATTGTATATATTTTATTTAACTGTTATATATTTTTATAATATTTTAGGTGAACTTCAATAAATTAAATTTAGTGAATATTAGGGAGGCACCCTTTAAATGAAACTTAATTCATTGATGATCCCTCCCAAACTATCATTGTAAAAAAGGTCCCTATTTTACTATAGTAACGTATTTTTGTGTTTTTTGCACTGCTGCTTAAAAAAAAATCAAAAAATTGTAAATATCAAGGGAAATTGTAATAACCCGGAAACCCAAGCCAATTTAAAAAAAAATTAATTGGCAATTTTAGCGAATTTTGATTATTTAAAATGAATTATTTTAAATAATATCGACGAGAAATTTATTTTGAATAGAATTCGAACGTATATATTTATATAGATCGTCGTTAGAATATAAAAACTTATTTATATATATAAAAGGAATTGAAAATGGCGCAGTAGTTCGATAATTCGATTTCAAATTTCAAATGAATGTACAGGATTCAAAATAAACCGGATTTTAGTGAAACCAAAAATATTTGAATCTATTTGTGAATATCTTTCCAACGAATCCGAAAGATTGTAATTTCATAGCGGGAATCAAATGATATGTCCAGTTGAAAATTCTGAATAGTCGCTATGGAATTCAGGCCCTTAAAAATGGGAATTTTGCAAACGACCTCGGATTTCGACGAAACCACTTTTGTTGGATCCGCGATGTCAAGTTATTGCTATATTACAATTTTCATAATTTTTCGAATCAATATGTGAGCATGGCAAAGGAAAACGCGTTCGACCAGTTTTAGTTGATTTTTATCGACTGGAAAATGGCCATTTTTCAAACGGTCTCAGAATTTAACAAAATTAGTTTTGTTAGGACAGTATCGTCAATACGAAGCTAGAAAATATTTTTTGAGAATTTTTAGAGTCCGTATGTGGCCCCGGTAAATTGAAATGCACGTTCAAATTCAATATATAGAGTTATATTTTGATTTTGACGGAAACTGATCGAAATAATCGAATCAGCTTACGATACATATCCCATTGTGTTCGGAATGGGGGTAATTAGCTAGAGGTGACAATCGTTGGGTTCGAGTTGGGGCAAGGGTGAAAAAGTTACTTTTTATAAATTAAAGAAATTAAATATTATATATATATATATTATATATCTCTCTTTAGTCAAACCCTCCCTTTCTATTTTCATTCAATCAACAAAAACGCACCCCACCAAATCCTTAAAACTACGACGCCCTTCAGCCTACCGCGCCGCCCACCTCCATGTCCACTGCCGTCGCTCCTCGCCAGAGCCCCCTCCGATGCCCTCTCCTCCCCCCATGCTAATCGCGATAACCTAATTCCACCCGACCCCCAAATCTACAAAGCAGACCCCCCCCCGGATTGGCTCCCTCCGCCGGCCGCCATTACTCCCGCCGCAAACCCCTCCCCTCTGAACAACGCGACCCCCTTCTTCCCTTCTTTCCAGTCAACAACGCGCCCCCTATCTTCCCATTTCCACTGTAAGTCTTCCTTCTATTTATTTTTATTTATTTAATTAATGTGATTGGTTTCAAACAAGGATAAAAATCAGTTAATATTTTTATTAACATGAAATATTATAATTTTACTTATAGAAAGAGTTGATTTTCATTAACATAAAGGTTCGATTTTGAAGTGATAAAAATCCGATTCTTAATATGAAGTGGAAGTGATAAAAATCCGATTTTTAATATGAAGTGGAAGTGATAAAAATCCGAATTTTAATATGAAATTGAAGCTATAGAAATTCGATTTTTGTAAATATGAACTTATGAATAAAAATATAATTTTTATGATGTAAAGAATAAAAATATGATTTTTATATAGTAGAGTATTAAAAATATGATTTTTATATAGTAGAGATTATAAAATATGATTTTTATATAGTTGGGAATATAAAAAGGCAATTTTTATATATGTTGTAACGAAGTAAAAATTCGATTTTTACATGAGTAGCGGATTAAAAATAGAATGTTTAGATAATAGAGAATATAAAAATATGATTTTTATATATGTAGCGAAATAAAAATCTGATTTTTTATTACATATAGTGAAATAAAAAGGTTATTTTTATAGCGTTGAAATAAAAATGTGATTTTTATAGCGAAGTGAAAATTCGATTCTTATATATTGAATAGCGAAGTAAAAAATTCGATTTTTTTTAATATGTAGTGAATACGGATGTCGAAAGTGATGAAATAAGGAACGACGAAGACTTCTACATTAGAAGAGTCGTGGCATATGGATTAGCTAGTCGGTGAGAACTTCTCACTTTTAATTTAATTTTCTAGTTAAAATATATACTAGGATGCAGACGGTGTTTAGTAGCACCCGACACCCGTCGTCCACAGACCATGGACGGCTTGTATGCTTGTTTGTTTGATTTTGATGTGTAGTTGATTGTGTGATGTGATGTGAAATGAAATAAAATATTTATATAGTTAAAAATAGAATTTTTAATGTGTATATGAAAGGAAATAAAAATAAACAAATCGGACGATTTGTTTATATACACACATTTGACAGATATTGATTGGGACGATAAATTTTACACATCGCCCAACTGCACATATAAAATCTACGTTTGATTGTTTGAAACCCTACACGGGTATTGGGATGATATTTGACGTACACTAATCCCGATTGTTTAGTTGTATGCCGATCGATTGATTGACAGACTGTTATAAGCGTTGAATATTTATATTTGATGCTTATATAGTGTAGAATGCACTTTGGATGATGGTTGATTATTCATCGTTGTTATTGTATACATGTGTTGTAGAAAATCCATATAATTAACATTATATGGTAATTGATTGGGCCTCATTCCATATTTGAAAAAGAAATATTTGAAAAAGAAATATTTGAAAAAGAAATATTTGAAGTAGAAATATTTGAAATAGAAATATTTGAAATAGAATATTTGGAAATAGAAATATATGAAGCCGTGTTGATTAGATTGATGCCATTTTGACGTGAACGATATTTATAATGATTTTATTCATTTTATAATGAATATAAAAAGTGATTTCAAAATCTGATATTTTGAAAAGAATTGAAATTCGAACAGAAACTGAATAGAAATGAATTCGAATTGAAATTGAATAGAAATGAATTCGAATTGAAATTGAATAGAAAGGAATTCGAATTGAAATTGAATTGAATTGAAAATGAACTGAAATTGAAATAAAAATCGATTTGAATTGAAATCAATTTGAAATGAATTTAAAACGAATTTATAAGGAAAAATTCAATTTTGATTTGAATTAGAAATGAAGTTGAAATCGTTTTGAAAACGAATTTAAAACGAATTATAAAAATACGTTTTAAAAGGAAATCGACGAAGTATATATTATATATATTATATATATAATATAATGGCCTGAATAGAACGCGCCGCGTCGTGACAGTTCGCGAATTTCGACCATTGACTTCGAATGGATATTGCGGGAGATCCGACCGTCGGATTCTCCTAAAACCGAAACCGTTGGGTTCGTATCGAAAAGAGCTTTCTAATGAATATTAGAAATTAGAAATCTAACGGTTGGATTTGTAATTATGTCCAAATCAAATTTGGAAAAGGTCGCTGTAAGTGCAGTTCGATGGCCATTGATGGAAATCGACTGTACGAGCCTTGATAAAATTATTAAAAATAGTAATAATTTGTGTAAAATCATAAGAAATGATTTGGGAAGAATTGGGATGAAAAACTCCATATTTGAAAAGATAAAAATAGATTTTTATCGAAATGAACTAGTTTTGAACTAGAATTATAATTCTATTTATTTTTAAATAAATAAATTGAATTTGAAAAGGGTTTTAAAAGTAACAAAAATTTCCAGTAATTGAATTGGAATGGATTTGAATCGAAATTGTCTTTGGAATATTTCGATGTTGGATTTCATGATTATACAAGTAGCGTTTTGGAAATTTGAAAGATATATATATATATATATATATATATATATATATATATATATATCGTTATTTCCAATGCGATATTTGTTGGTCGTAGAATTTGATATTGAATATAAGCCGATATATTTTCTATTCGGAGCCTTGTATTTAATATCAAATGTGATTTGGGTTTGTCATGAATGGTGTCTTCATTAACACTGTTCTTAAGCCCAATTGAGGAAAAGATTAAATTTTTTATTTAGATTTAATGAAGTGTACTAATTAAATAATATTTAATTGGAATTGAATTGGTATTGATTTTTGGGTTTATCGTGAACAGTGTTTTATATAACACTTGTTCTTTAACCCGATAATTAATTAAATGTGATTTTGGGTTGTCGTGAATGGTATCTTCAACAATACTGTTCTTAGACCCAAAGGAGTTAAGAAAATCAGAAGCTAACTGGAGGTTAGTTAAGTTGAATGGTTTCTTGGGTATTGATCTGATGTTGGTTTCGGCCTTCGGGGTTAATACTTAGGGAATTGCTCACTTGCTAATTTACGGTTAGGGACTGATTAAAATGTGATGTGATTTTGGGGTTTATCGTGAACCGTGTTTTAAATGACACTGATTCTTTAACCCAGTTACAGATTAAAACTAAGTGGAGTTTTAATGAATCTTTAATTAGATTGAAATGATCGAGAATGGAGTATCACCAGTTTTGCTCCAGGCGATAGTTAAATCTTTAATTAGATTTGAACGTGAAATGGTAATTGAATTTACCGATAACACTGTGGTGTTAGATATGAAGTATTACCATTTTTACTTCATGGAATGAATAGGTTGGGATTGGGAAATAAAATAAATGATTACTTCGGTAAGGTTCGCTAATCCCAACTAGTTTGAATTGATATTCAAAAGTAGATTAAAGAATAAATTTAAAGGATTTATCTTTGATAAAATTAATGGGAACCTTTCCCTAAGAATGTGAAATTTAGAAACTAGCTGTAGGTTGGCTAAGCAGAGTGAAATTTAGAACCTTTCCCGATTGGCTCCCTCCACCCCCCCTCCAAATCTACAAAGCAGACCCCCCCCCCCCCGATTGGCTCCCTCTGCCGGCTGCCATTCCTCCCGCCGCAAACCCCTCCCCTCTGAACAATGCGACCACCTTCTTCCCTTCTTTCCAGTCAACAACGCGCCCCCTATCTTCCCATTTCCACTGTAAGTCTTCCTTCTATTTATTTTTATTTATTTAATTAATGTAATTGGTTTCAAACAAGGATAAAAATCAGTTAATATTTTTATTAACATGAAAGATAATATTTTTACTTATAGAAAGAGTTGATTTTTATTAACATAAAGGTTCGATTTTGAAGTGATAAAAATCCGATTTTTAATATGAAGTGGAAGTGATAAAAATCCGATTTTTAATATGAAGTGGAAGTGATAAAAATCCGTCTTTTAATATGAAACTGAAGCTATAGAAATTCGATTTTTGTAAATATGAACATACGAGTAAAAATATAATTTTTATGATGTAAAGAATAAAAATATGATTTTTATATAGTAGAGATTATAAAAATATGATTTTTATATAGTCGGGAATATAAAAAGGCGATTTTTATATATGTTGTAACGAAGTAAAAATTCGATTTTTACATGAGTAGCGGATTAAAAATAGAATTTTTAGATAATAGAGAATATAAAAATATGATTTTTATATATGTAGCGAAATAAAAATCTGATTTTTTATTATATATATAGTGAAATAAAAAGGTGATTTTTATAGCGTTGAAATAAAAATGTGATTTTTATAGCGAAGTAAAAAATTCGATTTTTATATATTGAATAGCGAAGTAAAAAATTCGATTTTTTTTATATGTAGTGAAAACGGATGACGAAAGTGATGAAATAAGGAATGGCGAAGACTTCTACATTAGAAGAGTCGTGGCGTATGGATTAGCTAGTCGGTGAGAACTTCTCACTTTTAATTTAATTTTCTAGTTAAAATATATACTAGGATGCAGACGGTGTTTAGTAGCACCCGACACCCGTCGTCCACAGACCATGGATGGCTTGTATGCTTGTTTGTTTGATTTTGATGTGTAATTGATTGTGTGATGCGATGTGAAATGAAATAAAATATTTATATAGTTAAAAAATATTTTATAGTTAAAAATAGAATTTTTAACGTGTATATGAAAGGAAATAAAAATAATCAAATCGGACGATTTGTTTATATACACACATTTGACTGATATTGATTAGGACGATAAATTTTACACATCGCCCAACTACACAAATAAAATCTGTGTTTGATTGTTTGAAAGCCCAAACGGGTATTGGGATGATATTTGACGTACACTAATCCTGATTGTTTAGTTGTATGTCGATCGATTGATTGACAGACTGTTATAAGCGTTGAATATTTATATTTGGTGCTTATACAGTGTAGAATGCACTTTGGATGATGGTTGATTATTCATCGTTGTTATTGTATACATGTGTTGTAGCAAATCCATATAATTAACATTATATGGTAATTGATTGGGCCTCATTCCATATTTGAAAAAGAAATATTTGAAAAAGAAATACTTGAAGTAGAAATTTTTAAAATAGAATTATTTGAAATAGAATTATTTGAAATAGAATATTTGGAAATAGAAATATATGAAGCCGTGTTGATTAGATTGACGCCATTTTGACGTGAACGATTTTTATATCGATTTTATTCATTTTAGAATGAATATCAAAAGTGATTTCAAAATCTGATATTTTGAAAAGAATTGAAATTCGAACTGAAACTGAATAGAAATGAATTCAAATTGAAATTGAATAGAAATGAATTCGAATTGAAATTGAATAGAAAGGAATTCGAATTGAAATTGAATTGAATTGAAAATGAACTGAAATTGAAATAAAAATCGATTTGAATTGAAATCAATTTGAAATGAATTTAAAACGAATTTATAAGGAAAAATTCAATTTTGATTTGAATTAGAAATGAAGTTGAAATCGTTTTGAAAACGAATTATAAAAATACATTTTTGAAAGGAAATCGACGAAGTATATATTATATATATTATATATATAATATAATGGCCTGAATAGAACGCGCAGCGCCGCGCCGCGGCAGTTCGCGAATTTCGACCATTGACTTCGAATGGATATTGCGGGAGATCCGACCGTCGGATTCTCCTAAAACCGGAACCGTTGGGTTCGTAAGCTTTCTAATGAATATTAGAAATTAGAAATCTAATGGTTGGATTTGGAATTATGTCCAAATCAAATTAGGAAAAGGTCGTTGTAAGTGCAGTTCGATGGCCGTTGATGGAAATCGACTGTACGGGCCTTGATAAAATTATTAAAAATAGTAATAATTTGTGTAAAATCATAAGAAATGATTTGGGAAGAATTGGGATGAAAAACTCCATATTTGAAAAGATAAAAATAGATTTTTATCCAAATGAACTAGTTTTGAACTAGAATTATAATTCTATTTATTTTTAAATAAATAAATTGAATTTGAAAAGGGTTTTAAAAGTAACCAGAATTTCCAGTAATTGAATTGGAATGGATTTGAATCGAAGTTGTCTTTGGAATATTTCGATGTTGGATTTCGTGATTATACAGATGGCGTTATGGAAATTTGAAAGATATATATATATATATATATATATATATATATATATATATATATCGTTATTTCCAATGCGATATTTGTTGGTTGTAGAATTTGATATTGAATATAAGCCGATATATTTTCTATTCAGAGCCTTGTATTTAATACCAAATGTGATTTGGGTTTGTCGTGAATGGTGTCTTCATTAACACTGTTCTTAAGCCTAGTTGAGGAAAAGATTAAATCTTTTTATTTAGATTTAATGAAGTGTACTAATTAAATAATATTTAATTGGAATTGAATTGGTATTGATTTTTGGGTTTATCGTGAACAGTGTTTTATATAACACTTGTTCTTTAACCAATAATCAATGAAATGTGATTTTGGGTTGTCGTGAACGGTATCTTCAACAATACTGTTCTTAGACCCAAAGGAGTTAAGAAAATCAGAAGCTAACTGGAGGTTAGTTAAGTTGAATGGTTTCTTGGGTATTGATCTGATGTTGGTTTCGGCCTTCGGGGTTAATACTTAGGGAATTGCTCACTTGCTAATTTACGGTTAGGGACTGATTAAAATGTGATGTGATTTTGGGGTTTAACGTGAACCGTGTTTTAAATGACACTGATTCTTTAACCCACTCACAGATTAAATCTAAGTGGAGTTTTAATGAATCTTTAATTAGATTGAAATGATCGAGAATGGAGTATCACCAATTTTGCTCTAGGCGATAGTTAAATCTTTAATTAGATTTGAACGTGAAATGGTAATTGAATTTACCGATAACACCGTGGTGTTAGATATGAAGTATTACCAGTTTTACTTCATGGAAATAATAGGTTGGGATTGGGAAATAAAATAAATGATTACTTCGGTAAGTTTCGCTAATCCCGACTAGTTTGAATTGATATTCAAAAGTAGATTAAAGAATAAATTTAAAGGATTTATCTTTGATAAAATTATTGGGAACCTTTCCCTAAGAATGTGAAATTTAGAAACTAGCTGTAGGTTGGCTAAGCAGAGTGATTTCCTGGGTATTGATCTGATGTTGGTTTCGGCCTTCGGGGTTAATATTTGGGGAATTATTCTCTTGATGAATTTACGGTTAGTGACTGATGAATTGGAATGAGGCGTATGTTGTGTTTGTGTAGCACTTGTTTATCATATACGCGAGTTATTCGGGAAGACCGGGTTTATCCCATTCTGAATAACTGATACGATGATAAGTCGAAGGTGAAGACGGTGGTTGAAGACCGGAGGTCTTCACGTCGTTTGGATAATTACTGATGATCTTGATTGGGCCGTACACCCAAGAAGATGGAAACAGTTGGTGATCGTCCAGACATACTTGTAGATCGATGGATATGCGGGGTACTAGGTGCCTCCGGTTTCGTTCAGACCCAGAACGAACTTGTAAATGGACTATGTGTCTGACATTGGATTTTAGTCTGTGTGATTGATTTCTATTAAATATATATCTGTTTGGCGGCGGAGAATTTATTCCCTTGCTTAACGCCCTTCTCTGAGATGTACGAGCTCAGGGGTTATATATCGATGGATATCAAACGCATGGAGTGAATTGCTTGTGTGGCATGCCTAAGTGGCAATATGATCAAGGCTTCTGTTGAAAAGCAGAGTCTTGTGGTGGATGATCAAAGCACGACCTTTGTGGCATAGCTTTGTGTAACGTTGATTTGCGAGCCTCACACCCCGGTGTGAACCAAAAACGGGAGACGGACCTTAGGGAGGGCATGCGTTTCCTTCTAGTTAGAAGTGGCGTCAGTGGTTTTACATGCCCTGACGAGTTTGACTTATGTGGTTGTTGCTCTGCGAGGCGCCTCGGTTTGATCGGACGATCCGGGTCCGATGGAGTCATTCGTTGGCTCATTGACACTCCAAAGGGTAGGGAAACACAGTGTTCAGGAATGTTAATCCACATCGGTGGACCGGCCCTGTCGCTCCAAGGCTTGAATGAGTACTTGCCTGAGACACGGGCTAGAGCATCTCGAATTCGGTGAGGACTATCTTTTGCCTCGGTTCACAGATGGAAATCCAATTTCCAAATACGTGATTTTGCGGTTTTAATTGTAGAACTAGTATGGCGACATGATATATGGTACCCATGCCGTCTATGATTGATACTTATGATTTGAAATTGTTTTATACACTATGCACTTGTAATAGTATCAAATGATTTGTTTTAAACGTACTAAGCATATTTGGCTATTATAAGGGAAAACCCTATCCCCCGGCTTGCGTTGCATTGTGTGATAGGACCTGGGTCTTATAATAACTTCATTTTTCCAAAAATCATTGCGTTGTTTCGTTATATGCACTGTTATTCTTGGGAGGAAACCCGTTCCGTGTTATACGGCGTGGTCCCTTGATATATCTGATTTAAAGTAAAGTTTTAAATAACTGTTTTATTTCTCACACCAGTCCCCTGACTGACCTGGAGTTTATTGTTTTAACCTAAACTCTGGGTGCCCTTATTTTGACACGGGCAGCTAGTAGTTTTGATTTTGCAGATTTATATTCACAGTATCCTGGTTTACAGCTGGAATGATATCCGGAAAGCTTTGTATCCGTATATCTCCTTCTAGTTGTGTGTTGTATTATTTTTCCGCTGCTAAGTAATGTATTGTAATCTCTGATATTTTCTGTGTAATATTTGTTTATACTCTGTATATTCTTGTATTATGATGGAATTGTTGTAATATACAATGAAATGTTCTTCCGTCTGAGTTCTATTTTGCCGTGTTCTCAACACAATCAGGCGTTTCGAACGGTCCAGATCGGTTTAGCGACTGATTCGGATCGAGCGAAATTCCTTTTCGTCACAGAAAATTACTAGTTAAAAAAATGGTAGAAATGTCTACATTTATTGTGAATAAGTGTGGACAAATTTACAGTTATTCACATAGTGTATTACAAGTAATTAAAAATGAAAAAAAATAAGTGTAGAACAATAAGTGCAGACGTATCTGCTATTATTCACATAGTGTATCATAGAAAAAAGTGAAAATAGATGTAGAAATACCTTCACTTATTGTGAATAAGTGCAGATATATCTGCAAAAATTAGTCGATTTATAAAAACTTGTCTAGATATAACAAAAAACTGCAAATATGTCCGTAATATTTTGGTACAGTTGTAACCGTTTCTGCAATTTTAGAGGAAGTGATATAATTTTCATTGTATGCAATGTACATCATTATTTTGATGATTTTTCTTAAATAATGTGATTTTTTAATAAATTTAGGTATTTGATTTGAAAGTTTGAGGCAATCAACTAAAACTGAATAAAAACATGCATTTTTTGATATAACTGCTATGATGCCTGCAATTTTTTGAAAAATTGCATATTTTCCAACATTTTTTCTAAAGCGTGTATTTTTCATTCTATTTTATTTTGAATATTTTTCTACTTTTCTTGCAGGAATATAAAGATGATTATACATATAATTAAGTTTTGAATTTTTTAGCTGTTTATTTTGATTTTCGATGTATTTTGATGATTTTCGAAAAAAAAAGACCTATTTTACAAAAGTTTTAAAATAGACACCTTTATTTATTTTGAAACTTAACAGGGACTTTAGCCAAAATGTCCTTTAAAATTCAACTATTATATATTTTATAACTATTTTAATCAAATTATTCTATATAAGATTTAACTAATATATATTTATAACTATTTTATGTAAACAATTTTATATTAAATTTAACTGTCTAAAAAATTATTTCCAATCCGAGCAATTAAGTCCATATTATTTGAATATAAAGATTTCATTTAATAATGATATTTGTAATATTGAATAAATATGAATTTTTGATAATGCACCATTTTATAAATATAAAATTTGAAATTTGGAACTGAATCCAACATTGTACTAATTTTGAGAAGATGATAAATGAATTCAATAATTGAAGTACATTGATTAATAACGGTTTAATATGATGTTTATTTTAAACATAAATGACCATGATGTGAAATAATCGATTAGTTGTTAGGAGACCGAGGTAGGATAGTGGTATACTCTCTGTCAACACTTAAACCAATTTAACAACAATATACATAGTGGAGAATCCAAAAAAAAGTAGGATGAAATGACAAACAATTAATGTATTAGAGAAAGAGAACGATGATATATGGTCTAGACTTATGGGTCATATTTAAAATGACTAAAACAAGAGTCATAACCGAGCTAAGTTGGGTCGCTCCTCCGATCTGGCATACTACTTCGTTTAGTATCTCAGTTTCTCAGTTTGATTCGATTTGATGCACATCCCTCGATTTATGGGCGTGTGGATTAAGGTAGGCGGTAGCTATGGCTATGCATTACAGCCAGTCAGTCCTTCAATCAGATAAAATCCTACCATGGGAATCGCCTCATATACCTTGTTATATTATCCTGATTGATCTCATCATGAGTTTGATTTGATGTTATTGTATCGTGTTGCATCCCTACTAACCAACATTTCACTGGTGTTGTATATGCTAACTATACGACAATGTCTATAAAATGTGTTAAGGTAAAAAGTATAATGCATTTACACTATTTTTAGTACTATACTTTACTGATAGACAAATACTATAATAACATATTGTATATTATATAAATAGTTTAATGGATCCTTAAAGGATTGTTACCCTAAATATCCTTTGAGTTACTTGTATCTTTATCATGTATACATCTCACTTAAGTTGATTTACTTGCATACAAATGTCAGTTCTGACTCAAATGTTTTGTTTTACTTTATGCTTGGATTAGACTGAGTATCACGGTATTCGAGTGGAGCTGAAAACCTTCTGAAGACTCTATTAATTTGTTTACTCCAGTCAATTTGTATTAGAATTTCTATGTATTAGACTTCCGCTATAATGTTTTGAAACTTTGATATATTTTTATTTGTAGTTTCATGAACTACTATTGTATTATTTTTTTCCATTGTAAGATGTTATATATTCTATGTTTGTGATTCTGTAATGATTTTTATTTTGAACCTAAAAATAATAACAATTAGACATTTTGAACGATTCAAGTTGGACATGCGTGTTTTATTGCTAACTTGAAATGCTTGAAATGGCGAGTTGTTATAGTTAGTATCAGAGCTTTGGTTAAGCGAATACCAAGGCATATTGGGTTTGAACTCATTAGAGATAGGGTAGCAATACCTAGAATTAGTGGAATCATCCTTAAGAGAGCGTATTTTGAAAATATAAATTGTTTAAAAATTTAAATCTTTTTTCAGAAATTCCCTCTCCATTGAATCCATCTTCCTTGGTAGGTTTCTCTTTGATTAAGATCTCCTTATGTCTAAATCTTCATTCTTAGTCTAAATCCATCTTTGATTTTTCCCAAGATTAACCAAAGTAATTTAAACATAATTTTTGGTGAATTAATAATTAAGAAAATAATCACTTAGTTTTATTAATTTTAGATTTGTAATAAAGAATTTTGAAAAGTGTTATATGCTTAAGAACTTATAAGTTCTATATTAAGAAAATCTATACAAATGAGATTTATAAGATGATAATGTGTAAATAGATGATTTTGTTGAATTCATAAAATTTATATGAAATGGTTGTGAAAAAAATATTCCTTGTTAAACATAATATTAATTATATTTCATAAACATGATATCTCCAAATAGTGAAATTTTATCCTAAGTCAAATAAGTATGAAATATTAGTCTGATTTCAAGTAAATGTAATTGGAACACTAATTTGATTATAACAAGGAAATTTTGTGGAATCATAATGGCCTACTTCATATGGATACGAAATTTACAAAAGAATCATGATTTGTGAAATATATAAATTAAACTTATGAAGTTAAATGGATTTTATAAGTATAATTTAAGTTAACATTAACTTTGAACATGTTTGCAAAGCAAATAAAACCGATTATTATTCATTTGAGTTTTGAAATAATTTTGAATGTCGAGAGGTTTGAAATAATTGTTAATGATAATCTAAACTTTGATAAACATTAAGAAAAATATAGATATGAATTTGATTTAATGGGATTGAATCGGAAATAGACTTTATGAGTATTCTTGATGGTAACAAGATCTTAGGAAATACTTAAAATGTGTTGTAATATATATGAGTGAATATGCTCTTGCCATATTCTTTTTAGTCCCACATCATGGGAATAAGTTTAACATCCGCTCTAGAGCCTATATATAAATGAGCCAAAGTAATAGAAATGGTACACACTTTAAGCAATAGAAATAAAAGTCTCTCCCCTATCTTTTCCTGTTCTCTCCAATGGCTTCTTGTTTATTATCTATTCTGTTTTATTTTATAACACGTTATCAACATGAAGCTCTAACCGATCTAATTATAGATCTCAAAACAGTAGGTTATTTTTCTAACCTGATTGATCTGATTTTTTAAATCTCCATTTTTGTTAGATCTCATTTCATTCTAGATTTAATTCTATTGTGTTATCTTCTAGATTTTTTGTTTAGTCTTATAATTTTAGAACACATATAGATCTACAGTTTGAGATCTGATTCTTATTTTGTTAATCATATTTCAGATCTCACTCTGTTACAGATCTGATTTTTTTTTTGATGTAATCATACTGTTGATCTCAAAATTATACTATAATTATATACATTTGAGATCCCTACATGATTTAAAAATGAGATGTTGATTATAGTGATTTAACATTTTGGACTCGAATTTTTTTGTTATTTTCTATTTAAATAAATTCATTGGATTTAATTTGATTTTATTACATAATTCATATTTCTGGAAGAAATGTTGTATTGTTTCTTAGAGAAACAAATATAAATATAATACATATCTGGAAGATCGTATTAAATTCAGATCTAATATTGATATATCACTAAAAGTGAATTATGAAAAATAAACAAATGAAAAATCATAAAGTATATTAATTCTTTGGAATCTGAAATAATATTAACCTAAAGTTCATAAAGTATATTAATTTGGGCTTGGTAGATTAGTCAGGGTTAAGTCGTGAACTCATCATTACACTTAACCAAGTTAATCCATGATTATCAAGAGGGTTAAACCGTACTTAACCCACTAGAAAAATCCTACCAATGGGGGCCCACTCCAGCAGTAATCCCAAGTTTGTATCATTAAGGCCCTAGGGACTAGGCTAGGGAGGGGGCACGATTACTGGGCTGGAGGTAAGCGACCAATAAACGACGGCAGGGTGGTACGCCGATGTAGTTCCGGACGGACTATGGTCTTGCACTTAGTCCGTATTTGGAGAAGTCAAGCATGGGTACCAGTAGATCGAGACTGTGCACTCATGTTTATGGTGTTCAGGGGTTGGCACCCTAGGGCTTGATACACCCGAAGGGTGGACCCGGCACAGTTCGACTACAATTATGTTTGGGCCGTATTGACACCAACACTTGACGAGTTAGGCTTAGGGAGCCGATCGACTAGACCGTTTGGTTGGACCTCGTGTTAGGGTCACTTCATGTTATTGGACCTCGTGTTAGGGTCACTTCATGTTATTGGGCCAAAGCTTGGGCCAGGGGATCAATACTTGTTTATTCAAGTCATGTTAGTTTGCTAGTACACCTGTGGTGCAAAACCTTAATCTTGGTTATGCGATGACACCTTTATCTACCTTGCTAGTTAATCATCATGCTAGTATGTTGTTATCCTTATGTTCATCCCTGCTTCTCATGCCAGTTAACTTTATCAGTTTACATTGATTGTAGTAGGGCTTACTCAGTCTTTTTGACTGACCTGTTTTCTTTCGCCTCTTTTCTTCCGTTCCCCCCCCCCCCCCAGGTTCTCAGGGTGGGAACGTTGGAGCTTAGCTTGGATTTCGGATAGCTTGCTTGTGGGATTTCAGCTCATGTACGGTTTCGACATGAAGCTAGCTATGGTTATCACTCATTTGGGGATAGTACTTATGTATTTCAGTTTTTCAGTTGATGTTGTTTTTATCTAGACTTGTTTATTTGGAAAGCTATGTTGTACCAGACTTGTTTTGAAATAGTATGAAATCTTCCGCTGTTTTATCTATGTTATTTACTCTGTTTACATATATACATATGTTCTTGTTCTGCCTTGATATATCATTACGCATGTTTACCTGATTCAAACGCCCCTCCAAAGTCAGAGTGCTTGCAAGAGCTACCCTGGCGGAGGTGGGGTGTTACATTTGGTATCGGAGCATATGGTTTACGAGAAGGAACAAAAAGGTTTTTAGAAAACTTTTGGAAAACTATTTTCAAAATCAAGTATAAAGTATCTTCCAAAGAAAAGTCTAGTTTATTTTAAAGGCTATTCCTCAAAAAGCCATTAGCAAAATTCCTTCGTTTTTCTCCATTCTGAATCTATCTTTTTCTTCGTTTTCAGTATGGCCGATAACTTTGCCATTCCAGAGGGAGTACACGTACCTGTTTGGTATAGGAGACTTTTGGAGGCTAGGGCGATCGAAGCCGGCCCCGCAGATGTCCCTCCTCCTCCTCCTTCAGTAGTTAATGTTCCTCCTCCCCCTCGGCATCCACAAAAGGATTTCGCGGAGATTTGCAAAGACCTCAAGGCGATGGGTTGCAAGAATTTCATTGGAACCGAGACTTATGTAGAGGCAAGGAATTGGTTGAAAGAAACCGAAGATCTTTTTACCTTCTTTGATATAGATGACCGTAGGAAGGTTTTATTAGCAGTGTGGTTGCTAAAGGAAGAAGCTGCACGTTGGTGGGTGGTCACCACCGCTACTAGGCCAATTGAGACTTGGGATGACTTTCGGGGAAAGTTTGGACTAAGGTTCCTATCACTGAAGCAAGGGGGCATGACTATTAGGGAATACATAGATAAGTTTAATCAACTGGCTCGGGTCGGTTTAGACTTGGTTAACACAGCTCCGAAGAAGGCCCTATATTTTGCTCTAGGATTAAACGAGCCATTACATGGTTTAGCCATGTCTCATATACCCTTGGGGGCAACTTTCGAGAGTTTGGTGAATATGGCCCTACTCAATGATGAGAATAGGAGTGACAAGAAGGAAATCAAGGTGAATGAGTCTCAAAACAAGAAAACGGAGCCCAAAGAGGAGATGAAAAAGAAGGAGGAGAAGTCTAAAGATAAGAAGGAAAAGAAGTGCTTTACTTGTGGAAGCTCGACTCATCTAAACAAGGATTGCAGGAAAAGGAAGGGCACTTGCTTTAACTGTGGAGAAATGGGACACTTCACTAGGGATTGTCCGAAGAAGCGAGGGCAAGGCCAGGGTCAGACTCAGCGTGCTGGACCTTCATGAGGGCAAGTTCATGTTCTCAATGCCGCTCCAGTTCCCGATCGAGGTAGTTTTTCTGTTGAAAGTCTTGTTTACATTTCTGATTTTCCTGTTCGTACCTTGTTTGATTTTGGTGCATCGCATAGTTTGTTTCATCTGATCTAGTTGATAGTTTGCACCTAAGTACTAGTCTAGTTAGTGATCCCGTGTGTGTTTCAAATCCAATTGGGGGTTCCGCCCATTTGTCTATTATCTACGTGGATTTGAAAATCTCTATCTTAGAGTTCTCGCGTGATGCTTATATTCTCGGTTTCATGGGGTATGGGTTGATTTTGGGCATGGATGGGTTGTCCAGTTGTGGAGCCATCCTTGATTTTTGAGCATAGGGTTGTGAGGCTTATGACTCGCCTCGGTAATACCCTAAAAATTTCTAGTAACCCTATGAGTCCCGTCATGTTGTGTTGTCTTGAATCCCTCAACTCGTCTACCGATAGTTTGTAATCGGTGAGGGTGGTCCGAGAATATCCTGATATCTTGGGTGAAGTGAAGGGGGTTACCCCTAAGCGAGAGATTGATTCCCGCATTTATCTGGTTGATAATGCCAAGATAGTTTTGTGGCCGGTTAGGCCATGGCCCCGTAAGAAGAGAGTTAAGAAAGCAAGTCAAGGAGTTGCTTGAGAAGAACTTCATTAGACGAAGTATATCTTAATGGGGAGAGCCGGTAGTATTTACTACCAAGGCAGATGGTTCTCTTCGACTTTGCGTTAATTATCGTGAGTTAAACAAAGAGAAAAGACAACCATTGCCAAGGATCGATGATTTGTTTGATCAGCTGGTAGGAACATCTGTTTTCTCTTGATCTTGCTACTGGATTCCATCAACCCAGGGCAGCTGAAGATAGTATAGACAAGACTGCGTTTAGAACTCCGGATGGATTCTTAGAATGGCTGGTCATGCCATTCGGTTTGACTAATGCACCCGCCTACTACGTGGACTTGATGAGTAGGGTGTTCAGGGAGTTCTTGAACAAGTTTGTCGTGGTCTTCGTAGATGATATTCTGATCTTCTCTAAGGATGAAGAAGAGCACGCAAGGCATCTCGTGGAGGTGATGGATACGCTTAGAGCGCACCAGTTAAAGGCCAAGTTCTCCAAGTGTCACTTTTGGGAGAAAGGAAGTTAGATTCCTTGGGCATATAGTATCTAAGCAAGACTTAACGGTGGATCCCGCTAAGGTAGTTGCAGTTCAGGATTGGAAGACTCCAAGGAATGCAACTGAAGTAAGAAGTTCTCTCAGTTAGCGTCCCTTGAGCTTAGGCCTACCCTTCTGGATCAAGTAGGGACTTCACAGAGAGAAGACCCGCAGTTAGTCGAGATCATGGACAAGTTGATTCGAGGCGAGATGTTAAGTCACCTCGCTATAGATAACAAGGGATGGCTAAGACGCGATGAGAGAAAGAAGGTTCTTGAAGATGCAATCACCCGAGGAGGTGGCCGAGTTTGTCCCAAGGTGCATGTTGTGCCAACAGGTTAAAGGCCAAGTCATAAAAGCCCGGTGGGCTATTATATCCGTTGGAGGTCCCCGCAATGGAAAAGGGAAAAGCATCACGAAGGATTTCGTGGATGGACTTCCTAGGTCAAGGAAAGAGAATACGAGCATGTGGGTCATAGTAGGTAGACTCACGAAGAGCGCTCATTTCACTCTGGTAAAGAGCGAAAAAACTGCATCATAGCTAGCGACAGTTTACTTTCAAGAAATAAAGCAGTTGCACGAGGTTCCCTAAAGTATAGTTAGTAACCATGACTTAATCTTCACTAGCCAGTTTTGGGATAGTCTACGAGAAGTCATGGGCAAGCAGCTGAATCTAAGCACGGCCTATCATTCGCAGGCGGATGGTTCATTGGCAACGTGGATTGGTATTTTCGAGAAAAGTTCTGCTGCGTGGAACACTTTATGGTAAGTAAACGAGATCCAGGATTCACTAGTGAATTTTGGAGAGCTTGCATGAAATCATGAGGTCATGGTTATGTTTAAGCCAAGAATGATAGTAGAGTAAGTGAAAGAGGAAGACGAGAGGCGACAATGAAATGGGTTCCAACTCATATTTGGAAATAAGAGTTAAGAAGCTAAGAAATCATGAGGTAAAAGATGGTCAAAGCACAGTGGAGTTAAGCTCAAGGAAACGTGACTTAGAAGATTGAAGGCTAGATACGCGCATCATATCTCTTTCTAAGAGTATATCCTTGATCCTTGTTTTCCTGCGGAACTTACTCGCATGTTATCTTTTTATGTATATCCTCTCGGTCCCATTTTCGGTCCTATTTCTGTCGGGAGGTATGACTTATTGGCTAGTAATACATGTCAGGGTTTGAAGGGGGTCCGTTAGGTTGACTAAACCTTTTGGGCTTTTATAGAATATGGGTTGGGTTAGGAAGGGATTTCTTGTAATCCGAAAGAGGAGTATATCCTGCTTATCTTCCCGATCTCTTTGTAGCATATCTTTTGCTATCCAGGTTTGTCTTGATTATCTAGTTTATCGTGTTAATCTTGTCATGAGAACCTTAGGTAGAAACCCTTTGGATGAAACATGTGTTTGAAACATGTTATGCTTGATGGTTGCAAGTGGTTGCAAGTGTTTGCAAGTGGTTACTCGTGGATGCATTATACACGTTAGGCACTAGATCGGCTCACACACTCCTCATATTGCATATGCATGAGTGTTTATGCTTATTCATGGATGGAAATTTTTGTGTTATCACATGGATGTTGCATATGGATGTATGTTATGTGCACACATATAGATGTTATACATTATGTTAGGAATTGCATACATATGGATTCATTTCACTAACATAATTTGCATTGATGATATTTGCATTAGATAAGTACATATACACACACCTTTGCATATGTTCATACAACATTTAGAATCTTGTAAGGACAATGATTGCTCGTGGATGATGTTTTGAGTAGATGGATGTTGGATGGTAGGATACGTTCTTCCTAACTTGAAGATTTCGGGGACGAAATCCTTTAAGGAGGGGAGAATGTAACAACCCGTATTTTCAATAACCTGTTATAACGTAAATCGAGGTAGAATTTAATTTAAAAATCTGAATCAAGGGAAACGGGCTATGTCATTGCGTTCGTCTCGGAAAAATACGCGAAATAGAGTCCGAATTTTCGAAAATCGGAGTCTGTATGACCCGATTAATGCCAAACGAAGTTTTCAGAAAAATTCAAAGTAAAAAAACAGATTTCAAATTCAAGTTTGAATTTGGAAAATTAGGGCAGTTTGGGCCAGGCGGGAAATGCAAGTTTGAATATGTTATGCTATGCAAGTTTGCCATGTTATGATATGCAAGTTTATCATGTTATGATATGCAAGTTTATATGCAAGTTGGCCATGTTATGATATGCAAGTTTATCATGTTATGATATGCAAGTTTGTATGCAAGTTTGCCATGTTATGTTATGCAAGTTTTCTATGTTATGATATGCAAGTTTACCATGTATGTTATGTAAGTTTAGGGTGATCATTTTGTTCATGTTATCATATTATGCAAGCTTATCTTGAGTATACGGACATAAAGCTTCAAGCTTTACGCTAAAGGTTGCATTTTGGCAACATGTAAGTTATCATATCTCTTATGATAACTTGCATGTGAGGCTAAATGCGAACTTATGGCCATTTCTACATGTCATTTATCACCATGTATCAACAATATGCTAAGTTTGGTTTTATGCATGCTTTTGAGGCCTAAAAATGTAATATGCAAGTATATGAACATATGTACATTTCATATGCCACCATGTTGAACTTGTGGCTTCAACACCTTTATGTCATGATTATGCCAAGTTCCCTCTTTCTATCCTTTATGCGCTATTGCGATATGTAAGCGATGGGATTGCGTTTGGGGTTGGGTAAACTTAAAAGACATAAAAACATAAGCTTGGGAATTTACCTATTAAGTTAGGTCTACCCATTGGGAATTTACCTATTAAGTTAGGTCTACCCAATTGCTTGAAAACTTGTAATGTGTTTTGGAAACATGATGGACATGACACTTAGAAAATATAAGTGTGACCAACTCGAGGTTGGGTTGAGTTTGTAGCGTAAACCTACCCGGAACCGACCGGCTTAACTAGTTGCTACAAACAATAGGGCCCAATGTGAGAAGTTGGTCATGTTGTACCTTGAACCCGAGGTTAGACCAAGTTGTGGTGTAAAGCTACCTGGAACCGACCGGCTTAACTAGTAACCACAACAAGGTCTAATGTGAGAGGTTAAGGCGCATTAAATTAACTAATGCCTCGTGATTAGGGTTAAGTCATGTTCCACTTAATACTTAACCAATTTGGGCTTGGTAGATTAGTCAGGGTTAAGTCGTGAACTCATCGTTACACTTAACCAAGTTAATCCATGATTATCAAGAGGGTTAAACCGTACTTAACCCACTAGAAAAATCCTACCAATGGGGGCCCACTCCAGCAGTAATCCCAAGTTTGTATCATTAAGGCCCTAGGGACTAGGCTAGGGAGGGGGCACGATTACTGGGCTGGAGGTAAGCGACCAATAAACGACGGCAGGGTGGTACGCCGATGTAGTTCCGGACGGACTATGGTCGTGCACGTAGTCCGTATTTGGAGAAGTCAAGCATGGGTACCAGTAGATCGAGACTGTGCACTCATGTTTATGGTGTCCAGGGGTTGGCACCCTAGGGCTTGATACACCCGAAGGGTGGACCGGGCATAATTCGACTACAATTATGTTTGGGCCGTATTGACACCAACACGTGACGAGTTAGGCTTAGGGAGCCGATCGACTAGACCGTTTGGTTGGACCTCGTGTTAGGGTCACTTCATGTTATTGGACCTCGTGTTAGGGTCACTTCATGTTATTGGGCCAAAGCTTGGGCCAGGGGATCAATACTTGTTTATTCAAGTCATGTTAGTTTGCTAGTACACCTGTGGTGCAAAACCTTAATCTTGGTTATGCGATGACACCTTTATCTACCTTGCTAGTTAATCATCATGCTAGTATGTTGTTATCCTTATGTTCATCCCTGCTTCTCATGCCAGTTAACTTTATCAGTTTACATTGATTGTAGTAGGGCTTACTCAGTCTTTTTGACTGACTTGTTTTCTTTCGCCTCTTTTCTTCCGTTCCCCCCCCCCCCCAGGTTCTCAGGGTGGGAACGTTGGAGCTTAGCTTGGATTTCGGATAGCTTGCTTGTGGGATTTCAGCTCATGTACGGTTTCGACATGAAGCTAGCTATGGTTTCACTCATTTGGGGATAGTACTTATGTATTTCAGTTTTTCAGTTGATGTTGTTTTTATCTAGACTTGTTTATTTGGAAAGCTATGTTGTACCAGACTTGTTTTGAAATAGTATGAAATCTTCCGCTGTTTTATCTATGTTATTTACTCTGTTTACATATATACATATGTTCTTGTTCTGCCTTGATATATCATTACGCATGTTTACCTGATTCAAACGCCCCTCCAAAGTCAGAGTGCTTGCAAGAGCCACCCTGGCGGAGGTGGGGTGTTACAGTACTTATATATTCTCATATGTTAAATTCAGGTGCATTATTATGATTGTTGTGACCTTTTTACAACAACCCTCAAACCTATGATTTGATTCATGTAGCGGGAATCAACTTCCTTATAAGAGATGTTATAATTTCTAGATCCAAACAGTGCTCTCTACTAATCAGTCGGTCAACAAATCAAGGACCGGATTTTGGTTCATTAGCTTGCCCCTCTAAATCGACGACTTCCAAAATTTGATCATGGAGATTACCAAATTGCATACTTACTCTGCTCCTTAACCATAGGTTGAAATGCTTTTCATATATTTATTTTAGCTACACCACTGGAAGAAAGGGTATTTGCATCAGACTGATTGGTTGGTAGCTTCTGCACCTAGATTTTACAAACACCTGCAACGATTTCGACATCTGTACTGTGGAAGGTTACTTTTTCCAGCTTTCTCTTTTCTGTTTTAATCTTTTTTGCTAACAACTGTTCTTGAACGTGAAATGATGAAATAAAAATTATTGTTCACCTTATCTTATCATAAATTTGAAGTTTTTGTTTAATAATGTCATGCAAGTCAATTGTCTAAGCCTGTATTGTTAAATTAATGGTACTGCTAATTATTGCTATGTACATTTTGATTCTCACCGCCTTTATAATCCATTAACCCCGCTCCTATTTGACTCTCTTAATTCTTTTGTTATCTCCATCAATGCAAAAGAGAAGGCATGAATTTAAAATAATGTCATGAAGTTGTTTTTAGATTTAAAATAACGTTTATGGAAGTTTCATTCTAACTACATCGATGCAAAAGAGAAGGCATGAATTTCTTTAAGTTCTTTTCTTTTTTTACTATTTCTACTTTACTAAGTGCTGGAATTTCCGCTTAGGATTTTGTTGCTCCCTTATCTCTTTTATTTCAGTCTACTTCCTATCCAGAGACAATAAAGTTTAAAAATACAAATGAGGTTAGTCTCTACCTTCAATTCTGCTTTAGGTTGTTATGTTACAATTTGTACAGCTGTCCACTGGAAGGAAAGAAAACACATGAAACGACTGAGTGCTCTGCCGTCTGTACGTCCGATGCTGTTTGTCGCACTGTAGAGGAGAAAAGGGATTATGCTGTGTCTATTTCAATACCCAGTAAAAGCAACATGATAATCAGCTTCCGTTTAGCATTATTTTTAGTTAACTACACTTACCGTTTGATGCAAAGGATACATTGGTATTGACGTCAGGGGCATTTTCATTGCATCTTAATAATATAACATAGTCATTTCTCATAAAAGTCCAACTAGCACTACCAAATAGCTGCAATTTTGCATTGATTTCACTTTTCAAACCAAGTCGCTTAAAGCTAAATATAATTCAATGAATGCAACCATATAACTTATACTTTGAATGCCATGGTATACCATGCATGAACAGACTTTCAATTAGTGTTTTTTGGTTGTATTTTATTCGTACATGTTTTTTATCAAAAAAATTCTCCAGTGCGCGTCGGAAATAGATATTCAGCATATTGGAACTGATATTTTCCTCACTTACTCAACTTAGGTTATGTTGTGATATATTTTCTTCTCAAAATCTATGTTCTTTGCTGAGCTATATAACATATATATTAACTTGCTTTACTTCCATAGAAGAGCATATATCTACTTATAACATATATATCTACTTTGACTGTCTGTGCACACGTCCAACGGACGTGCCTTCGTACTGGTACACATATATGCGAATATTTAATTAAAAACCTGAAGTTGTTATGAGGTCATATTATAAATTTTACACATATTAGTAATTCAAAAAGTCTATTGACATCAATATTGAATGACCTGAAGTCATATGCATATTCAAATGATAGAAAATTCCTCCAAGTCACCAGATCAATGAAAGGGAATTAGAAATACAATGTGAATGCATCTTATCAACTAATAAGAGCATCATCTTCCTACAATAGAAATACATCTAATGTATTTGCTAGCTATAATGCGATATTGGATTAAAAATGAGAATCCAGAGAAGGTTTATTATTTAAAGTGACAATGTTTGTCAACATTGAAGGGGAGGATAAAGGGATCATAGGTTTTAAATATTTGCTAACATATAGAATTATGCAATGTATTAAGTAACTTGCATAAATTATTAATTATGTCCCTAATAGACTTTCTCCAATATACGTTTGAATCCCCAAAGGATCAAAAGGTGTACATCACAACTAAAAATGTGGTATAAAAGTCAGTTCAAAATATTTTTGAAGTAAGTCATAAAAATGAAAAATAACGGAGGTGAGTGTTCCTGAAGAAATACTTAAGGGTACTTTGAAAGAAACCCATGACATTATTATCAAAATAACCCCAGAAGTGGATTAGCTACCTAAAGCATGATAATTTTTGAGATCTCAATAAATCATATATAGAACTAATAAGAAATAATCGTCGATGATAAATTAATAAATAATAAAGCGTTTATATTTATAAATGGATTAAAAATCCTATATTAGAGAGAAACATGGTTGGCCATCATGACATTCTCCTAAATAAGATATATGGACCTGTAGTCCACAAGATATGAACCTGTAGTTTATAAGATAAAAACAGAAATATATATAATGAGAAAAAAACACTAAAGTTACCGAAGTACATGTTATGTGCCATGAGCATTGTCCTTTCAAAGATAATTGAATTGATTAAAATGGTGAAAATATTTAGAATACTTACAGTACCCTGAAGGTATAAGTTGTAACGATCCAGGGTTTTCGGCCCCGAAAATCGACATAAATACCCTTACCGTACTCATGCCGACCTTCCAAACACTGAAACACTGGACGTTATTTGAAAGAAATCAGAGGGTGAGGAAAGAAAGAGAAATATTAGAATAGGAGAAGAAGATTCAACACAACACAGAATCTCACATCGCAGCGGAACAAAATATAATACATAAATAATCTTTATTGAGAGCTTTTGAAAATACTTACAATATCAGAGTACATCACACATCTGGACAATTTGATAATCTGTCCTCATATAAATAGCGGAACCAATACTAGATTTTATATGTTTGAACATCTCCAGCTCGTCTCTGGACTTCTCAGTACCTGATAACCTGAACCTATACATCCCGGGCTAACTCGAGCATTTACAAAACACCGGGTCAGTCTGGTGAACCAGAGTGAGAAAACTCGCACAGTATTAAGAGTATCACACAACTTGATTTTTAAGTCAAAATCCTTTCGAAAGAAAAGGATAATCGTAAGACCAAATCCACACATAAATACGGATGGTTTTTACCTTACGATAACCCAAAACAGTTTCGAAATCAATATCTTATCTGATATTATCATAGTTTCTAAATACAAGTAAATCTCAATCTAGTGGAACGCTTGAATCTCACGCTCCACGTATATATATACAAACAAAACCGTAGGCACTTATTGGAGATTGGATTCCGACCTTGACAAGGTATGGGACCACCTGCCGCTCGTGTATCTCTAGAGGCGAATACACTAGGTACAACAAGAGCGTCTTGTAACTCGGCCCTCACATGACTGACCACTCATTTCGCTTGAGTGTATCGAATGTATATCACCAACGGTTGGACTCAAACCACCTAATCCCGATAAGGGACAGCATCGAAATAGATTCAAGAATGAAATGGATTTTCTCAAGATAGGTGATTATACACCCTAATGGGAGCGACCCACATAGCCATGCTGCCTGCCCGATTTTTGTCATTTCCCGGTTGTGAGGCTTGAGGTCAGAATTATCTTTTGGAACACCTGGCCACCATTCACTTTGAATGCCACATCGTCAGATCCGCCAGATATCACTAATTGACGTCCACAAACATACTCTATTTGGGAGCTACCAAGGTACATTTTTATAAATCAACGTACGTGATCCTTTGGTAAATACTCTGTCAGACATTCGTCCATACAAGTCATCCAGGAACAGGATGAACCGAAGGTACTCTCCTAATGCATCCATATAGGAATCACCTCATGGATCAATAGCGAGAAGTCCTTGCAATCCACAGATTTCCAACCACGACAGAACCCCAGTATATCTCCGGGTTGAATCAGAGATTGTAAGTGGTTCTTCCGCTTTATGAAAACCATGGTCTTCAAATGCTCCATCTCGATCGTTGCCTGATCTTCCTTTATATATTTCGTATTTGTTGGTTGGAATGGTTTTCGAATATACATTCGATCCCGGTCTTTCCATACCAACAATCGTAAAGGTCAGACTTGATAGTCGGTTATTTAACTATCAAGTAAACATCCATGAAAATCACAAAAATAGATTTACTAGTCTGGTACTCAGCATCACTTGGCTTTTAAAAATTATCACCCAATCTTTTAATTTCGTTAATAGGAAAATATCATCTCATTTCCGTTACTTTGGAAATCTTATCACAAACTTTCGCCATTACCAACTAGTATCATCCTTGGATAGTCGCGAAGTCGTTCAAGTTGGGGTATTTTAATTACATCTCAGACCTTGATCAACAACGTTCTCATCTTTAGATAAATACGAGTTGTAATTCGAAAACCCGATATTATTATTACAATTTCTGTTTCCAACTTCGTTTACTAAACTTTAATCAAACCCTTTTTCCCCCAATTACTCTTTTCTTTCAGGAAACCCCTTTTAAATCCATTGATTCAACTTAATGCTATTATTAAGTATTTCCAATTTAAGACGACATTTAAATTCATATTCATTTATAAACCTCGTTTATAAATTTCAGGTCTTATCTATAAACCTCGAATGTTAAGTAAAACTCTTCATTTAAACTAGGTATTCGCTTAGTCCTCTTATTTCTTTATTTTAAGACTCGAGCTCAAATATGAAAACCCATCCTTTAGCCTTTTACCAGCACTCAACCATTTCGTGTCAAACTCGATTTCTTAAATATATCTCATCTGATTAATGATTACTATAACAACTCAACATTAATCATTTCAAAAAAATTAACTCCTTTTTAATAAATTTCCTTTTTAAAATCTTACTAAGATAAAACAATTAGTTATTTCACTAATTTAAAATCTATTCTAGTTTAAATGGTCGACACACAAAACCTGGTTATCCTTTTAACCAATTCTATTTAATTCCTTCTTTAAATCAATTAAAATATAATTAATTTAAATAACCTTATTTAATTGATCACGATTAATCAAATACTTAACTGCTAGGTATTCCTTGCTTATTTGTTTATAATTCTTATCAACGTAAGAAATTTGTTTTATACAAACCATTTCATAAATTCTATATAAACTTTAAATACATAAATAATTAAATATTTATTTCCCTTTTTGAATACCCTTTCGATGTAATAACTTCCAAAATCTATTTTAATTATAAAATATATTTATGACTCAAATATTATCGATTCACTGTCGATAAAACCCATATTTTATAAATCGATTGATTTATAAGCCAGGTGATGCCAATTACCCAACCACACTACCCATTGATTTATATCAGATATAAATATATTGAAATATATTTCAACAATCCACAACAACCAATCATTTCTGATAATTTCTATAACGATCATTAATCAACTAATAGCTAATTCAAACAATTCAACCAATTAAACATGTTTATTTTATAAACGCGACCAATCAAGGGAAATTTCCTTATTCGGGTCAAATCAAAATGTTTGGTGTTTTACTGAAATTAAACGACTGTTTAATTTCAGAAATTGAATCAACAATAAATATATTTAACCAGCAATCAGTCAACCACTAGCAATCAGAACATGCAAAATAAAAACCCAATTTATATAAAATATAAATGGGAAGAGCTGAGTGAGTTTAACTCATCTTGATTTAGATCCGTCGATAAATAGTCTGTTTTAGACAAATTACAAATTAAACTGACGTTTAATTCGACTAAAAATTCCAGTCACTTCAGTTCCGGACTAGACCCGCTCCATCTCGAAGTTCTCGTTTCCACGGTCCCAACGCAACTGACCGCGCTTGAATCTGATAATGTACGCGTACGATATGAATTTATAAAGTAAATTTGAATATTTAAACATGAATTTAGATTTAAATTATTCAGGCCCTTACCTTAATCTTCGGTCCATGAACAAGAACCTGACCCGCCTTGTTTAAGAACCCTTTCAAACCCTTACTACCGTATCCCTCTTTCATTTTATCAGCCGCCACACAATTTCCTTAATGACCGAATCAAAACCCTAATCCCTCCCATTTCCTTCTGCCACTTCGAGGTGTTCGGCGTCGCTCCCAAGGCCAGTAGCATCGCAACCCTCTTCGACCTCCTCAACGATCCCCGGTCAACCACAGTCTCCTTGAACCGATCGAGCCACCTCCACCGTACTCCACAGGCTTTCCACAACCAGATCGTTGCTCCAAGTCCAGGAACCGATTCCGAAAGCTAAGTTTTTAAATTACAGTATATAATTTGATTTTCGTATGGGTTCCGAATTGTTTTTATTTATTTCTTTGGTTTAACGCGTTTGTTTGCAATGGTGGAACATCACAGTGATGGTATGTATTTATAGTGCTGGATGATAGGATATAATCAACGTCAAAAATTGAATTGTTATTTCAGTCACAATTTAAATCTATAGGTTAGATTACGGTTCGGATTTCATATAAGATTTCCCAGCGCTAGTGGCTTGTTCGAGATGGATTTTGATTTTTAAGTGATAGTGATATTGTGTATAGTTATTTCAATTTACAGACATTAAAATCCGCCTTACATTTCGTGCTCAGATTTTAGGAAAAAAAATAGTGATCCTCTTTACTGTTCATACATGTGGCTTTACTGACTCGATCAGTCTTTTGCGAATACCCGTATAGATATATATATATTTATTTTAGCTGTATGGTCTGCTTGAGAGGTTTTAATCAAATCCATGTTAGATCTTGAGTTCAGATTTTTTTTCCATATAAGAAAATAGAAATTTAAATTTTCTGTATACATATATATATATATATATATATATATATATATATATTAGCTGTTGCTCCACATGCTTAGCTTGTTTAGCTATGTCATGTTCATTTCGATCAGAGATTTTAAAATGAACATAGATTTTATTTTTCTTTCACTGTTCATGATCTATATATACATGGTTGTCAATTTCCTTGTTTCGGTTTGATAAACTTATTTCTTCAGCTATGTATTGTCTTAGCTGCTCCTATCCTATTCCTTAGATGTTCATTTCCAATGCATATGATCAGAAATATATACATAGATTTGTGCTCATTATCTTGCTTTTCAATCTGATATATGAGTATATCATATACCTACAACTATGCTATGCATTGTCTAATTACCATAGCTGTCTTAGCCATTTGTTTTTACTGTTCCTACATGCGAATTATTTGTTTGATACAGATTTGATGATCTCATTTTTCCTTCTTCTTTTGTTGTTGTTGGAAATTTGTTCATCATACCTACTGTTTAGTTTTCTTCCCTATATGTAACAAGACAGGCTTGCGGCTTGCCCCTTTTGAACTTTAAATGAATTGGTTATATTTCATAATCACGTGTAGACAGAATTGTATGTGTATGAATGCTGGTTGTTTCTCTTTTATTAATTGCTTTCTTGTATTTAGCTCTTTTTTTTATTTCTTTTGTTGTTCATAGGTTGTTATAAATTACCCTTTTAATGGGTTCTTCTTCTTGTTCGCAGATCAAAATTGATGGTAACCATTTGAATCCACTGGACCAGCAAAAGAGAAGGTGTGAAGAAGTTGATTTTACAATATTCCTTTCTTTCTTTGTTTTTGTATTCAAGAATTTGTATATAATATCATGTGTATATGTATTTCCTTTCTTTGTGTTGTATACAGAAATATCAATACAACTGTTTCTATTTTACTTGATCAGATCCCATTCGTAAACTGATGGATAACATCATGCATATAATTTCTTTGTTTGTGTTGTATAACAGCATGTATATATACTTCCTTCTTCATACGTAGATTTTCAACTTCTAGTTTCCATGTTGTAAATATGCCAACACATACATATATTCATGTGATTATTTATAAATTTAATATAATATTTGTTAAAATATAAACTGAATTTAGACGGCTAGATTAATGAAAACAAATAATTAAATAAATATCGCTATATTTATTAAACAACATTTTCAACATCAAACCGTATAGAATTCACACTTGACATTAACATTCTAATTTTAAATAATATTCCATTTATATAAATATCCTTTAATATAAATAATTCATATATATTCGAAATCTATTTTGATTAAATAAATTCGATAAAAATCCATTATAATATATAAACTGATTTAAATATTCGAATTTAAATGGCCGAAAAATCCGGGACGTTACATTCTTTCCCCCTTAGAATAATTTCGTCCTCGAAATTGCAAAGTAAGAAGGATATCCCAAATCGTATTATTTTAAAATTATTACCTTTGCATTAAATTCAAAATAAATTCGAACTCTAAAATTTTTCCGAATATTTTCGCCAGCACCTCTCCTGCATGGCTGGATCGGTACGACTACCACTGCAACTCTGGGCCTCAATTTCTTTGAAAAGAAAATTCAAAATCCAAATGGTAACCTACTTTATTTGAATCCCAATTTATTTGAATTCATACTCAAATTGATCCTACTTAACCGGGTTCAGTTTCACTTTCATATCCGATTCAATTGACGAATTTATTTTCTAATCTATTCACCTTTATTTCAAAATTTGATTTCAAATCAAACCAATCAGAACAAACAACAAACAACCCACATTAATCTAGAAAATTATTTCTCTTTTCTATATAAAATATATCTTGGGTAATGTGACGATCCCAAAATCCGAGGGGCTGTATTAAGGATAATCATTGGAATATAACACATTAATCATCATAGCAGAGTACAGATAATAGCAAAAACAATAAATAGAATAATTTTACATGGATATGACAGCGGAATCACAACATGTAACAACATCAGAATAGCACAGCGTAGGATATAACTAAGTAAATAAAAAAGGGAAGTGATCAGTCATCATCGCCAGAGGCGGAATACATACATGCTGTGAGACATAATAAGGGTATCAGTCTACATCGCCGAAGGCGGTGCATATACATACGCGAATAAACACTGAAAGTAAAGCAGTCTGCATCGCCAGTGGCGGAATCATAATATAAGTACAATAATGGCGGAAAATGTCAAAGTCATCTCTGTGAAGTCAGCCTCGCCATGAGCCAAAATGCACTCTATCCAACAGTGCAGAGCCAAAAACAACCTGTCACCTGTGAACTAGGCTGCCCGTGTGGAAATAAGGGCACCCGCGTTTGCAAAGTGAAACAAAAAACGAGTCAGTCATGGGGACTGGTATGAGGAATCTATTTAACAGTTTAAACAACAGTAATAAGCAAATCATAGGACCACGCCACTTTCGCGGAACGGGTTTACTCCAGTGATTGCTAGTGCATTTAAAACAAAGTAAATTCTTTAAAACAACGCAATGCTTTTTAAAAGAATGAAGCCATTATAAGACTCAGGTCCCATCATACAATGCAACGCAAACCGGAGGATAGAGTTTTACCTTATAATGGCCAAATATGCTTAATACGTATAAAGCAAAATCATTTGATATTATTACTAGTGCATATATGTTTCAAAAATGAATAGCATCATAATTATCAATCATAGACGGCATAACTACCATATACTATGTCGCCATACTAGCTCTACAATCGAATCCGTTATTTCGTATTGGAAATTGGATTTCCGTCATGAGTCGAGGCAAGGGGCAAGCTCCTCTCTGCTTCGAGACATTCTAGCAAATGCCTCAGGACTACACACTCTGGGTAACCCTGGATCGGCTGGGCCAGTCCTCTCTTACGTTTGAGGATTAATTATGCCTAAACACACGTTTCCCGGTCCTTACAGACCTATAATCGAGGCGCCTCGCATTCCAACAACCACATAGGTGAAAAATAGATATAAATGTCAGGGCTGGTAAGTCACTGACACCACCATAGCTATAAAGAAACGTCGTGCTCTCCCAGCGGTCCGTATCCCGTTTTTAACTCATACCGAGGTGTGAGGCTCGCGAATCCACGCTATACACAAAGCCCGGCCACGCAGACCGTGCTTTGATCATCATCCACAAGACTTTGCTTTGCAACAGAAGCCTTGATCACAGCATCTTGGCATGCCACATAGGCAGTCCACTCCATACGATTGATTTCCATCGATATATAACCTCTGAGCTCGTACGTCTCAGAGAAGGGCGTTAAGCAAAAGAATAAATTCTCCGCCGCCAAACAGATATATATTTAATAGAGATCAATCAGCATAGAACAAAATCCAATGTCAGACACACAGTCCATTTACAAGTCCGTTCTGGGTCTGAACGAAACCGGAGGCGTCAAATTCCTCATATATCCGTCCAATCAACACATACGTTCAGACGGCTACTACTTCCGTTCCTTCACGGTAGCTACTCCGGTCAGGAACCTCAGCAGCGCCCGTCCAACCAATACGAAGATCGTCGGTCTTGAATCGTCTTTGTATTTTCCAATTCGAATCGCTCGATAAATTATTTGAAATGAGGGTTAGCTCGGCCTTTTCAAATAATTCACGTAATTAGAATTTAAATCGATTCTTTCCATGGTTATATTATTTGACATCCATATTTCAGTTCTTTAGTGTTATTTTCGTGTCAAACACATACAACCATCAAATATCAAACAATTCAAGCCCAATTGGTTTATTTGCAATCTATGTTGTTTATAATATTTTATAACGATTTTTAGCCATTTTTATTTATTTAAAAATGGCCATATTTAATTTAACGACATTTCAGGTCGTGTCGTGGCACTAGCGCTGTTTTTCCTCTAATTTGTTTTACACATATCGGAAAATCTAACCGTTGGATTTCTACAAAGTCTATATCAGTGGGAAGATATTCCCAAAGCGAACCCAACGGTTCCAGTTTCGTGAAAATCCGACGGTCGGATCTTCCACACTAGTCGTTTGAAGTTACGGTTTCAAAATTCGAACTGCAGCGTCGTTATTCGATTTAATTTAATTATATTTATATTTATATATAAATATAAACGATTCTGGCGCTATTTTTCTTCAGATTTGAATTAAACATTCCGGACAATCCAACCGTTGGATTTTTACAAGGTTGGTGCCGTTGGGAAGATATTTCCAAGGCGAACCCAGCGGTTGTGGTTTCGGGAAAATCCGATGGTCGGATTTCTCGTACTAATCGTTTCAAATTACGATTCCGAAACACGAACTGCACGGCTTCGATTCCTTTTAATTATATATATATATATATATATATAAATATAGTTCATTCTATAATTTCAACTTCGTTTTCACTTCAAATATTTCACTAACGCCTTAATATTTCGAAAAATTTCGCCATAACCTCCTTTGTACGGGGAGGGGTTTGGAAATTTATTGGGCCGTGTAAGGTACCCAATAAATCCTAAAAAGCATTCACATATTTATAGTGATATATTCTGGTGTTTACGGGGGAGCGTGTATAGATAATAACTCCAGAGAATAAATTCTCGTCACCCCGTTCCGTATGGAAATAAAAAGTCCATGTGCCGTATCTAATAACTAGAGAGACGTGATTATTGTCAACTCCAGACCCGTGTGGGGTTTTTATTAATCTGGCAATTTATCGTTATATTTTATATAGTCCATATCAGTCATCAGTTCAACCTATAGTATATAATCATCGCCATACAAGCCTCTCGCTCGTATGGTAAATCTTCCACCTCGTCACACAAGCTCCAATTGCTTACGTGGAATATGATGAAGTATGCCTATCGTCAAGAAGTATGCCATGTAGTGTAGTTCAAAATTAATTGCTACTATCCTATGGCGATATTTATTATTTCACACAGAATAACCAGCACTCCGCATCCAATGGCATTCACAGGAGTTGATATAAAAATAAAATTGCGCAGCCAACTCATCAAGGTTTACCTATTTGTCGGGCACGCAAATAATTTCTTTACTCTACAGCTAATCCATTTTCCCCTGTTCATCACATGTATATATATGCAGAACAAAGCTAATAATAACATTTCTAGCAAACTATTATTTATTTCAACACGTGTGTATTTTTATCAAAGCGTATACATGATAAAAGAAATATTTTTATCATCAAAAATATTTATTCAACACGTGAATGTTTTTAACACTTCATATTCACAATAAAAATGTAGTTTTTATTGTCAATTCATTTTATTTTAAAATACGATAACATTCAACACATGAATTCCAACTCGACGAACGAATCTCAATTCAACACATGAATATTCTCTATAGTTTGTATATATATAAAAATGTGGTTTTTATCGCTAAAGCTATTTGTTTAAATTCAAATAATATTCAACACATGAATTTCAACTCGACGAATGAATTGCAACTCAACACATGAATATTCTCTATAGTTGTATATATATAAAAAATGTGATTTTTATCGCTAAAGCTATTTGTTTAAATTCAAATAATATTCAACACATGAATTTCAACTCAACGAATGAATTGCAACTCAACACATGAATATTCTCTATAGTTGTATATATATAAAAATGTGATTTTTATCGCTAAAGCTATTTGTTTAAATTCAAATAATATTCAACACATGAATTTCAACTCAACGAATGAATTGCAACTCAACACATGAATATTCTCTATAGTTGTATATATATATAAAAATGTGATTTTTATCGCTAAAGCTATTTGTTTAAATTCAAATAATATTCAACACATGAATTTCAACTCAACGAATGAATTGCAACTCAAACATGAATATTCTCTATAGTTGTATATATATAAAAATGTGATTTTTATCGCTAAAGCTATTTGTTTAAATTCAAATAATATTCAACACATGAATTTTGATTCAACGAATGAATTGCAACTCATCACATGAATATTAGTTTCAACATATGTAATTAATTTCATTAAATAAAAATTATTCTAACACATGAATATTTCAGAAAATTTCGGCAGCATAACGGCAGGGTTGTTAAAACCGGGACCGTCCCTAGTACGGCTCCTCGCTCTACCTTAAAACCTCGCGGCTTTTGACAATGGGGATCATGCATCTAGTTCGCACGCAGGCGGCATGTTTTAATTTCGATTCCACAATCCTATTCTAATTTGTTTCAACCACAAGAGGGTATTTTTCAACCACAAAGGTATTTTTCAACCATAATATCAACCACAAACAATTATTCCCAACCATTCGTCATACCATATAATATCACGTCAATCACAAGCAATAAATATCATCCATGGTCTGTGGACGAGGGGAGTATATATATATATATATATATATATATATATATATATATTATTTCTATAATTCACTTGCATTTCATCACAATTCAAAGCATATATGTTTCATACAACGCTTGTATAATTTATACATCGCTAATATAACTTATACAACACATGTACATGAGGTATACAATGCGAATATAATTTACACTTCGCTTATATAATTTATACAACGCGATTCCATTCACACAATTTAGTTTAGATTCCTCACATTGGTTTTTGCAGTGCTAAAAATCGTAGGAAGATCAGAAAAATCCGCGGCTTCTTCTAGATGGTAGAGAGCCTCCTTGCGGTCACGGTATCTCCTGTTTCATCGAATTTCGTTAACGAACGAAAAAGATATTATTTTTCAAAATTTTGCAACGCTTAAAGGTGTTATTTTCATTTCAGAATATCGAAGCAGAAGGGTTTTTAAACCTTCAAAACTAGGTTTTGATTTTAAAATCAAACCTTACCTTATTGCTCCGATCAGGCCCTGCGATGTTGAAGGGCTACGAATCAGCTCTCGATCGATGGTGGTGGCGGCAGACTCGGCGGCTCCAGCAGGTCACGGAAATTCGACGCGATTAGGCAATGGTCTTCGAGGAGGCTTGTTCTGATTTGAAGAAGGGAGGGAGGCGGTCAGAATCTTCAACTGGAGGTGGCGGCGAAACTGACTGTGGCGGCGGCAAAATCGATGGGAAGGTTCGAGCTCGACGAACCGTCGATATCGCTTGGCGGCTAGGGTTTTTTTGAGATATTTCAGAAAATAAAATAATAAAAGAAAATATATGATTGGCCAATGGTTTTATAGGAAATTTTAAATAGTGTTTTTACAAACGAACTCGAAATCAAACACAACGACTGTCGCCGCTAGCTAAATACCCCCATTCCGGACATAATGGGATATGTTTCGTTGGCCAATTCGACTGTTACAGTCAGTTATTTTTCAAATTAAAGTATAAAACATTCAATATTTAATTTTGAACGTACATTTCAATTTGCCAGGGCCACAAACTGAATCGAAAATTTCCAGAAAAATAAATCTAGCTTTGTTTTGACGATACGGTCCTAACAAAACCAGTTTCGTCGAATTCTGAGCTCGTTTGAAAAATGGCCATTTTTAGGTCAACCCATTTTAACTGAAATTGACCAATCACATTTTCTTTTGCCCCGCTCATATACTAGCTTCAAAAATTATGAAATCTGAAACCTAGCAATAATTTGACATCCCGGACCCAACAAAAGTGGTTTCGTCGAATTCCGAGGTCGTATGCAAAATATCAATTTTCAAGGGCTATATATGCTATATAGCGAACTTTCTGAAAATTCATTTGGCCATAACTTTTGATTCCCGTTATGAAACTTCAAATTTTCAGATTCGTTAGAAAGGTATTCATAAACAGATTTAAATATTTTCAGTTTCGCTAAAATCCGTTATATTTTCCACTCGGTACAGTCAGACAAGGTTTGTATTCAAAATTTCAAACTGCAATACTAGCCCCAATTCTATATTTTATTGAAATAGGCTATTTCAATTATTCAAAATCTTTGGTAATAACCAATTTTAAAATTTTTAAATTGTATCACATTTTCCGGGTTATTACAATCTCCCCCACTTTAAACTTTTCGTCCTCGAAAAGGAAATAACAGCAAAGTAGGAAACAAAATGTAAATGCAAAGTATTGTAAAGGTACCTTGCACCGGAGTTAGTTAGAGATGTCCACTCTGCATTTGGGGTAGGCTTGTTTAATGCTTTCCTCAGTCTCGAAAGTACAGTCTCTAGGATCACTACTCCACTGCACTTTGACTAAATGAATCTTTTTTCTCCTTAGCTCTCTAGTTTCTTTGCCAACTATCTTTAATGGCTCTCTTCTGCGCGCTAATTCTGGAGTTATGTCTATATCCTGTTGCGCTGCTTCTTCTACAACAAGATCAGGATCATGAACATGTTTTCTGAGTTGAGACACGTGGAACACATCATGTACACCAGGCAACCAATCAGGTCATGAAACCCTATATGCAAGAGTTCCAATCAGTTCAAGTATAGGAAAGGGGCCAATAAATCTCGGTGCCAACTTCCCAGTCTTGCCAAATCTGATTACCCCTCGCATCGGAGAAACTCTTAAATAAACATACTCGCCAACGACAAATGATAAATCTCTCCTTCTCGCATCAGCATAACTTTTCTGTCAGCTTTGTGCGGTTTTTAATCGCTTCTTAATGAAGTCGACTTTATCCGATGCTTCTCGAATCATATCGGGCCCTAACACAAGTTTGTTGCCAGGTTCTACCCAACATGCGGGAGATCTGCACGGTCTACCGTATAACGCTTCAAATGGAGACATTCCCAAACTTGCTTGATAGTTATTGTTATAAGAGAATTCGGCTAAATGTAAGTGATCTTCCCATGAGCCTCCAAAGTCGATAACGCAAGCCCGCAGTAAATCTTCTAGAATTCTATTCACCCGTTCAGTTTGGCTGTCTGTCTATAGGTGATAAGCGGGGCTTAGATTCAATTTGGTTCCCAATTCTGTCTGGAATGCTTCCCAGAATTTGCTAGTAAATAGGGGATCTCTATCACTGACTATATTGAGCGGCACTCCATGTAGTTTAACTATTTCTTTGAAGTAAATCTGTGCTAAACTTTGAGCCGTTCTGTTGGATCGGACAGGTATGAAATGGGCAGTCTTCGTGAAGCGATCTACGATTACCTACATACTGTCGTTTCCTTTCTTAGTTCGAGGCAAACCATCAATGAAGTCCATCGAAATTTGCTCCCACTTCCATCCTGGAATTTCTAAAGGTTGTAATAGTCTAGCCAATTTCTGCTGATCGCTCTTAACTAGCTGACAAGTGGGGCATCTACTAACATATAATGAAATAACTCTTTTCATTGAACTCCACCAGAATGTGCGTTTGACATCGTTATACATTTTGCTCACACCGGGATGGATACTTAATTTGGACTTGTGGCACTCATCAAGTATTTCTCTTCTGAGCTCAGGAAGATTTGGGATGCAAATTCTGCCCTTTAATCTAAGAACTCCTTTGTCATCGAGTCGGAAACTTGTGGATTCACCTCCCTTGACTCTCTGACTGACTCTTTAAATAAATTCATCGTCTTTCTGAAGGGTCGAGATCCTGTCAATTAATGAAGACGTGATGACAAAACTGGCGACGATTTCATTCTTTCTGCTGAGCGCATCTGCTACAACATTGTCTTTCCCTGGAGTGTATAGAATCTCAAAATCGTATGCCGCAAGGAATTCTAACCAACGCTGTTGTCTCAAGTTTAGATCTTTCTGAGTGAATAGATATTTCAATGATTGATGATCAGTAAATAGTTCGAACTTCTCACCTAATAGATAATGCCTCCAGATTCTTAAAGCAAACACGATAGCTAATAACTCAAGATCATGAGTTGCATAGTTTCTTTCATGCGGCTTCAGCTGACGGTTGGCATAAGCGACCACTTGGCCTTTTTGCATTAATATTGCGCCTAGCCCTCTAATAGAAGCATCTGTCCATACAGTCAAGTCTTGGTTGCCTTCTATAATTGTTAATACTGGAGCGGTTGTCAACTTCAGTTTCAGCTCCTGGAAAGCTTCTTCACATTCGGGAGTCCATTTGAATTTCTCATGCTTCTTTGTAAGCTTTGTCAATACACCAGATATCTTTGAAAAAACCTGAACGAATTTCCGATAGTAACTAGCCAATCTAAGGAAACTTCGAACTTCTGTCGGAGTAGTAGGTTGTTTCCAGTTCTGAATCTCTGTAATTTTGCTTGGATCTACAGCAATCCCTTCTTTTGATACAACATGGCCTAGGAACTTGACTTCATACTGCCAGAAGACACATTTAGAAAATTTAGCTTTCAAGACATTTCTCCTTAGGATTTTCAACACTTGTTCTAAATTTTTTGCGTGCTCGCCTTCCGACTTGGAGTAGATTAAAATGTCATCGATGAAGACTAGAACAAATTTATTCAATACACCACGGAACACTCTGTTCATAAGATCGACGAAGTATGCCGGAGCGTTACCCAAGCCGAACGACATTACTAACCATTCGTAGAATAAATCAGGACCCCTGAAGGCTGTCAAAGGAATACAGTCTTCGGCTATACGTAATTGGTGGAAACCTGTAGCTAGGTCCATTCTGGAGAATACTGTTGCTCCATTTAATTGATCTAATAGATCGTCTATACGAGGCAAGGGATATTTGTTCTTCAGTGTCTGCTTATTGAGATCTCGGTAATCAACACAATGTCTTAGAGTACCATCTGATTTCGGGACAAATACCACTGCTGCTCCCCAAGCTGGAAAGCTCGGTCTGATCAGACCTTTCCAAAGCAATTCTCAGGTTTGACTACCTAACTCTTCTTTTTCTTTCGGGGCCATTTTTCTAATTGGATGTACTACTGGCCGGGCGTTAGGAATTAGATCTATTCTAAATTCAATTTCTCTTTGCGGCGGTAAGTTTTCTACTTCTTCAAACACATCTGCATAGTTTTTAACGACCGGTATCTTTTCTAATGAAGGGGGAGTAACTTCTAAAGAAGACCAAAATTCTGTTCTATTAATTTCTGAGCCATGGCATGGTATAGTGATATGCCCAAATTTTGTTTTAACTTTCACGATTCTCTCGGCACATCTAACTTTGGCCTTATATTTCGTCAACCATTCCAAACCGAGAATAACATCAAATTCAGACAAATCCATAACGATTAAGTGGATGGGAAACTTGTAACGTGAATAAGAGATAGGCACTCTGCAGTACGAACTGAGACTAACAGAACCTCCTATCGGGTTTTGAACTTTAATTGGTTCCTTTAGACTTCTTACTTTTAACTTTAACTTAGTAACTATGTTACTAGAAATGAAGCTACGTGATGCACCAGTATCAAAAAGTACAGAATCAGGAATATTTTTAATGATAAGGGTACCTCCCAAGACGTCGGGTTTACCTGATCCATCGGTGATAGCTGGCGGGGTCTCCCCGTCATACACATGAGCCACTTGCACATTCTTCTTCAGAGGACAATTCCTGCTATAGTGCCCCTTCTTATGGCAGTTGTAGCATTCGGCTGAGTCTAGATTTGCCTTTGGTTTCCTCAGGGCTTTGAACACATTAGAGAAATGTCCTGGCTTCCCGCAGTTGTAGCAATTCCCTTTCGGTATCTTTCCAGGTTTCTGAGTAGCGGCCGCTGTAATGCTAGACTCTGGCTGATCTGCTGAAGCCTTGCGCTTATTTCCAGCTTGGCTTTTGGTGCGTTCTTGGTTGGCGTGTCTTTCATCCATATCTTCATAATTGCAAGCTATTTCTACCAATTCTGAGAAGGAGAGTTTGATGTTGCTCATGGCTCTGTCATGGTACTTGCGCTTTAGCCCAAATATGAACCTCTTGTTCTTAGCTTTGTTAGTCATAATTAGCTCTGGAGCATAGCGCGACAACTGAGTGAATTTATTGAGGTAATCCTGGATAGAGAGATCTCCCTGCTGGAGATTAGCAAACTGCTCTCGCATCCTCTCTAAGGCTTGTTCAGGTACAAACTTCTCGTTGAACATGGTCTTGAATTGCTCCCAAGTCCTGACAATACCTGCTGCATCTTCTGAGGTAATGGCATCCCACCATAACTCTGCTTCTTCCTGTAGGAGCCAAATACCTAGTCGTGCTTTGTTGTTGGTCCCCAATTCCATTCCTTCAAAGATCTTTTCACAGGTCTTCAACCAAGCTATAGCCTCTGTCATTGTACCAGTGCCAAAAAAGGGTTTTCCTCCCAGGTTCCTACACCTCTTCGCTACTCTGTCTAGCTCAAAGTCCTGGGGTGCTGGTGGCTGAATAATAGGGCCTTCCTCAACTACGGGGATATTCCCCCGTCCTCCTGCTACTCCTGCTCGGCCTCCACGGCCTCCTCTAGCTGCTGCTGCTCGTGTAGCCATCAGAGAGAGTACTGTATAAGCAAGAAAAGAGTCAAGCTCACAGATTTGATAGTTTTCATATATGATAAAGCAGGGGAACATAAGGAAAGGTAATGATGTACTGATCAAATTGTTTTGCTAATCTGCTTAGCTCATTCTAGGACATTGCTAATCCTATCTCTAATGAGCTACTCGCCTTAGAACACTACTGATTCTATTCTGACAAGGTGTTTAATGTGATAGATCCCGGAACTAAGGTTAACCAAAGCTCTGATACCAACTGTGACGATCCCAAAATCCGAGGGGCGGTATTAAGGATAATCATTGGAATATAGCACATTAATCATCATAGCAGAGTACAGATAATAGCAAAAACAATAAATAGAATAATTTTACATGGATATGACAGCGGAATCACAACATGTAACAACATCAGAATAGCACAGCGTAGGATATAACTTAGTAAATAAAAAAGGGAAGTGATCAGTCATCATCGCCAGAGGCGGAATACATACATGTTGTGAGACATAATAAGGGTATCAGTCTACATCGCCAAAGGCGGTACATATACATACGTGAATAAACACTGAAAGTAAAGCAGTCTGCATCGCCAGTGGCGGAATCATAATATAAGTACAATAATGGCGGAAAATGTCAAAGCCATCTCTGTGAAGTCAGCCTCGCCATGAGCCAAAATGCACTCTATCCAACAGTGCAGAGCCAAAAACAACCTGTCACCTGTGAACTAGGTTGCCCGTGTGGAAATAAGGGCACCCGCATTTGCAAAGTGAAACAAACAACGAGTTAGTCATGGGGACTGGTATGAGGAATCTATTTAACAGTTTAAACAACAGTAATAAGCAAATCATAGGACCACGCCACTTTCGCGGAACGGGTTTACTCCAGTGATTGCTAGTGCATTTAAAACAAAGTAAATTCTTTAAAACAACGCAATTCTTTTTAAAAGAATGAAGCCATTATAAGACTCAGGTCCCATCATACAATGCAACGCAAACCGAAGGATAGAGTTTTACCTTATAATGGCCAAATATGCTTAATACGTATAAAGCAAAATCATTTGATATTATTACTAGTGCATATATGTTTCAAAAATGAATAGCATCATAAATATCAATCATAGACGGCATAGCTACCATATACTATGTCGCCATACTAGTTCTACAATCGAATACGTTATTTCGTATTGGAAATTGGATTTCCGTCATGAGTCGAGGCAAGGGGCAAGCTCCTCTCCGCTTCGAGACATTCTAGCAAATGCCTCAGGACTACACACTCTGGGTAACCCTGGATCGGCTGGGCCGGTCCTCTCTTACGTTTAAGGATTAATTATGCCTGAACACACGTTTCCCGGTCCTTACAGACCTATAATCGAGGCGCCTCGCATTCCAACAACCACATAGGTGAAAAATAGATATAAATGTCAGGGCTGGTAAGTCACTGACACCACCATAGCTAGAAAGAAACGTCGTGCTCTCCCAGCGGTCCGTATCCCGTTTTTAACTCATACCGAGGTGTGAGGCTCGCGAATCCACGCTATACACAAAGCCCGGCCACGCAGACCGTGCTTTGATCATCATCCACAAGACTTTGCTTTGCAACAGAAGCCTTGATCACAGCATCTTGGCATGCCACATAGGCAGTCCACTCCATACGATTGATTTCCATCGATATATAACCTCTGAGCTCGTACATCTCAGAGAAGGGCGTTAAGCAAAAGAATAAATTCTCCACCGCCAAACAGATATATATTTAACAGAGATCAATCAGCATAGATCAAAATCCAATGTCAGACACACAGTCCATTTACAAGTCCGTTCTGGGTCTGAACGAAACTGGAGGTGTCAAATTCCTCGTATATCCGTCCAATCAACACATACGTTCAGACGGCTACTGCTTCCGTTCCTTCACGGTAGCTACTCTGGTCAGGAACCTCAGCAGCGCCTATCCAACCGATACGAAGATCGTCAGTGTTGAATCGTCTTTGTATTTTCCAATTTGAATCGCTCGATAAATTATTTGAAATGAGGGTTAGCTCGGTCTTTTCAAATAATTCACGTAATTAGAATTTAAATCGATTCTTTCCATGGTTATATTATTCGACATCCATATTTCAGTTCTTTAGTGTTATTTTCGTGTCAAACACATACAACCATCAAATATCAAACAATTAAGCCCAATTGATTTATTTGCAATCTATTTTTTTTGTAATATTTTATAACGATTTTTCGCCATTTTTATTTATTTAAAAATGTCCATATTTAATTTAACGACGTTTCAGGTCGTGCCGTGGCACTGGCGCTGTTTTTCCTCTAATTTGTTTTACACATATCGGAAAATATAACCGTTGGATTTCTACAAAGTCTATATCAGTGGGAAGATATTCCCAAAGCGAACCCAACGGTTCCAGTTTCGTGAAAATCCGACGTTCGGATCTTCCACACTAGTCGTTTGAAGTTACGGTTTCAAAATTCGAATTGCAGCGTCGTTATTCGATTTAATTTAATTATATTTATATTTATATATAAATATAAACGATTCTGACGCCGTTTTTCTTCAGATTTGAATTAAACATTCCGGACAATCCAACCGTTGGATTTTTACAAGGTTGGTGCCGTTGGGAAGATATTTCCAAGGCGAACCCAGCGGTTGTGGTTTCGGGAAAATCCGATGGTCGGATTTCTCGTACTAATCGTTTCAAATTACGATTCCGAAACACGAACTGCACGGCTTCGATTCCTTTTAATTATATATATATATATATATATATATATATATATATATATAGTTCATTCTATAATTTCAAATATAGTTCATTCATTAATTTCAACTTCATTTTCACTTCAAATATTTCACTAACGCCTTAATATTTCGAAAAAATTCGCCATAACCTCCTTTGTACGGGGAGAGGTTTGGAAATTTATTGGGCCGTGTTAGGTACCCAATAAATCCTAAAAAGCATTCACATATTTATAGTGATATATTCTGGTGTTTACGGGGGAGCATGTATAGATAATAACTCCAGAGAATAAATTCTCGTCACCCCGTTCCGTGTGGAAATAAATAGTCCATGTGTCGTATCTAATAACTAGAGAGACGTGATTATTGTCAACTCCAGACTCGTGTGGGGTTTTTATTAATCTGGCAATTTATCGTTATATTTTATATAGTCCATATCAGTCATCAGTTCAACCTGTAGTATATAATCATCGCCATACAAGCCTCTCGCTCGTATGGTAAATCTTCCACCTCGTCACACAAGCTCCAATTGCTTACGTGGAATATGATGAAGTATGCCTATCGTCAAGAATTATGCCATGTAGTGTAGTTCAAAATTAATTGTTACTATCCTATGGTGATATTTATTATTTCACATAGAATAACCAGCACTCCGCATCGAATGGCATTCACAGGAGTTGATATAAAAATAAAATTGCGCAGCCAACTCATCAAGGTTTACCTATTTGTCGGGCACGCAAATAATTTCTTTACTCTACAGCTAATCCATTTTCCCCTGTTCAACACATGTATATATATGCAGAACAAAGCTAATAATAACATTTCTAGCAAACTATTATTTATTTCAACACGTGTGTATTTTTATCAAAGCGTATACATGATAAAAGAAATATTTTTATCATCAAAAATATTTATTCAACACGTGAATGTTTTTAACACTTCATATTCACAATAAAAATGTAGTTTTTATTGTCAATTCATTTTATTTTAAAATACGATAACATTCAACACATGAATTCCAACTCGACGAACGAATCTCAATTCAACACATGAATATTCTCTATAGTTTGTATATATATAAAAATGTGGTTTTTATCGCTAAAGCTATTTGTTTAAATTCAAATAATATTCAACACATGAATTTCAACTCAACGAATGAATTGCAACTCAACACATGAATATTCTCTATAGTTGTATATATATAAAAATGTGATTTTTATCGCTAAAGCTATTTGTTTAAATTCAAATAATATTCAACACATGAATTTCAACTCAACGAATGAATTGCAACTCAACACATGAATATTCTCTATAGTTGTATATATATAAAAATGTGATTTTTATCGCTAAAGCTATTTGTTTAAATTCAAATAATATTCAACACATGAATTTCAACTCAACGAATGAATTGCAACTCAACACATGAATATTCTCTATAGTTGTATATATATAAAAATGTGATTTTTATCGCTAAAGCTATTTGTTTAAATTCAAATAATATTCAACACATGAATTTCAACTCAATGAATGAATTGCAACTCAACACATGAATATTCTCTATAGTTGTATATATATAAAAATGTGATTTTTATCGCTAAAGCTATTTGTTTAAATTCAAATAATATTCAACACATGAATTTTGATTCAACGAATGAATTGCAACTCATCACTTGAATATTAGTTTCAACATATGTAATTAATTTCATCAAATAAAAATTATTCTAACACATGAATATTTCAGAAAATTTCAGCAGCATAACGGCAGGGTAGTTAAAACCGGGACCGTCCCTAGTACGGCTCCTCGCTCTACCTTAAAACCTCGCGGCTTTTGACAATGGGGATCATGCATCTAGTTCGCAGGCGGCATGTTTTAATTTCAATTCCACAATCCTATTCTAATTTGTTTCAACCACAAGAGGGTATTTTTCAACCACAAAGGTATTTTTCAACCATAATATCAACCACAAACAATTATTCCCAACCATTCGTCATACCATATAATATCACGTCAATCACAAGCAATAAATATCGTCCATGGTCTGTGGACGAGGGGAGTATATATATATATATATATATATTATTTCTATAATTCACTTGCATTTCATCACAATTCAAAGCATATATGTTTCATACAACGCTTGTATAATTTATACATCGCTAATATAACTTATACAACACATGTACATGAGGTATACAATGCGTATATAATTTACACTTCGCTTATATAATTTATACAACGCGATTCCATTCACACAATTTAGTTTAGATTCCTCACATTGGTTTTTGCAGTGCTAAAAATCGTAGGAAGATCAGAAAAATCCGCGGTTTCTTCTGGATGGTAGAGAGCCTCCTTGCGGTCACGGTGTCTCCTGTTTCATCGAATTTCGTTAACGAACGAAAAAGATATTATTTTTCAAAATTTTGCAACGCTTAAAGGTGTTATTTTCATTTCAAAATATCGAAGCAGAAGGGTTTTTAAACCTTCAAAACTAGGTTTTGATTTTAAAATCAAACCGTACCTTGTTGCTCCGATCAGGCCCAGCGACGTTGAAGGGCTACGAATCAGCTCTCGATCGATGGTGGTGGCGGCAGACTCGGCGGCTCCAGCAGGTCACGGCGGCGCTCCAAAGGGGCTGACTTCCTCCTGGAAATTCGACGCGATTAGGCCATGGTCTTCGAGGAGGCTTGTTCTGATTTGAAGAGGGGAGGGAGGCGGTCAGAATCTTCAACTGGAGGTGGCGGCGAAACTGGCTGTGGCGGCGGCAAAATCGATGGGAAGGTTCGAGCTCGACGAACCATCGATATCGCTTGGCGGCTAGGGTTTTTTTTGAGATATTTCAGAAAATAAAATAATAAAAGAAAATATATGATTGGCCAATGGTTTTATAGGAAATTTTAAATAGTGTTTTTACAAACGAACTCGAAATCAAACCCAACAACTGTCGCCCCCAGCTAAATACCCCCATTCCGGACACAATGGGATATGTTTCGTTGGCCAATTCGACTGTTATAGTCAGTTATTTTTCAAATTAAAGTATAAAACATTCAATATTTAATTTTGAACGTACATTTCAATTTGCCAGGGCCACAAACTGAATCTAAAAATTCCAGAAAAATAAATATAGCTTTGTTTTGATGATACGGTCCTAACAAAAATAGTTTCGTCGAATTCTGAGCTCGTTTGAAAAATGGCCATTTTTAGGTCGACCCATTTTAACTAAAATTGACCAATCACATTTTCTTTTGCCCCGCTCATATACTAGCTTCAAAAATTATGAAATCTAAAACCTAGCAATAATTTGACATCCCGGACCCAACAAAAGTGGTTTCGTCGAATTCCGAGGTCGTATGCAAAATATCAATTTTCAAGGGCTATATATGCTATATAGCGACCTTTCTGAAAATTCTTTTGGCCATAACTTTTGATTCCCGTTATGAAACTTCAATTTTTCAGATTCGTTAGAAAGGTATTCATAAACAGATTTAAATATTTTCAGTTTCGCTAAAATCCGTTATATTTTCCACCCGGTACAGTCAGACAAGGTTTGTATTCAAAATTTCAAACTGCAATACTAGCCCCAATTCTATATTTTATTGAAATAGGCTATTTCAATTATTCAAATTCTTTGGTAATAACCAATTTTAAAAATTTTAAATTGGTTCACATTTTCTGGGTTATTACAGGTAAAATTATTTCATTTATCCTTTTATATAAAACAATATTGTATCCATTCGCTAGTTCAATGCTTCTCAACACTTGAACCAGTCAAATAACACAATACAAAACATTTTTATATAAAATCTTACAAATACGCTCTCGTATATATATATATACACTTAACTCAATCTAGAGTGTTACTAACCCCATCTCTATTGAGTAACGCCACAGAGCCAAGGTTACTACTCAACCAATAGCTCTGATACCACTGTAACGACCTAGGGTTTTCGGCCCCGAAAATCGACATAAATACCCTTACCGTACTCATGTCGACCTTCCAAACAGTGGACGTTATTTGAAAGAAATCAGAGGGTGAGGAAACAAAGAAATATTAGAATAGAAGAAGAAGAATCAACACAACACGGAATCTCACATCGCAGCGGAACAAAATATAATACAAAAATAATCTTTATTGAGAGCTTTTGAAAATACTTACAATATCAGAGTACATCACACATCTGGACAGTTTGATAATCTGTCCTCATATAAATAGCGGAACCAATACTAGAATTTATATGTCTGAACATCTCCAGCTCATCTCTGGACTTCTCAGTACCTGATAACCAACCTATACATCCCGGGCTAACCCGAGCATTTACAAAACACCGGGTCAGTCTGGTGAACCAGAGTGAGAAAACTCGCACAGTATTAAGGGTATCACACAACTTGATTTTTAAGTCAAAATCCTTTCGAAAGAAAAGGATAATCGTAAGACCAAATCCACACATAAATACGGATGGTTTTTACCTTACAATAACCCAAAACAGTTTTGAAATCAATATCTTATCTGGTATTATCATACTGTCTAAATACAAGTAAATCTCAATCTAGTGGAACGCTTGCATCTCACGCTCCACGTATATATATATACAAACAAAACCGTAGGCACTTATTGGAGATTGGATTCGACCTTGACAAGGTATGGTACCACCTGCCACTCGTGTATCTCTAGAGGCGAATACACTGGGTTCAACAAGAACGTTTTGAAACCCGACCCTCACATGACCGACCACTCATTTCGCTTGAGTGTATCGAATGTATATCACCAACGGTTGGACTCAAACCACCGTTTCCCGATATGGGACAGCATCTAAATAGATTCAAGAATGAAATGGATTTTCTCTAGATAGGTGATTATACACCCTAATGGGAGTGACCCACATAGCCATGCTGCCTGCCTGATTTTTGTCATTTCCCGGTTGTGAGGCTTGAGGTCAGAATTATCTTTTGGAACACCTGGCCACCATTCTCTTTGAATGCCACATCGTTAGATCCGCCAAATATCACTAATTGACGTCCACAAACATACTCTATTTGGGAGCTACCCAGGTACACTTGTAGAAATCAACGTACGTGATCCTTTGGTAAATACTCTGTCAGACATTCGTCCATACAAGTCATCCAGGAACAGGATGAACCGAAGGTACTCTCCTACTGCATCCATATAGGAATCACCCCATGGATCAATAGCGAGAAGTCCTTGCAATCCACAGATTTCCAACCATGACAGAACCCCAGTTTATCTCTGGGTTGAATCAGAGATTGTAAGTGGTTCTTCCGCTTTATGAAAACTATGGTCTTCAAATGCTCCATCTTGATCATTTCCTAATCTTCCTTTATATATTTCGTATTTGTTGGTTGGAATGGTTTTCGAATATACATTCGATCCCGGTCTTTCCATACCAACAATCATAAAGGTCAGACTTGATAGTTGGTTATTTAACTATCAAGTAAACATCCATGAAAATCACAAAAATAGATTTACTGGTCCGGTACTCAGCATCACTTGGCTTTTAAAAATTATCACCCAATCTTTTAATTCCGTTAATAGGGAAATATCATCTCATCTCATTTCCATTACTTTGGAAATCTTATCACACACTTTCGCCATTACCAACTAGTATCATCCTTGGATAGTCGCGAAGTCGTTCAAGTTGGGGTATTTTAATTACCTCTCAGACCTTGATCAACAACGTTCTCATCTTCAGATAAATACGAGTTGTAATTCGAAAACCCGATATTATTATTTCAATTTCTATTTCCAACTTTGTTTACTAAACTTTAATCAAACCCTTTTTTCCCCAATTACTCTTTTATTTCGGTAAACCCCTTTTAAATCCATTGATTCAACTTAGTGCTATTATTAAGTATTTCCAATTTAAAACGACGTTTAAATTCATATTCATTTATAAATTTCGTTTATAATTTTCAGGTCTTATCTATAAACCCTTTTTACCTCCCTTTACTTAATTCGAATGTTAAGTAAAACTCTTCATTTAAACTAGGTATTCGCTTAGTCCTCTTATTTCTTTATTTTAAGACTCGAGCTCAAATATGAAAACCCATCCTTTAGCCTTTTACCAGCACTCGACCATTTCGTGTCAAAATCGATTGCTTAAATATATCTCATCTGATTAATGATTACTATAACAACTCAACATTAATCATTTCAAAACAATTAACTCCTTTATAATAAATTTTCTTTTTAAAATCTTACTAAGATAAAACAATTAGTTATTTCACTAATTTAAAATCTATCCTAGTTTAAACGCTCGACACACAAAACCTGGTTATCCTTTTAACCAATTCTATTTAATTCCTTCTTTAAATCAATTAAAATATAATTAATATAAATAACCTTATTTAATCGATCACGATTAATCAAATACTTAACTGCTAGGCATTCCTTGCTTATTTGTATACAATTCTTATCAACGTAAGAAATTTGTTTTATACAAACCATTTCATAAATTCTATATAAACTTTAAATAAATAAATAATTAAATAGTTATTTCCCTTTTTAAATACCCTTTCGATGTAATAACTTCCAAAATCTATTTTTGTTACAAAATATATTTATGACTCAAATATTACCGATTCACTGTCGATAAAACCCATATTTTATAAATCGATTGATTTATAAGCCAGGTGATGCCAATTACCCAACCACACTAGTCATTGATTTATATCAGATATATATATATATATATATATATATATATATTGAAATATATTTCAACAATCCACAACAACCAATCATTTCTGATAATTTCTATAACGATCATTAATCAACTGACAGCCAATTCAAACAATTCAACCAATTAAACAAGTTTATTTTATAAACGCGACCAATCAAGGGAAATTTCCTTATTCGGGTCAAATCAAATTGTTTGGTGTTTTACTGAAATTAAACGACCGTTTAATTTCAGAAATCGAATCAACAATAAATATATTTAACCAGCAATCAGTCAACCAGTAGCAATCAGAACACGCAAAATAAAAACCCAATTTATATAAAATATAAATGGGAAGAGCTGAGTGAGTTTAACTCATCTTGATTTAGATCCGTCGATAAATAGTCTGTTTTAGTCAAATTAAACTGACGTTTAATTCGACTAAAAATTCCAGTCACTTCAGATCCGGACTAGACCCACTCCATCTCGAAGTACTCGTCTCCACAGTCCCAACGCAACTGACCGCGCTTGAATCTGATAACATACGTGTACGATATGAATTTATAAAGTAAATTTGAATATTTAAACATGAATTTAGATTTAAATTATTCGGGCCCTTACCTTATTCTTCGGCCCATCAACAAGAACCCGACCCGCCTTGTTTAAGAACCCTTTCAAACTCTTACTACCGTATCCCTCATTCATTTTATCAACCGCCACACAATTTCCTGAATGACCGAATCAAAACCCTAAGTGTTCCCATTTCCTTCTGCCACTTCGAGGTGTTCGGCGTCGCTCCCAAGGCCAGTAGCATCGCAACCCTCTTCGACCTCATCAATGATCCCCGGTCAACCGCAGTCTCCTAGAACCGATCGAGCCACCTCCACCGTACTCCATAGGCTTTCCACAACCAGATCGTCGCTCCAAGTCCAGGAACCGATTCCGAAAGCTAAGTTTTTAAATTACAGTATATAATTTGATTTTCGTATGGGTTCCGAATTAGGTTTTTATAATTTCTTTGGTTGACTACGTTTGTTTGCAATGGTGGAACATCACAGTGATGGTATGTATTTATAGTGCTGGATGATAGGATAGAATCAATGTCAAAAATTGAATTGTTATTTCAGTCACAATTCAAATCTTTAGGTTAGATTACGTTTCAGATTTCGTATAAGATTTCCGAGCACTAGTTGGCTTGTTCAAGATGGATTTTGATTTTTAAGTGATAGTGATATTGTGTATAGTTATTTCAATTTACAGACATTAAAATCTGCCTTAAATTTCGTGCTTAGATTTTAGAAAAAAAAACACTGATCCTCTTTACTGTTCATACATGTGGCTTTACTGGCTCAATCAGTCTTTTGCGAATACCCATATAGATATATATATTTATTTTAGCTGTATGGTCTGCTTGAGTAGTTTTAATCAAATCCATGTTAGATCTTGAGTTCAGATTTTTTTTTCCATATAAGAAAACAGAAATTTAGATTTTCTGTATACACACATATATATTAGCTGTTGCTCCACATGCTTAGCTTGTTCAGCTATGTCATGTTCATTTCGAGAGATTTTAAACTGAACATAGATTTTATTTTTCTTTCACTGTTCATGATCTATATATACATGGTTGTCAATTTCCTTGTTTCGATTTGATAAATTTATTTCTTTAGCTATCTATTGTCTTAGCTGCTCCTATCCTATTCCTTAGATGTTCATTTCCAATGCATATGATCAGAAATATATACATAGATTTGTGGTCATTATCTTGCTTTTCGATCTGAATATGAGTATATCTTATACCTACAGCTATGCTATGCATTGTCTAATTACCATAGCTGTCTTAGCCATTTGTTTTTACTGTTCCTACATGTGAATTATTTGTTTTATACAGATTTGATGATCTCATTTTTCCTTCTTCTTTTCTTGCTGTTGGCAATTTGTTCATCATACCTACTGTTTAGCTGTTTTCCCTATATGTAACAAGAAAGGCTTGCGGCTTTCCCCTTTTGAACTTTAAATGAATTGGTTATATTTGATAATCACGTGTAGACAGAATTGTATGTGTATGAATGCTGGTTGTTTCTCTTTTATTAATTGCTTTCTTGTATTTAGCACTTTTTTTTCATTTCTTTTGTTGTTCATAGGTTGTTATAAATTACCCTTTTAATGGGTTCTTCTTCTTGTTCGCAGATCAAAATTGATGGTAACCATTTGAATCCACTGGTCCGGCAAAAGAGAAGGCATGAAGAAGTTGATTTTACAATATTCCTTTCTTTCTTTGTTTTTGTATTCAAGAATTTGTATATAATATCATGTGTATATGTATTTCCTTTCTTTGTGTTGTATACAGAAATATAAATACAATCTATTTCTATTTTACTTGATCAGATCCCATTTGTAAACTGATGGATAACATCATGCATATACTTTCTTTGTTTGTGTTGTATAACATCATGTATATATACTTCCTTCTTCATACGTAGATTTTCAACTTCTAGTTTCCACGTTGTAAATATGCCAATACATACATATATTCATGTGATTATTTATAAATTTAATATAATATTTGTTAAAATATAAACTAAATTTAGACGGCTAGATTAACGAAAACAAATAATTAAATAAATATCGCTATATTTATTAAACAACATTTTCAACATCAAACCGTATAGAATTCACACTTGACATTAACATTCTAGTTTTAAATAATATTCCATTTACATAAATATCCTTTAATATAAATAATTCATATATATTCGAAATCTATTTTAATTAAATAAATTTGATAAAAATCCATTATAATATATAAACTGATTTAAATATTCGAATTTAAATGGCCAAAAAATCCGGGACGTTACATAAACGATGAATGTATACAAATTCCAGAAGAATTTAAATAACTTCGGTAGTGATAAAGAGCAAGAAATGTAGATTATAACATTTTTTAAGTATTATTGTGATGAAAATCTTGATATAATTTCTGACGAGTAGACCACTTCCTGCTTTCAAGAATTGTTGTAGTGAAACTATTAATATCCATTGAAGTGGTAGTTGTGATATGCAAAACTTATTATAATATATAAGTTCCTGAAGAACATAAATAACATTTGTTATTATAAAGAATACCAAGAACATGGATGATAGATTACAACATTCTTCTAAGTATGTTGTAATGAAAATTTTGATATACTTCAAGATGAGTAGATTACTTCCTGCTTAGTGTTGCTGTAATGAAAAATCTTGATATACTTCATTCTTCTAAGTATTGTCATAATGAAAATCTTGATATACTTCATGATGAGTAGATTAATTCCTACTTAGTAATGAAAGTTGTCTTATTCATCAAATGTGTATTGCAATATGCAAGTCCGATTGAAACAGAAAATTATAAGCACTTGAAGTGTATTCATAAAGGAATATTCGTAACTTACAAATCACAAAAGGAAGGCATTTAAAATAAAAAAACATGCCTGAATCATGGAAATGCACATGAAGTTTTAAAAGAAAAACTTCATTAAGAAGTATTTGCAAGCAATTTGAGTTATTGAAAGAAGAATACGAATTCGAAGGAAAGTATTAAATCAGGGGGAGCATCCATAAGTATGTTATAATGCACTCTTTTTCCTTAACTAAGTTTTCCCCACTGGGTCTTCTTAGTAAGGTTTAAATGAGGCATTGTCATGATCCAGAAGTATCAACCCAAAAGTAACATACAAAAATAAGTTATAATGTACTCTTTTTCCTTATTTAAGATTTTTCCCACAGGGTTTTTCTTATTAAGGTTTTAACAAGGAATTACATTGATCCAGAAGTATCATACTACTTTTGACGCAGTATTTATGACAATATATATTGTACTCTTTTTCCTTCATTAAGATTTTTCTGATTGGGTTTTTCTTAGTAAGGTTTTGATGAGGCAACATTTTGATCCAGAAGTATCAAACATCTTTTGATGCAGTAAACTATTATTTATGAAGAAGACAATGCAGTTTTCGTGGCTCAAATTCAAGTGAATTATATCAGGGGTGATAGAATGAAACACATTTCTTCTAAATTTCTCTTCACACATGGATGAATGGATAACAAGAAAGAGGAGAAACATTTTCAGTTCATGAAAAGCGGGTAGATCTATTCTCAAAGGCAATTTCTAAATCCACATTCCAGAAGATGATGTACAAAATTTGGTGTAACGACCCGGAAAATCTGAACCAATTTAAAATTTTTAAATTGGCTAAAATAATGGATTTTAAATATTTAAAATAAATATTTTAAATAATGGCAATGAAAAGTGAGTTTGAATCAACAATTGAAAACGAATATAATTAATTCTAATTATAAACAAAGCTTGAAAAGGCGCTGCAGTTTCAAAAATTGAATTCAAACTTTGTCGGACTGTATCGGGTGCAAAACAAAACGGATTTTAGTGAAACTAAAAATATTTAAATCTGTTAATGAATACCTTTCTAACGAATCTGAAAAATCGAATTTTCATAGCGGAAAGCAAAAGTTATGGCCGAATGAATTTTCAGAAAGGTCGCTATGGAATTTATATAGCCCGTGAAATTGGCCATTTTGCATACGACCTCAGAATTCGACGAAACGACTTTTGTTGGATCCGAGATGTGAAGTTATTGCTAGGTTTCAAATTTCATAATTTTTGAAGCTAGTATGTGAGCGTGGAAAAAGAAAACGTGTTTTGATCGATTACAGTTAAATTGGATCGACTAGAAATGGGCCTTTTTGCAAACGGTCTCAGAATTCGACGAAACTAGTTTTGTTGGGACCGTATCATCAAAACATAGCTAGATTTATTTTTCTGGAATTTTTCGAATCAGTTTGTGGCCCTGGCAAATTGAAATGTACGTTCAGATTAAATATTGAAAGTTTTATATTTTAATTTGAAGAATAACTGACTGTAACAGTCGAATTGGCCTACGAAACATATCCCATTGTGTCTGGGATGGGGGTAGTTAGCTAGGGGCGACAGTCGTTGGGTTTGAAAAGGAGTTCGTTTAAGAAAAACCCTATTTTTAAATTAAATATATATCGACCAATCACAAAATTCCATTCATTATTTAAAAAAAAAAAAATCAAAAAAAGACCCCGTCGCTCCAGCGATTGAACGGCGCCTGTAGCTCCTCCCTTCCCTCTCGTTTTCCGGCCGCCACAGGCGAAACTAGGCCGTGCCACCACCTTCCCTCGAAAGCCCCTTCGCCCCTCTTCAAATCAACCCCAGCCTCGCTCCGCCTTGTGCCCCCATCGATGAGAACAAGCCCTGAGAAGTTCGACGCTTCAACCCGCCGCCCCGCCTCGCTCCGACCACCGAACCACCTCCGACCACCACCCCTGGACGCGCCTCACTCCCCTCGTCGACGTCCAACTCCCTGATCGTCATCTAGGTTAGCGGATTTCACGATAAATCCATACCTAGTTTTGAACAACTTTTGAAAGGTACGGCCTTGTTTATTTTCAACTGATTTTCACACTTTAAAGTGTTGCAAACTTTGAAAAATCATATCTTTTTGCTGTGTTGACGAAATTCAGTGAAACAAGAGACAGTGGACTCGTGTGGACGTCTTCTGCATTTTAGAAGAGACCGCATATTTTTCTGAGCCTTCTGCTATTTTTGGTGGAGTGGAACCCAATGTGAGATTTCTAATTTATAAAACGATATGGAAAACGACGATGTATAAATTATATAGTCGATGTATGGGTTATATAAGCATTGTACACCTCTTGTATAAGCGTTGTATAAGTTGTACGTTCGATGTATAAGTTATATATGCGTTGTAAAAATTATATATGTGTTGAAATAGAAGTGAATTGCTATATATATATATATATATATATATATATATATATATATACACACGCCCCTTGTCCACAAACCATGGACGATATTTATTGGTTGTGATTGGTGTGAAAATTGATTGATAGCGAATGGTTGATTGTGATTGTTTGTGGTTGATATTGATTGATTATGGTTGAAAAATACCCATTTGTGGTTGAGAAATATTTGGTTGAAACCACATAGGATTAGTTTGTGGAAATGAAATAAATATATACATGCCGCCTGCGTGCGAACTAGATGCATGATCCCCATTGTCAAAAACCGCGAGGTTTTAAGGTAGAGCGAGGAGCCGTACTAGGGACGGTCCCGGTTTTAACTACCCTGCCGTTATGCTGCCGAAATTTTGAATAATATTCATGTGTTTGAATTATTTTCATTTCCTGAAACTATATTTATTCGTTGAATAGAAAACCTTCATGTGTTGAATCGATATTAACTCGTTGAATTGAAATTCATGTGTTGAATGGTATTCGTGTTTTAAATATAAAAATCACGTATTTATCTATATATATAAACTATAGAAAACCTTCATGTGTTGAATCGATATTCATTCGTTGAATTGAAATTCATGTGTTGAATGGTATTCATATTTTGAAAGAAATTGTTTTATAATAAAATCCCAATTTTAACATCAATATGAAAGGTATAAAATAATCCTGTTTTGAAATAAATTGTTTTACAATAAAAATCCTATTTTTCTTATCACCTATATAAACTATATAAAATAATAGTGTTTTGAAATAATTTGTTTTACAATAAAAATCACATTTTTATTATATACGTGAATCGTTGAAATGTGAAGTGTTAAAAATAGCAACTCGTTCAAATAAATATGCATGAGTTGAAATATTCATTAATTAGCTAATGATAGGATTTTTGCCTATGCATGCAACATTAGAATGAATGGTGTTTTTAAACCAAATGGAATCAAATATGAAGTTGAATGGAAAATGATAAGTGATAAGAACTGTATATATGTACATGCATATTTATTGAACAGGTTATAGCAAAGGGGCTAGAGGAGAGGAATAAAATTTTTGTGCCCGACAAATAGGTACACATTTACCGTTTTGTTTGGGTGATGATTTTATGAGCATGTTGGCTAGCCGCTTGGCTTTTCCTTTTTCTTTTTGACATGAGACGCACGTATGGCTATTTGGGAATTTTCCCAGCCCCTCCCGTACAAAGGAGGTTATGGCGAAATTTTCCAAAATTTAAAGGCGTTAGTGAAATATTAGAAGTGGAAACAATATAGGGATTTTTGAATAAACTATATCTATATAACTATATAAATATAAATAAAATTAAAACGAAACGTGGCCGTGCAGTTCGTATTTTGAAACCGTGATTTCAACCAACCAGTGCGGGAAATCCGACCATTGGATTTTCCCGAAATCGCAACCGTCGGGTTCGCCTTGTAAATATCTTTCCAACGGCACCAACTTTGTAAAAATCCAACGGTTGGATTGTCTGGAATGTTTAATTCAAATATGAAGAAAAACAGCGCCAGAAACGATTATATATATATATATAATTATATTTAATCGAATAACGACGCTGCAGTTTGTATTTTGAAATCGAAACTTCAAACGATTGTACCGGGAGATCCGACCATCGGATTTTCCCGAAATTGGAACCGTTGGATTCGTTTTGAAAAGACCTTTCTAATGATGTAAATTTTGTGAAGATCCAACGGTTAGATTTTCAGATATGTGTAAATCAAATCTGAAGAAAAATAGCGCCATGGCCGCGTTATGGCCCGGAGCGTCGTTTTGAACAAAGTGGCTATTTTAAAAATAAATAAAAATAGCGATAAATCGTTATAAAATACCATAAACAATATAGAATGGAAATAAACTGAATTTGCTCGATTTATGTGGTATTTGATGGTTGAATGTGTTTGGTGTGAAAATTACCTTAAAGAACAAAATTGGTGTTGTCGAATAATTTAACCATTGAAGTAAATTGATTTGAAATTCTAAATATACGTGAATTATTTGAAAAGGCCGAGTTAATTCTCATTTCAAATAATTGACCGACGATTGAAAGTCGAAGATGAAGACGGTGGTCGAATACCGGAGATCTTCACCTCGTTTGGATGGTAACCGAGGTCCTGATTGGGAGGCATCCCGAAATATGGATAATGAGTGGTGATCGTCCAGACGTACGTGGTGATCGATGGGTTTGCGAGTTATTTAGTGCCTCCGGTTTCGTTCAGACCCAGAACGGACATGTAAATGGACTGTGTGTCTGACATTGGATTTTATTCTGTGTTGATTGATCTCTATTAAATATATATCTGTTTGGCGGCGGAAAATTTATTCTTTTGCTTAATGCCCTTCTCTGAAACGCACGAGCTCAGAGGTTGTATATCGATGGACATCAGTCGCATGGCATGAATTGCTAGTGTGGCATGCCTAAGTGGCAAATGATCAAGGCTTCTGTTGAAAAGCAAAGTCTTGTGGTGATGATCAAAGCACCGCCTGTAGGGCGTAGCTTTGTGTATAATGTGAATTCGCGAACCTCACACCCCGGTATGAACCAGAAATGGGAGGACCTCAGAGAGGGCATGCGTTTCTTTCTAGCTAGGGTGGTGTCAGTGACCTACCAGCCCTGACATTTATATACTTTTCACCTGTGTGGTTGTTGCTGTTGCGAGGCGCCTCGGTTTGATCGGACGATCCGGGTCCGATGGAGTCATTCGTTGGCTCGTTTACGCCCCAAAGCACGGGAAAACGTATTGTTCAGGCATTTTAATCCACATCGGTGGACCGGCCCTGTCGCTCCAAAGGCTTGACTGAGTACTTGCCTGTGGCTCGGGCTAGAGAGTCATGAATTCGGTAAGGACTATCTTTTGCCTTGGTTCATGACGGAAATCCAATTTCCAAATACGTGACTGTGCGGTTTTGATTGTATATATATATGGCGACATGATATATGGTACCCATGTCGTCTATGATTGATATTTATGATTTGAAATTGTTTTCAAAACATATAAACACTAGCAATAATATCAAATGCCTTTGTTTTATTCGTATCAAGCATATTTTGGTCGTTATAAGGTAAAAACTCTATCCTCCGGTTTGCGTTGCATTGTGTGATGGGAACTGAGTCTTATAATGGCTTCATTTTTATAAAAAGCATTGCGATGTTTAAAAGAATGATGTGTTTTAAAGCACTGGCAATCCAATGGAGTAAACCCGTTCCACGAAAGTGGCGTGGTCCTGTGATTAGCCATATTTGAAATGTGTTGAGTAGATTTCTCATACCAGTCCCATGACTGACTCGTAGTTTGTTTCACTTTCAAACTCGGGTGCCCCCTTTTTCTACACGGGCAGCCTTGTATTCAGGTTTAGCTGATTATTTCTGGATAGCTGGAGCTGAAGATGGATTCTATCATTTATCTCTTTTTATGCTGTTCAGCTCCTATTGTACATATTTTGTTTGTTTTCCCGCTGTAGACATTTATGTATAGCTGAACTGTATTTGTACTAAGTAAGATCCTGTATACTGTGTAACTCCGATGATTACTTTTGTCCAGTATATTCTATTGTTCATTATCTGGTGTATTAATTTTAATTCTGTTCTGCTATTATCTGTTTCTGTGTTATATTCCAAAGATTACCCTTGTCTCCGTCAGTACGGGATTTGGGGTCATCTCATTTTGGTATCAGAGCCAGGTTAAGCTTAGTTCTGGAATATAACATTTGAACGAACTCGTCAGAAATAGAACCAGTAGTGTTCTAGGACGGGTAACTCTATACAGATAGGATCAGCAATATCCTAGTATGAGTAAAGCAGAATGAAATTACTCCTCGATAGACACATTTACATTTGAAGTATGTGTTTCTATATTTTAAAAATACCTTTTCTGTGACCTGACACTTGATCTGCTAATTGCAGAAGTACTAGAAAAATGAGTGTCAGAAACAGGAGAAATACAGAACCCGATCTAGAGGCTCTATTAAAGAGATATCGAAATCTGAACGGAGCACAGTTCTCGGGCAATGAATCTATAATTCAAACTCAAGCTTGGATGAGTTCTGTCGAAAGAATCTTTGAGCGTATCCAGTTGAGAGATGACCAGAAACGGTTATTAGCATCTTGGGCGCTCAAAGAAGAAGCTTTAATCTGGTGGGAAACAATCATCAAAGATAATCTAGAAAGTGATATCACCTGGGACAGATTCAAAGTGATTTTCCTGGAAAGATTTACTCCTCTCGAAGCGACGGAGCAATTATGTGATGAATTTTCTTATCTGATACAAGGTGATATGACCATCCCAGAATATCATAAGAAATTCAACGAACTAGCTCACTTTGCTCCTCATCTGATTCAAGATCCAAAGAGGAAGAATCTGAGATTTATCCATGGCCTGCAAAGGAGATATCAGAATAGTGTGATGAGGAATGTGAAGCTTCCTTTTTCAGAAATGATATACATGGCTTATCATTATGAAGATCTCCATAAGAAAGGAATGTTACACGACGGAGAAGAAGTCAGTTCTAGTGACAATGCAGAGTCGAAAACTGATATTGTTGTAGCCAGTACGAGGTCTGAGGTCAATAAGAAGCCCAGTGCCAAGAGAAAAAGGGCTGAATCTGGGAAAGAACCCATAATGACCGCTGTATGCAATAACTGCAATAGGCGAGGACATCTCTCGATAAGTTGCCGATCTTTAGAGAAACAGATCAAGAGTGGATATAAGCGCACTATGAAACAAAAGAACCCACATGGGGAAAGGAGATGCCATAAGTATCGTCAAGCTGGTCATATTGCACGGGAGTGTCAACTCTCAAAGAAATCTGAGGCAGTGCATATAAATGAAGTAGCAGAAACTTCTGAGCCCTCAGATAAGCAAGGGAGGTCTGATGTTTTAGAAGGCACGCTCAATGTCAAGAACATTCCAGTTAAAGTATTGTTTGACACAGGTGCGTCACGGAGCTTTATTGCAAAGAGTGCAGTCAAGAAACTGGATTTGAATTTGAAGAAGCTCAAAGAGCCAATGACTGTCCAAAATCCAGTTGGGGGTTCCATCAATCTCAGGTGGATTTGTGCAGTACCTGTCTCTTTTTCTTGCTATAAATTCCCTATTAACTCTATCATCATGAATTTTAATGAATTCGATCTTATTCTGGGATTGGATTGGTTGTTGTGTTGTGTGATTGTAGATTTATCAAACCTCTTTCGACTTTATTCCTTTTCGGGGACGAAAAGTTTTAAGTGGGGGAGATTGTAACGACCCGGAAAATCTGAACCAATTTAAAAATTTTAAATTGGCTGAAATAATGGATTTTAAATATTTAAAATAAATATTTTAAATAATGGCAATGAAAAGTGAGTTTTAATCGACAATTGAAAACGAATATAATTAATTCTAATTATAAACAAGGCTTGAAAAGGCGCTGAAGTTTCAAAAATTGAATTCAAACTTTGTCGGACTATACCGGGTGCAAAACATAACGGATTTTCGTGAAACCAAAAATATTTAAATCTGTTAGTGAATAACATTCTAACGAATCTGAAAAATCAAATTTTCATAGCGGAAAGCAAAAGTTATGGCCGAATGAATTTTCAGAAAGGTCGCTATGGAATTTATATAGCCCGTGAAATTGGCCATTTTGCATACGACCTCGGAATTCGAGGAAACCACTTTTGTTGGATCCGGGATGTGAAGTTAATGCTAGGTTTCAAATTTCATAATTTTTGAAGCTAGTATGTGAGCGTGGCAAAAGAAAACGTGTTTTGATCAATTATAGTTAAATTGGATCGACCAGAAATGGGCCTTTTTGCAAACGGTATCAGAATTCGACGTAACTAGTTTTTTTGGGATCGTATCGTCAAAACATAGCTAGATTTATTTTTCTGGAATTTTTCGAATCAGTTTGTGGCCCTGGCAAATTGAAATGTACGTTCAAATTAAATATTGAAAGTTTTATATTTTAATTTGAAGAATAACTGACTGTAACAGTCGAATAGGCCTACGAAACATATCCCACTGTGTCTGGGATGGGGGTAATTAGCTAGGGGCGACAGTCGTTGGGTTTGAAAAGGAGTTCGTTTAAGAAAAACCCTATTTTTAAATTAAATATATATCGACCAATCACAAAATTCCATTCATTATTTAAAAAAAATTCAAAAAAAGACCCCGTCGCTCCAGCGATTGAACGGCGCCTATAGCTCCTCCCTTCGCCCTCATTTTCCAGCTGCCACAGGCGAAACCAGGCCGCGCCACCACCTTCCCTCGAAAGCCCCTTCGCCCCTCTTCAAATCAACCCCAGCCTCGCTCCGCCTCGTGCCCCCATCGACGAGAACAAGCCCTGAGAAGTTCGATGCTTCAACCCGCCTCCCCGCCTCGCTCCGACCACCGAACCACCTCCGACCACCACCCCTGGATGCGCCTCACTCCCCTCGTCGACGTCCAACTCCCTGATCGTCATCTAGGTCAGCGGATTTCGCGATAAATCCATACCTAGTTTTGAACAACTTTTGAAAGGTACGACCTTGTTTATTTTCAACTGATTTTCACACTTTAAAGTGTTGTAAACTTTGAAAAATCATATCTTTTTGCTGTGTTGACGAAATTCAGTGAAACAAGAGACAGTGGACTCGTCTGGACGTCTTCTGCATTTTAGAAGAGACCGCATATTTTTCTGAGCCTTCTGCTATTTTTGGTGGAGTGGAACCCAATGTGAGATTTCTAATTTATAAAACGATATGGAAAATGACGATGTATAAATTATATAGTCGATGTATGAGTTATATAAGCGTTGTACACCTCTTGTATAAGCGTTGTATAAGTTGTACGTTCGATGTATAAGTTATATATGCGTTGTAAAAATTGTATATGTGTTGAAATAGAAGTGAATTGCTATATATATATATATATATATATATATATATATATATATATATACGCCCCTCGTCCACAAACCATGGACGATATTTATTGGTCGTGATTGGTGTTGATTGATAGCAAATGGTTGATTGTGATTGTTTGTGGTTGATATTGATTGATTGTGGTTGAAAAATACCCATTTGTGGTTGAGAAATATTTGGTTGAAACCACATAGGATAAGTTTGTGGAAATGAAATAAATATATACAGGCCGCCTGCGTGCGAACTAGATGCATGATCCCCATTGTCAAAAACCGCGAGGTTTTAAGGTAGAGCGAGGAGCCGTACTAGGGACGGTCCCGGTTTTAACTACCCTGCCGTTATGCTGCCGAAATTTTGAATAATATTCATGTGTTTGAATTATTTTCATTTGCTGAAACTATATTTATTTGTTGAATAGAAAACCTTCATGTGTTGAATCGATATTCACTCATTGAATTGAAATTCATGTGTTGAATGGTATTCGTGTTTTAAATATAAAAATCACGTTTTTATCTATATATATAAACTATAGAAAACCTTCATGTGTTGAATCGATATTCATTCGTTGAATTGAAATTCATGTGTTGAATGGTATTCATATTTTGAAAGAAATTGTTTTATAATAAAATCCCAATTTTAACATCAATATGAAATGTATAAAATAATCCTGTTTTGAAATAAATTGTTTTACAATAAAAATCCTATTTTTTTTATCACCTATATAAACTATATAAAATAATAGTGTTTTGAAATAATTTGTTTTACAATAAAAATCACATTTTTATTATATACGTGAATCGTTGAAATGTGAAGTGTTAAAAATAGCAACTCGTTCAAATAAATATGCATGAGTTGAAATATTCATTAATTAGCTAATGATAGGATTTTTGCCTATGCATGCAACATTAGAATGAATGGTGTTTTTAAACCAAATGGAATCAAATATGAAGTTGATTGGAAAATGATAAGTGATAAGAACTGTATATATGTACATGCATATTTATTGAACAGGTTATAGCAAAGGGGCTAGAGGAGAGGAATAAAATTTTTGTGCCCGACAAATAGGTACACATTTACTGTTTTGTTTGGGTGATGATTTTATGAGCCTGTTGGCTTTTCCTTTTTCTTTTTGACATGAGACGCCCGTGTGGCTATTTGGGAATTTTCCCAGCCCCTCCCGTGCAAAGGAGGTTATGGCGAAATTTTCCAAAATTTAAAAGCGTTAGTGAAATATTAGAAGTGGAAACAATATAGGGATTTTTGAATGAACTATATCTATATAACTATATAAATATAAATAAAATTAAAGTGCTTTTCTATCGTAAAAATGGCAGCCACCTCTAGAGAGAACCCTAACCCTAAGTTTTTGGGGAAAACGTCAAACCAAGGCTGGAAAGAGGTCAGAAAGAAGAGGATAAGTTTCGTCCAAGCTGTATCTGGTGGGCGCGCTGCTTCAGGACCAGCGCCAGGAGTTGAAAACGTCAAAGATCAAACCTTTAAGCCAGGAGTGAGAAACTGGAGTGATGTATTGGCTGGTAATACAAGGATCGAAGGGGAGGTTCAGAGATTTGAAGCTTTGAACGACGAAGAGGGAGAGTTTGCTGAGCTAGATGATCAGATCTATACGGAAGCAGTGAATATGTGGACGAACTCGATCTACATATACTTGATAGGTAAAAGACCTTATTATGTACATCTAAACGCCTATATTAGAAGGGAATGGAAATCAACAGGGAGCTGGAATGTATTTGCCAGAGAGAATGGCTTCTATTTAGTCAAATTTACAAATGCTGCAGATTGCACCAGGGTTCTAGAGACTGGCCCTTGGTTTATGGATAGCAAACTCATTTTCACCAAAAGATGGGAGCCAAATCTGAAATTGGAGCTTGATATGCTTGAAACACACCCAGTTTGGATCCGCCTTCGTAACCTACATCTAACTTTGTGGAATGCGAGAGGCATCAGCAAGATTGCCAGCCTCATCGGCAACCCCCTAACCATGGATGAATGTACTAAGCGAGTTTCAAGATTAGCATATGCTAGAGTACTAGTAGAAATCAGAGCAGACAGCAATATCAGAAAACATGTACGAGCAAAAGATAAACATGGGAATGTTTACATCCAAAGCGTAGAGTACGAGAATCTACCTCCCATATGCACCACCTGTAGGTGCTTTGGGCACCTGGAGAGCCAGTGCTCCATCACTGTTCAGCAACAGTGGCAAAAAAAACCTGCAGAGGATATGACAGAGGAGCACAACAAAACATCAAGCGATACTTCGCTTGATAAGCTAGCTACTAGTGAGACATATATACAAATATCTACAACTACTGACACTACATCAACTACTTGCGAGGAGACTCAACTCCACGACCAGCCTGTGGAGGAAGAACAGCATTTGTTGGTGACACCTGAGACACAGCAACAGCAGGTGGGGGGACAGCAGACGTCAGACTTGGCAGAAAGCCCTCGCACTTCGTCCAGTCAACAGGACCGGGTTCCTGAAACAGTGGAGCAGCTGAAAGAGTTAGACATTAATCTTAACAATAATGAGGAGGAAGAAAAAAATGCAAACAAGGGCAACTTTACAAAAACCAATGCAGAATATGATGAGCAATTCAAAACAGGGGCCAAGAAGGCAAAGAACTTGTGCACACAAGTAGTTTCTCCTAAGAACTTGAGGAGCAATGCTCTCAAGTCTAAATGTCCATAATAAGCTGGAATGTAAGAGGTTTAAACAACGATACCCGTGCTTTAGACCTCTATAATCTAAGAAGGACCCTGTCTCCTTCAATTATGGGTATACTTGAGAGTAAGATGAATGATGATAACATTAACTATTTTAAAGAGCAGCTAGGAGGGGAATGGGAACTCATGAGTAACAATAGTGCTGGAACAAAAGGCAGAATTATTATTGCCTGGATAAAAACTATTTGGAGCATGAATATGACTGACATGGATGACCAACAACTAACTGTTAAAGCTTCAAATGCAGGGGGACTTTGCACTTACATCACTACAGTTTATGCCAGTAACCTTGCAAGTCAAAGAGTGTCTCTATGGGAAAAGATTAATCAACTATCAAGAAGCATAACTGAAACCTGGCTTATCATGGGTGATTTCAATGTTGTGCTACGAGCTGAAGAGAAACAAGGAGGTATTACCTTAAGAGAAATGCAGCTATCAGAATTTAATAACTGTGTCGTGGCAGCTGGATTGATAGAACCAGTCCATGGAGGCCTGAAGTTTACATGGAAGAGTGGTGAAGTTAGGAAAATTATGTGCAAACTTGACAGGGCACTAGTCAATGTACAATGTATGACCAAATTTGCAGACATCAAAGTAAATATCCTGCCAAACTCGACAAGTGACCACTGCCCTTTGCACATACTTCTTAAAGAAACAGATAAAAATGGGAAAGGAAAGCCTTTCAGATATTCAAATGAGTGGCATCTAATAGAGGGGTACCATGCAGCTACTAACACTGCTGATCTGAAGCAATCTGAGTACAGCCATCTCTTTCACCTAGTGAAATTCCTCAAAGGAGTTAAGGACAAACTTAAAAACTGGAATAAACTGAGGCCCAAGACCCATGATGAAATCACTAATCTAGAGAATCTTAATGAGGAGCTTCTAAAGAAGATAGATGAAGGGGACAACACTGATGACACTTGGAACCAATACTATGCAGCACAGTCAATGCTGAAAAACCTCTTACATACAAAAGCCATTGAATTAAAACAAAAGGCTAAAGAGAAATGGTTGACTGAAGGAGATGAGTGTACGAAATTCTTCTACACTAAGATGTCAGTCAGGGAAAACATCAACTACAACATGCAAATGTATGAGCAGGATGGTAACATTTGCTTTGACATGCACAAATTTGAAGAAGAAGCCATCACATACTTCCAAGCTTTATATAATGGTAGCACAGAGACAGACAATTTACCTCATATTGTTACGAGAAGACTGGTTAATGCTCGAGGCAGGCGTCTGTTGTTGAGTGCCGTCACCGAGAATGATGTTTGGGAGGCTATAAGATCCATCCATATTGACTCTTCGCCGGGTCCCGACGGATTTGGATCTGAATTCTTCATAATCCACTGGAACCACCTGAAGAATAATCTCATTTTAGCCATCCAAGAAACTTTCAGAGCAGGTTTGTTTCTAAAAGAAATTAATCATACTTTTATATGTCTTATACCAAAATGTGATAAACCTACTAGTGTTGCAGATTATAGACCTATTGCGTGTTGCAACGTAATTTACAAGATCATTAGCAAAGTGCTATGTAATAGGTTAAAAATGATTCTTCCTGACCTAATAGCTGAATGTTAGAGTGCATTTATTAAAGGTCGTAGCATATCAGAAAACTCATTGCTTGCCCATGAGTTGATCATAAACTTCAATAAAAAAGGTGCAGATCGCATGTGTCTAAAGGTGGACTTGCAAAAGGCTTATGACAAAATCAATAGGCACTTCATCATTCACATGCTAAAGTGTATGGCCTTCCCAGAGCAAACAATTAAGCTGATTAGTGAGTATTTACATACATCAACATTTTCTATTCTAATTAATGGTGTTCCTAAAGGTTTTATTAGCAGCAACAGAGGTATTAGGCAAGGGGATCCTCTCTCCCCCTACTTGTTTGCAGTTGCCATGGAATTTTACACTTTACAAATGGAGATTGCCACCCAAAACCAAATGATTCAGACTATTCACACTTTTCAGCCCAGAATAAGTCACTTATTATACGCTGACGACTTGCTAATCTGTGTCAAGGCAAATAGGAGGACGGCTGTGCAGATCAAGGAGATATTTGGCAGGCTGGAGAAATACTGTGGGCTTAAAGTTAATGAAATGAAAACTAAGTGCTACTTTAACAAAACCTGCAGAAGTAAGGCTGATGTGCTGGAGGTTTTACAAGTTCAAGAGGGTGAACTCCCAGTGAAATACTTGGGTGTCCCACTGTCATCAAACAAAATTACTGACAGGGAATGCAGTACACTCATCACAAAAATAAGGGAAAGACTTTATGGGTGGAGCTCAAGACTGCTAACCTTTGCTAGCAGAGTAGAACTGGTTCACACTGTCATCCATGCAAAGGTCAACTTCTGGCTACAAACTTTTCAATTACCTGATGCTTCTATTGAGAAAATTGAAAGAGTGTGTGCAGACTTCATATGGAGAGGGGGACTACACAAAATCAAGTTTGAAGATCTTTGCAAACCAAAACAGGAAGGAGGAGTAGGGCTCAGGAATATCAAAGTCATGAGAGAGGCTTTTACACTCAAGCAAGCTTAGAAAGTGATCAATAATGAGGGGCTTTGGGCAAGATGGATGAATGCTAGATACAAAAAAGATAATTTCTGGGTGATAAGAGAAGATAACAATGCATCTACTACATGGAAAGCTATTATGCGTGTAAGGGATGTATTAGCAAGACATTGCATAAGAGAGATAGCAACTGGCAATGAAACAGATTTGTGGAAAGACCCATGGGTGGATGGTAAATCATTTATTGACATGCTGGGGTGGGATACTTTCTCTGCATATGGATGTCCAGACAGGAGAGTGAGTGACATAATAGATGAAAATAGATGGAGCCCAGACATACCATGTACTCAGGAACAAAGAAGAATCATTGAAAACACTCACATACATAATGACCACAGCTACGATATTTGGAACTGGTCAGGGGGTCAATTTAGCATCAAGCAGGTGTGGGAGGACATCAGACCTAAATTTGACACCAAACCTTGGAGCAAAATTGTGTGGAGCAAACGTAACGTCCCTAAAATGGCCAGCTGTACTTACAAAGCTATATTGGGAAGATTATCAACTAAAGACCGGCTTTTCAAGTGGAATATCATACAGGAAGACACATGCATGTTGTGTAAAAATGAGGTTGAGTCTCATAAACACAAATTTTTTGAATGTCCTTTCTCAAGACGCGTGTGGGAAAACTGCTGTAACTTTGTAAAATTCAACACAAACAAAAGGCAAATCCAAGAGATCCTGGCTCACCTTGAAGTCGTCAGGCAGAGCGTAAGTCAGATAACCGAAGTGCACGGCGACGCTCTTACAGTTGTTGTGTGGTCCATTTGGAAGGAAAGAAACAGCAGAATTTTTCAGAAACAAGAAAAAACAGTCGAGTTAGTTAGCAAGATGGCCATTCAAAACATCAAACTGGCGTTGATGAGGAAGAGCAAGTTCAAATGGAATACCAGTAGAACGGCACCTGGAGAAGACGATAATAGAGACGTGGATCTGTTGCGGCCATCGGTTCCGCTCCAAGGTACAAGCATGAGCTTTTTCGCTTTCCAGCCGCCATGACAGAAGTTGGAGAAGAAGAGAGAGCGAGTGAGGAGTTTAGATCTGAAACTTTCGAGAATAATCTCGCTCTGTAATAAAGTAAATCGTTGTCGGTTTGTGTATTGCAGTAACGAAGCCGTGGGCTTTGTCTTCCTTTTGGGCTTCCAAGCCTTAAATAAAATCTAAACCCATTTCCAAAAAAAAAAAAAAAAAAAAATTAAAACGAAACGTGGCCATGAAGTTCGTATTTTGAAACCGTGATTTCAAACAACCAGTGCGGGAAATCCGACCATTGGATTTTCCCGAAATCGCAACCGTCGGGTTCGCCTTGGAAATATCTTTCCAATGGCACCAACTTTGTAAAAATCCAACAGTTGGATTGTCTGGAATGTTTAATTCAAATCCGAAGAAAAACAGCGCTAGAAATGATTATATATATATATATATATAATTATATTTAGTCGAATAACGACGCTGCAGTTCGTATTTTGAAATCGAAACTTCAAACGATTGTTCCGGGAGATCCGACCGTCGGATTTTCCTGAAACTGGAACCGTTGGATTCGTTTTGAAAAGACCTTTCTAATGATGTAAATTTTGTGAAGATCCAACGGTTAGATTTTCAGATATGTGTAAATCAAATCTGAAGAAAAATAGCGCCATGGCCGCGTTATGGCCTGAAGCGTCGTTTTGAACAAAGTGGCTATTTTAAAAATAAATAAAAATAGCGATAAATCGTTATAAAATACCATAAACAATGTGGACTGGAAATAAACTGAATTTGCTCGATTTATGTGGTATTTGATGGTTGAATGTGTTTGGTGTGAAAATTACCTTAAAGAACAAAATTGGTGTTGTCGAATAATTTAACCATTGAAGTAAATTGATTTGAAATTCTAAATATACGTGAATTATTTGAAAAGGCCGAGTTAATTCCCATTTCAAATAATTGACCGACGATTGAAAGTCGAAGATGAAGACGGTGGTCGAAGACCGGAGATCTTCACCTCGTTTGGATGGTAACCGAGGTCCTGATTGGGAGGCATCCCGAAATATGGATAATGAGTGGTGATCGTGCAGACGTACGTGGTGATCGAAGGGTTTGCGAGGTATTTAGTGCCTCCGGTTTCGTTCAGACCCAAAACGGACTTGTAAATGGACTATGTGTCTGACATTGGATTTTACTCTGTGTTGATTGATCTCTATTAAATATACATCTGTTTGACGGTGGAGAATTTATTCTTTTGCTTAACGCCCTTCTCTGAAACGCACGAGCTCAGAGGTTGTATATCGATGGACATCAGTCGCATGGAATGAATTGCTAGTGTGGCATGCCTAAGTGGCAAATGATCAAGGCTTCTGTTGAAAAGCAAAGTCTTGTGGTGATGATCAAAGCACCGCCTGTAGGGCGTAGCTTTGTGTATAATGTGAATTCGCGAACCTCACACCCTGGTATGAAACAGAAACGGGAGAAGGACCTCAGGGAGGGCATGCGTTTCTTTCTAGCTAGGGTGGTGTCAGTGACCTACCAGCCCTGACATTTATATACTTTTCACCTGTGTGGTTGTTGCTGTTGCGAGGCGCCTCGGTTTGATCGGACGATCCGGGTCCGATGGAGTCATTCGTTGGCTCGTTTACGCCCCAAAGGGCGGGGAAACGTATTGTTCAGGCATTTTAATCCACATCGGTGGACCGGCCCTGTCGCTCCAAAGGCTTGACTGAGTACTTGCCTGTGGCTCGGGCTAGAGAGTTACGAATTCGGTAAGGACTATCTTTTTCCTTGGTTCATGACGGAAATCCAATTTCCAAATACGTGACTGTGCGGTTTTGATTGTATATATATATATGGCGACATGATATATGGTACCCATGCCGTCTATGATTGATAGTTATGATTTGAAATTGTTTTCAAAACATATAAAAACTAGCAATAATATCAAATGCCTTTGTTTTATTCGTATCAAGCATATTTTGGCCGTTATAAGGTAAAAACTCTATCCTCCGGTTTGCGTTGCATTGTGTGATGGGAACTGAGTCTTATAATGGCTTCATTTTTATAAAAAGCACTGCGATGTTTAAAAGAATGATGTGTTTTAAAGCACTGGCAATCCAATGGAGTAAACCCGTTCCATGAAAGTGGCGTGGTCCTGTGATTAGCCATATTTGAAATGTGTTGAGTAGATTTCTTATACCAGTCCCATGACTGATTCATAGTTTGTTTCACTTTCAAACTCGGGTGCCCCCTTTTTCTACACGGGCAGCCTTGTATTCAGGTTTAGCTGGTTATTTCTGGATAGCTGGAGCTGAAGATGGATTCTATCATTTATCTCTTTTATGCTGTTCAGCTCCTATTGTACATATTTTGTTTGTTTTTCCGCTGTAGACATTTATGTATAGCTGAACTGTATTTGTACTAAGTAAGATCCTGTATACTGTGTAACTCTGATGATTACTTTTATCCAGTATAGTCTATTGTTCATTATCTGGTGTATTGATTTTAATTCTGTTCTGCTATTATCTGTTTCTGTGTTATATTCCAAAGATTACCCTTGTCTCCGTCAGTACGGGATTTGGGGTCGTCTCATTTGGCATGCGTCGACTACACAAATAGGCTAATTGAATAATGAGTTATAAATAAGGAGAGCATATAAAAATATGTTATAATATGAGTGAATATAATATTAGGGGGAGAAATCATCATATATGTTTTAAAATGGACAACTTCAAGTTAGCAGAGTATTCAAGATTTTGAAGACGCATATTCAAGGGGGAATGTTGTAATATAATATGAGTGAATATGCTCTTGTCATATGCTCTTTAGTCCAACAACATGGGAATAAGTCTAACATCAGCTCCAGAGCCTATATATAAAGGAGCCAACGTAATAGAAATGGTACACACTTGAAGCAATAGAAATAAAAGTCTCACCCCTATCTTTTCCTGTTCTCTCTAATGGCTTCTTGTTTATTATTTGTTCTGTTTTATTTTGTAACAAAATCGAATTTAATAAATAAATTTTAAAACAGATTATAGATAGGAATTGAGACTTATGAAAACTATAACTTAAGTTAAATACTAATATTTGTTAAGGAAACCATATATAATAGGTGTTTTGAGAATATCATTTTAGATGATTTCTCATTGTAGTTATAAGGTAGATATATTTTAATAGTGAAGGAGTCAAAATATGATTAAAAAAAGAAGAAGTAAAGGGGATACTTATAAATTGTATAATAAATGAATGATTTAAAAATATATTGTTCATTATATATATATATATATATTTGGAAATTTTGAATAACTTTTCCTAGGGAAAAGTTTCAAGTATTTCTCTTGATGTTAAGATTGAACTATCGAGTACTAGGTGATTTTGGAAATGTGTCTACCCAACATATATACTAAACCTTGTATGTACTTGCTAGTTATAGAATCACGTTCTGATCACTTGAAAATAATCTTGGTGATGATTACAACATCACCAGTGTTTATTTTCAGGTTTCAAATGTGAGAAAAACATATAGTTCCATTTGAGATGTTGATTTGATACTTAAAACTATTTTTGTAAATATCTGGGAAAGGTTTATTGAGAAAAAAATGAATAACAAATAAGAATATTATTTTGATAAATAAATATGAACTTAAGGAAGTAAACAGATAATAAATTAGATCTTAACTTTTGTCAACTGTGGTAAAACATAAGATAAATTTTTGACAAAGAATGTTTAAGATTTAATTGTGACTTTGGTGGTAATATAAATTGGATTGATATTGTATAAAGGAAGATGAATCTAATTAAAATGTCTACAAGTGAAATAAGCTCGAGGATGAACTATAAATTCAAAGCTAACTCAAATTAATCAAATGAAACGAATTAAATGAAACAAGTTAATGAAAATTAATGACTTGAGTAAACTGAAATAAAATTTGATATGGATTAAAATTGAATGTAAGTGAAGTAAAGTGAATTTAACAAATGTAAACAGATAAATGTAAGTTAATTATATATAAATGAATGTAGATTAAAAGAATGTAAATTTGTTTAATTTGTTAATGTGAACATAATTAATGTGAAATTGGTAATCAATTGAAAGCGAATAAAAATATAAATCCATTGAATGACAAATAATGAATGCTAATAAGTGAATGGATTCAGAAACAAACCAATTAAATGTTACTATGAAATGAATGTAACAAAAATGGAAGTGTTTATAAGTTGAATGTTTACACTGGATGATGTACTGCTTATGTGTTCACTTATGCTTTTGCTTATGCTATGTTTGCTTATTATTGAGTGTTTCTTATGCGATATATATTTGTCTTTCCATATACTTGTTCTCAATTGCTGCTAATTGTTTAGTAGGTATCAGTGACGTGTGCTTCGCTTTTGGAGCTCGCTTTTTGCGCTATATCGCTTAAACATGCTTGCTAATAACAATAAAAGATACAAATCTTGGATTACATATCGTACTTGGATTCTCATGTTTTGGCATGCCTCATCACTGAGATGAGATCCAATTATTATTACATAAAATTGTAATTTTTTCTGATCAAGCTGCATAAAGAAGACATTGCCGAAATTTTCCGTAATTTGACAATTTAAACTTATGTCCTATAACTTGCATTTTTTCTAATAAGTTGAAAAGCTAAGTAAAAGTTTCAGAAGTTGAAGTATTTCGTTTAAATTTTATATAAGTATGATACTTTACACTGTTCCTTTTCAGGGACAAAAAATTTTAAGTGGAGAAATTATAACTCGCAATTTTCAACAATTTAAAATAATATTATTACTTAAAATTTAATTTAATTTAAATAACGAAATTTTCATATTTGAAATACGTTTAACTAAATGTAGTGGAGAAATAAATTTCGTTGTAAGATACTTAAATTTCATTATGTTTGCGAAAATAATCAAAGGTTGAAAAATCATTAAAAATAAAATATTTTCGATTTTTTTTAAATACTATGTCTTTTTCTAAGAAAGCCGTCATTTTTTGTTTCATGAAATTCATACGTCCATTTCTCAAAGTGTGTGATTTTATACACAAAATCGTGCAAATCTGTAAACATATATGTGAATATTTGTAGCCCTTCTTTGCTGTCTCCTTGTCTGTCTATTCTTGAATATATCTTTGAATTCTGAAATTTTAAGTATTGTGCTTAGGAATTTGAGTAACCACAAAATTTGAGTAACCACACAAATTTTAAGTATTAACTTCCGAGACAAGTAAAGCACATATGATTGTTTCTCTTCACCCCTTTTCCTCATTTTCTTCTTTCACCGTATGCCTTACTTCCCTTTTCTCCTTCCATGTCCAATTCTAGATTTGAAAATAAAAGGAAAAAAACAAAATCAAGACTCAAATCCTGCTATGTCGCTCCTCCACATGCACCACTGGCCACCTTGTCCGCTCCCTTATTCTTACCTCCACCAAAATCCATCTTGCCCTGATTTTCCCCTCTGCAACCTTGTAAAATCCATTGCCTACCGTAATCCTGTTACTTTCTAAATCTTCCCCGCTAGCTACCTTGGCGTTCCAAGCCTCTTCCACCTCCTCCTCAATCCACATCTGCGCACGCCTTCCCCTTTCCCAAAACTACTCGTTCCACCTTAGATCCACAAACAAAAAAGCCCTAGCTTTCACAGCAAAATCACCCTTCGAGAAATTCGTAAACCCTTTAGTCGAAAACCTGTGTCATCATCCCAGCTTGACTGCAACACCCAACCCAAACTAATGAGCCATTCTCCTTCCTTCCTTTTCTACAAAAAAGAAATTAATTTTCCGATACGTTTATTATCCAAGTCTTTGTGTTGTCGATGTCGTGATTGTGTGTATTCTAAGTCAGATCCATTTCATCTTAAATCATCGATTTTCAACATCTTAAACCATGGAAGTAGAGATTTCACACACAACCAAGATTTATTTACAAGTTTTGATATTCACTTTTTTTATATTTTGAATGATATTGTTATGAAATTTTAGTTGTTGATTTGTGTATGTTTATTAAATGTTTTTTTTGCAAGACCGACTGGTTTTTATAGTGATCTGTAACAATAATTGTTATAACATATAGGGTGCTACTATTCACACCAGGGATTTATACCTTCGGCCACCTTTATAAATTTAATACAAATGAATATTTTTTATATTCTTCTGGCCACCATATATTATTCCTTCACTCATTTATTCACAACCGTACTTCTCCTAAAAAAATAGTACTTCTCTACAATTTCAAACCTTAAATCCTAACAAAAGCAGATATTATTTTGTGCCTAATAGACATGGAAGATGACGATAAAAAAGAAGTTGGAATTGCTTGAATTTTATTGTTTTCTATTATGTTATAGAATATGTTGTTAGGGTTTTTTAATGGTTAGGGTTTTCCAGCATTTTAGGATATTTTTTTCGCTCTGTTGGACATTTCAAGCTTGGAGGACATTAAATTTTTACGATGTTGTAATAGAGAATGACAATGTAAGTTTTGAATTATAGGGTTTTTATCTGTACAACTTATGTATCTTCTTTTACAAATTAATACATTAACTTATTTTTCGTCGTTTGATAGATGAAGTGTTTGAATGATGATAATCATGATGATTGTGATAATATGATGCATGATGTTCGATCAAATGACTCAAAAGACATAAATATTGATTTGACGAATCATTTCACAACCGAAAAAGTAATACTCATTTATAAAAATTAAAATTGCTAACATGGTTATAAAAAGGTGCTTGTGGCCTCTCCATTTTTACGTTACTAATTTAGATGGTGGCCAGTAGAGGGAAATTGAAAATTTTGGGGTGCTTTTCATTTTGGTGGCCGTAAGTGTAAATCGGGGTGTGAATAGTAACACCATAACAGATAATAATTACAAATAAGTATAGTAGATTGGAAAACCGATAATATATTACAAACGATTTTTAAAGTGGACCGACCACTACAACTATTTTAGGTTGTAGAGCTGAAGCTAGACTAAATATCTAGACTACGAAAAAAAATTCAAAACTCTACGCAGGGAGTAAAATCGCAATTATAATGAAGTCAGACAGGGAAAAATCTAACATGTCTGAACCATACAGAAGTAACATAACACTATCATATATCCCAAGATGTAAGAGCAATTTTATAGCTAACTATTGCACCACAGCAACACATGACAAGCAGCTGCATAACCCAATTGTAACGACCAAAGATTTTCGATGCTTTAAAATACGAAATTAATTTGGATTTAGTATTTAAGAAATTGATATTTGTTTACAATTTTGAATCTAGTCTATTTTAATTTGGTTTTGAATTGATTTAGTAGAGTAAATTTAGATTTTAATGTTTGAATGAGTATAGTTTCATTAAATTTAATAATGTTAATATTTTAAAACTAATTGAAATATATTGTTAGAGAAATTATAAAATCTGATTTTTAAATTTTAATTAAAATTTATTCATAATTTATTTTAGATTTGAATTGGATTTTAAATAATTAATTTAATTTGAATTCGAAATGTATAAATACCCTATTATTGTTGTATATACATAGTACAATAAATGGTATTAATAATTAGAGAAATATTTGTTTAACTGAGTTTGTGCCACTTGTACATCTTGGTTCAATTCTTGTTACATTTTTCCTTTATCTCTTGTTTCGCTTACTACATGTTACCCCTCTCCTTTCCTTTTTTATTTTGTTCCTCCCTTCCTCATTTCAATTACCAGCCGAAACAAGAAATCCCCAAATCAAAAATAAAAAATTGTTCCTTAAATTCATCGTTACCGCCCCCTTCGAAACCAAATTTTCGTCACTATCGTCCCCTTCACCATGGCCTTGCATGTAACAAGCTCCATCCTCATGGAAAAATTCTCCACCAATGTGACCACTAAATGTAACGACCTGGAATTTTGGAACCAATTTAAAAGTTATTTTTAATGGATTTCAATGGATTTTAATATTTTAAATGATTTATTTTGAAAATTAACAACTTAAAATTATTTAAAAATGTAGTTTGAATGTAAGAATTTTCAATTTAATTAAAACGAACTTGTAACGTCGTAGTAGTTCATAATAATATGTTTTGAACTTTAAATGATTGAACAGAATCCAGTATAAGTCGGATTTCAATAAAACAAGAAACATTAAGATCAATTTAACAATATCTTCCTAATGAAAGTGAAAATTTTAGATTTCATATTATAAAATGTAAGTTATGTCCAATTCAAAATAGTCGCTATGGAATTTATTAATATTTTAATATTACATGGCTCTTAAACAAGAACATTTTCCAAATGAACTCAGAATTCGAGGAAACCAATTTTGTTATATACTAAATATAAAATTATTGCTAGATTGAAAATTTTACGTTAAACGGACGTAGTATATGGCCGTGCAAGATAAAACCGTTCGATGTAATGATAACGAGCAGTTTACAAAGGAACGTTATTGAAATGACCTTAGATCCCAACAAAACCTTTTTTCATATTCGTAGCATCGAATAATGGTATAATCCCAAATTTCATAATTTTTGGAGCTAGTGTGTGAGCGTACGGGAAGAAAACATACTCAAAAATCGCATATTGAAATTAAGCTGAAACACGATCGAAAAATAAAATGGAAGGTCAAATAAACTTGGAATTCAACGAAACTCATTCCTTTGGATCTAGAATTATGTTTAATGTCGAAATCCTTAATTTCGTTAAAAACGAAATTAATTTGTGATCATTCAATCAAAAGAAGTGGAGGCTAAATAGCACACTTTTACAAATGTGAAGTTATCGAATTTAAATTAAAATGAAGACCATCCAACGAGGCATGGTGGTTTCATTGGAAATCATGGGATCGCAACATGTCAGCGATCCGCATAAAGGGGCTTAACTGGCAATTAGGCACCCCTCTTTTCTTTCTTTCCTTCCTTCTCTCCTTTCCTTCTTCATTTCTCCTTCCTTCTCCACATCCATGGCATCCTCCTTCTCCCGGGACACGTGCCGCCACTGCCTCTCCTCCTCCTCCACCCACGTCGATTGTCCAGCCCTCCCTCTTCTCTTCCTCTGCTGCCTCATAGCCCCCACATTACTCGGCAACTCTAAATCACCTCTTTTAGCCTAAAAACCCGAGATCTACACCACCTACCACCTCCTAGTGGCACCACGGTAGTCCCCCTCCATGTCACCGTTCTGCTGTGCCGTGACAGATAGCGATCGCCGCGGGACCCACAAGTCCTTAAACCACCCAAAATCGCATATTTCTTGCTTTAAATCCAAGCTAGTGTGAGATCCGGTATTGGCAAGAAGTTTTGGATAGATTTATTGAGGAATGGAGAGAAGTTTAGCTTGTGGCAAGCACGTGCCGCTCCGACGGTGAAGTGTCGTGATGTTTGTATGCTTGGGGTGAGAATTTATCGCTTAAAATATTCAGTTTATGTAGTTAAATCGTAGATACGTTGTTGAATTATTTGGTTAACGTAAATATGCAAACTTTTAAAATACGTAATCTTTTCATATGAGATCATAATTCGACGATTCTAGATGTTTTGAACCGTATTGACGAGAGCTTCGCAATAAAACTTATTCGGAGTGATTTGAAGATTATCTAAATTTTTGGCAGAAGAAAACGTTAGATTCGGTCAATCGACCATTTTCCGTAATTTAGCGAAAACGACCAATAACAGGGCTTCTCACTCAAATTGATCTTTTACAGTTATTATAATCATAACTAAATATATATTGATTTCCTATACTGCTTTTTATCTGATTAATTATCATGAAATTATTTGTGACACCCCCACGTCGGTTAATGTCACTCTATAAAGAAGGCATTAAGTTTTGTGAGGCATTATTGGTAAATAAGAACATAATATCATAAGACAGACATGTAAAATAGCAACAGAATTTAAAAACTTTATTTAAATCAAAATAACATGGTTCGTAATACTGAGTTTCCATCATAAACTTGAAGTAACAAATTACATTAGTAATCTGTCTTGCTAAAACTATCAGAGTACAAAAGCATAAAACCATATTTCCCTTGCGAAGCCATAAGAGAGTTGACAAGAAATCAAAGCAGTACATCCATATCCAAAATCCATGCTAAGCTGAAAGAATCCAGTTCAACTCTAAGCACTTCCACCCTGAGAACCTGGGGTGAAACGAAAGATAGAGAAGAGGAAACAAAAAGGATCAGACATAAAGTCTGGCTAGTCCAGTTACTTTTAAATATAACTAAATAAAAGTATCATGGCAGGTATATAAAACTGGAAGAACAAGATTACAATAACAAGTGTGAACTGATCAAGATAAGATGAACAAGATATATTGTGCTTCTTAAATACATTTCTCTGCACCGCACCGATACTAGTATATCAGAAATAGAATGATCCCTACCAATACCGTTCCATTACATTTTCTTGATTATTAGGTAACTTGGGTTAATAGAACCCAAGACTTATCCGCGCATCGTACCTATTTACTTTCCCATGGATTCACCTAATACCATATATGTAGCTATCTCTCAATATTGAGATACACCTCATGGTACCCCACTCGCACAATATCCATCGTAATGAATACATCCCCTCATCCTGCGCCAGAGTGATGTATGGATCTCTATATAACAATGTTACGTTCCGCATATATATGTCGCTACTATGCTATGTAAGCGTATGGACTGCCACCATCGATCGAATCAGATTACTTATCGGAATAATGCCCTCTAGTCAACGATACACCACCAGAGCAGTATGCATGTATCTAGACTGTCCCACGTATGTACTGTAATTATAGCTCGATGCCTTAATCGCATGTCCTCTAATGTGCACCGAGTTCCGTAGCAGGGCTAAACAAGAAAAATGGAACTCAGCCGGGAGCTTTTCCATACCAGTACAGGCCCGCCTTTAAGAGCCTCCAAATACAGATATTCCTAGGGTACGTTTTCCATGGTGGCTATGGCCCCACCTCGGCCCCTCCCTCAACTAGTAAAGACTACAAGAGCTAAGCGACAGCCCTAATAACAACCAATCTAAGCATACATGTGGCGTCTCCCCTCAACCCCGTACCTCTATAGTGAAAGGTGAAATGGTATTTTGGGTTTAGCTCTAATATTTTTGCATCCCGCTGGCTGCCGATGACGGGTATCCGACAATCTACTATCCTTGTTGGTCGTGACCCTCAACCTCCTCGTTAGGCAACCGCTGAACCACCCTGTTGTCACCTCGTCACAGCATTCTGACTGCATAGCTACATCTTCAGTCAAGGCCCACCCACCTAGTAGTTACGCGCAAACCCTACCTCTGCGAGCACAGCCTAAGACATCTATCACCGCACAGAGGACTACTAGGAGCACCTTACGTACCTCAGGAAGCTGCATGCTTCCTCTTCCAGTCCTTTGGCGCCGTCAAAACAATCAGATGAATGTTCGCTCCCTTCGTGCCTAATAACACCTCGATGATCTACCCCGTTGGGTTATTCACCCTCAAACGTGCGGACTGGTCCAAGCGCCTCACTTTAATATGTTATTAGACCCTATGTCTAATCATTCTATTACGTGCTTGCTTTTCCTCCTCAGTTTCCTTTTAACTTGGTTATTCCCATTCATATTGAATTCTTAATCAAATTACCAAGTTCCTCTTACTTATTAATTTTGGTTATATAACTTGACCCCTTTCAGTTCATTAATACGCCCACAACATGTTATTCTCTAGATTGTGGCCCAAGGTCTATAATCCATAATCTCTATTATATTTTCATCGTCCGATTCCATAGTTACAATAACATGTTCTTATTTAATGTGTAATTAAGTATGTATCATTTTACATGTTTCCTTTTTAACATGTCATTGATTAAATATAACTTATATCATTTCATAAGTTTTCCTCATCCTTCCTCATTTAATCATAAATTCAACCGTCACTAGAACTTGTCATTGTTTACTAATTAACTTAGTTTACTTAACTAAGGCCCATTAACAAGTTTCTTGGCCCATTGATTATAACCTATGTTATAATTTCCTCTTGTCCCTAAGACAAGCCTAAACATGTTATTCACATCAGCGGGTTCCAGACTTTTAGATTACTTAATTTATAATTAAGTACCTCTTATCACATTACACAAGTTGTCACATTTCTAACAAGTTATGCTTACCCTAAACAGTGTCTTTTAATTACCTAACTTTATTATTTCTGCCGGTTATGTATACCACTGTAATAACCCGGAAATTCTGGACCAGTTTAAAAATTTTATTTTGGCAATTTTAGCGAATTTCAAATATTTAAAATAGATTATTTTAAATAATATCGACGAGAAATTTATTTTGAATATATTTAGAACGTATATATTATACGCGTCGTCGTTAGAATATAAATAATTATATATAATTATAAATAGAATTGAAAATGGCGCGGTAGTTCGATAATTCGATTTCAAACTTCAATTGAATGTACCGGGTGCAAAACAATCCGTATTTTAGTGAAACCAAAAACATTAGGATCTAATTGATAATATCTTTCCAACGAATCCGACAAATCGAAATTTCATAGCGGGAATCAAAAGATATGTCCAGTTGAAAATTCTGAATAGTCGCTATGGAATTCAGGCCCTTAAAAATGGGAATTTTGCAAATGACCTCGGATTTCGACGAAACCACTTTTGTTGGATCCGCAGTGTCAAATTATTGCTAGATTCCAAATCTCGTAATTTTTCGAATCAATATGTGGGCGCAGCAAAGGCACCCCTCCCCCGTTCATAAAACAGTAAGTTCTTTTTTTATTTTTATTTATTCATGATATTTCGGTCTTTTTATTTATTTAAATTCTTTAAATAAAATCTGAAATATATATGTATATATGCTAAAGAACTGATTTTTAATTTGCTAAAAAGCTGATTGAAAATATGATTTTTATATTTTTAAAGTAATAAAAATATGATTTTTATATTTTTAAAGTATTAAAAATATAATCTTTACTATATAGAAGATATAAAAATATGATTTTTATATTTTTAAAGTATTAAAAATATAATCTTTACTATATAGAAGATGTAAAAATATGATTTTTATTATGTTGAAGAAGTAAAAATATAATTTTTATATGGTTATGATAATAAAAATTCAATCTTTATTTTTGAAAAGGCGAAATCTATATTTTTGAAATGGAATTTTTATCTATATGATAGTATAATAAAAATTTGATTTTTATATATTGAATAGCATAGTAAAAATTCGATTTTTATATATTGAATAGCATAGTAAAAATTTGATTTTTATATATTGAATAGCATAGTAAAAATTCGATTTTTATATATTGAATAGCAAAGTAAAAATTCGTTTTTTATATATAGAACAACAAAGTAAAAATTCGATTTTTATATATAGAACAACAAAGTAAAAATTCGATTTTTACATATGTAGTGGCTACAGCAAGGGAGATGACGAAGATGCGATAACGATGAAGATTTCTATCAAAGAAGAGTCAAAATGATTGGATAGCTATCTGTGAGAATTTCTCACTCTTCAATTTCATTTTCTAGTTATATATATATACTAGGGTGCAGACGGTGCTTAGTAACACCCGACACAATCGTCCACAGACCATGGACTTGTTTGTTTGGTTGCATAAATTAGTTAGATGATTTGGGTTGAATTGAATTGTTTGGTGAAATGGAATGGATTTGATTGATGTGTGAATGGCGTGGGCCTTCACTAGACCGGGGATAAGGCTAGGCCTCATCCCGTTTCTAGTATCGTGCCGTTATGCCGTCGAAATTTTCTAAAATAAGTTAGAAAAATAAAATATCATTTTTATTTTGTAAATGAACTGAATAAGAATTAATAGGTTGAAATAAAGTGTTTTATCGTTAAAAATATAATTTTTAACGTGAATATGAATAAAATAAAATATTCATTTACAAACCGGACGGTTTGTTTATGTACACCTATTTGAATGACATTGATTGGGACGATAAATTTTACACATCGCCCAACTGCACAAATAAAATCTGTGTTTGTTGATTTGAAACCCCACACGGGTGTTGGGATGAAATTTGAAGTTCACTCACCCTGATTGATTAAATATGTCGATCGATTGATTGACAGGCTGTTATAAGCATTAAATATCTATACTTGATGCTTATGCAGTGTAGTGCACTTTGGTTGATGGTTGATTATTTTCAATGCTATTATATACGTGTGATGTATGAAAATCCATATAATTAACATTATATGGTGATTGACTGGGCCTCATTCCAATTTAGAAAATAAAGAATATTATAAAATAAAGAATATTATAAAATAAAGGTTCATGTGTTGACTGTACTCATCCGTTGAGATTAGTCATGTGTTGAACGAAATATTTTAATAATAAAATTTACATCTTTATCAATATAAAATAAAGGTTCATGTGTTGACTGTACTCATCCGTTGAGATTATTCATGTGTTGAACGAAATATTTTAATAATAAAACGATTTCGAAATGAATTGAATATAAAACGATTTCGAAATGAATTGAATATAAAGCGATTTCGAAATGAATTGAATATAAAGCGATTTCGAAATGAATTGAATATAAAACGATTTCGAAATGAAATGAATATATAACGAATTTGAATCAAATAGAAAACCAATTTGAATTGAATCGAATTGAAAACGAATTCGAATTGAATTTAAAACGAAGTGAAATGAATTCAAATTGAATTGAAACTTGAATTGAATAGAAACGAATTTTAAAACGAATTTATAAGGAAAGATTCAATTTTGATTTGAATTGAGATGGAAGTTGAAATTGTTTTTGAAACGAATTCAAAACTATATATAAAATTCGTTTTGAATGGTAATTGACGAAATATATATTATATATATTATATATATAATATAATGCCTGAATAGAACGCGCCGCGCCGCGGCAGTTCGTGAATTTCGACCATTTATTTCAAACGGACATTACGGGAGATCCGACCGTCGGATTCTCCTAAAACCGGAACCGTTGGGTTCGTATCGAAAAGAGCTTTCTAACGAATATTGGAAATTTGAAATCTAACGGTTGGATTTGGAGATACGTCCAAATCAAATTTGGAAAAGGTCGTTGTAAGTGCAGTTCGATGGCCATTGTTGGAAATCGACTGTACGGGCCTTGATAAAATTATTAAAAATAGTAATAATTTGTGTGAAATCATAGGAAATGATTTGGGAAAAATTGGGATGAAAAACTCCATATTTGAAAAGATAAAAATAGATTTTTATCGAAATGAACTAGTTTCGAACTAAATTTAAAACCCAATTATTTTTAAATAAATAAATTAGATTTAAAAAGGGGTTTTAAATAATCGGAATTTCTAATATATTTGTTTGGATTTGAAATGGGTTTATCGTGAACGGTGTTTTAAATAACACTAGTTCTTTAACCCGATAACAAATAGAATGTGATTTGGGTTTGTCGTGAACTGTGTTTTAAATAACACCTAGTTCTTTAACCCAGTAAAAGGAGTTCTAACGAATCTGCAATTAGATTGAAATGTGAATCTATAATCTAAATTATCAAATTTAGAAATGAGCGAGAATGGAGTATTACCAGTTTTGCTCCAAAGCGATAGTTAAATCTTTAATTAGATTTGAACGTGAAATGGTAACTAATTTTACCGATAACACCACGGTGTTAGATATGGAGTATTACCAGTTTTGCTTCATGGGATGAATAGGTTGGGATTGGGAAATAAAAGAAATAATTACTTCGGTGTAGTTCGCTAATCTCGACTAGTTTAGAAAACCATAATTTGGTTTGAAATGTCATCCAAAGGAAGATTAAAGGATAAATTTCAAAGAATTTATCTTGGATAAAATTAATGGGAACCTTTCCCTAAGAATATTCTGAACGGGAATGAGGCGTATGTTGTGTTTGTGTAACATTTGTTTTTAATATACGCGGGTTGTTCGGAAAGGCCGGGTTTACACCCATTCTGAATAACCGATTCGACGATATGTCGAAGATGAAGACGGTGGCTGAAGACCGGAAGTCTTCACATCGTTTGGGTAATTACTGACGATCCTGATTGGGATGTACACCCAAGAGGATGGAAATAGTTGGTGGTCGTCCAAACGTACTTGGAGATGGATGGATATGCGAGGAAAGTGCCTCCGGTTTCGTTCAGACCCAGAACGGACTTGTAAATGGATTGTGTGTCTGACATTGGATTTTATTCTGTGTTGATTGATTTCTATTAAATATACATCTGTTTGGCGGCGGAGAATTTATTCTTTTGCTTAACGCCCTTCTCTGAGACGTACGAGCTCAGAGGTTGTATATCGATGGACATCAGTCGCATGGCATGAATTGCCTGTGTGCCACGCTAAGATGCAATGATCAAGGCTTCTGTTGAAAAGCAAAGTCTTGTGGTTGATGATCAAAGAACGGCCTTTGTGGCGTAGCTTTGTGTATAGCGTGGATTCACGAGCCTCACACCTCGGTATGAGTCAAAAACGGGATAAGGACCCAAGGAGTGCATGACGTTTCTTTCTAGCTATTGTGGTGTCAGTGACTTACCAGCCCTGACATTTATATACTTTTCACCTATGTGGTTGTTGGAATGCGAGGCGCCTCGATTATAGGTCTGTAAGGACCGGGAAACGTGTGTTCAGGCATAATTAATCCTCTAACGTAAGTGAGGACCGGCCTTGGAGGATCCGGGGTTGCCCAGAGTCCGTAACCCTGAGGCATTTACTAGAGTGTCTCGAACGCGGAGAGGAGCTTGCCCCTTGCCTCGACTCATGACGGAATCCAATTTCCAATACGTGATATTGCCGTTTTAATTGTAGAACTAGTATGGCGACATAGTGGTATGGGACATTCATGCCGCCTATGATTTATATTTATGATTGAAATTGTTTTGACACTATACACTTATTATAGTATCAAATTATTTGTTTTAAACGTATCAAGCATGTTTGGCTGTTATAAGGTAAAACCCTATCCTCCGGCTTGCGTTGCATTGTGTGATGGGACCTGGGTCTTATAACAGCTTCATTTTTCGAAAAAGCATTGCGTTGTTTATTCTATGCACTGGTATTCTTGGGAGGAAACCCGTTCCGTGTTATACGACATGGTCCCTTGAATTACTCTCTTTTAAAGTAAAGTTTTAAATAACTGTTTTAGTTCTCACACCAGTCACATGACTGACCTGGAGTTTATTGTTTTAACCTAAACTCTGGGTGCCCCTATTTTCCGCACGGGCAGCTAGTAGTTTTGGTTTTGCAGATTTATATTCACAGGATCCTGGTTTACAGCTGGAATGATATCCGGAAAGCTCTGTATCCGTATATCACCTTCAGTTGTGCTTTGTATTATTTTCCGCTGCTATGTAATTTATTGTAATCTCTGATATTTTTCGAATGTAATTTATTCATTCATACTCTGTATATCCTTGTATTCTGATGGAATTGTTGTAATAAAAATGAAATGTTCTTCCGTCTGCGTTCATTTGTGTGTTGTTCTCAAAGTATCCGCTCTTTCCTTCACGGGGAAGTAACGGGCTCTTACAACCACTAAGTGTCTTTAATTACATAACCTTATCGGCTTAAGTTTATGGGCATTCATGTAAATATTACCTGTAACGACCCAGATTTTGAGCGACTTTGGTTTCGACGTAAGCTCGACGTCGATAACCAAAACATCAAAAAATCCCGGTAATTAATGAAAGAAATTAGAAGGTGAAAATAGATAAGATAGAGACTTAGAATAGAAGAAGAAGAAGAAGAACACAACATCAGAGTAGCACGAACCTCACAGCGGAACGAATAACATATAATAGATAACATAACTTTGAAATATAACAGTTATGTATACAATAGCACTTATCAGAGTACAGCACTTACAACACAGCGGAAATAACTATAGCTATATGATCTTGAAGCCTCCTGCTCCACGCTTTTCCAGTATATCTGTAAATTCCTGACTACTTGACTGCCCGTACAAAATTAGGCACCCAAGAGTTTAGGGATAACAAAACAAATAAACTCCAGGTCAGTCATGGGACTGGTATGAGTAAAACAGTTTAAACAGGTATATGAACAAGTAAACGATATCTCATAAGACCACGCCGCAGAACGGAACGTGTTTTTCCCTTATGAGAATCCAAAATATCTTTATATCAAAAACCTTTTGATATTATAATAATGTCTATGTACAAATAGATATCAACTAGCAGAAACGCTTTCATCTCACGTTCTACATATATAGTATACAATCAAAACCGCAAGCACGTATTGGGTAATGGATTTCCAACTATGACAAGGTATGGAATCACCTTCCGATCAGTGTACTCTAGGAACGATACACTGGAGTTCAACAAGAACATCTTGCAACTCAGCCACACATGACCGACCACTCATTTCGCTTGAGTGTATCGAATGTACATCACCAACGGTTGGGATCAGCAACCGTTCCCGTATATATATGGGACAACATTGATAGATTTAAGAAACAAATGAATATTCTCTAGATAGGTGATTATACACCCTACTTCGGTGCGACCGACTTAGCCATGCTGCCTGCCCGATTTCTGTCATTTACCGGTTGATGAGGCTAGAAGCTACGCTTTATCATTACATCAGATTCACTTCGAATGCCACATTGTTAGATCCATCGAAAATCACTAATTGACGTCCACAACAGTACATTACGTGTTAGCTAAAGAAGTTTCCGTCTCCGCTTCCACTCTTGGTACAGTTGAAGAAATCAATGTACGGGACCGTCTGGAAATACTATGTCAGACATCCATCTTCATTTACTTAGAAATGTCACATCGTCATACCCGCCAAATCACAAATTGACTTATTCAAAAATAACACGGGTATACAGCTAAGAGAAACGAATTCCTCCGCCACCAAACGTGAATACGTTTGAACAGATCAACTTACGCGATCCATTGGATATACTCTGTCAGACCTTCGTCCATACAAGTTGTCCTAGGACTGGACAAACCGAAGGAACTATTCTGTAAACAGGATAGCCCTTGCATTTTACTCCGTCTTCAATTATCTTTGGCATATATGATTCGCGACGCTTATGCCAATACAGAGTGGTTCTTTGGATAATAATCCAACCGGTCTCTCCATATTAACGACGTTAAAATGGTCGAAACTTCGATAGTCTGTGATTTAACTATCAAATGAAAACATGTCGGTGTACAAACAACGATCTTAATTCCAAATGGAATTTATCGATCCAATCATCGAATATATATATATATATTTATATATATATTCATATCTCCTTATTTTCTAAAATTAGAAAATATACGTTTTCAACATTGGAAAACGTTTCCAATCCTCATTTACGCATCACTACCATTCCACAACTATTAGTCCCTGACTGTAAACTAGTAAGAGAACAATTCTCTAAGTATAAATCCCGAAGGCCGAAACCAACATCAGATCGATACTCAGAAAACTATTTAACTTACTAATCTCTAGTCAGTTTCTAATTTTTGTTTAACTTCACTTCTTAATTTCTATATTCGATTAACCCCTTTTGATAAACTACGTTTGATTAACTCCTTTTGATAAACTACGTTTTCCGTTACAACTATTTCCCTTTTTTTACGTTTACTTACCGTTACAAATATTTCCTATTTACAACTTCTATTTACCGTTACAAATATTTCCTATTTACAACTTCTATTTACCATTACAAATATTTCCTATTTACAACGGTTTATTTATCTTCTAAATAAATATTCCTTATTTCTATTTATTTTCTAAATAAATATTCCCCTTTTAAATTCTATTTATTTTCTAAATAAATATCCCTTTTATAAAACTCTATTTGTTTTCTAAGTATTCTCTTTATAATCCTATTTGTTTACTAACAAATATTTCCCTTTTAATTTGATTTGTTTTCTAACATATATCCCTTTATAATCCTATTTGTTTACTAACAAATATTTCCTTTTCAATTTGATTTGTTTTCTAACATATATCCCTTTATAATCCTATTTGTTTACTAACAAATATTTCCTTTTATAAAACCGTGTTCGTTTTATAAATAATTTCCTTTTATAAAATCCTGTGATTTTATAAAATTCCTTTATTTCAATATACATTGAAATATTCCTTTTTATTACAACTCAGGGTTTCTTATGATATTCAAAATATCAAACAACGATGATCAATATCGTTCTAACATCCATAATCAATAACAGATTATAAATCACAACATATATCACAATATATGAAAAACAGTAAAATAATTGTTGAGGAACCCAGTCGGATTCCTCCGACCTGTCTCCCTGCATCCACAGATGTTACACAGCATAATATACATCAATTTCATCGCACATGAAATATACTAATACAGAATCAAATATTGGTTGTCGATATTTATCTATAACTAGATCTATGTTTTCAATCAATTCTATTTAACAGTCCAGTTTAACAATCAATATACAGCAGTCAAAATAAAGTACAATCGAAAAAAAATATAAATTGTGCAGAGTTAGTGAGTTTTACTCACAGTTGCGCGTTAATCGTTAAATAACGGTTTGCGTTATTTGACTCAGTTGGACAATTTATTTCGCCATAAATTGTAACGAGCTCCGATGGACTTCCAATCAGTTCCAATGTGTAGCCACCGTCCACACGATCCTTTCGGATCTTGTTTCATCAAATTCCATTTCACTACCGGCCCAAACTATTCTCTTCACTGACCCATTAAAACAGTTCGTTCTCCTTTTCACTAACAGATCGTGCTACTCCATACTTATTACTCCTTATTCATGTTTTGTCTTTTCTTTTCTTTTCTTTCTTTGATGGGCTTTATCTTTAAAACCCGGTACATAAAGAAATCCAAACACCACCCAGGTGAACCAATAATCCTCGCCACAAAATGCATGTTCCCAGCATTTTAAAATCATGGCCGAACTACATGGCCCCAACGTGCTTCACCTTCCCCAAAAATACTTCAAAGTTCAACACTAAACACCCGCCTGGTACTCACGTTCCACTCATGGCCCTTCTCCCTTTTCTTTTGAATTTAACACCCTTTTCGTTTTCACGTTAAACACAGTAACTTTTCCACCCTTTCTTCACATGTTTCAATCTCCTTGCAACTGTTGTGTGAATCCCATAGCCGAACAAAGTAGCAGCTCCCACTTCCCTTCAAAACCAACCGCATGTACCCTCACGCTCCTCCCATATTTTCTTCCGCCATGACCTTCCTTCTCAACACTATTACATCTCAACGCAACTTCAGCTACTGTATCGCCATTCCCGTATCTCATCCCCTCGCCAGTTTCCACGTCCACCCTCAACTTCCAGTTTGAGCGAACCTGTACCATCACAGGATCCAGTCCACATTCCCAGTAACCCACCTCCACCTTATATCAATATGAACCTTTGCCGAAGTCCCCTCTTCCGGAGTGCATCAACCTGGCCTCACCACAATAGGACCGCGTCCCAACAGCTCGACTGCTACAGCGAGTAGCGACCCCTCCTTTCCTTTGATTTATTTTTACAAATATTTTATAGCCATTAAAAAGCTTTCGGGGATGCTGAAAAAAATACAAGGGGAATGAAATGAAGAGTATATTTATAGATTTGATTTTGGATTCTTGGACCATGATTCTCCACGTTTTGGGTTTTACTTTGGTAGGTTTTGTGTCCACGTCTTCAGCTATGTTTTATACGGTGTAGAAACCTCAACCGTGTATAAATTATCCTTTGTAAAGTTTATAAAAGCTGCATACCCCGCTACGTACAATTAGATTCATATATGAGTGCTACAAACTGAATTAAAAATACCGTTGAGATTAGCAATGTGTGTGAAGACCTCCGACTTCCCCGTAAAGGAAAGCTTCGGATAGTTCGAGAACAAACCACAACAGAACGCATATAAAAGAACATTTCATTGTATATAACAACAATGCATCAGATTACAAGAATATACAGAGTATAAATGAATATTACACAGAAATATCAGAGATTTAAATTACATTTAAATACATAGCAGCGGAAAATAATACAATACACAACTAGACGAGATATACGGATACAAAGCTTTCCGGATATCGTTCCAGCTGTAAACCAGGAACCTGTGAATATAAATCTGCAAAACCAAAACTACTAGCTGCCCGTGTCAAAATAAGGGCACCCAGAGTTTAGGTTAAAACAATAAACTCCAGGTCAGTCATGGGACTGGTGTGAGAACTAAAACAATTAATCTTTATTCTTAAAGCTAGGGAAATCAAGGGACCACGCCGTATAACACGGAACGGGTTTCCTCCCAAGAATACCAGTGCATAAAACAAACAGCGCAATGCTAAATAAAGAAAAATGAAGCTGTTATAAGACCCAGGTCCTATCACACAATGCAAACGCAAGCCGGGGGATAGGGTTTTCCCTTATAACAGCCAAAGAATGCTGGATACGTTTAAAACAAATCATTTGATACTATTATAAGTGCATAGTGTATAAAACAACTTCAAATCATAAGTATCAATCATAGGCGGCATGGGTACCATATATCATGTCGCCATATATAGGTTTACAAATAAAACCGCAAAGTCACGTATTTGGAAATTGGATTTCCTTCTATGAACCGAGGCAAAAGATAGTCCTCAACCGATTCGTGACTGTCTAGCCCGAGCCACAGGACCCAGACTCAGGTGAGCCCTTGGAGCGACAGGGCCGGTCCACCGATGTGGATTAAAATGCCTGAACACTACGTTTCCCCACCCTATGGGGTGTAAGTCTGGTCCGTCAGCCGACCAGAAGCATCGGCCGAAACCGATATAACCGAGGCGCCTCGCAACAGCAACAACCACATAAGTCAAACTCGTCAGGGCGTGAAAAACCACTGACGCCACTTCTAGCTAGAAAGAAACGCAAGTCCTCCCTGAGGTCCGTCTCCCGTTTTTGGTTCATACCTGGTGTGAAACACGCGAGGTAAACGTTACACAAAGCTACGCCACAAAGGCCGTGCTTTGATCATCACCACAAGACTTTGCTTTTCAACAGAAGCCTTGATCATTTGCATCTTAGCATGCCACACAGGCAAACCATCCTATGCAACCGATATCAGTCACACAGAATGAAATCCGATGTCAGACACACAGTCCATTTACAAGTCCGTTCTGGGTCTGAACGAAACCGGAGGCACCTAGTACCCCGCATATCCTTCGATCTCCAAGTACGTCTGGACGATCACTAACTGTTTCCATCTTCTTGGGTGTACAGCCCAATCAAGATCATCAGTTATCCCCCCAAACGACGTGAAGACCTCCGGTCTTCGACCATCGTCTTCATCTTCGACTTATCGTCGTATCAGTTACTCAGAATGGGATAAACCCGGTCTTTCCGAATAACTCGCGTATATTTTAAATAAGTGTTACACAAACACAACATACGCCTCATTCCAATTCATTAGTCACTAACCGTAAATTAATCAAGAGAATAATTCCCCAAATATTAACCCCGAAGGCCGAAACCAACATCAGATCAATATCCAGAAAACCATTCTGCTTGGCTAACCGCCAGTTAGTTTCTAAATTTCACATTCAAATCTAATTAAAGATTTAACTATCGCCTGGAGCAAAACTGGTGATACTCCATTCTCGATCTTTTCAATCTAATTAAAGATTCATTAAAACTCCACTTAGTTTTAATCTGTGACTGGGTTAAAGAATCAGTGTCATTTAAAACACGGTTCACGATAAACCCAAAGTCACATCCCATTAATTATCGGGTTAAAGAACAAGTGTTATTTAAAACACTGTTCACGATAAACCCAAAAATCAATATCCATTTAATTCCAATTAAATATTATTTAATTGGTACACTTCATTAAATCTAAATAAAAAGATTTAATCTTTTCTCAACTGGGTTCAAGAACAGTGTTAGTGAAGACACCATTCACGACAAACCCAAATCACATTCATTAATTATCGGGTTAAAGAACAAGTGTTATTTAAAACACTGTTCACGATAAACCCAAAAATCAATATCAATTCAATTCCAATTAAATATCATTTAATTGGTACACTTCATTAAATCTAAATAAAAAGATTTAATCTTTTCTCAACTGGGTTCAAGAACAGTGTTAGTGAAGACACAATTCACGACAAACCCAAATCACATTCATTAATTATCGGGTTAAAGAACAAGTGTTATTTAAAACACTGTTCACGATAAACCCAAAAATCAATATCAATTCAATTCCAATTAAATATCATTTAATTGGTACACTTCATTAAATCTAAATAAAAAGATTTAATCTTTTCTCAACTGGGTTCAAGAACAGTGTTAGTGAAGACACCATTCACGACAAACCCAAATCACATTCATTAATTATCGGGTTAAAGAACAAGTGTTATTTAAAACACTGTTCACGATAAACCCAAAAATCAATATCAATTCAATTCCAATTAAATATCATTTAATTGGTACACTTCATTAAATCTAAATAAAAAGATTTAATCTTTTCTCAACTGGGTTCAAGAACAGTGTTAGTGAAGACACCATTCACGACAAACCCAAATCACATTCGATATTCAATACAAGGCTCTGAATAGAAAATATATCGGCTTATATTCAATATCGAATTCTACGACTAACAAATGTCGTATTGGAAATAACGATATCAATATATATCTTTCAAATTTCCATAACAACACCTGTATAATCACGAATTCCAACATCGAAATATTCCGAAGACAATTTCGATTCAAATCCACTCCAATGCAATCATTGGAAATTTTGGTTATTTTTAAAACCCTTTTCGAATTCAATTTATTTATTTAAAAATAAATAGAATTATAATTCTAGTTCAAAAACTAGTTCATTTCGATAAAAATCTATTTTTATCTTTTCAAATATGGAGTTTTTCATCCCAATTCTTTCTAAATCATTTCTTATGATTTTACACAAATTATTATTATTTTTAATAATTTTATCAAGGCCCGTACAGTCGATTTCCAACAATGGCCATCGAACTGCACTTACAGCGACCTTTTTCGAATTTGATTTGGACATAATTCCAAATCCAACCGTTAGATTTCAAATTTCTAACATTCATTAGAAAGCTCTTTTCGATACGAACCCAACGGTTCCGGTTTTAGGAGAATCCGACGGTCGGATCTCCCGCAATGTCCGTTTGAAATAAATGGTCGAAATTCACGAACTGCCGCGGCGCGGCGCGTTCTATTCAGGCCATTATATTATATATATAATATATATAATATATACTTCGTCGATTCCTATTTAAAACGAATTATATAAATAGTTTTAAATTCGTTTCAAAAGCAATTTCAACCTCCTTTTCAATTCAAATCAAAATTGAATTCTTCTTTATAAATTCGTTTCAAAATTCATTTCTATTCAATTCAAATTTCAATTCAATTTGAATTCATTTCAATTCGTTTTCAATTCAATTCATTTCGAAATTGTTTTCAATTCAATTCATTTCGAAATCGTTTTCAATTCAATTCATTTCGAAATCGTTTTTCAATTCAATTCAATTCGAAATCGTTTTCAATTTAATTCAATTCGAAATCGTTTTCAATTCATTTTGAATTCGTTTTCAATTCAATTCAATTCATTTCGAAATCGTTTTCAATTCATTTTGAATTCGTTTTCAATTCAATTCATTTCGAAATCGTTTTCAATTCATTTTGAATTCGTTTTCAATTCAATTCATTTCGAAATCGTTTTCAATTCAATTCATTTCAAAATATTCGATTTCGAAATCACTTTTCAATATTCATTTCGAAATGAATAAAATCGATATAAACATCGTTCACGTCAAAATGGCGTCAATCTAATCCTCACGGCTTCACATATTTCTATTTTCAAATATTCTATTTCAAATATTTCTATTTCAAATATTTCTATTTCAAATATTTCTATTTCAAATATTTCTATTTCAAATATTTCTTTTTTTTTCGAAACTGGAATGAGGCCCAATCAATTACCATATAATGTTAATTATATGGATTTTCTACAACACATGTATATATCAACAACGATGAATAATCAACCATCAACCAAAGTGCACTACGCTGTATAAGCATCAAATATAGACATTTAACGCTTATAGCAGCTTGTCAATCAATCGATCGACATATTTAATCAATCAGGATGAGTGAACTTCAAATTTCATCCTAACACCCGTGTGGGGTTTCAAACAATCAACCGCATATTTTATTTGTGCAGTTGGGCGATGTGTGAAATCTATCGACCCAATCAATATCAGTCAAATCAGTGTATATACAAACAAATCGGCCGATTTGTTTATAACTATTCATTTATTCACATTCACGTTAAAAATTATATTTTTAACGATAAAACATTTTATTTCAACCTATGAATTTCTATTCAATTCATTTATTCAATAAAATGATATCTTTATTTTTCTAACTTATTTTAGAAAATTTCGGCGGCATAACGGCACGATACTAGAAACGGGACAAGGCCTAGCCTAATCCCCGGTCTAGTGAAGGCCCACGCCATTCACACATCAATCAAATCAATTCATTGTGCAAACCACAAAATTTGGAGTAAGAGTCTAACCTAGCCTTACTCCTTCGCCTTATAACGGCGCACGTCTAATCCTAACCAATTCATCGATTCGATTTTTCATACCACAAATCACATTCAAACCAATATCGCAATCAATCACCAATCAATCAAACAAACAAGTCCATGGTCTGTGGACGATTGTGTCGGGTGCTACTAAGCACCGTCTGCATCCTAGTATATATATAACTAGAAAAATAAATTGAAAGGTGAGAAATTCTCACAAATAGCTATCCTAGCTCCACGGCACTTCTTTTGCAGAAGTCTTCATCGGTATCGCATCTTTGTCGTCTTCGTTACCCGTAGCCACTACATACATAAAAATCGAATTTTTACTTCGCTATTCAATATTTAAAAATCAAATTTTTAGTTCAAAGTTCAATATATAAAAATCGAATTTTTAGTTCGCTATTCAATATATAAAAATCGAATTTTTAGTTCGCTATTCAATATATAAAAATCGAATTTTTAGTTCGCTATTCAATATATAAAAATCGAATTTTTAGTTCGCTATTCAATATATAAAAATCGAATTTTTAGTTCGCTATTCAATATATAAAAATCGAATTTTTAGTTCGCTATTCAATATATAAAAATCGAATTTTTAGTTCGCTATTCAATATATAAAAATCGAATTTTTATTTCAAAGTTCAATATATAAAAATCGAATTTTTATTTCACTATTCAATATATAAAAATCGAATTTTTAGTTCGCTATTCAATATATAAAAATCGAATTTTTATTTCAAAGTTCAATATATAAAAATCGAATTTTTATTTCAAAGTTCAATATATAAAAATCGAATTTTTATTTCAAAGTTCAATATATAAAAATCGAATTTTTCTATCGATGTTCAATATATAAAAATCGAATTTTTCTATCGATGTTCAATATATAAAAATTCTATTTTTATTTCGACAATATAAAAGATTATATTTTCCTTTTTAAATTCATCACTTGATTTCAACGTATATAAAATAAAAATCAGATTTTTATTTTGCTACATACACAAAGATGATATTTTTATATTCTCTATCTTACAAAAATTATATTTTATAATTTCTACTATTTAAAAATCACATCTTTATTATTAAAAATATAAACTTTTCCTATCTAAAAATCTATACTTCATACGAATGAAAATCTATTCATATATCGATAAAAATCAAATCTTTCTATGTTTAGAATATAAATAATAAATAAAATAATAATAAAAAAACATATCTTTCTATGTTAAAATATAAATAAAAATCCTTTACATTCAAAAACATATAATTACTGAATTAATCACGCTCATATATAAAAAATGAATAAATTAAAAATACTTACAGGAAATTGAATTTTTCAGAGATGGGGGGGTTGGAGATGGCGTTTCACGTCGGAGCAGAGGGGGGGGGGCATCGGCGTCTGTGGGAAGCGGCGAAGGCTAGGGTTAGAAGGGTGTCGGGTTTTGGGTAGAGGGCTGTCGCGATCGGCTCTGGCGCCTGGGGCTTCGCGTGGGTGTCGAGGAAGGCAAGGGGGGAGGAGGAAGGGAAGAAGTGGCGGAGGGCGGCAGGCGGATGGTGGCGATCGCCAAGGGGGCGGCGGGCGAGTCCGATCCCCTTTCTCTTCTTTTTTTTTTTTTTTTTTTTTTTTTATTTGATTCTGAGAAGAAGAAAAAATAACGGGGGGCCTATATAAAAAAAAAGATTATATATATTGAATAATTTTAATTTATTTTATCCCTAGGAGTTGACTTTTTATTTGACTTCGAAACGAGACCCACCGACTGTCGCCCATAGCGTTTTACCCCCATTCCGAACACAATGGGATATGTACCGCAAGCTGATTTGACTGTTACAATCAGTTTCCTTTGAATTTACATTTAAATCACTATATTGAATTTTAAACGTACATTTCAAATTACCAGGGTCACATACTAACTAGAAAAATTCCCGAAAAATATTTTCTAGCTTCGTATTGACGATACGGTCCTAGCAAAACTAGTTTCGTCGAATTCTGAGACCGTTAGAAAAATGGCCATTTTCCAGTCGATTAAAATCAACTGAAACTGGACAAACGCGTTTTCCTTTGCCACGCTCACACATTGATTCGAAAAATTATGAAATTTGAAACCTAGCAATAACTTCACATCCCGGACCCAACAAAACTGGTTTCGTCGAAATCCGAGGTCGTTTGCAAAATTGCTATTTTTAAGGGCCTTATATATATAAAAATATATATAAATTCCACAGCGACTATTTCTAATTTTAAACTGGACATATCTTATCATTTCTAAGATGAAATCTCAGTTTGCTAACTTCGTTACAAAGATATAGTTATACAGATTCAAATATTTCTTGTTTCGTTCAATTTTGACTTAAATTGAATTCTGTATATTCATTTGAAATTAGAAATCGAATTTTCGAACTACCGCGCCATTTTCAATTCCTTTTATAATTATATATAATTATTTATATTCTAACGACGACGTATATAATATATACGTTCTAATTATATTCAAAATAAATTTCTCGTCGATATTATTTAAAATAATTCATTTTAAATAATCAAAATTCGCTAAAATAGCCAAAATAAAAATTTCAAACTGGCCCGCATTTTACGGGTTGTTACAATCTCCCCCACTTAAAACTTTTCGTCCCCGAAAAGGAACAAAGTCGAAAGTGGTTTGATTATTCGGCTCTACGTTCGATCTGGCTTCCATTCTCCAACCTTTCAGTTTCTGAGAATTTTCAAAATTTCAAAAATTTGGCTAACACCCTAAATTTTCGAAAAATTTCGCCATAACCTCCCCTGCACCGGGAGCATCGGGGAATTTCAAATAGCTTCCCCGGTCCTTCAGATCTCAAAAAGAAAAAAGAAAAAGCCAAGCGGCTAGCCAATAGGCTCACAAAATCATCATCACCCAAACAAAACAGGAAATTATGTAGTAAACATGTACCTATTTGTCGGGCAAACAAATTTTATTCTCTGGCTCTAGCCTCCTTGCTATGACCTGTTCAATGATACATATGTATATGCAAGCAAACGCAACCAATTTTCAATACCGTTCAATATTTGGTTCTATTAGGCATAATGGTTCAAAATTAGCAAACAATTAAACAAACAACACAAACATCAATCAATTAGTGGATTAACGTTTCAAATTCATAATTTTGATACATATACAAAAATCAGATTTTTGATGCCAAATCACAACAATAAGCCCTATCTAATTTTGGTTCTCACACCAGTCAATAGGAAATATATAGATATCACACCTTCGAAACACGAATATAAATATTGATAATGCGGCCGCATTACCAAAATTATCTCCGGGCGACTAGAGTGTGATTCTATATCTATCCAATATATTAAAACTTCGAATATACGCGGATCAGACGTATACGCAAAATCTATATATACTGGATTGTCCACATCAATATAAATAAATAATCAAATACGAATAGTTGATTTAAATCTTCAAAACAAAATTGGTTTCATTTTAAAAAAAATACTCTTCACACTCGTTCTAGGATACTACTGATCCCATCTCTAACGAGTCATCCTCGTTGGATATTACTAATCCAATATCTGATGAATTCTTTCGTATGGTTCTAATGTGTCTTGTTCTCTGAGCTTTGTAAACCAAAGCTCTGATACCAACTGTGAAGACCTCCGACTTCCCCGTAAAGGAAAGCTTCGGATAGTTCGAGAACAAACCACAACAGAACGCATATAAAAGAACATTTCATTGTATATAACAACAATGCATCAGATTACAAGAATATACAGAGTATAAATGAATATTACACAGAAATATCAGAGATTTAAATTACATTTAAATACATAGCAGCGGAAAATAATACAATACACAACTAGACGAGATATACGGATACAAAGCTTTCCGGATATCGTTCCAGCTGTAAACCAGGAACCTGTGAATATAAATCTGCAAAACCAAAACTACTAGCTGCCCGTGTCAAAATAAGGGCACCCAGAGTTTAGGTTAAAACAATAAACTCCAGGTCAGTCATGGGACTGGTGTGAGAACTAAAACAATTAATCTTTATTCTTAAAGCTAGGGAAATCAAGGGACCACGCCGTATAACACGGAACGGGTTTCCTCCCAAGAATACCAGTGCATAAAACAAACAGCGCAATGCTAAATAAAGAAAAATGAAGCTGTTATAAGACCCAGGTCCTATCACACAATGCAAACGCAAGCCGGGGGATAGGGTTTTCCCTTATAACAGCCAAAGAATGCTGGATACGTTTAAAACAAATCATTTGATACTATTATAAGTGCATAGTGTATAAAACAACTTCAAATCATAAGTATCAATCATAGGCGGCATGGGTACCATATATCATGTCGCCATATATAGGTTTACAAATAAAACCGCAAAGTCACGTATTTGGAAATTGGATTTCCTTCTATGAACCGAGGCAAAAGATAGTCCTCAACCGATTCGTGACTGTCTAGCCCGAGCCACAGGACCCAGACTCAGGTGAGCCCTTGGAGCGACAGGGCCGGTCCACCGATGTGGATTAAAATGCCTGAACACTACGTTTCCCCACCCTATGGGGTGTAAGTCTGGTCCGTCAGCCGACCAGAAGCATCGGCCGAAACCGATATAACCGAGGCGCCTCGCAACAGCAACAACCACATAAGTCAAACTCGTCAGGGCGTGAAAAACCACTGACGCCACTTCTAGCTAGAAAGAAACGCAAGTCCTCCCTGAGGTCCGTCTCCCGTTTTTGGTTCATACCTGGTGTGAAACACGCGAGGTAAACGTTACACAAAGCTACGCCACAAAGGCCGTGCTTTGATCATCACCACAAGACTTTGCTTTTCAACAGAAGCCTTGATCATTTGCATCTTAGCATGCCACACAGGCAAACCATCCTATGCAACCGATATCAGTCACACAGAATGAAATCCGATGTCAGACACACAGTCCATTTACAAGTCCGTTCTGGGTCTGAACGAAACCGGAGGCACCTAGTACCCCGCATATCCTTCGATCTCCAAGTACGTCTGGACGATCACTAACTGTTTCCATCTTCTTGGGTGTACAGCCCAATCAAGATCATCAGTTATCCCCCCAAACGACGTGAAGACCTCCGGTCTTCGACCATCGTCTTCATCTTCGACTTATCGTCGTATCAGTTACTCAGAATGGGATAAACCCGGTCTTTCCGAATAACTCGCGTATATTTTAAATAAGTGTTACACAAACACAACATACGCCTCATTCCAATTCATTAGTCACTAACCGTAAATTAATCAAGAGAATAATTCCCCAAATATTAACCCCGAAGGCCGAAACCAACATCAGATCAATATCCAGAAAACCATTCTGCTTGGCTAACCGCCAGTTAGTTTCTAAATTTCACATTCAAATCTAATTAAAGATTTAACTATCGCCTGGAGCAAAACTGGTGATACTCCATTCTCGATCTTTTCAATCTAATTAAAGATTCATTAAAACTCCACTTAGTTTTAATCTGTGACTGGGTTAAAGAATCAGTGTCATTTAAAACACGGTTCACGATAAACCCAAAGTCACATCCCATTAATTATCGGGTTAAAGAACAAGTGTTATTTAAAACACTGTTCACGATAAACCCAAAAATCAATATCCATTTAATTCCAATTAAATATTATTTAATTGGTACACTTCATTAAATCTAAATAAAAAGATTTAATCTTTTCTCAACTGGGTTCAAGAACAGTGTTAGTGAAGACACCATTCACGACAAACCCAAATCACATTCATTAATTATCGGGTTAAAAACAAGTGTTATTTAAAACACTGTTCACGATAAACCCAAAAATCAATATCAATTCAATTCCAATTAAATATCATTTAATTGGTACACTTCATTAAATCTAAATAAAAAGATTTAATCTTTTCTCAACTGGGTTCAAGAACAGTGTTAGTGAAGACACAATTCACGACAAACCCAAATCACATTCATTAATTATCGGGTTAAAGAACAAGTGTTATTTAAAACACTGTTCACGATAAACCCAAAAATCAATATCAATTCAATTCCAATTAAATATCATTTAATTGGTACACTTCATTAAATCTAAATAAAAAGATTTAATCTTTTCTCAACTGGGTTCAAGAACAGTGTTAGTGAAGACACCATTCACGACAAACCCAAATCACATTCATTAATTATCGGGTTAAAGAACAAGTGTTATTTAAAACACTGTTCACGATAAACCCAAAAATCAATATCAATTCAATTCCAATTAAATATCATTTAATTGGTACACTTCATTAAATCTAAATAAAAAGATTTAATCTTTTCTCAACTGGGTTCAAGAACAGTGTTAGTGAAGACACCATTCACGACAAACCCAAATCACATTCGATATTCAATACAAGGCTCTGAATAGAAAATATATCGGCTTATATTCAATATCGAATTCTACGACTAACAAATGTCGTATTGGAAATAACGATATCAATATATATCTTTCAAATTTCCATAACAACACCTGTATAATCACGAATTCCAACATCGAAATATTCCGAAGACAATTTCGATTCAAATCCACTCCAATGCAATCATTGGAAATTTTGGTTATTTTTAAAACCCTTTTCGAATTCAATTTATTTATTTAAAAATAAATAGAATTATAATTCTAGTTCAAAAACTAGTTCATTTCGATAAAAATCTATTTTTATCTTTTCAAATATGGAGTTTTTCATCCCAATTCTTTCTAAATCATTTCTTATGATTTTACACAAATTATTATTATTTTTAATAATTTTATCAAGGCCCGTACAGTCGATTTCCAACAATGGCCATCGAACTGCACTTACAGCGACCTTTTTCGAATTTGATTTGGACATAATTCCAAATCCAACCGTTAGATTTCAAATTTCTAACATTCATTAGAAAGCTCTTTTCGATACGAACCCAACGGTTCCGGTTTTAGGAGAATCCGACGGTCGGATCTCCCGCAATGTCCGTTTGAAATAAATGGTCGAAATTCACGAACTGCCGCGGCGCGGCGCGTTCTATTCAGGCCATTATATTATATATATAATATATATAATATATACTTCGTCGATTCCTATTTAAAACGAATTATATAAATAGTTTTAAATTCGTTTCAAAAGCAATTTCAACCTCCTTTTCAATTCAAATCAAAATTGAATTCTTCTTTATAAATTCGTTTCAAAATTCATTTCTATTCAATTCAAATTTCAATTCAATTTGAATTCATTTCAATTCGTTTTCAATTCAATTCATTTCGAAATCGTTTTCAATTCAATTCATTTCGAAATCGTTTTCAATTCAATTCATTTCGAAATCGTTTTTCAATTCAATTCAATTCGAAATCGTTTTCAATTTAATTCAATTCGAAATCGTTTTCAATTTAATTCAATTCGAAATCGTTTTCAATTCATTTTGAATTCGTTTTCAATTCAATTCATTTCGAAATCGTTTTCAATTCATTTTGAATTCGTTTTCAATTCAATTCATTTCGAAATCGTTTTCAATTCATTTTGAATTCGTTTTCAATTCAATTCATTTCGAAATCGTTTTCAATTCAATTCATTTCAAAATATTCGATTTCGAAATCACTTTTCAATATTCATTTCGAAATGAATAAAATCGATATAAACATCGTTCACGTCAAAATGGCGTCAATCTAATCCTCACGGCTTCACATATTTCTATTTTCAAATATTCTATTTCAAATATTTCTATTTCAAATATTTCTATTTCAAATATTTCTATTTCAAATATTTCTATTTCAAATATTTCTTTTTTTTTCGAAACTGGAATGAGGCCCAATCAATTACCATATAATGTTAATTATATGGATTTTCTACAACACATGTATATATCAACAACGATGAATAATCAACCATCAACCAAAGTGCACTACGCTGTATAAGCATCAAATATAGACATTTAACGCTTATAGCAGCTTGTCAATCAATCGATCGACATATTTAATCAATCAGGATGAGTGAACTTCAAATTTCATCCTAACACCCGTGTGGGGTTTCAAACAATCAACCGCATATTTTATTTGTGCAGTTGGGCGATGTGTGAAATCTATCGACCCAATCAATATCAGTCAAATCAGTGTATATACAAACAAATCGGCCGATTTGTTTATAACTATTCATTTATTCACATTCACGTTAAAAATTATATTTTTAACGATAAAACATTTTATTTCAACCTATGAATTTCTATTCAATTCATTTATTCAATAAAATGATATCTTTATTTTTCTAACTTATTTTAGAAAATTTCGGCGGCATAACGGCACGATACTAGAAACGGGACAAGGCCTAGCCTAATCCCCGGTCTAGTGAAGGCCCACGCCATTCACACATCAATCAAATCAATTCATTGTGCAAACCACAAAATTTGGAGTAAGAGTCTAACCTAGCCTTACTCCTTCGCCTTATAACGGCGCACGTCTAATCCTAACCAATTCATCGATTCGATTTTTCATACCACAAATCACATTCAAACCAATATCGCAATCAATCACCAATCAATCAAACAAACAAGTCCATGGTCTGTGGACGATTGTGTCGGGTGCTACTAAGCACCGTCTGCATCCTAGTATATATATAACTAGAAAAATAAATTGAAAGGTGAGAAATTCTCACAAATAGCTATCCTAGCTCCACGGCACTTCTTTTGCAGAAGTCTTCATCGGTATCGCATCTTTGTCGTCTTCGTTACCCGTAGCCACTACATACATAAAAATCGAATTTTTACTTCGCTATTCAATATTTAAAAATCAAATTTTTAGTTCAAAGTTCAATATATAAAAATCGAATTTTTAGTTCGCTATTCAATATATAAAAATCGAATTTTTAGTTCGCTATTCAATATATAAAAATCGAATTTTTAGTTCGCTATTCAATATATAAAAATCGAATTTTTAGTTCGCTATTCAATATATAAAAATCGAATTTTTAGTTCGCTATTCAATATATAAAAATCGAATTTTTAGTTCGCTATTCAATATATAAAAATCGAATTTTTAGTTCGCTATTCAATATATAAAAATCGAATTTTTATTTCAAAGTTCAATATATAAAAATCGAATTTTTATTTCACTATTCAATATATAAAAATCGAATTTTTAGTTCGCTATTCAATATATAAAAATCGAATTTTTATTTCAAAGTTCAATATATAAAAATCGAATTTTTATTTCAAAGTTCAATATATAAAAATCGAATTTTTATTTCAAAGTTCAATATATAAAAATCGAATTTTTCTATCGATGTTCAATATATAAAAATCGAATTTTTCTATCGATGTTCAATATATAAAAATTCTATTTTTATTTCGACAATATAAAAGATTATATTTTCCTTTTTAAATTCATCACTTGATTTCAACGTATATAAAATAAAAATCAGATTTTTATTTTGCTACATACACAAAGATGATATTTTTATATTCTCTATCTTACAAAAATTATATTTTATAATTTCTACTATTTAAAAATCACATCTTTATTATTAAAAATATAAACTTTTCCTATCTAAAAATCTATACTTCATACGAATGAAAATCTATTCATATATCGATAAAAATCAAATCTTTCTATGTTTAGAATATAAATAATAAATAAAATAATAATAAAAAAACATATCTTTCTATGTTAAAATATAAATAAAAATCCTTTACATTCAAAAACATATAATTACTGAATTAATCACGCTCATATATAAAAAATGAATAAATTAAAAATACTTACAGGAAATTGAATTTTTCAGAGATGGGGGGGGGTTGGAGATGGCGTTTCACGTCGGAGCAGAGGGGGGGGCATCGGCGTCTGTGGGAAGCGGCGAAGGCTAGGGTTAGAAGGGTGTCGGGTTTTGGGTAGAGGGCTGTCGCGATCGGCTCTGGCGCCTGGGGCTTCGCGTGGGTGTCGAGGAAGGCAAGGGGGGAGGAGGAAGGGAAGAAGTGGCGGAGGGCGGCAGGCGGATGGTGGCGATCGCCAAGGGGGCGGCGGGCGAGTCCGATCCCCTTTCTCTTCTTTTTTTTTTTTTTTTTTTTTTATTTGATTCTGAGAAGAAGAAAAAATAACGGGGGGCCTATATAAAAAAAAAGATTATATATATTGAATAATTTTAATTTATTTTATCCCTAGGAGTTGACTTTTTATTTGACTTCGAAACGAGACCCACCGACTGTCGCCCATAGCGTTTTACCCCCATTCCGAACACAATGGGATATGTACCGCAAGCTGATTTGACTGTTACAATCAGTTTCCTTTGAATTTACATTTAAATCACTATATTGAATTTTAAACGTACATTTCAAATTACCAGGGTCACATACTAACTAGAAAAATTCCCGAAAAATATTTTCTAGCTTCGTATTGACGATACGGTCCTAGCAAAACTAGTTTCGTCGAATTCTGAGACCGTTAGAAAAATGGCCATTTTCCAGTCGATTAAAATCAACTGAAACTGGACAAACGCGTTTTCCTTTGCCACGCTCACACATTGATTCGAAAAATTATGAAATTTGAAACCTAGCAATAACTTCACATCCCGGACCCAACAAAACTGGTTTCGTCGAAATCCGAGGTCGTTTGCAAAATTGCTATTTTTAAGGGCCTTATATATATAAAAATATATATAAATTCCACAGCGACTATTTCTAATTTTAAACTGGACATATCTTATCATTTCTAAGATGAAATCTCAGTTTGCTAACTTCGTTACAAAGATATAGTTATACAGATTCAAATATTTCTTGTTTCGTTCAATTTTGACTTAAATTGAATTCTGTATATTCATTTGAAATTAGAAATCGAATTTTCGAACTACCGCGCCATTTTCAATTCCTTTTATAATTATATATAATTATTTATATTCTAACGACGACGTATATAATATATACGTTCTAATTATATTCAAAATAAATTTCTCGTCGATATTATTTAAAATAATTCATTTTAAATAATCAAAATTCGCTAAAATAGCCAAAATAAAAATTTCAAACTGGCCCGCATTTTACGGGTTGTTACAATGTGCCACGATCCCAAAAATATAATAATACCGGTAGATTGACTTATATTTTGAAACTTCAAAATGTTGATTTCAGGGTGCGAAATACCCCAAATAGAAAGTTGCTTATTAAATTAAATAAAAATTGCAGTAAAATTCTAAAAATTAAATTATCACTATTTCCCAAAAGAACCTTGTCTAGATTCAAACTCGATCTCCAGTTATATCGAATAAACAGTTATGGTCGATAAACGATTCTATAGCGACTTTTCTGAAATTTGATTTGGACATATCTCAAAATCTACACGACGAAATCCCGATTTTTCTCTTCTACTAGAAAGATATACTCCACCAGCTCCACACGTTTCTTGTTTCACAGAAATCTGGCTTAAAACGAATCCTGTACATTCAGTTGAAGTTCAAATCGCCAAATCGCGAACTGCAGCGCCATTTCAAGCTCGATTTTAATTATATATAATTATACGTTCAAACTGTCGTCGATTGAATATATTCGTCAATATAATTCAACTCCAAGCTGAATTAAATCTAAGGGACGACCTCGTTCACAGAATATTGTGATTTCCAATATTTTTGATTATTTCTGAATTAAATATATTATTTAATTATTTAATTTAATTAAATATTCCCTATTATTAAATTAACGACCATTTAATTCCTTAAATCACCATTTATATAATTAAATAAATTAATTATATACCTCTGGAAATGCGGGTCATTACATTCTTCCCCACTTAAAATAATTTCGTCCTCGAAATTGCTAAGTTAGAGGACGACCCTATCTATTGGAATTCCTAAGATTTGTTTACCCCTTATTTCCGATTTCAACTGAACCAATTAATATCGACTAAAATATTTATTCATTCCGACTAACTAAAATTTTCAAAAATTTTGAAAATTTCTAACACTTTAAATTTTCGAAAAATTTCGCCATAATCTCCTTTGTACAGCCCTATCGGTAAAACCACAACTCGCCTCTCTTGGCCATCTCCAACCCAAAAGAAAATCAAATAGCCAAGCGGCTTGCCAAATTGGCTCATAAATTCCAAACTCATATATAATATAAACTGGTACCTTTTTGTCGGGCACATCAACTCTATCACTTCCATATGCTATCAACTCAGCATATACCAGTGTTATCTCAATCAAATTCCAATCAGTTCATATCCTCAAATTCAAATCGAATTTTCATTCGAACCCCAATATCAAATTCCAAATTATTGACTCATCAACCCAATTCCATAACAGATTATTCTCTAATCCAATTCAATTCTATTTAACTATGTTCAAGTTAAATTTCAATTTATTTTTACCATCTCATTTTATTTAACTTCATTAGTTAAATTTTAATTTCTAGAACTTAAATTCCCGGTTTTATTTCAAATCAATTTGAAATCATACTGCCAATTCAAAACCTTTGAATTTTCTAAACAACTTGTTTTCTCAAAACAATTCAAATCAAAATCTCTGGTAGTAATCCACCACTTATAACTCGAAAATCACACCGATGATACTGCGCAGTCATCATCGGAATTATTTTTCAGCGACCCAAGTGATTTCAATACTATATCATTTTCAAAACCATTACTGAATACTTCCATTTTGAAAACATTCCAAAATCTCCCAGGAACTTAAAATTTCCTTATTTTAATTCCAAATCTTATTTAAATTCAAATTTAATTCATCTTATTTCATATACTTTACTTATATGATTCTGATTGGTTATATATAACCATTTCACAAGTTATAATCTTATCTGATTAAAATTACTACCAACACATCCTATATACATGATAATATATCACATATACATACTGTGTCGGTCCATCGTATTCAAGTGTTTATTTACTCCTACCGATACAGTGGATCAAACTGATCGACCAGAACTCATAAACAACTCAGCCATTGAATCTCCACAATATAAAACCATTTTTATATAAAATACAAATACGCACTCATATATATACACTCAAACTCAATCTAGGGTATTACTAACCCTATCTCTACCGAGTCATGTCACAGAGCCAAGTAATTCTTAACTTAAGCTCTGATACCAACTGTAACGACCCGGATTTTGAGCGACTTTGGTTATCGACGTAAGCTCGACGTCGATAACCAAAACATCAAAAAATCCCGGTAATTAATGAAAGAAATTAGAAGGTGAAAATAGATAAGATAGAGACTTAGAATAGAAGAAGAAGAAGAACACAACATTAGAGTAGCACGAACCTCACAGCGGAACGAATAACATATAATAGATAACATAACTTTGAAATATAACAGTTATGTATACAATAGCACTTATCAGAGTACAGCACTTACAACACAGCGGAAATAACTATAGCTATATGATCTTGAAGCCTCCTACTCCACGCTTTTCCAGTATATCTGTAAATTCCTGACTACTTGACTGCCCGTACAAAATTAGGCACCCAAGAGTTTAGGGAAAACAAAACAAATAAACTCCTGGTCAGTCATGGGACTGGTATGAGTAAAACAGTTTAAACAGGTATATGAACAAGTAAACGATATCTCATAAGACCACGACGCAGAACGGAACGGGTTTTTCCCTTATGAGAATCCAAAATATCTTTATATCAAAAACCTTTTGATATTATAATAATGTCTATGTACAAATAGATATCAACTAGCAGAAACGCTTTCATCTCACGTTCTACATATATAGTATACAATCAAAACCGCAAGCACGTATTGGGTAATGGATTTCCAACTATGACAAGGTATGGAATCACCTTCCGATCAGTGTACTCTAGGAACGATACACTGGAGTTCAACAAGAACATCTTGCAACTCAGCCACACATGACCGACCACTCATTTCGCTTGAGTGTATCGAATGTACATCACCAACGGTTGGGATCAGCAACCGTTCCCGTATATATATGGGACAGCATTGATAGATTTAAGAAACAAATGAATATTCTCTAGATAGGTGATTATACACCCTACTTCGGTGCGACCGACTTAGCCATGTTGCCTGCCCGATTTCTGTCATTTACCGGTTGATGAGGCTAGAAGCTACGCTTTATCATTACATCAGATTCACTTCGAATGCCACATTGTTAGATCCATCGAAAATCACTAATTGACATCCACAACAATACATTACGTGTTAGCTAAAGAAGTTTCCGTTTCCGCTTCCACTCTTGGTACAGTTGAAGAAATCAATGTACGGGACCGTCTGGAAATACTATGTCAGACATCCATCTTCATTTACTTAGAAATGTCACATCGTCATACCCGCCAAATCACAAATTGACTTATTCAAAAATAACACGGGTATACAGCTAAGAGAAACAAATTCCTCCGCCACCAAACGTGAATACGTTTGAACAGATCAACTTACGCGATCCATTGGATATACTCTGTCAGACCTTCGTCTATACAAGTTGTCCTGGGACTGGACAAACCGAAGGAACTATTCTGTAAACAGGATAGCCCTTGCATTTTACTCCGTCTTCAATTATCTTTGGCATATATGATTCGCGACGCTTATGCCAATACAGAGTGGTTCTTTGGATAATAATCCAACCGGTCTCTCCATATTAACAACGTTAAAATGGTCGAAACTTCGATAGTCTGTGATTTAACTATCAAATGAAAACATGTCGGTGTACAAACAACGATCTTAATTCCAAATGGAATTTATCGATCCAATCATCGAATATATATATATATATATATATATATATATATATATATTCATATCTCCTTATTTTCTAAAATTAGAAAATATACGTTTTCAACATTGGAAAACGTTTCCAATCCTCATTTACGCATCACTACCATTCCACAACTATTAGTCCCTGACTGTAAACTAGTAAGAGAACAATTCTCTAAGTATAAATCCCGAAGGCCGAAACCAACATCAGATCGATACTCAGAAAACTATTCAACTTACTAATCTCTAGTTAGTTTCTAATTTTTGTTTAACTTCACTTCTTAATTTCTATATTCGATTAACCCCTTTTGATAAACTACGTTTGATTAACTCCTTTTGATAAACTACGTTTGATTAACTCCTTTTGATAAACTACATTTTCCGTTACAACTATTTCCCTTTTTTTACGTTTACTTACCGTTACAAATATTTCCTATTTACAACTTCTATTTACCGTTACAAATATTTCCTATTTACAACTTCTATTTACCGTTACAAATATTTCCTATTTACAACGGTTTATTTATCTTCTAAATAAATATTCCTTATTTCTATTTATTTTCTAAATAAATAATCCCCTTTTCAATTCTATTTATTTTCTAAATAAATATCCCTTTTATAAAACTCTATTTGTTTTCTAAATATTCTCTTTATAATCCTATTTGTTTACTAACAAATATTTCCCTTTCAATTTGATTTGTTTTCTAACATATATCCCTTTATAATCCTATTTGTTTACTAACAAATATTTCCTTTTCAATTTGATTTGTTTTCTAACATATATCCCTTTGTAATCCTATTTGTTTACTAACAAATATTTCCTTTTATAAAACCGTGTTCGTTTTATAAATAATTTCCTTTTATAAAATCCTGTGATTTTATAAAATTCCTTTATTTCAATATACATTGAAATATTCCTTTTTATTACAACTCAGGGTTTCTTATGATATTCAAAATATCAAACAACGATGATCAATATCGTTCTAACATCCATAATCAATAACAGATTATAAATCACAACATATATCACAATATATGAAAAACAATAAAATAATTGTTGAGGAACCCAGTCGGATTCCTCCAACCTGTCTCCCTGCATCCACAGATGTTACACAGCATAATATACATCAATTTCATCGCACATGAAATATACTGATACAGAATCAAATATTGGTTGTCGATATTTATCTATAACTAGATCTATGTTTTCAATCAATTCTATTTAACAGTCCAGTTTAACAATCAATATACAGCAGTCAAAATAAAGTACAATCGAAAAAAAATATAAATTGTGCAGAGTTAGTGAGTTTTACTCACAGTTGCGCGTTAATCGTTAAATAACGGTTTGCGTTATTTGACTCAGTTGGACAATTTATTTCGTCATAAATTGTAACGAGCTCCGATGGACTTCTAATCAGTTCCAATGTGTAGCCACCGTCCACACGATCCTTTCGGATCTTGTTTCATCAAATTCCATTTCACTACCGGTCCAAACTAATCTCTTCACTGACCCATTAAAACAGCTCGTTCTCCTTTTCACTAACAGATCGTGCTACTCCATACTTATTACTCCTTATTCACGTTTTGTCTTTTCTTTTCTTTTCTTTCTTTGATGGACTTTATCTTTAAAACCCGGTCCATAAAGAAATCCAAACACCACCCAGGTGAACCAATAATCCTCGCCACAAAATGCATTCTCCCAGCATTTTAAAATCATGGCCGAACTACATGGCCCCAACGTGCTTCACCTTCCCCAAAAATACTTCAAAGTTCAACACTAAACACCCGCCTGGTACTCACGTTCCACTCATGGCCCTTCTCCCTTTTCTTTTGAATTTAACACCCTTTTCGTTTTCACGTTAAACACAGTAACTTTTCCACCCTTTCTTCACATGTTTCAATCTCCTTGCAACTGTTGTGTGAATCCCATAGCCGAACAAAGTAGCAGCTCCCACTTCCCTTCAAAACCAACCGCATGTACCCTCACGCTCCTCCCATATTTTCTTCCGGCATGACCTTCCTTCTCAACACTATTACATCTCAACGCAACTTCAGCTACTGTATCGCCATTCCCGTATCTCATCCCCTCGCCAGTTTCCACGTCCACCCTCAACATCCAGTTTGAGCGAACCTGTACCATCACAGGATCCAGTCCACATTCCCAGTAACCCACCTCCGCCTTATATCAATATGAACCTTTGCCGAAGTCCCCTCTTCCGGAGTGAATCAACCTGGCCTCACCATAATAGGACCGCGTCCCAACAGCTCGACTGCTACAGCCAGTAGCGACCCCTCCTTTCCTTTGATTTATCTTTACAAATATTTTATATCCATTAAAAAGCTTTCGGGGATGCTGAAAAAAATACAAGGGGAATGAAATGAAGAGTATATTTATAGATTTGATTTTGGATTCTTGGACCATGATTCTCCACGTTTTGGGTTTTACTTTGGTAGGTTTTGTGTCCACGTCTTCAGCTATGTTTTATACGGTGTAGAAACCTCAACCGTGTATAAATTATCCTTTGTAAAGTTTATAAAAGCTGCATACCCCGCTACGTACAATTAGATTCATATATGAGTGCTACAAACTAAATTAAAAATACCGTTGAGATTAGCAATGTGCCACGATCCCAAAAATATAATAATACCGGTAGATTGACTTATATTTTGAAACTTCAAAATGTTGATTTCAGGGTGCGAAATACCCCAAATAGAAAGTTGCTTATTAAATTAAATAAAAATTGCAGTAAAATTCTAAAAATTAAATTATCACTATTTCCCAAAAGAACCTTGTCTAGATTCAAACCCGATCTCCAATTATATCGAATAAACAGTTATGGCCGATAAACGATTCTATAGCGACTTTTCTGAAATTTGATTTGGACATATCTCAAAATCTACACGACGAAATCCCGATTTTTCTCTTCTACTAGAAAGATATACTCCACCAGCTCCACACGTTTCTTGTTTCACAGAAATCCGGCTTAAAACGAATCCTGTACATTCAGTTGAAGTTCAAATCGCCAAATCGCGAACTGCAGCGCCATTTCAAGCTCGATTTTAATTATATATAATTATACGTTCAAACTGTCGTCGATTGAATATATTCGTCAATATAATTCAACTCCAAGCTGAATTAAATCTAAGGGACGACCTCGTTCACAGAATATTGTGATTTCCAATATTTCTGATTATTTCTGAATTAAATATATTATTTAATTATTTAATTTAATTAAATATTCCCTATTATTAAATTAACGACCATTTAATTCCTTAAATCACCATTTATATAATTAAATAAATTAATTATATACCTCTGGAAATGCGGGTCATTACATTACCCACCCCCTCCGATATTCTGTAACAACCCAGAAAATACGAGCCAATTTAAATTTTTTAAATTGGTTATTTCAAAGGAATTTAAACAATTGAAATAGAAGGTTTCAATAAAATAGTGAATTAGAAATAGTGTGGCAGTTTGAAAATTTGAATTCAAACTTTGACTGACTGTGTCGGGTGCAAAATATAACGGATTTTGATGAAACCAAAAATATTTAAATCTATTTATGAATATCTTTCTAACGAATCTAAAAAATCGAAGTTTCATAGCGGGAATCAAAAGTTATGGCCAAATGAATTTTCAGAAAGGTCGGTATAGAGAATATATAGCCCTTGAAAATAGACATTTTGCAAATGACCTCGGAATTCGACGAAACCACTTTTATTGGGTCCGGGATGTCAAACTATTGCTAGGTTTCAAATTTCATAATTTTTGAAGCTAGTATGTAAGCGTGGCAAAAGAAAATGTGTTTGGTCAATTTCTGTTAAATTGGATCGACCAGAAAATGGCCATTTTTAAAACAATGTCTGAATTCGATGAAACTAGTTTTGTTGGGACCGTAGCATCAAAACATATCTAGATTTATTTTTATGGAATTTTTCGAATATGTTTGTGGCCCTGGCAAATTGAAATGTACGTTAAAATTGAATATTAAATGTTTTATACTTTAGTTTGAAAAATAACTGACTGTAACAATCGAATTGGCCTACGAAATATATCCCATTGTGTCCGGGATGGGGGGTATTTAGCAAGGGGCGACAGTCGTTGGGTTTGAGTTGGGATCCGTGTGGAGAAACACTATTTTAAAATCTAATAAAACCATTGGCCAATTAGAATTCTCCATTCATAATTAAAAAAAATCAGAAAACCCCTGATTGCCCCTCGACGAACGACGGAAGTCGTTCAAAACTTCCCGACCAAATCGCTACCGCCACGTCGACTTTTAGCCCCACCTCCAGTTGAGTTTTTTTCCGTCTCCCTCCCCTCTTTAAATCCATACCCGATTCGTTCCCCCTCGTCGTCTATTCTTCGAGAACCACGCCCTCAAACACCCAAACTTTTTGCCGCCGCCACCTCCGATAGAGGCCATCGAGTTCGCCATCTCCACCACAGACCTGAGCGCCCCTCTTCCCTCTACAACGTGGTGCCTTCTGATTTTGGTATCGCTATGCGGATCGAAAGAAAATTGCAACCCTAGTTTCGAAGGTTTACAGAGGTGAACGGCTTGTTTTTTTCTGAATTGAAAATAACACTTTTAAGAGTTGTCAACTTTGAAAAATCATATCTTTGTCGTGTGTTGACGAAATTCGATGAAACAGGAAACATCATGACCGCAAGGAGGCTCTCTACATTCTAGAAGAGACCGCGGATTTTTCTGAGCTCGCTAGGATTTTTAGCAAAGCAACAACCAATGTGAGATTTCTAACTGAAATGTGGATGGAAATGTCATGTATAAATTATATAAGCGAAATATAAATTATACACGTGTCGTATACCTCATGTACATGCGTTCTGTAAGCTATATGAGCGAAGTATGAATTATACATGCATTGTATAAATGATATGTGTGTTGAAATGCAACTGAAATATAGAAATAATATATATATGTGTGTATATATATATGTATATGTATACTCCCCTCGTCCACAAACCATGGATGATATTTATTGATTGTGAATTGGTGTGAAAAAATTGATGAATAATGTGAATGATTGATAGAATTGTTTGTGGCTGATATTGTTTGGTTGTGGTTGAAAAATACCCATTGGTGATTGAGACAAATTTGAAATAATTGTGGAAAAGAAAATCATACTCGCCTGCGTGTGAATTAGATGTATAAAATCCCCATTGTCAAAAACCGCGTGGTTTTAAGGTAGAGCGAGGAGCCGTACTCGGGACGGTGCCGGTTTTAACTACCCTACCGTTATGATGCCGAAATTTTGAATAATATTCATGTGTTAAAATTATTTTCATATATTGAAATTATTTTCATGTGTTGAAATCAAAGTTATGTGTTGAAAATATCCATGTGTGGAAAATGCTCATGTGTTGAGAAGTCATGTGTTGAAAATTAAATTCATGTGTTGAATGAATAAAGTGTTTAAACAATAAAAATCACAATTTTATAATATATATAAAGTATGTAAAATATTCGCGTTATAAATAAATTGTTTCAACAATAAAAATTACAATTTTCTTATATGAACAATCTATATAAAATATCCATATGTGGAAATGCTCATGCATTGAGAAGTGCGTGTGTTGAAAAGGTTCGTGTTGAATAAAAAGAACGAGCAATAAAAATTACCTTTTATTGAAATGTGAAGTGTTAAAAAAATAACCACTTGTTTAAATAAATATGCATGAGTTGAAATATTCATTAATTAGCTGATGATGTGATTTTTGCTTGTGTATGCAACATTAGAACGAATGGTGACTTTAAACCAAATTGAATCAAATATGAAGTTGAATGGAAAATAATAAGTGATAAGAATTGCACATATGTACATGCATATTTATTGAACAGGTTATAGCAAAGAGGTTAGAGAAGAGGAATAAAATTGTGTGCCCGACAAATAGGTACATGTTTACTGTTTTGCTTGGGTGATGATTTTATGAGCCTATTGGCTAGCCGCTTGGCTTTTCTTTTTCTTTTTGAGATGAGACGCCCATGTGGCTATTTGGGAATTTTCCCAGCCCCTCCCGTACAAAGGAGGTTATGGCGAAATTTTCCAAAATTTAAAGGCGTTAGTGAAATATTTGAAGTGAAAACGATATTGAAATCGTCGAATGAACTGTATATATATATATATATTTATATATATATATATATATATATAAAATTAAAACGAATCGTGGCCGTGCAGTTCGTGTTTTGAAACCGTGATTTCAAATGATTAGTGCGGAAAATCCAACCATCGGATTTTCCCGAAACCGCAACCATTGGGTACGCCTTGGAAATATCTTTCCAACGGCACCAACTTTGTAAAGATCCGACGGTTGGATTCTCTGGAATGTTTAATTCAAATCTGAAGGAAAACAGCGCCAGAATTGATTATATTTATATATATAAATATAAAGATAATTAAATTAAATCGAACAACGACGCTGCAGTTAGTATTCTGAAATCGTAACTTCAAACGACTAGTGTGGGAAATCCGACCGTCGGATTTTTCCAAAACTGAAACCGTTGGATTCGTTTTGAAAAGATCTTTCTAATGAAATAAAATTTGTGATGATCCAACGGTTAGATTTTTAGATATGTGTAAAACAAATTTAGTGAAAAACAGCGCCAATGCCTCGGCACGACCTGAAACGTCGTTTAATTAAAAATGGTGATATATCGTTATAAAATATTATAAACGATATAGAATGGAAATAAACCGATTTTGCTGGGTTTGCTTGATATGTGATGGTTGAATGTATTTAACATGAAAATTATACTAAGGAACTGAAATGTGAATGTTGAGTAATTTAACCATGTGAAGAATTGATTTGAAAATCTAAATATACGTGGATTATTTGAAAAGGTCGAGTTAATTCTCATTTCAAATAATCGATCGACGGTGAGAAGTCGAAGAGATGAAGACGGTTCAAGACCGACGATCTTCACATTGGATGGATGGACACTACTAATGCTTGTGATTGGAGTAGCTACCTTGAAGGAGCTAAAGTAGTAACCGTCCGGACGTATTGTTGATTGCGCGGATATGCGAGGAATTTGGTGCCTCCGGCTTCATTCATACCCAGAACGAACTTGTAAATGGACTGTGTGTCTGACATCGGATTTTGTTCTGTGCTGATTGATCTCTGTTAAATATATATCTGTTTGGCGGCGGAGAATATATTCTCTTGCTTAACGCCCTTCTCTGAGACGTACGAGCTTAGAGGTTGTATATCGATAGAAATCAGTCGCATGGAGTGGATTGCCTATGTGGCACGCCTAAGTGGAAAATGATCAAGGCTTCTGTTGCAAAGCACAGTCTTGTGGTAGATGATCAAAGCATGGTCTGTGTGGTGTAGCTTTGTGTATAGCGTGGATTCACGAGCCTCACACCCCGGTATGAGTCAAAAACGGGAGAAGGACCCAAGGAGTGCATGACGTTTCTTTCTAGCTACGGTGGTGTCAGTGACCTACCAGCCCTGACATTTATATATACTTTTCACCTGTGTGGTTGTTGGAATGCGAGGCGCCTCGATTATAGGTATGTAAGGACCGGGAAACGTGTGTTCAGGAATTGCTAATCCTCAAAAGTAAGAGAGGACCGGCCTTGGAGGATCCAGGGATTGCTGTATGCGGTCCCGAGGCATTTGCTAGAGTGTCTCGAATGGAGAGGAGCTTGCCCCTTGTCTCGACTCATGATGGAATCCAATTTCCAATACGGAATTGCGGATGTGATTGTATTACTAGTATGGCGACATGATATATGGTACCCATGCCATCTATGATTGGTATTTATGATTGAATCTGCTTTTGAAACATATATGCACTAGTAATAATATCAAACACTTTTGTTTTATACGTATGAAGCATTTCTTGGCCATTATAAGGTAAAAATCTATCCTCCGGCTTGCGTTGCATTGTGTGATGGGACCTGAGTCTTATAATGGCTTCATTTTTATAAAAAGCATTGCGATGATTTAACCATTTACTTTATTTCATGCACTAGCACTCATTGGAGTAAACCCATTCCGCGAAAGTGGCGTGGTCCTTTGATTTGCCTTATTATAGTTGTTTAATAAGTTAAGTAGATTTCTTATACCAGTCCCATGACTGACTCGTAGTTTGTTTCACCTTGCAAACTCGAGTGCCCTTATTTTTACACAGGCAGTCTAGTTACAGGTAGCTGACATATTTTGGCTTGGCACCGCAGTAGAGGTGCACTTTTGGGCTCATGGCGAGGCTTGACTACATTGTGATGACTGTGACTTTTCCTCCATTATTTTATATGTATTATGATTCCGCCACTGGCGATGTAGACTGATGTTTAGTTTATGTACTCTCTATGTATGATTCCGCCATAGGCGATGTAAACTGATTATATATTGTTATGCACTAAGTTGTATCCTGCACTGTGCTCTCTGATGTGGTGATATATATATATATATATATATATATATATGATTCCGCTGTCATATTTGTGTGAATTATTCTATTTCTTGGTTATGCTATTATCTGTACCCTGCTAATGATGATTAATGTGTTATATTCCAATGATTATCCTTAACACCATGGCACGGGGTTTTGGGATCGTCACATTTTCTTAACCCACCCACTGTTCATCCAATTTTTACTTAACCCTAACTTTAGTTTATATTCATACAATCCCTATGGATTCAACTAGGTTAAGTATTCAAGACTTATTACCATATTTTCATTTATGGTTACAGTATGCAAGACCTCCTACATTAAGCCTGCCATTTGTGGATGCTGGATATGCCTGTTGGGTCCGGGCAGACTTATTCCACAAATTGGGCTTAACCTCTTGTCTGAGCATGTCTCATACCTACGCAGTTAGACCTCTCACATTAGGTTCAACATCAGTGGCTACTGGATATGCCGATTGGATCCGGGCAGACTTCCACTACTAATGCGACCTAACCTCGTGTCTAAGTGTTACTACAGTTCCATTATATTAGGAAAATTCAAATAAATTTCCCTATTCCAACTATAGACTTTCCTGCCCCCTATCAATTCATATGTACAATTATCCTCTTTCAATTATAGGTTTCCATGCCCTAAATCAATATTCACATGTGTTCCAGTTTATGCCCCAAATTGACATTTGCATATGTCACAATCTATGCCCAATTTCATAATTACATATGTTCCAATTTATACCCAAATCAATATTTACACATTCCAATGCAAACTTTACCCAAATTCATGTTCACCTACTTTCCAATATATGCCTAGCTTCATATTCATATTATCCAATATGTCCCCCAAATCCATATTTGTATATTTTCCAATTTTATGCCCAAATTTATATTCATAATTTCCAATACCACTTATGCCCCAATTTATGTCTTTTCCAACCATTCCCAATTTCACATGTTTGCATCTTTTAGCGTTAGACCTAGGCTTGAAGGAAGCCTGGCTATATAAAAATAAAAAAGGGAAAAGAGGGAGAGAAGAGAATCGGAACAGGCATAATAACAAATCAATAACATAACAGTAGAAATAGGCATAAAAACTGAATGGACATATTATGACAAGATTAGACTTGGTGACGATACAAACATGTAAAAACAGATCATAGGAATATGTCATAATAGAACTGATTAGGCACCGATTCAAGATCCAACTTTTATATACATATTATGATCACTATTTAAATATTCAAATCTAAAATAACATGAACTCACAGTGAATAGATCTAAGGAAATGGATCCAAGTTACTGGGAAGAACACGTTGAATTTGTTGTAGCAATCGTTGAATTTGTATAATGTTTGCTGAATTGGATTTGGAGAAGAAAAGGCCATTCAATCTACATTGCAGCAGGGCTCCACCATCGCCACCATTTTTAGATAAATAAAACCTAGGTTTAGGGTCCTTTATATAGCCTAAGGTTCATGAATCTAGCCCCAAAATCGTCCAGGTTCAAAAAGAAGGTTCCAGACCCGCGGGTGGGTCGACCCCCCTTTAGGTGGATCGACCTCTAGGTCGACCCCCTTCATGGGTGTCGACCCCTTGGTCGACCCCCATGAGCCTGGGTCGACCTCAAACGGGCGGCCCTTCTTTGATTTGCATGTCGGATTTCTGATTTTGCTGATTTTTGAATATTTTTGAATTTTATATGTATATATATCTTTCTTATATGCATACATAATTCAAACCTTAATAACTTCTTCATACGGTGTCCATTTTACACAAACCAAATATCTATCTTGACCAGAATTTAGAGACGTACGCAATGGTGCTGTCCGTTTCACTTAATTCTGATTACTAAATTAAGTTTTCCTTAATTCATTATTAACAGTGTAGTTCAAATTAATTATTCTTTAATTATATGACAGTTCACATTACAAATTGTTTGAAAACCATATGGATGATTGATTATATTATGAGTTGAATGTTATGTTGAGTTAATTAGCATGCTAAAATGACGTTAAAATATTTGTGGTAGTTGAAATTCAATTAAATATCAATTTATAGTTTAAATGATGAATTTATCATCACTTGTTTAAATCAAATTTGTTAAATTGAAAAATAATTCGAATTGAACTAGTTATGATTAAATTCATGAATTAATAGCTAATTTAAATTGATTGTTTGTTGATTGAAAACCCCACACGGGTCTCGTGATGATAATTGTCTCACACGTCTCTCTTGTGTGTGATTGCAGTTAATCGATTGATTGACAAACTGATATAAGCATCAAATATTTAATTTGAGGCTTATATGGATGTAAGTGCACTTTGAATAATATTTGAATGTTTGATAGTTGTTTACAACAATTTTTGGCTGTACAAAATTCATGCTAGAGAAATTATATGATGTTTGATTGAGTTTCACAACAATCCGAAATAAATATAAATGTTTTCATAATATAATATTCAGTGAAAAATCGAAGTTTGATTTCGATGTCCGATTTTGGATGGATGCATAGACAAGATTTTGAAGACAAACAATTGAATTGAGTTTTCAAATATGTATATATATTTTATATATTTATAAAATTGGTTTGGAAGTATATCGATTTATTTTTAAATTTATAAATCGAGTTCGGTTTCAAATAGGACATATTGCACAGCGACAGTTAACGAAATTCAACCTTTAACTTTGAATGGACGTAATGGGAGATCCGACAATTAGATTCTCCTAAAACTGGAACCGTTTGGGTTTGTATCGAAAAGACCTTTCAAATGAATATAAGAGATTTAAATTGTAACGAATATTTAAGTATGTCAAAATCAAATTTGGAAAAGGTCGCTATGGATGTAGTTCAGTGGCTGATATTGGAAACCGACTATAAGTGCCTTAATAAAATTATTAAAATTATGAATAAATTATGATAAATCATAATAAATGATTTAGAAAGTGTTTGGATTAAATATTCCGAGGTTTGAACATAAATGTTATTTTTATCTAAAAAAAAATTTTTACAACTAGAAGGAAAATTATTCAATGTTTTAATATAATGAAATGGATTTAAAAAGCGGTTTTAATATAACTAGAGTTTTCCAACATATATATATCGAAAAGGATTTGAATTGAAATAATCTTCGGATATTTCAATATTGGATTCTGTTATTGTACGGATATCGTCGAGGAATTTGGAAGACCAAGATATCGTTATTCCCAATGCGATATCTGTTGATTTCAGAATTTGAGTTTGAATATAATCGATATGAATTTTATTCAGAGCCTTATATTTAATATCAAATTGGATTATGGGCTTGTTATGAACGGTATCTTCAATAACATTGTTCTTAAGTCCAGTGGAGAATATAATAAATCTTTTCACTAAGATGTTGTGAAGTTTTCCGGTTTAGTAAATGTAATTGGAATTAAATAAAAGTTGATTTTGGTTTCATTGTGAATGATGTTCTAAATTACATTAGCTCTTAAACCCAATTAATAGTGAAATTATGATTTGGAATTTATAAATCTTTATTTAAGATTTAATGGAATTTTTCCAAAGTGAAGTTTTCCAGTTTAATTAATTAATTTGGAATCGAATGGAATTCGATTAATTAATAATTGAAATAAGCTTCTATCAAAGGAGAGCCTTTACTATTTATGGAATTTAAAAGGCTTTGTTGCTATTCTACTTATAGTATTAGTCTGATACGAAAATTTATATCGATTACAAATTGTTCAGATTTACTGAAGATTCCAGATTAATGGAAGTTGATTTTGGGTTTATCATGAGCAGTGTTTTAAATGACATTTGTTCTTTAACCCAGTTAAAGATAGGATTAATTTCCTAAAGTTAAATAATCATTAAGCAATGATTTTCGAGATTAAAACTAAGTTGGAGTTTTAAATGAATCTTTAATTAGATTTGAACGTGAGATGGTAATTAACATAACCGATAAAATGAGGGGTGTTTGACATGGAGTACCACAAGTTTCGCTCCATAGGAGGAATAGGTTGGGATTGGGATAATAAAATAAATGACTACTTCGGTAAGGCTCGATAATCCCGACTAGTGTGATAAACCTTAACTTGGTTTAAACTGTTAAAAGATATTACAAAATCTTTTGAAATGGTTTCCAAGAAAAGATTTAAACAAGAGGTTTAAATGAAATAAATCTTTTATAATATTTATGGGAATAATCCCCAGTATTAAGAATATTTGAATAAAAGAATATTCTGGATAGGAATGAGGCATATGATGTGTTTTTATATCACTTGATTATAAGATACGCGAGTTATTCGCAAAGACCGGGTTTAACCCATTCTGAATAACTAATATGACGATTAAAAGTCGAAGATATGAATACGATGGTCATGGACCAGAGATATTCACATCATTGGGATGATTGTTGATATCTCTGTTGGGGTGCGCACCCAAGACTAGGTTATAAGTGGTGGTCATACAAACCCACTTGGAGATCAACCAAATATGCAAGCACCTCTCTCCTGTATTGGACATATGGGATGAGGAATAAGGTGTCTCCAGTTTCGTTCTGACCAAGCATGGTCTTGCAAATGGATTGTATGTCTAAAATTGTATTTTGTGTTATATTCATTGACCTTTGCTAAATGTATATCTGTTTTGTGGTGGAGAATTTATTCTCTTGCTTTACACCTTTCTCTGAGATGTACGAGCTTAAAGGTTATATGTTGGTAGACATCAGTGGTATGGTATGGATTGACAATGTGCATGCTGAAAATGCACAGATCAAAGATTTTGTTGAAAAGAAAACATTTTTTGATGATGATCAAAGCATGACTTTAATATATCATAGCTTCGTGTTATAACATTAATTCGCGAACTTCACACCTTGATATGAGTCAAAAATAGGATGAGAGAAAGTAGGGAGGATATGCATTTCTTTCTAGCTAGAAGTAGTGGCATGATATAGAGCCCATGCGTATTTACTTATGTGGATGATGATAGCGAGACGCCTCGGATAGGGCTAAAAAGGACCTATATGGTCGACGTACTGACCAGGTGATATGTCCGACAGGACCAGGGAATGCATGATCCCGGCATAACTAATCAGCAACATGCAGGAAGATCGGCCTTGGCGGTCCCAAAGTTTACCTATGGTTAGATCCGGAGGCATGTTCTAGAGTGTCTCAAAACCTAAGAGGAAGATACCTTGCCTCTGCTTATATATGGATCCAATTTCCAATACGCGACTTTAGGGGTTTAGTAGTATACTACGGCGACGTAGTAGGATTGGTTACTATGTCGTCTATGATTGGTACATTTATATTCAAAGTTGTTTTCCACATTATGCACTTATAATAATATCAAACTATTTGTTTTAAGGTGTACCAAGCATGTTTCATTATTATAAGGTAAAACTCTATCCGCCGTCTTGTGTTGCATTGGGTGATAGGACCTGAGTCTTATAATAGCTTCATTCTTTCAAAAAGCATTGCATTATTTATTATTTGTTTTATTTTGAAGTATTCAAGGGGGTAAACACATTCCGTGTCATATGGCGTAGTCCCGTTATTTTCCAATGTTTTAAAGTCAAGTTTTAATAACTGTTTTTAGCTCTCATACCAATTCCATGACTAACTCGGAGTTTATTGTTTCCTACCTAAACTTTGGGTACCCATATTTTCCACACGGGCAGCCAATAGTTTTGGTTTTGCATATATTTTCTTTTCATTGGATCCTTGATTACACCTGGAGCTATTCTCTGCAAAGCTTTGTATTCGTGTATTGCCTTCAGCTATGTTAGTTGATGTTTTCCATTGCATTATATTTACATCGTACTTATATATAACATTTCTGTTGCTATGTAATCTATTTATTCTCTAATAATTGTAAATTCCACTGTTTATTTATTTTTACGCACTCTGATATTTTTGTATTCTGATATAAATTGTTGTATCAGCAATAAAAATTTCAATAGTTTTGTGTTCTGATGCATTGTGTTCTTAAACAATCGGTCTTCTAGTTCAATTTAGGCCGGGGGGGGGGGGGATTTCGGGTTTGTCTCTAAATCTTTACCATCAATCAACGCGTGGTACGAAGCTTGCAACCTCGTCACCGCTAAAGCCAAGCCCGCTTCACCCTCGACCGAGCCTCTGAATCAACACCACCATATTCTACCATCCACCACATGTTTTTTCTTGTCGCTTCTGTAGGTGAGTTAACTCACGATTCATTTTATTCAAGTTTCAACTTCAGTTTTGAGATTGGAAATAAGGTTAAAAAATTGAGTATTGAACTGCCTGTTGCCTTACACTAGTGCTTATTCGTAGCCTTTACTATGTTGAGCTTTTAAATGTTTATTGTTTAAGAAATTTACTAGCTTTCTCCCTTACCTTGTATGTACCAAATTTGGTTCCATAAAAGTTTGATTACATTATTTAGTCTCTTTCATGTACTTGGTATGTAGCATTATGCGATAGCTTCTTGCAACTTTGTGTTGAACTTTAGCTTCATAAATATTTTATACATTTTATGGTTCTTAACCTCTTCAATACAACTATTTATTTTGCATGGAGTTATACATATATGTGTGTAGTGCATACCTAATATTTGGACATCATATACTGCATGTTGAAATTGAATAGTTGGGACCTTCCCTAGGGCTTTCTCTTTACTTGGGTAAAATGCTACCTTGTAAAATTCATACGCCTAAAACTTGTGGATCGTTTCTGTCTTCAATTGCCATATTTATGTTTGATTGAAATATATAAACGTCTTACCTATAACACCTTGTTTCGTGCATTAAGTAGTACATTGCTTAATGGAAACTTGTACTACATGCACCTGACTTATGAAACGTATTGTGCAAAATGTATATAGATATGAATTTGCTTGCACTTTGTTTTGGGGCTTCTCCATGATGTTTGTTACATACTTGAATGAATATATATACCCATTGTTCACTTGACTCAACACCTGCTAGTATGGTACAATTTTGGGTTTGTTTTTGTGTTGCATTATCACTTAGTGATGGCACTTACTTGGACAATATGCCATATGAAATTGTCTTATTAATTTCCTATAAATGCACTATTTTGTTTAAATTTGTGCTGCCTTGGTTTACTGTTTATTCGAGCACACCCTACGACTTAATTGCATTTGTAATATCCTGGTTATGATGCTAAGGCAATGCACATGTGTACATGTATACGCGTGTACATGCAGGCTTCCGTGACTATTTGTCCCTAAAATTAAAACTGATAAGCATAGATATTATTCTTGATTTTAAACTGATAGAACACTAGATCTACATCTAGCTTAAACTGATTTGAACAGACACCGCTACAATTTTAAGCTGACATTGAATAGATACTACACTTGTATACACTTGGAATTTTTCGTATGATACACTTTATGTCCGGATTAATTATTATATTTTATGGTTTTTAATTGAAGTTGACTTACTTGAATAAAGTTAATATAGACTCGAGTGTTTTATGTTTTGCATGGAACGCTTGGGTCAGACTCAAGTGTTGCAGATCTACATATTTTCAGCTATTGAAGCTTGAAGCATGTAAAGATGCGCTCGCTTTGGTTTGTTCTTCTGTTTTTATTTAATTTAAAACTATGTATTGTAAAATCTTACGTTGTAAAATATACTTTTATATATATCTGATATATTTGTATAAAAATTATGTTGTGAGATATTGTTGTCTATTTTGTGTGTGATTCTGTGTGTTTGCTCTGTTTAAATTCGGTAAGCCAAAAAACTATCTGTCATTTTGAACATTCTGTGTTGGTTTAATTACCGACTTGGTGCAGTCAATAAGGAAGGTCACTATAGTTGGTATCAGAGTTAGGTTTGACAAAGCTTAGCTTATTAGGTTTAAAAACTCAATGGAGACAAGGTAGCAATACCCGAGAATGAGTGGAATTGACACAATAATTACTATAGAGAGAGCGTATTTTGAAAATATAAATTATTTTGAAACTCTATAAATCATTTTGAGAACATATTTGTTTTGAAATATACCTTGTAATATAAGTTTGAGTATCATTGGACATCGAGATTGGACTATTTAGTATGTAAGGATTTTTAATGTATGCCTAGCTGATGTATATACGAAATCTTAAATGTACTTGATGGATAATAAATCACATTCTAGTTGCTTAAAGATAATTTAGATAATGATTCCAATATCATCAGATATCTATCTTCAAGTTTTGAAACTAGGATGACTATAAGGTTTCGATTGAAACATCAAGAAATACTTAAAACCATTTAGATAAGTGTTTGAAAATGTTTGGATAAATTTTAACTAAAACGTTTGGATAAATTGATATGAACTAAAATACGTAAGCGAAATTTAAAAAAATCTTTGAGAATAGCTTGCGAAATATAAATTGAATTTGCAATTTATATAGCATGAAAATAATTTGAAAAATTAGAATAATAATGAAAGTTTCGAAAATATAATAATTCCCCTTTACTTGTAACTGTGTTTTGCTTTCTTGGACCTACCGTCATATTTTGCTTACCATTATCTATTCTCTCTATTTGTGCTTTAATTTTTGAAACTGTGCAATCATATCCTTGAACCCTTCCTTTTGCTTTGTATCGATCAATCTAATGTGAAGTGGTATTAATAATATAGTTTTGGATATGGAAACAAGTATTTTGAATTATAATTAACTTTGAATTTTACAAATGGTTGAAAAATGAATTTATTTTGAAGTGTTGAACTTGTCCAAGATACTATGTTAATTATTTGACAAATAAGATTTGCGAGATAAATTGAATGTTTTCGGAAATATAGAATTCAACTTATGTTTGATTTTTAAAATTAATATTTATTTTAGAATTTGGTTCCCAAAATCTTGTAAGCTATTTCTAATATTTTAGAATTAATATTTCAGAACAAACTAGTTATATATATAGGATCAGAGTAGTGCAACGAAAGCGTGAAGATATTTTCAAATAAAATTGAGTGATTTCCCGAACTTTCGAATAATGTAATCTTTTCAAATGAGATTGAAATATTTGAAACCCAAAATGAATAAAATCCTAGATTATTTGTGTAAAAGATTTTGGAAATGAAAATTGAAAGGGAAAGTTATTTGACATTATGAATCTCTTGGAAAATATTATCTTATGTGTAATTGTTGGAAATCTTATTTAAAGGATATTTCAAAATGATTAGAAATTTATTTGTATGAAAGCATGATATGGTTTATAGATTGGAATGGTTTATAAAGCCAAGGATATTTGCAAAGTTTGAATTTGTACAATACTTGAATTAAGTTAAATTATATTGTAATTTGATTAAATTATGATTTCCAATTATTGAATGAAAATTTGTTTTTCAATTATTAGGTATATGATAAATAGTTTATAAAGTGTTTTACAAACATAGAAAATTCAACGACTTGAATCCCAAGATTTTGTAGGATTTGAAAAACAATAATATGATTTGAAAGTATTTGTAAATTGTTATTGTGAAATATTTATAACTTCAGGATATAAAATGATTTGTTACTAATATTCGAGTAACCCATGACTAAAGAAAGGTATGACGTGGGTTGTAAACCCTTGATGATGGTCTTCTCTGGAGTCCGGAGAGACATCATCTATTGATATGAATGCATGCGTATGTCGTGCCTAGTAGCCTTGTAATTGGGAGAAACCTATCTACTTGGGACATAAATGTTTTTATGTTATTTTATCGTGAAATAATTGAAATTTTAGAAATGTTTTTTGTTTTGAAATCCTGAAGCAAGTATAATTCGATATAAAAAGGAAAATATAGTATTTCAAATGTTTTGAAAATAAAACCGGGATTTTAGGTCGAAGGAATTTTCATTCTTTCAAGTTTTATTATTAGCAATTATGTTAAGTTTTATTATTAGCAATTATGTTTTAATAAAAATAGTTTTGATGAGTTTAATTTTATAAGAAATTTTCAAGTTTTAAATATTGTTGTTTATTTTGGGTAACACTAAATTTGATATTATTAAGTATTTTGTTGTACATATGAATAAGTTTCTATAATCTCTTCTTTTCGAGGGCGAAATTTTTTAAGGGGGGATTGTAACGACCCAAGATTTTCGACATTTTAAAATATGAAATTAATTTGGATTTAGTATTTAAGAAATTGATATTTGTTTATAATTTTGAATCTAGTCTATTTTAATTTGGTTCTGAATTGATGTTGTAAGAGTAAATTTAGATTTTAATGTTTGAATCAAAATAGTTTCATTAAATTTAACAATGCTAATATTTTAAAAGTAACTGAAATATATTGTTAGTAAAATTATAAATTTTCATTTTTAAATTTTACTAAAGATTTATTCATAATTTATTTTAGATTTGAAATAGATTTTAAATAATTAATTTAAGTTGAATTTGAAATGTATAACTACCTTATTATTGTTGTATATACATAATATAATAAATGGTATTTATACTAAGAGAAATATTTATTTAATTGTGTTTGGGCCACTTGTACATCTTTGTTTAATTCTTGTTACATTTGTCCTTTATTTCCTGTTTCGCTTACCACGTGTTACCCCTCTCCTTTCCTTTTTTTGATCCTCCCTTCCTCATTTCAATTACCAGCCGAAAATAAGAAAATCCCCAATTTGAAAAGAAAAAATCGTTCCTTAAATCCATCGCTACCGCCCCTTTCGAAACCAAATCATCGTCACTGTCGTTCCCTTCACTATGGACTCTCCTGCTACAAGCTCCACCCTCATCACAAAATTCTCCACCACCGAGATCACTAAATCTTTACCACCGATAAACGTCTGGTCTGAAGCCTTCCAACTCATCGCTGCCAAATCTCGTTTCACCCTCGACCGAACCTCCGACTCAGCACCAGCATATGCCACCATCCACTGCCCATTATTTCTTGTCGCCTCTACAGGTGTGTTATCTGACGATTCATTTTAATTAAGTTACAACTTAAATTTTAATACTGGAAATAAGGTAGAAATTGTTTAAGTGTTGAAATATTTGCTGCCTTACACGGTGCTTATTCATTGCCTTTAATATGTTGAGCTTTCGAATGTTCACTGTCTAAAAAATTTATTAGCTTGTGCCCTTACCTTGCATGTGCCAGATTAGATTCCATAAAAGTTTGATTATATTATTTAGTACATTTCATGTACTTGGTATGTAGCATCTTGCAATAGCTTCTTGCATCTTTTTGTCGAACTTTAACTTCATGAATATTTTAGATGTGTTATGGTTCCTAACCTATTCAATAGAACTGTTTATTTTTTGTTGACTTATACATATATGCGTGTAGTGCATACCCAAAATTTGGACACCACATATTGCATGTTGAAATTAAATAGTTAGGACATTACCTATGGCTTTCTCTTTACTTGAATGAAATGTTACCTTGTAGAATTCATGTTCCCAAAACTTCTGGATTGTTGCTCTTTTAAATTGCCATATTTATGTTTGACTGAAATATGTAAACATCTTACCTGTAACACTTTGTTTCGTGCATTAAGTAGTACATTGCTTAAGGGAAACTTGTACTACAAGCATCTGAATTACAAACATGTTGTGCAAAACGTACATATAGATATGAATTTGCTTGCACTTAGTTTTGATGCTTCTCCATGACGTTTTGTACACACTTGAATGAATATATATGCCCATTGTTCACTTGATTCAACAACTGCTAGCATGCTACAGTTTTGGGTTTGTTGTTGTGTTGCATTGTCACTTAGCAATGGCATCTTACTTGGCCAATATGCCATATGAAATTGTCTTGTTGGTTGCCTTTAAATGCACTATTTGGTTTATATTTGTGCTGCCTTGGTTTACTGTTTATTCGCGCACACCTTATGAACTTAATTGCATTTGTTATATCCTAGTTATGATGTTGAGACAGTGGACACATGTACTGTAACACCCCGTATTTTCTGTGAATATTAAAATTAACAAATCTAGGAACACTTAATTTTAAATGTGGGAATTAAGTAAAATGGGTTGCGCTATTGCATTCATCTCGGAATTCTACTTGAGATAGAGTCCGAGTTTGCATGAATCGGACTCCGTATGAAGAAGTTATGGAGTTCAGAAGATTTCAAGAATAAACAGAAAATAATAATTAAATTCAAAAACCAGTTCAAAATTCAAAATTCAGACAGAACAGGCTGAGCGGGAAATTTCCCGCTCAGGGTGTCGACCCCTTCAGGGGGATTCGACATAGGTGTCGACCCCCCTCCCTCGTAGTAAGTCGACCCCTTTGAGATCCGCTTCCTGTGACAAATTTCTGTAGTCCTGAGCTGATGTGGCCTTCTCTGATTGGCCAATGGATAATTTCTAAGGTATTAGGGCTTGTGTGTTGTGCTATGGTTGTTTGGATGACACATCCCTTTAGTTTGATGGCTCTGATTTCTCCAAGACTAATCTAAAGGCTAAAATTAAACCTAGACTTCTATATAAGCACGCCAAACCTTAACCTTATACCACACAATGAAGCCGTCATGTTGTCCATGCCTAAGTTAGCCTAGCCTCCATCTTCTCCAAATTAGAAATCAAGTTAGAAAGCTCCAAAAAAAATCCAAACTAGAGAATCAAACATCTACATCAAAGGATAGCTTTTCAAGTTCAGAAATCAGATCCTAGAATATAAGATCCATCCTTTTTCTGTAAGTTTAGTTATTATTTAGATTTAAACATCTAACAGAAATCATGACTGTAATAATCAGATCTAGAACGATGCCTAATTCTGATTCGTTCCTATCCTTTTGTCAAATCTAAATTTCTTATGCCTATGTGACTATTGTGATTCATGTAGTGACACCTATCATGCCTATGAGACTATTGGACTGACATAATAGAACCTATCATGCCTATGAGACTATTGTGAATGACACAATAAAACCTATCACGCCTATGAGACTGTTGGACTGACATAATAGAACCTATCACACCTATGAGGCAGTTGGATTGACATAATGGAACCTATCATGCCTATGAGGCTGTTGTGATTTATATGATGGAACCTATCATGCTGTACATCCTATGCCTATGAGACTATTTTGATTTATATAATGGGGCTTATCATGTTGTACATGAAAATTAGTGATTCTCTTAAGTCAAATTCTATCTAATCTTTATACCTATGGTGTAAATTGCTTAGCTTGTCAACACATAGTGTTAATGTACAACATTGAAACATGATTCTTGAATTTGATACATCTTCACATGCCTATTTTTCCTTATGTAAATTCCTATGCTCGTTCTCTATTTTTCCCATTTTACTTGCTTTTATGAGTACTAAGTTCATTAGGAACTTAGATTGAATTTCGTTGTATGTGCGATTATAACACGGGGAAAATTGGGTATAATTTAGTTGAGTAAATTTTGGGCATAGCATGTGAATGTGGCATAAACTTGTATTTACTAGACTTGTGGAAAATTTGACACATAGATTTGGACACATATGACAAATATTTAAATTGGCTAAAGATTAACACGCCTATCCCGAGGTTAGATTGAGTTATGGTGTAAGATTGCCCGGAACCGCCCGACACATCCAGCGATTGCAACAATATAGATCTAATGTGAGAGGTTAGCGCATTCAAGCCTAAAAATCCGAGGTTAGATTGAGTTGCGGTGTAAGGACGCCCGGAACCGCCCAGCACATCCAGCGACCGCAACAATGTAGATCTAATGTGAGAGGTTGGTTCTTTAATTAAATAAATTAAAGCTAAGAAACAGACAGGCTAAGAATGGTAGGGTTAAGTTAATCAAAGCAACACTTAACCAATATAACATGATGTGTGATAGGGTCAAGTAACATAAAAGGGAAACACTTAACCAATGTAACATGACAAGTGGTAGGGTTAAGTAACACAAGAGAGCAACACTTAACCAATATAACATGATGTGTGATAGGGTTAAGTAACACAAGAGGGAAAAATTAACCAATGTAACATGACAAGTGGTAGGGTTAAGTAACACAAGAGGGAAACACTTAACCAATGTAACATGACAAGTGGTAGGGTTAAGTAACACAAGAGGGCAACACTTAACTAATATAACATGATGTGTGATAGGGTTAGGTAACACAAGAGGGCAACACTTAACCAATATAACATGACAAGTGGTAGGGTTAAGTAACATAAGAGGGCAACACTTAACCAATGTAACATGACCAGTGGTAGGGTTAAGTTAACACTTAACTAATGAACGAGTGGGTTTAGTTAATGGAAAACACTTAACCAATATAATATGATGAATGAACAGGGTTAAGTTAATAGAAAACACTTAACCAATTACAACATGATGAATGAGAAGGGTTAAGTTAATAAGAAACACTTAACCATCATGACATGGCGTGTGGATGGGTTAAGTTAACTTGAATGGATGGATAACATTTAGCCAATTTGGGGGGTGTACGAATAGACCCTAGAAAACCCTAGTAACGAGGACCCATTTCAGTAGTAACCCACATAGATGTATCACGGTACCCTGAAACTAGGCAGGGTAGAGCACGATTACTGGGCTGATTATAAGCTGTCAAAGTAACGGCAGGGGGTGCAGCAGTGTAGTTCCAATGGAGTATGGGCGTGCACGTGCTTCAGAGTGGAAAAGCAGGCACTGGGCATCAGTAGTATACACTGTGCATCTAGAATTTGTGTCGGGTTGCTATCGTAGGGATAGATACTCCTTATGGTGGGACAGCACAGGGTATCTACACGCAAGAGAGGGCCAGTTGACACAAACACAAGGAAAGTTAATACAAGTAGGGAGCCAATTGATAGGGTAGTAAGGGTACATCTAACATATTCATAGCAATTAGGCTGGTTGAGGTAAGATCCTCATACTAGATGTACGCCTGAAGGCTACCACAATGGCGGAGTTGGGACCACCTTATTTTTTAACATGGGATACTAGTTGGGACACTAGTAGAGGATACAGATCCTTTTTCACAGGATACTAGTTGGGACACTAGTAGGGAATAAGAATCGTTCTATAAAAGACACTAGTTAGGATGCTAGTTGGGTGGTGCAGAGAAAATAGGAAATCAGAGAAAGAACCGAAGTGCATTCAGTGTATCTTACCTTGTCGTATCTAACGATCATCATTTGTTGTCTTGCTATGCTTATTATCATGGTTATGGTCTGGTATCCAGTTTATTCATGTCATGATCATTTTACCTGTTTACATGCTGAATAATCACTGGACTTACCAGGCTTTATGTCTGACTCTGTTTTGTTTTGCTCTCTTTTCTTCCATTCCCCCCCCCCTCCAAGGTTCACAGGGAGGGAATATTACCACTTAGCTTAGTTTTCTTATCAAGCTCGAAGATAGATGATGTATTGCTTTGGACTCTCTTTTCCACTGCTATGGCTGGCTCATGCTTTATTGGGGAATATCATTGTCATTTCATGCTTATTTATTTTGTTAAGCAAGACAGATGCTTTGTTGTAATGGGTAAGGGTGTTTTGGTGTTGGAAAACAATCTTTGTACAAGCTGTTTTACCAAGCTGTTGTTTTATCAATGAAGTAAAGTTTTATTTATTTTCCGCTGTTTAAAATTTTGTCTTTTTTGTAATTTATCTGTTCTATACACTTATGACGCTCCACTGAAGTTAATGCATTCCCTTTGTGAGTGACCTTAACGGAGGTGGGGTGTTACATGTACATGTACAGATGTGTACATGTAGGCTTCCGTAACAGTTTGTCCCTGATATAAAAATTGATAAGCACAAATATTATTCTTGATTTTGAACCGATACAACACTAGATTTGCACCTAGCTTAAACTGATTTGTACAGAAAACACTAACAATTTTATGTTGATATTGAATAGATACTACCATGTGTATACTTGGCATTTGCATATGATATATTTTATATTCAGATTAATTATTATATTTTATTGTTTTTAGTTGAAGTTGACTTACTTGAATAAAGTTAATCCTAGCACGAGTATTTTATATTTTGCCTGAAACGCTTTGGTCAGACTCAAGTGTTGTAGATCTAGAGATTTTTAGCAATCAAAGCTTGAATCACATGAAGACACGCTCACTTTGCTTTGTTCTTCCATTTTCATTTAATTTAAAATCTATGGATTATAGAATCTTCCGCTGTAATGGAATCTGGAAAGCTTCGTGCGGATGCGATTAAATCAGGAGCAAATCTTGATCAAGGAAGACCCCCTAATAGGGGGAAAGGAGAGGAAACTGCATCAAATCTACAGATCTTACGCCCTTGTAATCGTGCATCTATGATTACTCCATTTAGGGTTTTTGGAGAATGCTTGTACACCGATCGGCATGGCCATATGGTGGACGGGCTCCTATAGCCCAAAATACTGCGCCCATCGCAGTTCATCACCTTCGATCTAAGGTGTCAGGGGGAGCATATGCTCGAACTAACGTTGCAAATCCGATGGTCCATCACGAGAGGCGGGTTAATTCGACTTTTTACGATAGAAATTGGAAATCCATCCAATCTGAAATTGCGAAGGGAGGTGCTAAATCTTGGGTATAGGCGGCAGTATGGTCAAACTACTGATGCTTACATTGACTTGAGTTATATTGAACCCACATTAATAAATAACACTAAGAAAGCTTGTATTTCAGATTTTGCAACGATGAGATTCGTAAGTAAATGGAGAAATTCTACAATCTTGTATGTGTATGGAACTAAACCCTACCATGTTCATTTAAAACGGTATATAGAACGAATCTGGAAACCAAAAGGGAATTTTCAACTTTTATCGAAAGAAAATGGATACTTTATAATACGTTTGCGTTCGGATATTGAAGGGAAGACCATATTTATTCGATAATTAAATTATTATTCTTAAAGAATGGAAAATGGGGTTGTGGTTTAAAAAAGATTTAATATCAACTATGCCACTCTGGGTCAAATTTTCTAATCTGGAATTAGAATTATGGGACATAGAAGCCTTGAGTGCAATAGCAAGTGTTATGGGAAGACCCGTTAAAATGGATAAGATAACCGTGGATGAATCTAGAGTCGCATTCGCTAAAATTTTAACTGAAATGAGTGTTGAATCAAACTTCCCTAGAGAAGTGGATGTAGTCTTGCGTATGGGCGAGGAACTAAAAATAAATGTTGAATATTTATATAAGCGCCTTCTTTGCAAGAAGTGCAAGGTATATGGTCACTCTCTTGCATAATGCAAATGGAAAAGTGAGGGAGTATGGGTACCCACGAATAAATCTAATGCAGTAGAAAGCAATGCTAATGTCCAAGTGAGAAAAGAGGACAATTTAACCGAGAAGGATATAGCAGATCAAACGGCAATTGAGGGTGACACGACAAGTGATCGGTGTAACTTAAATCAGGAGAGGACGAATGTAAATACTGACACTAGTGGAGGAACCATAGAAATAGATGATAGTGATTACACTGACCATGATACAACCCGTAACCATGTAATACAAAAAAGTAATATCAGCCTCATCAGCAAGAACAAGATGGACATATTACTTTCATTAATGTGGATGAAGGGAATAATGTTAATACAATTAACAGTTTAGATTCAATACAAAAAACTTCATCTCATCAAACAAATAATAAGTTCACTGCAATAGAATGTGTATCTGAAGAAAATGAGCATACAAATTCATTTAAAGGTAAAAATATTGTCGACAATAATGTGCATGAAGTGGCCCTAACTACTGGCGTGGATTTAATGCAAGCTTGTAGGGGACAAGACAATGTATCCAAAGGGCCGATAGATGACTGGAGTGAGTCTGATGACGAAGCCATTACCGACCACCTTGTCATTCAAGGGGAATTGCCGAGAAAAACTACAATAGAAGTGGATGTATCAGAAAATGTAGAAAAAAACCAAAATTTGTACCAGAAACAGAAGAAATTAGCAATATCAACAAAAAGAAAGGATCCACGGTTTCCTATCTCTTGCTCCTCCAAAAGTTAAGACAAGGAGCCAAAGAAAGATTAAATTAATATAATTACTTGGAATGTTAGAGGATTGAATGCCTCAAATAAACTTTTTGAAGTGTTCAAATTCTTTAACAAATTTAGGCCTTCTACGGTTGGCCTACTAGAAAATAAATTATCCGATGAAATGATTGTTTATGTAAAAACCAAATTGCACATGAATTGGGCTTCTGTGACAATGATGAGTGTGGGTGCAAAGACAGGATTTTTATTCTTTGGGACGTTCACATGTGGACAGTACAAGTTATATCCAAATCTTATCAACACATCTCTTGTTTTGCGGTTAACAAGGGGGGTATGCAATGTAGATTTACCTATGTCTATTACCGTAATTTTATTTTGGATTGGGAAAATCTTTGGAAAGACATTGTTAAGGAAGAAGCTAATGTCAACTTACCATGGATGGTCCTCGGTGACTTCTATAATATATCTCTCACAAAGATAAGAAAGGTGGTTCGATGGTACCATTTAGATACATGTCAAGTTTCATTGATTGCATTGCAAAGGCTGGCTTCTTAGAAATGCAAATATCTGGATTTAAATATACGTGGAGAAGAAGAGGGATAGCTACGAAAATTGATAAAGTGTTCTGCAATGATATTTTTTTAAAATAATTTTCCTGAATTAGCATGTTAGCTAATCCAATAATGATCATATACCAGTTTGTATTAGTTTTAAAACTGGTTCACTTGCAAAGAAAAATATACCTTTCAGATACCTCAATTCATGGAATCTTAAGGATGGGTATATTGAATGTTTTTATACAGCGATTCATATGATGACTTTGGACTCTAATATGTCGAAATTATTCATGTTTCAACAATTCCTTAAAGGGTGTATGATCTAGCTAAAGGGTGGAATTGTAATAACTTGAAAAATAGGGACACTTTAAAGGCTATGGAAAATGACTACAACATTATCTTAAAGGAGATTGACGATAATCCGACAGATTTGAAGTTATATGACAAACTTCATGATGCTTTCAAAAGATGGAAGGTTCTCAGCTTTATTGAAGCTAGAAATGATAAACATAAAGCAAAAATAACCTGGCTTACAGAGGGTGATGCGCGTACAAAAAAAATTCATGCAAAAATATCGTTGAGGAAAAATTTAAATAATTGGGGCAATATTATCATAAGTAATGGTGAGATTGTACAAGATGCTGGTAAAATTGAAAATGAAGCTATAAGATATTTCACCAACATTTTCAATTCGGAGACCCCTTTGTATGATACTTTTCAGGGCATAAATTGCAAATTTGTATTAATGGAAGGGGCAGAATGCACTTATTGACTAATATTCGATGGAAGAGATTCGGAAGGCAGTGTTCTCTATTCCAGATGATAAAAGTCTAGGCATATATGGTTTCTCAGCAAAATTCTATAAAGTCCATTAGGAAGATCTTAAAAATATGTTGCTAGATCTGACTCAAGGAGCTATTAATACTAGTAAGCTCGCTAAAGGTGTTAATCATACTTTCATTACTCTTGTTCCTAAGGTAGATAATCCTTCTACTATTACTGATTATAGACCAATTTCCTATTTCAATGTTATTTATAAGATAATATCAAAAGTTATTTGTAATAGAATTAAACTACACCTTAGGCTCCTGATTTCAGAGAATCAGTCTGCTTTCATCCCAAGAAGATATGTAGCTGAAAATATATTGCTTGCGCATGAATAAATAAGACATTTTAATAGAAAGGTGGTAGTATTCTTTGCATTAAAATTGACCTTCAAAAAGAATATGATATGGAGAATAGACGTTTTGTTTGTCACATGCTTTATATATTGGGTTTCCTAGACATCTGGTGAGGGTTACAAAAAGCTATATCACTTCCCCTACTTTTTCATTTTTGGTTCATGGTAGCCCAAAAGGTTACGTTTGCGGTAACAGAGATCCAAGACAAGGAGTCCCCCTTTCTCCATATTTATTCTTTGTTGCTATAGAGTAATATGTCTATTTTAATGACTACAGCCTCTATTGCAAACTGTGTACAACCTATCTACAAGCAAGATCCTAACATTACGCATTTGATTTATGCTGATGATTTGATGATCTTTTGTAAATCAAGTATGAAAGGAGCACTGGAGATTAAAAATGTTCTAGAATAGATGAGAGAGTTGGCTGGTTTAAAAATTAATAATTTAAAATCTTAAGTCTTCTTCAGCAGAGGGCTTTAAATAAGTATCAATTCCTTCAAATCCTGGGTATGAAAGAAGGAATGCTTCCAGTCAAGTATCGTGGTGTCCCACTCTCTAATAATTATTTGCATTTTTTCAGATTGTGGTGACCTATTTGATAAAATCAAAAAATGTATGGATAGCTAGGACCACAAACATTTGTCTTATGGCAGGTAAAATTGAGTTAATTCGGTCTGCTATTACTCCAATGATGATGTATTAGATGCTTACTTATCAATTACCAGAGTCTACCATTGATAAAATAAATAAGCTATATGCTTACTTTATTTGGGCGTGTAAGAAACATAAAATCTTCTGAGATACTATGTGTACTCCTAAACATGAGGGGGGAGTTGGTGTACACAATTTTAAAGAAATTAAGACTGCTGCAGGTCTTAAATTACTTTGGTACTTTGTGAATGGCTCTATCTTATGGAAGAAGTGGATGGAAAGAAGATATTATGCAGACAAATCTTTTTAGTTAATGGTGGTGGACAATAACTCATCTTGTACTTGAAAAGCTATTCTAAGACATAGAAATTTGGGACTTAAAGTCATTAATAGATGCATTGTTAATAGGCAGAATACATCTTTGTGGTTTGATCCTTGGATAAACAACGATATCATGGTTAAAATTTAAGGGTGGGGTCATTTGAGCATTTTTGGAGGTGAAGGGCTTACAGTTAACAGTATTATTCGTAACAGCCAAATTGATGCAAACCATCTACCTGTCACCAGACTATTAACTAAACGCATAAATAATGTTACAGTTCATACTAACAAAGAAAATGACTTTTGGAGCTGGAACAATATATCAAAGGGGTTTTATTTCTATTCGGCATGGTATCTCTCTCGTTCCCACTATACTGAACCTATTTGGTGCAAGTGATTTTGTAACACCCTGAATTTTCTGTGTCTATTAAAATAATGAATTAAAGAATACTTAATTGTAAAAGTGAGAATTAAGGGAAATGGGTTACGCCATTGCGTTCGTCTCGAAATTCTTCTTGGAATAGAGTCCAAGTTTTCGTAAATCGTACTTCGTATGAGGAAGTTATGGCCCTCAGAAGTTTCATGAATTTAAATAAATTAAAACCGCTCGGATTTAAATTAAAAATTCAAACAAAAACAAAGAAGAGGGCTGGGCGGGATTTTTCCTGCCCTAAGCCAGGTTGACCAGGGGGTCGAACTCCCCTATACAGGTCGACCTGGGGGTCGACCTACCCCCTCGCCCATATCCAAATTGTGATGATTTTTTGAACTGTTGCTGAGTCTTTTCTGACTTGCTGCTTAGTCACTAGGGCATAGGTGGCAATTCTGGATAACTCTATCTAGTCTGGACGGTAGTGATTGCTTCTAGGATGATCTAACCGCTCACATAAGTTTAAACCTCTATAAAAGCAACCCTAGTCCTCAACATTAAATCACACAAATTCATTCCAAGGAGCCACCATGTTGTGCATGATCGTCCTAGCCTAGCCACCATTTCTTCTTCAACTAGAAAGCAAGTTAGGAGCTACGAATCAAATCAAAATTAGATAGTCTTTGTCAAGGGATTACTTTTCAGTTTCAGAAAACAGATCCCATAAAACAAGACTTTCTTCTGTTTGTAAGTCCTATTATTATTTAGATGTGAACGATAAAAATTTATGATTTGTAATAAAGTGAAAACTAGAGTTATTCCTAGTTGTAAGATAATGGTGATGCTGACTCATGTCTATTCTTGTAACGATTCTATCGTATATGCTTATAAGACTATTGTGGTTATTATGTTGATGTTAAACCAATCGTGTATTATGTAAATTTGGTGACTTTTTCATGTTATGTTACATGTAAGTTTTAGGCAAAGTTATATATATATATATATATATATATGTTTAGACCTACATTCTCATATTTTAGATCTATGATTATTGGATCCAAAATACAAGTTCATGTCTACATGTCTAATTGGATTTGTGTAATTCTATGTAAGTCCCCGTTTATATGCTTAAGATTCATATTTATTGGATCCAAATTTCAAGTTTACATTTACATGCCTTGTTGGATTTGAGTAATCTCATATGCTTAAGATTCATATCAATTGGATCCAAATTGCAAGTTTACATTTACATGACTAGTTGGATTTGGGTAATTTCATATGCTTAAGACTCATGTTAATTGGATCCAAAAATGCAAGTTCATTGTTTATGCCAAATTTACATGACACATGTTTAGTTAGATCCTTATTACTTTATGTTGTAGAAATGGTACATGCTCCCTTCTTTCCCCTTTTGTATATAAGTTAGGCTAAGTTACGAGCCTAACATTCTATGTGAATTTTGCGAACGTATGACGGGGGTAACGTTGGGAAAACCTTAAAATTATTATTATTGGCATAATTTGGCCCATAAATATATGAATGATTAGTGGCATAAAAATGGTATAATTTATATACCTAAAAATTATGAACATGATTTGGTGGGTAAATGGGCATGACTTGAATAGCAATAATTATGGATAATTTACATATAAATATGAAAGGTAAATATGTAAATTAAGTAAAAGGCGAATACGCCTTACCCGAGGTTAGATTGAGTTATAGTGTAAGACTGCCCGGAATCGCCCGGCATATCCAGCAACCGTAACAATATAGATCTAATGTGAAAGGTTAGCGCATCAAGCCCAAAAGAACCCAAGGTTAGATTGAATTGCGGTGTTAGACTACCCGGAATCGACCGACACATCTAGCGACCGCAACAGTACATATCTAATGTGAGTGGTTGGTGCTTTAATGAATGAATTAAAGCTAAGATAGGAATGGTAGGGTTAAGTTAATTAAGGCAACACTTAACCAAAACAGCATGTTAACTAAACTAATAGGTGGGGTTAGGTTAATTTGAGAACACTTAACCATTTTAACATGTTGATTAGGAAACCCTAGTAACGAGGACCCATTTCAGTAGTAACCCACATAAATGTATCACGGTACCCAGAACTAGGCAGGGTAGGGCACGATTACCGGGCTGATTATAAGCAGTCAAAACAATGGTGGGTGGTGCGTCAGTGTAGGTTCCGCCATAGTGCGGGCGTATACGTACCCCGGAGTGGAAAAAGCAGGCGCTAGGCATCAGTAGTTATACACTGTGCATCTTGAATTGTATCGACTTTCCACCATAGGATTTGATACACCCCATGGTGGGACCAGCACAGGTATCTACAATCATGCAGGGCCAAATGACACAAGTGGTAAACGTATACGAGTAGGAGCCGATCGATAAAAAGGGGGTCATTTATCTTGAACACATGGTGCTAGTTGAAACACTTGTAAGGGGCTGTAGAGAAGTTGAAATGAGTGCGATAACATATTCAGTCCTATTATCTTATTTCTAGGGTGTTGTCCTAGATTCAATTTATTCATGTCATAATCCTTTTTCTTGTTTACATGCTAAATAATCACTGGACTTTACAGACTCATGTCTGACCCATTTTTCTTTCGTCTTCTTTCTTCCGTTCCCCCCCCCCCTCCAGGACCGTAGCGAGGGAATACTTCAGCTTAGTTCGGACCATTTCCAGCATGAAGAGAGTAGATGTATTGCTTGGATTCTCTTTCCTTGGGCTATGGCTTTGGATACACTCTTATTGGGGATTTATGCTACCTTACTGTTATTTTATGCTTCTTTATGTTTTAATTCAAGACAAAGATTTTATTATAATAATTTGGAAGTTGGTTTGAGACAGTTGTTGTAATGTTTTAATTAAACCACGTACTTATGAAATAAATTTAGTTTTTTTTTTCCGCTGTTTATATGTCTGTCATGTAAATTATCTGTAACTTTTACCTATAATATTCCACCAAAGTTAAGGCATTCCCTTTGTGAGTGACCTTAACGAAGGTGGGGTGTTTCAGATTTGGCACTAAATTAATATTATGAAGAGGGCAATTTGCGCAAACAAAGTAGTGCTTAACAGACTTAATACTAAGGATATTCTTTCTAAATGGGGCTATGGTATAAATACTACTTGCGCACTTTGCTTAGAAATGGAGGAAACGAGAGATCATCTCTTCTTCCAATCCTCCTATACAGCGTACTTATGGACTAGGTGCAGACTGAAGCTCGACTTGCCTACTTCTCAAGTTAGACCGCCTCTTCTTGTAGAGGAATTAGAGAACCTCCACTGCTTGTTCACTAGGAAGGATATTAGCTAGGATGTGGCCTTCTATTGGATTGTGATGGTGGTTTATCATAGTTGGATGGAAAGAAATGGAAGAATCTATCAGAACACTTATCTAGATAAATTCGGATGATGGACGCTGATAGAAAATGAAATCAATTATCAGCTTACCAAATCAAAATGAAGAAGAGCCTTGAACCCGAATCATAAAATAATAATGCAACGATGGGGTATCGAGAAGCTTGATGGAGGTTGAATCGGCATATTGATTTTTGTGCAGTTGGGGTTCAGGTTTCGATTTCTTTCCTTTTTTGGGAAAGGCGGCTGTTTATTGAGATGTAAAGGAAGGGAATGCTTTTATTTATTTATGGCATGTGTTCCCTGTTGTGTGAAGTTTTCTAGGTTGTTTGCTATGTGGCCATCTTTTTGTATTTTCTTTGTGTATTCGGCAGCAAGGTGTTTTGTAGTTGCTAGCCATATTTGTACATAAATTTTATTGATGAGTTGTCAATAAAGCATCGCACTCTTTTTTCCTAGCCTTCACTTACACTGAGTATTGGTTCGGGCTTTTAACGAGGCTGTTTACCCATTTTCGAAAAAAAAAACTATCGCTGTAAAATATAATTTTGTGTAACTTTTTTATATTTGTATAAAAATTCAGTTGTGAGATATTATTGTTTATCCTTTATTGTGATTTTGTGTTTTTGTTCTATTTAAATTTGGTAAGCTAAATAACTATCTGTCGCTTTGAACGTTTCAAGTTGGTTTAATTACCAACTTGGAGCGGTGAAAAAGACAGGTCTTTACACCAACAGTGACACCTTCCAAGATTACATAGCATCTTTGACATATATAGTTGTCAATAGAAATTTCGGAAGCAGCAAAGCCTAACAAAATGACATATAGACAACTATCTTGGCTAACCTCTTCAATGCAGAAGAGACTACATAACATCTAACTTGCATACCATACCCAAAACGGGTGAGAATCCCAATCAATCAATTCACCATTACACAGCAAAAACATACCTCAAAGCAACAAAAAGTCACAATAGAAGTAAGAACCAAAATAAGTAGAAGCTAAATGTCATCAACCTAAGGATTCATAAACTCCAATGTAGCCAAGGCTATCGCCGTGGAGACAAAACATGATGGACCAGGAAAACCAAATAACTTGGCACCACAAGACACTGAATCACATCCAAGACCAGACTTTGCATTAACGACACCATAGCATAATCAATGGCAAGAGCACGGATTGAGTTTAAGTCGGTTGACGAACATAACCTACCCTCCAGCATCCAAACAAAGAGCAATAGTGCACACGCAAAAAACACCAACCGAAAACCAGACATAAATAGAGCCAAAGACAACAAAGAATAGCCACAAACACAAGTCGACAACCACACCAGAAACTCACATGACTAGATTCAAAGAAAACACTGGCAACCCACAACCAACCCATCAAACAACCAATTACTAAACATTAGTACACAATGTGTAACTAAACTCACTAGCTCGTTGTAGCTAACTTCAATCTAGACCATCAACAAACATTGTGGTGCGGCTTTCGGTGATTTGTCAGGCACTAAAACCAATGTCCAGCGTAGAGGTGCACGATATGGTTGCGAGAGGTCACAGAAGAGGGTCAAAAAACAGTCAAGTGAGTGACAGAGAGGCTCACCACATGATGCAGCAGTTATGGGATAAGAAGGACATAAAATTGGCAGGGGTTGGTAAGCAGTTTAATCATGGCTAGATGAGATAAGAAGAGGCGATAAAGTTTAGATCTGGAGGGGAAACGAGAACTAAAGCCACACGATGACGATAGCTTGGAAGCAAGGAATGCAGGGAGCAAGTAACAGGATGGGGAGAGATCTAAAGGTGAGAAGATTAGAGTGGTCGGAGGGTTAAGGGAGAAAGAAGCGAAAAGATGGGGGCCAAATCACAATTAACATGGTTTTAGAGAGCTCTCTATGTTGGTTGTGTTTATTTTAGGTATATTTATTTGTATAATTACTCACGTGAAACCATATTGTTACAAAATTTCAGTGATTGATTATATGTATGTTTATCTATATATTATTATTTATTTATATTGATATGATCCCTGTTGTCACACTTTAAGTTCCAAACGTTTTATGAAACCATTATGACACCGATCTGGAATTGTAACGACTCGGATTTTGCCCGGGCCTAATCGATCGCTATATCAACCAAGATCGTTCAAAAACCCGAATACGCTAACTCTGGGCATACAACACATTAGAACAATAACAGAAGACTTTTATAAATATTACATTAATATTACATCAGAGTACAAAATATCAGAGTACATCGAATATAATGCAACGGAAGATAATTTACAAAAAATGTAATACACTGCATAGTGGAAATATGAACTAACACAGCGGAAGACTATCAATGCTCTGGACACAGCTTTGAGTTTCGATCCAGAATCCTACTCAATATATATGCAAAATAAGCTACTCGACTGCCCATGTAGAAAAAGGGCACCTGAGTCAGCAAAGTGAAACAAACTACGAGTCAGTCATGGGACTGGTATGAGAAATCTTTCCTAACTAACAATATGGCTAATTACAGGACCACGCCGCTAATGAGGAACGGGTTTAATCCATTAGATTGCCAACGCATAGGTTTAATAAATTTTATTTCAAAAACAACGAAATGCTTTTTAGAAAATGAAATCATTATAAGACTCACGTCCCATCACACAATGCAACGCAAACCGGAGGATAGAGTTTTACCTTATAATGATCAAAAATGCTTGATACGTAGAATTTTTTTTTTTTAATATTATTATAAGTGTCTAATATGTATCAAAAATACTTCAAAGTAAATGTATCAATCCTAGACGGCATAGTACCCTATCTTACTTTGTCACCATATATAGATTTACAATCAAAACCGTAATGTAGTATTAGAGATTGGATTTCCATCATGAGTCAAGGCTAGGGACGGTCTCCTAACCTGTTCGAGACACTCTAGCAATGTCTCAGGATCCCCCGTAGTGAACCCTTGGATCCTGCAGGGTCGGTCCACAAATATACCTTAGTGGATTGTCGATTCCTGAATACACGTTCCCCGGTCCTATTGAACCTATAAAATGGTCACAATCGACCAATAAATCCGAGACGCTTCATAATCCATCAATCACATAAGTAAAAATGTTGGGCCTTGTGAAAACCCTAACACCACTTCTAGCTAGAAAGAAACGTGTGCACTCCCTGCGTTCCCTTGTCCCGTTTCTGACTCTTACCGGGGTGTGACGCTTGCGAGGTAACGTAATACACAAAGCTATGCCGAAATAGGATATGCTTTGATCATCCCACAAGGCTCTGATTTTCAGCAAAAGCCTTGATCATTTGCATCTTGGCATGCCACATTGACAATTCACGCCATGCGATCGATAACTACCAATATATAACCTCTGAGCTCGTGCGTCTCAGAGAAGGGTGTTAAGCAAGAGAATAAATTCTCCGCCACCACAGATATATATTAAATAGAAATCAATTTAATTTACATGGAATGAAATCCAATATCAGACACACATCCATTTACAAGTCCGTTCTGGGTCTGAACGAAACCTGAGTCACCTTATTCCTTGTCCCGTATGTCCAATACGGAAGAGAGGTGCTCGCTTATCCGGACAATCAACAAGTACATCTAGACAACTACCAATGTAACCCTTTCAAGGTAGCGACTCCTATCAAAGGCATCAATAGTCATCCATTTGATGTGAAGATCGCTGGTCTTCAACTACCGTCTTCATCTTCGACTTTTAATCGTCGCAGTAATTATTCAAAATGGGTTAAACCTGGTCTTCCCGAAAAACTCGCGTATTTTGTAATAAAAAATCAAGTGTTATAAAAACACATCAAACGCCTCATTCCAATTCAAAATATTCTTTTAATTTACACTAATCTATCAAAGATAAATTCTTTAAATTTATTCTCAAATCTTTCTTTTAAAGATTTATTAAAAAAACTCCAATTTGGTTTTAAATATCAAAAATCATATTTATTGATTATTTAAATTTAAGAAATTACTCTTATCTTTAACTGGGTTAATGAACTAATGTCATTTAAAACACAGTTCACGGTAAACCAAAAATCGTCTTTCATTAAATGTGGAATTTTCACAGAAATCAAATCAATATATAATCAATATAAATTTCTGTATCAGACCAGTAATATAAATGGAATAACAGCAAAGCCTTTCAAATTCCATATATAGTATCGGTCTTCTTTTACAGAAGCTTATCTCGATTATTATTAAATCGAATTCCATTTAATTCCAATTTAATATATTAAATTGGAAAACTTTACTTTGGAAAAATTTCCATTAAATCTAAATAAAAAGATTTATAAATTCCAAATCATATTTTCACTGGAAATCGGGTTGAAGAACAAATGTCGTTTAAAACACTGTTCACAATAAACCCAATTCACATTTCATTTTATTCCAGTTACTAAATATAATAGCAAACTCTAATAATCTTAATTAAAAGATTTATTCTTTTTTTCAACTGGGTTTAAGAACAGTCTTATTGAAGACACCATTCACGACAACCCAAAACTCAGTTCTTTTATATTTAATTCCAATTAAATATTAATTCTTTGGAAAACTTCATTAAATCTTAATTTAAAGATTTATTCTTTATTTAAAAGATTCGTTACTTTAAAATATTCTTTATATAAAAATGCTCTTTATTTTCAAATATTGTTTATTTAAAAGATATTCTGAATTGAAATGCGACTCATTCAATTACCATATAATTTCAATTATACGGATTTCATACATCACATGTATATAACAATAATGAGAAATAATCAATAAAAAATCCATTCACATCCAGAGTGAAATTTATAACTATGTGAGCATTAAAATAAATAAATACATAATGCTCATCAGAGACTATCAATCCATCGGTTGACATATAGCTAAATATTGAGACTAGTGTAGGTCAAATATCATCCCAACACCTGTTTGGGGTTTTCAAACAACAACAACAATTTATTTAACTAAATCATTGGTTAATAAATTTAACCAAATCTAACTCAGTTTGAATTATTTCTAATATCGCTAATCATAATAATGATAATGTTTTAATCTAGCGAATTTTGTATTTCTAACTAATGATCATTTTAATCATTTCTGTATGTACTATAAAAATGTAATATTATCATTTACATGTTTTATCTTCATTATAACATTCTTAACAAAACAACATTTTTATTTACAAGACATTTTTATATAACTGACATTACTAAATAAATGGCATTTTTATATGAATGGCATTTTCTAATGTATTGACATTTCTTAGCAAAAATGTTATTTTTAATCTAATATAATATTCCTAATAAAAATATTATTTTTAATCTAATATAACATTTATAACAAAAATGTCATTTTTAACCTAGTATAACCTATTTCTAATTCAATAAAATGACATTTTATTATGTCTAACATAAATGACATTTTCAAAATTAACATAAATGACATTACTAACTAAAATGACATATTTATTTTATATAAACATTTCTAATAATAGTGATGTTTTTATATTAACATAACATTTCGAAACAAATGATGTTTTATATTATCATAACATTCCTAAACAATTGATGTTTTTTTTATATTATCATGACATGATTCAAATAAAATGGTATTTTTAGTTAACATGACATGATTCTAGTAAAATGATATTTTTAATCTATCGTAACATTTTCTAACAAAAAAAGATATTTCAGTCCAACCTAACATTTTTATTCAAACAGTCAATATTTCCAATGAATCAAGCTTTACATTAAAATATGATTTTAATGTTTTCAACACTTAATTCAACCGTGAACAGTTTTTATATAAATCATTCTTTTATAAAAATGATATTTTTAATGTTAACATACTTTTGTTTTAGAAATGAACATTTTCTAGTGATTCATTCTTTTCATTAAAAACAAAGTTTTTAATGTAAACATATTTTATTTTAAAACAAGCATGTTTGTCTAACTTATAGTATTACATTGAAAAGTGAACTTTCAATATAAAACATGTTTATTTTTCTACATTCCATTATTTCATTAAAGGTGAGTTTTTACTGTAAAGTATGTTTTTATTTTAAAACATGAATATTTTTCTACATTTCTATTATTACATTAAAAATGAATTTTTAATGTAAAACATGTTTTATTTTAAAACATGGACATTTTCATATTTTCTAATATTACACTAAAAGTGAAATTTTAATGTATAACATGCTTTTCATTTTAAAACATGAATCTTGTCTAATTTTCTAATATCACATTAAAAGTGAAACTTTAATGTATAACATGTTTTTCATTTTAAAACATGAATCTTTTTCTATATTTATATTATAACATTAAAAATGAATTTTTAATGTAAAACATGTTTTCAATTTAAAACATGAATCTTTATCTAAATTCTATTATTACATTAAAAAGTGAATTTTTAATATAAAATATGTTTTCTTTTTAAAACATTAATTTTTTCTATGTTCTAACATTACATTAAAAATGTGAAGTTTTTAATGTAATGTTCTTATTACCTTTTCTTTTAAAAACATGAACATTTCTATTTTTATGATAATTCCATAAAATGATAGAAATTAATATTTCATTTTTGTTGAAAATTCTAATTCAACAAAATGGCAAAAGTGATATTTCGTTTCGATTGAAAATTCTAATTTAGCCAAATAACAAAAGTGGTACATTTCATTTTGATTGATAATTCTATTTCAATCAAATAATAAAAGTGATATTTAATTTTGTTGAAAATTTTGATTCAACAAAAATGTAAAAAAGGGGATATTTCATTTTGATTGAAAATTCTAACTCAATCAAATAACAAAAGTGTATGATCCATTTTGATTGATAATTCTAATTCAATTAAATAACAAAGTGTATATTTCATTTTAATCGATAATCCTAATTCAATCAAATAACAAAATTGTATATTTCATATTGATTGATAATTCTAATTCAATCAAATAACAAAATGAATGATTCATTTTAATTTCAAGTTTAATTATAACACAATATAATAAAGGTGATACTTCATTTTTGTAATGACCGCATTCTACGCATCTAGGGATCGTAGAATATTTATTTCTTTCTCATGCAAAGTCGTATAGCCATTTAACTTTGGGGGATGACTATTGGGATCATTTCCCATGTTCATGATTTTTGCCGATTTTTAAATGGCCGTTTTGCCCCTAGCGGATCTTGTTTTGACCATAACTTTTGAATGGTAAAGAGTTTTGGCCTGAAACCACTTCCATTAGATTCGGATAATGCTTTACCTTTCCGTAGAGTGGTCATATGTGAAAAACGGGCTTACTGTTTGGGAGATATGGCTGAAATAAGGTTTAGAAGGTGAAAACCTGCTTAATCGGGCCAAACGAGGTGATTAGTGAATGGGCTCATAACCCATTTCGGGATTAGGGTTATGGGGAGACTTAAATGAGTTAGATTTTCATTCTATTTCATTTTTCTAGCTGCCATTTATCTCTTAGAAACCCTAACAATTGCCTCCACCTTCTAATTTCATCCCAAATCGCTCTCTAATCAAGGATTAAGCTTAGCAACATCGAATCAAGGAGAAATAGCACCATTTATGAGTTAGAGTTGCTGTTAGACATTGGTATACGCCCAAATCGGCGGAGTTTCAGTTTTGATATTTTATTTGTGGCCAAGGTGAGTGATTAGCATTGTTTTTACACTAATTATGGTTAATTAAGGCTAATTAGTGTTAATTAGCGGATTTAAACATGATTAAATTCTGGAAAAAATATTTATAAATTTTGAAATATTGTTTTAGGCCTCTATTAGAAATTTGGGTTGATTTGGTTAAGTTTTGCTAATCCTAATATTAGTTATAGTTAAACATGGTTAAGGGGAAAATATGGATTTTGGGTATGTTTGATCCAGTTTAATATATCAAATTGTTGTTTTGGTGTTTGTGGTCAATTCTACATGTTGCTATGACTATATGGTATGCTTTGTGATTGTTTAGAAATGTTAGAATGGTTGAAAAAGCCATCATGTGGCATAAATACAGTCTTTGGAAAAATATGCAGGGGCCAGCCCGGATCGAATCGCCACTACCCGACCGCGAGCACTACCCGATCCGAACCATGGGTCACCTACCCTTCATGAGTCGAAGTACAAACCAAACGATGGAACTCGCTATGAAGCAAGTCATGAACTGTGTTGGAGCACTACGAGCCAAAGCAAGAAGCCACGAACTGGACCACGAGCCATTAGGGAAGCATTGCCACGAACCAACCCGATGGTCATGATCCATCATGAGCTGGAAGCCATCACGAGTCGAGGCCAAGAGGGCGAGCCACGAACCGAAGCAATGAAGGGACACCACCTGAACCCAATGGGTGTCCACGACCCGATCCAGTGGAAGGAGAACGAACTGAAACGCAGTGGACTGGAGCCCACGATCTGAACTAGAATGGTGACTGTGAACCGGACCAAGAAGCTTGGACGCGAGGCATGAGTTGTGAACCAATAAAGACCGATCCGAATGATGACCAAACCCCGAAATGCAAAGGTAATCCAAATGGGAAGTAGAACTCGGGATCCAGTTCGAAGCCAATGAGTTAACTTCATGATTGGACTTTACTGCGGGACGTGTGCAAAGGGGTAATCGACGTCTATAGCTTTAATTCACTACTGAGGGACGGATATTGGCTACGGATCAATGTAGTGAAGTCACCATGGCTTCATAGGGCAGAGTGATCGTAGCAAGGCTATGAGCCAGTGCAGTGGAGTTGTTATGACTCCATGGGGCAGAGTGGACGTAGCAAAGGATTAGTGGCTATGGATCAGTGCAATGGAGTCACCATGACTCCGTGGGGCAGAGTGATCATAGCAAGGATTTGGGTGATCAAAACAGTGGATATCGTATGCTTTACGCACTGAGTGATAGATGTGAGGATGGTTGCTATGCTTGACTGTTTGACATCACTATGACATGCACACCCCAACCCCCGTATCTTTACACCGTATGTTAGTGTCACCTTAGAGTATTGTACATCTTGTTGTGCTAACTCTTTGGTTGTAGGTCCAGGTTCAGGTACGGTTTAGTATACTTGTTATTGTTCTGTTTTGCTGCTTATCACTCATACCAGACTTTTGTCTGACCCAGAGTTTTATATCTCCTTTTATTACTCTGGGTGCTCTTAAACGAGCAGACTAGAGACAAATTAGCTGCTTGTGCACGAGTAGCTGTCCGGAGACGAGCAGGAGGCTTACACGTACTATTCTCTATACATTATACCTGTGTAGCTGCTGGTCACTACTTTAGGCATTAGTAGTGTACCTTTCCTTTCCTTTGCTTTAGAGACAGTTTTAAAGTTGTAAAAAAGATAATGTGGAACATAAGCTGTATTTGGATTTTCCGCTGCTATAATGGTTTAATTTTCAGCTTATGCATTGTCTCGGCTGTTTTATGTCAAGTATGTTATCATTATATTTTACTCCATGCATTGTGAGACATTCTACAGGTTCCTTGTTAGTTAAAATTCCTTGCTTTTCCTTTCTTTGGCGACTGTCTTGTGCTAGTCAGGCATTGGCACATCGCACTTTCATTGGAAATGTCGGCCGGTGTGGGGCGGGTCGTCACGTTTGGTATTAGAGCTCTAGGTTGCGTAGTTAACCTAGGGAAGACACCAGAGAGAGATAGTACGTATATGAGAGCGCCTATTTGTGATATTTTGGTTTTCAAAAGCTATATATATATACTATTAATATATTTAAGGATGAAATCGCACTGCACTGGCACCACTGAAGAGATGGTTAATCGTTTTCTCCTTACAGATTGAATGATGAGCCGATATACGAGGGGTATTGGTAGAGGAGATAATAATGGGAATGCTCCTGATATGAGTACGATGTTCACTGACCTCATGAGAGAGATGCTTAGGGATGTTCAGAGGGCAGCTCCTAATGCTGCAAATGGTGGTGGTGCAGCGGTGTAGGTGCCTAGGGCCGATTTCGCCAAGCTATGGAAGGATTACACTAGTCTTGGTGGAAAGCCGTTCGACGGAATGGAATCAGCTACAAAAGTTCAGGATTGGTTGGATAGTGGTGAGCGTATCTTCGAAGACTTGGGTATCGAGGATGCAATGAAAAGAAAGCTAGCATCCCGTCAGCTTCAAGGACGTGCGATGAATTGGTGGAATGCTATTAATGCAGCTACTCCAGAGGATCAAGTGACATATGATCAGTTTAAGGCCCGATTCAGTGAAAAGTTTATCCCAGCTTCTCAGAAGTCAGAGTTGTTTAGGAAGTTCATGGAGCTTAAACAGAATGATAGGGAAGTCTTGGAGTATATTGCTGAGTTCGATACTTTATCCAAGTATGGATTATCCCTTATCGACACTCCCGAGAAGAAGAATGAGAAGTTTATAACAGGCTTAGATCAGTACTTGGGGGAAAGGCTTATAAACTATATCGATGAGACGTTTGAATCGATTGTGGGGAAAGCATTGAGGTCAGAGAGCCTTTACCCTAAACCCAAGACTGAAGTCATTATCGCATCTACAGAGGGGCCAAAGCCGCAAGCAAGCGGTGGAGGCAAGAATAATTCTCAGAATAAAAGGAAGCAGAGTTAGAACCATGCTAAGGATGGTCAGAAAAAGAGCAAGAAAGATGTTGAGTGCTTTAGCTGTGGCAAGAAGGGCCATTATGCTAAAGAATGTCGAGCAAAGCCAGCGGACAGGAAGTGCTTCAACTATGGCCAAGTGGGACATCACAAGGACAACTGTCCGCAACCCCCTAAAGAAAAGCAGATTGTGAAAGCATATGCTATCAATGTTGTTCCTTCTTCATCGAATGCCCCAACTACAGTGGAAAAGGGAAAGAATATCGTCATTCAAGGTATGCTTTCTGTTTATGATATTCCTGTTCGAGTATTGTTTGATACCGGATCTTCCCGTTCCTTCATATCTAGTGACCTGGTAGATAGGTTGGGATCGGAACCTGAGATAGTCGATTGACCTTTAGCGGTGACGAACCCGATTGGTGGTTCAACTAGCCTTAGTATGATTTGTCGTAATGTTGTCTTATTGAGTCATGGATGTATGTTTTCTTGTGATTGCTTTGTTTTGGGCTTTACTGGGTTTGGCATTATTTTGGGAGTCGATTGGCTCCAAAGATACGGGGTGGTGGTAGATTGTGAGGTCTTTTTGGTGACAGTTAGAGCGAATGTTGGGTGGAGGGTAGTGTTTGGTGTTCTACCTAGTGATGGGGTAATGGCTAGTTTTCTAAATTCCCTCGACATCCTGCATGATGAGTTGTCAGATGTGCCCGTGGCTGGCCAGTATCCGGATGTCTTCGAGGAAGTGACCGGACTTCCACCACATCAAGAGATTAAGTTCCGTATTGATTTAGTGAAAAATGCCAAACCTATAGTGATGCCACTTCGTCGTATGGCACCAAGGGAGCGGCGAGAGCTCGGGGTGCAAGTAAACGATCTTTTGAACAAGGGATTTATTAGAAGAAGTGTTTCTGAGTGGTGAGCACCAATTGTATTTGCTACCAAGGCAGATGTTCCCTTCGATTGTATGTGGACTACCGTGAATTGAATAAGGTGATGAGGAAGAATAAGTATCCTCTACCGCGGATAGATGATTTGTTTGATCAGTTGAGTGGCGCAAGGGTGTTCTCCCAGTTGGATCTCGCGACAGGTTTTCATCAGCTTAGAGTGGAAGCTGAGAGTATGGCTAAAACAACATTTCGAACGTCGTTTGGATTTTATGAGTGGTTGGTCATGCCATTCAGGTTGACAAATGCACCAACATATTTTGTGGATCTTATGAATAGGGTATTCAGAGATCAGTTGAATAAGTTTGTTCTTGTGTTCATAGATGATATCTTGGTTTATTCGAGGACAGAGGAAGAACACAAGGAACACTGGAGGATAGTGATGGAGCTGTTGAGAAAACACCAATTGAAAGCAAAGTTTTCTAAGTGTCACTTCTGGAGGAGGGAGGTGAGATTCTTGGGCCATGTTGTTTCAGAGAATGGTATTGTCGTGGACCCTGCGAAGGTAGTTACGGTACAGGATTGGTCTATGCCCAAGAATGCAACAGATGTAAGAAGTTTCTAGGGATTGGCTGGATATTATCGTAAGTTTATCCAGGACTTCTCCAAGATAGCGGCATCGTTGACTCAGTTGACCAAGAAAAATCAATCTTTTATCTGGGACGAAAAGTGCGAGAATGCATTCAAGAGTCTAAAGGAAAAGTTGACATGAGCACCAGTGTTAGTTGTAACACCCCACCACTGTTAAGGTCACTCACAAAGGGAATGCCTTAACTTTGGTGGAGCATTTTCGTAAACAGAACAGAATATTACAAGACAGATAAACAGTACTTGAAAAATATTAACTTTATTACAGCGGAAAAACAGAAATCAGTATGGTTACATCTTTATCAAAAACTCAAGTACATCAATATCAGCCTTGTTCAAAACTATCAGAGTACAAAATTTTAAAAAGCATAATCCCCACAGAACAGAAGCTATCCTGAGCCAAGCCATACTTCAAACACTTCAAGCAGACGGAATCCGGATCAAGCTATGGTACTCCCTCCTAAGGAAACCTGGGGGGGGGGGGGAACGGAAGAAAGGGGCGAAAGCAAACAAGGTCAGACATAAAGTCTGGCAAGTCCAGTGATTTTCAGTTATGAACAGATAATAGTAATAATGACATGAACATAAAGCTGGACAAGAGATAACATCACCGGGTTTACAGATATACAGAAGATACAGAATGATATAAATTATTACTTTTCACTTCTCTGCACTAATACTAGTTTAACTGGTTTAGGTGTTACCCTAACACTCTACAACAGAAATAGAGTCAGAATAATTTCTACTGAATGCTAGTATTGGGCCTTTTTCTACCCCAACAGACAGAAACAGAATAATGGGCCTTTACCACCCGATTAGACGGAAACGGAATAATCCATACAGAAGTAGAATGTCAGAATTTGGTGTACACTAGAAATGGGCCTTTACCACCCCAACAGACGGTACCACGCAGAAACAGACAGGTGTTGCAACCCAATAGAAACAGACGGTACCCACAGAAATAGACAGAGTTTAGTGTACCCTAAATCCTACCCCAAGCGATCGGCTCCCTAATACATAAATACCCTGTGCCAGCCCCACAGAAGGGTGTATCATTCCCTAAAGTGGCAACCTTTGAATGACACAGACCTATTTACAGATGTCACGGCGTCTTACATCCCCAGAGGCAGACCGGGATCCATGCACGCATATGACCCGGTTGGAACGCACCATCAACACCCCTCGCCATTATCAGAATGGACCACTTATAATTAGTTCAGTAAGCGTGCCCGGACCCTACCTGGTGTGGGGTCAACGTATTGATACCAGAACGGGTTACTGACTAATATGGGCCCCAAGCAACAGATGACACAAGTATTTCCCCTCCTAACCTGTGTCCCCAGACTAACAGATTTCAGATTAACTTGTTCAGACAGAGTTCAGATTTACTAGTTCACAGATCAAATCAACAAGTTTTCAGACTAACAGATCAAATGTACAGATTTAACAGATTTTCAGATTTGTCTATCCTTGTATTGGGCCTACAGATTCATGAACGGGTTTACTACACATATTGGTCCAGTTGGTTTAACCCTATTCCCCCAACACGTTTAGACGTCATTCTTATCTCAGATTTGCATTAATTAATTATTAATGCCCAGACCTCTCACATTAGGTCGTTAGCTTGTGGCCGCTGGATGGGTCGGGCGGTTCCGGGCAGACTTCTGCCACAAGCCAGACCTAACCTCATGTATAAAGTAGGTTATGACTAACTTCTCACATTAGAACCTATTGTTTGCGGCCACTGGATGTGCCGGGCGGTTCCGGCTAGATTTACGTCGCAAACTCATTCTAACCTCGAGTTAGCCATTTTTATCTTTGCGGCCAATTAATTAATTATTTACCTTTTATGCGTACGCCAAATATATGTGCCAATTCAGATTATATCAATAACAGAATGATCACATCAACTCAACTGATATAGCAGATAACAGATTTTAGCAGATTGGGTGACTTAACAGATTTAACAGATTTAGCACTTAGCAGATTTTGGCATATAACAGATTAGGCATCTCAACAGACAAATTTAACAGACTAGGCATTTCCATTTAATTAGCAATTTAGGCCATATAATAGAACTAGCAGATTAGGTAACTTAACAAATCAGCAGGATAGGCATTTCAACAGATTAAGCGGATTAGCAGAACAGATAATAGATTTAGCAGATTTGGCATTTTCAATAGACTTAGCAGATGACAGATAACAAATTAGGCATATCTACAGATTCAGTTTAGCAGATTTAGGCAATTCAACAATTTTAGCCTACACTTATATGCCCAATCATGGTCATAATTCATAATTCAACATAGGCTACAGATTTTTAGTTAAACATTGCATAATACAGAAGATTCTCTAAAAACTCCAAATCATATGCCTAGACTCACATAAAACAAAGGTTGAATAGATGATCATGGGTAAACCTAACTCAATAGGTAATTTCCCAAATCATGGTATGAATTATGCCAAGTTATAGCCTTTATTGCTAATTATCCAAAAATCCATATTTAGGCGTGTTCACATTTATAGTTATCCTATTTTAATATAGGTCCTTTACGCCTAAACCACATGTTCCCTTCAGTCCAAGTCATAATATGTCCAAGGATCTAGATCTAAGAAATGACCTTTAGTTCAGATCTTAATATTCCAAATATTACAAGTCATATATTACCATATGATATTCCCAAACTGTCATATATGCACAGATCTAGATCTAGTTTACAACCTATGTCCTTTATTCAATTCAGTCACAGATCAGTCCAATTTATGCCTTAGATTTATGTTCTAGGTTCCAAGTTCAACCTATGTTCTTTCCTCAAATCAATCACATATCGGTCATGCCCAATTTCTGCATATTCATTTGATTGTCCCAAACATTTTAACGTATGTTAATCTCTTATGAGATTGGCTCAGGCTCGTGGTAGCCTGGCTATAAAACAGAAAACAGAAAGAGTTACAGAATAAGATAGTTCTAAACAGAACAGAACAGACATAACCTCAGATCCAGATCTACAATTCATGTCACAATCAGAATTAACGTTTATATCGGAAAATAACTGTACTTGCCTTGATTGGATTAAGGAAAGAACTTTAGTTGTAGCGTCGTTAGTTGATTCTCTTTAACTGTTGTTGAAGCTTTAATCTTGAATCGAGTTGCTTAGGTTGATGTTGATTATCTTCTAGTTTAGATTCCAGCAGAGTAGCGATGCCATTTTATTTTTATTTAGAACAGAGGCAGAGTAGAAGCAGAATAGAATTGTGTGCAGAGAAGGCTGGGTTTGGGGCTGTTTAAATAGGTTTAGGCGGACGAATCTAGACAGAAAACGAGACCAGATACATCAGAACGCACCCAAGCAGAAAAGCAGATTCGGGAGGCAGGTTGACCCCCAGGTCGACCCTAGGGTCGACTCCCAAGTCGACCTGGTCCCCTCCAGGTCGACTCCCAGGTCGACCTGGTCTGGGCGGGAATTTTCCCGCCTGGCTCGTTTTCTGCATTTTTGAAATCTGTTTCGTTTTTCTGATTTTTCGTGAAACTTCTGAAGGCCATATCTCGGTCATACCGACTCCGATTTACGAAATTTCGGACTCTATTTCGGGTATTTTTCCGAGACGAACACAACCGCTAAACCTGTTTCCCTTAATTCTCATTTTATAGTTTAATTATACTCAGATTTGTAATTCTTAAGTTCACAGAAAATACGGGGTGTTACATTCTCCCCTCCTTAAAGGATTTCGTCCCCGAAATCTTCAAGTCTAGAAGAATGTATATCCTAATCATCCAAACAACCATCTACTCAACCATCAAACACAGGCATCCATTGTCCTTATAGACTTCTAATGCTTCCATGTTTAAATGCACAGTGTGTGTATATGTCTCTTATCTAATGCAAAGATCAGGCGGTCTACTGATTCAGTTGACCTCCTTAATGCGAATTATGTCAGTGCCATGAGTCCAATATGTATGCAATTTTCCTATTTGATACATATCATTTCTATATGAGTGCACAACCATCCACTCATATGCAACATCCATGTGATGATTCAACCATTTTGCATCCATAAAAATTTAAAATGCTCACACATCCATATGCAGTATGAGAGTGTTTTCGAGCCGATCTAGTGCCTAGTGTGTGTATATGCGTCCACGAGCAACCACTTGCATCCACTTGCAACCATCAAACATAACATGTCTCAAACACATGTTTACATCCATAGGATTCCTATCTATAGGCTGAATACTCGATCGATAGGATACAGTCGAGTGATGGAAGCGAATACAGATAAAACAAAAACTTGATTCCTATTAGACATTGGTTGAGAAAGTAATTCCCCTAAGTATCAACCCCGAAGACCGAAATCAACATCAGATTGACACCCAGAGGGTTACCCTCTTTAGACAATGTCAAAACAGAAAATCTTATCAGAAAAATTCAGATATTTACAGACTACAGGTACAGATCAGATTCCCTAATGATTCTTAAGAAGCTAGGTATGATAAAATCATATCCCACAGAAACTCAGAATATATGCATCATATTTGACGCCTAACACAGATATTACTCAAACCTTAACTTAAAACAGATAAGTCATACCGCTTATGGGTCTGAGTCTACAGCAGAATCAGAAACAATATTAGTATTCAAGTGCAGAGTATCAAGTACAGAATCAAAATACCAGAATCAGAAAGAGTCTTAACTCCATAACCAGACAAGAAAATTAAACCTTCTACAGAAATTTTCCCTATTTCTATCCTATCCACTAGCCTCGAGAGTGTTGGCCTGCCCTCCAGAAGTTGGTCCTGCTGTAATAACCCGGAAATTCTGGACCAGTTTTAAATTTTTATTTTGGCAATTTTAGCGAATTTTGAAGATTTAAAATAGATTATTTTAAATAATATCGACCAAAAATTTATTTTGAATATAATTAGAACGTATATATTATATACGCCGTCGTTAGAATATAAATAATTATATATAATTATAATAGAATAGAAAATGGCGCGGTAGTTCGATAATTCGATTTCAAACTTCAATTGAACATACCGGGTGCAAAACAATCCGGATTTTAGTGAAACCAAAAATAATAGGATCTAATTGATGATATCTTTCCAACGAATCCGAAAAATCAAAATTTCATAGCGGGAATCAAAAGATATGTCCAGTTGAAAATTCTGAATAGTCGCTATGGAATTCAGGCCCTTAAAAATGGAAATTTTGCAAATGATCTCGGATTTCGACGAAACCACTTTTGTTGGGTCCGTGATGTCAAGTTATTGCTAGATTCCAAATTTCATAATTTTTCGAATCAATATGTGAGCGTGGCAAAGGAAAACGCGTTTGACCATTTTCAGTTGGTTTTAATCGACTGGAAATTGGCCATTTTTCTAACGGTCTCAGAATTCGATGAAACTAGTTTTGTTAGGACCGTATCGTCAATACGAAGCTAGAAAATATTTTTCTGAAATTTTTCTAGTTCGTATGCGACCCCGGTAATTTGAAATGTACGTTAAAAAAATTCAATATAGTGATTTAAATGTAAATTCAACGGAAACTGATCGAAACGATCAAATTAGCCTACGATACATATCCCATTGTGTTCGGAATGGGGGTAAAACGCTATGGACGACAGGCGGTGGGCCTCGTTTAGAGGTCGTATGTAAAAGTCAATGTTTTGGTAATTAAAATAATAAAAATAATAAAAGAAAAAAATTTCTCTCCCTCCTCCTTAAATCACGATTGGCCCCCCCTGTAATTCATTACCGAAATCGATTTTACAGAATAAAAAAAAAGGGAAATCGATTTCGCCGCCCCCTAAACCACCGCGCCTCCTCTCTGGCGGCGTGCCCCCTTCCTCCTCTGCCTCGCCCTCTTCTTCCTCGAGCTCGAGACCCCTGAAACCCCGAAGAACCCCCAATCGAACTGCACCTCCCTTGGGTCTCACGCCACCTGCGAGTTCCACCACCGCCACCCCACAACGGCCGTCGCGCCTCCCTCTACCCAATTCGAACACCCCCTGAACCCGCGACCCCTCCTTCGTCGAAGCCCCTAACCCTAAGTACCCGTCGCCCCTACCTCGTGGCCACCGCTCCTCCTCAGGCCAGCGCCGCCGCAGGCAAGCCCCCCCTCTGGAAAACAGTGAACGCCCTCCCCCGCCTCCCTCTCTCTTCTTGAAACACACGGTAAGTTTTTTTATATATATATTGAATTTAATTTAGGTTTCTAATATAAACAATATCGTATTAAATTTCAGCTCCTATTATGAATAGCTTAGAAGTAAAGTTCTGATTTTTAAATGTAGACAAGTTCTGTTTTTTTTATGTAAAGAAGTTGATTTTCTTTTTAAATGTAGAGAAAAAAATATGATTTTTATATATTGAACATCAAAGTAAAAATTGGGTTTTTTCATATTGAATAGCGAAGTAAAAATTCGATTTTTATATGTATGAAGCGATTATAAAAATATGATTTTTAAATTGAAAGTGAATAAATAAAAATGTGATTTTTTATTTCAAAGACATCAAAATATAAAAATGTGTGATTTTTATATATGTAGTGGCTACGGGCAACGAAGGTGATAAAAAGGCAAGAACGATGAAGATTTCTATCAAAGAAGAGTCAAGATGATTGGATAGCTATCAGTGAGAATTTCTCACCTTTCAATTTCTTTTCTAGTTATATATATATACTAGGATGCAGACGGTGCTTAGTAGCACCCGACACAATCGTCCACAGACCATGGACTTGTTTGTTTGGTTGCATAAATTAGATAGATGATTTGATTTGAATTTGGTTGTTTGATGAATTTGATTGATGTGTGAATGGCGTGGGCCTTCACTAGACCCGGGATAAGGCTAGGCCTCGTCCCGTTTCTAGTATCGTGCCGTTATGCCGCCGAAATTTTCTAAAATAAGTTAGAAAAATAAAGATATCATTTTATTTAAAGAATGAACTGAATAGAAATTCATATGTTAAAATAAAATGTTTGATCGTAAAAATAATAATTTTTAACATGAAGTGAATAAAATAAAATATTCATTTACAAACCGGACGGTTTGTTTATGTACACCTATTTAAATGACATTGATTGGGACGATAAATTTTACACATCGCCCAACTGCACAAATAAAATCTGTGTTTGTTGATTTGAAACCCCACACGGGTGTTGGGATGAAATTTGAAGTTCACTCATCCTTATTGATTAAATGTGTCGATCGATTGATTGACAGGCTGTTATAAGCGTTAGATATCTATATTTGATGCTTATACAGTGTACTGCACTTTGGTTGATGGTTGATTATTTTTCAATGCTATTGTATACGTGTGATGTATGAAAATCCATATAATTAATATTATATGGTGATTGATTGGGCCTCATTCCCATTTAGAAAATAAAGGATAATATAAAATAAAGGTTCATGTGTTGACTGTACTCATCCGTTGAGATTAGTCATGTGTTGAACGAAATATTTTTATAATAAAATTTATATCTTTATCAATATAAAATAAAGGTTCATGTGTTGACTGTACTCATCCGTTGAGATTAGTCATGTGTTGAACGAAATAATTTAACAAAAGTAGTCACACGTGGACGGTACTCATTCATTGAGATTAGTCGTGTGTTGACAAAAAGAAATATTTGCAATAGAATATTTGAAAATAGAAATATATGAAGCCGTGTTGGTTAGATTGACGCCATTTTGAAGTGAACGATATTTATATCGATTTTATTCATTTTAAAATGAATATTGAAAAGTGATTTCGAAATGAATTGAATATAAAACGATTTCGAAATGAATTGAATATATAACGATTTCGAAATGAATTGAATATAAAACGATTTAGAAATGAATTTAATTTGAATAGAAAACGAATTTGAATTGAATCGAATAGGAAACCAATTTGAATTGAATCGAATAGGAAACCAATTTGAATTGAATCGAATAGGAAACCAATTTGAATTGAATCGAATAGAAAACCAATTTGAATTGAATCGAATAGAAAACCAATTTGAATTGAATCGAATAGAAAACAAATTTGAATTGAATCGAATAGAAAACCAATTTGAATTGAATCGAATAGAAAACAAATTTGAATTGAATCGAATAGAAAACGACTTTGAAATCGAATTGAATTGAAAACGAATTCAAATTGAATTGAAAGCGAACTGAAATGAGTTCAAATTGAATTGAAATTTGAATTGAATAGAAATGAATTTTAAAACGAATTTATAAAAAAGAATTCAATTTTGCTTTGAATTGACATGGAAGTGGAAATGTTTTTGAAACAAATTCAAAACCATTTATAAAATTCGTTTTAAATAGAAATCGACGAAATATATATTATATATATTATATATATATAATATAATGGCCTGGATAGAACGCGCCGCGCCGCGGCAGTTCATAAATTTCGACCATTTATTTCAAACGAACATTACGGGAGATCCGACCGTCGGATTCTCCTAAAACCGGAACCGTTGGGTTCGTTTCGAAAAGAGCTTTCTAACGAATATTTGAAATTCAAAATCTAATGGTTGGATTTGGAGATACGTCCAAATCAAATTCGAAAAAGGTCGCTATAGGTGCAGTTCGATGGCCGTTGTTGGAAATCGACTGTACGGGCCTTGATAAAATTATTAAAAACAATAATAATTTGTGTATAATCTGAAGAAATAATTTGGGATGAAAAACTCCATATTTGAAAAGATAAAAATAGATTTTATCAAAATGAACTAGTTTGAACTCAATTTAAAACCCGATTTTTATTTTTAAATAAATTAGTTTTAAAAAGGGGTTTTAAATAATCGGAATTCCTAATATATTCGATTTGAATTGAACTAGAATTGATTTGTGGATTTATCGTGAACTGTGTTTTAAACAACACTAGTTCTTTAACCCGATGATAAATAGAATATGATTTGGGTTTATGTGAACTGTGTTTTAAACAACACTAGTTCTTTAACCCTATAATAAATAAAATGTAATTTGGGTTTGTCGTGAACTGTGTTTTAAATAACACCTAGTTCTTTAACCCAGTAAAAGGAGTTTTAATGAATCTACAACTAGATTGAAATGTGAATGGATAATCTAAATTATCATATTTAGGAAATAAGCGAGAATGGAGTATCGCCAGTTTTGCTCCAAAGCGATAGTTAAATCTTTAATTAGATTTGAACGTGAAATGGTAATTAATTTTACCGATAACACAGTGGTGTTAAATATGGAGTATTACCAGTTTTGCTTCATGGGATGAATAGGTTGGGATTGGGAAATAAAATAAATAATTACTTCGTTGTGGTCCGCTAATCTCGACTAGTTGGAAAAACCATAAGTTGGTTTTAAATAACATCCAAAGGAAGATTAAAAGATAAATTTTAAGGAATTTATCTTGGATAAAATTAATGGGAACCTTTCCCTAAAAATGTGATTTTGTGAATAAAAGAATATTCTGAAATGGAATGAGGCGTATGTTGTGTTTATGTAACATTTGTTTTAATATACGCGGGTTGTTCGGAAAGGCCGGGTTTATACCCATTCTGAATAACCGATTCGACGATAAGTCGAAGATGAAGACGGTGGTCGAAGACCGGAAGTCTTCACATCGTTTGGATAATTACTGACGATCCTGATTGGGCAGTACACCCAAGAGGATGGAAATAGTTGGTGGTCGTCCAGACGTACTTGGAGATGGATGGATATGCAAGGAAAGTGCCTCCGGTTTCGTTCAGACCCAGAACGGACTTGTAAATGGATTGTGCGTCTGACATTGGATTTTATTCTGTGTTGATTGATTTCTATTAAATATACATCTGTTTGGCGGCGAAGAATTTATTCTTTTGCTTAACGCCCTTCTCTGAGACGTACGAGCTCAGATGTTGTATATCGATGGACATCAGTCGCATAGCATGAATTGCCTGTGTGGCACGCTAAGATGCAATGATCAAGGCTTTTGTTGAAAAGCAGAGTCTTGTGGTTGATGATCAAAGCACGGCCTTTGTGGCGTAGCTTTGTGTACAACGTGAATTCGCGAGCCTCACACCTCGGTATGAGTTAAAAACGGGATACGGACTGCAGGGAGAGCACGACGTTTCTTTCTAGCTTTGGTGGTGTCAGTGACTTACCAGCCCTGACATATATATACTTTTCACCTTTGTGGTTGTTGGATGAGGCGCCTCGATTATAGGTCTGTAAGGACCGGGAAACGTGTGTTCAGGAATTGCCAATCTTCTAACGTAAGTGAGGACCGGCCCTGAAGATCCAGGGGTTGCCCAGAGTGCGTAGCCCTGGGACATTTGCTAGAGTGTCTCGAACGCGGAGAGGAGCTTGCCCCTTGCCTCGACTCATGACGGAAATCCAATTTCCAATACGTGTATTGCGGCTTTATTTGTAGAGCCTAGTATGGCGACATAGTAGCATGGGATGCTATGCCGTCTATGATTTATATTTATGATTGAAATTGTTTTGACACTATACACTTATTATAGTATCAAATGATTTGTTTTAAACGTATCAAGCATGTTTGGCTATCATAAGGGAAAACCCTATCCTCCGGCTTGCGTTGCATTGTGTGATGGGACCTGGGTCTTATAATAGCTTCATTTTTCGAAAAAGCATTGCGTTGTTTATTCTATGCACTGGTATTCTTGGGAGGAAACCCGTTCCGTATTATACGGCGTGGTCCCTTGAATTACACTCTTTTAAAATTGAATTAAATAACTGTTTTAGTTCTCACACCAGTGACTGACCTAGAGTTTATTGTTTTAATCTAAACCCTGGGTGCCCCTATTTTCCGCACGGGCAGCTAGTAGTTTTGGTTTTGCAGATTTATATTCACAGGATCCTGGTTTACAGCTGGAATGATATCCGGAAAGCTCTGTATCCGTATATCACCTTCAGTTGTGCTTTGTATTATTTTCCGCTGCTATGTAATTTATTGTAATATCTGATATTTATCGAATGTAATTTATTCAATTATACTCTGTATATTCTTGTATCTGATGGAATTGTTGTAATAGCAATGAAATGTTCTTCCGTCTGCGTTCATTTGTGTGTTGTTCTCAAAGTATCCGCTCTTTCCTTCACGGGGAAGAAACGGGTTCTTACAGTGGTATCAGAGCTTTGGTTTACAGAGCTCGAGAACAAGACACATTAGAACCATACGAAAGAATTCATCAGATATTGGATTAGTAATATCCAATTAGAATGACTCGTTAGAGATAGGATCAGTAGTATCCTAGAACGAGTGTGAAGAGTATATTTTTCAAATGAAAACAATTTTGTTTTGAAAATTTAAACCATTTTAATCGTATTTGAATATTTATTTATTTATTTTGAATATGGACAATCTAGTATATAAAGGTTTTGCATATACGCGTCATGAACGTATATTCGAAGTTTTAATATATTGGATAGATATAGAATCATACTCTAGTGGCCCGAAGATGATTCTGATGATTGACTAGTCGTCATTAGTATTCATGTTCGAGTAACGAAGGTGTGATATCGATATATTTCCATTAGACTGGTGTGAGAACCAAAACTTTTATAGATAGAACACATTGTTGTGAATTGGCATCAAAAACATGATTTTTGTATATATATCAAAATTATGGATTTGAAACTCTAATTCACTAATTGATTGATGTTTGTGTTGTTTGTCTATTTGTTTGCTAATTTTGAACCATTATGCCTAATTACATCAAATATTGAATTATATTGAAAATTGGTCGCATTTGCTTGCATATACATATACTTACATTGAACAGGTCATAGCAAGGAGGCTAGAGCCGAAGAATAAAATTTGTTTGCCCGACAAATAGGTACATGTTTACTACATAATTTACTGTTTTGTTTGGGTGATGATGATTTTATGAGCCTATTGGCTAGCCGCTTGGCTTTTTCTTTTTCTTTTTGAGATCAGAAGGCCTATATGGCAATTTCGGGATTTTCCCGTGGCTACCGGTGCAGGGGAGGTTATGGCGAAATTTTTCGAAAATTTAGGGTGTTAGCCAAATTTTTGAAATTTTGAAAATTCTCAGAAACTGAAAAGTTAGAGAATGGAAGCCAGATCAAATGTAGAGTTGATTAATCAAACCACTTTCGACTTTGTTCCTTTTCGGAGACGAAAAGTTTTAAGTGGGGGAGATTGTAATAACCCGGAAATTCTGGACCAGTTTAAAATTTTTATTTTGGCAATTTTAGCGAATTTTGAAGATTTAAAATAGATTATTTTAAATAATATCGACCAGAAATTTATTTTGAACATAATTAGAACGTATATATTATATACGTCGTCGTTAGAATATAAATAATTATATATAATTATAATAGAATAGAAAATGGCGCGGTAGTTCGATAATTCGATTTCAAACTTCAATTGAACATACCGGGTGCAAAACAATCCGGATTTTAGTGAAACCAAAAATAATAGGATCTAATTGATGATATCTTTCCAACGAATCCGAAAAATCAAAATTTCATAGCGGGATTCCAAAGATATGTCCATTTGAAAATTCTGAATAGTCGCTATGGAACTCAGGCCCTTAAAATTGAAATTTTGCAAATGATCTCGGATTTCGACGAAACCACTTTTATTGGGTCCGTGATGTCAAGTTATTGCTAGATTCCAAATTTCATAATTTTTTGAATCAATATGTGAGCGTGGCAAAGGAAAATGCGTTTGACCATTTTCAGTTGGTTTTAATCGACTGGAAAATGGCCATTTTTATAACGGTCTCAGAATTTGATGAAACTAGTTTTGTTAGGACCGTATCGTCAATACGAAGCTAGAAAATATTTTTCTGGAATTTTTCTAGTTCGTATGCGACCCTGGTAATTTGAAATGCACGTTAAAAAAATTCAATATAGTGATTTAAATGTAAATTCAACGGAAACTGATCGAAACGATCAAATTAGCCTACGATACATATCCCATTGTGTTCGGAATGGGGGTAAAATGCTATGGACGACAGGCGGTGGGCCTCGTTTAGAGGTCGTATGTAAAAGTCAATGTTTTGGTAATTAAAATAATAAAAATAATAAAAGAAAAAAAATTTCTCTCCCTCCTCCTTAAATCACGATTGCCCCCCTTCTAATTCATTACCGAAATCGATTTTACAGAAGAAAAAAAAGAAGGGGAAATCGATTTCGCCGCCCCCCTAAACCACCGCGCCTCCTCTCTGGCGGCGTGCCCCCTTCCTCCTCTGCCTCGCCCTCTTCTTCCTCGAGCTCAAGACCCCTGAAACCCCGAAGAACCCCCAATCGAACCGCACCTCCCTTGGGTCCCACGCCACCTGCGAGTTCCACCACCGCCACCCCACAACGGCCGTCGCGCCTCCCTCTACCCAATTCGAACACCACCTGAACCCGCGACCCCCCCCCTTCGTCGAAGCCCCTAACCCTAAGTACCCGTCGCCCCTACCTCGTGGCCACCGATCCTCCTCAGGCCAGCGCCGCCGCAGGCAAGCCCCCCCCCCCCCTGGAAAACAGTGAACGCCCTCCCCCGCCTCCCTCTCTCTTCTTGAAACACACGGTAAGTTTTTTTATATATATATTGAATTTAATTTAGGTTTCTAATATAAACAATATCGTATTAAATTTCAGCTCCTATTATGAATAGCTTAGAAGTAAAGTTCTGATTTTTAAATGTAGACAAGTTCTGTTTTTTTATGTAAAGAAGTTGATTTTCTTTTTAAATGTAGAGAAAAAATATGATTTTTATATATTGAACATCAAAGTAAAAATTGGGTTTTTTCATATTGAATAGCGAAGTAAAAATTCGATTTTTATATGTATGAAGCGATTATAAAAATATGATTTTTAAATTGAAAGTGAATAAATAAAAATGTGATTATTTATTTCAAAGACATCAAAATATAAAAATGTGTGATTTTTATATATGTAGTGGCTACGGGCAACAAAGGTGATAAAAAGGCAAGAACGATGAAGATTTCTATCAAAGAAGAGTCAAGATGATTGGATAGCTATCAGTGAGAATTTCTCACCTTTCAATTTCTTTTCTAGTTATATATATATACTAGGATGCAGACGGTGCTTAGTAGCACCCGACACAATCGTCCACAGACCATGGACTTGTTTGTTTGGTTGCATAAATTAGATAGATGATTTGATTTGAATTTGGTTGTTTGATGAATTTGATTGATGTGTGAATGGCGTGTGCCTTCACTAGACCGGGGATAAGGCTAGGCCTCGTCCCGTTTCTAGTATCGTGCCGTTATGCCGCCGAAATTTTCTAAAATAAGTTAGAAAAATAAATATATCATTTTATTTAAAGAATGAACTCAATAGAAATTCATATGTTAAAATAAAATGTTTGATCGTAAAAAAATATAATTTTTAACGTGAAGTGAATAAAATAAAATATTCATTTACAAACCGGACGGTTTGTTTATGTACACCTATTTAAATGACATTGATTGGGACGATAAATTTTACACATCGCCCAACTGCACAAATAAAATCTGTGTTTGTTGATTTGAAACCCCACACGGGTGTTGGGATGAAATTTGAAGTTCACTCATCCTTATTGATTAAATGTGTCGATCGATTGATTGACAGGCTGTTATAAGCGTTAGATATCTATATTTGATGCTTATACAGTGTAGTGCACTTTGGTTGATGGTTGATTATTTTTCAATGCTATTGTATACGTGTGATGTATGAAAATCCATATAATTAATATTATATGGTGATTGATTGGGCCTCATTCCCATTTAGAAAATAAAGGATAATATAAAATAAAGGTTCATGTGTTGACTGTACTCATCCGTTGAGATTAGTCATGTGTTGAACGAAATATTTTTATAATAAAATTTATATCTTTATCAATATAAAATAAAGGTTCATGTGTTGACTGTACTCATCCGTTGAGATTAGTCATGTGTTGAACGAAATAATTTAACAAAAGTAGTCACACGTGGACGGTACTCATTCATTGAGATTAGTCGTGTGTTGACAAAAAGAAATATTTGAAACGAAATATTTGCAATAGAATATTTGAAAATAGAAATATATGAAGCCGTGTTGGTTAGATTGACGCCATTTTGAAGTGAACGATATTTATATCGATTTTATTCATTTTAAAATGAATATTGAAAAGTGATTTCGAAATGAATTGAATATAAAACGATTTCGAAATGAATTGAATATATAACGATTTCGAAATGAATTGAATATAAAATGATTTAGAAATGAATTTAATTTGAATAGAAAACGAATTTGAATTGAATCGAATAGGAAACCAATTTGAATTGAATCGAATAGGAAACCAATTTGAATTGAATCGAATAGGAAACCAATTTGAATTGAATCGAATAGAAAACCAATTTGAATTGAATCGAATAGAAAACCAATTTGAATTGAATCGAATAGAAAACAAATTTGAATTGAATCGAATAGAAAACCAATTTGAATTGAATCGAATAGAAAACAAATTTGAATTGAATCGAATAGAAAACGACTTTGAAATCGAATTGAATTGAAAACGAATTCAAATTGAATTGAAAGCGAACTGAAATGAATTCAAATTGAATTGAAATTTGAATTGAATAGAAATGAATTTTAAAACGAATTTATAAAGAAGAATTCAATTTTGCTTTGAATTGACATGGAAGTGGAAATGTTTTTGAAACGAATTCAAAACCATTTATAAAATTCGTTTTAAATAGAAATCGACGAAATATATATTATATTTATAATATAATGGCCTGAATAGAACGCGCCGCGCCGCGGCAGTTCATAAATTTCGACCATTTATTTCAAACGAACATTACGGGAGATCCGACCGTCGGATTCTCCTAAAACCGGAACCGTTGGGTTCGTATCGAAAAGAGCTTTCTAACGAATATTTGAAATTCAAAATCTAATGGTTGGATTTGGAGATATGTCCAAATCAAATTCGAAAAAGGTCGCTATAGGTGCAGTTCGATGGCCGTTGTTGGAAATCGACTGTACGGGCCTTGATAAAATTATTAAAAATAATAATAATTTGTGTATAATCAGAAGAAATAATTTGGGATGAAAAACTCCATATTTGAAAAGATAAAAATAGATTTTATCAAAATGAACTAGTTTGAACTCAATTTAAAACCCGATTTTTATTTTTAAATAAATAAATTAGTTTTAAAAAGGGGTTTTAAATAATCGGAATTCCTAATATATTCGATTTGAATTGAACTAGAATTGATTTGTGGATTTATCGTGAACTGTGTTTTAAACAACACTAGTTCTTTAACCCGATGATAAATAGAATGTGATTTGGGTTTATGTGAACTGTGTTTTAAACAACACTAGTTCTTTAACCCGATAATAAATAAAATGTAATTTGGGTTTGTCGTGAACTGTGTTTTAAATAACACCTAGTTCTTTAACCCAGTAAAAGGAGTTTTAATGAATCTACAACTAGATTGAAATGTGAATGGATAATCTAAATTATCATATTTAGGAAATAAGCGAGAATGGAGTATCGCCAGTTTTGCTCCAAAGCGATAGTTAAATCTTTAATTAGATTTGAACGTGAAATGGTAATTAATTTTACCGATAACACGGTGGTGTTAAATATGGAGTATTACCAGTTTTGCTTCATGGGATGAATAGGTTGGGATTGGGAAATAAAATAAATAATTACTTCGTTGTGGTCCGCTAATCTCGACTAGTTGGAAAAACCATAAGTTGGTTTTAAATAACATCCAAAGGAAGATTAAAAGATAAATTTTAAGGAATTTATCTTGGATAAAATTAATGGGAACCTTTCCCTAAAAATGTGATTTTGTGAATAAAAGAATATTCTGAAATGGAATGAGGCGTATGTTGTGTTTATGTAACATTTGTTTTAATATACGCGGGTTGTTCGGAAAGGCCGGGTTTATACCCATTCTGAATAACCGATTCGACGATAAGTCGAAGATGAAGACGGTGGTCGAAGACCGGAAGTCTTCACATCGTTTGGATAATTACTGACGATCCTGATTGGGCAGTACACCCAAGAGGATGGAAATAGTTGGTGGTCGTCCAGACGTACTTGGAGATGGATGGATATGCGAGGAAAGTGCCTCCGGTTTCGTTCAGACCCAGAACGGACTTGTAAATGGATTGTGCGTCTGACATTGGATTTTATTCTGTGTTGATTGATTTCTATTAAATATACATCTGTTTGGCGGCGAAGAATTTATTCTTTTGCTTAACGCCCTTCTCTGAGACGTACGAGCTCAGAGGTTGTATATCGATGGACATCAGTCGCATAGCATGAATTGCCTGTGTGGCACGCTAAGATGCAATGATCAAGGCTTTTGTTGAAAAGCAGAGTCTTGTGGTTGATGATCAAAGCACGGCCTTTGTGGCGTAGCTTTGTGTATAACGTGAATTCGCAAGCCTCACACCTCGGTATGAGTTAAAAACGGGATACGGACTGCAGGGAGAGCACGACGTTTCTTTCTAGCTTTGGTGGTGTCAGTGACTTACCAGCCCTGACATATATATACTTTTCACCTTTGTGGTTGTTAGATGAGGCGCCTCGATTATAGGTCTGTAAGGACCGGGAAACGTGTGTTCAGGAATTGCCAATCCTCTAACGTAAGTGAGGACCGGCCCTGAAGATCCAGGGGTTGCCCAGAGTGCGTAGCCCTGGGACATTTGCTAGAGTGTCTCGAACGCGGAGAGGAGCTTGCCCCTTGCCTCGACTCATGACGGAAATCCAATTTCCAATACGTGTATTGCGGCTTTATTTGTAGAGCCTAGTATGGCGACATAGTAGCATGGGATGCTATGCCGTCTATGATTTATATTTATGATTGAAATTGTTTTGACACTATACACTTATTATAGTATCAAATGATTTGTTTTAAACGTATCAAGCATGTTTGGCTATTATAAGGGAAAACCCTATCCTCCGGCTTGCGTTGCATTGTGTGATGGGACCTGGGTCTTATAATAGCTTCATTTTTCGAAAAAGCATTGCGTTGTTTATTCTATGCACTGGTATTCTTGGGAGGAAACCCGTTCCGTGTTATACGGCGTGGTCCCTTGAATTACTCTCTTTTAAAATTGAATTACTCTCTTTTAAAATTGAATTAAATAACTGTTTTAGTTCTCACACCGGTCACATGACTGACTTGGAGTTTATTGTTTTAACCTAAACTCTGGGTGCCCCTATTTTCCGCACGGGCAGCTAGTAGTTTTGGTTTTGCAGATTTATATTCACAGGATCCTGGTTTACAGCTGGAATGATATCCGGAAAGCTCTGTATCCGTATATCACCTTCAGTTGTGCTTTGTATTATTTTCCGCTGCTATGTAATTTATTGTAATCTCTGATATTTATCGAATGTAATTTATTCAATTATACTCTGTATATTCTTGTATCTGATGGAATTGTTGTAATAGCAATGAAATGTTCTTCCGTCTGCGTTCATTTGTGTGTTGTTCTCAAAGTATCCGCTCTTTCCTTCACGGGGAAGAAACGGGTTCTTACACCTGCCCTCTGCCCTTGTCCACGTCTCTTCGGGCAGTCTCTAGTAAAGTGACCCATCTCACCACAATTGAAGCAAGTGCCCTTCCGCTTTCGGCAGTCCTTATTCAGATGAGTTGTGCTCCTGCAGGTAAAACACTTTTTCTCCTTCTTGTCTTCAGATTCCTTATCTTTCCTTTGGTTTTCCTATTTAGGCCAGGTTTTCTTGTTTTGTGGTTCTTCCTTCTTTGCCTCTTTATTCTCGGATGCCTTATCCTCGTGCATGAGTGCCATTTCTACTAGCTTTTCAAAGGTGGCCCCCATAGGGATGTGGGTCATAGCCAACCCTTGTAATGGCTCATTCAAACCTTTAACGAACCTCAGAGCCTTCTTCTCTGGTGTGTTCACTAATTCTAAGCCAAACCTTGCTAACTGATTAAATTTGTTGACATATTCTTTCACTGATGAGCTTCCTTGCTTTAATGTCAAAAACTTTTCCATATGTAGATTCTCCTCTGCCCGTGAGAGAAATTTTGCCTCAAAGCGACGCCTGAAATCTGCCCAAGAGTCAACAGGACGCTCCCCGTTAGTGACCTCCCACCAAAACAAGGCCTCTCCCTTCATCAACCAAGCTGCTAAACTGACCTTCCTTTCGTCTTCTACTTCAAAGATTCCTAGCAATTCCTCCGTCTCCTAAAGCCAGTCTCTGGCTTCCACAAACGTCTCCGAGCCTTGAAAAGTTTTTCCACCCATAGCCTTAAACTCCTTGCACGTCTTTGCAAAAGTATAATCGCGAGGAGGAGGAGGAGGAACGTGTGCAACTGGGGGTGGAGGAACATCTGCTGGGCCTGCGGTGGTGGCCCGAGCCTCCAAATACCTCCTAAACCACCCTGGTATCGTCACACCCTCCGGAAGGTTCAAATCTTCAGCCATGCTGAAACGAAAGAGAAAAGATTCAAAACGAAGAATCAAAAGAATGATTTATGGCTTTCGGGGATTATGTTTTTCAAAATAGGCTTTACTTTTGAAAATACCTCCTTTTTAAAACCTTTTTGAAAATAGTTTTCAAAAATTCTTTATCAAATCTGGTAACCTTCAGCTCCGATACCAAGTGTAACACCCCACCTCCGTTAAGGTCACTCACAAAGGGAATGCCTTAACTTTGGTGGAGCATTTTAGTAAACAGAACAGAATATTACAAGACAGATAAACAGTACTTGAAAAATATTAACTTTATTACAGCGGAAAAACAGAAATCAGTATGGTTACATCTTTATCAAAAACTCAAGTACATCAATATCAGCCTTGTTCAAAACTATCAGAGTACAAAATTTTAAAAAGCATAATCCCCACAGAACAGAAGCTATCCTGAGCCAAGCCATACTTCAAACACTTCAAGCAGACGGAATCCGGATCAAGCTATGGTACTCCCTCCTAAGGAAACCTGGGGGGGGGGGGGAAACGGAAGAAAGGGGCGAAAGCAAACAAGGTCAGACATAAAGTCTGGCAAGTCCAGTGATTTTCAGTTATGAACAGATAATAGTAATAATGACATGAACATAAAGCTGGACAAGAGATAACATCACCGGGTTTACAGATATACAGAAGATACAGAATGATATAAATTATTACTTTCCACTTCTCTGCACTAATACTAGTTTAACTGGTTTAGGTGTTACCCTAACACTCTACAACAGAAATAGAGTCAGAATAATTTCTACTGAATGCTAGTATTGGGCCTTTTTCCACCCCAATAGACATAAACAGAATAATGGGCCTTTACCACCCGATTAGACGGAAACTGAATAATCCATACAGAAGCAGAATGTCAGAATTTGGTGTACACTAGAAATGGGCCTTTACCACCCCAACAGATGGTACCACGCAGAAACAGACAGGTGTTGCCACCCAATAGAAACAGACGGTACCCACAGAAATAGACAGAGTTTAGTGTACCCTAAATCCTACCCCAAGCGATCGGCTCCCTAATACATTAATACCCTGTGCCAGCCCCACAGAATGGTGTATCATTCCCTAAAGTGGCAACCTTTGAATGACACAGACCTATTTACAGATGTCACGGCGTCTTACATCCCCAGAGGCAGACCGGGATCCATGCACGCACATGACCCGGTTGGAACGCACCATCAACACCCCTCGCCATTATCAGAATGGACCACTTATAATTAGTTCAGTAAGCGTGCCCGGACCCTACCTGGTATGGGGTCAACGTATTGATACCAGAATGGTTTACTGACTAATATGGGCGCCAAGCAACAGATGACACAAGTATTTCCCCTCCTAACCTGTGTCCCCAGACTAACAGATTTCAGATTAACTTGTTCAGACAGAGTTCAGATTTACTAGTTCACAGATCAAATCAACAAGTTTTCAGACTAACAGATCAAATGTACAGATTTAACAGATTTTCAGATTTGTCTATCCTTGTATTGGGCCTACAGATTCATGAACGGGTTTACTACACATATTGGTCCAGTTGGTTTAACCCTATTCCCCCAACACGTTTAGACGTCATTCTTATCTCAGATTTGCATTAATTAATTATTAATGCCCAGACCTCTCACATTAGGTCGTTAGCTTGTGGCCGCTGGATGGGCTGGGCGGTTCCGGGCAGACTTCTGCCACAAGCCAGACCTAACCTCGTGTCTAAAGCAGGTTATGACTAACTTCTCACATTAGAACCTATTGTTTGCGGCCACTGGATGTGCCGGGCGGTTCCGGGCAGATTTACTTCACAAACTCATTCTAACCTCGAGTTAGCCATTTTTATCTTTGCGGCCAATTAATTAATTATTTACCGTTTATGCGTACGCCCAATATATATGCCAATTCAGATTATATCAATAACAGAATGATCACATCTACTCAACTGATATAGCAGATAACAGATTTTAGCAGATTGGGTGACTTAACAGATTTAACAGATTTAGCACTTAGCAGATTTTGGCATATAACAGATTAGGCATCTCAACAGACAAATTTAACAGACTAGGCATTTCCATTTAATTAGCAATTTAGGCCATATAACAGAACTAGCAGATTAGGTAACTTAACAAATCAGCAGGATAGGCATTTCAACAGATTAAGCGGATTAGCAGAGCAGATAACAGATTTAGCAGATTTGGCATTTTCAATAGACTTAGCAGATGACAGATAACAAATTAGGCATATCTACAGATTCAGTTTAGAAGATTTAGGCAATTCAACAATTTTAGCCTACACTTATATGCCCAATCATGGTCATAATTCATAATTCAACATAGGCTACAGATTTTTAGTTAAACATTGCATAGTACAGAAGAATCTCTAAAAACTCCAAATCATATGCCTAGACTCACATAAAACAAAGGTTGAATAGATGATCATGGGTAGACCTAACTCAATAGGTAAATTCCCAAATCATGGTATGAATTATGCCAAGTTATAGCCTTTATTGCTAATTATCCAAAAATCCATATTTAGGCGTGTTCACATTTATAGTTATCCTATTTTAATATACGTCCTTTACGCCAAAAGAACATGTTCCCTTCAGTCCAAGTCATAATATGTCCAAGGATCTAGATCTAAGAAATGTCCTTTAGTTCAGATCTTAATATTCTAGATATCACAAGTCATATATTACCATATGATATTCCCAAACTGTCATATATGCACAGATCTAGATCTTGTTTACAACCTATGTCCTTTATTCAATTCAGTCACAGATCAGTCCAATTTATGCCTTAGATTTATGTTCTAGGTTCCAAGTTCAACCTATGTTCTTTCCTCAAATCAATCACATATCGGTCATGCCCAATTTCTGCATATTCATTTGATTGTCCCAAACATTTTAACGTATGTTAATCTCTTATGAGATTGGCTCAGGCTCGTGGTAGCCTGGCTATAAAACAGAAAACAGAAAGAGTTACAGAATAAGATAGTTCTAAACAGAACAGAACAGACATAACCTCAGATCCAGATCTACAATTCATGTCACAATCAGAATTAATGTTTATATCGGAAAATAACTGTACTTGCCTTGATTGGATTAAGGAAAGAACTTTAGTTGTAGCGTCGTTAGTTGATTCTCTTTAACTGTTGCTGAAGCTTTAATCTTGAATCGAGTTGCTTAGGTTGATGTTGATTATCTTCTAGTTTAGATTCCAGCAGAGTAGCGATGCCATTTTATTTTTATTTAGAACAGAGGCAGAGTAGAAGCAGAATAGAATTGTGTGCAGAGAAGGCTGGGTTTGGGGCTGTTTAAATAGGTTTAGGCGGACGAATCTAGACAGAAAACGAGACCAGATACATCAGAACGCACCCAGGCAGAAAAGCAGATTCGGGAGGCAGGTCGACCCCCAGGTCGACCCTAGGGTCGACTCCCAAGTCGACCTGGTCCCCTCCAGGTCGACTCCCAGGTCGACCCCCAGGTCGACCTGGTCTGGGCGGGAATTTTCCCGCCTGGCTCGTTTTCTGCATTTTTGAAATCTGCTTCGTTTTTCTGATTTTTCGTGAAACTTCTGAAGGCCATATCTCGGTCATACTGACTCCGATTTATGAAATTTCGGACTCTATTTCGCGTATTTTTCCGAGACGAGCACAACCGCGAAACCCGTTTCCCTTAATTCTCATTTTATATTTTAATTATACTCAGATTTGTAATTCTTAAGTTCACAGAAAATACGGGGTGTTACATTAGTCATTCCTAAAGGGAATGAAGAGATGACGGTATACACGTATGCCTGTGGTACCAAACTAGGTGCTGTATTGATGCAAGGAGGTAAGTTGTAGTTTATGCTAGTCGGCAATTGAAACTGCATGAGAAAAGATATCCTACACGTGATTTGGAATTTGCAGCAATCGTGTTCACATTGAAGATGTGGAGACATTATCTCTTGGGAGAAAGATTTGCGTTGTTCACTAATCATAAATCGTTAAAGTATCTTTTCTCTCAGAAGGTTCTAAATCTCCAACAGCAAAGATGGCTAGAATTCTTGGCTTTCTATGATTTCGATATCGCATATACACCAGGAAAGGGAAATGCTGTAGATGATGCATTGAGTAGAAGATATGCCAGTTTAGGGGCTATGTTTCTAGAATGGAAGCAACTGGAGTACATCGCTGGGTATGATTTCAGACCAAAGTGCGAATTGGATCCAGAAATGTTAGCAAGTTTGACTATCATACCCACTTTGATTGAGCGGATTGGTTCCAGTCAGAGGAACGATCCTAACCTATTGGAAATCATCTCCAAGTTAGAGATGGGAATCGACGAAGAGATGAATAAGTATGGGCTTGATCGAGATGGATGGCTTAGAAAGAATGGTAGACTAGTTGTGCCCAATGTCAATGGATTGAGAGATGAAGTGCTTATAGAATGTTATCACTCAAAACTGACTATACATCTCGGTGGTAACAAAATGTATCGAGACATGAAGCAGACCTACTACTGGGAAGGGATGAAAAGAGACGTTGGGAAGTTTATATCCAGGTGCATGAATTGCCAGCTAGTTAAAGCTGCGAAAAAGAAGCCTAGTGGTTTGTTACAGCCATTGGAAATTCCTGAATGGAAATGGAAACAAGTCTCAATGGATTTCATTAATGGTTTACCAAGAACTAGATCGGGCCATGATAGCATTTGGGTGATTGTGGACCGATTGACTAAGAGTGCAAGGTTTATACCCGTCAAGTCGAATAGAACGGCAGCTAAGTTAGCGGAACTATATATGAAATGGGTAGTGAGATTTCATGGAATACCCAAAGGCATTGTGAGTGACCGAGATCCGTTGTTCACTAGTGGATTTTGGAAGAGCTTACAAGAGGCGTTGGGATCAGAATTACATCTCAGTACCGCGTATCATCCTCAAACCGACGGTCAAACAGAGAGGGTGAATCGAGTATTAGAAGATCTCTTGAGAGCTTGCATATTGGATTTTGGCAGATCATAGGATGACCATTTACATCTAGTGGAGTTCACATATGATAACAGTTATCAATCTAGTATTGGTATGGCTCCATACGAAGCTTTGTACGGAAGACTGTGCAACTCACCATCATGTTGGTTAGAAACTAGTGAGAAGTTTGTGCTCGGACCATATGTGATAAGATAAACTTCAGACAAGATTAAGATCATTCAACAACAAATGAAGGCTGCCCAAGATAGCCAGAAGAGTTATGCGGGTAAGAGGAGAAAAGATTTAAAATTCTCCATTGGCGACTTGGTGTTTGTCAAGATTACTCCATTAAAGAGCATGATACGATTTGGTAGGAGAGACAAGTTAACACCAAGATTGTTGGTCCATTCCCAATCCTCGAGCAAGTTGGGGATTTGGCATATAAAGTTGAATTACCAGAGAAGACGGCAGGAATTCATAATGTATTTCATGCTTCCCAGTTAAGGAAATTCATGCACTACCCTAGTGTGACTATTTCACCGGATCAGTTGGACGATATCGAGGTTGAACCCGAGGCGGTTGGGAACCGCAAGCCGATTCGTATTATCGAGCACGAAACGAAGCAACTTCGAAGGAAAGTGGTGAATCTAGTCAAAGTTCAGTGGGGCGAGAATGAGAAAGACTGTACTTAGGAGACAGAGGAGAGCATTAGGAAGACATATCCAGAACTCTTTGCCTGGTAAGATTTTAATCTTAAATTAGTTTTCCGCATGCTAGGATAGACTTGTTTGTTGTTTTGCATGTTTGATTGTTGTGAATGGTTGGTAGGCATGCAGGATCTTTTACTTGTTTCTTAGTTAAGGAATTTCGAAGGCGAAATTTCTTAAAGGGGGGAGAATGTAACGACCCGCATTCTACACATCTAGGGATCATAGAATATTTATTTCTTTCTTATGCGAAGTCGTAAAGCCATGTAAATTTGGGGGACGACTATTAGGGTCATTTCCCATGTTCATGATTTTTGCTGATTTTTAAATGACCGTTTTGCCCCTAGCTGATCTTGTTTTGGCCATAACTTTTGATTGGTAAGAAGTTTTGACCTGAAACCACTTTTGTTATATTCGGATGATGGTTTACCTTTCCGTAGAGTGGTCATATGTGAAAAACAGACTTATCGTTCGGGAGATATGGATGAACAAGGTTTAGATGGTGAAAAACTGCTTAACCAGGCCAAATGAGGTGATTAGTGAATGGGCCCATAACGTATTTCAGGATTAGGGTTATGGGGAGGCTGAAATGAGTTAGGTTAGGTTTTCATTCTATTTTAGTTTTCTAGCCGCCATTTACCTCTTAGAAACTCTAACAATGGCCTCCACCTTCTAATTTCATCCCAAATCGCTCTCTAATCAAGGATTAAGCTTAGCAACATCAAATCAAGGAGAAATATCACCATTTCTGAGTTAGAGCTGCTGTTAGACATTGGTATTCGCCCAAATCAGCGGAGTTTTAATTTTGATATTTTATTTGTGGCTAAGGTGAGTGATTAGCATTGTTTTTACACTAATTATGGTTAATTAAGGTTAGTTAGTGTTAATTAGCGAATTTAAACATGATTAAATTCTGGAAAAATATTTATAAATTTCAAAATATTGTTTTAGGCCTCTGTTAGAAATTTGGGTTGATTTGGTTAAGTTTTGCTAATCCTAACATTAGTTATTGTTAAACATGATTAGGGGGAAAATATGGATTTTGGGTATGTTTGATCCATTTTAATATATCAAATTGTTGTTTTGGTGTTTGTGGTTAATTCTACATGTTGCTATGACTATATTGAATGCTTTGCGATTGTTTAGAACAGTTAGAATGGTCGAAAATGCCGTTGTGTGGCGTAAAAATAGTCGCTGGAAAAATATGCAGGAGTCAGCCCGGATAGGATTGCCACTACCCGACCCGTCCTGATCGTGGAGCACTACCCGACCCGTCCCGATCGTGGAGCACTACCCGAACCGAACCATGGGTCACCTACCCTTCACAAGTCGAAGTACAAACCAAATGATGGAACTCGCCATGAAGCAAGTCATGAAGCGTGTTGGAGCACTACGAGCCAGAGCAAGAAGCCACGTACTGGACCACGAGCCATCAGGGGAGCAATGCCACGAACCGACCGATGGTCACGATCCATCATGAGATGGAAGCCATCACGAGTCGAGGATAGGAGGGCGAGCCACGAACCAAAGCAATGAAGGGACACAACCTGAACCCAATGGGTATCCACGACCCGATCCAGTGGAAGGAGAACAAACTGAAACACAGTGGACTGGAGCCCACGATCCGAACCGGAATGGTGACTGCGAACTGAACCGAGAAGCATGGACGCGAGGCATGAATTATGAACCAATGAAGACCGATCCGGATGATGACCAAACCCCGAGATGTAAAGGTAGTCCAAATGGGAAGCAGAACTCAGGATCCAGTTGGGAACCAATGAGTTAACTTCATGATTGGACTTTGCTGCGGGACGTGTGCAAAAGGGTTATTGACGTCTATAGTTTTGATTCACCACTGAGAGACGGATATTGGCTACGGATCAGTGCAGTGAAGTCATCATGGCTTCATGGGGCAGAGTGATCGTAGCAAGGCTATGAGCCAGTGCAGTGGAGTTGTTATGACTCCATGGGGCAGAGCGGACATAGCAAAGGATTAGTGGCTATAGATCAGTGCAATGGAGTCACTATGACTCCATGGGGCAGAGTGATCATAGCAAGGATTTGGGTGATCAAAGCAGTGGATATCGTATGCTTTACGCACTGAGTGAGAGATGTGAGGATGGTTGCTACGCTTGACCGTTTGACATCACTATGACATGCACACCCCCACCCCCGTATCTTTACACTATATGTTAGTCTCACCTTAGAGTATTGTACATCTTGTTGTGCTAACTCTTTGGTTGCAGGTCCAGGTTCAGACATGGTTTAGTATAACTGTTATTGTTCTGTTTTGCTGCTTATCGCTCATACCAGAGTTTTGTCTGACCCAGAGTTTTATGTCTCCTCTTATTACTCTGGGTCTCTTATACGGGCAGACTAGAGACAGGTTAGCTAGTTGTGCACGAGTAGCTGTCCGGAGACAAGCAGGAGGCTTACACGTACTATTCTCTATACATTATCCCTATGTCGCTGTTGGTCACTACTTTGGGCATTAGTAGTGTACCTTTCCTTTTCTTTGCTTTAGAGACAGTTTTAAAGTTGTAATAAAGATAATGTGGAACATAAGCTATATTTGGATTTTCCGCTGCTATTATGGTTTAGTTTTCAGCTTGTGCACTGTCTCACCTATTTTATGTCAAGTATGTTATTATTATATTTTACTCCATGCGCTGTGAGACATTCTACAGGTTCCTTGTTAGTTCAAATTCCTTTCTTTGGCGACCGTCTTGTGCTAGTCAGGCATTGGCACATCGCACTTTCATTAGAAATGTCGGCTGGTGTAGGGCGGGTCATCACAATTTTTGTTGAATGTTTTGATTCAACAAAAATAACAAAAATGTTTGATTCATTTTTTATTTCAAATTTAATTATAACATAATATAATAAAGGTGATACTCCATTTTTGTTGAATGTTTTGATTCAACAAAAATAACAAAAATGTTAGATTCATTTTTATTCTAACATTACATGATTAAACAAAATGACATTTTTGTTTTAATATAATATTTTCTAACGAAGTGACATCTTTATCTAATAAAACATTTCTTAACTAAAATGACATTTTTATCTAAAATGACAGTTTTAACTAAATTAACAATTTAATCCTAACATGACATTTTTATCTAATAAAACATTTCTTAACTAAAATGATATTTTTATACTAATAAAACATTTCTAACCAAAATGACATTTTTACACTAATAAAACATTTCTAACCAAAATGACAATTCTAAATCAAATGACATTTCATAATAACATGATATTTCTATATAAAATGACATTTCATAATAACATGACAATTCTAAATAAAATGATGTTTCATATTAACATGACAATTCTAAATAAAATGATGTTTCATATTAACATGACAATTCTAAATAAATGATAATCCCAATATAATAACATTTTCAATATAGTGATATATTAATTTCTAACATTACATGATTCTAAAAATGACATTTTTAATTCTAACATTACATGATTCTAAAAATAACATTTTTAATTCTAACATTACATGATTAAACAAAGTGACATTCTTTGTTAATACAACATGATCTACCAAAAATGATACTTTAAATGCTAATGTAACACGATCTAACCAAAATGGTATTTTAATGTTAACACGTCAAAGATTATATTTCTATCATACTACAATATAATTTAGCAGATCATCACAACCAAAATCAATATATATATATATATATATATATATATGTACTAATTTTAATTTTTAAATCGAGAAATCTTAACATGATTTTATCTGAATTTCCAACGTGCTCTGTTTAATCTCTAGTCTGTTCCATAAGGAAGGTAGATCTCATTTTTTTGATTCCAACGCAACTGAAATTTCTGAATTTCGATTTCATATGAGAAAGTTACAATATTTTAAACATTGATTACTTAAATTAAAATAATAATTAAATTAATTATTTTCATTTCTATCCCTTTTTATCCTTCCTCTACATCTTCACGTTTTCACGCTACAGGTCCTCATCGAAGTCACCGAACCCAAACTCCAATTTAGGTTTCCCCCTTGCGTCCTCCACAAACACCATGACCAAGATCCGTCGATGCCACCTCGAAGCACTCGTCTTGCTCCGCCATCGCCCGCAATAAGCTCCAACTCGGTGGCCTCTACCACCGTGAAAGTGCATGCAAACGCAACGGCTTGGAGTGTAGAATTCGAGAAAACCGCTATGTCATTTTCGATCACAACCGTTGATTACATAAATCATAGAATGCTCTTCGATTATTGCTTGCTAATTTCTGAAGTTAATGAAAGGATTGAGAGATTTTATCGATTTGAATTCGGTGGTTCCTTGCCATTCATAGAAGAGAACGGCGACTGCTTGTATTAGACCTAGGGTTAGGATTCTCTAATCTTAGGGGTATTTATAATTAAAATATTATTAAATTCCTAGTTTTGTAAATTAACCCTTTATTTCTCGGTAGTTCCAAATTCAGTCCAACGAGAGTTCTCCCTAGCCAAATACCTCCCTTTCGGACACAATGGGCTAGGTCCCATCAGTTCATTTGATCATCTCAACCAACTTTTCTTTAATTTAATATATAAATCATTTAATTATTTAATTTGATCATACATTTTAATTTACCGAGGCCACATATGACTCTAAAAATGGCCACATTTGATCGTACAATTTAATTTGATCGTACATTTTAATCACAAAACTAATTTTTCCAAATTTGGAGATCGTTTGAAAAATGGCCTTTTTCAAGTCGATTAAATTTGACTGAAATTGACAAAACACATTTTCTTATGCCACGCTCACATATTAATTCGAAAAATTATAAAAATTGAAACCTAGCAATAATTTGACATTCTGGTCCCAACAAAAGTGGTTTCGTCGAAAACGGAGGTCGTTTGCAAAATGGCTATTTTTAAGGGCTATATATCATATTAATATATATATAAATGATATAGTAACTATTCTGAAATTTAAACTGGGCATAACTTTTGATTCCCGCTATGAAATTTCAATTTTTCATATTCGTTGGAAAGATATTTTTAAACAGATTCTAATATGTTTGGTATTTATTTTGCATCCTGTACAATCAGTCAAAATTCAAATTCAAATTTTCAAACTACCTGCTATTTCTAACTCCTTATATAATCAAATTAAAAATTTTCATTCTAACTTCGATTTAAATAAATTTTTAGTCTTATTATTTAAAATAAATCATTTTAAATGTTCAAAATCCATTAAAGTTTCTAAAATAAAAATTTTAAATTGGTTCTAAAATTCTGAGTTGTTAAAATCTCCCCCACTTAAAATCTTTTCATCCTCGAAAAGGAACGGAACTAAAAGTTGTTTAATTAACCAAACAATTTTCGTTTTATTATTAGTTTTAATGATTTTATTAGTTGAACTAAAAATCACACAACACAATCATCAATCAATTAGTTGATTAACTTTTCAAATATATATAACTATTATATATTCAAAAATTGTATTTTCTAAGATTGGATGATATATATAATCACAAATACGTTAATTATGAACTTGTCACTCTCTACTCATTCTAGGGCATTTCTAGCCGCATCTCTAACGAGTTTCCTCATTTTAGGATACTGCCGATCCTATCTCTAATGAGTTTTCTTTTATAGGATATTTCTAATCCTACCTCTGATGAGTCTTGTTCAGTTCTAATGAGTTGTACCCCAAAGATTTGAGCTAACCAGAGCTCTGATATAAACTGTAATGACTCATATTTTTTCCCGGGCCTAATCGATCGCTAGATCGATCAAGACCATTTAAAAACCCGAATATGCTAACTCTGGGCATACAACACATTAGAACAATAACAGAAGGCTTTTATAAACCTTACATTAATGTTACATCAGAGTACAGAACATCAGAGTTCATCGAATATAATACAACGGAAGATAATTTACAAAAAATGTAATAAACTGCATAACAAAAATATAAACTAACACAGCAGAAGACTATCAAAGCTCTGGACACATCTTTAAGCTTCAATCCGTAATCCTGCTCAATATATCTGCAAAATAAGCCTCGACTGCCCCTGTGGAAAGAGGACACCCAAGTTTGCAAAGTGAAACAAAATACGATTCAGTCATGGGACTGGTATGAGAAATCTTTCCTAACTAACAATATGGCTAATCAGAGGACCACGGCGCTAACATGGAACGGATTTACTCCATTGGATTACCAGTGCATAGGTTTAATAAATTTTATTTCAAAAACGGCGCAATGCTTTTTAGGAAATGAAATCATTATAAGACTCAAGTCCCATCACACAATGCAACGCAAACCGGAGGATAGAGTTTTATCTTATAATGATCAAAAATGCTTGATACGTAGAAAATAATATTTTTTTAATATTATTATTAGTGTCTAATATGTTTCAAAAATACTTCAAAGTAAATGTATCAATCCTAGATGGCAAAGTACCCCATCCTACTATGTTGCCATATATAGGTTTGCAATCAAAACCGTAATGTCGTATTGGAGATTGGATTTCCATCATGAGTCAAGGCTAGGGACGATCTCCTAACCGATTCGAGACACTATAGAAATGTCTCAAGATCCCCCGCAATGAACCCTTGGATCCTGCAGGGTCGGTCCTATTGAACCTATAAAATGGTCATAATCGACCAATAAATCTGAGGCGCCTCATAATCCATCAACCACATAAGTAAAAATGTCGGGCCTTGTGAAAACCCTGACACCACTTCTAGCTAGAAAGAAGCGTGTGCACTCCCTGCGTTCCCTTGTCCCGTTTCTGACTCTTACCGGGATGTGAGGCTCGCGAGGTAACGTAATACACAAAGCTATGCCGAAATAGACTATGTTTTGATCATCCCACAAGGCTCTGCTTTTCAACAAAAGCCTTGATCATTTGCATCTTGGAATGCCACATTGACAATTCACGCCATGCGATCGATAACTACCAATATATAACCTTTGAGCTCGTGCCTCCCAGAAAAGGGTGTTAAGCAAGAGAATAAATTCTCTGCCACCACAGATATATATTAAATAGAAATCAATTTAATTTACATGGAATGAAATCCAATGTTAGACACACACCTCCATTTACAAGTCCCTTTTAGGTCTAAACGAAACGGGAGTCACCTTATTCCTCGTCTCGTATGTCCAATACTGAAGAGAGGTGCTCGCTTATCCGGACAATCAACAAGTACATGTGGAAAACTACCACTGTACCCCTTTCAAGGTAGCAACTCCTATCAAAGGCATCAGTAGTCATCCATTCGATGTGAAGATCACCGGTCTTCAACCACCGTCTTCATCTTCGACTTTTAATCGTCGCATTAATTATTCAGAATGGGTTAAACCCAGTCTTCCCGAATGACTCGCGTATTTTGTAATAAAAAATCAAGTGTTATAGAAACACATCAAACGCCTCATTCCAATTTAGAATATTCTTTTAATTCACATTATTCTATAAAAGATAAATTCTTTAAGTTTATTCTTAAATCTTTCTTTTAAAGATTTATTAAAAACTTCAATTTGGTTTTAAATATCAAAAATCATTATTTATTGATTATTTAAATTTAAGAAATTAATCTTATATTTAACTAGGTTAAAGAACTAATATCATTTAAAACACAGTTCACGGTAAACCCAAAATCGTCTTTCATTAAATGTGGAATTTTCACAGAAATCAAATCAATATATATAATTAATATAAATTTTTGTATCAGACCAATAATATAAATGGAATAACGGCAAAGCCTCTTAAATTCCATATATATAGTATCGGTCTTCTTTTATAGATGCTTATCTCGATTACTATTAAATCGAATTCCATTCAATTCCAATTTAATATATTAAATTGGAAAACTTTACTTTAGAAAAATTTCCATTAAATCTAAGTAAAAAGATTTATAAATTCCAAATCATATTTTCACTGGAAATCGGGTTAAAGAACACATGTCGTTTAAAACACAGTTCACAATAAACCCAATTCACATTTCATTTTGTTCCAATTACTAAATATAATTGGAAACTCTAATAATCTTAATTAAAAGATTTATTCTTTTTTTTAACTGGGTTTAAGAACAGTATTATTGAAGACACCATTCGCAATAACCCAAAACTCAATTCTTTTATATTTAATTCCAATTAAATATTAATTCATTGAAAAACTTCATTAAATCTTAATTTAAAGATTTATTCTTTATTTAAAAGATTCATTACTTTAAAATATTCTTTATATAAAAATGCTCTTTATTTTCAAATATTTTTTATTTAAAAGATATTCTGAATTGAAATGCGACTTAATTAGTTACCATATAATTTCAGTTATATAGATTTCATACATCACATGTATATAACAATAATGAAAAATAATCAGTAAACAATCCATTCACATCCAGAGTGAAATTTATAACTGTGTGAGCATCAAAATAAATAAATACATAATGCTCGTTACAGACTATCAATCCATCGACTGGCATGCAGCTAAATATTGGGACTAGTGTAGGTCAAATATCATCCCAACACTCATGTAGGGTTTTCAAACAACAACAACAATTTATTTAACTAAATCATTGGTTAATAAATTTAACCAAATCTTATTCAGTTTGAATTATTTCTAATATCGCTAATCATAATAATGATAATGTTTTAAACTAGCGAATTTTGTATTTCCAACTAATGATCATTTTAATCATTTCTATATGTACTATAAAAATGTAATATTATCATTTACATATTTTATCTTCATTATAGCATTCTCAACAAAACGACATTTTTATTAACAAGACATTTTTATATAACTAACATTACTAAATAAATGGCATTTTTATATGAATGACATTTTCTAATGTAATGACATTTCTTAACAAAAATATTATTTTTAATCTAATATAATATTCCTAACAAAAATGTTATTTTTAATGTAATATAACATTTATAAAAAAAATTGTCATTTTTAATCTAACATAACCTTTTTCTAAAGTAAATGACATTTCTATCATTAACATTTCTAATTCAATAAAATGACATTTTATTATGTCTGACATAAATGACATTTTCAAAATTAACATAAATGACATTACTAACTAAAATGACATATTTATTTTATATAAACATTTCTAATAATAATGATTTTTTTATATTAACATAACATTTCTAAACAAATGATGTTTTTATATTATCATAACATTCCTAAACAAATGATGTTTTTTTTATATTATCATGACATGATTCAAATAAAATGGTATTTTTAGTTAACATCATATGATTATAATAAAATTATATTTTTAATCTATCGTAACATTTTCTAACAAAAATGATATTTCAATCTAACGTAACATTTTCTAACAAAAATGATATTTCAATCTAACGTAACATTTTTATTCAAACAGTCAGTATTTCCAATGAATCAAACTTTACATTAAAATATGATTTTAATGTTTTCAACACTTAATTCAACTGTGAACAATTTTTGAATAAATCATTCTTTTATAAAAATGATATTTTTAATGTTAACATACTTTTGTTTTAAAAATGAACATTTTCTAGTGATTCATTCTTTTAATTAAAAACAAAGTTTTTAATGTAAGCATGTTTTATTTCAAAACTTGCATGTTTGTCTAACTTATAGTATTACATTGAAAAGTGAACTTTCAATATAAAACATGTTTATTTTTCTACATTCCATTATTTCATTAAAGGTGAGTTTTTAATCTAAAGTATGTTTTTATTTTAAAACATGAATATTTTTCTACGTTTTTATTATTACATTAAAAATGAATTTTTAACGTAAAACATGTTTTATTTTAAAACATGGACATTTTCTAATTTTATAATATTACATTAAAAGTGAAATTTTAATGTATAACATGTTTTTCATTTTAAAACATAAACCTTGTCCAATTTTCTAATATTATATTAAAAGTGAAATTTTTATGTATAACATGTTTTTCATTTTAAAACATGAATCTTTTTCTATATTTCTATTATTACATTAAAAATGAATTTTTAATGTAAAACATGTTTTCAATTTAAAACATGAATCTTTATCTAAATTCTATTATTACATTAAAAAGTGAATTTTTAATGTAAAATATGTTTTCTTTTTAAACATTAATCTTTTCTATGTTCTAACATTACATCGAAAATGTGAACTTTTTAATGTAATGTTCTTGTTATCTTTTTCCTTTTAAAAACATGAACATTTCTATTTTTATAATAATTCCATAAAATGATAGAAATTACTATTTCATTTTTGTTGAAAATTCTAATTCAACAAAATGGCAATAGTGATATTTCATTTTGATTGAAAATTCTAATTCAATCAAATAACAAAAGTGGTATATTTCATTTATAATTCTATTTCTATCAAATAATAAAAGTGATATTTAATTTTGTTGAAAATTTTGATTCAACAAAAATGTATAAAAAGGGATATTTCATTTTGATTGAAAATTCTAACTCAACAAAATATCAAAAGTGTATGATTCATTTTGATTGATAATTCTAATTCAGTCAAATAACAAAGTGTATATTTCATTTTGATTGATAATTCTAATTCATTCAAATAACAAAAGTGTATATTTCATTTTGATTGATAATTCTAATTCAATCAAATAACAAAATGTATGATTCATTTTTATTTCAAATTTAATTATAACACAATATAATAAAGGTGATACTTCATTTCTGTTGAATGTTTTGATTCAAAAAAAATAACAAAAATGTTTGATTCATTTTTATTTCAAATTTAGTTATAACACAATATAATAAAGGTGATACTTCATTTTTGTTGAATGTTTTGATTCAACAAAAATAACAAAATGTTTGATTCGTTTTTATTCTAACATTACATGAATTAACTGAATTAGAAACGGAAGGACTGTAGAAGGACAAAACTTGATACTACTGGAAGGTGACACAGGCATGACAACCAATAGCTACTTGGGTTGATTTCAAGCAGAGGTTTGAGATGAAGTTTTTATCTCAGGCGAAAGAAGGATTATAGATGGAGAGATTCTTGGCTTTGAAACAAAGGGACATATTTGTTAAGGATTATGTCAATAAGTTTAATCAACTAGCGAGATTTGGTATGGACTTGGTGAATACACCCCATAAGAAGGCACTTAGGGTTGCGAGAGGTTTGAATCAACCTCTCCATGGACTTGCATTATCTCATATACCGATGGGGGTGACGTTTGAGAGGCTAGTTGGCATGGCTCAAATGAACAAAGGTGGTGAGGATGAGAAGAAAGACAGTAAGGCTGATGGGACATAGGCTAAGGGTGAGAAAAAGAAATGGTGGACCAGAAAAGGAAATCAAAAGAAAGGAGGAAAGTCTGACAAGGCTCAAATCAAGAAAAATATCAAGTGTCATGGTTGCGAAGCATTAGGTCATTTTGTGAAGGACTGTAGAAAGATAAAGAAAGCCTGTTTTAATTATGGTCAAGTGGGACACTTCACTAAGCAATGCCCTAGCAAGCAAGGACAAGGGGTAGGATCTTCTGGACAAGTACATGCTCTTAAGGCTAGTAGACCTGATCGAGGTAGGAAAGTCATTGTTGAAGGTTTGATTTCCCTTTTTGACTATCCTGTTAGGACCCCCTTTGATTCCAGCACTTCTCATTCATTTATATCCAGTTCTTTAGTAAATAATCTGCACCTTAATACTAGTATAGTCTCTAAACCAGTAGTCTTAAACCCCATAGGAGGTACGGATCATTTATCCATGATATGTATGGGTTTGAGAATGTCTATCTTGGGCGTCGAGTTTGAATGCGAAACTTACGTGCTGGGATTTATGGGCTATGGTTTGATTCTAGGAATGGATTGGCTAGCCATGTATGGTGCCATCCTAGACTGTGAGAGGAGAGTAGTTAGGCTTCTGACTTGCCAAGGAAAAACTCTCGAGATTTCGTATGACCCACGGGGGTCAGTTATGCTCCATTTCCTAAATTCACTTAATACTTTTGTTGATGATTTGCGATCAGTGCTCAGAGTCAGAGATTATCTGGACATGTTTGATGAGGTTAAGGGATTACCTCTAAGGCATGAGATAGACTTCCAGATTTATTTGGTAGAGAATGTGAAGCCAGATGCTTTGGCAATGTGTCACATGGATTCTAGAGAGAGAAGGGAGTTCAGCAAGCAAGTAGGGGAGCTATTCGAGAAAGGATTTATTAGATGGAGCATATCAGAGTATGAGGCTCCATTCGCTTTTGCAACTAAGGAAGATGGATCAATCCGTCTATGCGTGGATTATAGAGAGATGAATAAGCTCACAAAGAAGAATAGGTACTGGCTTTTGGGGATTGATGACTTGTTTGATCATCTAGTTGGCGCATCAATTTTTCGCAAATGGATTTGGTCATAGGATATCATCAGTTGAAGGTGGCAGGGGACAGTACTGATAAGACTGCATTCAGAACTGCAAACGGTTTCTTTGAGTGGCTGGTTATGCCTTTTGGGCAAACCAATGCACCCGCATATTTTGTGGGCTCGATGATTAGGGTGTTTAGAGAGTTTCTGAACAAGTTTGTTCTAGTCTTTATGGATGATATTATGATCTTGTTAAAGATTGAGGAGGAGCATGACCTACACTTACGAGAGATTCTACGCACTCTCATATCACATCATCTCAAGACAAAATTTACTAAGTGTCACTTTTGGATGAAGGAAGTAAGGTTCCTACGACATTTAGTCCCCAAGGACGGGATAGCAGTGGACCCCGCTAAAGTTGTCGTTGTTCAAGATTGGAGGGGTCTGAAGAATGTGACGGAGGTGAGAAGTTTTCTAGGGATGGAGGGCTATTATAGAAAGTTTGTCAAGGATTTTGTGAGGATATCATCCCCACTCACCCGATTGATGAAAAAGAACTTGGCTTTTTCATGGAGCATTGATTGCGAGGATGCCTTTCAGAGATTGAAGAGGGATATAACAACAACCCCAGTTCTGACTCTCCCTGATGGAAATAAGATGTTCACGATCTACATAGATTCTTGTTGCATAGGACTTGGTTTTGTTCTGATGCTAGAAGGAAGGGTAGTATGCTATGGTAGCAGAAGTTGAGAGTTCATGAAAAGAACTACCCTACCTATGATCTAGAGTTGCTTGCAATAATGTTCTCATTAAAGTCTTGGCGACATTATCTACTTGGAGAGATTTGAGTTATACATATATCATAAGTCGCTCAAATATTTGTTCTCATAGAAGGATCTCAACCTAAGGTAGCAACGGTGGATGGAGTTCCTAGCATTCTAATACTTTGAGATAGCTTATACCCAGAGCAAGGGTAATGTAATAGCGGACGCATTGAGTAGGCAGAGGATGACTTTGAGTCCTTTATTCATAGAAAGGCGTAGCTTGGATTTTATATCGACCTTCGATTTTAAGCCATCTACGCATTTCACATTGGTATTTTTAGCATTATTGGAGGTGCGGTCTACTCTCATGGAGCCATCAGATCTATGCAGCAAGAGGACCTGCAGATAGAAAATGTCTTGGATAGGCTCGGTAGAGGAAAGACTTCTAGTTACCTAGCTAGATATACTTTGGACGAGAAAGGGTGGCTAAGACGAGATGGAAGGCTATGTTTCCTTAGAATTAGGGAACTGCTAAAGGCTTTGCTTGAGGAAGCTCATCATTCTTGGATGACTATCCATCCGGGCAGCGACAAGATGTATCGAGACATGAAGAGAGTTTTCTTTTGGACTGGTATAAAAAAGGACGTCGAAGAATTTGTAGCCCGATGTTTGGCTTTCCAGCGAGTAAAGGCTGAACAAAGGAAACCTGGTGGATTGCTTCAACCTTTGGATGCCCCACAATGGAAGTAATGGAGTGTCTCTTTGGATTTCATTGATGGATTTCCCTAATCGAGGAAGGGCAATATAAGCAATTTGGTGATAGTGGACAGACTTATGAGGAGTTCTCACTTCATTCCTTTCAAGAGAAAGAGGGTGGCAACTTGGCTAACATTGGTATATCTTCGAGAGATAGTCGGACTTCATGGGGTACCTTCTAGTATAGTAAGCGACTGTCACCCCTTCTTCACTAGTGAGTTGTAGAAGAGCTTGCAAGAGGCATTAGGTACACAGCTAAGTTTGAGCATGGAATACCACACTCAGATTGATGGAAAGATTGAGAGGGTAAATAAAGTTATTGATGATCTTCTAAGACTGTGTATCCTAGGTTTCGGAGGGACTTGGGAGGTGCATCTCCCATTGGTTGAGTTTTCCTATAAAAACAGTTATCATTCAAGCATAGGCATGGCGCCCTTCGAAGCGTTATATGGACGACTTTGCAGATCGCCAACTTGTTTGTGGGAGTCTACGGACAGACTTCTACTTGGACCTGAGATGATTCGAGAGACTTTTGAGAAGATTGATCTTATCCGTCGAAGAGTAAAAGGAGCTCAGGACATACATAAGTCATCTGACGATAAAAGAAGGACCGATTTAAAATTCGAAGTTGGAGATATGGTCTTTACTAAATTATCACCGCTGAGAAATGTAGTTCGCTTTGGATCAGTAGGGAAGCTGGCGCCAAGATTCGTAGGGCCATTCCCTATAGTGGAGAGGATCAGTCAGATGGCCTATAGGAACAGACTACCGGACAGACTGGCAGGCGTACACGATGTGTTTCACATTTCCCATTTGAGGAATATCTACATGATGTGGCAACGATAGTGGAGCCGAGCACACTGAAGATGTGGAAGTCGAGATGGAACCATCAGTGAGAAGAGTTCCTACTCATATTCTTGGACCAGTGGTTAAGAAACTACGCAACAAAGAAATCAGATCGGTGAAGGTTCAGTGTGGAGAAGAGGGCGATGATGCGACGTGGGAACCCGAAGAAAAGATTCACGCTTCTTACCCTTTTCTTTCTGAGGGTACATTTTTAATTTCTTTTCCAAGCTTTTATGTTCGCATTTGCTTACATCATTCAAGTATGTTTATCCTATCGTCTAAAACTTCGATCCTTAGGTAGAGTCCAATGGTCGGAAACATGTGTTTGAGACATGTTATGATTAATGGTTGCAATTGGATGTAAGTGTTTGTTAGTGGTTGCTCATGGACGCATATACACACACTAGGCACTAGATCGGCTCAAGCACTTACGTATTGCATATGGATGTGTGTGAATTTTAAATTTTCTATGGATGGAAATGAGTGAATCATATGGATGTGGCATTTTGGTGAATGATTGTGCACACATATTGAACTTATATGTTATACTAGGACTCTTTTTTGCATACATATTGAATACATGACACCAACATATATTGCATTAAGGAGGTCAACTGAATCAGTTGACCACCTTATCTTCGCATTAGTGTAAGGAAATATACACAACACCTTTGCATATGTTCATGCAAGCATTAGAAATTTTTAAGGAAAATGGAAGTTAGTGGATGATGGATGCGTAGATGGTTGTAGGTGGTTGTTAGAATAATAACATTCTTCTTAACTTAGAGATTTCAAGGGCGAAATCCTTTAATAGGGGAGAATGTAACACCACAAAATTTAATGCACTATGACCATATTGTAAAGACAATAAAATGAATATTATATAATTAAATATTTAGAATTAATAAATTCGTCTTTACCGTTGTGTTCTTCTCGGAATTTTGGTTCGGATAGACCACAAGTTTGCGTAAATCGAATAATATATGAAGAAGTTATTAACCTTAGAAGTTTTTGTACATATAAGGAGGTTATATATGAATAAAATTCAAACTAGGAAACAAAGCCAAATTAACGTGAAAAATAAGCCGTTATGGGACAACCCGACCCAGACTTGGGTCAACCTATGGGTAGACAATGCATAGGAGGGGTCGACCCAAAGATCGACCCAATGGGTTGGTAGGTCGACCCAGCAATAAGCTAGGAGAATTCTTCTTGCTGCACTTGGACTGTTTTGTTTGCTGGATTCGTTCGCTGACTCAACGCTATGTGTATGACTTAGATTGAAAACCTAATATCTAACAGTTAAGAATTGGCTCTATTAATCTATAAAAAGTGGCTCTCTCTCATTTTATCTGCACATAATTATTCTTCACCTATCTCTACCTCCATGAAATATTTTAAATTAAATAATAAAATGGGGAGACGCTGCTGAAATCTAGATAACAAAGAGGATTCAAGATCTGTAATCAACATTCAACCCTGCAATTAACATACAACTCTACATACGACCTAATCTACAATGACATATAAATATATATATAAAAAGATATAATCTCTTCTTCACCAAGACCCATTGTGAGTTTCATGTTATTTTCAGATCTGATATCTAGAAATATATCATGATAGTAAATAAAAGTGGATCTAGAACATACAGTGCCTATAAGTTATACCTGTTCTTTCGCTATTATTCATCTATGCCATTGTTACAATAATATATATTCTTTTACTGTCAGTTAATTAATTACTTATGCGTATCTATCTTCCTTTTCCTTATTTTTACCGTTTTAATTTATTTACAGTCTTGCCTATATGCCTGTTTCATATAGTTTGATTTGATTCTACCCTTCTCCTTTTATTTTCCCCTTTTATTTACGCAAAGTCTGTGCCATTAAAAGCCTAAGCCATTTCGTTTTAAGATTGTATATAGTAAAATTGGGTAATAATAAATGACATGAAAAAGGAGAATATGGGCATATTATAAATTGAGGACTTTTTGACTATAATTTGGGAAAGGGATAATATGCACACACTTGTACTTGCTGTAATTTGGGAATGTAATAAAAAGGGATAATATCCATACACTTGTACATGCTGTAATTTGGGAAGTTTAATAGTATGCATATGTATAAACATGTTAGAATTGACTTAATACATAATACATTAAGTAAAGGACATGTTAAAATAGTTTAAGTACCAGATGTAGGTTAGGTAAACTAAATTACTATAATGATTATATACATCTGGGCAGGTGTTAGTTGTGAGGAAAGGGTTGTACACACATAATAACATGTGATATTATAACCACACTTATTAGTGAATCTAAACCTGCTAGGTTAAACCTGATTATTAATAAGCTAAGAGGTCTCTCATTCTGCTGTTGTATCGGGTTTTGGGAACTCTTAAATCCTAGTTACTTGAGGGCACAAGCTTAGGGGGTTTGGCTTGTGTCAATCTTGTTATGTGGAACACTTATCAGTCAGTATTATCGTTGGTATTTTGTTAGAGGGCCTCGCTCTAGGTAGCGGCCAGGGTATGCGTTATTGCACTGGATAGTAAGAGGTTCAAATGAGGAAGGTGGGCACGGGGGTGTTCCGGCGGTGTCATGAGAATGCATGGGTCCGATTAGGGAAACTAAGTCGTTGTAGTACTAGTAAATAGGTCTATGTTATATAAGTTGTTGGGTTAGGGAGTGATACACCCTACTGCCAGGGGTTACATAGGGTATTTATGTTGTAGGGAGCCGATCGCATGGGTAGTAATTAGTGTAACACCTAAGCCTGTTATGTAATTAGGGTAACACTTAGTCCTGCTGTAATCCTCTGTTTCTGTTAAGTAATTAGATTAATGCTTAATCCTGTTATACTAGTATTGGTGAGGAAAACCTAGTTTTAGGATATAAACGAGAAGCTTTACTTGATCACTATTTATCATGTTATTCTGTTTACCTGTTGCCTTATATGATACCGTGCTTTCTCATCCAGTCTTGTTTACCTGTCTTGATACCTCTATTTATGCATATTTGAAAATCACTGGAACTTGCCAGGCTTTATGTATGACTTTTTTGTTTTCACTTCTTTCTCTTCCTTTTCCCTCACTTAGGTCCTCAAAGTAGTAGCACTACTCAGAGATTAGGACTTTCTTTTTCATCTTGGATATGGACTTTCTTAGATGTACCACTTTGATTTACTTTCTACTCTATTATGGCTTGCTATGAGGGATATGGTTTTATATTATTGCATTCTGTTACTTTGCATATGAGACAGATGGATTAATTGAGGTTTTTGGTTTTTGATGTAACTGATTTGATGATGTAAACTAGTTTGAGACAATATTTTATTTTCAATAATAAAGTTGGTTTTTCCATTACTTATATATATATATGTATTTTCAAAATTTGTTATTGTTTACCTATTGCGCTTCACGAAACTTAATGCATTCTCTTATGAGTGACATTAACGAACGTGAGGTGTCACATCTTATAAAAAACCAATTAAAAAGAAGTTTAATTGGTAAATCAACAATTCAAAATAAAATTTGATTAGATTTTTGTATGCGAGGATTATTTGAAAAGACCGGGTCTAACCCATTTCAAATAATTGAAAGACGATTAAAAGTCGAAGATATTGAAGATGGTGAAAGACCGACAATCTTCACATTGGAAGGATTACTACTGATGCCCTAGATTTGGGTAGCTCCCTTGAGGAGGTTATAATGATAGTTGTCTGAAATACTTGTTGATTTTCCGGATATGCGAGGACCTCTCTCCAGTATTTGATATATGGAACGAGGATTAAGGTGCCTCCGGTTTCGTTCAGACCTAGAACGAAGTCGTAAGTGGATTGTGTGTCTGACACATTATTCTAAGCTGCATTAATTGATGTCTACTAAATATAAATCAGTTTGTGACAGAGGATTTATTCTCTTAGCTTAACACCCTTTTTTGAGACGTACAAGCTTAGAGGTTATATATTAGTAGCTATCAGCTGTATAGTCTAGAATGACTGTGTGGCATGTTAAGATGCATAGATAAAAGCTTTTGTTGAAAATCAGAGCTTTGTGGATGATATTCAAAGCATGGCGATATAGCTTAGCTTTGTGTATAGCATTAATTCGCAAACATTACACCCCGGTATGAGTCAAAAACGAAATGAGGAACCGCAGGGAGAACATGTGTTTCTTTGTAGCTAGAAGTAGTGCTATGGTATGGAGCCTAGGCATATTTACATAGGTGGATGATGAAAAACGAGGTGCCTCGGATATGGCCGCAAAAGGCTAAGATGGTTGACGTACTGACCAAGATGTCTGATAGGATCGAAAACGTAGTGTTTAGGAAATTGTCCAATCAACAAGTATAATTGACCGACCGTACCAATCAAAGGGAACTTGCGTGCAGCCCTCGACATCTAGCTAGAGATGGTCTGAAACTGGTGAGAAGAGATCCCTTGCCTCGACACATAATGGAAATCCAAATTCCAATACGTGATTTTATAGTTTTAGTTGTATATTGTCAGCAACATAATAGGATGGGATATTATGTCGCCTAGGATTGATACATTTATTTTGAAATGGCTTTAATCACATAGACACTAACAATAATAACAAATGATTTTATTTCTCGTATCAAGCATGTTTATCCATTGTAAGGTAAAACTCTGTCCTCCGGCTTGCATTGCATTTTGTGATGGGATCTGAGTTTTATAATGGCTTCATTGTTCAAAAAGCACTCCATTGTTCTATTTATTCTTTCAGTTAATTATATACACCGCATCCGTGTGGAGTAAATCCGTTCCTATGACATACGGTGTGGTCCCATGATGTGCTTAATTTAAATAAGTTAAGTTAACTGTAGTATTTCTCATACCCGTCCCATGACCGACTCATAGTTTGTTTTTCCCTTGCAAACTCAGGTGCCGACTATTTTTACACGGGCGACCAAGTGAACAGGATTAACTTACTTTCTTTTGGTAATGTGCACTGGTGTATCTATATCTATTTTGGCTTGGAGCTGAAGATGGAATATATATATATATATATATATCTTTTGGACTCGGTCATGACTTCATATGTCATAAACTATCTTTTAATTTCCGCTGTATGATTATTTGTTATCTGAAACTTATAATGTGCTAAGTATGATCCTGTAATAGTGTGTAACTCTGATGACGGTGTTTATTTCCATTGGTGTAAGTTGATGTAAATTATTCTTTGATGTTATATATATTATGCTATATTATGTGATATGCTGGTGTGGTTAATGTGTTATATTCCAAAGACTATCCATTCCGCCGAGATCAGGGTTTGGGGTTGTAACAAGTGGCATCAAAGCTAAGGGTTAACCTTAGTTCTGGAATATAACGTATTAACTGGCACATCTGAGATGGAATTAGTAGTGTACTTGGATGAGTAACTCATTAGAGATGGGATTAGTAATAAACTAAAATGATTACGGCAGAATAGCATATACCTCAGTAAAGACATCTTTATTTATTCACATGCTTTTATGCTCTTACAGTACCTTAAGATATCTTTTCTGTTGGCCTAAATCTTTTCTTGCTACTTGTAGTCATAGAAGAAAATGATTGGAAGAGGCATAGGCAAAGGAGGTAGAGGAAGAGGATGGGAAGAGGTTCCGTCTGATAATCAACAGCCTGACCCCGTAGCAGCTGTAAAAACCGTAACAACGACAACCTGATCTAGATATGTTTGCTAATAAATACAAGAACTTAGGACGATTGCCATTCTTGGGCAAAGAATCAGTAATTGAAGCGCAAGGTTGGATGAGGTTCCAATGTTTAGAATTGGCTGATCATCGAAAAAGATTTTTAGCATTCTGGTTAACCAATGATGAAGCCTTGATTTGGTGGGAAGCTGTTACGGTGGGTAATGTGAGGTAATATGACCCGGGAAAGATTCAAAGAAATTTTTGAAGAAAGGTCTGTTCCCCAAGAAGAAGTAGAGCGTATGTATGATGATTTTGCTAATCTTAAACAAGAGGGCAGGACCAGTCATGAATACGTGAACAAATTTAATAAACTCTCTTGTTTCGGCACAAAGCTAATTCAAAATCCGACTAAGAAAAATAAGAGGTTCATTGAGGGTCTACAGAGAAGGTATCATAGTCGAGTGACAACACATATAGAACTCCCATTTGTCAAAGTGGTAGATATGGCTTGCCGATATGAAAATATTTATAATAAGAATGATCAAGAAGATAAGGAAAACGGTTATTCTAGTGATAAAAGAAAACCCGCGAATAAGAAGCCTGAGACAAGCAAGACTGAAGAAGCAAAGTCCAAAGATGATAGGTTAAAAGGGATCAAATGTTATAACTTTGACAAGATGGGACATTGGGCTAGGCATTGTAGAGCTCCCAAGAGGTCGAGAAAGAATGAATCTGAATCTAGCCAGAAACCTTAGACAACAGTGAGTGTTATAGTTGCCATAAGACATGACATATTTCGAGGTAATGCTCCCTATTGAAAAAGGCCGAAGTGTCTCATGTCTAAAACGTGGAAGATACTTCAACAACTTCTAATGGCAGGAGAAGGCCAAATGTTTTGGAAGGTACGCTTACAGTTAAAGATATTCCTGTTAAAATATTATTTGATACGTGAGCATGATGAAGTTTTATTTCAAGTAACATGGTTAAGAAGTTAAATTTATAATTGAGGTATCTTAAGGAACCCATTAGTGTCCATAATCCGACTGGAGGTTCTCTCGACCTTTGCCTATGTAGTAGAGTGTCAATCTCTTATTCTCGCTTCCGGTTTTCCTTTGATTTGATTGTTATGGGTTTTACCGAGTTCGATACTATACTTGGGTTGGATTGGTTGACGATGTACGAGGTGGAGGTTAAGTATGCTGAAAGAGTTGTTAAAGTTAAGACTAAGTTTGAGAATTATATAATCATACCATGCGAAGGTTTGAGTTCAAATAAAAGAGAATTTTGGTCTGCTCTTGAAGTTTCTCCCACTTCTTTAGAGAATATCCCTGTTGTAAAGGATTATGCGGATGTATTTGAAGAAGTTGATTGCCTTCCGCCATGAAGAGAGATTGATTTCAGAATTGATCCAATTCCAAATGCAAGGCCGATGGTGCATGCAATTCAGAGGATGGCATTGAAAGAGAAAGAAGAGTTGAGTGATCAGACTCGACAACTTTTATGGATAGGTCTGATCAAGCCTAGTTTCTCAATTTAGGGAGCAGCAGTGGTGTTTGTTCCAAAGTTAGACGGTACTTTCAGATTATGTGTGGATAACCGAGACCTCAATAAGAAAACGCTAAAGAATAAGTACCCACTATCGCGTATTGATGATTTATTAGATTGCTTGAATGGAGCACGAGTTTTTTCGAAGATGGACCTAGCTACAGGTTTTCATCAATTAAGAACTGAAGATGAATGTGTTCCTTTTACAGCTTGTAGAGGCCCAGATTTATTTTATGAATGGTTAGTAATGTCATTCGAGTTATGTAACACCCCTGCTTATTCTGTTGATTTAATGATTCTTCTATTCCGTGGGGTGTTAAATAAGTTTGTATTGGTTTTCATTGATGATATTATGATCTTTTCGAAAATAGTCAGTGAGCATGAGAAGCATTTGGAATAAGTATTGGAAATTCTGGGAAAGAATATATTAAAAGACAAATTTTCTAAATGCATATTCTAGGAAGGAGAAATAAAAATCCTTGGTCATTTTAGTATCGAAGGCAGAGATACCAGTGGACCCCAGCAAGATTACAGCCATCCGAGATTGGAAGCAGCCAATGACACCTACTGAGGTTAAGAGTTTTCTTGGACCGGCAAGTTATCACCAGAAATTCGTTAAATATTTTTCGAAGTTATCTTGTTCATTAATGAATCTTACTAAGAAGCATGCCAAATTTAATTGGATATCTGAATGTGAAGCAACTTTTCAGGAGCTGAAAGAAAGATTAACTAATGTACCAGTGCTGACGATTGTAGATAGTAATCAAGTTTTAATCGTCTATACAAATGCTTCAGGGGAAGGAGTAGGTGTGGTATTAATGCAAAGGGGCAACACCATTGCCTATGTTAGTCGTCAGTTGAAGCCGCATAAGAAAAGGTATGCTACTCATGATTTAGAGTCGTTAGCCGTGGTATTTTCTTTAAAGATTTGGAGGCACTATCTACTGGGTGGAAAGTTCGAGTTATATACAAATCATAAATCTTTGAAATATCTGTTCACCCAGAAAGATCTGAATATAAGGCAATAGCGTTGGTTGGAGTTCTTCAGCTTATGATCTTGATATTTTATATACTCTAGGGAAAGACAATGTTTTGGTAGATGCACTCAGCAGAAAGAATGCAATTGTTGCTAATTTGATTGTTACGTCCTCGTTGATCGAGAAGATTTTTGTTCTGTAGAAAGATGATGGTTTTATTCAGAAGATTAGCAAAAAGTTTCAGGAAGGAGAAGTCTCCGACTTTCAGATTGATAGCAAAGGAATTCTGAGATCGCAAGGACGAATTTGTGTTTCGAATATTCCTAAATTCAGAAGAGAGGTAATGAATGTATGTCACAAGTGTAAGCTAAGTATCCATACAGGGGTGAGTAAGATGTATCAGGATCTAAAGCATAAATTTTGATGGAAGTCGATGAAAAGAGATATATCGATATATGTTAGTAGGTGTTCAACTTTCCAACAGGTTAGAGTGATCAACAGAAGTTCGTTGGAATGTTGCAACCATTAGAGTTTCTGGAATGGAAGTGGGATCTGATTTCTATGGATTTTATTGACGGTCTGCCTAAAACCAAGAAAGGAAATAAAGGCATATGGGTTATTTTAGATCATTTAACGAAGAGTGTGCATGTTCTTCCACTAAAAACTAATAGAACAGCTCAGAGTCTGGCTCAATTATATTTTAGAAAAAAATTTAGACTGCATGGAGTTCCCAGAATCATTGTTAGCTATCGTGATCCGATTTTCACTAGTAATTTCTGGGAAGCATTTCAGTCTGAGTTGGTAACAAAGCTGAATCTTAGCACTGCATATCATCCTCAAACAGATGGTCAGACCTAGAGGGTGAACATTATTTTGGAAGATCATATACATCTGGTTGAGTTCTCATATAATAACAACTTCCAGGTTAGTTTTAAGATGTCACCGTTTGAGATATTATATGGTAGATCATGTAGATCTCCTGCATGCTGGATTGAGCCTGGTAATCGACTAGTGTTGAGTCCAGATATGATGCAAGAAGCCACAGATAAGGTGGATTTTATAAGGAAGCGATTGAAGGCTGCACAAAGCCGATAGAAAAGTTATGTGGATTCAAGAAAGAAGAGATTTAGCTATTGTTTTCGATGATCTACTGTATTTGAAGGTTTCTCCGTAAATAGGACTGATCCCGTTCGGAAAGACAGAAAAGTTGGCACCTAAGTATATTGGTCCACTCCCGATTCTGGAATGGATAGAGTTTACAGGTTTCAGTTGCCAGATTTTTTTCCTGAAGTGCATGATGTATTTCACGTTTCTCAACATTGGAAGCATGTGCATGATCCAGATTTGATTGTTAAAGAAGCATCACAAAAGGATTTGGATATTACTCCGAATTTAGTTGTGCGTAGAGAGCCGGTGAAGATAATCTGCCGAGAAATCAGAGTACTAAGAAGTAAGAAAGTAAACTTGGTCAAAGTGCAATGGAGTGGAGATCCTAGAGACTGTACATGTGAGATAGAGAATAGCATTAAATAGGCTTATCCCAGGTGCAAAGTATATATCTCTGAGTAGGACTTATGAGAGGTAAACTTATGTTATGTTATTATCTTATTTCCTTCTTTATTGTTTTCTTCCTTTTTGGGGATGAAAAGTTCTAAGCAGGGGGAGATTGTAATAAGCCAGAATTTCAGAACCAATTTAAAAATTATTTTTAATATAAGTTTATGCGAATATACGATCGAATTTCAAAAATCGATTATTAAAGCAGATTTGATCAATTTATAAAGAAACATTATTGCGATGACCTTGGATTTCAACGAAACTTTTTTTATTCAATCCGTAACATCGAATAATGGTAGGATTCCAAATTTCGTGATTTTTAGAGCTAGTGTGTAGGCGTGCAAGAATAAAACGTATGCTAAAATTTCATATTGAAATCAAGTTGAAACACGTTCAAAAAATAAAATAGAAGGTCAACTGAACTTGGAATTTGTTGAAACCTATTCCGTTATATCCAGAATTACATTTATTGTTAGAATCCAAAATTTTGTAGCAAAGGGAGTTAATTTGTGATCTTGCGATCAAAATAGTTGGAGGCTAACTAGCACACTTTTATAAACTTAGAATTATAAAACTTGAAATGAAACGGAGGCCATCAAACGGGCCAAGGTGGTTTTGTTGAGAGCCTTAGGATTGCGCCACCTCGGCAATCTGTGTGAGGGGTGGTAATTTTGCATTAAAACCCCTCCCTCTTTTCCTTTTCTTTCTTTCTTTGTTTCTTCTCTTTTATGAAAACAACCATCCTCCTTCACCACTAATGGCCATTTCCTCCACCTAAGTCGACCCCACCCGCCGCTGCACCGCCTTCCCAACGCCGCCATAGTGGAACCCCTGTTACGACTACCATTTCGACCACTTCATGTCGATAATTAAACCAACTTCAACCATTCAAAACGATAGATTGTTAATTTCTATGGGTTTAAAAATAAATCATCACAGACACAGAAACACTGATATCTTGCAAAGGAAGTAAAAATTTACACAGAAATACAAAATTTTCATTTACATATCAAAGTATAAATAGTACCGGTACAGCAGAAGACTGAATATAGGCGCTTACATGAAGAAATAAAATAAATTGAAAAGCAAGGATAGATGACTAGACTCCAAAAATTCTTGAGTTCCAACATGCAAATCTCCAAAGCTGAAAATACTTGGTCTGACCTGAGCATTTTCAAGAAAATCAAACAAAATACTCGAGTCAGGACTAACATTCTCATATAAGTGAATTAGTTTAAATGAAATTTTTAACGAAACGTAAATAACTTAAAGGATGTTTGGGACCCATCCTTTAAGAATTCGTGAAACTAATACTTATAATAATACTCTATTATTATATTGTCTACAGGAAATATAATATCAAGAATATTTTAAGGGGGGTTACCATATTACTCTTACACCATTTATACTATTGGCGTACAGTTTTTATATCACACACGAGTATGTCGGTGGATATGTATGTGCCATGATACGGCAACTTTAAATATGACAAGGCATCGCGGAATACCCATGACAGGATTCTAACGGATGGCGGCCCCCGGGTCAGTGGTAACACAAAACCGCAACTACCGCCCACCTCAAACGACACTTCCATATTCAAAGGGAGTCTAGATCAATCACATGCAAGAGAAAAGGTATCAAAGAAGTGTGTTCGATCGAAGGTGTGACCTTACTTAACCCAGGTATGGCTCTTGTTTTAGTCATTTTAACTATGAACCGAAGGTCAAGGCTATTCCATCATTGTTCTCTTTCTTCAAATCCTGTATTCGCCTCTAAATCATCCTACTTCGTTCTGGATTCTCCACTACATACACAGTTGTTAAAGTGGCATCGATATTGGCAGGGAGTATGACAATACCGACTCCGGTCTCTTTAACAACCAAACGTTTACATATTTCATACCATATTCATTAAATTGAAATCATATTCACATATCACAAGTCAATTAATTTCGAGTGATTTTAAATCAATTTATCAAAATACATAAATATTATATCCAGTTCAAATTCCAAGTCTTTGTTTAAATATCCCCTATCAAAACCATTCAGTTTTAGATTTCGATTCCATAAACATCATTACTACTTGAAATCTTAATTTTAACTACTTTGGATCATTAGTTCAGATTGGACTTTGACCTTACTTATAATAGTCAATATCTTTAAAATAGATTAATTTGACAAATAAATGCATATGTGATATATTAAAAGATAATTTACATTTTATAATATAGTTTAAACAAAATAGTTATATGGTTTAAATGGAGAAAATAATTTATATATATAGCTATAAAAATGGTTATGGAACAATAATAAGAAAAAAATTCTTAAGTAAAAATAGTTTGATGTAAATAGTAGTGATTTAAATATCTAAATAATTAATCCAATCTGAATCAACTATCCATATTCAAAATGCGATTCATCGCTTACTTTTAGGTTCCAATTTCTCGTCCAAATCAATATATGCTTAACAAGCAAAAATTTAAATCTTTAAGCATAAAAATGAAACATAACTTCTAAACCATTACTTCAAATTGGTTTATAAATTTAATTCCAAATTTAGTTTAACTTGAATTCGAAGTACACTCCATGGTATTATATTACGAAATATTTTCAATGTTTAGTCGTTAAGTTATTTCTTAAATCACACTTATCCAATATCCAACTTGCTTTGTTTTCAAATCTAAAATATCATGTCAAGTTGAAACTTAAGTAAACCAATTCCCTTAACATTTTCTTAATTTTAAACAAGATTACTTCTTAGCATTTAATTCTTTTAACTTAAATTTATAAAAGTTAAATCTTTGTATCAAACTAACTTTATTATGCCTTTGAACAAATATTTAACTAAAGTCTTTTACCAATGAATCAAACAATTGTAATTTATAATAAAAAATAAGTTTTCATGAAAATATCTAATAAAATAATAACCTTTTTATAAACTTGTATTTTTAAAACTCATTTCATTACATTCAATTCTTACTTAACTTAAAAATTCAACTTAAATTTATGTAAAAATTTCTCTTTCAAACATCTCTTTAGATAGTATTTAAATTTCATTAAAAAACAATTTAATAAAATCAATATATATATATATATATAACATTTTAAAATATTTTTTTCTTTTATTGACCACGTAGTCCGTGTATAATTTTCTGCCTTATGTTCAAGTGAATCCGGTATATATCATTTCAACCCGCTAACTTAATTTTCGAGTATATATAATTTCAACCCAAATCCCAATACTGCATTTTTTCTAAATCTAAATAGTAATTTGGGTTTGTGTCATTTCAACCGTCGATGATATACCTAAATCTACAGGGAACTTGAAAGGTGATAACGGTTCAAACATAGCATAACATCCATTGTATCCATATCGTGTCACATATTGATGGTGTCAGTGTCACATGTGCACAACCAATAATTCTAAGTTTTCTACAGCAATCCTAGCATTTCATTTGTTATTTCAAGTATTTGATTCACTTAATCAGAAGTTAGTCATGAGTGAGGGAAACTCACCTTTCGTGGAAAAATTTGGAAGACACCAAGAGTGAAATGAAAAATGTGACGGCACAATGACGTTAGTGACAACAAATGGAGGAGATCAAATTCCTAAAATAACTCGGTGGCATGTTTCACCAGACTATGACATTTTTTTCCAAAATAAACAAACGTGAATTTTGTAAAAATTTACAAAACTAGATCATAACTGTAACGAACTAGAATTCTCGGCATTTAAATTTATTTAAGTTAATATTGAAAAATTATTTTATACTTGATATTTGATTTTAAAATTTGAGGTCTAATCTACTTTCTTTTGATTCAATCAATTTTGTGAGTATAATGTAAAATTTTCTCTTATATTTGATTTAAATATATTTTTATACTAAACATTTTTATATTTTAAACAAATTAACATATGTATCGTGTGAGAATTTATTTAAATAAATTTTATATGTTCTAAAATGTTATTTGAATCTGAATAGTTGTATTTAATTAAACGATAGCTGTTTTGAATTTTTGCATAATTTGTTGGAAATATTATTTGAGAAAGTATAAATTTTTGATTTAAAAATTAAAACTTGAGTTTACTCTAGTTTGGATTTGAATTTGGTTTCTATTTTTATTTAAGTTTGAAGTTGAAATTTGCATACTTAAGTTTGTATTGAATATATATATATGGTATTTACACATGGAAAAAACATTGTTTTGAGATTAGCCACTTGTAGTGTAATAACCCGGAAAATACGGGCCAATTTAAAATTTTTAAATTGGTGATTTCAAAGGAATTTGAACAATTGAAATAGAATATTTAAATAAAATAGTGAATTAGAAATAGTGAGTCAGTTTGAAAATTTGAATTCAAACTTTGACTGACTGTGCAGGGTGGAAAATATAACGGATTTATCGAAACCAAAAATATCTAAATCTGTTAGTCAATACCTTTCTAACGAATCTGAAAAATCGAAGTTTCATAACGGGAATCAAAAGTTATGGCCGAATGAATTTTCAGATAGGTCGCTATATAGAATATATAGCCCTGGAAAATTGATATTTTGCATACGACCTCGGAATTCGATGAAACCACTTTTGTTGGGTCCGGGATGTCAAACTATTGCTAGGTTTCAAATTTCATAATTTTTGAAGCTAGTATGTGAGCGTGGCAAAAGAAAATGTGTTTGGTCAATTTCTGTTAAATTGGATCGACCAGAAAATGGCCATTTTTCAAACGATCTCAGAATTTGACGAAACTAGTTTTGTTGGGACCGTAGCGTCAAAACATAGCTAGATTTATTTTTCTGGAATTTTTCGAATCAGTTTGTGGCCCTGGCAAATTGAAATGTACGTTCAAAGCTAAAAATTAAATGTTTTATACTTTAATTTGAAAAATAACTGACTGTAACAGTCGAATTGGCCTACGAAACATATCCCATTGTGTCCGGGATGGGGGTATTTAGCTAGGGGCGACAGTCGTTGGGTTTGAAAGGGAGTTCGTTTGAGAAAACACTACTTAAAAATTTAATAAAACCGTCGAACAATCATATTTCTCCATTCATAAAAAAAAACATCAGACCCCCCCCCCCCCCCCCCCCCCCGCCCGACCCCGACATCGACGACGGAAAAGCTCCCCCCTTCCCTGGCGATTTCTGATCGCCACAGCCCGAATCAGCCCCTCCACCAGTTCAACTTTTTGTAGTTCTCCTTCCCCTCTTCAAATCCATATAAAGAGCTCCCCCTATCGTTGCTTCTACATCGAGATATCCCCCTCCAAAGTTCCGACCTTTAAACCGCCGCCGCCGCCGATCCTGACCACCGAACGCCACCAAACCGCCGCGCGCCTGTAGCCCTCTCGAAGCTCTTCCACGTCCAACTCGCTGATCATCCCCTCGTGCCCTGGTTCTCGCGAAAACCGCAAACCTAGTTTTGAACCTTCGTGAAAGGTGAGTTCTTTTTTATGCTTACACTTTGAAAAATCATATCTTTTTGGTGTGTTGACGAAATTCGATGAAACAGGAAACATCGGGACCGCAAGGAAGCTCTCTACCCAATAGAAGAAGCCGCGGATTTTTCTGACATCGTATCTATTTTTAGCGAAGCAACAAACCAATGTGAGAAATCTAAATTAAATAAATTTGAATGGAAAATGTCGTTTATAATTTATATTAGCGAAATATAAATTACACACGTGTTGTATACCTCATGTACATGCGTGGTGTAAGCTATATAAGCGAAGTATGAATTGTACATGCATAGAATAATTGATATATGTGTTGAAATGGAAGGGAAATATAACAATTATATATATATGTACTCCCCTCGTCCACAAACCATGGACGATATTTATTGTTGTGAATTGGTGTGAAATATTGGATGAAAATTAGGAATGGTTGAATAATTGTTTGTGGTTGATATTGTTTGGTTGTGGTTGAAAAATACCCATTGGTGATTGAAATGAATTGGAAATATTTGTGGAAATAAAAATAAACATGCTGCCTGCGTGCGAGTTAGATGCATGAATCCCCATTGTCAAAAACCGCGAGGTTTTAAGGTAGAGCGAGGAGCCGAACTAGGGACGGTGCCGGTTTTAACTACCCTGCCATTATGCTGCCGAAATTTTGAATAATCTTTATGTGTTAGAATAATTTTCATATGTTGAAATTATTTTCATGCGTTGAAATTAAAGTCATATGTTGAACCTATATCCATGTGTGGAAATGTTCATGTGTTGAAAAGTGATGTGTGACAATTAAATTCATTTGTGAATGAATGAAGTATCTAAACAATAAAAATCACATTTTTATAATATATATGAAGTATGAAAAATATTCTCCTTATATATAAATAGTTTTAACAATAAAATTTCCATCTTTCTAATATGAACAACATAAATAAAATATCCATGTGTGGAAATGCTCATATGTTGAGAAGTGTGTGTAGTGGAAAAGTTCATGTGTTGAATAAAAAGATCGAAAAATAAAAATTACATTTTTACTGAAACTATGAAGTGTTGGAAACATCCATTTGTCGAATAAATATTTTAAATGATAAAAATATCATTTTTATCACATATGTGATGTGCTAGAGATATGCGGACGTTGAAATAAATATTGGTGAAGGAATATTATTTTTAACATGCATAGGAACTAAATAAAATAGTCATGTGTTGAAATCTATTTTAGTTCGCCAAAATTATCATCTTTGAAATGTGAAGTGTTAAAAATAGCCACTTGTTCAAATAAAATATGCATGAGTTGAAATATACATTAATTAGCTAATGATATGATTTTAGCCTATGCATGCAACATTAGAACGAATGGTGTTTTTAAACCAAAGTAAATCAAATATGAAGTTGAATGGAAAATGATAAGTGATAGAAATTGTATATATGTACATGCATATCTATTGAACAGGTTATAGCAAAGGGGCTAGAGAAGAGGAATAAAATTTTGTGCCCGACAAATAGGTACACATTTACTATTTTGTTTGGGTGATTTTTTTATGAGCCTGTTGGCTAGCCGCTTGGCTTTTTCTTTTTGATATGAGACGCCCGTGTGGCTATTTGGGAATTTTCCCAGACCCTCCCGTACAAAGGAGGTTATGGCGAAATTTTCCGAAATTTAAAGGCGTTAGTGAAATAATTGAAGTGGAAACGATATAGGAATTTTTGAATGAACTATATTTATATAAATATATAAATATAAATAAAATTAAAACGAAACATGGTTGTGCAGTTCGTGTTTTGAAACCGTGATTTCAAACGACTAGTGCGGGAAATCCGACCATTGGATTTTCCCAAAACCGCAACCGTTGGGTTCGCCTTGGAAATATCTTTCCAACGGCACCAACTTTGTGAAGATCCGACGGTTGGATTGTCTAGAATGTTTAATTCAAATTTGAAGAAAAACAGTGCCAGAAACGATTATATATATATAATTAAATTAAATCGAATAACGACGCTGCAGTTCGTAAATTGAAATCGTAACTTCAAATGGCTAGTGTGGAAGATCCAACCGTCGGATTTTCCCAAAACTGAAACCGTTGGATTCGTTTTGAAAAGACCTTCCTAATGATATAAAATTTGTGAAGATCCAACGGTTAGATTTCCTGATATGTGTAAAACAAAATTAGTGAAAAGCAGCGCCAGTGCATCGGCACGACCTGAAACGTCGTTTAATTAAATAGGGCCATTTTAAATTAAATAAAAATGGCGATATATCGTTATAAAATACTATAGACGATATAGAATGGAAATAAACCAATTTCGTTGTGTTTGCTTGATATATGATGGTTGAATATATTTAACATGAGAATTATAACTAAAGAACTGAAATGTGAATGTTGAATAGTCCAACCATGTGATTAATTGATTTGGAAATCTAAATATACGTGGATTATTTGAAAAGGCCGAGTTCATCTCATTTCAAATAATCGATCGACGTTGAGAAGTCGAAGAGTGGAAGACGGTTGAAGACCGACGATCTTCACATTGGATGGATGGGCGCTACTGATGCTCGTGATTGGAGTAGCTACCATGAAGGAACTGAAGTAGTGGCCGTCCAAACATACTGTTGATTGTACGGATATGCGAGGAATTTGTGCCTCCGGTTTCGTTCAGACCCAGAACGGACTTGTAAATGGACTGTGTGTCTCACATTGGATTTTGTTCTGTGTTGATTGATCTCTGTTAAATATATATCTGTTTGGCGGCGGAGAATTTATTCTCTTGCTTAACGCCCTTCTCTGAGACGTACGAGCTCAGAGGTTATGTATTGACAGAAATCAGTCACATGGGGTGGATTGCCTGTGTGGCACGCCTGAGTGGCATATGATCAAGGCGTCTGTTGTAAAGCAAAGTCTTGTGTTGATGATCAAAGCATGGTCTGTGTGACGTAGCTTTGTGTATAACGTGAATTCGAGAGCCTCACACCTCGGTATGAGTCAAAAACGGGAGAGTGACTGCAGGGAGAGCACGACATTTCTTTCTAGCTAAGGTGGTGTCAGTGACCTACCAGCCTTGACATTATATATACTTATCACCTGTGTGGTTGTTGGAATGCGAGGCGCCTCGATATAGGTCTGTAAGGACCGGGAAACATGTGTTCAGGAATAACTAATCCTCAAAAGTAAGAGAGGACCGGCCCTGAAGATCCAAGGATCATAGTGGGGTCCTGGGACATTTGCTAGAGTGTCTCGAATCGGAGAGGAGCTTGCCCCTTGCCTCGACTCATGAAGGAATCCAATTTCCAATACGAAATATGCGGACGTGATTGTATTACTAGTATGGCGACATAGTAGATGGTAGCTATGCCGCCTAGGATTGATATTTATGATTGAATTTTCTTTTGAAACATATATGCACTAGTAATAATATCAAACACTTTTGTTTTATTCGTATGAAGCATTTTTGGCCATTATAAGGTAAAAACTCTATCCTCCGACTTGCGTTGCATTGTGTGATGGGACCTGAGTCTTATAATGGCTTCATTTTATAAAAAGCATTGCGATGATTTAATCATTTATTTTACTTCATGCACTAGCACTCATTGGAGTAAACCCGTTCCGCGAAAGTGGCGTGGTCCTTTGATTTGCCTTATTATTGTTGTTGATAAGTTAAGTAGATTTCTCATACCAGTCCCATGACTGACTCATAGTTTGTTTCACCTTGCAAACTCGGGTGCCCTCATTTTCACACGGGCAGCCTAGTTACAGGTTTCTGACGCACCTTTTGGCTCATGGCGAGACTTGACTACACCGTGCTGACTTGGATTTTCTCCGCCATTATTGTATCTATATTATGATTCCGCCATTGGCGATGTAGACTGATATTTATTTTGAGTACTCTTTATGTACGATTCCGCCTCAGGCGATGGTGACTGATTATGTATCATTATGCACTAAGTTGTATCATGTACTGTGCTTCTCTGATGTGGTGATATCTATATGATTCCGCTGTCATATGTGTGTAAATTATTCTATTTTCAGTTTATGCTATTATCTGTGATCTGCTAATGATGATTAATGTGTTATATTCCAATGATTATCCTTAACACCGTGTAACGGGGTTTTGGGATCGTCACAGCTGGTATCAGAGCTTTGGTTAACCTTAGTTCTGGAGTCTAACACATTAAACATTTCGTCAAAATAGAATCAGTAGCATTCTAAGGCGAGTCGCTCATTAGAGATAGGACTAGTAAAGTCCTAGAATGAGCCGAGCAGAATAGCAAAAACAATTTGATCAGTCCATCGTTATCTTTCCGTAAATTTTCTGCTTAACTATGCAATAAACTATCATTTCTGTTAGCTGACTCTTTTCTTGCTTATACAAAATTTGACAAATGGCTACCAGAGCAGCCGCCGTTAGAGGAGGCCTTGCCGGCCGAGGCCGAGGAAGGGGAGAAGCCCCAGCTCAAGAAGGACCTTTGATACAACCTCCGGTAGCTCAATACTTCGAGCTAGACCGTGTAGCTAAGAGATATAAGAACTTAGGAGGCAAGACCTTCTCGGGTACTGGCACAGTAATAGAGGCCCTTGCATGGCTCAAAACATGCGAGAAAATTCTTGAAGGCCTAAGGCTTGGAGACGAAGATAAAGCTATTATGGGCGCCTGGCTTATGCAGGAACAAGCTGAATTATGGTGGGAATCTCTCACCGCCGAGAATAGAGAAGCTGGACGAACATGGGATGGATTTAAAGAACTCTTCAAGGAGAAATATGTCCCAGAACAAGCTTTAGAACGAATGCACGATGACTTCGCCAATCTCCAGCAGGGGGATCTTTCCGTGCAGGATTATTTAAATAAATTTACACTGTTGTCGCATTATGCTCCGGAGCTCGTCGCCACCGCGAAATCCAAAAATAAGAGGTTTATCCTTGGGCTAAGACGACAATATCATGATAGAGCCATGGCCCATGTCAAGCTGGAATTCAACGAACTGATGGAAATGACATGCAACTACGAAGACCTTGATCAAAGGCATCTAGATTAGGATCGCGCTAGAAGCCAAGCCGGAAACAAGCGCAAGCCTGCTGTAAATCAAGGCGAGTCAAGCCAAGCAGCATATTCAAAACCTCAGACTGGCAAGCCGCCAAGAGGAAATTGCTTTAACTGTGGCAAGCCGGGGCACTACTCAAATGTATGCACCGCTTCGAAGAGGCAGAAGACAAATTCTCAAGGCTCGAGACAAGGCTCTCAGAATCCTCACTCGTGCTTCAACTGTCGCAAGACCGATCATCTGGTCAAAGACTGTCCTTTGCTGAAGAAAGCTACAGAAGCTCACATCTATGATGGGTCGAGCCCGCCAGCTGCTTCCGATGGAGCAGGTAAACCTGATGTTTTGGGAGGTACCCTTACCATTAAAAATATTCCTGTTTCTGTATTGTTTGACACAGGTGCGTCGCGTAGTTTTATTGCTAATAACACAATGCAAAAATTAAAGTTAAAACAGAGAAAGCTTAAAGAATCGGTTGAAGTTCATAACCCGATAGGTGGTTCTATCACTCTCAGTTCATGTTGTAGAGTGCCAATCTCTTATTCTTCCTACAAATTTTCTTTCAATTTAATCGTTATGGATTTTCCCGAATTCGATATCATTCTCGGGCTAGATTGGTTAACGAAGTATGAAGCCGAAGTGAAGTGTGCGGAAAGAATCGTAAAAATTCGAACAAAGCTTGGATATATTACGGTTCCCTGTCATGGTTCGAATCCGAATAGAGAAGAATTTTGGTCGGCATTAGAACTTATCCCCACTTCCATAGAACAGATTCCTATTGTAAGAAACTATGCGGATGTGTTTGAAGAAGTTGAAAACTTACCTCCGCAAAGAGAAATAGAATTCCGAATCGATCTAATTCCCAATGCCAGACCAGTGGTACATCCAATTCGCAGAATGACGCCGAAGGAAAAAGAAGAATTAGGCGATCAAACTCGTCAACTGTTTTGGAAGGGTCTAATCAGACCTAGTTTTTCTAATTGGGGTGCAGCTGTTGGGTTTGTCCCAAAGTCAAACGGTACTCTTAGATTATGTGTTGATTACCGAGACCTCAACAAACAGACGCTCAAAAACAAATATCCATTACCCTGCATTGATGATTTGCTAGACCAATTGAATGGGGCGAAAGTATTTTCCCGAATGGACCTAGCTACAGGTTTTCACCAATTGAGAATAACAGAAGAGTGTGTTCCTTTGACAGCTTTCAGAGGTCCAGACATATTTTATGAATGGTTAGTAATGCCGTTTGGCCTATGCAACGCTCCAGCATACTTTGTCGATCTAATGAATAGAGTGTTCAGGGGAGTTCTGAATAAATTTGTCTTCGTATTCATCGATGATATTTTAATCTACTCCAAATCAAAACCCGAGCATGAAAAACACTTAGAACAAGTATTGGAGATTCTAAGGAAGAACGTCTTCAAAGCCAAATTCTCTAAATTTGTCTTCTGGCAAGAAGAAGTCAAATTTCTTGGCCATGTCGTGTCAGAGAAAGGAATTTCTGTTGACCCAAGCAAAATAACAGCGATTCAAGACTGGAAACAACCCACTACTCCCACAGAAGTTAGAAGTTTTATGGGGTTGGCTAGTTATTATCGGAAGTTCGTTAAGGATTTTTTGAAGATATCTGGTCCGTTAACGAAGCTCACGAAGAAGCATGAGGAATTCAAGTGGACTTCCGACTGTGAAGAAGCTTTCCAGGAATTGAAACCGAAACTGACCACTGCTCCAGTGTTAACCATTATTGATGGCAATCAGGATTTAATGGTTTGGACATATGCTTCTATTGGAGGTCTTGGTGCAGTGTTAATGCAAAGAGGCCAAGTAGTCGCTTATGCAAGCCGCCAACTGAAACCGCATGAGAAGAATTATGTGACTCATGATCTTGAGTTGCTAGCCACCGTTTTTGCATTGAAAATCTGGAGGCATTATTTATTGGGCGAGAAATTTATACTGTACGCAGATCATCAATCATTGAAGTATTTATACACCCAGAAAGATCTGAATTTGAGGCAGCAACGTTGGCTGGAATTTCTTACAGCGTATGATCTTGATATCCTGTATACGCCGGGGAAAGCTAACGTTGTAGCGGATGCGCTTAGTAGGAAAACCGCAATCATTGCCAATCTTATAATTACACTTGGATTGATCGATAGGATTTCAGCCCTTCAAAAAGACGATGAATTCATTCAGAGAATCAGTCAGAGGGTCAAGGAAGGTGAAACCACGAGTTTTCGTGTTGACGATAAGGGGGTTCTCAGGTTAAATAATAGGATTTGCATTCCAAATGTTCCAGGCCTTCGAAGAGAAGTGTTAGACGAATGTCATAAGTCCAAATTTTGCATCCATCCTGGTGTGAGTAAAATGTACAACGATATCAAACGCACTTTCTGGTGGAAGGCAATGAAAAGAGATATTTCTTTGTATGTTAGCAGATCCCTACTTGTCAATTGGTCAAGAGTGAGCAACAAAAGCTAGCTGGATTGCTGCAACCGTTGGAAGTCCCAGGTTGGAAGTGGGAACAGATTTCCATGGATTTCATAGATGGCTTGCCGCGAATCAGGAAAGGTAATGATAGTATTTGGTAATCGTAGATCGCTTCACGAAGACTGCCCATTTTATACCTGTCAGATCCAATAGAACCGCTCAAAGTCTAGCACAGATATATTTCAAAGAAATTGTTAAGCTGCATGGAATTCCCATCAGCATAGTCAGTGATATATATCCCCTATTTACTAGCAAATTCTGGGAGGCTTTCCAGACAGAATTGGGAACAAAACTGAATATGAGCACCACTTATCACCCTCAAACAGACGGCCAAACCGAGCGGGTGAATAGAATTCTAGAAGATTTATTGCGGGCTTGTATAATTGATTTTGGTGGGTCATGGGAAGATCATTTGCATTTGGCAGAATTCTCATATAACAATAGCTATCAAGCAAGTTTGCGAATGTCGCCATTTGAAGCATTATATGGCAGACCCTGCAGATCTCCAGCATGTTGGGTAGAACCTGGCAACAAACTTGTGTTAGGACCCGATATGATTAGAGAAGCATCTGATAAAGTCGACTTCATCAAAAAGCGTTTGAGAACCGCCCAAAGCCGACAGAAAAGTTATGCAGACTCTAGAAGGAGAGATTTGACATTTGCTGTTGGTGATCATGTTTATTTGAAGGTTTCTCCGATGAGAGGAGTAATCAGATTTGGCAAAACTGGGAAGTTGGCACCGAGATTTATTGGTCCCTTTCCTATACTTGAACGAATTGGAACTCTTGCTTATAGGGTTCAATTACCTGATTGGTTGCCTGGAGTGCACGATGTATTTCACGTATCTCAACTTAGAAGACATGTGCATGATCTGGATCTTGTTGTAGAAGAAGCAGCGCAACAGGATATAGACATAACTCCAGAATTAGCACTCAGAAGAGAGTCATTAAAGATTGTTGGCAAAGAAACTAGAGAACTAAGAAGCAAAAAGGTTCATTTAGTTAAAGTGAAGTGGAGCAGTGATCCTAGAGACTGTACTTGGGAGACTGAGGAAAGCATTAAGCAAGCTTACCCCAAATGCAGAGTGGATATCTCCGACTAACTCCGGTGCAAGGTACCTTTACAATACTTTGCATTTACATTTTATTTCCTACTTTACTGTTGTTCCCTTTTCGAGGACGAAAAGTTTTAAGTGGGGGAGATTGTAATAACCCGGAAAATACGGGCCAATTTAAAAATTTTAAATTGGAGATTTCAAAGGAATTTGAACAATTGAAATAGAATATTTCAATAAAATAGTGAATTAGAAATAGTGAGTCAGTTTGAAATTTTGAATTCAAACTTTGACTGACTGTGCAGGGTGGAAAATATAATGGATTTTAGCGAAACCAAAAATATCTAAATCTGTTAGTCAATACCTTTCTAACGAATCTGAAAAATCGAAGTTTCATAACGGGAATCAAAAGTTACGGCCGAATGAATTTTCAGATGGGTCGCTATATAGAATATATAGCCCTAGAAAATTGATATTTTGCATACGACCTCGGAGTTCGACGAAACCACTTTTGTTGGGTCCGGGATGTCAAACTATTGCTAGGTTTCAAATTTCATAATTTTTGAAGCTAGTATGTGAGCGTGGCAAAAGAAAATGTGTTTGGTCAATTTCTATTAAATTGGATCGACCAGAAAATGGCCATTTTTCAAACGATCTCAGAATTCGACGAAACTAGTTTTGTTGGGACCATAGCGTCAAAACATAGCTAGATTTATTTTTCTGGAATTTTTCGAATCAGATTGTGGCCCTAGCAAATTGAAATGTACGTTCAAAGTTAAAAATTAAATGTTTTATACTTTAATTTGAAAAATAACTGACTGTAACAGTCGAATTGGCCTACGAAACATATCCCATTGTGTCCGGGATGGGGGTATTTAGCTAGGGGCGACAGTCGTTGGGTTTGAAAGGGAGTTCGTTTGAGAAAACGCTATTTAAAATTTAATAAAACCATCGACCAATCATATTTCTCCATTCATAAAATAAATAAATAAATAAAACATCAGAACCCCCTCCCCCCCCCCCCGACCTCGACATCGACGACGGAAAAGCTCCCCCCCTTCCCTGGCGATTTCCGATCGCCACAGCCCGAATCAACCCCTCCCCCAGTTCAACTTTTTGTAGTTCTCCTTCCACTCTTCAAATCCATATAAGGAGCTCCCCCTATCGTTGCTTATACGTCGAGATATCCCCCTCCAAAGTTCTGACCTTTAAACTGCCGCCGCCGCCGATCCTGACCACCGAACGCCACCAAACCGCCGCGCGCCTGTAGCCCTCTCGAAGCTCTTCCACGTCCAACTCGCCGATCATCCCCTCGTGCCCCGATTCTCGCGAAAACCGCAAACCTAGTTTTGAACCTTCGTGAAAGGTGAGTTCTTTTTTATGTTTGCACTTTGAAAAATCATATCTTTTTGGTGTGTTGACGAAATTCGATGAAACAGGAAACATCGGGACCGCAAGGAAGCTCTCTACCCAATAGAAGAAGCCGCGGATTTTTCTGACATCGTATCTATTTTTAGCGAAGCAACAAACCAATGTGAGAAATCTAAATTAAATAAATTTGAATGGAAAATGTCGTGTATAATTTATATTAGCGAAATATAAATTACACACGTGTTGTATGCCTCATGTACATGTGTGGTGTAAGCTATATAAGCGAAGTATGAATTGTACATGCATAGAATTATTGATATATGTGTTGAAATGCAAGTGAAATATAGCAATTATATATATATGTACTCCCCTGATCCACAAACCATGGACGATATTTATTGTTGTGAATTGGTGTGAAATATTGGATGAAAAATAGGAATGGTTGAATAATTGTTTGTGGTTGACATTGTTTGGTTGTGGTTGAAAAATACCCATTGGTGATTGATATGAATTGGAAATTTTTGTGGAAATAAAAATAAACATGCCGCCTGCGTGCGAATTAGATGCATGAATCCCCATTGTCAAAAACCGCGAGGTTTTAAGGTAGAGCGAGGAGCCGTACTAGGGACGGTGTCGGTTTTAACTACCCTGCCGTTATGCTGCCGAAATTTTGAATAATCTTTATGTGTTAGAATAATTTTCATATGTTGAAATTATTTTCATGCGTTGAAATTAAAGTCATATGTTGGAACTATATCCATGTGTGGAAATGTTCATGTGTTGAAAAGTGATGTGTGACAATTAAATTCATTTGTGAATGAATGAAGTGTCTAAACAATAAAAATCACATTTTTATAATATATATGAAGTATGAAAAATATTCGCCTTATATATAAATAGTTTTAACAATAAAAATTCCATCTTTCTAATATGAACAACATAAATAAAATATCCATGTGTGGAAATGCTCATGTGTTGAGAAGTGTGTGTAGTGGAAAAGTTCATGTGTTGAATAAAAAGACCGAACAATAAAAATTACATTTTATTGAAACTATGAAGTGTTGGAAACATCCATTTGTCGAATAAATATTTTAAATGATAAAAATATCATTTTTATCACATATGTGATGTGCTAGAGATATGCGGACGTTGAAATAAATATTGGTGAAGGAATATTATTTTTAACATGCATAGGAACTAAATAAAATAGTCATGTGTTGAAATCTATTTTAGTTCGCCAAAATTATCATCTTTGAAATGTGAAGTGTTAAAAATAGCCACTTGTTCAAATAAAATATGCATGAGTTGAAATATACATTAATTAGCTAATGATATGATTTTAGCCTATGCATGCAACATTAGAATGAATGGTGTTTTTAAACCAAAGTAAATCAAATATGAAGTTGAATGGAAAATGATAAGTGATAGAAATTGTATATATGTACATGCATATCTATTGAACAGGTTATAGCAAAGGGGCTAGAGAAGAGGAATAAAATTTTGTGCCCGACAAATAGGTACACATTTATTGTTTTGATTGGGTGATGATTTTATGAGCCTGTTGGCTAACCGCTTGGCCTTTTCTTTTTGATATGAGACACCCATGTGGCTATTTGGGAATTTTCCCAGACCCTCCCGTACAAAGGAGGTTATGGCGAAATTTTCCGAAATTTTTGAATGAACTACATTTATATAAATATATAAATATAAATAAAATTAAAACGAAACGTGGTTGTGCAGTTCGTGTTTTGAAACCGTGATTTCAAACGACTAGTGCGGGAAAACCGACCATTGGATTTTCCCGAAAACGCAACCGTTGGGTTCGCCTTGGAAATATCTTTCCAACGGCACCAACTTTGTGAAGATCCGACGGTTGGATTGTCTGGAATGTTTAATTAAAATTTGAAGAAAAACAGCGCCAGAAACGATTATATTTATTTATATATATATAAATATAATTAAATTAAATCGAATAACGACGCTGCAGTTCGTAAATTGAAATCGTAACTTCAAATGGCTAGTGTGGAAGATCCGACCGTCGGATTTTCCCAAAACTGAAACCGTTGGATTCGTTTTGAAAAGACCTTCCTAATGATATAAAATTTGTGAAGATCCAACGGTTAGATTTCCAGATATGTGTAAAACAAAATTAGTGAAAAGCAGCGCCAGTGCATCGGCACGACCTGAAACGTCGTTTAATTAAATAGGGCCATTTTAAATTAAATAAAAATGGCGATATATCGTTATAAAATACTATAGACGATATAGAGTGGAAATAAACCAATTTCGTTGTGTTTGCTTGATATGTGATGGTTGAATATATTTAACATGAGAATTATAACTAAAGAACTGAAATGTGAATGTTGAATAGTCCAACCATGTGATTAATTGATTTGAAAATCTAAATATACGTGGATTATTTGAAAAGGCCGAGTTCATCTCATTTTAAATAATCGATCGACATTGAGAAGTCGAAGAGTGGAAGACGGTTGAAGACCGACGATCTTCACATTGGATGGATGGGCGCTATTGATGCTCGTGATTGGAGTAGCTACCATGAAGGAACTGAAGTAGTGGCCGTCCAAACATACTGTTGATTGTACGGATATGCGAGGAATTGGTACCTCCAGTTTCGTTCAGACCCAGAACGGACTTGTAAATGGACTGTGTGTCTGACATTGGATTTTGTTCTGTGTTGATTGATCTTTGTTAAATATATATCTGTTTGGCGGCGGAGAATTTATTCTCTTGCTTAACACCCTTCTCTGAGACGTACGAGCTCAGAGGTTATGTATTGACAGAAATCAGTCGCATGGGGGTGGATTGCCTGTGTGGCACGCCTGAGTGGCATATGATCAAGGCTTCTGTTGCAAAGCAAAGTCTTGTGTTGATGATCAAAGCATGGTCTGTGTGACGTAGCTTTGTGTATAACGTGAATTCGCGAGCCTCACACCTCGGTATGAGTCAAAAACGGGAGAGTGACTGCAGGGAGAGCACGACGTTTCTTTCTAGCTAAGGTGGTGTCAGTGACCTACCAGCCCTGACATTATATATACTTTTCACCTGTGTGGTTGTTGGAATGCGAGGCGCCTCGATATAGGTCTGTAAGGACCGGGAAACGTGTGTTCAGGAATAACTAATCCTCAAAAGTAAGAGAGGACCGGCCCTAAAGATCCAAGGATCATAGTGGGGTCCTGGGACATTTGCTAGAGTGTCTCGAATCGGAGAGGAGCTTGCCCCTTGCCTCGACTCATGAAGGAATCCAATTTCCAATACGAAATATGCGGACGTGATTGTATTACTAGTATGGCGACATAGTAGATGGTAGCTATGCCGCCTAGGATTGATATTTATGATTGAATTTTCTTTTGAAACATATATGCACTAGTAATAATATCAAACACTTTTGTTTTATTCGTATGAAGCATTTTTGGCCATTATAAGGTAAAAACTCTATCCTCCGGCTTGCGTTGCATTGTGTGATGGGACCTGAGTCTTATAATGGCTTCATTTTATAAAAAGCATTACGATGATTTAATCATTTATTTTACTTCATGCACTAGCACTCATTGGAGTAAACCCGTTCCGCGAAAGTGGCGTGGTCCTTTGATTTGCCTTATTATTGTTGTTGATAAGTTAAGTAGATTTCTCATACCAGTCCCATGACTGACTCATAGTTTGTTTCACCTTGCAAACTCGGGTGCCCTCATTTTCACACGGGCAGCCTAGTTACAGGTTTTTGACGCACCTTTTGGCTCATGGCGAGGCTTGACTACACCGTGCTGACTTGGATTTTCTCCGCCATTATTGTATCTATATTATGATTCCGCCATTGGCGATGTAGACTGATATTTTTTTTGAGTACTCTTTATGTATGATTCCGCCTCAGGCGATGGTGACTGATTATGTATCATTATGCACTAAGTTGTATCCTGTACTGTGCTTCTCTGATGTGGTGATATCTATATGATTCCGCTGTCATATGTGTGTAAATTATTCTATTTTCAGTTTATGCTATTATCTGTGATCTGCTAATGATGATTAATGTGTTATATTCCAATGATTATCCTTAACACCGTGTAACGGGGTTTTGGGATCGTCACATGTAGCTTGAACTTCAAACCCTTATTGCACGTGTAACCATTCATCTGAACACTTAACACATTGCTTCCCATCTCCCTTCTTTATTTGTTAGTAGCCGAATTCCCTTTCTAATATTCAAAAACCAATATTTTCCCCAAATCAAAGAACGATGTAAATCGAAAATCCATGGCGTCTCTCCTTTCTTCCTCTTAAGCAACCGACCTCCCTCTGCGTGAAGCCATGAGCCACCATCGTTCGCCGCCTCGTCTCCTCATCATCACCTCGTCAATCAGCCCCGTCGCCCTCCTAGCTGCATTCGCCACCCTTCTCCTTTGAATCGAACACCTGCCGCCTCTTTCCCTAACAACTGCAACCACTAATGTCTTCCACTTCTTTTGGCATCGAGCTGGTCCATTTTCCCATGTTTGCACCAGTAGATCAAGACCTCCTCGGGCAAAATTGGTGCCACCACTGCTAGTTGGATGCCTCGAAATGAGTGCTTTTTCTCAATTCGGAGCACCAACGAACTTTAGCAGTAGTTGACTCCATCGTCGGCCCAACGCATCCTAGATGTAGGAATCCTGTGATCACCCATTTATGTTTTGATGATGATTTAGTCATATTCGCTAAACCTACTTGGAGGAATATACAATGTATACTTGCAGTTTTACAATCATTCTCTGAAATCACTGGTTTGGAAATCAATTTGAATAAATCTCACATCAAGATTGCTGGGCTAAGTGACTCTTGTAGAGGTGATCTGGTTGCTATGTCTGGATTGCAGCTTTTGCCTGGTAATTCTAATTATCTAGGTCTGCTACTTTTCACTAGAAGGATCTCTACACAGAATTGTATGACTTTGTATGAAAGAATTATAAGTAAAATGAAGTTTTGGCCTTCCTGTCAGCTCTCTCAAGTAGGCAGACTTACAATTATTCAGTCCATTATCACATCAATGACCACATATTTTTCAAGACATTACATTCTTCCTATAAAGCTTATCAATATGGTGGTTAGTACCATGAATAAATTTCTTTGGCATGGTGATCCCTTTGCAAAGAAATTGACTCCAATTGCATTTTCAAAATTATGTGAAGAGAAAAAGCATGGTGGACATGGAATTATTAATCTCTTACAGTGGAATAAAGCTGCAATTTCAATCTATATTGTTAAAAAAATTTCTAATGGTTCAATTTTATGGTCTCTATTTGTTAGAAGTAATCTCATTGGAAAAAGGAATTTTTGGACTATGCCTATTCCCAGTTTCTGCAGTTGGAGACAATTTTAAATTTGAGGTCAGTTTTTCTTCCTTATATTCAATGTTCTGCTATGCATATTCCTAATCTGTCCTTTTGGCATTCACCTTGGGCTGGTAAGGGGTTGATTCTGAGTGAGGTTGTTGATTATAATTTGAGAAGAAATTGTGGGATTTCTGATTCTGCTGTTGTGGCTGATTTTTTGTATAAGGGTGAACTTGTATTGCCACATAGTAGTTCTTCTTTGTTAAGGAGGTTATGGCTAGAAATTTCTTCAATTTTTAAAGTTGTTGTTGGATCTATTTCCTGGATGGGTCAGCATCATTCTATCAAGCTTGTTTATGATTTGATTAATGGCCATAAACCTTCTTTTCCTTGGTGTAAAAGGATTTGGAATCTGATGACCAATGCAAAGCATAATTTCTTACTTTGGAAAATCTTGGCGAATGCTCTGAATACAAAAAGTAAGCTGTTTATGATGGGTCCAATTCCTGATAATCTCTGTGTTCTATGTGGTGTTGAGAAAGAATGTAATACTCATCTATTTTTTGAGTGTTCTTTTGTATATCAGCTATGGAAAAGAGTGCTTGCATATGGTAAGTTTCATAATCCAGCCTCCAGTAGTCGTGATGAGTGGTTCAATGTTTTTAAAGATGCTAGGTGGAAGACTGGAAGATGTTAGATGCTTCTACGTATTTTGAAGATTTTTGTATATGAAATTTGGGCTGAAAGAAATAGGAGAGCCTTCAGATCAGCATCTTTAAGTTCAGATGATCTTTTTACAATGATCAAAAAATCAGTGTTGAGAAGGAATAGTTGATAGCCTGATATGGTGGTATTAGTATATAGAATCATTATCCTTTACTATGGATGCAAGTTGCTCAGTGATGCTGTTCAATCTACTTGCTGGTTGGTACCTTATGCTTGATTGTAGCTGATGAATGTTAGTTGATTGGGATTTGTAGTTTGTTAGAATTACTGTTAGTTTGCTTTCTGGCATTGAGTTTTTTTATGCTTCCTATTTATTTTAGTTTTTTTTCTCACTGCAATTTGTGTACATAGTGTCACATTTATTTTGTTCTTGTTATATCAATATAGTTGCATTTACCTTTCAAAAAAAAAATCTAATTTGGTATTGGTAATTTTTTTTTTATACATGTATGGTTTTAACGATCTCTCCTTTTCAAGGACGAAAATCCTTAAGGGGGGAGATTGTAACGAACCAGAATTTTTAGCATTTAAATTTATTTAAGTTAGTATTGAAAAATTATATTATACTTGATATTTAATTTTAAAATTTGAGATCTAATCTATTTTCTTTTGGTTCAATCAATTTTGTGAGTATAATTTAAAATTTTCTCTTATATTCGATTTAAATATTTTGTTATACTAAACATTTTTATATTTTAAACAAATTAATTTATGTATCGTGTGAGAATTTATTTAAATAAATTTTGTATGTTCTAAAATGTTATTTGAATCTGAATAGTTGTATTTAATTAAATGATAGTTGTTTTGAATTTTTGCATGATTTGTTGGAAATATTATTTGAGAAAGTATAAAATTTTGATTTAAAAATTAAAACTTGAGTTTACTCTAGTTTGGATTTGAATTTGGTTTCTATTTTTATTTAAGTTTGAAGTTGAAATTTGCATACATAAGTTTGTATTGAATATATATATGGTATTTACACATGGAAAAAAAAACATTGTTTTGAGATTAGCCACTTGTAGCTTGAACTTCAAACCCTTATTGCACGTGTAACCATTCATCTGAACACTTAGCACATTACTTCCCATCTCCCTTCTTTATTTGTTAGTAGCCGAATTCCCTTTCTAATATTCAAAAACCAATATTTTCCCCAAATCAAAGAACGATGTAAATCGAAAATCCATGGCGTCTCTCCTTTCTTCCTCTTAAGCAACCGACCTCCCTCTGCGTGAGGCCATGAGCCACCATTGTTCGCAGCCTTGTCTCCTCATCGTCACCTCGTCAATCAACCCTGTCACCCTCCTAGCTACATTTGCCACCCTTCTCCTTTGAATCGAACACCTGCCGCCTCTTTCCCTAACAACCGAAACCACTAATGTCTGCCACTTCTTTTGGCATCGAGCTGGTCCATTTTCCCATGTTTACACCAGTAGATCGAGACCTCCTCGGGCAAAATTGGTGCTACCACTGCTAGTTGTATGCCTCGAAATGAGTGCTTTTTCTCAAGTCGGAGCACCAGCGAACTTTAGCAGTAGTTGACTCCATCGTCGGCCCAACGCATCATAGATGTAGGAATCCTGTGATCACCCATTTATGTTTTGATGATGATTTAGTCATATTCACTAAACTACTTGGAGGAATATACAATGTATACTTGTAGTTTTACAATCATTCTATGAAATCACTGGTTTGGAAATCAATTTGAATTAATCTCACATCAAGATTGCTGGGCTAAGTGACTCTTGTAGAGATGATCTGGTTGCTATGTCTGGATTGCAGATTTTGTTTGATAATTCTAATTATCTAGGTCTGCCACTTTTCACTGGAAGGATCTCTACACAGAATTGTATGACTTTGTATGAAAGAATTATAAGTAAAATGAAGTTTTGGCCTTCCTGTCAGCTCTCTCTAGCAGGTAGACTTACAATTATTCAGTCCATTATCACATCAATGACCACATATTTTTCAAGACATTACATTCTTCCTATAAAGCTTATCAATATGGTGGTTAGTGCCATGAATAAATTTCTTTGGCATGGTGATCCCTTTGCAAAGAAATTGACCCCAATTGCATTTTCAAAATTATGTGAAGAGAAAAAGCATGGTGGACTTGGAATTATTAATCTCTTACAGTGGAATAAAGCTACAATTTCAATCTATATTGATAAAAAAATTCTGATGGTTCAAGTTTATGGTCTCTATTTGTTTGAAGTAATCTCATTGGAAAAAGGAATTTTTGGACTATGCCTATTCCCAGTTTCTGCAGTTGGAGACAAATTTTAAATTTGAGGTCAGTTTTTCTTCCTTATATTCAATGTTCTGCTATGCATATTCCTAATCTGTCCTTTTGGCATTCACCTTGGGCTGGTAAGGGGTTGATTCTGAGTGAGGTTGTTGATTATAATTTGAGAAGAAATTGTGGGATTTCTGATTCGGCTGTTGTGGATGATTTTTTGTATAAGGGTGAACTTGTATTTCCACATAGTAGTTCTTCTTTGTTAAGGAGGTTATGGCTAGAAATTTCTTCAATTTTTAATGATGTTGTTGGATCTATTTCCTGGATGGGTCAGCATCATTCTATTAAGCTTGTTTATGATTTGATTAATGGCCATAAACCTTCTTTTCCTTGGTGTAAAAGGATTTGGAATCTGATGACCAATGCAAAGCATAATTTCTTACTTTGGAAAATCATGGCGAATGCTCTGAATACAAAAAGTAAGCTGTTTATGATGGGTCTAATTCCTGATAATCTCTGTGTTCTATGTGGTGTTGAGGAAGAATGTAATACTCATCTATTTTTTGAGTGTTCTTTTGTATATCAGCTATGGAAAAGAGTGCTTGCATATGGTAAGTTTCATAATCCAGCCTCCAGTAGTCGTGATGAGTGGTTCAATGTTTTTAAAGCTACTAGGTGGAAGACTGGAAGATGTTTGATTCTTCTACGTATTTTGAAGATTTTTGTATATGAAATTTGGGCTGAAAGAAATAGGAAAGTCTTCAGATCAGCATCTTTAAGTTTAGATGATCTTTTTACAATGATCAAAAAATCAGTGTTGAGAAGGAATAGTTGATAGCCTGATCTGGTGGTATTAGTATATGGAATCATTGTTCTTTACTATGGATGCAAGTTGCTCAGTGATGCTGTTCAATCTACTTGCTGGTTGGTACCTTATGCTTAATGGTAGCTGATGAATGTTAGTTGATTGGGATTTGTAGTTTATTAGAATTACTGTTAGTTTGCTTTCTGGCATTGAGTTTTTTTTATGCTTCCTGTTTATTTTAGTTTTTTTTTCTCACTGCAAATTGTGTACAGAGTGTCACATTTATCTTGTTCTTGTTATATCAATATAGTTGCATTTACCTTTCAAAAAAAAATCTAATTTGGTATTGGTAAATAATTTTTTTTATACATGTATGGTTTTAACGATCTCTCCTTTTCAAGGACGAAAATCCTTAAGGGGGGAGATTGTAACGAACCAGAATTTTTAGCATTTAAATTTATTTAAGTTAGTATTGAAAAAATATATTATACTTGATATTTAATTTTAAAATTTGAGATCTAATCTATTTTCTTTTGGTTCAATCAATTTTGTGAGTATAATTTAAAATTTTATCTTATATTCGATTTAAATATTTTGTTATACTAAACAATTTTATATTTTAAACAAATTAATATATGTATCGTGTGAGAATTTGTTTAAATAAATTTTGTATGTTCTAAAATGTTATTTGAATCTGAATAGTTGTATTGAATTAAACGATAGCTGTTTTGAATTTTTGCATAATTTGTTGGAAATATTATTTGAGAAAGTATAAAATTTTGATTTAAAAATTAAAACTTGAGTTTACTCTAGTTTGGATTTGAATTTGGTTTCTATTTTTATTTAAGTTTGAAGTTGAAATTTGCATACATAAGTTTGTATTGAATATATATATGGTATTTACACATGAAAAAAAAACATTGTTTTGAGATTAGCCACTTGTAGCTTGAACTTCAAACCCTTATTGCACGTGTAACCATTCATCTGAACACTTAACACATAGCTTCCCATCTTCCTTCTTTATTTGTTAGTAGCCGAATTCACTTTCTAATATTCAAAAACCAATATTTTCCCCAAATCAAAGAACGATGTAAATCTAAAATCCATGGCGTCTCTCCTTTCTTCCTCTTAAGCAACCGACCTCCCTCTGCGTGAAGCCATGAGCCACCATTGTTCGCTGCCTCGTCTCCTCATCGTCACCTCGTCAATCAGCCCCGTTGCCCTCCTAGTTGCATTCGCCACCCTTCTCCTTTGAATCGAACACCTGCCACCTCTTTCCCTAACAACCGCAACCACTAATGTCTGCCACTTCTTTTGGCATCGAGCTGGTCCATTTTCCCATGTTCGCATCAGTAGATCGAGACCTCCTCAGGCAAAATTGGTGCCACCACTGCTAGTTGTATGCCTCGAAATGAGTGCTTTTTCTCAAGTCGGAGCACCAGAGAACTTTAGCAGTAGTTGACTCAATCGTCGGCCCAACGCCTTCTCTTCGCTCGTCTGCCGACACCAAATTGAAGCCTTTGCCGCCTCTATCTGCTCTCGACTCATTAACTCAATGTAAGTCGAGCTTACGATTAAACTTATGTTCAAGCACTCTACTTCTAGCGGTTGGTTTTGATGTGTGGTTGCTTGTGTTTGGTAGACTTGTTCTTGTGTTAGCTGAACTTGCAACCAACCTTCCGTTAATTGGAGTAGTAATTCGTTAGTGAGGAAATAAACAAAGATTCTATTACATATACATAAGATTCGAAATATAAAATTTGTTTTCGTCAACTATATATAAGTCATACAACATGATTGAATAAACCGCACCCTATTCCGCATACCTTGATGTTCATGTTGTCCAGTTGCAAATTTGGAACTTTATTTGCAGCAGCTCTTATATTTAGCACAATGCACATGGTTAAACAATATATATAGTTGCATGTATTCAACATGGAATATTTTTTCTTACTTTACACGTACTTTATGGTGTTTTATGACTACACTTATCTAGTGAATTTATATCATTGCCGAACCTTGAATCTATATAAATAGTCTCACAAGAGCATAAGCTCACTATTAATTTGGATTACTAAGCCCACCTTGTTTAAAACTTGGATGCTTGCTTCCTTGATTGTGTCAAAATCCTTATTGTATGACAAGTGTACTGCTATGATGTAGATGTCCCTTTGCTTCATAATTTAGATTGCCTTCATTCCCACAGTGGGACTCTTATATTGTTTGGGTTTCGGCTGACTATATATTTTAGTAGCATCAGGAAGTAGTTCGAGTGTATTACTGTGGAATGTTTCTAGTACTTCCTAGTCATTATTATTCCATATGAGATGTTGGATAAAGACAAGTTTTCGACAAATGGATGTTAACTCTGGTTAACGTTCTGCATCAAATATCTGTCGGTTATGATCATGTTAAATTAGTTTAGCTGACCATGAATATCTGGAAAAATGGGTTGTTTGATTAGAACAAAGAGAAATTGTAGGTAGTTGTAATAGATACTCATAGGAAACAATAGAACACAAGCATCGTTATCAAGATTCAAGTGTACGTGAAACAAGAGTTAAGAGAAAATTAAGAAATCATTATATTGCCAGTTAACTTACTGATGCATGCCCAAAATTTGACTATCGAGCATGGGTACATATGAATTTTCCCTGCTCCTTCTATAAAGTTGAAACCTCACATTGTTTATGTCATGCTCCCTTATGTTATTCCTTGTACATTGCTTTTGATATAAGTAATGCAAAGTTCATTTATACACTGCTGTTGTTTTTCTTTATTCATATTCATGTTTTCTTGCTCAAGGGTAGTATAGATTGCCATGTTTGTACTCTCTATTATCAAAATGCATAGTTCATATTTGAAAAGAAAAAAATTGATATATAAAAAAAAATCAACTCAGTCAACATCATTTCGCATGTATCATATTCTGGTTTTACTTAATGTTAGCCTGCTTTGTAACCAAGCTACCCAAAGCCAGGGACTTGGGTACGAACTTACATTGATTGGCGATCACTTGAGTGGAGTGATAGAAAGATGCAAAACTTGAATTATTCATGCAAATGTCACCGGATCGGATCCCCCATTCGGATCGGATCGGATCCCTCCTTTCGGGTCGGATCGGATCCCCCTCCCCGGATCGGATTGGAGTACCCTCTACCCGAACCGCCTGAAGTATTCTGCACAGAAGTGCGTGCAGGCATTCTGCTCGAACAACCGGTTCGGTTCGGATCCAATCCGACTGGACCTGCTTCTGCACACGGAGTTTGACCTCTTCTCTTGGCATAACCGACTCCTACAATTGCGGATCGGACTCCACTTGGCAAAGCACGACCTGGTAACCACTTTTCCACGTTCTCCACTACTTCTGAGATCTCCTCCGGTCACGCCATGTGGCCCATCCGAACCGGAACCGCCCAGAGCTTCTCTACAGCTATAAATACACCACAGCATGGCCATTTGAAGGGACTTTTGGCATTCCATTCATTCATGGTAGCCATGGCCGAATTCCCCCATCAATAACCACCTTCTTCTCCAATGAAAATCAATGAATTCGGAGAGAATTATTCATGGTATTTGAGCGATTGAGTGATTAAATTCATTGTAATTATAATCCATGAACGAAATGAGAAATTATGAAGTGGACGTAGGCTCATTAACGCCGAACCACTATAAATTTCGTGTGTTGACTGATTTTTCTCGTTTTTAGTTCATGATTCCTCATTATTCTCTGCAAAATATGATCAATTGGGTGTTAGGACCATTTTTTGGTCTAACATTTTGGTGCTTTCACTGAGAAGATTGAATCCTCAGCTTTCTGGATTATTATTCTATTGTTTGGATCACCAAATCCGAAGAGATAATCCACGTTTTCCATGCCTACAAGAAAAGATAAAAAGCAACGGGCTTCTCGCAGAAATGAAGTGAGTACAGAACAACATGACAAGCAGGCTGCAGGTTTCGTTCCAGTCACTGGTTCAGGTGTGCCCGGGTCGGATCGGACCCGAACCGACCCGATACTAACACCTCAATCCGACCCGACACCCTATCACCTCGAATGAGAGCCATGTAATTCAAGTTCCTGACAAGCTTTATCATCGGATCGGATGTGTACCCCCGACCCGAGCCATAAAGGAGTGGCACCACGAACCGACCCGGGGACAGTGCTCCGACCCGACTTATTGAGCAGGACTCGAATCCAGCTGCTGTTGATACTCCGATCCGACCCAATGATGCATCTCCGAACCGAACCGAAGAGGGTGCCCCGAACCGAACCGAGGAAATGAATGTTACTGATGGTGCATCCATAATCCGACCCAGCCTAAAGGCACTCCCGAGCCGAAATTTGAAGGGATGATCCGATCCGAGCCGAAACAGCTATTTTTGGAAAAAATACATTTTTAAGATCATTTCAGAAAAGGCTCCATCTTCCAAAATCGAAAAAATCGTGCGGTGCCCACATTTTCGACCTAACCGGTTAGGTCGATCGCCGCCGGGACTGCGGGGCCCCGGACCCCTGCCGGCGCTGCGCCCGGACCCGCTGACGGCCTCGCCTTCGACTTGGAGCACGGCCTCACCTTCGGCTCGGCGTACATTTTAGCTAACAACAGTTATCAAAGCTTGTCAATGAAGATTAGACGGATAGTTTGAGAATATCACAGCAAGTTAGCAATGACTGGGATTCTTCCCAGAGCCATGACACTTATTTACATCGGTAAGCCAATTTGAGGAGCTATTGATCGGGATTCGGCTTGTTATTAAGGACAGTATACAAGACAATGATTGTCTCATAGCATCTTTCTCTTCCTTAGTTCTGATAGTGTATATATGTCACCAATGCAACCGATGTTGCTCGCTAACGAGTAGTGACCATCTTATTTATGCGACTTGAACTTGTCCAATCGGCGGGGCATCGGATGATGGTCATATGGAACGGTCCGAGCACTACTCCGAAGATAATTCCTATGATCTTAGTGACCATGATTGTCAATAAGGGGATACCAGAAAGCAGCAAAGGATCTTAATGTCCCAAAGCTACACTTCAATTGTAGATGTGATGAATGAAATATGTCCTGCGGTTAGCCTTCCGAAGAACTTGGCGAACCTTTGCAATTACTGTTTGCTGTCAACTGCATCGAGGAAGACTGATTTCCATCGAATAAGGGTTAAGTCAGCATACTTTGGAACCCATAGTTAGGTACTAGTCCACCACACACCACGATTGGACCTATGGATCCTTTCTTGAATTATGGCAACTTGACTGCTCACCAGCCACCATACGACCTTGGTCAAATGATGAGAGCTCGAGATTAAAGAAAATATGAATTAACAATTAGCTCTCTACTTCTTATTTCAGTTGTGACATAACACATGAATATTACTTAAAGTCTCGCAAGTTGTGCTATCATACTCAAGTTTATCTAATTAAGGTCTAGACCGACCAGCTCCAGTAGAATTCAGAGCTTACATTTCACCCTAGTGTCTACTGCTTGATTCCTAAACATTAGCCGAATCCATCGCTAAATTTACCATTCCCGAAGAGGATACGTTAGATGAAGAAGATGGACCTTCAAAATGAAAAATGAATTCAAGCACCCATTACTGTACACCGACGGTGCAATGAATGATCGATGACTCGGTGTTGGAGATGTATTGATTCGAAGGAAATTCCAGATGAAGGGACTATAACCCGTAGCTTTCCTAGAACAGGTAGAAGAGCTGTTGGATGGATTAGAAAGTTACAACATATCTTACATCCTACGAACAGAAAATCAAAAGGTCAATAATCCGACCAAGTTAGACAGTTCCGACAACTCAGAAGAGAGTCATAGACAACTCCATGATGAACTTCCTGCCGCACAGAATGCATTTAGCAAGGAGAAGTGAAAGGCATGCCATTGCTCTTTATGCCTCCAGATATGACATGCAAGGCGACAATGCTTATTTCCCTTGGAAGGTTGTCCCAAGACAGACACCAACGAGACTCGTTGCTGAATTCACCGCCCTGAATGATTGGACAAAATCACTAATCAGCCTTCCGCTAGATGGGAGATGAACGCGAATGAAACTTTTGACAAACAACGTTTTGGAGTTAGAAAGTGAAGATTTAAAATTTCACTCCCTTCATCGAGGATTAGTCAAGTAACTCGTGTCCCAGACATTGGGGGCAACCGGAGATTCGAACGTCGATTGCTCATGATTACATCATCTAATTCAAAGCCGATACATGATAGGCTTGCATGACTCCCTGACATTCAACCCTTGCCCTTAGCATGGGGGCAAAAAGGCGATTTAAAGGAGACATGACCTTGTCATTCGCTTACAGTATTTTCCTAGTTGTCTTTGTCACTCCAAGACCACAATCAAGCCATCCCTGGCGGAGATTGGGCAAGGCAAAATGGACATGCAGATAACATGCAATGCCATTTTCACACAGAATCATATTCATTCCTTTAACAGGACTACTCTTTAACCATGACTCTTATATTTGCATCCTTATTGAGTCATTGATGTAATTAACTCAGATGAAATAATATGTGGATGGTATAGGTACCTAGGATTTGATACCGATCAGACTTCTAACACCCGCATATAGAGTTATGGAGCAATATCATGACAAGCTTGACTGAACCGCTCGTTTAAAAGGTCACACTCTCCTCCTAAAAGAGGTTGTATAGCTGAAGGTGGATCTGAGATGACATCCATTCCTAGAATCATACGTGGAAGAGCTAAAGATAATTATGCATTGACTTTTGCATTTTAAAGTTGGAATTTGATTTCAGATAGATGCAATTCGACCGTCTACATGACTCAGTCCTATGTCTGACACCATCAGATTACATGAATCCAAATAAAGGAGGCAGCATTTCCCCTTGATATGCTTACTTTTTAATCATGCAATTTAATCTTACATGCTTCCTGAATTATTGACATGACTAATTCATGCGATATGAGTGATGAAGGTACCCGAAGGTCAGTGCTAATCCCTCCTCCCATAGATTGATCGGAGGAACGCAAAGCTTCTGCAAACATTTTCCGACTGTTTGCCAGGCTAACTCTTACCCTCAGAGATTGAATAGAAGTACCCATCTAGGATGAATGTGATGGGCGCGCCATGATTAAAGACCACTCGATCCATGGCTCTTGCTTTCATGATTTGAGAGAACATTTGAAGGACGATATTGCAGTGTCCAACCGAACTCCATCCCATAAGTCGACGAGACGAGAGAGACTTGATTATTGCAAATGGCAACCTCTACCCATGAATCAGGGATTATGAGGTAGCGCCTCGGCAAGTGTAATCCGACCGCTTGCCCAAAAAAAAACTCCATCCGCCAGAGTGAAGTGCGGAGTAAGGACTAAAACCGAGTTTGAGAACGACACTCGACACGGTGGACTCCCGCTCTTGGAAATAGAGTGTAGAAGGAGCACCGGGGCGAATGATATGCATGTTTGCCTAAATAACTCTAACCCCATGACTTGAGGAAGAGTATAAAGGACGGGAAGACGACGTCCACAGGGCGTGAAGGTGCACCACGACTAAAGACCGCCTTGATTCGACTAAAGACCGCCTTGATTCCACTATACCCTTGGTATTCGACGGGAGAGTATAAAGGCGCCAAGGACTGAGCACTGCAAATGAACTCCTACCCCACTGAAGGATTGGGGGGTAGACTGAAAGCTGAGTTCGAACTCTATCCTGGGCATACGACAGGAGAGTATAAAGGCATTGCGATTAAATGCCATGGAAGGGCTCCTTCCCCGCTGCAAGATAGGGGGCAAGAATGAAAACTGAGCCCGAATCCCTTATTTCTAGACATGGGGGGCAATACACTGTCGATCCTAATCAATCCCATAAGCCTTGGCCAGGCACTTATTCACTATTGATCGGGGACATACACACACATCACACCCCTATGATGGCCGCAATATGATATGCTATTTATTTGCAGGGATACTGAATTGATACCCTTATCTGATTTGTGATGCGATTTATTGCTTGCTACTCAGTGTAGTAATGCTATGACTACAAGTATATTTGATTGAAATATATATAACAAGCTTGCAAATGTATGATATTGCAGGAATACCGCTTTGTTTGCTTTTGGTAGATTTACAGAGGATAACTAGTCAAGAACACTAGCCCGCACTCGCAACAATAGCAGGCTAGTAGAAAACAAGTAAAGGGCCATGTCTAGAAGGCTAACGCTGATGCCCAATGCTAAACTTCTCACGCGACTCAAGGCTACGACTAAAAGGAGGCCTTGAGAGTGAGTTGTTTAACGACATGTCACACAACTTAAGGCAACGACCGAAAGGAGACCCTAAGAGTGATATATCAAACCAACATACAACTAGCCATAGTCCAAGTGCAACGACAAGTGCCACCTCGCAAATACACTAAATGGAAAGCCCGATGACTCGAGCACTTGGATAACTCAACCACTTAAGTTTTGAAAGCAATGTCTCTTTTCCATGCATCCATGTCCAAATTTGAAAGGGATGTGATACGACTACCGACCTTTCGCCATTACCCCTGAACTGGGGGCATAACTACTGAAAATACTTTCAAATGCATAACTTATTGGTCTTTGTCTAATTTATGTTTTAATCCTGACAGGCTGCTTAAGAACCACAAAGAGGATGCAGAGTGGACGCCCATTTGCTAAGTCTCGACCACCTTCCCGATTGGATGGCTTTGGACAAGGGGGCACGCCAGTGCTTCAACTTCTAGCTTGCAAGGAAAAAGATTCCTTGATACTCCGACTCAAGGGTTAAAAAGAAGGAAGATAGAACCTTCTTCCATGCTGAGGATGTTGGCGCAAGAGGTGCTACGAATGAAGGAGGTCAGAAGATTTCTTCTCGCAGTGATCCCTCAGCATATTAGACTAGATATGAAACAGATGGAGCCATTGCTTAGTTGAGAACCCAGATGGTTCGGCAAAATGAACTTCTCCGGAAGTGACAAAAAATGGTGGATAACTTAGCTCGATCATTACCTGCTCTGCTGTGCAGATCGCATGAGGCCCTAGGATGAGCCGGCAACGTCGTCTTGGATAAAACAATATATAATCAACCTCCTCCCAGACATGTGCAGCATGCAATTTCCGACAATAAGATTTTGGATGAGAACGATGACAAACAAGGGTCAATGGAAACCTAAACGAAGTCCGACCAACCCTTGCTTCGAATCAGATGAATGCTTCAAATCCAACTCAACTTCAACATGAAGTTCCCTATTCCTTAATGAAAGGGGCAAGTGGAAGCATTTAAAGAGACTATAATTTGACCTTATCACCACCAAACTCCGATCCTTAGAACTTGGATGGGAGACCAAAGACTAACATGAGATGGACACGAATAAATCATTATGTATCGATCTCTAACTCATGGCTTGATGAGGGAATATGAATTCAAAGAAGACATGGATTTGATGCGCACCACTTAGAAAAACCTCCGTGGATGAGGGGCACTAGATATTAGTTCCGAGCAGTGGATCACCATCCAGAATTAAAAGACAGAAGCCTGATTGATAGCTATTACATATGCGCAACCAAGAAGCTAGAGACTGGCTTCCACCCACTTCAAGACTTCATACCGGGGGCACCAGCGCTAAATTGGACAATTGGCGACAACTTCTCAAAGACGAGGGCCAGAATGCCAACATTAATTGATGCTTCAACGGAGCTCTGACGAGACCCTACATGCATTCCTTTGAAAGATTCAACGCCGCAGTGGCATCGTTAATCGACCTGGACCATATATGGTGTTGATTGCAGTAGTATCTGGTATTATGGATATCTCAAGCTTCAAAATCTCTCTGCATCGAGACCCACCAAGAGGACTTGGCCGATTCACCTCTGAAACAAATCTCAGTATCTCTCTACCATGAGATTTTCATGGAAACATTGGAAAATCCTATCCTGAGACAGACAGATTCATGCAATATGAGGGTGCTAATGTTGAAATGGATGATCTCAGTGTCTTCTCAACAAAATGGAGCACCATATGACTCTTGAAATGATAAAGAGAAAAGAAAAGCCCTGGAAAAGACTAGCAGAAATGTACAATTTCGGAAAGGATCAATTTCATTGATCAAGCCCTCCATTTTGATTGTCAAGCTCAATGGAACCAAGCATGAGAGATAGACCCAACAAGACTATGATGGATATTTCGAATTATGCCAAAGCATGAGTAAAGGAGCTCGAATAACTGCTTAATGATGTTCACTCACTTGCAAGATTGACGAGCTTACTCGAATCTGTGGCTGATGCGAGGAGAGTATCTAAGTTGGCTGATACTCAATGAGGCGATCACTGCTTTCTGACTAAACAGATAGGATGACCCTGACGCGAATGTAATTCGACCATTACATACACAACTCCAACCCTTGACGACTTGAGAAAGGGCACAGAACGACACAGGTTGACCAAGATTGCTGAAATTGCAGCTCCAACCCGATGTAAAGAAAGAAAGATTAGAGGCTAGAAGACCAGATGTTCCACCAACCTAGTCTAGCCCGCAACGATGCAGGGGGCATAAGCACTAACTTCGCTTATCCTCCACTGATGCAGGGAGCATGAGCATCAACCGCCAGACTAACTTTGAACATGACCTTGACTCGACGCTTAATTCAAAACATATAAACTACATCTCTGGAATATGACATGATTCGTCTTGACCACTCAAGAAAGCCCACTAAAGGATCAAACATGACTTCAAAGACTTGATCTACAGCTACATCGAATGGAGAATGTGGAGAATTCTTCAACTAACTTACGTGTGTAATGATCTTACGAGCACTGGTTTATATGATTTCAACGATGTCCCTTGCTGATTTGTATGTGATCATGAGACTATGAAAAAGACCTGAAACAGTCATTGATTTCTTTTGATATGATCTGATTACTATCCCAATGCCGAGATAGTCCCAAGACGAGCGCAAATGAAAGATTTGTGTACCAATTCTGATGTGGTCTATCCCAACAGCCTAGATGCTAGCTCAAATCCCGAAGATTCTTATACTACACCATGATTTGGATGGCTAAGTTCATACATTGACTTATACATAAAAAAAAGCCTGACTTAGTAACACACTTGACTTGCATAGGAAAACGGCGTCGTTTGGCAACGACCCGTGTATGTATGATCTCATACCGGAGCCAACGATCATACATGACTTATGATGAAGGAATTAGACCTCTTGATTCGACGAGGCCTAAACAGTTACCTGATCATTTTAACTACTCCTTCCTTAGAATTTAGCCTGACTAGCGGCCATGCAAGTAACGCAACAATCTGATAAAACCTCCTCAAGGGTGGATGACGTTCTAAAAAGATTTAACTCGACTTATTCAAAGCACATCTCATCTGCAATAAGATGTACTTTGGGGGGCAAAATGTTAGCCTGCTTTGTAACCAAGCTACCCAAAGCCAGGGACTTGGGTACGAACTTACATTGATTGGCGATCACTTGAGTGGAGTGATAGAAAGCTGCAAAACTTGAATTATTCATGCAAATGTCACCGGATCGGATCCCCCATTCGGATCGGATCGGATCCCTCCTTTCGGGTCGGATCGGATCCCCCTCCCCGGATCGGATCGGAGTACCCTCTACCCAAACCGCCTGAAGTATTCTGCACAGAAGTGCGTGCAGGCATTCTGCTCGAACAACCGGTTCGGTTTGGATCCGATCCGACCGGACCTGCTTCTGCACACGGAGTTTGACCTCTTCTCTTGGCATAACCGACTCCTACAATTACGGATCGGACTCCACTTGGAAAAGCACGACCTGGTAACCACTTTTCCACGTTCTCCACTACTTCTGAGATCTCCTCCGGTCATGCCATGTGGCCCATCCGAACCGGAACCGGCCAGAGCTTCTCTACAGCTATAAATACACCACAGCATGGCCATTTGAAGGTACTTTTGGCATTCCATTCATTCATGGTAGCCATGGCCGAATTCCCTCATCAATAACCACCTTCTTCTCCAATGAAAATCAATGAATTCGGAGAGAATTATTCATGGTATTTGAGCGATTGAGTGGTTAAATTCATTGTAATTGTAATCCATGAACGAAATGAGAAATTATGAAGTGGACGTAGGCTCATTAACGCCGAACCACTATAAATTTCGTGTGTTGACTGATTTTTCTCGTTTTTAGTTCATGATTCCTCATTATTCTCTGCAAAATATGATCAATTGGGTGTTAGGACCATTTTTTGGTCTAACACTTAAGTTGCATTGTGCTACTTATTTTTATTATAAGTTTCTTGGTTGCATTAGTATATGGTGCTACGTTTCTCAATTTAACATAAGTTTGTTTACATTTAGGTGTTGATACATACTATCTTATACAACCAAAATAAGTTTCCTTAATATTGCTACAAAAATCGTTTACATTGTTGTATAAACTGTTGGGATTAAACTAATTTTATTTGTGTTAATTGAAGTTTGTTAACTTGAAATAAGTTTAATCCTGACTCGAGTGTTTTGTGTATTTTGCATGGAATGCTCAGGTCAGGTCATAAGTGTTCCGGGCTTAGAGATTTCGGCTCGCTTAACTGGAGAGGAACGTGAAGACACATATGCACACGCACTCAACAAAACCGTAAAGCTTATTCATTTGAAATTCATGTATATATTTATAAATTTTTCCGATGTATAGTAGTATTTTGTAAAACTCTGATATTATTTTTATATAAAATTTTATTCCGCTTGTAAAATATACTGTTGTATATTTTTTGTGATGTGATTATGCGTTATTTTCCATTTAAACCCTGTAAGCTAATAACGATTCGCCGTTTTGAGCATCTGGAGTCGGCTAAATTACCGATATGAGACGGTCAAAAAGGCAGGTCATTACAAGTTGGTATCGGAGTCAGGTTTGACAAACTTAGCTTATCAGGTGTAAAAACTCGTTAGAGATAGGATAGCGATATCCTAGAATGAGTGGAATTGACACAGGAATTGCTGTTGAGAGAGCGTATTTTGAAAAACAAAAATTATTTTGAAATTTAATAAATTGTTTTGAAAGCGTTAAGATTTTGAAATATAATTTACAATATGAGTTTTGAGTATTTATTGACGTTGATGTTGGACTGTCGGGTATGTACGGATTTTGAATTTACACCTAGCTAACGTATATATGAAAATCCAATATGTACTAGACAGATATAGAATCACATTCTAGTTGCTTGAAAATAATTCTGAGATGATCGCGACATCATCAGATATTTATTTTCTAGTTTTGAAAATGGGATGACTGTATGGTTCCGATTTAAACGTCAAGAAATACTTGAAATCGTTTAGATAAGTAATTGGAATTGTTTTGGATAAACATTAACAGAAATATTTGATCGAATATTACGAACTAGAATGGATAAGCGGAATAAATAAACTGAGTATGAATTGAACTTGAAATTGAATTAAGATAAAATTGGTGATCATTGAGACAAGATTGAATAATTCCAATAAAATGTTTTAATAAGGTAATGCAAACTTGAGTGAATAAGCCGGATTTAAATAAAGTGATGTATTCATTGTTGTAGATGGAAACTGCAAATGAATTTGGATAAAATTCAAAGTTAAACTAGAACAAAATTGAGCTTGATTTAGTGTTCGAAAATATAAATTTTGTCGCTTCGCTTGTTGTGTTTGTTTTCCCTCGATCTGACATCATCTTTTGCTTATAGAATTGCGACCATTCGTGCTTGAAATTTTGAAACTGTCAAATTCTTATCCTTGAATCCTTTATCGAAATCCATTGTCGAGTTACCGTGGTTGTCTGAAATATGAATATAAGCTAAGCAAATTAATTAATTATTTACTAATCGAATTTTAATCGAGTGTTTTGAAAATACTTGTTGTAAGAATAAATGGTTGTTGAAATTTAGTTGAGATGTATGATGAATGGAAGAATGTCGAACCATTAAAATAAAAATAAAACGTTTATTCCAAAATTAAGACAAATTGTGGAACAAGATGAAGGAAGTCAGAAGAAAGAAGTTAGTGTGACTAAACTTGAGAATTTGATTCCGGAAAATTTTGATATTGATTTCTAAGGTTTGAAAAAAAAGGAGAACCCGTTTTGTCACTAGGAAATAATTTCAATGATAATTTTTCGTCGTTGGAATTTGTTTTCGAGTCTCAAAGTGGGGGAGACGACTTTGATAGCTTTGTTCAAACGAAGTTTGATTTGTGAAACATGATGTGATATGCAAATATGTTTATTTTGAATAATCGAAAGAAAAACCTATAATTGAATCTCGAATATGAGTTGAACGATATACATCCTATTGTATTAGAATAATATAATATGTAACCTCGAATGAATATCTCGAAGAAAACTACCAAATCTAATTCTCAAATAAATTGAGTAGAAGTCGATTTTTCGGCTTATTGAATAAATTTGAATATTTTAAGAAAAAATTGAATTTTGAGTTATATTTTATAAGCTCAAAAGAATTTGAATGAAAATTTGAATAATTAATTCAATTTGGAGTATAATTGAAATTGAGATTTGGGTTTTGAACTTAATGGAAATCGCAAATGAAAATGGAAACTCAAGCAAGGGGCTAATTTGAACCTTGTGTCTGACTCGAAATGTGAATGAATTGAATTTGAGGTTAAAGCGAGTTTAATCTCGAAATTGAAAATCAACAACAGTTAAGAAATTGGAAGTTGGATAATTGATTCGGATTGGATTGTTTTTGAAAGTAGTATTCATTATAAAACTATTTTATTTGAAATTATGGTATTCGATTTATTTATATTATTTAAATTATTTTGTTACAAGCCTTATTATCTTTGTTTTCCAACTTACTTTTCCAAAAACCTATTTATTTCAAACCATTTGCAAAACACATATAATCATCTAACTTATTTTCCAAAGCTATCTATTTATTTAAATCTATTATATATCAAGCTAGTTATTTTACAAAGCATATTTATTTCAAACCCAGTTTAAAATCTATCTATTTATTTAAGTTAATTTCACATTAAGCTGTTATTTTTCCAATATTACTTTTATGTAACTTAGTTATTTTGATAAACGTATATCTCAATCCGAGCAAATTAAGATCCAAAATGATTGAATATATAGATTCAATTGAATACCGATAATCGTAATGGGAAACCCAAATTAGGTATGAATGTTGATAATGAATCAAAATTGAAAATGTGGATTTAAATTTTGAAATGATATCGAAAACTTGAATCGCTTTGAAATAAATTTAATTTGATCGTGAAAGGAAATTTTGAAGATTATCGATATACGAATATTTTGATATGAAATTTGAAACTTGTATATATGAAATTATATAAGTATGAGATACAGAAATCATTGATTAGGAATATAACTGATGTGAAATAGATAATCTTATATAATGGATTTATATGAGAATGACGTACTTGAAAATGAGATTTGGAAATCTTATGTAAATGGACATTTATGTAAGTGCGATATATCGAAACATGAAATGAAGTACTATGTATATTGTATCCTATGTTTCAAAATAAGATACGGGAAGTACCTTCTTGCGACTAGTGAAACTATTTGGTTGGTATTTCATGTGATGATTGAGTTGTCCGAACGTAAAATTTGTGTGTTTCCATCGAACTTGGCTGCATAACGAAATTCGTAGGGATGGGAGCGTCTACGGCGACAGATGTTTCCTGGGGGATCCCAGCGGAACTATTGTGTTTGCTGCGATTTATGGCAGGGTTGTGATGGAGAAATCCGCAGGGCTGGGAGCGCCTACGGGTGCGGATGTTTCCTGGGGGATCCAGGCGAAACTATTGTGTGTTTGCGGTCCAACTTGAGATATAAGAGCGTAAGGTGGCAGTGATTGCCAAACCTAGCTGTGCTCTGTGAGTATCTCAAGTTTTTTTTTATTTCTTTTAGATGCCTTATGCTGATTTTTTCATGACGAAATTTGCATGGAAGCGACTTCCTACGGGTACGTATGCTACCTGGGGGATCCACGCGTAACCATTGTGTATCTGCGATTCGTGAGTAGTTTTAACAATTGGCATCGGTTGGAGCTTCCAATATCTATTTTAAGGATTTTAAGTATTTTCACTGGGAGTTGAAACAAGTATATATTTAGTACTTGGGGATTTTTAGACATGCGTCGGTACCACGCATGGCTAAATTTCTTTAAGAACAGAGGTAGACTTGTTAGACTTCGAGTTATCAATTATTTTCAAACTCTATATAATAAATCGTTAACTTGAAATTAGAACTTGTGTAACCTCAACTCAATGAATTAAGTAAGGGGATTTTTAAATGGTTTCCAAGTCCACAGCTTTGAAAATATATATAAATTTTCCGCTTTACTTATGTCTAAGTTTGAAATTTGGAAAATCAAAGTTTTGAAATTATTCAAGTTGTATGTAAATCTTATAATCTAATCAAGTACCTAAACCTGTCGATGAGTGTCAAATAAATTGGAAATAAATAATCGACCTGAATTTATGTTTAACATGGATAATAAAAGGCAGCTAAACTATTTCGCTTAAAGTATATTTTGAATAAAATCAAAGTTAACTTAAGAAATTTGCAGATGATTTAAAAATATGATAAATGTCTAAGAGGGGGAGAAGACCGATTTCCCCACCTGAAACTATAGGAATGAGTCAAATAAGAACTTTTAAACGAATAATCACTTACGATACAGTAGAAATTTTTTGAGTACACCATGATTGAATTGCCTTGACTTTCTTATCTTGGACTTGTTGAACCTGACTATTTGATCTTAAGTTGCCTTCAACTTTAAGCTCAACGAATATTTTGAACTTGAACCGTTCTGTTATTAGCTGTCTATTCTGAGCCTAAAATTTCATGTTTGCCTCGATTTGACTTGATCATATGAATTCAATACATTGTTCCTATGACCTTTGATCATGTATACCCCGTATGTCATATATCGAAAGAAGCTAAGATTAACTTTGAACTGAATAAATTTTAGGTTTGCAGCGATAAACGAATAAATCACCAAGATGATGTTGTCCAAAGTGTTATGTTAACAAATATATTAACATGTGAAACAATGAAATTTGATCTAAGGAAGTTGATATGACTTATCTAAAGTATAAACGATTTTCTAAAGCTTTGATTGAGATTTAAAAGCTTGAATTTGTATGAAATCTAGTTGAAAGGCCATTATAAAAATCGTATTGATCAAATTTGATTCCAATTGTTGAACGAAATTGGTTTTCCAATTATTTTGAATATAATAAATAGCTTATAAAAATAGTTTATAAACATAGAATGTTTGACGACTTGAAATCCTGATATCTGGAAATGTTTAGAAAACGACAATAACACAATTTGAAAGTATTTTAAATTATGATTGCGAAATGATTTGTAACTTTGGGATACGAAATGAAATGATTCGCAATAAGATCCAAGTAACCCGTGACTAAAGAAAGGTATGGCATGAGTGTAATGGTCTACTCCGGGGTCCGGAGAGACATCATTATTCGATAGTGATACATGCGTAGGCCGTGCCTCGTGGCCTTGTCATTGGGAGAAACCTCTCGACTTGGGACATAAATGTTTATTGTCGTTTATTGTAAAAAAAAATTGAAATTCCGAGATGAATTTTGTTTTAAAATCCCGAAGCAAGTATGATTCAATATGAAAAAATTGTAGTAATTCGAACGATTTGATAAAAAACCAGGATTTTTGTCGGGGAAATTATTACATACTTTGATAATGCATTTGTTTCCTATTTTAGTTCAATTTTAGCTCCTATTTCATTGCCTACCAAGAATATTGATCCTCTTTTCTACATGGATCTTCCTTTCATTTCCAATGTTCAATCTATGGAGCTAATTAAACCTATTTCTAAAGATGAAATTAAGGATGAAGTTTTTGGATTAGATCCTTCTAGTTCTGGTGGCCCTGATGGCTTTAATGCATGTTTTTTGCAGAAATGTTGGGAAGTTATTGGGAATGATGTTATTGAGGCTGTTCAATTCTTTTTCTTATCAAATTTTCTGCCTCCCTCTTTAACTGCCACTTTCATTGCCTTAGTTCCTAAAGTTGATAATCCAACTAGTGTGTCTGAGTTTAGGCCAATCTCTTGTTGTAGTGTGTTTTATAAGATCATCTCAAAAGTATTGGCTAATAGGATTCAGATAGTTCTACCTGATATTATCTCCTCCAATCAATCAACCTTTGTGCCTGGAAGATCCATAAGTGATAATGTTCTAATTACTCAAGAATTACTTCATGGATATGATAGGAAAAACATTTCTCCTCGCTATATGTTAAATTTAGATATTAAAAAAGCCTTTGACTCTGTTTCATGGTCTTCATTAATTGCTATTTTGTCAAGGATGAATTTTCCAAAACCTTTCCTAGCTTGGATTTATACTTGTATATCTACCCCTATATTTTCAATAGCAAGACATGGTATGTTACATGGATATTTTAAAGGAAAGTGTGGAGTTAGACAGGGTGACCCCATTTCATCATATCTGTTTATATGTGTCATGGAGCTCCTAAATTCTTTGATTTTGGATCAAGTCAGGAAAAGAAATTTGCAGTTGCATCCTAGATGGAGGAATCCTGTGATCACCCATTTATGTTTTGATGATGATTTAGTCATATTCACTAAACCTACTTGGAGGAATATACAATGTATACTTGCAGTTTTACAATCATTCTTTGAAATCACTGGTTTGGAAATCAATTTGAATAAATCTCACATCAAGACTGCTGGGCTAAGTGACTCTTGTAGAGATGATCTGGTTGCTGTGTCTGGATTGCAGTTTTTGCCTGATAATTCTAATTATCTAGGTTTGCCACTTTTCACTGGAAGGATCTCTACACAGAATTGTATGACTTTGTATGAAAGAATTATAAGTAAAATGAAGTTTTGGCCTTCCTGTCAGCTCTCTCAAGCAGGCAGACTTACAATTATTCAGTCCATTATCACATCAATAACCACATATTTTTCAAGACATTACATTCTTCCTAGAAAGCTTATCAATATGGTGGTTAGTGTCATGAATAATTTTCTTTGGCATGGTGATCCCTTTGCAAAGAAATTGACCCCAATTGCATTTTCAAAATTATGTGAAGAGAAAAAGCATGGTGGACTTGGAATTATTAATCTCTTACAGTGGAATAAAGCTGCAATTTCAATCTATATTGATAAAAAAAATTCTGATGGTTCAAGTTTATGGTCTCTGTTTGTTAGAAGTAATCTCATTGGAAAAAGGAATTTTTGGACTATGCCTATTCCAAGTTTCTGAAGTTGGAGTTGGAGACAAATTTTAAATTTGAGGTCAGTTTTTCTTCCTTATATTCAATGTTCTGCTATGCATATTCCTAGTCTGTCCTTTTGGCATTCACCTTGGGCTAGTAAGGGGTTGATTCTGAGTGAGGTTGTTGATTATAATTTGAGAAGAAATTGTGGGATTTCTGATTCGGCTATTGTGGCTGATTTTATGTATGACGATGAACTTGTATTGCCACATAGTAGTTCTTCTTTGTTAAGGAGGTTATGGCTAGAAATTTCTTCAATTTTTAAAGCTGTTGTTGGATCTATTTCTTGGATGGGTCAGCATCATTCTATTAATCTTGTTTATGATTTGATTAATGGCCATAAACCTTCTTTTCCTTGGTGTAAAAGGATTTGGAATCTGATGACCAATGCAAAGCATAATTTCTTACTTTGGAAAATCATGGCGAATGCTCTGAATACAAAAAGTAACCTGTTTATGATGGGTCTAATTCCTGATAATCTCTATGTTCTATGTGGTGTTGAGGAAGAATGTAATACTCATCTATTTTTTGAGTGTTCTTTTGTATATCAGCTATGGAAAAGAGTGCTTGCATATGGTAAGTTACATAATCCAGCCTCCAGTAGTCGTGATGAGTGGTTCAATGTTTTTAAAGCTACTAGGTGGAAGAATGGAAGATGTTTGATGCTTCTACATATTTTGAAGATTTTTGTATATGAAATTTGGGTTGAAAGAAATAGGAGAGTCTTTAGATTAGCATCTTTAAGTTCAGATGATCTTTTTACAATGATCAAAAAATTAGTGTTGAGAAGGAATAGTTGATAGCCTGATCTGGTGGTATTAGTATATGGAATGATTGTTCTTTACTATGGATGCAAGTTGCTCAGTGATGCTGTTCAATCTACTAGTTGGTTGTGCTTTATGCTTGATTGTAGCTGATGAATGTTAGTTGATTGGGATTTGTAGTTTGTTAGAATTACTGTTAGTTTGCTTTCTGGCATTGAGTTTTTTTGTAACAACCCGTATTTTTGAATAACATGTTATAATGAAAATCAAGGCAGAATTAAATTGTAAAATCTGAGTCAAGGGAAACGGGCTGTTCCACTGCGTTCGTCTCGGAAAAATACGCGAAATAGAGTCCGAGTTTTCGAAAAACGGAGTCCGTATGACCAAGTTATGGCCCAATGATGTTTTCAGAAAATTCCAAGCCCAAAAACAGTTTTTCAGCCAAAACAGGATAGGCGGGAATTCTCTCGCCCCAGGCAGGGTCGACACAGGGGTCGACACCCCTGTCGACCCCCCCAATGGGTCGACCCCCCTGTCGACCCAGGGGTCGACACCCATGTCGACCCAGGGGTCGACCCCCCCTGTCGGACCAGTTTTCCTGGTGCACCAATTGTGACATGCTGAGTCTTGTTCCAGAGGCTTCTGACGGGATTGACAGACCTGATGTGTTTTAGGGTTAATCCTATGGTCTAAATTAACCTAATCATCTATAAAAAGACCCCTAGACCTAGCCTAAACCATCATTAATCATTCCTACAACTAAATGCTGCCCAAATATTTCTTGATCATGGCCTCCATCTTCATATCATGGCCTCCATCCTCTTCATGAATGTTTGAGTGTCCTAAGCTAGTAAAAGAGCCACCTTTCTTCATCAAAACAAGGATATTTCTTCATACAAATCAAAGGAGCTTATTGTTTCTCAAGTCAACTTGGAGCTTGTATTCAATTGGGGTTTTTTGAGTTGCTAGTGGCTTCGTCTCAATCTTATTTTATATTCACTCTAGTCTTCATAGCATTGTAAGCCCTACACTACTCTTAGATTCTAACTATGAAGTTAATATGACATGTTGCTAGTTTGAGTTTGGGCCTAAGTATGAATTGTGCATAGAAAACTATGAGCTTTGATCCTATCATGCTATGCATAGATGCATGCTTGTAAAGCTATCACCTTGACCTTATGCATAGAAAACTTTGTGCTTTGACTCCATCATGTTATGCATTGATTTACCCTATGCAAGTTTGTAAAGCTATCACCTTGACTATGTGCATAGAAAGTTATAACCTTTGATTTGAAATGTTGCATTATGCAACATGAGAACTCTCACAACCTATATGATATCTTGCATGTAATGTTATATGCGAACTTCTAGTCATCATTCTATGTCATCTAGGACCATGTATCGCCTATTCGCTAAGTTTGAATGTTATGCATGTTTTGAGGCTTATAATGCAATATGCAAGTTTATGAACACATTTGCCTCATATGCCACCATGTTTAACTTGTGGCCAAAGCACCCTTATGTTAGTATGCATGCTTGTAGCCAAATCACCCTTATGCTATTTGATATGTATAAGGCCAAGTCACCTTATATGCTATCATACATGTTGAGGCCATACGCTAGTATGTTGAACCCCTTTGGCCTCAAATATCACCATGTGTAACTTGTGATAGACTTTGCCATCTTATACCCACCTTGTCATGTTGTTATGTTCCCTCTTTGATCTATTTGCGTGATGCGAATTTACGTGCGATGGGAATACTTTATGGGTAATGGGGAAAACTTGAATAACATGAAAACATGACTCGAAAACTTGACATGAAAGTTTGACATGTGTTTATGCTTGAAAACACGAACGTGGACATGACATGTAGAAAACATGAGAATGGCCAACTTGAGGTTGGGTTGAGTTTGTAGCATAAATCTACCCGGAACCGACCGGCTTAACTAGTGGCTACAAGCGATAGGACCCAATGTGAGTAGTTAGTCATGTCGCACTTAAAACCCGAGGTTAGACTAGGTTGTGGTGTAAAGCTACCCGTACCCGCCCCGCTTAACTAGTAACCACAACAAAGTCTAATGTGAGAGGTTGGGGTGCATTAAGTTAATTAATGACACATGGTAGGGTTAAGTCATGGACTACTTGAATACACTTAACCAATTAAACGCGATGGATTGGTAGGGTTAAGTCATGGACCACTTGAATATACTTAACCAATTAAACACGATGGATTGGTATGGTTAAGTCATGAACTACTTGAATACACTTAACCAATTGAACACGATGTATTGATAGGGTTAAGTCATGAACTACTTGGACACACTTGACCGACTCAATACATGGTTAGGATAGGGTTAACCACACTTAACCCGCTTGAAACCCTAGTTACGTGGTCCTTTTCAGCAGTATCCTACTTGGAAGTATCATGGGTACCCTGGACTAGGCTAGGGTAGGGCACGATTACTGGACTGATTGTAAGAGACCAAAAGAGACGGCTAAATGGTGCACCGGTTGTTCAGGCGGACCATGGTCGTGCACATTAAGTCCGAAGTTGAACACGGGCACCGGTAGGTTAGACTGTGCGTGCTTGAATTGTGTCTGTGGTTTACACCTTAGGGCTGGATACACCCTGGGGTGGACCTAGCACAGTTAACTACATTCCATGATTAAGCCGTATGACACCGATACACGACGAGTTAGGCTTTTAGGGAGCCGATCGACTAGACCGAGTAGTTGGACCTTGATTTAGGTCATCTCATGGGTTGGGCCAGCTTTGGGCCAAGGGATCATTTCTTGTTTATACTTGACATGGATTGGGATACTAGTACACACTTGGTGCAACTTAACCTTGTATATGCGATGCCACACTTGATCTATCTTGTTAACTTTTCACCATGCCAGTTATCACCCTACACCTCATCTCTGTTTACATGTTCAGTTAACTTCATTAGTTTTTATACTAATAGTAGATAGGACTTACCAGTCTTTTTGACTGACCCGTTTTCTTTCGCCTTTTTTCTTCCGTTTCCCCCCCCCCCCCCCAGGTTTATAGGTTGGGAACACTAGTACCTATCTTGGATCTTTTGCTGCTTTTCTGGATAGCTCACGTATGGTTTGAGCTTGCTATGGCCTTATGCTACTTTGGGGATAGTTACTTTATGTTTCTTTTTCAGTTTTCAGTTTATGTTCTAGACTTTGTTTTATGGGAAAATAATGAACAAGAACTTTGATGTAACTTAACTATGGTTTTGAAATGCTAGTTTTATCCGCTGGTTTATTTACTCTGTTTTTACTTATATGTTCTGTCTTGTGATATCTGCATGCATGTTACCTCGTTTAACGCCCCTCCAAAGCTAGTGTGCTTGCAAGAGTGGCACTAGCGGAGGTGGGGTGTTACATTTGGTATCAGAGAATAAGGTTTACAAGATCTGAGCAAAAGGTTTTTAAAACTTACCTTTTGAAAAACTATTTTCAAAACCAATTAAGTATTTTCCAAGAAAAGTCTAGTTATTTTAAAAAGGCTATTCCCCAAGAGCCATTAGCACTATCCTTTGTTTCCTCGTTCTCAATCTATCTTTTTCTTCGTTTCAGTATGGCCGATAATTTTACCATCCCGGAGGATGTACCAATACCTATTTGGTTTAGAAGGTACATGGAGGTAAGGGCGAATGAAGCCGGCCCCGCGGATATTCCTCCTCCTCCTCAGCATACACAAGCGGATTTCGCGGAGCTTTGCAAAGATTTTAAGGCGATGGGTTGCAAGAATTTTGTCGGAACGAAGACTTCCGTGGAGGCAAGAAACTGGTTAAAGGAAACTGAAGACCTCTTTGCTATCTTTGATGTGGAAGATCGTAAGAAAGTTCTGTTGGCGGTATGGCTATTGAAAGGGGAAGCTGCTTATTGGTGGGTAGTCACCACCATTGCTAGACCAATTGAGACTTGGGATGAGTTTAGGAGAAGGTTTGGATTAAGGTTTTTATCACCGACAGAAGAGAACCTTCGGATGGAGAGGTTCCTATCTCTAAAGCAAGTGGACATGACAGTTAGGGAATACGTGGATACGTTTAATCAACTTGCTCGGTTCGGTCTAGACTTGATTAACACAGCTCAGAAAAAGGCCCTACGCTTTGCTCTAGGATTGAATGAGCCATTGCGCGGTTTGGCCACGTCTCATATACCCATGGGGGCGACCTTCGAAAATTTGGTGAATACAGCCCTACTTCAAGAGGAAGATAAGAGTGACAAGAAGAAGGTCAAGGCAAATAAGTCTCAAGGCAAAAAGATAGACCCCGGGAAAGGAGGAAAGAACGACAACACGTCAAGTAGGATGAGGAAATGCAACTTTTGTGGGATCAAGGGACATCTGGCCAAGGATTGCAGGAAGAAGAAGAGGAAGTTAGGCGAGTGTTTTCCTTGCGGAGAGTCTGGACATTTTAGCAAGGATTGCCCGAAGAAGCAAGGACAGGGGCAAGGACAGACTCAGCAAGCAGGACCCCTTGGAGGGCAATTGCAGGCTCTCCTCGCTTTTCCAGCTTTTGATCGAGGTAGTGTTTCTATAGAAATTCATGTTTACATTTCTGATTATCCTGTTCATACCTTATTTGATTCTGGCGCATCGCATAGTTTTATTTCTGATCTTGTTGAAAGTTTGCACCTGAGTACTAGTCTAGTTGAGGTCCCGTTAGTGTTTCAAATCCAATTGGGGGTTCCGCCCATCTACCTGTGATTTGTATGGATTTGAAAACCTCTATCTTGAGCATAAAATTCATGTGTAATGCTTAGGTTCTCGTGTTTATGGGATACGGGTTGATTTTGGGCGTGGATTGGTTGTCCAGTTATGGAGCCATTCTTGACTGTGAGCATAGGGTAGTGAGGCTCATGACTCGCCTCGGTAATCCCCTAGGAATTTCTAGTAACCCTATGGGTCCCGTCATGTTATGTTATCTTGAATCTCTTGACTCGTCCATCGATGATCTGCAATCTGTAAGGGTGGTCCGAGACTATCCTGATGTCTTTGAAGAAGAAAAAGGGTTACCCCCTAAACGAGAGATAGATTTCCGCATTTATCTAGTCGATAATACCAAGCCAGTATCATTTCCCGTTAGGCACATGGCCCCGCGAGAAAGAAGAGAGCTTGGCAAGAAAATCAAGGAGTTGCTTGAAAAATTTCATTAGGTGAAGCATTTTAGAATGGGATGCTCCGGTGGTATTCGCTACTAAGGCGGATAGTCCATTTCACTTAAGCATGGGTTAGAGAAACCACCCTAGTAAGTACATTTGGCAACATGGATTGGCACTTGTTTTCAAGAGATAGTTTTCTGCGTGGGATACCGTATAGTATGTAAACGAGATCCAAGATTCACTAACGAATTTTGGAAAGCTTGCATGAAACCATGAGTACGCAGTTATGTTTAAGCCAAGAATTTTAGGCAAAGGATAAGTGGAAGTGGAACGAGAGGCAACGGTAAAATGAGTTCTAACTCATATTTTGGAAATAAGAATTAAGAACTACGGAGTTGTGAAGTTAAAAGACGGTTAGGGCACGATGGGATTAAGCACAAGAAAATGCGGCTTAGAAGATTGAAGACCAGATACGCGCATTAAATCTCTTTCTAAGAGTATATCCTTGACCCCTATTATTCCGTAGAGCTTACTCGCATGCTATATTTTAAGTATATCCTCTCGGTCCTATCCTCAGTCTTAGTTCTGTTGCAAACCCCATAAGGAGTATGACTCGCCTGTTTGTGATATATGGTTGAGGTGAAGATGTTCGTCACCAAACCATTTGGGCTTTATGGGATATGGATAATAATTGATAGACTTACAAAGAGAGCCCATTTTTTTCCGGTGAAAAGCAAGAGGACCGTATCATGGCTAGCATCTGTTTATCTTCGAGAGATAGTGCGGTTGCATGGAGTTCCTTCTAGCATAGTTAGCGATCGTGACCCAATTTTCACGAGCCAGTTCTGGAATAGTTTGCAAGAAGCGATGGGTACGCAATTGAATCTGAGTACAACCTATCACCCCCAGATGGATGGCCAAACCGAAAGGGTGAATAGACTGCTAGAAGATCTTTTGAGACTTTGTGTTCTTGACTTTGGTGATACTAGGGAAGACCACCTTCCTCTTGTAGAGTTTGCTTATAATAATAGCTATCAAGCCAGCATAGGGATGGCACCATTTGAAGCTTTGTATGGGAGGCCGTGTAGGTCACCATCTTGTTAGTGGGAGACAACAGATAGGCTTATACTTGGGCCCGATATGATACGGGATACATCCGAGAAAGTTGAATTGGTGAGAAGACGGATGAAAGCGGCCAAAGATAGACAGAAATCCTATGTTGACAAGCGAAGGGCAGATTTGGAATTCAAAGTGGGAGACATGGTTTTCTTGAAGGTTTCTCCTTTGCGTAATGTGGTTCGTTTTGGAGCAGTTGGGAAGCTGGCACCAAGGTTCGTAGGACCTTCCCTATCATAGAGAGAATTGGAAAAATGGCCTATAAGGTGGAATTGCCCGAGAAGCCGGCCGGAGTGCATAATGTCTTTCATGTCTCGCATCTCCGGAAGTGTTTGCACAGATCCGCCGAAGTGGTTGAACCAAGTATTCATGAAGACATGAAAGTAGAGAAAGAGGCGACCCTGAGACGAGCTCCGATTCGTATCATGGAAACGGAGATAAAGAAGCTAAGAAGCAAAGAAATTAAGCTGGTTAGGGCGCAATGGAGTGAAACAGAGGAAGACGCAACTTGGGAAACCAAGGAGAAGATGCGTGGGCTTTATTTTGAGGATACATTTTCAATCTCTTTTCCTAGTGGGTATATCTTCCCTTTGCTATCCATGCTTATCTAGTTTATCTTGTTTCGTAAATCTTGTCGTAGGTAGAAACCCTTGGTTGAAACATGTATTTGAAACATGTTATGCTTGATGTTTGCAAGTGGTTGCAAGTGTTTGCAAGTGGATACTCGTGGATGCATGATACACATTAGGCACTAAGATCGGCTCACACACTTTCATACCGCATATGCATGAGTATTTATGCTTATTCATGGATGAAACTTGTATGCTATCACGTGGATGTTGCATATGGATGAACGTTATGTGCACTCATGTAGAGATTATAAGTTATGTTAGGGATTTGCATACATATGGACTCATTACACTAACATATTTTGCATTAAGGAGGTTTACTGAATCAGTAACCGCCTGATTTTCGCATTAGATAAGTACATATACACACACCTTTGCATATGTTCATACAGCATTTAGAATCTTTTAAGGACAATGATTACTTGTGGATGATGTTTTGAGTAGATGGATGATGGATGGTAGGATACGTTCTTCCTAACTTGGAGATTTCGGGGATGAAATCCTTTAAGGAGGGGAGAATGTAACAACCCGTATTTTTGAATAACATGTTATAATGAAAATCAAGGCAGAATTAAATTGTAAAATCTGAATCAAGGGAAACGGGCTATGCCATTGCGTTCTTCTCGTAAAAATACGCGAAATAGAGTCCGAGTTTTCGAAAATCGGAGTCCGTATGACCAAGTTATGGCCCAATGAAGTTTTCAGAAAATTCCAAGCCCAAAAACAGTTTTTCAGCCAAAACAGGATAGGCGGGAATTCTCCCGCCCCAGGCAGGGTCGACACAGGGGTCGACACCCCTGTCGACCCCCCCCCCCAATGGGTCGACCCCCCTGTCGACCCAGGGGTCGACACCCATGTCGACCCAGGGGTCGACCCCCCATGTCGGACCAGTTTTCCTGGTGCACCAATTGTGACATGCTGAGTCTTATTCCAGAGGCTTCTGACGGGATTGACGGACCTAATGTGTTTTAGGGTTAATCCTATGGTCTAAATTAACCTAATCATCTATAAAAAGACCCCTAGACCTAGCCTAAACCCTCATTAATCATTCCTACAACTAAATGCTGCCCAAATGTTTCTTGATCATGGCCTCCATCTTCATATCATGGCCTCCATCCTCTTCATGAAAGTTTGAGTGTCCTAAGCTAGTAAAAGAGCCACCTTTCTTCATCAAAACAAGGATATTTCTTCATACAAATCAAAGGAGCTTATTGTTTCTCAAGTCAACTTGGAGCTTGTATTCAATTGGGGTTTTTTGAGTTGCTAGTGGCTTCGTCTCAATCTTGTTTTATATTCACTCTAGTCTTCATAGCATTGTAAGCCCTATACTACTCTTAGATTCTAACTATGAAGTTAATATGACATGTTGCTAGTTTGAGTTTGGGCCTAAGTATGAATTGTGCATAGAAAACTATGAGCTTTGATCCTATCATGCTATGCATAGATGCATGCTTGTAAAGCTATCACCTTGACCTTATGCATAGAAAACTTTGTGCTTTGATTCCATCATGTTATGCATTGATTTACCCTATGCAAGTTTGTAAATCTATCACCTTGACTATGTGCATAGAAAGCTATAACCTTTGATTTGAAATGTTGCATTATGCAACATGAGAACTCTCACAACCTATATGATATCTTGCATGTAATGTTATATGCGAACTTCTAGTCATCATTCTATGTCATCTAGGACCATGTATCGCCTATTCGCTAAGTTTGAATGTTATGCATGTTTTGAGGCTTATAATGCAATATGCAAGTTTATGAACACATTTGCCTCATATGCCACCATGTTTAACTTGTGGCCAAAACACCCTTATGCTAGTATGCATGCTTGTGGCCAAATCACCCTTATGCTATTTGATATGTATGAGGCCAAGTCACCTTATATGCTATCATACATGTTGAGGCCATACACTAGTATGTTGAACCCCTTTGGCCTCAAATATCACCATGTGTAACTTGTGATAGACTTTGCCATCTTATACCCACCTTGTCATGTTGTTATGTTCCCTCTTTGATCTATTTGCGTGATGCGAATTTACGTGCGATGGGAATACGTTATGGGTAATGGGGCAAACTTGAATAACATGAAAACATGACTCGAAAACATGACATGAAAGTTTGACATGTGTTTATGCTTGAAAACACGAACGTGGACATGACATGTAGAAAACATGAGAATGGCCAACTCGAGGTTGGGTTGAGTTTGTAGCATAAATCTACCCGGAACCGACCGGCTTAACTAGTGGCTACAAGCGATAGGACCCAATGTGAGTAGTTGGTCATGTCGCACTTAAAACCCGAGGTTAGACTAGGTTGTGGTGTAAAGCTACCCGTACCCGCCCGGCTTAACTAGTAACCACAACAAAGTCTAATGTGAGAGGTTGGGGTGCATTAAGTTAATTAATGACACATGGTAGGGTTAAGTCATGGACTACTTGAATACACTTAACCAATTAAACGCGATGGATTGGTAGGGTTAAGTCATGGACCACTTGAATATACTTAACCAATTAAACACGATGGATTGGTATGGTTAAGTCATGAACTACTTGAATACACTTAACCAATTGAACACGATGTATTGATAGGGTTAAGTCATGAACTACTTGGACACACTTGACCGACTCAATACATGGTTAGGATAGGGTTAACCACACTTAACCCGCTTGAAACCCTAGTTATGTGGTCCTTTTCAGCAGTAACCTACTTGGAAGTATCATGGGTACCCTGGACTAGGCTAGGGTGGGGCACGATTACTGGATTGATTGTAAGAGACCAAAAGAGACGGCTGAATGGTGCACCGGTTGTTCAGGCGGACCATGGTCGTGCACATTAAGTCCGGAGTTGAACACGGGCACCAGTAGGTTAGACTGTGCGTGCTTGAATTGTGTCTGTGGTTTACACCTTAGGGCTGGATACACCCTGGGGTGGACCTAGCACAGTTAACTACATTCCATGATTAAGCCGTATGACACCGATACATGACGAGTTAGGCTTTTAGGGAGCCGATCGACTAGACCGAGTAGTTGGACTTTGATTTAGGTAATCTCATGGGTTGGGCCAGCTTTGGGCCAAGGGATCATTTCTTGTTTATATTTGACATGGATTGGGATACTAGTACACACTTGGTGCAACTTAACCTTGTATATGCGATGCCACACTTGATCTATTTTGTTAACTTTTCACCATGCCAGTTATCACCCTACACCTCATCTCTGTTTACATGTTCAGTTAACTTCATTAGTTTTTATACTAATAGTAGATAGGACTTACCAGTCTTTTTGACTGACCCGTTTTCTTTCGCCTCTTTTCTTCCGTTTCCCCCCCTCCCCAGGTTTATAGGGTGGGAACACTAGTACCTAGCTTGGATCTTTTGCTGCTTTTCTGGATAGCTCACGTATGGTTTGAGCAAGCTATGGCCTTATGCTACTTTGGGGATAGTTACTTTATGTTTCTTTTTCAGTTTTCAGTTTATGTTCTAGACTTTGTTTTATGGGAAAATAATGAACAAGCACTTTGATGTAACTTAACTATGGTTTTGAAATGCTAGTTTTATCCGCTGCTTTATTTACTCTGTTTTTACTTATATCTTCTGTCTTGTGATATCTGCATGCATGTTACCTCGTTTAACGCCCCTCCAAAGCTAGTGTGCTTGCAAGAGTGGCACTGGCGGAGGTGGGGTGTTACATTTTTTATCCTTCTTGTTTATATTAGTTTTTTTTCTCACTGCAATTTGTGTACAGAGTGTCACATTTATCTTGTTCTTGTTATATCAATATAGTTGCATTTACCTTTCAAAAAAAAATCTAATTTGGTATTGGTAAATAATTTTTTTTATACATGTATGGTTTTAACGATCTCTCCTTTTCAAGGACGAAAATCCTTAAGGGGGGAGATTATAACGAACCAGAATTTTTAGCATTTAAATTTATTTAAGTTAGTATTGAAAAATTATATTATACTTGATATTTAATTTTAAAATTTGAGATCTAATCTATTTTCTTTTGGTTCAATCAATTTTGTGAGTAGAATTTAAATTTTTCTCTTATATTCGATTTAAATATTTTGTCATACTAAACAGTTTTATATTTTAAACAAATTAATATATGTATCATATGAGAATTTATTTAAATAATTTTGTATGTTCTAAAATTTTATTTGAATCCGAATAGTTGTATTTAATTAAAAGGTAGTTGTTTTATTTTTTTGTATAATTTGTTGGTTTGAGAAAGTATTAAATTTTGATTTAAAATTTAAAACTTGAGCTTACTCTAGTTTGGATTTGAATTGGTATCTATTTTAATTTAAGTTTGAAGTTGAAATTTTCATACATAAGTTTGTATTGAATATATATATAGATGGTATTTACACACGGAAAAAAACATTGTTTTGTGATTAGTCACTTGTAGCTTGAACTTCAAACCCTTATTGCACGTGTAACCATTTATCTGAACACTTAACACGTTGCTTCCTATCTCCCTTCTTTATTTGTTAGCAGCTGAATTCCATTTCCAATATCAGAAAACCAAAATTTTCCCTAAATCAAAGAACGATGTAAATCGAAAATCCATGGCATCGCTCCCTTCTCCCTCTCAAGCAACTGAACTCCCTCGGCATGAAGCCATGAGCCACCATCATTTGCCGCCTTGCCTCCTCATCGCCACCTCGTCAATCAGCCCCGTCGCCCTCCTTGCTGCGTTTGCCACCCTTCTCCTTTAAATCGAACGTCTGCCGCCTCTTTCCTTGACAACCGCAGCCACCAATGTCTGCCACTTCTTCTAACACCGAGCTGGTCCATTTTCCCATGTTCGCACCAGTAGATTGAGACCTCCTCGGGAAAAACTGGTGCCGCCATCACTAGTTGTATACCTCGAACTGAGTGCTTCTTCATCAAGTCGGAGCACCAGCGAACTTTAGCAACAGTTATCTCCATCGTCAGCCCAGCGCCTTCTCTTCGCTCGTCCGCCAACACCAAATTGAAGCCTTTTCTGCCTCTGTCTGCTCCCGACTCATTGACTCAATGTAAGTCTAGTTACGATTAAACATGTGCTCAAGCACGCTACTTCTAATTATTAGCTTTGATGTGTGGTTGCTTGTGTTTGGTAGACTTGTTCTTGTGTTAGATGAACTTGTAACCATCCTTCCATTAATTCAAGTAGTAATTCGTTAGTGAGGAAGCAAACAAAGATTCTATTAAAATATATAGGATTTCGAAATAAAAAATTTGTTTTTGTCAACCATATATAAGTCATACTGCATGATTGAATAAACTGCACCCTATTTCGCATACCTTGATGTTCATGTTGTGCAGTTGCAAATTTGGAACTCTATTTGCAGTAGCTCTTAATATTTAGCGCACTGGACATGGGTAAACAATATATATAGTTGCATGTAGTCCACCTCGAATAATTTTTCTCTTACTTTACACGTACTTTACGGTGTTTTATGACTACACTGATCTAGTGAATTTATAACATTGCTGAACCTTGAAACTATATAAATAGTGTCATAAGAACATAAGCTCGATGTTAATTTGGTTTACTAAGCCCACCTCGTTCAAACTTGGATGCATGTTCCATGATTGTGTCAAAATCCGTGTTGTATGACAAGTGTACTGCTATGATGTGGATGTCCCTTTGCTTCATAATTTAGATGGCCTTCATTCCTACAGTGGGACTCTTATATTGTTTGGGTTTCGGCTGACTATACATTTTAATAGCATCAGGAATAGGGATGGCAAAAAAATCCATACCGCGGTTATCTGTGGATAAAATCCATCACGGATATGAAATGGATAGTTAAATGGGTATCCATGGGTACAATAAACGGGTATTTTTAATATCCGTTAATTAATGGGGCGGATATGGATAGTAAAATATCCATGTCCGCGGGTACCCGTACCCGTATTGAATGTGATTTATTATCAATAGTCAATACAAAAAATATTGTTGTTGGCTGTACGGTATTTGTGTGCATGCTTTTACTCAATAATTTAAAACTGGTTGTTGATATTTTGATGGATACTTCCGTTGTTGTCTTTTTTTTTAGATGTTGGTTTAAATATGTATTGGTATTTTGAGGTTAGCATTTAAGAATTGGTCTAATTTGTTTTTTTAACCAAATGTACTTTTGAATAATTTCAATAAATGGTTAAAAAATAAATTGAATAAATATAATGGATACCTATGAATACCCGCCATTACCCGCGACCCATTTAAAACCCGTTTAATTGATACCCGTGCGGGTATGGGGCGGGCACGGGGCAAAAAATCACCCAATGGGGGCGGGTGATGGGGTGGTACTACCCGCGCCCGCCCCGCCCCATTGCCATCCCTAATCAGGAAGTAGTTCGAGTGTATTACTGTGGAATGTTTCCACTACTTCCTAGTCATTATTAACCCATATGAGATGTTGGATAAAGATAATTTTTCAACACATGGATGTTAACTCTGTTTAATGTTCAATATGAAATATCTACTGGTTATGATCGTGTTAAATTAGTTTAGTGGAACATGAATATCTGGAAAAATGGGTTGTTTGATTAGAACAAAGAGAAATTACAGGTAGTTGCAATAGATACTCATAGGATACAATAGAACAAAAGCATCATTATCAAGATTAAGGTTCACGTGAAACAAGAGTTAAGAGAAAATTAAGAAATCATTATATTGCCAGTTGCCTTACTGATGCATGCCCAAAATTTGACTGTCAGGCATGGGTACATATGAATTTGCCTTGCTCCTTCTATAAAGTTGAAACTTCACGTTGTTTATGTCATGCTCCCTTATGTTATTCCTTGTACACTACTATTGATATAAGTAATGCAAAGTTCATTTATACATTGCTGTTGTTATTCTTTATTCATATTCATGTTTTCATGGTCAAGGGTAGTATAGATTGCCATGCTTCGTACTCTCTGTTATCAAAATGCATAGTTCATATTTGGAAAAAAAAAGTTGATGTATAAAAAAAATAAACTCAGTTAACATCATTTCGTATGTATCATATTCTGGTTTTACTCAAGTTGCATTGTGCTACTTATTTTTATTATAAGTTTTTTGGTTGCATCAGTATACGGTGCTAAGTTTCTCAATTTAACATAAGTTTGTTTGCATATAGGTGCTGATACATACTATCTTATACAACCAAAATAAGTTTCCTTAATACTGCTACAAAAATCGTCTACATTATTGTGTAAAATGTTGGGATTAAAATAATTTTATTTGTGTTAATCGAAGTTTGCTAACTTGAAATAAGTTTAATCCTGACTTGAGTGTTTTATGCATTTTGCATGGAACGCTCGGGTTAGGTCCTAAGTGTTCCAGGCTTAGAGATTTCAGATCGCTTAACTGGAGAGGAAAGTAAAGGCGCATATGCGCGGGCTCGACAAAACCGTAAAGCTTATTCATTTGAAATTCATGTATATATTTTGAAAGAATCCAAACTCCTCCTTTCGAGAAAGACCGGATTGCTTTGAGAACACGACTCATCAGAACACAAACAATAGAACATTTCATTGTTATTACAACAATTTACATCAGAGTACAAGAATATTCCAGAGTATGGATAAATATTATACAGTGGAAAATAAATATCAAAGATTTAAAATACAAAGCAGCAGAAATTTCAATGTATAAATACAATGAATAGCAGAAAATATATCTACAACACAACTGAAGTGAATACACAGATACTAAGCTTTCCGAATATAGCTCCAGCTGTAATCTAGGATCTTGGGAAAAGAAATATCTGCGCAAACCAAAACTACAAGCTGCCCGTGTGGAAAATATGGGCACCCGGAGTTTAGGTTAAAATAGTAAACTCCGAGTCAGTCATGGGACTAGTATGGGAACTAAAACAGTTATTAATCTTTACTTTAAAACTTGGGAAATCATGGGACCATGCCGTATAACATGGAATGGGTTTGCTCCACATGAATCTCAGTTTAGGACCAAAATAACGCAATGCTTTTTGAAAAGTTAAACTATTATAAGACTCAGGTCCCATCACACAATGCCAGAGGATAGAGTTTTCTCTTATAATAGCCAAATATGCTTGATACGTGTAAAAAAATTATTTGATATTATTACTAGTGTATAGTGAGTTTAAAACACTTTCAATATAAATGTATCAATCCTAGACGGCATAGCAACCATATACTATGTCGCTATACTAGTTTTACAATCAAAACTGAAATGTCGCGTATTGGAAATTGGATTTCCATCATGAACCAGGGCAAGGGATCATCATTACCGAATTCGATACAATCTAGCCCATGTCTTAGGATGCAGCCACGACCGCACCTAGAGAATGCAGGGTTGGTCCACACTTACGTTAGTGGATTAGTTATTCCTGAACAATACGTTTCCCCACCCTATGTGGTGTAAAATCTAAGCCACTAGGGACTCAATATCTGAGGTACCTCGCTTTCCAACAACCACATAAGTAAAATGTCTAGGCTCTATACCATGACACCACTCCTAGCTAGAAAGAAACGCATGTCATTCCTGCTGTCCTCTCCCATTTCTGGTTCATACCGGGGTGTGAGGCTCGCGAATTAACGCTACACACAAAGCTATGCTATATAAAGTTGTGCTTTGATCATCAACCACAAGACTCTGCTTTGTAACAAAAACCTTGATCATTAGCATCTTAGCATGCCTCACTGACAATTCACGCCATGCAACTGATGTCTATCAATATATAACCTCTAAGTTTGTACGTCTCAGAGAACGGTGTTACGCAAGAGAATAAATTCTCCGCCACCAAACAGATATATACTTAATAGAAATCAATTAGCACAGAATGAAATCCAATGTCAGACACACATCAGTTTACAAGTTCGTTCTGGGTCTAAACGAAATCGGAGGCACCTTATTCCTCGTCCAATACAGGAGAGAGGTCCTCGCATATCTGTCGATCTCCAAGTACGTCTGAACGATCACCACTTATTACCTTGTCTTGGGTGTATAGTCCAATCAAGACATCAGTAATCATCCAAACGATGTGAAGACCTCCGGTCTTCAACCACTGTCTTCATCGTCGACTTCTGGTCGTCGTATTAATTATTCAAAATAGGTTAAACTCGGTCTTTCCAAATAATTTGCTTATTTTATAATCAATAATCAAGTGCTATAAAAACACATCATACGCCTCATTCCTGTTCAGAATATTCTTTTAATAAAATATTCATATTATTAGGGAAATGTTCCCATTAATTTTATCAAAGATAAATTCTTATAAATTTATTCTTTAATCTTCCTTTAAATATCAATTTCAAAAGATTTCATTAACTAGTCAGGATTATAGAACCTTACCGCAATAATCATTTATTATTTCCCAATCCCAACCTATTCACCCTTTGGAGCAAAACTAGTAGCACTCATATCTAAACACCCACTATGTTCTGTGTAATATTAATTACCCTTTTCACGTTCAAATCTAATTAAAGATTTAATTGTCGCCCAGAGTAAAACTAGTGGTACTGCATTCTTAGTTATTTCAAGGATTCGATAAATTTAATTATCTCATTCCCATTTCCATCTAATTAAAAATTTATTAAAACTCCAATTTGGTTTTAATATCAAAAATCATTACTTTATGATTATTCAAATTTAAGAAATTATTCTTATCTTTAACTGGGTTAATGAACAAATGTCATATAAATCACAGTTCACGATAAACCCAAAATCATCTTCCATTAAAATGGAATCCACACGGAAATCGTAATAGTGTATAATCGATATAAATTCCCATATTAGACTAATAATATAAATTGAATAGCACCAAGGCCTTTTTCCATATATAGTATCGGTCTTCCTTCACAGAAGCTCATCTCGTTTATTACCAAATCGAATTCCATTCAATTCCAATTTAATATATTAAATCGAAAAACTTTACTTTGGAAATTTTCCATTAATTCTTAATAAAAGATTTATAAATTCCAAATCATAACTTCCCTGTTAATTGGGTTAAAAAACAAATGTCATTTAAAACACTGTTCATGATAAATTCAAAAATCCAATTTCAGTTCAATTTCAATTAAATATTAATTAATTGGTGAACTTCTCTAAATATTAATTAAAAGATTTATTCTTTTCTCAATTGGGTTTAAGAACAATGTTATTGAAGAGACCAGCAAACCCAAAATCCAATTAGACATTAAATAAAAGGCTCTTAATAGAAATTATATCGGCTTATATTTGATATCAAATTCTGAAATCAGTAAATGTCGTATTGGGAATAACGAGATCCGTATAATTACGTTATCCAATATCAAAACATTCCGAAGATAATTTCCATTCCAATTCATACTATGGAAAATTTTGGTTATGTTAAAACCATTTACAAATCCAATTTATTTATTTAAGAACATTGGATTATTCTTCTTGTTAATAACTAGTCCATTTTGATTTAAAAATAATATCTTTACAAAATTGGAATTTTTCATCAAAAAAACCTTCCAAATCATTTATTATGATTTTACACAATTTATTAATATTTTTAATAATTTTAACAAGGCCCGCACAGTCGGTTTCCAATAATGGCCATCGAACTGCATCCATAGCGACCTTTTTCAAATTTGATTTGGACATATTTTAAATCTAACCACTCGATTTCAAATATCTTGTATTCATTGGAAAGCTCTTTTCGATACGAACCTAATGGTTCTAGTTTTAGGAGAATCCGACGGTCGGATCTCCCGTTACATCAATTAGAAGTTAATGGTCGAAATTCGCGAATGGTCGCTGCACGGCGCGTTCTATTCATGCCATTAAATATATATAATATATATTTCATCGATTTCCATTTAAAACGTATTCTATAAATCGTTTATAAATTCATTTTAAAAATGATTCCCACTTCATTTTCAAATTTAAATCAAAATTGAATATTCTATATCATTATAATATATAAATGATAATATTTTCAAAATATCAGGTTTTGAAATCATTTCCTTTTTGATATTCATTATAAAATGAATAAAATTGATATAAATATCGTTCGCGTCAAAATGACGCATATCTAAAACATACGGCTTCACATATTTCTATATTTTCATATCCATCCAATATCGGACATCAAAATCAGATTTTAATCCAATGCTGAATATTATTTTAAAATATTCGTTCTTTCTGAATTGGAATCAGACATAGTTAGTTACCATATAATGTTATTTATATGGATTTAATACAACACATGTACATAACAATAATGATACACAATCAACCATCACCAGAGTGCAATTTATAACTGTATAAACATTAAAAATAATTAATTAATGCTCATCACAGCTTGTCAACCCATCGATTAACATACAACTAAATATTGAGATTGGTGTATGTCCAATATCATCCCAATACCCGTGTGGGGTTTTCAAACAACGAATACTGATTATTATTTGTGCAGTTAGGCGATGTGTAAAATTTATCGTCCCAATCAATATTAGTCAAATGGGTTTACATAAACAAATCGTCTAATTTGTAAATGAATATTTATTTTTCATTTCAGGGGAATTTTATGTCATTCATATATACGTTAAAAATTATATTTTTAATGATAAAATATTTTATTCATCACATGAATATTTTATATAATTCATACATTCAATAAAATTGATATTTTTATTATTCAAACATTTTATTCAACACATGAATATTTTACAAAGTTCATTCATTCAATACACACAACACAGTCAATTCAATCCAAACAAACAATCATGATTTGTACAATCAGTGGTGTCGGGTACTACTAAGCATTGTCTGCATCCTATAATATATTTGACTGTAAATAAATTGAGTGAGAAAGAGTTCTCACCTTCGGTTTCCACCCCGTCATTCTTTAAAGGACGATTTGAATTTTGAATTTGCTTCCAGTCAGTTTCATCCAATTTGTTTCACGCAGTGTAACGACCCGCATTCCACACATCAGGGGATCGTAGAATATTTATTTTTTTCTCATGCGAAGTTGTATAGCCATGTACCTTTGAGAGACGACTATTAGGGTCATTTCCCATGTTCATTGTTTTTGCCGATTTTTAAATGACCGTTTTGCCCCTAGCAGATCTTGTTTCGGCCATAACTTTTGATTGGTAAGGAGTTTTGACCTAAAACCCCTTCCATTAGATCCGGATCATGGTTTACCTTTCCGTGGAGTGGTCACATTAGCCAAATGGACTCACCGTTTGGGAGATATGGGTGAAACAAGGTTTAAAAGGTGAAAAACAGCTTAACCGAGCCTAATTAGGGTGATTAGCAAGAGGGCTCATAACCCATTTCGGGATTAGGGTTATGGGGAGGCTGAGAACAGTAGGAAAACGATTTTTATTTCATTTTTCAGCCACCTAAAACATTTCTCCAACCCTAGCCATGACCTTCACCTTCTAATTTAATCCCAAGTTGCTTCTAATCGCTTTTAATTGAAGATTAAGCCAAGCTACATCAAATCAAAGGGAAATAACACCAATTCAGAGTTCGAGCTGCTGTGTTGCATTAGAATTCGACCCAAAACAGATAATATTTTAAATCTATAGTTTGTTCGTGGCCAAGGTGAGTGATTTGTATAGTTTCTCACTAATTACAGTTGATGAGGGATAATTAGTGTTAATTAGCGAAATTTTGGCTCGGAAAAATCTGGAAAAAATCATTAAAATCCTCAAATATTATTTTAAGACTCTGTTAGAAATTTGAGGTAATTGGGTTATGTTTTGCTAATTCTATCATTAGTTATGCTTAAACATGATTAAGGGAAAATATGGGTTTTTGGGTATGTTTGATTCATTTTAACACATTGGATTGTTGTTTGGTGTTTATGGTTGATTGTACATGTTGCTATGACTGTTTGGAATGTTTTATGATTGTTTAGAATAGTTAGATTGGTCAAAAATGACGTCGTGTGGCATAAAAAAGTCACTGGAAAGTTGCAGGAAACAGTGCAGGATTTTGATCGAACCGGATCGGATCGGTGGAGGACGAACCGACCCGTTCGTGAAGCCCTTCTCACGAAACACTGGTGGAGCCATGAAGCCTGTAGTTACGAACCAGTCCACTCACATCTGAAGCTCATGACCCGATCCGCTCGTGATGACGGAAACCGACCCGAACCGCTCGAGTGAAGACATCACGAACCGACCTGGGGAAGTTGGCATGCACGAACTAATTCGAAGGGAGGAATCCGATCTGAACCGATGGGGTCATCATGACCTGACCTATATGGAGTAGTCCGATCCAAACCGCTTGGTGGCCACGAACAGCGTGTATCATGAACCGAACGGGTGAACAATGTGTATCACGAACCGAACCACCTCAAGGAGCACAATCCGAAGCAAAGTGAAGTGAAGAGCCGAACCGATCCGTAGGAGACCAAAACCCGAAGTGCAAATGTAGTCCAAATGGGAAGCAGAACTCAGGATCCAGATGGGAACCAATGAGTTAACTTCATGATTGGACTTTGCTGCAGGACGTGTGCTAAGGAGTTGTCGACGTCCATAGCTTTGATTCACCACCGAGAGAAGATTGTTAGGCTACGGATCAGTGCAGTGGGGTAGTTATTATTCCGTGGGGCAGAGTGATCGTAGCATGGCTATGAGCCAGTGCAGTGGAGTTGTCATGACTTCATGGGGTAGAGTGGACATAGCAAGGACTAGTGGTTATGGATCAGTGTAGTGGAGTCGTCATGACTCCATGGGGTGGAGTGATCATAGCAAGGATTTGGGTGATCAAAGTGGTGGATATCGTATGCTTTACGCATTGAGTGAGAGATGTAAGGATGGTTGTTATGCTTGATTATCTGCCATCATTATGACATGCACATCCCCACCCCCGTATCTTTACACCATATGTTGGTGTCACCTTAGAGTATTGTACATCTTGTTGTGCTAACTATTTGGTTGCAGGTCCAGGCTCAGGTATGGTTTAGTATACCTGTTATTGTTCTGTTTTGCTGCTTATCGCTCATAGCAGACTTTTGTCTGACCCAGACTTTTATGTCTCTTCTTATCACTCTGGGTGCTCTTAAACGGGCAGAATAGAGACAGGTTAGCTGGTTATGCATGAGTAGCTGATCCGGAGACGAGCAGGAGGCTCCCACGTATGATATATATATATATATATATATATATATATATATATATATATATATATATATATATATATATGTATTCTCCCTGTGTCGCTGCTAGTCACTACTTTGGGAATTAGTAGTGTATCTTTCGTATTTTGCTTTAAAGACAGTTTTAAAAGTTGTAATAAGGATGATGTGGAACATAAGCTGTATTTTGAATTATTGTTGCTATGATGATTATGCTTTAGTTCTCAGCTTATGCACTATCTCGCATGTCTTATGTCAAGTATGTTATTATTATATTTTATTCCATGCGCTGTGAGACATTCTACAGGTTCCTTTGGTAGTTCAAATTCCCTTCTTTTCGTTCTTTGGCGACTGTCCCATGCTGGTTGGACATCGACACAACGCACTTTCATTGAAATGTCAGCTGGTGTAGGGCAGGCCGTCACATTTGATATCAGAGCTCTAGGTTGCGTAGTTAACCTAGGGAAGACACCAAGGAGAGATAGTACGTATATGAGAGCGCGTCTTTGTGATATTTTGGTTTTCAAAAGCTATATATATGTACTATTAGTATATTTAAGGATGAAGTCGCACTGCACTGGCACCACTGAAGAGATGGTTAATCGTTTTCTCCTTACAGATTGAACGATGAGACGATATGCTAGGGGTACTGGTAGAGGAGCTAATAATGGGAATGCTCCTGATATAAGGACGATGTCACTGACTTCATGACAGAGATGCTTAGAAATGTGAAAGGAGAAGTTCCCAATGCTGCTAATGGTGGTGGTGCAGTGGTGCATGCGCCTAGACCCAATTTCGCCAAGCTTTGCAAGGATTACGCTAGTCTTGGGGGGAAGCTGTTCCGCGGAACAGTATCAGCTACAGAAGTTCAGGATTGGTTGGATAACTGTGAGCGTATCTTCGAAGAATTGGGTATCGAGGATACGACGAAGAGAAAGCTATCCCGTCAACTACAAGGACGGGCGATGAATTAGTGGAATGCTATTAAGGCAGCTACTCCTAAAGATCAAGTTACTTGTGATCAGGTTAAGGCCCGATTCAGTGATAAGTTTATCCCAGCTGCTCAGAAATCAGAATTATCTAGGAAATTTCTGGAGCTTAAGTAGGTTGGTAGGGCAGTCTCGGAGTACATTGTTGAGTTCGATACTTTATCAAAGTATGGATTATCTCTTATCGACACTCCCGAGAAGAAGAATGAGAAGTTCATAACTGGCTTAGACCAGTACTTGGGAGAAAGGCTTATTAATCATATTGATGAGACTTTTGAATCAATTGTTGGGAAAGCATTGAGGTCAGAGATCCTTTATCCTAAGCCCAAGACTGAAGTCGCTGTTGCATCTGCAGAGGGGCCAAAGCCGCAAGCAAGTGAAGGAGGCAAGAATAATTCTCAGAATAAGAGGAAGCAGAACCAAACTAAGGATGGTCAGAAAAAGAGTAAGAAAGATGTTGAGTGCTTTAGTTGTGGTAAGAAGGTCCATTATGCTAAAGAATGTTGAGCAAAGCCGGCGGACAGGAAGTGCTTCAACTATGACCAAGTAGCGCATCACAAGGATAAGTGCCCGCAACCCCTTAAAGAAAAGAAGATTGTGAGAGCATATGCTATCAACGCTGTTCCTTCTTCGTTGAATGCCCCAACTGCAGCGGAGAAAGGAAAGAATGTCGTCATTCATGGTATGCTTTCTGTTTATGATGTTCCTGTTCGAGTATTGTTTGATACTGGGGCTTCCCGTTCCTTCATATCTAGTGACCTGGTAGATAGGTTGGGATTTGAACCCGAGATAGTCGATGGACCTTTAACAGTGACGAACCTGATTGGCAGTTCAACTAGCCTTTGTATGATTTGTCGTAATGTGGTCTTATCGAGTCATGGATGTATGTTTTCTTGTGATTGATTTGTTTTGGGATTTACTGGGTTTGGCATTATTTTGGGAGTCGATTGGCTCCAAAGGTACGGGGTGATGGTAGACTGTGAGGGATTTTTAGTGACAGTTAGAGCAGATGATGGGTGGATGGTAGTGTTTGGTTGTTTACCTAGTGATGGGGTAATGGCTAGTTTTCTAAATTCCCTCGACATTCAGCATGATAATTTGTTAGATGTGCCCGTGGCTGGCCAGTATCCGAACGTCTTCGAGGAAGTGACTAGACTTCCACCACACCGAGAGATTGAGTTTCGGATTGATTTAATGAAAGATGCCAGACCTATAGTGATGCCACTTCGTCGTACGGCACCAAGGGAGCAGCGAGAGCTCGGGTTGCAAGTAAGCGATCAGTTGAAGAAGGGATTTATTAGAAGAAGTGTTTCTGAGTGGGGAGCACCAGTTGTGTTTGCTACCAATGCAGATGGTTCCCTTCGATTGTGTGTAGACTACCATGAGTTGAATAAGGTGATGAGGAAGAATAAGTATCCTCTACCGCGGATAGATGATTTGTTTGATCAGTTGAGTGGCACGAGAGTGTTCTCCCAGTTGGATCTCGCGACAGGTTTTCATCAGCTTAGGTTGGAAACTGAGAGTATAGCTAAAACGGCCTTTCGGACGCCGTCTGGATTCTATGAGTGGTTGGTCATGCAATTCGGGTTGACCAATGCGCCAGCATATTTTGTGGATTTTATGAATAGGGTATTCTGAGATCAATTGAATAAATTTGTTCTTGTGTTCGTAGACGATGTCTTGGTTTATTTGAGGACAGAAAAAGAACACAAGGAACATTTGAGGATAGTGACGGAGGTATTGAGAAAACACCAATTGAAAGCAAAGTTCTTTAAGTGTCACTTCTGGAGGAGGGAAGTGAGATTCTTGAGCCATGTTGTTTCAAAGAATAGTATTGCGTGGACCCTACGAAGATGGCTGCGGTACAAGATTGGTCTACGCCCAAGAATGCAACAGACGTAAGAAGTTTCTTGGGGTTAGCTGGATATTATCGTAAGTTTATCCAAGATAGCGGCACCGTTAACTCAGTTGACCAAGAAGAATCAAGCTTTCGTCTGGGACGAAAAGTGCGAGAATGCATTCAAGAATCTAATGGAAAAGTTGACATGTGCACCAGTGTTAGTCATTCCTAAGGGGAATGAAGAGATGACAGTATATACTGATGCATGTGGTACCGGACTGGGTGTTGTATTAATGCAAGGAGGTAGGGTTGTGGCTTATGCGAGTCGGCAACTGAAACCACATGAGAAAAGATATGCTACCCATGATTTGGAATTGGCAGCGATCGTGTTCGCGCTGCAGATGTGGAGAGATTATCTCTTGGGAGAAAGATTCGAATTGTTTACTGATCATAAATCATTAAAGTACCTTTTCTCCCAAAAGGATCTAAATCTCCGACAGTAGAGATGGTTAGAATTCTTGGCTTCCTATGATTTCGATATTGCGTATACACCAAGAAAGGGCAATGCGGTAGCTGGTGCATTAAGTAGGAGACATGCCATTTTAGGGGCTATGTTTCTAGAATGGAAGCAACTGGAGTATATCGCAGGGTATGATTTCAGACCAAAGTGTGAATTGGATCCAGAGACGCTAGCAAGTTTGACGATCAGACCCACTTTGATTGAGCGGATTGGTTCCAGTCAAAGGGACGATCCTAACCTATTGGAAATCATCTCCAAGTTAGAAATGGGAATCGACGAAGAGATGAACAAATATGGGATTGTTCGAGATGGATGGGTTAGAAATAATGGTAGACTGGTTGTACCCAATGTCAATGGATTGAGAGATGAAGTGCTTAGAGAATGTCATCACTCAAAACTGACTATGCACCCCGGTGGTAATAAAATGTATCGAGACATGAAGCAGACCTACTACTGGGAAGGGATGAAAAGAGACGTTGGAAAGTTTATATCCAAGTGCATGAATTGCCAGTTAGTTAAGGCAGAGAAAAAGAAACCTAATGGTTTGTTGCAACCATTGGAAATTCCAAAATGGAAATGGGAACAAGTCTCAATGGATTTCATTGATGGGTTACCAAGGACTAGGTCGTGCCATGATAGCATTTGGGTGATTGTGGACCGATTGACCAAGAGTGCAAGATTTATACTCGTCAAGTCGAATAGAACAACAACTAAATTAGCAGAAATGTATATGAAGTAGGTAGTGAGATTTCATGGAGTACCTAAAAGCATTGTAAGTGACCGAGACCCGTTGTTTACTAGTGGGTTTTGGAAGAGCTTACAAGAGGCTCTAGGATCAGAATTATATCTCAGTACCGCGTATCATCCTCAAACTGATGGTCAAACAGAGAGGGTAAATCGTATATTAGAAGATCTCTTGAGTGCTTGCATATTGGATTTTGGTGGATCATGGGATGACCATTTGCATCTAGTAGAGTTTTCATATAATAATAGTTATCAATCTATTATTGATATGGCTCCATTTGAAGCTTTGTACTGAAGACCATGCAACTCACCATCATGTTTGTTAGAAACTGGTGAGAAGCTTGTGCTTGGACTAGATGTGATAAGAGAAACTTCAGACAAGATTAAGATCATTCAAAAGCGAATGAAGGTTGCCCAAGATAGGCAGAAGAGTTATGCTGATAAGAGGCGAAAGGATTTGAAATTCTCCGTTGGCGACCTAGTATTTGTCAAGATCTCTCCATTAAAGAATCTTATTCGATTTGGAAGGAGTGGAAAGCTGGAGCCAAGATTTGTTGGTCCATTCCCAATCCTCGAGCAAGTTGGGAATTTGGCATATAAAGTTGAATTACCAGAGAAGATGGCAGGAGTTCATAACGTATTTCATTTTTCCCAGTTAAGGAAATTCGTGCACGATCCCGATATGAATCTTTCACCTGATCAGTTGGATGATATCTAAGTAGAACCCGAGGCGGTTGGGAACCGCAAGCCGATTCATATTGTCGAGCACGATACGAAGCAACTTCGAAGGAAAGCGGTGAATCTAGTCAAAGTTTAGTGGGGCGAGAATGAGAATGACTGTATTTGGGAGACAGAGGAGAGCATTATGAAGATGTATCCTGAACTCTTTGCCTAGTATGATTTTAATTGCAATTTAGTTTTCCGCATGCTAGGATAGACTTGTTTGTTGTTTTGTATGTTTGATTTTTGTGAATGGTTGGTAGGCATGCGGGATCCTTTTATTTGTTTCTTAGTTAAGGAATTTCGGGGGCGAAATTTCTTAAGGGGGAAGAATGTAACGACCCGCATTCTACGCATCAGGGGATCGTAGAATATTTATTTCTTTCTCATGCGAAGTCGTATAGCCATGTAACTTTGAGAGATGACTATTAGGGTCATTTCCCATGTTCATGATTTTTTTCCGATTTTTAAGTGACCATTTTTCCCCTAGCTGATCTTGTTTCGGCCATAACTTTTGATTGGTAAGGATTTTGACATTAAACCACTTCCAGTAGATTTGGATGATGGTTTACCTTTCTGTAAGTGGTCAATTAGACAAACGGACTCACCGTTTGGGAGATATAGCTGAAACAAAGTTTAGAAGGTGAAAAACAGCTCAACCGGACCTAATTTGGGTGATTAGCAAGACGGCCCATAACCCGTTTCAGAATTAGGGTCATGGGGTGGCTGAGAACAGTAGGAAAACGATTTTTATTTCATTTTTCAACCGCCTAAAACATTTCTCTAACCCTAGCCATAGCCTCCACCTTCTAATTTAATCCCAAATCGCTCCTAATCGCTTTCTAATTGAAGATTAAGCCAAGCTATGTCAAATCAAGGGAAAATAACACCAATTCATAGTTGGAGCTGCTGTAAAGCATTAGATTTCAACCCAAAACATATAATACTTCAGATCTATAGTTTGTTTGTGGCCAAGGTGAGTGATTTGCATAGTTTCTCACTAATTATGGTTGATTAGGGGTAATTAGTGTTGATTAGCGAAATTTTGGCTTAGAAAAATCTGGAAAAAATCTGCAAAATGCTCAAATATTATATTAAGCCTCTATTAGAAATTTGGGGTCATTTGGTTGTGTTTTGCTAATTCAATCATTAGTTATGCTTAAACATGATTAAGGGAAAATATGGGTTTTCGGGTATGTTTGATCCATTTTAACACATTAGATTGTTGTTTTGGTGTTTATGGTTGATTATACATGTTGCTATGACTGTTTGGAATGTTTAATGATTGTTTAGAATAGTTAGATTGGTCAAAAACGCCGTTGTGTGGCGCAAAACAGTCGTTGGAAAGTTGCAGGAAACAGTGCAGGATTTTGATCGAATCGGATCGAATCGATAGAGGACGAACAGACTCTTTCGTGAAGCCCTTCTCACGAACCACTGGTGGAGCCATGAAGCCTGGAGGTACGAACCAGTTCACTCGCACCTGAAGCTCACGACCCGACCCGCTCATGATGAAGGAAACCGACCCGAACCGCTCGAGTGAAGACATCATGAACCAACCTGGGGAAGTTGGCATGCACGAACTGATTTGAAGGGAGGAATCTGGTCTAAACCGATGGGGTCATCACGACCTGACCTGTATGGAGTAGTCCGATCCGAACCGCCTGGTGGCCACGAACAGCGTGTATCATGAACCGAACGAGTAAACAGCGTGTATCACGAACCGAACCACCTCAAGGAGCACGATCTGAAGCGAAGTGAAGTGAAGAGCCGAACCGATCCAGAGGATACCAAAACCCAAAATGCAAAGGTAGTCCAAATGGGAAGTAGAACTTAGGATCCAGATGGGAACAAACGAGTTAACTTCATGATTGAATTTGCTGCGGGACGTGTGCTAAGGAGTTGTCGACGTCTATAGCTTTGATTTACCACCGAGAGACGATTGTTAGGCTACAGATCAATGCAGTGGGGTAATTATTACTGCATGGGGCAGAGTGATTGTAGCATGGCTATGAGCCAGTGCAGTGGAGTCGTCATGACTTCATGGGGGCAGAGTGGACATAGCAAGGACTAGTGGCTATGGATCATTGCAGTGGAGTCGTCACGACTCCATGGGGCAGAGTGATCATAGCAAGGATTTGGGTGATCAAACCGGTGGATATTGTATGCTTTACGCACTGAGTGAGAGATGTGAGGATGGTTGCTATGCTTGATTATTTTTCGTCAATATGACATGCACACCCCCACTCCCGTATCTTTACACCATATGTTGGCGTCATCTTAATATTGTACATCTTGTTGTGCTAACTCTTTGGTTGCAGGTCCAGGTTCAGGTATGGTTTAGTATACCTATTATTGTTCTGTTTTGCTGCTTATCGCTCATACCAGACTTTTGTCAGACCCAGAGTTTTATGTCTCTTCATATTACTCTGGGTGCTCTTAAACGGGCAGACTAGAGACAGGTTAGCTGGTTATGCACGAGTAGCTGATCCGGAGACAAGCAGGAGGCTCCCACGTATGATATATATATATATGTATTCTCCCTGTGTCGCTGCTGGTCACTACTTTGGGCATTAGTAGTGTACGTTTCTTATTTTGCTTTAGAGACAGTTTTAAAAGTTGTAATAAGGATGATGTGGAACGTAAGCTGTATTTCGAATTTTCGCTGCTATGATGATTATGGTTTAGTTCTCAGCTTATGCATTGTCTCGCTTGTCTTATGTCAAGTATTTTATTATTATATTTTATTCCATGCACTGTGAGACATTCTACAGGTTTCTTTGGTAGTTCAAATTCCCTTCTTTCCTTTCTTTGGCGACCATCCCGTGCTGGTTGGACATCGGCACAACGCACTTTCATTGAAATGTCGGTTGGTGCGGGATGGGCCCTTAAACGCAGTATATATATTAAAAATGATATTTTTAATACGATGTTATATATAATTAGAAATCACATTTTGAAATTGTTCTATATTTTTTTTAAAAAAATCATATTTTTAAAACAAAGTATTTCATATAAAAATTACATTTTTAAGATCAAAGTTATATGTATATAATAAATAATATTTTTATTTTAAAGCTATATATATAAAAACCATATTTTTATTTCCTATTATTTCATATAAAAATCTATTTTTTTATAAATTCATTTTCATATTTTAAAATCAAATTTTAAAATATGAAAAAGAATTTATAAAAAATTAGGTTTCTATTATTTACATGAAAAGTCATATTTTTACAATGCTATCTATATAATAAAAATCATATTTTTATACTATGAGCTATATATTTAAAAATCTCATTAATGAAACCATACTATATTATTTAAAAATCACATTTTTATTATCATGTTATTTACATTCAAAATAATGTTATTTTAAAACAACTGAAAATAAAATATTGCTTTTACGATTAAAAATTTCAGATTTTTAAAACAATGTTATATATATATATTCAGATTTAAAAACAATGCTAAATTTGTTTATATAAATATAACATTAAAAAAATCGATGTTGGGTAATATATAAAAATAACAACATTCAATTACTTAATTCATTAACTATAATAATTAAATCCAAACTAATTACACTGATTAGAGGATTAAAACCCTAGGCTGCTCCTTCTTCTTCATGGATACTGCTCCGTTCCCTTTTATAATTAAAACAAAACATCGAACCCATCCAGCTCAATTAGGGTTCCATAATGCACAAGAATCAAGGTGGTGGATCACAATCGGAGGTCGCCACTTGAAAGCCACCGAGATGTTCCACCTGCACCTGGAATTCCGGCGCCTTGGAACGCCTCCCCAAGCCAGAAAACGGGCGCGATAATCTCGACTTCGAGCCACAAAACCTCACGAACCGCAGCACTATTTTTGATCATATCCATATCAATGGAAAGCCCTTGAATTGCTCTTCGATCTTTGATTAGAAATTTTGGTCTAATACATTGCGGATTGATTGATTTTAAGGAATTAAAATGGGAGCTCAGTTGTAGCACCCCACCTCTGCTAGGGTCACTCACAAAGGGAATGCACTAGCTTTGGCGGAATATTATCTAGGTAAACATACACAGAAATATTACAAGACAGAACATATAAAACAACGGAAGAAGAACCAAATTTCATTGCTTTAAAATCTAGAAAGGTCTAAAGCCTTTTACGTCAAAATGCTACTAAATCCATTACATCGAAATCTGTCTTGTAATAGTAAAGAAGCATAAAACCATAATTATAAATCATTCCCCAATAAAGAAGAAAAGCAAACCATAGCCAAGAGCAATCCAAACATTCATGAAATAGCCTTGGAGCTTGATAAGATCTGAACTAAGCTGTGTTCCCACCCTGCGGACCTGGGGGGGGGGGGGGGGGACGGAAGAAAAAGAGGCGAAAAACTGGGTCAGTCATAAAGACTGAGTAAGTCCTAGTGACTTTCAGCATAAAAATAGGTAAAGATAACATGGCATGAATAAACTGAAAGTAAACATAAGCATGGTGACAAGATAAGCTACAGGCACGATAACTAAGAATAACATCATAGGATTTCTATCATATATAACATTGCAAGGTTCCCGTTCAGCATGAACTAAGTATAGTTTTGCACGATTTCTATCAAGCATCGCAAGATTTCTCTGCTTAACCAGTAAAACGAAATCTATTTGCTCTGATTTCCAAAATTCTCTGCACCAACTGTACTAGTATCCCAACCCGTATCATCCTTTTCATGTATATGTATAGTCCCTTGCTGTGTATCGTACGGGTTTCATCACATATTTCTATACTACCTCAACGTAGTGCCACCATTCTTGAAATCGTTGGGACCGCCACCCTTGTTCTGGCTAGGTTTCCTTATCATGAGCTATCGCGTGTTCAACTAGGATTTATGCCACCTAGGACCACTAGGGATTATGCCACCTATTGAACGTTTTCTAAATTCGTTTAGCGTTTATTCCACGATTATGCTACCTAACGAATCCCACCTAACGATTTATTAATCGATCGGCTCCCTACAAATCCAAGCTCGTTTATGTGTCTGTGTCATACGGCCCAATCACGAAATGTAGTCACCTGTGCTAGGTCCACCATAGGGTGTATCAAGCCCTATGGTGCCAACCATCGACACGAATCAAGCACGCACAGATAAACCTACTGATGCCCAATGCCTGCTTTTTCTGCTCCGGAGTGTGTGCACGTCCGCACTTTGTTAGAACCTACACTGGCGCACCCATACAGCCGTCGTTCTGGTCGCTTACAATCAGCCCAGTAATCGTGCCCCACCCTGCCTACTTCCAGGGTACCATGATACATCTAGTGGGTTACTGCTGAAATGGACCGTGTAACTAGGGTTTCCGTCTAGTAGGTTAAGTGTTGTCATTTAAGTTCGAGACTTAACCCCATCGGTCTAGCATGTCAAGTTGGTTAAGTGTTGTCATTCAAGTTCGTGACTTAACCCGTCTATGTGTCATGTCAAATTGGCTAAGTGTTGTCGTTTAAGTTCATGACTTTGCCCTACGAATCATGTATCAAGTTGGTTAAGTATATTCAAGTGGTTCATGACTTAACCCTATCAAATCATCGTGTTAAATTGGTTAAGTATATTCAAGCGGTTCAGGACTTAACCCTATCAAGTCATCGTGTCAAATTGGTTAAGTATATTCAAGCTATTCAGGACTTAACCCTATCAAGTCATCGTGTCAAATTGATTAAGTATATTCAAGCGGTTCAGGACTTAACCCTATCAAGTCATCGTGTCAGACTGGTTAAGTATATTCAAGCGGTTCAGGACTTAACCCTATCAAGTAATCGTGTCACATTGGTTAAGTATATTCAAGCGGTTCAGGACTTAACCCTATCAAGTCATCATGTCAAACTGGTTAAGTATATTCAAGCGGTTCAGGACTTAACCCTATCAAGTCATCATGTCAAATTGGTTAAGTATATTCAAGCGGTTCAGGACTTAACCCTATCAAGTCATCGTGTCAAATTGGTTAAGTATATTCAAGCGGTTCATGACTTAACCCTATCAAATCATCCTGTTAAATTGGTTAAGCATATTCAAGTGGTTCATGACTTAACCATATCTTGTGGCATTAATTCATTAATGCACTTCAACCTCTCACATTAGACTAACTGTTGTGGTTACTAGATTTGCTGGGCGGTTCCGGGCAGATTTACACCACAACATAGTCTAAACTCGGGTTTTACGTGCGATATGACCAACTACCCACATTGGATCCTATTGTTTGCAGCCACTGGATTTGTCGGGCGGTTCCGGGCAGATTTACACTTCAAACTCAACCCAACCTCGAGTTGGCCATTTTCAAGTTTATCTAATTGTCATGCCCACATTCAAGTTTTCGTGTCAAAATTCATGTCGAGTTTTCATGTCATGTTTCATGTCAAATCGTGTCAAGTTTTCAAGGCAAGTTTCATATCAAGTTGATGTCAGGTTCGTGTCCATATCCAGGTTCAAGTTATAACAGCGTTTCCAAGTTTTGCCTATTAGCGAGTTCATAATTCATGTTCATAACCAATTCATGTTTTGCCTAATCTACCCAAATCGTATTCCCTTCGCACGTGAGCGTGAATCGATCTCTACTACAAATAAATCCAAATCTCGAAATAGAGGGAATAGCATCAAAACTATGATAGGCAAAAGGGACTAGCATAAAGCAATAAAAGGGGTTACAAGACTAGCATGACATAACTTGAGATAATTGGTTACAACATCACTGGCATATAGGATTTCAAATCTAGCAAGATAAGGTGATAGTCATGGCAAACGCTGACATAAAAGAATAGGCATGCAAAGGCAAGCCAAATACAAGAAAAATGGATCCAATGGTTTTGGTGTACATAATAGTGAATAAACTAAGCAAGTCGCACCCTTGGTACGAGATCCAACAAACTGCGAATTCGGTATACAACGTGGGTTTCAATCAACTATAATAGTCCCAGGTAATTAACCTCGATAGTCATCGTCATGGTCATAGGTAGAAATCTCATAATTAAGAATCCTAAGTGATTAATTACAATAGTCATGGTTAATTATCCAAAATAGTTCTAGGCAATAGTCATAGGCAATTAACAGTGATAGTTTCAAGGTCATGGTCATAGAAAATGGCCTTATGTTCATAATCATAGATAATAATTCTCATAGTCAAGAGTCATAGTTGATTATCCATAATTGTCCTTGTCACAGTCATAGACAACAGTCTTTCGTTCACCGTCATAGGCATAGGCATGGGCTTAGTCTTATTAGTCATAGGCAGTCTTATGTTCACCGTCATAATCATTGGCATAGTCATATTAGTCATAGGCAGTCTTGTGTTCTCAGTCATAGTCCTTGTCCATTAACAATAGATTCAACGTCATAGGCATGTTAAGGTTATAGACACGAGAGAGTTTGATTTACAACATGAATAGGTCCAAAGCAATATTCACGAAAGTCAAGATCCAAGACGAACAAGAATAGATACGAATCAATTACCATACATAGATCCAATTCCAATTTACAACATGGATATTACGTTTACAGCTTTTATCTAAAAGTAACTTGAACTTACAGTGTGTGGATCGAGAATTAGAAAGCAGGATTTGATTGTTGAATCTCTATTTGATCGATTGTGTTCCAATTGAAATCCCCCAATTTGCAAATCCCTAAGCGTAGTCTTGATGGAGAAGAAGCAGTCCTTTTTCTTCCTTTTTATCTTACCATTTTGATTATCTTAGCAGCAGCATAAGGACATAAAGAAATGTTGTGGAGAGAATGAGGCTAGGGTGCTGTTTATATAGGGTTAGGCAGACGAATCTGGTCAGAAAACGAGTCTAAATACATCAGAATGCATCAGGTTCAGAAAAGTGGTTCGGGAGGCAGGTCGACCCCCAGGTCGACACTATGGTTGACCTGGCCCCTGGGAGGTCGACACTATAGTCGACCCCCAGGTCGACCTGCTCCATGGGCGGGAATTTTCCTGCCCAGCCAGTTCTGAGGTTTGAATTCGAATTTCGAATTCGATTTTCAAGCTGTTTTTGATTCCGAAAATTCCTGAAACTTCAGAGGGTCATATCTCCCTCATACGGACTCCGATTTTCGAAAACTCGGACTCTATTTCATGTAAAATTTCGAGACGAACGCAATAGCATAACCCGTTTCCCCTGATTCTGATTTTAAAATTTAATTCTGCCTTGATTTCTAGTTTTAACATGTTATAAAAATACGGGTTTTACATTCTCCTCTCCTTAAAGGATTTCGTCCCCGAAATCTTCAAGTTAAGAAGAATGTGTCTTACCATCCAATCATCCATCTACTCAATCATCAATCACAGGCATCCATTGTCCTTAAGAGATTTCTAATGTTGTATGAACATATGCAGAAAGTGTGTGTATATGTTCCTTATCTAATGCAAATGATCAGGCCGGATTGATCTTCTTAATGCAAAATATGTTTAGTGCAATGAGTCCAACATGTATGCAAATAGTCCTAGTCACATAAACACTATATGTGTGCACAAACATCCATCCATATGCAACATCCACATGATAACACATTCAATCTCATCCATAAACAAGTATAAACACTCATGCATATGCAATATGAAAATGTGTCTGAGCCGATCTGGTGCCTAATGTGTGTTATGCAACCACGAGCAACCACTTGCGACCACTTGCAACCATCAATCATAAAATGTCTCAAACACATGTTTCACCCAATTGTTCCTACCTAAAGATATAGCCGAATGATAGAAGCAAGTAAAAACTTAATGCCCCTTAACCAATGTCAAAGCTGGAAATCTACGTCACATATATACTGAATAGGAGAAGAACTCCCTAAGTACCATCCCATATCCTATAAAACCCAAAAAAGTTTAGTCAACCCAACGGACACCCTCAAGCCCCAACATGTATTACTAACAGATAAGTCATACTCCCTATGGGGTTTGCAACAGAAATATGATTGAGAATAGGACCGAGAGGTTATACTTAAAAGATAGCATACAAGTAAGCTCTACAGGAAAAGAGGGATCAAGGATATACTCTTAAAAAGAGATATGATGCGCATGTCTAGTCTTCAATCTTCTAAGTCGTATTTCCTTGAGCTTAACTCCATTGTGCTTTGACCGCCTTTAACTTCATAATTTCGTAGCTTCTTAATTCTTGTTTCCAAAATATGAGTTCGAACTCATTTAACTGTTGCCTCTCGTCCCACTTTCGCTTATTCTCTTTCTAGTATACCCGATTCAAACATAACTGCGTACTCATGGTTTCATGCAAGCTCTTCAAAATTCACTAGTGAATACTGGATCTCATTCACTTATTAGAAGGTATTCCACATAAATGAATTATCTCTTGAAAATAAATAAATGCCAACCATGTTGCCAAGTGTACTTACTAAGGTGATTTTCTATAACTCATGCATAAGCGAAATGAACCATCCGCCTTAGTGGCGAACTCTACTCGAGAGGATCGATAAATGTATCAAGAGATTCTAGGTAACTAAGCATGGAAGAACCCTAAGGGTTACCCTAGACTTCGAGGACATTACCGGGGCAAGTCAAGAGTCTAACTACCCTCTTTTCATACTCGAGAATGGTATCATTTTTGGAAAACCACTCCATCTCTAGAATCAACCCATTGCCCAAAAACATAAGCATTGCTTAGCATGGGCATTCTCAAATCCAAACAAGTCATGTATAAATGAGCCGATTCCCCACAGGATTTGAGACAAAAATGGGATCCTCTACTACGCTAGTACTAAGGTGCAGAGACTCAACTACCGAATCAGAAATAAAAAGGATGCGATGTACCATAATCAAAAAGGGTACGAACAGGATAGAAAGATAAACTAGACATTCCTACAGAAACATTTCTACCTTCTTGTTCTGAGCCTCATTCGCCTTAACCACTCTTATCCCCACTTATATAACGTGTTAACAGGTCACTCGAGAACTACCTCCATCACACGGCAACCCTACAAAGCTTGAAATAAGATTAGTCGCAGATGGAACTAATGTGACTACGGATGGAGGAAAGAAAGGAAAAGGGATTCAAACAAGGAAATAAAGGATAATGCTAATGGCCTTTGGGGAATAGCCTTTAAAAATAAAACTTTTCTTGAAAAAAGCTTCTTTGTAAATGGTTTTGAAAATAATTTCAAAAGGTTTTAAAAACTTTTGCCCAGTCTGGTAACCTTCTACTCTGATACCAAATGTAGCACCCCACCTCCGCTAGGGTCACTCACAAAGAGAATGCACTATCTTTGGTGGAGTATTATCTAGGTAAACATACACAGAAATATTACAAGACAGAACATATAAAACAGCGGAATAAGAACCAAATTTCATTGCTTTAAAATCTAGAAAGGTCTAAAGCCTTTTACATCAAAATGCTACTAAATCCATTACATTGAAATCTGTCTTGCAATAGTAAAGAAGCATAAAACCATAATTATAAATCATTCCTCAATAAAGCAGCAAAGCAAGCCATAGCCAAGAGCAATCCAAGCCTTCATGAAATAGCCTTGGAGCTTGATAAGATCCGAACTAAGCTGTGTTCCCACCCTGCGGACCGGGGGGGGGGGAACAGAAGAAAAAGAGGCGAAACAAACTGGGTCAGTCATAAAGACTGAGTAAGTCCTAGTGACTTTCAGCATAAAAACAGGTAAAGATAACATGGCATGAATAAACTGAAAGTAAACATAAGCATGGTGACAAGATAAGCTACAGGCACGATAACTAAGAATAACATCATAGGATTTCTTTCATGTATAACATTGCAAGGTTCCCGTTCAGGATGAACTAAGTATAGTTTCGCACGATTTCTATCAAGCATCGCAAGATTTCTCTGCTTCACCATTAAAACGATATCTATTTTCTCTGATTTCCTAAATTCTCTGCACCGACTGTACTAGTATCCCAACCCGTATCATCCTTTTCATGTATATGTACAGTCCCTTGCTGTGTATCGTACGGGTTTCATCACGTATTTCTATACTACCTCAACATTGTGCCACCATTCTTGAAATCGTTGGGACCGCCACCCTTGTTCTGGCTAGTTTTCCTTATCATGAGCTATTGCGTGTTCAACTAGGATTTATGCCACCCAGGACCACTAGGGATTATGCCACCTATTGAACGTTTTCTAGATTCGTTTAGGGTTTATGCCACCTAGGACGACTAGCGATTATGCTACCTAATGAATCCCAGATTTATTAATCGATCGGCTGCCTACAAATCCTAGCTTGTTCATGTGTCTGTGTCATACGGCCCAATCACGAAATGTAGTCACCTATGATAGGTCCACCATAGGGTGTATCAAGCCCTATGGTGCCAACCATCGACACGAATCAAGCACGCACAGATAAACCTACTGATGCCCAATGCCTGCTTTTTCTGCTTCGAAGTGTGTGCACGCCCGCACTCCGTTAGAACCTACACTGGCACACCCACACAGTCGTCGTTCTAGTCGCTTACAATCAGCCCAGTAATCGTGCCCCACCCTGCCTAGTTCCAGGGTACCATGATACATCTAGTGGGTTACTGCTGAAATGGACCGCGTAACTAGGGTTTCCGTCTAGTAGGTTAAGTGTTGTCATTTAAATTCGAGACTTAACCCCATCGGTCTAGCATGTCAAGTTGGTTAAGTGTTGTCATTCAAGTTCGTGACTTAACCCGTCTACGTGTCATGTCAAATTGGCTAAGTTTTGTCGTTTAAGTTCTTGACTTAGCCCTACGAATCATGTATCAAGTTGGTTAAGTATATTCAAGTGGTTCATGACTTAACCCTATCAAATCATCGTGTTAAATTGGTTAAGTATATTCAAGCGGTTCAGGACTTAACCCTATCAAGTCATTGTGTCAAATTGGTTAAGTATATTCAAGCGGTTCAGGACTTAACCCTATCAAGTCATCGTGTCAAACTGGCTAAGTATATTCAAGTGGTTCAGGACTTAACCCTATCAAGTCATCGTGTCAAACTGGTTAAGTATATTCAAGAGGTTCAGGACTTAACCCTATCAAGTCATCGTGTCAAACTGGTTAAGTATATTCAAGCGGTTCATGACTTAACCCTATCAAGTCATTGTGTCAAATTGGTTAAGTATATTCAAGCGGTTATCGTGTCAAATTGGTTAAGTATATTCAAGCGGTTCATGACTTAACCCTATCAAATCATCCTATTAAATTGGTTAAGTATATTCAAGTGGTTCATGACTTAACCCTATCTTGTGGCATTAATTCATTGATGTACTTCAACCTCTCACATTAGACTAACTGTTGTGGTTACTAGATTTGTCGGGCGGTTCCGGGCAGATTTACACCACAACATAGTCTAACCTCGGGTTTTACGTGCGATATGACCAACTACCCACATTGGATCCTATTGTTTGCAGCCACTGGATTTGCCGGGAGGTTCCTGGCAGATTTACACTGCAATCTCAACCCAACCTCGAGTTGGCCATTTTCAAGTTTATCTAATTGTCATGCCCACATTCAAGTTTTTGTGTCAAAATTCATTTTGAGTTTTCAGGTCATGTTTCATGTCAAATCGTGTCAAGTTTCCAAGGCAAGTTTCATATCAAGTCGATGTCAGGTTCGTCTCCATATCCAGGTTCAAGTTATAACAGCGTTCATGTTTCAAGTTTTGCCTATTATCGAGTTCATAATTCATGTTCATAACCAATTCATGTTTTTCCTAATCTACCCAAATCGTATTCCCTTCGCACGTGAGCATGAATCGATCTCTAGTACAAATAAATCCAAATCTCGAAATAGAGGATATAGCATCAAAACTATGATAGGCAAAAGGTACTAGCATAAAGCAATAAAAGGGGTTGCAATACTAGCATGACATAACTTGAGATAATTGGTTACAACATCACTGGCATATAGGATTTCAAATCTAGCAAGATAAGGTCATAGTCATGGTAAACGCTGACATAAAAGAATAGGCATGCAAAGGCAAGCCAAATACAAGAAAAATGGATCCAATGGTTTTGGTGTACATAATAGTGAATAAACTAAGCAAGTCGTACCCTTGGTATGAGATCCAACAAACTGCGAATTCGATATACAACACGGGTTTCAATCAACTATAATAGTCCCAGGTAATTAACCTTGATAGTCATCGTCATGGTCATAGGTAGAAATCTCATAATTAAGAATCCTAAGCGATTAATCACAATAGTCATGGTTAATTATCCAAAATAGTTCTAGGCAATAGTCATAGGCAATTAACAGTAATAGTTTCAAGGTCATGGTCATAGAAAATGGCCTTATGTTCATAATCATAGATAATAATTCTCATAATCAAGAGTCATAGTTGATTATCCACAATTGTCCTTGTCATAGTCATAGACAACAGTCTTTCGTTCACCGTCAAAGGCATAGGCATAGGCTTAGTCTTATTAGTCATAGGAAGTCTTATGTTCACCGTCATAATCATTGGCATAGTCATATTAGTCATAGGCAGTCTTGTGTTCTCAGTCATAGTCCTTGTCCATTAACAATAGATTCAACGTCATAGGCATGTTAAGGTTATAGACACGAGAGAGTTTGATTTACTACAAGAATAGATCCAAAGCAATATTCATGAAAGTCAAGATCCAAGACGAACAAGAATAGATACGAATCAATTACCATACATAGATCCAATTCCAATTTACAACATGGATATTACGTTTACAGCTTTTATCTAAAAGTAACTTGAACTTACAGTGCGTGGATCGAGAATTAGAAAGCATGATTTGATTGTTGAATCTCTATTTGATCGATTGTGTTCCAATTGAAATCCCCCAATTTGCAAATCCCTAAGCGTAGTCTTGATGGAGAAGGAGCAGTCCTTTTTCTTCCTTTTTATCTTATTATTTTGATTATCTTAGAAGCAACATAAGGACAGAAAGAAATGGTGTGGAGAGAATGAGGCTAGGGGGCTGTTTATATAGGGTTAGGCAGACGAATCTGGTCAGAAAAGGAGTCTAAATACATCAGAATCCATCAGGTTCAGAAAAGTGGTTCGGGAGGCAGGTCGACCCCCAGGTCGACACTATGGTCGACCTCGCCCCTGGGAGGTCGAAACTATAGTCGACCCCCAGGTCGACCTGGTCCATAGGCAGGAATTTTCCCTCCCAGCCTGTTCTGGGGTTTGAATTAGAATTTCAAATTCGAATTTCGAGCTGTTTTTTATTCCGAAAATTCCTGAAACTTCAGAAGGTCATATCTCCCTCATATGGACTCCAATTTTCAAAAACTCGGACTCTATTTCATGTAAAATTTCGAGACGAACGCAATGGCTTAACCCGTTTCCCCTGTAATTCTGCCTTGATTTCTAGTTTTAACATGTTATAAAAATACAGGTTGTTACATCAGTGGCCAATTATTTCCTAAACGTGGCGGCGCTGAGTTGAGATGAACTATTAGGGTTCTAGGGATTCTATATTTATATATTATTATTATTGTTATTATTATTATTATTATTATTATTTAATACGATAATAGCTTTTTAATGTCTTAAACTCCAAATCATACCCAACGACTATCTCCTCTAGCTAAATACCCCCATTTCGAACACAATGGGATATGTTTCGTAAGCCAATTTGATTGTTTTGACTAGTTGTTCTTTAAATTAAAATATAATTTTTTTAATAAATAATATATAGACAAAACCGGAGAAACTAGTCGTTGTCCAAAGGCTCACAAAAACGGTTTCTGAACCTCAGAAACCGTGCACACACAAACTACAAATAACAACTGAACCGAACTACATAAACTAGGACTAAACATCATAAACAAAGCAATCAACTCCAAGCTACGTCTCAAGCCCATCAGGAGGAGCCTCAGCTAACGTAGAAGCGATGAAGAGACCAAAGCTCTAAAGAGACAGTCACGGAGCCTGAGTTGAGCACTAGCCTCCAAAAAGGTAGAAAGACCAATGCCAGTAGGACAGAATGGGTGGATGGCATCTCTTCGCTCCAAGGCGATAGTCGAAGGAAACTACTCAATCAATAATCCTCAGCAAAAGAAGTTCCGGAGAAAAACAAGAGTCCTCCTAGCAAGCTCTGTACAAGCCAAACCCAGCAACCTGAAAACCAACATCTGCATAACTAGCAAACAGCATAAGTCCGGGGGGAGATAGGAAAAAGGAAAGACAAATAAAGAAAACAGCAACAAAACAAAAACCACAGCACTGCTCAAACCAAAACCACTAAATCAGCCGATACCGGACCTTTGGCTGGCCGCCGAAGGATATCAAAAAGATCTGCAAGACTCCTAGCTCGGTCTCCCAACACGCCACGGAAAGGACAACCGCGAAAAGCAAGAAACACACTATTCCTCACTTTCCGGATAATAGAAGGAGGGTCCATAGCCACATCATCAAAAACTGCCTTGTTCCTAGAGCACCAAATGTGCCAGCAGATCAAACAGGGAATCAGATGACGGAGGATAGAACGGAAGGATTTACCTGAGTTTCTAGCCCACCACAACCTTAGTAATCCTTCCAAAGAGGTGGCATTACCATGGCAACCCATAAGATTCCCGAAATAGTTCCAAACAGCCCTGGCATAACTACCAGAGATCAACAGATGGAAGGAGGTCTCGGTGCTTCCAGCGTAGCAGCATTTACATCTGGACACGAGAGGGATCCCCACACGCTGAAGGTTCTCATCTATGGGTAATCCGTCTTGCAACGTTTTCCACATAAATAAGGAAACCTTTGGCGGGATGCAAACATTCCAAATGAGGCTGAAAACAAGGAGTTGTGGGCCTGGCGAACGAACAGACTCCCACCCCGCCTTAAAGGGGAAGGGGCTGCCATCCCAGATGGTACCATCCCCATGGGAATCCGTTAAGCCTTTACGGATTGCATACGTTTCCACGTCTCACTAGCGTAGGATGGGACGCCGGTGATATTCGTGCTAGCAAGTGTACGATACTTGGCGTGGAGGAACGTCGCCCAAAGAGAGTTATCCGCTCGAAACCTCGCCCAAAGCTTGCAAGCGAAGGCCAAACAAATGTCCTTAGGGTTACGGAGGCCAAGACCTCCCTCACCTTTGGGACGACATATGGCGTTCCAAGAAACCCAGTGATGATGAGAAGCGTTCTCCTTTTTTCCCCAAAAAAAGGACGAAGCTAAGGACCGGAAAGAGCGGAAGAACGAAGCAGTGGGATTCATTGCTGCGAAGATGTAAGAGCCTACAGACTCAAGGACAGACTTGAGGAGAACAAGTCTTTCAGCTTGAGAGATGAGGGAAGCATTCCACTTAATAATCTTACCTCTCACTTTGTTAGTTAGGGGGTCAAAGATGGCGTTCAGCTTCCTACCACGATAAAGCACAATGCTTAGATAAGGAAGAGGAAGAGAGGTTGCCTTAAATCCTATACTGGACTCTATCCAGGAGGATCTAGTCAACGACAAGTCTTTCGCTGGCACAAAACAACACTTGGCCATATTCACGAGTTGCCCAGAGATATTCTCATACTGCCTAATAAGATCAATCAGGCGACGAATAGAGTGACGAGTACCATTTGTGAAAATGAGGATATCGTCAGTGAAAGATAAGGAAGAGATTAGAGGGCAACCCCTCGGGATACCGAATCGATGGTTCTGCCCGGCTAGCATTAGGGAATGCAGTCCACGAACGAAAGCCTCAGCAGGATGGATGAAAAGGGAAGGGGATAAGGGGTCTCCCTGACGTAGGCCTCTCCCGGACCTGAAATACCCTGTAGCTGATTCGTTAATGAGAACAGAAAACCAACAGTTGGATATTAGTCTCCAGACTACGTCGATAAAGGGTTCTAGAAAACCGAATGCCCTCAGAACCTTGATCACAAAGAACCACGACATGTGATCGTAAGCTTTAGCCATATCTAGCTTGACAACCACATTTGAGCCATGAACCTACTTATCAATCTGAGAAATCAGCTCCTGGGCTAATAGGACAATATCTGTGATAAGCCGTCCTTTGACAAACCCAGCCTGAGAAGAAGAAATGAGACGCTCAAGAAACGGTGCTAGCCTAGAAATTAACACCTTGGAAATGACCTTGTTTGAGAAGTTACACAAGCTGACAGGATGAAAGTCTGCACAAGAAGCAGGAATATCACATTTTGGGATAAGAACTAAATTGGTGGAGCTCCATCCGACGGGGAGGTCTCCACCAGAAAAGAAGGATTGGATGGCGAGACAAAAGTCCACCTGAATGATGGGCCACACACTCCTATAAAATACTCCATTAAAACCATGTGGCCTACTAGCACTGTCCTTGCTTAAAGCAAATACGCAAGCACGTATTTCATCTGAGGAATGAGGAGTAGCTAGGTCAGTATTGTCCGACGGAAGGATCAGTCTAGGAATGAAAGCAAGAAGGGACGGGTCAGAAGCCGGGACCGAAGGACAAGAGAGGAAGGATTGGAAGTGGGATAGTCTCTTTGACTTCACTTAGGTTAGAAGCCAAAGAAAGATCAGGACGCTGGATCTGACGAATGGAGAGAAGACCATTCTTCTTCCGAATGGTGGAGTGAAAAATTTTGGAATTCGTATCACCTTCCACAACCCACTTGATTCTGGCTTTCTGGCGCAAGTGGTCGTGTTCGATACGAAGCTCCGAAGAGAAGGCAAGTTGAGCTAGAGCCCAAGCCTCACGGTTAGCGGCGTTGGGCTCGTCATCAAAAGAAGCTTCTGCAAGAACGAGAATTTCTTCAGCCGCTCTAACACGGTTGAAAATATTCTTGAATACCTGCAGATTCCACTCCTTGAGACGGATCTTAAGGCGCTTCAGCTTGCGAGAGAAAACAACACAAGGGGGACCACTCATTGGGGATAGCCAGGAATCCTCTACTATCCCAAGGAAGGAATGGTGAGAACGCCACATACTCTGGAACCTAAAGGAGGACGGGCCAGAAATGGAAAGAGGAGAACAGCTAAGGAGCATCGGGGCATGGTAAAAAAAGTACGATGCAGATGAGAGATGGAGAACGAGAAAGGCAGGCTGAACCAACCTTCAGAGGAGAAAATTCTATCTAGCCTAGATAGAATCCGGTTTGGGCCTTCTTGATTGTTACACCAAGTGAAGGCCGATCCAACAAACGACACTTCAGAGAGCCCAGAAGAGACGATGAAAGCGTTGAAATCTGCAACCGCTAAACAGTTCACAGCATTTCCTCCACACTTTTCCGCATGGCTAGTGACGACATTGAAGTCGCCACCCAGCACTGTAATGACCCGAAAATCCGATCCAATTTGAGCTGACTAAATAACACAAGTCCAACCCAAATTACACTGGAAATCAGGAAATTAATAGAAAGAAAATAGAGGGTGAGGGAAGATAAGATAGAAACTTATAGAATAGGAGAAGAAGAAGAAGAACATCATCATCAGAGTAACCACGAATCTCACAGCGGAACAAATAAAATATAACATAACTTTTGAAATACCAACAGTATATGTATACAATAACTTTTCAGAGTACAACACTTACAACAACAGGGGAAATAATAATAGCTATAGAATCTTGAAGTCTCCTGCTCCAAGCTCTCCAAGTGTATCTGTAAAATCCTGAACTACTTAACTGCCCGTACAAATTTAGACACCCAAGAGTTTAGGTAGAACAAAACAAAGTAAACTCCGGGTCAGTCATGGGACTGGTATGAGTAAAACCATTTAAACAGTTTGAACAAGTAAACGATATCTCATAAGACCACGCCGTATAACGGAACGGGTTTTTCCCTTATGAGAAATCCAAAATATCTTTATATCAAAAACCTTTTGATATTATAATAATGTCTATCAACCACAACTATAATAATCATCTAGCAGAAACGCTTTCATCTCACATTCTACATATATAGTATACAATCAAAACCGCAAGCACGTATTGGGTAATGGATTTCCAACTATGACAAGGTATGGAACCACCTTCCGATCAGTGTACTCTAGGAACGATACACTGGAGTTCAACAAGAACATCTTGCAACTCAGCCACACATGACCGACCACTCATTTCGCTTGAGCGTGTCGAATGTACATCACCAACTGTTTCCCGTATATATATTGATATATTTAAGAAGCAAATGAATATTCTCTAGATAGGTGATTATACACCCTACTTCGGTGCGACGGACTTAGCCATGCTGCCTGCACGATTTCTGTCATTTACCGGTTGTTGAGGCCAGAGATTACGACTACTTTTCATTCATTGATAACACGATCACTTTGAATGCCACATTGTCAGATCTGTTAATCATTAATTGGTTTACACAAATATTCTGGATGTTATGCTAAGGGAATAAATCCGTTGCAACCATATATATTTATACAGACTAATCCATTCGATCATTAGAAATACTTTGTCAGACATTCGTCCATTTACGTTCGTTCTAGGATTAAACGAAACCGAAGGCACTATTCAGTACATCCATCTTAGTCCATTGTTATCTAAGATTTATACAACAGCCCTTGCACTTTACTCCGTCTTCCATTTTCTTCGGCATATTCGCAACGCTTATGCCAATACAGAGTGGTTCTTGGGATAAGAATCCAACCGGTCTCTCCATATTAACAACGTTAAAATGGTCAAACTTTGATAGTTCGTGATTTAACTATCAATGAAAACATGTCAGTGTACAAACAGCGATCTAAATTCCAAATGGAATTATCGATCCAATCATCAAAACATACATACATACATATATATCCACATTCCTTATTTTCTTTGATTTAGAAAATATATGTTATTAACATGGGAAAACATTTCCAATCCTCATTCACGCATCACTACCATTCCACAACTATTAGTCCCTAACTGTAAACTAGTAAGAGAACAATTCTCTAAGTATAAACCCCGAAGGCCGAAACCAACATCAGATCCTCACTCAGAAAACCATTCGACTTAACTAATCTTTAGTCAGTTTCTAATATTGTTTTAACTCTATTTGATTAACTCTTATTCGAATAACTAATATTCGATTAACTATATTTGAATAACTCTAGTTCGATTTGACTATAATCGATTTACTCTAACTGATTAACTCTAACTGGTTAACTCTAACTGAATAACTTATTTGATTCAACTCCTTTTTGATTAACTCCTTTCGAATACTAATATTCGATTACTTTATTGATTTACAAAGATTTTCCCTTTTAACAACGTTTATCCATTTAAAAAAATATTTCCTTTTACCAACGTTTATTCATTTATAAAGATTTACTTTTAGTAATGGTTCTTCACTTTAAAAAAAATGTCCTTTAACAACGTTTCTCCACTTATAAAGATTCCCTTTTAATAACGTTTTCCTTTTTATATTATCCTATTCCTTTATAAATGATTTCCATTTAACAACATCCTATTCATTTTCTAAATAAATGTTACTTTTATAAAATCCTTCGATTTTATAAATAAATTCATTTTCAATATAACTTTGAAAATTCCCTTTTTAACTTTCCATTATTCATTTTGGTATTTAAAATACCGTATAACCATGATTACTATCAACCAAGTACACATAATCATCATAGATTATATAACACATCACATATCACAATATATGAAACAAAAGAGTATTTTATATATTGAGGAACCCAGTTGGGTCCCTCCAACCTGTTCCCCTGCATCATAGATGTTAAACCATATAATTAACATCAACTTCATTTCAGTATGAAATGTTCTGATAAGCAACATCAACATATATATTTAATGGTATATATATATATATATATATATATATATATATATATAATTTCAACTAACTGACTAGCAGTTCAATCAACCAATCTACACACAACAGTCAATCAATATCTAACAGTTCTAAAAGTACGTTATAAAAATATAACAGTTCAGAGTTGGTGACTCACATTGGACGATCATCGTTAATAACGATAACCATCGCTTGATTCAAACGGACAATTTATTTTGCTATAAATTGTAACGGGCTCGGATTCACTCTCGGTCAGTTCCAGTGTGTAGTATCCGCCTTTACGATCCCAAGGGATCTTGTTTTGCTTAATTCATGTATCCATGTCACCCTCCCTTAATCTCAGCGCTCATCCTTTTCTTCTTCGTTAACAGATCGAACCGCCTTCTCATGGCCATTACAAAACATTTCCAACCTCATTTCTCCAACTCCACTTCATGAACTTCAAAACAAAAATCACCTTCATTCCTCTCTCTACCACTAATAAAGCTGCTACCATTCCTCACTGCCCATTTACCTTCAGTCTGGATTACTTCCTACAGGTAGTGCATGCCAGCTTCTCACTTTTCTATTCTTCTTTGTATATATATATATATATATATATATATATATATATATATATATATATATTAAGGGTCATCCCACTATACTAACTATTTACTTTGCAATTCTTTTTTTTTCAATTTAAAATTGGGCCTCACTAAATTCAAACAGCCCATACCCCATAAAAGTCCGACCCGCACCTTTTATCTTCTCCTCCTTCAGATAAGAAATTTCCGTAAGCTCCTGCTATCCCTCACGAGAAAACACCCATACTCGATTGCTTCCTCTCCTCCTACGTCCTTCATCACTTCCTCACATTTCACGAAACCAACTCCAAAATTTCCCCTTTCGAAAACTCTACCACTTCATATCGATTTTATCCTACTCAAGCTCAGGAATTACATTCCGTCGAACAGCACTTCCTGACAATTTTTCAGAAATCGATCGACACATTTTTTCATAAAATTCACCAAACAAAATTCAGGCATTGCCAAACTTCATCACAAACCCAAATCGAACTTCAAAAACTCAAACCAAGGATTCCAGAACCCAAATCCTTAAACCCTAGTTACGGCTGAAAAAGAAACATCGAACTCGGTGATGTTCGAACCCCATAAAATCAACATAGATTTGCAGAGAATCACGAAGGGAATTCATGCATATGTGTTTTGGGATTTATACTATTTGTTTTGATTTGTTAGGGTTTTAAAGAAGATGGAAATAATTTTTCCTAAAAGAAAAATATACGGCGGAACTCCGTTGACCAGTGGAGAAGGTGAATTAGGTTTTAGAGGAAGTGTAGGCTTATTTATAGGGGAAAAGAAAGAAGATATTTTGGGGTAGGGAATATTCTCGGAATATTCTTTTTTGTTAATTCGTCTTCTAAAAATTCCGATGATCATACGTGATACCCAAAAATCACGAAAGTTTACATACAGATAGAGTTTGACATTACGGTCCCAACGAAACTGGTTCGTCGAATTCCGACTTCGTATTCTCACATAGCGTATTTTTAACCGTCAAAATACTGACTATTTTTCACTCTAAAAATCCGTACGGCCGCACAGTGACTCTAAAAATCACGGAAACTGACATCTAGCAATAATTTAACATTGCAAATCCAACAAAATTAGTTTCGTCGAATTCCGACTTCGTTTGCAAAAGTGGCTATTTTTAACGCTCTAAATGACCCATTTAAATATATAACTATATTTAAATATAATTAAATTAAATATAAATAAATTTATATTTTCGTATATATTCACACCAGAATATCATACAGCTCCAGGGTAATTATATATTCGATATTCCAAGTCCTGGTTGAATCGATATTTCAACTTACATTGAAAATCCTTTTATAACGTATATAAAGCGTTACGAATTGTAAAGGAATTCCACAGCGACTTTTGTAAAATTTGATTTGGACATAAATCAAAATCTACACGACGAAATCCCGATTTTTCTCTTCCACTAGAAAAATATACTTCACCAGCTCCTAATGTTTCTTGTTTCACAGAAATCCGACTTGAAACGGCTTTTGTATATCCAGTTGAAGTTCAAATCGCCAAATTACGAACTGCAGCGCCATTTCGAGCTCGGTTTTAATTATAATATAATTATACGTTCAAACTGACGTTATTTAATTATATTCGTTATTCTAATTCAACTCTGAGCTGAATTAAATATTTTGAATCGCCCAGTTCACACAATATAGTGAATTCCACAAATTTTGATTATTTCAGAATTAAATATATTAATTAATTATTATTTTAATTAAATATTCTCTCTTATTTAATTCAACGACCATTTATATTCTCTAAACCACTATTTAAATAATTAAATTAATTAATTATTATACCCCTGGAAATGCTGGTCATTACATTCTTCCCCACTTAAAATAATTTCGTCCTCGAAATTGCTAAGGTAGAGGACGACCCTATCTACTGGGTAAATATTTATCGGTTTACCCTTTAACTTCAGTTTTAACTGAACCAATTAATATCGACTAAAATATTAATTTATTCCGACTAACTAAAATTTTCAAAAATTCTGAAAATTTTCTAATGCTTAAATTTTTCGGAAAATTTCGCCATAACCCCCTTTGTACAGCCCTATCGGTAAAACCACAACTCGCCTCTCTAGGCCTTCTCCAACTCAAAAGAAAGTCAAACAGCCAAGCGGCTTGCCAATTCGGCTCATCAAAATCTCAAACTCATATGAAATATAAACTTGTACCTTTTTGTTGGGTATATCATTATATCACTTGCACCTGTTACCCATTATGCATACACCATGCCATACCAATCAATTCCAAATAGTTTATATCCTCAAATCACATCTCATTCTTAACTCGAGTTCCATTCTCGATTTTCAAAATTTTAAATCCCCAATTCCAATACCATCCCAGATTATTCACTAATCAAATCCAGATTTATTTTACTTAGTTCAAGTCAAATTTTTATTTATTTTTACTTATACCATCTCAACCCATTTAACTTTTAAGTTAAATTTAAATTCCAGAATTTAAATCCCTGGGTTCATTTCAAATCGAATTTTGAAATCATAACACCAATTCAAAACCTTTGAATTTCAAAACAACTTGTTTTATCAAAACAATTCAAAACAAAATCTTTGGTAGTAATCCGTCACTTTGAAACTCGAAAATCACACTGATGATGTGTACACCATCATCAGAATTATTTCCCAGCGATCGAAGTGAGTTCAATACTATATTTCTCTTTCAAATTTGAAAACAATTTCAAACTCTCCCAGGAACTTAAAATTTCCTTATCATAATTCCAAATCTGATTTAAATTCAGATTTACTTCATCTTATTTGACAGACTTTACTTATATGAATTCTGATTAGTTATTTATAACCATTTTACCCTTTTTAGTCTCATTCGATTTTTACTAACAACCCATACAACCAATTATACTATGGTAATTTCAAAACATATCATGTTGGTTCATCATATTCGAGTGCTTAGAAACCCCTATCGATATTGTGGTGCCCCACTATCGACCAGAATTCATAAGCCACTCAACCAATAAAGCTCCAAAATATAAAACAAATTTCTATATCAAATAACAAATACGTACACTCATATTTATACACTCAAACTCAATATTGGGTATTACTAACCCCATCTCTACTGAGTCACGCCACAGAGCCAAGGTAATAGCTTAACCTTAAGCTCTGATACCAACTGTAATGACCCGAAAATCCGGTCCAATTTGAGCTGACTAAATAACACAAGTCCAACCCAAATTACACTGGAAATCAGGAAATTAATAGAAAGAAAATAAAAGGTGAGGGAAGATAAGATAGAAACTAATAGAATAGAAGAAGAAGAAGAACATCATCATCAGAGTAACCACGAATCTCACAGCGGAACGAATAAAATATAACATAACTTTTGAAATACCAACAGTATATGTATACAATAACTTTTCAGAGTACAACACTTATAACAACAGTGGAAATAATAATAGCTATAGAATCTTGAAGTCTCCTGCTCCAAGCTCTCTAAGTGTATCTGTAAAATCCTGAACTACTTGACTTCCCGTACAAATTTAGGCACCCAAGAGTTTAGGTAGAACAAAACAAAGTAAACTCCGGGTCAGTCATAGGACTGGTATGAGTAAAACAGTTTAAATAGTTTGAACAAGTAAACGATATCTCATAAGACCACGCCGTATAATGGAACGGGTTTTTCCCTTATGAGAAATCCAAAATATCTTTATATCAAAAACCTTTTGATATTATAATAATGTCTATCAACCACAACTATAATAATCATCTAGCAGAAACGCTTTCATCTCACGTTCTACATATATAGTATACAATCAAAACCGCAAGCACGTATTGGGTAATGGATTTCCAACTATGACAAGGTATGGAACCACCTTCCGATCAGTGTACTCTAGGAACGATACACTGGAGTTCAACAAGAACATCTTGCAACTCAGCCACACATGACCGACCACTCATTTCGCTTGAGTGTATCGAATGTACTTCACCAACCATTTCCCGTATATATATGGGACAACATTGATATATTTAAGAAGCAAATGAATATTCTCTAGATAGGTGATTATACACCCTACTTCGGTGCGACGGACTTAGCCATGTTGCCTGCACGATTTCTGTCATTTACCGGTTGTTGAGGCCAGAGATTACGACTACTTTTCATTCATTGATGACACGATCACTTTGAATGCCACATTGTCAGATCTGTTAATCATTAATTGGTTTACACAAATATTCTGGGTGTTATGCTAAGGGAATAAATCCGTTGCAACCATATATATTTATACAGACTAATCCTTTCGATCATTGGAAATACTTTGTCAGACATTCGTCCATTTACGTTCGTTCTGGGATTGAACGAAACCGAAGGCACTATTCAGTACATCCATCTTAGTCCATTGTTATCTAAGATTTATACAACAGCCCTTGCACTTTACTCCGTCTTCCATTTTCTTCGGCATATTCGCAACGCTTATGCCAATACAGAGTGGTTCTTTGGATAAGAATCCAACCGGTCTCTCCATATTAACAACGTTAAAATGGTCAAACTTTGATTGTCCGTGATTTAACTATCAATGAAAACATGTCAGTGTACAAACAGCGATCTAAATTCCAAATGGAATTATCGATCCAATCATCAAAACATACATACATATCCACATTCCTTATTTTCTATGATTTAGAAAATATATGTTATTAACATGGGAAAACATTTCCAATCCTCATTCACGCATCACTACCATTCCACAACTATTAGTCCCTAACTGTAAACTAGTAAGAGAACAATTCTCTAAGTATAAACCCCGAAGGCTGAAACCAACATCAGATCCACACTCAGAAAACCATTCGACTTAACTAATCTCTAGTCAGTTTCTAATATTGTTTTAACTCTATTTGATTAACTCTTATTCGAATAACTAATATTCGATTAACTATATTTGAATAACTCTAGTTCGATTTGACTCTAATCGATTTACTCTAACTGATTAACTCTAACTGGTTAACTCTAACTGAATAACTTATTTGATTCAACTCCTTTTTGATTAACTCCTTTCGAATACTAATATTCGATTACTTTATTGATTTACAAAGATTTTCCCTTTTAACAACGTTTATCCATTTAAAAAAATATTTCCTTTTACCAACGTTTATTCATTTATAAAGATTTACTTTTAGTAATGGTTCTTCACTTTAAAAAAAATGTCCATTAACAACGTTTCTCCACTTATACAGATTCCCTTTTAATAACGTTTTCCTTTTTATAATATCCTATTCCTTCATAAATGATTTCCATTTAACAACATCCTATTCATTTTCTAAATAAATGTTACTTTTGTAAAATCCTTCGATTTTTAAATAGATTCATTTTCAATATAACTTTGAAAATTCCCTTTTTAACTTTCCATTATTCATTTTGGTATTTAAAATACCGTATAACCATGATTACTATCAACCAAGTACACATAATCATCACAGATTATATAACACATCACATATCACAATATATGAAACAAAAGAGTATTTTATATATTGAGGAACCCAGTTGTGTCCCTCCAACCTGTTCCCCTGCATCACAGATGTTAAACCATATAATTAACATCAACTTCATTTCAGTATGAAATGTTCTGATAAGCAACATCAACATATATATTTAATGGTATATATATATAATTTCAACTAACTGACTAGCAGTTCAATCAACCAATCTACACACAACAGTCAATCAATATCTAACAGTTCTAAAAGTACGTTATAAAAATATAACTGTTCAGAGTTGGTGACTCACATTGGACGATCATCGTTAATAACGATAACCATCGCTTGATTCAAACGGACAATTTATTTTGCTATAAATTGTAACGGGCTCGGATTCACTCTCGGTCAGTTCCAGTGTGTAGTGTCCGCACTTACGATCCCAACGGATCTTGTTTTGCTTAATTCATGTATCCATGTCACCCTTCCTTAATCTCAGCGCTCATCCTTTTCTTCTTCGTTAACAGATCGAACCGCCTTCTCATGGCCATTACAAAACATTTCCAACCTCATTTCTCCAACTCCACTTCATGAACTTCAAAACAAAAATCACCTTCATTCCTCTCTCTACCACTAATAAAGCTGCTACCATTCCTCACTGCCCATTTACCTTCAGTCTGGATTACTTCTTACACGAAGTGCATGCCAACTTCTCACTTTTCTATTCTTCTTTGTATATATATATTAAGGGTCATCCCATTATACTAACTATTTACTTTGCAATTCTGTTTTTTTCAATTTAAAATTGGGCCTAACTAAATTCAAACAGCCCATACCCCATAAATGTCTGACCCGCACCTTCTATCTTCTCCTCCTTCAGATAAGAAATTTCCGTAAGCTCCTGCTACCCCTCACGAGAAAACACCCATACTCAATTGCTTCCTCTCCTCCTACGTCCTTCATCACTTCCTCACATTTCACGAAACCAACTCCAAAATTTCCCCTTTCGAAAACTCTACCACTTCATATCGATTTTATCCTACTCGAGCTCAGGAATTACATTCCGTCGAACAGCACTTCCTGACTATTTTTCAGAAATCGATCGGCACATTTTTTCATAAAATTCACCAAACAAAATTCAGGCACTGCCAAACTTCATCACAAACCCAAATCGAACTTCAAAAACTCAAACCAAGGATTCCAGAACCCAAATCCTTAAACCTTAGTTACGGCTGAAAAAGAAACATCGAACTCGGTGATGTTCGAACCCCATAAAATCAACATAGATTTACAGAGAATCACGAAGGGAATTCATGCATATATGTTTTGGGATTTATACTATTTGTTTTGATTTGTTAGGGTTTTAAAGAAGATGGAAATAATTTTTCCTGGAAGAAAAATATATGGCGGGACTCCGTTTACCAGTGGAGAAGGTGAATTAGGTTTTAGAGGAAGTGTAGGCTTATTTATAGGGGAAAAGAAAGAAGATATTTTAGGGTAGGGAATATTCTCGGAATATTCTTTTTTGTTAATTCGTCTTCTAAAAATTCCGATGATCATACGTGATACCCAAAAATCACGAAAGTTTACATACAGATAGAGTTTGACATTACGGTCCCAACGAAACTGGTTTCGTCGAATTCCGACTTCGTATTCTCACACAGCGTATTTTTAACCGTCAAAATACTGACTATTTTTCACTCTAAAAATCCGTACGGCCGCACAGTGACTCTAAAAATCACGGAAACTAACATCTAGCAATAATTTAACATTGCAGATCCAACAAAATTAGTTTCGTCGAATTCCGACTTCGTTTGCAAAAGTGGCTATTTTTAACGCTCTAAATGACCCATTTAAATATATAACTATATTTAAATATAATTAAATTAAATATAAATAAATTTATATTTTCGTATATATTCACACCAGAATATCATACAGCTCCAGGGTAATTATATATTCGATATTCCAAGTCCTGGTTGAATCGATATTTCAACTTACATTGAAAATCCTTTTATAACGTATATAAAGCGTTACGAATTGTAAAGGAATTCCACAGCGACTTTTGTAAAATTTGATTTGGACATAAATCAAAATCTACACGACGAAATCCCGATTTTTCTCTTCCACTAGAAAAATATACTTCACCAGCTCCTAATATTTCTTGTTTCACAGAAATCCGACTTGAAACGGCTTTTGTATATCCAGTTGAAGTTCAAATCGCCAAATTACGAACTGCAGCGCCATTTCGAGCTCGGTTTTAATTATAATATAATTATATGTTCAAACTGACGTTATTTAATTATATTCGTTATTCTAATTCAACTCTAAGCTGAATTAAATATTTTGAATCGCCCAGTTCACACAATATTGTGAATTCCACAAATTTTGATTATTTCAGAATTAAATATATTAATTAATTATTATTTTAATTAAATATTCTCTCTTATTTAATTCAACGACCATTTATATTCTCTAAACCACTATTTAAATAATTAAATTAATTAATTATTATACCCCTGGAAATGCGGGTCATTACATTCTTCCCCACTTAAAATAATTTCGTCCTCGAAATTGCTAAGGTAGAGGACGACCCTATCTACTGGGTAAATATTTATCGGTTTACCCTTTAACTTCAGTTTTAACTGAACCAATTAATATCGACTAAAATATTAATTTATTCCGACTAACTAAAATTTTCAAAAATTCTAAAAATTTTCTAACGCTTAAATTTTTCGGAAATTTCGCCATAACTCCCTTTGTACAGCCCTATCGGTAAAACCACAACTCGCCTCTCTAGGCCTTCTCCAACTCAAAAGAAAGTCAAACAGCCAAGCGGCTTGCCAATTCGGCTCATCAAAATCTCAAACTCATATGAAATATAAACTTGTACCTTTTTGTTGGGTATATCATTATATCACTTGCACCTGTTACCCATTCTGCATATACCATGCCATACCAATCAATTCCAAATAGTTTATATCCTCAAATCACATCTCATTCTTAACTCGAGTTCCATTCTCGATTTTCAAAATTTTAACTCCCCTATTCCAATACCATCCCAGATTATTCACTAATCATATCCAGTTTTATTTAACTTAGTTCAAGTCAAATTTTTATTTATTTTTACTTATACCATCTCAACCCATTTAACTTTTAAGTTAAATTTAAATTCCAGAATTTTAAATCCTTGGGTTCATTTCAAACCAAATTTTGAAATCATAACACCAATTCAAAACCTTTGAATTTCAAAACATCTTGTTTTATCAAAACAATTCAAAACAAAATCTTTGGTAGTAATCCGTCACTTTGAAACTCAAAAATCACACTGATGATGTGTACACCATCATCAGAATTATTTCCCAGCGATCGAAGTGAGTTCAATACTATATTTCTCTTTCAAATTTGAAAACAATTTCAAACTCTCCCAGGAACTTAAAATTTCCTTATTATAATTCCAAATCTGATTTAAATTCAGATTTACTTCATCTTATTTGACAGACTTTACTTATATGAATTCTGATTAGTTATTTATAACCATTTTACCCTTTTTTAGTCTCATTCGATTTTTACTAACAACCCATACAACCAATTATACTATGGTAATTTCAAAACATATCATGTTGGTTCATCGTATTCGAGTGTTTAGAAACCCCTATCGATATTGTGGTGCCCCACTATCGACCAGAATTCATAAGCCACTCAACCAATAAAGCTCCAAAATATAAAACAAATTTCTATATCAAACAACAAATACGTACACTCGTATTTATACACTCAAACTCAATCTTGGGTATTACTAACCCCATCTCTACTGAGTCACGCCACAGAGCCAAGGTAATACTTAACCTTAAGCTCTGATACCAACTGTAATGACCCGAAAATCCGGTCCAATTTGAGCTGACTAAATAACACAAGTCCAACCCAAATTACACTGGAAATCAGGAAATTAATAGAAAGAAAATAAAAGGTGAGGGGAGATAAGATAGAAACTTATAGAATAGAAGAAGAAGAAGAACATCATCATCAGAGTCACCACGAATCTCATAGCGGAACGAATAAAATATAACATAACTTTTGAAATACCAACAGTATATTTATACAATTACTTTTCAGAGTACAACACTTACAACAACAGCGAAAATAATAATAGCTATAGAATCTTGAAGTCTCCTGCGCCGAGCTCTCTAAGTGTATCTGTAAAATCCTGAACTACTTGACTTCCCGTACAAATTTAGGCACCCAAGAGTTTAGGTAGAACAAAACAAAGTAAACTCCGGGTCAGTCATAGGACTGGTATGAATAAAACAGTTTAAACAGTTTGAACAAGTAAACGATATCTCATAAGACCACGCCGTATAACGGAATGGGTTTTTCCCTTATGAGAAATCTAAAATATCTTTATATCAAAAACCTTTTGATATTATAATAATGTCTATCAACCACAACTATAATAATCATCTAGCAGAAACGATTTCATCTCACGTTCTACATATATATACAATCAAAACCGCAAGCACGTATTGGGTAATGGATTTCCAACTATGACAAGTTATGGAACCACCTTCCGATCAGTGTACTCTAGGAACGATACACTAGAGTTCAACAACAACATCTTGCAACTCAGCCACACATGACCGACCACTCATTTCGCTTGAGTGTATCGAATGTACATCACCGACCGTTTCCCGTATATATATGGGACAACATTGATATATTTAAGAAGCAAATGAATATTCTCTAGAAAGGTGATTATACACCCTACTTCGGTGCGATGGACTTAGCCATGCTGCCTGCACGATTTCTGTCATTTACCGGTTGTTGAGGCCAGAGATTACGATTACTTTTCATTCATTGATAACACGATCACTTTGAATGCCACATTGTCAGATCCATTAATCATTAATTGGTTTACACAAATATTCTGGATGTTATGCTAAGGGAATAAATCCGTTGCAGCCATATATATTTATATAGACTAATCCATTCGATCATTGGAAATACTTTGTCAGACATTCATCCATTTACGTTCGTTCTGGGATTGAACGAAACCGAAGGCACTATTCAGTACATCCATCTTAGTCCATTGTTATCTAAGATTTATACAACAGCCCTTGCACTTTACTCCGTCTTCCATTTTCTTCGGCATATTCGCAACGCTTATGCCAATACAGAGTGGTTCTTTGGATAAGAATCCAATCGGTCTCTCCATATTAACAACGTTAAAATGGTCAAACTTTGATAGTCCGTGATTTAACTATCAATGAAAACATGTCAGTGTACAAACAGCGGTCTAAATTCCAAATGGAATTATCGATCCAATCATCAAAACATACATACATACATATATCCACATTCCATATTTTCTATGATTTAGAAAATATATGTTATTAACATGGGAAAACATTTCCAATCCTCATTCACGCATCACTACCATTCCACAACTATTAGTCCCTAACTGTAAACTAGTAAGAGAACAATTCTCTAAGTATAAACCCCGAAGGCCGAAACCAACATCAGATCCACACTCAGAAAACCATTCGACTTAACTAATCTCTAGTCAGTTTCTAATATTGTTTTAACTCTATTTGATTAACTCTTATTCGAATAACTAATATTCGATTAACTATATTTGAATAACCTTAGTTCAATTTGACTCTAATCGATTTACTCTAACTGATTAACTCTAACTGGTTAACTCTAACTGAATAACTTATTTGATTCAACTCCTTTTTGATTAACTCCTTTCGAATACTAATATTCGATTACTTTTTTGATTTACAAAGATTTTCCCTTATAACAACGTTTATCCATTTTTAAAAAAAGATTTCCTTTTACCAACGTTTATTCATTTATCAAGATTTACTTTTAGTAATGGTTCTTCACTTTAAAAAAATGTCCTTTAACAACGTTTCTCCACTTATACAGATTCCCTTTTAATTACGTTTTCCTTTTTTATAATATCCTATTCCTTTATAAACGATTTCCATTTAACAACATCCTATTCATTTTCTAAATAAATGTTCCTTTTATAAAATCCTTTGATTTTATAAATAAATTCATTTTCAATATAACTTTGAAAATTCCCTTTTTAACTTTCCATTATTCATTTTGGTATTTAAAATACCGTATAACCATGATTACTATCAACCAAGTACACATAATCATCACAGATTATATAACACATCACATATCACAATATATGAAACAAAACAGTATTTTATATATTGAGGAACCCAGTTGGGTCCCTCCAACCTGTTCCCCTGCATCACAGATGTTAAACCATATAATTAACATCAACTTCATTTCAGTATGAAATGTTCTGATAAGCAACATCAACATATATATTTAATGGTATATATATATATAATTTCATCTAACTGACTAGCAGTTCAATCAACCAATCTACACACAACAGTCAATCAATATCTAACAGTTCTAAAAGTACGTTATAAAAATATAACATTTCAGAGTTGGTGACTCACATTGGACGATCATCGTTAATAACGATAACCATCGCTTGATTCAAACGGACAATTTATTTTGCTATAAATTATAACGGGCTCGGATTCACTCTCGGTCAGTTCCAGTGTGTAGTGTCCGCCCTTACGATCCCAACGGATCTTGTTTTGCTTAATTCATGTATCCATGTCACCCTCCCTTAATCTCAGCGCTCATCCTTTTCTTCTTCGTTAACCGATCGAACCGCCTTCTCATGGCCATTACAAAACATTTCCAACCTCATTTCTCCAACTCAACTTCATGAACTTCAAAACAAAAATCACCTTCATTCCTCTCTCTACCACTAATAAAGCTGCTACCATTCCTCACTGCCCATTTACCTTCAGTCTGGATTACTTCCTACACGAAGTGCATGCCAACTTCTCACTTTTCTATTCTTCTTTGTATATATATATATTAAGGGTCATCACAATATACTAACTATTTACTTTGAAATAATTTTTTTTTCAATTTAAAATTGGGCCTAACTGAATTCAAACAGCCCATACCCCATAAAAGTCTGACCTGCACCTTTTATCTTCTCCTCCTTCAGATAAGAAATTTTCGTAAGCTCCTGCTACCCCTCACGAGAAAACACCCATACTCGATTGCTTCCTCTCCTCCTACGTCCTTCATCACTTCCTCACATTTCACGAAACCAACTCCAAAATTTCCCCTTTCGAAAACTCTACCACTTTATATCGATTTTATCCTACTCGAGCTCAGGAATTACATTCCGTCGAACAGCACTTCCTGGCAATTTTTCAGAAATCGATCGACACATTTTTTCTTAAAATTCACCAAACAAAATTCAGACACTGCCAAACTTCATCACAAACCCAAATCGAACTTCAAAAACTCAAACCAAGGATTCAAGAACCCAAATCCTTAAACCCTAGTTACGGCTGAAAAAGAAACATCGAACTCGGTGATGTTCGAACCCCATAAAATCAACATTGACTTGCAGAGAATCACGAAGGGAATTCATGCATATGTGTTTTGGGATTTATACTATTTGTTTTGATTTGTTAGGGTTTTAAAGAAGATGGAAATAATTTTTCCTGGAAGAAAAATATACGGCGGAACTCCGTTGACCAGTGGAGAAGGTGAATTAGGTTTTAGAGGAAGTGTAGGCTTATTTATAGGGGAAAAGAAAGAAGATATTTTGGGGTAGGGAATATTCTCGGAATATTCTTTTTTGTTAATTCGTCTTCTAAAAATTCCGATGATCATACGTGATACCCAAAAATCACGAAAGTTGACATACATATAGAGTTTGACATTATGGTCCCAACGAAACTGGTTTCGTCGAATTCCGACTTCGTATTCTCATACAGCGTATTTTTAACCATTAAAATACTGACTATTTTTCACTCTAAAAATCCGTACGGCCACACAGTGACTCTAAAAATCACGGAAACTGACATCTAGCAATAATTTAACATTGTGGATCCAACAAAATTAGTTTCGTCGAATTCCGACTTCGTTTGCAAAAGTGGTTATTTTTAACGCTCTAAATGACCCATTTAAATATATAACTATATTTAAATATAATTAAATTAAATATAAATAAATTTATATTTTCGTATATATTCACACCAGAATATCATACAACTCCAGGGTAATTATATATTCGATATTCCAAGTCCTGGTTGAATCGATATTTCAATTTACATTGAAAATCCTTTTATAATGTATATAAAGCGTTACGAATTATAAAGGAACTCCACAGCGACTTTTGTAAAATTTGATTTGGACGTAAATCAAAATCTACACGACGAAATCCCGATTTTTCTCTTCCACTAGAAAAATATACTTCACCAGCTCCTAACGTTTCTTGTTTCACAGAAATCCGACTTGAAACGGCTTCTGTATATCCAGTTGAAGTTCAAATCGCCAAATTACGAACTGCAGCGCCATTTCGAGCTCGGTTTTAATTATAATATAATTATACGTTCAAACCGACGTTATTTAATTATATCCGTTATTCTAATTCAACTCTAAGCTGAATTAAATATTTTGAATCGCCCAGTTCACACAATATTGTGAATTCCACAAATTTTAATTATTTTAGAATAAAATATATTAATTAATTATTATTTTAATTAAATATTCTCTCTTATTTAATTCAACGACCATTTATATTCTCTAAACCACTATTTAAATAATTAAATTAATTAATTATTATACCCCTGGAAATGCGGGTCATTACAAGCACTAACACAGAAAACCCCAGGTCGGAAAGAGAGTGAATGTCCGCCTAAAGGGATTTCCTCTCAATCCGATCGCACTTGGCATAGACTGCCGAGAAAAGAAAGGAAGAAGAAAGGGAAGGCAAAGAACAGGCCATAGACAAAAGCTGATCCGAATCGAAGACAGGGTGGACAACCACTCCTTTGGACCACAGGATCTAAATCTTTCCGGACGCGTTTACTAAGGCACCTCCAAAACCAAGAGATAAGACCGAGGAGGTGGTTGCATTTTGTCCCACTAAAGGCTCCAGCAACGCAATCAAGCAGATGGAGTGTTTCCGAATAATGCGTTTGAGTCGAGCTATGGACGCTTCATTCCTGATACCCCGAACGTTTCAGAAAAGAAATCACGCCATGAAGAAAATCCCAAAAAAACACAGGAAGCAAGAGCCAGAGGCCGAAAGCACAGAGGGCTCAAATACGGTAAAGAGTATGTCGAGTAGATCTAACGATCCTCTCGAACGCTGCTATAGAGCATGTACGAATGGTGCGGGGAGTGCGAGGTGCCGCACGACGACTGCAGCGCGTGGGATGGGTAGTCGAATGTGACGTCACCTCACAAGATCTAGCGAAACCTAAAGAGCTCAGAAAACTCGAAGTGTATCGACAAGAGGACGATACAGAAGACCGGGAAGGGCAAGAATTCTTAGTAAGCCGAGATAGTCGATCGTTTATGATCGCTAGCTATCTCAGCTTTACTAAGAAACGGAGAAGGAGATGAAACAGAGGAAGAAGAAGCAGAGGAGAGAGTCAAAGTCGGGGAAGAACACAAAACCAAGAAAAAAGAAAACATTAAGAAACCAGAAAAAGCAAGACAAATAAATCAGACAAACATGTGGAGTTGCTCATCAGAGACAACACTTGTTGCTGTGTGAACTTTACCAATGTCGATCTATCATTAGAATGATAGACCAGTGATGTAGGTAAAATTCTAGCAAAAGGACACGAAGGGGCAGCCTTAGGCCCGGACAACCATGGGAGGCCACCTCTCTGGTAACCCGTATTGTGAACCAAATCTGAGTCCACTATACGCCTACAACGAAGAAGCCACCCATCCCATGTTGTCGAAGAAGAAAGGAGCCGACAGAAGCAACCAATGCAACACAAAGAATCAATGCTGTAAAAGATCGTCACTAACGACACTGAAGGGGCGTGGTAGTGACCATCGACAAAAAAAGGGAAAAACCCACAGAAAAAAACGCGGTACCCAACCAGAAAGCAAGAGCCCAGCAAAACCAGTCTAAGCAGAAAAGCTTGGACCAGTCACAAACTGACCAGAAGAAGTCACAACATCGGTTGCTATAACCAAAACCAGCAGCAAAAACCTTGGAGCCTACCCAACCAAACAAAAAAACACCAGAGCAAATCAGTGAGGCCCCATCTATGATCCATACCATGGCAAAGGTAGGGAACATAAAGCTATAGAAGCTCGGACACCTACCGGCTTAGCATGCCAAAAAGAGAAACAGGCAAAACATAATCACCCACCACACATGCAAAAGAGTCTACACACACGTGACAAGTCACTGCTATAGCCGAAGAAGGCTGAATCGTGATAGGGAGCTCACTTTCAAGAGTGATATGGCTCAAAGTGAAACCGAACACCCCAAACAAAACACAAGAAAGCAACGATTGTTCAAAAACAAATAACACAAAAAAAAGTAGCTAGAGGAAAGGAAAGTACCTGACCAAGGAGCAAAGAAAGATCCCACTTAAAAAGATTGCACCAAGGTAGACAAGTTGTGAAGACCTGCTCCTCGCATGACACAAAAGAGGACACTACTATACCTACCGCAACACTGTCACAACAGCTGAGGACAATAGGCAACGAGACATCATTACCGAGTTCAACAACAGAGATGCAAGCATCAGAGGTAGTGAACTCCTCTGACATGCAGACTGTTGAAACTCGTGTAGCAGAGGTGATGAACTCCTCTGACACACTGGTGGTTAAGGAAGAGGTAGCTACGGATTCAGCCAAAAAAGAGTTAGCTGCAGGAGCCAACCGAGCATTTAGCGATCTGCGATGACGATAGCGAGATCGTCGACGCCGACGAGAGCTCGAGGCTATCACAACCCTGTCTGAAATAGGTTCAACATAGCATGGCAGCTCCGAAATTGGCAGAGACAAAGGGGACACTAGCGATGCAGTAATCACCTCCACATCACACAACAGCAGCACATCATAAACTTCGCCGAATTCCGGACCAAACAGACCCCCACAGTTTACAGAACCAACAAAAAACTCTGGAACACACATCACTGAAGTAGCCTTGGAGCCTCTAAATCTCAGATGAGGAGCTAAGGAGGCGATCAACTCCTCCTTGGTCGGTCTCCTATTACCAGGCTTCAAAACCCTGGAAGAAGCCACCGGCGGAAGGTAAGGCAAGGTTCTGGTGAACCACGACAGCAATTCCATAAAAAGATCACCCACTAAAACAAAGCGGTGACGATAGAAGGCGGTGAAATCCTTCAGATCTCATACAAAAATCATTACTTCATTCCCACCTGATAGCGCCAGTTCAAAAGAACCCGCGTACAACGCTTCCAGGGAAGTTCTGATGGCTTCCAGAGGCGGGCGGCCACTCAAGAAAGACCCTTTGAGAACGAGATCACCATAAGAACTGGTCATCCCCAAATTGAAACAAAAGGCCTACCACAAGCCGAGACCGAATACCAGTCAAGGGAGCATGAGAGAACACAGGCGAGGGCTTAATGTGAAAAACGAGATCAATAAGAGTAGAAAAAAAGAGAGAGGGAATCGCAAGACGCTTACGATAGATCTGCCATTTTTTGACCGTTGAGAGCTTTTTTTGTGTGCTTAGCTATAATGAATTAAAATATAAATCAATATATATTGAATTTGAACGCACATTTTAATTAACCCGGCCACATACTGACCCCAAAAATTCCAGAAAAATAAATCTAGCTATGTTTTGATGATACAGTCCTAACAAAACTAATTTCTTCGAATTCGGAGATCGTTTAAAAAAAGGTCATTTTCCAGTCGATTAAATTCAAACTGAAATTAACAAAACACGTTTTCTTTTGCCATTCGCACATATTAATTCCAAAAATTATGAAAATTGGAATCTAACAATAATTTGACATTCCGGATCCAACAAAAGTGGTTTCATCGAAAACGGAGGTCGTTTACAAAATGTCTATTTTTAAGGGCTTTATTTAATTTAATATATATATAAATTCCATAGCGACTATTTTAAATTTTAAACTGTACATAACTTTCAATTTATATTATAAGTGAATTTTTCACATTCGTTAAAAAAATATAATTAAACAGATTCAAATATTTCTGGTTTTACTAAAATCCGATTTATTTTGAATCTTGTACATTCAATTGAAATTTTAAAACTGAATTTTCAAACTAACGCGCCATTTTAAACTCCTTTTATAATTAAAATAAATTTATACGTTCTACTTACGATTAAAATAAATTTTTAGTCGTTATTATTTAAAATAAAACATTTTAAATATTCAAAATCCATTAAAATAGCTAAAATAAAAAATTTAAATTGATTCTGAAAATCTAGGTTGTTACAATCTCCCCCACTTAAAACCTTTTCATCCTCGAAAAGGAACGAAGCTGAAAATTGTTTAACTAACCAACTCAAACTTTCATTTTGGCTTTCATTCCTCAACTTTTCAGTTTCTAAGAATTTTCTTATTCTTCAAAAATTTGGCTAACACCCTAAATTTTTGAAAAACTCCACCATAACCTCCTTTGTACGGGTTGATATTTAAAACCACAACTAGCCCCACAGGGCTCTGGTCAAACCAAAAGAAAATAAAAAGCCAAGAAACTAGCCAATCGGCTCATAAAATCATCAAACCCAATGAATATAATAAGCATGTACCTATTTGTCGGGCATACAATTTTATTCCTCTTCTTAGCTTCCATGCTATGAACTGTTCATTATATACACATGTACATATATGCAATTCTAATAATTTTCAATTCAGTTCAATATTTGATTCGATTTGGCTAAATTTATCATTTATTCTCATATTGGTTAAATTAATTATCATTCCAATATTTTAATTAGTTAAACTAATTATCAAACATCACAACCAACAATCAATTAGGTGATTAACTTTTTTAAATATATGTAACTTTTATATAGTCAAAAATCATATTTTTAGTGCAAATCGCGGCAATAGACTCTAACTAAGTTTTAATTCTCACACCAGTCAATTGGAAATATATAGATATCCCACTTTCGAAACTCGAACATGAATACTGATGATGATTGATTAATCACCAGAATTATCCCCGGGCGACTAGAGTGTGATTCTATATCTACCCAGTATATTTGAAACTTCATATACACGCTAGCTAGGCGTATATGAAAAATCTTCATATACTTGATTATCCAAAATTAAATAAAATACTCAAATATGTATAATAAGATTTTAATTTTCAAAACAAAATTTGTTTTCATTTTTATTTTAAACTGATACTCTTCCGACTCATTCTAGGATACCACTGATCACATCTCTAACGAGTCATTCTCATTTGATATTACTAATCCAATCTCTGATGAATTCTTTCATTTGGTTATAATGTATCTTGTCCTCGAGCTCTGTAAACCAAAGCTCTGATACCACGCTGAAACGACCCAAACTCCCCCTTTTGGGAAAGCCCGGATTGCTTTGAGAACACGACTCATCAGAACACAAACAATAGAACATTTCATTGCTCTTACAACAATTTACATCAGAGTACAAGAATATTCTAGAGTATGAATAAATATTATACAGTGGAAAATAAATATCAAAGATTTAAAATACAAAGCAGCGGAAATATCAATGTATAAATACAATGAATAGCGGAAAATATATATACAACACAACTGAAGGGAATACACGGATATAAAGATTTCTAATTATTGCTCCAGCTATAATCCCGGATCCTGGGAAAAGAAATATCTGTGCAAACCAAAACTACAAGCTACCCTTGTGGAAAATATGGGCACCCAGAGTTTAGGTTAAAACAATAAACCCCAAGTCAGTCATGGGACTGGTGTGAGAACTAAAACAGTTATTAATCTTTACTTGAAAAGTTGGGAAATCATGGGACCACGCCATATAACACAGAATGGGTTTGCTCTACATGAATCACAGTTTAGGAACAAAACAACGCAATGCTTTATAAGACTCAGGTCCCATCATACAATGCAACGCAAGCCGGAGGACAGAGTTTTCTCTTATAATAGCCAAATATGCTTGATACGTATAAAACAAAATTATTTGAAATTATTACTAGTGTATAGTGAGTTTAAAACACTTTCAATATTAATGTATCAATCCTAGACGGCAGAGCTACCATATACTGTGTCGCCATACTAGTTTTACAATCAAAACCGAAATGTCGCGTATTGGAAATTGGATTTCAATCATGAACCAAGGCAAGGGATCATCCTTACCGAATTTGAGACAATCCAGCCCATGTCTCAGGATACAACCGCGATTGCACCTAGAGCATGTAGGGCCGGTCCACACTTACGTTAGTGGATTAGTTACTCTTGAACAATACATTTCCCCGCCCTATGGGGCGTAAAATCTCAGCCACTAGGGACTCAATATCTGAGGTACCTCGCTTTCCAACAACCACATAAGTAAAATGTCTAGGCTCAATACCATGACACCACTCCTAAGTAGAAACAAACGCATGTCCTCCCTGCTGTCCTCTCCCGTTTCTGGTTAATACCGGGGGCGAGGCTCGCGAATTAACACTATACACAAAGTTATGCTATTTAAAGTTGTGCTTTGATCATCAACCACAAGACTCTGCTTTTTGACAAAAGCCTTGATCATTAGCTTCTTTGCATGCTACACTGACAAATCATGCCATGCAACTGATGTCTGTCAATATATAACCTCTAAGCTCGTATGTCTCAGAGAAGGGTGTTAAGAAGGGTAATAAATTCTCCGCCACCAAACAGATATATACTTTATAGAAATCAATTAGCACAGAATGAAATCCAATGCCAGACACACATCCATTTACAAGTCCGTTCTGGGTTTGAACGAAACCAGAGGCACCTTATTCCTCGTCCCATATGTCTATTACAAGTGAGAGGTCCTCGCATATCCATCGATCTCCAAGTACGTCTGAACGATCACCACTTATTACCTTGTCTTGGGTGGACAGCCCAATCAAGACATTAGTAATCATCCAAACGATGTGAAGATCTCCGGTCTTCAACCACCGTCTTCATCGTCGACTTTTGGTCGTCGTATTAATTATTCAGAATGGGTTAAACCCGGTCTTTCCGAATAATTCGCTTAGTTTATAATCAAAAATCAAGTGCTATAAAAACACACCATACACCTCATTCCAATTCAGAATAGTCTTTCAATAAAATATTCACATTATTAGGGAAAGGTTCCCATTAATTTTATCAAAGGTAAATTCTTTTAAAATTATTTTTAATCTTCCTTTGAATATCAATTTCAAAAGATTTCATTAACTAGTCGGGATTATCAAACCTTACCGCAATAATCATTAATTGTTTCTCAATCCCAACCTATTCACCCTTTGGAGCAAAACCGATAGCACTCCATATCTAAACACCCACTGTGTTCTGAGTAAAATTAATTACCCTTTTCACATTCAAATCTAATTAAAGATTTAACTATCACCTGGAGTAAAACTGGTGGTACTCCATTCTCGATCATTTCAAGGATTCGATAAATTTAATTATCTCATTCCCATTTCAATCTAATTAAAAATTTATTAAAACTCCAATTTGGTTAATATCAAAAATCATTACTTTATGATTATTCAAAATTAAGAAATTAATCTTATCTTTAACTGGGTTAATGAACAAATGTCATTTAAAACACAGTTCACGATAAACCCAAAATCATCTTCCATCAAAATGGAATCTACACGTAAATCATAATAGTGTATAATCGATATAAATTCCCATATCAGACTAATAATATAAATGGAATAGTGGCAAGGTCTTTGAAATACCATATACAGTATCGGTCTTCCTTCACAAAAGCTCATCTCAATTATTACCAAATCGAATTCCATTCAATTCCAATTTAATATATTAAATTGGAAAAGTTTACTTTGGAAAATTTCTATTAATTCTTAATAAAAGATTTATAAATTCTAAATCATAACTTCCCGGTTAATTGGGTTAACGAACTAATATCATTTAAAACACTGTTCACGATAAACCCAAAAGTCCAATTTCAATTCGATTCCAGTTAAATATTAATTAATTGGTGAATTTATCTAAATCTTAATTAAAAGATTTATTATTTTCTCAACTGGGTTTAAGAACAGTGTTATTGAAGACACCATTCATGACAAACCCAAAATCCAATTTGACATTAAATAAAAGGCTCTGAATAGAAATTATTTCTGCTTAAATTTAATATCAAATTCAGAAATCAGCAAATATTGTATTGGGAATAATGATATAAATATATCTTCCAAATACCTCAACAATATCCGTATAGTAACGGAATCCAATATCGAAACATTCCAAAGATAATTTCCATTCCAATTCATACTATGGAAAATTCTTGTTATGTTAAAACCATTTACAAATCCAATTTATTTATTTAAGAACATTGTATTATTCTTCAAGTTAATAACTAGTTCATTTTGATTAAAAAGTATCTTTATCTTTACAACATTGAAATTTATCATCCAAAAAACCTTCCAAATTATATATTATGATTTTACACAAATTATTAATATTTTTAATAATTTTAACAAGGCCCGTACAGTTGGTTTCCAATAATGGTCATCGAACTGCATCCATAGCGACCTTTTCCAAATTTGATTTGGACATATTTTAAAATCTAACCAATAGATTTCAAATCTCTTGTATTCATTGGAAAGCTCTTTTCGATACGAACCTAACGGTTCCAATTTTAGGAGAATCCGACGATCGGATCTCTCGTTACATCAATTAGAAGTTAATGGTTGAAATTCGGGAAAAGTCGTTGCGCGGCGCGTTCTATTCATGCCATTATATATATAATATATATATATTATATATATTTCATTGATTTCCATTTAAAACGTATTTTATAAATCGTTTATAAATTCGTTTTTAAAACGATTCCTACTTCATTTTCAAATTTAAATCAAAATTAAATATTCTATATCCTTATAATATATAAATGATAAAATTTTCAAAATATCAGGTTTTGAAATTATTTCTTTTTCGATATTCATTATAAAATGAATAAAATTGATATAAATATCGTTCGCATCAAAATGACGCATATCTAAACCATACCGCTTCACATATTTCAATATTTTCTTGTCCATCCAAAATTGGAAATCAAAATCAGATTTTAATCCTTTACTGAGTATTATTTTAAAATATTCGTTCTTTTTGAATTGGAAGCTGACACAGTCAGTTACCATTTAAGGTTATTTATATGGATTTCATACAACACATGTACATAACAATAATGATACACAATCAACCATCATCCAGAGTGCAATTTATAACTGCATAAACGTTAAAAATAAATAATTAACGCTCATCACAGCTTGTCAACCCATCGAGTGACATACAACTAAATATTGGGATTACTGTATGTCCAATATCATCCCAATAACCGTGTGGGGTTTTCAAACAAAAAATACTGATTATTATTTGGACAGTTGGGCGATGTGTAAAATTTATCGTCCCAATCAATATCAGTCAAATAGGTTTACATAAACAAATCATCTGATTTGTAAATGAATATTTGTTTTTCATTTCAGGACAATTTTATGCCATTAATATATACGTTAAAAATTATATTTTTAACGATAAAAATATTTGATTCATCACATGAATATTTTATATAATTTATACATTCAATAAAAATGATATTTTTATTATTCAAACATTTTATTCAACACATGAATATTTTATACAGTTCACTCATTCAATACACACAACACAGTCAATTCAATCCAAATAATCAATCATGGTTTGTACAATCAATGGTGTCGGGTGCTAGTAAGCACCGTTTGCATACTAGTATATATTTGACTGTAAATAAATTGAGTGAGAAAGATTTCTCACCTTCGCTTTCCACTCCGTCATTCTTTAAAGGACGGTTTGAATTTTGAATTTGCTTCCACTTAGTTCCATCGCAGTCTATTTCACGCAGTATATATATTAAAAACCATATTTTTAATACGATGCTATATATAATTAGAAATCATATTTTGAAACTGTTCTACATTTAAAAAAAAAAATCATATTTTTAAAACAAAGTACTTCATATAAAAATTGCATTTTTAAAATCAAAGTTATATGTATATAATAAATCATATTTTTATTTTAAAGCTATATATATAAAATCCATATTTTATTTCCTGTTATTTCATATAAAAATCTATTTTTTTATAAATTCTTTTCCATATTTGGAAATCGGATTTTAAAATATGAAAAAGAATTTAAAAAAATTAGATTTTATTATTTACATTAAAAATCATATTTTCACAATGCTATCTATATCATATTTTTATACTATGCTGTATATATTTAAAAATCTCATTTATGAACCATGCTATTTTATTGAAAATCACATTTTTATTATCATGTTATTTACATTCAAAACAATGCTATTTTAAAACAACTGAAAATAAAATAATGCTTTTACTATTAAAAATTTCAGATTTTTAAAACAATGTTATATATATATTCAGATTTAAAAACAATGCTAAATTTAATTATATAGAAATAACATTAAAAAAATCGATGTTGGGTAATATATAAAAATAACAACGTTTAATTACTTAATTCATTAACTAATAATAACTAAATCCTAATTTAACACTAATTACACTTATTAGGGGATTAAAACCCCAGGCCGCTCCTTCTTCTTTTTGGATACTGCTCCGTTCTTTTTTTATTTAAAACAGAACATCAAACCCATCCTGCTCAATTAGGGTTCCAGAACGCACAAGAATCAAGGCGGCGGATCACAATTGGAGGTCGCGACTTAAAAGCCGCTGAGATGCTCCACCTGTGCCTGGAATTCCAGCGCCTTTGAACGCCTCCTCGAGCCAGAAAACGGGCGCGACAGTCTCGACTTCGAGCCACAAAACCTCATGAACCGCTGCACTATTTTTGATCATATCCATATCAATGGAAAGCCCTTGAATTGCTCTTCGATCTTTGATTAGAAACCTTTGTCTAATACATTGCGGATTGATTGATTTTAAGGAGTTAAAATAGGATCTCGGTAGCCATTTATTTCCTAAACGTGGCGGCGCTGAGTCGTGACGAAATACTAGGGTTATAGGGATTTTATATTTATATAATATTATTATTTAAATCGATAATATCTTTTTAATGTCACAAACTCCAAATCGAACCCAACGACCCCCCCCCCCCCCAAGCTAAATACCCCTATTCCAGACACAATGGGAAATGTTTCGCAAGCCAATTCAATAATTTTGACATCTTTTCTTTAAATTAAAATATAAATCAATATATATTGAATTTTAACGCACATTTTAATTTACTAGGGCCGCATACTGACTCCAAAAATTCCAGAAAAATAAATCTAGCTATGTTTTGACGATACGGTCCTAACAAAATTAATTTCGTCGAATTTGGAGATCGTTTGAAAAACGGTCATTTTCCAGTCGATTAAATTCAAACTAAAATTGACAAAACATGTCTTCTTCTGTCACGCTCACATATTAATTCCAAAAATTATGAAAATTGGAATATAATAATAATTTGACATTCCAGATCCAACAAAATTGGTTTCGTCGAAAACGAAGGTCGTTTACAAAATGGCTATTTTTAAGGGCTTTATTTAATTTAAAAAATATATAAATTCCATAGCGACTATTTTAAATTTTAAACTGGACATAACTTTCAATTTATTTTATGAAATCTAAATTTTTCACATTCGTTAGAAAAATATAATTAAACAGATTCAAATATTTTTGGTTTTACTGAAATCCGATTTTTTTGAATCCTGTACATTAAATTGAAATTTTAAAATTAGATTTTCAAACTAACACGCCATTTTAAACTCCTTTTATAATTAAAATAAATTTATACGTTCTAAATACGATTAAAATCAATTTTGGTTGTTATTATTTAAAATAAAACATTTTAAATATTCAAAATCCATTAAAATAAAAAAAATTAATTGGTTCTGAAAATCCAGGTTGTTACAATCTTCCCCACTTAAAATCTTTTGATCCTCGTAAAGGAACGGAGCTGAAAGTTGTTTAACTAACCAACTCAACTCTCATTCTGGCTTTCATTCCTCACCTTTTCAGTTTCTAAGAATTTTCTAATTCTTCAAAATTTGGCTAAAGCCCTAAATTTTTGAAAAACTTTGCCATAACCTCATTTGCACGGGTTGATATTTTAAACCGCAACTAGCCTCACAGGGCCCTCGTCAATCCAAAAGAAAAGAAAAATCCAAGCGGCTAGCCAATCGGCTCATAAAATCATCAAACCCAGTGAATATAGTAAGCATGTACCTATTTGTCGGGCACACAATTTTATTCCTTTTCTTAGCTTCCATGCTATGACCTGTTCATTATATACACATGTACATATATGCAATTCCAATCAGTTTTCAATTCAATTCAATATTTGATTCGATTTGGCTAAATATATCATTTATTCTCATATTGGTTAAATTAATTATATTTTAATTAGTTAAACTGATTATCAAACATCACAACCAGCAATCAATTAGGTGATTAACTTTTTAAATATATATATTTAACTTTTATATAGCCAAAAATCATATTTTTAGTGCAAATCATAGCAATAAACTCTAAATAAGTTTTAGTTCACACACTAGTTAATTGGAAATGTATAGATATCCCAATTTCGAAACTCGAACATAAATACTGATGTTGATCGATCAATCAACAGAATTATCACCGTGCGACCAGAGTATGATTCTATATCTATCCGGTATATTTGAGACTTCGTATACACACTAGCTAGGAGTATATGCATAATATTCATATACTCGATTGCCCAAAATTAAATTATATAAAATACTCAAATACGTATAATAAGATTTTAATTTTCAAAACAAAATTTGTTTTCATTTTTATTTTAATTTAACACTCTTCCAACTCATTCTAGGATACTACTGATCCTATCTCTAGCGAGTCATTCTCATTTGTTATTACTAGTCCAATCTCTGATGAATCCTTTCATTTGGTTCTAATGTGTCTTGTCCCCGAGCTCTGTAAACCAAAGCTCTGATACCATGCTGAAACGACCCAAACTCCCCCTTTTGGGAAAGCCCAGATTGCTTCAAGAACGCGACTCATCAGAACACAAACAATAGAACATTTTATTGCTCTTACAACAATTTACATCAGAGTACAAGAATATTCCAGTATGAATAAATATTATAAAATGGCAAATAAATATTAAAGATTTAAAATACAAAGCAGCGGAAATTTTAATGTATAAATAGAATGAATAGCGAAAAATATATCTACAACACAACTGAAGGGAATACACGGATATAAAGCTTTCCGAATATAGCTCCAGCTATAATTCAAGATCCTGGGAGAAGAAATATCTGTGTAAACCAAAACTATAAGCTGCCCGTGTGGAAAATATGGGCACCCAGAGTTTAGGTTAAAACAATAAAATCCGAGTCAGTCATGGAACTGGTATGAGAACTAAAGCAGTTATTAATCTTTACTTTAAAAGTTGGGAAATCATGGGACCACGCCGTATAACACGGAATGGGTTTGCTCCACATGAATCACAGTTTAGGAATAAAACAACGCAATGCTTTTTGAAAAGTGAAGCTATTATAAGACTCAGGTCCCATCACACAATGCAACACAAGCCGGAGGATAGAGTTTTCTCTTATAATAGCCTAATATGCTTGATACGTATAAAACAAAATTATTTGATATTATTAGTACTAGTGTATAGTGAGTTTAAAACACTTTCAATATTAATGTATCAATCCTAAACGGCATAGCTACCAAATACTATGTCGCCATACTAGTTTTACAATCAAAACCGAAATGTCGCGTATTGGAATTTGGATTTCAATCACTAACCAAGGCAAGGGATCATCCTTACCAAATTCGAGACAATCTAGCCCATATCTCAGGATATAGCCGCGACTTCACCTGGAGCATGCAGGGTCAGTCCGCACTTACGTTAGTGGATTAGTTATTCCTAAACAATACTTTTCCCTGCCCTATGGGGCGTAAAATCTAAGCCACTAGGAACTCAATATCTGAGGTACCTCGCTTTCCAACAACCATATAAGTAAAATGTCTGGGATCCATACCATGACACCACTCCTAGGTAGAAAGAAACGCATGTCCTCCCCGCTGTCCTCTCCCGTTTCTGGTTCATACCGGGGTGTGAGGCTCGCGAATTAGCACTATACACAAAGTTATGCTATTTAAAGCTGTTCTTTAATCATCAACCAAAAGACTCTTCTTTTCGACAAAAGCCTTGATCATTAGCATCTTAGCATGCCACACTGACAATTCACGCCATGCAACTGATGTCTGTCAATATATAACCTCTAAGCTCATACGTCTTAGAGAAGGGTGTTAAACAAGAGAACAAATTCTCAGCCACCAAACAGATATGTACTAAATAGAAATCAATTAGCGCAGAATGAAATCCAAAGACAGACAAACATCCATTTACAAGTCCGTTCTGGGTCTGAACGAAACCAGAGGCACCTTATTCCTCGTCCCATATGTCCAATACAGGAGAGAGGTCCTCGCATATTCGTCGATCTCCAAGTACGTCTAAACAATCACCACTTACTACCTTGTCTTGGGTGTACAGCCCAATCAAGACATTGGTAATCATCCAAACGATGTGAAGATCCCCAATCTTAACCACTGTCTTCATCGTCGACTTTTGGTCGTCGTATTAATTATTCAGAATGGGTTAAACCCGGTCTTTCTGAATAATTCGCGTATTTATAATCAATGCTCAAGTGCTATAAAAACACATCATACGCCTCATTCCGATTCAGAATATTCTTTTAATAAAATATTCAAATTATTAGGGAAAGGTTCCCATTAATTTTATCAAAGACAATTTTTTTAAAATTATTTTTAATCTTCCTTTGAATATAAATTTCAAAAGATTTCAATAACTAGTCGGGATTATCAAACCTTAAAGCAATAATCATTTATTATTTCCGAATCTCAACCTATTCACCCTTTGGAGAAAAACTAGTAGCACTCCATATCTAAACACCCACGATGTTCTGAGTAAAATTAATTACCCTTTCCACCTTCAAATCTAATTAAATATTTAACTATCGCCTGGAGCAAAACTGGTGGTACTCCATTCTCGATCATTTCAAGGATTCAATAAATATAGCTATCTCATTCCCATTTCAATCTAATTAAAAATTTGTTAAAACTTCAATTTGGTTTTAATATCAAAAATCATTACTTTATGATTATTCCAATTTAAGAAATTAGTCTTATCTTTAATTGGGTTAATGAACAAATGTCATTTAAAACACAGTTCACGATAAACCCAAAATCATCTTCCATCAAAATGGAATCTACACGAAAATCATAATAGTGTATAATCGTTATAAATTCCCGTATCAGACTAATAATATAAATGGAATAACGGCAAGGCCTTTTAAATTCCATATATAGTATCGGTCTTCCTTCACAGAAGCTCATCTCAATTATTACCAAATCGAGTTCCATTCAATTCCAATTTAATATATTAAATTAGAAAACATTACTTTGGAAAATTTCCATTAATTCTTAATAAAAGATTTATAAATTCCAAATCATAACTTCCCTGTTAATTGGGTTAAAGAAAAAATGTCATTTAAAACACTGTTCATGATAAACCCAAAAATCCAATTTCAATTCAGTTCTAATTAAATATTAATTAATTGGTGAACTTCTCTAAATCTTAATTAAAAGATTATGCTTTTATCAACTAGGTTTAAGAACAGTGTTATTGAAGTCACTATTCACGACAAACCCAAAATCCAATTTGACATTAAATAAAAGGCTCTGAATAGAAATTATATCGACTTATATTCAATATCAAATTCTGAAATCAATAAATATCGTATTGGGAATAACGATATAAATATATCTTCCAAATTCCTCAACAATATCTGTATATTAATGGAATCCAATATCAAAACATTTCGAATATAATTTCCATTCCAATTTGTACTATGGAAAATTCTGGTTATGTTAAAACCATTTACAAATTCAATTTATTGATTTAAAAACATTAGATTATTCTTCTAGTTAATAACTAGTTCATTTTGATAAAAATATATTTTTATCATTACAAAATTAGAATTTTTAATCCAAAAAACCTTCCAAATCATTCATTATGATTTTACACAAATTATTAATATTTTTAATAATTTTAACAAGGCCCGTACAGTCGGTTTGCCACCGAACTACATCCATAGCGACCTTTTCCAAATTTGATTTGGACATATTTTAAAATCTAACCATTAAATTTCAAATCTTTTGTATTCATTAGAACGCTCTTTTCGATATGAACCTAACGGTTCTAGTTCTAGGAGAATCCGACGGTCGGATCTCCCGCTACATCAATTACAAGTTAATGGTCGGAATTCGTGAACGGTCACTGTGCGGCGCGTTCTATTCAAGCCATTAATTATACATATTATATATATTTCATCGATTTCCATTTAAAACGTATTTTATAAATCGTTTATAAATTCGTTTTAAAAACGATTCCCACTTCATTTTCAAATTTAAATAAAAATTGAATATTGTATATCATTATAATATATAAGTGATAATATTTTCAAAATATCAAGATTTGAAATCATTTCCTTTTCGATATTCATTATAAAATGAATAAAATTGATATAAATATCGTTCGCGTCAAAATGACGCACATCTAAACCATACGGCTTCACATATTTCAATATTTTCGTGTCCATCCAAAATCGGACATCAAAATCAAATTTTAATCCTTTACTAAATATTATTTTAAAATATTCGTTATTTTAAAATATTCGTTCTTTCTGAATTGAAGTCGGACACAGTCAGTTACCATATAATGTTATTTATATGGATTTCATAAAACACGTGTACATAACAATAGTGATACACAATAAACCATCATGCAAAGTGCAATTTACAACTGTATAAGCGTTAAAAATAAATAATTAACGCTCATCACAGCCTGTCAACCCATCGATTGACATACAACTAAATATTGGGATTAGTGTATGTCCAATATCATCCCATTACCCGTGTCCGGTTTTCAAACAACAAATACTAATTATTATTTGTGCAGTTAAGCACCCAGTTTATTCATCACATGAATATTTTATATAATTTATACATTCTATAAAAATGATATTTTTATTATTCAAACATTTTATTTAACACATGAATATTTTATACAGTTCATTCATTCAATACACGCAACACAGTCAATTCAATCCAACCAAACAATCATGGTTTGTACAATCAATAGTGTCATGTGCTGCTAAGCACCGTCTTCATCCTAGTATATATTTGACTGTAAATAAATTGAGTGAGAAAGAGTTCTCACCTTCGGTTTCCACTCTATCATTCTTTAAAGGACGGTTTGAATTTTGAATTTTCTTCCAGTCAGTTCCATGGCAATCTGTTTTACGCGGTATATATATTAAAAAATCATGTTTTTAATACGATGCTATATATTTTAAACTGTTCTATATTTTAAAAAAAATCATATTTTTAAAACAAAGTATTTCATATAAAAATTACATTTTTAAAATCAAAGTTATATATATATGATAAATCATATTTTTATTTCAAAGCTATATATATATATATACCATATTTCTATTTCCTATTATTTCATTTAAAAATATAATTTTTTATAAAAATTCTTTTTCATATTTTGAAATCAGATTTTAAAAACAAAGTTATTTACATTAAAAATCATATTTTTACAATGCTATCTATATAATAAAAATTATATTTTTATACTATGCTGTATGTATTTAAAAATCTCATTTATGAAACCATGCTATTTAATTTAAAAATCACATTTTTATTATCATGTTATTTACATTCAAAACAATGCTATTTTAAAACAACTGAAAATAAAACAATGCTTTTACTATTAAAAATTTCAGATTAAACAATGTTTTATATATATATTCAGATTTAAAAACAATGCTAAATTTATTTATATAAAAATAACATTGAAAAAACAATGTTGGGTATTATATAAAAATAACAACATTTAATTACTTAATTCGTTAACTAATAATAATTAAATCCTAACTTAACGCTAATTACACTGATTAGGGGATTAAAACCCCAGGCCGCTCCTTCTTCTTCCTGGATACTACTCCGTTCCCTTTTGTAATTAAAGCAGAACATCGAACCCATCCTGCTCAATTAGGGTTCCAGAATGCACAAGAATCAAGGCGGCGGATCACTATCGGAGGTCACCACATGAAAGTCGCCGAGACGCTCAACCTGCACCTGGAATTCCGGCGCCTTTGAACGCCTCCCCAAGCTAAAAAACGGGCGCTATAGTCTCGACTTCGAGCCACAAAACCTCATGAACCGCTACACTATTTTTGATCATATCTGTATCAATGGAAAGCCCTTGAATTGCTCTTTGATCTTTGATTAGAAACCTTGGTCTAATACGTTGCGGATTGATTGATTTTAAGGAATTAAATCAAGGGATCAGTGGCCATTTATTTCCTAAACGTGGCGACGCTGAGTTGTGATGAAATATTAGGGTTTTAGGGATTTTATATTTATATATTTATATAATAATATTATTATTTAATTCGATAATAGCCTTTTAATGTCACAAGCTCCAAATCGAACCCAACGACTGTCGCCCTTAGCTAAATACCCCCATTCCGGACACAATGAGATATGATTCGTAAGCCAATTTGATCGTTTTGACTAGTTTTTCTTTAGATTAAAATATAAAACAATATATATTAAATTTGAACGCACATTTTAGTTTACCGAGGCCACATACTAACTCCAAAAATTCCCGAAAAATAAATCTAGCTATGTTCAGATGATATGGTCCTAACAAAACTAATTTCATCGAAATAGGAGATCATTTGAAAAACGGCCATTTTCCAGTCGATTAAATTCAAACTAAAATTGACAAAACACGTTTTCTTTTGTCATGCTCACATATTAATTCCAAAAATTATGAAAATTGGAATCTAACAATAATTTGACATTCCGGATCCAACAAAAGTGGTTTCATCGAAAATGGATGTTGTTTGCAAAATGGCTATTTTTAAGGGCTTTATTTAATTAAAAATATATATAAATTCCATATTGACTATTTTAAATTTTAAACTGGACATAACTTTCAATTTATATTATGAAATCTAAATTTTTCACATTCGTTAGAAAGATATAATTAAACAGATTCAAATATTTCTGGTTTTACTGACATCCAATTTATTTTGAATCCTGTACATTCAATTGAAATTTTAAAATTGGATTTTCAAACTACCGCGCCATTTTAAACTCCTTTCATAACTAAAATAAATTTATACGTTCTAACTACGATTAAAATAAATTTTTAGTATTTATTATTTAAAATAAAACATTTTAAATATTCAAAATCCATTAAAATAGCTAAAATAAAAAATTTAAATTGGTACTGAAAATCCGGGTTATTACATATTTATAAATTCTTCCGCTGTATAGTAGTGTTTTGTAAAACTCTGATATTATTTTTATGTAAAGTTATATTCCGCTTGTAAAATATACTGTTGTATATTTTCTATGATGTGATTATGTGTTATTTTCCACTTAAACCCTATAAGCTAATAACGATTCGCCGTTTTGAGCGTTTGGAGTCGGCTAAATTACCAATACAAGACGGTCAAAAAGGAAGGTCGTTACAATAACAGGGACACGAACTGGTGACCTCTCAATCTTGAAATCTATGACATACACTTAGCTAAGCATTTTGTTTAAACAACCAAAAATATGAATTATGTTTTCAATTCAAGTCAGAGAGGTACATGACTAAACTTTGCATCCCCGGGGCATACATCCAGTGCACAACAGCACAGTGATGAAAAAATAAGTGCTTAACCATGCATCAGTGAACCAAGATACACTTGGTACTAATTATTTCAAAAGGGAATGATATTTCCAAGATGAAGACATGAAAACTAAATGTATATGAATTATCCTTAACCTAACTTTCTCATAGTTCTGCATGCACTACATGTATTCAGAAAAAAAATGAGTACACCATGTTTTGCATCAGTATAGCACTAATCAAAATAGGGTTCAAAGCATCCACAATAGCCGCCATAACAAGCATCAATTTGGGAGAAGTAAGGAAAAAGAAAAAGGAAGAAATTACTTACAAAAGTAGATGCCAACTAAATTCAGCAATTACCGCAACTGCTAGAAGCAAAGTACAAATGAACACGAATCTAACGAAACCCAACAAAATTGATCGATGAAAAATAGAATAGTGAAACCACTATTTGTTTTCAGTTCTTCGATTTTCACTGGAACGAGAGAGGAGAGGGTAGGGTCGAAGACAGTGGAAGTCGAAGGGACAGGTCAGAGTGACGTGTGGTGGCCAGCGCGATGGTGGTTGGTGGTTGCTCAGATCTGAACATGGCCCCATTTTCAAATCAGGGAAGAGAAGAGAGATTTGGAGAGATGACAAGATGTGGTCCTGGACAATGCTGGAGGCCAGCGTGGGTCTCGAAGGTGGTGTTGCAGCGCCTCCGGCGGTAGAAGGGGTAGGCCGATGGCACCTGGAGCCGCGTGACAAGAGGAGGTCGAGGCGATTTGGGGATTTTCTCTTTATTCTTTTTTTAGTGAATGGTATACAGGAAGAGGAAAAGGTGCGGAACGCACGGAAAAAATTTCAAAGGTGAACGTATATGGATGAATTTAAGATACAAGTGTCACTCAGTTCATTGTTAAATGACAAACGTATTTACAATTTTTTTTCAATACATTTGATAATATTTTTTCTTCTCTTCTTATGATAAAAGGAGACCATGTATGTATAAACTTTGTAGAATGCAACCAAATGTGAATAATATTTCCAAAAAATTATTGTTCGCCACTCTGTATGTTTTGGCTTGAAATTTACAAATTCGGACCAACCGATGATCGAAATTTTAAAACTGAAAAAATGGCGTTCTACACTGAATACCATCAAGTATTATTGGGTAAAATTTGTCTGAATTCTGATGATGTTTCATTTCTCAACTATTTATTAAATATCTAAATAAATTGACGCAAAAACTTGTGTATTACTCTACGAAATTTATTTATTTGCTGCATTCAACTAGACACATCTCAAATACAAAATTTTCCAATTTAATTCACACTTCAAATTTTTAATAATATTTTTGCGACATATCGGTTGTTGTTGCTGCAATCAACCTTATAAATCGATCTGCATAGAACGAGCAAACTATGACGTTTTCATTATACAATTATTTGGAGTACTTCTAAATATATATTCAATTAGAAAATAACGCTTTGTAACTTACCAATTTCACATTTGTTTCAATATATGAACTCTAAATTAGTTAACGTCGACATACATATTCGAGTTACATTTATAATTCAAATTGATACCATTCAACGTAATTCAAGTTTTCTAATTCAAATTCTAATTAACTTCAAAATTAAAGATCTCGAAATTATTGAGTCGTTACATTCTCCCCCAGCTCTTTTCGTCCTCGAAAAGGAAATGTCGTATGAAATCGTGCATATATATACAGACATACACACACACACACACAGATATATATATATAATTACACTGATAATTCTATTTATGAGCCCTTTAATTAGCTTATAAGTTGTTCGAAGTAAAACAAGTTACAGAAATTTTAGAGCTCAAAATTTTTCTAACTCCGGGATTTACGGAAAATTTCGGCAGCGTCTTCTTTGTACGGCTTGATCGGAAATATTTGCAAAACAAATATATTTCAGTATACATCTCATCCACACGATGAGGCATCCCTATTTAAAGGAAAACAACATATAAACAACCCAAAGCGATAAGTAATCAGATATACATACCTTATTTTGCGTTTTAAAGCAAGTTTACTTATTAATTTTAGCACTATATGCAAAAGCGAGCTTTATAAGCAAAATGCGTCACTGTAACATACTAAGACACTCAAAAGATGGTAAGAATCAAGAATATATGTTAAAGCTACATAACACGCAAGAATATGACATTAATTAAATAATATTTGATAAAATGCAAATGAAACTAACAGTGTTTATAATGTTTACTAATATGCAATACATGTTTTATTTAATATACCTCTTTTTTTTACATTTAATTCATAACAATGTTCATTTTTTTTTCTTCTTTTTCATTTTTTGAATGTATATCTTGCTTACATGAAATTTACTCACTTCTAAGTTTAACAATTCTCGAGAATCCAATATTGGCGTTCCAATATAGGTTTCGTGCAAGTTATTTCACGCTCGAACCATATCTAGTTTGGTTAATCTATTCTTATCTCAACTCTTGTGCAATATTTATTTATTACACTTGTATCTAATTTATTTGATTTCCACTTTTTTCGTTTTTTTTCAATCTGCTCACTTATTGGTTTCTTTTGACAATGACAAACAGATAATTCAATTGATTCGTTAAATCTATTGCACTTGAATGCATACCCCATTTTTGTCATATTAAATTTATCGGTCAAACTTATTGCATTCCATTTCATTTTATGTATATATTTATTTCATTCGCATTCAATTCATTTTATAAAATGTCAGGCAGGGAAAATTAGTTCTCTCTCCCTACTTGAAAATTTGTTATAAATTTTAATTAAAATTAAGAATTTTAAATACATGCTAGCAAAACTCTGAAACCTAGAGAGGGAAAATATTCTCAAACACATTCGATTTCTTGACAATATTAACCATTCTACTTAAGTTAGCAATTATAAATTCAAATCCTCTTCTTATGTCAAATTTTTTGTACAAAAATTCTTTAAGCAGGCTTCCATTTCATTTGCTCTACTATACTTTTTATGTTTTCGACAAAATAAATTTGTTTTCTCTTATCACTCAACATCCTTGTTAAGTACGTATTAAATTCAATCGCTTATAAATTTTTATAATATTTTTAAGATTTATTACTCTTGCAAAATATCATAAGGCATAGTTATTACAATTATAAATCTATTAAATTTCATAGGTTTGGAATATATAAATTTACATGCAAATACCATTTTACCTTTTTTTGATTCAAAACCAACTTTCTTATCCATAATTGCTTATTTAAAATTAAAAAAAAAACATTCTTTCAAAATAACGTTTCAAGTATTAACTCGATGTCTTAACTGAAAATTATATATTCATCCCACTTTCGAAACTTGAAAATAAATTTTGGTGATGCTGTAGTCATTACCATAATTATTTCCAAGCGATCAGAGTGTGATTCTATATTTATCTAGCATATATAGAATTTAGTACATTCATTAGCTAGGCGTATGTACAAAATCTTTACGTATCTGATAATCCAATCTTAGCGTCAAATAAATACTTGGAATTCTACTTATTATTCTTATTTATACAATTTTTCACTATATAACAATTTACTATATTTTGAAACATTCCTTATTACAGATTTCAAACACATATTATTTCCAAAACCGTGTGTGTGTGTATATATACAAGTAACTATTCTAAATTCCACATTCATATAAAATAATTTAGTTTCAAGAATACTCTTGTAAGTGTCAAATTACTATTTTAATACCTTTACTCAAAAATTAATTTATATTTTCACACTTTCAACTTAGAATAGAATTTAATTTAAAACCATTATTCTTATGAAATTTTTAACTTATAAACTCTTCTCTTCTATTATCCTCTACTTGGAGAATATTATTATCCTTTATATTCAGTCTAATTCACAAAGGTTATTACCGTTTTGAAATTTATATATTTAAAAGGCCATTTCTGCAAACTTTTGTTAATATAAGATTTATAGGTTCACCAATGTTTAATCATTGCAATATTTTAATATAATGCATATAAATTCAAAATGCATAACTCATTTCTATAGGATGTTCAGCTTACTTAGTTTAACCAATACATCCATGTGTTTAATTATATGAATAATGAGCCAAATGTTAACATTTTATAATATATTCATCCAAATGCTTAATGTAATAATTATTTATTCATTCAAATTTTAGATTCTTTTTTTTTTAAACAAAAATGTGTGATCTTCTGAGGAGAAGAGAGCACACACACACATATATATATATATATAAAATCAAAGGTACAGAGTCTGACTATAGAACACAAAAATACAAGATAAGACCTAACACAACTCTAGGGATGTAAGGATCATAGATAGATGAGCTCCGGATAAACCACCACCCATCTACTCCAATATCGAATTCCGGCAAGGCCACCACCTGATATTGAAGTATATCTACTCCAATACAGTAACCCCTACTCTCAATGTCAAAAAACTCTCTAACAATAAGCCCTAATGAAATACGAAACATCAATCCAAAACAGCAGTCCTCAAAGATACATAACTGCTACCAGTCCATCTAGCTATCCACTAAGCACTTCCTCTAAATAAACAACCTGAAACTACAAAAAGCTCAACAAACTATTAGTAATTTGTCACACATATATATATATATGGAAATATATGTGTCTAAATATATATATATATATATATATAATTAGACCAAAAAGTGGTTATAACACCCAAATTGACTAAAATCAGACTAAAATAAGATCAAAAGTAAAATGGAGACACAGAATTTATAGTGGTTCGACGTTGAAAAGCCTACGTCCACTTGTCAATCACTATTCTCGATGATATAGTTGCAATTACAATGAGATATTCACTTAATTTCACTCACAACTCACATACATTCACTCAATTGTCTCAAAACAAATGTTGAAAGACGATTTGGATTATCCGGGAGTGCTGGAATTCGGTTTATGAAAGTGGTTGAACTCTCAAAGTGCCAAAAAGAAGATCCCATTAATTGTCTCCAGGCAAGGTATTTATAGGTGAAAATTTAGTCAGAACCCGATCCGGATCGGAGCCACGTGTCTTCCGTCCCATCGTCCTCGGGTTCGGATGGACTCCAGTGCTGACAGTGCATCAGAATAGAGATTATCGTGGGTAGGAACTAGTCATAACCGATCCGCATCTTCAGGCGATCGTGGGGGGAAGTGACGTGGATTATAGGTTCGGTTCGGAGGAGCCTGCAGAGGGGGTTCGGATCAGGGTATCCGATCCGACCCGGATTAACCTAAAACTAAGTCCTTATCCATTTTGCTCCGTTCCGACCCGGTAGTAGGTAGCCCTCCGATCCGAATAGCAGCGTCTCTTCGATCAAATAGTAGCAGCTCTCCGATCCGAACAGCAACATCTCTCCGATCCGATCCGCTATGATGCTTTCTAAGTTCTTCAACGTTTTACATCTCGACTTTGTGTTGCCTAGTTCACAAAGTAGGCTAACATATATATATATATATATATATATATATATATATATATTCATACACATTTATTTACCATATATATATATATGTGTAGAAGAAATATAATGAAAAACCAATAAAAGAAATTAACAACCAATACGATATCTATTACGAAAAAAATGTTGATTCTAATAAATAGACACAAATTCAATCTAACCTTAATCAATAAAGTCTCGAAGCCCGGTTTCCCAAATAACTTGTAATGTGAATTAGACATCCAATACAAGCAAAAATAAACTATTTTAATGATTAAATTATCAGTAGAAACAGAATTAGAATGGAAAGATCTCTGATTTCTCTCGGACCAAATGAACCAACATACGATAGTGATTAAAGATTCTAAAATGTATCTTTCACTAGCATTATAAACACATCTATAAAAAGAATCAAGTATGGGAAAATATGCTGGAACTTGAATTAACGAAAGAATCAACCGATAAGTGATTTCCAAAGGATAGAGACTCTTATTACACTAAATTAGGGAAGATTCAGGATCTTGAAAGTGATAAGTTCTAACTTCCCGTAACAACCAGCATTATATGCACCTAAGGACCGTAGAATATTTATTTCATCTTCGTATGAGGTCGTAAGGTCGTGTAACTTTAAGGAACGACTACTGGGGTCATTTCCTATGTTCACAATTTTTGCCGATTTTTGAATAACCGTTTTGCCCCTGGTGAATCGTGTTTTGTCTATAATTTTTGACTGGAATGGAGTTTTGACATGAAACCACTTCCACTGGATTTGAATGATGGTTTACCTTTCCGTAGAGTGGTCACACTGATCAAACGGACTTACCGTTTGGGAGAAATGGCTGAAACAAGGTTTAGAAGGTGAAAAGCAACATAATTGGACTTAACCGAGTGATTAGCAGCTAGGTCCATTAGGGATTTCGGGACTAGGGGTATTTAAGGGCTGACAGGGGCAAGAGAAACCCTTTTTTGTCATTTTTCAGCCGCCACTTTCATTCTCCTAACCCTAGTAATGGTCTTCACTCTCAAATTCTTTATTTAAACACCTCCTAATCGCTTTCTAATCGAAGATTAAGCTAAGCTACATAAAATCAAGGCAAATCAACACTAAATCAGAGTTTGAGCTGCTGTGTTGCATTGGAAACAGTTCCATAACAGTAGAATAGTTCAGATCTATAGTTTATTTGTGGCTAAGGTGAGTGATTAGCATTGTTTTTCACTAATTACGGCTAATTAGGAGTGATTAGTGATAATTAGCGAAATTATAACTCAGAAAAATTTGGAAAAATATTTAGAAATTCCAAAATATTATTTTATGCCTTTTTTTAGAAATTTGGGTTAATTTGGACTAAGCTTGTTAATCCTATAGTTAAAACATAGTTAAGGGGATTAAGGGGAAAATCATGCTTTTTGGGTATGTTTGATCCAAAATATTTCATGTTAATGATGTTTTAATATTTTTGAGTGATTCTATATGTTGTTACTACTGTTTGAAATATTTTGAGATGTCATAGGAAAGTTAGAATGGTTGAAAACGCCGTCGTTTGGCGAAATTAGCTTGTTGGAAAAACTGCAGGATTGATCAGCGCGTATAGTCACGAACCAGATTGGTCAGCATGTATGGTCACGAATTGGATTGGCAAGCACGTTTGGTCACGAACTGGATTGGTCAGCATGTATGGTCACGAATTGGATTGGTCAGCACGTATGGTCATGAACCGGATTGGTCAGCATGTATGGTCACGAATTGGATTGGTCAGCACGTATGGTCACGAACCGGATTGATCAGCATGTATGGTCACGAACCGGATTGGTCAACATGTATGGTCACGAATTGGATTGGTCAGCATGTATGGTAACGAATTGGGTTGGTGAGCACGTTTGGTCTCGAACCGGATTGGTCAGCATGTATGGTCACGAATTGGATTGGTCAGCATGTATGGTCACGAATTGGATTGGTCAGCATGTATGGTCACGAATTGGATTGGTCAACATGTATGGTCACAAACCGGGTTGGTCAGCATGTATGGTCACAAATTGGATTGGTCAGCACGTATGGTCACGAACCAGATTGGTCAGCATGTATGGTCACGAACCGGATTCCTCAGCATGTATGGTCACGAACCGGATTCCTGAAGGGGCATGCTGACGATTCTTGAAGGGGTATGCTCACGATTCCTTAGGGGGTATGCTGACGATTCCTGAAGGGATTATGCTGACGATTCCTGAAGGGGGTATGCTGACGAGAACCACAACCACGACCCGAACCAAGACAATGATACCAAAACCCGAGATGCAAAGGAAGTCCAAATTCGAAGTTATTACTCAGGATCCAGACAGGAACCAATGAGTTAACTTCTCGAGTTGGACTTTGCTGCGGGACCTGTGCCAAAGGGTTATCGATACCTATAACTTTGGTTCACCACTGAGAGACAGATTAGGGGCTCGTAGTGATAGTTGTACGGGGTTGGACTCTATCATGGCCCAAAGGATTAGGTGACCAAAGTAGTGGATATCGAATGCTTTACGCACTGAGTGAGAGATGATAGGATGATTGCTATGTTTGATGTTTGCTATCACCATGACATGAACACCCCCACATTACTTTTACACTTTATGTTAGTGTTACCTTAGAGTATTGTACATCTTGTTGTGCTAACTCTTTGGTTGCAGGCCGTTCAGGTTCAGGTATGATTAGATTATACCTATTATTGTTCTGTTTTCTCACTTGTCGCTCATACCAGACTTTTGTATGACCCAGAGTTTTATCTCTCTTATTATTACTCTGGGTGCTCCTAAACGAGTAGACTAGAGACAGGTTAGGTGGTAATGCGCTGGTAGCTGTCCGGAGACGAGCAGGAGGCTTCCACGTATGATATACATATATACTCCCTGTGTTGTAACTGGTCACTGCTTGGGCATTAGTAGTGTACCTTTTCTTTCTTTTGCTTTAGAGATAGAAATTTTAAGTTGTAATAATGATGTTGGATCATAAGCTGTATTATGGATTCCGCTGCTATGATGATTTAGTTTTCAGCTTATGCACTGTCTCGCCTGTTTTATATCAAAGTTATGTGGTTATTATATTTTATTCCATGCACTATGAGATATACTATAGGTTCCTTTGGCATTTTTAGCTTCACACCCTTTTTCCTTGGCGACCGTCCCGTGCTAGTTGGACATCGGCACAGCGCATTTCGGAGAAATGTTGGCTAGTCCGGTGCCGAACGTCACATTTGGTATCAGAGCCTAGGTTGCGTAGTTAACCTAGGGGAAGACACCAGGGAGAGATAGTATACGTATATGAGAGCGCGTATTTGTTACATTTTGGTTTTAAAAAGCTATGTATATATATACTATTAGTGTATCTAGGGATGAAGTCGCACTGCACGGGCAACACATTGAGATGGTAAATCGTTTTCTCTTTACAGATTGAACGATGAGCCGAAATACAAGGAGTAAGGGTTCAGGAGCAAACAATAGGGATGTTCCTGATATGAGGATGATGTTTACTAACTTCATGCGAGAGATGCTTAAGGATGCTCGGGGAGCAGTTCCTAATGCTACTAACGGTGGTGGTGCAGTAGTGCAAGCGCCTAGGGCCGATTTCGCCAAGATTAACAAGGATTATACTAGTCTTGGTGGGAAGCCGTTCCACGGAACGGAGTTGGCTACGGAACTTCAAGATTGGCTTGATAGTTATAAGCATATCTTCGAGGATCTGGGAATCGGGGACGCAATGAAGAGGAAGCTAGCATCCCGTCAGCTGCAAGGACGGGCTATGAATTGGTGGAATGTTGTTAAAGCAGCCACTCCTGAGGATCAAGTTACTTGGAATCAGTTCAAGACTCGTTTTAGTGATAAGTTTATTCCAGCTGCTCAGAAATCTGAGTTGTTCAGGAAATTTTTGGAGCTTAAGCAGAATGGTAGGGAAGTCTCGGAGTATATTGATGAGTTTGACACTTTGTCGAAGTATGGATTGTCTCTTATTGATACAGTCAAGAAGAAGAACGAGAAGTTCATAACTGGCTTGGATGGGTACTTGGGGGAAAGACTTATAAACCATATCGATGAGACGTTCGAGTCTATTGTAGGAAAGGCATTAAGGTCAGAGAGCCTTTTCCCTAAGTCAAAGACCGAGGTTGCTATTGAATCTGCAGAGGAACCAAAGTCGCAGGCAAGCGGTGAAGGGAAAGATAATTCCCAGAATAAGAGGAAACAGGACCAAGCTAAGGATGGTCAGAAAAAGAAGAACAAGAAAGGTGGTGAGTGCTTTAATTGTGGCAAGAAGGGCCACTATGCCAGAGATTGTCAAGAAATGCCTGGGGAAAGAAGTGCTTCAATTGCGGCCAAGCGGGGCATCACAAGGATGATTATCCACAACCCCTTAAAGAGAAGCAGATTGTGAAAGCATATGCTATCAACACTATTCCTTCTTCGTCGAATTCTCCAACTGCGGCGCAGAAGGGAAAGGGCGTCGTTTTTAAAGGTATGCTTTCTATTTATGATGTTCCTGTTCTAGTTTTGTTTGATAACGGAGCTTCCCATTTCTTCATATCTAGTGACCTGGTAGATAGGTTGGGATTGGAACCCAGGATAGTCGATAGACCTTTAGTTGAGACGAACCCGATAGGCGGTTCGACAAGTCTTAGTATGATTTGTTGTAATGTGGTCTTATCGAGTCATGGATGTATGTTTGCTTGTGATCGCTTTGTTTTGGGCTTTACTGGGTTTGGCATTATTTATGGAGTAGTTGGATGTACAGTAGGTTGGTGAGGACTGGGATTGCCATTTACCCTTGACATGTGGCATGGGTCGTTATGCGATCAACGATAGTCTTGAAGCAAGATTGGCGAGGATAGCCAGAGTCAGTTGTAAGTGCTTAATTGTTTGGTTGTTTTGCTCGTATCATCTCACATAGATTGTCTGAATTCGGAGGAGATATTCCTTGGGTGCTTGTCTGATATTGGTTTAGGCCTTTGGGACTTGTTCTTGGGGATGTCGAGTTCGACTATGATGGTTTGCGTGAGAGATAAATAGTTGTTACGATTTTTTATTGGATGATATCTTGGTTCACTCAAGGAGCGATGTGCAGCTCCTAACATGATAGGAATGTTCAATGATATGGACTTCCCCGAGTTGGACTCGATAGGGCTAAGAGATGGCTCGAGTTGGACTCAAGAATGCAACAAGGTAATAGATTGGCTCGAGTTGGACTCGAGAAGGCTGTAAGGAAATGGATTGGCTCGAGTTGGACTCGAGGAGGCTGCAAAGTAATGAATTGACTCGAGTTGGACTCGAGAAGGCAACAAGGTAATGGATAGACTTGGGTGGGACTCGAGTTGAAGATAGAGTTGTGGGTAACTCTTTCGGATGAGAGTGCCAAGGAATCGTCGATATTTTGGAGTGATTTAGGCGAACTCGAAACAGGGGTATCTGAGGATGCCCACTTACCTTTGATCCGTTGGACGTGATCTAGTTATCCTTGGAGGATAAACATAGGTTGGACGTGCAGTAGTCCGATTGGAGGCGAGGCTTCCATTAGTTTTTAATGTTGGTTGGACCAGACATACAGGTATCGACGTATTCATGGCTTTAGCAGGTGATAGATAGGACTTGTTGATGGATGATATGGTTGTTATGTTGTTCCTGTCTCTCTTCTATTGAGTAGATTATCACCCGTAGGATTCTAGCGATGGGGAACAAAGAGATTGTGGTATATACGGATGCCTATAGTACTGGATCTGGTACGGTAACAGGTGCATTGGGTAGGAGACATACCGGTTTGGGGGCTATGTTTCTGGGATGGAAGTAACTAGAGAATATCACGTGATATGATTTCAGACCCAAGTGTGAATGTGATTCAGAAACGCTAGTAAGCTTGACGATTTGATCAATTTTGATTGAGTAGATCGGTTCCAGTTAGAGGGACGATCCTAACCTATTGGAAATCATCTCTAGGGTAGAGATGGGTATCTACGGCGAGAGAATGATCAAGTAAGGACTTGATCGAGAAGGATGGCTTCAAAAGAATGAAAGGCTGCTTGTACCCAACGCAAAAAGATTGAGTGATGAAGAGAGACGTTAGGAAGTTTATAACTAAGTGCATGAACTGCCAGTTAGTTAGAGCCGAGCAAAAGAAGCTAAGTGATTTGTTACAACCATTGGAGATTCCCTAATAGAAATGGGAATAAGTCTCAATGGATTTCATCAATGGGTTACCAAGGACTTGGTTAAGATCATTCAACAGTGAATGAAGGTTTCCCAAGATAGGTAGGAGAGTTATGCTGATAAGAGACGAAGAGATTTGGAACACCCTTGTTAGTAAACCGCATGCTAGGATAAGCTTGTTGTGCTATTATGTGTGTATGATTTTAGTAAATGGTTGATAGGCATGCGGGACCCTTTGGTTGTTTCTTAGTTAAGGAATTTCGGGGGCGAAAGTTCTTTGGGGGGAGGGGAGAGAGAATGTAACAACCCGCATTATACGCACCTAAGGATCGTAGAATATTTATTTCATCTTTGTATGAGGTCGTAAGACCATGTAACTTTGGGTAATGACTATTGGGGTCATTTCCCATGTTCACGATTTTTGCCGATTTTTAAATGACCGCTTTGCTCCTCGTGAATCGTGTTTTGCCTAAAACTTTTGACTGGAAAGGAACTTTGACCTGAAACCACTTCCATTGGATTTGAATGGTGGTTTACCTTTTTGTAGAGTGGTCACATTGATCAAACGGACTTACCGTTTGGGAGTAATGGCTGAAACAATGTTTGGAAGGTTAAAAACAACATAATTGGGCTTAATCGGGTGAATAGCAGCTAGGTCCATTAGGGATTTCGGGATTAGGGGTATTTAACGACTGATAGGGGCTAGAGAAACCCTCTTTTGTCATTTTTCAGCCGCAACTTTCATTCTCCTAACCCTAGTAATGGCCTCCACTCTCAAATTCTTCATTTAAACACCTCCTAATCGCTTTCTAATAGAAGATTAAGCTAAGCTACATCAAATCAAGGCAAATCAACATCAAATCAAGGCAAATCAACATCAAATCAGAGTTAGAGCTGCTGTGTTGCATTGGAAATAGCGCCATAACAGTAGAATAGTTCAAATCTGTAGTTTATTTGTGGCTAAGGTGAGTGATTAGCATTGTTTTTCACTAATTATCGCTAATTAGGAGTGATTAGTGATAATTAGCGAAATTATATCTCAGAAAAATTTGGAAAAATATTTAGAAATTCCGAAATATTATTTTATGCCTCTGTTAGAAATTTGGGTTAATTTGGACTAAGCTTGCTAATCCTATAGTTGAAACATGGTTAAGGGGATTAAGGGGAAAATCATGCTTTTTGGGTATGTTTGATCCAAAATATTTCATGTGAATGATGTTTTAATGTTTTTGAGTGAATTTCTATATGTTGTTACTACTGTTTGGAATGTTTTGAGATGTCATAAGAAAGTTAGAATGGTTGAAAACGCCGTCATTTGGTGAAATTAGCTTGCTGGAAAAACTGCAGGATTGGTCAGCACATATGGTCACAAATTGGATTGGTCAACATGTATGGTCACGAACTGGATTGGTCAGCATGTATGGTCACGAATTGGATTGGTCAGAACATATGGTTACGAACCGGATTGGTCAGCATGTATGGTCCCGAATTGGATTGGTCAGTACGTATGGTCCCGAACCGGATTGGTTAGCATGTATGGTCACGAACCGGATTGGTCAGCATGTATGGTCACGAATTGGATTGGTCAGCATGTATGGTCATGAATTGGATTGGTCAGCACGTATGGTCACGAACCGGATTGGTCAGCATGTATGGTCACGAATTGGATTGGTCAGCATGTATGGCCATGAATTGGATTGGTCAGCATGTATGGTCACGAACCGGATTGGTCAGCATGTATGGTCACGAACTGGATTAGTCAGCACGTATGGTCATGAACTGGATTGGTCAGCATGTATAGTCACGAACCGGATTCCTCCGCATGTATGGTCACGAACCGGATTCCTAAAGGGGTATGCTGACGATCCCTAAAGGGGTATGCTCACGATTCCTAAGGGGGTATGCTGGCGATTCCTGAAGGGGTTATGCTGACGATTCCTGAAGGGGGTATGTTGACGAGAACCACGACCACGACCCGAACCAAGAAAATGATACCAAAACCCGAGATGCAAAGGAAGTCCAAATTCGAAGTTATTACTCGGGATCCAGACGGGAACAATGAGTTAACTTCTCGAGTTGGACTTTGCTGCGGGACGTGTGCAAAGGGGTTATCGATACCTATAACTTTGGTTCACCACTGAGAGACGGATTAGGGGCTCGTAGTGATAGTTGTACGGGGTTGGACTGAAAGGAAATTTAGGGTATACTGGATCTAATCAAAACCCTAAATTACTTGCGAAATTAACATTTAAAATTCGGATCTATGCAAAAACGATAAATCAAAAGGGTTCATACCTTGCTTGTGTGTAAAATCCCCAAATTCGACTTACTCAATTTGATTGAATCTGTTGAAGTCTTCAAATTCGTTGAGCAGCGGAAGGACTGAATCATTAGCCCATTAAAGCGACGAGCCTCTACTGGTATCCACAAACGATGTTCTCGAGATCCTCTGATGGAACCGAGAGAAGGAGAGCCTGGTACTAGCCAAGAAGATTGGGATCTAGGGTTTTCTGATCTGTGAATCGGATAAACTAAAATGTAAAGGAGGCGGCCTCCTTTATAATGTCTCACACCACAATTTTAGTTAACCCATAGAACCCTTTCACCTTTGTTTAAAATAAAAGAATATGTCAAACCTTTTGATTTCCCTTTTATTCTAAACGTTCTCACCTTATACAACGCTTATATGTGTGACCCTATAGGTTGTTGCAGCGTTGGCAACAATTTAAACACTTAAACTGTAAACAGTGAGTGGCACCTAGTAGTACATCACTGCTACCCAAGCTACAACAATATCAATGATTCGATATGTCCTTTGTAAGCAGTGTATCAATATAATTTAGTCCTTTTAACCGTTATATCCAAGATTAAACTGGAGTCATGGATCATATCATCCTCCTTATGGTTTAATCTGTTTTCTTGATCAATGAGTAGACTGCTTAAAAAAATCAATATTTGAGCACGGCCATGCATTTCACAGTCTCACTCAATCAAGGGGCCCATGGATATCACCACGAATATATCGTAGGGTTAAATTCCATTTAGATCATTCATAATTTTCACTCGACTCGAGATATATCCAATAATCACCGTTATCGTTACTCTGTTACGAAATAACTTTAGATGATATCAAAACACAAATATCCTCGAATAAAATTATAATGATTTTAGGTCTTAGGACCATTACATCACTGTCACTATGAGAATAACTTATGATACTGTTAATTATATTCATGGAGTTATCTCATTGCGGGTCAGCCCAATACGATATTCTCCAATACGTATTTATGTTTTGACATTAATATCACGTATATTAATGATTAATGAGATGTGATCATCAGTCAATCAACATACTAGTCTTAACGCTTTATTGTTGTCCTATATTAACAATAAAACTCGACTAGGGACTTTTAAGAATTATAATACTTATCACATTATATAATCTCAGGTTCAGTCATACTCGAACTATATAATTCTGTATTATTATTCTAAGGACTTTTATTATGTTATTATTTATATTACGCCGTAAATACAATATAATAGAATAATATTTTATTTCAAATAAAATAATAACATCAACAGTGTTATCAATCTCATCAAATGAATTGCCTCTAGGGCACAAACTCTAACAATCTCCCACTTGCACTAGAGTCAATTATTTACGTATCGTATACTTATGAAATTAGTGTGACTATTAAACTTCTGCTGCGACAGAGTTTAATTCAGTAGGTCTGCAACATTGCAACTTTTTGTAACTTTGCAGATATGTTTATTTCTTCTGTGAATAACTTCACATAAGAATTATATTTCTTAAAATATATGTTTGGATTGATGATGAGTTTAACGTTTTAGGCCTGAGCAACAGCCATATTGTTATTGCAATGTGTATCATTCGATCAACAATAAATTAAGTTCAATCATGAACTTCTTAATCCAAACATTTTCTTTCTTAGAATCAGTATCTATTTCTTGTTTTAAACTAACATTATTTACAATAATTAATGTGTTATCAAATAACATTAGAATTGTTGTATCACTCCCACTCAATTTCTTGTCTATACAAGATTCAATGGTATTTTGTGGTTTCCGAGACATTTCGAAATCTATTTCATTCTTATTGGTATCTTAAAGACTGGTTCCTTGTTGAAAAGATGCCAATTCGAGCAATAAACCTCTTATTCTCTAAGGATTTATAGAAATAATATCCTTTTGGATACTCCACAAAATAATTATCAGATTTGGATTTGATCTTATCAAAGGCAAGACGTTTAGTAAACGCTTCTCATCCCAAATCTTCATAATAGACACACTGAAACATTTTCTAGTATATATCTTATATCGCGTCTTCAAATCGTTTTAGTGGGATTTAATATAATTGTTCTAAATTTAACTTATAGGAAGATCTATATGACTTATCATTAATCGTACTATATCTTATAAGGTTCGATATCTCCGTTCAGACATACCATTCTAATCTGGTGTTCTAGGTGGAAAGAGTTGTGAAACAATTCCAAACTCATTCAGATAGTCATTAAATTTATTGGCTTAAATGTTCTCTTTCGAACTGTTCGAAAAATATTTATTTTCTATTAAAATTGGTTTCTAACTTCACTTTGAATTCTTTGAACTTTTCAAAGGATTCTGATATGTGTTTCATAAGATATACATATCTATATCTACTGATATCATCAGTAAATATAATGAAGTAATAAAACCTACCTCTAGCTTATGTATTCTTTGCTCCATATACATCAATATATTTGAGACCCAATACTTGTCACTCAATCACTGTGTCAAGTGAAAAAGTGATTCAGTTATTTTGCCTAATAAACAAGATTTGTATTCTTCATATAATTCAAAATCAAATGATCTCAAAATTCCTTCATTATGGATTTTGATATACTTTCTTGTTTATATTGGTTAACTGTAGTGCTAAAAGTATGTTGGATTTAAATCACTAAATTTAATCCACTTGGTATTTATGTCAGGTACATTATAGTTAAAGATTTATAAAATTCATTAACTATTTGTGAAATTCCATTAGATATTTCATTTAAATAAAATGAACAACAATTGTTCTTTTACTACAAATGAAATTTAACCCTATCAAAACAAGTTTTATAATAACATTTATTTTAAATGGAATTTCATTATAACAATTATTTATTTATTTAATTAAGCCAGTATAATAAAAGGAATCGCCTTCCTATGGAAAATTCAGTAACATCTGCTTCATTTCCAATCGTAAGTCCACTTGTCCTTTTATCTCATTTCTACTTATTTTGTAATTTCTATAAATCAACATACACTTATGTGATTTATATCTAGTATCTAATACTAGAAACATATATAAGTAGATATTATAACATTTATATCTTTATTGGTTAACGTCATACTTTAACTTTTATTTTAGATCCTCTATATTTGTTAGAACAATTATGTTTTAATTTGTTTGAGGACAATCCCCAAATTTCAATGTTAGTCAAGAAATTTGATTCAATTCAATTTATCCTTTTAAGGATAAATTTAAATTATCGGAGTTATTTATTATTTAATATCTATAATAGATAATAAATAATAACTGATTCTTTAATATTTATTTAATATAAATTTTGACAATCAAAATTGTATACTAACATAAACGTGTAATCTAAACTAAAATATGCTCCCACTCAAATTAACATCCCTCTGCTAATATATCTATATCATTATATACATATAATGGTGTTCCAAGATCCATATCTAGTCATGCCTTGACCCTGCTTTGGCTGAACTCAAAACACAACCTTTTAGGTAGACATCTTATGTCAATTATATAGTATATAATTCTTGGATCGCATGATGAACATTTTGTTCAATATTATTCATTTGCTCAAAATATAGAATAATGCATGTTGTTGTCTCTAAGGCCATAATCGAATTATGCAGCCTAGTTAAGTCAGACCCAATAATAGATTGGAGCACCACATTTTACTCCATCGCATATAACCAAAATAAAAGGTGCACAACGCTTTGGCGTTAGCTACATCCAATGATTTTGGACAGTGATGAGTATATTATTGGAAAACGTCACCATGACTTAATATAACAAAAAAAATTGCTTTAGAGGGAATTTATAACTTATAGTGAAAAATATTAGAGTTAATTTACATATATCATAATACATGTATTATATATATTGCATATATACGCAATAATATATTTATAATGTACAACATACTTGTACGTTGATTTTAATGTTATAGAACAAGTATGCCACTATGTCTTTTGAACATATTCAAAGGGGTTAAATATAACATGTAGGGTACCGGAAGTTAAAACCAGGGTGATGATCCAATTGGTCAATCATGTTCCAAAAAGCTCTAAATATATCAAGGTATATCTGACTAACATTTAGAACACAAGCCATTTTACTAGATGAAGTAAATCACATTACCTGATGTATTTTAATTTCAAACTTACTAACAAAAGGAAACGCTAGCATCTCACATATATACAATTATATGTACAGATGCCTAATAAAATATATTACAAACCCCACTATACTTTCAGAACTATCTATCCTTTATTACTATAACAGATCCATTCAAATGTATAACAACAATGAAAATTAAACCGTATAAAGATGTTAATCAAAGCATTTACACATACACTTCCATTCAATCCTCAAATGCAAAACTATTATGCATTTAAATGTCCAGTCTACCGTGCAGTCAGCATTTGTTATATACATAATATGTGACGATCCCAAAACCCATGACATGGTGTTAAGGATAATCATTGGAATATAACACATTAATTATCATTAGCAGATCACAGATAATAGCAAAAACAGAAAATAGAATAATTTACACACATATGATAGCGGAATCATATAGATATCATCACATCAGATAGCACAGTGCATGATACAACTTAGTGCATAATGATACATAATCAGTCACCATCGCCAGAGGCGGAATCATACATAAAGAGTACACAAAATAAATATCAGTCTACATCGCCAATGGCGGAATCATAATATAGATACAATAATGGCGGAAAGAGTCAAAGTCTGCACAGTGTAGTCAAGCCTCGCCATGAGCCAAAAGGTGCACCAGAAACCTGTAACTAGGCTGCCCATGTGAAAATGAGGGCACCCGAGTTTGCAAGGTGAAACAAACTACGAGTCAGTCATGGGACTGGTATGAGAAATCTACTTAACTTATTAACAACAATAATAAGGCAAATCAAAGGACCACGCCACTTTCGCGGAACGAGTTTACTCCAATGAGTGCTAGTGCATGAAATAAAGTAAATGATTAAATCATTGCAATGCTTTTTATAAAATGCAGCCATTATAAGACTCAGGTCCCATCACACAATGCAACGCAAGCCGGAGGATCGAGTTTTTACCTTATAATGGCCAAAAATGCTTCATACGTATAAAACAAAAGTGTTTGATATTATTACAAGTGCATATATATTTCAAAAGCGATTTCAATCATAAATATCAATCATAGGCGGCATAAATGACCCATACCACTATGTCGCCGTACTAGTAATACAATCACGTCCGCATATTTCGTATTGGAAATTGGATTCCTTCATGAGTCGAGGCAAGGGGCAAGCTCCTCTCCGTTCGAGACACTTTATCAAATGTCTTGGGACCGCACACAGCAATCCCTGGATCCTCCAAGGTCGGTCCTCTCTTACTTTTGAGGATTGGCAATTCCTGAACACACGTTTCCCGGTCCTTACAGACCTATAATCAAGGCGCCTCGTATTCCAACAACCACATAGGTGAAAAGTAGATATAGATGTCAAGGTTGGGAGGTCACTGACACCACCATAGCTAGAAAGAAACGTCGTGCACTCCTTGGGTCCTTCTCCCGTTTTTGACTCATACCGGGGTGTGAGGTTCGCGAATTCACGTTATACACAAAGCTACGTCACACAGCCCATGCTTTGATCGTCAACCACAAGACTTTGCTTTGCAACAGAAGCCTTGATCATATGCCACTCAGGCATGCCACACAGGCAATCCACTCCATGCGACTGATTTATATCAATACATAACCTCTGAGCTCGTACGTCTCAGAGAAGGGCGTTAAGCAAGAGAATAAATTCTCCGCCGCCAAACAGATATATATTTAACAGAGATCAATCAGCACAGAAAAAAATCCAATGTCAGACACACAGTCCATTTACAAGTCCGTTCTGGGTCTGAACGAAACCGGAGGCACCAATTCCTCGCATATTCGTACAATCAACAGTATGTCTGGACGGCTACTACTTCAGCTCCTTCATGGTAGCTACTCCAATCACGAGCATCAGTAGCGCCCATCCATCCAATGTGAAGATCGTCGGTCTTCAACCATCTTCGCCTCCTCGACTTCTCAACGTCGAGCAATTATTTGAAATGAGATGAACTCGGCCTTTTCAAATAACCCACGTATATTTAAATTTTCAAATCAATTAATCACATGGTTGGACTATTCAACATTCACATTTCAGTTCTTTAGTTATAATTCTCATGTTAAATACATTCAACCATCACATATCAAGCAAACACAACAAAATTGGTTTATTTCCACTCTATATCGTCTATAGTATTTTATAACGATATATCGCCATTTTTATTTAATTTAAAACGGCCATATTTAATTAAACGACGTTTCAGGTCGTGCCGATGCACTGGCGCTGTTTTTCACTAATTTTGTTTTACACATATCTGAAAATCTAACCGTTGGATCTTTACAAATTTTATGCCATTAGGAAGGTCATTTCAAAACAAATCCAACGGTTTCAGTTTTGGGAAAATCCGACGGTCGGATCTTCCACACTAGCCATTTGAAGTTACAGTTTCAATTTTCGAACTGCAGCGTCGTTATTCGATTTTATTTAATTATATTTTTATATATATAAATATAATCGTTTCTGGCGCTGTTTTTCTTCAGATTTGAACTAAACATTCCAGACAATCCAACCGTCGGATCTTCACAAAGTTGGTGCCGTTGGAAAGATATTTCCAAGGCGAACCGAACGGTTGCGGTTTCGGGAAAATCCAATGGTCGGATTTCCCGCACTAGTCGTTTGAAATCACGGTTTCAAAACACGAACTGCACGGCCACGTTTCGTTTTAATTTTATTTATATTTATATATTTATATAAATATAGTTCATTCGACGATTTCAATATCGTTTTCACTTCAAATATTTCACTAACGCCTTTAAATTTTGGAAAATTTCGCCATAACCTCCTTTGTACGGGAGGGGCTGGGAAAACTCCCAAATAGCCACACGGGCGTCTCATGTCAAAAAGAAAAAGAAAAATCCAAGCGGCTAGCCAACAGGCTCATAAAATCATCACCCAAACAAAACAGTAAATGTGTACCTATTTGTCGGGCACAAAATTTTATTCCTCTTCTCTAGCCCCTTTGCTATAACCTGTTCAATAAATATGCATGTACATATATACAGTTCTTGTCACTTATCATATTCCATTCAACTTCATATTTGATTCAATTTGGTTTAAAAACACCATTCATTCTAATGTTGCATGCATAGGCAAAAATCATATCATTAGCTAATTAATGAATATTTCAACTCATGCATATTTATTTGAACAAGTGACTATTTTTAACACTTCACATTTCAAAATTGATAATTTTGGCGAACTAAAATATATTTCAACACATGACTATTTCATTTAGTTCCTATGCATGTTAAAAATAATATTTCATTCACAAATATTTATTTCAACGCTCGCATTTCTTTAGCATATCACATATATGATAAAAATGATATTTTTATCATTTAAAATATTTATTTGACAAATGAATGTTTTCAACACTTCATAGCTTCAATAAAAATGTAATTTTTATTGTTCGATCCTTTTATTCAACACATGAACTTTTCCAATACACACACTTCTCAACACATGAGCATTCCCACACATGGATATTTTATATATGTTGTTCATATAAGAAAGATGAGATTTTTATTGTTAAAACTATTTATATATAAGGCGAATATTTTTCATACTTCATATATATTATAAAAATGTGATTTCTATTGTTTAAACACTTCATTCATTCACAAATGGATTTAATTTTCACACATCACTTTTCAACACATGAATATTTCCACACATGGATATAGTTTCAACATATGACTTTAATTTCAACTCATGAAGATAATTTCAACATATGAAAATAATTCTAACACATGAATATTATTCAAAATTTCGGCAGCATAACGGCAGGGTAGTTAAAACCGGCACCGTCCCTAGTACGGCTCCTCGCTCTACCTTAAAACCTCGCGGTTTTTGACAATGGGGATTCATGCATCTAATTCGCACGCAGGTGGCATGTTTTATTTTTATTTCCACAAATATTTCCAATTCATTTCAGTCACCAATGGGTATTTTTCGACCACAACCAAACAATATCAACCACAAACAATTATTCAACCATTCGTATTTTTCATCCAATATTCACAACAATAAATATCGTCCATGGTTTGTGGACGAGGGGAGTATATATATATATATATATATATATATATATATATATATATATATTATTGCTATATTTCACTTGCATTTCAAAACATATATCAATTATTCTTTGCATGTATAATTCATACTTTGCTTATATAGCTTACACTACGCATGTACATGAGGAATACAACACGTGTGTAATTTATATTTCGTTTATATAATTTATACACGACATTTTCTATTCAATTTCATATAATTTAGATTCTTCACATTGGTTTGCGGAGTGCTAAAAATCGTAGATGACTCAGAAAAATCCATAGCTTATTCTATGTGGTAGAGAGCTTCCTTGCAGTCCCGATGTTTCCTGTTTCATCAAATTTCGTCAACACACCAAAAAGATATCATTTTTCAAAGTGCAGACATCAAAAAAGGACTCACCTTTCTAAGTGGTTCGAAACTAGGGTTGCGGTTTTCGCGAAATCCGTGGCACATGGGGACGATCGGGGGTGCTGACGTGGAAGAGGAAGGAGAGGTAGTCCTGTCGGTGGTGGTTTGCGGTGGCTCGGTGGCGATCAGGGCGGCGCTGGGAAGTCGGCGACTTCCTGGGCCCGATTCAGGCGATACGGTGGTCGGTGGGAGGAGGGGGTTGGTCGGATTTGAAGAGGAGGAGGAGGCGCGTCGAGGTAGGGGGTGGCGGCGGCGATAGGAGCTTGAGGCGGCGGTGATTGGTCAGGGAAGTGGGGATCGGGTTTTCGCCGTTCGTTTCGAAGGAGCGGTTTTTTTTAATTTATGAAAGAAAAATTCTGATTGGACGATATATATATATTATTCAGAAAATTAGGGTTTTCCCATACGAACTCCTTTTCAAGTCCAACGACTATCGTCCCTAGCTAAATACCCCCATCCCGGACACAATGGGATATGTTTCGTTGGCCAATTCGACTGTTACAGTCAGTTATTTTTCAAATTAAAGTATAAAACATTTAATTTTTAACTCTGCACGTACATTTCAATTTTCCAGGGCCACAAACTGATTCGAAAAATTCCAGAAAAATAAATCTAGCTATGTTTTGACGCTACGGTCCCAACAAAACTAGTTTCGTCGAATTCCGAGGTCGTATGCAAAATATCAATTTTCCAGGGCTATATATTCTATATAGTGACCTTTCTGAAAATTCATTCGGCCATAACTTTTGATTCCCGTTATGAAACTTCGATTTTTCAGATTCATTAGAAAGGTATTGATAAACAGATTTAAATATTTTTGGTTTCACTAAAATCCGTTATATTTTCCACCCTGCACAGTCAGTCAAAGTTTGAGTCCAAATTTTCAAACTGACTCACTATTTCTAATTCACTATTTTACTGAAATATTCTATTTCAATTCTTCAAACTCCTTTGAAATGTCCAATTTAAAATTTTTAAATTGGCTCGTATTTTCCGGGTTGTTACAATCTCCCCCACTTAAAACTTTTCGTCCTCGAAAAGGAAACAACAGTAAAGTAGGAAACAAAATGTTAATGCAAAGTATTGTAAGGTACCTTGCACCGGAGTTAGTCGGAGATGTCCACTCTGCATTTGGGGTAAGCTTGCTTAATGCTTTCTTCAGTCTCCCAAGTACAGTCTCTAGGATCACTACTCCACTGCACTTTAACTAAATGAACCTTTTTGCTTCTTAGTTCTCTAGTTTCTTTGCCAACAATCTTTAATGGCTCTCTTCTGAGTGCTAATTCCGGAGTTATGTCTATATCATGTTGCGCTGCTTCTTCTACAACAAGATCCAGATCATGCACATGTCTTCTAAGTTGAGATACGTGAAATACATCATGCACCCCAGGCAACCAATCTGGTAATTGAACCCTATAAGCAAGAGTTCCAATTCGTTCGAGTATAGGAAAGGACCAATAAACCTCGGTGCCAACTTCCCAGTTTTGCCAAATCTGATTAATTCTCTCATCGGAGAAACTTTCAAATAAACATGGTCACCAACAGCAAATGTCAAATCTCTTCTTCTAGAATCTGCATAACTTTTCTGTCGGCTTTGGGCGGTTCTCAATCGCTTTTTGATGAAGTCGACTTTATCAGATGCTTCTCTAATCATATCGGGTCCTAACACAAGTCTGTTGCCAGGTTCTACCCAACATGCTGGAGATCTGCACGGTCTGCCATATAACGCTTCAAATGGCGACATTCCCAAACTTGCTTGATAGCTATTGTTATATGAGAATTCTGCCAAATGCAAGTGATCTTCCCATGACCCACCAAAATCAATTATACAAGCCCGCAATAAATCTTCTATAATTCTATTCACCCGCTCAATCTGGCCATCTGTTTGAGGGTGATAAGCGGTGCTCATATTCAGTTTCGTTCCCAATTCTGTCTGGAAAGCCTCCCAGAATTTGCTAGCAAATATCGGGTCTCTATCACTGACTATGCTGATGGGAATTCCATGCAGCTTAACAATTTCTTTTAAATATATCTGTGCTAGACTTTGAGTGGTTCTATTGGATCTGACAGGTATAAAATGGGCAGTCTTCGTGAAGCGATCTACGATTACCCAAATGCTGTCGTTACCTTTCCTGGTTCGCGGCAAGCCATCTATGAAATCCATGGAAATCTGTTCCCATTTCCAACCTGGGACTTCCAACGGTTGCAACAGTCCAGCTAGCTTCTGTTGGTCGCTCTTGACCAATTGACAAGTAGGGCATCTGCTAACATACAAAGAAATATCCCTCTTCATTGCCTTCCACCAGAAAGTGCGTTTGATATCATTGTACATTTTACTCACACCAGGATGGATGCAAAATTTGGATTTATGGCATTCATCTAGCACTTCTCTTTTGAGCTCAGGAATGTTGGGAACACGTATTCTTCTATTCAACCTCAGAACTCCCTCACTATCCACTTGGAAACTGGAGCCTTCGCCCCTTTGAATCCTTCTTATCATCTCTTTCACAAAATTGCCACTTTTCCGAAGAACAGATATTTTATCAATCAATCCTGGCTAATTATAAGATTGGCAATTATTGCGGTTTTTCTACTAAGCGCATCCGCTACAACGTTAGCCTTCCCCGGTGTATACAGGATATCAAGATCATACGCTGCAAGAAATTCTACCCAACGCTGCTGTCTCAAATTCAGTTCTTTCTGGGTGTATAAATACTTCAATGATTGATGATCTGTGTACAGTATAAATTTCTCGCCCAATAAATAATGCCTTCAGATTTTCAATGCAAAAACGATGGCTAGCAACTCAAGATCATGAGTCACATAATTCTTCTCATGCGGTTTCAGTTGGCGGCTTGCATAAGCGACTACTTGGCTTCTTTGCATTAAGACTGCACCAAGACCTCTAATAGAAGCATCTGTCCAAACCGTTAAATCCTGATTGCCATCAATAATGGTTAACACTGGAGCAGTCGTCAGTTTCGATTTCAATTCCCGGAAAGCTTCTTCACAGTCGGAAGTCCACTTGAATTTCTCATGCTTCTTCGTGAGCTTCGTTAACGGACCCGATATCTTCGAAAAATCCTTAACGAACTTTCGATAATAACTAGCCAACCCCATAAAACTTCTAACTTCTGTGGGTGTAGTGGGTTGTTTCCAGTCTTGAATCGCTGTTATTTTGCTTGGGTCAACAGAAATCCCTTTCTCTGACACGACATGGCCAAGAAACTTGACTTCTTCTTGCCAGAAGACACATTTAGAGAATTTGGCTTTGAAGACGTTCTTTCTTAGAATCTCCAATACTTGTTCTAAGTGTTTTTCATGCTCGGGTTTTGATTTAGAGTAGATTAAAATATCATCGATGAATACGAGGACAAATTTATTCAGAACTCCCCTGAACACTCTATTCATTAGATCGACAAAGTATGCTGGAGCATTGCACAGGCCGAACGACATTACTAACCATTCATAAAATATGTCTGGACCTCTGAAAGCTGTCAAAGGAACACACTCTTCTGCTATTCTCAATTGATGAAAACCTGTAGCTAGGTCCATTCGGGAAAATACTTTCGCCTCATTCAATTGGTCTAGCAAATCATCGATGCGGGGTAATGTATACTTGTTTTTGAGCGTCTGTTTGTTGAGGTCTCGGTAATCAATGCATAATCGAAGAGTACCGTCTGACTTTGGGACAAACACAACAGCTGCACCCCAATTAGAAAAGCTAGGTCTGATTAGACCCTTCCACAATAGTTGACGAGTTTGATCGCCTAATTCTTCTTTTTCCTTCGGAGTCATTCTGCGAATTGGATGCACCACTGGTCTGGCATTGGGAATTAGATCGATTCTGAATTATATTTCTCTTTGCGGAGGTAAGTTTTCAACTTCTTCAAACACATCCGCATAGTTTCTAACAATCAGAATCTTTTCCAAGGAAGTGGGGATAACTTCTAACGCCGACCAAAATTCTTCTCTATTTGGATTCGAACCATGACATGGTATCGTAATATATCCAAGCTTCGTTCAAATTTTAAAGATTCTTTTCGCACACTTTACCTCAGCTTCATACTTCGTTAACCAATCAAGCCCGAGAATGATATCGAATTCGGGAAAATCCATAATGATTAAATCAAAGGGAAACTTGTAGAAAGAATAAGAGGCTGGCACTCTACAATACGAACCGAGAATAATAGAAGCCCCTATCGGATTATGTACATCAACCGAATCTTTAAGCTTCCTCTGTTTTAACTTTAATTTTTGCATTGTGTTACTAGCAATAAAACTACGTGATGCACCCATGTCAAACAATACAGAAACAGGAATATTTTTAATTGTAAGGGTACCTCCCTAAACATCGGGTTTACCTGCTCCATCGGAAGCAGCTGGCGGGCTCGACCCGTCATACACGTGAGCTACTGTAGCCTTCTTCAGCAGAGGACAGTCTTTGACTAGATGATCGGTCTTGCGGCAATTAAAGCAGGAGCGAGGGTTCTGAGAACCCTGGCTTGAACCTTGTGAATTTGTCTTCTGCCTCTTCGGGGTTGTGCACACATTAGAGAAGTGCCCCATTTTGCCACAGTTATAGCAGCTTCCTCTCAGTGGCTTGCCAGTCTGAGGTTTTGAAGATGCTGCTTGGCTTGACTCAGCTTGATTCGCAGCAGGCTTGCGTTTGTTCCCGGCTTGGCTTCTAGCGCGATCCCGCTCCAGATGCCTTTGGTCAAGGTCTTCGTAGTTGCATGTCATTTCCACCAATTCATTAAATTCCAGCTTAACGTGGGCCATGGCTCTATCATGGTACTGTCGCTTTAGCCCCAGGATAAACCTCTTATTTTTGGACTTTGCAGTGGCGACGAGCTCCGGAGCATAGGGCGACAACAGTGTAAATTTATTCAGATAATCCTGCACTGAAAGATCCCCCTGCTGGAGGTTGGCGAAGTCATCGTGCATTCGTTCTAGGGCTTGTTCCGGGACATATTTCTCTTTGAAGAGTTCTTTGAATCCGTCCCAGGTTCTTCCAGCTTCTCTATTCCCGGCGGTGAGAGATTCCCACCATAGTTCAGCTTGTTCCTGCATAAGCCAGGTGCCCATAATAGCTTTATCTTGGTCTCCAAGCCTTAGGCCTTCTAGAATTTTCTCGCATGTTTTGAGCCATGCAAGGGCCTCTATTACTGTGCCAGTTCCCGATAAGGTCTTGCCTCCTAGGTTTTTGTATCTCTTAGCTACATGGTCCAGCTCGAAGTATTGAGCGGCTGGAGGTTGTATCAATGGTCCTTCTTCAACTGGGGCTTGTCCCCGTCCTCTGCCACGGCCGGCGCGGCCTCCTCTAGCGGTTGCTGCTCTGGTTGCCATTTCTCAAGTTCTGTACAAGCAAGGAAAGAGTCATCTTACAGAAACGATAATTTATTGCGTGGTTAAGCAGAAAATTTACGGAAAGATAACGATGGACCGATCAAATTGTTTTTGCAATTCTGCTCGGCTCATTCTAGGACTTTACTAGTCCTATCTCTAATGAGCAACTCGCCTTAGAATACTACTGATTCTATTTTGACGAAGTGTTTAATGTGTAAGACTCCAGGGCTAAGGTTAACCAAAGCTCCGATACCAGCTGTGACGATCCCTTAACCCCGTGACACGGTGTTAAGGATAATCATTGGAATATAACACATTAATTATCATTAGTAGATCACAGATAATAGCATAAACAGAAAATAGAATAATTTACACACATATGACAGCGGAATCATATAGATATCATCACATCAGAGAGCACAGTGCAGGATACAACTTAGTGCATAATGATACATAATCAGTCACCATCGCCAGAGGCGGAATCATACATAAAGAGTACACAAAATAAATATCAGTCTACATCGCCAATGGAGGAATCATAATGTAGATACAATAATGGCGGAAAGAGTCAAAGTCTGCACAGTGTAGTCAAGCCTCGCCATGAGCCAAAAGGTGCACCAGAAACCTGTAACTAGGCTGCCCGTGTGAAAATGAGGGCACCCGAGTTTGCAAGGTGAAACAAACTACGAGTCAGTCATGGGACTGGTATGAGAAATCTACTTAACTTATTAACAACAATAATAAGGCAAATCAAAGGACCACGCCACTTTCGTGGAACGGGTTTACTCCAATGAGTGCTAGTGCATGAAATAAAGTAAATGATTAAATCATCGCAATGCTTTTTATAAAATGCAGCCATTATAAGACTCAGGTCCCATCACACAATGCAACGTAAGCCGGAGGATAGAGTTTTTACCTTATAATGGCCAAAACTGCTTCATACGTATAAAACAAAAGTGTTTGATATTATTACTAGTGCATATATATTTCAAAAGTGATTTCAATCATAAATATCAATCATAGGCGGCATAAATGACCCATACCACTATGTCGCCGTACTAGTAATACAATCACGTCCACATATTTCGTATTGGAAATTGGATTCCTTCATGAGTCGATACAAGGGGCAAGCTCCTCTCCGTTCGAGACACTCTAGCAAATGTCTCGGGACCGCACACAGCAATCCCTGGATCCTCCAAGGCTGGTCCTCTCTTACTTTTGAGGATTGGCAATTCCTGAACACACGTTTCCCGGTCCTTACAGACCTATAATCGAGGTGCCTCGTATTCCAACAACCACACAGGTGAAAAGTAGATATAAATGTCAGGGCTGGGAGGTCACTGACACCACCATAGCTAGAAAGAAACGTCGTGCACTCCTTGGGTCCTTCTCCCGTTTTTGACTCATACCGGGGTGTGAGGTTCGCGAATTCACGTTATACACAAAGCTACGTCACACAGACCATGCTTTGATCGTCAACCACAAGACTTTGCTTTGCAACAGAAGCCTTGATCATTTGCCACTCTGGCGTGCCACACAGGCAATCCACTCCATGTGACTGATTTCTATCAATACATAACCTCTGAGCTCGTACGTCTCAGAGAAAGGCGTTAAGCAAGAGAATAAATTCTCCGCCGCCAAACAGATATATATTTAACAGAGATCAATCAGCACAGAACAAAATCCAATGTCAGACACACAGTCCATTTACAAGTCTGTTCTGGGTCTGAACGAAACCGGAGGCACCAATTCCTCGCATATCCATACAATCAACAGTATGTCTGGACGGCTACTACTTCAGCTCCTTCATGGTAGCTACTCCAATCACGAGCATTAGTAGCGCTCATCCATCCAATGTGAAGATCGTCGGTCTTCAACCGTCTTCGCCTCCTCGACTTCTCAACGTCGAGCGATTATTTGAAATGAGATGAACTCGGCCTTTTCAAATAACCCACGTATATTTAGATTTTCAAATCAATTATAATCACATGGTTGGACTATTCAACATTCACATTTCAGATCTTTAGTTATAATTCTCATGTTAAATACATTCAACCATCACATATCAAGCAAACACAACAAAATTGGTTTATTTCCACTCTATATCGTCTATAGTATTTTATAACGATATATCGCCATTTTTATTTAATTTAAAACGGCCATATTTAATTAAACGACGTTTCAGGTCGTGCCGATGCACTGGCGCTGTTTTTCACTAATTTTGTTTTATACATATCTGAAAATCTAACCGTTGGATCTTCACAAATTTTATGCCATTAGGAAGGTCATTTCAAAACGAATCCAACGGTTTCAGTTTTGGGAAAATCCGACGGTCGGATCTTCCACACTAGCCATTTGAAGTTACATTTTCAATTTACGAACTGCAGCGTCGTTATTCGATTTTATTTAATTATATATATATATATATATATATATATATATATATATATATATAATCGTTTCTGGCGTTGTTTTTCTTCAGATTTGAATTAAACATTCCAGACAATCCAACCGTCAGATCTTCACAAAGTTGGTGCCGTTGGAAAGATATTTCCAAAGCGAACCCAACGGTTGCGGTTTCGGGAAAATCCAATGGTCGGATTTCCTGCACTAGTCGTTTGAAATCACGGTTTCAAAACACGAACTGCACGGCCACGTTTCGTTTTAATTTTATTTATATTTATATATTTATATAAATATAGTTCATTCGACGATTTCAATATCATTTTCACTTCAAATATTTCACTAACGCCTTTAAATTTTGGAAAATTTCGCCATAACCTCCTTTGTACGGGAGGGGCTGGGAAAATTCCCAAATAGCCACACGGGCATCTCATGTCAAAAAGAAAAAGAAAAAGCCAAGCGGCTAGCCAAGAGGCTCATAAAATCATCACCCAAACAAAACAGTAAATGTATACCTATTTGTCGGGCAAAAAATTTTATTCCTCTTCTCTAGCCCCTTTGCTATAACCTGTTCAATAAATATGCATGTACATATATACAGTTCTTGTCACTTATCATTTTCCATTCAACTTCATATTTGATTCAATTTCGTTTAAAAACATCATTCATTCTAATGTTGCATGCATAGGCAAAAATCATATCATTAGCTAATTAATGAATATTTCAACTCATGCATATTTATTTGAACAAGTGACTATTTTTAACACTTCACATTTCAAAATTGATAATTTTGGCGAACTAAAATATATTTCAACACATGACTATTTTATTTAGTTCCTATGCATGTTAAAAATAATATTTCGTTCACAAATATTTATTTCAACGCTCGCATATCTTTAGCATATCACATATATGATAAAAATGATATTTTTATCATTTAAAATATTTATTCGACAAATGAATGTTTTCAACACTTCATAGCTTCAATAAAAATGTAATTTTTATTGTTCGATACTTTTATTCAACACATGAACTTTTCCAATACACACACTTCTCAACACATGAGCATTCCCACACGTGGATATTTTATAAATGTTGTTCATATAAGAAAGATGAGATTTTTATTGTTGAAACTATTTATATATAAGGCGAATATTTTACATACTTCATATATATTATAAAAATGTGATTTCTATTGTTTAAACACTTCATTCATTCACAAATGGATTTAATTTTCAAATTCACCTCCTAAAGCTAAGTTTCTTATGTGGTTGATTATCCATAAGAAGATTAACACAGAGGAACTTCTAAAGAAGAAGAATATCTTGAATGATGTTAAATGTTGTTTTTGTAGTCACTCAGAGGAAGATGTTGATCATTTGTTCTTTTCGTGTAATTTTTCCAATTATATTTTATCCATGGTTATAAAGATCTTTGTTATGTCCAGTGGGAATACATTCAATAACTGTGAGAAATATTGGTATCAATACAGACTTACTTATAAATCAAAACATATGTATGTTATGGATTCTTTAATTATTATAATTAGTTGGTTCATTTGGGCGGAAAGGAACCAGAGATTTTTTCATTTTAGTTCAGTGCCTCCTAATAAATTAATCATTAAGATAGTTTATTTCTGTTTAGACTGGATGACCTCTTCATGTAATAAGTATTTTAGAAATTTGAGATTTGGTAACTTTATGCATAAAGTTAGATCTAATTTGGGGTTATTTTTGAGTACCAATAGATATTTCAGAAACAATAGCCTTCGTATTTGTGCATAGTAATATTAGTTTTGATTAGGTTAGAATATTTCCTTATTTTATTACATATATGTGTGGACACATAATGTTATATATATATATATATATTATATTTCATTATATATATATATAATATAGATGTGTGGGTGTGTATTCAAGAATGATAGATTATCTCCTTTCAGCATTTTTTTCTTATGTTGCATATATATGTGGATATATAATGTAGTTTATATATATATATAATATATATATATTATTTACATATAGATAAATATATATCCATATATATATGTGACGGCTACTAATGGTGGATGTTCTAGTCATTATTTCAGGTTTTTAGGTGGAAGATCATATTGGAGTGCTATAGAGATAGCTATCAGATCTGATTATTGGCTTTGCTGGGGGAGCTCTTGTTGAGACTGTATTTAGAGTGATATTGTGAGATGTATTTCTATATTTTACTCCCAGGGAGGTTTTTTTTTGTCTTTAGTATTGGAGTAGATATACTTCTATATTGGGTGGTGGCTTTGCCGGAATTCGATATAGGAGTAGATGGGCGGTGGTTTATCCAGAGCTCATCTATCTATAATCCAATACTTTCTTAGAGTCAAGTTGTTATTTCGAGTGTTGTTAGATGCATACTTCTTGGGAGCTGTATTGGGACTCTGTATTGGTTTGTTATTATATATATGTGTGCTCTCTTCTTCTTAGAAGATCACACATTTTTGGTTTTTCAAAAAAAATTTCACACATCACTTTTCAACACATGAATATTTCCACACATGGATATAGTTTCAACATATGACTTTAATTTCAACGCATGAAGATAATTTCAACATATGAAAATAATTCTAACACATGAATATTATTCAAAATTTCGGTAGCATAACGGCAGGGTAGTTAAAACCGGAACCGTCCCTAGTACGGCTCCTCGCTCTACCTTAAAACCTCGCGGTTTTTGACAATGGAGATTCATGCATCTAATTCGCACGCAGGCGGCATGTTTTATTTTTATTTCCACAAATATTTCCAATTCATTTCAGTCACCAATGGGTATTTTTCAACCACAACCAAACAATATCAACCACAAACAATTATTCAACCATTCGTATTTTTCATCCAATATTCACAACAATAAATATTGTCCATGGTTTGTGGACGAGGGGAGTATATATATATATTATTGCTATATTTCACTTGCATTTCAACACATATATCAATTATTCTTTGCATGTATAATTCATACTTTGCATATATAGCTTACACTACACATGTACATGAGGTATACAACACGTGTGTAATTTATATTTCGCTTATATAATTTATACACGACATTTTCTATTCAATTTCATATAATTTAGATTCCTCACATTGGTTTGCGGAGTGCTAAAAATCGTAGATGACTCAGAAAAATCCGCGGCTTCTTCTATGTGGTAGAGAGCTTCCTTGCGGTCCCGATGTTTCCTGTTTCATCGAATTTCATCAACATGCCAAAAAGATATGATTTTTCAAAGTGCAGACATCAAAAAGGACTCACCTTTCTAAGTGGTTCGAAACTAGGGTTGCGGTTTTCGCGAAATCCGTGGCACATGGGGATGATCGGGGGTGCTGACGTGGAAGAGGAAGGAGAGGCGGTCCTGTCGGTGGTGGTTTGGGGTGGCTCGGTGGTCGGTGGCGATCAGGGCGGCGCTGGGAAGTCGGCGACTTCCTGGGCCTGATTCAGGCGATACGGTGGTCGGTGGGAGGTGGGGGTTGGTCGGATTTGAAGAGGAGGGGGAGGCGCGTCGAGGTAGGGGGCGGCGGCGGCGATAGGAGGCTGAGGCGGCGGCGATTGGTCGGGGAAGTGGGGATCGGGTTTTCGCCGTTCATTTCGAAGGAGCGGGATTTTTTTTAATTTATGAAAGAAAAATTCTGATTGGCCGATATATATATTATTCAGAAAATTAGGATTTTCCCATATGAACTCCTTTTCAAGTCCAACGACTGTCGTCCCTAGCTAAATACCCCCATCCCGGACACAATGGGATATGTTTCGTTGGCCAATTCGACTGTTACAGTCAGTTATTTTTCAAATTAAAGTATAAAACATTTAATTTTTAACTCTGAACGTACATTTCAATTTGCCAGGGCCACAAACTGATTCGAAAAATTCCAGAAAAATAAATCTAGCTATGTTTTGATGCTACGGTCCCAACAAAACTAGTTTCGTCGAAGTCCGAGGTCGTATGCAAAATATCAATTTTCCAGGGCTATATATTCTATATAGCGACCTTTCTGAAAATTCATTCGGCCATAACTTTTGATTCCCGTTATGAAACTTCGATTTTTCAGATTCGTTAGAAAGGTACTGATAAACAGATTTAAATATTTTTGGTTTCACTAAAATCCGTTATATTTTCCACCCTGCACAGTCAGTCAAAGTTTGAATTCAAATTTTCAAACTGACTCACTATTTCTAATTCAGTATTTTATTGAAATATTCTATTTCAATTCTTCAAACTCCTTAGAAATGTCCAATTTAAAATTTTTAAATTGGCTCGTATTTTCCGGGTTGTTACATAATAATTACATATATATATATACTCATTACAAATACCACACATTAATTATGTTTACATCATATGTATGCTAACTTGAATTTGTTTATATACATAAAACACACTGATTCATACACACTGATTCATGCTGTGTTATAATCAAATTTTGCTGCCGATTTTGAGTGACTGATTTGCCTTCTCGCTGAAACAATTTCAGTAGCAGCATCAATCCCCTGTCAAAAAAAAAACTCAATTCATAGGGTTAGCATGAATTAAACACATCAAATGTATTTAATATGTACACATGCATTAACTCAAACATATACATCAAATGTATTTTATTTATAAACTTATTTAAGCATTGCTTTAAGCAGCATGAATCATACATTCATACATATACCATAATCAGTATAGAATTCAACCATCTAGTCCTTTTGCTATAGATAACAAATTATATCCACAACATACTAAAGTAAATGTGTGTATATATATATTTATCATTATAAATATATATACGTATGTACTACATATCGACTAGTATTGGGTGGTGAGCAACTTGAATATGCGAATTTTACTCAGTATAATTGTATCTAGAATACAATTTCAGAGTCCAGATGTGATATGGAATAAATCAAAATTATGTGTAACGGATTGAATCACATTGTCACGAACTATAAGAAAACATTTGCATTTGGAACAATACATGAAATGAGGATGCACACATATGAGATGTATGTATTAACAACATATTCAAGGATGTGGAACTACTACAGGTTATAAATAAAGCACAGAGTGTTTTACTGCAGCAATGAGGTATCAAATTTATGATCTACTTGGTCATAAAATTGTACAGGTGATATTCAAAGTTGATCAATAATATATATATATATATATATATATATACCAGATCCTATTTATGAATATACATTATATTCATACATCACCTAGTAAGATATTATGCAAATCAGTATGCATTTTCAAATGAAATGAATATATATATATATATATATATATCTTGACTTAAAACAGAAGATGAAACAGTCTTACTGAATTTAATATTGTCATAGATCAAGACATGATCATTGCATTAGACAATATACTACTCAAATATTAAATCAATAACATTCACTTCAAAATCAAACTGTTTTGATTTAGTTTTCAAAGTTAAGATCTGTCAAAATTTATTTATATGAATGTATGACAATCATATATCTTGTTTGTTAAGAATAAAATAACATGTATCTTTATTCCAATTTATCTTTTATATTTGCAAGCAATCTGTCATATGTCTGACAAATAAATATATACATATATACATAAACTGGTTTAGATGTCTACAGGACTTTGAATTTGTCATCTGACACATTTCATGTAACAACCCGGAATTTTGGGGGTAAATTTAAAATTTATTTTGAGTAATTTTAATGAGTTTTTGATATTTAAAATGATTTATTTAAAATAATAATGATTAAGAATTGAAGTTAGAATGAATAATTTAATTTTAATTATAAAAGGAGTTAGAAATAGCGCTGTAGTTTGAAAAGTCAAACCTGAACTTTGACTGACCGTACAGGATGCAAAATTTAACGGATTTTAGTGAAACCAAAAATATTAGAATCTATTTAAAAATATCTTTCTAACGAATCCGAAAAATCGAAATTTCATAGCGGGAATCAAAAGTTATGCCCAGTTTAAAATTTAGAAAGGTCGCTATGAAATATATAAAGGTCAAAAATGCTACTTTTCACATACGAAGGAATTTGGACTCGAAACCACTTCCATTGAGTTCAGAATGACGTTTCTGCATTGAAAAACAGTAAACATATATATATTTTGAGTTTCGGGATTTATTTGTTTAAAAATGTATTTTTAATATTAAATATATTGGCCCAAATCAGACAAAGTCCAAAAATCCACCTTTTTAGCACAAATTTCGAGATTTATTAATAAAATAATATTTAATTTTCGGGCTGAAACCCTAATGGCAGCCGCCGCCCAGAATTCAAGGGCTGAAAAGCTCCGATTTTCAAATGCTTAGATCTCTCAATCCGTTCAACGAAATTTAACGTATGATATACCAAATCGAAGAGAATTCAGAGAGCTACAAATCTATATGGTCAAGATCGGGTTTTGATTCACGGATTTTGCGAATTCTGACCGAGAAGGGGCTGCGGTTTTTGGTAGTTTGCGGGTCCTAGAGATGGCCGAGTTCGACGGGTTTTAGGGTGGTGGTGGCTCATGGCAAGGCAGTTCGAATGGAGGTGGTTGATCGGTGCCAGGGTGCTCGGATTGGGGTGCGTTTTGGAGGGTTGAAGGCGGCATATGGGTTTCGGCCGACGGGTATAGGTGAGGAAGAAGAACACGTTACTTTTTAATTTAATATTATTTTAATATTTTAATATTTTAATTTTCCAATCTTTAAAAATACATAACTCTCTCATACGAGGTCCGTTTTACGAACCGTTTGTTGCGTTGGACTCGTCTTTCTGAGAGCTTCGCGATGGCGCAGACCAGTGTTGAATCTGAGAAAGTCAAATTTTCAGCAAAAATCAATGTGATAATTTCTAATTTTAATTAATTAAATTAATTATTTTATCGCTGTTAGATAATCATTTGTATCTTATTTAATTAGATTTGCGCTGTGATGAATTGTGATTGTGGTTCTGATAAATTGGATTGTATTGTGTTGTTTAGATCTGTTGTTGTGTTATTTTGATCTGATGAATACAATAAAAATCATCATGTTTTGCAAAGTGGATTAAACTAGAATCTTTAATCCAATTAAATATACTATTTTGTTTGGGAATTAGATCAGATTAGAATCTTTAATCCAAATAAAATGCCATATTTTGTCATGTTTACCTTATGGACATTAAACTGATAAATATAACACCTTATATTTTGTTGTGTTGGAATTGACGACGAAATCAAATTATATTTTGTTGTGTTGGAATTGACGACGAAATCAAATTATATTTTGTTGTGTTGGAATTGACGACGAAATCAAACTATATTTTATTGTGTTAGAATTGATGACAAGACAAAATTAACAATTTTTGTTAATTAGGTATGTAAGACAGAATTTACATTTTCTATGTAAATAGAATTAAAAAGAGAGAAAATTTACATTTTATGTAAATTGAATAATTAGAAAAGAAATTTACATTTATGTAAATAAGATAATTGAAAAGGAAAATTTACATTTTATGTAAATAAACTATTGATTTACATTTTATGTAAATAGAACAAATAGAAGGAAGAAAATTTACATTTTATGTAAATGAACAAATAAGAATGTTAAGAAGGATTTAACATAAAATATATTTTTTTATGTTAGGAAGAAATGTTTGGGAAGATTTAACATAGAATATATTTTTTTATGTTAACAAGAAAAAAAAATAGAAAGACAATACAAGTTACACTTTATGTAATATGTTATATTAGAAATAGAATTTACATCTTATGTAAATTATAACAATAGATAGAAAAGTACATTTTATGTAAAATGAGATAATAGACAATTAAAATTATATTTTTATTGTAATGTGAATTATTAAAAAGGGTGAACTAAAATTATACTTCTCAATCAAATGTAAAAGAATGATAAAAATATTCATTTTTATCAAATGTAAAAGAAGGACAAATACAAAGAATGAAATAAAACCTTCATTTTATGAAATAAAAAAAAGGTAAAATATTATATTTTATGTGATTAATATTTAAAGAAGGAAAGTTACATTTATGATGTAATTAGGAAAAAGGAAAATTTACATTTATGATGTAATTAGATAAAAAGAACATTTGTTCATTATTTTTTCCTTGTTATTAAAAAGAATATTTGTTCATATTCTCTTTTGTTGTTAAAGAAGAACATGTTTGATCATATTCCTTTTGTCGATAAAAAGAAACATTTTGTCGCTATTTCTTCTTAAGGGTAAAAGGAACATTTTTGTCGCTGATTCTTTTTAACATTAAAAAGAATCATTTTTATTGTTATTTCTTTTCAATGTAAAATAAATAAAAAAAATCCTTTTTGTGTCATGATAGTTTAGATAAAAGTAGACACCTTTTTAGTGTCAAAATCGATGAATTAAAGAGTTGCATTGTTTACTTACATTTTTGATTAAAAAAAAAAATGAATTTAGCAGTAGCATTTTTACTTACCTTTTAGATGTAAGTAAAAGCATGATTTGAAGAGTCATATTTTTATTTACATGTCAGATGTAAATAAAAGTATAAATTGGAATGTTTATATTCTTATCAATATTTTGATGCGGTAAAAGAGAAATGTTAATATCACATTTTTATCGATATTTCTGGTGCGATAAAAATAGCGATGTTAACATTTCATTCTTATCGTCATTTGGGTTACGATAAAATGAATACATTTCAAAACTGCATTTTTGCTGCATTTCTTTTTGTTAATAAAAAGTTCATTGTTATGCTGCATATAAAGAAGATATATTTATTTGGTAATGTCATGTATTGGATATAAAGGAAATATATTTATTTGTTATATACTGCATATGAAATGAAATGCATGGTTAAGATCATATTTTTGTCAATGAAAAATGGTAGCAATAAAATTTACATTTTTATTATGTAAAACAAAAATATGAACTCGCATTTTAAATAGAATTTGTGTTTTATATGTAAACAAAAGTAGGAATGTGCATTGATGATAAAGATTACATTTTTATTATGTAACATAGAATAAGAACTTGCATTGCAAATAAAAATTACATTTTTATTTGAACTAAAGTTATGATATTTGCTTTGCAAATAAAAATTACATCTTTAACTATGATGTGGAATTGGCATTGAAAATAAAAATTATATTTTTATTTGTAACTATGGTATGAAATTTGGCAAGCGAACAAAATTTACATTTTTATATGTAACTATGAATGAGAAATTGCACTGTAAATTAAAATTACATTTTTATTATGTAGTTAAGGTATGATATTACATTGGAAATTAAAATTCCATTTTTATGGTGTAACCTAAGAACGGAATTTACATTGCCATTCTAAATAGTCAAGATCATTTTGGTTTTACATTGAAAGAGATAAGAATTACTATTTTTGTTTGGCATTAAAAGAATAGCAAGATTATTTTTTTGTTACATTGAAATTAAACAAACAAAAACATATTTGTTTGTATAGAAATGAAGTTGACACCAAAATATATTGCTTTTTTTATTAGGGGTTGAAATGACACAAAAATACTCATTTTTGTTAAATATTCATTTTTGTTGTAATGGGGATGAAACACAAAAATACTTATTTTTGGTTGTAATTGGAATGATACACAAAACATACATTTTGTGTATAGTATATTTATAGAAATTGAAAAATAAAAGAAAACATTGTTGCGTGTGATGATATATATATCAATATTGGATATAAATAAGAAGATTTGTTGTTAGCAAAATATAGTAAAATGAAATGGACGAGGAATTATATTTATATAAATTATATATATATATATATATATATATATATAAATTAAAAGTACTTGAATCAAGCGTGGTAGTTCACATTTTAGAATCGTACTTTTAATTGATTATACCGTATGGTCCGACCGACGGATTTTCCCAAAATTGAAACCGGTAGGTTCACCTTGGGAAGATCTTTCCAATGATATGTATTGTGTCAAAATCCCACGGTTAGATTTAGAGAAATGCGTAAAACAAATTTGGGTGAAGACAGCGCCATTGTCTCCTGTTTGTATGAAGTGTTGTTAAATAGAATTTAATTATTTTTATATATAAATAAAAATAAAGACTGATCGTTATAAATTAATATTAACGATATGAAATTGTTTTCAAATTTATATATGCGAGAGTTATTTGGAAAGTCCGAGTTTACTCTCATTCCAAATAATGATACGACGTTCGAAGAGTTGAAGACGGTGATTGAAGACCGACGATCTTCACATCGAATGGGTGTTTTGCTATTGAGACCCATGATGGGAGTAGCTACCTTGAAGGGGCGACAGTAGTAGCCGTCCGGACGTAGTGTTGATTGCACGGTTTTGGCTTTCGCTCAAACCCAGAGCATAAGCGCGTAAATGGATTGTATGTCTGACATTGTATTCCTTTATACTGTATTCGTTGATCTCTGCTAAACATATATCTGTTTGGTGTTTTACACCCTTCTCTGAGACGTATGAGCTCAGAGGTTATATGTTGGTAGAAATCAATGGTATGGTATGGATTGACGATGTGGCATGCTAAGATGCATATGATCAAGGCTTTGTTGAAAAGCAGGCCTTGTGGGATGATCAAAGCATAGCCTGTTTAGGCATAGCTTTGTGTATAGCGTGACTTCACGAGCCTCACACACCGGCGGAGTCTAAAACGGGAGAAGGGAACGCAGGGAGAGCAGCATGTTTCTTTCTAGCTAGAGTGGTGTCAGTGACCTACCAGCCCTGACATTTTACTTATGTGGATGATGGAATGAGGCGCCTCGGATAGGTCCTATAGGATCGGGAAACGTGTGTTCAGGAATTGCCAATCCACGAAGTTGTATGTGTGGACCGGCCCTGCAGCTTTCCAAGGGTTCACTGCGGGGAATCCTGAGACATTAGCTAGAGTGTCTCGAATCGGTAGGAGCTCCTCCCTAGCCTTGACTCAGATGGAAATCCAAATTCCAAATACGACCCTACGGATTTGATTGTATTACTAGTACGGAGGCATAGCATATGGTACCTATGCTTCCTAGGATTGATACATTTACTTTGAAATGTTTTAAAACATATACACACTAATAATAATATCGTTTTTATCGTATCAAGCATGTTTGACCATTATAAGGTAAAACCCTATCCTCCGAATTGCGTTGCATTGTGTGATGGGACTTGGGTCTTATGATGGTTTCATTTTTCTACAAAGTATTGCGTTGTTTTGACGATTTACTTAAATTATGCATGGCAATCCGTTGGAATAAAACCCGTTCCGCTTTAGTGGTGTGGTCCTTGGATTTGCCTTATTACTATTAGTTATATTAGTTAAGAATTCTCACACCAGTCCCACGACTGACCCATTGTTTGTTTCCACTTTTGCAAACTCGGGTGCCCTCTTTTCCACATGGGCAGTCGAGTAGTTTTTGCAGATATTTATCTCTTTAGCAGGATCCTGGATTGAAGCTCAAAGCTATGTCCAGAGCATAGAAAAGTCTTCCGCTGTCTTAGTTATTTTGTTTCCGCTGCACTACATTAAAGTAATGTAAAATTATCTTCCGCTGTAAATTTATTTAATGTACTCTGATATATATTCTGTACTCTGATGTAACATGTACTATGATGTTATAAAATTCTGTTGTTGTTATTCTGATGTGTTGTAGCCCAAAGTAAGCGTATCCGGCGATTTCCCGCAAAGCCGATTTTCGGGTCGTTTCATTTCACAATGTGTATGATATAAGGATTCAAATTGCAAACATCATTTGCAACATATACATATATATTTATATCAATATATAAATACATACCGTAATTAAAATTCCAGTAATCATAAATAAACAGATCATACATATATTTAAATTGAAAGAGGACTTGTTTGATTCTTTCAAATCCAAATAAATTTGATCATATCAGATTCATATATGTACATATGTATATGTAAATTATGACCTATACTATTGATCAAGTTATTGATATTTTCACATTATGTGTCACTACACAAGTAATTAATAAACCATTCAGCAAATCTTATTTGCTGTTGAAAAACGTAATGCAAATTCAATAGGTATATCCAATATAGTCATTCATGCTTCTTCCTACATTCATCTGGGTAGATTTATATATGAGACAGTTCTCAAAATAAATCAATATACATATAATTATAATTATATATATATATATATTTGTTTATCAAATGAAACAATATTCTGTAAAACATGCCATAATGTTCCTTTAAAACAATTGTATGTGTAATATATATATATATATCATAATATACATATATATATATATATATATATAATAAAATTATACAAAGAAAATTTGTATAACAGAATCATTTAAGTATCTATATACTCAAAATGATTACACAAACAATTGATATGTACTAGAACAATTCAATATCAGAAACAGATTGATATCAGGCAGTTTATTCCATGGAATATATCTCTATAGATACATACATATATATATATATTTGTTTATATATATGATACATGTCCAACAAAATTGGCAATATAATATCAATTTTGGCATTTCATAATCAATATTAGAAATCATCTTTTGCAAAATTCCATGTTTTAAATAATTTTACAGATTCAATCATATTAATCTGTATAAACACAACAATTTCATATCTAATCAAAACAATATGTCCTTTAATTGACAGACTTAAATATTATACAATACTTGATCAAAACGACCTTCAAAATTACCTGATTTCCTTGACTAATCAAAACTGGATTTTGATTAATCTTCCAGGTTCCATAATATATGAATTAGGAATATTAAACTAATTTAATGTTTCTAACCATCTATAAATGGTTTTATATCATATATAAAACTTATACATATATTATAAAACAATTTTATAATTTGTATCAAGTACAGGTAATCAAACGATAGTTGAACATATTCACATCAACAACGATATGTGTTAGTCTCTCTAATTCATGATCTTAATATCATCAATTATTCGTGAAATCTAACAAATGGAACCCAAAACAAAACCAAAATATTAATTTCACAAAACATGATTCAAAATTTATTCGACCTTCTTGATCAATCAAAACTAGATTTTGATCAACTTACTGGGCTTAACAGTTCATCAAAAGTCAATGTGAAATTAAGTAAATTTTATAATCAACTATAATTCATTACAGGATAATATAAAATCGTTTATAGAAAATGATTTCTATATCAGATATCAAATACATGAATATTATAGCATTGAGACAATTTCACTATTACAAATGAATATAGTTCAAAACTTAATATCAGTATGCATGATGCTATCATTATCCACGATTATAAGCAGATATGAATCAAAATCATCATTCGAAATAATGAATTTTGCAACCCTATGCTCTGATACCATTGAAAGGAAATTTAGGGTATACTGGATCTAATCAAAACCCTAAATTACTTGCAAAATTAACATTTAAAATTCGGATCTATGCAAAAACGATAAATCAAAAGGGTTCATACCTTGCTTGTGTGTAAAATCCCCAAATTCGACTTACTCGATTTGATTGAATTTGTTGAAGTCTTCAAATTCGTTGAACAGCGGAAGGACCGAATCATTAGCCCATCAAAGCGACGAGCCTCCACTGGTATCCACAAACGATGTTCTCGAGATCCTCTGATGGAACCGAGAGAAGGAGAGCCTGGTACTAGCCAAGAAGATTGGGATCTAGGGTTTTCTGATCTGTGAATCGGATAAACTAAAATGTAAAGGAGGCGGCCTCCTTTATAATGTCTCACACCACAATTTTAGTTAACCCATAAAACCCGTTCACCTTTGTTTAAAATAAAAGAATACGTCAAACCTTTTGATTTCCCTTTTATTCTAAACGTTCTCACCTTATACAACACTTATATGTGTGACCCTATAGGTTGTTGCAGCGTTGGCAACAATTTAAACACTTAAACTGTAAATAGTGAGCGGCACCTAGTAGTACTTCACTGCTACCCAAGCTACAACAATATCAATGATTCGATATGACCTTTGTGAGTAGTGTATCAATACTATTTAGTCCTTTTAACCATTATATCCAAGATTAAACTGGAGTCATGGATCGTATCACCCTCCTTATGGTTTAATCTGTTTTCTTGATCAATGAGTAGACTGCTTAAAACAAATCAATATTTGAGCACGGCCATGCATTTCACAGTCTCACTCAATCAAGGGGCCCATGGATATCACCACGAATATATCGTAGCGTTAAATTCCATCTAGATCATTCATAATTTTCATTCGACTCGAGATATATCCAATAATCACCGTTATCGTTACTCTGTTACGAACTAACTTTAGATGATATCAAAACACAAATACCCTCGAATAAAATTATAATGATTTCCGGTCTGAGGACCATTGCATCACTGTCACTATGAGAATAACTTATGATACTGATAATTATATTTCATGGAGTTATCTCACTGCGGGTCAGCCCAATACGATATTCTCCAATACGTATTTATGTTTTGACATTAATATCACGTATATTAATGATCAATGAGATGTGATCATCAGTCAATCAACATACTAGTCTTAACGCTTTATTGTTGTCCTATATTAACAATAAAACTCGACTAGGGACTTTTAAGAATTATAATACTTATCACATTATATAATCTCAAGTTCAGTCTTACTCGAACTATATAATTCTGTATTATTATTCTAAGGACTTCTATTATGTTATTATTTATATTACACAGTAAATACAATATAATAGAATAATATTTTATTCCAAATAAAATAATAACATCAACAGTGTTATCAATCTCATCAAATGAATTGCCTCTAGGGCACAAACTCTAACATGGACTCCATTATGGCCCAAAGGATTAGGCGACCAAAGTAGTGGATATCGTATGCTTTATGCACTAAGTGGGAGATGTGAGGATGATTGCTCTGTTTGATGTTTGCTATCACCATGACATGAACACCCCCACATTACTTTTACATTTTATGTCAGTGTTACCTTAGAGTACTGTACATCTTGTTGTGCTAACTCTTTGGTTGCAGGTTCAGGTGTGATTAGATTATACCTGTTATTATTCTGTTTTCTCGCTTATCGCTCATACCAGACTTTTGTTTGACCCAGAGTTTTATGTCTCTTCTTATTACTCTAGGTGCTCCTAAACGAGCAGACTAGAGATAGGTTAGGTGGTAATGCTCTGGTAGCTATCCGAAGACGAGAAGGAGGCTTTCACGTATGATATACATATATACTCCCTGTGTTGTAACTGGTCACTGCTTGGGCATTAATAGTGTATCTTTTCTTTCTTTTGCTTTAGAGACAGAAATTTGAAGTTGTAATAATGATGTTAGATCATAAGCTGTATTATGGATTCCGTTGCTATGATGATTTAGTTTTCAGCTTATGCACTGTCTTGTCTGTTTTATGTCAAAGTTATGTGGTTATTATATTTTATTCCATGTGCTGTGAGATATACTACAGGTTCCTTTGGCATTTTTAGCTTCACACCCTTTTTCCTTAGCGACCGTCCCGTGCTAGTTGGACATCGGCAGAAGGCATTTCAGAGAAATGTCGGCTAGTCTAGGGTCGCTGTCACACTTCCTAAGATAGGATGAAATAGGATCGAGACTTAGATTTTGGAAATCCTAACTTAAGAAAATTTAACTCAAGAAATGAATTTGAAGGAAGGAATTTTAAAACAAGGCTAAAAGATTTTTAAATTTGTATATAACCAAAAATCCTTTTAAAACCCTTAAAATCATTTTAACCATTTTTATTTCAATATACGCTCTCTGGGAAATGATTCTTGGATGATTTCACTTATTCTAAGGTATTACCACCCTGTCTCTAATGAGTTTTTCAACCCCATAAGCTAAGGTTTGTGTAAACCAAAGCTATGATACCAACTGCAATGACCTGCCATTTCGAAAGCTTTAAGTTGATAATTAAACCAACTCCAACAATTCGAAACGGCAGGTTGTTAATTGCTATGGGTTTAGAAATAAATCATCATAGAATCAAAGACATAGAAACACATAATATCCCACAAAGGAAGTAAAAATTTATACAATAATACAAAATTTTCATTTACATATCAGAGTATAAAATAATACCTGTACAAAAGAAGACTGAATACAGAGGATTACATGAAGAAATAAAATAAACTGAAAAGCAAGGATAGATGACTAGACTCCAAAATGACTCGAGCTCCAACATGCAAATCTCCAAAGCTGAAAATACTTGGTCTGACCCGAGCATTAGCAAGAAAATCAAAAAAAAACCTTCCCATATAAGTGAAATAATTAAAATGAAATGATTAACAAAATGCAAATAACTTAAAGGAAGATTGGAACTCTGTCCTTTAAGAATCCATGAAACTAATACATATAATAATATGCTATTATTATAATGTCTATGGGAAATATAATATCAAAAATAGCGTAAGCGGAGTTACCATATTACTCTTACGTCATTTATACCATTGGCATACAGTATGCATATAACACACCAGTACGTCGGCGGATAAGGATACGCCATGATATGACAGCGTTAAATCAAAATCGTAGGGGGCTCGATCAAGATAACATGACAATGCACCGAGGATACGCACGGCAGGATTCTACCGGATTGCGGTCCCTAGGTCGGTGGTAACGCATAGGCGCAACTACCGCCCACCTCAAATAACACTTCCATATTCAAAGGACCCCCAAGATCAATCACATAGTAAGAGACAAGGTATCAAAGAAGTGTGTTTGATCGAAGGTGCGACCTTACTTAACCCGGGTATGACTCTTGTTTTAGTCATTTTAATTATGACCCAAAGGTCAAGGCTATTCCATCATCATTCCCTTTATTCAAATGCAATAATCGCCTCCATATCATCCTACTTTGTTCTGGATTCTCCACCACGTACACAGATGTTAAACTGGCATCGGTATTAGCAAGGAGTGTGACAATACCGACTTCGGTCTCTTTAACAACCAAACGTTAACATTTTTCACACCATGGCCATTAAATTGAAATCATATTCACGTATCGCAAGTCGATTAATTTCGAGTATTGATTTTAAATCAATTTTTCAAAATATTTAAATATTATTTCTTGTTCAAATTCCAAATTTTTTGTTTACAGATATCCCCTATCAAAACCATTCAGGTTTAGATTTCGATTCCATAAACATCATTACTACTTGAAATCTTAATACTAACCACTTTGGATCATTAGTTTAGATTGGACTTTGATCTTATTTTGAATAGTAAATATCTTTAAAATAGATAAATTTGAAAAATAAATGCATATATTAGATGGTTTACATTTGAAAATATAGTTTAAACAAAATAGTTATATGGTTTAAATTTGGAGAAAATAATTTACATATATATATATGTATAGCTATAAAAATGGTTATGGAACAATAATAAAGCAAAACTTGGTTAAGAAAAAATAATTTGATGTAAATAGTAGTGATTTAAATATCTAAATAATTAATCCAATCTAAATCAACCATCCATATCGCTTATTTTCAAATTTCAGTTTCTCATCCAAATCAATATACACTTAACAAGTAAAAATTTCAAAGTTCAAGCATACAAATGAAACTTCATTTTTAAACCATTACTTCATTTTTGTCTATAAATTTAATTCCAAATTTAGTTTAACTTGAATTCAAAGTACATTCCATGATATTATATTCCAAAATATTTTCAACGTTTAGTCGCTAAGTTATTTCTTGAATCACACTTATCTAATATCCAACTTGCTTTGTTTTCAAATCTAAAATCTCACATCAAATTGAAACTTAAGTAAAACAATTCCTTTAATATTTTCTTAACTTTAAACAAGATTACATCTTAGCATTTAATTCTTCTAATTTAAATTTATAAAAGTTAAATCTTTGTAACAAAATAACTTTATTATGCTTTTGAGCAAATCTTTAACTAAAGTCTTTTACAATGAATCAAACAATTGTAATTTATCATACAAAATAAGTTTTCACAAAAATATCTAATAAAATAACAATTTTAAATAATAACCTTTTTATGAACTTGTATTTTAAAACTCATTTTACTACATTCAATTCTTACTTAACTTAAAAATTCAACTTAAATTTATGTAAAAATTTCTCTTTCAAACATCTCTTTAGATGATATTTAAATTTCATTAAAAATCAATTTAATAAAATCAATATATGTATATATAACATTTTAAAATAGTTTTTCTTCTATTGACCACGTAGTTCGTATACAATTTTCTACCTTATGGTCAAGTGAATCGGCTATATATCATTTCAACCTGCTAACTTAATTTTCGAGTATATATCATTTCAACCTGAATCCTAATACTCCATTTTTTTTTCCTAAATCTATGTAGTCATTTGGATATGTAACATTTCAATCCACGATGATTTTACTAAATCTACAGGGAACTTGGAAGGTGATACGGTTCAAACATAGCATGATATCTATTGCATCCATATCGTGTCACATATTGAGTGTGCGTATCACATGTGCACAACCAATAATTATGAGTTTTCTAGAGCAATCCTAGCATTTCATTCGATATTTCATGTATATTGACTTAATCAAAAGTTAGTCATGAGTGAAGGAAACTCACCTTTTGTGGAAAAATCCGGAAGACACAGAGTGTGAAATGAAAAATGTGACAACACAGTGATGTTAATGATAGCAAATGGAGGAGATCAACTACGTAAAATAATTCAAGTGGCATGGTTTAGCACACAACGACATTTTTTTTCCAAAATAAAACCCAAATGTGAATTTTGTCAAAATTTACAAAACTAGATCATAACAGGGACATGAACTGGTGACCTCTCAATCTTGAAATCTGTGACATACCACTTAGCTAATTAAGCATTCTTTATAAACAACCAAAAATATGAATTTGTTTTCAATTCAAGTCAGAGAGGTACACGATTAAATATTACATCAATAGGGCATACATCTAGTGCGCAACAGCACAGTGATGACAAAATAAGTGCTTAACCATGCACCAGTGAACCAAGATACAATAGGTACTAATTATTTTAAAAGGGAAAGATATTGCCAAGATGAAGACATGAACATTAAATGTATGTGAACTATCCTAAATGAAACTTCCTCATAATTCAGCATGCCCTATATATATGTAGAAAAAAAGGAGTACACCATGTTTTGCATCAGTATGGCACTAATCAAAATAAGGTTCAGAGAATCCACAATAGCCACCATAGCAAGCATAAATTAACGAGAAGCAAGAAAAAAGAAAATGGAAGAAATTACTTACAAAAATAGTTGCTAACTAAACTCAGCAATTACCGCAATTGGTAGCACCAAAGTACAAACGAACACGAATCAAATGAAACCCAACAAAATTGATTAAAGAAAAATAGAATAGTGAAACAACTATTTGTTTTCAGTTCTTCGATTTTCATTGGAAGGAGAGAGGAGAGGGTAGGGTCGAAGGTAGTGGAAGTCGAAGGGACAGGTCGGAGCGATGTGTGGTGGCCAACGCGATGGTGGTTGATGGTTGCTCAGATCTGAACGTGGCCCCCTTTTCAAAACAGGGAAGAGAAGAGGAAGAGTTGAAGAGAGGACTAAAAGTGGTCGTGGAAGATGCTGGAGGACATCACAGGTCTTGAGGGTGGTGGTGCAGTGCCTCCGGCGGTGGAAGGGGGAGGCTGATGGCACCTTGAGTCGCGCGATGAGAGTAGGTCAATGCGATTTAGGGATTTTCCCTTTCTTCTTTTTTAGTGAATGGTATATAGAAATAGGAAGAGGAAAAGGTGGGGAACGCATGGAAAAAATTACAAAGGTGAACAGACACCTGTTGCTATATGGCTGAATTTAAGATACAAGTGTCACTCAGTTCATTGTTAAATGACAAGTGTGTTCACAACATTTGAAAATAATTTTTTTCTTCTCTTCTTATGATAAAAGGAGGCCATATATGTATAAACTTTGTAGAATACAACTAGATGTGAATAATATTTCCAAATAATTGTATTTCGCCACTCTATGTGTTTTTGGCTTGAAATTTACAGATTCGGACTAACGGATGATCGAATTTTTTTAAAATTAAAAAAATTGACGTTCTACACCAAATACCATCGTATTATTTAGCAAATTCGCTTGAATTCTGATGATGTTTCATTTCTCAGCTGTTTATTAAATATCTAATTAAATTGACACAAAACAAACTTGTTTATTACCCTATGAAATCTATTCATTTGCTACATTCAGCTCGACACATCTCAAATGTAAAACTTTCCAATTTAATTCACATTTCAAAAATTTATTATTAATCAACCGTATAAATCGATCTACATAGAACGAGCAAACTAGGACGTTTTCATTATATAATTATTTGGATTACTTCTAAATATATATATATATATATATATATATTCAATTAAAAATTAACATTTTATAACTTACTGATTTCACGTTTGTTTCAGTATTTAAATTCCAAATTAGTTAACACTTAAAATTCTATATTTCAACACAACATACACATTCAAGTTACATTTAGAATTCAAATTGATACCTTTCAACGTAATTCAAGTTTTCTAATTCAAATTCAAATTAACTTCGAAATTAAATTCGCCTGAATTCCTCTCCTTTTTGCTTGAAACATCTCCTTTCTTCCTTTTTTCATTTCCTACCATCTCAAGCTCCTACCTTTCCACCTTCTACACTACATACAAAGCCCGAGAACCCCTCCATCGCGGTGCAAAACCCCGGGCAGTGGACCCTCTCGTTGCCCTAGCCCTGAGTACCCCTTAAAACTCCCCTACTTCGCCTCAAACTCTCAGATCTACTAATATACGTAGTGTGTTGCTAGAGCTTCATAGGCCACCGGAAATTCGCGCAAGAGAAAAGTGTCGTTGGATCTATAAAAGTGTTAGTGTGTCCGCATTCCTTCTAGAACAAAGTTTAGTAGAGTGGAAACCATCGATGAGAAATCTAAACGCGTAAAGCGCTAGTTAAAATTAACTGTTTAATAGTTAATTAATTGAGTTAAATAATCATTGATGATTAATAGTATAAATTTAATATAATATTAATCGCTGAGTAGAATGATCAAAATATGATTTCTATCTGACGTTGGTAAGAAATTGTAACTCATTTAAAAAGGCTTAAACAAAATAAACGGTTAACTATTAACTGTTATTAGTTAATAATAAAATTTATCACGATGTTATACGATAAATATTGGTTCATAATAATAATAATTATGGTGTTAGAATGATAAGTAAGATAAAAATATCATTTTAACTGATATATGCGTAGTAAAGTGCGGTTGTGCGAAATTAAAACTCATGTAGAAAGGGAACAAATTTAATTGGTTATTGATTACTAAATAAAGATATTTAATAATGTTTATCACTAATTATACAGGTATATTGATATGTTAAACATTAAGTAGTATGAAAAAATGTCATTTTTATCAGATATATGCGATATCCCTTGAGTTCAACATATGAACTGTACACCAAGTTTATTGAAAATTTGTGGCACCTTAAATGACATTGATCGAGTAATTTAATTATTATTATTGATTGTGAGTGAATTGGATGTGCTGTGATGGTTGCTAGTGTGTAATAAAAATATACATCATTGGATAGTGAACAATAATTGTGGACCATACTGCATAGCATGGCATGGCATATCATACCCATATAAGCATGTAATTATTTGATGCTTATATGATGTGAATCGTATAGCATGTAAGTGTTTGATGCTTATATGACGAGAACAAAAAGAAAGAACCGCATAGTAGGTAACTATCTGATGCTTATCCGATGTGGAGTGGATAGTAGAACCATATAAGCATGTAATTGTTTGACGCTTATATGATGTGGATCTAATAACCATATAACGATAAATCATAGGATTTAATAACAAACCCCACATGGGTGTTGAGATGACAGAAATTTACATGTCTCTCTTGTGTGTATGTAAGCAACATGGATCGTGATATAATTCCTACATGGGCCTTGGGATGATATTTTTTTACATATCTCACTTTTGCGTAGATAAGTCACAATTGTTTGTGTACATGATGTAAACCCCACACGGGTGATGGGATGATAATTTTTGACACATCTCCAGACTGATTTTGGCTGGACGTTTCTCTCTCTCTCTCTCTCTCTATATATATATATATAAGGCCTAGAGGCGAGTCGTGGTTTTTCCAAGCACTCGGTACAAAGTAAGTTATGGCGAATTTTTTCGAAAATATAAAGTGTTAGCCAAATAATTAATAAATAAACTGTTTTGGAAGTAGTTAGACATATTATTTATATATATATATATATATATATATATATATATATGTCGAATATAAAATAAAATAGAACGTATCACGCAGTGGTAGTTCGCGTTTTTGATGTGTAACTTTAGACGAATATACCCTGGAGATCCGACCATTGGATTTTCCAGATATTAGAACCATTGGATTCGTTTTGAAATAGTCTTTCCAAAATAATAAATATATTAAGATCCAGTTGTTAGATTTTGAGAAATGTTTAATTCAAGTTTGTATGAAAACAACGTCATGGCAGCTAAATGACCTAAAACATCATCAACTAAAATGGACTATTTTTATATATATAGAAATAGTGAAAAATCATTTTAAAATATTATAAAAGATATGGGATAAGTATAAACCAATTTCACATGGTTTGTAAAGATAAAATGGTTAAATCGAATTTGACAATTTTTGTATAAATGCTTATATAACTAATATGAGAAAGACTTTGGAAATAAGAATGTTAATTCTTAATTTGAATAAAATTCTTGAGGAACCCATTTAAATAAGGATACGAATTGAATTATAAAAGCCAAATAACTTAACCGGATTTGAGAATAAGATTGTACATCTTATGAAAATGAACCAATTAAAAAGAAGTTTAATTGGTAAATCAATAATTCAAAATAAAGAATTTGATTTGATTTGTGTATGCGAGGATTATTTGAAAAGATCATGTTTTACCCATTTCAAACAATTGAACGACGATAAAAAGTCAACGATATTGAAGACGGTGCAAGACGGATAATCTTCACATTGAAAGGATTACTACTAATTCCCTATATTTTGGTAGCTCCCTTAAAGTGATTATACTGGTAGTTGTCTGGATGTACTTGTTGATTGTCTGGATATGCAAGGACCTCTCTCCTGCATTGGACATATGGGACGAGGAATAAGGTGTTTTTGGTTTCGTTCAGATCCAGAACGAACTTGTAAATAGATTTTATGTCTCACACATTATTCTAAGTTGTATTAATTGATGTCTGCTAAATATATAATTGTTTGGTGGCATAGGATTTATTCACTTAACTTAACACCCTTCTCTGAGACATACAAGCTTAAAGATTATACGTTAGTAGCTATCAACTGTATAGTCTGGAATGATTGTGTGGCATGCTGGGATACATAGATCAAAGCTTTTGTTGGAAACAGAGCTTTGTGGTGTTGTATATAACGGTGTTGTATACAGAATTATATGATTTTTGTTTGATGATAACAACCAAATAAATATTATTTTAAGTATGTTTGTTATTGTACTATTTCACTCATACATCACAGACATGAATATAATATTTATGTTTAATTAAAATACGACTGTACAGAAATTCAAATACTCAACAGTATTTTGTTTAAACATAAATATTTTATTTCAATCATTCAGATAGTACACATTTTATAACTCCACTATTTGTTTATCTCCGTAATACATCACACTTCATATACATTTCACTGATATACATTTTTCATCTGTACATACATTGTTACATATATACACTGACACTCTGTGTTCCTGACTTCTATCATCTTCAGTCTTCTGTCTTCATTGCTTACAGTCAGTCCAGTCATCACCTGCTTACCTGTCACATGAAACACACACACACAGTATACTGCAATAGAAATAAAACACATGCAAATATAAATTTTATTTTTAAAATTCCATTTGCCTCAGTTTTCTGGTGTGTTTCTCATCCTTTTTCATGACTTGATCTGATTTATAAAACCATCAATCTATGTCTAGACAGCTTGTGATATTCACAGTGATACACTGTAAATACCACAAGGCAGACAACATATATATCTCAATGCAGGGACAGGGGCAACTCGTCTGATGGCTGCATGTACACATGTGTACACGTGTGCACTGCCACGCCAATCAGATTGCAACTGAGGAGTAGCCACATGGACCTGCTCGACTCAGTGCAATACACAAAGTCAACATAGTCAACTCAAGACAAAGTGGTCAAGGAAACTCAATAATCAAAACAACAAATTCAATGTGCAACAAGAATGCCATGTGTACACAGCAAGTGTACAAAACCTTTTTTTTTCAAAATCATATAGTGCAAGTGAGGCAAGCAGCTCAGGTGTCGAGCCATGCAAATTCAAGTCAACTCAGTTTTCAAATGGCTCGAGCAAATACACAAGTGTGGCAGCATGAACAGTGAACATGGGCATGAGCAAGTGTGCCAAAGTGATCAGGTCTGGTAACATCAATACATTTCAAATTAAGGCAACAAGTTTTTGTCTCCAGGTTTAAACAAGGAAAGAAACTATTTTTCGGTTTCAAAATATTTCCAGCAATCAACCAAAAGAGGAAACTGAATTTCCAGAAAATATCAATTTAATCTTTGTGACTCATCATTTAAGAGCCGAGCAAAAGAAGAAACCATCTGTATACATATTCAAGGGAAAAATCATGTCGAGGTTCATTTTTTTTGAACAATCAAAACCGAATTTATCAGCAAAGATACACAGCTATATGAAGTGCACAGGTCAAGGCAAAATATAGTGTTGTTGCATCAAAGTTACAAGTAGTTCATGTGATACAAGTGACAAGCAGGATGGCACAAATTCAGTACAAAGTAAATACATGCTCAGCAATAAAGAATCAGTAATTCAAAATGGAAGAGCAATTCAAGACATGCTTTAATCAAGGCAAATTCAGATTCATTGATGGCAAAGTTTTTAATAAGAAGATTAAATAAGTTTCCAGAAATGAATTCAATTATCGAATCAAGCATGAAGGCAGTGAACTAAGAAATGAAATTCAATTTCATACTTTAAATGTTTCCAGGAAGCTTCCCGTTACAAATAATACGTGCAAAAATTCATGGATCTACTCTGTCAATTCTTAGCAACAAATCAGTGAGCAAATTCGGCAAGATTTCCAAATTACTTCCAGAAAAACAGAGAGTTCATATCATACTTGGCAAGTGTTTAAATGAGAAATTTCGAATGAAATTTAAGGCAACAACATTCCTTTCAGAGGTGGCAACTAAATATTTTTTTTAAATACATAATGGAAGAATTTCATGCTGAATCAAGATTATATAATTGCCGAGGAAATCAAGCTCAAAATGGTTCAAATATATTGTCCAGAATCATTTCAATCAAATTCATTTATTTCCTGTTTTGGATTCATTTCAGAAATACATATATGGCATGGTTTCAACACTAGAAAGTCAAGGGAACAAATTTATATGCCCAGGCCCATCAATATACTCTCGCAAGAAGCAACAAAATCAATGCCAAGGAATTCATCTCATTGAAGCCACAAATCAAAAGAGGGAAATCCGCAAATTCAGATCGAATCATTATTTGAAATCAGAGCTCAATTAAAGGATTTCTAAAACCCTATATATACACCCATTCATCATTGGCTAAAATCATCGAAAAACCACAAATATTTTCAAGAGAAATTCGAAGAGATTAAACAGAGAACTCACATCGTTTTTTTTTTCCAGTGTTTTGATCAACACAACTCCAAAATCGAAGAACCAGATAGCCACAGAGAAGTTGAGCACCAGAAAAAATCATTCAATCAAGCATCGAAATCGATTTGGGGAAGATTGAGGAAACCCTAGTTTTAATTTCCTGTTCCCTACCGCCATTTTCACAGAGGAGAGATCGGGCAAATGTTAAATGGAGTGGGCCGGTCTACTTTGACTTGGCTAAGCCAAGATTAATAAAAAACGGGGGGAGTTTTTTTTATTTAGACTAATTCAAAGGGGTTTTGTTTTTCTTTTTGTTTTTAGTTTGTATTGTTTTAAATTCCTTTGTAAACCGTAAAACAAACAATCATCTGAACAGTTTTCTAGTGTATGTATATACTAGAGTGATTCAGTCAGTGTGTTGACTGACAGTTGACAGAGTCTGTAAAATCTAGGTTACTGGTTACTGGGTTGTAATCAGGGGAAATATGATCGAGAGAATATCAATCAGTCTAGGGTTTTGAGCATAGGGTTAGGACAGGAGCAGGCGCTGCGAGTGTACATGGTCTTGTATGCGGGATCTGTTTATAACACCTAGTAGAAACCTTAGGAATGCAGCAGTAGGCAGGGTTTTGCCGAAGCTGGGTATATCTGTGTGTGATTTATTTTCTGCACTTTTATTTCTGCTGCATTCTGTGATCTGTTTATTATTTTAATATCCTGTCAGTTTTTCAATTCAGTTTAAAAACTATGATAAACCCTATTCACCCCCCCCCCTCTAGGGTTAATCTAGATCCAACATTTGGTATCAGAGCAGGTATTTTTGTTTAACTCTAGAGTAATGGGTCATCCTAGCTGTCAATTTAGTGAGAGTCAGTTCAGTTCATCTCCAACTATTTTCACTGGAACAGATTTTTTAAACTGGAAATCCAGAATGGAATTTTATTTAAAATCTGTTAATATTAAATGTTGGGATGTTGTTATCAATGGGTACGATATGGTAGATAAAGTTTTTAATTCTCATGCTACACATATTCTATATTCTTATCTTGATGATGATCAATACAGTCTGATTTCCCATTGTTTAACTGCACAGGAAATCTGGATAGCTCTCAATACGAAGTATGGACAAATTGACAACTGCAGCTCAAAACCCCAGAAAGTCAACTCAGCTTCAGATCTATGCTTAACTAGCCTTACAGATGAAAATTCAGATGGATTAGTTGATGGAGAATCAACAAATGCTGAAACAGAAAATTTCTCATATGAAGATCTAGTTTATATGTGTCTTGATTTAACAAAATCTATTGATAAACTCCAACTGAAAAATAAGTCTCTGAAATCTAAGAATTTTGAGTTGACCAGCAAAATTGATGATTTGGAATCACAACTTGAATATGTTAAAAATTCTTCAAATTCAGTTTGCAAAAATTGTTTCAAATTGAAAACCAATCTTGTTCATCTTAATAAAAATATTCAAAAGTTTGAAGATGAAATTTTGATCTTAAATGAGAACAAGATTGAGTTATCAAATTTAAATAACCTTCTGCAAAAAGAATTTGAAAATTTTAAAACAGATATATATATTCCAAATTTGAAATTGCTAAAAATGAAAATTTGTTGAAATCAAATTTGATTTTAGAAGAACTTGAAAATGAGATTGAAAAATCCAAGAATTTTGAATCTGAAAAACAAAAAGAATTTGAACTTAAAATTTCCGAATCCCAAGCCAAAATTGAATTACTTGAAAATGAGAATTTGGTTTTGAAACAGTCCAACGCTGAACAGAAGATCGCTATAAATAATTGCTTACTAAAAGAAAATAGCGATCTAAAATCCAAAGTTCAACGATTAGAATCAACTTTGGATAAATTTTCTAGTGGGGAAAAATCGTTGAATATGCTGTTACAAAACCAAGTTTCCATTAGAAATAAATCTGGTCTTGGCTTTGAGAAAAATAATGTTTTTGGAAAACAAAATCCAATTGATTTGAAAAATCCTTTAGACTGCTTTGGAAAGAATCGATATGGAAATTCAAACTCTGATAATCGCAAAGGATTTTTGAATCATAAACATGATGAGAATTTGTTTTATAATAATCTATTTGAACAATCCTGGATCCCAAAAAGGAATAAAACAAAATTTGTTAAATTCAAACAGATCTGGGCTCCTAAAGGTACAAAGGTGAATTCAGATGGGTTGTTATATAAACAAGTTTGGGTACCAAAATATGTGAATAAAACTGTGAGTGGTTTTACAAACTTTGTTAGACCACTCGATCCCCTAAACCATTAGGTACCTGAGGAGGCTGAGGAGCAGCTGTGTAGAAAGAGAAACTGAATTCAAACTGCTCCATATCATGGAATCATTCACAGCTCCTTATACAAGTCTGTTGAGTTAGAGATTCTGATTTACACTGGATTCTGGTATGATCTCTAAACTCAACTCTGTAAATATTTTTCTATTTTGATTCTTTTTCTTTTATTTATTTCTTCTTCTTCTCCCTTCCAGCTCTTTCTTCTGTCTATTCTAATTTGATCTATCACTGCCATATTTTTTGTGCTTCTTGAATTGCAGTATTCATGATATTCTGGAAATTTGTTTTGTGTGTATAGAACTCTAATGTTTTTAATTATTTCCAGATCTTGTACTTAATCTTGTAAATATCTGCAATTGTTTTGAAGTATATTTTTATTTCTGAATTCCTAACGGTGTTGACGTATTCTTGTTATATCTTGAACATTGTTAATCTGAATTCTAAATTATTTTGAAGATCTGAAAATTATATGGAAATTCACACACCTTTGTTGTTCTAAGTTCATTCTAATTCATTTTAGAAAAGATCAAGATATTATACTTATTACAGCACACTGTTATTTATCAGTTGTGACAATTCCAGTAATTTTCAGATTGGCTTGAATATCTTTTTGAAATGCCTTGTCTTAGTGATACATCTTAAAATTCATTTTAATTCATGATTAGTACAGTTGAAATTAGTTTGTTTGAAATCATCTAAAATTCCTGATATTTTGAATCTCACATACCTCCTAAATTTGAAATTATCAATCTTGTGTGACTGATTCATTATATCCCAGAACTTGACATTGATTCAAGTGATTTCAAATAAATTACTTTAATTTTCTAATTCATGAATACCTCTCAAATTTGATGTAAATGATTTGAATTTAATCCCACACTTGTCAGATACTTGTGAAAATTTCTTTTGTAAAATTGGTCTTAAAATTCTCTGTTATTCTATGATTATTTGGTTTGAATATCTGTTTGTTTAAAATCATTTGAATTTATTGATTTACTAAAACTCACACATATTTGGAATATATATATATATATATATATATATAATCTAGTGTGATCGATTCATTGAATCCTGATACCTTCATCTTGCATCAAATGATTTCAAATAAACAGTACTTTTAATCTTGGATCATGAATCATATTCTGTGACCATCAGAAATGTCTTGACAAGTGTGCTTTGAAACGATTTTTGTGCCGCTCTGATACTGGTGTGAAAATGCTCTAAATGACTGCTTGTATTGAGAAGAATTGTTTGCTGCTCTGATACTGTTTTTCAAATATTTGCTTGTTCTTGTCTGCAGTTTTGAAAAATGTGCAAATTTGTTAAGTCTGTCTGTTTGGGCTTTGTGAATAAAGACATCAAGTGGTATCAGAAGTTCTTATATTTGTTTCACCCATCTGTACTGAGATTCAAATTTTCACCTTGTATAGATCCATACATTTTTATTTGCCTTATACAAATAAATGTGATAAATTTGTCTGGCTGGGTTTGTGTTTAAATTTCTTTAGCCTGAGATGTCCATGATAGTCCATCAGGGTGTAATTAAATTCCTCGATAAGCGAGAACATTTGGTATCAGCCTTTTTCACTCATCTGTTTTTTGAATTATCACCCTGTATAGATTCATTTTTTTATAAATCTGATTAATTTCTTTTTGTAATTGTTTTTCAATTTTAATTTTTTTTTATTCATTCAGAAATTGAAATCAATATCCAATTTGTGCTGTGTTATAATTCATCAAAATTATTATTAGATTTTGAAATTGTGATGAATTGTGACTGCAGTATATTTCTTAACAAGAGGAGATTTTATTTTCATGATAGTTGAACATTTTTTATAATATCTTTGAACTGGCAATTATTTCATGACCATCTTCATTACCTATCATCCTTTCTGCCATCCATGATAATTTTATATTAATGTGGAGAGTTTATTTTTGTTAAAAAAAATCATCGTGAATAAACAGTGAAAATATTTGTGATAAAAATGGGACTATGTTACTATTCAAAATTAGTGATAATTGAAAATTTTCAATGATCTCAGTATAGTTGATTATATTTCATAATATGATTAATTTAGAAATTTATTTCACAAACCATTTATGTACCTACCACATTTCTATCATACATATTAGTTTTGTATACTGAGGAGTTTTTCATTTTGAAACTAAAAATAATAATAATAATAGAATATTCATAAGTATTTCTCTAACCTCATTTAAAAATCCAAGCTCTGGTTATGCATGGTTATGAGATTACTTATATTTAAGCTGCAACTGATCTCATTTAAAAATCCAAGATCTGGTTATGCGTGGTCAGTGTGCTCTTAAATTAAAAGAAAAAGAAAAGAAAATAATTTGCTAAACAAATTTGTATATGAAATTCTCCTTGGTATATAAAAACTAGCCTATCAATCCATTTTCTATTTGTGAAATGTGTTGAAATCTTATGATATATTATGATTTGTTAATTGATAGGTATTGGGATTTGAGATTATACGATTTTGTCACTCAAATTGAATCTATAATTATAGTCCAAAATCCATCACTGTTTTGAACTTCATTTTTTTTATAAATTCTTTTGAAAATAACTGGAAACCTTTTGTGTTCAACTCTCTCCATTATAAATTTCATCGTAAATCCGTCATTCTCTACAATGTGAAGTACGCCATCTGTTCTTAGTTTATTATGATTTTTGTTTGACTGATTGAGATTTACGATGATCGTTCTCCCTCTTAAGCTGATATTGTATTTGTTAGTCATTTTTCATCTATATTTTATTTTCTAAATTCTTTTGATGATAACAAAAGGGGGAGAATGGGTTGAGATTTTGATTTATGAGTGAATATTTTATAAGTATTTTTAATTTTGAAAATACATCAAAATACATGCAATTTTCATTCTTTTCACTCATTCACGGTTATAGGGGGAGTTTCTGTTGTAGGGGGAGCTTACAAATAGGGGGAGTTCTGTTAATTCACTCCCAAACACAGTTATTGTACTCAAAATCTGTTATTTGTTTGTCATCATCAAAAGGGGGAGATTGTTGTATATAACGGTGTTGTATACACAATTATATGATTTTTGTTTGATGATAACAACCAAATAAATATTATTTTAAGTATGTTTGTTATTGTACTATTTCACTCATACATCACAGACATGAATATAATATTTATGTTTAATTAAAATACGACTGTACAGAAATTCAAATACTCAACAGTATTTTGTTTAAACATAAATATTTTATTTCAATCATTCAGATAGTACACATTTTATAACTCCACTATTTGTTTATCTCCGTAATACATCACACTTCATATACATTTCACTGATATACATTTTTCATCTGTACATACATTGTTACATATATACACTGACACTCTGTGTTCCTGACTTCTATCATCTTCAGTCTTCTGTCTTCATTGCTTACAGTCAGTCCAGTCATCACCTGCTTACCTGTCACATGAAACACACACACACAGTATACTGCAATAGAAATAAAACACATGCAAATATAAATTTTATTTTTAAAATTCCATTTGCCTCAGTTTTCTGGTGTGTTTCTCATCCTTTTTCATGACTTGATCTGATTTATAAAACCATCAATCTGTGTCTAGACAGCTTGTGATATTCACAGTGATACACTGTAAATACCACAAGGCAGACAACATATATATCTCAATGCAGGGACAGGGGCAACTCGTCTGATGGCTGCATGTACACACGTGTACACATGTGCACTGCCACGCCAATCAGATTGCAACTGAGGAGTAGCCACATGGACCTGCTCGACTCAGTGCAATACACAAAGTCAACATAGTCAACTCAAGACAAAGTGGTCAAAGAAACTCAATAATCAAAACAGCAAATTCAATGTGCAACAAGAATGCCATGTGTACACAGCAAGTGTACAAAACCTTTTTTTTTTTCAAAATCATATAGTGCAAGTGAGGCAAGCAGCTCAGGTGTCGAGCCATGCAAATTCAAGTCAACTCAGTTTTCAAATGGCTCGAGCAAATACACAAGTGTGGTAGCATGAACAGTGAACATGGGCATGAGCAAGTGTGACAAAGTGATCAGGTTTGGTAACATCAATACATTTCAAATTAAGGCAACAAGTTTTTGTCTCCAGGTTTAAACAAGGAAAGAAACTATTTTTCGGTTTCAAAATATTTCCAGCAATCAACCAAAAGAGGAAACTGAATTTCTAGAAAATATCAATTTAATCTTTGTGACTCATCATTTAAGAGCCGAGCAAAAGAAGAAACCATCTTTATACATATTCAAGGGAAAAATCATGTCGAGGTTCATTTTTTTTGAACAATCAAAGCCGAATTTATCAGCAAAGATACACAGCTATATGAAGTGCACAGGTCAAGGCAAAATATAGTGTTACTGCATCAAAGTTACAAGCAGTTCATGTGATACAAGTGACAAGCAGGATGACACAAATTCAGTACAAAGTAAATACATGCTCAGCAATAAAGAATCAGTAATTCAAAATGGAAGAGCAATTCAAGACATGCTTTAATCAAGGCAAATTCAGATTCATTGATGGCAAAGTTTTTAATAAGAAGATTAAATAAGTTTCCAGAAATGAATTCAATTATCGAATCAAGCATGAAGGCAGTGAACTAAGAAATGAAATTCAATTTCATACTTTAAATGTTTCCAGGAAGCTTCCCGTTACAAATAATACGTGCAAAAATTCATGGATCTACTCTGTCAATTCTTAGCAACAAATCAGTGAGCAAATTCGGCAAGATTTCCAAATTACTTCCAGAAAACCAGAGAGTTCATATCATACTTGGCAAGTGTTTAAATGAGAAATTTCGAATGAATTTAAGGCAACAACATTCCTTTCAGAGGTGGCAACTAAATATTTTTTTTAAATACATAAAAGAAGAATTTCATGCTGAATCAAGATTATATAATTGCCGAGGAAATCAAGCTCAAAATGGTTCAAATATATTGTCCAGAATTATTTCAATCAAATTCATTTATTTCCTGTTTTGGATTCATTTCAGAAATACATATATGGCATGGTTTCAACACTAGAAAGTCAAGGGAACAAATTTATATGCCCAGGCCCATTAATATACTCTCGCAAGAAGCAACAAAATCAATGCCAAGGAATTCATCTCATTGAAGCCACAAATCAAAAGAGGGAAATCCGCAAATTCAGATCGAATCATTATTTGAAATCAGAGCTCAATTAAAGGATTTTTAAAACCCTATATATACACCCATACGTCGTTGGCTAAAATCATCGAAAAACCACAAATATTTTCAAGAGAAATTCGAAGAGATTAAACAGAGAACTCACATCGTTTTTTTTTCAGTGTTTCGATCAACACAACTCCAAAATCGAAGAACCAGATAGCCACAGAGAAGTCGAGCACCAGAAAAAATCATTCAATCAAGCATCGAAATCGATTTGGGGAAGATTGAGGAAACCCTAGTTTTAATTTCCTGTTCCCTACCGCCATTTTCACAGAGGAGAGATCGGGCAAATGCTAAATGGATAGGGCCGGTCTACTTTGACTTGGCTAAGCCAAGATTAATAAAAAAAGGGGGGAGTTTTTTTTTTATTTAGACTAATTCAAAGGGGTTTTGTTTTTCTTTTTGTTTTTAGTTTGTATTGTTTTTAATTCCTTTGTAAACCGTAAAACAAACAATCATCTGAACAGTTTTCTAGTGTCTGTATAAACTAGAGTGATTCAGTCAGTGTGTTGACTGACAGTTGACAGAGTCTGTAAAATCTGGGTTACTGGTTACTGGGTTGTAATCAGGGGAAATCTGATCGAGAGAATATTAATCAGTCTAAGGTTTTGAGCGTAGGGTTAGGACAGGAGCAGGCGCTGCGAGTGTACATGGTCTTGTATGCGGGATCTGTTTATAACACCGAGTAGAAACCTTAGGAATGCAGCAGTAGGCAGGGTTTTGCCGAAGCTGGGTATATCTGTGTGTGATTTATTTTCTGCACTTTTATTTCTGCTGCATTCTATGATCTGTTTATTATTTTAATATCTTTTCAGTTTTTCAATTCAGTTTAAAAACTGTGATAAACCCTATTCACCCCCCCTCTAGGGTTAATCTAGATCCAACATGTGGATGATGATCAAAGCATGGATGATATAGCGTTAATTCGCGAACTTCACACCCCTGTTTGAGCCAAAAATGGTATGAGGTGCCATAAGGAGAACATGCATTTCTTTCTTGCTTGAAGTAGCGTCATGGTATGGAGCCCAGACATAATCACTTATGTGGATGATGGAAAGCGAGGTGCCTCAGATATGGCGGCAAAAGCTCAAGATGGTCAACGTATTGACCAAGAGGTTTGATAGGACCAAAAAACGTAGTGTTCAATAATTTATCCAATCAACGATGTACAATTGACCAGTCATACCGATCCAAGGGAACTTGCGTGCAGCCCTGGACATCTGGCTAGAGATGGTCTGAAACTAGTAAGGAGAGATCCTTTGCCTCGGCTTATGGTGGAAGTCCAAATTTCAATTCGTGATTTTACGGTTTTTGTTGTATATTATCGATGGCATAATAGGATGAGGTATTATGTTGTCTAGGATTGATACATTTATTTTGGAATGGTTTTAATCACGTAAACGCTAATAATACTAACAAATGATTTTATTTCTCGTATCAAGCATGTTTAGCCATTATAGGTAAAAATCTATCCTCCGGTTTGCGTTGCATTGTGTGATGGGACCTGAGTCTTATAATGACTTCATTTTTCAAAAAAGATTGCGTTGTTCTATTTTTGGTTTCAGTTATTTATATATGCTGCATTCATGTGGAGTAAACCCGTTCTGTGACATACAGCGTAGTCCCATGATGTGATTATTTTAAATAAGTTAAGTTAACTCTAGGATTTCTCATACCAGTCTCATGACTGATTCGTAGTTTATTTTTCCCTTGCAAACCCGAGTGCCCACTATTTTTATGCGGACAGCTAAGTGAACAGGTTTAGCTTGCTTCTTTTGGGAATATGTACTGGAGCATCTATATCTATTTTGGCTTGGAGCTGAAGATGGAATATGTGTGTGTGTTGTGTGTATATATATATATATATATATATATATCTTTTGGACTCAGTCATGACTTCATATGTTATAAAGTATCTTTTAATTTCCACTGTATGATTATTTGTTATCTGAAACTTGTTATGTCCAAGTATGATCCTGTAATACTGTGTAACTCTGATGATGGTGTTTATTTTTGCCGATGCAAGGTGATGTAAATTATTATGTGATGTTATTTATATTATACTATATCCATGATCTGCTGGTATGATTAATGTGTTATATTCCAAAGACTATCCATTTCGCCAGGATCGGGGTTTGGGATTGTCACACATTTCACTTGAGTTTATTTACTTGCATAAGAATTTTGTCATGTCTCGAATGTTTTGTTTTATATTATGCTCAGGTCAGACTAAGTACCATAGTATTCGATTCATCTTTTGGAGCCAAAGACCTTTTAAAGACTCAATTTATTTGCTTATTCCAATTTATTTTAGAATTCAGTTGTATTTGTTTTGAAACTCTGATGTATTATTAATAATAGCTTCATGAACTACAATTTCATTATTTATTCTACTATAAAATGTTGTAATATATTATGTGTGATTCTGTATTGATTTTTATTTTATACCCCAAAATAATAATAATCTGTCATTTTGAGCGATTTGAGTTTGTCATATGTGGTTTTATTGTCGACTTGAAACACTTGAAATGACAGGTTGTTAGATTATTAATTCACTATGTATATGTTTCAAATTTTTTTGTCGACCGGGTTATTTAATATTTTTGGTAATGATAAAAAAATTATTGTTTTGTTGCCATTATGAAAATGTGAAATGAAAGAACTAGTTCGATTTAACCAATCAAAAATCAGTAAAAATCCACATTAAAATTGTTCATTCTACATCAAATTTAATTGATTGAACAACAAAATTTTATGACAACAAACCAAATTTCCAGTATTGATAATAACAACATAGGTCTAATAACAACTATTGTGCCGATAGATTCAAACTAACAAAAAAACTGTACTTTGTAATCAATAAATTTATGTAAATTTAATCAACATGCAAGAATGAACTAAGCCGCAACGAAAAAAACTCCAACTAGTGGATCAATTGTTATTTGATAGTTCATCTTATTCAAATTAGCCACTGATTCAAATTGGAATTTGACTGCATTGATGTCAAGAAAGAATTAAAATTAAACACCAACAATTCCAGTGTAGACACAATACAAATTATATAAACCAAAAAGGAATTATGAAATGATTTTTTATAAGGATTTCTGCCTCTTGATCTGCACAGCGAATTCGAAGTTGAATTGAAGAAAATTCTAGCCAATCTTCGTCATTTTAATGAAAATGAGTGAATCCAATGGAATGCGAATAACATTCGACACAAGTAAAATCGCTTTTGTTAATTTTGGTAACAGGAGAAAAGTGGACTGATTTGAGCGATTTGTTAATTTTGATAAACCAGAGAGCATATGCATCAGTTTTTATGTTCGACCCTTAAAACACTTTTTTAATGTTGTCCTGAAAACAAACAAATATCACTATTTTTTGAAATTCGATACTTTGTATACAAGTTTAGGTACTATATAATATGATACATAACAAGCGAGTTAACCAGTGTCTAAGTGTTTGACCATGCCTTCTTTCACCATGTCTGTAACAACCTGAAAATCTGGGCCAGTTTAAAATTTTTATTTTGGCAATTTTAGCGAATTTTGAATATTTAAAATGAATTATTTTAAATAATATCGACGAGAAATTTATTTTGAATATATTTAGAACGTATATATTATATACGTCATCGTTAGAATATAAATAATTATATATAATTATAAAAGGAATTGAAAAGGGCGCGGTAGTTCGATAATTCGATTTCAAACTTCAACTGAACATACCGGGTGCAAAAGAAACCGGATTTTAGTGAAACCAAAAACAATAGGATCTAATTGTGAATATCTTTCCAACGAATCCGAAAAATTGAAATTTCATAGCGGGAATCAAAAGATATGTCCAGTTGAAAATTCTGAATAGTCGCTATGGAATTCAGGCCCTTAAAAATGGACATTTTGCAAACGACCTCGGATTTCGACGAAACCACTTTTGTTGGGTCCGTGATGTCAAGTTATTGCTAGATTCCAAATTTCATAATTTTCCGAATCAATATGTGAGTGTGGCAAAGGAAAACGCGTTTGGCCAGTTTCAGTTGATTTTAATCGACTGGAAAATGGCCATTTTTCCAACTGTCTCAGAATTCAATGAAATTAGTTTTGTTTGGACCATATCGTCAATACGAAGCTAGAAAATATTTTTCTGGAATTTTCGGTGTCCGTATGTGACCCCAGTAAATTGAAATGTACGTTCAGAATTGAATATACTGATTTATATTTTAATTTGAATGGAAACTAATCGAAACAGTCGAATCAGCTTACGATACATATCCCATTGTGTTTGGAATGGGGGTAATACGCTAGGGGCGACAGTCAGTGGGCTTAATTCTGAGTTCGAATTAAAAGTCAACCTCAAGTGGATATTAAATTAAAATAAATATTATATAATTCTCCCTTACTCTCTCTCCTCATACTTCGTTCAGATCTGGAAAAAGTAAAATAGAAAAAAACCCGAAATCACGAACTCGTCGCCCCCCTCTTCGTCGACTGCGTGCCACTCACTCCCGGCCCCCATCATCGCGCCACCACCGGCGAGGCTCTCCACGCTCCGGCGCCTCCAACCGCGAACCCCCACATCGAAACCCACGACAGCCCTTTTCAGACCCCAAGGCCGAAGTCAACCCCACCGCCACCCAAATCCGGCCGCCTCTGCCTGAAGCCTGGACCCGCCGCCAGCAGCTCCGGTGCACCCCTTCTACCACTCCGACGAACTCAGCACCAAGCCTTTTTTTTTCAAACGTGCAATGTGAGTTTTTCCTGTTTATTTTCTTCGATTAAAACTGATTTTATTTATTATAAGAAAACTGATTTAGAAAAGTATGGTTTTTATTTAAGCAAGGAAAGTTAAAAATATAATTCTTACTCGTATAACATTAGAATATAAGAAATGATTTTTCCTTACATAACCATTTGATTTTTGAACTAGAGAAGACAAGATTTTTAAAAGAAAAAAAATCGATTTTTATATATTGAGTAGCATAGTAAAAATTCGATTTTTATATATTGAATAGCATAGTAAAAATTCGATTTTTATATATTGAATAGCAAAATAAAAATTCGATTTTTATATATTGAATAGCGAAGTAAAAATTCGATTTTTATATATTGAATAGAGAAGTAAAAATTCGATTTTTATATATTGAATAACAAAGTAAAAATGTGATTTTTATATAGGTAGTGGATACGGGCAACGAAATTGACAAAAGAAAAGCACGGTGAAGATTTCCTACCCATGAAGAATTGCGTCATTCAGTTTAGCGAAAGGGTGAGAATTTCTCACCTTTCAATTTCTTTTTCGAGTTATATATATATACTAGGATGCAGACGGTGTTTAGTAGCACCCGACACAATCGTCCACAGACCATGGACTTGTTTGTTTGGTTGTATAGTTGGTTAGATTATTTGGTGAAATGGAATGGATTTGATTGATGTGAGAATGGCGTGGGCCTTCACTAGACCGGGGATAAGGCTAGGCCTTGTCCCGTTTCTAGTATCGTGCCGTTATGCCGCCGAAATTTTCCAAAATAAGTTAGAAAAATAAAAATATCATTTTTATTTTGTAAATGAACTGAATAAAAATTCATGTGTTAAAATAAAATATTTGATCGTTAAAAATATAATTTTTAACGTGAATGTGAATAAATAAATATTCATTTACAAACCGGACGGTTTGTTTATGTACACCTATTTGAAGGACATTGATTGGGACGATAAATTTTACACATCGCCCAACTGCACAAATAAAAATCTGTGTTTGATTGTTTGAAACCCCACACGGGTATTGGGATGATATTTGACGTACACTAATCCCGATTGTTTAGTTGTATGTCGATCGATTGATTGACAGACTGTTATAAGCATTGAATATTTATATTTGATGCTTATACAGTGTAGAATGCACTTTGGATGATGGTTGATTATTCATCGTTGTTGATATATACATGTGTTGTAGAAAATCCATATAATTAACATTATATGGTAATTGATTGGGCCTCATTCCAGTTTTAAAATAGAAATATTTGAAAAAGAAATATTTGAAATAGAATATTTGAAAATAGGAATATATGAAGCCGTATTGATTAGATTGACGCCATTTTGACGTGAACGATATTTATATCGATTTTATTCATTTTATAATGAATATCGAAAGTGATTTCAAAATCTGATATTTTGAAAAGAAATTGAATATAAATAAATTCGAATTGAAATTGAATAGAAATAAATTCGAATTGGAAATGAATTCGAATTTAAATTGAATATAAATGAATTCGAATTGAAATGGAATAGAAATGAATTCGAATTGAAATTGAATTGAAAACGAACTGAAATTGAATTAGAAATCAATTTGAATTGAAATCAATTTGAAATGAATTTAAAATGAATTTAAATTGGAATATTAAATTTTGATTTGAAATTGAATATGAAGCTGAAACCGTTTTGGAAATGAATTTAAAACGATTTATAAAGCACGTTTTGAATTGAAATCGACGAAGTATATATTATATATAATATAATGGCCTGAATAGAACGCGCCGCGCCACGGCAGTTCGCGAATTTCGACCATTGACTTCGAACGGATATTGCGGGAGATCCGACCGTCGGATTCTCCTGAAACTGGAACCGTTGGGTTCGTAACGAAAAGAGCTTTCTAACGAATATTAGAAATTAGAAATCTAACGGTTGGATTTGGAATTATGTCCAGGTCAAATTTGAAAAAGGTCGCTGTAAGTGCAGTTCGATGGCCGTTGATGGAAATCGACTGTACGGGCCTTGATAAAATTATTAAAAATAGTAATAATTTGTGAGAAATCATAAGAAATGATTTGGGAAAAATTGGGATGAAAAAACTCCATATTTGAAAAGATAAAAATAGATTTTTATCGAAATGAACTAGTTTTGAACTAGAATTATAATTCTATTTATTTTTAAATAAATAAATTGAATTTGAAATGGTTTTGAAAATAACCAGAATTTCCAATGATTGCATTGGAATGGATTTGAATCGTAATTGTCTTTGGATTATTTCGATGTTGGATTTTTTGATGATACAGATATTGTTATGGGAATTTGAAAGATATATATATATATCGCTATTTCCAATACGACATTTGTTAATCGTAGAATTTGATATTGAATATAAGCCGATATATTTTCTATTCAGAGCCTTGTATTGAATATCAAATGTGATTTGGGTTTGTCGTGAATGGTGTCTTCATTAACACTGTTCTTGAATCCAGTTGAGAAAAGATTAAATCTTTTTATTTAGATTTAATGAAGTGTACCAATTAAATAATATTTAATTGGAATTGAATTGATATTGATTTTTGGGTTTATCGTGGACAGTGTTTTAAATAACACTCGTTCTTTAACCCGATAATTAATGGAATGTGATTTTAGGTTTATCGTGATCCGTGTTTTAAATGGCACTGATTCTTTAACCCAGTTAACGATTAAAACTAAGTGGAGTTTTAATGAATCTTTAATTAGATTGAAAAGATCGAGAATGGAGTATCACCAGTTTTACTCCAGGCGATAGTTAAATCGTTAATTAGATTTAAAACGTGAAATGGTAATTGGATTTACCGATAACACTGTGGTGTTAGATATGAAGTATCACCAGTTTTACTTCATGGGATGAATATGGTTGGGATTGGGAAATTAAAACAAATAATTACTTCGGTAAAGTTCGTTAATCCCGACTAGTTTGAATTGATATTCAAAAGTAGATTAAAGAATAAATTAAAGAATTTATCTTTGATAAAATTAATGGGAACCTTTCCCTATGAATGTGAAATTTAGAAACTAACTGTCGGTTAGCCAAGCAGAATGGTTTTCTGGATATTGATCTGATGTTGGTTTCGGCCTTCGGGGTTAATATTTGGGGAATTATTCTCTTGATTAATTTACGGTTAGTGACTGATGAATTGGAGTGAGGCGTATGTTGTATTTGTGTAACACTTATTTAAAATATACGCGAGTTATTCGGAAAGACCGGGTTTATCCCATTCTGAATAACCGATACGACGATAAGTCGAAGATGAAGACGATGGTCGAAGACCGGAGGTCTTCACGTCGTTTGGGTGATAACTGATGATCTTGATTGGGCTCTACACCCAAGAAGATGGAAACAGTTGGTGATCGTCCAGACGTGCTTAGAGATCGATGGATATGCGGGGTACTAGGTGCCTCCGGTTTCGTTCAGACCCAGAACGGACTTGTAAATGGACTGTGTGTCTGACATTGGATTTTAGCCCGTGTGATTGATTTCTATTAAATATACATCTGTTTAGCGGCGGAGAATTTATTCTCTTGCTTAACGCCCTTCTCTGAGACGTACGAGCTCAGGGGTTATATATTGATGGATATCAAACGCATGGAGTGAATTGCCTGTGTGGCATGCCTAAGTGGCAACTGATCGAGGCTTCTGTTGAAAAGCAAAGTCTTGTGGTGATGATCAAAGCACAGCCTGTGTGGCACAACTTTGTGTAACGTGAATTCGCGAGCCTCACACCCCGGTGGTGAACCAAAAATGGGAGACGGACCTCAGGGAGGGCAAGCGTTTCTTTCTAGCTAGGGTGGTGTCAGTGACCTACCAGCCCTGACATTTATATACTTACACCTGTGTGGTTGTTGCTGTTGCGAGGCGCCTCGGTTTGATCGGACGATCCGGGTCCGATGGAGCCATTCGTTGGCTCATTTACGCCCCAAAGGGCGGAGAGACGTAGTGTTCAGGCATAATAATCCACGTCGGTGGACCGGCCCTGACGATCCAAGGCTTGTCTGCGCGCTTGCCTGAGACTCGGGCTAGACAGTCTCTAATCGGTAGAGGACGATCCCTGGCCTCGGTTCATAGATGGAAATCCAACTTCCAAATACGTGACATTTGCGGTTTTATTTGTAGAGCCTAGTATGGCGACATGATATATGGTACCCATGCCGCCTATGATTGATACTTATGATTTGAAGTTGTTTTATACACTATGCACTTATAATAGTATCAAATGATTTGTTTTAAAACGTATCAATCATTCTTTGGCTGTTATAAGGGAAAACCCTATCCCCCGGCTTGCGTTGCATTGTGTGATAGGACCTGGGTCTTATAACAGCTTCATTTTTCTCTATTTAGCATTGCGCTGTTCGTTTTATGCACTGGTATTCTTGGGAGGAAACCCGTTCCGTGTTATACGGCGTGGTCCCTTGATTTACCTTACTTTAAAAATAAAGATTAACTGTTTTAGTTCTCACACCAGTCACATGACTGACCTGGAGTTTATTGTTTTGACCTAAACTCTGGGTACCCTTATTTTGACACGGGCAGCTAGTAGTTTTGGTTTTGCAGATTTATATTCACAGGATCCTGGTTTACAGCTGGAATGATATCCGGAAAGCTTTGTATCTGTATATCTCTTCTAGTTGTGTAATGTATTATTTTCCGCTGCGATGTATTTAAATGTAATTTAAATCTCTGATATTTCTGTATAATATTTATTTATACTCTGTATATTCTTGTAATCTGATGCATTGTTGTAATATACAATGAAATGTTCTCCCGTCTGCGTTCTGTTTTGTCTTGTTCTCCAAATGATAAGGGGTTTTCGAACGGTCTTAGTCGGTTTAACGATCGATTCGGATCGAGCGAAATTCCTTGCCGTCACAGTTGGTATCGGAGCTTTGGTTTACAAAGCCCAGAGAACAAGGCACATTAGAACCATACGAAAGAATTCATCAGAAACTGGATTAGTAATATCCAACGGGAATGACTCGTTAGAGATGGGATCAGTAGTATCCTAGAACGAGTGTGAAGAGTATATTTTTAAAGTGAAAACAAATTTTGTTTTGAAAATCTAAATCAATTATTCGTATTTGATTATTTATTGGTATTGATTTGGACAGTCCAGTATACAAAGATTTTGCATATACGCCTTGCAAACGTGTATTCGAAGTTTTAATATACTGGATAGATATAGAATTACACTCGAATCGCCCGGAGATGATTTTGATGATGGAGCTCCATCATTAGAATTCATGTTCGAGTGACGAAAGTGGACTTTCTATATATTTCCTGTTGACTGGTGTGAGAACCAAAATTAGATAGGGCCTATTGTTGTGATTTGGCATCAAAAATCTGATTTTTGACTATGTATCAAAGTTATGAATTTCAAAAGCTAATCAACTAATGGATTGATGTTTGTGTTGTTTGTTTATTTGTTTGATAATTTTGAACCATTACGCCTAATTGTATCAAATATTGAATTGTATTGAAAATTTGTCGCATTTGCTTGCATATACATGTACTTACATTGAACAGGTCATAGCAAGGAGGCTAGAGTAGAGAATAAAATTTGTTTGCCCGACAAATAGGTACATGTTTATCATAATTTACTGTTTTGTTTGGGTGATGATGATTTTATGAGCCTATTGGCTTTTTCTTTTTCTTTTTGAGATCAGAAGGCCTTTATGGCAATTTCGGGATTTTCCCGTGGCTCCCGGTGCAGGGGAGGTTATGGCGAAATTTTTCGAAAATTTAGGGTGTTAGCCAAATTTTTGAAATTTTTGAAAAGTTCTTAGAAACTGAAAAGTTGAAGAACTTAAGCCGTAATCAAAACAATGGAAGTTGAGTTGAATTGTTAAACAACTTTTGGCTTTGTTCCTTTTCGGGGACGAAAAGTTTTAAGTGGGGAAGATTGTAACAACCCGAAAATCTGGGCCAGTTTAAAATTTTTATTTTGGCAATTTTAGTGAATTTTGAATATTTAAAATGAATTATTTTAAATAATATCGACGAGAAATTTATTTTGAATATATTTAGAACGTATATATTATATACGTCATCGTTAGAATATAAATAATTATATATAATTATAAAAGGAATTGAAAAGGGCGCGGTAGTTCGATAATTCGATTTCAAACTTCAACTGAACATACCGGGTGCAAAAGAAACAGGATTTTAGTGAAACCAAAAACAATAGGATCTAATTGTGAATATCTTTCCAACGAATCCGAAAAATTGAAATTTCATAGCGGGAATCAAAAGATATGTCCAGTTGAAAATTCTGAATAGTCGCTATGGAATTCAGGCCCTTAAAAATGGACATTTTGCAAATGACCTCGGATTTCGACGAAACCACTTTTGTTGGGTCCGTGATGTAAAGTTATTGCTAGATTCCAAATTTCATAATTTTCCGAATCAATATGTGAGCATGGCAAAGGAAAACGCGTTTGACCAGTTTCAGTTGATTTTAATCGACTGGAAAATGGCCATTTTTCCAACTGTCTCAGAATTCAATGAAATTAGTTTTGTTTGGACCATATCGTCAAAACGAAGCTAGAAAATATTTTTCTGGAATTTTCGGTGTCCGTATGTGACCCCAGTAAATTGAAATGTACGTTCAGAATTGAATATACTGATTTATATTTTAATTTGAACGGAAATTGATCGAAACAGTCGAATTAGCTTACGATACATATCCCATTGTGTTCGGAATGGGGGTAATACGCTAGGGGCGACAGTCAGTGGGCTTAATTCTGAGTTCGAATTAAAAGTCAACCTCAAGTGGATATTAAACTAAATTAAAATAAATATTATATAATTCTCCCTTACTCTCTCTCTCCTCATACTTCGTTCAGATCTGGAAAAAGTAAAATAGAAAAAAACCCGACATCACGAACTCGTCGCCCCCTCTTCGTCGACTGCGCGCCACTCACTCCCGGCCCCCATCATCGCGCCACCACCGGCGAGGCTCTCCTCCCTCCGGCGGCTCCAACCGCGAACCCCCACATCGAAACCCGCAACAGCCCTTTTCAGACCCCCAAGGCCGAAGTCAACCCCACCGCCACCCAAATCCGGCCGCCTCTGCCTGAAGCCTGGACCCGCCGCCAGCAGCTCCGGTGCACCCCTTCTACCACTCCGACGAACTCAGCACCAAGCCTTTTTTTTTCAAACGTGCAATGTGAGTTTTTCCTGTTTATTTTCTTCGATTAAAACTGATTTTATTTATTATAAGAAAACTGATTTAGAAAAGTATGATTTTTATTTAAGCAAGGAAAGTTAAAAATATAATTCTTACTCGTATAACATTAGAATATAAGAAATGATTTTTCCTTACATAACCATTTGATTTTTGAACTAGAGAAGACAAGATTTTTAAAAGAAAAAAATTCGATTTTTATATATTGAGTAGCATAGTCAAAATTCGATTTTTATATATTGAATAGCATAGTAAAAATTCGATTTTTATATATTGAATAGCGAAATAAAAATTCGATTTTTATATATTGAATAGCGAAGTAAAAATTCGATTTTTATATATTGAATAGCGAAGTAAAAATTCGATTTTTATATATTGAATAACAAAGTAAAAATGTGATTTTTATATAGGTAGTGGATACGGGCAACGAAATTGACAAAAGAAAAGCACGGTGAAGATTTCCTACCCATGAAGAATTGCGTCATTCAGTTTAGCGAAAGGGTGAGAATTTCTCACCTTTCAATTTCTTTTTCTAGTTATATATATATACTAGGATGCAGACGGTGTTTAGTAGCACCCGACACAATCGTCCACAGACCATGGACTTGTTTGTTTGGTTGTATAGTTGGTTAGATTATTTGGTGAAATGGAATGGATTTGATTGATGTGTGAATGGCGTGGGCCTTCACTAGACCGGGAATAAGGCTAGGCCTTGTCCCGTTTCTAGTATCGTGTCGTTATGCCGCCGAAATTTTCTAAAATAAGTTAGAAAAATAAAAATATCATTTTTATTTTGTAAATGAACTGAATAAAAATTCATGTGTTAAAATAAAATATTTGATCGTTAAAAATATAATTTTTAACGTGAATGTAAATAAATAAATATTCATTTACAAACCGGACGGTTTGTTTATGTACACCTATTTGAAGGACATTGATTGGGACGATAAATTTTACACATCGCCCAACTGCATAAATAAAAATCTGTGTTTGATTGTTTGAAACCTCACACGGGTATTGGGATGATATTTGACGTACACTAATCCCGATTGTTTAGTTGTATGTCGATCGATTGATTGACATACTGTTATAAGCGTTGAATATTTATATTTGATGCTTATACAGTGTAGAATGCACTTTGGATGATGGTTGATTATTCATCGTTGTTGATATATACATGTGTTGTAGAAAATCCATATAATTAACATTATATGGTAATTGATTGGGCCTCATTCCAGTTTTAAAATAGAAATATTTGAAAAAGAAATATTTGAAATAGAATATTTGAAAATAGGAATATATGAAGCCGTACTGATTAGATTGACGCCATTTTGACGTGAACGATATTTATATCGATTTTATTCATTTTATAATGAATATCGAAAGTGATTTCAAAATCTGATATTTTGAAAAGAAATTGAATATAAATAAATTCAATTGAAATTGAATAGAAATAAATTCGAATTGGAAATGAATTCGAATTTAAATTGAATATAAATGAATTCGAATTGAAATGGAATAGAAATGAATTCGAATTGAATTCGAATTGAAAACGAACTGAAATTGAATTAGAAATCAATTTGAATTGAAATCAATTTGAAATGAATTTAAAATGAATTTAAATTGGAATATTAAATTTTGATTTGAAATTGAATATGAAGCTGAAACCGTTTTGGAAATGAATTTAAAACGATTTATAATGCACGTTTTGAATTGAAATCGATGAAGTATATATTATATATATTATATATAATATAATGGCCTGAATAGAACGCGCCGCGCCGCGGCAGTTCGCGAATTTTGACCATTGACTTCGAACGGACATTGCGGGAGATCCGACCGTCGGATTCTCCTGAAACCGGAACCGTTGGGTTCGTAACGAAAAGAGCTTTCTAACGAATATTAGAAATTAGAAATCTGACGGTTGGATTTGGAATTATGTCCAGGTCAAATTTGAAAAAGGTCGCTGTAAGTGCAGTTCGATGGCCGTTGATGGAAATCGACTGTACGGGCCTTGATAAAATTATTAAAAATAGTAATAATTTGTGTAAAATCATAAGAAATGATTTAGGGAAAATTGAGATGAAAAAACTCCATATTTGAAAAGATAAAAATAGATTTTTATCGAAATGAACTAGTTTTGAACTAGAATTATAATTCTATTTATTTTTAAATAAATAAATTGAATTTGAAATGGTTTTGAAAATAACCAGAATTTCCAATGATTGCATTGGAATGGATTTGAATCGAAATTGTCTTTGGATTATTTTGATGTTGGATTTTGTGATGATACAGATATTGTTATGGGAATTTAAAAGATATATATATCGCTATTTCCAATACGACATTTGTTAATCGTAGAATTTGATATTAAATATAAGCCGATATATTTTCTATTCAGAGCCTTGTATTGAATATCAAATGTGATTTGGGTTTGTCGTGAATGGTGTCTTCATTAACACTGTTCTTGAACCCAGTTGAGAAAAGATTAAATCTTTTTATTTAGATTTAATGAAGTGTACCAATTAAATAATATTTAATTGGAATTGAATTGATATTGATTTTTGGGTTTATCGTGGACAGTGTTTTAAATAACACTCGTTCTTTAACCCGATAATTAATGGAATGTGATTTTAGGTTTATCGTGAACCGTGTTTTTAATGGCACTGATTCTTTAACCCAGTTAACGATTAAAACTAAGTGGAGTTTTAATGAATCTTTAATTAGATTGAAAAGATCGAGAATGGAGTATCACCAGTTTTACTCCAGGCGATAGTTAAATCTTTAATGAGATTTAAAACGTGAAATGGTAATTGGATTTACCGATAACACTGTGGTGTTAGATATGAAGTATCACCAGTTTTACTTCATGGGATGAATATGGTTGGGATTGGGAAATTAAAACAAATAATTACTTCGGTAAAGTTCGTTAATCCCGACTAGTTTGAATTGATATTCAAAAGTAGATTAAAGAATAAATTAAAGAATTTATCTTTGATAAAATTAATGGGAACCTTTCCCTATGAATGTGAAATTTAGAAACTAACTGTCGGTTAGCCAAGCAGAATGGTTTTCTGGATATTGATCTGATGTTGGTTTCGGCCTTCGGGGTTAATATTTGGGGAATTATTCTCTTGATTAATTTACGGTTAGTGACTGATGAATTGGAATGAGGCGTATGTTGTATTTATGTAACACTTATTTAAAATATACGCGAGTTATTCGGAAAGACCGGGTTTATCCCATTCTGAATAACCGATACGACGATAAGTCGAAGATGAAGACGATGGTCGAAGACCGGAGGTCTTCACGTCGTTTGGGTGATAACTGATGATCTTGATTGGGCTGTACACCCAAGAAGATGGAAACAGTTGGTGATCGTCCAGACGTGCTTGGAGATCGATGGATATGCGGGGTACTAGGTGCCTCCGGTTTCGTTCAGACCCAGAACGGACTTGTAAATGGACTATGTGTCTGACATTGGATTTTAGCCCGTGTGATTGATTTCTATTAAATATACATCTGTTTGGCGGCGGAGAATTTATTCTCTTGCTTAACGCCCTTCTCTGAGACGTACAAGCTCAGGGGTTATATATTGATGGATATCAAACGCATGGAGTGAATTGCCTATGTGGCATGCCTAAGTGGCAATTGATCGAGGCTTCTGTTGAAAAGCAAAGTCTTGTGGTGATGATCAAAGCACAGCCTGTGTGGCACGACTTTGTGTAACGTGAATTCGCGAGCCTCACACCCCGGTGGTGAACCAAAAACGGGAGACGGACCTCAGGGAGGGCATGCATTTCTTTCTAGCTAGGGTGGTGTCAGTGACCTACCAGCCCTGACATTTATATACTTACACCTGTGTGGTTGTTGCTGTTGCGAGGCGCCTCGGTTTGATCGGACGATCCGGGTCCGATGGAGCCATTCGTTGGATCATTTACGCCCCAAAGGGTGGAGAGACGTAGTGTTCAGGCATAATAATCCACGTCGGTGGACCGGCCCTGACGATCCAAGGCTTGTCTGCGCGCTTGCCTAAGACTCGGGCTAGACAGTCTCTAATCGGTAGAGGACGATCCCTGGCCTCGGTTCATAGATGGAAATCCAAGTTCCAAATACGTGACATTTGCGGTTTTATTTGTAGAGCCTAGTATGGCGACATGATATATGGTACCCATGCCGCCTATGATTGATACTTATGATTTGAAGTTGTTTTATACACTATGCACTTATAATAGTATCAAATGATTTGTTTTAAAACGTATCAAGCATTCTTTGGCTGTTATAAGGGAAAACCCTATCCCCCGGCTTGCGTTGCATTGTGTGATAGGACCTGGGTCTTATAACAGCTTCATTTTTCTCTATTTAGCATTGCGCTGTTCGTTTTATGCACTGGTATTCTTGGGAGGAAACCCGTTCCGTGTTATACGGCGTGGTCCCTTGATTTACCTAACTTTAAAAATAAAGATTAACTGTTTTAGTTCTCACACCAGTCACATGACTGACCTGGAGTTTATTGTTTTGACCTAAACTCTGGGTGCCCTTATTTTGACACGGGCAGCTAGTAGTTTTGGTTTTGCAGATTTATATTCACAGGATCCTGGTTTACAGCTGGAATGATATCCGGAAAGCTTTGTATCCGTATATCTCTTCTAGTTGTGTAATGTATTATTTTCCGCTGCGATGTATTTAAATGTAATTTAAATCTCTGATATTTCTGTATAATATTTATTTATACTCTGTATATTCTTGTAATCTGATGCATTGTTGAAATATACAATGAAATGTTCTCCCGTCTGCGTTCTGTTTTGTATTGTTCTCAAAATGATAAGGGGTTTTCGAAAGGTCTTAGTCGGTTTAACGATCGATTCGGATCGAGCGAAATTCCTTGCCGTCACAATGTCCAAGTGACTTAACCTGTTTGGATATAGTGCTTATCAATAAATTTCACTAGACTTATTTGTTGTATCCAATTTTGGCAAACATCATTATCTAAGGGTTAATGAATATAACTATTTTTTCATTGTGCTATTAAAATCCCGCCAAATCCTCATAAAATCTCCACTATACCATGTAGCAAGCTTCGGCTGTTACATTTTTAGTATAGCACTAGCGAACAACAAATCCGCTTAAGGCACCCCTATTTTTCGCTATCCCGATAAATGCAAGCTTTTAGCACAAGTTATTGCAATATTGATATAAAATGTTGATTTGATAAGTTCTTTTTTAAACCAAATCAACAAACTTAAGGTAAAGATCAAATTTTAAGGCATAATTGTTTGATATAAATTAGAAAAATATTATAGTCGCCAAACCTAAACTGTAAAATCATGGTATTCTTTAGTTTCACTACATATAAGACTAAACAACGTTTCTTTTCCCTACACAAATGATGTGAGAGTGGGAGTAAATTTGTTAGTTGTGACTCGCATTGTATGAAAGTGGATCTGTAGATTAAATTTATGATTAGTCCCACATCGTAGAATATCTAAAAGAAGATGGGTATATATATGAAATCGGTGGCACGTAACAACAAGGTGATTCTTTTTGTTACAATTAAATTGTTGCCATGAACATATGTGTGTCCTAGGGGGATGTATGGATATCCAATTAGGACACTGGCACCAAAAGGGTTTCGTCCAGTGTTTGTAGTGCCTTTACGCTGGACGAAGTGAGTGCACATGAAGTCGCTTCGGGATGCCGAAAAATTTCAATACGGTATTGGAGCCGATGGTTCGAGGGGACTAATATGATGCAACATTGACCAAAGTTTGCTCCAATATTTGGCTTAAGCTTCGAATTCTCATTAAGGTGGAGTTATATATTAGAACGCGGTCTGATCAACCATAGAAAACAACTTGGTGATATCGCTTAGAGGTGATAGCGACCTAAGCGGAACCGCTGGAGGTCTTAGAGATCTTTCCAAGTGTTTGAGAACTCAGTATAACTTCAAATTCAGTCGAGAAATGCTCACTAAGGTGGAGATCTGTTAGGTGTGACTCGCATTGTATGAGAATGAGTGCGTAGATTGGATTTGCAATTAGTCACACATCATAGGATATATTAAAGAAGATAGGTACATATAATATTTGATTTATATCAATTTAAGCATTTTACATCTCCATTGTTTAAAGTTATATCATCGCTATAACTTTTTGGACCTTCATTGTTATACAACTGCTAAATACTTCAACTACATAGGTCACCATGCATAAGTAAATTTTTTCTTTTATTTATTTAAGAGTTTTTGCATACCTACTGATTGATTAGTTAAATGTTTTGTAATTGCATAACAAACTATTTATTTTTGTTTAATTTTTATTCAACATTGTCCAATCAATGAATACCTAGGATAAAGATATTGTAATCTGTAACTGCATCTAAAATTATTTTCGATTATTGGATATCCACATACGTGACCATTGGTGGATATCGGATAATTATCATATTTTCTAAGAATCGATAAATCAACAAACGTAAATAATTTTTTATTTAATTTTTTCCAACCATATTTATTATTTAAGTATGCAAAAGCAACAAATATGACGATAACTAATAAATTTAAATTTTGATCAGTTAAGATAAACTAAATGCATGAAATATAACAGTTATATTATTAAAATTATATATATCAGTGAATTCAAAAATTGTAAAATCGCACGATTTGAAACACGTTTCAAATCGAAACGCATGCTCTCCGATTCAAAACTTAGTTTGAATCGCAGCTGACAAAAATCGTACGCGTCAAACTAAAATCGAAGAAATCGGACCCTAGCTTGAGATCGCGATTCATGTATTCACCCCGCTCAAGAAGCAACGAAATTCGGAAATCGATCTCTTTTTTCGAAATCTGAGAATAGCAATTCAAAACACATAAGCCCAAAAGAAAAAGGAAGAAGAAACCTGTAGCGGAGAGCAAACAGTGGAAGAGGAGGTAAGAACCTGTAGCGGAGCGAAACCGTGGGAAAAATGTAAGTTTTTTTCTTATTCAATCTTTCGTCTTTCCTTTCCTTTTTTTTTCATTTTTTTTTATTGGGTTTTGTTGCGGATGAAAGATATCATTGAGATCCTACAATGATAATGCGAAATAAAAATAGGGGTGTTTAGGTTAACTTTTGCATTGCTCTTTGTTGTTGTTGTTTGCTACAGTAATTATATGGACCATATACATTCATAATGTTGTTTGTTGTTTACTGACAAATGAAAAGGGGAGATATTTAGGTTAAACAGTAATCATGCGGAACAAATATATTTGTTGTTTGCTGTTTACTGACAAATGAAAAGGGGAGATATTTAGGTTAACTTATGGGAATGAAAAGTATTATTTGTTTACTCAGCAAATGGTTTTTACTATTTGTTATTTGCTAGTATCTTGTATTATTTTAATCCTATTTGAATCTACGACTCACGATTTGAATCTCGTTTCAATTCAAATTTTGAGCTTTACGATTTACGATTTGAACCTCATATTGAAATCATTGATATATATAAGTAAAATACATATAAAATAAGTTATATTTTTGATAAAAATCAAAGAATTATTTTCCAATAAGTATCTCTTTGCATGCACATCCGTATCATTTTTTTTGAATATCAGGTATTTATATAATTTTCAAATACGAATGTGGATGGATTTCAGATTTTTCATTCGACAATTAACAACCTTATAATGAGGAGAATGAGAAAGGAGAAGGGTTAGAGAAATTATTTTTATTCAATAGCAGGTGGAGGGTAATTAGCACGTTGTTAATAGAATTAGCCTTAATTATGTTATATATTAAAGTCCTGTATATAATCTATATCAAAGATAACATGAATAAGATAGCACAACCATTGATGACATGAATGTATGCTTAAGACCTTTTTTTTTTTTTTTTTTTTTTGCCCCCGGAATCTACCACGCCACAAACAACAATCATCCATCAACAATTAACAAGAGTATAAAACTTTGATTCACTGATTCAATGGCAACAATATTCAATCCTTTAGTATAACAAATATAAGTCCATGAAACTTATCTTTTATACCATTCAGCTATATAATCAATATATATATATAAACCATCTGGAACTCACATTGTTTAAACCATTCTACTATACGTACGATGCTTTTTCTCCCTAGCATGAATAATCCAGAAAATGACAGACAACATCATTGCAGAGGAAGCTATAGCTAAACCAATGTGCGTCCATTTGGTGTATTTTCGAAGTCCCGGGCAATCATTTACGTTGATTGTGCTGAACGTCCGTCTAACAAATGTGCAGCTCGCTAGTTCAGCAAGGAACGGGCCGTAGTGGTACACCCCATATGTCGCGCGCGTTGCAGCCACCAATTGGTTGTATAGTAGTGGTGTTAGCCGGCCTGGGGTTGTGCATATCCCTTTAGCAGAAACTGTGCACACATAATTTTTCCATACCTGAAATCAATCTTAAATTAGTGATCTCCCATATTTAATAATGAATCAAGCTTGAAAAGAATATGCATTATCGGTGGCATCAGTTTTGTTTCGTAGCTTAATTCTCTCTTTATCCGTAGAGGCAAAATCAATTTATTAAAAAAATTAACGTCGAATTCTATAGACTCAAATTTTTTATTTTTTTTTGGGTCTGTCATTGACTCATTAAACTTGGATCTCTTTACAAACACGAATACTATATTTGCACCATTTTATAAATAAACTTATGTTAGAAAACCTACTGCACTTTTAGTCACAGATCAAAACTTACCATAGAATCATACCTATTTCTACCTAATTAGTTCGGTTTAAGCCTATAGCTGCAATATGTTTAGTTTGGTGAGCTTACAAAATGCGACCATTATGATTATACACCTTTCATGTTATTACTACCTATGCAAACCTTTGCACATAAGCACTATGTGGTAATTTTACCCTATGTCCAACTGGGCATTTTTATTTCGCATCTTCCATGTTTCCTTGCTTTTAAAATCCGTATTCAATTAAGAGGTATATGGTTTTAAACATAAAATAAATTAAACATTAAAATGCATATAATAGGTGCGAAGGTTGAATTCAGTTTGTACTTTGAGCTTAAGGTTATTTTTGTGCCTTTTTAAGACATTTTAACACTTGACCATAGCTAAATGCACTGCATACCTGTGGTGCATTCTGGAGATTAACCTCTCCAGTGGCACACGTTCGATTAGATAAGTTCGAGTTGTATGGATTGCAAAGCATAGGCATGTGTGGTCCAGATTGATTATAATGTAATTCTGGCATATCAGGTGGTACTTGATCATTATTGGCAGCAAACCTAATAAATTCACCCGCGACACTCACAAGTGCAAAAATTGCTGCAGTTCCAACTGCTGCGACGTCTTTGACCACATTCTCATCTACACAAGGAAGGATGTCATCCAGCGCTGTGTGGGCATGGGGATGACTTGCCCATTCTTGCATTGCTACACATGCATCCCCTACAGCACTGCATTTTGCAAAAGAAAACAGAAAAGAAAAAAGAAACATTAAGAGCACGTTTAACAACTACTTATAAGAAATGGTCCAAACAACTACTTATAAGAAGCTGATAAAGCATAAATAGTTCATCAATTATTCCAACTTTCACATATAAATTCTGTTACAATTTGACCTTTTCTGGCCAAACAGTTTTAGTTGTTACTGCTGACTATTAGCTAATTATTACAGGTTACTAATGGATTCTGCTTTAGGTATGTCATAAAACAAAGATGAACATAAAGGTTTGGATAATTGAATGATCTTTGATCTAATGAGACCGGTCTTTGGGCCGGTGAACACTTGTTCTTGTTTTCACCAAAAAAAAAAAAAAAAAAAAAAAAAAAAAAAAAAAAACAAAGAGCATCAAGAAGAAGAAGCAGTAGTAGTAGAAGAAGAAGCCGTCTTAGTCTTATAGCCAAGTTTCAGGTTCTGAGGAGGAACAATATCAATGCTTAAATAATTGGATTTAATGTTGAACAAACTTTAACACTACTACTTGAATGATGGTGGTAGTAAATTCAAAAGATTTTAAATCATAAAACTGTTACTTGAATGCATAAGTAAAAGATCGTATGGTAAACAATATGTTTAAAAATATCGTGGAATTAGTGTGCATGTGTGTGTCAAATGAACTTACTTGTGTAGAAGGAGGAAGATACCACATAAAATAAAAGTTCCAGCAACAAGGATCCATCCTAGGAAAACAAATCTGCAAAATTTGAATGTTGAAAATCCAACGTAAAAACAGTTGGACTGAAATATGGTCAAATATAAGGTAATGTAATGCAATGATGCCACTTACATGTACACCACATACTGCAGCCCGAAGATAGATAAAACTACAAGATCATAATCAACAGAAAATCATAAGAACATGTAGCAAAAAACAAGTAAATAAAAGTTTCACACGATGTACATGAATTTTCATTTTGAATCAACTCTGGTCATTATTTTGAGAAGTTTTAATAGGTATAGGCCAGCTCATAAAGTAAATAATAGTTCGTCTTCTCTCAGCATGGCAGAAAAATGACTACTTATAATGGGTATTGAAGAAACACCAATACAAATAGCCCTTTTCAGCAAAATTATGGCAGAAAATGTACTGGTAGACAGAAATGGTTTTAAAAAAAAAGGTCCGACACGTAATATACAATGAGAATGTGCACTCACTAAATCCAATAATCACCAAAACAAGCATCACAGCTGCAACTGCAATCAAAATACGTTCCCTGCAAAACAAAAACCAAACATAAGATATCAAAATTCGAAACTTATCACATGAACAAAAATAGAGCTAAAACATAAAAGCTAATGTATACTTACACTTTGTCTAATGCAAGATGGATATTTTCATAATTATCTGACACATGGTCGTCCAACATCTTAGCCACTGAGTTGATTTTAGTCACCACTTTATCAATTTGGTGTTGCACGTCTTGAGGAAGACTGAATTGAAAAAATCCTACCTTTTTTGCATTAGATAAATCATATGAGAAATTTCTGAGGTTTTCAACCGTCAAGTTTGATTGTTCAACTACATACTCCAGCGTATTTGTTGTGCTTGTGTGGAATTTAGTGTTGCCAGTATACAGTACGATGCTTCCAATTCTGAATTTTAAATTAAATCAGCATTCATACATATAAGGAAAAAAAAAAAAAAAAAAACTAGTGGGGCAGATATAACAAAACGACAAACGTATGAAGGGCATACATCCATAAGAAAAGAATAATCCATTATACAGTGAAAATTAAGCTGAATTGCAAACATATAACTTTAATCAGCATCCGCAGAATACAACATTTAATTTAAATTTTGTTTTCAACATGTATTTCCACCAATTTTATGTGTTATAATACAGGAGATTATATTTTCTGTAGTACACGTTATTCGGATACAGGTAATTTTCTATGTTACGATGATACACATGACTACTTGCATAGTGATACAAGTGATCCTGATGCATTAAATCTAAAGTTACCCAAATCAGAATCCTAAGCATACAAAAAAACATTATTAGAATTTTGGTTCCAAATTCTCAGTGCTGCTTGACCAGCTTTAGATGTTCACTTACACTGGTACGTTGGAAATTACACATATATCTTTGATCCTAATGGAACTCAGGAGGGAAGGATATATTGGTAATGTTTTCAGCTATTATAGATGTATTTCAGGAGGAGGCAAAACTAATACATTGCGATGCTGTAACATGTATGAAGAGTCCTTGCTCCGGCAGAAAACCAAACCAACCGCTCATCCGGCATTGGCCGTTTGATCAAAAATCAGATGACTCAAAGCAATGGTAATTCATAATAGCAGATGAACCAATACTTTCTTTTAAAAATAATGAACGTTGCTAAAATGCACTGGTATTTTCAGCTGTTAGATTTTGATCTAGTAATTCAGAATAGCAGAATGAACCAATACTTTCTATTAACCATAGCCAGTAATTCATATTCATTATACACACAATGTGATCATTTAGTTGAGCTTCTTTATGGCTCATTAATGGATTCCACCACGTGATCGGATAAAAACTTACATTGCAGATAAAGTGAAGATGATGAGAAGCACAAGAGTGAGGCCATAAGCAAAAGGAGAATAAGAGTATTTTCCAGTACTGCAGCAACAGTGATAGAAACAACCACATAACATGACCAATGCAAAAACCACAAACCATACTGCTGCAATGATGAATATAGGAACACCGGTATATGCAACGGACTGCATTAAAAAATTGCTTACATTAGTAACATATATAGGTGCTTGTTTTCTTGGCTTATTAACTAAATTTGACATTCAGATCAATGATAAAGTAGATCGAACAAATATGCATAAATCAGTGCAAAATCATTCAATGTAAATGTTTAAGATATCAACTGGAGATGGCTTGTTATTGTGTCTAAGAAGAAAAGGATTCCTGCATCTTCAATGTCAGATTCATACCTTAAAATTTGACACTGGAAAGGGAAAAATGTACTGCATTTTATCATGTCATAGTTTTTAGGCATTTTACACTAAAATTAGTTTTCCTCGCTAGTTGATCAAACTCAACATCAATAAGCTTATCTGTTTTGTTGTACTAAATATTTTGTGTCTAAATTTACATTCTGCTCCTTTTTTTTTTTTTTTTTTCATTTTTTCTTTTCAAAATTTATCTTTCCTCTCTCCACTTTTTCTACATGAGATATGCTAGAATACCCGAATTTTTTTTTTGTCAAAAACTAAGAAATATGGGTAATTCCGGAATTCAGGGGTGGTAAACATTGAATTCAGGAGGTATTTGCGTAATTCAAGGTGTGTAACTCCTATTATTTTTTGTCTCTGGTGTACTTTTTGACAAAAACATTTTTTGTTATAGTAGCATTTTTGTTTCTACATTTAAATCCAACATTAAAATATTTATATCCCTAATATGAAATTTCAGTAAGTTTACAAAGTGTAAATCATTTACCTTAAATGTCGTTGTATACAACTTAACTAATTTGAATAAAATATAAATTAAGATGAAATCACCTTTACATTTCTATAATAGGTGCAAACGAAAAGGGTAAATTATACAATAATTTTACTATAAAACTTTTAATACTATTTTGTTTTTGTTACATGTACCATCCTATCTCACATATTTTAGGTACTCTACACATACATATGTTGAAAGAGAGGCAAATAAATCTTTGCTCCTAGTGCTCTTGATACAAATGAAAACTAAAAATAAAGGGAGAGGAAATGTGAACCTACAGTCCAATAGTGCGGACTGCTGATATTCCAACCTCCTCTGTATAGTCTGAAACCATTTAAAGGATCTTTTCTTAGAGTTCTCTCTGCGGCCAAAGTCAATGAATTGTTATGTGCTACAAGGTTTGAAGTGCCTGGTGGCATGTTAGCAAGTATTCCCCATTGTATTTCATCGCCTTCAATTCCACCTGCACTTAATCAATGTATATAGGGATTTTTTAGTCTTCTAATACACGAGCAAAGCTATGTTCTTGTATTTAATTCAATCAAATCCTTAAAAATAACTTCCATGTGGAGTTTGAGAAACGTTAGGTTATCAGTGAAACGATGTTAAGTTAGCAAAAAATATCTTAAAAATCACTTCCATTACAATAATTTTTTGCCTGATAAACCAAAACATGAATCGAAGTTTTAAATCAAGCAAAACCCATACCATAAAACCCTTAAAATAACGCACTATCTGGAAAATAAAGCAAATTAAAAGAAAAAAAACCTGGATTGTGAAGGGAAGTGCCAATGGAGAAGGTGAAGAAGATAAATAGAATAAAAGGAAGGATAGAAGTCGCCGTTGCTCCCATTGTTGAAATCCTATTCAGACTTTATACAAAGAACAAGAGGAACCCTTATATTCATTTGTAGGATGATTATTAATTGAAATATTTGATGGAATTAACAAGTGCAATGCATCAAAAAAGGATGAGTGTTTGAAGTGGAAAGCGATCATTTCTGTCGAAGTCAATTTTCCATTTTTGGCGGAACTTTTGTTGTTTTCTTCTAAATAAATAAAAATAAAAATAAAATCCCTTCTATTCGACCTCCGTTTATCCTTTGATTTTGAGCTAGCAGAAACTAAAAAGTGTGGGAACATGAAGGTTGCAAAATTTCAGATAAAACCCTGAAAGCACTGAAGTTAAGAAACAGCTTTTCGTACTTTTTCTCGGAAAAATACAAGCGTTTGGAAAAATGAATGTGAATGTGAACTCAAATATGATATCTTGTGCAATACGTCTTTTCTATAGCGTGTTCTCTTCCATCAAAATTTTCCTTTTCCTTTTTTTTTTTTTTTTGTTTTTTTTGGAACTAACTAGAATGACTTAGGTGCCGTTTATTTAACGTGTTGCTAAGGATTCTCGACTTTGCACTTTCTTATACTATATACAAAAATAATAAATACAATAAATTTTATGTACATTTTCACATCACAATTGGGCACCATGCAAAATTGTTTTGCACGGTAAACAACCGCTAATCAACATCGTTTTCTACGATTGTTACTCATTGAACTACTATGGTTCGGTGGTTGATCATCCGGAAAGCGGGTTTAATAAGCGGTTGTTCGCCATGCGAAAAAAATTAAAAATGATGTATTTGGTAACCTTTAAAAAAAAGGGTATTTGGAAGAGTGTAGTATAAAATTATATGGTATTTTTTAGTAATGATATTAGAAAGAAGAAAACGATGTGCCTTTAGTAACACATTTTTTTTACACGATAGAGACCAACTCATTTTGAAACAACCAGTAAAGATTATTATAATGTATTATTAAATTTAAAAAGTAAAACAAGCTAATTTTATCAATGACCTAATGCAATGAATTTATTTATTTCAGGATCTTATTCGAATTAAGTAGTGCATGTCAAAAGAAGCCTCATGCATTGCTTCATCCTTTTTTTCTTCCGTACATGCATGCATGCTAATTATTACTGTGATTTGTTTTCCAAGCAAATAGTCCATCCATACATGCAATGTTTTAACCATAGTATGCATAAATTGTATTATATATATTGAACGATTGCTTAATAATAATTATTAATTTTAGATAAGAAGCACTTTCATATATCCGAACTTGATTGATACACTTTTATATAGAATCGTGTTATATACATCCCATCAAATACTATAATTTACCTTAGAATAAAAAGTGAAAACAATTGAAATGTATGTTTCGTATTATCCAAAATCGTTTGGTAGTTACATTTCGATTGGAAGTCTTCTATTGATCTACTATGGATAATACTAAGACACTCATATTTTGTACTACTGCTCGACATACTATAAGCTTGATTAATATATTTCGGATTGCTGAATGGAAAAGAACAATGACTTTGTCATCCAGCTTATTTTTAACCACATTTCGCTACTAATTGACGCTTCACTCATTGTTTTTTCGATTGTATATTGCCAAAAGGATTTGAAAAAAATGACGGAACCATGATGGAGATGAGGGCATTATGATAATGGAAACGAGATTAAGCAGCTATTTTTTTTTAAAAAAAAAACAAGAATGTCATAGTGGAAAGAAAATGTCAAGAGTATGAGTTTTTTTTAGAGAGTGGGTTTGAAAGAGCCGATAAGTTGGACAGTATTATTAGTATTATGGATGGTTGTTTCGACGATAACAACCTCAAGTAAAGAATATTTTATATTTACACCTGTACTACTTATTATCCTAACATATATTGTATATAGTGCAAAGATATTATGCAGAATATTGATAACGAAGACTGTACAGTATCAAGATGGAAGATCCAAATTGATGATCCAAGAGCCAGAGAATGAAGACTCGTGAGTTTCAAGATATTGTCGAGTCTTAGATTTTATGTTAAAACTCAGGTTGTACTTATCTAAACTCCATCCATTTTACAAAATGATTTTTCAAGATATTCCTACTTCAAAAACTATTTTTCAAAATGATTTCAAAAGTATTTCTATCCCTTTAAAAATGTTTTCAAATATCCTTTGCTTTCAAACTGATTTTTCAAAGAATTCTAAGAAAGAAATTTTAAGTTTATTTTTGTGTACTTTTATATACTTATTATTAAATGTTAATATTTGTACTTTTACTTATGCTTTAATTCTAATACTTTGATATTACACTTTAATTTTAATGCTTATACTAACTTTGATTTTTGTACTTTGGCTTTTAAATTTATACTTTGATAATAATTTGATTTCATAATATTTACTTTGGTTTTTATATTATACCTTGGTTTTTATACTTATACTTTGCTTTTAATATAATACTTTACTCTTTGATTTTAATTAAACCTTAGATTTTGATTTTAACTTAATAATTATGTGTAACGCCCCACCACTATACTCACGTTAGCCAAGGCCTTTGCAAGCAAATGTGTCAACTAACCCGAAGAATAAGACTGTTGAGGAGCGACCATCTGTATAATAGCTTTGTACGAGTGTTAAACGTATCGGATAATGTGGTCTTACTTTTCAAATCTCATGAGGAAATTCGACACATTTAATTCAAGTTCAAAACTACTACACAACACTGTATTTAACTCGGAAAGAATATAAAATACATAATAATAAAATCAGAGTCAGACACAGATATTCATATCATAAAGGTTAAAATAAATATGAATACGACACATGAGTGTAAATACAAGATAGTGGTCATAGTCGATCCACTATACAACAAAAGAATAAGCATAAGGCTACTCAAAATAATATGTATACAAAGGAGTCTCATATACATATACCCAAAAGGTACAACACTAAAGTAGTTTTCCTAAAACTGGAGGATAGTCCATGCTGGAGTCAAGAAGAATCACCTGAAATACCTCAGTCTGACCCGAGTATTATTTACATAAATATAAACAATAAACGGAACACTCTAGCTGTACTTGTCTCATAAACTTGGATATAATAAGAGATATAAATAAATGTAGACATAAATACGATCAATATCATGTATAAGTGTGAAGCCTAGAAATGTATACGGTATATCTCAAATCTATATCAGAGCTATAAAAGAATATATATTCAAAATTATATAGCTACTCATAGGAAATGATAACTCATATCAAATCAATACGAAAATTGACAGCATATATGTCAAAGAAACCCAGATTGATAAATTAATATCAATAAACTAAGACTGATAAATGAATATCAATAAAATCTCAAATTCCAGAAATCAAAAACCAGAAATCACAGAGAAAACAAAGGGGTAGGCCTCGAGATGGGAGTGCGAAGACTCAACCAACCCGTGTATCAAGATGAGACACGATCTCTAGGTAGCTAGCCTATATGTTGAGCCGAAGCTCCTCAAATGATCCGAAGACCGCGGGTCGCGACCCCGCAAAATGGTCTGAAGGCCGTCAAAAGCATAAATCCACAAAACGAACCGAAGTTCCTCGAAATGATCCGAAGATCATTAAAATACTCAAAATGAACTGAAATTCCTCAAAATGATCTAAAGACCATTAAAATATTCAAAACGAACTGATGTTCCTTAAGATAATCCGAAGATCGTCAATGATTAAAGTTGATCAAGTATAGTGTAAACTACGCCAAGCTAGTAAATATAAGAGTTGAACTATATGTCCCATAACCACTTGCTCTACTTGAATATTTTTCAAACAAGTTGTACATTCCACTAGAAATAAAAACGATCATTTCCATGGTTTTCAATCGAATGAGTACAAGAATTAACCGTCGAAGCAAAATCAAGGGTCTATAGTCCTTATTTTTACTAAGGCTGTAATAACCCGGAAATTCTGAGCCAGTTGAAAATTTTTATTTTGGTAATTTTAGCGAATTTCGAACATTTAAAATGAATTATTTTAAATAATATCGACGAAAATTTATTTTGAATATATTTAGAACGTATATATTTATACGCATCGTCGTTAGAATATAAATAATTATATATAATTATAAATAGAATTGAAAATGGCGCGGTAGTTCGATAATTCGATTTCAAACTTCAATTGAATGTACCGGGTGCAAAACAATCCGGATTTTAGCGAAACCAAAAATATTAGGATCTAATTGTGAATATCTTTCCAACGAATCCGAAAAATCGAAATTTCATAGCGGGAATGAAAAGATATGTCCAGTTGAAAATTATGAATAGTCGCTATGGAATTTCGGCCCTTGAAAATAGCCATTTTGCAAATGGCCTCGGATTTCGACGAAACCACTTTTGTTGGGTCCGTGATGTCAAATTATTGCTAGATTCCAAATTTCATAATTTTTCGAATCAATATGTGAGCGTGGCAAAGGAAAACGCGTTTGACCAGTTTTAGTTGATTTTAATCGACTGGAAAATGGCCATTTTTCCAACGGTCTATGAATTCGACGAAACTAGTTTTGTTAGGACCGTATCGTCAATATGAAGCTAGAAAATATTTTTCGGGAATTTTTAGAGTTCGTATGTGACCCCAGAAAATTGAAATGCGCGTTCGAATTCAATATATAGAGTTATATGTTGATTTTGACGGAAACTGATCGTAATAGTCGAATTAGACTACGATACATATCCCATTGTGTTCGGAATGGGGGTTATTAGCTATGGACGACAGACGGTGGGCCTCGTTTCGAGGTCGAAATAAAAAGTTACCTTTTTGAAATAATAAAAATAAATAAATATATAATTAAATAAAAACCTTCCCTCTCTCTCCTACCCCCTATTCTTTCACTTTGCCCCCCCCCCCCCCCGCGTTCATTATCAAAGCAGCCCCTTCCCCTCATTCAAATCTGTTCCCCCAAATCGTCGATTGCTCCCCGACGCCCCTCCTCCCCACCTGCTCCGTCACCTCCTCCAACCTCCTACCTCCCGACGCCTTCCTCTTCTACCTCCACTCCCCGTCTCTCTTCTTCCCCCTCAGCCAATCGAACGCGCCGCCATCCTGGAGCCATCCGCCTACCCCCCCCCCTCATCGCACACCTGCATCGAAGAACGCGCCACCACCTGCATTAGCCCTTCGATTTGACATAGCCGCTACCCCCTGAAGCCGCGACCACCTGAAACCCCCCGACCCCCTGCGACGCGCTGAAACCCCTTCCCCTCTTCTGAAAAAAAAAAACAATGTAAGTTCCTATTTTTATATTTATTTATTTATTATTATAGTAAAACTGAATTTTATGTATGATAGAAATGAATTTTATTTCTTTTTTTGTTCATCAAAGTTAGAATTTTTAATCATCAAAGATAGGATTTTTATTTATTTAAAAGTTAGATTTTTATATAATAAGAAAGGTTATATTTTTATGTTAGGAAAGTTTATATTTTAAAAATATAAATATTCGATCTTGAATATGGTAAAGATTCGATTTTGAATATAGTAAAGATTCGATTTTGAAAATATTAAAATTTTGATTTTGAATATAGTGAGGATTTTATTTTTATATAAACAAAAGGAATGATTTTGCAAAATAAAAGTTGTGATCTTTATATTACAGAAAGGTTAAAAATATAATCTTTATAAGATAGTGAATATAAAAATATCATCATTGTATATGTAGTGAAATAAAAGTCTGATTTTTTATTATATATACGTTGAAAAAAAAAAGTGATTTTTTAAGTGATGAAATGAAAAGGCGAAATCTTTATGAAATGAAAAGGCGAAATCTTTATGAAATGAAAAGGCAAAATCTTTATAAATGAAAAGGCGAAATCTTTATAAATGAAAAGGCGAAATCTTTATATTAGAAAAGGCGAGATCTTTATATTTGAAAAGGCGAAATCTTCATATTGGAAAAAATTCGATTTTTATATATTGAATAACGAAGTAAAAATTCGATTTTTATATATTGAATAGCGGTATAAAAATGTGATTTTTATATATGTAGTGAAAGCGGACAACGAAAGTGACGAAAGGAGAGAACGGCGAAGACTTCTACATCTGAAGTGTCGTGGAGTTGGGATAGCTATTAGTGAGAACTTCTCACTCTTCAATTTCTTTTGTCTAGTTATATATATATATATATATATATACATATACATATATATATATATACTAGGATGCAGACGGTGCTTAGTAGCACCCGACACCCGTCGTCCATAGACCATGGATGGCTTGTTTGTTTGGTTGATGTGTTGTGAAAATTGTTTGTGATGTTGATGTGAAATAGATAATAAAATATATTCATAGGTTGAATAAAATAATTTGGTCGTTAAAAATATAATTTTTAACGTGAATGTGAATAAATAAATATTCATTTACAAACCAGACGGTTTGTTTATGTACATCTATTTGAATGACATTGATTGGGACGATAAATTTTACACATCGCCCAACTGCACAAATAAAAATCAGTGTTTGTTGATTTGAAACCTCACACGGGTATTGGGATAATATATGACATACACTAATCCCAATAATTAGTTGTATGTCGATCGATTGATTGACAGGCTGTTATAAGCGTTAGATATCTATATTTGATGCTTATACAGTGTAGTGCACTTTGGATGATGGTTGATTATTTATTGTTGCTATTATATACATGTGTTGTATGGAATCCATATAATTAACTTTATATGGCAACTGATTGAGCCTCATTCCAATTTAGAAAATAAAGAATATTATAAAATAAAGGTTCATGTGTTGACAGTACTCATCCGTTGAGATTAGTCATGTGTTGAACGAAATATTTTAAAAAATAAAATTTACATCTTTATCATATATGAAATTAGAAACTAACTGGAAAATAGATAAGATGAGTGGTCTCCTGGATATTGATCTGATGTTGGTTTCGGCCTTCGGGGTTAATATTTAGGGAATCGTTCTCTTACTAATTTACGGTTGGAGTCTGATTTGAAATCAAACGATAGATACCATAATTTTTATAAAATATATTAAATAACAAAAATAGTCACACGTGGACAGTACTCATTCGTTGAGATTAGTCATGTGTTGAAAAAAATATAGATTCACGTATTGAATAGAATAAAAATTCATTCGTTGAATAGAATAACGGAGTTTTTGAAATATATAAAGCCGTGTTGATTAGAGATGCGCTATTTTGACGCGAACGATATTTATATCGGTTATATTCGTTTTATAATGAATATTGAAAAGAGATTTAAAAATCGAATATATAGAAAACGAATTCGAATTGAACTGAATATATAACGAATTCGAATTAAATTGAATATATAACGAATTCGAATTGAATTGAATATATAACGAATTCGAATTGAATTGAATAGAAAACGAATTAGAATTGAATTGAATAGAAAACGAAGTCGAATTGAATTGAAAACGAATTGAAATAGAATAAAAATCGATTTGAAATGAATTCAAATTGAATTGAAATTTTAATTGAATAGAAAAGAATTTTAAAACGAATTTATCAGAAAAAAATTCAATTTTGATTTGAATTTGAAATGGAAGTTGAAATTGTTTTGAAACAAATTTAAAACGATTTATAAAATTTGTTTTAAAAAGGAAAATCGACGAAATATATATATTATATATATATATATATATATAATATAATGGCCTGAATAGAACGCGCCGCGCCGCGCCGCACCGCGGTAGTTCGTAAATTTCGACCATTGACTTCGAATGGACATTACGGGAGATCCGACCGTCGGATTCTCCTAAAATTGGAACCGTTGGGTTCGTATCGAAAAGAGCTTTCTAACGAATAGTAGAAATTTGGAATCTAACGGTTGGATTTGGAGATACGTCCAAATCAAATTTGGAAAAGGTCGCTGTAAATCCAGTTCGATGGCCGTTGTTGGAAATCGACTGTACGGACCTTGATAAAATTATCAAAAATATCAATAATTTGTGTAAAATCATAAGAAATGATTTGGGAAAAATTAGGATGAAAAACTCCCTATTTGAAAAGATAAAAATAGATTTTTATCGAAATGAACTAGTTTTGAACTAAAATTAAAATCCATTTATTTTTAAATAAATAAATTGGATTTGAAATGGGTTTTAAATAGAATTGATTAGTAGATTTATCGTGAAGGGTGTTTAAATAACACTTGTTCTTTAACCCGATAATAAATAGAATGTAATTTGGGTTTGTCGTGAACTGTGTTTTAAATGACACTAGTTCTTTAACCCAGTAAAAGGAGTTTTAATGATTCTGCAATTAGATTGAAATGTGAATTGATAATTTAAATTATCAAATTTGGCAAATGAGCGAGAATGGAGTATTACCAGTCTTGCTCCAAAGCGATAGTTAAATCTTTAATTAGATTTGAACGTGAAATGGTAATTAATTTTACCGATAACACCGTGGTATTAGATATGGAGTATTACCAGTTTTTCTTCATGGGATGAATAGGTTGAGATTGGGAAATAAAATAAATAATTACTTCGGAGTGGTTCGCTAATCTCGACTAGTTTGGAAAACCATAATCTGGTTTGATATGACATCCAATGGAAGATTAAAGAATAAATTTTAAAGAATTTATCTTGGATAAAATTAATGGGAACATTTCCCTAAGAATATGAAATTTAGAAACTAGCTGTAGGTTAGTTAAGATGAATGGTTTCCTGGATATTGATGATGTTGGTTTCGGCCTTCGGGGTTAATATTTGGGGAATTGCTCTCTTACTGATTTACGGTTAGTGCCTAATGAATTGGAATGAGATGTATGTTGTGTTTGTGTAACATTTGTTTTTAATATACGCGGGTTGTTCGGAAAGGCCGGTTTTATACCCATTCTGAATAACCGATTCGACGATAAGTCGAAGATGATGACGGTGGTCGAAGACCGGAAGTCTTCACATCGTCTGGATAATTACTGATGATCCTGATTGGGCTGTACACCCATGAGGATGGAAATAGTTGGTGGTCGTCCAGACGTACTTGGAGATCGATGGATATGCGAGGAAAGTGCCTCCGGTTTCGTTTAGACCCAGAACGAACTTGTAAATGGATTGTGTGTCTGACATTGGATTTTATTCTGTGTTGATTGATTTCTGTTAAATATATATCTGTTTGGCGGCGGAGAATTTATTCTCTTGCTTAACGCCCTTCTCTGAGACGTACGAGCTTAGAGGTTATATATCGATAGATATCAATCGCATGGCATGAATTGCCTGTGTGGCACGCTGAGTTGCATGGATCAAGGCTTCTGTTGAAAAGCAAAGTCATGTGGTTGATGATCAAAGCACGGCCTACGTGGCAGCTTTGTGTATAACATGAATTCGCGAGCCTCACACCTCGGTATGAGTTAAAAAAGGGATAAGGACTGCAGGGAGAGCACGACATTTCTTCCTAGCTTTGGTGGTGTCAGTGACTTACTAGCCCTGGCATTTATATACTTTTCACCTATGTGGTTGTTGGATGAGGCGCCTCGATTTTAGGTCTGTAAGGACCGGGAAACGTGTGTTCAGGAATAATTAATCCTCAAACGTAAGAGAGGACCGGCCCTGAAGCATCCAGGGGTTACCCAGAGTGTGTAGTCCCGAGGCATTTGCTAGAGTGTCTCGAAGCGGAGAGGAGCTTGCCCCTTGCCTCGACTCATGACGGAAATCCAATTTCCAATACGTGTATTTCGGCTTTATTTGTAGAGCCTAGTATGGCGACATAGTGGTATGGGGCACTTATGCCGTCTATGATTTATATTTATGATTGAAATTGTTTTGACACTATACACTTATTATAGTATCAAATGATTTGTTTTAAATGTACCAAGCATGTTTGGCTATTATAAGGTTAAACCCTATCCTCCGGCTTGCGTTGCATTGTGTGATGGGACCTGGGTCTTATAATAGCTTCATTTTTCGAAAAATCATTGCGTTGTTTATTCTATGCACTGGTATTCTTGGGAGGAAACCCGTTCCGTGTTATACGGCGTGGTCCCTTGAATTACTCTCTTTTAAAATAAAGTTTTAATAACTGTTTTAGTTCTCACACCAGTCACATGACAGACCTGGAGTTTATTGTTTTAACCTAAACTCTGGGTGCCCTTATTCGACACGGGCAGCTAGTACTTTTGGTTTTGCAGATTTATATTCACAGGATCCTGATTTACAGCTGGAACGATGCTCAGAAAGCTCTGTATCCGTGTATTACTTTCAATTGTGTTTTGTATTATTTTTCCGCTGCAGTACTGTATTTAAATCTCTGATATTTATCGAATGTAATTTATTCATTTATACTCTGTATATTCTTGTATCTGATGGAATTGTTGTAATAGCAATGAAATGTTCTTCTGTCTGCGTTCTGATTTGTCGTGTTCTCAAAACGATCAGGGGTTTCGAACGGTCTAGATCGGTTTAACGACTAATTCGGATCGAGCGAAATTCCCAGACATCACAGTTGGTATCAGAGCCTTGGTTTACATAGCTTGAGAACAAGACACCTTAGAACCAAACGAAAGAATTCATCAGATATTGGGTTAGTAATATTCAATTAGAATGACTCGTTAGAGATAGGATCAGTAGTATCCTAGAACGGGTGTGAAGAGTATATTTTTCAAATGAAAACAATTTTGTTTTGAAAATTTAAACCATTTTATACATATTTGAATAATTTATTTATATTGATTTGGACAATCCAATATATAAAGATTTCACGTATACGCGTCATGAACGTACAGTCGAAGTTTTAATATACTGGATAGATATAGAATCACGCTCTCGTCGCCCGGAGATGATGTTGATAATGGCCATGGAATCATCAATATTTATGTTCGTGTTTCGAAGGTGTGATTTCTATATATTTCCATTAGACTGGTGTGAGAACCAAAACTTATATAGATAGAATACATTGTTGTGAATTGGCATCAAAAACATGATTTTCTGTATATATGTATCAAAATTATGAATTTGAAATGTTAATCCAATAATTGATTGATGTTTGTGCTGTTTATTTGTTTGCTAATTTTGAACCATTTAGCCTAATTGAACCAAACATTGAATTGTATTGAAAATTGGTAGCATTTACTTGCATATACATGAACTTACATTGAACAGGTCATAGCAAGGAGGCTAGAGCAGAGAATAAAATTTGTTTGCCCGACAAATAGGTACATGTTTATCATAATTTACTATTTTGTTTGGGTGATGATGATTTTTTGAGCCGATTGGCTTTTTCTTTTCTTTTTTTGAGATCAGAAGGACTGTATGGCAATTTCGGGATTTTCCCGTGGCTCCCGGTGCAGGGGAGGTTATGGCGAAATTTTTCGAAAATTTAGGGTGTTAGCCAAATTTTTGAAAATTTTAAAATTCTCAGAAACTGAAAAGTTGGAGAATGGAAGCCAGATCGAACGTAGAGCTGATTAATCAAACCACTTTCGACTTTGTTCCTTTTCGGGGACGAAAAGTTTTAAGTGGGGGAGATTGTAATAACCCGGAAATTCTGAGCCAGTTGAAAATTTTTATTTTGGCAATTTTAGCGAATTTCGAACATTTAAAATGAATTATTTTAAATAATATCAACGAAAATTTATTTTGAATATATTTAGAACGTATATATTTATACGCGTCGTCGTTAGAATATAAATAATTATATATAATTATAAATAGAATTGAAAATGGCGCGGTAGTTCGATAATTCGATTTCAAACTTCAATTGAATGTACCGGTGGCAAAACAATCCGGATTTTAGCGAAACCAAAAATATTAGGATCTAATTGTGAATATATTTCCAACGAATCCGAAAAATCGAAATTTCACAGCGGGAATGAAAAGATATGTCCAGTTGAAAATTATGAATAGTCGCTATTGAATTTCGGCCCTTGAAAATAGCCATTTTGCAAACGGCCTCGGATTTCGACGAAACCACTTTTGTTGGGTCCGTGATGTCAAATTATTGCTAGTTTACAAATTTCATAATTTTTCAAATCTATATGTGAGCGTGGCAAAGGAAAATGCGTTTGACCAGTTTTAGTTGATTTTAATCGACTAGAAAATGGCCATTTTTCCAACGGTCTCAGAATTCGACGAAACTAGTTTTTTTAGGACCGTATCGTCAATACAAAGCTAGAAAATATTTTTCGGGAATTTTTAGAGTTCGTATGTGACCCCAGAAAATTGAAATGCGCGTTCGAATTCATATATAGAGTTATATGTTGATTTTGACGGAAACTGATCGTAATAGTCGAATCAGCCTACGATACATATCCCATTGTGTTCGGAATGGGGGTAATTAGCTATGGACGACAGGCGGTGGGCCTCGTTTCGAGGTCGAAATAAAAAGTTACCTTTTTGAAATAATAAAATTAAATATATAATTAAATAAATTCTTCCCTCTCTCTCCTACCCCCTATTCTTTCATTCTGCCCCCCACCCCCCATTCATTATCAAAGCAGCCCCCCTCGTTCAAATCCGTTCCCCGAAATCGTCGATTGCTCCCCGACGCCCCGCCTCCCCACCTGCTCCGTCACCTCCTCTTTTCCTCTCCACCTCCTCCAACCTCCTACCTCGCGACACCTTCCTCTTCTACCTCCGCTCCCCGCCTCTCTTCTTCCCCCTCAGCTAATCGAACGCACCGCCATCTTGGAGCCATCCGCCTACCCGCCTCCTCATCGCACCACCTGCATCGAAGAACGCGCCACCACCTGCATCAGCCCTTCGATTTGACTAGCCGCTACCCCCTGAAGCCGCGACCACCTGAAACCCCCGACCCCCTATGACGTGCTGAAACCCCTTCCCCTCTTCTAAAAAAAAACCAATGTAAGTTCCTATTTTAATATTTATTTATTTATTATTATAGTAAAACTGAATTTTATGTATGATAGAAATGAATTTTATTTCTTTTTTTATTCATCAAAGTTATAATTTTTAATCATCAAAGATAGGATTTTTATTTATTTAAAAGTTATATTTTTATATAATAAGAAAGGTTATATTTTTGTGTTAGGAAAGTTTATATTTTAAAAATATAAATATTCGATCTTGAATATGGTAAAGATTCGATTTTGATATAGTAAAGATTCGATTTTGAATATGTTTAAATTTTGATTTTGAATATAGTGAGGATTTGATTTTTATATAAACAAAAGGAATGATTTTGCAAAATAAAAGTTATAATCTTTATATTACAGAAAGGTTAAAAATATAATCTTTATAAGATAGAGAATATAAAAATATCATCTTTGTATATGTAGCGAAATAAAAGTCTGATTTTTTATTATATACACTTTGAAATAAAAAAGTGATTTTTTAAGTGATGAAATGAAAAGGCGAAATCTTTATGAAATGAAAAGGAGAAATCTTTATGAAATGAAAAGGAGAAATCTTTATAAATGAAAAGGCGAAATCTTTATAAATGAAAAGGCGAAATCTTTATATTAGAAAAGGCGAGATCTTTATATTTGAAAAGGAGAAATCTTCATATTGGAAAAAATTCGATTTTTATATATTGAATAACGAAGTAAAAATTCAATTTTAATATATTGAATAGCGGTATAAAAATGTGATTTTTATATATGTAGTGAAAGCGGACAACGAAAGTGACGAAAGGAGAGAACGACGAAGACTTCTACATCTGAAGTGTCGTGGAGTTGGGATAGCTATTGGTGAGAATTTCTCACTCTTCAATTTCTTTTGTCTAGTTATATATATATATATATATATATATATATATATACTAGGATGCAGACGGTGCTTAGTAGCACCCGACACCCGTCGTCCACAGACCATGGATGGCTTGTTTGTTCGGTTGATGTATTGTGAAAATTGTTTGTGATGTTGATGTGAAATAGATAATAAAATATATTCATAGGTTGAATAAAATAATTTGGTCGTTAAAAATATAATTTTTAACGTGAATGTGAATAAATAAATATTCATTTACAAACCGGACGGTTTGTTTATGTACACCTATTTGAATGACATTGATTGGGACGATAAATTTTACACATCGCCCAACTGCACAAATAAAAATCAGTGTTTGTTGATTTGAAACCCCACACGGGTATTGTGATAATATATGACATACACTAATCCCAATAATTAGTTGTATGTCGATCGATTGATTGACAGGCTGTTATAAGCGTTAGATATCTATAATTGATGCTTATACAGTGTAGTGCACTTTGGATGATGGTTGATTTTTTATCGTTGCTATCATATACATGTGTTGTATGGAATCCATATAATTAACTTTATATGGCAATTGATTGAGCCTCATTCCAATTTAGAAAATAAAGAATATTATAAAATAAAGGTTCATGTGTTGACAGTACTCATCCGTTGAGATTAGTCATGTGTTGAACGAAATATTTTAACAATAAAATTTACATCTTTATCATATATGAAATTAGAAACTAACTGGAAAATAGATAAGATGAGTGGTCTCCTGGATATTGATCTGATGTTGGTTTCGGCCTTCGGGGTTAATATTTAGGGAATCGTTCTCTTACTAATTTACGGTTGGAGTCTGATTTGAAATCAAACGATAGATACCATAATTTTTATAAAATATATTAAATAACAAAAATAGTCACACGTGGACAGTACTCATTCGTTGAGATTAGTCATGTGTTGACAAAAATATAGATTCACGTATTGAATAGAATAAAAATTCATTCGTTGAATAGAATAACGGAGTTTTTGAAATATATAAAGCCGTGTTAATTAGAGATGCGCTATTTTGACGCGAACGATATTTATATCGATTATATTCGTTTTATAATGAATATTGAAAAGAGATTTAAAAATCGAATATATAGAAAACGAATTCGAATTGAATTGAATATATAACGAATTCGAATTGAATTGAATATATAACGAATTCGAATTGAATTGAATATATAACGAATTCGAATTGAATTGAATATATAACGAATTCGAATTGAATTGAATAGAAAACGAATTCGAATTGAATTGAATAGAAAACGATGTCGAATTGAATTTAAAACGAATTGAAATAGAATAAAAATCGTTTTGTAATGAATTCAAATTGAATTGAAATTTGAATTGAATAGAAAAGAATTTTAAAACGAATTTATCAGAAGAAAAAAATTTCAATTTTGATTTGAATTTGAAATGGAAGTTGAAATTGTTCTGAAACGAATTTTAAACGATTTATAAAATTCATTTTAAAAAGGAAAATCGACGAAATATATATTATATATATTATATATATAATATAATGGCCTGAATAGAACGCGCCGCGCCGCGGTAGTTCGTAAATTTCGACCATTGACTTCGAATGGACATTACGAGAGATCCGACCGTCGGATTCTCCTAAAACCGGAACCGTTGGGTTCATATCGAAAAGAGCTTTCTAACGAATATTAGAAATTTGAAATCTAACGGTTGGATTTGGAGATACGTCCAAATCAAATTTGGAAAAGGTCGCTGTAAATGCAGTTCGATGGTCGTTGTTGGAAATCGACTGTACGGGCCTTGATAAAATTATCAAAAATATCAATAATTTGTGTAAAATCATAAGAAATGATTAGGGAAAAATTGGGATGAAAAACTCCCTATTTGAAAAGATAAAAATAGATTTTTATCGAAATGAACTAGTTTTGAACTAAAATTAAAATCCATTTATTTTTAAATAAATAAATTGGATTTGAAATGGGTTTTAAATAGAATTGATTAGTAAGTTTATCGTGAAGGGTGTTTAAATAATACTTGTACTTTAACCCGATAATAAATAGAATGTAATTTGGGTTTGTCGTGAACTGTGTTTTAAATGACACTAGTTCTTTTACCCAGTAAAAGGAGTTTTAATGAATCTGCAATTAGATTGAAATGTGAATTGATAATTTAAATTATCAAATTTGGCAAATGAGCGAGAATGGAGTATTACCAGTTTTGCTCCAAAGCGATAGTTAAATCTTCAATTAGATTTGAACGTGAAATGGTAATTAATTTTACCGATAACACCGTGGTATTAGATATGGAGTATTACCAGTTTTTCTTCATGGGATGAATAGGTTGGGATTGGGAAATAAAATAAATAATTACTTCGGAGTGGTTCGCTAATCTCGACTAGTTTGGAAAACCATAATCTGGTTTGATATGACATCCAATGGAAGATTAAAGAATAAATTTTAAAGAATTTATCTTGGATAAAATTAATGGGAACCTTTCCCTAAGAATATGAAATTTAGAAACTAGCTGTAGGTTAGTTAAGATGAATGGTTTCCTGGATATTGATGATGTTGGTTTCGGCCTTCGGGGTTAATATTTGGGGAATTGCTCTCTTACTGATTTACGGTTAGTGCCTAATGAATTGGAATGAGATGTATGTTGTGTTTGTGTAACATTTGTTTTTAATATACGCGGGTTGTTCGGAAAGGCCGGGTTTATACCCATTCTGAATAACCGATTCGACGATAAGTCGAAGATGATGACGGTGGTCGAAGACCGGAAGTCTTCACATCGTCTGGATAATTACTGATGATCCTGTGAGACGACCCGATTTCCCGTTCAGACGGAAACAATGTTATCTTTGGAATATAACACAGAAACAGATAATAGCAGAACAGAATTAAATAAATACACCATGAAATGAACAATAGAATATACTGGATAAAAGTAATCATCAGAGTTACACAGTATACAGGATCTTACTTAGTACAAATACAGTTCAGCTATACATAAATGTCTACAGCGGAAATAAACAAAATATGTACAATAGGAGCTAAACAGCATAAAAAGAAATAAATGATAGAATCCATCTTCAGCTCCAGCTATCCAGAAAGAACCAGCTAAACCTGAATACAAGGCTGCCCGTGTAGAAAAAGGGGCACCCGAGTTTGAAAGTGAAACAAACTACGAGTCAGTCATGGGACTGGTATGAGAAATCCACTCAACACATATATAATTGGCTAATCACAGGACCACGCCACTTTCGTGGAACGGGTTTACTCCATTGGATTGCCAGTGCTTTAAAACAAATCTTTCTTTTAAACATCGCTATGCTTTTTATAAAATGAAGCCATTATAAGACTCAGTTCCCATCACACAATGCAACGCAAACCGGAGTATAGAGTTTTACCTTATAATGGCCAAAATATGATTGATACGAATAAAACAAAGGCAATTGATGTTATGACTAGTGTTTATAGGTTTCAAAACAATTTCAATCATAACTATCAATCATAGACGGCATGGGTACCATATATCATGTCGCCATATATATATACAATCAAAACCGCACGATGTCGTATTTGGAAATTGGATTTCCGTCATGAACCAAGGCAAAAGATAGTCCTTACCGAATTCGAGACGCTCTAGCCCGCCCCTCAGGACCCAGACTCAGGTGGGCCCTTGGAGCGACAGGGCCGGTCCACCGATGTGGATTAAAATGCCTGAACAATGCGTTTCCCCGCCCTTTGGGGCATAAACGAGCCAACGAATGACTCCATCGGACCCGGATCGTCCGATCAAACCGAGGCGCCTCGCAACAGCAACAACCACATAGGTGAAAAGTATATAAATGTCAGGGCTGGTAGGTCACTGACACCACCCTAGCTAGAAAGAAACGCATGCCCTCCCTGAGGTCCTTCTCCCGTTTTAGGTTCATACCGGGGTGTGAGGCTCGCGAATTCACGTTATACACAAAGCTACGCCACACAGGCGGTGCTTTGATCATCACCACAAGACTTTGCTTTTCAACAGAAGCCCTGATCACTGCATCTTAGCATGCCACACAGTCAATTCATGCCATGCGACTGATGTCCATCGATATACAACCTCTGAGCTCGTGCGTCTCAGAGAAGGGCGTTAAGCAAAAGAATAAATTCTCCGCCGCCAAACAGATGTATATTTAACAGAAATCAATCAACACAGAATAAGTTCCAATGTCAGACACACAGTCCATTTACAAGTCCGTTCTGGGTCTGAACGAAACCGGAGGCACTAAATACCTCGCAAACCCTTCGATCAACACGTACGTCTGAACGATCACCACTCATTATCCATATTTCGGGATGCCTCCCAATCAGGACTTCGGTTACCATCCAAACGAGGTGAAGTTCTCCTGTCTTCGACCATCGTCTTCATCTTCGACTTTCAATCGTCGATCAATTATTTGAAATGAGAATTAACTCGGCCTTCTCAAATAATTCACGTATATTTAGAATTTCAAATCAATTTATTTCAATGGTTAAATTATTCGACAACACCAATATTGTTCTTTAATGTAATTTTCACACCAAACACATTCAACCATCAAAAGCCACACAAATCAAGCAAATTTCAGTTTATTTCCATTCCATATCCCCTATGATATTTTATACCTATTTATCGCTATTTTTATTTATTTTAAAATAGCTAATATATTCAAAACGACGTTTCGGGCCATAACGTGGCCGTGGCGCTGTTTTTCTTCAGATTTGATTTACACATATCTGAAAATCTAACCGTTGGATCTTCACAAAATTTACATCATTAGAAAGGTCTTTTCAAAACGAATCCAACGGTTCCAGTTTTGGGAAAATCCGACGGTCGGATCTCCCGGTACAATCGTTTGAAGTTTCGATTTCAAAATACGAACTGCAGCGTCGTTATTCGATTAAATAGAATTATATATATATATAATCGTTTCTGGCGCTGTTTTTCTTCAGATTTGAATTAAACATTCCAGACAATCCAACCGTTGGATTTTTACAAGGTTGGTGCCGTTGGAAAGATTATTCCCAGGCGAACCCGACGGTTGAGATTTCGGGAAAATCCGATGGTCGGATTTCCCGCACTAGTCGTTTGAAATCACGGTTTCAAAACACGAACTGCACGGCTTCGTTTCGTTTTAATTTTATTTATATTTATATATTTATATAAATATAGTTCATTCAATGATTTCCATATCGTTTTAACTTCAAATATTTTTCTAACGCCTTAAATTTTGGAAAAATTTCGCCATAACCTCCCCTGCACCGGGAGCATTGGGAAATCGCAAATAGCTTTCCCGGTCCTTCTAATCTCAAAAAGAAAAAGAAAAAGCCAAGCGGCTAGCCAACAGGCTCAAAATCATCACCCAAACAAATCAGTAAATGTGTACCTATTTGTCGGGCACAAAATTTTATTCCTCTTCTCTAGCCCCTTTGCTATAACCTGTTCAATGAATATGCATGTACATATATATATACAGTTCTTATCATTTATCAATTTCTATTCGACTTCATATTTGATTTCTATTTGGTTTAAAAACTCCATTCATTCTAATGTTACATAAATAGGTGCAAATCATTTCATTAGCTAATTAATGAATATTTCAACTCATATATGTTTATTTTGAACAAGTGGCTATTTTTAACACTTCACATTTCAACGATTTATGCATACAATAAAAATGTGATTTTTATTGTAAAACAATTCATTTTAAAACACTATTTTTCTATATAGTTCATATAGGTGACAAAATAGGATTTTTATCATAAAACAATTTCTTTTTAAAACGAGATTATTTTACACAGTTCATATAGTCGATAAAAGGCGATTTTTATTATCAAACAATTTATTTCAAAATATGAATACCATTCAACACATGAATTTCTAATCAACGAATGAATATCAATTCAACACATGAATGTTTTCTATAGTTTCTATATATAGATAAAAATGTGATTTTTATTATCAAACAATTTATTTCAAAATATGAATACCATTCAACACATGAATTTCTAAACAACGAATGATTATCAATTCAACACATGAATGTTTTCTATAGTTTCTATATATAGATAAAAATGTGATTTTTATTATCAAACAATTTATTTCAAAATATGAATACCATTCAACACATGAATTTCTAAACAACGAATGAATATCAATTCAACACATGAATGTTTTCTATAGTTTCTATATATAGATAAAAAATGTGATTTTTATTATCAAACAATTTATTTCCAAATATGAATACCATTCAACACATGAATTTCTAAACAACGAATGAATATCAATTCAACACATGAATGTTTTCTATGGTTTCTATATATAGATAAAAATGTGATTTTTATTATCGAACAATTTATTTCAAAATATGAATACCATTCAACACATGAATTTCTAAACAACGAATGAATATCAATTCAACACATGAATGTTTTCTATGGTTTTTATATATAGATAAAAATGTGATTTTTATTATCGAACAATTTATTTCAAAATATGAATACCATTCAACACATGAATTTCTAAACAACGAATGAATATCAATTCAACACATGAATGTTTTCTATACAATGAATAAATATAGTTTAAGCATATGAAAATAATTCAAACACACAAATATTATTCAAAATTTCGGCAGCATAACGGCAGGGTAGTTAAACCGGGACCGTCCCTAGTACGGCTCCTCGCTCTACCTTAAAACCTCGCGGTTTTTGACAATGGGGATCATGCATCTAGTTCGCACGCAGGCGGCATGTATATATTTATTTCATTTCCACAAACTAATCCTATGTGGTTTCAGCCAAATATTTCTCAACCACAAATGGGTATTTTTCAACCACAATCAACCAATATCAATCATAAAAAATCCCAAACAATCATTCGCTATCAATCAATTTTCACAACAATTTCAACCAATAGATATCGTCCATGGTTTGTGGACGAGGGGCGTATATATATATATATATATATATAGAAATTTATATATAACTATTCACTTTCATTTCACACATATATAATATTTTTAAAACAGAAATCTCACCAATAGCTATCCAACTACGACTCTTCCCTGGAGAAATCTTCGCCTTTCTGTCGCTTTCGCCCGTATTCTCTACATATGTAAAAATCGAATTTTTACTATGTTATTCAATATATAAAAATCGAATTTTTATTATGCTATTCAATATATAAAATCGAATTTTTATTATGCTATTCAATATATAAAATCGAATTTTTATTATGCTATTCAATATATAAAATCGAATTTTTATTATGCTATTCAATATATAAAATCGAATTTTTATTATGCTATTCAATATATAAAATCGAATTTTTATTATGCTATTCAATATATAAAATCGAATTTTTATTATGCTATTCAATATATAAAATCGAATTTCAAAAATATAAATTCCGTCCTTTCAAAAATAAAGATTATATTTTTTAATATTCCTATGATGTAAAAATTATATTTTTATTGCTTTAAAAATATAAGAATCATATCTTACTTCTTCTACTTAACAAAAATTCCGTCTTTTCTATTTTAAAAATATGATCTTTATTTTTTTCCAAGTTCAAATCTTTTTTAAAATCAGTTTAAAAATCCTTTTGAAATTCTTTTGAAAATCAGTTTTTACATCCTTTAAAAATCAGTTTGAGCATCCTTTAAAAATCAGTTTTACTTCTATTAAAAAAATCAGATTTATCATCTTTTTCAAAAATCAGTTTTAAACTTTTTATTAAAAATCAGTTTTTAAATTCTATAAAAAAAATCAGTTTTTACTTCTATTAAAAAAAATCAGATTTAAAATGCTTTTAAAATCAGTTGTTCCTTTTTAAAAAAAAACAGTTTTACTTCTATTAAAAAAAATCAGATTTAAAATGCTTTTAAAATCAGTTGTTCCTTTTTAAAAAAACAGTTTTACTTCTATTAAAAAAAATCAGATTTAAAATGCATTTAAAATCAGTTGTTCCTTTAAAAAAAAAAACAGTTTTACTTCTATTAAAAAAAATCAGTTTTTTTTTAAATCAGTTTTAAAATTCTTAAACATTCAGTTTTTAATATTTAAAAATATCAGTTTTCAACAAAACAAAAATAAAAATAAAAATAAAATAAATTCTCACCGATAGCTTGCGAAGGGGAGGGAAGAAGAAGGAGCGTCGGCGGCGGGGTTTCAGGGGCTGCTCGATGTTGTCGGCGGCAGGGTGTTTGTGGGTTGCTCGATGGTGTCGGCGGGGTCTTCGGTAGTGAGGGCGGCGGCTTCGAGGTGTTGTTCGGTGGGAGGAGGAGGCTGAACGGAGGGCGGCGGCGATAGGTTCGTCGGCGTCGAGGTCGGGGGGGCGGTGGCTCGATTTGCTTTAGGTTTTTTTTTTATTTCGTTCTGGTAAATGAATCGGGGGGGGGGGTCCAAGCAGAAGAAAAGGGGGGAAAAATATATTTTTTTATTATTTAATTATTTAATTTTTGCAAAAAGGTTGACTTTTACATACGACCTCGAAACGAGGCCCACCGCCTGTCGTCCATAGCGTTTTACCCCCATTCCGAACACAATGGGATATGTATCGTAAGCTGATTTGATCGTTACAATCAGTTTCCGTTGAAATGACATTTAAATCCTTATATTGAATTTTAAACGTACATTTCAAATTACCGGGGTCGCATACTAACTAGAAAAATTCCAGAAAAATATTTTCTAGTTTCGTATTGACGATACGGTCCTAACAAAACTAGTTTCGTCGAATTCTGAGACCGTTGGAAAAATGGCCAATTTCCATTCGATTAAAATCAACAGAAACTGGTCAAACGCGTTTTATTTTGCCACGCGCACATATTAATTCGAAAAATTATGAAATTTGAAACCTAGCAATAACTTGACACTGCGGATCCAACAAAAGTGGTTTCGTCGAAATCCGAGGTCATCTGCAAAACGTCCATTTTTAAGGGCCTGAATTCCATAGCGACTATTCAGAATTTTCAACTGGACATATCTTTTGATTCCCGCTATCAAATTTCGATTGGTCAGATTCGTTAGAAAGATATTACCAATTAGATCCTAATGTTTTTGGTTTCACTAAAATCCGGATTGTTTTGCACCCGGTATATTCAATTGAAGTTCGAAATCGAATTATCGAACTACCGCGCCATTTTCAATTCTATATATAATTATAATTAATTATATTCGTTTTCAAATGTCGATTCAAACTCAGTTTTCATCGCCATTATTTAAAAATATTTATTTTAAATATTTAAAATCCATTATTTTAGCCAATTTAAAAATTTTAAATTGGTTCAGATTTTCTGGGTCGTTACAATCTCCCCCACTTAAAACTTTTCGTCCCCGAAAAGGAATAAAGTCGAAAGTGGTTTGATAAATCTACAATCATACAACACAACCAACCAATTTGTGTCTAACCTTTCTACTTTTCAAATATATATCTTTTATATATTCAAAAATTATATTTCTAAAACCAGACTATATATATATAATCACAAATACGTTATTTAAAAACATATTACTCTCGACTCGTTCTGAGGCACTTCTGACCCCATCTCTAACGAGTTGTTCTGATTCTGCTACTCATACTAGGATATTACTGATCCTATCTGTATGGAGTTACCCGTCCTAGAACACTACTGGTTCTATTTCTGACGAGTTCGTTCAAATGTTATATTCCAGAACTAAGCTTAACCAAAGCTCTGATACCACGTTGAGACGACCCGATTTCCCGTTCAGACGGAAACAAGGTTATCTTTGGAATATAACACAGAAACAGATAATAGCAGAACAGAATTAAATAAATACACCATGAAATGAACAATAGAATATACTGGATAAAAGTAATCATCAGAGTTACACAGTATACAGGATCTTACTTAGTACAAATACAGTTCAGCTATACATAAATGTCTACAGCGGAAATAAACAAAATATGTACAATAGGAGCTGAACAGCATAAAAAGAAATAAATGATAGAATCCATCTTCAGCTCCAGCTATCTAGAAAGAACCAGCTAAACCTGAATACAAGGCTGCCCGTGTAGAAAAAGGGGCACCCAAGTTTGAAAGTGAAACAAACTACGAGTCAGTCATGGGACTGGTATGAGAAATCCACTCAACACATATATAATTGGCTAATCACAGGACCACGCCACTTTCGTGGAACGGGTTTACTCCATTGGATTGCCAGTGCTTTAAAACAAATCTTTCTTTTAAACATCGCTATGCTTTTTATAAAATGAAGCCATTATAAGACTCAGTTCCCATCACACAATGCAACGCAAACCGGAGTATAGAGTTTTACCTTATAATGGCCAAAATATGATTGATACGAATAAAACAAAGGCAATTGATATTATGACTAGTGTTTATATGTTTCAAAACAATTTCAATCATAAATATCAATCATAGACGGCATGGGTACCATATATCATGTCGCCATATATATATACAATCAAAACCGCACGATGTCGTATTTGGAAATTGGATTTCCGTCATGAACCAAGGCAAAAGATAGTCCTTACCGAATTCGAGACGCTCTAGCCCGCCCCTCAGGACCCAGACTCAGGTGGGCCCTTGGAGCGACAGGGCCGGTCCACCGATGTGGATTAAAATGCCTAAACAATGCGTTTCCCCGCCCTTTGGGGCGTAAACGAGCCAACGAATGACTCCATCGGACCCGGATCGTCCGATCAAACCGAGGCGCCTCGCAACAGCAACAACCACATAGGTGAAAAGTATATAAATGTCAGGGCTGGTAGGTCACTGACACCACCCTAGCTAGAATGAAACGCATGCCCTCCCTGAGGTCCTTCTCCCGTTTTAGGTTCATACCGGGGTGTGAGGCTCGCGAATTCACGTTATACACAAAGCTACGCCACACAGGCGGTGCTTTGATCATCACCACAAGACTTTGCTTTTCAACAGAAGCCCTGATCACTGCATCTTAGCATGCCACACAGTCAATTCATGCCATGCGACTGATGTCCATCGATATACAACCTCTGAGCTCGTGCGTCTCAGAGAAGGGCGTTAAGCAAAAGAATAAATTCTCCGCCGCCAAACAGATGTATATTTAACAGAAATCAATCAACACAGAATAAGTTCCAATGTCAGACACACAGTCCATTTACAAGTCCGTTCTGGGTCTGAACGAAACCGGAGGCACTAAATACCTCGCAAACCCTTCGATCAACACGTACGTCTGAACGATCACCACTCATTATCCATATTTCGGGATGCCTCCCAATCAGGACCTCGGTTACCATCCAAACGAGGTGAAGATCTCCGGTCTTCGACCATCGTCTTCATCTTCGACTTTCAATCGTCGATCAATTATTTGAAATGAGAATTAACTCGGCCTTCTCAAATAATTCACGTATATTTAGAATTTCAAATCAATTTATTTCAATGGTTAAACTATTCGACAACACCAATATTGTTCTTTAATGTAATTTTCACACCAAACACATTCAACCATCAAAAGCCACACAAATCAAGCAAATTTCAGTTTATTTCCATTCCATATCGCCTATGATATTTTATACCTATTTATCGCTATTTTTATTTATTTTAAAATAGCTAATATATTCAAAACGACGTTTCGAGCCATAACGTGGTCGTGGCGCTGTTTTTCTTCAGATTTGATTTACACATATCTGAAAATCTAACCGTTGGATCTTCACAAAATTTACATCATTAGAAAGGTCTTTTCAAAACGAATCCAACGGTTCCAGTTTCGGGAAAATCCGACGGTCGGATCTCCCGGTACAATCGTTTGAAGTTTCGATTTCAAAATACGAACTGCAGCGTCGTTATTCGATTAAATAGAATTATATTTATATATATATAAAAATATAATCATTTCTGGCGCTGTTTTTCTTCAGATTTGAATTAAACATTCCAGACAATCCAACCGTTGGATTTTTACAAGGTTGGTGCCGTTGGAAAGATTATTCCCAGGCGAACCCGACGGTTGAGATTTCGGGAAAATCCGATGGTCGGATTTCCCGCACTAGTCGTTTGAAATCACGGTTTCAAAACACGAACTGCACGGCTTCGTTTCGTTTTAATTTTATTTATATTTATATATTTATATAAATATAGTTCATTCAATGATTTCCATATCGTTTTAACTTCAAATATTTTTCTAACGCCTTAAATTTTGGAAAAATTTCGCCATAACCTCCCCTGCACCGGGAGCATCGGGAAATCGCAAATAGCTTTCCCGGTCCTTCTAATCTCAAAAAGAAAAAGAAAAAGCCAAGCGGCTAGCCAACAGGCTCAAAATCATCACCCAAACAAATCAGTAAATGTGTACCTATTTGTCGGGCACAAAATTTTATTCCTCTTCTCTAGCCCCTTTGCTATAACCTGTTCAATGAATATGCATGTACATATATATATACAGTTCTTATCATTTATCAATTTCTATTCGACTTCATATTTGATTTCTATTTGGTTTAAAAACTCCATTCATTCTAATGTTACATAAATAGGTGCAAATCATTTCATTAGCTAATTAATGAATATTTCAACTCATATATGTTTATTTTGAACAAGTGGCTATTTTTAACACTTCACATTTCAACGATTTATGCATACAATAAAAATGTGATTTTTATTGTAAAACAATTCATTTCAAAACACTATTTTTCTATATAGTTCATATAGGTGACAAAATAGGATTTTTATCATAAAACAATTTCTTTTTAAAACGAGATTATTTTACACAGTTCATATAGTCGATAAAAGGCGATTTTTATTATCAAACAATTTATTTCAAAATATGAATACCATTCAACACATGAATTTCTAATCAACGAATGAATATAAGTTCAACACATGAATGTTTTCTATAGTTTCTATATATAGATAAAAATGTGATTTTTATTATCAAACAATTTATTTCAAAATATGAATACCATTCAACACATGAATTTCTAAACAACGAATGAATATCAATTCAACACATGAATGTTTTCTGTAGTTTCTATATATAGATAAAAATGTGATTTTTATTATCAAACAATTTATTTCAAAATATGAATACCATTCAACACATGAATTTCTAAACAACGAATGAATATCAATTCAACACATGAATGTTTTCTATAGTTTCTATATATAGATAAAAAATGTAATTTTTATTATCAAACAATTTATTTCCAAATATGAATACCATTCAACACATGAATTTCTAAACAACGAATGAATATCAATTCAACACATGAATGTTTTCTATGGTTTCTATATATAGATAAAAATGTGATTTTTATTATCGAACAATTTATTTCAAAATATGAATACCATTCAACACATGAATTTCTAAACAACGAATGAATATCAATTCAACACATGAATGTTTTCTATGGTTTTTATATATAGATAAAAATGTGATTTTTATTATCGAACAATTTATTTCAAAATATGAATACCATTCAACACATGAATTTCTAAACAACGAATGAATATCAATTCAACACATGAATGTTTTCTATACAATGAATAAATATAGTTTAAGCATATGAAAATAATTCAAACACACAAATATTATTCAAAATTTTGGCAGCATAACAGCAGGGTAGTTAAACAGGGACCGTCCCTAGTACGGCTCCTCGCTCTACCTTAAAACCTCGCGGTTTTTGACAATGGGGATCATGCATCTAGTTCGCACGCAGGCGGCATGTATATATTTATTTCATTTCCACAAACTAATCCTATGTGGTTTCAACCAAATATTTCTCAACCACAAATGGGTATTTTTCAACCACAATCAACCAATATCAATCATAAACAATCCCAAACAATCATTCGCTATCAATCAATTTTCACAACAATTTCAACCAATAGATATCGTCCATGGTTTGTGGACGAGGGGCGTATATATATATATACATATATATTTATATATAGCTATTCACTTTCATTTCACACATATATAATATTTTTAAAACAGAAATCTCACCAATAGCTATCCAACTACGACTCTTCCTTAGAGAAATCTTCGCCTTTCTGTCGCTTTCGCCCGTATTCTCTACATATGTAAAAATCGAATTTTTACTATGTTATTCAATATATAAAAATCGAATTTTTATTATGCTATTCAATATATAAAATCGAATTTTTATTATGCTATTCAATATATAGAATCGAATTTTTATTATGCTATTCAATATATAAAATCGAATTTTTATTATGCTATTCAATATATAAAATCGAATTTTTATTATGCTATTCAATATATAAAATCGAATTTTTATTATGCTATTCAATATATAAAATCGAATTTTTATTATGCTATTCAATATATAAAATCGAATTTCAAAAATATAAATTTCGTCCTTTCAAAAATAAAGATTATATTTTTAATATTCCTATGATGTAAAAATTATATTTTTATTGCTTTAAAAATATAAGAATCATATCTTACTTCTTCTACTTAACAAAAATTCCGTCTTTTCTATTTTAAAAATATAATCTTTATTTTTTTCCAAGTTCAAATCTTTTTTAAAATCAGTTTAAAAATCCTTTTGAAATTCTTTTGAAAATCAGTTTTTACATCCTTTAAAAATCAGTTTGAGCATCCTTTAAAAATCAGTTTTACTTCTATTAAAAAAAATCAGATTTATCATCTTTTTCAAAAATCAGTTTTAAACTTTTTATTAAAAATCAGTTTTTAAATTCTATAAAAAAAAATCAGTTTTTACTTCTATTAAAAAAAATCAGATTTAAAATGCTTTTAAAATCAGTTGTTCATTTTAAAAAAAAAACAGTTTTACTTCTATTAAAAAAAATCAGATTTAAAATGCTTTTAAAATCAGTTGTTCCTTTTTAAAAAAACAGTTTTACTTCTATTAAAAAAAATCAGATTTAAAATGCTTTTAAAATCAGTTGTTCCTTTTTTAAAAAAAAAAACAGTTTTACTTCTATTAAAAAAAATCAGTTTTTTTTTTAAATCAGTTTTAAAATTCTTAAACATTCAGTTTTTAATATTTAAAAATATCAGTTTTCAAGAAAACAAAAATAAAAATAAAAATAAAAATAAAATAAATTCTCACCGATAGCTTGCGAAGGGGAGGGAAGAAGAAGGAGCGTCGGCGGCAGGGTTTCAGGGGCTGCTCGATGGTGTCGGCGGCAGGGTGTTTGTGGGTTGCTCGATGGTGTCGGCGGGGTCTTCGGTAGTGAGGGCGGCGGCTTCGAGGTGTTGTTCGGTGGGAGGAGGAGGCTGAACGGAGGGCGGCGGCGATAGGTTCGTCGGCGTCGAGGTCAGGGGGGGCGGCGGCTCGATTTGCTTTAGGTTTTTTTTTTATTTCGTTCTGGTAAATGAATCGGGGGGGGGGGGGCAAGCAGAAGAAAAGGGGGGAAAAATATTTTTTTTATTATTATTTAATTATTTAATTTTTGCAAAAAGGTTGACTTTTACATACGACCTCGAAACGAGGCCCACCGCCTATCGTCCATAGCGTTTTACCCCCATTCCGAACACAATGGGATATGTATCGTAAGCTGATTTGATTGTTACAATCAGTTTCCGTTGAAATGACATTTAAATCCTTATATTGAATTTTAAACGTACATTTCAAATTACCGGGGTCACATACTAACTAGAAAAATTCCAGAAAAATATTTTCTAGTTTCGTATTGACGATACGGTCCTAACAAAACTAGTTTCGTCGAATTCTGAGACCGTTGGAAAAATGGCCAATTTCCATTCGATTAAAATCAACAGAAACTGGTCAAACGCGTTTTCTTTTGCCATGCTCACATATTAATTCGAAAAATTATGAAATTTGAAACCTAGCAATAACTTGACACTGCGGATCCAACAAAAGTGGTTTCGTCGAAATCCGAGGTCATCTGCAAAACGTCCATTTTTAAGGGCCTGAATTCCATAGCGACTATTCAGAATTTTCAACTGGACATATCTTTTGATTCCCGCTATCAAATTTCGATTGGTCAGATTCGTTAGAAAGATATTACCAATTAGATCCTAATGTTTTTGGTTTCACTAAAATCCGGATTGTTTTGCACCCGGTATATTCAATTGAAGTTCGAAATCGAATTATCGAACTACCGCGCCATTTTCAATTCTATATATAATTATAATTAATTATATTCGTTTTCAAATGTCGATTCAAACTCAGTTTTCATCGCCATTATTTAAAAATATTTATTTTAAATATTTAAAATCCATTATTTTAGCCAATTTAAAAATTTTAAATTGGTTCAGATTTTCTGGGTCGTTACATCCTGATTGGGCTGTACACCCAAGAGGATGGAAATAGTTGGTGGTCGTCCAGACGTACTTGGAGATCGATGGATATGCGAGGAAAGTGCCTCCGGTTTCGTTCAGACCCAGAACGAACTTGTAAATGGATTGTGTGTCTGACATTGGATTTTATTCTGTGTTGATTGATTTCTGTTAAATATATATCTGTTTGGCGGCGGAGAATTATATTCTCTTGCTTAACGCCCTTCTCTGAGACGTACGAGCTTAGAGGTTATATATCGATAGATATCAATCGCATGGCATGAATTGCCTGTGTGGCACGCTGAGTTGCATGGATCAAGGCTTCTGTTGAAAAGCAAAGTCATGTGGTTGATGATCAAAGCACGGCCTACATGGCAGCTTTGTGTATAACATGAATTCGCGAGCCTCACACCTCGGTATGAGTTAAAAACGGGATAAGGACTGCAGGGAGAGCACGATGTTTCTTTCTAGCTTTGGTGGTGTCAGTGACTTACCAGCCATGACATTTATATACTTTTCACCTAGGTGGTTGTTGGATGAGGCGCCTCGATTTTAGGTCTGTAAGGACCGGGAAACGTGTGTTCAGGAATAATTAATCCTCAAACGTAAGAGAGGACCGGCCCTGAAGCATCCAGGGGTTACCCAGAGTGTGTAGTCCCGAGGCATTTGCTAGAGTGTCTCGAAGCAGAGAGGAGCTTGCCCCTTGCCTCGATTCATGATGGAAATCCAATTTCCAATACGTGTATTTCAACTTTATTTGTAGAGCCTAGTATGGCGACATAGTGGTATGGGGCACTTATGCCGTCTATGATTTATATTTATGATTGAAATTGTTTTGACACTATACACTTATTATAGTATCAAATGATTTGTTTTAAACGTACCAAGCATGTTTGGCTGTTATAAGGTAAAACTCTATCCTCCGTCTTGCGTTGCATTGTGTGATGGGACCTGGGTCTTATAATAGCTTCATTTTTTCGAAAAAGCATTGCGTTGTTTATTCCATGCACTTGTATTCTTGGGAGGAAACCCGTTCCGTGTTATACGGCGTGGTCCCTTGAATTACTCTCTTTTAAAATAAAGTTTTAATAACTGTTTTAGTTCTCACACCAGTCACATGACAGACGTGGAGTTTATTGTTTTAACCTAAACTCTGGGTGCCCTTATTCGACACGGGCAGCTAGTAGTTTTGGTTTTGCAGATTTATATTCACAGGATCCTGATTTACAGCTGGAACGATGCTCGGAAAGCTCTGTATCCGTGTATTACTTTCAGTTGTGTTTTGTATTATTTTTCCGCTACAGTACTGTATTTAAATCTCTGATATTTATCGAATGTAATTTATTCATATATACTCTGTATATTCTTGTATCTGATGGAATTGTTGTAATAGCAATGAAATGTTCTTCCGTCTGCGTTCTGATTTGTCGTGTCCTCAAAACGATCATGGGTTTCGAACAGTCTAGATCAGTTTAACGACTAATTCGGATCGAGAGAAATTCCCGGACGTCACAAAGGCGTTTAATTAGATTACTCATACGAACGAGAAAAATATTTATATGAATATACATACTAGTAGATTGGAAAACGATTTAGTAAAATAACTTCGTATAATGAAGTAAAATTGGAAACCATTTTGGTAAAAGAATTTGGTATCTACTAATAATATAAAACCCTTTTATGTATAGTTTCAAAATGACAAATCTCGTATAATAGCGATCGAAATAACGATCAAACAAAGAATTCATGTTTTTATAATGTAAATTAAATCTCATGAGTATCAATCACAAAATTCATTCATAATGAATAAATCGAAAATCCATAAAAATCGAGCTGTTGAAACTTATGCTGCAGGAAACTGAAAAGTCATAAAAAAAGTTGAAATGGGCTGAAACTAGGTCAGGAATGAGCTCAAATGGGCCTAAACTGTTGATCATGGGCTGAAACTAGGCTTCAGCTCAGACGTCTGAGTTGACAATAGACAGTTTTTTTATTTTTCGTGAGAGATTGGACAGGCATCTGACCTATTTGGACAGATGTTTGACTTGATGCAATTATTTGTTTTGCTTGCCAATGACCTCAAAATCAATTTCAGCCAAGCCCAGACCTCCCATATTGATTCCAAATGTTTAGAAAGGTCGATAGACTCTCTAATGCACAAAAATGACATGCATACACGCATTCATGAAAATGCAAAGAATTTCTTTTAAAATGCCAAAATGCACAAATTCTTGAAAACAAAACAATACATGCACAATGCACACATGACACAAAGGTGGAAGAGCACATGCACAACCTTGATAGTTTGTATACATAAATGTGAGTACCCAAGAACTCACAACTCAAGTCTACCCAAAAATTCACCCAAAATTTCATTGAAATGAAATTGAAACTCATAAATTGGAAATGTTAACACATAGTTCAATTAACCCAATTAAGTAACACACAACAAAACGTGCCAAGGGCACAATAGAAAAGCATGAATGTTTGAGGCATAGATGTGAGTTCATAGGAACTCACCTTTGGTTATTGCAAGAGAAGAGACGAATGAAGACTTTACCAAATCAACCTCTCTTCGAATATAACACACAATTCTTCAATCTACACATGGATATACCATATTTCCTAAGAATTAGGTTTAGGAAATCATAAGGATTGAAGAGGAATTGAGTTGGAGAAGACAGAGATTGAGCTTACCTCTCTTTCTCTATGGATTTCCACTTGATTTCAACATGAACTGGATTCCTAAGAACAAGCTAGGGCTTTAATTTTCCTTTCCCTCTCCCCGTTTTTAATTTGTGGAGTATGAGGAAATGAATAAAGGAGGAGGGGGTTGTAGGAGCTTTAAGGGTGAGCTAGGTTGGCTAACCCAAACCCAAGTCCAAAGTCCAAATTTTGACATGCTTGGAATATATCGAAGCTTATAATCAAAAAGGTTGTAAACGATGATCCAGACTCAATGGAAGTTGTTTCGTGTTCAAATTCATCCATATTCAAAATGTGGTTTTTTGGTCATACACACGATTAAGGATTAACGACATTATATTTAAATAAAATATTTGAATACATTATCGTTAAATATGCGGGTTGTTACAGACTTCCCCCTTAAAGAAATTGCATCCTCGCAATTATCTAAGGAAAAACTCAATATAGATAACAACCCAGCATTAACAAGATCTATATAAAAATAGTTTAGCTCAAAAATTCAGTTTCGAATAAAATTTTAACTTCAAGTTATTAAACACTATATAACTTAAGTTTATAAACGTATAATGTTCAAATAAAAGGCACTAACATATATGAGAAACTAACTTATTTCTTTTCACTAGAAAACTATAATCCAATAGATCCGGATAATTCTCGTTTCGAAGAATTCCAACTTGTACTGGATTATATATACTCACTTGAAATCTAAATCAAAATTTAAGAACTACCGTTACGCGGCAAGCTCGTTTTAATAAAATTTAATAAATTTGTTTAACGTTCAATAAGTTTATAAACTATAAACCTATGCTCTTACGTTTTCAACACAAACTAATTAATCAATCAAATTAGAAAGTTGGAAATATCAACTATCCAAAATCGTCGAACATTCCTTATTAAGTTCTAGCTAGAAAATTTTATCCCTTATAAAATTTCTTAGAAGTACTCTAGCTTACAATTTTTTTTACATTGAATAGGATGTATATATTGGTCATATATATATATCCCATTCACAAGGATAAGCGATCTCGTTGGGGAAACAAGATTAAGAAATAAAAATCCCGGTTATACACCCTAAATAAGAAATATTAGCACATTCTCTAATATTTCAAAAATAAATAAATTGGAAATTTTAGGTTTCCAATAAACCCCAAAAGTCTCAAATTTTTAATATTAGCATGTCCTCTAATTTCACGAATGACGTCTAAATCATGTAAATATGATAAATGGTAGAAGTTGAAAGAATTCCATCAAGCTTGAAAACTTTTGGTTTTCAAATACACAAAAATATCACCAACCAAGATGAATTTAAACCCTTCGAGTTATGACCTTTCGTATCATTAATGGGTGACAAATAAAACTGGAATATTTGTTAGCCATAATAACAATACAAGCTCAAAAATAAATGGTTGGTGAAAGTTGATCGCTAAGTCTAAAAATGAAATGAGTATATCACAACTAACTTACCGAATTGATCATCAATCCGAAATAAGGAATTTACTAAGCTTGTCATGGTCAAAGCTAAAATATTCCATCGAATTTCTCCATAAATAGCTCTCCTTTATCTTTAGTGGTTGGTCACTAAGGAAACAATCAAATAAATAGATTGAGCCAAAAATGAAAATAAATTTTCAAGCTTAATTACCTATCAAGGTAGTCATCCTAAAATGGATGTATAGATCCCAAATGTTCACAAATAATGCAAAATACAAAGACATGTCTTCTTTAAGGTCATTCTCCTTGTTATGGGAATTTATAAAACAAACAGAAGCTAACGAATCTAAATTATAATCATTAAGAACAAAAAAAATCTATCTCATAGATATGGGGGATGTCGAAGATGGATGATATTCTCAAAAAATAATATGCAGACCTTGTAATGGTTAGGTCAAACCATCCAGAGAATCACCACTAAACTAAAACAAACAAGACATGTAAATAAGCATGGAAAGAATAGCCGCATAAAGGAGAGTTAATCAACCATAAAAATATGCTTTTTAAAAAAATCAACCAAAGTTAGTCTCAAAAATAATTTCTCAAAAGAATAACAACTTATTGCAAAGTTGATCCATCAAAATACTAAATCCAATTTAGTATACGAAAGACAAAAGGTGGGAATTCATGCAAGATCCCCAATTACAAAAGCCCGGGAATCGAAAATTAAAATCCGGAAACATGAGACTAAAATCAATAAGAAAAATAGAACTTATTGCTTTTCAAAAGAGGATTCGAGATAATTTCCAATGAAAAAATCGAATCACCCAAGTTCTAGAAGTCACTCAAAGATATCTAGGAAAATGTAAAATGGAAAGACACTCAAATCATGAAAAAGTGCGAGTGTATAAATCCATAAATCAAAATGTTATTCAAAAATGGTTCTCATAAAAAAATGGATACACCTCCAAAAATGGACGTAAGTAATTCGTGTCATCGTTAAATAAAGAGAACCCATAAATTACAGAAATCTCCATATGATCACAAATACTTTGACGTCTTCGAAGCAATGTAGATATATATAATAGTAGTCATCACAAAAATAGTGAAATTGTAGCGACCCGAACTTCCCCGGTCTACGAAGAGATGAGAAAGAACGAATTACTGTGAGGACAAGACAAAAAAGAACGCAGACGGAAGAACATTTCATTGTTATTACAACAATTCCATCAGATACAAGAATATACAGAGTATAAATGAATACATTACATTTGATAAATATCAGAGATTACAATAAATTACATAGTAGCGGAAAATAATACAAAACACAACTGAAAGTAATACACGGATACAAAGCTTTCTGAGCATCGTTCCGGCTGTAAATCAGGATCCTGTGAATATAAATCTGCAAAACCAAAACTACTAGCTGCCCGTGTCGAAAATAGGGGCACCCAGAGTTTAGGTTAAAACAATAAACTCCAGGTCAGTCATGTGACTGGTGTGAGAACTAAAATAGTTATTTAAAACTTTACTTTAAAAGAGAGTAATTCAAGGGACCACGCCGTATAATACGGAACGGGTTTTCTCCCAAGAATACTAGTGCATATAATAAACAGCGCAAAGCTTTTTTCGAAAAATGAAGCTATTATAAGACCCAGGTCCCATCACACAATGCAACTCAAGCCGGAGGATAGGGTTTTCCCTTATAATAGCCAAACATGCTTGGTACATTTAAAACAAATCATTTGATACTATAATAAGTGTATAGTGTCAAAACAATTTCAATCATAAATATCAATCATAGGCGGCATGGGTACCATCTATCATGTCGCCATACTAGTTCTACAATCAAAACCGCAATACACGTATTGGAAATTGGATTTCCGTCATGAGTCGAGGCAAGGGGCAAGCTCCTCTCCGCTTCGAGACACTCTAGCAAATGCCTCAGGACTACACACTCTGGGTAACCCTGGAATCGGCTGGGCCGGTCCTCACTTACGTCAGAGGATTGGCAATTCCTGAACACACGTTTCCCGGTCCTTACAGACCCAATATCGAGGCGCCTCATTCCAACAACCACAAAGGTGAAAAGTACATAAATGTCAGGGCTGGTAAGTCACTGACACCACCATAGCTAGAAAGAAACGTCGTGCTCTCCCAGCGGTCCGTATCCCGTTTTTAACTCATACCGAGGTGTGAGGCTCGCGAATTCACGTTATACACAAAGCTGCCACGTAGGCCGTGCTTTGATCATCAACCACAAGACTTTGCTTTTCAACAGAAGCCTTGATCCATGCAACTCAGCGTGCCACACAGGCAATTCATGCCATGCGATTGATATCTATCGATATATAACCTCTAAGCTCGTACGTCTCAGAGAAGGGCGTTAAGCAAGAGAATAAATTCTCCGCCGCCAAACAGATATATATTTAACAGAAATCAATTAACACAGAATAAAGTCCAATGTCAGACACACAATCCATTTACTAGTTCGTTCTGGGTCTGAACGAAACCGGAGGCACTTTCCTCGCATATCCATCGATCTCCAAGTACGTCTGGACGACCACCAACTATTTCCGTCCTCTTGGGTGTACAGCCCAATTAGGATCATCAGTAATTATCCAAACGATGTAAAGACTTCCGATCTTCGACCATCGTCTTCATCTTCGACTTATCGTTGAATCTGTTATTCAGAATGGGTGTAAACCCGGTCTTTCCGAACAACCCGTGTATATTAAAAACAAATGTTAAATAAACACAACATACGCCTCATTCCAATTCATCAGTTCTTAGGGAAAGATTCCCATTAATTTTATCCAAGATAAATTCTTTAAAATTTATCCTTTAATCTTCCTTTGGATGTCGTTTCAAACCAAATTATGGTCTTCTAAACTAGTCAAGATTAGCGAACCACACCGAAGTAATTATTTATTTTATTTCCCAATCCCAACCTATTCATCCTATGAAGCAAAACTGGTAATACTCCATATCTAACACCACGGTGTTATCGGTAAAATTAATTACCATTTCACGTTCAAATCTAATTAAAGATTTAACTATCGCTTTGGAGCAAAACTGGTGATACTCCATTCTCGCTTATTTTTCAAATTTGATTATTTAGATTATCAATTCACATTTCAATCTAATTGCGGATTCATTAAAACTCCTTTCACTGGGTTAAAGAACTAGCGTCATCTAAAACACAATTCACGACAAACCCAAATCACATTCTAATTATTATCGGGTTAAAGAACTAGTGTTATTTAATACATTGTTCACGATAAACCCACAAATCAATCCTATTTACAACCCATTTCAAATCTTATTTATTTACTCAAAAATAGATGGGTTTTAATTTTAGTTCAAAACTAGTTCATTTCGATAAAAATCTATTTTTATCTTTTCAAATATGGAGTTTTCCATCTTAATTTTTCCCAAATCATTTCTTATGATTTTACACAAATTATTACTATTTTTAATAATTTTATCAAGGCCCGTACAGTCGATTTCCAACAATGGCCATCGAACTGCACTTATAGCGACCTTTTTCCAAATTTGATTTGGACGTATCTTCAAATCCAACCGTTAGATTTCTAATTTCTACTATTCGTTAGAAAGCTCTTTCCAGTACAAACCCAACGGTTCCGGTTTTAGTAGAATCCGACGGTCGGATCTCCCTTAATGTCCGTTTGAAATAAATGGTCGAAATTCACGAACTACCGTGGCGCGTTCTATTCAGGCCATTATATTATATATATAATATATATTTCGTCGATTTCTATTTAAAACGAATTATGTAAATAGTTTTAAATTCGTTTCAAAAACAACTTCGACTTCCATTTCAATTCAAATCAAAATTGGATTTTTCCTTATAAATTCGTTTTAAAATTCATTTCTGTTCCATTCAAATTTCAATTCAATTTGAATTCATTTTAATTCGTTTTCAATTAAATTCATTTTGAATTCGTTTTCAATCCAATTCGAATTCATTTTCTATTCAATTTAAATTCAATTCGTTTTCTATTCAATTTGAATTCAATTCGTTTTCTATTCAATTCGAATTCAAATTGGTTTTCTATTCAATTCAAATCAAATTCGTTATATATTCAATTGAATTCAATTCGTTTTCTATTCAATTCATTTCGAATTCGTTTTCAATCCAATTCGAATTCGTTTTCTATTCAATTTAAATTCAATTCGTTTTCTATTCAATTTGAATTCAATTCGTTTTCTATTCAATTCATTTCGAATTCGTTTTCAATCCAATTCGAATTCGTTTTCTATTCAATTTAAATTCAATTCGTTTTCTATTCAATTTGAATTCAATTTTTTTTCTATTCAATTCAATTTGAAATCGTTTTATATTCAATTCATTTCGAAATCGTTTTATATTCAATTCATTTCGAAATCGTTTTATATTCAATTCATTTCGAAATCGTTTTCAATCCAATTCATTTTCAACTCGTCATATATTCAATTCGAATTCGTTTACTATTCAATTTAATTCAAATTTCATTTCAAAATGTTCAATTTCGAAATCACTTTTCAATATTCATTTTTAAATGAATAAAATCGATATAAATATCTTTCACGTCAAAATGACGTCAATCTAATCAACACGGCTTCATGTATTTCTATTTTCAAATATTCTATTTCAAATATTTCTTTTTCAAATATTTCTATTTCAAATATTTCGTTCAACACATGACTAATCTCAACGGATGAGTACTGTCAACACATGAACCTTTATTTTATATGGATAAAGATGTAAGTTTTATTATTAAAATATTTCGTTCAACACATGACTAATCTCAACGGATGAGTACGGTCAACACATGAACCTTTATTTTATAATAATAAAGATGTAAATTTTATTATTAAAATATTTCGTTCAACACATGACTAATCTCAACGGATGAGTACGGTCAACACATGAACCTTTATTTTATAATATTCTTTACTTTCTAAATTGGAATGAGGCCCAATCAATCACCATATAATGTTAATTATATGGATTTTCATATATCACACGTATATAATAGCATTGAAAAATAATCAACCATCAACCAAAGTGCACTACACTGTATAAGCATCAAATATAGATATCTAACGCTTATAACAGCCTATCAATCAATCGATCGACATATTTAATCAATCAGGATGATTGAACTTTAAATTTCATCCCAACACCCGTGTGGAGTTTTCAAACAATCAAACACAGATTTTATTTGTGCAGTTGGGCGATGTGTAAAATTTATCGTCCCAATCAATGTCAGTCAAATCAGTGTACATAAACAAACCGTCCGGTTTGTAAATGAATATTTATTTATTCACTTTCACTATATTCATATTCATGTTAAAAATTATATTTTTAACGATAAAACATTTTATTTCATCACATGAATTTCTATTCAGTTCATTCTTTAAATAAAATGATATTTTTATTTTTCTAACTTATTTTAGAAAATTTCGGCGGCATAACGGCACGATACTAGAAACGGGACGAGGCCTGGCCTTATCCCCGGTCTAGTGAAGGCCCACGCCATTCACACATCAATCAAATCCATTCCATTTCACCAAACAATTCAATTCAAACCAAATAAACTAACCAACTACACAACCAAACAATTTAACAAACAAGTCATCCATGGTCTGTGGATGATGGGTGTCGGGTGCTACTAAACACCGTCTGCATCGTAGTATATATATAAAACTAGAAAATGAAATTGAAAGGTGAGAAATTCTCACCGAAAGCTATCCCAACTTCACGACACTTCATTTATAGAAATCTTCATCGTTCTCGACTTTTATCACTTTTGTCGCCCGTAGCCACTACATATATAAAAATCACATTTTTATATTGCTATTCAATATATAAAAATCGAATTTTTTACTTCGCTATTCAATATATAAAAATCGAATTTTTACTTTTCTATTCAATATATAAAAATCTCGTCTTTTCAACTATAAAGACTTCTCCTTTTCAAATATAAAGAATGAATTTTTATTTCGCTTCTCCTATAATAAAAATTATATTTTTATTATGTTATTCATATACAAATCAAAATTTTCTCCTCATGAACACATTATAAAAATCATACTTTTGATCGCCACTTCACCTAGATAAAAAAAATCAAAACTTTTTGCATATAAAAATCTATTCTTTTCATGTATAAAGATCATTTCTTTTCCTTCCTAAAGATCTAAACTTTATGATATCTATTTCATAATGAAGACCATATTTTCTTCCTATAAAAATCTAAACTTTTATTTATATTATATATAAAACTGAATTTATATTACTATACATACAAAAAAAATAAAGACTCACCATTCGGAGATGGGACTGAGGGGGCGCCGGAGTCGGTAGGTTGAGGGGGAGGCGCGGCTTTGACTGGAAGTGGCGGCGGCATCAGCGGCTAGGGTCTCGTTTTGATTTGGGGATAATAAGGAGGAGAGAAGAGGGAGGGCGGCGTCAGCGGATGAGAGGAGGGGGTCGGAGAGGGAGGGCAGTGGTGATCAGCGTAGGCGGAGGGAGGAGGCGGGGGTGGCCAATCGGAGGGGGCGACAGGAATTTGGAATCGCGATTTTTTTCTTTTTTCGTTTTCGATTTCGACTGAAGGAAGGGGGGGCAGAGGGAATTAAGGGGAGGGAGAGAGAATTTTTTTCTATTATTTTTATATTATTTAATTTCTAAAAGTTGACTTTTACATACGACCTCTAAACGAGGCCCACCGCCTGTCGTCCATAGCGTTTCACCCCCATTCCGAACACAATGGGATATGTATCGTAAGCCGATTCGATCGTTTCGATCATTTTCCATCAAAATCAACATATAACTCTATATATTGAATTTGAATGCGCATTTCAATTTACCGGGGTCACAAACTAACTCTAAAAATTTCATAAAAATGTTTTCTAGCTTCTTATTGACAATACGGTCCTAACAAAACTAGTTTTGTCGAATTTTGAGACCGTTGGAAAAATGGCCATTTTCCAATCGATTAAAATCAACTAAAACTGGTCAAACGCGTTTTCCTTAGCCACGCTCACATATTTATTCGAAAAATTATGAAATTTGGAATCTAGCAATAATTTGACATCATGGACCCAACAAAAGTGGTTTCGTCGAAATCCGAGGTCGTTTGCAAAATTCCCATTTTTAAGGGCCTGAATTCCATAGTGACTATTCAGAATTTTCAACTGGGCATATCTTTTGATTCCCGTTATGAAATTTCAATTTTTCGGATTTGTTGGAAAGATATTCTAAATTAGATCTTATTATTTTTGGTTTCGCTAAAATCCGGATTGTTTTGCACCCGGTAGATTCAATTGAATTTTGAAATCGAATTATCGAACTACCGCGCCATTTTCAATTCTATTTATAATTATATATAATTATTTATATTCTAACGACGACGCGTATAATATATACGTTCGAATTATATTCGAAATAAATTTTTCGTCGATTTTATTTAAAATAATCCATTTTAAATATTCAAAATACATTAAAATTGCCAAAATAAAAATTTTAAACTAACTCAGAATTTCTGGGTTATTACAATCTCCTCCACTTGAAACTTTTCGTCCCCGAAAAGGAACAAAGTCGAAAGTGGTTTGATTAATCAACCCTACGTTCGATCTGGCTTCCATTCTCCAACTTTTCAGTTTTTGAGAATTTTCAAATTTTCAAAAATTTGGCTAACACCCTAAATTTTCGAAAAATTTCGCCATAACCTCCCCTGCACCGGGAGCCATGGGAAAATCCCAAAATTGCCGTATAGGCCTTCTGATCTCAAAAAGAAAAAGAAAAAGCCAAGCGGCTAGCCAATCGGCTCATAAAATCATCATCACCCAAACAAAACAGTAAATTATAGTAAACATGTACCTATTTGTCGGGCAAACAAATTTTATTCTCTGCTCTAGCCTCCTTGCTATGACCTGTTCAATGTTAGTACATGTATATGCAAGCAAATGCGACTAATTTTCAATACAGTTCAATATTTGGTTCAATTAGGCATAATGGTTCAAAATTATCAAACAAATAAACAAACAACACAAACATCAATCAACTAGTGTATTAACGTTTGAAATTCATAATTTTTTGATACATAGTCGAAAATCATGTTTTTGATGCCAAATCACAACAATGTATTCTAGCTATATTGGTTTTGGTTCTCACACCAGTCTAATGGAAATATATAGATATCACACCTTTGAAACACGAACACAAATTCTGATGATGATATATCAATCATCAGAATCATCTCTGGGTGCCTAGAATGTGATTCTATATCTATCTAATATATTAAAACTTCGAATATACGTTCATGACGCGTATATGCAAAATAATCATATACTAGATTGTCCAAATTCAATATAAATAAATATTCAAATACATATAAAATGATTTAAATTCCAAAACAAAATTGTTTTCATTTGGAAAATATACTCTTCACACTCGTTCTAGGATACTACTGATCCTATCTCTAACGAGTCATTCTAATTGGATTTTACTAATCCAATATCTGATGAATTCTTTCGTATGGTTCTAATGTGGCTTGTTCTCAAGCTCTGTAAACCAAAACTCTGATACCAAATGTAGCGACCCGAACTTCCCCGGTCTACGAAGAGATGAGAAAGAACGAATTAATGTGAGGACAAAACAAAACAGAACGTAGATGGAAGAACATTTCATTGTTATTACAACAATTCCATCAGATACAAGAATATACAGAGTATAAATGAATACATTACATTTGATAAATATCAGAGATTACAATAAATTACATAGCAGCGGAAATTAATACAAAACACAACTGAAAGTAATACACGGATACAGAGCTTTCCGAGCATCGTTCCAGCTGTAAATCAGGATCCTGTGAATATAAATCTACAAAACCAAAACTACTAGCTGCCAGTGTTGAAAATAGGGGCACCCAGAGTTTAGGTTAAAACAATAAACTCCAGGTCAGTCATGTGACTGGTGTGAGAACTAAAATAGTTATTTAAAACTTTACTTTAAAAGAGAGTAATTCAAGGGACCACGCCGTATAACACGGAACGTGTTTTCTCCCAAGAATACTAGTGCATATAATAAACAGCGCAATGCTTTTTCGAAAAATGAAGCTATTATAAGACCCAGGTCCCATCACACAATGAAACGCAAGCCGGAGGATAGGGTTTTCCCTTATAATAGCCAAACATGCTTGGTATGTTTAAAACAAATCATTTGATACTATAATAAGTGTATAGTGTCAAAACAATTTCAATCAAAAATATCAATCATAGGCGGCATGGGTACCATCTATCATGTCGCCATACTAGTTCTACAATTAAAACCGCAATACACGTATTGGAAATTGGATTTCCATCATGAGTCGAGGCAAGGGGCAAGCTCCTCTCCGCTTTGAGACACTCTAGCAAATGCCTCAGGACTACACACTCTGGGTAACCCTGGAATCGGCTGGGCCGGTCCTCACTTACGTTAGAGGATTGGCAATTCCTGAACACACGTTTCCCGGTCCTTACAGACCTAATAACGAGGCGCCTCTTACCAACAACCACAAAGGTGAAAAGTATATAAATGTCAGGGCTGGTAAGTCACTGACACCACCATAGCTAGAAAGAAACGTCGTGCTCTCCCAGCGGTCCGTATCCCGTTTTTAACTCATACCGAGGTGTGAGGCTTGCGAATTCACGTTATACACAAAGCTGCCACGTAGGCCGTGCTTTGATCATCAACCACAAGACTTTTCTTTTCAACAGAAGCCTTGATCTATGCAACTCAGCGTGCCACACAGGTAATTCATGCCATGCGATTGATATCTATCGATATATAACCTCTAAGCTCGTACGTCTCAGAGAAGGGCGTTAAGCAAGAGAATAAATTCTCCGCCGCCAAACAGATATTTATTTAACAGAAATCAATTAACACATAATAAAATCCAATGTCAGACACACAATCCATTTACTAGTTCGTTCTGGGTCTGAACGAAACCGGAGGCACTTTCCTCGCATATCCATCGATCTCCAAGTACGTCTGGACGACCACCAACTATTTCCGTCCTCTTGGGTGTACAACCCAATCAGGATCATCAGTAATTATCCAAATGATGTGAAGACTTCCGGTCTTCGACCACCGTCTTCATCTTCGACTTATTGTCGAATCGGTTATTCAGAATGGGTGTAAGCCCGGTCTTTCCGAACAACCCGCGTATATTAAAAACAAATGTTAAACAAACACAACATACGCCTCATTCCAATTCATCAGTTCTTAGGGAAAGGTTCCCATTAATTTTATCCAAGATAAATTCTTTAAAATTTATCCTTTAATCTTCCTTTGGATGTCGTTTCAAACCAAATTATGGTCTTCTAAACTAGTCGAGATTAGCGAACCACACGGAAGTAATTATTTATTTTATTTCCCAATCCCAACCTATTCATCCCATGAAGCAAAACTGGTAATACTCCATATCTAACACCACGGTGTTATCGGAAAAATTAATTACCATTTCACGTTCAAATCTAATTAAAGATTTAACTATCGCTTTGGAGCAAAACTGGTAATACTCCATTCTCGCTTATTTTTCAAATTTGATTATTTAGATTATCAATTCACATTTCAATCTAATTGCGGATTCATTAAAACTCCTTTCACTGGGTTAAAGAACTAGCGTCATTTAAAACACAGTTCACGACAAACCCAAATCACATTCTAATTATTATCGGGTTAAAGAACTAGTGTTATTTAATACATTGTTCACGATGAACCCACAAATCAATCCTATTTACAACCCATTTCAAATCTAATTTATTTATTTAAAAATAAATGGGTTTTAATTTTAGTTCAAAACTAGTTCATTTCGATAAAAATCTATTTTTATCTTTTCAAATATGGAGTTTTCCATACCAATTTTTCCCAAATCATTTCTTATGATTTTACACAAATTATTACTATTTTTAATAATTTTATCAAGGCCCGTACAGTCGATTTCCAACAATGGCCATCGAACTGCACTTACAACGACCTTTTTCCAAATTTGATTTGGACGTATCTTCAAATCCAACCGTTAGATTTCTAATTTCTAATATTTGTTAGAAAGCTCTTTCCAGTACGAACCCAACGGTTCCGGTTTTAGGAGAATCCGACGGTCGGATCTCCCGTAATGTCCGTTTGAAATAAATGGTCGAAATTCACGAACTACCACGACGCGGCGCGTTCTATTCAGGCCATTATATTATATATATATATATATATTTCGTCGATTTCTATTTAAAACGAATTATATAAATAGTTTTAAATTCGTTTCAAAAACAACTTCGACTTCCATTTCAATTCAAATCAAAATTGGATTTTTCCTTATAAATTCGTTTTAAAATTCATTTCTGTTCCATTAAAATTTCAGTTCAATTTGAATTCATTTTAATTCGTTTTCAGTTCAATTCATTTCTAATTCGTTTTCAATCCAATTCGAATTCGTTTTCTATTCAATTTAAATTCAATTCGTTTTCTATTCAATTTGAATTCAATTCGTTTTCTATTCAATTCGAATTCAAATTGGTTTTCTATTCAATTCAAATCAAATTCGTTATATATTCAATTGAATTCAATTCGTTTTCTATTCAATTCATTTCGAATTCGTTTTCAGTCCCATTCGAATTCGTTTTCTATTCAATTTAAATTCAATTCGTTTTCTCTTCAATTTGAATTCAATTCGTTTTCTATTCAATTCATTTCGAATTCTTTTTCAATCCAATTCGAATTCATTTTCTATTCAATTTAAATTCAATTCGTTTTCTATTCAATTTGAATTCAATTCGTTTTCTATTCAATTCAATTCGAAATCGTTTTATATTCAATTCATTTCGAAATCGTTTTATATTCAATTCATTTCGAAATCGTTTTATATTCAATTCATTTCAAAATTGTTTTCATTCCAATTCATTTTCAATTCGTCATATATTCAATTCGAATTCGTTTTCTATTCAATTTAATTCAAATTTCATTTTAAAATGTTCAATTTCGAAATCACTTTTCAATATTCATTTTTAAATGAATAAAATCGATATAAATATCGTTCACGTCAAAATGACGTCAATCTAATCAACACGACTTCATGTATTTCTATTTTCAAATATTCTATTTCAAATATTTCTTTTTTAAATATTTCTATTTCAAATAGTTCGTTCAACACATGACTAATCTCAACGGATGAGTACTGTCAACACATGAACCTTTATTTTATATGGATAAAGATGTAAGTTTTATTATTAAAATATTTCGTTCAACACATGACTAATCTCAACGGATGAGTACGGTCAACACATGAACCTTTATTTTATAATAATAAAGATGTAAATTTTATTATTAAAATATTTCGTTCAACACATGACTAATCACAACGGATGAGTACGGTCAACACATGAACCTTTATTTTATAATATTCTTTACTTTCTAAATTGGAATGAGGCCCAATCAATCACCATATAATGTTAATTATATGGATTTTCATACATCACACGTATATAATAGCATTGAAAAATAATCAACCACCAACCAAAGTGCACTACACTGTATAAGCTTCAAATATAGATATCTAACGCTTATAACAGCCTGTCAATCAATCGATCGACATATTTAATCAATCAGGATGAGTGAACTTCAAATTTCATCCCAACACCCGTGTGGGGTTTTCAAACAATCAAACACAGATTTTATTTGTGCAGTTGGGCGATGTGTAAAATTTATCGTCCCAATCAATGTCAGTCAAATCAGTGTACATAAACAAACCGTCCGGTTTGTAAATGAATATTTATTTATTCACTTCCACTATATTCATATTCACGTTAAAAATTATATTTTTAACGATAAAACATTTTATTTCATCACATGAATTTCTATTCAGTTCATTCTTTAAATAAAATGATATTTTTATTTTTTTAACTTATTTTAGAAAATTTCTGTGGCATAACGGCACGATACTAGAAACGGGACGAGGCCTAGCCTTATCCCGGGTCTAGTGAAGGCCCACGCCATTCACACATCAATCAAATCCATTCCATTTCACCAAACAATTCAATCCAAACCAAATAAACTAACCAACTACACAACCAAACAATTTAACAAACAAGTCATCCATGGTCTGTGGATGACGGGTGTCGGGTGCTACTAAACACCGTCTGCATCGTAGTATATATATAAAACTAGAAAATGAAATTGAAAGGTGAGAAATTCTCACCGAAAGCTATCACAACTTCACGACACTTCATTTATAGAAATCTTCATCGTTCTCGCCTTTTATCACTTTCGTCGCCCATAGCCACTACATATATAAAAATCACATTTTTATATTGCTATTCAATATATAAAAATCGAATTTTTTACTTCGCTATTCAATATATAAAAATCGAATTTTTACTTTGCTATTCAATATATAAAAATCTCGTCTTTTCAACTATAAAGACTTCTCCTTTTCAAATATAAAGATTGAATTTTTATTTCGCTTCTCCTATAATAAAAATTATATTTTTATTATGTTATTCATATACAAATCAAAATTTTCTCCTCATGAACACATTATAAAAATCATACTTTTGATCGCCACTTCACCTAGATAAAAAAAATCAAAACTTTTTGCATATAAAAATCTATTCTTTTCATGTATAAAGATCATTTCTTTTCCTTCCTAAAGATCTAAACTTTATGATATCTATTTCATAATGAAGACCAAATTTTCTTCCTATAAAAATCTAAACTTTTATTTATATCATATATAAAACTGAATTTATATTACTATACATACAAAAAAAAAGACTCACCATTCGGAGATGGGACTGAGGAGGCGCCGCAGTCGGTAGGTGTGAAAACCCGTAACTTCCCCGTAAAGGAAAGCGACGGATAGTTCGAGAACAAGCCACAACAGAACGCATACAGAAGAACGTTTCATTGTATATTACAACAATGCATCAGAGTACAAGTATATACAGAGTATAAATGAAAATTACACAGAAATATCAGAGATTTAAATTACATTTAAATACATAGCAGCGGAAAATAATACAATACACAACTAGAAGTAGATATACGGATACAAAGCTTTCCGGATATCGTTCCAGCTGTAAACCAGGATCCTGTGAATATAAATCTGCAAAACCAAAACTACTAGCTGCCCGTGTCAAAAATAGGGGCACCCAGAGTTTAGGTTAAAACAATAAACTCCAGGTCAGTCATGTGACTGGTGTGAGAACTAAAACAGTTATTAATCTTTATTTTAAATCATTAGGTAAATCAAGGGACCACGCCGTATAACACGGAACGGGTTTCCTCCCAAGAATACCAGTGCATAAAACAAACAGCGCAATGCTAAATAAAGAAAAATGAAGCTGTTATAAGACCCAGGTCCCATCACACAATGCAACGCAGCCGAGGATAGGGTTTTCCCTTATAACAGCCAAAGAATGCTTGATACGTTTAAAACAAATCGTTTGATACTATTATAAGTGCATAGTGCATAAACAACTTCAAATCATAAGTATCAATCATAGGCGGCATGAACGGCCCATAACACTATGTCGCCATATATAAGTTTACAATCAAAACCGCAAATGTCGTATTAGAAGTTGGGTTATCATTTATGGTATGAACCGAGGCTAGGGGCAAGATCCTCAACCGATTCGAGACTGTCTAGTCCGAGCCTCAGGAACAGCCGCAACTGCCCCATGGATCGTCAGGGCCGGTCCACCGATGTGGATTATTATGCCTGAACACTACGTTTCCCCGCCCTTTGGGGCGTAAGCCTGGCCCGTCAGCCGACCAGAAGCATCGGCCGAAACCGATATCACGAGGCGCCTCGCTTTTCAGCAAGTAATAATAAGTAACATCCACATGAGTCAAACTCGTCAGCCAGTTCAAGCACTGACGCCACTCATAACTAGAAAGAAACGTAGGTCCTCCCTGATGTCCGTCTCCCGTTTTTGATTCATACCGGGTGTGATACTCGCGAATCAACGTTACACAAAGCTACGCCACAAAGGCCGTGCTTCGATCATCAACCACAAGACTTTGCTTTTCAACAGAAGCCTTGATCATTTGCCTCTTAGCATGCCACACAGGCAATTCACTCCATGCGATTGATATCCATCAATATATAACCCCTGAGCTCGTACGTCTCAGAGAAGGGCGTTAAGCAAGAGAATAAATTCTCCGCCGCCAAACAGATATATATTTAATAGAGATCAATCACACGGACTAAAATCCAATGTCAGACACACAATCCATTTACAAGTCCGTTCTGGGTCTGAACGAAACCGGAGGCACCTAGTACCCCGCATATCCATCGATCTCCAAGTACGTCTGGACGATCACTAACTGTTTCCATCTTCTTGGGTGTACAGCCCAATCAAGATCATCAGTAATTACCCAAACGACGTGAAGACTTCCGGTCTTCGACCATCGTCTTCATCTTCGACACCACGTCGAATCAGTTATTCAGAATGGGATAAACCCGGTCTTTCTGAATAACTCGCGTATATTTTATAAAAGTGTTACACAAACACAACATACGCCTCATTCCAACTCATCAGTCACTAACCGTAAATTAATCAAGAGAATAATTTCCCAAATATAAACCCCGAAGGCCGAAACCAACATCAGATCAATATCCAGAAAACCATTCTGCTTGGCTAACCGACAGTTAGTTTCTAAATTTCACATTCATAGGTAAAGGTTCCCATTAATTTTATCAAAGATAAATTCTTGAATTTATTCTTTAATCTACTTTTGAATTTCGATTCAAACTAGTCGGGATTAACGAACCTTACCGAAGTAATCATTTGTTTTAATTTCCCAATCCCAACCTATTCATCCCATGAAGTAAAACTGGTAATACTTCATATCTAACACCACAGTGTTATCGGTAAATTCAATTACCTTTTCACGTTCAAATCTAATTAAAGATTTAACTATCGCCTGGAGCAAAACTGGTGATACTCCATTTTCGATCTTTTCAATCTAATTAAAGATTCATTAAAACTCCACTTAGTTTTAATCTTCAACTGGGTTAAAGAATCAGTGTCATTTAAAACACGGTTCACGATAAACCCAAAATCCCATTCATTAATTATTGGGTTAAAGAACGAGTCTTATTTAAAACACTGTTCACGATAAACCCAAAAATCAATATCAATTCAATTCCAATTAAATATTATTTAATTGGTACACTTCATTAAATCTAAATAAAAAGATTTAATCTTTTCTCAACTGGGTTCAAGAACAGTGTTAGTGAAGACACCATTCACGACAAACCCCAAAATCACATTTGATATCCAATACAAGGCTCTGAATAGAAAATATACCGGCTTATATTCAATATCAAATTCTACGACTAACAAATATCGTATTGGAAATAACGATATATATATCTATATCTTTCAAATTTCCATAACAACAGTTGTATAATCACGAAATCCAACATCGAAATATTCCGAAGACAATTTCGATTCAAATCCACTCCAATGCAATCATTGGATATTCTGGTTATCTTTAAAACCCTTTTCGAATTCAATTTATTTATTTAAAAATAAATAGAATTATAATTCTAGTTCAAAACTAGTTCATTCCGATAAAAATCTATTTTTATCTTTTCAAATATGGAGTTTTTCATCCCAATTCTTCACAAATCATTTCTTATGATTTTACACAAATTATTACTATTTTTAATAATTTTATCAAGGCCCGTACAGTCGATTTCCATCAATGGCCATCGAACTGCACTTACAGCGACCTTTTTCGAATTTGATTTGGACGTATCTCCAAATCCAACCGTTAGATTTCAAATTTCTAACATTCGTTAGAAAGCTCTTTTCGATACGAACCCAACGGTTCCGGTTTTAGGAGAATCCGACGGTCGGATCTCCCGTTATGTCCGTTTGAAATAAATGGTCGAAATTCGCGAACTGCCGCGGCGCGGCGCGTTCTATTCAGGCCATTATATTATATATATAATATATATAATATATATTTCGTCGATTTCCATTTAAAACGAATTATATAAATAGTTTTGAATTCATTTCAAAAACATTTTCAACTTCCTTTTCAATTCAAATCACAATTGAATTCTTCTTTATAGATTCGTTTTAAAATTCATTTCTATTCAATTCAAATTTCAAATTCAATTCGAAATCGTTTTCAATTCAATTCATTTCGAAATCGTTTTCAATTCAATTCATTTCGAAATCGTTTTCAATTCAATTCATTTCGAAATCGTTTTCAATTCAATTCATTTCGAAATCGTTTTCAATTCAATTCATTTCGAAATCGTTTTCAATTCAATTCATTTCGAAATCGTTTTCAATTCAATTCATTTCGAAATCGTTTTCAATTCAATTCATTTCGAAATCCTTTCCAATTCAATTCATTTCGAAATCGTTTTCAATTCAATTCATTTCGAAATCATTTTCAATTCAATTCATTTCGAAATCGTTTTCAATTCAATTCATTTCGAAATCGTTTTCAATTCAATTCATTTCGAAATCGTTTTCAATTCAATTCATTTCGAAATCGTTTTCAATTCAATTCATTTCGAAATCGTTTTCAATTCAATTCATTTCGAAATCGTTTTCAATTCAATTCATTTCGAAATCGTTTTCAATTCAATTCATTTCGAAATCGTTTTCAATTCAATTCATTTCGAAATCGTTGATTTCGAAATCACTTTTCAATATTCATTTTAAAATGAATAAAATCGATATAAATATCGTTCACGTCAAAATGGCGTCAATCTAATCAACACGGCTTCATAAATTTCCATTTTCAAATTTTCTTTATTTTTCAAATTGGAATGAGGCCCAATCAATTACCATATAAAATTAATTATATGGATTTCCATACAACACATTTATATAATAGCAACGATAAATAATCAATCATCAACCAAAGTGCACTACACCGTATAAGCATCAAATATAGATATTCAACGCTTATAACAGCCTGTCAATCAATCGATCGACACATTTAATCAATCAGGATGAGTGAACTTCAAATTTCATCCCAACACCCGTGTGGGGTTTCAAACAATCAAACACAGATTTTATTTGTGCAGTTGGGCGATGTGTAAAATTTATCGTCCCAATCAATGTCATTCAAATAAGTGTACATAAACAAACCGTCTGGTTTGTAAATGAATATTTATTTATTCACATTCACGTTAAAAATTATATTTTTAACGATAAAACATTTTATTCCAACATATGAATTTCTATTATTCATTTACACCATAAAATGATATTTTTATTTTCTAACATATTTTAGAAAATTTCGGCGGCATAACGGCACGATACTAGAAACGGGACGAGGCCTAGCCTTATCCCCGGTCTAGTGAAGGCCCACGCCATTCACACATCAATCAAATCAATTTCATCTCACCAAACAATTCAATTCAAACAAATAATTCAACTAATCTATGCAACCAAACAAACAAGTCCATGGTCTGTGGACGATTGTGTCGGGTGCTACTAAGCACCGTCTGCATCCTAGTATATATATATATATATAAGTAGAAAAATTAAATTGAAAGGTGAGAAATTCTCACCAATAGCTATCCTAGCTCCACAGCACTTCATTTGCAGAAGTCTTCGTCGTTTCGCCTTTTTGTCACCTTCGTTGCCCAAGGCCACTATATATATAAAAATCGAATTTTTATTTCGCTATTCAATATATAAAAATCGAATTTTTATTTCAAAGTTCAATATATAAAAATCGAATTTTTATTTCAAAGTTCAATATATAAAAATCGAATTTTTATTTCAAAGTTCAATATATAAAAATCGAATTTTTATTTCAAAGTTCAATATATAAAAATCGAATTTTTATTTCAAAGTTCAATATATAAAAAATCACATTTTTATAAACATAGATTCCGCCTTTTCCATTTTAAAGATCAAATCTTTTCTTTTACTTTTTAAAGTTTAAATCTTTTACCTTTCAAAATTCAAATCTTTTAAAACCTTTTAAAATCAATTCAGTTTTAACCTTTTAAAAATCAATTCAGTTTTAACCCTTTAAAAATCAATTCAGTTTTAACTTTTTTAAAAAAATCAATTCAGTTTTAACTTTTTTTAAAAAAATCAACTCTTTTTAATCTTTTTAAAAATCAACTCTTTTTAATCCTTTTTTAACAATCTGGAAATAAAATAATGCCATTTACCTTAGTCACTTTCTCTTCTAGGTTAGGCAAAATCGCAAAACCCATTGCCATCTTCATTTGGAAAAGCCCGCCGCAGATGAAGCCTCCGACCAAGATCTGACGTCTCCTTTTCGATCGCCAGGACCTCCTCTTCCAACGCCTGCACCACCACCGAACTCGGTGGCCCCCCCTTCCTCTTAAAATGAGTGCGACGGCAGCCACCATCAGGGACGAAATCGGCCATCAGAGCGCCTCATTTCCGATCACTGTCGTACAGAAGAACAAGCTCGCTGAGATGAGCAGAACGCGATTTGTGATTTCCTGTTTTGATTTGTAATTTGAGAGAAATCGAGGGAAGAAGTTTGGAGCGTTAGTGGCCATCGATTTAAAACAACGGCGGTCTGCTTTTCTGATTTGGGAAATTAGGGTTGGGGGTATTTATATTAAAATATATTATTATTTTTATAATTTAATTCCACAAATCTTTGTTTATTCTTGCGAGCTCCCATCCGAACCCAACGACTGTCGTCCCTAGCGTTTTACCCCCATCCCGGACACAATGGGATATATATCGCAAGCTGATTCGACTGTTTGAATCAGTTTCCGTTTAATTTACATTTAAATCACTATATTGAATTTTAAACGTACATTTCAAATTACCGGGGTCACATAACAACTCTATAAATTCCATAAAAATATTTTCTAGCTTCGTATTGACGATACGGTCCTAACAAAACTAGTTTCGTCGAATTCTGAGACCGTATGAAAAATGGCCAATTTCCAGTCGATTAAAATCAACTGAAACTGGTCAAACGCGTTTTCCTTTGCCACGCTCACATATTGAATCGAAAAATTATGAAATTTGAAACCTAGCAATAACTTGACATCACGGACCCAACAAAACTGGTTTCGTCGAAATCCGAGGTCATTTGCAAAATGGCTATTTTTAAGGGCCTGAATTCCATAGCGACTATTCAGAATTTTCAACTGGACATATCTTTTGATTCCCGATATGAAATCTTGATTTTTCGGATTCGTTGGAAAGATATTCACTATTAGATTCCATTATTTTTGGTTTCACTAAAATCCGGATTGTTTTGCACCCGGTACATTCAATTGAAGTTTGAAATCGAATTATCGAACTACCGCGCCATTTTCAATTCCTTTTATAATTATATATAATTATTTATATTCTAACGACGACGTATATAAATATATTCGTTCGAATTCTATTCAAAATAAATTTTTCGACGATATTATTTAAAATAACTCATTTTGAATATTCAAAATTCGCTAAAATGGCCAAAATAAAAATTTCAAACTGGCTCGCATTTTACGGGTTGTTACAATCTCCCCCACTTAAAACTTTTCGTCCCCGAAAAGGAACAAAGTCGAAAGTGGTTTGATAATTCAACTCTACGTTCGATCTGGCTTCCATTCTCCAACCCTTTAGTTTCTGAGAATTTTCAAAATTTCAAAAATTTGGCTAACACCCTAAATTTTCGAAAAATTTCGCCATAACCTCCCCTGCACCGGGAGCATCGGGGAATTTCAAATAGCTTCCCCGGTCCTTCAGATCTCAAAAAGAAAAAGAAAAAGCCAAGCGGCTAGCCAATAGGCTCACAAAATCATCATCACCCAAACAAAACAGGAAATTATGTAGTAAACATGTACCTATTTGTTGGGCAAACAAATTTTATTCTCTGCTCTAGCCTCCTTGCTATGACCTGTTCAATGTAAGCATATGTATATGCAAGCAAATGCAACTAATTTTCAATATAATTCAATATTTGATTCAGTTAGGCATAATGGTTCAAAATTATCAAACAATTAAACAAACAACACAAACATCAATCAATTAGTGAATTAGAGTTTCAAATTCATAACTTGATACATATACAAAAATCAGATTTTTGATGCCGAATCACAACAATGTATTCTAGCTATATTAGTTTTGATTCTCACACCAGTCTAATGGAAATATATAGAAAATCACACCTTCGAAACTCGAACATAAATGTTGATGATGCGATCGCTATCATCAATATCATCTCCGGGCGACTAGAGTGCGATGCTATATCTATCCAATATATTAAAACTTTGAATATACGTTTGCAAGGCGTATATGCAAATTCTTTATATACTGAATTGTCCAAAATCAATATAAACAAATAATCAAATACGAATAGTTCATTTAAATTTTCAAAACAAAACTAATATATACTCTTCACACTCGTTCTAGGATACTACTGATCCCATTTCTAACGAGTCATCCTCATTGGATATTTCTAATCCAATATCTGATGAATTCTTTCGTATGGTTCTAACGTGCCTTGTTCTCTGCTTTGTAAACCAAAGCTCTGATACCAACTGTGACGACCAGTAACTTCCCCGTAAAGGAAAGCGACGGATAGTTCGAGAACAAGCCACAACAGAACGCATACAGAAGAACGTTTCATTGTATATTACAACAATGCATCAGATTACAAGAATATACAGAGTATAAATGAAAATTACACAGAAATATCAGAGATTTAAATTACATTTAAATACATAGCAGCGGAAAATAATACAATACACAACTAGAAGTAGATATACGGATACAAAGCTTTCCGGATATCATTCCAGCTGTAAACCAGGATCCTGTGAATATAAATCTGCAAAACCAAAACTACTAGCTGCCCGTGTCAAAAATAGGGGCACCCAGAGTTTAGGTTAAAACAATAAACTCCAGGTCAGTCATGTGACTGGTGTGAGAACTAAAACAGTTATTAATCTTTATTTTAAATCATTAGGTAAATCAAGGGACCACGCCGTATAACACGGAACGGGTTTCCTCCCAATAATACCAGTGCATAAAACAAACAGCGCAATGCTAAATAAAGAAAAATGAAGCTGTTATAAGACCCAGGTCCAATCACACAATGCAACGCAGCCGAGGATAGGGTTTTCCCTTATAACAGCCAAAGAATGCTTGATACGTTTAAAACAAATCGTTTGATACTATTATAAGTGCATAGTGCATAAACAACTTCAAATCATAAGTATCAATCATAGGCGGCATGAACGGCCCATAACACTATGTCGCCATATATAAGTTTACAATCAAAACCGCAAATGTCGTATTGGAAGTTGGGTTATCATTTATGGTATGAACCGAGGCTAGGGGCAAGATCCTCAACCGATTCGAGACTGTCTAGTCCAAGCCTCAGGAACAGCCGCAACTGCCCCATGGATCGTCAGGGCCGGTCCACCGATGTGGATTATTATGCCTGAACACTACGTTTCCCCGCCCTTTGGGGCGTAAGCCTGGCCCGTCAGCCGACCAGAAGCATCGGCCGAAACCGATATCACGAGGCGCCTCGCTTTTCAGCAAGTAATAATAAGTAACATCCACATGAGTCAAACTCGTCAGCCAGTTCAAGCACTGACGCCACTCATAACTAGAAAGAAACGTAGGTCCTCCTTGATGTCCGTCTCCCGTTTTTGATTCATACCGGGTGTGATACTCGCGAATCAACGTTACACAAAGCTACGCCACAAAGGCCGTGCTTCGATCATCAACCACAAGACTTTGCTTTTCAACAGAAGCCTTGATCATTTGCCTCTTAGCATGCCACACAGGCAATTCACTCCATGCGATTGATATCCATCAATATATAACCCCTGAGCTCGTACGTCTCAGAGAAGGGCGTTAAGCAAGAGAATAAATTCTCCGCCGCCAAACAGATATATATTTAATAGAGATCAATCACACGGACTAAAATCCAATGTCAGACACACAATCCATTTACAAGTCCGTTCTGGGTCTGAACGAAACCGGAGGCACCTAGTACCCCGCATATCCATCGATCTCCAAGTACGTCTGGACGATCACTAACTGTTTCCATCTTCTTGGGTGTACAGCCCAATCAAGATCATCAGTAATTACCCAAACGACGTGAAGACTTCCGGTCTTCGACCATCGTCTTCATCTTCGACACCACGTCGAATCAGTTATTCAGAATGGGATAAACCCGGTCTTTCTGAATAACTCGCGTATATTTTATAAAAGTGTTACACAAACACAACATACGCCTCATTCCAACTCATCAGTCACTAACCGTAAATTAATCAAGAGAATAATTTCCCAAATATAAACCCCGAAGGCCGAAACCAACATCAGATCAATATCCAGAAAACCATTCTGCTTGGCTAACCGACAGTTAGTTTCTAAATTTCACATTCATAGGGAAAGGTTCCCATTAATTTTATCAAAGATAAATTCTTGAATTTATTCTTTAATCTACTTTTGAATTTCGATTCAAACTAGTCGGGATTAACGAACCTTACCGAAGTAATCATTTGTTTTAATTTCCCAATCCCAACCAATTCATCCCATGAAGTAAAACTGGTAATACTTCATATCTAACACCACAGTGTTATCGGTAAATTCAATTACCTTTTCACGTTCAAATCTAATTAAAGATTTAACTATCGCCTGGAGCAAAACTGGTGATACTCCATTTTCGATCTTTTCAATCTAATTAAAGATTCATTAAAACTCCACTTAGTTTTAATCTTCAACTGGGTTAAAGAATCAGTGTCATTTAAAACACGGTTCACGATAAACCCAAAATCCCATTCATTAATTATCGGGTTAAAGAACGAGTGTTACTTAAAACACTGTTCACGATAAACCCAAAAATCAATATCAATTCAATTCCAATTAAATATTATTTAATTGGTACACTTCATTAAATCTAAATAAAAAGATTTAATCTTTTCTCAACTGGGTTCAAGAACAGTGTTAGTGAAGACACCATTCACGACAAACCCCAAAATCACATTTGATATCCAATACAAGGCTCTGAATAGAAAATATACCGGCTTATATTCAATATCAAATTCTACGACTAACAAATATCGTATTGGAAATAACGATATATATATCTATATCTTTCAAATTTCCATAACAACAGTTGTATAATCACGAAATCCAACATCGAAATATTCCGAAGACAATTTCGATTCAAATCCACTCCAATGCAATCATTGGATATTCTGGTTATCTTTAAAACCCTTTTCGAATTCAATTTATTTATTTAAAAATAAATAGAATTATAATTCTAGTTCAAAACTAGTTCATTCCGATAAAAATCTATTTTTATCTTTTCAAATATGGAGTTTTTCATCCCAATTCTTCACAAATCATTTCTTATGATTTTACACAAATTATTACTATTTTTAATAATTTTATCAAGGCCCGTACAGTCGATTTCCATCAATGGCCATCGAACTGCACTTACAGCGACCTTTTTCGAATTTGATTTGGACGTATCTCCAAATCCAACCGTTAGATTTCAAATTTCTAACATTCGTTAGAAAGCTCTTTTCGATACGAACCCAACGGTTCCGGTTTTAGGAGAATCCGACGGTCGGATCTCCCGTAATGTCCGTTTGAAATAAATGGTCGAAATTCGCGAACTGCCGCGGCGCGGCGCGTTCTATTCAGGCCATTATATTATATATATAATATATATAATATATATTTCGTCGATTTCTATTTAAAACGAATTATATAAATAGTTTTGAATTCGTTTCAAAAACATTTTCAACTTCCTTTTCAATTCAAATCACAATTGAATTCTTCTTTATAGATTCGTTTTAAAATTCATTTCTATTCAATTCAAATTTAAAATTCAATTTGTATTCGTTTTCAATTCACTTCATTTCGAAATCGTTTTCAATTCAATTCATTTCGAAATCGTTTTCAATTCAATTCATTTCGAAATCGTTTTCAATTCAATTCATTTCGAAATCGTTTTCAATTCAATTCATTTCGAAATCGTTTTCAATTCAATTCATTTCGAAATCGTTTTCAATTCAATTCATTTCGAAATCGTTTTCAATTCAATTCATTTCGAAATCCTTTCCAATTCAATTCATTTCGAAATCGTTTTCAATTCAATTCATTTCGAAATCGTTTTCAATTCAATTCATTTCGAAATCGTTTTCAATTCAATTCATTTCGAAATCGTTTTCAATTCAATTCATTTCGAAATCGTTTTCAATTCAATTCATTTCGAAATCGTTTTCAATTCAATTCATTTCGAAATCGTTTTCAATTCAATTCATTTCGAAATCGTTTTCAATTCAATTCATTTCGAAATCGTTTTCAATTCAATTCATTTCGAAATCGTTTTCAATTCAATTCATTTCGAAATCGTTTTCAATTCAATTCATTTCGAAATCGTTTTCAATTCAATTCATTTCGAAATCGTTGATTTCGAAATCACTTTTCAATATTCATTTTAAAATGAATAAAATCGATATAAATATCGTTCACGTCAAAATGGCGTCAATCTAATCAACACGGCTTCATAAATTTCCATTTTCAAATTTTCTTTATTTTTCAAATTGGAATGAGGCCCAATCAATTACCATATAAAATTAATTATATGGATTTCCATACAACACATTTATATAATAGCAACGATAAATAATCAATCATCAACCAAAGTGCACTACACCGTATAAGCATCAAATATAGATATTCAACGCTTATAACAGCCTGTCAATCAATCGATCGACACATTTAATCAATCAGGATGAGTGAACTTCAAATTTCATCCCAACACCCGTGTGGGGTTTCAAACAATCAAACACAGATTTTATTTGTGCAGTTGGGCGATGTGTAAAATTTATCGTCCCAATCAATGTCATTCAAATAAGTGTACATAAACAAACCGTTTGGTTTGTAAATGAATATTTATTTATTCACATTCACGTTAAAAATTATATTTTTAACGATAAAACATTTTATTCCAACATATGAATTTCTATTATTCATTTACACCATAAAATGATATTTTTATTTTCTAACATATTTTAGAAAATTTCGGCGGCATAACGGCACGATACTAGAAACGGGACGAGGCCTAGCCTTATCCCCGGTCTAGTGAAGGCCCACGCCATTCACACATCAATCAAATCAATTTCATCTCACCAAACAATTCAATTCAAACAAATAATTCAACTAATCTATGCAACCAAACAAACAAGTCCATGGTCTGTGGACGATTGTGTCGGGTGCTACTAAGCACCGTCTGCATCCTAGTATATATATATAGAAGTAGAAAAATTAAATTGAAAGGTGAGAAATTCTCACCAATAGCTATCCTAGCTCCACAGCACTTCATTTGCAGAAGTCTTCGTCGTTTCGCCTTTTTGTCACCTTCGTTGCCCAAGGCCACTATATATATAAAAATCGAATTTTTATTTCGCTATTCAATATATAAAAATCGAATTTTTATTTCAAAGTTCAATATATAAAAATCGAATTTTTATTTCAAAGTTCAATATATAAAAATCGAATTTTTATTTCAAAGTTCAATATATAAAAATCGAATTTTTATTTCAAAGTTCAATATATAAAAATCGAATTTTTATTTCAAAGTTCAATATATAAAAAATCACATTTTTATAAACATAGATTCCGCCTTTTCCATTTTAAAGATCAAATCTTTTCTTTTACTTTTTAAAGTTTAAATCTTTTACCTTTCAAAATTCAAATCTTTTAAAACCTTTTAAAATCAATTCAGTTTTAACCTTTTAAAAATCAATTCAGTTTTAACCCTTTAAAAATCAATTCAGTTTTAACTTTTTTAAAAAAATCAATTCAGTTTTAACTTTTTTTAAAAAAATCAACTGTTTTTAATCTTTTTAAAAATCAACTCTTTTTAATCCTTTTTTAACAATCTGGAAATAAAATAATGCCATTTACCTTAGTCACTTTCTCTTCTAGGTTAGGCAAAATCGCAAAACCCATTGCCATCTTCATTTGGAAAAGCCCGCCGCAGATGAAGCCTCCGACCAAGATCTGACGTCTCCTTTTCGATCGCCAGGACCTCCTCTTCCAACGCCTGCACCACCACCGAACTCGGTGGCCCCCCTTCCTCTTAAAATGAGTGCGACGGCAGCCACCATCAGGGACGAAATCGGCCATCAGAGCGCCTCATTTCCGATCACTGCCGTACAGAAGAACAAGCTCGCTGAGATGAGCAGAACGCGATTTGTGATTTCCTGTTTTGATTTGTAATTTGAGAGAAATCGAGGGAAGAAGTTTGGAGCGTTAGTGGCCATCGATTTAAAACAATGGCGGTCTGCTTTTCTGATTTGGGAAATTAGGGTTGGGGGTATTTATATTAAAATATATTATTATTTTTATAATTTAATTCCACAAATCTTTGTTTATTCTTGCGAGCTCCCATCCGAACCCAACGACTGTCGTCCCTAGCGTTTTACCCCCATCCCGGACACAATGGGATATATATCGCAAGCTGATTCGACTGTTTGAATCAGTTTCCGTTTAATTTACATTTAAATCACTATATTGAATTTTAAACGTACATTTCAAATTACCGGGGTCACATAACAACTCTATAAATTCCATAAAAATATTTTCTAGCTTCGTATTGACGATACGGTCCTAACAAAACTAGTTTCGTCGAATTCTGAGACGGTATGAAAAATGGCCAATTTCCAGTCGATTAAAATTAACTGAAACTGGTCAAACGCGTTTTCCTTTGCCACGCTCACATATTGAATCGAAAAATTATGAAATTTGAAACCTAGCAATAACTTGACATCACGGACCCAACAAAACTGGTTTCGTCGAAATCCGAGGTCATTTGCAAAATGGCTATTTTTAAGGGCCTGAATTCCATAGCGACTATTCAGAATTTTCAACTGGACATATCTTTTGATTCCCGATATGAAATCTTGATTTTTCGGATTCGTTGGAAAGATATTCACTATTAGATTCCATTATTTTTGGTTTCACTAAAATCCGGACTGTTTTGCACCCGGTACATTCAATTGAAGTTTGAAATCGAATTATCGAACTACCGCGCCATTTTCAATTCCTTTTATAATTATATATAATTATTTATATTCTAACGACGACGTATATAAATATATTCATTCGAATTCTATTCAAAATAAATTTTTCGACGATATTATTTAAAATAACTCTTTTGAATATTCAAAATTCGCTAAAATGGCCAAAATAAAAATTTCAAACTGGCTCGCATTTTACGGGTTGTTACAGTAGGTTGCGGGGGAGGCGCTGCTTTGACTGGAAGTGGCGGCGGCATCAGCGGCTAGGGTCTCGTTTTGATTTGGGGTTAATAAGGAGGAGAGAAGAGGGAGGGCGGCGTCAGCGGATGAGAGGAGGGGGTCGGAGAGGGAGGGCGGTGGTGATCAGCGTAGGCGGAGGGAGGAGGCGGGGGTGGCCAATCGGAGGGGGCGACAGGAATTTGGAATCGCGATTTTTTTCTTTTTTCGTTTTCGATTTCGACTGAAGGAAGGGGGGCCAGAAGGAATTAAGGGGAGGGAGAGAGAATTTTTTCTATTATTTTTATATTATTTAATTTCTAAAAGTTGACTTTTACATACGACCTCTAAACGAGGCCCACCGCCTGTCGTCCATAGCGTTTCACCCCCATTCCGAACACAATGGGATATGTATCGTAAGCCGATTCGATCGTTTCAATCATTTTCCATCAAAATCAACATATAACTCTATATATTGAATTTGAATGCGCATTTCAATTTACCGGGGTCACATACTAACTCTAAAAATTTCAAAAAAATATTTTCTAGCTTCGTATTGACGATACGGTCCTAACAAAACTAGTTTCGTCGAATTCTGAGACCGTTGGAAAAATGGTCATTTTCCAGTCGATTAAAATCAACTGAAACTGGTCAAACGCGTTTTTCTTAGCCACGCTCACATATTGATTCGAAAAATTATGAAATTTAGAATCTAGCAATAATTTGACATCACGGACCCAACAAAAGTGGTTTCGTCGAAATCCGAGGTCGTTTGCAAAATTCCCATTTTTAAGGGCCTGAATTCCATAACGACTATTCAGAATTTTCAACTGGGCATATCTTTTGATTCCCGTTATGAAATTTCAATTTTTCGGATTCGTTGGAAAGATATTCTAAATTAGATCCTATTATTTTTGGTTTCGCTAAAATCCAGATTGTTTTGCACCCGGTAGATTCAATTGAAGTTTGAAATCGAATTATCGAACTACCGCGCCATTTTCAATTATATTTATAATTATATATAATTATTTATATTCTAACGACGACGCGTATAATATATACATTCGAATTATATTCGAAATAAATTTTTTGTCGATATTATTTAAAATAATCCATTTTAAATATTCAAAATTCATTAAAATTGCCAAAATAAAAATTTTAAACTGGCTCAGAATTTCTGGGTTATTACAGAAATCATGAATAACAAAAAAAGCACAAATATTATGAATTGGATCCGAATTGACTACAATGGCCTCGACAAGGTCGCTGACATCTCCCAAAAGCAGCTTCACCTTTACGTTAAGGTTTCTGACACCTCTCAAAAGCAGTTTCGCTTGCCATGAGATTGGAAAAACATAAATTCTCCACAAATGATCAAAAGATCAAAACCACAAAGTGATCATCAATGATTAACAAAGAAAGCATAATTTACATTAAACTAGTACATAGACGAGTTTAGCCAAATGTCCCATAACCACTGATTTAATTCAAGTATTCGCAAACAAATTGTAAATTCCACTATAAAGTGCAAAAATGATCATAGCATAATTGCAAAAAGGTATAAACCAAAGGTTACTCAACAAAGTTCAAAATGGCGATCATAACCGAGCATAAGAAGAATGAAAACCAACTCAAACAATTTTTACTTAGAAATAAGAAAATAAATCTCGATGATGCTACAGTCATCACCAACATTATTTTCTTTAAACATATCGAAATTGACATCCAATAATGAAATTAAGTTTTAATTGACTAAGTCCAAAAATTAACCGGTAAAGTAAACGCAAGTGTGTCGACCGACTCGTTTTTACCAAGATGTTTAATTAAATTCTTTATTCAATTGAAAAAGCGAAATTACTTGTTTGAAACAAGTAGCACTCAAAAGCAAAAGAGAATTTTATATCATTACCCAAAGAAAATAAAGTGGTCTCGATAGCAAAATAAATGGGTAATGAGAACTCAAAGTAGCATGTAAGAATTTTCACAAAGCATAGGTTTGGAAAATCTGCATACTAGTTATAAAACAAGCACCCTCTAATTCGTAAGGACATAGTGTCCTTAAGTTACTTTGACGCAAAGAAAGTGGATGACTATAATTAAATAGAACTCAAATGAGATGATTATGGTAACCATCATCATAAAGGACAAAGAGCACGGTACCTTTATAGGCATTATTTTCCTTACCAAAATAAGACATCTCAAATTCGTAGTTAAAAATTCAAACCATGAAAGGTGTAAAGAATATATACGATAGTCATATGTATCCCATTCTCAAATCATTATTTTATTTAAATCCCTACGGTTGCAAATTAACAATCAATACTAATGATTTGCCTCGCCATTTAGTTATATAAAGTTGCTAATGCTATGGTTCAATGGTGATGCAAATCATTAATATTTAATATAAGGGTTGTGTCGGAATCATCTCATTGAAGTGTTTAGAAACTCTTATCAATATCGTGGCGTCCCACTTGTGAATTGGAACTCCTAACATACTCAATGGGCAACTCAACACGATAAAACAAATTACGTCCAAATAGGGGCGCAAATTTATAAATAAATAATCAGAGGTGCAACCATTTATTTACGAACTAATTTTTTTATCATAAATAAATAAATAATCACTTCATAGTGCTTAGCGGAAATTATTTATTTATTTTCGCGTCGCAAAGCTAATCTTAAAAGGATTAGTATTTTACTTGGCCAAAATTACTTTATTGAACCGTTTTATGAAATAATTAAGAAATCATCAAAACTAAGTCCCAAAAGTAATTTCAACCCAAAAATTAGAAATAATTTGAATTCCTACCCAAAGAAAGGGACGGGACTCAAGGTTTGTCAAGGAAAAGATGTCACAAAGATGAACTCAAATAAATTTGATTGGTCAAATAAGGATCATGATATAAGATATGATATGACTGGTCCTAGGACTCGAACAAAATCCTAAGCACGATTTCCTAAGAAACTTAGGACATTGATCCTTGCCATAATATATTATGTTGTTTCGAACTTAGCACTGATACCAAGTTTAACATCCCACCTTTATACTCATGTTATCCAAGACCTTTGCAAGTAAAGGTGTCAACTAACCCAAAGAATAAGGCTGTTGGGGAGCGACCATATATATAATAGCTTTATACGAGTGTTAAACGTATCAGATAATGTGGTCTTACTATTCAAATCTCATGAGGAAATCCGACACATTTAATTCAAGTTCAAAACTGCTACATAGTGGTTGTATTTAATTTGAAAAGAAATATAAAATACATAACAATAAAATCAGAGTCAGACACATATATTCATATCACAAAGGCGGAAATAGATATGAATATGACACATGAGTGTAAATACAAGATAGTGGTCATAGTCGATCCACTATACAACAAAAGTATAAGTACAAGGCTACTCAAAATAATATTTATACAAAGGAGTCTCATATACATATAACCCAAAAAGTACAACACTAAAGTAGTTTTCCCAAAAGTGGAGGATAGTCCATGCTGGAGTCAAGAAGAATCACCTGAAATACCTCAGTCTGACCCGAGTATTATTTACACAAAGGTAAACAATAAACAGATCAGTCTAGTTGTACTTATCTCATAAAGACATAAATAGGATAATAACAATATCATGTATAAGTGTGTAGCCCAGTAACGTCTACGGTATATCTCAAATCTATATCAGAGTTATAAAAGAATATCTCATTCAAAATTATATAGCTACTCATAGGAAATGATAACTCATATCAAATCAATACAAAAATTGACAACACATATGTCAAAGAAACCTAGATTGATAAATTAATATCAATAAACTAAGATTGATAAGTGAATATCAATAAAATCTCAAATTCCAGAAATCAAAAACCAGAAATCCCGATATCACAAAGAAAACAAGGGGGTAGGCCTCGAGATGGGAGCCCGAAGACTCAACCTAGGAGTCCGAAGACTCAACCAACACATCTATCGAGATGAAACGGAATCTCTAGGTAGCTAGCCTATAGTTGAGCCGAAGCTCCTCAAATGGTCCGAAGACCGTAGGTCGCGACCCCGAAAAATGATCTGAAGGTCGTCAAAAGCATAAATCCACAAAATGAACCAAAGTTCCTCGAAATGATCTGAAAATCGTCAAAATACTCAAAATGAGCCCAAGTTCCTCAAAATGATCCAAAGACCATTAAAATCTTCAAAATGAACTGATGTTCCATAAGATAACCGAAGATCATCAATGATCAAAGTTGATCATGTATAGTGTAAACTACGCCAAGCTAATAAATATAAGAGTTCAACTACATGTCCGATAACCACTTGCTCTACTCGAATATTTATGAAGAATTTGTATATTCCACTAGAAATAAAAATGATTATTGCCATGGTTTTCAATCGAATGAGTCCAAGAATTAACCGCCAAAGCGAAAGCAAGGGTTCATAGTCCATATTTCTACTAAGTTGTTTAATTAGATTCCTTGTACGGACGGGAAAAAGGTTCATATGAATATACATATTAGTAGATTGGAAAATGATTTCGTAAAATAACTTCGTATAATGAAGTGGAATTGGAAACCATATTCGTAAAAGAATTTGGTATCTATTAATAATATAAAACCCTTTTATGTATAGTTTCAAAGTGGAAAATCTCGTATAATAGTGATCGAAATAACGATCAAACAAAGAATTCATGTTTTCATAACGTAAATTAAATATCATGAGTATTAGTTATAAAAGTCACTCACAATGAATAAATTGAAAAATCCACAAAAACCGAGTTGCAGGAAACTGGGAAGTCACAAGAAAAAGTTGAAATGGGCTGAAACTCAGCCGGGAATGAGCTCAAATGGCCCTAAACTATTGACCATGGTCCCCACTTGTCAATAGCAGTAATTCTGTCCTTAGACGTCTGAGCTGACAATAGATAGTTTTTTATTTTTACCGAGAGGTTGGACAGATGTCTGACCTATTTGGTCAGACGTCTAACCTAATGCAATTATTTGTTTTGCTTGTCAATGACCTCAAAATCAATTTCGGCCAAGCCCGGGCCTCCTGTATTGATGCCAAATGTTTAGAAATGTCGCATAGACTCTCTAATGCATAAAAACGACATGCATACACACATTTATGAAAATGCAAAGATTTGCCTTTAAAATGCCAAAATGCACAAATTCTTGAAAACAAAACAATACATGCACAATGCACACATGACACAAAGGTGGAAAAGCACATGCACAACCTTGATAGCTTGTATACATAAATGTGAGTACCCAAGAGCTCACAATTCAAGTCTACACAAGAATTTACCCAAAATTTAATTGAAATGAAATCGAAACTCATAAATTGGAAATGTTAACACACAATTCAATCAACCCAATTAGGTAATAGACAACAAAACGTGCCAAGGGTACACTAGACAAGCATGAATGCTTGAGGCACAGATGTGAGTTCATAGGAACTCGCCTTTAATTATTGCATGAGAACTGATGAATGAAGACTTTGCGAAATCAACCTCTCTTTGAATATAACACACAATTCTTCAATCTACACATGGATATACCATACTTCCTAAGAATTAGGTTTAGGAAATCATAAGGATTGAAAAGGAATTGAGTTGGAGAAGGTAGAGATTGAGCTTACCTCTCTTTCTCTATGGATTTCCACTTGATTTCTACATGAACTGGATTCCTAAGACTAAGCTAAGGTTTAGGGAATTTTAATTTCCCTTTGCCCATTTATAATTTTGTGGAGTATGAGTAAATGAACGAAGGAGGAGGGGGCTTTGGGAGTTTTAAGGGTGATCTAGGTTGGCTAACCCAAACCCAAGTCAAAGTCCAAATTTTGACATGCTCAAAATATATCGAAGCTTATAGTCAAAAGGTTGTAAACGACGATCCAGACTCAATAGAAGTGGTTTCGAATCCAAATTAATCCATATGAAAAATGTGACTTTTTGGTCATACACACGATTAAGGATTAATGACGTTATATTTAAATAAAATATTTAAATACATCATCGTCAAATATGCATGTTGTTATAGACTTCCCCTTTAATGAAATTGCGTCCTCGTAATTATTTAAGGAAAAACTCATTGTAGATAACAACTCAGTATTAACAAGATCTATATAATTCAATTTCGAATAAAATTTTAACTTCGAGTTATAAAACACTTTATAACTTAAGTTTGTACACGTATAATGTTTAAATAAAAGTCACGAACATATACGAGTGTAACAACCCGGATTTTTTGAACCAATTTAAAAGTTTTATTTTGGTTATTTTAATGGATTTTGAAGATTTAAAATGATTTATTTTAAATAATAACGTCTAAAAATTTATTTTAAATGAAGTTAGAATGAATAAATTTATTTTAATTATAAAACGAGCTTGAAATGGGGCGACAATTTGAAAATTTGATTTTAAATTTCAATTGAATATACAGGATTCAAAATAAATCAGATTTCAGTTAAACCAAAAATATTTGAATCCGTTTGATTATATCTTTCTAACAAAGTGAAAAATCCAGATTTTATAATGGAAATAAAAAGTTATGTTTAGTTTAAAATTCCAAATAGTCGCTATGGAATTTATATATATTTTATATTACATAAAGCCCTTAAAAATAGCCATTTTGCATACGACCTCCATTTTTGACGAAACCACTTATGTTGGATCTAAAATGTAAAATTATTGCTAGATTCCAATTTTCATAATTTTTGGAATTAATATGTGAGCGTGGTAAATTTAAACGTGTTTGGCCAATTAAGTTTGAATTTAATCGACTGAAAAATGACCATTTTTCAAACGGTCTCCAAATTCGACGAAATTAGTTTTGTTAGGACCGTATCGTCAAAACAAAGATAAATATATATTTTTTTGTAATTTTTGAAGTTAGTATTTGGCCCCAGTAAATTAAAATGTACGGTTAAATTCAATATATATTGATTTATATTTTAATTTTGATAAAAACTATCCGAAACAATAGAATTTGCTTACAAAACATATCCCATTGTGTCCGGAATGAGGGTATTTGGCTAGGAGAGACATTCGTTGAGTTTGATTTGGAGTTCGGAGTACGAAATTTCATTGGAAACTAATATGTGAATTAAATAATAATAGAAATAAATATATAGATTTCAAAAAATGCCCTAGTTCTATTCACTCTAACGTTTGCCGCCGTTAGCATCAAACGAATGGCCAAGGTGTTGTGATTTTTGTCTTTAAAATCCTCCAAATCCAATCACTTAATTCGAGAACGCATAGAACATAAATTGAAGAGCATCCCACGCTCTTGGATTTCATACGAGTGTGGTCTTCTCTGGTTCGACGGGGAAGCTGAAATTAGAGCTCAAAGGTGCTGCGTTTTCATGAGGTTTCTGACATCATCAAGGCAGCGAGCTACCTGAGGTCCATGGCAGTGAAAGGCGATGACAAGGTGGTCGGGGTGACAGTCCCTGATCGAACTCTAGTGCCTTGGTCGACGAGCGGTTTGGAGCCCTAACAGAGGAGCAGTTTTCGATGGTGTACAGAAGGGGTTGAACGAAGAAGAAAGGTTGTTAAGGGAAAATAATTAAATTAATTATTATTTTAAATTTATGTAATTAATCTTTAGACATCGATATCTCATTCATACGAGTACAGAATTGGAAAATTTCAGAAATGTTGGAACCGTCTTGAAGAGAGGTACGTAATGGAATTGACTAGAACTGAAAAGGAGCTAATTTGAATTCGGAGCAAATTCAAATCCAAACATAACTGAAATTTAGAAATAAAACTGGCGGAGTGGAAACCAACTATGAGAAATCCTTCTCACTCTCATTATTTATAGCTAAATATATACTAGGATGCAGACGGTGCTTAGTAGCACCCGACAACATTTGTTGTACAAATCATGGTTGTTTGTTTGGACTACATTGTGTTGTGATTGTGATATGGAATGGAAAATTAAATATTTATGTGTTGAATAAAATATTTGAAAATATCATTTTTATTGTATATATGAACTGTATAAAATATTCATGTGTTGAATAAAATATTTGAACAATATAAATATCATTTTTATTGTATATATGAACTGTATAAAATATTCATGTGTTGAATAAAATATTTAAACAATAAAAATATCATTTTCATTGTATATATGAACTATATAAAATATTCATGTGTTGAATAAAATATTTGAACAATAAATATATCATTATTATTCTATATATGAACTGTATAAAATATTCATGTGTTGAATAAAATATTTGATCGTTAAAAATATATTTTTTTAACGAATTTATAAATGGCATAAAGTCCTCTTGAAATGAGAATAATATTCATTTACAAATCAAGACGATTTGTTTATGCACAACTATTTATTTGATATGGATTGGGACGATAAATTTTACACATCGCCCAACTGCACAAATAATATTCAGTATTTGTTGGTTGAAACCCCACACGGGTATTGGGATGATATTTGACATACACTAATCCCAATTATTCAGTTGTATGTTAATTGATTGGTTGACAAACCGTTATAAGCGTTAATTATTTTTATTTAATGCTTATGCAGTTGTGTGATGCACTCTGGATGATGGTTGATTGATTTTGATTGGTGTTGTATATATGCGTTGTGTGAAATCCATATAAATAACATTATATGGTAATTGATTTGTCTGATTCCAATTCATAAAATAACAAATATTTTAAAATAATATTTAGTAAAGAATTAAAATATGAATTTGATGCCCGATTTTGGATGGTCACGAAAAAATTGAAATATATGAAGCCGTGTTGTTTGGATTTGCACCATTTTGAAGCGAACATTATTTATATCGATTTTATTCATTTTTATAATTAATATCGAAGGAGAAGTGATTTCAAAGTCTAATGTTTCGAAAATAATTATCATTAATATATTAATGATAAGGAATATTCAATTTTGGTTTAAAATTGAAAATGAAGTTGAAATCATTTTTAAAACAATTTATAAAATACATTTTAAATGGAAATTGAAGAAATAATATATATATTATATATTATATATTATATGGCCTGAATAGAACACGTCGTGCAGCGACCGTTCGCAAATTTCGACTAGTGACTTCGAATTGACATTACGGAAGATCCGACCATCAGATTCTCCTAAAACTAGAACCGTTGGGTTCGTATCAAAAAGGGCTTTCCAACGAATATAAGAGATTTGAAATCTAACGGTTGGATTTGGATTTATGTCCAAATCGAATTTGGAAAAGGTCGCTATAAGTGCAGTTCGATGACCGTTTATGGAAATCGACTGAAAGGGCCTTAATAAAATTATTTAAAATATTAATAATTTGTGTAAAATCATAATAAATGATTTGGAAGGAATTGGAATGAAAAATTCCATATTCGAAAAGATAAAAATATATTTTTATCAAAATGAACTAGTTATTAACTAGAATTATAATCCAATTATTTTTTAATAAATAAATTGGATTAAGAATGGGTTTTAATATAACCAGAATTTCCAATATAATAATTGGAATGGATTTGAGTGAAAATTATCTTCGGAATATTTCGATATTGGATTCCGTGATTATACAGATATTGTGGAGGAATTTGGAAGATATATATATATATATATATATATATATATATATCATTGTTCCCAAAACGATATTTATTGATATCAAAATTTGATATTGAATATAAGCCGATATAATTTCTATTCAGAGACTTGTATTTGATATCAAATTGGATTTTGTGTTTGTCGTGAGTGGTGTCTTAAATAACACTGTTCTTAAACCCAGTTGAGAAAAGAATAAATCTTTTAATTAAGATTTAGTGAAGTTTTCCAATTAATATTTAATTGGAATTGAATTAAAGAATTGGATTTTGGGTTGTCATGAATGGTGTCTTAAATAACACTATTCTTAAACCCCATGTGAAAGGAATAAATCTTTTAATTAAGATTATTTGAGTTTCCAGTTATATTTTGTAATTGGAAGAAAATGGAATGTTAATTAGGTTTATTGTGAACTGTGTTTTTAACGACATTCGTTCTTTAACCCGATTAACAATGAAATGTAATTTGGAATTTATAAATCTTTTAATTAAGATTTAGGGAATTTTCCAAAGTAAAGTTTTCCAGTTTAATAAAATAAATTGGAATGGAATGGAATTGAAATTGGTAATGATCGAAGTGAACTTCTGTGGAGGAAGAACGTTACTACATATGGAATTTAAAAGGCTTTGCCGTTATTCCATTTATATTATTGGTTGGATATGGAAGTTAATATCAGTTGTATATTGATCTGTTTTTCATGAAGATTCCATTGTTAATGGAATATGATTTCGGGTTTATCGTGAACTTTGTTTTAAAGGACATTAGTTCTTTAACCCATTTAAAGATAAGATTAATTTCTTAACTTTGAATAACCATTAAGTAATGGTTTTTGAGATTAAAAATGAATTAGAGTTTTAATGAATCTTAATTAGATTGGAATGTGAACGGGATAGTTAAATTTATCGAATTCATGAAATAATCGAGAATGGAGTATCACCCGTCTTGCTCAAAGCGATAGTTAAATCTTTAATTAGATTTGAACGTGAAATGGAAATTAAATTTACCGATAACACTGTGGTGTTAGATAAGGAGTATCACCAGTTTCGCTCCATGGGATGAATAGGTTGGGATTGGGAAATTAAACAAACGATTACTTCAGTAAGGTTCGCTAATCCCGACTAGTTGATAAACCTTAATTTGGTTTGAATTTATATCCAACGGAAGATTAAAGAATAAATTTAAAGAATTTATCTTTGATAAAATTAATGGGAACCTTTCCTTAATGATATGAATATTTGAATAAAAGAATATTCTGAATTGGAATGAGGCGTATGTTGTGTTTTTGTAGCACTTGTTTATAATATACGCGATTTATTCGAAAAGGGTGGGTTTATACCCATTCTGAATAATTGATTCGACGATGAAGATGGTGGTTGAAGACCGAAGGTCTTCACATGGTTCAGATGATTACCAATGTCTTGATTGGGCTGTACACCCAAGACAAAGTAATAAGTGGTGATTGTCCAGACATACTTGAAGATTGACCGGATATGCGAGGACCTCTCTCCTGTATTGGACATATGGGATGAGGAATAAGGTACCTTCGGTTTTGTTCAGACCTGGAACGAACTTGTAAATGGATGTGTGTCTGACATTGGATTTTATTTTGTGTTGATTGATTTCTATTAAATATATATCTATTTGGTGGTGGAGAATTATTCTCTTGCTTAACACCCTTCTCTAAGACGTACGAGCTTAGAGGTTATATATCGATAGATACCAGCCGCATGGCGTGAATTGTCAGTGTGGCATGCTGAGATGCAAATGATCAAGGCTTCTGTTTAAAAGAAGAGTCTTGTGCTTGATGATTAAAGCACGACTTTAAATAGCATAGCCTTGTATATAGCATTAACTCGCGAGCCTCACACCCCGGTGTGAACCAGAAACGGGAGAGGACCTCAGGGAGGATATGCGTTTCCTTCTAGCTAGGTGTGGTGCCATGGTACAGAGCCCAGACATTTTACTCATGTTGATGTTGCATATTATTTAATGGATAGCAAGGCTGCTCGAATATATCGGTCACTACGGGGCCGATGACATGGTCGACATACTAACCAGACTTACGCCCCATAGGATGGGGAAATGTATTGTTCAAGGATTATTAATCCACTTAGGTGGACCAGCCCTGACGATCCAAGTGTAGTTGCTGTTGAATCCTGAGACACGGGCTAGAGCGTCTCGAATCGGAAGGACGATCCCATGCCTTGGTTCATAGACGGGAATCCAATTTCCAATACGTGACATTTCGGTTTTGATTGTAGAGACTAGTATGGCGACATAGTAGCATGGGATATTATGCTGTTTATGATTGATACATTTATATTTGAATTATTTTTATACACTTTATACTTATAATAGTATCAAAATGATTTGTTTTAAACGTACCAAGCATGTTTGGCTATTATAAGGTAAAACTATATCCTCCGGCTTGCGTTGCATTGTGTGATGGGACCTGAGTCTTATAATAGCTTCATTTTTCCAAAAAGCATTGCGCTCTTTGTTTTATGCACCGGTATACTTGGGGTTAAAACCTATTCCGTGTTATACGGCATGGTCCCTTGATTTACTTATTTTAAAGTAAAGATTTAATAACTGTTTTAGTTCTCACACCAGTCACATGACTGACTTAAAGTTTATTGTTTTAACCTAAACTCTGGGTGCCCCTATTTTCCACACGGGCAGCTAGCAGTTGGGTTTTTTCCAGATATTATATTCACAGGATCCTGGTATATAGCTAAAGCTATATTCAGAAAGCTCCATATTCGTGTATTTCTTTAAGTTGTGTTATGTGTTATTTTTCAGCTGCTATGTAATGTATTTTAATCTTTGATATTTATCAAATGTATACTATTTATTTATACTCTGTTATATTCTTGTACTCTGATGTAATTGTTGTAATAAGAAATGAAATATTCTCCTATTTGTGTTCTGATTTGTGTTGTTCTCAACGCAATCTGCACTTTCCCATAAGGGTGAGTTTGGGTCATTTCAACGAGAAACTAACTTATTTTTCTTTCACTAGAAAACTATAATCAAACAGACTGGATAATTCTCGTTTTGAAGAATTTCGACTTGCATTGGATTCTATATACTCATTTGAAATCCATGTCAAAATTTGCGAACTACCGTTATGTGGCAAGCTCGATTTAATAAAATTTAATTAATTCGTTGAACGTTCAATAAGTTTATAAATTATAAACCTATACTCTTATGTTTTCAACACAAACTAATTAATCAATCAAATTAAAAAGTTAGAAATATCGACTATCCAAAATCATCGAACATTCCTTATTAAGTTCTAGCTAGAAAATTTTATCCCTTATAAAATTTCTTAGAAGTACTCTAGCTTACAAAATTTTCTTACATTGAATAGGATGTATATATTGGTCATATATATCCCATTCACAACGATAGGCGATCTCGTTGGGAGAAACAAGATTAAGAAATAGAAATCACGTTATACACCCAAAATAAGAAATATTAGCACATCCTCTAATATTTCAAAAATAAATAAATTGGAAATTTTAGGTTTGCAATAAACCCCAAAAGTCTCAAATTTGAAATCTTAGCACGTCCTCTAATATTTCACGAACGACGTATAAATCATGTAAATATGATAAATGGTAGAAGTTGAAAGAATTCCATCAAGCTTGAAACTTTTGGTTTTCAAATACACAAAAATATCACCAACCAATATGAGGTTAAACCCGTCGAGTTATAGGAGCTATTATAATAAAGATCAAAAGATTCAAGTCTGCATTCTTTATCAAAATCAACCAAAAATCTCTAGGGTGTGACTAAATAGCCCTAAGTCTAGTTGGGTTTGACTATACCCAGTAAAAAACAATTCAAAGTGACTTCTTTGCTCGAAAATCAAGTTGGGTGTGACTTATGGCCTATAAATCAAGTTGGTTTGCACAGAGGTTTGAGAATATGGAGGGTGCCACTTTGTGGCCTTGAAATCAAGGAATGTAATTGAATTAATAGTGATTAAAGATCATACGCCGTACTAACTGGATGTAGGCTAACCCCAATGTAAAGACCTATATTTTTGGTCAATTTGAAATTTGAATTTCTATTTATTTTAATGAATTTTAAAATGGAAAATGTTGAATTTGGATTTGTAAAAATTTAAAAAAAATAAACTTTGTTTTATGTTTTATTTGACTTAAAACAGGGTTGGTAAATCATTTTAAATCAATTTAAAACGGAGATTTTGAAAATCAATGTTTTAATGCTATTTTGACCTGTAAAAGGACTGTTTTTGAGACAGTCTTCGAATCTGGCGAAACAACTTTTATTGGATCTGGAATGTTAAAATATGGTTGGATTTAAAATTTCAAGTCAAACAGAGTTAATATGTAAATGTATGGCATACAATCGTAAGTTGAAACTTCAGTCGAATTTCAATCAAAGCTAGAAATAAGGCAATTTTTCAAATGGTTTCCAAATTTGATGAGAATGGATTCGTTGGAATCGTAATTCCTTGACATAATGAGATTTCATGTTTCATAATTTTGGAGTTAGTATGTGTTTGTACGACCAGAACTAAGTTTACATCGTATAATTAATTACGAGATAATTAAACTATTTTTCACTGATTCTTGTAAATAACTTAGATTAGACAACAATATGTACTTGGAAACACTTGTCTCATTCTTCCTCCTCTCTCTTTTCTAATGTACTTAAGGCTATTTTCTTTTTCTTTTTATTTTGTTTTCCATTTTTAAATTATTTATTCCTTAACCTTAAAACCCTTAAGCTCCATTTCCATCTTCCCTTCCTCCTTAAGCCTCATGTCGCCACCAAGACAACCCACCACCGCCCTCCTCCGCCGTGCACAGCCTCCCGTAGTCCACCTCCAGCCTTTCTCCAACCATGGGCCCCTCCTCCAAGCCAAAACCCATTTTCTCCATTTAATTTCCATAAAGTGACCTCCTTAAAACCTAATGACAAGTAGCACCACCTCCTACCGCATTTCGTGGACCCCACCTACCTACTCTTAGGACCCTACCCACACCACCACAATGTGCCTCCCCCTACAGCCCATGCCGTGGGTTCCCCTATCCCCCTCAAGCCTTTACACTCCCAAAAATCCTAACTTTCTACTTAAAATCTTAAATTAAAGGGTGTGTGAGTGTGTTCGTGAATTAGCAAGTTGAATTAAAGTAGAAAGACATAATTTTGAGTCCGCAGTAAGCTAGTGAAGTCCTGCCATGAATTATCGTGGTGTATGACGGCAGGGGTGAGAACTCTTGATTTGATTTGGTTAATTAGTTCAATATATGGTAGCTTGTGTGGTAATTGAACTATGAAATGCTTGGTTGATATTGATTGAATTAGTGATGAATTGTGAAATATTAGTGTAGTTAAATCAGGTTAAATATCATGTTAAAATATTGTTAAGATGTTTATGGTATTTGTTGTAGGGTTAAACACCTATTTATAAGTCAAACGATATGTTAACAATCACCCGTTTAAGTCAAGTTAACTTGACCTGAAATGAACCAGTTATTGTTGGTTGCTTGAATTCATGGATGATCTGAATGTGATGTAAACCCCACATGGGTATTGGGATGATATTTGATTGACACGTCTCCCAATTGTTTAGCTTGCGTGTTAATCGGTTGATTGACAGGACCTATATAAGCGTTATTTATTTAAGGCTTATACAGTGAAGTTACACTTTGTATGTGTGATAATTGGATGATAATAGTTGTTTACAACTATTATTGGATGCATGTAATATGTGAAATTCATATAAATGTAATTATATGATAATTGGTTGAGTCTCGTTCCCATTTATAATAAAGTTGAATATTTTAATATCATAATATTAAGTGAAAAACCAAATTTTAATTTTGATGTCCGATTCTTGATGGACACAAATATATTAAATATCGATGAATATTCATAACTGTAACAAGTTAATTTGAAGTAAATTTCATATACTTATGACCTATTGAAGTTTTATTTTGGAAATGAATAGTAACTGTCAAAAGTGAATTTTAGTCAGGCTATCTAGAAAACGTTTTAAAAGAAGTTTCTTTTTATTAGTATCTTGTTTATTTTTATAACAAGTGTTAGGAAAGTTTGGACCTAGAATAACGAGTTTGAAATAATATTATTCCAATGGTTCAAATAATATTAAATTGACTTAATATTAAAATATTTTATTTTAAAGGGAAATAATTGAAATAGAATTTCCAATGATAATTATATATATTATATAATTTATAAAAAAATTAGGAAGTATTTCGATTTATTTTTAATTATAAATCAAATTTGGTCTTGAATAGGACGTGTCACGCAGCGATAGTTCTTGAAGTTCAACCTGTAACTTCAAATTGACGTACCAGAAGATCCGACCATTGGATTCTCTTGAAACAAAAAATGTTTGATCCGAAATGAAACGAGCTTTCAAATGGCATAAGACGTTTTAAAATCCAACTGTTTGATTTTAAAATAGGTCCAAATCTATTTTGGAAAATGTCACTATGGATGCATTTCGGTGGAAAAAATCGGAAACCGACTGTAAGGCCTTAATAAAATTGTTAAAAACTTGAACAAATTATGTTCAATCATTATAGATGATTTAAAAAGTTTTGGATGGAAATTTTGAAGTTTTAGAAAGATAAAAGATATTTTATCTGAATGAGCTAGTTGACAAATAGAATAAAGAATAGAAAGGAATATGTGATGATTCCTGAGAGTACAGTCTAGTACTACCTGTGAGATCTAACTGGAAATTATTCCGTTAAGTGAGGGGTGGGAAGAGCCGAACATGTTGGAAAATGGAGTTTTGATAGTAACAACCTTATTTCAATATTAATTGATTATAAAATGTATACTAACACTTTTGTCAAGAATATATATACACACACATATACATATGCAGGATTTATATGCGGGAATTAATACTGAAGACTGTACAATTTAAAGATATTAGAGATTTAGAATTCAGAGATGATTCAAGACTAATGAGTTATAAAGATTTCAAGAATTCAAAAGTTCAAGATAAATATAGTAATAGGGTTTAGTTTATGTAGGAGTCTGAATAACACTCTAGGTTCAAATTCAAATTCAAATTCTGATTTTCAATTTCTTATTTCAAATTCTATTTTCAAATTCTGTCTTCAATCTTTATTTTCACTATTTTACTTTCTCTTTTTTACTTTTGATTTTAAACTCAAGTTTTATAGTTTATAAGTTTATATATATTATACACTTTATATTTATATAATTTTATAAATATATTTATATATCTTATATTTATGTTTTCACATGATTTTGTACTTTATAATACATATTTATAACACTATGTTTTAACTCAAGAATTTCAGAATTATATATATATATATATCAAAACACTTCAAAAATGCTCAAAATTCAATTTTATATTAGGTTATGTTGACATACATTTATTCCTATGTCGACATATAACTGTCATATTTTAATTTTGAAAGGAAGTGTCTTTTCACTATTTGTAATGTTCCAGAAGCTTTGCATCCTTTCAAATCTTATAATAGGGGCTGATTTTGATTTTTTTCATAATTCTTCTTCTCCATCTTCATCCCCTTTCTTTACACCATTATTATTTTTTATTTTTATGATTACTACACTTATACTATAACGAATTCATTTCTATTTACATAAATCTTCTTCTCTTCTCACTCTCTACTTATCACTCTCTGAATCGAAGTGCGAGTTATAGGGCTGTTGTAATTGTTTGGGAAGTGTTTGGGAAAAGGTGTTCCCTTGTTGCTTTGAAATCAAGGAACTGGAGCGATGTTAACATTATAGCCATAAAATCAAGGGGAATACACTTGATCAAGGGTGTTTGGAATCAGTGTTAACCTTGTAGTCATGAAATCAAGGGGGTTGTATTTGGATATTTATATAGTAATAATACTCTGCGCAATCCAGCGTTGCGTGGGACTGGACGTAGGAGTAATCCGAACCAGTATAAAATCCGGTGTGTTCTTTTTTTTTCTTCATTTTATTTTTGTTTATCATTGTGTTTGTGTTTGATTATGTGTCTATTATTTTTTCTGTGGTGCGTGGTTCATATAGTAGGTCATATAAGTTTTAGATTTTGTTTAATTTCTCAAAAACACTATTCGCCCTCCTCTAGTGTTAGTTTTGCCTTAACGATCCATTTCGCAATCCCTAACAATTGGTATCAGAGGTCTTTCAAAAAATTCATAATCTGATTTTTGAAAATCTTTAAATGGCAAATTTTGAAATAATAGTTAACACTAGTGTCAATTCATGCATTGTACCAATGTTAAAAGAGTCTACATATAATTGTGTTGACAAAGATCTACTAAAATATTATTCAATATAAGGGAAGACATGTTTTATGGCTTTTGAAAATTCAAAAGTTGAAAGGATAGGTGAAGTGGCTGTTGGTAATTCAAATTCTGAGATGATGGTCATTGAAAATTCAAATTCTGAAAAGGTGGATGTTGGAAATTCAAATTCCAAACTGGTGTCTTACATGGCTGTTGAGAATTCAAATTCTGGAAAGTTATAGGTGGAAATAAAAATGGACAAATGGATACTGGATAGTGGATGTTTGGGACATATGACGGGAAATCCTGAATTACTCAATAATCTGATATATGAAGATAGTGGAATGGTGAACTTCAAAGATAACTTTAAAGGATACATTATTGGGATCAGCAATGTCGGTTCTGAAACTCCTACTATTTTTGATGTTTTATTAGTTAGGAATCTAAAATACAACTTGCTACCTATAAGTCAACTTTGCGATAAGGGTTATAAAATAAACTTTGAAAAGGATAAATGTTTTATTAGAAGATAGAAATTCAGAAATAATATTCGAAGGAGATAGACAAAAAATATATATATATTGAGCATGAAAATCTCCAATAATAACCTATGTCTTATGGCCAATACAAGTGACCCTTGGATCTGGCATAAGAGATTTGGTCATATAAATTTCAAACATATCTCTAGGATTTCTAAATTAGATTCAATTAGAGGATTACCTAAAATGAAATTTAAGGTTAATAACTTATGCGACGCTTGTCAATACGAGAAATTAAAGAGAAGTTCATTTAAAACAAAAGAGGAAATTTCGACCTCGGAACCATTAAAGTTAATTCATATGGATTTATTTGGTCCATCTCAAACACAATCAATAAATCATAATAGATATGTTTACGTAATAGTCAACTATTTTTCTAGATTTACTTAGACCTTATTTTTTAAAAATAAAAGTGATTCTTTTGATCAATTTAAAACTTTTTCTAAAAAAATTCAAAACTTATTATCATTAAAAATCAAAACAATACGTAGTGACCATAGCGGAGAATTCAAAAATAAAAATTTTGAAAAATATTGTATTAAAAAGGGAATAACCCATAAATTTTCTATTCCTAGACTCAAAAAAATGGAGTAGTTGAACGTAAAAATAGGAAAATACAAGAGTGTGCGAGAATTATGTTATATGATAGTAATTTACCAAGAAATTTTTGGGCTGAGGCAGTTGCAACAGCTTGTTATATTTTTAATAGAATTTCGATTAGACCGTTAACTCATAAAACTCCTTATGAACTTTTGTATAATAAGAAACCAAAAGTGTCATATTTTAAAATAGTTGTAAGTACATGGTTTATATTTAATACTAAAGAAAATTTAGAAAAATTTGACTCGAAATCCAATAAAGAAATATTTATTGGATATTCAAAAAGAAGTAAAGCATATAGAGTTTTCAATACTAGAACCAATACAATAGAAGAAACCTTAAACGTATCGTTTGGTGAAAATTATAAAAATATAACATAAAACAATGAAGATGAATGTGAAAATGAAATTAATGAAACAAATCATGAAGGTAGTCAACCAAATAAACGAATTAGATTACTTAGAGGTCATCCTGTAGAAAATATCTTAGGACATATTGAATCCGTTGTTAGAACCCGTAATCAATTAAATAATATGAGTAATACTGCATTTATTTCAACTATTGAACCTAAGAATCCAAAGAAAGCATCTTCTGATGATTTATGGATACTTGCCATGTAAGAAGAATTGAATCAGTTTACTAGAAATGATGTATGGGAACTTGTTCCTAGACCAAAGTATAAGACTATAATAAAAACTAAATGGGTTTATAAAAATAAAATGAAGGAACACGGTGAAGTCGTAAGAAATAAGGCATGATAGTAGCACAAGGCTATACTCAAGAAGAAGGAATAGATTATGATGAAACTTTTGCCCCCGTAGTAAGATTAGAAACTATTAGGGTTTTACTAGCCTTTTCAAACCATAATAATTTCAAATTATATCAAATGGATGTCAAATGTGCTTTTCTAAATGGATTTGTTAAAGAAGACGTATATGTAGAGCAACAACCTTTATTTGAAGACGAAAAACTACCAAATCATGTACATAAGTTAAAGAAAGCATTATATGGTTTAAAACAGGCTCCTAGCGATTGGTATGATAGATTAAGAAATTATTTGTTACAATCCAATTTTAAAACAGGAAAATTAGAAAATACTTTGTTTATAAAAAAGAATAATAGGATATAAATTAGTACAAATATATTTTGACAATATAATTTTTGAATCAACAAATGATAAGATGAATAAAGAATTTTCAAATATTATGACCCAAGAATTTGAAGTGAGTCATATAAGAGAACTAAGGTTCTTTTTAGGCTTACAAGTTCATCAATTAAAGAATGGAATATTTATTAGTCAAGAAAAATATGTAAGAGATCTAATTAATCAACATAATTTAACAACAACTAATGGGAGACCAACACCGATGGCGACTAATGTAGCAGTAAATAAAGATAATACATCAAAAGACATTGATCAAAAACTATTTAGAGGAATAATAGGATTGTTACTGTATATAACCGCTAGTAGACCAGATATAATGCTAGTAGACCAAATATAATGCATAGTGTATGTCTTTGTGCAAGATGTCAATCGCAGCCTAAGGAGACACATTTAAAAGCTGTAAAACGTATTCTAAGGTATGTAAAGCATACAATAGACTTTGGATTATTTTATCCTAAGGATAATTCATTCAACTTAGAATCTTATTGTGATGCTGACTATGCGGGATGTAAATCCGATTGTAAAAGTACTAGTGGAACATGTCACTTCTTAGGACATTCACTAGTCTAGTGGTTTAGTAAAAAGAAAAATACTGTATCTTTGTCAACAGCTAAAGCAGAATACATCTCTGCTGCTTTGGCTTGTTCACAAGTAATATAATGCAAATGTTTAAACCGAAATTAGTTCGAGAACCAAAGGTGCCACGAAGGCACTTCACCAACTGGTTGGGAATGGGACCACAATCACAACCAAAAAGTAAGGACACAAAGATTTTTATAGTGGTTCGATCTAAGAAAGATCTACGTCCACTTTGAGAGAAATTTCCATTATCATATGCAAATTTACGAGGTTTGAACACTCTCTCATTACATTAATTTTCATTCTCACAAACTCTCCTCTTGATCAAATAAAAAATATCCAAGGTGATTGAAGGAATCCTCTGAGTATAGCAATTAGAGAAGTAGATCTATGATTCTACAAATGCTTTTGTGAATTTCCATGATTTGATGGTAAGTTCGATGTTTGATCTTCGATTGGAGATGAATAAAGGTGTTAGAATAACTCGAAATAGTTAAAGAAATGGTTGGGCAACCTTTTGGGATCTCAAAATTCGGTCTCCATTAATGTGAAGCTCATCCCCTATTTATAGGTGTGAGGAATGGCCAAAATATTATGGGTAGGATTTTGGTCGGCTCAAAGTTGTTTATGAAAATGCCACTACCAGTTGTCGCTAGCTGTTGCCAATTTTCAAGTCTCTGACCGATCCGGATTAGTTCCGACCGACTCGGATTGGTCTGCCCGACCCAAACTCTATTTGCCTAGACATCTCATGCCTTGTTCTTTAATCCGACCAACCCATTTCCTTTAGGAATAAGACTGACCCGCTGCTATGAAATTGAGAACGACAAACTGCGATGGAGTTGGGGCCGACCCGTTGCTTTGTTGGCTGGACCGAGCCATGCTATTTGGTACCGACCCCTGCTTCAGAAATGAGGCCGACCTTTTGTGATAGGTTCAGACCCACCTACCTAACGTTGGAACTGACCGACTTGCATACTTTGAGAATGAGACCGACCCATCCGCAGTTGTACAAACTGGCCGTTCTTTCATATTAGTGCCGACCTATTAAATGATGAATAAGACCGACCCATGATGAAACATTTGGACCAACCCATAATTAATATGATCACGCTGTTCGATCCATCAGTGTATGTGTGATTTTTTAAGGGATAACATTTTCCCCCTCGGAGCATAAAATTTTTATTTGTAAAAAATTGTAAGCTTTGAAATAAGTATTCTAAACACATTAAACTTTGATGGAGCTTCCCCCACGTACTGCAAGTTCCAATTACGGGTCGGTGCTATTGCTTCATGAACCGAGTTGGTGTGCATTTGACGAGTTGAGTCGGCCCATCATACATAGCTGCTATAAGACCTACTTTAGCCCGTTCATCTTCTTTATTTCCATCTCCTTCAAACAAAGAATTCCTCTAATGGCGATCAAATGTGTTTGAGCAAGATTCAATCCATAAATCCTTAATTCTTTCTTTCAGTCGAATTCGCTACCTCGCATAAAATCAGATCCAACCAGCTTTTCGAATCGAAATCGTCCAAGTCAGAAACTCTCCGATGCCATCGATCCCAATCCATCCTCTGATATTCTTGAGCTTAAATCGGAGTGATTTGGGGCTGAGACCAAAATTCATCCATATGAGGTTTCAAATCGTGGATTTTGGTATGGAAATTGTTTGAAATGGAATTGAAGTTGACCGGGATAGGTTTGAGGATGTGTATGATGGATTCGAATTGTGTCGTTCCCTTTTTGAACATGGTCTCAGCATAATGCCTACCATGTGTTTGTAGAAATGCTTAAAAAGAGAATCCTTGTAAACAACTCATGTTTATGCACTTAACATTATTGCTATGACTATGTCTTCACGTTGCTCATGCTACATACTTGTTGCACTTGATTGCATTTGTTGCGAATTAAAAAACACAACACTTTAGTTGCCACTAGTCCGTTTAGGTCGGTCGAGACTAATCAGTGTAGTCCTTTGAGAACAACCAACATATGTCAATTCAAGTCCGACCAGTTCATGTCAGTTTGAGGCCGACCAATGCAAGTTGGCTTGAGACCGACTAGAACATGCTAGTTTGGGACCAACCAGCGTAGTTGTGTTTAAGGCTAACCGGTGCAGCTTAGTTTGGGGCCGATCGATTTTGGTTTAATCCAGTTCAACCCACTTAGGATCAGTTCAAACCGACCCACTATGGATTGGCCACGACCGACCCAATATGGGTCAGTTCGGACCGACCCGTCATGGGCTGGTCATAACTAACTCACCATGCTCTATGTTCTTGAATGTGTCTTTTGCATTATTCTTTTGTCCTGTAATTTGCTTTTTAAGTACAGTTATTTGTGTAGAAATGGATACTAGACAAAAATCATGTCAACATACTGAAGAAGCATCAAAGTTTATACAAACTGGTACTTCCACCCAAGTGGCTAATGTGACTGCAACTAACATTTCCGGATCAGACATTAGTTCAGAATTCCCTGTACCTGAGCCTCTTACTAAAGTACTCAATGAGAGAAAACCATCCCAACTTTTTGAACGTTCATATAAGAATTTATGGGCTTAGTTTAGGATTTTAGAAACCGATGCCAAGTTCCCTGAAAAGGATGAATTTGCAAATTTCCCACCTCTTGGGTATATTGCAGTCAACCGAGATATTCTAGCAATGGGAGGTTTACCTCCTTTTAATCCATTCCTAGGAACAATTCTCAAGCGCTTAGCGATTGCTCCCATGCAGTTACACCCCAACAGCTATTCCATTCTAAATGGTATTTACGTACTCTTCATGAGGGTTAAACAACGCGCTCGTACATTTCAAGAAATTTGCTACTTGTATGTCTTTAAAAAGATGCAATATAAACCATCGATCTTTTTTGTTAAGGGGAAACGCCCAAAGCTTAATACCGATCTACTGGAAAGCGCCAAGGGATTCGCAGATCATTATTGCTTTATATGATGCCCTGACAACTTTTATGCGAGGTGGATGAAAGGAGGTGAAAACTTATTGCCACATATCCCTTTATCTGCTCTTGCACTTAAGTTCTGAGTATTAAATCCCTTCTTTGTTTTATAGAACTTCCTTCCACCGATTCAAATGATACTACCGGACAAGAGTTATTTGATGCTTTAATCACTGTTGTCGAAGAGGAGAGAAGTAGAAGGTTCTTGGTCACGGAAGAGTTTCTTCATCAATATCGTTTGCTTGATGCTTCCCGAAATCTTATATTAAATCTAACCTTTCAGAAGGAGATTTCCAAGAAATCCCCTGCTACGAAAGGCCCTTTAAAGAGATGCGCTGATATCGCAGGTAGTGGTAAAATATCCCCCAAGTCTAAACTGGCTTCCATTGGAGAAGAGGGGTCTCAACAATGTGAGGATAAGAATAAATAAATTGAGAAGATAACTGAGAGGATTGAGAAGGATAAGGCTACTTCAAAAACTCTTTCTGATCCGATGGTCAAACGATCTAGAGATGCTGAAATAACTTCTAAGGATAATGCAGATAAGGTTGGCAAGCACCTTATTATCTAGATTACTCAAGGTGAGAGTTCTATGGACACTTATAAGGGTTTGAGCGACCTTAGTTCAGCCAAAGATATTATTCAGGGAGAAGTCGTCATCCAACCCCCAAAACCTTAATCCAAGGATCTAGGGATTAACATAACGGAAGCTCCCGTCTCTCGACCGGGAAAACTGCTTGCAAATCTAGGAATTGCCTTAGAACCGAAACCTAAAATTGGTTCGTTGTTAGATACGCACAACTAAGCATTTACTTATAACATGAGTTCATGAATCTTTGCATTAATTCCTTAAGTTTGCCCCAGTGTTAGTCATTGTGAACACTAAATTTCTGCTTTATTTCTATTCTCAGGTATAGAAATGATGCCGAAGCCCTCACTCATGAAAGACTTTAATGAAAAGTCAAGTTAACAAAACCCAAAGTGCCTTTTAGAATACTAAAGCATTCACGACGAATTCGGCATCATCGAAACCCGCCTCATCATTCACAGCATCCTCATGAATGTCGACCAAGCCCAGAAAATTTTGAACTAGATGGAAAAAGGAAACGGAGGCATGAGCATGAAGCTATGCTAGAGCAAAAAAAAGAGGAAGGAAGAGGAAAAGGAAAAGCGGGCAAAAGAGAGATAAGGACGATCGTGGAAAAGATGACTCTTGAAAGCATTATAATCCCAACAAGTGTCCTATGCCTAACATTCAGATTACTTCTGATCTACCATCTTTTGCTTCTCTGTCTGTCACTCCAACCTCTACTGACCTCCAAATGATCATTCATAGACCTCGCTACGCTCTTAGGCCATGCAATCTTGAACTAGCTGAGCGATTCAAGGGTTGGTGCTTAAATTGAATGTACTTTGATTTAGACGTCTGTCCATCCAACAAACAGATTTTCCTTCGTAAAATGAACACTATGAAAAATTGCATGATGACAAAATTTGCTTTTGCTAAGAGCCAATTCGAAATACGAATAGACGCAATCAGGGATCACGCTGAGAAACAACTTTCGGCTTGGAATGTGTTTGCCTTCGATCTTCAAAGGCTTACTAAAGAGAATATCGAACGGGTCCTTACTTTGGGGAACGACAAAGTCGAGCTCATTAAGGCCCTCGAATCTCGAGATAGAATCATTGCTTCTTTTACTCAAAGAGATACAGAAATCACAAGCTTGGAGGACGAGAACAAAAGGCTCAAAGAGGAGCTTGCTGTTGTGAAAATGCAAGTTCAAGAGGCCCAGACTGCCTAGTAATCTGCCGAATCCCAGCTGGTTATAGAGAAGAATGCTACTGTTGTTCATCAGCTAGAAAATTTTATTCTCTGAGAAAAGATTTCTTCCCTGGGTACAGCTCTTTCTACAGCACAGGCCGATAATAGGACCCTTAAAGGAGAAAGACTTAAAGTTGTGGCCGACCCTGAAAAGGCTCAGTTGAATGCTGACACTTCCTTGTTTAATTTTTATGTCTATAGTGTCCTGAGAAAAAGAAGCTTACATTCTCTGGGAGACAAATTTGAATTTACCCTGACCCTCGTTTGGGAATGAATACTCGAGATTAACGAAGGTGATCACCCTGAAGATGAGCTTATTGATGATCTGTTGATGAGCGATCCCGCAAAGCTTTAGACGTGGGGAAGGCTCAGTTGGCTAGAACACGAAACATGCTAAGTGATAGGGCTGGGACTTCAGGATGCAACAAATATTGATGCCCTCACTTTTCCTGCTAATGTTGAAGCCTGTGGTTCACAGACTCCAATTAAATCTCCCGCTGCTTTTGGGGAAAAGATACCGTTATTGAAAAGCATAACGATGATAATGAAGAAGACGATGAGAACGACGTAGATAGGTTTGAAGTCGATGAGAACAGAGACATTCAAGTAAGTCTTATATCTGTAGGTAAAATTGATATTATCCACACTATGCTATACTTAGACTACATATGCCCTTCTCCTGGAACTTTTGCATTTCATGCGCACTGTTCAACTGTCTTTGGTCTGATTTCACCAAAGCTTCCTTCTGGAGGACTTATTGCTATGAAGACTGAAGCCTTGGCTACTGACTCAACCTTAGTGTTCATTCCTCATGCCCCAGTCACTACTCCTCCTCCAGGTGCTGCATCCCTAGTTAGTGCCAAACCCCTGGATCACACGATACCAAAATTGGTGCGATCGCCAAATGGATGATGATGCGGACTACATTCCAAGTGACGAGGATTCTAAACATACCAATGAGACTTTAGCATAGGATGCTGAAGTTCAAGACAGGAGGGAAACTAGAACTTTTACATCGTTGGGGCATAAACAAAAGAAGGTGATTACCACTAGGAAGAAGAAAAAAATCATCACTGTATCTTCCCAAGAAAGTCCCAACGGTGTGGTAACTAGAGGTGGAAATCAGTCAATTGATACATCTCCTCCTTCAAAGGTTGACAGACCATTGAGATCCGGCGATCCGAAGAATGGAAGAAGAAGTAGCACTCACGGCCAGCTTTCTCATTATTTCCTCTTATGCATGATAGTTAGACCAATTGTCGAGTGCCAACCCTCGCTTATTACTTTATGCACATTTACGCCCATGACTTATGTACTTGGCTTGTGATTCTGTGTTTTAACTTTGTGTTGTTGCTGCAATGAAGCTGTGTTCTGTTTGCTGTGCCCAAGCTTTTACTTTAGCTTCGTCGTACTTTTTGTTTTGCATTCCACACCTGTTGACCTTACACATTTTCAACACAAGTTTTTATATTATAAGTCAATTTTTATTGCAATGCCTGGTATTATAGTGACCTCGTGGTATTTTGTAATTGTTGATTTTCCTTTTTATAGCCATTAGTCATGTATCATCATTGATTGAATTTTCTTGATTTTGACTGAGCCAACATTTGAGACTTATTTTCTGCAAGTAACCACTTATTATGTATACCGCCGTATTGAAGTCCTCGAGTTTGCCTTAGCCATTCAAGAGATTTAACTTTTTTGATCAGAGAAATCCTTATAGGTGCCAAGCCTTTTTGTTTAGTGTAAAGTTGTGACGAGCTTATAGTATGCTTAAATGAGCATTATCGATTTCCTTAATGCCGTAGTAGTGCCCCCATACAAAAGTTCATCACAGACTTTAAAGGTTAGGTTCGAGATTCATGATCGAGTATATTTAGAATTTCTTGGTCTTGAGCTTTTGCCTACATTTGAAATTTCCTAGCTTGCTCATGATCCAAGGGTTTTTGGTTTAGTCAATCAGACTCATACCTTTTAATGGAGAGGAATTTTGTTCTTATGCCCCTGCTTGAGAGGTCTTACATTTTAAGTATGTTCAATCATGTTTCTCGCTAACCCAGCAGTCCAGGTCCTTTAGAGATTAAATTTGAATAATGCCCCCGGAGAGGTCTTCGTTTTAAGGCCCCTGAAGAGGTTTTTTTTTGTATCCATTGTTTGGTGAGCCTGAAAAATTCAGATGCTTGTCAAACTTGTCGGATTCCCCAAAGAGGTCTTTTGATCCATCAGTAACTGAATTTGGAAGACCCAGCATCAGTAGTTGGATTTGAAAGACCCAACATTTGATTGGATGCCTCCGAAGAGGTCTTTTGAAGACCAGGGTTTGTCGTAATCGGGCCATGTATTAATGGCACTGACGATCGACTCAGTGCCCCTCGGGGAGGTCTTTGTTTTAGAAGCTCAGTGTTTGTCGCAATCGGGTCATGTACTAATGGAACTGACAATCAACTAGGTGCCCCTCTGGGAGGTCTTTGTTTTAGAAGCCCAGTATTTGTCGCAATCGAGCCATGTATTAGGCACTGGCGATCAACTGGGTGCCCCCCGGGGAGGTCTTTGGTTCGAAGTTGCATTGTTTCATAGGGCGGATACTAGTTCATTTATCGGTTTTACCACAATTTGTTAGAACTGGGGCCATGGACCCTGCAATTCAGAAGGTGCCCCTATAGTGAAACTTACAACTTTGCTTGTAATTTGAATGCTGCATCGTTTGTCCATTTGGATCCTGGTGTCCCTTATTTTCAATGTTGTGCTACACACCTTCGTATTTTTTACGAACGATGTTTTGAGCATTAAGCAATGGGTGCTCGAGCTATCCAACCTGGGATGTTCTATAACGGCCACCAGGTTGTACTAGGTTATTGATATGTTTATGCCCTTCTAAGGGACCAGCAATCAAAAGCAAATCCTAGCAACTTATAAACAAGAATTTGCAAATGTACGATTTAGGTAGGAAAAGCAATTCCTTTCATCAATATGTACAAAATTTGTGACAATGTTTGCATGGTATTTACAATGCATGGCGTTTACAACTTTTTTTAAGATATGTAAAACAAATATTAAGCAAAGTAATGACAAAGGTGTATGCTACTCCAGGCTCTAGGAAGTCGGATCTTGTTCGTCGTTTTCAGTTCGAAGGTGCCATCTAAGAATTTTTTGCTTATTAGGTCCTTCCCAATTGGGTCAAAGTACTCTATTTCCTATCATAATTTTCTTCCAAACAAGGTCCCCAATTTGGAAGGTTCTCCATTTGACTATATCATTAAAATGTCTGGCTACCCTTCTCTGATGAGCAGCAATTCTAAGTTCTGCTTCTTTCCTTTTTTTCTTCAAATAAATCGAATGCTTCAAGCTGCAGTTTCTCATTTTCTTCTTGGTTAAAGTGGATTTTGCGGTGGGTGGGAACTTCCAGCTCTACTGGGATCGTAGCCTCAGATCCAAACGCAAGTGAGAGTGGAGTGTTCCCAGTCGCAGTTTTATGAGTTGTGCGATATGTCCATAGTGTAAGAGGAAGCTCATCTACCAAACTGCCTTTAGCTTTTTCAAGACGCTTCCTGAAGTTGACTTTAGAATTTTATTGATTGCTTCGACTTGCCTGTTGTCTTGCAAATGAGCAACAACTACAAAACTCTTCATGATTTTGTATTTAGCACAGAAATTTAGGAATTCACTGCTTTCAAACTGAGTCCCATTATCGATGATTATCTTCTGCGGTACCCCGAATCTGCAGATGATGTTTTCAGAACAAAGTTGATTACCTTATTCGAAGTAATAGTAGCCAATGGTTCAGCTTCAGGCCATTGGTAAAATAATCAACGGCTACTATTGTATATTTCATATTCGATTTAGCATTAGGCAATGCTTTAATTAAGTCTATGCCCCATACAACAAATAGCTATGGGCTAACCATTTGATTCAGTTCTGTGGGAGGTGCTCTTGGAATTTTTTCAAATCTTTGACATATGTCACATTTCTTAGCATAAGTCATTGCATCAACGTTCACATCGGGCTAGAACTAGCCGTATCACAGGATTTTCTTGGCTAGCGTTTGACCGCCCATGTGACCTCTGCATTCTCCCTCAAGTAATTCTACTAAGATTTCTCTAGACTCCTCTTTGGTTACACATCGTAGTAGTAGTATAGAGAAACCACACCTATATAACCTTCCATATTGGATAAGGTACAATGGAGCTTTGCTCAGTATTTTACTTCCGCTTTTTTGGTTCCTCTGGAAGTGTTCCATTAAGGATATGTTCCTTGATTGGGGTCATCCAAGATATAGGTTCTTCAACCGCCTCCATAATCCAATCGACATCCGCTTCTTCAATAGTGGGGGTTGAAAGAACCTCGTTTTAGAGTTTATGCCCTAAAGGAAATCCATTTGATGTGATTAATAACGTTATTGTTTTATTTGGAATAAAAATATTCGGTTTGTTATATTTACTATGTAATATAAATAATAATTTAACAGAAGTCCTTAGAATAATAATACGGAATTATATAGTTCGAGTAAGACTGAACTTGAGATTATATAATGTGATCAGTATTATAATTCTTAAATTTCCCTAGTCGAGTTTTATTGTTTATATAGGACAACAATAAAGCATTGAGACTAGTATATTAATTAACTGATGATCACATGTCATTGATCATTAATATACGTGATATTAAAGTCAAGATATAAATACGTATTAGAGAATAACGTATTGGGCTGACCCACTGTGAGATAACTACATGGAATACAATCAACGGTATCATAAGTTGTTCTCATAGTGACAGTGATGCAATGGTCCTCAGACCTGAAATCATTATAATTTTATTCGAGGATATTTGTGTTTTAATCAAAGTTATTTCGTAACGGAGTAATGATAACAGTGATTATTGGATATATCTCGAATCGAATGAAAATTATGAATGATCTAGATGGAATTTAACCCTACGATATATTCAAAGTGTTATCCATGGGCCTCTTGATTGGGTGAGACTGTGAAATGCATGGCCGTGCTCAAATATTGATTTGTTTTAAATAGCCTACTCATCGATCAAGAAAAATGGATTAAATTATAATGAGGATGATACGATCCATGCCTCTAATTTGATCCTGGATACATTGGTTAAACGGATTATATTACATTGATACACTGGTCACGAAAAGTGTAAAGACCCGCAAATCCCCACCCCTTGGATCGACCATAAACCACACAGGTCTGACCCAAAAAGTGAAAATCTACGAATACTTTAACTTTGGGCATACAACAAATTACAACAGATAACAGAAGACTTTTATAACACTATAATAAATGTTACATCAGAGTACAGAATATACATATCAGAGTACATTGGAATATAATTACAGCGGAAGATAAATACAAAAAAAGTAATATACTGCAACGGAAGAACACAGCGGAAGACTTTCTATCTCTGGACACAGCTTTAAACGTCAACCCAGAATCCTGTTTAATATATCTGCAAAGAAATAGCTACTCGACTGCCCGTGTGGAAAATATGGGCACCCGAGTTTGCCAGTGGACAAAACTACAGGTCAGTCATGGGACTGGTGTGAGAATTCTACTTAACCTATATAATATAATAAGGCTAATCACAGGACCACGCCACTTTCGCGGAACGGGTTTTCTCCTATGGATTGCCAGTGCATGACTAAGGTAAATCGTCAAAATAACGCAATGCTTTTTAGAAAAATGAAACCATTATAAGACCCAAGTCCCATCACACAATGCAACGCAAACCGGAGGATAGGGTTTTACCTTATAATGATCAAAAGATGCTTGATACGATAAACACGGTATTATATAATAATAGTGTGCAACCAATTTGAAATACATCAAAGTAAATGTATTAATCCTAGACGGCATGAGTGCCCCATACCACTATGTCGCCATATATAGGTATACAATCAAAACCGCGTGATGTCGTATTGGAAATTTGGATTTCCATCTGAGTCAAGGCTAGGGAGGAGATCCTTACCGATTCGAGACACTCTAGCAATGCCCCAGGATTGGTACTCTGTCCAACCCTTGGATCCTGCAGGGTCGGTCCGTCCCCGTGTTGGTACTCTGTCCAACTGGTGCAATGGACTGGATTAGTTATTCCTGAACACACGCTTCCCGGTCCTTTTGGACCTATCCTACGGCCAGTAGCGACCGCATAAACCGAGGCCTCGAACAATCCAACAACCACATAAGTAAAATGTCAGCCAGTTTAAGCACCGACACCACTTCTAGCTAGAAAGAAACGTGTGCACTCCCTGCGTTCCCTTCTCCCGTTTTAGACTCTACCGGGCTGTGAGGCTCGTGAGGTCACGTAACACAAAGCTATGCCTAAATAGACTATGCTTTGATCATCCTACAAGGCTCTGCTTTGCAACAATAAGCCTTGATCAAGTGCAACTTGGCATACCACATCAACAACTCATATCATGCGATCGGTAAATATTTAACATACAAAAGGGTGTTAAGCAAGAGAATAAATCCTCCGCCACCATGCATTTATATATTAAATAAAAACCAATTTAATTACATGAAATAAATTTCAATGTCAGGCATGCTATCCATTTACAAGTCCGCTCTGGGTCTGAACGAAACAACGTATCCGTCGATCTCCAGTACGTCTGGAAGATCATCACTTTTACCTTGCCTTGGGGGATCAGTCCCAATTCAAGATATTAGTCACCATCAACCAAACGATGTGAAGCTCTCCGGTCTTCAGTCACCGTCTTCTTCTTCGACTCTTGATCGTCGTGATGATTATTCAGAATGGGTTAGACCCGGTCTTTCTGAATAACTCGCGTATCCTTAATTAAATCAACCATACGCCACATTCCAACTTTGAATATCCTTTTAAATAAAAATTATTATTTATGTTAAAAGGTTCTCATTAATTTTATCAAAGATAAAATAAATTACATTTTAATCATTCTAAAAAGATTTACTAATATTCCAATTTAGATTTAATTTATAAAATAGATTTATAAATTTCAAATAGTAATTTCAATGTAAATTGGATTAAAGGATAAATGTGATTTAAAACATCGCCCACTACAAATCCAATCTACATATCAATCACCAACATAATTATTAAGATCTAATAATCTTAAATAAAATATTTATCTTAAAGATATTAATTCATTACTATATAAAAAAAACACATTTTAAAATAATCAATGCAATATTCTATATATAAAAGATTCTGAATGTAAAATATTCTTTATAATACAAAATCTTATATTTTACAAAAATCTTTTTATTATATAAAAATTCTTATTTAAAAAGAAATTCTGCATTGGAATGCAACTCAACCATGTACCATATAATTTGGGTCATATGGGTTTCATACATTTCATGTATAGGGTAATAACAAGAAAATAATTCTCAATCCATCCATTAACAACCAGAGTGACAATGTCAACTGTGTGAGCATTAAAATGAAATAATAACGCTCATCTCAGTTTGTCGATCAATCGATAGACATATAATTAAACATTGGGATTTGTGTTAGTCAAGTATCGTCCCAATACCCGTGTGGGGTTTCAGCCAACAACAATTCATATAAATAAATAAATAAATAATTGGTTAATAGGTTTAACCAATTTCTACTGTATATTATGCAAATAAAAGTAATCCTTATATTTGCACATAAATTGTGTTTCCTACCAAGATGAGTGAAAGTGATATACTCATTTTGTTAACGATTCTATTTCAACAAATACAATGTAAATAAAAGTGTGTTTCTAATCTTGTACTTTTATTTGTACATAAAACACAAATAAAAGTGTATCTCATGTATTTGTCTTTTTATTTGACAAACAATGTCAATAAAAATGTTCTTTTATATCTTGTACTTTTATTTAACAAATCAATGGTAAACAAAATGTCTTTTTAACTCTTTTACCTTTATTTAACAAAACAATGACAAATAAGAGTATAATTTGCTTTCTATGCTTTATTTGCATCTAAAATGCAAATAAGAAATATAACTCTCTTTTTACTTTTCTTTACAATAGAAAATGTAAATAAAATGGTTCACACAATTTTGTTATTTTTCTTTACTATAGAAAATATAAAAAAAAGGATTCACATTATTTTGTTCTTTTTCATTACCATAGAAAATGTAAATAAAAAGATTCTCATTATTTTGTCTTTTTTTTTTATCACAACTAAAAGACGATAGAAATGTACCATTAACATCGCTATTTATATCGCATAAAAAATGTCGAATAAAATGAATCACTAACATTGTCTATTTTTATCGCACTAAAAATGTCAATAAAAATGAATCACTAACATTGTCTATTTTTATCGCACCAAGAATGTCGATAAAAAATGAATCACTAACATTGTCTATTTTTATCGCACTAAAAATGTCGATAAAAATGAATCACTAACATTGTCTATTTTTATCGCACTAAAAATGTCGATAAAAATGACAACATTAACTATTCTATTTTCACCGCGTTCAAAATGACGATAAAATATTCAACATTAACAATTCTATTTTTACCGCATTCAAAATGACGATAAAATATTCAACATTAACAATTCTATTTTTCCTACTATAGAAAATGTAAATAAATATATTTCTAAATTCTATTCTTTTTATTCATATAAGAGAATGTAAATAATTGCATTTTCAATTTCTATTCTTTTACTTACATAAGAAAATGTAAACAAATATATTTCTAAATTTTTATCATACCGTTATAACTCATATATAAATTACAAAGAAAAATATCATTTTTATTTTATCGTTCTAATTCACCTCTAAATTACATAGAAAAATGTAATCTTTATTATGCGATGGGAATTCATATTTTAATTACATAGAAAAATGTAATTCCTATCATACGACATAAATTCATATTTAAATTATATAGAAAAATGTAATTTTTTATCCTACAACGCAAATTCACATTTTGATTATATGAACAAAAATGTAATTTTCATTCTACCATTATTATCCATCTCTAAATTACATAGAAAAATGTAATTTAAATCATGCAATGTAAATTTACATTTTTATATCATAGAAAAATGCAATTTTTGTCATACAGTGCAAATTCATGTATAAAGCACATATAAAAATGTAACTTTTGTTATGCAAAGTAAATTCACCTTTTTAATTACGTCTAGAAAACGTAATTTTATTCATACGGTGGAAATTCATTCATAAATAACATACAGAAAATGTAATTTATTTCATACGGTGAAAAATCATTCATAAATAACATATAAAAATGTTATTTATTTCATACGATGAAAAATCATTCATAAATAACATATAAAAATGTTATTTATTTCATGCGATGAAAAATCATTCATAAATAACATATAAAAATGTTATTTATTTCATGCTGTGGAAATTTATTCATAAATTCCATAATAAAATATGTTTTATTTCACACAATGTAAAAACATCTTCTTTTTATGTACAATGAAAAAAAAAAATATCATCTTTTTATATTTATAATATATTAACTTTACTATTTTATGATGTAAAAATATGATCTTTTATATTTTACAAAGTAAAAATATCAACTTTACTATTTTACAATGTAAAAATATGATCTTTTCTATTTTACAACGTAAAAATATTCATTTTCCTATTTGCAATGTAAAATATGACTTTTTCTATTTTACGATGAAAAATAATAACTTCTTCTATTTTACAATGAAAAATAATAACTTCTTCTATTTTACAATGAAAAATATGACTATTTCTATTTTACAATGAAAAATAATAACTTCTTTATTTGAAATATAAAAAGATCGTCTTTTTATTTTCATCGTCAAAATTTCAATATAAAAATATGGTCTTTTTATTTTAAACATAAAAAGATTATCTTTACATTTATCTCGGCAAATTTTCAATACAAAAATATTGTCTTTTTATTTTAAACATAAAAAGATTTTATCTTTATTCTTATTTTCATCGTCAAAATCTCATCTTTTTGTTTTCAATATAAAAAAGATTGTCTTTTTATTCTAAACATAAAATATTGTCTCCTTATTTTCAACATAAAAAGATTTAGCCTTTTTTTATTACAATCAAAAAAACAAAGTTGTAATTTTTGTAACCGAATCAAAGTTGTAATCTTTGTTAACAAAACCAAAGTTTCAATTTTTATAAAGTTTTAATCTTTATAAATAAAAATAAAAGATTTCATGTTTTATAAATAAAACAAAGATTCATTTTATACAAACAAAAACAAAGATTCATTTTAAAGACCGAATCTTTATTAATGTTATTCATTTCAAAATACAAATCAAAACTTTGATTTGTCAATCATGATAAAAGATTAAACTTTATTTATAAATCAAAACAAAAGATTAAAAAAAAATTTATTATGATCTTTCTACTAGACATCGAATAACAATTCCCACAATCAATTACAACACCAATCATATAATACGTCAATAACAATACAAGCCACAAACATCAATTTCCACCACACAACCATTCAATCCATACAACATTCATTTTGCATAATGATAATAAAATTAAATTAAATTAATTATATAAATATAAAAATAAAATAAAATATAGAATCTCACCTTGCTTGTTTCTGAAATGAAGCGATTTAAATCAGATCTCGTGTTTGGCGTCACATCGGTTACGGATCTGAAAGGTTTCAAATTGAAATTTATGTAAAAATTAGAATTCTGGCCTTTAACAACTGACACAGTGACGCTTAAAAGCGTGACAAAACCTGAAGCTATGTACCTCAAATTTTCAGAAATGTTCAAAACTTTGAATGCGGATTTCGGGAGCTATAGTCGACGGTTTTACGAACGGTTTGCGGGAGATTGAAGAGCTACGAGAGGGCTATCTTCACCAAGAAGATGGAGAGGTGCGGCTACATGTATGAAGGGCGGCGGCAGCATAAAGGCGGCGGTTTCGGGGAGGTGAATCGAGAGCTACGGGCAACGGTTTGATGTGAGGTTTGTTGGAGAAGAAAGAGGAAGAGAAGAGCTTCAAAAAGTTTCACTACGGCATGGTCTAATTCTTAGTGGTTTGGGAGATAGGGAGGAGAGAAGTTTCGGCCATTATGGGTTAAAGGGAGCGGCTGAATCACGTTGGGGAAGAAGAAGGACCGACTTTTATTTTATATTATTATATTAGGTTAATCTAATTATTATTTAATTAGCCCGTTTAAGCCCGTTTTGGCCCGAACTCCGTTTTAGGTCCAACGACTGTCGTTCCTACCATTTAGCCCCCATTTCGAACTCATCTAGACATGTCTCGTCAGCCCAAACTGTCATCTAGGCCTCCGTTTCGCAGTTTTAAAATTTAAGTCTTTATTTCTAATTTTTCCGTACAAATAATTTTACCGGGGACACAAATTAACTCAGAAAAATCCAGAAAAATTATTTTTGGCTTTCTTATGTCAATACGGTTCTAACAAAATTTATTTCGTCGAATTCCGAGACTTTTTGAAAAATGGCTATTTTTAAGGCGTTCAAATTTAACTAAAATAGTCAAAACACATTTTATTTCGCCACGCTCACATATTAATTCGAAAAATTCTGAAAATTGAAACCTAACAATAATTTGACATTCCGGTTCCAACAAAAGTGGTTTCGTCGAAAACCGAGGTCGTTTGAAAAATGACTATTTTAAAGGCCAATATCTTTAATATTAAAAATACCAAAAATAGTGGAATTTTTCCGAAACTCAAAAATATAAGTTCTTATAGTCATTTTTATATGTAAACAACATTCTAAAACCAATGGAGATGGTTTCGGGTCCTAATTCCTTATTCTGCAAAATTTAGCATTTTGGCCCTTATAAATTTCATAGCGACCTTTCTAAATATTGAATTGGCCATAACTTTTGATTTCCGTTATGAAATTTCGATTTTTCGGATTCGTTGGAAAGATATTTTTAAATAGATTCTAATATTTTTGGTTTCACTAAAATCCGTTAAATTTTGCATCCTGTATGGTCAGTCAAAGTTCAAGTTTGACTTTTCAAACTACCGCGTTATTTCTAACTCTTTTTATAATTAAAATTAAATCATTCATTCTAACTTCGATTTAAATCAAATTTGTGATCATTATTACTTAAATAAATTATTTTATATTGTCAAAATTCATTAAAATTTCCTAAAATAAAATTTTAAATTGGTCCTGATTTTTCGGGTTGTTACAATCGCCCCCACTTAAAAACTTTTCGTCCTCGAAAAGGAACGTAGCTAAAAAAAATTGTAAAATTAACTATCTTAATTTTAAAATTTTAATGGTTGATTATCTTTTCAAAATATATATAACTTTATATATATAAAAATCATATTTCACAAAATATATTATAAATATCAAAAATACGTTAATTATAATTTCGTAACTCTGAACTCGTTCTAAGGCATTACTAACCCCATCTCTAACGAGTTTACTCATTCTAGGATACTGCTGATCCTATCTCTAATGAGTATTCTTATTGGATATTACTAATCCAATCTCTGATGAGTCTTTTGTTCAGTTCTAACAAGTTGTACCCCAAAGATTTGAGCTAACCAGAGCTCTGATACCAACTGTAAAGACCCGCAAATCCCCACCCCTTGGATCGACCATAAACCACACAGGTCTGACCCAAAAAGTGAAAATCTACGAATACTTTAACTTTGGGCATACAACAAATTACAACAGATAACAGAAGACTTTTATAACACTATAATAAATGTTACATCAGAGTACATAATATACATATCAGAGTACATTGGAATATAATTACAGCGGAAGATAAATACAAAAAAAGTAATATACTGCAACGGAAGAACACAGCGGAAGACTTTCTATCTCTGGACACAGCTTTAAACGTCAACCCAGAATCCTGTTTAATATATCTGCAAAGAAATAACTACTCGACTGCCCGTGTGGAAAATATGGGCACCCGAGTTTGCCAGTGGACAAAACTACAGGTCAGTCATGGGACTGGTGTGAGAATTCTACTTAACCTATATAATATAATAAGGCTAATCACAGGACCACGCCACTTTCGCGGAACGGGTTTTCTCCTATGGATTGCCAGTGCATGACTAAGGTAAATCGTCAAAATAACGCAATGCTTTTTAGAAAAATGAAACCATTATAAGACCCAAGTCCCATCACACAATGCAACGCAAACCGGAGGATAGGGTTTTACCTTATAATGATCAAAAGATGCTTGATACGATAAACACGGTATTATATAATAATAGTGTGCAACCAATTTGAAATACATCAAAGTAAATGTATTAATCCTAGACGGCATGAGTGCCCCATCCCACTATGTCGCCATATATAGGTATACAATCAAAACCGCGTGATGTCGTATTGGAAATTTGGATTTCCATCTGAGTCAAGGCTAGGGAGGAGATCCTTACCGATTCGAGACACTCTAGCAATGCCCCAGGATTGGTACTCTGTCCAACCCTTGGATCCTGCAGGGCCGGTCCGTCCCCGTGTTGGTACTCTGTCCAACTGGTGCAATGGACTGGATTAGTTATTCCTGAACACACGCTTCCCGGTCCTTTTGGACCTATCCTACGGCCAGTAGCGACCGCATAAACCGAGGCCTCGAACAATCCAACAACCACATAAGTAAAATGTCAGCCAGTTTAAGCACCGACACCACTTCTAGCTAGAAAGAAACGTGTGCACTCCCTGCGTTCCCTTCTCCCGTTTTAGACTCTACCGGGCTGTGAGGCTCGTGAGGTCACGTAACACAAAGCTATGCCTAAATAGACTATGCTTTGATCATCCTACAAGGCTCTGCTTTGCAACAATAAGCCTTGATCAAGTGCAACTTGGCATACCACATCAACAACTCATATCATGCGATCGGTAAATATTTAACATACAAAAGGGTGTTAAGCAAGAGAATAAATCCTCCGCCACCATGCATTTATATATTAAATAAAAACCAATTTAATTACATGAAATAAATTTCAATGTCAGGCATGCTATCCATTTACAAGTCCGCTCTGGGTCTGAACGAAACAACGTATCCGTCGATCTCCAGTACGTCTGGAAGATCATCACTTTTACCTTGCCTTGGGGGATCAGTCCCAATTCAAGATATTAGTCACCATCAACCAAACGATGTGAAGCTCTCCGGTCTTCAGTCACCGTCTTCTTCTTCGACTCTTGATCGTCGTGATGATTATTCAGAATGGGTTAGACCCGGTCTTTCTGAATAACTCGCGTATCCTTAATTAAATCAACCATACGCCACATTCCAACTTTGAATATCCTTTTAAATAAAAATTATTATTTATGTTAAAAGGTTCTCATTAATTTTATCAAAGATAAAATAAATTACATTTTAATCATTCTAAAAAGATTTACTAATATTCCAATTTAGATTTAATTTATAAAATAGATTTATAAATTTCAAATAGTAATTTCAATGTAAATTGGATTAAAGGATAAATGTGATTTAAAACATCGCCCACTACAAATCCAATCTACATATCAATCACCAACATAATTATTAAGATCTAATAATCTTAAATAAAATATTTATCTTAAAGATATTAATTCATTACTATATAAAAAAAAACACATTTTAAAATAATCAATGCAATATTCTATATATAAAAGATTCTGAATGTAAAATATTCTTTATAATACAAAATCTTATATTTTACAAAAATCTTTTTATTATATAAAAATTCTTATTTAAAAAGAAATTCTGCATTGGAATGCAACTCAACCATGTACCATATAATTTGGGTCATATGGGTTTCATACATTTCATGTATAGGGTAATAACAAGAAAATAATTCTCAATCCATCCATTAACAACCAGAGTGACAATGTCAACTGTGTGAGCATTAAAATGAAATAATAACGCTCATCTCAGTTTGTCGATCAATCGATAGACATATAATTAAACATTGGGATTTGTGTTAGTCAAGTATCGTCCCAATACCCGTGTGGGGTTTCAGCCAACAACAATTCATATAAATAAATAAATAAATAATTGGTTAATAGGTTTAACCAATTTCTACTGTATATTATGCAAATAAAAGTAATCCTTATATTTGCACATAAATTGTGTTTCCTACCAAGATGAGTGAAAGTGATATACTCATTTTGTTAACGATTCTATTTCAACAAATACAATGTAAATAAAAGTGTGTTTCTAATCTTGTACTTTTATTTGTACATAAAACACAAATAAAAGTGTATCTCATGTATTTGTCTTTTTATTTGACAAACAATGTCAATAAAAATGTTCTTTTATATCTTGTACTTTTATTTAACAAATCAATGGTAAACAAAATGTCTTTTTAACTCTTTTACCTTTATTTAACAAAACAATGACAAATAAGAGTATAATTTGCTTTCTATGCTTTATTTGCATCTAAAATGCAAATAAGAAATATAACTCTCTTTTTACTTTTCTTTACAATAGAAAATGTAAATAAAATGGTTCACACAATTTTGTTATTTTTCTTTACTATAGAAAATATAAAAAAAAGGATTCACATTATTTTGTTCTTTTTCATTGCCATAGAAAATGTAAATAAAAAGATTCTCATTATTTTGTCTTTTTTTTTATCACAACTAAAAGACGATAGAAATGTACCATTAACATCGCTATTTATATCGCATAAAAAATGTCGAATAAAATGAATCACTAACATTGTCTATTTTTATCGCACTAAAAATGTCAATAAAAATGAATCACTAACATTGTCTATTTTTATCGCACCAAGAATGTCGATAAAAAATGAATCACTAACATTGTCTATTTTTATCGCACTAAAAATGTCGATAAAAATGAATCACTAACATTGTCTATTTTTATCGCACTAAAAATGTCGATAAAAATGACAACATTAACTATTCTATTTTCACCGCGTTCAAAATGACGATAAAATATTCAACATTAACAATTCTATTTTTACCGCATTCAAAATGACGATAAAATATTCAACATTAACAATTCTATTTTTCCTACTATAGAAAATGTAAATAAATATATTTCTAAATTCTATTCTTTTTATTCATATAAGAGAATGTAAATAATTGCATTTTCAATTTCTATTCTTTTACTTACATAAGAAAATGTAAACAAATATATTTCTAAATTTTTATCATACCGTTATAACTCATATATAAATTACAAAGAAAAATATCATTTTTATTTTATCGTTCTAATTCACCTCTAAATTACATAGAAAAATGTAATCTTTATTATGCGATGGGAATTCATATTTTAATTACATAGAAAAATGTAATTCCTATCATACGACATAAATTCATATTTAAATTATATAGAAAAATGTAATTTTTTATCCTACAACGCAAATTCACATTTTGATTATATGAAAAAAAATGTAATTTTCATTCTACCATTATTATCCATCTCTAAATTACATAGAAAAATGTAATTTAAATCATGCAATGTAAATTTACATTTTTATATCATAGAAAAATGCAATTTTTGTCATACAGTGCAAATTCATGTATAAAGCACATATAAAAATGTAACTTTTGTTATGCAAAGTAAATTCACCTTTTTAATTACGTCTAGAAAACGTAATTTTATTCATACGGTGGAAATTCATTCATAAATAACATACAGAAAATGTAATTTATTTCATACGGTGAAAAATCATTCATAAATAACATATAAAAATGTTATTTATTTCATACGATGAAAAATCATTCATAAATAACATATAAAAATGTTATTTATTTCATGCGATGAAAAATCATTCATAAATAACATATAAAAATGTTATTTATTTCATGCTGTGGAAATTTATTCATAAATTCCATAATAAAATATGTTTTATTTCACACAATGTAAAAACATCTTCTTTTTATGTACAATGAAAAAAAAAATATCATCTTTTTATATTTATAATATATTAACTTTACTATTTTATGATGTAAAAATATGATCTTTTATATTTTACAAAGTAAAAATATCAACTTTACTATTTTACAATGTAAAAATATGATCTTTTCTATTTTACAACGTAAAAATATTCATTTTCCTATTTGCAATGTAAAATATGACTTTTTCTATTTTACGATGAAAAATAATAACTTCTTCTATTTTACAATGAAAAATAATAACTTCTTCTATTTTACAATGAAAAATATGACTATTTCTATTTTACAATGAAAAATAATAACTTCTTTATTTGAAATATAAAAAGATCGTCTTTTTATTTTCATCGTCAAAATTTCAATATAAAAATATGGTCTTTTTATTTTAAACATAAAAAGATTATCTTTACATTTATCTCGGCAAATTTTCAATACAAAAATATTGTCTTTTTATTTTAAACATAAAAAGATTTTATCTTTATTCTTATTTTCATCGTCAAAATCTCATCTTTTTGTTTTCAATATAAAAAAGATTGTCTTTTTATTCTAAACATAAAATATTGTCTCCTTATTTTCAACATAAAAAGATTTAGCCTTTTTTTATTACAATCAAAAAAACAAAGTTGTAATTTTTGTAACCGAATCAAAGTTGTAATCTTTGTTAACAAAACCAAAGTTTCAATTTTTATAAAGTTTTAATCTTTATAAATAAAAATAAAAGATTTCATGTTTTATAAATAAAACAAAGATTCATTTTATACAAACAAAAACAAAGATTCATTTTAAAGATCGAATCTTTATTAATGTTATTCATTTCAAAATACAAATCAAAACTTTGATTTGTCAATCATGATAAAAGATTAAACTTTATTTATAAATCAAAACAAAAGATTAAAAAAAATTTTATTATGATCTTTCTACTAGACATCGAATAACAATTCCCACAATCAATTACAACACCAATCATATAATACGTCAATAACAATACAAGCCACAAACATCAATTTCCACCACACAACCATTCAATCCATACAACATTCATTTTGCATAATGATAATAAAATTAAATTAAATTAATTATATAAATATAAAAATAAAATAAAATATAGAATCTCACCTTGCTTGTTTCTGAAATGAAGCGATTTAAATCAGATCTCGTGTTTGGCGTCACATCGGTTACGGATCTGAAAGGTTTCAAATTGAAATTTATGTAAAAATTAGAATTCTGGCCTTTAACAACTGACACAGTGACGCTTAAAAGCGTGACAAAACCTGAAGCTATGTACCTCAAATTTTCAGAAATGTTCAAAACTTTGAATGCGGATTTCGGGAGCTATAGTCGACGGTTTTACGAACGGTTTGCGGGAGATTGAAGAGCTACGAGAGGGCTATCTTCACCGAGAAGATGGAGAGGTGCGGCTACATGTATGAAGGGCGGCGGCAGCATAAAGGCGGCGGTTTCGGGGAGGTGAATCGAGAGCTACGGGCAACGGTTTGATGTGAGGTTTGTTGGAGAAGAAAGAGGAAGAGAAGAGCTTCAAAAAGTTTCACTACGGCATGGTCTAATTCTTAGTGGTTTGGGAGATAGGGAGGAGAGAAGTTTCGGCCATTATGGGTTAAAGGGAGCGGCTGAATCACGTTGGGGAAGAAGAAGGACCGACTTTTATTTTATATTATTATATTAGGTTAATCTAATTATTATTTAATTAGCCCGTTTAAGCCCGTTTTGGCCCGAACTCCGTTTTAGGTCCAACGACTGTCGTTCCTACCATTTAGCCCCCATTTCGAACTCATCTAGACATGTCTCGTCAGCCCAAACTGTCATCTAGGCCTCCGTTTCGCAGTTTTAAAATTTAAGTCTTTATTTCTAATTTTTCCGTACAAATAATTTTACCGGGGACACAAATTAACTCAGAAAAATCCAGAAAAATTATTTTTGGCTTTCTTATGTCAATACGGTTCTAACAAAATTTATTTCGTCGAATTCCGAGACTTTTTGAAAAATGGCTATTTTTAAGGCGTTCAAATTTAACTAAAATAGTCAAAACACATTTTATTTCGCCACGCTCACATATTAATTCGAAAAATTCTGAAAATTGAAACCTAACAATAATTTGACATTCCGGTTCCAACAAAAGTGGTTTCGTCGAAAACCGAGGTCGTTTGAAAAATGACTATTTTAAAGGCCAATATCTTTAATATTAAAAATACCAAAAATAGTGGAATTTTTCCGAAACTCAAAAATATAAGTTCTTATAGTCATTTTTATATGTAAACAACATTCTAAAACCAATGGAGATGGTTTCGGGTCCTAATTCCTTATTCTGCAAAATTTAGCATTTTGGCCCTTATAAATTTCATAGCGACCTTTCTAAATATTGAATTGGCCATAACTTTTGATTTCCGTTATGAAATTTCGATTTTTCGGATTCGTTGGAAAGATATTTTTAAATAGATTCTAATATTTTTGGTTTCACTAAAATCCGTTAAATTTTGCATCCTGTATGGTCAGTCAAAGTTCAAGTTTGACTTTTCAAACTACCGCGTTATTTCTAACTCTTTTTATAATTAAAATTAAATCATTCATTCTAACTTCGATTTAAATCAAATTTGTGATCATTATTACTTAAATAAATTATTTTATATTGTCAAAATTCATTAAAATTTCCTAAAATAAAATTTTAAATTGGTCCTGATTTTTCGGGTTGTTACAAAAAGGTTGTATCGAATCATTGATCTTATTATAACTTGGGTAGCAATGGTGCATTGCTAGATGCCAATCTCTGTTTATGATTTTAAATACGATTTAAAATCATTGCCAATGTTATAATAACCTATCGGGTTACACATAACAACGTTTGTAAAAGGATAAGAACTATTCAAAATAAAAGGAAATCAAGATGTTGATTTTTCTTTAACTTTGAAAAGGTACAAGGGTTATATGGTCCTTTTTATATTTATATTTTTGTTCGTCATCGTTCAAAAAGAAAATCGCCGACGTTCTTTTCAATTAAGCCATTTTCATTATTTCAGTTGTAGCCGCCGACAAACAAAACTCTAAAACTAAGAAACCCTAGAATCCAAAATTACGGCTAGCACCGTCTATCTTTCCTCTCGATTTTGTTAGACAGCATCGAGATCAAGCGTTTGTGGACTCCAATAGAGGCTCGCTGCTTTGGGAGCTCGGATTCGAATCAACCCTTCGATTCTCGCAGATCTTCATGGATATGGAAACTGGAAGCTCGAATTGGGTATGTTCATCCATGGAATCGTGAATGACAGGTATAAACCCTAATTTCTGTAAATGTTCGGTTTATTAATTTTGCATAGATCCTAGAATATTTAAATTGTTTAAATTGTTGAACTTGGAACCCGATTAGATCGATAATTCCTTACATTGGTATCAGAGCTACCTTGGAAAATTAATATTTTGTTCTAAAATTGAGTTTTGTGCTTTTGTGTCAGTAGTTAATCGATTACAATTGAAACCCTAGATTCTAGAATTAATTACAAGTCCATACAAAAGGTGGAATTGTTTCACTGAAAAGATAATTATATTTAATACATAATATAGAATCGTTCTACAGTAAACAAGATTTTATATTTGATATGAAATTTGGATTTGAATTCGTTGTTAATTCTGGAAATCAAGTCTGTTTAATATTGTCATTAAATTCTGGCATAACTCGATTGATCTAATACATCTGAATGTTTCAATTATATTCAGATCTGTATGAACACTTTCATGTTATAAATCAATAGGATATTTAATTACTGTAAAATTAAAAGTTTGACTTTGTTGTATTGAATTATAGTCCCATAGTCGAGCCTTTTAGGTTTTACAATTACACAAGGTTGTTATGAATATTTGGATTTGTTCTCTAACAAGTATTAAAGTAAACATCAAAATGTTTGATTGACAAGTCTTCAAATCATGATTTAATCATATATATATTTGATTAAAATGATTTTATTGATTGACAAATCAGTAAGATGATTTTTAGAATGTTTTGATTTATTGAAACCTTTTAAATGGAAATTTGTTAAGACAAATTCTCTGAATTGTTCTTAAAACATGCAAATAAAATCAAATTTGTTTGATTTAGTCAAAACATTGTTTTTTGATTTTAATCTTTATAGTTGAGCTTAAAATCAGAACAATTGAATTTATTTTGTTGCGGAATAGTCTGTTTTAACATATAACTGGCATTAGAAATCCATACAAACTATACAAGGTTATGCATTTACATTATAGTAAATAGAATGAGTTCAATTTACCATAAATGCATTATATATGTTCATAAACATATGGTGTAGCTCGATGATCATATAGCATATATATATGTATTTGACATATATATAAAGAGACATAAGGATCTTAATCTTTTAAACCATTTTTTTAAATATGATTTCATCATTACAAAAAAAAACTGTTTTCTGTTTTAAATATCATACTGCTTGTCGTGGAGCTTGGACATGCCATAGGAATTTATGTAAATAAATATGTAAATTGACATATAAGAGTATATCGACAGTGTTATGAACACTTGTATATGACACAAAAGGATATAATATATATATATATATGTATGTATTATTACAGACGTGAAATCGTTTCAGTAAAAGGATCATTTTATATTTGATATGAAATGAAATCTGGTATTAATGTTTGATTAAAACTAGATGTTAATACAGTGATACATTCATTTTACTAGATCCAATGGCATATGTGATGTACAGACTTTTGGATTTAAAATCTTACTTAAATCTTTAACATGGTGATCAATTTTGAAATAAGGTATATATATATATATATACACACATATATCTTTTATCCACCTCTTTGTATTTGTATTTAAACTGTAATCAGTGCTTATCACATAACAGATGTGATTTATTAATAGATATGATTCATCAGAAATGAAACATATCTTGTAAATATATATCTATTAGGTCATTACAGACTTAGTTGGGTATTTAAAATGTCATACACATTGACAAAGTATTTGATAATTTTATATAACCAGATTTTGTTGTTTATGTATCAAAATGATTCTACTGATTGATGAATCAATAATATAGCTCTATTATGAATTTGATCGATTAATTTATTATTGATTATATCTGAAATATTAAATTAGTTTTAAATTGTTATTGCTTTGTTGAATAGCAAATATGTCTTGCATATAAACCAAAGCCCAGTTATGTTTGGTCAAATTGACAGGTTAATCTTGGAATCTGATTTCTGAAATCAAATTACTATGGGATATATATTGATATATGTAATGAATAACCTGATGTAAATGTTTACACTAAAGCTATATAATTAGGGGTATTATAGTGATTTATTCATGGAATGAATGCTTGGTGATTACAGAGTATGACTCTACTACAAAATATTTGTTATCGATTAGAAAACCTTATTATTATTTAATAATTATCTACATGATTTTGAATCATTGTAAAGTATAATATGTAAGTCTAGTAAGGTTATGATCTTAGCTTAAAAACCATGATGCATACCAATCTGATATGCTTATACATTTAAATAACCACGTCTAATACCCAATCACATCTGGAATTTTAATAATTTAATAATACAAATATGTTGATATTAGAAATATATTATAATTCTCTCTATCAACATAAGATGTTTGAATACAGATTATGTATATTTATAGTGGTAGATATGACGGAAATCATTTTTTTTTGTCACTGCAGATTTGATTTGCTATCTCAATTCTATATATACTAGTTTTGAAATAAGGATGAGTTGATATAAAATCAAAAACTATTTTGATTTTATTCCTCTGGATCATCCACAATTGTTTGACATTAATATGCATTTGGGTATAAAGATGCCAAAACACATTATAAGGATATCATTGGTTCAGCAAACATAAGATCTGATAGCATGTACAGATTTCTATAAAACACACTGCAATTCATTATAATCAATATCAAGATATCTAGTTACATTTATACATTTTATTTGTAAAAGAAAGCTGATATAATAGTTATAGCATGTTTACTATATAGAAATGTGTATAATGATACATAAATGTCTATATATGAATTGCAGTGAGTATACTAAATATATTGTACATGTGATGTAATAAGTACATGAGATAAAGCACTTTATACGTTTGATGTATATAGGTCACTGGACATGTATATTATATACATTTGATGTGTGTATATATAAGTTATTCTGACCGTTTGATTTCACATTTAGTCTAACAGAGGGCAGTCTATATACAATGAAAGAGTTTCAGTATAAATTGGCAATACAAGTGCATATGTTGGCAAAAGCCACGACTACAAGAAAATGTTGATTAAACAGGTATATATTGTTGGTTATCAAGTTATTTATGTATGTGTATAATTATGTAAATATATATGAAAACTACCAGTATGATTTCATATAAGCTGATTAACAATGTTTACATCACGTGCTAGTGATTGTATTATTGATAAAAACTGTGTTATATTATTCTATTTGATTTGTATAAACATGTACAGTCTTCTGTTCTTGCCTGCAAGTTGTATTTAGTTTTAATTGCAGATTGAATTACATAGTCATGGGATGTGTAGGGCATATAAATATACACGTAAACATTTCCTTGCATTAAGGGCAGATGTACAGATATAGATGATTTCCTTGCATAATAGTTATATTGTATTGGGTTAGCATGTTGGATATGTTTCTGTTTACATGATAGTATGAATCGAGCCTGAACTATATATAATTCTAGTAATAAAACATTCTTGGGTTTTATATCATAAGTATAGTGACCAGCAGAGAAAGGCCATGTTTGCAGAAATATGAGCTTTGAGGTGATTTTTTTAATCCAAAAATCTGAATTGTTCAAAAGGTTAAGTAGATATACTTATATTTTAATATATATTAAATTGAATTTAAATATATGTATTTAAATCCAATTTATATTATGAATATAAAATACATATATTTGATATATGTAAATAACTCTGATATTGTTCGCCCACTACGAATTATGAATTCGCTTTAAAAACAAATTATTGTTATATTAAGTCATGGTGAAGTCTTCCAATAATATACTCATCACTGTCCAAGATCATTGGCTGTAACTAACGCCAAAGCGTTGTGCACCTTTTATTTTGGTTATATGCGATGGAGTAAAATGTGGTGCTCCAACCTATTATTGGGTCTGACTTAACTAGGCTGCATAATGCGATTATGGCCTTAGAGACAAAGCATGAATTATTCTATATTTGAGCAAATGAATAATACTGAACAAAATGTTCAACATGTTATCCAAGAGTTATATAGACGATATAATTGACATAAGATGTCTACCTAAAAGGTTGTGTTTTGAGTTTAGCCAAAGCTAGGTCAAGGCATGATTAGATATGGATCTTGGAACACCGTTATATATATATATACACACACACACACACCGATATGTATACATGAACAGAGGGATGTTAATTTGAGTGGGAGCGTATTTTAGTTTAAGTAATACATTTATGTTAATATAAAATTTTGATTGTCAAAGTTTATATTAAATAAATATTAAAGAATCAAATATTATTTATTATCTACTGTAGATATTAAATAACGAAATAACACAAATAATTTAAATTAATCCTTGAGAAGGATAAATAAATTGAAGCAAAATTTCTTGACTAACATTGAAATTTGAGGACTATCCTCAAACAAGTTAAACGTAATTGTTTTACAAATATCGAAGATCTAAGATGAAAGTTGAAGTATGACTCCAACCGAATAAGATATAAATAAATGTTATAAAATCTACTAATACATTTCTTGTATCAGATACTAGATATAGATCACATAAATGTTTGTTGATTTATAGAATTTGTAGAATAAGTAGAATTCTAATAAAAGGACAAGTTGACTTACGATTGGAAATGAAGCAAATGTTGTTGTATTATCCATGAGAAGTTAATCTTTATTGATTGTACTGGCTTAATTAAATAAATAAAATAATTGTTATAATGAAATTCCACATAAAATAAATGTTATAATAGATCTTGTTTAGACAAGTTTGAATTTCATTTGTAATATAAGAATAATTGTTATTCAATTTAAATGAAATATAGTATGGAATTTCACAAATAGTTAATGATATTTGTAAATCCTTAACTATAATGTACTTGACATTAATAATGAGTTGATTAAATTTAGTGGTTTAAATCAAATATACCTTTAGATTACCGGTTAGCCCAATAAACAAGAAAGTATATCAAAACTCCATAATGATGGAATTTTGAAATCATTTGATTTTGAATTATATGAAGAATACAGATTTTGTTTATTAGGCAAAATAAACGAATCACCTTTCACCTGACACAGTGAATGAGTGATAAGTATTAGCTCTCATACATAATGATGTATGGGAGCAATGAATATGTATACTAGAGGCAGGTTTTATTACTTCATCATATTTACTGATGATATCAGTAGATACAGATATATGTATCTTATGAAACACATATCAGAATCCTTTGAAAAGTTCAAAGAATTCAAAGTGGGGATAGAAACCCATTTTAAAAGAAAATAAATACTTTTCGAATAGATCGAAAAGAATATCTAAGCCAACTATATAATGACTATCAAAATGAGTTTGAAATTGTTTCACAACTCACTCCACCAATAAATTAAATTTAGAGCAATTATATTAAATCCCACTAAAACAATTTAAAGACGCCATATAAGATATGGACTAGGAAATATCCTAGTGTGTCTAACATGATGATTTGGGATGTAAGGCGCTTGTTAAAAGTCCTTCTTCTGATAAGATAGAACCCAAATCAGATTACTATTTTGTGGAATATCCAAAAGATATAAATGGATATTATTTCTATAAATCCTCAGAGGATAAAATGTTTATTGCTCGAATTGGTATCCTTTTAAATGAGAGCCAGTCCCTTAGATATCAAAGGAAATGAACAGGAATTCCAAATGCCTCGGAAACCACAAAATACCATTGAATCTTGTATAGACAAGAATTTGAGTGGGAGTATCACAATGATTCTAATGTTATTTATTGATAACACATTAATTATTGTAAATAATGTTAGTTTTAAAACAAGAAATATATACTGACTCTGAGAAAGAAAATGTTTGGATTAAGAAGTTCATAACTGAACTTAATTCATTGTTTATCGAATGATATACATTGCGATAACATTATGGCAATTGCCCATGCCTAAAACGTTAAACTCATCATCAATCCAAAACATATTTTTTAAGAAATATAATTCTTATGTGAAGTTGTTTACAAAAATAAATAAACATATCTGCAAAGTTACAAAAGTTGTAATGTTGCAGACCTGCGGAATTAAACTCTGTCGCAGCAGAAGCTTAGTAGTCACACTAGTTTCATGAATATACGATATGTAAATGATTGACTCTAGTGCAAGTGGGAGATTGTTAGAGTTTATGCCCTAGAGGCAATCCGTTTGATGTGATTAATAACGTTATTATTTTATTTGGAATAAAAATATTTTGTTTGTTATATATACTATGTAATATAAATAATAATTTAACAGAAGTCCTTAAAATAATAATACAGAATTATATAGTTCGAGTAAGACTGAACTTGAGATTATATAATGTGATCAGTATTATAATTCTTAAATTTCCCTAGTCGAGTTTTATTGTTTATATAGGACAACGATAAAGCGTTGAGACTAGTATATTGATTGACTGATGATCACATCTCATTGATCATTAATATACGTGATATTAAAGTCAAGATATAAATACGTATTAGAGAATTGCGTATTAGGCTGACCCAACGTGAGATAACTACATGGAATATAATCAGCGGTATCATAAGTTGTTCTCATAGTGACAGTGATGCAATGGACCTCAGACCTGAAATCATTATAATTTTATTCGAGGATATTTGTGTTTTGATATTATCTAAAGTTATTTCGTAACAGAGTAATGATAACGGTGATTATTGGATATATCTCGAATCGAATGGAAATTATGAATGATCTAGATGGAATTTAACCCTACGATATATTTGTAGTGATATCCATGGGCCTCTTGATTGAGTGAGACTGTGAAATGCATGGCCATGCTCAAATATTTATTTGTTTTTACAGTCTACTCATCGATCAAGAAAAAAGGATTAAATTATAACGAGGATGATACGATCCATGCCCGTAATTTGATCCTGGATATATTGGTTAAAAGGATTATATTACATTGATACACTGGTCACGAAAAGGTTGTATCGAATCATTGATCTTATTATAACTTGGGTACCAATGATGCATTACTAGATGCCAATCTCTGTTTACGATTTTAAATACGATTTAAAATCATTGCCAACGTTATAATAACCTATCTGGTTACACATAACAACGTTTGTAAAAGGATAAGAACCGTTCAGAATAAAAGGAAATCAAGATGTTGATTTTTCTTTAACTTTGAAAAGGTACAAGGGTTATATGGTCCTTTTTATATTTAGATTTTTGTTTGCCATCATTTAAAAAGAAAGGGACGACGTTCTTTTCAATTAAGCCATTTTCATTATTTCAGTTGTAGCCACCGACAAACAAAACTCTAAAACTAAGAAACCCTAGAATCCAAAATTACGGCTAGCACCATCTATCCTTCCTCTCTATTTTGTTAGATAGCATCAAGATCAAGCGTTTGTGGACTCCAATAGAGGCTCGCTGCTTTCGGAGCTCGGATTTGAATCAACCTGTAACGACCCGGATTTTCAGCCGTTTAATTTTGAATATTTAAATTTGTTTTAAGAATTTAAATTGAATTACATATATGAATTTATTAATTAAAAACGAAGTTTGAACGTTAATTTAGAATATAATTATAAAACGAGCTCGAAATCGCGCGGTAGTTCGTAATATAGAGTTTTGATGTAACGTCCCGTATTTTTGACCGTCAAATATTTTATTTATTATTTTAAATATTTTATTTGGAATATAAATGAATTTTAATTTTTAAATCGCTATTTAAACGAAGTTGAACGATATATATTCATATATAAAATAAAACGAGCTCAGAACAGCGCTGCAGTTCGTAAAATAGAGTCTTGAACTTCAACTGGATATACAGAGTCCGTTTAAAATCGGATTTCTGTGAAACAAGAAATGTACGGAGCAAGTGAAGTATATTTTTCTAGTGGAAGAGAAAAATCGGGATTTCGTCATGTAGATTGGAAGTTATGCCCAAATCAATTTGGCAGAAAAACAGCGGCGTAATCGTTTATCGACCGTAACGGTTTATTAGATATAACTGCATATCGGTTTCGAATTTAGACAAGGTTCTTTTGAGGCGTAGTGATAATTTAATTTTTAGAATTTTACTGTAATTTTTAATTAATTAAATAAGCAACTTTTTATTTGGAGTATTTTACACCCTGTGACAACATTTTGGGATTTCACAATATAAGTTAAACTACCGGTATTATTATATTTTTGGGATCGCGACACCTCACTGAACACGACTGTATCTTTATTTCAGTCTGCAACGCTCATACATGAATACATAGTGGTGTAGGTAACTTTATTTGAATGGTTAACTGGTCAAACGAACTCAAAATTCAACGAAACAAGTTTCATACGAAACCTTAGGAAGAGGTCTAGTGAAATGTCAAGGCCTCATATTTTTAGGATTTTTTCTGTAATTTTAAGGAATTAATGCTCGGTGTTTTTCATCGATATTTTCTAAAGGATTTTCGCAAACGGTGTCGGAATTCAACGAAACCTGTCCCATTGGATCCGGAATATTTTTTTATGTTAGGAATAGGTGTCTTTATCTTGATTTGAGATCGTATGTAGTGATTTTTAATGCGATTTCTCCACGACGAAGTTTAGCACATTTTAATACTATTAAAACCATCCCAACTTTTTACTTTACTGTAGCTCTTTATTTTTTTTTGCCTGTAGCGCATCCCGTCCCTTTTATGACGTGCGTCCCAAACCTTGTTATCACTGTAGAATATTTGCACCCCAAACAACTGAATTTCGTGGCCGCCAATTTATTTCTTCCGTGCCGACAAAGTAAATTCTCGAGCCTCGTCCTACCCTATATAACACGCCTGCAAACCTATGCTCATTTCCTTGGTTCGCACAGTGTCTTTCTTCTATATAAACCCAACTGTTCTACTAAATTTTTCCCATCACTTCAGTAATGGCCAAAAGGAAAAGCCCTCTTCCAAAAAAAAAAAAAAAAAAAAAATCCACTTTATATTTTTAAACTTCCTACGTTCCTCAACGTCACATACAGTATCCGGACTTGTGCGTGAGATGGTGCCGGGTTCGATCATTTTCCAGGAAGCCACCAAGGTCGCGGTTTGTCAGCAAAGCAAGATAGCGTGGCGATGGTGTGCAGGGGAGGCGGACGGGCCAAGTCTGTGCAAATACTGAAGGAGGAACGGGGAGTTTAAAGGTGAATGGGAAGAAAGTTGCAACAGGAGGGGAGAGAGAACGAAAGTAGTGGGGTAAGGAAAGGGAGTTGCATGAGAATTTTGAAGGCACAGTGGAGCAAATTGTACATGCACGTGGGAAGCATGAAGGCGCGGGTTAAGATGCTGAAGTTTTTAAGTGGGATACGGGCTTAATGAAAATGAAAAATGAAAAATGAAATAAAATGGGAAGCTGCCTAGTTGGGTTCGGAGCTGGGAAAAACTACTGTTTGTATGGGAAAAAGAGGAGTCCTCACTGTTTGTGGCATGGGTTCAGGGACGGTTGATCGATGAGTGTTTTTGGAAGGAGTGTACATGCGGTTTTGTGCATGAATGCATGATGTAGTAGGCTGATGGAAGAATGGTGGAGAAGTTTTCTTCCACAAAAAAAAAAAAAAAGCAACAACAGAAGTGGGAAAAAGCAAGGGGGGAGGACGCAAGGTAAGGAGACGGTGTGGATCTAAGAGTGAACAGTAGTGAAGAAAATAGAATTACAACAGAATGGGATGCAAATTGGAATCTACTGGAACGAGCTGTGTAAACAACGAATCAACTCAAGGTGAGTTAAACTCACTCAGTTCTCCCCTCTTATATTTTATATAAGTCGGACTTTTAAAATTTTATGCTATGGTTGTTTGTTTGTTTGTTGTTGGTTTTATATTCACTAGAACAGTTAAATTAAACGTTCGTTTAATTTAATTAATCGTTATTTCTAACGATTAAATCCAAGTGAGGTAACTTACCTCAGTGGTTACGTTTATAACACTATAAACGTTATAATCAAATAGTTGAATGCTTGAACTGCTGTCATTGTCCCAGTATTGACTGTTACAGTTATTATTGACCGTTATTATTAAACTGTTTTATTTCATCTGTCTAGATGGAAACAAATATTGAACTGAATGGTTTGAATTGTGATAACCATTGTTTTGCAGGGAATAACAGGTTGGATAATATTGATAACGTTTATCAATATGATAAAATTGTTGTTATTGAATGTGAAATTAGTGTATATTTCACGGTTTGGTACTACAGTAGTCATTTGCCTCTTTAGTACCGTCGGTTAAAATGAATGATTTTCGAAATCAATATTAAATGGATTTTGAGCGGTTTCAAAGTTATAAATATATTTTTGATATGATTTTAAAATGCGACTCTTATGGCAAAGATAATAGTCGAAGCTAAATGTACAAAATTTATAACTAACAGAAATGTAAGAGATTATCAAATAAATGTTTAAACGATATAAATTTGTTGAATTGGCTATTTAAATGTTGAAATGATTTTGTAAAAGCCTTATCGGTCGGATGGGAAGTTTAAGTAATTCAAAATAGGATCATTGGATTGTGAATACACGGGAATGGGTAAAAGAGTTCAAAAGGAAATGTTTTGTAATAAATGATTGTTTTCAACAAACGGTGTTTCAAATAAATAAATACGAAATGTGATTTAATATCATTTCGTGAATGAGATTAACAAATCAATGGATTGGAAATGAGTGGTGAATTGGAAATGGGATTTGATATTTTAAATGAAACAAGTTGAAATTGTGAATATGAATGGGAGTGAATTAAACAAATGGAAGTGAGTTTATTGCTAGGTTCGGAATGTTAACTGAAGGCACAAGTATAAATGAGGTTAATGTTTTGGATAACAACAACGAATATTAGTTGTCGATAATGAATTGCAAAAGAGATTTGTAAACAAAGTTAAAGAAGTGAAAATGAAAACAAATGGTGAATTGTCGTACTTTATTTACAAAAAAATTTGTACATGGAAATTCTAAAGTTTTAGGAATGAAATCAAGTTAGTAAATGAAGTTAGTGGTTTGTAAATATGTTTTGTAACATTTGTTACAAACGAGATGAACTATAGTTTAGACATAAGATTTTATAAAGGATTATTATATGTTTTTAAACAATGAATAAGTTGCGAATATATGTGGTTGAGAAGGTAACAAGTAAAATGGTTTTGAAAGGAAATAAGTAATGATTGTTATGGATGATAAGTTGAATTGTTTTTGATAAATACAAATATAAGAATTTGAAAAGATACTCATACAATAAGATATTTAATATAAAATTTACAAAGGCTTTGTTTATGCGATTTTAAACAAATGAATTGGGGTTGTTGAAAATATTTTGTAAATATAATAATAAAGAGATATAAAGGAAATTTTATAAGAATTCTATTTATAATAGAATTGAAGCTCGTATATAATATCATAAAGGGTGGTTAAACATAAATCAGAAGAGATTAAGAAGAATTTACTTAATAATTAGTTAAGTAAACACAGTCGAGACTTAAATAAGGGAAATGTGTGGTTAATAAACTTCTATTCATTCTGAAGATATGAATGTTATTGGTCAAGGTCTGAGAGGTAAATAAAATACCCCAACTTGAACGATGACATGATTATCCAAGAATAATATTAGTTTATAAACGAGGGTAGTTGAGGGAAATTTAAGTTATGATTTCCGTATATGATATTATAAACTGTATTCGGAAAGTTTATAAGCGGGATAAGTTGAATTGGGAGTATATTCTTATTTTATAATAAGAAGTAAAAGCAATGTTCAAATACTGGAAAATTTGGAAATTTTAATTAACGGACGGTTCGTTAAAGGGGCTTAATGATACTGAGTATTGAATCAGTGAATCCATTTTCTTTCATGGATGAATGGTGGTTTTATTTGATAGTTAAATAATCGACTATCAAATTTGCCCATACGATTGTTGGTATGGAAAGACCGGGATCGAATTTATTCGAAAACCCTTCCGTCCAGCAAATACGAATACGTTGAAGATACTGATTCAAGATGGAGTTATTGAAGACCGGAGATCCTCATAAGCGGAAGGATTACTTAAAATCTCTGACTTGCAAGCAGAGATATACTGTGATTCGGTCGTGGTTGGAATCTACGGATTGCAAGGACTTCTCGCTACTGATTCTCAGGGTGATTCCTAGGATGCAGTAGGAGGGTACCTTCGGTTCATCCTGTTCCTGGGTGACTTGTATGGATGAATGTCTGACAGAGTATTTCCAGAAAAGGTCACGTACATTGATTTCTTCAACCATACCAAGAGTGGAAGCGGAGAAGGAAACTTCTTTTAGCTAACACGTAAAGTATTGTTGTGGACGTCAATAAGTGATTTCGATGGATCTGACAATGTGGCATTCAAAGTAAATATGATGTTCCGATAAAGCGTAGACTCAAGCCTCATCAACCGGGGAATGACAAAAATCGGGCAGGCAGCATGGCTATGTGGGTCGCTCCCATTAGGGTGTATAATCACCTATCTAGAGAAATTCCTTTTGTTCTTATTCTATCGATTCTGCCCATTCGGGAATGGTGGTTTGAGCCCAACCGTTGGTGATATACATTTGATACACTCAAGCGAAATGAGTGGTCGGTCATGTGAGGGCCGGGTTGCAAGACGTTCTTGTTGAACCCAGTGTATTCGCCTCTAGAGATACACAATCGGCAGGTGGTCCCATACCTTGTCAAGGTCGGAATCCAATCTCCAATAAGCACCTGCGGTTTTGTTTGTATACTATATATGTGGAGCGTGAGATGCAAGCGTTCTACTAGATTCTATTTACTTGTATTTAGACATTATGATAATATCAGACAAGATATTGATTTCAAAACTGTTTTTGGGTTATCGTAAGGTAAAAACCGTCCGTATTTATGTGTGGATTCGGTCTTACGATTATCCTTTTCTTTCGAAAAGATTTTTACTTTAAAATCAAGTTGTGTGATACCTTAATACTGTGCGAGTTTATCTCACTCTGGTTCACCAGACTGACCCGGTGTTTTGTAAATGCTCGGGTTAGGCCGGCGTGTACAGGTCCAGGTTACCGGATGCTGCGAAGTCCAGAGACAAGCTGGAAGAGTTCAAACGTATGGTTATATATATAGCTACCGTTCCGCTGTGTGATTGTATATGAGGAAAGGTTATATAACTGTCTAGATATGTTGGTGTACTCTGATACTGTAAGTAATTTTGAAAGCTCTCAATAAAGATTTATTTCCATATTATATTTTGTTCCGCTGCGATGTGAGACTCTGATTCTGTGTTGTGGTATTGGTTCTTCTTCTTCTTCTTCTTCTTCTATTCTTATATTTCTTTCTTTCTTATCTCACCCTCTAACTTCTTTCTCATAACTATCTGGTGTTTTCGATACTTGAGTTCCGACCAGTAATACAGGATTGGTGTATTATTGTCAGAATTCGGGCGTCGAATTCCCTGGGTCGTTACAGTGGTATCAGAGCAATTGGTTTAGTAATAACCTTGGCTCTGTGGTGAAACTCGATAGAGATGGGGTTAGTAATACCCTAGATCGAGATTGAGTGTATATATATGAGAGCGTATTTGAAAATTTTATATACAAATGTTTTATGTTTTGTAAGGAGGGTAAATGAAATAATTTTACCCAAAATATATTTTGTATGGAAAAGAAATTTTTATTAAATCATTGAGATATTACTGTGTTTGACCGATTGGAATGGGATTCAAATCGAATTAAAAAAGTTGAATTGATACTTAACTTGGTTAAGTGTAATTAATTTCAGAATGATATTGTAATTAAATTAAATTGGGAATTAAATGAATGAATAATAATCAAATGTGTGAAACCAAAATAAATATTAATATTGAATGTAAATTCAATAAATTTTGTTTATTTGGTTGTGTATTGGTTGATGGTTGTGAATTGGTTGTTATTGGATGACAAGTGGTTGAATAGAATTCATTGAATGATTTAACGAAGGTATGGAAAATAAATTCTGGTGTTAAAAATTGGAATGAAACCGAATATGAATTGAAATAAATAATTTCACCGTGTATTTAAATGTGAACTAATGCTCATGTTTAATTGAGGAATTGGTGCAGTTATAATTGTTGATTAGTGAATATTATCGCAGTTTATTACTCATATGTGAATTGAGCTGAGTACAGGTGCCAGATGTCTAGCCAGATTGATACTGGTTGGGTAAATCGTATATACGTCGAACAGATACGCTCCATAGCACTCGTTAAAGGTACGCCTACGTGAAAATATAAAATTTTGGTTTTTATTTGGGTTTTGAGTTTGGATTATGAATTTTTCCGACCCTGTTGGTCGATGTATATATATATCTTCAACCTGCGATATTGCAGATGTCCCCCGTACAGGGGAGACTCTGCCAAAAATTTTCCAGAAGTTTAAGGTGTTAGTGAATTTTCGAAGATTTTTGGAAAAATTTATTTATGATATTGAATTGGTTTTCGATTTAAATAAATTGGAATTTAATAGTGTTGTAACGTTCTTTCTTACCTTAGCAATTTCGAGGACGAAATTATTTTAAGGGGGAAAGAATGTAACGTCCCGTATTTTTGACCGTCAAATATTTTATTTATTATTTTAAATATTTTATTTGGAATATAAATGAATTTTAATTTTTAAATCGCTATTTAAACGAAGTTGAACGATATATATTCATATATAAAATAAAACGAGCTCAGAACAGCGCTGCAGTTCGTAAAATAGAGTCTTGAACTTCAACTGGATATACAGAGTCCGTTTAAAATCGGATTTCTGTGAAACAAGAAATGTACGGAGCAAGTGAAGTATATTTTTCTAGTGGAAGAGAAAAATCGGGATTTCGTCATGTAGATTGGAAGTTATGCCCAAATCAATTTGGCAGAAAAACAGCGGCGTAATCGTTTATCGACCGTAACGGTTTATTGGATATAACTGCATATCGGTTTCGAATTTAGACAAGGTTCTTTTGAGGCGTAGTGATAATTTAATTTTTAGAATTTTACTGTAATTTTTAATTAATTAAATAAGCAACTTTTTATTTGGAGTATTTTACACCCTGTGACAACATTTTGGGATTTCACAATATAAGTTAAACTACCGGTATTATTATATTTTCGGGATCGCGACACCTCACTGAACACGACTGTATCTTTATTTCAGTCTGCAACGCTCATACATGAATACATAGTGGTGTAGGTAACTTTATTTGAATGGTTAACTGGTCAAACGAACTCAAAATTCAACGAAACAAGTTTCATACGAAACCTTAGGAAGAGGTCTAGTGAAATGTCAAGGCCTCATATTTTTAGGATTTTTTCTGTAATTTTAAGGAATTAATGCTCGGTGTTTTTCATCGATATTTTCTAAAGGATTTTCGCAAACGGTGTCGGAATTCAACGAAACCTGTCCCATTGGATCCGGAATATTTTTTTATGTTAGGAATAGGTGTCTTTATCTTGATTTGAGATCGTATGTAGTGATTTTTAATGCGATTTCTCCACGACGAAGTTTAGCACATTTTAATACTATTAAAACCATCCCAACTTTTTACTTTACTGTAGCTCTTTATTTTTTTTTGCCTGTAGCGCATCCCGTCCCTTTTATGACGTGCGTCCCAAACCTTGTTATCACTGTAGAATATTTGCACCCCAAACAACTGAATTTCGTGGCCGCCAATTTATTTCTTCCGTGCCGACAAAGTAAATTCTCGAGCCTCGTCCTACCCTATATAACACGCCTGCAAACCTATGCTCATTTCCTTGGTTCGCACAGTGTCTTTCTTCTATATAAACCCAACTGTTCTACTAAATTTTTCCCATCACTTCAGTAATGGCCAAAAGGAAAAGCCCTCTTCCAAAAAAAAAAAAAAAAAAAAATCCACTTTATATTTTTAAACTTCCTACATTCCTCAACGTCACATACAGTATCCGGACTTGTGCGTGAGATGGTGCCGGGTTCGATCATTTTCCAGGAAGCCACCAAGGTCGCGGTTTGTCAGCAAAGCAAGATAGCGTGGCGATGGTGTGCAGGGGAGGCGGACGGGCCAAGTCTGTGCAAATACTGAAGGAGGATGGGGGAGTTTAAAGGTGAATGGGAAGAAAGTTGCAACAGGAGGGGAGAGAGAACGAAAGTAGTGGGGTAAGGAAAGGGAGTTGCATGAGAATTTTGAAGGCACAGTGGAGCAAATTGTACATGCACGTGGGAAGCATGAAGGCGCGGGTTAAGATGCTGAAGTTTTTAAGTGGGATACGGGCTTAATGAAAATGAAAAATGAAAAATGAAATAAAATGGGAAGCTGCCTAGTTGGGTTCGGAGCTGGGAAAAACTACTGTTTGTATGGGAAAAAGAGGAGTCCTCACTGTTTGTGGCATGGGTTCAGGGACGGTTGATCGATGAGTGTTTTTGGAAGGAGTGTACATGCGGTTTTGTGCATGAATGCATGATGTAGTAGGCTGATGGAAGAATGGTGGAGAAGTTTTCTTCCACAAAAAAAAAAAAAAAAAGCAACAACAGAAGTGGGAAAAAGCAAGGGGGGAGGACGCAAGGTAAGGAGACGGTGTGGATCTAAGAGTGAACAGTAGTGAAGAAAATAGAATTACAACAGAATGGGATGCAAATTGGAATCTACTGGAACGAGCTGTGTAAACAACGAATCAACTCAAGGTGAGTTAAACTCACTCAGTTCTCCCCTCTTATATTTTATATAAGTCGGACTTTTAAAATTTTATGCTATGGTTGTTTGTTTGTTTGTTGTTGGTTTTATATTCACTAGAACAGTTAAATTAAACGTTCGTTTAATTTAATTAATCGTTATTTCTAACGATTAAATCCAAGTGAGGTAACTTACCTCAGTGGTTACGTTTATAACACTATAAACGTTATAATCAAATAGTTGAATGCTTGAACTGCTGTCATTGTCCCAGTATTGACTGTTACAGTTATTATTGACCGTTATTATTAAACTGTTTTATTTCATCTGTCTAGATGGAAACAAATATTGAACTGAATGGTTTGAATTGTGATAACCATTGTTTTGCAGGGAATAACAGGTTGGATAATATTGATAACGTTTATCAATATGATAAAATTGTTGTTATTGAATGTGAAATTAGTGTATATTTCACGGTTTGGTACTACAGTAGTCATTTGCCTCTTTAGTACCGTCGGTTAAAATGAATGATTTTCGAAATCAATATTAAATGGATTTTGAGCGGTTTCAAAGTTATAAATATATTTTTGATATGATTTTAAAATGCGACTCTTATGGCAAAGATAATAGTCGAAGCTAAATGTACAAAATTTATAACTAACAGAAATGTAAGAGATTATCAAATAAATGTTTAAACGATATAAATTTGTTGAATTGGCTATTTAAATGTTGAAATGATTTTGTAAAAGCCTTATCGGTCGGATGGGAAGTTTAAGTAATTCAAAATAGGATCATTGGATTGTGAATACACGGGAATGGGTAAAAGAGTTCAAAAGGAAATGTTTTGTAATAAATGATTGTTTTCAACAAACGGTGTTTCAAATAAATAAATACGAAATGTGATTTAATATCATTTCGTGAATGAGATTAACAAATCAATGGATTGGAAATGAGTGGTGAATTGGAAATGGGATTTGATATTTTAAATGAAACAAGTTGAAATTGTGAATATGAATGGGAGTGAATTAAACAAATGGAAGTGAGTTTATTGCTAGGTTCGGAATGTTAACTGAAGGCACAAGTATAAATGAGGTTAATGTTTTGGATAACAACAACGAATATTAGTTGTCGATAATGAATTGCAAAAGAGATTTGTAAACAAAGTTAAAGAAGTGAAAATGAAAACAAATGGTGAATTGTCGTACTTTATTTACAAAAAATTTTGTACATGGAAATTCTAAAGTTTTAGGAATGAAATCAAGTTAGTAAATGAAGTTAGTGGTTTGTAAATATGTTTTGTAACATTTGTTACAAACGAGATGAACTATAGTTTAGACATAAGATTTTATAAAGGATTATTATATGTTTTTAAACAATGAATAAGTTGCGAATATATGTGGTTGAGAAGGTAACAAGTAAAATGGTTTTGAAAGGAAATAAGTAATGATTGTTATGGATGATAGGTTGAATTGTTTTTGATAAATACAAATATAAGAATTTGAAAAGATACTCATACAATAAGATATTTAATATAAAATTTACAAAGGCTTTGTTTATGCGATTTTAAACAAATGAATTGGGGTTGTTGAAAATATTTTGTAAATATAATAATAAAGAGATATAAAGGAAATTTTATAAGAATTCTATTTATAATAGAATTGAAGCTCGTATATAATATCATAAAGGGTGGTTAAACATAAATCAGAAGAGATTAAGAAGAATTTACTTAATAATTAGTTAAGTAAACACAGTCGAGACTTAAATAAGGGAAATGTGTGGTTAATAAACTTCTATTCATTCTGAAGATATGAATGTTATTGGTCAAGGTCTGAGAGTTAAATAAAATACCCCAACTTGAACGATGACATGATTATCCAAGAATAATATTAGTTTATAAACGAGGGTAGTTGAGGGAAATATAAGTTATGATTTCCGTATATGATATTATAAACTGTATTCGGAAAGTTTATAAGCGGGATAAGTTGAATTGGGAGTATATTCTTATTTTATAATAAGAAGTAAAAGCAATGTTCAAATACTGGAAAATTTGGAAATTTTAATTAACGGACGGTTCGTTAAAGGGGCTTAATGATACTGAGTATTGAATCAGTGAATCCATTTTCTTTCATGGATGAATGGTGGTTTTATTTGATAGTTAAATAATCGACTATCAAATTTGCCCAAACGATTGTTGGTACGGAAAGACCGGGATCGAATTTATTCGAAAACCCTTCCGTCCAGCAAATACGAATACGTTGAAGATACTGATTCAAGATGGAGTTATTGAAGACCGGAGATCCTCATAAGCGGAAGGATTACTTAAAATCTCTGACTTGCAAGCAGAGATATACTGTGATTCGGTCGTGGTTGGAATCTACGGATTGCAAGGACTTCTCGCTACTGATTCTCAGGGTGATTCCTAGGATGCAGTAGGAGGGTACCTTCGGTTCATCCTGTTCCTGGGTGACTTGTATGGATGAATGTCTGACAGAGTATTTCCAGAAAAGGTCACGTACATTGATTTCTTCAACCATACCAAGAGTGGAAGCGGAGAAGGAAACTTCTTTTAGCTAACACGTAAAGTATTGTTGTGGACGTCAATAAGTGATTTCGATGGATCTGACAATGTGGCATTCAAAGTAAATATGATGTTCCGATAAAGCGTAGACTCAAGCCTCATCAACCGGGGAATGACAAAAATCGGGCAGGCAGCATGGCTATGTGGGTCGCTCCCATTAGGGTGTATAATCACCTATCTAGAGAAATTCCTTTTGTTCTTATTCTATCGATTCTGCCCATTCGGGAATGGTGGTTTGAGCCCAACCGTTGGTGATATACATTTGATACACTCAAGCGAAATGAGTGGTCGGTCATGTGAGGGCCGGGTTGCAAGACGTTCTTGTTGAACCCAGTGTATTCGCCTCTAGAGATACACAATCGGCAGGTGGTCCCATACCTTGTCAAGGTCGGAATCCAATCTCCAATAAGCACCTGCGGTTTTGTTTGTATACTATATATGTGGAGCGTGAGATGCAAGCGTTCTACTAGATTCTATTTACTTGTATTTAGACATTATGATAATATCAGACAAGATATTGATTTCAAAACTGTTTTTGGGTTATCGTAAGGTAAAAACCGTCCGTATTTATGTGTGGATTCGGTCTTACGATTATCCTTTTCTTTCGAAAAGATTTTTACTTTAAAATCAAGTTGTGTGATACCTTAATACTGTGCGAGTTTATCTCACTCTGGTTCACCAGACTGACCCGGTGTTTTGTAAATGCTCGGGTTAGGCCGGCGTGTACAGGTCCAGGTTACCGGATGCTGCGAAGTCCAGAGACAAGCTGGAAGAGTTCAAACGTATGGTTATATATATAGCTACCGTTCCGCTGTGTGATTGTATATGAGGAAAGGTTATATAACTGTCTAGATATGTTGGTGTACTCTGATACTGTAAGTAATTTTGAAAGCTCTCAATAAAGATTTATTTCCATATTATATTTTGTTCCGCTGCGATGTGAGACTCTGATTCTGTGTTGTGGTATTGGTTCTTCTTCTTCTTCTTCTTCTTCTATTCTTATATTTCTTTCTTTCTTATCTCACCCTCTAACTTCTTTCTCATAACTATCTGGTGTTTTCGATACTTGAGTTCCGACCAGTAATACAGGATTGGTGTATTATTGTCAGAATTCGGGCGTCGAATTCCCTGGGTCGTTACAGTGGTATCAGAGCAATTGGTTTAGTAATAACCTTGGCTCTGTGGTGAAACTCGATAGAGATGGGGTTAGTAATACCCTAGATCGAGATTGAGTGTATATATATGAGAGCGTATTTGAAAATTTTATATACAAATGTTTTATGTTTTGTAAGGAGGGTAAATGAAATAATTTTACCCAAAATATATTTTGTATGGAAAAGAAATTTTTATTAAATCATTGAGATATTACTGTGTTTGACCGATTGGAATGGGATTCAAATCGAATTAAAAAAGTTGAATTGATACTTAACTTGGTTAAGTGTAATTAATTTCAGAATGATATTGTAATTAAATTAAATTGGGAATTAAATGAATGAATAATAATCAAATGTGTGAAACCAAAATAAATATTAATATTGAATGTGAATTCAATAAATTTTGTTTATTTGGTTGTGTATTGGTTGATGGTTGTGAATTGGTTGTTATTGGATGACAAGTGGTTGAATAGAATTCATTGAATGATTTAACGAAGGTATGGAAAATAAATTCTGGTGTTAAAAATTGGAATGAAACCGAATATGAATTGAAATAAATAATTTCACCGTGTATTTAAATGTGAACTAATGCTCATGTTTAATTGAGGAATTGGTGCAGTTATAATTGTTGATTAGTGAATATTATCGCAGTTTATTACTCATATGTGAATTGAGCTGAGTACAGGTGCCAGATGTCTAGCCAGATTGATACTGGTTGGGTAAATCGTATATACGTCGAACAGATACGCTCCATAGCACTCGTTAAAGGTATGCCTACGTGAAAATATAAAATTTTGGTTTTTATTTGGGTTTTGAGTTTGGATTATGAATTTTTCCGACCCTGTTGGTCGATGTATATATATATCTTCAACCTGCGATATTGCAGATGTCCCCCGTACAGGGGAGACTCTGCCAAAAAATTTCCAGAAGTTTAAGGTGTTAGTGAATTTTCGAAGATTTTTGGAAAAATTTATTTATGATATTGAATTGGTTTTCGATTTAAATAAATTGGAATTTAATAGTGTTGTAACGTTCTTTCTTACCTTAGCAATTTCGAGGACGAAATTATTTTAAGGGGGAAAGAATGTAACGTCCCGTATTTTTGACCGTCAAATATTTTATTTATTATTTTAAATATTTTATTTGGAATATAAATGAATTTTAATTTTTAAATCGCTATTTAAACGAAGTTGAACGATATATATTCATATATAAAATAAAACGAGCTCAGAACAGCGCTGCAGTTCGTAAAATAGAGTCTTGAACTTCAACTGGATATACAGAGTCCGTTTAAAATCGGATTTCTGTGAAACAAGAAATGTACGGAGCAAGTGAAGTATATTTTTCTAGTGGAAGAGAAAAATCGGGATTTCGTCATGTAGATTGGAAGTTATGCCCAAATCAATTTGGCAGAAAAACAGCGGCGTAATCGTTTATCGACCGTAACGGTTTATTGGATATAACTGCATATCGGTTTCGAATTTAGACAAGGTTCTTTTGAGGCGTAGTGATAATTTAATTTTTAGAATTTTACTGTAATTTTTAATTAATTAAATAAGCAACTTTTTATTTGGAGTATTTTACACCCTGTGACAACATTTTGGGATTTCACAATATAAGTTAAACTACCGGTATTATTATATTTTTGGGATCGCGACACCTCACTGAACACGACTGTATCTTTATTTCAGTCTGCAACGCTCATACATGAATACATAGTGGTGTAGGTAACTTTATTTGAATGGTTAACTGGTCAAACGAACTCAAAATTCAACGAAACAAGTTTCATACGAAACCTTAGGAAGAGGTCTAGTGAAATGTCAAGGCCTCATATTTTTAGGATTTTTTCTGTAATTTTAAGGAATTAATGCTCGGTGTTTTTCATCGATATTTTCTAAAGGATTTTCGCAAACGGTGTCGGAATTCAACGAAACCTGTCCCATTGGATCCGGAATATTTTTTTATGTTAGGAATAGGTGTCTTTATCTTGATTTGAGATCGTATGTAGTGATTTTTAATGCGATTTCTCCACGACGAAGTTTAGCACATTTTAATACTATTAAAACCATCCCAACTTTTTACTTTACTGTAGCTCTTTATTTTTTTTTGCCTGTAGCGCATCCCGTCCCTTTTATGACGTGCGTCCCAAACCTTGTTATCACTGTAGAATATTTGCACCCCAAACAACTGAATTTCGTGGCCGCCAATTTATTTCTTCCGTGCCGACAAAGTAAATTCTCGAGCCTCGTCCTACCCTATATAACACGCCTGCAAACCTATGCTCATTTCCTTGGTTCGCACAGTGTCTTTCTTCTATATAAACCCAACTGTTCTACTAAATTTTTCCCATCACTTCAGTAATGGCCAAAAGGAAAAGCCCTCTTCCAAAAAAAAAAAAAAAAATCCACTTTATATTTTTAAACTTCCTACATTCCTCAACGTCACATACAGTATCCGGACTTGTGCGTGAGATGGTGCCGGGTTCGATCATTTTCCAGGAAGCCACCAAGGTCGCGGTTTGTCAGCAAAGCAAGATAGCGTGGCGATGGTGTGCAGGGGAGGCGGACGGGCCAAGTCTGTGCAAATACTGAAGGAGGATGGGGGAGTTTAAAGGTGAATGGGAAGAAAGTTGCAACAGGAGGGGAGAGAGAACGAAAGTAGTGGGGTAAGGAAAGGGAGTTGCATGAGAATTTTGAAGGCACAGTGGAGCAAATTGTACATGCACGTGGGAAGCATGAAGGCGCGGGTTAAGATGCTGAAGTTTTTAAGTGGGATACGGGCTTAATGAAAATGAAAAATGAAAAATGAAATAAAATGGGAAGCTGCCTAGTTGGGTTCGGAGCTGGGAAAAACTACTGTTTGTATGGGAAAAAGAGGAGTCCTCACTGTTTGTGGCATGGGTTCAGGGACGGTTGATCGATGAGTGTTTTTGGAAGGAGTGTACATGCGGTTTTGTGCATGAATGCATGATGTAGTAGGCTGATGGAAGAATGGTGGAGAAGTTTTCTTCCACAAAAAAAAAAAAAAAGCAACAACAGAAGTGGGAAAAAGCAAGGGGGGAGGACGCAAGGTAAGGAGACGGTGTGGATCTAAGAGTGAACAGTAGTGAAGAAAATAGAATTACAACAGAATGGGATGCAAATTGGAATCTACTGGAACGAGCTGTGTAAACAACGAATCAACTCAAGGTGAGTTAAACTCACTCAGTTCTCCCCTCTTATATTTTATATAAGTCGGACTTTTAAAATTTTATGCTATGGTTGTTTGTTTGTTTGTTGTTGGTTTTATATTCACTAGAACAGTTAAATTAAACGTTCGTTTAATTTAATTAATCGTTATTTCTAACGATTAAATCCAAGTGAGGTAACTTACCTCAGTGGTTACGTTTATAACACTATAAACGTTATAATCAAATAGTTGAATGCTTGAACTGCTGTCATTGTCCCAGTATTGACTGTTACAGTTATTATTGACCGTTATTATTAAACTGTTTTATTTCATCTGTCTAGATGGAAACAAATATTGAACTGAATGGTTTGAATTGTGATAACCATTGTTTTGCAGGGAATAACAGGTTGGATAATATTGATAACGTTTATCAATATGATAAAATTGTTGTTATTGAATGTGAAATTAGTGTATATTTCACGGTTTGGTACTACAGTAGTCATTTGCCTCTTTAGTACCGTCGGTTAAAATGAATGATTTTCGAAATCAATATTAAATGGATTTTGAGCGGTTTCAAAGTTATAAATATATTTTTGATATGATTTTAAAATGCGACTCTTATGGCAAAGATAATAGTCGAAGCTAAATGTACAAAATTTATAACTAACAGAAATGTAAGAGATTATCAAATAAATGTTTAAACGATATAAATTTGTTGAATTGGCTATTTAAATGTTGAAATGATTTTGTAAAAGCCTTATCGGTCGGATGGGAAGTTTAAGTAATTCAAAATAGGATCATTGGATTGTGAATACACGGGAATGGGTAAAAGAGTTCAAAAGGAAATGTTTTGTAATAAATGATTGTTTTCAACAAACGGTGTTTCAAATAAATAAATACGAAATGTGATTTAATATCATTTCGTGAATGAGATTAACAAATCAATGGATTGGAAATGAGTGGTGAATTGGAAATGGGATTTGATATTTTAAATGAAACAAGTTGAAATTGTGAATATGAATGGGAGTGAATTAAACAAATGGAAGTGAGTTTATTGCTAGGTTCGGAATGTTAACTGAAGGCACAAGTATAAATGAGGTTAATGTTTTGGATAACAACAACGAATATTAGTTGTCGATAATGAATTGCAAAAGAGATTTGTAAACAAAGTTAAAGAAGTGAAAATGAAAACAAATGGTGAATTGTCGTACTTTATTTACAAAAAATTTTGTACATGGAAATTCTAAAGTTTTAGGAATGAAATCAAGTTAGTAAATGAAGTTAGTGGTTTGTAAATATGTTTTGTAACATTTGTTACAAACGAGATGAACTATAGTTTAGACATAAGATTTTATAAAGGATTATTATATGTTTTTAAACAATGAATAAGTTGCGAATATATGTGGTTGAGAAGGTAACAAGTAAAATGGTTTTGAAAGGAAATAAGTAATGATTGTTATGGATGATAGGTTGAATTGTTTTTGATAAATACAAATATAAGAATTTGAAAAGATACTCATACAATAAGATATTTAATATAAAATTTACAAAGGCTTTGTTTATGCGATTTTAAACAAATGAATTGGGGTTGTTGAAAATATTTTGTAAATATAATAATAAAGAGATATAAAGGAAATTTTATAAGAATTCTATTTATAATAGAATTGAAGCTCGTATATAATATCATAAAGGGTGGTTAAACATAAATCAGAAGAGATTAAGAAGAATTTACTTAATAATTAGTTAAGTAAACACAGTCGAGACTTAAATAAGGGAAATGTGTGGTTAATAAACTTCTATTCATTCTGAAGATATGAATGTTATTGGTCAAGGTCTGAGAGTTAAATAAAATACCCCAACTTGAACGATGACATGATTATCCAAGAATAATATTAGTTTATAAACGAGGGTAGTTGAGGGAAATATAAGTTATGATTTCCGTATATGATATTATAAACTGTATTCGGAAAGTTTATAAGCGGGATAAGTTGAATTGGGAGTATATTCTTATTTTATAATAAGAAGTAAAAGCAATGTTCAAATACTGGAAAATTTGGAAATTTTAATTAACGGACGGTTCGTTAAAGGGGCTTAATGATACTGAGTATTGAATCAGTGAATCCATTTTCTTTCATGGATGAATGGTGGTTTTATTTGATAGTTAAATAATCGACTATCAAATTTGCCCAAACGATTGTTGGTACGGAAAGACCGGGATCGAATTTATTCGAAAACCCTTCCGTCCAGCAAATACGAATACGTTGAAGATACTGATTCAAGATGGAGTTATTGAAGACCGGAGATCCTCATAAGCGGAAGGATTACTTAAAATCTCTGACTTGCAAGCAGAGATATACTGTGATTCGGTCGTGGTTGGAATCTACGGATTGCAAGGACTTCTCGCTACTGATTCTCAGGGTGATTCCTAGGATGCAGTAGGAGGGTACCTTCGGTTCATCCTGTTCCTGGGTGACTTGTATGGATGAATGTCTGACAGAGTATTTCCAGAAAAGGTCACGTACATTGATTTCTTCAACCATACCAAGAGTGGAAGCGGAGAAGGAAACTTCTTTTAGCTAACACGTAAAGTATTGTTGTGGACGTCAATAAGTGATTTCGATGGATCTGACAATGTGGCATTCAAAGTAAATATGATGTTCCGATAAAGCGTAGACTCAAGCCTCATCAACCGGGGAATGACAAAAATCGGGCAGGCAGCATGGCTATGTGGGTCGCTCCCATTAGGGTGTATAATCACCTATCTAGAGAAATTCCTTTTGTTCTTATTCTATCGATTCTGCCCATTCGGGAATGGTGGTTTGAGCCCAACCGTTGGTGATATACATTTGATACACTCAAGCGAAATGAGTGGTCGGTCATGTGAGGGCCGGGTTGCAAGACGTTCTTGTTGAACCCAGTGTATTCGCCTCTAGAGATACACAATCGGCAGGTGGTCCCATACCTTGTCAAGGTCGGAATCCAATCTCCAATAAGCACCTGCGGTTTTGTTTGTATACTATATATGTGGAGCGTGAGATGCAAGCGTTCTACTAGATTCTATTTACTTGTATTTAGACATTATGATAATATCAGACAAGATATTGATTTCAAAACTGTTTTTGGGTTATCGTAAGGTAAAAACCGTCCGTATTTATGTGTGGATTCGGTCTTACGATTATCCTTTTCTTTCGAAAAGATTTTTACTTTAAAATCAAGTTGTGTGATACCTTAATACTGTGCGAGTTTATCTCACTCTGGTTCACCAGACTGACCCGGTGTTTTGTAAATGCTCGGGTTAGGCCGGCGTGTACAGGTCCAGGTTACCGGATGCTGCGAAGTCCAGAGACAAGCTGGAAGAGTTCAAACGTATGGTTATATATATAGCTACCGTTCCGCTGTGTGATTGTATATGAGGAAAGGTTATATAACTGTCCAGATATGTTGGTGTACTCTGATACTGTAAGTAATTTTGAAAGCTCTCAATAAAGATTTATTTCCATATTATATTTTGTTCCGCTGCGATGTGAGACTCTGATTCTGTGTTGTGGTATTGGTTCTTCTTCTTCTTCTTCTTCTTCTTCTTCTTCTATTCTTATATTTCTTTCTTTCTTATCTCACCCTCTAACTTCTTTCTCATAACTATCTGGTGTTTTCGATACTTGAGTTCCGACCAGTAATACAGGATTGGTGTATTATTGTCAGAATTCGGGCGTCGAATTCCCTGGGTCGTTACATTTGAACTTCAACTGAGAATACAAGATCCGATATAAGTCGGATTTCTGTGAAACGAGACACGTTGGAACCGTATTGATTATAATTTTCATATGAAAGAGAAAAATCTAGATTTCGTGTGATAATTTACTAGTTATGGTCAAATCAAATTTTGAAATAGTCGCTGTGGAAATCGTTATTTAAAATATACGCGTTAAAAATAGTGAGACGACCCGAATTCCCGTTCTCACGGAAACAAGGGCTATCTTTGGAATATAACACAGAAACAGATAATAGCAGAACAAAATTAAATAAATACACCAGATAATGAACAACAAAATATACTGGATAAAGTAATCATCAGAGTTACACAGTATACAGGATCTTACTTAGCACAAATACAGTTCAGCTATACATAAATGTCTACAGCGGAAATAAACAAAATATGTACAATAGGAGCTGAACAGCATAAAAAGAAATAAATGATAGAATCCATCTTCAGCTCCAGCTATCCAGAAAGAGAACCATCTAAACCTGAATACAAGGCTGCCCGTGTAGAAAAAGGGGCACCCGAGTTTGAGAGTGAAACAAACTACGAGTCAGTCATGGGACTGGTATGAGAAATCTACTCAACACATATATAATATGGCTAATCACAGGACCACGCCACTTTCGTGGAACGGGTTTACTCCATTGGATTGCCAGTGCTTTAAAACAAATCTTTCCTTTAAACATCGCTATGCTTTTTATAAAAATGAAGCCATTATAAGACTCAGTTCCCATCACACAATGCAACGCAAACCGGAGGATAGAGTTTTACCGTATAATGGCCAAAATATGATTGATACGAATAAAACAAAGGCAATTGATATTATTGCTAGTGTTTATATGTTTTTGAAAACAATTTCAAATCATAACTATCAATCATAGACGGCATGGGTACCATATATCATGTCGCCATATATATATATATACAATCAAAACCGTACGATGTCGTATTTGGAAATTGGGTTTCCGTCATGAACCAAGGCAAAAGATAGTCCTTACCGAATTCGAGACGCTCTAGCCCGCCCCTCAGGCAAGTACTCAGTCAAGCCTTTGGATCGTCAGGGCCGGTCCACCGATGTGGATTAAAATTCCTGAACACTGCGTTTCCCCACCCTTTGGGGTGTAAATGAGTCAACGAATGACTCCATCGGAACCGAATTGCCCGATTAAACCGAGGCGCCTCGCAACAGCAACAACCACATAGGTGAAAAGTATATAAATGTCAGGGCTGGTAGGTCACTGACACCACCCTAGCTAGAAAGAAACGCATGCCCTCCCTGAGGTCCTTCTCCCGTTTTAGGTTCATACCGGGATGTGAGGCTCGCGAATTCACGTTATACACAAAGCCATGCCACACAGGCGGTGCTTTGATCATCACCACAAGACTTTTCTTTTCAACAAAAGTCCTGATCACTGCATCTTAGCATGCCACACAGGCAATTCATGCCATGCGACTGATGTCCATCGATATACAACCTCTGAGCTCGTGCGTCTCAGAGAAGGGCGTTAAGCAAAAGAATAAATTCTCCGCCGCCAAACAGATGTATATTTAACAGAAATCAATCAACACAGAATACACTCCAATGTCAGACACACAGTCCATTTACAAGTCAATCAGAGATTCAATTCTATATATAATTATAATTAATTACAATTATTTAATTAATTATATTCGTTTTCAATTGTCGATTCAAACTCAGTTTTCATCGCCATTATTTAAAATATTTATTTTAAATATTTAAAATCCATTATTTTAGCCAATTTAAAAATTTTAAATTGGTTCAGATTTTCTGGGTCGTTACAATCTCCCCCACTTAAAACTTTTCGTCCCCGAAAAGGAATAAAGTCGAAAGTAGTTTGATAAATCTACAATCACACAACACAACAACCAATTTGTTTTTAATATTCAGAGTATAGAATAAATAGTGCACATCCATGGGAAGAAAATAGCAACAGAATAGAGAATTAAATGGTAATGCAAAGTAGGGTAAATGTACCTTGCACCAGAGTCAATCAGAGATATCTACTCGGCACCTAGGATAAGCTTTCTGAATGCTCTCCTCAGTTTCCCAAGTACAATCTCGCGGATCTCCACTCCATTGCACTTTGACTAGGTGAACCTTCTTGTTTCTCAGCTCTTTGGTTTCTTTGCCGATAATCTTTAGCGGCTCATGCCTCACGGCTAATTCTGGAGTAATTTCGATATCCTGCTGAGCTGCTTCTTCCACGATCAAGTCTGGATCATGAACGTGCTTTCGAAGTTGAGATATATGAAATACATCATGAACTCCAGGCAGCCAGTAAGGCAGTTTGACCCTGTAAGCGAGAGTTCCAATCCGTTCCAGAATAGGAAACAGACCAATAAATTTGGGTGCCAACTTTCCAGTTTTACCGAACCGGATAACTCCTCTCATCGGCGATACTTTCAAATATACATAGTCGCCAACTTCAAAGGATATATCTCTTCTTCTTCTATCGGCATAGCTCTTTTGTCGGCTTTGAGCGGCGAGTAATCTCTTCTTAATAAAATCGACTTTTTCGGCAGCTTCTCGAATCATATCAGGACCCAACACAAGTCTATTACCTGGTTCGACCCAACAAGCAGGAGATCGACACGGTCTACCATATAATGCTTCGAATGGCGACATTGTCAGACTCGCCTGGTAGCTGTTGTTATAAGAGAATTCAGCCAAATGCAGATGGTCTTCCCATGATCCACCGAAATCTAGAATACAAGCCCGCAATAGATCTTCTAAAATGCGATTCACCCTCTCAGTCTGACCGTCTGTCTGAGGATGATAAGCGGTGCTCATGTTTAACTTCGTTCCCAGTTCGACTTGAAATGCCTCCCAGAATTTACTAGTGAATATCGTATCTCTATCACTTACTATGCTGAGCGGCACTCCATGTAGTCTAACTATTTCCCTGAAGTATATCTGCGCCAGACTCTGAGCAGTTCTGTTTGATCTGACAGGTATAAAATGGGCGGTCTTCGTGAAACGATCTACGATCACCCAAATACTGTCATTTCCTTTTCTGGTTCTGGGCAGACCATCAATGAAATCCATAGAAATATGCTCCCACTTCCAACCAGGAACTTCTAGTGGTTGTAATAATCCAGCCAATTTCTGTTGGTCAGTCTTGACTAGCTGGCAAGTAGGGCATCGGCTGACATATAAAGAAATGTCCCTTTTCATCGACTTCCACCAGAAAGTGCGCTTGATGTCATTATACATTTTGCTTGCTCCCGGATGGATACTGAGTTTTGACTTGTGGCATTCATCCAGTACTTCCTTTCGAAGTTCAGGAATGTTAGGGACACAGATTCGACCTTTGAGCCTTAAAATCCCATCATTGTCTACTTGAAAACTCGAGGGTTCGCCTTGTTGAATTATCCCTCTGATCTTCTGAATGAAGTGATCATCCTCCTGAAGAGCAGATATCTTATCTAGCAATGTAGTCGTGATAATAAAACTGGCGATCATTTCATTCTTTCTGCTTAACGCATCAGCCACGACATTGGCTTTTCCTGGAGTATATATAATTTCAAAGTCATATGCTGCAAGAAACTCCAGCCAACGTTGCTGCCTCAAATTCAAGTCCTTCTGAGTGAACAGATACTTTAATGACTGATGATCTGTAAACAGTTCAAATCTCTCGCCCAGAAGATAGTGTCTCCAGATTTTCAAAGAGAATATGATAGCCAATAACTCAAGATCATGAGTTACATAGTTTTTCTCGTGTGGCTTAAGTTGACGGCTAGCATAAGCAATTACTTGGCCCCTTTGCATCAACACTGCACCAAGGCCTTCTCTAGAAGCATCAGTCCATACTTTTAAATCTTGGTTGCCATCGATGATGGTTAACACTGGAGCTGTCGTTAATCTCAACTTCAGCTCTTCGAAAGCCTCCTCACTCTCTTGAGTCCATTTGAATTTAGAATGCTTCTTTGTAAGCTTCGTTAAGTGACCAGATATCTTCGAAAAGTCTTTAAATAACTTTCGGTAATAGCTAGCCAATCCGAGAAAACTGCGGACTTCAGTGGGAGTACTGGGCTGTTTCCAATTCTGAATAGCTGTGATTTTGCTTGGATCCACAGCGATTCCATCTTTCGATACGACATGGCCCAGAAATTTCACTTCATCTTGCCAGAAGATACATTTGGAAAACTTGGCTTTCAATACATTCCTTTCTTATGGAGATCTTCATACTGATAGGCCATATATATCATTTCAGAAAAAGGAAGCTTCACATGCCCCAATACCTTATTCTGGTATTTCCTTTGAAGCCCGTGAATAAATCTCATATTTTTCCCCTTCGGATTTTGATTTAGATGAGGGGCAAAGTGAGAAAGTTCATTGAATTTCTTATGATATTCGGGGATGGTCATATCACCTTGTATTAGATAAGAAAATTCATCACATAATCTCTCGGTTGCTTCGGGAGGAGTAAATCTCTCTAGGAAAATCACTTTGAATCTGTCCCAGGTGATATCACCTTCTGGATTATCTTTGATGATTGTTTCCCACCAGATTAAAGCTTCTTCTTTGAGCGCCCAAGATGCTACTAACCGTTTCTGGTCATCTCTCAGCTGGATATGCTCAAAGATTCTTTCGACAGAACTCAACCAAGCTTGAGTTTGAATAATAGATTCATTGCCCGAGAATTGCGCTCCGTTCAGATTTCGATATTTCTTTAATAGAGCCTCTAGATCGGGTTCTGTATTCCTTCTGTTTCTGGCACTCATTTTTCTAGTACTTCTGCAATTAGCAGATCAAGTGTCAGGTCACAGAAAAGAAAAATTTCAAACATAGAAACATATACTTCAAATGTAAATGTGTCTATCGAGGTGTAATTTATTCTGCTTTACTCATACTAGGATATTGCTGATCCTATCTGTATAGAGTTACCCGTCCTAGAACACTACTGGTTCTATTTCTGACGAGTTCGTTCAAATGTTATATTCCAGAACTAAGCTTAACCAAAGCTCTGATACCACGATGAGAAGACCCGAATTCCCGTTCTCACGGAAACAAGGGCTATCTTTGGAATATAACACAGAAACAGATAATAGCAGAACAAAATTAAATAAATACACCAGATAATGAACAACAAAATATACTGGATAAAGTAATCATCAGAGTTACACAGTATACAAGATCTTACTTAGCACAAATACAGTTCAGCTATACATAAATGTCTACAGCGGAAATAAACAAAATATGTACAATAGGAGCTAAACAGCATAAAAAGAAATAAATGATAGAATCCATCTTCAGCTCCAGCTATCCAGAAAGAGAACCAGCTAAACCTGAATACAAGGCTGCCCGTGTAGAAAAAGGGGCACCCGAGTTTGAGAGTGAAACAAACTACGAGTCAGTCATGGGACTGGTATGAGAAATCTACTCAACACATATATAATATGGCTAATCACAGGACCCTGCCACTTTCGTGGAACGGGTTTACTCCATTGGATTGCCAGTGCTTTAAAACAAATCTTTCCTTTAAACATCGCTATGCTTTTTATAAAAATGAAGCCATTATAAGACTCAGTTCCCATCACACAATGCAATGCAAACCGGAGGATAGAGTTTTACCTTATAATGGCCAAAATATGATTGATACGAATAAAACAAAGGCAATTGATATTATTGCTAGTGTTTATATGTTTTTGAAAACAATTTCAAATCATAACTATGAATCATAGACGGCATGGGTACCATATATCATGTCGCCATATATATATATACAATCAAAACCGTACGATGTCGTATTTGGAAATTGGGTTTCCGTCATGAACCAAGGCAAAAGATAGTCCTTACCGAATTCGAGACGCTCTAGCCCGCCCCTCAGGCAAGTACTCAGTCAAGCCTTTGGATCGTCAGGGCCGGTCCACCGATGTGGATTAAAATTCCTGAACACTGCGTTTCCCCACCCTTTGGGGTGTAAATGAGCCAACGAATGACTCCATCGGACCCGAATTGCCCGATCAAACCGAGGCGCCTCGCAACAGCAACAACCACATAGGTGAAAAGTATATAAATGTCAGGGCTGGTAGGTCACTGACACCACCCTAGCTAGAAAGAAACGCATGCCCTCCCTGAGGTCCTTCTCCCGTTTTAGGTTCATACCGGGATGTGAGGCTCGCGAATTCACGTTATACACAAAGCCATGTCACACAGGCGGTGCTTTGATCATCACCACAAGACTTTGCTTTTCAACAAAAGTCTTGATCATTGCATCTTAGCATGCCACACAGGCAATTCATGCCATGCGACTGATGTCCATCGATATACAACGTCTGAGCTCGTGCGTCTCAGAGAAGGGCGTTAAGCAAAAGAATAAATTCTCCGCCGCCAAACAGATGTATATTTAACAGAAATCAATCAACACAGAATAAACTCCAATGTCAGACACACAGTCCATTTACAAGTCCGTTCTGGGTCTGAACGAAACCGGAGGCACTAAATACCTCGCAAACCCATCGATCGCCACGTACGTCTGGACGATCACCACTCATTATCCATATTTCGAGATGCCTCCCAATCAGGACCTCGGTTACCATCCAAACGAGGTGAAGATCTCCGGTCTTCGACCATCGTCTTCATCTTCGACTTTCAATCGTCGGTCAATTATTTGAAATGAGAATTAACTCGGCCTTCTCAAATAATTCACGTATATTTAGAATTTCAAATCAATTTATTTCAATGGTTAAACTATTCGACAACACCAATTGTGTTCTTTTAATGTAATTTTCACACCAAACACATTCAACCATCAAAAGCCACATAAATCGAACAAATTCAGTTTATTTCTATTCCATATCGCTTATGATATTTTACAACTATTTATCGCTATTTTTATTTATTTTAAAATAGCCATTTTATTCAAAACGACGCTTCGGGCCATAAGGCGGCCGTGGCACTGTTTTTCTTCAGATTTGATTTACACATATCTGAAAATCTAACCGTTGGATCTTCACAAAATTTACATCATTAGAAAGGTCTTTTCAAAACGAACCCAATGGTTCCAGTTTCGGGAAAATCCAACGGTCGGATCTCCCGGTACAATCGTTTGAAATTTCGATTTCAAAATACGAACTGCAGCGTCGTTATTCGATTAAATATATAATTATATTTATATATATATAAATATAATCGCTTCTGGCGCTGTTTTTCTTCAAATTTGATTTAAACATTCCAGACAATCCAACCGTTGGATTTCTACAAAGTTGGTGCCGTTGGGAAGATATTTCCAAGGCGAACCCGACGGTTGAGGTTTCGGGAAAATCCAATGGTCGGATTTCCCGCACTAGTCGTTTGAAATCACGGTTTCAAAATACGAACTGCACGGCTTCGTTTCGTTTTAATTTTATTTATATTTATATAATTATATAAATATAGTTCATTCAACGATTTCCATATCGCTTTCACTTCAAATATTTTTCTAACACCTTAAAATTTTGGAAAATTTCGCCATAACCTCCCCTGCACCGGGAGCATCGGGAAATTGCAAATAGCGTTCCCGGTCCTTCTAATCTCAAAAAGAAAAAGAAAAAGCCAAGCGGCTAGCCAACAGGCTCATAAAATCATCACCCAAACAAAGCAGTAAATGTGTACCTATTTGTCGGGCACAAAATTTTATTCCTCTTCTCTAGCCCCTTTGCTATAACCTGTTCAAGGAATATGTATGTACATATATACACAGTTCTTATCATTTATCATTTTCTATTCGACTTCATATTTGATTTCTATTCGGTTTAAAAACACCATTCATTCTAATGTTACATAAATAGGTGCAAATCATTTCATTAGCTAATTAATGAATATTTCAACTCACATATGTTTATTTTGAACAAGTGGTTATTTTTAACACTTCACATTTCAACGATTTATACATACAATAAAAATGTGATTTTTATTGTAAAACAATCCATTTCAAAACACTATTCTTCTATATAGTTCAAGTTGGTGATAAAAATGGAATTTTTATCATAAAACAATTTCTCTTAAAACGAGGTTATTTTACACAGTTCATATAGTCGATAAAAAGATGATTTTTATTATCAAACAATTTATTTCAAAATATGAATACCAATCAACACCTGAATTTCTAATCAACGAATGAATATCAATTCAACACACGAATGTTTTTCTATCCAATGAATAAATATAGTTTAAGCATATGAAAATAATTCAAACACACGAATATTATTCAAAATTTCGGCAGCATAACGGCAGGGTAGTTACACCGGGACCGTCCCTAGTACGGCTCCTCGCTCTACCTTAAAACCTCGCGGTTTTTTACAATGGGGATCATGCATCTAGTTCGCACGCAGGCGGCATGTATATATTTATTTCATTTCCACAAACTAATCCTATGTGGTTTCAACCAAATATTTTCCAATCACAAACGGGTATTTTTCAACCACAATCAACCAATATCAATCTCAAACAATCCCAAACAATCAATCGCTATCAATCAATTTTCACAACAATTTCAATCAATAAATATCGTCCATGGTTTGTGGACGAGGGGCGTATATATATATATATAGATATATATTTATTTATATATAGCAATTCACTTTTACTTTCAACACATATATAAATTTTTAAATCAGAAATCTCACCAATAGCTATCCAACTACGATTCTTCCTTTAGAGAAATCTTCGCCTTTTTTCGCTTTCGCCCGTATTCTCTACATATGTAAAAATCGAATCTTTACGATGCTATTCAATATATAAAAATATGATTTTTCTTTCTAAAGGAATCAGTTTTCAATACCTTTTAAAAATCAGTTTTTATAACTTTAAAAATCAGTTTTCAAAACCTTTTAAAAATCAGTTTTTAAACTTTAAAAATCAGTTTTTAAACTTTAAAAATCAGTTTTCAAAACCTTTTAAAAATCAGTTTTTCCTTTCTTCAAAAAATCAGTTTTGAATCTTTTAAATAATCAGTTTTTAACTTTTCTAAAAATCAGTTTTTCTTTGCTTTTAAAATCAGTTTTTATCTTTAAAACAAAATCAGTTTTTATTTTAAAAACAAAATCAGTTTTTACTTATCTAAAATAAAATCAGTTTTTAATTAGCTAAAATAAAATCAGTTTTTAATTAGCTAAAATAAAATCAGTTTTTCTTTGCTTTTAAAATCAGTTTTTATCTTTACAACAAAATCAGTTTTTAACTTTTCTAAAAATCAGTTTTTCCTTTCTTCAAAAAATCAGTTTTAAATCTTTTAAATAATCAGTTTTTAACTTTTCTAAAAATCAGTTTTTCTTTGCTTTTAAAATCAGTTTTTATCTTTAAAACAAAATCAGTTTTTATTTTAAAAACAAAATCAGTTTTTACTTATCTAAAATAAAATCAGTTTTTAATTAGCTAAAATAAAATCAGTTTTTAATTAGCTAAAGTAAAATCAGTTTTTAAAATTTAAACAAATCAGTTTTTTTTTTCTGTTTTAAAATCTTTTTTTTAAAATCTTTTTCAAATCAGAATTTTAAAATGAAAATAAAATAAGATAAAAGCAATTTACCTTCCTGCGAAGAAGGGGGGGCGCGTCTTCGTCGGCGGCAGAAGAAGGAGCAGGCGGCGGCTTGGGTCTGGTGGCGTCGCGATGGGTTCGAGGTGGAGGCGGGGTCTTCGGAGTGAGGGCGCTGGGAGGAGGAGGCTGCTTCGAGGGGTGGGGGGCGATGATGGGCGGCGGTGGTGCTTCCTGGTCGGCGACGCGATTCAGAACTTAGGTTTTTTTTTCTTTTTTCTCTTTTCGTTTGAAATAAAAATGAACGGGGGGGGGGGGGGGGGGGGGGGGGCAGAAAGAAGGATAAGGGAGGGAGATTAAAATTATTTTTATTATTTTATTATTTAATTTTGCAAAAAGGTTGACTTTTACATACGACCTCGAAACGAGGCCCACCGCCTGTCGTCCATAGCGTTTAACCCCCATTCCGAACACAATGGGATATGTATCGCAAGTTGATTCAATTGTTACAATCAGTTTCCTTTTGAATTTACATTTAAATCACTATATTGAATTTTAAACGCACATTTCAAATTACCGGGGTCACATACTAACTAGAAAAATTCCAGAAAAATATTTTCTAGCTTCGTATTGACGATACGGTCCTAACAAAACTAGTTTCGTCGAATTCTGAGACCGTTTGAGAAATGGCCAATTTCCATTCGATTAAAATCAACAGAAACTGGTCAAACGCGTTTTCTTTTGCCACGCTCACATATTGATTCGAAAAATTATGAAATTTGAAACCTAACAATAACTTGACCATGCGGATCCAACAAAAGTGGCTTCGTCGAAATCCGAGGTCATTTGCAAAATGTCCATTTTTAAGGGCCTGAATTTCATAGCGACTATTCAGAATTTTCAACTGGACATATCCTTTGATTCCCGCTATCAAATTTCGATTGGTCGGATTCGTTAGAAAGATATTCACTTACAGATTTAAATGTTTTTGGTTTCACTAAAATCCGGATTGTTTTGCACCCGGTATATTCAATTGAAGTTTGAAATCGAATTATCGAACTACCGCGCTATTTTCAATTCTATATATAATTATAATTAATTATATTCGTTTTCACTTGTCGATTCAAACTCAGTTTTCATCGCCATTATTTAAAATATTTAAAATCCATTATTTTAGCCAATTTAAAAATTTTAAATTGGTTCAGATTTTCTGGGTCGTTACAATCTCCCCCACTTAAAACTTTTCGTCCCCGAAAAGGAATAAAGTCGAAAGTAGTTTGATAAATCTACAATCACACAACACAACAACCAATTTGTTTTTAATATTCAGAGTATAGAATAAATAGTGCACATCCATGGAAAGAAAATAGCAACAGAATAGAGAATTAAATGGTAATGCAAAGTAGAGTAAATGTACCTTGCACCAGAGTCAATCAGAGATATCTACTCGGCACCTAGGATAAGCTTTCTGAATGCTCTCCTCAGTTTCCCAAGTACAATCTCGCGGATCTCCACTCCATTGCACTTTGACTAGGTGAACCTTCTTGTTTCTCAGCTCTTTGGTTTCTTTGCCGATAATCTTTAGCGGCTCACGCCTCACGGCTAATTCTGGAGTAATTTCGATATCCTGCTGAGCTGCTTCTTCCACGATCAAGTCTGGATCATGAACGTGCTTTCGAAGTTGAGATATATGAAATACATCATGAACTCCAGGCAGCCAGTCAGGCAGTTTGACCCTGTAAGCGAGAGTTCCAATCCGTTCCAGAATAGGAAACGGACCAATAAATTTGGGTGCCAACTTTCCAGTTTTACCGAACCGGATAACTCCTCTCATCGGCGATACTTTCAAATATACATAGTCGCCAACTTCAAAGGATATATCTCTTCTTCTTCTATCGGCATAGCTCTTTTGTCGGCTTTGAGCGGCGAGTAATCTCTTCTTAATAAAATCGACTTTGTCGGCAGCTTCTCGAATCATATCAGGACCCAACACAAGTCTATTACCTGGTTCGACCCAACAAGCAGGAGATCGACACGGTCTACCATATAATGCTTCGAATGGCGACATTGTCAGACTCGCCTGGTAGCTGTTGTTATAAGAGAATTCAGCCAAATGCAGATGGTCTTCCCATGATCCACCGAAATCTAGAATACAAGCCCGCAATAGATCTTCTAAAATGCGATTCACCCTCTCAGTCTGACCGTCTGTCTGAGGATGATAAGCGGTGCTCATGTTTAACTTCGTTCCCAGTTCGACTTGAAATGCCTCCCAGAATTTACTAGTGAATATCGTATCTCTATCACTTACTATGCTGAGCGGCACTCCATGTAGTCTAACTATTTCCCTGAAGTATATCTGCGCCAGACTCTGAGCAGTTCTGTTTGATCTGACAGGTATAAAATGGGCGGTCTTCGTGAAACGATCTACGATCACCCAAATACTGTCATTTCCTTTTCTGGTTCTGGGCAGACCATCAATGAAATCCATAGAAATATGCTCCCACTTCCAACCAGGAACTTCTAGTGGTTGTAATAATCCAGCCAATTTCTGTTGGTCACTCTTGACTAGCTGGCAAGTAGGGCATCGGCTGACACATAAAGAAATGTCCCTTTTCATCGACTTCCACCAGAAAGTGCGCTTGATGTCATTATACATTTTGCTTGCTCCCGGATGGATACTGAGTTTTGACTTGTGGCATTCATCCAGTACTTCCTTTCGAAGTTCAGGAATGTTAGGGACACAGATTCGACCTTTGAGCCTTAAAATCCCATCATTGTCTACTTGAAAACTCGAGGGTTCGCCTTGTTGAATTATCCCTCTGATCTTCTGAATGAATTGATCATCCTCCTGAAGAGCAGATATCTTATCTAGCAATGTAGTCGTGATAATAAAACTGGCGATCATTTCATTCTTTCTGCTTAACGCATCAGCCACGACATTGGCTTTTCCTGGAGTATATATAATTTCAAAGTCATATGCTGCAAGAAACTCCAGCCAACGTTGCTGCCTCAAATTCAAGTCCTTCTGAGTGAACAGATACTTTAATGACTGATGATCTGTAAACAGTTCAAATCTCTCGCCCAGAAGATAGTGTCTCCAGATTTTCAAAGAGAATATGATAGCCAATAACTCAAGATCATGAGTTACATAGTTTTTCTCGTGTGGCTTAAGTTGACGGCTAGCATAAGCAATTACTTGGCCCCTTTGCATCAACACTGCACCAAGGCCTTCTCTAGAAGCATCAGTCCATACTTTTAAATCTTGGTTGCCATCGATGATGGTTAACACTGGATCTGTCGTTAATCTCAACTTCAGCTCTTCGAAAGCCTCCTCACTCTCTTGAGTCCATTTGAATTTAGAATGCTTCTTTGTAAGATTCGTTAAGTGACCAGATATCTTCGAAAACTCTTTAAAGAACTTTCGGTAATAGCTAGCCAATCCGAGAAAACTGCGGACTTCAGTGGGAGTACTGGGCTGTTTCCAATTCTGAATAGCTGTGATTTTGCTTGGATCCACAGCGATTCCATCTTTCGATACGACATGGCCCAGAAATTTCACTTCATCTTGCCAGAAGATACATTTGGAAAACTTGGCTTTCAATACATTCTTTTCTTATGGAGATCTTCATACTGATAGGCCATATATATCATTTCAGAAAAAGGAAGCTTCACATGCCCCAATACCTTATTCTGGTATTTCCTTTGAAGCCCGTGAATAAATCTCATATTTTTCCCCTTCGGATTTTGAATTAGATGAGGGGCAAAGTGAGAAAGTTCATTGAATTTCTTATGATATTCGGGGATGGTCATATCACCTTGTATTAGATAAGAAAATTCATCATATAATCTCTCGGTTGCTTCGGGAGGAGTAAATCTCTCTAGGAAAATCACTTTGAATCTGTCCCAGGTGATATCACCTTCTGGATTATCTTTGATGATTGTTTCCCACCAGATTAAAGCTTCTTCTTTGAGCGCCCAAGATGCTACTAACCGTTTCTGGTCATCTCTCAGCTGGATATGCTCAAAGATTCTTTCGACAGAACTCAACCAAGCTTGAGTTTGAATAATAGATTCATTGCCCGAGAATTGCGCTCCGTTCAGATTTCGATATTTCTTTAATAGAGCCTCTAGATCGGGTTCTGTATTCCTTCTGTTTCTGGCACTCATTTTTCTAGTACTTCTGCAATTAGCAGATCAAGTGTCAGGTCACAGAAAAGAAAAATTTCAAACATAGAAACATATACTTCAAATGTAAATGTGTCTATCGAGGTGTAATTTATTCTGCTTTACTCATACTAGGATATTGCTGATCCTATCTGTATAGAGTTACCCGTCCTAGAACACTACTGGTTCTATTTCTGACGAGTTCGTTCAAATGTTATATTCCAGAACTAAGCTTAACCAAAGCTCTGATACCACGATGAGAAGACCCGAATTCCCGTTCTCACGGAAACAAGGGCTATCTTTGGAATATAACACAGAAACAGATAATAGCAGAACAAAATTAAATAAATACACCAGATAATGAACAACAAAATATACTGGATAAAGTAATCATCAGAGTTACACAGTATACAAGATCTTACTTAGCACAAATACAGTTCAGCTATACATAAATGTCTACAGCGGAAATAAACAAAATATGTACAATAGGAGCTAAACAGCATAAAAAGAAATAAATGATAGAATCCATCTTCAGCTCCAGCTATCCAGAAAGAGAACCAGCTAAACCTGAATACAAGGCTGCCCGTGTAGAAAAAGGGGCACCCGAGTTTGAGAGTGAAACAAACTACGAGTCAGTCATGGGACTGGTATGAGAAATCTACTCAACACATATATAATATGGCTAATCACAGGACCACGCCACTTTCGTGGAACGGGTTTACTCCATTGGATTGCCAGTGCTTTAAAACAAATCTTTCCTTTAAACATCGCTATGCTTTTTATAAAAATGAAGCCATTATAAGACTCAGTTCCCATCACACAATGCAACGCAAACCGGAGGATAGAGTTTTACCTTATAATGGCCAAAATATGATTGATACGAATAAAACAAAGGCAATTGATATTATTGCTAGTGTTTATATGTTTTTGAAAACAATTTCAAATCATAACTATCAATCATAGACGGCATGGGTACCATATATCATGTCGCCATATATATATATATATATATATATATATATATATATATATACAATCAAAACCGTACGATGTCGTATTTGGAAATTGGGTTTCCGTCATGAACCAAGGCAAAAGATAGTCCTTACCGAATTCGAGACGCTCTAGCCCGCCCCTCAGGCAAGTACTCAGTCAAGCCTTTGGATCGTCAGGGCCGGTCCACCGATGTGGATTAAAATTCCTGAACACTGCGTTTCCCCACCCTTTGGGGTGTAAATGAGCCAACGAATGACTCCATCGGACCCGAATTGCCCGATCAAACCGAGGCGCCTCGCAACAGCAACAACCACATAGGTGAAAAGTATATAAATGTCAGGGCTAGTAGGTCACTGACACCACCCTAGCTAGAAAGAAACGCATGCCCTCCCTGAGGTCCTTCTCCCGTTTTAGGTTCATACCGGGATGTGAGGCTCGCGAATTCACGTTATACACAAAGCCATGCCACACAGGCGGTGCTTTGATCATCACCACAAGACTTTGCTTTTCAACAAAAGTCCTGATCACTGCATCTTAGCATGCCACACAGGCAATTCATGCCATGCGACTGATGTCCATCGATATACAACCTCTGAGCTCGTGCGTCTCAGAGAAGGGCGTTAAGCAAAAGAATAAATTCTCCGCCGCCAAACAGATGTATATTTAACAGAAATCAATCAACACAGAATAAACTCCAATGTCAGACACACAGTCCATTTACAAGTCCGTTCTGGGTCTGAACAAAACCGGAGGCACTAAATACCTCGCAAACCCATCGATCACCACGTACGTCTGGACGATCACCACTCATTATCCATATTTCGAGATGCCTCCCAATCAGGACCTCGGTTACCATCCAAACGAGGTGAAGATCTCCGGTCTTCGACCATCGTCTTCATCTTCGACTTTCAATCGTCGGTCAATTATTTGAAATGAGAATTAACTCGGCCTTCTCAAATAATTCACGTATATTTAGAATTTCAAATCAATTTATTTCAATGGTTAAACTATTCGACAACACCAATTGTGTTCTTTTAATGTAATTTTCACACCAAACACATTCAACCATCAAAAGCCACATAAATCGAACAAATTCAGTTTATTTCTATTCCATATCGCTTATGATATTTTACAACTATTTATCGCTATTTTTATTTATTTTAAAATAGCCATTTTATTCAAAACGACGCTTCGGGCCATAAGGCGGCCGTGGCGCTGATTTTCTTCAGATTTGATTTACACATATCTGAAAATCTAACCGTTGGATCTTCACAAAATTTACATCATTAGAAAGGTCTTTTCAAAACGAACCCAATGGTTCCAGTTTCGGGAAAATCCAACGGTCGGATCTCCCGGTACAATCGTTTGAAATTTCGATTTCAAAATACGAACTGCAGCGTCGTTATTCGATTAAATATATAATTATATTTATATATATATATATAAATATAATCGCTTCTGGCGCTGTTTTTCTTCAAATTTGATTTAAACATTCCAGACAATCCAACCGTTGGATTTCTACAAAGTTGGTGCCGTTGGGAAGATATTTCCAAGGCGAACCCGACGGTTGAGGTTTCGGGAAAATCCATTGGTCGGATTTCCCGCACTAGTCGTTTGAAATCACGGTTTCAAAATACGAACTGCACGGCTTCGTTTCGTTTTAATTTTATTTATATTTATATAATTATATAAATATAGTTCATTCAACGATTTCCATATCGCTTTCACTTCAAATATTTTTCTAACACCTTAAAATTTTGGAAAATTTCGCCATAACCTCCCCTGCACCGGGAGCATCGGGAAATTGCAAATAGCGTTCCCGGTCCTTCTAATCTCAAAAAGAAAAAGAAAAAGCCAAGCGGCTAGCCAACAGGCTCATAAAATCATCACCCAAACAAAGCAGTAAATGTGTACCTATTTGTCGGGCACAAAATTATATTCCTCTTCTCTAGCCCCTTTGCTATAACCTGTTCAAGGAATATGTATGTACATATATACACAGTTCTTATCATTTATCATTTTTTATTCGACTTCATATTTGATTTCTATTCGGTTTAAAAACACCATTCATTCTAATGTTACATAAATAGGTGCAAATCATTTCATTAGCTAATTAATGAATATTTCAACTCACATATGTTTATTTTGAACAAGTGGTTATTTTTAACACTTCACATTTCAACGATTTATACATACAATAAAAATGTGATTTTTATTGTAAAACAATCCATTTCAAAACACTATTCTTCTATATAGTTCAAGTTGGTGATAAAAATGGAATTTTTATCATAAAACAATTTCTCATAAAACGAGGTTATTTTACACAGTTCATATAGTCGATAAAAAGATGATTTTTATTATCAAACAATTTATTTCAAAATATGAATAACAATCAACACCTGAATTTCTAATCAACGAATGAATATCAATTCAACACATGAATGTTTTTCTATCCAATGAATAAATATAGTTTAAGCATATGAAAATAATTCAAACACACGAATATTATTCAAAATTTCGGCAGCATAACGGCAGGGTAGTTACACCAGGACCGTCCCTAGTACGGCTCCTCGCTCTACCTTAAAACCTCGCGGTTTTTGACAATGGGGATCATGCATCTAGTTCGCACGCAGGCGGCATGTATATATTTATTTCATTTCCACAAACTAATCCTATGTGGTTTCAACCAAATATTTTCCAATCACAAACGGGTATTTTTCAACCACAATCAACCAATATCAATCTCAAACAATCCCAAACAATCAATCGCTATCAATCAATTTTCACAACAATTTCAATCAATAAATATCGTCCATGGTTTGTGGACGAGGGGCGTATATATATATATATATATATATATATATATATATATATATATATATTTATTTATATATAGCAATTCACTTTTACTTTCAACACATATATAAATTTTTAAATCAGAAATCTCACCAATAGCTATCCAACTACGATTCTTCCTTTAGAGAAATCTTCGCCTTTTTTCGCTTTCGCCCGTATTCTCTACATATGTAAAAATCGAATCTTTACGATGCTATTCAATATATAAAAATATGATTTTTCTTTCTAAAGAAATCAGTTTTCAATACCTTTTAAAAATCAGTTTTTATAACTTTAAAAATCAGTTTTCAAAACCTTTTAAAAATCATTTTTTAAACTTTAAAAATCAGTTTTTAAACTTTAAAAATCAGTTTTCAAAACCTTTTAAAAATCAGTTTTTCCTTTCTTCAAAAAATCAGTTTTAAATCTTTTAAATAATCAGTTTTTAACTTTTCTAAAAATCAGTTTTTCTTTGCTTTTAAAATCAGTTTTTATCTTTAAAACAAAATCAGTTTTTATTTTAAAAACAAAATCAGTTTTTACTTGTCTAAAATAAAATCAGTTTTTAATTAGCTAAAATAAAATCAGTTTTTAATTAGCTAAAATAAATCAGTTTTTCTTTGCTTTTAAAATCAGTTTTTATCTTTAAAACAAAATCAGTTTTTAACTTTTCTAAAAATCAGTTTTTCCTTTCTTCAAAAAATCAGTTTTAAATCTTTTAAATAATCAGTTTTTAACTTTTCTAAAAATCAGTTTTTCTTTGCTTTTAAAATCAGTTTTTATCTTTAAAACAAAATCAGTTTTTATTTTAAAAACAAAATCAGTTTTTACTTATCTAAAATAAAATCAGTTTTTAATTAGCTAAAATAAAATCAGTTTTTAATTAGCTAAAATAAAATCAGTTTTTAAAATTTAAACAAATCAGTTTTTTTTTTCTGTTTTAAAATCTTTTTTTTTTAAATCTTTTTCAAATCAGAATTTTAAAATGAAAATAAAATAAGATAAAAGCAATTTACCTTCCTGCGAAGAAGGGGGGGGGGCGCGTCTTCGTCGGCGGCAGAAGAAGGAGCAGGCGGCGGCTTGGGTCTGGTGGCGTCGCGATGGGTTCGAGGTGGAGGCGGGGTCTTCGGGGTGAGGGCGCTGGGAGGAGGAGGCTGCTTCGAGGGGTGGGGCGCGATGATGGGCGGCGGTGGTGCTTCCTGGTCGGCGACGCGATTCAGAACTTAGGTTTTTTTTTCTTTTTTCTCTTTTCGTTTGAAATAAAAATGAACGGGGGGGGGGGGGTGCAGAAAGAAGGATAAGGGAGGGAGATTAAAATTATTTTTATTATTTTATTATTTAATTTTGCAAAAAGGTTGACTTTTACATACGACCTCGAAACGAGGCCCACCGCCTGTCGTCCATAGCGTTTAACCCCCATTCCGAACACAATGGGATATGTATCGCAAGCTGATTCGATTGTTACAATCAGTTTCCTTTTGAATTTACATTTAAATCACTATATTGAATTTTAAACGCACATTTCAAATTACCGGGGTCACATACTAACTAGAAAAATTCCAGAAAAATATTTTCTAGCTTCGTATTGACGATACGGTCCTAACAAAACTAGTTTCGTCGAATTCTGAGACCGTTTGAGAAATGGCCAATTTCCATTCGATTAAAATCAACAGAAACTGGTCAAACGCGTTTTCTTTTGCCACGCTCACATATTGATTCGAAAAATTATGAAATTTGAAACCTAACAATAACTTGACCATGCGGATCCAACAAAAGTGGTTTCGTCGAAATCCGAGGTCATTTGCAAAATGTCCATTTTTAAGGGCCTGAATTTCATAGCGACTATTCAGAATTTTCAACTGGACATATCCTTTGATTCCCGCTATCAAATTTCGATTGGTCGGATTCGTTAGAAAGATATTCACTTACAGATTTAAATGTTTTTGGTTTCACTAAAATCCGGATTGTTTTGCACCCGGTATATTCAATTGAAGTTTGAAATCGAATTATCGAACTACCGCGCTATTTTCTATTCTATATATAATTATAATTAATTATATTCGTTTTCACTTGTCGATTCAAACTCAGTTTTCATCGCCATTATTTAAAATATTTATTTTAAATATTTAAAATCCATTATTTTAGCCAATTTAAAAATTTTAAATTGGTTCAGATTTTCTGGTTCGTTACAATCTCCCCCACTTAAAACTTTTCGTCCCCGAAAAGGAATAAAGTCGAAAGTAGTTTGATAAATCTACAATCACACAACACAACAACCAATTTGTTTTTAATATTCAGAGTATAGAATAAATAGTGCACATCCATGGGAAGAAAATAGCAACAGAATAGAGAATTAAATGGTAATGCAAAGTAGGGTAAATGTACCTTGCACCAGAGTCAATCAGAGATATCTACTCGGCACCTAGGATAAGCTTTCTGAATGCTCTCCTCAGTTTCCCAAGTACAATCTCGCGGATCTCCACTCCATTGCACTTTGACTAGGTGAACCTTCTTGTTTCTCAGCTCTTTGGTTTCTTTGCCGATAATCTTTAGCGGCTCACGCCTCACGGCTAATTCTGGAGTAATTTCGATATCCTGCTGAGCTGCTTCTTCCACGATCAAGTCTGGATCATGAACGTGCTTTCGAAGTTGAGATATATGAAATACATCATGAACTCCAGGCAGCCAGTCAGGCAGTTTGACCCTGTAAGCGAGAGTTCCAATCCGTTCCAGAATAGGAAACGGACCAATAAATTTGGGTGCCAACTTTCCAGTTTTACCGAACCGGATAACTCCTCTCATCGGCGATACTTTCAAATATACATAGTCGCCAACTTCAAAGGATATATCTCTTCTTCTTCTATCGGCATAGCTCTTTTGTCGGCTTTGAGCGGCGAGTAATCTCTTCTTAATAAAATCGACTTTGTCGGCAGCTTCTCGAATCATATCAGGACCCAACACAAGTCTATTACCTGGTTTGACCCAACAAGCAGGAGATCGACACGGTCTACCATATAATGCTTCGAATGGCGACATTGTCAGACTCGCCTGGTAGCTGTTGTTATAAGAGAATTCAGCCAAATGCAGATGGTCTTCCCATGATCCACCGAAATCTAGAATACAAGCCCGCAATAGATCTTCTAAAATGCGATTCACCCTCTCAGTCTGACCGTCTGTCTGAGGATGATAAGCGGTGCTCATGTTTAACTTCGTTCCCAGTTCGACTTGAAATGCCTCCCAGAATTTACTAGTGAGTATCATATCTCTATCACTTACTATGCTGAGCGGCACTCCATGTAGTCTAACTATTTCCCTGAAGTATATCTGCGCCAGACTCTGAGCAGTTCTGTTTGATCTGATAGGTATAAAATGGGCGGTCTTCGTGAAACGATCTACGATCACCCAAATACTGTCATTTCCTTTTCTGGTTCTGGGCAGACCATCAATGAAATCCATAGAAATATGCTCCCACTTCCAACCAGGAACTTCTAGTGGTTGTAATAATCCAGCCAATTTCTGTTGGTCACTCTTGACTAGCTGGCAAGTAGGGCATCGGCTGACATATAAAGAAATGTCCCTTTTCATCGACTTCCACCAGAAAGTGCGCTTGATGTCATTATACATTTTGCTTACTCCCGGATGGATACTGAGTTTTGACTTGTGGCATTCATCCAGTACTTCCTTTCGAAGTTCAGGAATGTTAGGGACACAGATTCGACCTTTGAGCCTTAAAATCCCATCATTGTCTACTTGAAAACTCGAGGGTTCGCCTTGTTGAATTATCCCTCTGATCTTCTGAATGAAGTGATCATCCTCCTGAAGAGCAGATATCTTATCTAGCAATGTAGTCGTGATAATAAAACTGGCGATCATTTCATTCTTTCTGCTTAACGCATCAGCCACGACATTGGCTTTTCCTGGAGTATATATAATTTCAAAGTCATATGCTGCAAGAAACTCCAGCCAACGTTGCTGCCTCAAATTCAAGTCCTTCTGAGTGAACAGATACTTTAATGACTGATGATCTGTAAACAGTTCAGATCTCTCGCCCAGAAGATAGTGTCTCCAGATTTTCAAAGAGAATATGATAGCCAATAACTCAAGATCATGAGTTACATAGTTTTTCTCGTGTGGCTTAAGTTGACGGCTAGCATAAGCAATTACTTGGCCCCTTTGCATCAACACTGCACCAAGGCCTTCTCTAGAAGCATCAGTCCATACTTTTAAATCTTGGTTGCCATCGATGATGGTTAACACTGGAGCTGTCGTTAATCTCAACTTCAGCTCTTCGAAAGCCTCCTCACTCTCTTGAGTCCATTTGAATTTAGAATGCTTCTTTGTAAGTTTCGTTAAGTGACCAGATATCTTCGAAAAGTCTTTAACGAATTTAGATTCACTTGGAGGAGCTTGAAGCAGGAGGCTTCAACAGTTAGCTATAGACTATCATATTTTCCGCTGTGTACTATGTTGTATCTGGAAACAGGTGTTTATAACTGTTCCAGGGATAATCGTTGTGCTCTGATGATGGTATGTATATATACAGTTGTTGTTTTATATTTCAAAAGTATGTTATCTAATATATTTCATTCGTTCCGCTGTGAGTTTGTGATCTTCGTTTTTCTTCTATTCTAATATTTCTTTCTTTCTATTTCTCATCCTCTAACTTCTTTCTAATAATGATTCGTATTTCTGTGCAATTTGAGTTGGACGTGTGGTGTTATCAGTCTACTCAAAGAGTACGGAAATTTGGGTCGTTTCATTTGGTATCAGAGCTGAAGGTTAAGTGATTACCTTGGCTCTGTGGCGTGACTCAATAGAGATGGGGTTAGTAACACCCTAGATTGGGTTTGAGTGTATATATATATATATGAGCGCGTATTTGTAGATTTGATATAATTTTTTTTTTATATTGTGTTGGCTGGTTTGTTGAGTGATTTATGAATTCTGGTCGATACAGGAAGTACAACCGTATCGATAGGTGTTTCTAAACTCTCGAACAGAACAAATCGACTCAGTATCGTTTTAAAATGGGTAAGTGAAATAATTTGCCCAAAGGTTATTTTGATATAAAGGGATAATTTTCTGAAATTATCGAATGTGTTGATTGTTATTACAATCAAAGGAAATTATAAAATATTGAAATGGTTGTATAAAACCAAATTGAATTTGTATAAGAATAGGATATACAAATAAGCTGAACTGAAATTTAATTCAAACCATAATTTGAATTTAAATCCCGGAAGTTTTGAAATATTCCTTGAAGTATTTTAAAGGTAATATGGCATTAGTTTAAAGTATTTTTGAATAAGAATGATTTTAAATGGATTTTTAAAGTAATTAAGCACTGAAATCACTTCAGTGGCGAGAAAATAGTACTGATAATGGGTCGCGACATTATCGGTATTCATCTTCAAGTTTCTGAGTGACGGATTGCTACCATAGTAATTTCGGAATGAAAGATTTGTTTGAAAATGACAAGTTATTTTAGAAATTCAAAAGTTTTGAATTGAGTTGATTATAAAGATTTGTGTATAAATATATATGATTTCAAACTAAAACCTGGGAATTTGAAGTCTGAAATTAAAATTTAACCTAAGTTAAATAAATTTGAATTGTAATAGAGATAATCCAGAACGAAATTAAACGAAGAGAAATGCTTGAAATTGGAATTAATAAAGTGAATTCGACTTATGTGTGAAAAGTTGAATATACATTGGATGTTGTTGTTTGGAATTAAACCGTGATGGAATTGAACCCAAGCAGGATAAGTAGATTGGTTTTGGAAATAGAAATCAAGTTTGAATTGATAAAATGGACTAATCAGAAGTTGATTAGAGAGTTAAAGACTGGAATTGGACTGATTAGAAATCAGTTGGAATGGATATGCTGAGCAAATATTGAAAGGAAGCAAGTGCAAGAGATAGAATTATGCCCGACAAAAAGGTACATGTTTACAATATTGTTTGGGTTGATGATTTTATGAGCCTATGAGGCAAGCCACTTGGCTTTTTGATTTTCTTTTGGATTGGAGAGGCCTAGAAAGGCAAGTTGTGATTGTGCCGATTGAGCCGTGCAGAGGAGATGCTGCCGAAATTTTTCAGAATTTAAAGTGTTAGAAAATTTTCAGAATTTTTGAAAATTTTCGTTAATAAGAATAAATTAATATTTTAATTTAAATAAATTGGTTCAGTTAAGCTGAAATTAAGAAGTGAACAAAAAGGATTATTGGACCTAGTTAACAGAGTACGTAGCATTTTTTTCTACCTTAGCAATTTCGAGGACGAAATTATTTTAAGGGGGAAGGAATGTAACGACCCGGATTTTCAGCCGTTTAATTTTGAATATTTAAATTTGTTTTAAGAATTTTAATTGAATTACATATAGGAATTTATTAATTAAAAACGAAGTTTGAACGTTAATTTAGAATATAATTATAAAACGAGCTCGAAATCGCGCGGTAGTTCGTAATATAGAGTTTTGAACTTCAACTGAGAATACAAGATCCGATATAAGTCGGATTTCTGTGAAACGAGACACGTTGGAACCGTATTGATAATAATTTTCATATGAAAGAGAAAATTCTAGATTTCGTGTGATAATTTACTAGTTATGGTCAAATCAAATTTTGAAATAGTCGCTGTGGAAATCGTTATTTAAAATATACGCGTTAAAAATAGCCGTTTTACAAACGGACTCAGATTTCAACGAAATCAGTTTCATTGGGACCGTATCATTAAATTATTGTACGGTGTTAAATTGCGTGGCAAACCGATATCGTATGTGACCACGGTAGCCGTAAACGCTCGTTCAGTGCAATTAAATTAATTCAACTGAATAAAGGGATATTAGAGTGTAACTTGAACAGACGATCGAATCAGGCCACGAAACCAATTCCAGCGAGTTCGTAGCGTCGGATATAGTCAGGGTAGGTATATAGTTTGTTATTTTTAGAGATCGGCAAATTTGGTGTTCAGAAGGGCATTGCGGTACGCGCCAAAAACAGTCTACCGGGGCAACAGTCTCAGAATGCGACGAAACTAGTGCCGTTGGGTTCGTATCGAAAAGTTATTATTGGTGTTCGCAGTTTCAAGTTGTTTTGATTTATCTGGTGATCGTGAAAAATTTAAACGCGTGTTGATTTCTGGTTTTATAAAGGATTTTTTTTCAAACGAAGTCGGAATTCGGCCAAACTTGTCCCATTGGGTTCAGAATACCTTTTTACATCAAGATTTGCTTTTTTATCAGTAGACAGAAGTCGACTGTGATTTGTTTTACTTGATACTTCATCACGAAGTTTCGTTATAATATAATATAAAATAAAATATATAAAAATTGTATGAATCTGTTTTGTCCTTATCGGATTCAATGGAGCCGTGCTTGCCAAGGTTTTCGATTCCGTGCATACCAAGGCAACTAAACCGTGTTACCCAAGCTGTTAACATCCCGTGCTCCCCACGTTTCTTTCTCCTTAAATACCGTATCCCCAATATTTTGTTTTCTTCTTCACTCAAAAAAAAAAAAATCCCAAATTCCCTTTATTTTCCCTTCTTGTTCTTCAAGCCGACTCCACCTGCTAACTAAAAGGGATCGCAACTTCTAAATTCCATTAATCAAAATCAAAATCGCTTAAATACAAAACGGAAGATCTAAGGGAGCTCCACGCTCTCAACAACTATGATTACCGATGGAGGCACAAAGTGATCAGAGTTTGGTCTCGAACTGGTTGCGTTCGAAGGCTTATTGATGGCGTGAGTTAAATGGGGAGCCTACTGGTGGCGTTGGGTTTGATTTAAGATGAAGTGGAGGAAGAAATATTAGCTGTTAATTGAAGTTTAAAGTAATTAAGAAGAAAGAATAGTGGTATTCTTGTTTGATTTATTGTAGAGAGAACTGACAGTGACGCATTGGCCAAAGCAGCATTCATATTCCACGTTGATAATGTTTGGGGTTTGAGTTGCGATGGGGAGGTGCGTTCCAAGGCACAGGCAATATCAGTGAAGCCAGGGGTTTCAGAAGAGTTTGGGGAAAATAGAAATTGCGGTGTAAGGAGAGTGTGGTCTGTGGGAAGAAAGAAGGGACGGTAGTGGCTCTTGTGAAGGGGTGGAGAGAGGGTACCGTGTTAATTGGTTTAGGGGAGAAGAGTGAGTGTTGGTTCGGTCAACAGAGAGGTGTCCTTTTATTGGAGCGAATATAGCATCAGGGAGAAGGATGGTAATTCATGATTTGCATTTAAATAAGTAATTAGATTAGAGCTTAACTATTATCAAATTATATACATAACGATATTTTAAATTAGTTTAACTTGAAATCTGTTGGAATTCAATTTAGGATAGGTACATTATTGCATATGTACGTTGGGTCAGCACGTCAAGAATACTTTGTTTATAGTAAGCTAATGATGTTCTTCTTCTAGCATAGTAATTAGTTAAAAGATATATGAAAATATATAGGCTTTAGAAAATTTAGGTTTTTATTCATACTAAGTAGTAAATAAAAGGGAAATGGTTGGTGAGGCAAGAAGTACAAATGACATACTGCTTGAATGTAATTAGAACTGTACAAACCAAGTATTCACCAACTAAGAATGCGTGTACATTTTACAGAAGTCATAATATAGATTTGTTTCCAAATGAATTGAGTTAAAAGTCTTAAGTGCGATTTTCATTTATTAACCAGGAATGGGATTTGCGTATGACAGTCTGGTATTGGGTGGAATCGACGGTGATTTGAACAGCGGTTGGCAGATTAAGTCATGGAATTCTTTTGGATGAAAGAGCGGAAGAAGAAATCACGGTCGACTGGTTAAAATAATTCACGTTTTAATTTAATCAAACAAATTTTATAATTAATAAGTAATATGAATTAAATCGTAGATGATTATAATTGCATAATCTGGTCATATGTGAACAGAATTGAATGATACTGAATCCATCGGAATCGTAGCAAGGGGATCTACGTTATGAAACTGAGATGACCGAGAAAGGAGTTACTGGGATTTCATAGAAAAATCAAACACCTATTTGATTTTAAAATGAAGCAGAAGCAGAACCATCAACTGCAAAACAAAGTGAGTAAACTCACTAACTCCCTCTCGTTTATATTTTTATATATAAACGAGTTTTAAATATTTTTATAATGTGCAATGGTTGCTTGGTTGAATAGTTGATAAATTGGTTGATATAATCACATCGTTGATTGATTTTTTTCATTAATGCGATATTTTTGATGTTACTAGCATCTGTGGATGCATGGAAACAGGTTGGAGGGATCCAACTGGATCCCTCAACATTTTATTTACTATTTTATTTGATGGTGATATGTTGTGCTACATTATCCATGGTTGAATTTGTGTGTTTGATTTACCCTGGCCTTAGGAACCTGGTATTTTAGATACCGTAAATTATCATCGAATGTGAAAAAGGAAATTAGAATTTAAAAACAGAGTTTATTCCAAATTTGAAATAATTTCTTTTTCATTGAGTTGCAAATGGAAACCTATTCCATTGGGTAAACCAAGAAAAATGTTATAAATAAAGATATAAATTAAGTGGATCATTAACCATTGGATAAATTAAAGGGTGAGTTCAAATATGAATGTATATTTGAAAGTGAGTATCGGTTTTGAAACCAATATTTGGAAATGTATCCGAATTTAGCAAATTACAGAGGAAAGTTTAAAGAAAAATTTTCAAATGCTTAAAATAAAAGAATAAATAGTTTAAACAAGGAAATATTTTGCAAATAAAATGTATATAAAAAGGGGATTTATAGAAATCGAATTAAGTGGTTAGAAGAATGTATAGTTTATAAATATGTTTAAAGGAGAACTTGAATTGTTTAAAATAAACAGAGTTTATAAATGAACAACGGAAGCGTGTGTGTCGCACACGGTATTTTATTCAAAACAGCAATCATAACGCTGTTGTTATAAGAAATGTTTTTTTAAAATTTTAAACAGCGGTTTTAACGCTGTCTTTGTAAGGAATGCTTTTATAAAACTAAATAGCGAATTTAGCGCTGTTGTTATAATAGATGTTGTAAATCTATACAGCAATTTTAGACGCTGCTGTTATAATAAATGTCTTGGTAAATCTAAATAGCAATTTTAACGCTACCGTTATAATAAATGTTTTAATAGCAATCTTAATGCTATGGTTATGATAAGTGTTCTATAATGCTAGACAGCGGTTTTAACGCTGTTGTTGAAAGCAAATGTTTGGTTTAAAGTTGTGGGCTCTGACTATTTCAAAGTTAAGAATGTCATTCAGTTAAGGTCTGAGAGGTAATTATACCCCAACTTGACTAGCTGCATTATTAACGGAGAAATGGTTAAGGCTCGATAGCAAGGGTTGGTTAGTGATATCGTTAGTTAACGAATGATTTATGATTTGAGTTATAATAACAATGTTATAATATCAGTTAATTCAAAGGATTTAGAAATGTTTTCTAACTGGAGTAAAAGATATTTTCTCAATAAAGGAATTATATATATTGGAAATGTTTTCCAATGATCGAAAGAGAAAATAGAGCTTTGAAAGAACACGAAAGGTGGAAAAATGGGAATTGGGAATGATAATGTAATAAAGAACTAATATGAAAAGGGCCCAGTGTTGTTTGATGCTTGATTGATAGAATTTCCATTTGGAAATAGGACCGTTGATTGTATGGATGTTTCTTTGATAGTTAAATCACCGACTATCAAAGTTTTATTTTTTATATATACCTCCGTTGTCAATATGGAGAGACCGGGATCAGATTTGATATCTGAAAACCACTCCGTATAGGCGTAAGCGTTATGAAGCAACTTATGCTGAAGAAAATTGAAGACGGAGTTATGCAAGGGCTATCCTGTTTACGGAATAGTGCCTTCGGTTTGTCCAGACACAGGACAACTTGTATGGACGAGTGTCTGACAGAGTATTTCCAAAGGGGGTTACGTAAGTTGATTCCTTCAAACGTACGAAGTTGGTGGCATAGAAGGGAAACTTCTTTAGCCTAACAATCTGAGTATTTTTGTGGGAATCAATTAGTGATTTCCGATGGATCTGACGATGTGGCATTCAAAGTGAATGATGGCCAGATGTTCTGGAAGATAATTCAAACCTCAAGCCTCATCAACCCGGAATTGGACAAAAATCGGGCAGGCAGCATGGCTATGTGGGTCGCACCCATTAGGATGTATGACCATCTATCTAGAGAAATTCCTTTTGCTTCTTAAATCTATCGATGTTGTCCCTTATCGGGAGGCGGTTGCTGATCCCAACCGTCGGTGGTATACATTCGATACACTCAAGCGAAATGAGTGGTCGGTCATGTGTGGGTCGGGTTGCAAGACGTTCTTGTTGAACCCAGTGTATTCGTCTATAGAGATACACTATCGGAAGGTGGTTCCATACCTTGTCATGTTGGAAATCCAATCTCCAATAAGAGCCCTGCGGTTTTTGATTTAATATTATATATGGAGCGTGAGATGCAAGCGTTCCGCTAGATTCTATTTATTTGATTTAGACACTATTATAATATCACTGGATTTGATATCAAAATATTTTTGGGTTATCGTAAGGTAAAAACCGTCCGTGTTTATGTGTGGATCGGTCTTACGATTATCATTTCTTTTGAAAGGATTTTGAAAGTTAAACAAATGGTTGGAGTTTACTCACACCAGTCCCATGACTGACCCAGAGTTTATTTTGTTTGTTTTTCCTAAACTCTTGGGTGCCCAAATTTGTACGGGCAGTCAAGTAGTCGGGAATTTTCAGATTCACATGGAGGAGCTTGAAGCAGGAGGCTTCAACAGTTAGCTATAGACTATCATATTTTCCGCTGTGTACTATGTTGTATCTGGAAACAGGTGTTTATAACTGTTCCAGGGATAATCGTTGTGCTCTGATGATGGTATGTATATATACAGTTGTTGTTTTATATTTCAAAAGTATGTTATCTAATATATTTCATTCGTTCCGCTGTGAGTTTGTGATCTTCGTTTTTCTTCTATTCTAATATTTATTTCTTTCTATTTCTCATCCTCTAACTTCTTTCTAATAATGATTCGTATTTCTGTGCAATTTGAGTTGGACGTGTGGTGTTATCAGTCTACTCAAAGAGTACGGAAATTTGGGTCGTTTCATTTGGTATCAGAGCTAAAGGTTAAGTGATTACCTTGGCTCTGTGGCGTGACTCAATAGAGATGGGGTTAGTAACACCCTAGATTGGGTTTGAGTGTATATATATATGAGCGCGTATTTGTAGATTTGATATAATTTTTTTTTTATATTGTGTTGGCTGGTTTGTTGAGTGATTTATGAATTCTGGTCGATACAGGAAGTACAACCGTATCGATAGGTGTTTCTAAACTCTCGAACAGAACAAATCGACTCAGTATCGTTTTAAAATGGGTAAGTGAAATAATTTGCCCAAAGGTTATTTTGATATAAAGGGATAATTTTCTGAAATTATCGAATGTGTTGATTGTTATTACGATCAAAGGAAATTATAAAATATTGAAATGGTTGTATAAAACCAAATTGAATTTGTATAAGAATAGGATATACAATTAAGCTGAACTGAAATTTAATTCAAACCATAATTTGAATTTAAATCCCGGAAGTTTTGAAATATTCCTTGAAGTATTTTAAAGGTAATATGGCATTAGTTTAAAGTATTTTTGAATAAGAATGATTTTAAATGGATTTTTAAAGTAATTAAGCACTGAAATCACTTCAGTGGCGAGAAAATAGTACTGATAATGGGTCGCGACATTATCGGTATTCATCTTCAAGTTTCTGAGTGACGGATTGCTACCATAGTAATTTCAAAATGAAAGATTTGTTTGAAAATGACAAGTTATTTTAGAAATTCAAAAGTTTTGAATTGAGTTGATTATAAAGATATGTATATAAATATATATGATTTCAAACTAAAACCCGGGAATTTGAAGTCTGAAATTAAAATTTAACCTAAGTTAAATAAATTTGAATTGTAATAGAGATAATCCAGAATGAAATTAAACGAAGAGAAATGCTTGAAATTGGAATTAATAAAGTGAATTCGACTTATGTGTGAAAAGTTGAATATACATTGGATGTTGTTGTTTGGAATTAAACCGTGATGGAATTGAACCCTAGCAGGATAAGTAGATTGGTTTTGGAAATAGAAATCAAGTTTGAATTGATAAAATGGACTAATCAGAAGTTGATTAGAGAGTTAAAGACTGGAAGTTGGACTGATTAGAAATCAGTTGTAATGGATATGCTGAGCAAATATTGAAAGGAAGCAAGTGCAAGAGATAGAATTATGCCCGACAAAAAGGTACATGTTTACAATATTGTTTGGGTTGATGATTTTATGAGCCTATGAGGCAAGCCACTTGGCTTTTTGATTTTCTTTTGGATTGGAGAGGCCTAGAAAGGCAAGTTGTGATTGTGCCGATTGAGCCGTGCAGAGGAGATGCTGCCGAAATTTTTCAGAATTTAAAGTGTTAGAAAATTTTCAGAATTTTTGAAAATTTTCGTTAATAAGAATAAATTAATATTTTAATTTAAATAAATTGGTTCAGTTAAGCTGAAATTAAGAAGTGAACAAAAAGGATTATTGGACCTAGTTAACAGAGTACGTAGCATTTTTTTCTACCTTAGCAATTTCGAGGACGAAATTATTTTAAGGGGGAAGGAATGTAACGACCCGGATTTTCAGCCGTTTAATTTTGAATATTTAAATTTGTTTTAAGAATTTTAATTGAATTACATATAGGAATTTATTAATTAAAAACGAAGTTTGAACGTTAATTTAGAATATAATTATAAAACGAGCTCGAAATCGCGCGGTAGTTCGTAATATAGAGTTTTGAACTTCAACTGAGAATACAAGATCCGATATAAGTCGGATTTCTGTGAAACGAGACACGTTGGAACCGTATTGATTATAATTTTCATATGAAAGAGAAAATTCTAGATTTCGTGTGATAATTTACTAGTTATGGTCAAATCAAATTTTGAAATAGTCGCTGTGGAAATCGTTATTTAAAATATACGCGTTAAAAATAGCCGTTTTACAAACGGACTCAGATTTCAACGAAATCAGTTTCATTGGGACCGTATCATTAAATTATTGTACGGTGTTAAATTGCGTGGCAAACCGATATCGTATGTGACCACGGTAGCCGTAAACGCTCGTTCAGTGCAATTAAATTAATTCAACTGAATAAAGGGATATTAGAGTGTAACTTGAACAGACGATCGAATCAGGCCACGAAACCAGTTCCAGTGAGATCGTAGCGTCGGATATAGTCAGGGTAGGTATATAGTTTGTTATTTTTAGAGATCGGCAAATTTGGTGTTCAGAAGGGCATTGCGGTACGCGCCAAAAACAGTCTACCGGGGCAACAGTCTCAGAATGCGACGAAACTAGTGCCGTTGGGTTCGTATCGAAAAGTTATTGTTGGTGTTCGCAGTTTCAAGTTGTTTTGATTTATCTGGTGATCGTGAAAAATTTAAACGCGTGTTGATTTCTGGTTTTATAAAGGATCTTTTTTCAAACGAAGTCGGAATTCGGCCAAACTTGTCCCATTGGGTTCAGAATACCTTTTTACATCAAGATTTGCTTTTTTATCAGTAGACAGAAGTCGACTGTGATTTGTTTTACTTGATACTTCATCACGAAGTTTCGTTATAATATAATATAAAATAAAATATATAAAAATTGTATGAATCTGTTTTGTCCTTATCGGATTCAATGGAGCCGTGCTTGCCAAGGTTTTCGATTCCGTGCATACCAAGGAAACTAAACCGTGTTACCCAAGCTGTTAACATCCCGTACTCCCCACGTTTCTTTCTCCTTAAATACTGTATCCCCAATATTTTGTTTTCTTCTTCACTCAAAAAAAAAAACATCCCAAATTCCCTTTATTTTCCCTTCTTGTTCTTCAAGCCGACTCCACCTGCTAACTAAAAGGGATCGCAACTTCTAAATTCCATTAATCAAAATCAAAATCGCTTAAATACAAAACGGAAGATCTAAGGGAGCTCCACGCTCTCAACAACTATGATTACCGATGGAGGCACAAAGTGATCAGAGTTTGGTCTCGAACTAGTTGCGTTCGAAGGCTTATTGATGGCGTGAGTTAAATGGGGAGCCTACTGGTGGCGTTGGGTTTGATTCAAGATGAAGTGGAGGAAGAAATATTAGCTGTTAATTGGAGTTTAAAGTAATTAAGAAGAAAGAATAGTGGTATTCTTGTTTGATTTATTATAGAGAGAACTGACAGTGACGCATTGGCCAAAGCAGCATTCATATTCCACGTTGATAATGTTTGGGGTTTGAGTTGCGATGGGGAGGTGCGTTCCAAGGCACAGGCAATATCAGTGAAGCCAGGGGTTTCAGAAGAGTTTGGGGAAAATAGAAATTGCGGTGTAAGGAGAGTGTGGTCTGTGGGAAGAAAGAAGGAACGGTAGTGGCTCTTGTGAAGGGGTGGAGAGAGGGTACCGTGTTAATTGGTTTAGGGGAGAAGAGTGAGTGCTGGTTCGGTCAACAGAGAGGTGTCCTTTTATTGGAGCGAATATAGCATCAGGGAGAAGGATGGTAATTCATGATTTGCATTTAAATAAGTAATTAGATTAGAGCTTAACTATTATCAAATTATATACATAACGATATTTTAAATTAGTTTAACTTGAAATCTGTTGGAATTCAATTTAGGATAGGTACATTATTGCATATGTACGTTGGGTCAGCACGTCAAGAATACTTTGTTTATAGTAAGCTAATGATGTTCTTCTTCTAGCAGAGTAATTAGTTAAAAGATATATGAAAATATATAGGCTTTAGAAAATTTAGGTTTTTATTCATACTAAGTAGTAAATAAAAGGGAAATGGTTGGTGAGGCAAGAAGTACAAATGACATACTGCTTGAATGTAATTAGAACTGTACAAACCAAGTATTCACCAACTAAGAATGCGTGTACATTTTACAGAAGTCATAATATAGATTTGTTTCCAAATGAATTGAGTTAAAAGTCTTAAGTGCGATTTTCATTTATTAACCAGGAATGGGATTTGCGTATGACAGTCTGGTATTGGGTGGAATCGACGGTGATTTGAACAGCGGTTGGCAGATTAAGTCATGGAATTCTTTTGGATGAAAGAGCGGAAGAAGAAATCACGGTCGACTGGTTAAAATAATTCACGTTTTAATTTAATCAAACAAATTTTATAATTAATAAGTAATATGAATTAAATCGTAGATGATTATAATTGCATAATCTGGTCATATGTGAACAGAATTGAATGATACTGAATCCATCGGAATCGTAGCAAGGGGATCTACGTTATGAAACTGAGATGACCGAGAAAGGAGTTACTGGGATTTCATAGAAAAATCAAACACCTATTTGATTTTAAAATGAAGCAGAAGCAGAACCATCAACTGCAAAACAAAGTGAGTAAACTCACTAACTCCCTCTCGTTTATATTTTTATATATAAACGAGTTTTAAATATTTTTATAATGTGCAATGGTTGCTTGGTTGAATAGTTGATAAATTGGTTGATATAATCACATCGTTGATTGATTTTTTTTTCATTAATGCGATATTTTTGATGTTACTAACATCTGTGGATGCAGGGAAACAGGTTGGAGGGATCCAACTGGATCCCTCAACATTTTATTTACTATTTTATTTGATGGTGATATGTTGTGCTACATTATCCATGGTTGAATTTGTGTGTTTGATTTACCCTGGCCTTAGGAACCTGGTATTTTAGATACCGTAAATTATCATCGAATGTGAAAAAGGAAATTAGAATTTAAAAACAGAGTTTATTCCAAATTTGAAATAATTTCTTTTTCATTGAGTTGCAAATGGAAACCTATTCCATTGGGTAAACCAAGAAAAATGTTATAAATAAAGATATAAATTAAGTGGATCATTAACCATTGGATAAATTAAAGGGTGAGTTCAAATATGAATGTATATTTGAAAGTGAGTATCAGTTTTGAAACCAATATTTGGAAATGGATCCGAATTTAGCAAATTACAGAGGAAAGTTTAAAGAAAAATTTTCAAATGCTTAAAATAAAAGAATAAATAGTTTAAACAAGGAAATATTTTGCAAATAAAATGTATATAAAAAGGGGATTTATAGAAATCGAATTAAGTGGTTAGAAGAATGTATAGTTTATAAATATGTTTAAAGGAGAACTTGAATTGTTTAAAATAAACAGAGTTTATAAATGAACAACGGAAGCGTGTGCGTCGCACACGGTATTTTATTCAAAACAGCAATCATAACGCTGTTGTTATAAGAAATGTTTTTTTAAAATTTTAAACAGCGGTTTTAACGCTGTCTTTGTAAGGAATGCTTTTATAAAACTAAATAGCGAATTTAGCGCTGTTGTTATAATAGATGTTGTAAATCTATACAGCAATTTTAGACGCTGCTGTTATAATAAATGTCTTGGTAAATCTAAATAGCAATTTTAACGCTGCCGTTATAATAAATGTTTTAATAGCAATCTTAATGCTATGGTTATGATAAGTGTTCTATAATGCTAGACAGCGGTTTTAACGTTGTTATTGAAAGCAAATGTTTGGTTTAAAGTTGTGGGCTCTGACTATTTCAAAGTTAAGAATGTCGTTCAGTTAAGGTCTGAGAGGTAATTATACCCCAACTTGACTAGCTGCATTATTAACGGAGAAATGGTTAAGGCTCGATAGCAAGGGTTGGTTAGTGATATCGTTAGTTAACGAATGATTTATGATTTGAGTTATAATAACGATGTTATAATATCAGTTAATTCAAAGGATTTAGAAATGTTTTCTAACTGGAGTAAAAGATATTTTCTCAATAAAGGAATTATATATATTGGAAATGTTTTCCAATGATCGAAAGAGAAAATAGAGCTTTGAAAGAACACGAAAGGTGGAAAAATGGGAATTGGGAATGATAATGTAATAAAGAACTAATATGAAAAGGGCCCAGTGTTGTTTGATGCTTGATTGATAGAATTTCCATTTGGAAATAGGACCGTTGATTGTATGGATGTTTCTTTGATAGTTAAATCACCGACTATCAAAGTTTTATTTTTTATATATACCTCCGTTGTCAATATGGAGAGACCGGGATCAGATTTGATATCTGAAAACCACTCCGTATTGGCGTAAGCGTTATAAAGCAACTTATGCTGAAGAAAATTGAAGACGGAGTTATGCAAGGGCTATCCTGTTTACGGAATAGTGCCTTCGGTTTGTCCAGACCCAGGACAACTTGTATGGACGAGTGTCTGACAGAGTATTTCCAAAGGGGGTTACGTAAGTTGATTCCTTCAAACGTACGAAGTTGGTGGCATAGAAGGGAAACTTCTTTAGCCTAACAATATGAGTATTTTTGTGGGAATCAATTAGTGATTTCCGATGGATCTGACGATGTGGCATTCAAAGTGAATGATGGCCAGATGTTCTGGAAGATAATTCAAACCTCAAGCCTCATCAACCCGGAATTGGACAAAAATCGGGCAGGCAGCATGGCTATGTGGGTCGCACCCATTAGGATGTATGACCATCTATCTAGAGAAATTCCTTTTGTTTCTTAAATCTATCGATGCTGTCCCTTATCGGGAGGCGGTTGCTGATCCCAACCGTCGGTGGTATACATTCGATACACTCAAGCGAAATGAGTGGTCGGTCATGTGTGGGCCGGGTTGCAAGACGTTCTTGTTGAACCCAGTGTATTCGTCTCTAGAGATACACTATCGGAAGGTGGTTCCATACCTTGTCATGTTGGAAATCCAATCTCCAATAAGAGCCCTGCGGTTTTTGATTTAATATTATATATGGAGCGTGAGATGCAAGCGTTCCGCTAGATTCTATTTATTTGATTTAGACACTATTATAATATCACTGGATTTGATATCAAAATATTTTTGGGTTATCGTAAGGTAAAAACCGTCCGTGTTTATGTGTGGATCGGTCTTACGATTATCATTTCTTTTGAAAGGATTTTGAAAGTAAAACAAATGGTTGGAGTTTACTCACACCAGTCCCATGACTGACCCAGAGTTTATTTTGTTTGTTTTCCCTAAACTCTTGGGTGCCCAAATTTGTACGGGCAGTCAAGTAGTCGGGATTTTTCAGATTCACTTGGAGGAGCTTGAAGCAGGAGGCTTCAACAGTTAGCTATAGACTATCATATTTTCCGCTGTGTACTATGTTGTATCTGGAAACAGGTGTTTATAACTGTTCCAGGGATAATCGTTGTGCTCTGATGATGGTATGTATATATACAGTTGTTGTTTTATATTTCAAAAGTATGTTATCTAATATATTTCATTCGTTCCGCTGTGAGTTTGTGATCTTCGTTTTTCTTCTATTCTAATATTTCTTTCTTTCTATTTCTCATCCTCTAACTTCTTTCTAATAATGATTCGTATTTCTGTACAATTTGAGTTGGACGTGTGGTGTTATCAGTCTACTCAAAGAGTACGGAAATTTGGGTCGTTTCACAACCCTTTGATTCTCGCAGATCTTCATGGATATGGAAACTGGAAGCTCGAATTGGGTATGTTCATCCATGGAATCATGAATGACAGGTATGAACCCTAATTTCTATAAATGTTCGGTTTATTAATTTTGCATAGATCCTAGAATATTTTAATTGTTTAAATTGTTGAACTTGGAACCCGATTAGATCGATAATTCCTTACACCTCGATGGGAATCAAACCCAGCAACTGTGCATCTGAGGAACTGGCATACTTAGCGAGGGAATCTGCCTTTGAATTCGCTTCCCTGGGAATGTGAGATATTGTGTAGTATTCGAGATTGTTGAGAAGTTCTAAGGCTTTAGTAAGATAAGTGGGAATGTTTCCAACTTTGGTCTGGAATTCTTTGGGGACTTGACGTACTACCAGTTGTGAGTCACTGAGAATTTGCAAGGTGTTCAGATTCAACTCTTTTGCTAACTTCAGTCCTGCTATCAATGCTTCATACTCGGCCTCGTTATTGGTTGATGGGAATTCCAACCCTAGTCCATACCATAAGGAGTGGTCATCCGGATTTTCCAGGACTATTCCTGCACTTTAGCAGTAATTGTTCCTAGATCCATCAATGAATAGCTTCCAACTAGCCACCGCCTCTACTGGTTCTTCCCCCTATCCGTTAACCCGGCGATAAAATTCGCTAGGGCCTGCGCATTAATAGCTCTTCGAGGATGATAAGTGATGTCATATTGACTGAGCTTTATGTTCCATTTTAATAATCTCCCTGAAGTTTCTGGGCGAAAGAGAACTTGTCTTAGCAGTTGGTTGGTGAGAACCTTTATAGGATGGGCTTGGAAGTCTGACCTTAGCTTTTTGGAGGCGATAAGTAGAAAATACACAAGTTTTTCTACCTTGGGATAGTTTAGTTCTGTCCCAACAAGCCTTTTACTGATGTATTGAATTGCCCATTGAACCTTAGCAACCTCCTGGACAAGTGCAGCGCTTAAAGCATGAGGCCGGACAACTAAATATAAGAACAACTCCTCTCCGACTTTAGGCTTTGAAAGCATCGGTAGTGACTCCATGTGCTTGATCAACTCTTCGAAAGTCGTTTGGCATTCCAGAGTCCATTGAAAATCTTTCTTTCCTTTCTTTAAAGCATCGAAGAGTGGTATGCACTGATTTGTGGCATTTGAGATAAATCGCTTGAGCATAGCTACTAAACTATTAAGGCTTTGAAGCTCTTTCTTCGTCCTAGGAGCACGCATATCTCGCATGGCTGTGACTTGGTAAGGATTTGCTTCAATGCCACTGGCGTTAACTATGAATCCAAGAAACTTTCCTGATGCAACTCCAAATGAACATTTAAGTGGATTTAGCTTCATACCATATTTCCTAAGGATATGAAACATCCCAGCCAGGTTTTCAAGATGATCACCAGCTTTCTTTGATTTAACCAGCATATCATCTACATAGACTTCCGTTGTGTTCCCAATTTGGGATTTGAACATGGAATTCACAAGACGCTGGTATGTTGCTCCTGCATTTTTTAGTCCAAATGGCATGACTTTATAGCAGTACACACCCCTATCTGTTATGAAACTTCTATTATGAAACTCATGTTTTCCTCATCCGGCTTATGCATCATTATCCGATTGTATCCAGAGTACGCGTCCATAAAAGATAACAACTCGTGCCCTACTGTTGCATCAACAAGTTGATCAATTCAGGGCACTGGGAAGCTATCCTTAGGACATGACTTGTTGAGGTCTGAATAGTCTATGCGCACTCTCCCTTTGACGTTGGACTTTTTGACAAGGGTCGAATTAGAAACCAAATCAGAGTATGTGGATTCTCATATAAAGTCATTTTTGAACAACCTATCCACTCCTTTGTTTAATGCCACATTTCTTTCAGGTCCTTGAATTCGTCTCTTTTGTTTTATTGGAGTTAAACTTGGATTAGCATTCAATTTATGCACTATTACATCAGATGGAATTCCATACATATCGGAATGTGTCCAAGAAAAGCATCCAAATTCACTTTTAAGAACAAAGTTAATTCTTTTTGCAATTTCAGGCCTAGTTGAGAATCTATTTTCAATACTTTGTCAGGATATTTGTCATGCACTGGAATTGAGATTGTGGCTTCAGCTGGTGCTGCTCTATTCTCTTCCACGCTGGCTTTTCTTGGATCTATTTCCTTTCGAGCTCCATTATTTTTGCCAGTGTAAGGTCCCTGCCCTAGTTGCTATAAGGGGGTATCATGAATGCAGAGTGGAACCACCGCATTCTTCTTTGCTTCCCTCTTCTTAGCGTCAACCAACTCTATCATGTAGCACTCCCTTGCTACTTTCTGATCACCTTTAATCACATCGACTCCATTTTCGGTAGGGAATTTCATGGTTAATCACCATGGCGCCATTGCTATCTTTAATGCCGCAAGAGCTGGTCTTTTGAGGAAGGCATTATAGGTTGAAAGCTCATCGACTACGACAAAATCTTGCTTCATGGCAACCTTCTGTTCTCCGAGCTCGACGAGTAGGTTGATGACGCCAATTGGTTGAGCGGGTTGCCCTGTAAATCCATGAATCTTATTCTGGCAAGCTCTCACGTCGTCCGTAGAAAGATTCATCTTGTTGAATGCATTGATGAAAAGAACATTGACAGATGCCCAGCTGTCCACCAAGACTCTTCTGACTAAAGCTAGACCCAGGCCGATGGTTACCACCATAGGATCAACCGTTGGCGTTAGAAATCCATATGAATCTTTATCTCTGAATACGACATCATCCCATGAAGTCTTTGGCATCTTTGAGGGTAAGGCATTTTTCACAGTCATGAGTCCATTATTAGGAAGGCTTTTCAACTCTTCAGTATACTTCACGATGTCCCCCCAGCTTCTTCCCGCTGGGTGGGGTCCTCCTGAAATTTTGTTGATGTTTGGTCATAGGATAACGACAACCGGAGTACTTTCTCTCAGTCCAGAATGTCCCGCAGATTTTCCTTGCCCTTGGGTGACTTGAGTATTCTACGGATTTATCGTATATTGCTGGAGTCTATTCTTCCCTATTAACTCCTCAACCAATCTCTTTAGATGCTTGCATTCATTTGTATTGTGGACCGGTTGGTTATGAAACCAACAGAATCTGCCTGACTTTATTACGGAATCGCTGACCTTTATTTTTCCTAGCTTTGGATATTCTTCAGTATCCTTAGTCACATGAAGAAATTTTCTATGGTGTCATTGAAAGGGGTTAATTCAGAATTCTTAAAGAAGCAGAGTTTCTTGTTGGCTCAATTATCCTTTCCATCGTTCGCCCTTTCTTGACTATTAAGATTCTTCTGTCCACCTTGCACGTTAACATCCTTCTTCTCAGTGTGTGCACTACTTTCAGGAACATCTAGGGCACAGGCTGGATCTTCATCGACACTCATATATTCCTCAGCTTTATCGAATAGCTCCTCGAGCGTACTCGGCTTCTTCTTTTTGATCCAACGCCCAAATTTGGTCTTCTTGTATGTGGCTCCTTTTAAAGCCATTAACACTAAACGAGGCTCATGATTCCCAATTTCGGCACAGACGTGTTGAAAAGAGTGAGAAGAGCCTGAACTGCTCCCAAAACAGCTTGGCCAAAGTAGCAAAATCATCTACAAATTTGGTGGCAACTTTGTGAACCAAAGAGAAGCCGCTCCTTCTAGATAAGTTGGGAAGTACAGGCACTTGAGCTCATCTATGGCACGTACCCCATCCATATGTTTGTCATATTTGAACAGGAACACATTGGGATCGCCCATCCCATTATAGGATTACACGATTTGAGGTTTGAACTTGTTTGGGTATGGAGCCATCTTGATCCTCTCGGTGAGTGGGATCTTGGTAGGAGCAAACCCCCACTCTTTCTCATCATCCTGTGTTTTCAAGCTTTTCTCCATGGTCTTGCTAACCATTTCCGATATGCACTCCTTTTCATTGTGTTGGTCCACGGGGTGGACGCCATCCTCCTTACTGGATGTCTACCTGAGCAAACAGTCACAGTTCGGATTTCGGGACCCTAGACCTCCCTCTTGGGGAGGTGCCCCTTTGGTGGAACCAAGCACTTGTTAAGAGGTTTCTTTATCAGAATGGTTGCATGTAGGTGGTTTTGCTTCTTTATGAGGATCGTTAGGATCTGCAAGCTCATGAACAAAATTTTCCCGATTTGGATTTGAAGAGGAGGAACCCGTGTTCTCCGTATGAGCAGCTTAAGTAGATTTAGCACGGGTGGCATTCATGGCGACTTTTGCTATTGTAGCTTGTGCGGTAAACATGGATTCTAACTTTTTCAGCATAGCATTATTTGCGATATCCATTTGACTTATTAGACCTGCAACAACTTTGTCTGACTCTTTATTGTTACGGCCGCTCCTGCTCTAGAAGATTCACCAACTTCAAAGCGGTTGGTGGGCGGTGTAGCATTATCGGTGAGGTTGTCGGTCTCTTTGATAGTCTTATTAGTAATCTTCTTCGGTCTACCCATAACTTCGTGCAAGGTTTAGAATTTGGAAGAAATTTGTTGATTCACCTAGATCTTAGATCTAGTGGATCTACAACGGAAGTAGGCTTAGAACTTCAAAGCAATGCTAAGGAAGGAAATGCAAACGAGGCCCCACGGTGGGAGTCAAATGTTTAAACCGAAATTATTTCAAACACCAAAGGTGCCACGAAGGCACTTTACCAACTGGTTAGGAATGGGACCACAATCATAATCAAAAAGTAAATACACAAAGATTTTTATAGTGGTTCGATGTAAGATAGATCTACGTCCGCTTTAAAATAAATTTCCATTATCATATGCGAATTTACAAGGTTTGAACACTCTCTCATTACATTAATTTTCATTCTCACAAACTCTCCTCTTGATCAATCAAAAATATCCAAGGTGATTGAAGGAATCCTCTAAGTATAGCAATTAGAGATGTAGATCAATGATTCTACAAACACTTTAGTGAATTTCCATGATTTGATGATGGGTTCGATGTTTGATCTTCGATTGGAGATGAATAAAGGTGTTAGAATCACTTGAGCCTTCAGGAATCTCAAAATTCGGTCCTCGTCAATGTAGAGTTCATCCCCTTTTTAAAGGTGTGAGGAAGGACCAAAATATAGTGTTAGGATTTGGGTCGGCCTCAAAGCTATTTACAAAATGCCACTGCCAGTTGTCGCCATTTATTGCCTGTTTTCAAGTCTCTGACCGACCCAGATTAGTTCCGACCAACCCAGATTGGTCCTACTGACCCAAACTCTTTTTGCCTGGATGTCTCATGCCTTGTTCTTTAATCCGGCCGACCCATTTACTTTAGGAATAAGACCGACCCGCTGCTATGAAATTGAGAATTACTAGCTGCAATGGAGTTGGGGACTGACCCGTTGCTTTGATGACTGGACCAAGTCGTGCTATTTGGTACCGACCTGCTGCTTCAGAAATGAGGCCGACCCGTTGTGGCAGGTTCGGACTGACCCACCTTATGTTGGAACTGACCGACCTTCATTGCTTTGAGAATGAGACCGACCCATCCGTAGTTGTACAGACCGACTGTTCATTTATATTAGTGCTGATCCATTGCATGATGAACAAGACCGGCCTATGATGAACATTTGGACCGACCCATAATTAATATGACCGCGTTATTCGATCCATGAGTGTATATGTGATGTTTTGAGGGATAATAGTAACAAACTCTAAATAATTTTGGATTAAATATAAATAAATCATTGATCTACTGTGATAATATAAATGCTATAAATATTTCTAAAAATCCAACTCATCATTCAAGAACTAAACATATCGATATAATCATTTTCTAAGAGATAACGTAAGTAAAGAGTCGAATTTATATAAATAGATATACAAATAGCAGATATATTAACAAAACTATTAAACGAAGCAACATTTACTAAATTTAGAAGAGAATTAGGAATTTGTTCACTAAGTGAGTTAATATAATTAAATATATTAATATACATTAAAATAACATTAAAAATCAAAAAAATAAAATAAAAAAGATGAGTATGTCGACATACATATAACACTATGTCGACATATAACTACCAGATTTTTAAAATTAATTCCCACCAAAAATTAGTTACAATAATCATTTAAACTCTCCACTTTGAATTTTACTTCTTCGTTCTCATTTCTCACTTTTGTAAAAACTCCAAACTAAAATAAATAATGGCCTCCACTAATTTTAACTCTCAAATCAATCTCGAATCATCCACTGGACCATCCAAAGGTCCTTTTCAACGTTCTACCTTATCATGTGACATCAAAATTGAAGAGAAGATGGAATATACACTTCAAATACTCGCTGAAATACAAGTGCTTTAAATTTGGATGAGCCAAGAGCAAAATAGACAAGGAAAAGTGATAAGGAGTCTTCCTAAGTTTATAATGGATAATCATGCAAATCCGAATATCATCGAAGATGATATTCAAGCCATGGAAGAAGAGGAGGAACGAGAGGAAGAACCAGAAGTGGAAAAGGAAGAAATGATGGAGGAAGAGGAAGAGGAGACACAACAAGCAGTTACGGAAGAAGACGATCAAGTCGTATGTATAGAAGAGGTTTTGTTCGATCAAAATGGAAATGTTATTGAACGAAATGAAGATTTTTGTCTCCATTGTACAAATTATCCAATCCATAAGTCTCCCGTCATCAAAAATAATTAGGAATTAGGATTTTCTTTTGTTTTCGTTTCTTTGCGTTCATATGATGTATCGTGTTTGTAGAAATCCGTTTATCATCGATTGTAAAAATCAAGCTTAATATAATGCTTGTTTTGTTCATAATAAGTATACATTAAGTATTATAATAAGTTATACGCTTATACAGAAAATACTATATTCTAAATCGATGTCCTCTCTTCCACTTTTTAATGGCAGCGATCACGTCCTATCTTCTCTCGATTCCTCGAGCCCCTCCCAAAATCAAACTTTTCTACCCCTTTCTGATCCACCACCGCAACCTATACCTTCAGCCCTTGAACTGCCGCCACTCAACAACGCCACCTCTGCAATACCAGATCCGCTAACCCTAGCTAATGAGAAGTGCCAGTGGACATACCTCTTTGCGAAATGCCCAAGAACGCTGGAGTCTTTTCCCACCCTCCTATAAAGCTCCTATACTCCCGCAATGCTCTAAAACCCACTGAGGAAATCTACTAGGAGGGGAAAGATGTGTGGAGTGAATATTTGGTCGGATTCTTCCTGGATTCCCATCTATCCTTCACATCAGTCACTACTCGGCTTCAAAGCCTGTGGAAACTGCGAGGAAGTATAAAGATCAAATCAACTGGTTTTGTCTTCTTTTTCCTTTTCTCTGACCCTGAGGATAGGCAAAGAATACTCTGCTCAGATCCGATCATTACTCGAGGTAAGGTTTTCATCGTGAAACCTTGCGATTGTAATGTAAGTAGCAACTTTGTTAAGAGCATTCCGTTGTGGATCAAATTAACCAGTATTCCTTTATATGCTTGGTCCAAACCCGGATTATGTTGGCTATCAACTCATATTGGTAGATTCTTATGCCTTGATTCTGCAACTAAGACTCTTGATCGGTTATCTTTTGCTAAGGCCTTAGTTGAGATCACACCTAAGAGTGAGTTGCCTGATGAGTTTCCATGTCTCTTACCTGATGGTTCTATACAAAATGTATGTGTGGAGTATTACTAGAGACCGAATATATGTAAGGTTTGCAACTGTTTTGGGCACACGACAGCAAGATGCAAAATCAAACCAGGTAATGTTGTAGGTAACAATGTTGTGGAAACCAAGTCTAGTATCTCTTTTGGCACTAAATCTGGGAATGATCAGAATAATGTGGGAAAACAGTCTAATGGAAATGACATCAACAATCTATCAAAGAGGGAAGTTTGGACTAAGGTGGTCAATAGGAAGAAAAAGCAGGACTCAATGCTTTCTAATGGTGGTAAAACAAATGAAGTGGACTTGCGTGAAAAGAATTTTTTACTGCTTTGTCGAAGGATGAAGAAGTGGAAAATGATGAGTAGGATTAAGACTTTGAAGAAGGAGAAATTCGACGTATTAATGAGCTTTTAAGTAGTGCTTATACACCATTCAGTGAAGCTTCCGATGTGGTTAGCGAGCATAGGAAGAACTAAATGTTGAGTTCGACGATTGTGGGCACTGAACAAGGAAATAGCAGTGGCGAGGTTGTCATCCTACCGGCTTCTGATGGACAATCTGCAAGTGTTGTTCAAGTAGCAACGACCAATTCTCTGAATGCATCGATCAAACCTGGTTTCTTGAACAAATCCCCAGCTCACCCCAAACATGACATCAAGCATGCTGCTCCAAGGACTGAATCAAGTGGAGTTAAGGAAACAATAACAACGAGATCGAGCCCTTATGCGAACATTCCACCGCCCCCGGGGCATAACGACCCCCCTCCGAGACCGGACAATGTTACTACGCCTCATTCACCAGTATCCACTTCACACCAGGCTACATCACTAAGAGAAAGAAGAGTGTGATGGGCGTAGTTAGACTTTTTGATAATGACTGAATGAAATGGAGATGGTGGCAATGCTCTCTCTTTTGCTGCATGAATTAAAATATGTAATATTATAATATGTGATTTTTGGTCCTTCTATGTATCATGTTTAAATGATTTTCTGAATGTATCTTATTTTTTGCTTGGCCTTTTTACCCTTCGTGGTAAAGACGAAACTAGTTGGTGAGCACTCTGCTTAGCACTTGTAATCAATCTACTTATTTTAATAAGATAGTGTTATGGATCACTTTAAAAACCAGTCGGCTTTGCCAAAAAAAATTATACGCTTATAGATCTTAGTATAGAGTAATCTATTTTAAATGGATATCAAATTTAGGGGGAGTACTTTGCTTTTCTATAGTATTATTCAGATAATTAAGTATTTAGGGGGATTAGTTCTAGAATTTCTTTTTGATAATGCCAAAGGGGGAGCAATTATAAAATATAGAACTAGTTTATAGGATTCATATAGACAGGGGGAGTATTAGAAGGATAATCATCAGCAGGTATGTACAGGTATGAAATTTTATAAACTAAGGCCGTCATCATCAAAAAGGGTATATTGTTGGAAAATGGAGTTTTGATGATAGCAACCTTATTTCAATATTAATTGATTATAAAATATATACTAACACTTTTGTCTAGAATGTGTATATATATACACACACACATATGACGAATTTATATACAGGAATTAATACTGAAGACTGTACAGTTTAAAGATATTAGAGATTCAGAGTTCAGAGATGGTTCAAGACTCATGAGTAATCAAGATTTCAAGAATTCGAGAGTTCAAGATAAATATAGTGATAGAGTCTAGTTTATTTAAGACTCTGAATAGCACTCCAGGTTCAAATTCAAATTCTGATTTTTTTTTTTTTATTTCAAATTCTATTTCCAAATTCTATCTTAAATCTTTATTTTCTCTATTTTACTTTCTCTTTTTTACTTTTGATTTTAAACTCAAGTTTTATAATTTATAAGTTTATATATATTATATACTTTATATTTATGTAAGTTTTAAACTCTATAATTTTATAAATATGTTTATATATCTTATATTTATGTTTTCACATGATTTTATACTTTATAATAGTTATTTATAACACTATGTTTTAATTCAAGAATTTCCAGAAGTATATATATAACAAAACACTTCAAAAATGCTCAAAATTCAATTTTATATTAGGTTATGTCGACATATATTTATGCATACGTCGACATATAACTATCTTATTTTTGATTTTGAAAGGAAGTGTCTTTTCACAATTTGTAACATTCTAAAAGCGTTGCAACCTTTAAAATCTTATAAATATGGGTTGAATTCAAAAAAAAAATCATAATTCTTCTTCTCCATCTTCATCCCCTTTCTTTACACCATTATTATTTTTTATTTTTATGATTTCTACACTTATACTCTGCCAAATTCAATTCTATTTATATAAATCTTCTTCTCTTCTCACTCTCTACTCATTGCTCTATGAATCAAAGTACCATTGAAGAGTTATAGGGCTGTTGTAATTGTTTGTGAAGTGTTTGGGAAAAAGGTGTTTCCTTATAGTCTTGAAATCAAGGAACCGGAGGGGTGTTAACCTTGTAGTCATGAAATCAAGGGGATTATACTTGATCAAGGGTATTTGGAATCGGTGTTAACCTTGTAGCCGTGAAATCAAGGGGGTTGTACTTGGATATTGATATAGTAATAAAACTCTGTGTAATCCAGCGTTGCGTGTGACTGGACGTAGGAGTAATACAAACTAGTATAAAATATGGTGTGTTCATTCCTTTTCTGGATTTTATTTTTGTTTGTCATTGTGTTTGTGTTTGATTCTGTGTCTGTGATTGTTTCTATAGTGCATGATTCATATAGTAGATCATATAAGTTTTAGATTTTGTTTAATTTCTCAAAAACACGATTCACCCCCGTCTAATGTTAGTTTTGCCTTAATGATCCATTCCACAATCCCTAACTGTAAGGACATTAGATATTCGACTAAGATCAGATGATGTTTTCTAGGAAAAAAATTCAGTGTTTTAAAATAATATATTGGATCGTAAGGTTTTAATATGACCAGAGCTCTCCAATATATAAATTGGACTGGATTTGAATGAAATACTCTTCGGATATTTAAATATTGGATTCCTAATTACACGGATACTGTTTTGAGGAATTTTAAAGATCTAGATATCGTTATTCCCTATACGACATCTATTGGTTCCAGAATTTGATATTGAATATAGGTCGATACGATTACTATTCAAAGCCTTTTATTTGACATCAACTTAGATTTTGGGGTTTGTCGTGAGTGGTTTCTTCATTAACACTGTTCTTAAATCTAGTTAAAAGAGAATTTATGGAATAAATCTTTTAATTAAGATTTAATGGAATTTTTCTTTTGGCAAGGCCAGCCAGGTTTTTGTAGTGGACCATGCCACTATCAATATAACTAGTAATGACACAAGAAAGTACAAGTGATAGAGAGTAACTCTGTCAGCTACAAACGATTTTGAAGTCAACCGTCCACTAAATCTAAATAGATTACAACACATGAGTTGAATGAAATTTCGAACTACTATTACGTAAACATATAGGTTACATTAGAAAAGTTGAATAGATAATGAACCAAGGTTCATGGCGAGCATCCAAATCTTTAGTAACTTGTAGAAGATGATGATCTCAACCAGTCTACAAGCAGACCAAATTACACAAAGGTAAAGATAGCTCATTGCTACAAAAGCAGTAACATGCTTCAAGAACTAAAAGAACATTTCAAGCTATAAATCACTTCTAAGTCTTGCAAGAACAATACCTTCCTATCAGTGTTTCCTTACCTCTCCCTAAAACAGCAACCCTAGCATCGAGTAAAAATACTATCTCAAATCAAAGGCTAGAATTAAACCACACACTAACAAATCACCAACGTAAGTCGAACCAGTCAAGAGACACCGCAGCAACCAAAAACAACACAAAGGAAAATACTTACAAGCTTACCAAATCTAGAACCCAATATAGGTTGAAATATGCAAGTCACCAGCTCGTCGCCTAGACGATCCAATCCCGATGGACAACTTTCGGCGTAGCATAAAACAAACCAGCAAGAAGAGAGATAAAGTGAATGCGGAGAGGCTTAAATCTTTTGCTAGAGACGGTCGAGGAAAGGAAGAAGGCCACCGCGTTGGATCTGAGTTAAAGCACAATAAAGTTTGGTAAACGAAGAGAAATAGGCCAAAACGCGAAGGCGGGTCTAGGGAAAATTAGTGATAGGTTAAAAAGGGACCTAAGCTCCACATGAGCGAAAGCTGACTAAAAAAAGACAGGCGAAAGGAAGAAGGGTCGATTCGTAAGGATGAAGAGGAAAGGACGAAGCATTGTGGAGAAGAGCAGAAGAAATTGATTTAGTCAATCGCCATGAAAAAGCAAAGGATGACATTTTTTTTAATTTAATAGAATTTTTCCAAAGTGAACTTTTCCAATTTAATAAATTAAATTGGGATTAAATGAAAGTTGATTTTGAATTTATCGTGAATGATGTTTTAAATAACATTTGTTCTTTAACCCATTTAAAGACACGATTAATTCCCTAAAGTTAAATAATCGTTAAATAATGATTTTTGAGAATTAAAAATATGTTAGAATTTAAAATCAATCTTTTGACTAGGATATTGAAATGTAAAGAGGTAATTAAATTTATCGAAACATGATGGGTGTTATATATGGACTACTACCAGTTTGTCTCCATAGGATGAGTAGGTTGGGATTGAGATAACGATACGAGAGATTATCTTTTTATAAGGCTAGATAATCCCGATAAGGCTTATAAACCTTAAAGTATTAAAAGATATTATAAAATCTTTCGAAATGGTTTCCCAGGAAAGATTTAAATGATATGTTTAAATGATGTAAATCTTTGATAAGATTTATGGGTGTAATTCCCTATGTGAAGAATATTTGAATAAAAGAATATTCTGGATTGGAATGAGACATAAGATACTTTATATATCACTTTCTTTTAAAGATGCGCATGTTATTCAAAAAAACTGGGTTTATCCCATTCTGAATAATTGACACGACGCGAAGATATTGAAGACGACGGTTGAAGACAGGAGATCTTCACATCATTTTGATTATCAATAATGTCTTGATTGGGTCATACACCCAAGACGAGGTAATAATTGGTGTTCGTCTAGATGTAATTAGAGATCGACCAGGTGTGCAAGGACCTCTCTTTTATATTGGACATATGGAACGAGGAATTAGATGCCTTAAATTTTGTTCAGACCCAGAACGAACTCGCAAGTGGATTGTGTGTCTGACATTGTATTTTATGTTGTATTAATTGATCTCCACTAAATATATATCTGTTTGGTGGTGGAGAATTTATTCTCTTAGCTTAACACCCTTCTTTGAGACGTATAAGTTTAGAGGTTATACATTAATAGACATCTGTTGTATGGTATGGATTGACAATTTGGCATGCTAAGACGCAGTGATCAAAGATTTTGTTGAAAAGCAGAGCTTTGTGGATGATGATCAAGCATGGCTAATATGGCGTAGCTTTGTGTTAAGACGTGACTTTTTCAAACTTCACTCCGTGGCATGACCCAAAAACGGGAAGAAGGACTGCATAAAGGACACACGTTTCTTTCTAGTTAGAAGTGTTTCCATGGTATGGAACCCAGACGGTTTACTTATGTGGATGTTGGAATAGAGGGCCCTCGGATATGGTCGAATAAGACCATGGTGGTCGACGTATTAACCAAGAGGTCAGATAGGACCGGGGAACGTTATGTTTAGGCAATTATCCAATTAGTGACGTATTGCTCACCGGCTCTGCCGTTCCAAAGGGATACATTTTTCCCTGGGACATTTTGCTAAAGATGTTCCGAAATTCAGATAAGGGAGATCCTTTGCCTCGACTCATGATGGAAATCCAGTTGCGTTTTTAGTTGTAAACCTATATGGCGACCTAATAGGATGAGATATTATGTCGTCTAAGATTTTATTTTTGAAATTGTTTTTCATACTATACACTTATAATAGTAACAGAGAAATTTCATGTATCAAGCATGTTTTTCTATTATAAGGTAAAACTCAATCCTCCGGCTTGCGCTTGCATTGTGTAATGGGACCTAAGTCTTATAATAGATTCATTTTTCAAAAAGCATTGTGAATTTTGTTTTGTGGTATTCATACGGCATGGTCTCGTGATTTACCCAACTTAAAATAAGGTTTTAACTGTTTTTAGTTCTCACACCAGTCCCATGACTGACTCAGAGTTTATTATTTCTCAACTAAACTCTGAGTGCCCATATTTTCCATATGGACAGTCAGTAGTTTTGGTTTTGCAAATATTCTTTAATAGGATCCTGGATTATGGCTGGAGATGTACTCTAGATTATTTTGTAATCTTCCGCTGATTATATTTATGTTTCCGTTGTTCTGTAATTCATTATTATTCTCTAACATTTTTCTGCTATGTATTTATTATGCGTACTCTGATATTCTTGTACTCTGATGTAAAGTTGTTGTAATAGCAATGAAAAGTTCTCTTGTTCTGTGTTCCGATGGGTCGTGTTCTCATAATAATCCGCCTTCGAGAGCAATTTGAGTTAGTTGGCTTACTGGCTTGGGGCAGTTGGGAGGGCGAGTCATTACTCCCAAACTAGTATAAAAATTTTGATGTGTTCTTTCCCTTATTACTTTCACTTTACTTGCTTTTTATTTCATTGTTTGATTATGCGATCATTATACATGTATTCATGATCATATTCTCAAATATTAAAAAAAACATAATTTTAAATAAACACAATTTACCCCCTCTAGTGATAATCTAGTCATAAGATTCTTAATGAACGTCACTTTCATTTTGCTATCAGAGCATTGGTTCTCAAAAGTTCCTCAATTTGATTCTTGAAAAAGTTTTTAAATGGATATCAATGTTATTACTTATTCATTTGTAGAGGGTCAGTCTACTACCAAATTACCACTTTTTAATTACAGTAATTACACATATTCGACATGTAGAATCTACAGTCAATAGGATTAGATATTTGGAATGTTAAACAAACCGAGTACACTAAACTTGAGACTAATTATGCATAGTGGACTATTGATCAAAAGGCAATTGCACAAAGTAATTCTAAGGTCATGAATATATTATTGTATTCACTAAATAAGAATGTGTTTAATATGTGTGTATGTCTGCATATGAAATTTGGAGAACTTTGCAAGTTACCCATGGAGGCACTAGTAAAGTTAAACAAAATAAGTTTTTTATGTTAACCAATCTGTAACGACCCGCATTCTACGTACGGAGGATCGTAGAATATTTATTTTATTTTCATATGAAGTTGTATGGTCGTGTAACTTTGGGGAAAGACTATTGGGGTTATTTCCCATGTTCACGGCTTTTGCCAATTTTTAAATGACCATTTTATCCCTAGCGAATCTTGTTTTACCTATAACTTTTGATTGGTAAGAAGTTTTGACCTGAAACAACTTCCACTGAATTTAGATAATGGTTTACCTTTACATAGAGTGGTCACATTAATCAAACGGACTTACCATTTGGGAGATATGGCTGAAATAAGGTTTGGAAGGTGAAAAACAACTTAATTGGTCTTAATAGGGTAATTAGCAGGTAGGCCAATAACCTATTTCGGGATTAGGGTTATGGGAGGGCTGAAATGAGTTAGAGAATGGTTCCTTTTCATTTCTCAGCTGCCATAAACATTTCTTCAAACCTAGCAATGACCTCCACCTTCTAAATTCATCCTAAATCACTTTCTAGTCACATATTAGCCAAATCAACATCAAATTAAGGCGGATTAGCATAGAAATCGAGATAGAGCAACTGGAATACATTGGGAACCATGCCAATTTAGTTAGAGTTTCAGATCTGAAATTTATCTATGGCTAAGGTGAGTGATTTGCACTTTTATTTACTAATTACGGCTAATTAGGGGTGATTAGTGATAATTAGCGAAATTATGCATTATAAAAATATGAAAAAATATGTAGAAACTATTAAATATTATTTTATGTCACTGGTGAAAATTTGGGGTTGATTTGGATTAAGTTTGCTAATCCTATATTTAAAACATGGTTAATGGGATTAAGGGGAAAATCAGGCTTTTTGGGTATGTTTGATCTAAAATATTTTATGAGATTGATATTTTCGTGTTTTAGGTGATTCTACATGTTACTACTATTGTTTGGTATGTTCTGACTTCATAGTAAGGTTAGAATGGTTGAAAATGTCGTCGTTTGGAGAGATTAGCTTGTTAGAAAAACTGTAGAAAAACGATTCCTGAAGGGGGTATGCTCACGATTCCTGAATGAGCTATGCTCACAACTCCCGAATGGGTTATGCTCACGATTCCTAATGGGGGTATGCCTACGATTCCTGAAGGGGACGTGCTCACGATTCCTGAAGGGGGGTATGCTCATCATTCCTGAAGCACTCACGATTCCTGAAGGGGGGTATGCTCATCATTCCTGAAGCGCTCACGATTCCTGAAGGGGGTATGCTCATGATTCCTGAAGGGGGTATGTCACGAACTGGGGGTTGGTCACGAACCGAGGGGTTCACGAGCCATGAACTGGCCCTAATAAGGACCCCGACCACGACCCGAAACAAGTTAATGGCTCCAAAACGAACCAAATTCTAACTTCTGCCACGCGATGACAATTGTGAACTCTTCTGAAGATTAACTACAATTCAACCAAAACCCGAGATGCAAAGGAAGTCCAACTGAGAAGTTATTACTCAGGATCCAGACGGAAACCAATGAATTAAATTTTAGAGTTGGGCTTTGCTGTGGGACGTGTGCAAAGGGATTATCGATATTCGTAATTTTGGTTCACCATTGAGAGACAAATTATGGGCTATGGATCAGTGCAATGGGGTTATTGTGACTTCCAAGGGTAAAGTGATCGTAGCAAAGGATTGGGTGATAAAAGTGGTAGATATCATATGCTTTACGCACTGAGTGAGAGATGTGAGGATGATTTCTATGTTTGATGTTTGCTATCACCATGAGATGTACACTTCCATTTTACACTTTATGGTAGTGTTACCTTGGAGTAATGTACATCTAGTTGTGTTTTCTTTGGTTGCAGATCCAGGTTCAGGTATGACTATTTATACCTGTTATTATTTTGTTTTGCTGCTATCGCTCATACCAGACTTTTGTCTGACCCAGAGTTTTATGTCTCTTCTTATTACTCTAGGTGCTCCTAAACGAGCAGACTAGAGACTAGTTAGTGTTTATGCATGAGTAGCTGTCCGGAGACGAGCAGGAGGCTTCCACGTACTATTTACATATATTATCCATGTGTTGTTGTTGGTCACTACTTTGGGCATTAGTAGTGTACATTTTCTACTTTGCTTTTAGAGATATTATTTTGAAATTGTAATAATGATGGTTTGGATCATAAGCTGTATTTGGATTCCGCTGCTATGATGGTTTAGTTTTCAGCTTATGCAATGTCTCACCTGTTTTATGTCAAGTTATGTTATTATTATATTTCATTCCATGCGCTGTGAGATATACTAGAGGTTCATTGGTGATTCATAGTTTCAAACCCTTTCTTTTGACGATCGTCCCGTGCTAGTTGGGCATTGGCACAACGTATTTCAGGGAAATGTCAGCTGGTTCGGGGCAGGCTGTCACACTTGGGGTGGTCACGAACCAGGGGTGGTCATGAACCAGAGGGTGGTCACGAACCTGGGGAGTCACGAGCCACGAACTGACCCTGACGAGGACCCCGACCCCGACCCGAACCAAGGTGATGACTCCAAACCGAACTAGATTCAAACTTCTGCCACGCGACGACAATTGTGAACTCTTCTGAAGATTAACTACAATTCAACCAAAACCCGAGATGCAAAAGAAGTCCAAATGAGAAGTTATTACTCAGGATCCAGATGGGAACCAATGAATTAACTTTCATAGTTGGGCTTTGCAGCGGGACGTGTGCAAAGGTGTTATCGATGTCCATAATTTCGGTTCACCACTGAGAGATAGATTATGGGCTATGGATCAGTGCAATGGGGTCGTTATGACTTCCAAGGGAAAAGTGATCGTAGCAAAGGATTGGGTGATCAAAGTGGTGGATATCGTATGTTTTACGCATTGAGTGAGAGATGTGAGGATGATTGGTATGTTTGATGTTTGCTATCACCATGACATGCACACTTCCACTTTACACTTTATGTTAGTGTTACCTTAGAGTACTGTACATCTTGTTGTGCTAATTCTTTGGTTGCAGGTCTAGGTTCAAGTATGATTATTTATACCTGTTATTGTTTGTTTTGCTGCTATCGCTCATACCAGACTTTTGTCTGACCTGGAGTTTTATGTCTCTTCTTATTACTCTGGGTGCTCCTGAACGAGCAGGCTAGAGACAGGTTAGGTGGTTATGCATGAGTAGCTGTCCGCAGACAAGCATGAGGCTTCCACGTACTATTTACATATATTCTCCCTATGTTTTTGTTGGTCACTACTTTGGGCATTAGTAGTGTACCTTTTCTACTTTGCTTTTAGAGACAGTATTTTGAAATTGTAATAATGATGGTTTGAATCATAAGCTGTATTTGGATTTCGTTGTTATGATGGTTTAGTTTTCAGCTTATGCATTGTCTCGCCTGTTTTATGTCAAGTTATGTTATTATTATATTTTATTCCATACGCTGTGAGATATACTACAGGTTCTTTGGTGATTCATAGTTTCAAACCCTTTTCTTTTGACGACCGTCCCGTGCTAGTCGAGCATTGGCACAACGCATTTCAGGGAAATGTCGGCTGGTTCGGGCCGGGCCGTTACATTTGGTATCAGAGCTGGTTAGAGAATATGATAGGGGGTTCTAACTTGGCTGTTTGGTGGCGAGCAGGAGACTCTTACCCTACATGTCCCAATGAGAAGATTTGGTTAGTTGTTGTAGTCGAGAGGCTGGCCGTAAACTCAGTTATGAGGTATCACTATATGTCATGGTGGAAGGTTAGCTCACTGCCTGATGGTTGCAAAGCCTAGGGTCGTTATACTTGGTATCAGGGCCTAAGTTGCGCAGTTAACCTAGGGAAAGACATCAGGGAGAGATAGTATACGTATATGAGAGCGCGTATTTGTGATATTTTGATTTTAAAAAACTATATAAGTATATTTATACTATTAGTATATCTAAGGAAGAAGTCCCAATGCACTAGCACCACTGAGGAGATGGTTAATCGTTTTCTCTTTACAGATTGGACGAAGAGCCGAAATATAAGGAGTACGGGTTCAGGGGCCAATAATAGGAATGTCTCTGATATATGGACGATGTTTACTACCTTCATGAGAGAGATGATTAGGGATGCTTAGGGAGTAGTTCCTAATGCTGCTAATAGTGGTGGTGCAGCGGTGCAGGCGCCTAGAGCCGATTTCGCCAAGCTATGCAAGGATGATACTAGTCTTGATGGGAAGTCGTTCCACGAAACATAATCGGGTACAGAGGTTCAAGATTGGCTTGATAGTTATGAGCTCGTCTTCGAGGATTTGGGAATCGATGATGCGATGAAGAGAAAGCTAGCATCGCATCACCTTCAAGGACGGGCGATGAATTGGTGGAATGCTATTAAAGAAGCTACTCTTGAGGATCAAGTGGCTTGGAATCAGTTTAAGGCCCGATTCAGTGATAAGTTTACCAGCCGCTCAGAAATTGGAATTGTTTAGGAAATTCTTGGAGCTTAAGCAGAATGGTAGGGCAATCTCGGAGTATATTGCTGAGTTTGATACCTTATCGATATATGGATTATCTCTTATCGATACGGTCGAGAAGACTAACGAGAAGTTCATAACTGGCCTAGATGAGTACTTGGGGGAGAGACTTGTAAACCATATCGATGAGACTTTCGAATCCATTGTGGGAAAGGAATTGATATCTGAGAGCCTTTACCCCAAGTCGAAGACCGAGGTTTCTATTACATCTGCAGGGGAGCCAAAGCCATAGGCAAGCGGTGGAGACCAAACCAAGGATGGTCAGAAAATGAAAGATGGCGAGTGCTTTAGTTATGGCAAGAAGGGCCACTATGCCAGAGATTGTCGGGAAAAGCCTGGGGAAAGGAAGTGCTTCAATTGCAACCAAGCGGGACATCACTAGGATAAATGTCCGCAACCCCCTAAAGAGAAGCATATCGTGAAAGCATATGCTATCAACGTTGTTCCTTCTTCGTAGAATGCCCCAACTGCGACGACGAAGGGAAAGGGTGTCGTTATTCAAGGTATGCTTTCTATTTATGATATTCCTATTTGACTATTGTTTGATACTGGGGCTTCCCATTCCTTTATATCTAGTAACCTGGTGGATAGGTTGGAATTGGAACCCGATATTTTCGATAGACCTTTAGTTGTGACGAACTCGATTGGTGGTTCGATTAGCCTTAGTATGATTTGTTGTAATGTGGTCTTATCGAGTCATGAATTTATATTTGCTTGTTTGCTTTGTTTTGGGCTTTACTAGGTTTGGCATTATTTTGGGAAGGGTATAGGGTTGTATTTGGTACCTACCTAGTGCTGGAAATAATTACTGGAACTAGGGGAACAAAGAGAATCGGGTCGGCCATGACTCGTAAAGGAAGGGATTTTGGAAGCATTTTTAAACGATGTGGTGAATAGCATGAGCGTTGTGGTATTCCATTGTAAATGAGTGATTGCTATGGATTTTTTAGGACTTTATGTTGATGTTCTCTTTGGTTCAAGAATGGTGATAACTTCAGAGTACTTTCAATGGGGAAATCTTGAAGTGATAAGATGTGTTCGTTGATCGTGGAGATGCAACGAAGGTTAGGACGATTCAAGTTGGATTTGAACAAGTGGTTATTCGTTAATCTTGGAGATGCGACGAGTAGGGAGATGACTCATGCTGGACTTGAGTTTGTGGGTAATGGATACTCGAGACTGGGTCTGAGTTTGTGGATAGTCGCTGGCGATGCCGATTAGAGTTATAGAGAGATTATCGTTGTCGTAAGTTCTAGTAGTCTCTGGGAGGCAAATGTACATTGGATGTGCAGTAGTCTGGTTAGTACTAGGGTTGCTATTTACCCCTGACATATGGCATGGGCCGTCATGCAATCAACAATAGTTTCGAAGCAGGATTGGTGAGGATAGCCAGAGTTAGTTATGAGTTCTCGAGTGTTTGGTTTCTTTTTTATATTATCTCACGTAGATTGTCTGGATTCGGAGGAGATGTTCCTTGAGTGCTTGTCTGATATTGGCTTAGGCTTTAGGGGCTTGTGCTTGGGGAATGTCGAGTTCGACTAGGATGGTTTGCGTGAGATATAAGTAGTTGTTGTGATTTCCATTGAATGATATCTTGGTTCACTTGAGGAGTGATGGGCAGTCGTGACATGATAAGACTGTTTGATGATGTGGACTGCCTCGAGTTTGACTCGATAGGGCTATGAGATGACTCGAGTGGAACTCGAGAAGGCTGCAAGATAATGGATTGACTTGGGTGGGACTCGAGTTAAAGATGGAGTTGTGGATAGCTCTTACAATGGGGTGCCAAGGAATCGTCGATAGTTTGGAGTGTTCTAGGAAAACTCGAAGCAGGGGTATTTGGGAACGCCCATTTACCTTGGATCCGTTGGACGTGATCTAGTTATCCTTGAAGGAAAAACGTACGTTGGACATGTGGTAGTCCGTTTGGGGCCGGGCCTTGCATTGGCCCTTGATATTGGTTGGACCAATCATACAGGTATCGACGTATTCATGGCTTTAGCAGGTGATAGAAAGGAATTGTTTGATGGATGTTATGGTTGCTATGTTTGTTCCTATTTTCTTCTCTTGAGTAGAATATCACCTGTAGGATTCTGGAGATGGGAAATGAAGAGATGACAGTATACATGGATGCCTGTGGTACCAGACTAAATGTGGTAGCTGATGCATTGAGTAGGAGACATGCCAGTTTAGATGCTATGTTTCTTGAATGGAAGCAACTGGAGTATATCGCGGGATATGATTTCAGACCTAAGTATGGATTGGGTCCAGATATGTTAGCAAGTTTGACGATTAGACCTACTTTGATTGAGCGGATCGGTTCCAGTCAGAGGGACGATCCTAACGTAATAGAAATCATCTCCAAGGAAGAGATGAATATCGATGGTGTGATAATGAGAATGACTGTACTTGGGAAACCGAGAAGAACATAAGGAAGTCATATCCAGAGCTTTTTGCTTGGTAAGATTTTATTAATGATAGTACGCCCTTGTTAGCAAACTGCATGCTAGGATAGGCTTGTTATGTATGTTTGATTGTTTGAAAATGGTTGATAGGCATGTGGGCCACCTTTGTATGTTTTGGTTAAGGAATTTCGGGGGGGAATTTCTTAAGGGGGGAGAGCATAACAACACGCATTCTACGTACGGAGGATTGTAGAATATTTATTTTATTTTCATACGAAGTCGTATGGTTGTGTAACTTTGGGGAACGGTTATTGGGTCATTTCCCATATTCATGATTTTTTCCGATTTTTAAGTGACCGTTTTACCCCTAGAGAATCATGTTTTGCCTATAACTTTTGATTGGTAAGGAGTTTTGACCTTAAACCACTTCCGTTGGATTCGGATGATGGTTTATCTTTCCGTAGATTGGTCACACTAATCAAACCGACTTACCATTTGGGAGATATTGCTGAAATAAGGTTTGGAAGGTGAAAAATAGCTTAACCGGGCTTAGTAAGGTAATTAGCAGTTAGGTCCATAGCCCATTTCAGGATTAGGGTTATGGGAGGGCTGAAATGAGTTTGAGAATGGTTCCTTTTCATTTTCTCAGCCGTCATAAACATTTCTTCAAACCTAGCAATAGCCTCCACCTTCTAAATTCATCTTAAATCACTTTTTAATAACATATTAGCCAAATCAACATCAAATTAAGGAGGATTAGCATAGAAAAAGAGATAGAGCTACTGGAATACATTGGAAACCATCGAAATCAGTTATAGTTTCAGATCTGAAATTTATTTGTGGCTAAGGTGAGTGATTTGCACTTTTATTCACTAATTACGACTAGGGGTGATTAGTGATAATTAGAAAAATTATGCATTATAAAAATCTAGAAAAATATGTACAAATTCTTAAATATTATTTAAGTCACTGGTGAAAATTTTGGTTAATTTGGACTGATTTTGTAATCCTATAGTTAAAACATGGTTAAGGGGATTAAGGGGAAAATCAGGCTTTTTGGGTATGTTTGATCTAAAATATTTTATGAGATTGATATTTTGGTGTTTTTGAGTGATTCTACATGCTACTACTGTTGTTTGGTATGTTTTGTGATTTCATAGTAAGGTTAGAATGGTTGAAAATGCCATTATTTGGCGAAATTAGCTTGCTGGAAAAATTGCAGAAAAATGATTCTTGAAGGGGTATGCTCACAATTCCTGAAGGGGGTATGCCCCCGATTCCTGAAGGGGGGATGCCCATGATTCCTAAAGGGGGTATGCTCACGATTCCTGAAGGGGGGTATGCTCACGATTCATGAAGGGGGTATGCTCACGATTCCTGAAGTGGGGTGTGCTCACGATTCCTGTAGAGGGGTATGCTCACGATTCCTGAAGGGGGTATGTTCACGATTCCTGAAGGGGGTATGCTCACGATTCCTGAAGAGGGTATGCTCATGATTCCTGAAGGGAGCATGTCACGAACCGGGGGGGTCACGAGTCGAGGGGGGTGGTCACGAACCAGGGGGTGATCACAAACGGGGGGAGGGGGGTCACGAGCCACGAACCGACCCTGACGAGGACTCCGACCACGACCACGACCAGAACCAAGACGATGACTCCAAACCGAACCAGATTCAAACTGCTGCCACGCGATAACAATTGTGAACTCTTCTGAAGATTAACTACAATTCAACCAAAACCCGAGATTCAAAGGAAGTCCAAATGAGAAGTTATTACTCAGGATCCAGATGGGAACCAATGAGTTAACTTTTAGAGTTGGGCTTGGCTGTAGGACGGATGAAATGGGTTATCAACGTCCATAATTTTGGTTCACCACTGAGAGACAGATTATGGGCTATCGATCAGTGCAATGGGGTCGTTGTGACTTCCAAGGGCAAAGCGATCGTAGCAAAGGATTGGGTGATCAAAGTGGTGGATATCGTAAGCTTTACGCACTGAGTGAGAGATGTGAGGATGATTTCTATGTTTGATGTTGGCTATCACCATGAAATGCACACTTCCACTTTATACTTTATGTTAGTGTTACCTTAGAGTACTGTACATCTTGTTGTGCTAATTCTTTGGTTGCAGGTCTAGGTTCAGGTATGATTATTTATACCTGTTTTTGTTTTGTTTTGCTGCTATCGCTCATACCAGACTTTTGTCTGACCCAGAGATTTATGTCTCTTCTTATTACTCTGGGTGCTCCTAAATGAGCAGACTAGAGACTGGTTAGGTGGTTATGCACGAGTAGCGGAGACGAGCATGAGGCTTCCACGTACTATTTACATATATTCTCCCTGTGTTGTTGCCGATCACTACTTTAGGCATTAGTAGTGTACCTTTTCTACTTTGCTTTTAGAGACAGTATTTTGAAATTGTAATAATGATGGTTTGGATCATAAGCTATATTTGGATTCCGCATGATGGTTTAGTTTTCAGTTTATGCACTATCTCACCTATTTTATGTCAAGTTATGATACTGTTATATTTTATTCCATGCGCTGTGAGATATACTACAGGTTCTTTGGTGATACATAGTTTCAAACTTTTTTCTTTTGACGATTGTCCCGTGCTAGTCGGACATTGGGACAACGCATTTTAGGGAAATGTCAGCTGGTTCGGGGCAAGCCGTCACACAATCCATTTCAATTATTTCAAATGAGTCCAAATGAATCACTATCTGATATGTATAGTAGATTTTTAGATATGGTATGTTCTCTCATTGCATTCGGCAAAAACTTTTCCAAAGAAGAACAAGTTAGAAAAAAATTAAATTCACTTGCTCCTAATTGGAATCATAAGACTTTAGCTATAGAAAAGGCTAGTGATACCAGCACTTTGAAAATTGAAGAGATAATTGGTAATTTAATATCTTTTGAAATTCAAACGCTAGGCAGAAGAGGAAAAAAAAAGAGAAAAAAAATATCGATATCATTCAATACAATTATAGATTGGTCTGACTTTGAAACCAATGACGAAGAAAAAACAACGATGATAAGGAACTTTAGAAAATTACTAAAATATAAAAGATGAATAACCCCGAAAGAAACAACAATAAAAATCAAGGAAATGGAAATAACAGTCAAATTCTACTTAGATGTTATAACTATGATAGTCTAAGACATGTATAACGATTATGTTCGTATTTAGAAAAACAAAAATCCATATTAAATACTTACTCATCCACAAAAAGGAAAAATGTTTATACTACAACATTGGATGATTCAGATTCCAACACATCTTCAAGAGACGATGATTCAAACACAGGAATGGCTAACATGTGCTTCATGGTGATACATAGTCCTGTCAGAAATGGAAAATTGGATATAAGAGGAGGTGCACATTTACATTAATTCTTTTTTTTTGTTGCTTTGATTGTTGGATTGCTTTTGTGACACTAGGAGACTCAAACCCCTAACCTTCCGGAAAGCAACATAATGCACTAAAACTATACTAAAAAATCTTTATGTTAGCTTTCTGAAAGGGGATGTCACATACTACCCCCGTTAAAGAGCCCAAAGTCCTTGTTAGATCATCATCACTCACCACCCAAATATTGTGCATGTAACCCGCATAAATTTCACATCGACTAACATCCACAAAATTACACACATAATTCTAGTTGGGTATAAGTTTTGATACCATATGTGATCAATACGAGACTCGAACCCCTGACATTTCGGAAAGAAACACCACTTATTAACCATTGTGCTAAAAGATCTTTGTGTTAAATTTACAAAAGAGGTGTTACAGCTTTGGTTGCCTTGATTTTTTGATTTTGTTTGCTTCAATTTTTAAAATAGTTTTGGATAATTTAGTTTATTTATTATTAAAAAATATTTTTTATAAAATAGTAATATAAAAATAGTTTCAAATAAAAGAACAAAATAGTAAAATGTACACAGATATGTCGACATATCTCTAGCATGATGTTGAAGTACATGTCAGAATCTGAATTTCAAATTTTAAAATTTTAAGTTTAAAATTTCGATTTTCCCTCCATCTTTTCACAAATTCATTTGTCATTAAGATGCTCCTTTTTTACTAGAGAATGTATTTATTCGATCACTATATATATATATATATATATATCATCTATATACTTTTATTCATATCATCTCATTTAAAATTCAAAACCTTCACTTTCAAACTGTTATCTCTATACAACTCCAACGCTTCATCTTCAACCACATCAACCACTATGACACTCTCAAGAACTATCAAAACTAACCTTTTTAATGACTAAGAGGCTACCAATGCCTTTTATAAAGTACGTGTACTATGACAAAGTCCATCCCCATAGATCAGCCTTTTTTTGTGTTTTTTCTTCTTATGAACTTGATATTCTTTTCAATGATAATTCCACTTTTTCTCTTATTGATGCAAGTCATAATTTTTTTGTTTTTTTATCCTCATCTTGTCAAAATATTTTTTGCCAATTTGAATGGAAAGTTTTATGAAGGAGATGAAAATTAAGTTTGGAGTAGAATTAAAGGAACGCAAATTGTTTTTTATTGTGAATTTTTGGGGCACATTCTTGATTGTAAGTTTACCAGAATATATCCTTTTACGTTTTAAATCGATGAAAACATTGGAGAAAATTTTCATCAAATTATCAAAGGCGATAAGGATTTCGAGTTTAAAAATCAAAATTTGTGTTCAAAGGCAAAAATTGATAATCTTCTTTTGCACTAATTTATTACTTCTAAATCGGGAAATTTCAATAACCCAACTCTTGAAGTTTATAGACTTATTTTCGTAATTTTTGGTCAATATGACATAAATTAGGCACAAGCCATATTTGATTAATAATATCACAATAATCTTTCTAACCAAAAATACACTCTGTTTTATGAAATCTATCTTACACGTATCTTTATCTATTATGGTATCGAATTTAGGGAAAGCGATTTACTCCTTTAAAAAACCATTACTCTAGCGTATATGCATTTTATGCATATTCCTGTGACTTTTGAGCATCATGTGACACTTACCTAAAAAGAACAAAGGCTTACTTACATAAAAAAACATAAGAAATGGAAATCAAGGAAGAAGAGGAAATTTCTTTAGAAAATACCGATCCCTCGGTTCGTTCAACTATCAAAACTCTTCTTTAAAATCAGAAGAACACGGTAGAGAATCAACCTTAAATGTTCCATGAGCAACAATTTAAATCATTTCAAGCAAAATTGACAAATTCTTTGTGAAGATTGGTCGGAAACTTGGACTATCATTATCATCATCTTCTTCATCTACTACTTTCTAAGCCTATCTATCTTTAAATATGTTGTACTAGCCTTATATTTTAGTTCATTAAGCATTATATTACTTTATTCTCTATTAGTGATTGTAATCAATGTTTTGTATGAATGAAAATCCTTGTATTCTCTATCAAATACATGTAGTAGTCTCCAGAAATCGATAAACTGTTGATATATAGCTTAAAAACTAAAAAATAAGTCAACTATCAAGATTTTCCTAGAAGATTTCGACATACCACCTATCCTCTTATCGACATATAGTGGGAAGACTTCAAAAAAAAAAATTAGCTATCTTGTGTCTTTTCATTTCAAACGATTCTCTATCTGTATAGATACCATTTCAGATTAGAAAAACGTACTAAAACATCATTATCTTTCTTCTCATTTCCTAACCTTAAAACAAAATAGTGGACAGCCCTATCCATAATCATACTTAAAACTTTGAGCAGACACTTGAATCGTTCAAGAATATTCTCTCATTTATTCTATGAAATTAGAGAGATTCAGAATTATGTCAAATGTAGATGATCAAGGTACAAGAGAGGCCCTTCCATGAGATTTGATGGATGATATCTTCACTTTCCTAAGACAAACTCGAACCCAATCTTGAATGCACTATAACTAAAGATGACGATGATTGAAATGCTACTAAGGAAGGTCCCATCTTCGGCAAAGACGATTGGGTTGAAGTGCCATGTAATATCTGAAATTGTTTGTTTAAAAATATATTTAAGTTTGGATTTGTTTAATTAATATATATTAATTGACTAGTTCATTTTAAACTAATTAAACATTTGATTTACATTGATTGAATGCTCAATTTGTTTGAATATTTGATCTGTTTAATATATATAAGTTTGGATTGAATTGAAATGCTTATTTCAAGTTATAAATTTTTATATGATTGCTAAATATGCTTATTTCTATAATTTATGCTTGCATGGATGATTAAATATGATTTCTTAAAATTTTCCCTGGATATCCTTATATTTAAGTCTATATTAGAGCCAGTCAATATTATAGTCTGTATGCATTAAAGTCAATAAATATTCATGTCAAAAATTTGGTCAAGTCATTAATTAAGTCGCTTTATCCTTCAATCATAGTAGTGTTTGTTGATGGAAAAAGGGAAAAAATATAAAATATCTATAGAATACGGGGGGTACAAATTAAGTTATGGAATTTAGGGGAAGTTAAGGAGATATTTTATAAAAATGGTTGTCATCATATAAAAAGAGGTATTGTAAGTGACATGGATGACAGTTTTAGTATTAACAACTTCATGTAATGAATATTTTATATCTATATATGTACTAATTATTATCTAGATATATATTGCATGTCATGCAGGCTATTAATAATGAAGATTGTACGGTATCAAGATTGAAGATCTAAATTTATGATTCAAGAGCCAGAGAATGAAGTCTCATGAGTTTCAAGGTATCATCGAGTCTTAGATTTTACGTTATAACTCAGGTTGCACTTATCTGATCTTCATCCATTTTACAAAATAAATTTCAACTCTTGACGAAATGTTTTCAAATATCCTTTGTTTTCATAATGATTTTCAAAAAGAAATTTTAAGTTTACTTTGAAATATTTTTATATTCTTATCATTAAATTCTAATATTTATGCTTTTACTTGTAGTTGTTTTGGTAAGCAAATCAGATTATAGTTGTCTACCACTTTTATAATGATATAAAAACAAGTGCTCTGCTGTAACAACCCGAAAATCTGGGCCAGTTTAAAATTTTTATTTTGGCAATTTAGCGAATTTTCTACATTTAAAATGAATTATTTTAAATAATATCGACGAGAAATTTATTTTGAATAGAATTCGAACGTATATTATATACGTCGTCGTTAGGATATAAATAATTATATATATATATAATTATAAATAGAATTGAAAATGGCGCGGTAGTTCGATAATTCGATTTCAAACTTCAATTGAATGTACCGGGTGCAAAACAATCCGGATTTTAGTGAAACCAAAAACAATAGGATTTAATTGAGAATATCTTTCCAACGAATCTGAAAAATTGAAATTTCATAGCTGGAAACAAAAGATATGTCCAGTTGAAAATTCTGAATAGTCGCTATGGAATTCAGACCCTTAAAAATGGGAATTTTGCACACGACCTCGGATTTCGACGAAACCACTTTTGTTGGATCCGGGATGTAAAGTTATTGCTAGATTCCAAATTTCATAATTTTTCGAATCAATATGTGAGCATGGCAAAGGAAAACGTGTTTGACCAGTTTTAGTTGATTTTAATCGACTGGAAAATGGCCATTTTCCCAACGGTCTCAGAATTCGACGAAATTAGTTTTGTTAGGACCGTATCGTCAATACGAAGCTAGAAAATATTTTTCTGCAATTTATAGAGTTCGTATGTGACCCCAGTAAAATGATATGCGCGTTCAAATTCAATATATAGAGTTATATTTGAATTTTAACGAAGACTGATCGAAATGACTGAATCAGCTTACGAAGCAAATCCCATTGTGTTCGGAATGAGGGTAATTAGCTGTGGACGATAGGCGGTGGGCGTCGTTTTGAGGTCAAAAATAAAAGTTGTTTTTTGGTGAAAAATAAAATAATTAAAAATTAAAACCCTCTCCAGTATAGTACTCAGGCCCCCCCGATTAGAAAATCATTTCAAAAAAGAAAAGAAAAGAGGAAGACGGGGGGAGAACTCGTTGCCGTCCACCCCCCCTCCCCTCGCTCGTCGCCACCGCCCAGGTGGGGCACAACCACCTGCTGCCGCCTCCTCTTCTTCCTCCTCCTCCCCTGTTCCTTCCTGACGCGAAGAAGCCCCCCCCCCCAAATCGATCGATACCACCGCGAGCCCCCCCTGTGCCGCCGCCCCCCTCTTCTCTTCTTCCTCCTCTTCCTTTCTCCACGACCGAACCCGCACCCTCTCCCTCTGGCCTCGCGTCAGCCACCTCCACGAACCCCAATCCGACCCCGCCTCCCTCAAATCTGAACGCAGCAAAAGGAACCCCTCCCCCCTTCTATAATCGGTAAATTTTATTCTGTTTTATTTCATTTTTATTTCAGTTTTATTTTAGGTTATTTAACCAATAGAAAATCTGTTTTTATATATATATAAGTAGCGGAGGAAAGATTAGATTTTTTTTAAATAGAAAAGATTAGATTTTTAAAATAGAAAAGATTAGATTTTTGAAATTTGAAAAGGCGAAATCTTTATATTTGAAAAGGCGAAATCTTTATATAGAGAATAGCGTGATAAAAATATAATCTTTATTATATGAACACCGTTGAATAAAAATAGAATTTTTATCTATATAGTAGCGGTGTGAAAATAGAATTTTATCCATATAGCGTGATTATAAAAATGGGATTTTTATATATTGAATAGCGAAGTAAAAATTCGATTTTTACATATTGAATTGCGAAGTAAAAATTCGATTTTTATATATTGAATAGCGAAGTAAAAATTCGATTTTTATATATTGAATAGCGAAGTAAAAATTCGATTTTTACATATGTAGTGGCTACGGGCAACGAAAGTGACGAAAGGCGAGAAAGGCGAAGATTTCTATAAATGAAGTGTCGTGAAGTTGGGATAGCTATCAGTGAGAACTTCTCACTCAAAATTTCTTTTTCTAGTTTTATATATATATACTAGGATGCAGACGGTGCTTAGTAGCACCCGACACCCGTCATCCACAGACCATGGATGGCTTGTTTGTTTAATTGATGTGTTGTGAAAATTGTTTGTGATGTTGATGTGAAATCGATAATAAAATATAGATGGTTGAAATAAATATTTTATCGTTAAAAATATAATTTTTAACGTGAATGTGAATAAATTAATATTTATAAACAAATCGACCGATTTGTTTATATACACTGATTTGACTGATATTGATTGGGATGATAAATTTTACACATCGCCCAACTGCACGAATAAAAATATGTGTTTGTTGATTTGAAACCCCACACGGGTGTTGGGATGATATTTGGCGTACACTAATCCCAATTATTTAATTGTATGTCGATCGATTGGTCGACAGACTGTGTGAGCGTTGATTATCTACATTTGATGCTTATACAGTGTAGTGCACTTTGGATGATGGTTGATTATTTATCGTTGCTATTATATACATGTGTTGTATGGAATCCATATAATTAACGTTATATGGTAATTGATTGGGCCTCATTCCAATTTAGAAAATAAAGAATATTATAAAATAAAGGTTCATGTGTTGACCGTACTCATCCGTTGAGATTAGTCATGTGTTGAACGAAATATTTTAACAATAAAATTTACATCTTTACCATTATAAAATAAAGGTTCATGTGTTGACAGTACTCATCCGTTGAGATTAGTCATGTGTTGAACGAAATATTTTAACAATAAAATTTACATCTTTATCATATTTGAAATTAGAAACTAACTGGAAAATAGATAAGATGAGTGGTCTCCTGGATATGGATCTGATGTTGGTTTCGGCCTTCGGGGATAATATTCAGGGAATCGTTCTCTTACTAATTTACGGTTGGAGTCTGATTTAAAATCAAACGATAGATACCGTAATTTTTATAAAATATATTAAATAACAAAAATAGTCACACGTGGACAGTACTCATTCGTTGAGATTAGTCATGTGTTGACAAAAATATAGATTCACGTATTGAATAGAATAAATATTCATTTGTTGAATAGGATAACGGAATTATTGAAATATATAAAGCCGTGTTGATTAGAGATGCGCTATTTTGACGCGAACGATATTTATATCGATTATATTCGTTTTTCGAATTGAATTGAATAGAAAACGAATTGAATTTGAATTGAATAGAAAACGAATTGAATTTGAATTGAATAGAAAACGAATTGAATTTGAATTGAATAGAAAACGAATTTAATTGAATTGAAAAGAAAATAAATTCGAAACGAATTAAAATCGATTTGAATTGAAATCAAATAGAAATGGAAGTAAAAAGGATTTACAATAAAAAAATTCAATTTTGATTTGAATTTGAAATAAAGGTTGAAATTGTCTTTGAAACGAATTCAAAACTATTTATAAAATTCGTTTTAAATAGTAATCGACGAAATATATAATATATATATAATATAATGGCCTGAATGGAACGCACGGCGCCGCGGCAGTTCGTGAATTTCGGCCATTTATTTCGAACAGACATTACGGGAAATCCGACCATCAGATTCTCCTAAAACTGGAACCGTTGGGTTCGTATCGAAAAGAGCTTTCTAACGAATATTAGAAATTTGAAATCGAACGGTTGGATTTGGAGATACGTCCAAATCAAATTGGAAAAGGTCGTTGTAAGTGCAGTTCGATGGCCGTTGATGGAAATCGACTGTACGGGCCTTGATAAAATTATTAAAAATAGTAATAATTTGTGTAAAATCATAAGAAATGATTTGGGGAAAATTGGGATGAAAAACTCCATATTTGAAAAGATAAAAATAGATTTTTATCGAAATGAACTAGTTTAGAACTAAAGTAACAACCCATTTATTTTAAATAAATAAATTGGATTTGAAATGGGTTTTAAATAGAATTAATTTGTGGGTTTATCGTGAACGGTGTTTTAAATAACACTAGTTCTTTAACCCGATAATAAATAGAAGGTGATTTGGGTTTATCGTGAACTGTGTTTTAAAAGACATTAGTTCTTTAACCCAGTAAAAGGAGTTTTAATGAATCTTCAATTAGATTGAAATGTGAATTGATAATTTAAATTATCAACTTTAGGAAGTGAGCGAGAATGGAGTATCAGCAGTTTTTCTCTAAAGCGATAGTTAAATCTTTAATTAGATTTGAACGTGAAATGGTAATTAATTTTACCGATAACACCGTGGTGTTAGATATGGAGTATTACCAGTTTTGCTTCATGGGATGAATAGGTTGGGATTGGAAAATAAAATAAATAATTACTTCGGTGTGGTTCGCTAATGACGACTAGTTTGGAAAACCATAATTTGGTTTGATATGACATCCAAAGGAAGATTAAAGGATAAATTTTAAAGAATTTATCTTGGATAAAATTAATGGGAACCTTTCCCTAAGAATTGAGATTTAGAAACTAGGTGTAGGTTAGTTAAGGAGAATGGTTTCCTGGGTATTGATCTGATGTTGGTTTCGGCCTTCGGGGTTAATATTTGGGAAATTGTTCTCTTGTTGATTTACGATTAGTGGCTGCTGAATTGGAATGAGGCGTATGTAGTGTTTGTGTAACATTTGTTTTTAATATATGCAGGTTGTTCGGAAAGGCCGGGTTTATACCCATTCTGAATAACCGATTCGACGATATGTCGAAGATGAAGACGGTGGTTGAAGACCGGAAGTCTTCACATCGTTTGGGTGGTTACTGATGATCCTGATTGGGCTGTACACCCAAGATGACGGAATCAGTTGGTTGTCGTCCAGACATACTTGGAGATGGATGGATATGCGAGGAAAGTGCCTCCGGTTTCGTTCAGACCCAGAACGAACTTGTAAATGGGTTGTGTGTCTGACATTGGATTTTATCCTGTGTTGATTGATTTCTGTTAAATATATATCTGTTTGGCGGCGGAGAATTTATTCTCTTGCTTAACGCCCTTCTCTGAGACGTACGAGCTTAGAGGTTATATATCGATAGATATCAATCGCATGGCATGAATTGCATGTGTGGCACGCTGAGATGCAATGATCAAGGCTTCTGTTGAAAAGCAAAGTCTTGTGGTTGATGATCAAAGCACGGCCTACGTGGCAGCTTTGTATATAACATGAATTCGCGAGCCTCACACCTCGGTATGAGTTAAAAACGGGATAAGGACTGCAGGGAGAGCACGACATTTCTTTCTAGCTTTGGTGGTGTCAGTGACTTACCAGCCCTGACATTTATATACTTTTCACCTATGTGATTGTTGGATGAGGCGCCTCGATTTTAGGTATGTAAGGACCGGGAAACGTGTGTTCAGGAATTGCCAATCCTCAAACGTAAGAGAGGACCGGCCCTGAAGCATCCAGGGGTTACCCAGAGTGTGAAGTCCCGAGGCATTTGCTAGAGTGTCTCGAAGCGGAGAGGAGCTTGCCCCTTGCCTCGACTCATGACGGAAATCCAATTTCCAATACGTGATATTGCGGTTTTGATTGTAGAACTAGTATGGCGACATGATATATGGTACCCATGCTGTCTATGATTTATATTTATGATTGAATTGTTTTGACACTATACACTTATTATAGTATCAAATGATTTGTTTTAAACGAACCAAGCAAGTTTGGCTATTATAAGGGAAAACCCTATCCTCCGGCTTGCGTTGCATTGTGTGATGGGACCTGGGTCTTATAATAGCTTCATTTTTCGAAAAAGCATTGCTCTGTTTATTCTATGCACTGGTATTCTTGGGAGGAAACCCGTTCCGTGTTATACGGCGTGGTCCCTTGAATTACTCTCTTTTAAAGTAAAGTTTTAAATAACTGTTTTAGTTCTCACACCAGTCACATGGCTGACCTGGAGTTTATTGTTTTAACCTAAACTCTGTGTGCCCCTATTTTCCGCACGGGCAGCTAGTAGTTTTGGTTTTGCAGACTTATATTCACAGGATCCTGGTTTACAGCTGGAATGATATCCGGAAAGCTCTGTATCCGTATATCACCTTCAGTTGTGCTTTGTATTATTTTCCGCTGCTATGTAATTTATTGTAATCTCTGATATTTATCGTATGTAATTTATTCAATTATACTCTGTATATTCTTGTATTTTGATGGAATTGTTGTAATAGCAATGAAATGTTCTTCCATCTGCGTTTTGATTTGTCCTGTTCTCAAACGATCAGGGGTTTCGAACGGTCTAGATCGGTTTAACGACTGATTCAGATCGAGCGAAATTCCTGGCCGTCACATCTGCACATAGCAACTACCTAGTTTGAAGTGTGCAGTCACTATCAACTACCATAAATTACACAAACAAAAACAATTAACTTGGAAAAACTACTAAAACAACTTAGATTGCATCTTCTACATAAAATGTCCCCATAAATAGAGTCATAATCCTAATATAGAGGGAAAAACGGCTGGCTAAATCATCTACAAAAAAGGAGAAACAAAGGAGAAAATAATGCACCTACTCCAAGAAAGATCCTACAATATATTCTTGTTATCCTCACCAAGTTCACCCTCATCCCACAACTTCAAATCATTTCCAACTGGCCCATAGAACAAGCGCAATTGCCACCAGCATTCCTAATGAATTTGTAATTATAACGCTCAAAATATAGACGCATTCCAAAGGGACCATGTACCCAAGCTCTCTCCTGATCCACCCAAGAGATGTCAGGATCAAGAGCAACATCACAATAAAAATGAGAAATACTCATATTACCCGAATACATAAACGTGTTTGCTACAGGCTCAACAACCGTGTCCACCATTGGGGAGGGGGGAGGGGAAAGTTCGTGAACAACCTTCCTAGCTATCAGAACCAAGGTTCTCACAATGGGACGAGGCAGAGGGAATTTGACCTAGGGTGGCATATTAGCATCAAGCAAACAACTATCTGAGCAATTGCCAAAATATTTACATGTGGTGCAAATATCAGGCTGTCATCTGTATCTCACATCTACGTAATAATCACGATTATCATTGCAAACCTTAATTTTAGACGGTAAAGGCTTATCTGGGGTAATTTCAATCAGGGTGCATGCAAAAACTAGATTTCTCCTGACAACGGTATTAGCATCGAAACGCTTGAGCTTACCAATATGAAAAGCACGCCATTTCAACCTAAGAAGAGGTCAAAGAATGGCAGGTATGCGTGTAAACTATGTCCAGACAGGGATCGAAAGAACCTGCTCTCAAAACCCGATCAATCGTAGCACACCAAGTGGTAGCAATAAAAGATCTACCCCCAATAGTGGGGGGAGCAACTTCCAGTACTCGTAATCTTTCTTTAGCATACGAAAACTTAAGTGAATAAAGCCCATCAATAATGGTTATACACAAAACAACACGGATATTCCAGGAACTATGACATGTAGAGTGCATTTTAACTATTGGAGGTTTAGAATCCAAAAAATGACAACAAATTGATCACTCCAAAAATTTGCTGCTTCATTGTGTATTTCATTAGGAGGGATGGAGCCATGCTCAGTTTCAGGTATTACAAACTCAGTAAGTGTATACTCACCAACAACATTTGGTAACGAAGAAAACAAAGATGACCATTTCTTGGTAGCAGGATGCACAACCTTGGGAGTGACATTTCCACAAGCATCTCATGTGTAATGATTCAAAATAGGGTTACCAGCGACATCATAAGACGCTGCCCTCAAACTCTCTACCACATTATCAACCATGTTTGCATGATCAACGTTCTCATAGACATTGTGATCAAGGCTACTCAAATCCGGATTAAAAATGTTGTCGTCATTACAAATACAAAGTCTCACATTGAGGTCTATCAAAGATAGCTGGGCCATAAAACCAACACTGCTGGGACCACGAACAAGGGGCCAGGCCAGAGCTACATTGGAAAACATGGAGGATAGGGGAGTATTTCTAGTAGGCAGAGGCAGAGACGCAATAGCTGGAGCAGCATCAAAAATATCTGATAGTAGCAAGTTAAAAGGATGCGAGGAGGTAAAAACATACCCAAGCTTATCTGGTGGAGCTTCGAGATCTAAAGAAACAACATCAAAATCACTATCGTGGTCAAACATTGAGTGAGCGATTTAGGAACGTCTAAATCTAGTGACGATGGAAGAATAAGAGCGTTGCTTGACCATGAGAGTGGCGAGTAGAGAAAGCGAATAGGTTAGTCAGAAGAAGCAGAATGAGAGCGCAAGACAAGAGAAAAAACGGTCGCCATTAGATCTGATTCTCGAACTATATTTTTATATTAGTTCCCTAGTACTTATACTTATGCTTTAATTTTAAATACTTTGATATTATACTTTAATTTTGGTACTTATACTTTCTTAGGTTTTGTATGGTGCTATGGGCACCTCAATATGTTCTTCCTATTACCACGACTAAAAAATACAACAAGAATTAGTATTACACTCTTCTTAATGCAACACACTTAAAGAATAGGGGCTACAACACTGTTTTACCCTATTTCTATTTTGCTCGATATTCGTTCGTCCTTATTTGCAAAATCGATCAATGAGCTAAACCCTAGATCTATAACCGATCAACGAATTCGACGCCGCAATATACAATAGTCTTGAATAATGTTTGTATTAAGAAAACTGGAAGTGGAAGTGAGATATTAGAGTTTTCAGATCATCAAACAATTGAGAGATTACCGTACAAATTTGAATTTTCCCACAAGAGATGCGAAGAAAATAGCGATTACGAAAAATTAGGGTATTTAGATTAGCTTCATACGCGATTAGTTCAGCAAATAATGGTTGAGTGAGAGGTTAAAATGGAGATGTAATGTGGTATTAGGAAGCATACAAAATTTAATGAGCTTTAATTTTATTAGTTGTGGTATCACGAAGAACATATTGGAGTGCCCTTAGCACCACACTAGGTTTTATACTTTAATTTTAAAATACTTACTTTGATTTTTTTTACTTACAATGTGATTTTAATATTATACTTTAATCTTTGATTTTAACTGAACTTTAGACTTCGATTTTAGCTTAATAATTATGATTTGATACTATTATTGTTTTGAGATTTATATCTTAATATATTTGATTATATATATTTTTAAAGTATTTTCAAGTTAATGGCGACCTGTAAAATTTAAAACTCCTCCAGACCCTCTTTCTCTCTCTACTTCTATTCTCTTGGCTCTACGGCGAAGAACAAGAAAGCCTCTTTCTCCCTCTCGTAACCTTCTACAACTCGTTCGGAGCTGTCTTCTTCGATGTTTCTGCAATCAGTTAGAGAGCGCAAAATCAATTAAGGAACTGACAGCTGCTTTTGAGTTAGTCGATTCCAAAACTGCTCCTCTATCCGTAATGTCCGAGTTGTTCCCCTCTTCTCTTTATCCAATGCTTGATGCAGCCAAGTCGATTAGTTTTTCTGGTAATCCTTAAACTGTTGGTGATTAAGTTGTTAGTAACAATAGTTCTGTAGGGGATTCGTGTATTGGTACTGCTAAGCTGGGTGTAGAATTTTGTGTTGGAACGAAGGAAAGTTAATTAAGTACAAAACCATCTTGTTTTGTACAATGTCTAAAAGGTGTTTGTGATTAAGATTCTGTTTGTGAGCATGACACTGGACAACAACAATGGCTGATATGAATACAACTATGCAAGACTGAATGAGTCAGATTTTGTTGAGCTTTCAGCACAAGTGGCTACAACATATATTATGGAAAATAGAGGTGTATCAGGAATTTACAATGCAATTCAAGAAAGAGATAAGCCAAAGTGGATATTGTTATTTGAAACACTGCCTAATAGTGCAGGAATCTATGTGCTGAAATTTTTTAGCATTGATGTCGTTGACGGTATTAATATGTTGCATGTGAATGTCATACGAGGTGGTGTTAGCTATTGGGTTGAACATTTAGTTGGCATACTCTTGGATGTTTCGGTGCCTTATAATGATGTTTGTTTGCAGTGTTTATTCATTTGGAAACTGTTACCACAAGAATTCAATAACGAAACCGAAGCAAGGTGAAGGGGCATCATGGTCAAGCCGATATCGAATAAGAAGCTTGAGAAGCCGATACCAAAGTCTAAAGGTCAAAAGAAAAAAAAAGGTCGACACTGAAACAAAAAATATAGGAGTAGAGCCGGAACCAAGAAAAGATGGCAATAAAGGCACGTGTTCGACACCAACATGGACTGAACAGTTAGCTTGGTGTCGAAACCGAGGAATGAGGGAAAATGCATAGAGCCGACACCAAGAGAAGAGGGGATGAATCATGAAGATAATACCAAAAGCTAGTGTATTAAATAGAAAGACGGAACCGAATGCTAAAAACCGGTACCATTGGAGGCGATACTAAGCACAAAAGGTTGAAAGCACGAAACCAAAACCGAATTCATGAAGGGAGAGCACAAAGCCAATAAAAAATATGAAGTGAGAGCAAGAAAACGCTATCGACACCAATAAGCTTGGTGTCGATACCATTGTCCAATGGATGCACCAAAGTTACAAAAGAAAGAGCATTTGAGCGACACTCACAAGCACCAGCGACACAGGATCGAAGTCGACACCGGAGCTAGTGACCATTGCGGTTAGCCGACATTGAAGCGAGAGACCATTGAGATGAGCCGACACCAAGTGGTTTGTATGAAAGAAGGATTTCCCACCCAGTTGCTACAAAAGGGGGTTCAATTCCTTTATAAATAAGACCTTAGAGATCACATTTTGGGGGACTTTTCCTCGTTCCAAAATCTTATACTCAATTCTTAGAGTCAAACCCAAATTTATAAATCAAATTGGGGATTTTTCTCATCAATTGTAATACACTCATGATAAATGGAAAGGAGAAATCAAGATCATACTTATTCTCAATTTTATTATCACATTGTGTCCAAATTGATTTAACAGAGATTTATCAACTAATCTTATATACGAAAATTCAAGCGAAACCATTTGTAAGGAGAATCATCGAACAAAATCAATGATTCTTCCCCCATGATTAATACTTGTGCCTTAATCTTTTTGAATATGTCTAACATACCATAACATTCAATGACTTATGATAGTCTTATAACATGATAACTGACAGAACCAAGGCCTTTCGTAGGCTAGATTACTGCGGAAGTATCTCCTTTTGTTATTAAAGACTATGATACATCATCAAATGTGAACGTCGTGATATCTTAGTCTGTTTCCTCTTAACACATATTATTTTATCTTGAATATAGGGTATGCCTTTGTAACAAGGCTTCTTATGTATATGAGAGGATCATAACATGAATACCCTTAAACCTTAATACGAGCACTCAGAACGTCATCCCCGATATAACCCTGCTGCACTTAAAAATGCATTGTTAATCACTACAAGAAAAATACCCTATTGCAACTAGCTATTTGCAACAGGAGACAAATGACAGTTGCAGTAAACGATATTTAGCAACAGACCTATTATAGCAGTTGCAATAAATTAGATTTAGCAACATGCCTTTTATTTCTGTTGCAAAAAGCATATTTTTAGCAACTGTGCTTCCCTTCCTGTTGCAAAAACATATTTTTCGCAACAGTGCTTTCATAACAGTTGCAACAAACATATTATTTGCAACTACACTTCCAAGCCAGTTGCGAATAAATATCTTTAACAACTGTTTTCACCACTTGCAATAACTGTATTTTTTACAACTGGTAAAGCCAGTTGCGAAAAATATACTATTAACTTTTAAAAATTAATTTTAAATAGTTATTATTAAATAATTAATAATTATTGTAAAAGAATAATAATTAATAATAAAATTTAATTGTTATAAATTAATATTTATAATTGATAATTAAAAATAATCATTAACAGCTAAAAAATAATAAATATAATTATTGCTTAGTATTTAATAATTATAATTTATAAATATATTAAATATTCAATAATTTAAATAATTGTATACTTATAACTAAAACAAAACCACAAAATATTCACAAAATTTTAATTTTTTTCTTTAAAATTTTCATTAAACTAAAAAATATTAAAATATAGTACAACACAATAAGAGAGAGCGTCAACTTTGAAATATTCATAAAATTTTAAATTTTCTATAAGAAGTTACATTTTAAAATAAAATTTGTTCTAACGTGTATGGGTGCCTTACAACTTTGGATTACAGAAGACACTACAAGTTTTTTAATTCAGCATGTTGTCTTCATATCTAAATGCTTTAATTCCAAATAAGTTTACAATAATTTATTTTTAATTTGTTCGTAACTATATATTCCTGTTGTCTTTAACTCAATAATTTCGTTTCTCGCTTTTACGTCCAAAACCCTATAATCTAGATGCTTTACTAAAAACAGTTTATTTATATATATTTACAAGCAAGCCGGCCCTTCTACCGTTTCTCCCCTTGTATTATTCGGCATGTTCACTTTCAGTTTAAATCACTGCAATAATCATTGTTAATAGCGACGCCTAAACACCGACGAAAAAAATATCGTAAATCGTAATGCAATATCGACAAAATAGTGATGGTTAATACCATCCAAAAAAGTTTAAAAAAACATTGGAAAAATTGTTGGTATCGTGACGTTTTTCTGAAGCGACCCGAACTTCCCCGGTCTCCGAAGAGATGAGAAATAACGAATTACTGTGAGAACACGACAAAATAGAACGCAAACAGAAGAACATTTCGCTGTATATTACAACAATGCACCAGATTACAAGAATATACAGAGTATAAATGAATATTACACAGAAATATCAGATATTTAAACTACATTTAAATACATAGCAGCGGAAAATAATACAATACACAACTGAAGGGGATATACGGATACAAAGCTTTCCGGATATCGTTCCAGCTGTAAACCAGGATCCTGTGAATATAAATCTGCAAAACCAAAACTACTAGCTGCCCGTGTCAAAATAAGGGCACCCAGAGTTTAGGTTAAAACAATAAACTCCAGGTCAGTCATGTGACTGGTGTGAGAACTAAAACAGTTAATCTTTATTTTAAAATTAGGTAAATCAAGGGACCACGCCGTATAACACGGATCGGGTTTCATCCCAAGAATACCAGTGCATAAACAAACAGCGCAATGCTAAATAAAGAAAAATGAAGCTGTTATAAGACCCAGGTCCTATCACACAATGCAACGCAAGCCGGGGGATAGGGTTTTCCCTTATAACAGCCAAAGAATGCTTGATACGTTTAAAACAAATCATTTGATACTATTATAAGTGTATATTGTAGAAAACATCTTCAAATCATAAGTATCAATCATAGGCGGCATGAATGCCCCATCCCATTATGTCGCCATACTAGGCTCTACAAATAAAACCGCAAATGTCACGTATTTGGAAATTGGGTTTCCATCTATGAACCGAGGCAAAAGATAGTCCTCAACCGATTCGAGACTGTCTAGCCCGAGCCTCAGGAACAGCCGCAACTGCCCCATGGAGCGACAGGGCCGGTCCACCGATGTGGATTATTATGCCTGAACACTACGTTTCCCCACCCTATGGGGTGTAAGTCTGGTCCGTCTGCCAACCAGAATGCATCGGCCGAAACCGATATAACCGAGGCGCCTCGCAACAGCAACAACCACATAAGTCAAACTCGTCAGGGCGTGTAAAACCACTAACGCCACTTCTAACTAGAAAGAAACGCAAGTCCTCCCTGAGGTCCGTCTCCCGTTTTTAGTTCATACCGGGTGTGAAACTCGCGAATTCACGTTACACAAAGCTGTGCCACACAGGCTGTGCTTTGATCATCACCACAAGACTTTGCTTTTCAACAGAAGCCTCGATCTATTGCCACTTAGGCATGCCACACAGGCAATTCACTCTATGTGTTTGATATCCATCAGTATATAACCCCTGAGCTCGTACGTCTCAGAGAAGGGCGTTAAGCAAGAGAATAAATTCTCCGCCGCCAAACAGATATATATTTAATAGAAATCAATCACACAGACTAAAATCCAATGTCAGACACACAGTCCATTTACATGTCCGTTCTGGGTCTGAACGAAACCGGAGGCACCTAGTACCCCGCATATCCATTGATCTCCAAGTACGTCTGGATGATCACCAACTGTTTCCATCTTCTTGGGTGTACAGCCCAATCAAGATCATCAGTAATCACCCAAACGACGTGAAGACCTCCGGTCTTCGACCATCGTCTTCATCTTCGACACCACGTCGAATCAGTTATTCAGAATGGGATAAACCCGGTCTTTCTGAATAACTCGCGTATATATTATAAAAGTGTTACACACACACAACATACGCCTCATTCCAATTCAGAATATTCTTTTATTCAAATATTCCTATACTTTGGGAAAAAGTTCCCATTAATTTTATCCAAGATAAATTCTTTAAATTTATTCTTTAATCTCCTTTGAATATCAATTCCAACTAGTCGGGATTATCGAACCACACCGAAGTAATCATTTATTTTATTTTCCCAATCCCAACCTATTCATCCCATGAAGTAAAACTGGTAGTACTTCATATCTAACACCACAGTGTTATCGGTAACTCAATTACCATTTCACGTTCAAATCTAATTAAAGATTTAACTATCGCTTGGAGTAAAACTGGTGATACTCCATTCTCGATCTTTTCAATCTATTTAAAGATTCATTAAAACTCCACTTAGTTTTAATCTTTAACTGGGTTAAAGAATCCGTGTCATTTAAAACACGGTTCACGATAAACCCAAAGTCACATTCATTAATTATCGGGTTAAAGAACGAGTGTTATTTAAAACACTGTTCACGATAAACCCAAAAATCAATACCAATTCAATTCCAATTAAATATCGTTTAATTGGTACACTTCATTAAATCTAAATAAAAAGATTTAATTTTTTTTCTCAACTGGGTTCAAGAACAGTGTTAGTGAAGACACCATTCATGACAAACCCCAAATCACATTTGATATTCAATACAAGGCTCTGAATAGAAAATATATCGGCTTATATTCAATATCAAATTCTACGACTAACAAATGTCGTATTGGAAATAACGATATATCTATATATCTTTCAAATTTCCACAACAACATCTGTATAATCACGAATTCCAGCATCGAAATATTCCGAAGACAATTTCGAGTCAAATCCACTCCAATGCAATCATTGGAAATTTTAATTATTTTCAAAACCCTTTTCAAATTCAATTTATTTATTTAAAAATAAATAGAATTATAATTCTAGTTCAAAACTAGTTCATTTCGATAAAAATCTATTTTTATCTTTTCAAATATGGAGTTTTTCATCCCAAATCTTCACAAATCATTTCTTATGATTTTACACAAATTATTACTATTTTTAATAATTTTATCAAGGCCCGTACAGTCGATTTCCATCAAAGGCCATCGAACTGCACTTACAGCGACCTTTTTCAAATTTGATTTGGACGTAACTCCAAATCCAACCGTTAGATTTCAAATTTCTAATATTCGTTAGAAAGCTCTTTTCGATACGAACCCAATGGTTTCGGTTTTAGGAGAATCCGACGGTCGGATCTCCCGTAATGTCCGTTTGAAATGAATGGTCGAAATTCACGAACTACCGCGACGCGGCGCGTTCTATTCAGGCCATTATATTATATATATAATATATATTTCGTCGATTTCTATTTAAAACGAATTATATAAATAGTTTTAAAATCGTTTCAAAAGCAATTCCAACTTTCTTTTCAATTCTAATCAAAATTGAATTCTTCTTTATAAATTCGTTTTAAAATTCATTTCTATTCAATTCAAATTTTAATTCAGTTTGAATTCATTTCAATTCACTTTCAATTCGAAATCGTTTTCAATTCAATTCATTTCGAAATCGTTTTCAATTCAATTCATTTCGAAATCGTTTTCAATTCAATTCATTTCGAAATCATTTTCAATTCAATTCATTTCGAAATCGTTTCAATTCAATTCATTTCGAAATCGTTTTCAATTCAATTCATTTCGAAATCGTTTTCAATTCAATTCATTTCGAAATCGTTTTCAATTCAATTCATTTCGAAATCGTTTTCAATTCAATTCATTTCGAAATCGTTTTCAATTCAATTCATTTCGAAATCGTTTTCAATTCAATTCATTTCGAAATCGTTCGAATTTCAAATCTATTCAATTTCAATTCCAATTCGAATTCATTTACAATCAATTCTTTTCAAAATATCAGATTTTGAAATCACTTTCGTTATTCATTATAAAATGAATAAAATCGATATAAATATCGTTCACGTCAAAATGGCGTCAATCTAATCAACACGGCTTCATATATTGATATTTTCAAATATTCCATTTCGAATATTTCTATTTCAAATATTTCCATTTCTAAACTGGAATGAGGCCCAATCAATTACCATATAAAATTAATTATATGGATTTTCACACAACACATGTATATAATAGCATTGAAAAATGATCAACCATCAACCAAAGTGCACTACACTGTATAAGCATCAAATAAAGATATCTAACGCTTATAACAGCCTGTCAATCAATCGATCGACATATTTAATCAATCAGGATGAGTGAACTTCAAATTTCATCCCAACACCCGTATGGGGTTTCAAACAATCAAACACATATTTTATTTGTGCAGTTGGGCGATGTGTAAAATTTATCGACCCAATCAATGTCCTTCAAATAGGTGTACATAAACAAACCGTCTGGTTTGTAAATGAATATTTATTTATTCACATTCACGTTAAAAATTATATTTTTAACGATAAAAACATTTTATTCCAACATATGAATTCCTATTCAATTCATTTATTCAATAAAAATGATATTTTTATTTTTCTAACATATTTTAGAAAATTTCGGCGGCATAACGGCGCTATGCTAGAAACGGGATAAAGCCTAGCCTTGTCCCCGGTCTAATAATGGCCACCGCCATACCCATATCAATCAAATCACTTTCGTTATGCAAACCACAAAATTTGGAGTAAGAGTCTAACCTAGCCTTACTCCTTCGCCTTATAACGGCGCACGTCTAATCCTAACCAATTTATCGATTCGATTTTTCACACCACAAACCACATTCAAACCAATATCGCAATCAATAACCAAACAGCCAAACAAACAAGTCCATGGTCTGTGGACGATTGTGTCGGGTGCTACTAAACACCGTCTGCATCCTAGTATATATATATAACTAGAAAAGAAATTGAAAGTGAGAAATTCTCACCGAAAGCTATCCAATCATCTTGACTCTTCTTTGATATAAAGCTTCTTCGTTCTCGCCTTTTTGTCACCTTCGTTATCTGCTTTCACTACATATGTAAAAATCGAATTTTTTCTTCGCTTTTCAATATATAAAAATCACATTTTTACTATGCTATTCAATATATAAAAATCATTTCCTTATCTAACTAAAAATCTAATCTTATCATCATTAAAAATCTAATTTTTATTTTTAATAAAAATCATACCTTTCATGCATTAAAAATCAAACATTTGATGTATTAAAAATCGCTTCTTTGTATGAAAAAATCACTACTTTTAAATAATAAAAATCGCTACTTTATGTGTGATAAAAAATCTAGTATACAAATTAGAATTTCCCCTACATAAAATAAAAATCAAAATCAAAAGCTTACAGGTGGATTCGGGGTTAGGGGTGGCGCGCCGGAGTTGCTGAGGTGGCAGGGTTCTCGATGGGGTATCCAGGGGGTTGCGCAGGCTGGGGAGGTGGCGGTTCCTCGTGATTTGGGGCTTCTGTGGTGGGTTTCGAACTGGACAAGGGGGCTGGGGATCATCAGGGCGGTGGCGCTTTAGCTGGAGGTGGGGGCGGCGCTCAGTTGGGGCGGTGGAGCTCGAGGTAGGCGGCGGCGAAGGGGAAGGCTAAGGTTTCGGGGCTTTGGCACACGGTAGAGAGAGGGAGCGAAGGGGAAAGCGGAGGGGAGGGGGTTTCAGGCAGAGCGACGGTGGCGTGGGCCTGGGTGGCGGTGTCCATCTCTGGCACGGCGGCTCCGTTCTCTCTCTCTTTTTTTTTTTAAATGAATCGGGGAGAGAGAATACTGAGGAGGGGGGGTGTATAAAAAGGTTTTTATAAAAATTAAAATATATTATTTAATTTCTCCTAGGGTTGACTTTTCTTTCGAACTCGAAATTGGGCCCAGCGACTGTCATCCCTAGCTAATTACCCCCATTCCGAACACAATGGGATATGTGTCGTAAGCTGATTCGATAGTTACGATCAGTTTCCGTTAAATTTACTTTTAAATCACTATATTGAATTTTAAACGTACATTTCAAATTACCGGGGTCACAAACTAACTCGAAAAATTCCAGAAAAATATTTTCTAGCTTCGTATTGACGATACGGTCCTAACAAAACTAGTTTCATCGAATTCTGAGACCGTATGAAAAATGGTCAATTTCCAGTCGATTAAAATCAACTAAAACCGGTCAAATGCGTTTTCCTTTGCCACGCTCACATATTGACTCGAAAAATTATGAAATTTGAAACCTAGCAATAATTCGACATCACGGACCCAACAAAATTGGTTTCGTCGAAATCCGAGGTCATTTGCAAAATGTCCATTTTTAAGGGCCTGAATTCCATAGCGACTATTCAGAATTTTCAACTGGACACATCTTTTGATTCCCGATATGAAATCTTGGTTTTTCTGATTCGTTGGAAAGATATTCACAATTAGATCCCAATGTTTTTGGTTTCACTAAAATCCGGATTGTTTTGCACCCGGTACATTCAATTGAAGTTTGAAATCGAATTATCGAACTACCGCGCCATTTTCAATTCTATTTATAATTATATATAAATATTTATATTCTAACGACGACGCGTATAATATATACGTCAAATTATATTAAAAACAGATTTCTCGTCGATATTATTTAAAATAATTCATTTTAAATAATCAAAATTCGCTAAAATTGCCAAAATAAAAATTTCAAACTGGCCCAGATTTGCGGGTTATTACAATCTCCCCCACTTAAAACTTTTCGTCCCCGAAAAGGAACAAAGTCGAAAGTGGTTTGATTAATCAACTCTACGTTCGATCAGGCTTCCATTCTCCAACTTTTTAGTTTCTGAGAATTTTCAAATATTCAAAAATTTGGCTAACACCCTAAATTTTTGAAAAATTTCGCCATAACCTCCCCTGCACCGGGAGCATTGGGGAATTTCAAATAGCTTCCCCGGTCCTTCAGATCTCAAAAAGAAAAAGCCAAGCGGCTAGCCAATAGGCTCATAAAATCATCATCACCCAAACAAAACAGGAAATTATGTAGTAAACATGTACCTATTTGTCAGGCAAACAAATTTTATTCTCTGCTCTAGCCTCCTTGCTATGACCTGTTCAATGTAAGTACAAGTATATGCAAGCAAATGCGACCAATTTCAATACAATTCATTATTTGATACAATTAGGCGTAATGGTTCAAAATTATCAAACAATTAAACAAACAACACAATCATCAATCAATTAGTGAATTAGAGTTTCAAATTCATAATTTCGATACATATTCAAAAATCATGTTTTTGATGCCAAATCACAACAATTAGCCCAATCTAATTTTGGTTCTCACACCAGTCTAATGGAAATATATAGATATTACACGTTCGTCACTCGAATATAAATTCTGATGATGATATATCAATCATCAGAATCACTCCCGGGCGACTAGAGCGTAATTCTATATCTATCCAGTATATTAAAATTTCGAATACACGCGGATCAGACGTATACGCAAAATCTATATATACTGGATTGTCCACATCAATATAAATAAATAACCAAATACGAATAGTTGATTTAGATTTTCAAAACAAAATTTGTTTTCATTTGAAAAATATACTCTTCACACTCGTTCTAGGATACTACTGATCCTATCTCTAACGAGTCATTCTAATTGGATATTACTAACCCAATATCTGATGAATTCTTTCATATGGTTCTAATGTGCCTTGTTCTCTGCTTTGTAAACCAAAGCTCTGATACCAACTGAAGCGACCCGAACTTCCCCGGTCTCCGAAGAGATGAGAAAGAACGAATTACTGTGAGAACACGACAAAATAGAACGCAAACAGAAGAACATTTCGCTGTATATTACAACAATGCACCAGATTACAAGAATATAAAGAGTATAAATGAATATTACACAGAAATATCAGAGATTTAAACTACATTTAAATACATAGCAGCGGAAAATAATACAATACACAACTGAAGGGGATATACGGATACAAAGCTTTCCGGATATCGTTCCAGCTGTAAACCAGGATCCTGTGAATATAAATCTGCAAAACCAAAACTACTAGCTGCCCGTGTCAAAATAAGGGCACCCAGAGTTTAGGTTAAAACAATAAACTCCAGGTCAGTCATGTGACTGGTGTGAGAACTAAAACAGTTAATCTTTATTTTAAAATTAGGTAAATCAAGGGACCACGCCGTATAACACGGAACGGGTTTCCTCCCAAGAATACCAGTGCATAAACAAACAGCGCAATGCTAAATAAAGAAAAATGAAGCTGTTATAAGACCCAGGTCCTATCACACAATGCAACGCAAGCCGGGGGATAGGGTTTTCCCTTATAACAGCCAAAGAATGCTTGATACGTTTAAAACAAATCATTTGATACTATTATAAGTGTATATTGTAGAAAACATCTTCAAATCATAAGTATCAATCATAGGCGGCATGAATGCCCCATCCCACTATGTCGCCATACTAGGCTCTACAAATAAAACCGCAAATGTCACGTATTTGGAAATTGGGTTTCCATCTATGAACCGAGGCAAAAGATAGTCCTCAACCGATTCGAGACTGTCTAGCCCGAGCCTCAGGAACAGCCGCAACTGCCCCATGGAGCGACAGGGCCGGTCCACCGATGTGGATTATTATGCCTGAACACTACGTTTCCCCACCCTATGGGGTGTAAGTCTGGTCCGTCTGCCAACCAGAATGCATCAGCCGAAACCGATATAACCGAGGCGCCTTGCAACAGCAACAACCACATAAGTCAAACTCGTCAGGGCGTGTAAAACCACTGACGCCACTTCTAACTAGAAAGAAACGCAAGTCCTCCCTGAGGTCCGTCTCCCGTTTTTAGTTCATACCGGGTGTGAAACTCGCGAATTCACGTTACACAAAGCTGTGCCACACAGGTTGTGCTTTGATCATCACCACAAGACTTTGCTTTTCAACAGAAGCCTCGATCTATTGCCACTTAGGCATGCCACACAGGCAATTCACTCTGTGTTTGATATCCATCAGTATATAACCCCTGAGCTCGTACGTCTCAGAGAAGGGCGTTAAGCAAGAGAATAAATTCTCCGCTGCCAAACAGATATATATTTAATAGAAATCAATTACACAGACTAAAATCCAATGTCAGACACACAGTCCATTTACAAGTCCATTCTGGGTCTGAACGAAACCGGAGGCACCTAGTACCCCGCATATCCATCGATCTCCAAGTACGTCTGGACGATCACCAACTGTTTCCATCTTCTTGGGTGTACAGCCCAATCAAGATCATCAGTAATCACCCAAACGACGTGAAGACCTCCGGTCTTCGACCATCGTCTTCATCTTCGACACCACGTCGAATCAGTTATTCAGAATGGGATAAACCTAGTCTTTCTGAATAACTCGCGTATATATTATAAAAGTGTTACACACACACAACATACGCCTCATTCCAATTCAGAATATTCTTTTTTTAAATATTCCTATACTTTGGGAAAAAGTTCCCATTAATTTTATCCAAGATAAATTCTTTAAATTTATTCTTTAATCTCCTTTGAATATCAATTCCAACTAGTCGGGATTATCGAACCACACCGAAGTAATCATTTATTTTATTTTCCCAATCCCAACCTATTCATCCCATGAAGTAAAACTGGAAGTACTTCTTATCTAACACCACAGTGTTATCGGTAACTCAATTACCATTTCACGTTCAAATCTAATTAAAGATTTAACTATCGCTTGGAGTAAAACTGGTGACACTCCATTCTCGATCTTTTCAATCTATTTAAAGATTCATTAAAACTCCACTTAGTTTTAATCTTTAACTGGGTTAAAGAATCCGTGTCATTTAAAACACGGTTCACGATAAACCCAAAGTCACATTCATTAATTATCGGGTTAAAGAACGAGTGTTATTTAAAACACTGTTCACGATAAACCCAAAAATCAATACCAATTCAATTCCAATTAAATATCATTTAATTGGTACACTTCATTAAATCTAAATAAAAAGATTTAATTTTTTTTCTCAACTGGGTTCAAGAACAGTGTTAGTGAAGACACCATTCACGACAAACCCCAAATCACATTTGATATTCAATACAAGGCTCTGAATAGAAAATATATCGGCTTATATTCAATATCAAATTCTACGACTAACAAATGTCGTATTGGAAATAACGATATATCTATATATCTTTCAAATTTCCATAACAACATCTGTATAATCACGAATTCCAACATCGAAATATTCCGAAGACAATTTCGATTCAAATCCACTCCAATGCAATCATTGGAAATTTTGGTTATTTTCAAAACCCTTTTCAAATTCAATTTATTTATTTAAAAATAAATAGAATTATAATTCTAGTTCAAAACTAGTTCATTTCGATAAAAATCTATTTTTATCTTTTCAAATATGGAGTTTTTCATCCCAAATCTTCACAAATCATTTCTTATGATTTTACACAAATTATTACTATTTTTAATAATTTTATCAAGGCCCGTACAGTCGATTTCCATCAACGGCCATCGAACTGCACTTACAGCGACCTTTTTCAAATTTGATTTGGACGTAACTCCAAATCCAACCGTTAGATTTCAAATTTCTAATATTCGTTAGAAAGCTCTTTTCGATACGAACCCAACGGTTCCGGTTTTAGGAGAATCCGACGGTCGGATCTCCCGTAATGTCCGTTTGAAATGAATGGTCGAAATTCACGAACTGCCGCGGCGCGGCGCGTTCTATTCAGGCAATTATATTATATATATAATATATATAATATATATTTCGTCGATTTCTATTTAAAACGAATTATATAAATAGTTTTAAAATCGTTTCAAAAGCAATTCCAACTTTCTTTTCAATTCAAATCAAAATTGAATTCTTCTTTATAAATTCGTTTTAAAATTCATTTCTATTCGATTCAAATTTTAATTCAATTTGAATTCATTTCAATTCACTTTCAATTCGAAATCGTTTTCAATTCAATTCATTTCGAAATCGTTTTCAATTCAATTCATTTCGAAATCGTTTTCAATTCAATTCATTTCGAAATCGTTTTCAATTCAATTCATTTCGAAATCGTTTCAATTCAATTCATTTCGAAATCGTTTTCAATTCAATTCATTTCGAAATCGTTTTCAATTCAATTCATTTCGAAATCGTTTTCAATTCAATTCATTTCGAAATCGTTTTCAATTCAATTCATTTCGAAATCGTTTTCAATTCAACTCATTTCGAAATCGTTTTCAATTCAATTCATTTCGAAATCGTTCAAATTTCAAATCTATTCAATTTCAATTCCAATTCGAATTCATTTACAATCAATTCTTTTCAAAATATTAGATTTTGAAATCACTTTCGATATTCATTATAAAATGAATAAAATCGATATAAATATCGTTCACGTCAAAATGGCGTCAATCTAATCAACACGGCTTCATATATTGATATTTTCAAATATTCCATTTCGAATATTTCTATTTCAAATATTTCCATTTCTAAACTGGAATGAGGCCCAATCAATTACCATATAAAATTAATTATATGGATTTTCACACAACACATGTATATAATAGCATTGAAAAATGATCAACCATCAACCAAAGTGCACTACACTGTATAAGCATCAAATAAAGATATCTAACGCTTATAACAGCCTGTCAATCAATCGATCGACATATTTAATCAATCAGGATGAGTGAACTTCAAATTTCATCCCAACACCCGTGTGGGGTTTCAAACAATCAAATGCATATTTTATTTGTGCAGTTGGGCGATGTGTAAAATTTATCGACCCAATCAATGTTCTTCAAATAGGTGTACATAAACAAACCGTCTGGTTTGTAAATGAATATTTATTTATTCACATTCACGTTAAAAATTATATTTTTAACGATAAAAACATTTTATTCCAACATATGAATTCCTATTCAATTCATTTATTCAATAAAAATGATATTTTTATTTTTCTAACATATTTTAGAAAATTTCGGCGGCATAACGGCGCTATGCTAGAAACGGGATAAGGCCTAGCCTTGTCCCTGGTCTAATAATGGCCACCGCCATACCCATATCAATCAAATCACTTTCGTTATGCAAACCACAAAATTTGGAGTAAGAGTCTAACCTAGCCTTACTCCTTCGCCTTATAACGGCGCACGTCTAATCCTAACCAATTTATCGATTCAATTTTTCACACCACAAACCACATTCAAACCAATATCGCAATCAATAACCAAACAGCCAAACAAACAAGTCCATGGTCTGTGGACGATTGTGTCGGGTGCTACTAAACACCGTCTGCATCCTAGTATATATATATAACTAGAAAAGAAATTGAAAGGTGAGAAATTCTCACCGAAAGCTATCCAATCATCTTGACTCTTCTTTGATATAAAGCTTCTTCGTTCTCGCCTTTTTGTCACCTTCGTTATCTGCTTTCACTACATATGTAAAAATCGAATTTTTACTTCGCTTTTCAATATATAAAAATCACATTTTTACTATGCTATTCAATATATAAAAATCATTTCCTTATCTAACTAAAAATCTAATCTTATCATCATTAAAAATCTAATTTTTATTTTTAATAAAAATCATACCTTTCATGCATTAAAAATCAAACATTTGATGTATTAAAAATCGCTTCTTTGTATGATAAAATCACTACTTTTAAATAATAAAAATCGCTACTTTATGTGTGATAAAAAATCTAGTATACAAATTAGAATTTCCCCTACATAAAATAAAAATAAAAATCAAAAGCTTACAGGTGGATTCGGGGTTAGGGGTGGCGCGCCGGAGTTGCTGAGGTGGCAGGGTTCTCGATGGGGTAGCCAGGGGGTTGCGCAGGCTGGGGAGGTGGCGGTTCCTCGTGATTTGGGGCTTCTGTGGTGGGTTTCGAACTGGACAAGGGGGCTGGGGATCATCAGGGCGGTGGCGCTTTAGCTGGAGGTGGGGGCGGCGCTCAGTTGGGGCGGTGGAGCTCGAGTTAGGCGGCGGCGAAGGGGAAGGCTAAGGTTTCGGGGCTTTGGCACACGGTAGAGAGAGGGAGCGAAGGGGAAAGCGGAGGGGAGGGGGTTTCAGGCAGAGCGACGGCGGCGTGGGCCTGGGTGGCGGCGTCCAGCTCTGGCACGGCGGCTCCGTTCTCTCTTTTTTTTTTTAAAAAAAATGAATCGGGGAGAGAGAATACTGAGGAGGGGGGTGTATAAAAAGGTTTTTATAAAAATTAAAATATATTATTTAATTTCTCCTAGGGTTGACTTTTCTTTCGAACTCGAAATTGGGCCCAGCGACTGTCATCCCTAGCTAATTACCCCCATTCCGAACACAATGGGATATGTGTCGTAAGCTGATTCGATAGTTACGATCAGTTTCCGTTAAATTTACTTTTAAATCACTATATTGAATTTTAAACGTACATTTCAAATTACCGGGGTCACAAACTAACTCGAAAAATTCCAGAAAAATATTTTCTAGCTTCGTATTGACGATACAGTCCTAACAAAACTAGTTTCATCGAATTCTGAGACCGTATGAAAATTGGTCAATTTCCAGTCGATTAAAATCAACTAAAACCGGTCAAATGCGTTTTCCTTTGCCACGCTCACATATTGACTCGAAAAATTATGAAATTTGAAACCTAGCAATAATTCGACATCACGGACCCAACAAAAGTGGTTTCGTCGAAATCCGAGGTCATTTGCAAAATGTCCATTTTTAAGGGCCTGAATTCCATAGCGACTATTCAGAATTTTCAACTGGACACATCTTTTGATTCCTGATATGAAATCTTGATTTTTCGGATTCGTTGGAAAGATATTCACAATTAGATCCCAATGTTTTTGGTTTCACTAAAATCCGGATTGTTTTGCACCCGGTACATTCAATTGAAGTTTGAAATCGAATTATCGAACTACCGCGCCATTTTCAATTCTATTTATAATTATATATAAATATTTATATTCTAACGACGACGCGTATAATATATACGTCGAATTATATTAAAAACAGATTTCTCGTCGATATTATTTAAAATAATTCATTTTAAATAATCAAAATTCGCTAAAATTGCCAAAATAAAAATTTCAAACTGGCCCAGATTTGCGGGTTATTACATTTTCCTGACTGATTACCGATATATAATTATATATAGTAAAACTAAAATATTAACTATTTTGTCTTTGATGAGAGTGGCATCTTGTCGAATAAGCAAACTCACGTATATGCCGATTGTTTTAGAATATTTTAAATATATTTTTGATGAGATTTGCAACTTAATAATTTTGATGTAATTTGAATGAAATAATTATTGTAGAGTAATCAAAATTTCTTGCTTAAATGTACAATTTTTTTGTAAAAGTTAAAAATTTATTTTACAACGTTATAACCATTGTTTGAGTGAATTTGATTAAGTTCTTAATTAAAATAATATGTAGTTAGTTTAGTGATGTACAATATTTATAAATATTTACCATATGATTGGGCTAAAAATGTTTAACGGACTTTACTCTACGTAGGCCGTAGCCTATTACAGTCGGTCAATTAAGTAATTATGTTTTCACTCACGATACCTTCCAAACTCTCGATTTCCTTTTTCTTTGATTTCTTATTCCATTCTTCCTCATTCAAGAGCTAGAAAACCCTAGTCACGATTTTCGCTATCCTTTGTCATCTAAATCATCTTCCCTAAGTCCGATTAGTGGTGCGCAAAAAGCCTTTCTCTGCATTTGATTTTTTATTCGATTCTTCCTCATTGAAGAGCTACGAAAATCCTAGCCATGATTTTTCGCCATCCTTCGTCATGTAAATCATCTATAAGTGCGATTAGTGGCGCCCAGAAAAGCCTTTCTCTGCGTGAGTCTCAGACATGGTACTAATCCTCTTGTTATTAATTGATTGATTTGTGTTTCTTTATATTTTTTTATTTTCTTTTGTTTATTTCAGATCTAGGAGAATAACTCTATGTTTTGAGGTATGTTACTAATTTTTATCTGTCTTATTCTTAGTTGATTGATTTAGATTTCTTATATATTTTTTCAATTCTCATTTTTTTCATTTCAGAATATAGGATAATATCTGATTTTAGTTATGTAGCCCTCTGTTGTTCTTGTTTTTATTCCAAGTATGTTATCTTTAAAATTCAGTCCCAGTCTCATAAAACTATCAAGCTTCAGCATACGTTTAAGTAATTCCTTGTACATTGCTACATACGTTTATCTTGTACATTGCTGCATTGTCCTTCATTTGTTATTTCATTTGGGGGTCAGTTTGTATTTCATGGTTAGGGGAAAGGATCATTGTTCTTGTTGAAGTTGCATGAATTGCATGGTTTTTATGCTCATTATTAGGTGAGGAGAACAAAAAACATGCTAGGATGTATAATACTTTTGCTGACAGTAGGTTTGAGAGATTGGTGTTTTGCTGATAGTAGATATGAAGTGTTCTAACCTTAAGCTAGGATCCCATATCATTAATATACAAGTAGTTTAATAGTAGTATGATGTTAGAGTAGTAGATAAAGCTGATGCTAGTTTATGCTACGTGTAAGAACATGCCAATTGATTTTGTAAATTGTAAAAGCAATAATTATTTTTGAGCGCTTCATATCTCCTAGTATTAGTATACATTGAACACTGAATTACATATTTAAATGAGGGTGCAAATCACTGAATTTGATTCGTAGATAGCTTATTTGTTGATTTTGACTTGTAGAACCCACACAATATGCTTTGTTTTATGTTTTTTTTTATCCAGCGGCCTTTAAAATCCATATGATAAGTTATGTTTCCAATTACACTATTCTTTAAATCTATTTCAATAATGAATGGTCTGAAAAAGGAAGCCAACAATGATGCTTATTGATGAAAATAAAGAAGATTCTGTCCTCCGTCCTTGCATACTCTTCCTGCTTTTGTTTTTCTACTTCCCCTTTTTTTGTTTTTGCTTTTGTTCTTTACTTTGGCTAATTTGTTAGATGTTCATGCTGCTAACATGAGCTTTTTATTTTTATATATAAATTTGTGTTATAATTGGAAATGCACATTAAAATATATTCCTCACCAATTGTTTAAATCTACTAATTTTCTCAAGTATTCTAACTTAAGATCCACTGCATTTCTAGTTGTATATATGTATTATAGTATATATAATTGTTCTACTCAGATATCGAGGAGGCTTTAAATTGTATGTATATAACCGAGGGACAATAAGTGTTTACCCTAAAGACATACATCATGGTTTCCGACCATCTTCATGATCCTGAGCTAGGAATTGAATATACGGAGTCTACCTAGATAGGAGAAGTCGTAGTAAGAAACTCATATGGGCCACAAGTGTCCGTCCATATGCCATGCTTTTTTTCTTATATGCATTCATTTCCTCATTTATATTATTGTAGTATGCTTATTCCCAAGTTACATTTTTTCTCTAATCCTTCTTGTGCTCATACAGGGAGCATGATTACGAAAAGACAAAAGCTACAGTCTAAGTTTAAGCAAATCACCCCTTATGGATATCAAGAAAGCTACTTCATCATTTGACCCAAGCTAAAATGTGGGATACAATCATTAAAGAGCTACATGAAGACATAAAATGTGAAGCAACTTAAGTCAGATAGGAGGAGGAGATTGAAAGACTTAGGCATGAGCAGATAGAGATAGATGAGCGACTATAAACTGAGTTTGAGGAATAGTGACGTAGGGAGTGGGTGAAGGTGAATGAAATGCAAGAGCATATGCAAGCACAAATTCTTTCAGTCTAAGATGCAATCAGAAATGTCTTGTATGATGACTACTTTTATTGATAGGTATCTTGGTTCTCATTTAACTATGAATTGTATTTGAGTTTGTGTTTGTTTTTTCTAGCCTTTACTTGTTGCTGTTGCAATTAATGTAGCTATTTTACATGCAAAATATAACAGACTTGAGTGTAAATATGTGTTGTGTGAGAGAAGAAATTGTTACACATGTATGGTGTATGAAAATTGTAGAAACTTTTATTGTAATTGTTTGTACGATTAAAACTTTGTTAAAATAAATTTTTTATTTGTTTATTTCATTCTGTGATATACACTATTACTTAAACAAATACATTTAACATGTAATATCTATAAGCTATAATTTTTTTTATAGATTTATGAATCTATTGCAACGGGCATATGCTGTTGCAAAATGGTCTGTTGCAACAACAAAGGCCAGTTGCAAAAAAGTATACCACAATGTTTTATTGCAATAGGCTAAAAATGTTGCAGACCTTTTGCAACTTCGGCTATAACAACAGGCGCGGGCCTGTTGCAGTTGGTCTATTGCAACAGATATTGCCTGTTGCAAAAGATGTTTTTTGTTGTAGTGAATACACCCGAAAGTGGGTAACTCTTGCATTGAAGAGGAAGTATCGGTATTTTAGGAGACAACTAAAGTTCAAGTAATTAAGAGGGTATTATGTTCAAACACAATATTACATAGATTGACCTGCCTATTGAAAGGTGTCCCCTGGATTGATTACCCTCTGATTCCTTTATATATGCTTTGTCTGTTCTCAATTCACTACGCCATAGATGACATATCGCAACTAAAACCCATGGTCTTGCTAGCTACAATGTTTCCATTGCTATGCTATTTTTTGTCTATTGCAACGCAAACTTCAATGTGTTAGCATAGATATCAACATGTGTTACAGTAGCCACATGAGTAAAATTATCAATCCGCGTCAACATGATCAAACGGTCCATGTTACTGATCGGCGTCATTCTGATTTCCTTCAACAACTCAGTTCTTTTCCCTAAATTTTCATTTTCTCGCTGAAAAATAATTCTCTTTGTTTTCACTTGAGAAATTATGGCCGGCTTCCACTTTCACAACCCTAAATTGTTCAAACCCTAAACTAAAATCCAAATTCTTATCTAAAAATAATTTCAAAAATGGCGGATCTTTTTTTGCAGATCTGACTTTCAATCTAGATCTGAGCAGATACCAGTTTCATAATGACGTTGTTGTCTCCTCTGGCGAGGCCTTTCGTTCCGTTCGACGGCTTTCTGCTCCTTTGATTCCGCTACAAATTGCTCCTTCTGATGATGATTTTCCATCCCTCTCCTCTGTTTCCCGACCGGCTTTAGACGCTGCCAGTCTGCCTCTCCGCTCTACTTGTGATAAAGTCGTTTGTACCATGGGCATCATGAGTTTTCTTGCTGCGATGGATTTAGCTGTGATAGGTACAAGTACGAATGAATTAAATGTTTTGTAACACCCTGTATTTTCTGTGAACATAAGGGTAACAAATCAAAGAATAATTAGATTGTAACAAAATAATTAAGGGAAATGGGTTATGCCATTGCGTTTATCTCGAAATTCAGCTTGGAATAGAGTCAAGTTTGCGTAAATCAGACTTCGTATGAAGATGATATGGCCTTTGGAAGTTTCAGTAAAAACCAGCCCGAAATTTAAAAATTCAGATTCAAAATTCAAAACAGACACCCGGGCTGGGCGGGAAAATTCCCGCCCAGGACCCAGGTTGACCTGGGGGTCGACCTGTGTAAACATGTCGACACTAGGGTCGACCTCCCCCCTATTTCCAGATCCGTGGACAGATGCATTTTTCTGTATTTAGACGCCCGTTCTGACCAGATTCGTGACCCCTATGCTATTTAAACACCCCCAAACCTAGCTTTCTCTCCACACAATTTCATTATGCCTATAATCTTCCTCTATTCTAATAAAAAAAATAAAAATGGCATCGCTGCTCTGCTAGAATCAAAACTAGAACTAGTGCATCTTCTTCCAATCTGAATAGAATTAAAAGAGGACAACTATTTTCTAATCTAATCGACAGTCTACGCCAAAGGAGAGCTATTCAGTGTTAGAATACAGATCCCAAAAATCAAGAATCGTTCCCTTTTTGTGAGTATAGTTATTTTCAGATATGAAATTTAATAATTATCTTGACATTTTTGTGAATCTGAATTTGACGTTATGCATACTTTTCTGTGGATCTATCTTGACTGTGACTATTCTGTATATGTTCCCTCTTTTCTTCCTTTTTGTTTATAGCCAGGTTACCATGAGCAGGTGCCAAGTCTCATAAGAGATTAACGCACGAACGCTAAATTATTGGGACAAATAATGGATAATGCATAATTTGACATAACTGATCTTTGACTGATTTGAGAAATGGACATATGTTGTAAATTAAATCTTGATCTATGTAAACTCTGTAATTTGGAAACAGAAAAATCATTGAATGATAACATGTGACTTGAAACTTAGGGACATAATGCATATAAAAATTAAGATATGATATTGAGATGTTATAATTTAAAGATCTAGACTTTTGGGGTAAATTTTATGTAACGATTCATGACTTAAAAAAGGAATATGTGACTTAAGCGTAGAGACCTATATTATAATAGGATAACTATTAATGTGAACACGGCTAAAAGTGGATTTTTGGATATTTGGCATTAAAGGCTATAATTTGGCATAATTCATATGGTATATCATGATTTGGGCTTTTAGAGAATATTCTGTACGGTGCAAAGATTAACTAAAAGTTTGGGCATATGTTACGAATTATGACTGTGAGTTAGGCATGTAAGTTTAGGCTTAATTTATGATTAGGCAAAATATGTAAATAGAATTTTAGAAATATACAATCTATTGAATTTCCTAATCTGCTAAATCTGTTATCTGCTAAATCTGTTGAATTGCCTAATCTGCTAATCTGTTGAATCGCCTAATCTGCTAGATCTGTTATTTGTTGAATTGCCTAATCTGTTAATCTGTTGAATCGCCTAATCTGGTAGATCTGTTATCTGTTGAATTGCCTAATCTGTTGAAAGCTAAGTAATTGTAATTTGGGTATGAAAATCCGTAGGCTCGATCTAAGAAATTTGATTAATCTGCTGTAACCTGTAAAGAATATTAATCTGTTAAATGAACAGAATTAGTCTGTTATCTGTATAATCTGTATTGGGATGAAATTGGCTATGACACGAGGTTAGACTCTATTTGCGGTAGAAGCCTGCCCGGAACCAACCGGCTTAACCAGTAACCGCAAACTGTCAGTCTAATATGAGAGGTCGTAGGCATAACTAAAATATACTTAGACATGAGGTTAGGTCTGACTTGTGGCAGAAGTCTGCCCGGAACCGCTAGGCACATCCAACGGCCACAAGCTCCCGATCTAATGTGAGAGGTCTATGCATTAACATTTAATTAATGCAAATTTAAGAGAAATGTGGTGTCTAAAAACGTGTTGGGTGGATAGGGTTAAGCCAACTGGACTGATGAATCTAATAAACCCGTTTCATAAATCTGTAGGCCCAATACAAAGTTAGACAATCTGTAAGTCTGTTAAATCCATACATCTGATCTGTTAATCTAAAAACTTGTTAACTTAATTGTATGATCTATGAACTAGTAATCTGAACTCTGTCTGAAATCTGTAAACAAGTTAATCTGAAATCTATTAGTCTGGGGACACAAGGTTATAAGGGGAATTACTTGTGTCATTTGTTGTGTGGAACACATATTAGACAATAACCCTTTCTGGTATCAAAACTTTGACCCCACACTATGTAGGGGTCCGGGCATGCTTACTGAACTAATTATGAGTGGTTTAATCTGATAATGGCGAGGGGTGTTGTTGGCGCATTCCAACCGGGTCATGTGCATGTATGGATCCGGTCTGCTATGAGAATATAAGACACCGTGACATCTGTAAATAAGTCTGTGCCAATAGATTGCCACTTTAGGGAGTGATACACCCTACTGTGGGGCCGACACAGGGTATTTATGTATTTGGGAGCCGATCGCTTGGAGGTAGGACGTAGGGTACATTTAGTTCTGTCTATTTCTGTTGGTACCGTCTGTTTCTGTTGGGTGGTAACACCTGTCTGTTTCTGCATGGTACCGTCTGTTCGGGTGGTAAAGGCCCATTACTAGTGTACACCTAATTCTAGCATTCTGTTTCTATAGAGATTATTCTGTTTCTGTTTCTGTTTCAGTTTAGACATTAGGGTACACCTAGTTCTGTCTATTTTGTGGGTACCATCTGTTTCTGTTGGGTGGTAACACCTGTCTGTTTCTGCGTGGTACCGTCTGTTCGGGTAGAAAAGGCCCATTTCTAGTGCACACCTAATTCTAACATTCTGTTTCCATAGAGATTATTCTGTTTTCATCTCTGATTCCGTTTCCGATTCTGTTTTTGTACCTTCTTCTGCTGGGGTGGTAAAGGCCCATTAGTTGGGTAGCAAAGGCCCATTATTAGTATTCTGTTTTCATACCTTCTGTCTGTTGGGGTGGTAAAAGCCCATTATAAATAATTCTGCTTTTATACCTTTTGTCTGTTCGGGTGGTAAAGGCCCATTACTAGCATTCTGTTTCTGTAGAGATTATTCTGTTTCCATTTTTGCTTCAGTTTAGATATTAGGGTAACACCTAATCCTGTTATACTTGTATTAGTGCAGAGAAGTGAAAAGCTTAGCTTGGCCTATATCATTCTGTTCCTTCTGTTAACTTGCTATTTCTGTTATGTTATCTCTCATCCAGTTTTATTTACATGTCATGATACTATTATCTGTTTATATGCTGAAAGTCACTGGACTCACCAGACTTATGTCTGACCTAGTTTGTTTCGCCTCTTTTCTTTCCGTCCCCCCCCCCCCCTCGGTTTTCAGGGTGGAAACATAGGAGCTTGATTCAGATTCTCTCTGCTGGAAGAGTTGAAGTATTGCTTGGCTTTGGCTCTATCTTTCCATGGCAGTTTATATTGGGGATTATGGTTTTAAAAACTATGCATTCTGAAGGCTTTTATACGAGAACGATGTTTATATACTTGAATTCTAATATGGTGATTTTGAAAGATGTAACCAAAACTCAAGTCTGTTTCTGTTGTAAATAAAGTTTTAAAATTTTCAAGTACTAATTTATCTGTCTTGTAAATTTCTGTTCTATCTACTAAAAACGCTCCACCAAAATTGAGGCATTCCCTTTGCGAGTGACCTTAACGGAGGTGGGGTGTTACATGTTTGGTAGTTTATGTGGAACAGATTGTTGTTGCCACGTTAATTTTTCCCATAATAGTACCAACCCGTGTGTTATTCCATCTTGCACTCATTCTGACTGTGGTTATGCCAAAGTAACGCCTGGCTGTGTCATTTTGATGAGTGGAAACAATTTGTATGCAAAATATTTATTCATAGGGTTCAAGTTTGCCAAATAAGCACCTGAGTATCATCTGATCATTTCATTCTTGTCCAAAACTGCTTCAATGGTATTGATATGACACTAGTTCAATAATGCAATTCTATGAGAAGGAGAAAACATTGCTTTCTGTTTAATATTGTAACTAGGAGACAACGAAAGCTCAGCAGAAAACAACTTATCTAGGTTTGTTGGAGCCTGGTTCATCGATCTGCGTCCCACGATTAGAATTAGAATTGAGCCTCGACAAAAACAGATCCTTCATCAACTGCTCTTACATCATATAATAATCGTCTATGTCATGTGCATTCAAAGACAATCTTAGCCTGCTAAAGTAAGGCAGATTCAAAGTAGGCACATTGGGTTGAGTACAATTTAGTCCAAGGCCATTGTAAGCTAGGGCTACAGGAGACATAGGTGGAGTGATTGAGGAGACGGTACATCATATCCCATAAACACTTAAAGGGGAAAGGCTTTTCATTGGTGCATGCAATGAAGCATACCATGCGATCAAAAGAGGTACATCTTTGCATAGTTCGGAGCGATACCATGTAGGGTGGAGCCATATATGTTAATTATTAACTGAATCACATTTGACATGACCGCACTCAGTAAATGATCAAGCTGTAGAAGGAAGAGATAAAGTCTTAGTTGAGATGACTCGACTCTGCATATTAGAAAGTCGGTTTCGTTATACTATCGTAAGCCTCACAATATCTAATAACCTTATACAATATAACACATTATGACCCCAAGTGAGTTCATATTTCTTCAGCTATCTGCTTCTCTTTCTCTTCCTTGGTTATGATCATCAAGTTAGAGTAAATGATGTTTCCTACAATTTATCCTTTGTAACTTTGGTTTGGGTAATTTGTACATCATCATCCTCATGGCTTGATTGTTTTTCCAATCTCAGGAAAGGTATACACAAATGGGAAGCACTGGCGCACTTAAATTTGATCCTGTTATGCATTGATGAGATTTTGCATGGAGGGTATGTCTTTAATATGAAATCCTTTTAAAATCCTTTAGAAAATTTTGAAACTGTTATACATTGTGGAAACATCACTGAAATCTTTATCTGCTACCGACAAATTGTTGCTTATGCCCTTTTCTGAAACTTCTTAATGTATTATATGCTAAACTGAAACCTGATTGTGTTTTTTCTTTCCCTACTTGTATGTAGATACTGTCAGTCGTCTGCAGAGAAAACTGTGTTGTATTCAACTTAGAGTGCTTATATATGTTATCACCTATCAGTGTTGGAGCCACAGAAGCGTAAATAGTCAAGAACCTTGATTTATATCATATTTTGTATCTGGTATGGATACTAGTTACATTTTCTCTTCTTTTGTGCATGACTTGTTTTCTGTTTTCATTTTTCTGTTCTGCATTATGTAAAATGTAAAATTTAAAACTAATTATCCTAGTTTCATTACAGATACAGAAAGTATGGTTTATGAAAGAGGTACAAAGAATTGTACCTGATGGGAATCTAGTTTATACTATAGGCGAAAGCGATTACACAAAAGATTGGTTCTTCGCTCAGGTTACTAGGTACAAATTAGTCGAATTTTCTTTATATATGAAGTGGTCACTGAGCATCACTGTTAAATATTTTGCAGCATGAACATCACTGTTAAATGTGGGATATCATCCAACCCATGGAGTAGTATTCACAATGTCGTTTATATAATCATTTTCGTGTATTTTTTTCTTGCTTATGGTTGTATGTGTGAGTCTGTATATGAGTGAATCGAGTGACAATGTAGTGAGGAATGTATGTAAATATGAATGATTGTGTAATATACGAGTGAATGTACAATAGTGGAGTCAAAAAATTTGTATCATTAGAAATGTTGAAATAAAATTTTATTTGAATAAAATATTGTGTCATTGTTAGGAATTATCGATCTAATCGGGTTCCAGGTTCAACAATTTAAATATTCTAGGATCCATGCAAAATTAATAACCGAACATTTACATAAATTAGGGTTTACACCTATCATTCATGATTCCATGGATGAACATACCCAATTCGAGCTTCCAGTTTCCTTATCCATGAAGATCTACGAGAATCGAAGGGCTGATTTGAATCCGAGCTCCAAAAGCAACGAGCCTCTATTGGATTCCACAAACGCTTTATCTCGATGCTGTCTAACAAAATCGAGAGGAAGGATATATGGTGCTAGCCGTAATTTTGGATTCTAGGGTTTCTTAGTTTTTAGAGTTTTGTTTACCGGCAGCTACAACTAAAATAATCAAAAAATGGCTTAATTGAAAAGAACATCGACCCTTTCCTTTTAAACAATGGCAAACAAAAATCTAAATATAAAAAGAACCATATAACCCTTGTACCTTTTCAAAGTTAAATAAAAATCAACATCTTGATTTCCTTTTATTTTGAACAGTTCTTATCCTTTTACAAATGTTGTTATGTGTAATCCGATAGGTTATTATAATGTTAGCAATGATTTTAAATCGTATTTAAAATCATAAACAGAGATTGGCATCAAGCAATGCATCATTGCTACCAAAGTTATAATAAGATCAATGATTCGATACAACCTTTTTGTGATCAGTGTATCAATGTAATATAATCCTTTTAACCAATATATCCAGGTTCAAACTAGAGGCATGGATCGTATCATCCTCATTATAATTTAATCCGTTTTTCTTGATCGATGAGTAAACTATTTAAAACAAATCAATATTTGAGCACGACCATGCATTTCACAGTCTCACTCAATCAAGAGGCCCATGGATATCACTACGAATATATCTTAGGGTTAAATTCCATCTAGATTCATAATTTTCATTCGATTCGAGATATATCCAATAGTCACCGTTATCGTTACTCTGTTACGAAATAACTTTAGATGATATCAAAACACAAATATCCTCAAATAAAATTATAATGATTTCAGGTCTGAGGACCATTACATCATTGTCACTATGAGAACAACTTATGATTTACATTCCATGCAGTTATCTCACGGTGGGTCAGCCCAATATGCTATTCTCTAATACATATTTATATCTGGACTTTAATATCACATATATTAATGATCAATGAGATGTGATCATCAGTCAATCAATATACTAGCCTCAACGCTTTATCGTTGTCCTATATAAACAATAAAACTCGACTAGGGACATTTAAAAATTATAATTCTTATCACATTATATAATCTCAAGTTCAGTCTTACTTGAACTATATAATTCTGTATTATTATTCTAAGGACTTCTATTAAATTATTGTTTATATTACGTAGTAAATATAACATAACAGAATATTTTTATTCCAAATAAAACAATAACGTTATTAATCACATCAAATGGATTGCCTCTAGAGCATAAACTCCAACAATCTCCCACTTGCACTAGAGTCTATCATTTACGTATCATATATTCATGAAACTAGTGTGACTATTAAGCTTCTGCTGCAACAGAGTTTAATTCAGTAGGTCTGAAACATTACAACTTTTGTAACTTTGTAGATATGTTTATTTCTTTTTGTGAACAACTTCACATAAGAATTATGTTTCTTAAAATATATGTTTGGATTGATGATGAGTTTAATGTTATAGGCCTGAGCAATAGCCATATTGTTATCGCAATGTATATCATTCGATAAACAATGAATTAAGTTCAATTATGAACTTCTTAATCCAAACATTTTCTTTCTTAGAATCAGTATGTAGATTTCTTGTTTTAAAACTAACATTATTTACAATAATTAATGTGTTATCAATATATAACATTAGAATCATTGTGACACTCCCACTCAAATTCTTGTCTATACAAGATTCAATGGTATTTTGTGGTTTTCGAGACATTTGGAATTCCTGTTCATTTCCTTTGATATCTAAGAGACTGGCTTTCATTTAAAAGGATACCAATTCGAGCAATGTGATGACCCGTTACTTCCCCATGAAGGAAAGAGCGGATACTTTGAGAACAACACACAATAGAACGCAGACGGAAGAACATTTCATTGCTATTCCAACAATTCCATCAGATACAAGAATATACAGAGTATAAATGAATAAATTACATTCGATAAATATCAGAGATTTAAATACAATACTGCAGCGGAAAAATAATACAAAACATGACTGAAAGTAATACACGGATACAGAGCTTTCCGAGCATCGTTCCAGCTGTAAATCAGGATCCTGTGAATATAAATCTGCAAAACCAAAACTACTAGCTGCCCGTGTCGAATAGGGGCACCCAGAGTTTAGGTTAAAACAATAAACTCCAGGTCAGTCATGTGACTGGTGTGAGAACTAAAACAGTTATTTAAAACTTTACTTTAAAAGAGAGTAATTCAAGGGACCACGCCGTATAACACGGAATGGGTTTCCTCCCAAGAATACCAGTGCATAGATAAGACAACGCAATGCTTTTTCGAAAAATGAAGCTATTATAAGACCCAGGTCCCATCACACAATGCAACGCAAGCCGGTGGATAGGGTTTTCCCTTATAATAGCCAAACATGCTTGGTACGTTTAAAACAAATCATTTGATACTATAATAAGTGTATAGTGTCAAAACAATTTCAATCATAAATATCAATCATAGACGGCATAGCATCCCATGCTACTATATCTCCATACTAGGCTCTACAAATAAAGCCGAAATATCTCGTATTGGAAATTGGATTTCCGTCATGAGTCGAGGCAAGGGGCAAGCTCCTCTCCGCTTCGAGACACTCTAGCAAATGCCTCAGGACTACGCACTCTGGGTAACCCCTGGATGGTTCAGGGTCGGTCCTCTCTTACTTTTGAGGATTAATTATTCCTGAACACACGTTTCCCGGTCCTTACAGACCTAAAATCGAGGCGCCTCATCCAACAACCACATAGGTGAAAAGTATATAAATGTCAGGGCTGGTAAGTCACTGACACCACCAAAGCTAGAAAGAAACGTCGTGCTCTCCATGCAGTCCTTATCCCGTTTTTAACTCATACCGAGGTGTGAGGCTCGCGAATTCACGTTATACACAAAGCTGCCACGTAGGCCGTGCTTTGATCATCAACCACAAGACTTTGCTTTTCAACAGAAGCCTTGATCCATGCAACTCAGCGTGCCACACAGGCAATTCATGCCATGCGATTGATATTTATCGATATATAACCTCTAAGCTCGTACGTCTCAGAGAATGGCGTTAAGCAAGAGAATAAATTCTCCGCCGCCAAACAGATATATATTTAACAGAAATCAATCAACACAGAATAAGATCCAATGTCAGACACACAATCCATTTATAAGTTCGTTTTGGGTCTGAACGAAACCGGAGGCACTTTCCTCGCATATCCATCGATCTCCAAGTACATCTGGACGACCACTAACTGATTCCCTCATCTTGGGTGTACAGCCCAATCAAGATCATCAGTAATCACCCAAATGATGTGAAGACTTCCGGTCTTCAACCACCGTCTTCATCTTCGACATATCGTCGAATCGGTTATTCAGAATGGGTATAAACACGGCCTTTCCGAACAACCCGCATATATTAAAAACAAATGTTACACAAACACAACATACGCCTCATTCCAATTCATTAGTCACTAACCGTAAATCAGTAAGAGATCAATTCCCCAAATATTAACCCCGAAGGCCGAAACCAACATCAGATCAATACCCAGGAAACCATTCTTCTTAACTAACCTATAGCTAGTTTCTAAATTTCACATTCTTAGGGGAAAGTTCCCATTAATTTTATCCAAGATAAATTCTTTAAATTTATTCTTTAATCTTCCTTTGGATGTCATTTCAAACCAAATTATGGTTTTTCAAATTAGCGAACCACGCCGAAGTAATTATTTATTTTATTTCCCCATCCCAACCTATTCATCCCATGAAGCAAAACTGGTAATACTCCATATCTAACACCACGGTATTATCGGTAAAATTAATTACCATTTCACATTCAAATCCAATTAAAGATTTAACTATCGTTTTGGAGCAAAACTGATGATACTCCATCCTCGCTCACTTTCTAAATTTGATAATTTAAATTATCAATTCACATTTCAATCTAATTGCAGATTCATTAAAACTCCTTTTCCTGGGTTAAAGAACTAATGTCATTTAAAACAAAGTTCACGATAAACCCAAATCACATTCTATTTATTATCGGGTTAAAGAACAAGTGTTATTTAAAACACTGTTCACGATAAACCCACAAATCAATTCTATTTAAAACCCATTTCAAATCCAATTTATTTATTTAAAATAAATGGGTTGTTACTTTAGTTCTAAACTAGTTCATTTCGATAAAAATCTATTTTTATCTTTTCAAATATGGAGTTTTTCATCCCAATTTTCCCCAAATCATTTCTTATGATTTTACACAAATTATTACTATTTTTAATAATTTTATCAAGGCCTGTACAGTCGATTTCCATCAACGGCCATCGAACTGCACTTACAACGACCTTTTCCAAATTTGATTTGGACGTATCTCCAAATCCAGCCGTTAGATTTCAAATTTCTAATATTCTTTAGAAAGTTCTTTTCGATACAACCCAACGGTTTCGGTTTTAGAAGAATCCGACGGTCGGATCTCCCGTAATGTCCGTTCGAAGTCAATGGTCGAAATTAACGAACTGCCGCGGCGCGGCACGTTCTATTCAGGCCATTATATTATATATATAATATATATTCTGTCGATTATATTTAAAACAAATTTTATAAATAGTTTTAAATTCGTTTCAAAAACAATTACAACTTCCATTTCGAATTCAATTCAAATTTCAATTCATTATATATTCAATTCAATTTCAATTCAATTCAAATTAAATTCGTTTTCTATTCAATTCAAATTAAATTCATTTTCTATATATTCGATTTTTAAATCTCTTTTCAATATTCATTATAAAATGAATATAATCGATATAAATATCGTTCGCGACAAAATAGCGCATCTCTAATCAACACGGTTTTATATATTTCAATAATTCCATTATTCTATTCAACAAATGAATATTTATTCTATTCAATACATGAATCTATATTCTTGTCAACACATGACTAATCTCGACGAATGAGTACTGTCCACGTGTGACTATTTTTGTTATTTAATATATTTTATAAAAATTGTGGTATCTATCGTTTGATTTCAAATTAGACTCCAATCGTAAATTAGTAAGAGAACGATTCCCTAAATATTAACCCCGAAGGCCAAAACCAACATCAGATCAATATCCAGGAGACCACTCATCTTATCTATTTTCCAATTAGTTTCTAATTTTATATATGATAAAGATGTAAATTTTATTATTAAAATATTTCGTTCAACACATGACTAATCTCAACGGATGAGTACGGTCAACATATGAACCTTTACTTTATAATGATAAAGATGTAAATTTTATTGTTAAAATATTTCATTCAACACATGACCAATCTCAACGGATGTGTACGATCAACACATGAACCTTTATTTTATAATATTCTTTATTTTCCCGATTGGAATGAGGCCCAATCAATTACCATATAAAGTTAATTATATGGATTCCATACAACACATGTGTATAATAGAAACGATAAATAATCAACCATCATCCAAAGTGCAATACACTGTATAAGCATCAAATATAGATATCTAACGCTTATAACAGCCTGTCTCGATCGACATACAACTAATTATTGGGATTAATGTATGCCGTATTTTATCCCAATACCCGTGTGGGGTTCCAAACAATCAAACACAGATTTTATTTGTGCAGTTGGGCGATGTGTAAAATTTATCGTCCCAATCAATATCAGTCAAATCAGTGTATATAAACAAATCGGCCGATTTGTTTATAAATATTTATTGATTTATCGTCACGTTAAAAATTATATTTTTTTTTAATGATAAAATATTTTTAACTATATAAATATTTTATTTTATTCCACATCACACAATCAATTTTCATCACAACAAACAATCAAACATACAAGCCATCCATGGTCTGTGGATGACGGGTGTCGGGTGCTACTAAACACCGTCTGCATCCTAGTATATATATTTATAACTAGAAAAAGAAATTTTAAAGTGAGAAGTTCTCACCAACTAGCTAATCCAAACGCCACGACTCTTCTTATGTAGAAATCTTCGTCGTTCTCGTCTTTTGTCACTTTCGTTGCCCGTAGCCACTACATATATAAAAATCACATTTTTATACCGCTACTATATAGATAAAAACTCTATTTTTACACCGCTATTATATAGATAAAAATTCTATTTTTACAACGCTACTATATAGATAAAAATTCTATTTTTACAACGCTACTATATAGATAAAAATTCTATTTTTACATAGATGTTCATATAATAAAGATTATATTTTTATAACGCTCCTCTCTATATAAAAATCGAATTTTTACTTTGCTATACAATATATAAAAATCGAATTTTTACTTTGCTATACAATATATAAAAATCGAATTTTTACTTTGCTATACAATATATAAAAATCGAATTTTTACTTTGCTATACAATATATAAAAATTGAATTTTTATTTTGCTATACAATATATAAAAATCGAATTTTTACTTTGCTATACAATATATAAAAATCGGGGTTTTAATCTATGCAAAACCAAAAAGAAATTTAAGTAAACACTCACATTTGCTTGTTCAGAGGAGGTGGGAATTGGCTTCGCCGGAAATCGAGGAGGGGGTGCAGCGTGGTCGGGGTCGAGCTCAGGTGGGGTAGTGGGACCCTAGCGTGGCGGTGGGTTTGGATTGGGGGTCGCGGGTCTTGGCTGGAGGAGCAAGGCATCACCGATTGAGGCGTGGCCAAGGCTCGAGCTCGGTTTTGTTGGAGGGGGGGTGTAGGCGCGAGGGGCGCTGAAGCTTCCTCAGGCGAGCGGCGGTTGGTGGCGCGTTGACCAGTGGAGGAGGGGCGACGGGTTTGGGGGCAACGAGCGGGGTTATTTTTTTTCATCTAAAAAATGAAGTCAACGGGAGAGATAAAGGTAAAGGGGGAGAGTTATTTTATATATATTTTATTCCCTTAAAATCCCTAAAAGCAACTTTTATTTTCGAACTCCAAATGAAACTCACCGCCTGTCCTCCCTAGCTAATTACCCCCATTCCATACACAATGGGATATGCTGCATAAGCCAATTCGTCCTTAACGATCAGTTTCCGTTGAATTTAAAATATAAATCTATATATTCAATTTTAAACGTACATTTCAACTCACTGGGGCCACATACAATCTCTAAAAATTCCCGAAAAATATTTTCTAGCTTCGTATTGACCATACGGTCCTAACAAAGCTAGTTTCGTCGAATTCTGAGACCGTTAGAGAAATGGCCATTTTCCAGTTCGATTAAAATCAACTAAAACTGGTCAAACACGTTTTCCTTTCCCACGCTCACATATTGATTCGAAAAATTATGTAATTTGGAATCTACCAATAACTTGACATCACGGATCCAACAAAAGTGGTTTCGTCGAAATCCGAGGTCGTTTGCAAAATTCCCATTTTTAAGGGCCTGAATTCCATAGCGACTATTCAGAATTTTCAACTGGACATATCTTTTGATTCCCGCTATGAAATCTCAATTTTTCGGATTCGTTGGAAAGATATTCACAATTAGATTCAAATATTTTTGGTTCCACTAAAATCCGGTTTATTTTGCACCCGGTACATTCATTTGAAGTTTGAAATCGACTTATCGAACTACCGCGCCATTTTCAATTCTATTTATAATTATATATAATAATTTATATTCTAATGACGATCTATACAAATATATGCTCGAATTATATTCAAAATAAATTTCTCATTGATATTATTTAAAATAATTCATTTTAAATATTCAAAATTCGTTAAAATTGCCAAAATAAAAATTTTAAACTGGCTCACATTTCCGGGTTATTACAATCTCCCCCACTTAAAACTTTTCGTCCCCGAAAATGAACGAAGCCGAAAGTTGTTTAACAATTCAACTCAACTTCCAGTATTTTGATTACGGCTTAAGTTCTTCAACTTTTCAGTTTCTAAAAACTTTTCAAATTTTTCAAAAATTTGGCTAACACCCTAAATTTTCGAAAAATTTCGCCATAACCTCCCCTGCACCAGGAGCACGAGAAAATCCTGACATTGCCATACAGGCTTTCTGATCTCAAAAAGAAAAAGAAAAAGCCAATCGGCTCATAAAATCATCATCACCCAAACAAAACAGTAAATTATAGTAAACATGTACCTATTTGTCGGGCAAACTAATACTATTTCTCTGCTCTAGCCTCCTTGCTATGACCTGTTCAATGTAAGTATATGTTTATGCTAGCAAATTCGACTAATTTTCAATATAATTCACTATTTGGTACAATTAGGCATAATGTTTCAAAATTATCAAACAAATAAACAAACAACACAAACATCAATCAATTAGTGAATTAGAGTTTCAAATTAAGAATTTTGATATTTATACAGAAAATCATGTTTTTGATGCTAAATCACAATCAATAAATCTATCTATATAAGTTTTGGTTCTCACACCAGTCTGATGGAAATATATAGATATCACACCTTCGTCACTCGATTATAAATATTTATGATGCCATGGTCATTATCAACATCATCTCCGGGCGACTAGAGTGTAATTCTATATCTATCCAGTATATTAAAACTTCGAATATACGTTCATGACGGGTATACGCGAAATCTTTATATACTCGATTGTACAAATTCAATACAAATAAAATGTTCAAATACGTATACTTTGGTTTAAATTTTAAAACAAAATTGTTTTCATTTGAAAAATATACTCTTCACACTCGTTCTAGGATACTACTAATCCTATCTCTAACGAGTCATTCTAATTGGATATTACTAATCCAATATCTGATGAATTCTTTCGTATGGTTCTAACGTGTCTTGTTCTCGAGCTCTGTAAACCAAAGCTCTGATACCACTGTGATGACCTGTTACTTCCCCGTGAAGGAAAGAGCGGATACTTTGAGAACAACACACAATAGAACGCAGACGGAAGAACATTTCATTGCTATTACAACAATTCCATCAGATACAAGAATATACAGAGTATAAATGAATAAATCACATTCGATAAATATCAGAGATATAAATACAGTACTGCAGCGGAAAAATAATACAAAACACAACTGAAAGTAATACACGGATACAGAGCTTTCCGAGCATCGTTCCAGCTGTAAATCAGGATCCTGTGAATATAAATTTGCAAAACCAAAACTACTAGCTGCCCGTGTCGAATAGGGGCACCCAGAGTTTAGGTTAAAACAATAAACTCCAGGTCAGTCATGTGACTGGTGTGAGAACTAAAACAGTTATTTAAAACTTTACTTTAAAAGAGAGTAATTCAAGGGACCACGTCGTATAACACGGAACGGGTTTTCCCCCAAGAATACCAGTGCATAGAAAAGACAACGCAATGCTTTTTCGAAAAATGAAGCTATTATAAGACCCAGGTCCCATCACACAATGCAACGCAAGCCGGAGGATAGGGTTTTCCCTTATAATAGCCAAACATGCTTGGTACGTTTAAAACAAATCATTTGATACTATAATAAGTGTATAGTATCAAAACAATTTCAATCATAAATATCAATCATAGACGACATAGCATCCCATGCTACTATGTCTCCATACTAGGCTCTACAAATAAAGCCGAAATATCTCGTATTGGAAATTGGATTTCCGTCATGAGTTGAGGCAAGGGGCAAGCTCCTCTCCGCTTCGAGACACTCTAGCAAATGCCTCGGGACTACGCACTCTGGGTAACCCCTGGATGCTTCAGAGCCGGTCCTCTCTTACGTTTGAGGATTAATTATTCCTGAACACACGTTTCCCGGTCCTTACAGACCGAAAATCGAGGCGCCTCATCCAACAACCACATAGGTGAAAAGTATATAAATGTCAGGGCTGGTAAGTCACTGACACCACCAAAGCTAGAAAGAAACGTCGTGCTCTCCCTACAGTCCTTATCCTGTTTTTAACTCATACCGAGGTGTGAGGCTCGCGAATTCACGTTATACACAAAGCTGCCACGTAGGTCGTGCTTTGATCATCAACCACAAGACTTTGCTTTTCAACAGAAGCCTTGATCCATGCAACCCAGCGTGCCACATAGGCAATTCATGCCATGCGATTGATATCTATCGATATATAACCTTTAAACTCGTACGTCTCAGAGAAGGGCGTTAAGCAAGAGAATAAATTCTCCGCCACCAAACAGATATATATTTAACGGAAATCAATCAACACAGAATAAAATCCAATGTCAGACACACAATCCATTTACAAGTTCATTCTAGGTCTGAACAAAACCGGAGGCACTTTCCTCGCATATCCATCGATCTCCAAGTACGTCTAGACGACCACCAACTGATTCCCTCATCTTGGGTGTACAGCCCAATCGATATCATCAGTAATCACCCAAACGATGTGAAAACTTCCGGTCTTCAACAACCGTCTTCATCTTCGACATATCGTCGAATCGATTATTCAGAATGGGTATAAACCCGGCCTTTCCGAACAACCCGCGTATATTAAAAACAACAGTTACACAAACACAACATACCCCTCATTCCAATTCATTAGTCACTGACCGTAAATCAGTAAGAGAGCAATTCCCCAAATATTAACCCCGAAGGCCGAAACCAACATCAGATCAATACCCAGGAAACCATTCTTCTTAACTAACCTACAGCTAGTTTCTAAATTTCACATTCATAGGGGAAAGTTCCCATTAATTTTATCTAAGATAAATTCTTAAAATTTATTCTTTAATCTTCCTTTGGATGTCATTTCAAACCAAATTATGGTTTTTCAAACTAGTCGGGATTAGCGAACCACGCCGAAGTAATTATTTATTTTATTTCCCCAACCCAACCTATTCATCCCATGAAGAAAAACTGGTAATACTCCATATCTAACACCACGGTATTATCAGTAAAATTAATTACCATTTCACGTTCAAATCCAATTAAAGATTTGACTATCGTTTTGGAGCAAAACTATTGATACTCCATCCTCGCTCACTTTCTAAATTTGATAATTTAAATTATCAATTCACATTTCAATCTAATTGTAGATTCATTAAAACTCCTTTTCCTGGGTTAAAGAACTAATGTCATTTAAAACACAGTTCACAATAAACCCAAATCACATTCTATTTATTATCGGGTTAAAGAACAAGTGTTATTTAAAACACTGTTCACGATAAACCCACAAATCAATTCTATTTAAAACCCATTTCAAATCCAATTTATTTATTTAAAATAAATGGGTTGTTACTTTAGTTCTAAACTAGTTCATTTCGATAAAAATCTATTTTTATCTTTTCAAATATGGAGTTTTTCATCCCAATTTTCCCCAAATCAATTCTTATGATTTTACACAAATTATTACTATTTTTAATAATTTTATCAAGGCCCGTACAATCGATTTCCATCAACGGCCATCGAACTGCACTTACAGCGACCTTTTCCAAATTTGATTTGGACATATCTCCAAATCAACCGTTAGATTTCAAATTTCTAATATTCGTTAGAAAGCTCTTTTCGATACGAAACCAAAGGTTCCGGTTTTAGGAGAATCCGACGATCGGATCTCCCGTAATGTCCGTTCGAAGTCAATGATTGAAATTTACGAACTGCCGCGGCGCGGCTCGTTCTATTCAGGCCATTATGTTATATATATAATATATATAATATATATTTCGTCGATTATATTTAAAACGAATTTTATAAATAGTTTTAAATTCGTTTCAAAAACAATTTCAACTTCTATTTCCAATTCAATTCAAATTTCAATTCATTCTATATTCAATTCAATTTCAATTCAATTCAAATTAAATTCGTTTTCTATTCAATTCAAATTAAATTCATTTTCTATATATTCAATTTTTAAATCTCTTTTCAATATTCATTATAAAACGAATATAATCGATATAAATATCGTTCGCGACAAAATAGCGCATCTCTAATCAACACGTTTTGTAACGTCCCGCATTTTTATCGGTTTATATTTGAATATTTAAATCAGTTTAAATATTGAATTCGTGTTATAAGTGGATTTATATATTAATTAAAACGAAGATGAACGTATAAAAATATAAATTTAATATAATTGAGCTCATAACGACGCTGCAGTTCGTAATTTAATGTTCTGAACTTCAACAGAGTGTACATGACTCGTTTTAAATCGGATTTCCGCAAAACGAGAAACGTTGGAATCTGTTGAACTGTATTCTTCTAATGGAGGTGAAAAATCAAATTTCTGAATTATATATTGCAAGATATATCCAAATCAAATATTCAAATAGTCGTTGTAGAATCGTTTATCGACCGTAACGGTTTATTCGATATAACTAGTTATCGGTTTCGAATTTAGACAAGGTTCTTTTGAGACGTGGTGATAATTTAATTTTTAGAATTTTACTAAAAATTTTAATTAATTTAATATACAACTTTTTATTTGAAGTATTCTGCACCCTATATCGATATTTTGGGGTTTCACAATATGAGTTAATCTACCGGTATTATTATATTTTTGGGATCGTGACACCTCGTTGAGAACGATTGTACTCTTACTTCTGTCCGTGCATAAACGGAATTTTGAGTAACGGGGGACATTATAACTTAAACATATTTATCTAAGTACATGTCTTCGGTTGTTACCAATCACACTTCCATTTCTACGAACGAGTCACGCATGTCATGTAAACCAAGATTTTGCCAATTACCTAAGGTCCTAACGCTATGACCTATTGGATACAGCGACCATATCAAAACTCAAATCAAAGAAATTACACCGCAATGCAAGGTCCCATTCCAAATGGACATTTTCGCATGCAAATCTTCTTCCATTTAATGAAAGCACATGCTACACATCCTATGTTTTGAAAATAGAGAGCCTATCCCATACTGTGGACGCTAGTTTAGTGCATGGCCTAAGTTTAAAGTCTACCCTAAGCTTGAACCGTGGAGAGCAAGAAAATAATCTTATGTATAATATATATAATGGCGCAGCAAATCTCTGAAGTGAAAACTAAGCAATGTCATAAAACTTCACACTTAAGTAAATCCTTCCAGCATGTGAAATCAAATCAACGCAGGCATGGAAAACATATGTACTAATCAGTTGAACCTTCCTCAGTAGACAATCCGATGCTTTCAACTCAAAAACTATGACGGTAAACCCATCTTTACAACGCACATGTTACTTGCCTGCAACCTGCGCCCTAGTATATGTATCAACCTGGTACCCTGTTATTTCATTTCGTAACTGATCTCCCACATGCGAAGGTGAAGGACATCACGTTGCCCTACCGCTGAAAACATTACAGGCCTAAAGCCTTGTTGCAAGCCGTCCTATCCTTCCCATTATGTTGTCAAGTCTTTATCAAAATTAATTTGAATATAACCAAACAGTGCCGTGATTTTTCAAATCAAAAGATTGCTTAAAACTGCAAAGCTATCACTTACCTACGCCAAGCTAGGTGTACCCAATTCCTTAATGGCCAAGGAACTTGACACTATAAATACACACACCTACCTCCTTGCACACACACACACAAGTCTGAGGTAAAAGAAATGAACTAGAACTTGTAAGCATGAGGAAGAACCTAGGAACGGAAAAAGAACAAAGGAATAGAGACACGTTTTAGGTGAGTAAACTCTCTTTTTACTTCAATACCATTATTGATTTGGAATTCAAATATATATGCCTTAAGGTATTTGATTAGTTGTTTAGTCATGGTAGAAGGGATCTGAAAATAGTATGGGATAGCAATTAACAGATATTGAAATTAAGGAAATGGTACAGAACAGTGAAGAATTAAAACAGTGAGTAAAATTCTTTTCACTAGTCTAAATCTAATATTGATTGAGATATTAATGCGAGTATATATGTATTCCGAACATGTTGTACTGAGTTGATTATGTCCCTGCGTTAAAACTAAAATACATAGGAAACATGGAATTAAAACAGTGAGTAAACACACCTTTTAATTCCAAATTTTTTTTTTGAATGCAGTACTGTGTGATGTCTTTTATATACACATCTAGCTTCATACAATATGTTGGTATGATTAACTACATACACTTGAGTTGGATATGTATACACATGTGGATAAGTAACATTGCACTGTATGAATGGTGCATGTGCATCATTATTTTGACGAAAGGCATTTGGCATGAAGAACAAGTATAAAACATTTTATGTGTTATCAGTAATGGATTCGGCATACGGAAATAAAGTGAAAAACTATAAACCTAATATGCTGCCAAAGGTTAGACAGTAAAAAAAAACCTACAATACTGCTCCTTTGATGAGGTCCAGTTTATGATAGAATAAACATGGATTTTAGCATCATACAAATCAAAGAAGAGTGAAGTTTTGGATGCGTTAGCCTGTAGAATGTACATATATATAGGGTCAGTTTACGTGTTAAAGTATGAAGTTGTTTTGGGTTTGGCACATTTTTATTGTGCCGCCTGGGAGTTCTAAATGGGCAGAAGGGAAGTAATAATATGAATACTATTTTGTTATGGGCATTAGGATTGGGTTTGGCTTTGTTATAAAAAAAATGAAAAGGAAATGTTTTCGCTGACTGAAGGACGTAGCGTATTGGCACGAGGAGAGCATTGGTGGGGTTTCGGCCCAGTTCCTTATAGAAAAAAAGAGTAAAGATACGAAAAAAATTGTGAGAACGTGTGCAAATGTGTGCTATGTGAACTATTTTTGGACGGCAAATGTTTTTGAGGAAGAGGGCGTAAGGCACTAAACTGATTGGTCGGAGGCGACGCCGAGAAGTGTCGTGGTTTTGATGGTGGGGTTGCGTTAGCTCCTCGATGGGCTGATGCAGTGTGCATGTGCACATAAGGCAGTGCACAGGAAGATGCACAAGATGAAGAGTTGGGTTTTTATTCCCTTCATTTGAATTACCGTGTGAGTAGTAGATGTAGTGTTAGGTTTGGCAAACTTTGTTTGCTTGGATTTAAGAAGCAAAACAGACTAATGTGTGCTGATAGGTGTAGTGATGGGCATTTCAGCAAGTTTGTTTGCCTGGGTAGAAGTTAAGTGAAAAAAAATGTATCACAATTAAAAAAAAATCGAAAAGTAAAACTAAGAAAAAGAGAGGGAAAAGTAATGAACGAAAAAGGGACAGAAAGGAAAGGAGCTGTTCGGTTGCCTGTTTGTGTATAGAAAATGGCGGTGGGTGTATAAATGGGCTTCAGCAAATTCTAAAAAAAAATAACAATATATAAATTAAAAGAAACCGAAGTTGGCAAAAATAAAAAGTAGAAGATTGGAATAGGGTAGGAGTGGATGCCAGAAAAGGGAACGGTGACATCAGCTGGAAACAATAAAAGGAATGGACGGGCCTGGGATGTCATAGGCCTTGTCAGGCCAGTATAGGAAATAGGAAAATGAAAAGATAAAGGAAAAAGCTAGGCCTGGGTATTATGCTGTTCGGTCTAGTATAGAGAAAATAAGGAATAAGAGAAAAGAAAAGAAGGGGGAACGTGAAGTGGGCCTATTGGGCTAATGGGCTCGAATAGTTATTAAAAGAAAAGAAACAAAAAGGGAAAAGGGATATAACTAAAGGGTAGAGAAAGAAAGAAATAAAAGAAAATACAATTAAACTTATATAAGTTATCAGGAGATATACATGAAAGTGTTTGTTGCTCGAGTTCGCTTAAATAAAAGTGAAATAGCCAGTAACTGTTTAATTGAAGCAATGCAAAAGATCATCGGTTTAATTGATATTATTTGTAATAAGGAGTTTATAGTTATAGACTTATATCTGTTCTAAGGTAAGAACGTTGCCGATCAAGGTTTGAGAGGTAAATAAAATACCCCAACTAGAACGGCTTCACTGTTATCGAGGAATGGTATCAGTTTGTAACAGAAAGAGATGTTAAGATTTTTGTAACAGAAAGAGATGTTAAAGATTTTTGTAACAAAAAGAGATGTCAAGATTTTTGTAACGGAAAGAGATGTCAAGATTTTTGTAGTGGTAAGAGATGTCAAGATCAGTATAAGGTGGAATATAATAGCGCATTGCAAGTTTTAAACTATAGCGATAAAATAACGCTGTTGAATATGCTTAAGCATGACTGTTCTGTCGAGATTAGTTATAAAGGAGAATATTACAGCGTATGACATGTTTTTGAACTATAATGATAAATTAGCGTTGTTGACCAAACTTAATTTTTATATAGCACTACTCCCTAGCGAGTGTAAACAGTTGTTTTGAAATCCACCTATTCCAAAGTAATAAGTAACGATGATTGTCCAAAGAAATATAAGAACGAATGTTAAATAAAATTGCTCGTGATTGTGTGATGTTAGTTATGAATGTTTGTTTTTACTTCGATAGTTAAATAACCGACTATCGAAGTGTTTTGACCATCGTTGTCAATACGAAGAGACCGGTTGGATATATTATCCGGAAACCACTCCGTATAGGCATAAGCGCTGCGAATTTGATTATGCTGAAGAAAATTGAAGATGGAGTGAAATGCAAGGGTCGTTCTGTTCCAGAATGGTGTTTTCTGTTTGTCCAGTCCCAGGACAACTTGTATGGACGAATGTCTGACAGAGTATTCCAAACGGTCACATAAGACGATCTTTCCAAGGTATTACGTCTGGTGGCGGAGAAATTCGTTTCTCTTAGCTTTTATACCCGTAATATTTTTGGGAAGATCAACTAGTGATTTGATGGGTTTGACGACGTGACATTCAAAGTGTATGGTGGCCAGATGTTCTAAAGGATAGACGTAGCCTCAAGCTTCACAACCGAGAAATGACAAAAATCGGGCAGGCAACATGGCTATGTGGGTCGGTCCCATTAGGGTGTATAATCACCTATCTAGAGAAATTCCTTTTGTTCTTACTCTATCGATTCTGCCCATTCGGGAACGGTGGTTTGATCCCAACCGTTGGTGATATACATTCGATACACTCAAGCGAAATGAGTGGTCGGTCATGTGTGGGCCGGGTGGCAAGATGTTCTTGTTGAACCCAGTGTATTCGCCTCTAGAGATACACTATCGGCAGGTGGTCCCATACCTTGTCAAAGTTGGAATCCAATCTCCAATAAGCGCCTTGCGGTTTTTGATTTTACACTATGTATGTAGAGCGTGAGATGCAAGCGTTCTGCTATTTGGGTATTTACTTGATTAGACATTATTATAATATCACTGGATTTTGATATCAAAATGTTTTGGGTTATAGTAAGGTAAAAATTGTCCATGTTTATGTGTGGGTTGGTCTTACTATTATCTTTGTTTCGAAAGGATTTTCAAAGTTAAACCGTATGGTTGGAATTTACTCACACCAGTCCCATGACTGACCCAGAGTTTGTTTTGTTTTATTTTTCCTAAACTCTTGGGTGCCCAAATTTGTACGGGCAGTCAAGTGTTTCAGGCTTTTACAGATACACTTGGAGGAGTTGGAAGCAGAAGGCTTCACCGTTAGTATTTAGAGATTATTTCTGCTGTGATATGATGTACTGTACTCTGATAATGGTATGGATATACAAACAGATTTGTATTTCAATGTTATGTTATATAATAAATTTTATTCGTTCCGTTGTGAGATTCGTGTTTACTCTGATTTTGTTCATCTGTGTTCTTCTTATTCTATTCTAATTTTCTATCTTATCTTTCTTACCCTCTAACTTCTTTCTATTAATGATCCGGTATTTTCGACGTCTGAACAGTCGACACTGGGTTTTGTGTCGATTTTCGGAGTCGAAAATCCCGGGCCGTTACAGTTGGTATCAGAGCTGAAGGTTAAGTGATTACCTTGGCTCTGTAGCGTAACTCAATTGAGATGGAGTTAGTAATACTCTAGATTGAGTTTGAGTATATATATATGAGCACGTATTTGTAAATTGATATAAAAACTGTTTTATATTGTGTTGACGGGTTTGGCGAGTGGTTTATGAATTCTGGTCGATACTGGATTGCAAACTATATCGATAGGTGTTTCTAAACTCTTGAATAGAGTAATTCGACACAGTACTGTTTTGAAGAAGGGTAAATAAAATAATTTTGCCCAAATATATTTTGATATAAAAAGAAGTATATATTTTGAGATTATTAGAATATACATATATGGCTGTGTTGGATGTTATTATAATCAAATAAGATTATAAAGTGAAATGGTTATAAATAACCAATCAGAATTCGTATAAAATCAGATGAACTAAATCTGAATTTAAAACCAGGATTGGAGATAAGACTTTAGAGACTTTGAAAAGAGTTGGAAATAGTATTTGAATTAAATATATGGAATTTTAAGATCATGGGGAAAATTTTGAAATATTATCCAAGTTTTGAAAAGATATTTTTGAAGTAAATTTCAAATAAAAGTTTTTGAATATGAGTTTTGAAAGTGATATAGTATTGAACTCACTTTGATCGCTGGGTAATAAATTCCGATAATGATGTCGACCATTATCGGTGTTCGTTTTCGAGTTCTAAGTGACGGATAACTACCAAAGATTTTGTTTTGAAATAAGTTGTTCAGAATTCAAATGTTTTGAATTACTATGTTATGAATATATATATATATATATATATATATATATGATTTCAAACTGATTTGAAATGAAAACCCCAGGAATTTAAAATTCTGAAATTAAACTTATGAAGTTAAATAAGATTGAAATGGTAAGAGTAAATAAATTTGAATTTAAGTTAAAAACTTAGCTAATTAAAATTAGAATTTAATTGAAGCCAGATAAAAGGAAATTGTATTGGAATAGAATTTCACTTGGAGAAGTGACTAAATTTGTGAAATAAGATTTAGAATGAAACTGGGATTTGAGATGGATTTTGGCTTGAGTATAAGCTGATGATTGGGATTTGTGGATAAGTCGATTGAAGATCCATGTTTGAAATACTTGGGTACGTGCTGGTTGGATAGAAAATTGAAGAGATAAAATTACATGCCCAACAAAAGGTACTTGTTAAATTATATTGAGTTGGAGATTTATGGGCCTATTCGGCAAGTCGATTGGCTGTTGATTTATTGGAGAAGCCCAGAGAGGCGAGTTGTAGTTCTATCGATTGAGCTGTGAGGAAGAGATGCTGGCAAAATTTCCCAAAATTTTAGAGGGTTAGAAAATTTTCAGAATTTTGAATATATTCGTTAATAGAAAGGAATTAATATTTTAACTGAAATTAATTGGCTCGATTGAAACAAAAGTTTTTAACCTAGTAATAATGGGGTTCATCGCATTTCCCCTACCTTAGCAATTTCGAGGACGAAATTATTTTAAGGGGGAAGGAATGTAACGTCCCGCATTTTTATCGGTTTATATTTGAATATTTAAATCAGTTTAAATATTGAATTCGTGTTATAAGTGGATTTATATATTAATTAAAATGAAGATGAACGTATAAAAATATAAATTTAATATAATTGAGCTCATAACAACGCTGCAGTTCGTAATTTAATGTTCTGAACTTCAACAGAGTGTACATGACTCGTTTTAAATCGGATTTCCGCAAAACGAGAAACGTTGAGGTGAAAAATCAAATTTCTGAATTATATATTGCAAGATATATCCAAATCAAATATTCAAATAGTCGCTGTAGAATCGTTTATCGACCGTAACGGTTTATTCGATATAACTAGTTATCGGTTTCGAATTTAGACAAGGTTCTTTTGAGACGTGGTGATAATTTAATTTTTAGAATTTTACTAAAAATTTTAATTAATTTAATTTGCAACTTTTTATTTGAAGTATTCTGCACCCTGTATCGATATTTTGGGGTTTCACAATATGAGTTAATCTACCGGTATTATTATATTTTTGGGATCGTGACACCTCGTTGAGCACGATTGTACTCTTACTTCTGTCCGTGCATAAACGGAATTTTGAGTAACGGGGGACATTATAACTTAAACATATTTATCTAAGTACATGTCTTCGGTTGTTACCAATCACACTTACATTTCTACGAACGAGTCACGCATGTCATGTAAACCAAGATTTTGCCAATTACCTAAGGCCCTAACGCTATGACCTATTGGATACAGCGACCATATCAAAACTCAAATCAAAGAAATTACACCGCAATGCAAGGTCCCAATCGAAATGGACATTATCGCATGCAAATCTTCTTCCATTTAATGAAAGCACATGCTACACATCCTATGTTTTGAAAATAGAGAGCCTATCCCATACCGTGGACGCTAGTTTAGTGCATGGCCTAAGTTTAAAGTCTACCCTAAGCTTGAACCATGGAGAGCAAGAAAATAATCTTATGTATAATATATATAATGGCGCAGAAAATCTCTGAAGTGAAAACTCAGCAATTTCATAAAACTTCACGCTTAAGTAAATCCTTCCAGCATGTGAAATCAAATCAGCGCAGGCATGGAAAACATATGTACTAATCAGTTGAACCTTCCTCAGTAGACAATCCGATGCTTTCAACTCAAAAACTATGACTATAAACCCATCTTTACAACGCACATGTTACTTGCCTGCAACCTGCGCCCTAGTATATGTATCAACCTGGTACCCTGTTATTTCATTTCGTAACTGATCTCCGACATGCGAAGGTGAAGGACATCACGTTGCCCTACCGATGAAAACAGTACAGGCCTAAAGCCTAGTTGCAAGCCGTCCTATCCTTCTCATTATGTTGTCAAGTCTTTATCAAAATTAATTTGAATATAACCAAACAGTGCCGTGATTTTTCAAATCAAAAGATTGCTTAAAACTGCAAAGCTGTCACTTACCTACGCCAAGCTAGGTGTACCCAATTCCTTAATGGCCAAGGAACTTAACACTATAAATACACACACGTACCTCCTTGCACACACACACAAGTCTGAGGTAAAAGAAATGAACTAGAACTTTTAAGCATGAGGAAGAACCTAGGAACAGAAAAAGAACAAAGGAATAGGGACATGTTTTAGGTGAGTAAACTCTCTTTTTACTTCAATACCATTACTGATTTGGAATTCAAATATATATGCCTTAATGTATTTAATTAGTTGTTTAGTCATGGTAGAAGGGATCTGAAAATAGTATGGGATAGCAATTAACCGATATTGAAATTAAGGAAATGGTACAGAACAGTGAAGAATTAAAACAGTGAGTGAAATTCTTTTCACTAGTCTAAATCTAATGTTGATTGAGATATTAATGCGAGTATATATGTATTCCGAACATGTTGTACTGAGTTGATTATGTCCCTACGTTAAAACTAAAATACATAGGAAACATGGAATTAAAACAGTGAGTAAACACACCTTTTAATTCCAATTTTTGTTTTGAATGTAGTACTGTGTGATGTCTTTTATATACACATCTAGCTGCATACAATATGTTGGTATGATTAACTACATACACTTGAGTTGGATATGTATACACATGTGGATAAGTAACGTTGCACTGTATGAATGGTGCATGTGCATCATTATTTTGACGAAAGGCATTTGGCATGAAGAACAAGTATAAAACATTGTATGTGTTATTAGTAATGGATTCGGCATACGGAAATAAAGTGAAAAACTATAAACCTAATATGCTGCCAAAGGTTAGACAGTAAAAAAAAAAACCCTACGATACTGCTCCTTTGATGAGGTCCAGTTTATGACAGGATAAACATGGATTTTAGCATCATATAAATCAAAGAAGAGTGAAGTTTTGGATAGAATGTACATATATATAGGGTCAGTTTACGTGTTAAAGTATGAAGTTGTTTTGGGTTTGGCACATTTTTATTGTGCCGCCTGGGAGTTCTAAATGGGCTGAAGGGAAGTAATAATATGAATACTATTTTATTATGGGCATTAGGATTGGGTTTGGCTTTGTTATAAAAAAAATGAAAAGGTAATGTTTTCGCTGACTGAAGGACGTAGCGTATTGGCATGAGGAGAGCATTGGTGGGGTTTCGGCCCAGTTCCTTATAGAAAAAAAAAGAGTAAAGATACGAAAAAAATAGTGAGAACGTGTGCAAATGTGTGATGTGTGAACTATTTTTGGACGGCAGATGTTTTTGAGGAAGAGGGCGTAAGGCACTAGACTGATTGGTCGGAGGCGACGCCGAGAAGTGCCGTGGTTTTGATGGTGGGGTTGCGTTGGCTCCTCGATGGGCTGATGCAGTGTGCATGTGCACATAAGGAAGTGCACAGGAAGATGCACAAGATGAAGAGTTGGGTTTTTATTCCCTTCATTTGAATTACCGTGTGAGTAGTAGATGTAGTGTTAGGTTTGGCAAACTTTGTTTGCTTGGATTTAAGAAATAAAACAGACTAATGTATGCCGAAAGGTGTAGTGATGGGCATTTCAGCAAGTTTGTTTGCCTGGGTAGAAGGTAAGTGAAAAAAATGTATCACAATTAAAAAAAATCGAAAAGTAAAACTAAGAAAAAGAGAGGGAAAAGTAATGAACGAAAAAGGGACAGAAAGGAAAGGAGCTGTTCGGTTGCCTTTTTGTGTATAGAAAATGGCGGTGGGTGTATAAATGGGCTTCAGCAAATTCTAAAAAAAAAAAATTAACTGTATATAAAGTAAAAGAAACTGAAGTTGGCAAAAATAAAAAGTAGAAGAGTGGAATAGGGTAGGAGTGGTTGCCAGAAAAGGGAACGATGACATCAGCTGGAAACAATAAAAGGAATGGACGGGCCTGGGATGTCATAGGCCTTGTCAGGCCAGTATAGGAAATAGGAAAATGAAAAGATAAAGGAAAAAGCTGGGCCTAGGTATTACGCTGTTCGGTCCAGTATAGAGAAAATAAGGAATAAGAGAAAAGAAAAGAAGGGGGAACGTGAAGTGGGCCTGTTGGGCTAATGGGCTCGAATAGTTATTAAAAGAAAAGAAACAAAAAGGGAAAAGGGATATAACTAAAGGGTAGAGAAAGAAAGAAATAAAAGAAAATACAATTAAACTTATATAAGTTATCAGGAGATATACATGAAAGTGTTTGTTGCTTGAGTTCGCTTAAATAAAAGTGAAATAGCCAGTAACTGTTTAATTGAAGCAATGCAAAAGATCGTCGGTTTAATTGATATTATTAGTAATAAGGAGTTTACAGTTACGGACTTATATCTGTTCTAAGGTAAGAACGTTGTCGATCAAGGTCTGAGAGGTAAATAAAATACCCCAACTAGAACGGCTTCACTATTATCGAGGAATGGTATCAGTTTGTAACGGAAAGAGATGTTAAGATTTTTGTAACAGAAAGAGATGTTAAAGATTTTTGTAACAAAAAGAGATGTCAAGATTTATGTAACGGAAAGAGATGTCAAGATTTTTGTAGCAGTAAGAAATGTCAAGATCAGTATAAGGTGGAATATAATAGCGCATTGCAAGTTTTAAACTATAGCGATAAAATAACGCTGTTGAATATGCTTAAGCATGACTGTTCTGTCGAGATTAGTTATAAAGGAGAATATTACAGCGTATGACAAGTTTTTGAACTATAAAGATAAATTAGCGTTGTTGACCAAACTTAATTTTTATATAGCACTACTCCCTAGCGAGTGTAAACAGTTGTTTTGAAATCCACCTATTCCAAAGTAATAATTAACGATGATTGTCCAATGAAATATAAGAACGAATGTTAAATAAAATTGCTCGTGATTGTGTGATGTTAGTTATGAATGTTTGTTTTTACTTTGATAGTTAAATAACCGACTATCGAAGTGTTTTTACCATCGTTGTCAATACGAAGAGACCGGTTGGATATATTATCCGGAAACCACTCTGTATAGGCATAAGCACTGCGAATTTGATTATGCTGAAGAAAATTGAAGATGGAGTGAAATGCAAGGGTCGTTCTGTTCCAGAATGTTGTTTTCTGTTTGTCCTGTCCCAGGACAACTTGTATGGACGAATGTCTGACAGAGTATTCAAAACGGTCACATAAGACGATCTTTCCAAGGTATTACGTCTGGTGGCGGAGAAATTCGTTTCTCCTAGCTTTTATACCCGTAATATTTTTGGGAAGATCAACTAGTGATTTGATGGGTTTGACGACGTGACATTCAAAGTGTATGGTGGCCAGATGTTCTAAAGGATAGACGTAGCCTCAAGCTTCACAACCGAGAAATGACAAAAATCGGGCAGGCAGCATGGCTATGTGGTTCGCTCCCATTAGGGTGTATAATCACCTATCTAGAGAAATTCCTTTTGTTCTTACTCTATCGATTCTGCCCATTCGGGAATGGTGGTTTGAGCCCAACCGTTGGTGATATACATTCGATACGCTCAAGCGAAATGAGTGGTCGGTCATGTGTGGGCCGGGTGGCAAGATGTTCTTGTTGAACCCAGTGTATTCGCCTCTAGAGATACACTATCGGCAGGTGGTCCCATACCTTGTCAAAGTTGGAATCCAATCTCCAATAAGCGCCCTGCGGTTTTTGATTTTACACTATGTATGTAGAGCGTGAGATGCAAGCGTTCTGCTATTTGGGTATTTACTTGATTAGACATTATTATAATATCACTGGATTTTGATATCAAAATATTTTGGGTTATAGTAAGGTAAAAACTGTCCATGTTTATGTGTGGGCTGGTCTTACTATTATCTTTGTTTCGAAAGGATTTTCAAAGTTAAACCGTATGGTTGGAATTTACTCACACTAGTCCCATGACTGACCCAGAGTTTGTTTTGTTTTATTTTTCCTAAACTCTTGGGTGCCCAAATTTGTACGGGCAGTCAAGTGTTTCAGGCTTTTACAGATACACTTGGAGGAGTTGGAAGCAGAAGGCTTCACCGTTAGTATTTAGAAATTATTTCTGCTGTGATATGATGTACTGTACTCTGATAATGGTATGGATATACAAACAGATTTGTATTTCAAAGTTATGTTATATAATAAATTTTATTCGTTCCGTTGTGAGATTCGTGTTTACTCTGATTTTGTTCAGCTTTGTTCTTCTTCTTCTATTCAAATTTTCTATCTTATCTTTCTCACCCTCTAACTTGTTTCTATTAATGATCCGGTATTTTCGACGTCTGAACAGTCGACGCTGGGTTTTGTGTCGATTTTCGGAGTCGAAAATCCCGGGCCGTTACACGTTTTTATATATTTCAATAATTCTGTTATTCTATTCAACAAATGAATATTTATTCTTTTCAATACATGAATCTATATTCTTGTCAATACATGACTAATCTCAACAAATGAGTACTGTCCACGTGTGACTATTTTTGTTATTTAATATATTTTATAAAAATTACGGTATCTATCGTTTGATTTTAAATCAGACTCCAACCGTAAATTAGTAAGAGAACGATTCCCTGAATATTATCCCCGAAGGCCGAAACCAACATCAGATCCATATCCAGGAGACCACTCATCTTATCTATTTTCCAGTTAGTTTCTAATTTCAAATATGATAAAGATGTAAATTTTATTGTTAAAATATTTCGTTCAACACATGACTAATCTCAACGGATGAGTACTGTCAACACATGAACCTTTATTTTATAATGGTAAAGATGTAAATTTTATTGTTAAAATATTTCGTTCAACACATGACTAATCTCAACGGATGAGTACGGTCAACACATGAACCTTTATTTTATAATATTCTTTATTTTCTAAATTGGAATGAGGCCCAATCAATTACCATATAACGTTAATTATATGGATTCCATACAACACATGTATATAATAGCAACGATAAATAATCAACCATCATCCAAAGTGCACTACACTGTATAAGCATCAAATGTAGATAATCAACGCTCACACAGTCTGTCGACCAATCGATCGACATACAATTAAATAATTGGGATTAGTGTACGCCAAATATCATCCCAACACCCGTGTGGGGTTTCAAATCAACAAACACATATTTTTATTCGTGCAGTTGGGCGATGTGTAAAATTTATCATCCCAATCAATATCAGTCAAATCAGTGTATATAAACAAATCGGTCGATTTGTTTATAAATATTAATTTATTCACATTCACGTTAAAAATTATATTTTTAACGATAAAATATTTATTTCAACCATCTATATTTTATTATCGATTTCACATCAACATCACAAACAATTTTCACAACACATCAATTAAACAAACAAGCCATCCATGGTCTGTGGATGACGGGTGTCGGGTGCTACTAAGCACCGTCTGCATCCTAGTATATATATATAAAACTAGAAAAAGAAATTTTGAGTGAGAAGTTCTCACTGATAGCTATCCCAACTTCACGACACTTCATTTATAGAAATCTTCGCCTTTCTCGCCTTTCGTCACTTTCGTTGCCCGTAGCCACTACATATGTAAAAATCGAATTTTTACTTCGCTATTCAATATATAAAAATCGAATTTTTACTTCGCTATTCAATATATAAAAATCGAATTTTTACTTCGCAATTCAATATGTAAAAATCGAATTTTTACTTCGCTATTCAATATATAAAAATCCCATTTTTATAATCACGCTATATGGATAAAATTCTATTTTCACACCGCTACTATATAGATAAAAATTCTATTTTTATTCAACGGTGTTCATATAATAAAGATTATATTTTTATCACGCTATTCTCTATATAAAGATTTCGCCTTTTCAAATATAAAGATTTCGCCTTTTCAAATTTCAAAAATCTAATCTTTTCTATTTTAAAAATCTAATCTTTTCTATTTAAAAAAAATCTAATCTTTCCTCCGCTACTTATATATATATAAAAACAGATTTTCTATTGGTTAAATAACCTAAAATAAAACTGAAATAAAAATGAAATAAAACAGAATAAAATTTACCGATTATAGAAGGGGGGAGGGGTTCCTTTTGCTGCGTTCAGATTTGAGGGAGGCGGGGTCGGATTGGGGTTCGTGGAGGTGGCTGACGCGAGGCCAGAGGGAGAGGGTGCGGGTTCGGTCGTGGAGAAAGGAAGAGGAGGAAGAAGAGAAGAGGGGGGCGGCGGCACAGGGGGGGCTCGCGGTGGTATCGATCGATTTGGGGGGGGGGCTTCTTCGCGTCAGGAAGGAACAGGGGAGGAGGAGGAAGAAGAGGAGGCGGCGGCAGGTGGTTGTGCCCCACCTGGGCGGTGGCGACGAGCGAGGGGAGGGGGGGTGGACGGCAACGAGTTCTCCCCCCGTCTTCCTCTTTTCTTTTCTTTTTTGAAATGATTTTCTAATCGGGGGGGCCTGAGTACTATACTGGAGAGGGTTTTAATTTTTAATTATTTTATTTTTCACCAAAAAACAACTTTTATTTTTGACCTCAAAACGACGCCCACCGCCTATCGTCCACAGCTAATTACCCTCATTCCGAACACAATGGGATTTGCTTCGTAAGCTGATTCAGTCATTTCGATCAGTCTTCGTTAAAATTCAAATATAACTCTATATATTGAATTTGAACGCGCATATCATTTTACTGGGGTCACATACGAACTCTATAAATTGCAGAAAAATATTTTCTAGCTTCGTATTGACGATACGGTCCTAACAAAACTAATTTCGTCGAATTCTGAGACCGTTGGGAAAATGGCCATTTTCCAGTCGATTAAAATCAACTGAAACTGGTCAAACACGTTTTCCTTTGCCATGCTCACATATTGATTCGAAAAATTATGAAATTTGGAATCTAGCAATAACTTTACATCCCGGATCCAACAAAAGTGGTTTCGTCGAAATCCGAGGTCGTGTGCAAAATTCCCATTTTTAAGGGTCTGAATTCCATAGCGACTATTCAGAATTTTCAACTGGACATATCTTTTGTTTCCAGCTATGAAATTTCAATTTTTCAGATTCGTTGGAAAGATATTCTCAATTAAATCCTATTGTTTTTGGTTTCACTAAAATCCGGATTGTTTTGCACCCGGTACATTCAATTGAAGTTTGAAATCGAATTATCGAACTACCGCGCCATTTTCAATTCTATTTATAATTATATATATATATATAATTATTTATATCCTAACGACGACGTATATAATATACGTTCGAATTCTATTCAAAATAAATTTCTCGTCGATATTATTTAAAATAATTCATTTTAAATGTAGAAAATTCGCTAAATTGCCAAAATAAAAATTTTAAACTGGCCCAGATTTTCGGGTTGTTACAGCAGAGCACTTGTTTTTATATCATTATAAAAGTGGTAGACAACTATAATCTGATTTGCTTACCAAAACAACTACAAGTAAAAGCATAAATATTAGAATTTAATGATAAGAATATAAAAATATTTCAAAGTAAACTTAAAATCAGTACTATAATCTGATTTGCTTACCAAAACAACTACACGGTTTTATATATTTCAATAATTCCATTATTCTATTCAACAAATGAATATTTATTCTATTCAATACATGAATCTATATTCTTGTCAACACATGACTAATCTCGACGAATGAGTACTGTCCACGTGTGACTATTTTTGTTATTTAATATATTTTATAAAAATTGTGGTATCTATCGTTTGATTTCAAATTAGACTCCAATCATAAATTAGTAAGAGAACGATTACCTAAATATTAACCTCGAAGGCCGAAACCAACATCAGATCAATATCCAGGAGACCACTCATCTTATCTATTTTCCAATTAGTTTCTAATTTTATATATGATAAAGATGTAAATTTTAGTATTAAAATATTTTGTTCAACACATGACTAATCTCAATGGATGAGTACGGTCAACACATGAACCTTTACTTTATAATGATAAAGATGTAAATTTTATTGTTAAAATATTTCGTTCAACACATGACCAATCTCAACGGATGAGTACGGTCAACACCAACGATAAATAATCAACCATCATCCAAAGTGCACTACATTGTATAAGCATCAAATATAGATATCTAACGCTTATAACAGCCAGTCGATCCATCGATCGACATACAACTAATTATTGGGATTAGTGTATGCCGTATTTTATCCCAATACCCGTGTGGGGTTTCAAACAATCAAACACAGATTTTATTTGTGCAGTTGGGCGATGTGTAAAATTTATCGTCCCAATCAATATCAGTCAAATCAGTGTATATAAACAAATCGGCCGATTTGTTTATAAATATTTATTGATTTATATTCACGTTAAAAATTATATTTTTTTTAACGATAAAATATTTTTAACTATATAAATATTTTATTTTATTCCACATCACACAATCAATTTTCATCACAACAAACAATCAAACATACAAGCCATCCATGGTCTGTGGATGACGGGTTTCGGGTGCTACTAAACACCGTCTACATCCTAGTATATGTATTTATAACTAGAAAAAGAAATTTTATAGTGATAAGTTCTCACCAACTAGCTAATCCAAACGCCACGACTCTTCTTGTGTAGAAATCTTCGTCGTTCTCGTCTTTTGTCACTTTCGTTGCCCGTAGCCACTACATATATAAAATCACATTTTTATACCACTACTTTATAGATAAAAACTCTATTTTTACACCGCTATTATATAGATAAAAATTCTATTTTTACAACGCTACTATATAGATAAAAATTCTATTTTTACAACGCTACTATATAGATAAAAATTCTATTTTTACATCGATGTTCATATAATAAAGATTATATTTTTATAACGCTCCTCTCTATATAAAAATCGAATTTTTACTTTGATATACAATATATAAAAATCGAATTTTTACTTTGCTATACAATATATAAAAATCGAATTTTTACTTTGCTATACAATATATAAAAATTGAATTTTTATTTTGCTATAAAATATATAAAAATCGAATTTTTACTTTGCTATACAATATATAACAATCGGGGTTTTACTCTATGCAAAACCAAAAAGAAATTTAAGTAAACACTCACATTTGCTTGTTCAGAGGAGGTGGGAATTGGCTTCGCCGGAAATCGAGGAGGGGGTGCAGCGTGGTCGGGGTCGAGCTCAGGTGGGGTGGTGGGACCCTAGTGCGGCGGTGGGTTTGGATTGGGGGTCGCGGGTCTTGGCTGGAGGAGCAAGGCGTCACCGATTGGGGCATGGCCAAGGCTCGAGCTCGGTTTTGCTGGAGAGGGGGTGTAGGCGCGAGGGGCGCTGGAGCTTCCTCAAGCGAGCGGCGGTTGGTGGCGCGTTGACCGATGGAGGAGGGGAGACGGGTTTGGGGGCAACGAGCGGGGTTGTTTTTTTTCATCATCTGAAAAATGAAGTCTACGGGAGAGATAAAGGTAAAGGGGGAGAGTTATTTTATATATATTTTATTCCCTTAAAATCCCTAAAAGCAACTTTTATTTTCGAACTCCAAACGAAACCCACGGCCTGTCGTCCCTAGCTAATTACCCCCATTCCATACACAATGGGATATGCTACATAAGCTAATTCGGCCGTTACGATCAGTTTCCGTTGAATTTAATATATAAATCTATATATTCAATTTTAAACGTACATTTCAACTCACGGGGCCACATACAGTCTCTAAAAATTCCTGAAAAATATTTTCTAGCTTCGTATTGACCATACGTTCCTAACAAAACTAGTTTCGTCGAATTCTGAGACCGTTAGAGAAATGGCCATTTTCCATTCGATTAAAATAAACTAAAACTGGTCAAACACGTTTTCCTTTGTCACGCTCACATATTGATTCGAAATTTTTTGTAATTTGGAATCTAGCAATAACTTGACATCACGGATCCAACAAAAGTGGTTTCGTCGAAATCCGAGGTCGTTTGCAAAATTCGCATTTTTAAGGGCCTGAATTCCATAGCGACTATTCAGAATTTTTAACTGGACATATCTTTTGATTCCCGCTATGAAATCTCAATTTTCCAGATTCGTTGGAAAGATATTCACAATTAGATTCAAATATTTTTGGTTTCACTAAAACCCGGTACATTCATTTGAAGTTTGAAATCGAATTATCGAACTACCACGCCATTTTCAATTCTATTTATAATTATATATAATTATTTATATTCTAATGACGATCTATATAAATATATGCTCGAATTATATTCAAAATAAATTTCTCGTCGATATTATTTAAAATAATTCATTTTAAATATTCAAAATTTGTTAAAATTGTGAAAATAAAATTTTTAAACTGGCTTGCATTTCCAGGTTATTACAAGCAATAAACATTTTATCTTCTGAGGATTTATAGAAATAATATCCATTTATATCTTTTGGATATTCCACAAAATAGTTATCTGATTTGGGTCCTATCTTATCAAAAGAAGGACGTTTAACAAACGCCTTACATACCAAATCATCGTGTTAGACACATTAGGACATTTCCTAGTCCATATCTTATATGGCTTCTTTAAATCATTTTAGTGGGATTTAATATAATTGCTCTATATTTAATTTATTGGAAGATCTATAGGACTTATCATTAATCATACTATATCTCATAAAGTGTGATGTCTCCACTCAGACACACCATTCTAATATGATGTTCTAGGTGGAGTGAGTTGTGAAACAATTTCAAACTCGTTTTGATAGTCATTATATAGTTGGCTTAAATATTCTTTTCGATCTATTCGAAAAGTATTTATTTTCTTTTAAAATTGGTTACTATCTCCACTTTGAATTCTTTGAACTTTTCAAAGGATTCTGATATGTGTTTCATAAGATATACATATCTGTATCTACTGATATCATCAGTAAATATGATGAAGTAATAAAACATGCCTCTAGTATATGTATTCATTGCTCTCATACATCATTATGTACGAGACCCACTACTTATCACTCATTCACTGTGTCAGATGAAAAGTGATTTAGTTATTTTGCCTAATAAACAAGATTTGTATTCTTCATATAATTCAAAATCAAATGATTTCAAAATTCCATCATTATAGAGTTTTGATATATTTTCTTGTTTACTAGGCTAACCGGTAATCTAAAGGTATATTGGATTTAAATCACTAAATTTAATCCACTCATTATTAATGTCAAGTACATTATAATTAAGGATTTACAAAGATCATTAACTATTTGAGAAATTCCATACGATATTCTATTTAAATAAAATGAATAACAATTGTCCTTTTATTACAAATGAAATTCAAACTTGTCTAAACAAGATCTATTATAACATTTATCTTAAGTGGAATTTCATTATAACAATTATTTTATTTATTTAATTAAGCCAGTATAATCAACAAGAATCAACTTCCTATGGATAATCCAACAACATTTACTTTATTTCCAATTGTAAGTCCACTTGTCCTTTTTTCTGATTTCTACTTATTCTGCAATTTCTATAAATCAATATACATTTATATGATTTATATCTAGTATCTAATACTAGAATCGTATAAGTAGATTATCATAACATTTATATCTTATTCAGTTGAAGTCATATTATAACTTTTATATTAGATCCTCTATATTTGTGAAACAATTACATTTATTTTGTTTGAGGACAATCCTCAAACTTCAATGTTAGTCAAGAAATTTTGGTTTAATTTGTTTACCCTTCTCAAGGATTAATTTAAATTATTGGTGTTATATCATTATTTAATATGTATAGTAAATAATAAATAATATTTGATTCTTCAATATTTATTTAATATAAACTTTGACAATCAAAATTTTATATTAACATAAATGTATTATTTAAACTAAAATACGCTCCCACTCAAATTAACATCCCTCCGTTTATGTATACATATCTCTCTCTGTGTGTGTATATATATATATAACGGTGTTCCAAGATCCATATCTAATCATGCCTTGACCTAGCATTGGCTAAACTCAAAACACTGCCTTTTAGGTAGACATCTTATGTCAATTATATCGTCTATATAACTCTTGGATCGCATGTTGAACATTTTGTTCAGTACTATTCATTTGCTCAAAATATAGAATAATTCATGCTTTTGTCTCTAAGGCCATAATCGTATTATCAGCCTAGTTAAGTCAGACCCAATAATAGGTTGGAGCACCACCTTTTACTTCATCGCATATAACCAAAATAAAAGGTGCACAACGCTTTGGCGTTAGTTACAGCCAATGATCTTGGACAGTGATGAGTATATTATTGGAAGACTTCACCATGACTTAATAAAACAATAAATTTTTTTTAAAGGAAATTTATAATTCGTTGTGGCGACCAATATCAGAGTTATTAACATATACCAAATATATGTATTTTATATTCATAATATAAATTGGATTTAAATACATATATTTAAATTCAATGTAATATATATTTAAATATGAAGTATATCGACTTAACCTTTTGAACAATTCAGATTTTTGGATGATAAAAAAATCAACTTAAAGCTCATATTTCTGCAAACATGGCCTTTATCTCCTAGTCACTATACTTATTATATGAAACCCAAGAATGTTTTATTACTAGAATTATATATAGTTCAGGCTCGACTCATACTATCGTGTAAGCAGAAACATATTCAACATGCTAACCCAATGCTATATAACCATTATGCAAGGCAATCATCTACATTTATACATCTGTCCTTAATGTAAGGAAATGTTTACGTGTATATTTCTATGCCCTACACATCTCATGACAATGTAATTCAATCTGTAATTAAAACTAAATACAACTTGCAGGCAAGAATAAAAGACTGTACATGTTTATACAAATCAAATAGAATAATATAACACAGTTTTTATCAACAATACAATCACTAGCACCTGATGTAAACAATGTTAATCAGCTTATATGAAATCATACAGGCAGTTCTCATATATATTTACATAATTATACACATACATAAATAACTTGATAACAAACAATACATGTCTGTTTAATCAACATTTGCTTGTAGCCGTTGCTTTTGCCAACATATGCACTTGTATTTCCACTATATACTGAAACTTTTTCAGTGTAAATAGGCTGCCCTCTGTTAGATTAAATGTGAAATCAAAGGGTCAGAATAACTTATATACATATACACATCAAATGTATATAATATACATGTCCAGTGACCTATATACATCAAATGTATAAAGTGCTTTATCTCATGTACTTATTACATCACATGTACAATATAATTAGTATACTCACTGCAATTCATATATAGACATTTATGTATCATTATACACATTTATATATAGTAAACATGGTATAACTATTATATCAGCTTTCTTTTACAAATACAATGTATAAATGTAACTAGATATCTTGATATTGATTATAATGAATTGCAGTATGTTTTATAGAAATTTGTACATGCTATCAGATCTTATGTTTGCTGAACCAGAGATATCCTTATAATGTGTTTTGGCATCTTTATACCCAAATGCATATTAATGTTAAACAATTGTTGATGACCCAGAGGAATAAAATCAAAATAGTTTTTTATTTTATAGTAACTCATCCTTATTTCAAAACTAGTATATATAGAATTGAGATAGCAAATCAAATCTGCAGTGACAAAAAAAATGATTTCCATCATATCTATTACTATAAATATATATAATCTGTATTCAAACATCTTATGTTGACAGAGAGAATTATAATGTATTTCTAATATCAACATATTTGTATTTTGTAATGATTCAAAATCATTTAGACTATTATTAAATAATAATAAGGTTTTCTAATCGATAACAAATATTTTGTAGTAGAGTCATACTCTGTAATCACCAAGCATTCATTCCATGTATAAATCACTATAATACCCCCAATTATACAACTTCAGTGTAAACATTCACATCAGGTAAATCATTACATATATCAAGATATATCCAATAATAATTTGATTTGAGAAATCAGTTTCCAAGATTAACCTGTAAATTTGACCAAACATAACTGGGATTTGGTTTATATGCAAGACATATTTTCTTTTCAACGAAGCAATCACAATTTGAAACTAATTTAATATTTCAGATATAATCAATAATAAATTCATCGAATCAAATTCATAATAGAGCTATATTATTTATTCATCAATTAGTAGAATCATGTTGATACATAAACAACAAAACCAGGTTATTTAAAATTATCAAATACTATGTCAATGTGTATGACATTTTAAATACCCAACTAAGTCTGTAATGACCTAATAGATATATATTTACAAGATATGTTTCATTTTTGATGAATCATATCCATTAATAAATTACATTTGTTATGTGATAAGCACTGATTACAGTTTAAATACAAATACAAGGAGGTGGATAAAAGATATATGTATATAAATATATACCATATATCAAAATTGATCACCATGTTAAAGATTTATGCAATATTTTAAATCCAAAAGACTGTACATCACATATGCCATTAGATCTAGTAAAATGGATGTATAACTGTATTAACATCTAATATAAATCAAATACTAATATCATATTTCATTTTATATCAGATATAAAATGATCCTTTTACTGAAACGATTTCACATATGTAATAATGCATATTTATATTTTATATCCTTTTGTATCATATACAAGTGTTTGGAACACTGTCGGTATACTCTGATATGTCAATTTACATATTTATTTACATAAATTCCTGTGGCATGGCCAAGCTCCATTACAAGCAGTATGATATTAAAACAGAAAACAGTTTTTCTGTCATGATGAAATCAGATTAAAAAAAATGGTTTAAAATATTAAGATCCATATGTATCTTTATATATATGTCAAATACATATACATACATACATACATATATATATATTATATGATCATTGAGCTACATCATATGTTTATGAACATACATAATGCATTTATGGTAAATTGAACTCATTCTATTCACTGTAATGTAAATACATAACCTTGTATAGTTTATATGAATTTCTAATGCCAGTTATATGTTAAAACAGACTATTCCGCAACAAAATAAATTCAATTGTTCTGATTTTAAACTCAACTGTAAAGATTAAAATCAGAAAACAATGTTTTTTCTAAATCAAACAAATTTGATTTTATTAGCATATTTTAAGAACAATTCAGAGAATTTGTCTTAACAAATTTCCATTTAAAATATTTCAATAAATCAAAACAATCTGAAAATCATCTTACTCATATATCAATCAATAAAATCATTTTAATCAAATATATATATTTATATATGATTAAATCATGATTTGAAGACTTGTCAATCAAACATTTAGATGTTTACTTTAATATTGGTTATAGAACAAATCCAAATATTCATAAACAACTTTGGTTAATTGTAAAACCTAAAAGGCTCGACTATGGGACTATAATTCAATACAACAAAGTCAAACTTTTAATTTTGCAATAACTAAATATCCTATTGATTTATAACCTGAAAGGGTTCATATAGATTAACAGATCTGAATATAATTGAAACATTCAGATGTATTAGATCAATCGAGTTATGCCAGAATTTAATGACAATTTTAAACAGACTTGATTTCCAGAATTAACAACGAATTCAAATCCAAATTTCATATCAAATACAAAATCTTGTTTACTGTAAAACGATTCTACATTTTGTATTAAATATAATTATCTTTTCAGTGAAGCAATTCCACCTTTTGTATGGTCTTCTATTTAATTCTTGAAACTAGGGTTTCAATTGTAATCGATTAACTACTAACACAAAAGCACAAAACCCAATTTTAGAACGAAGTATTAATTTTGCAAGCTAGCTCTGATACCACTGTTAGGAATTATCGATTTAATCGGGTTCCAGGTTCAACAATTTAAATATTCTATGATCTATGCAAAATTAATAAACCGAATATTTACAGAAATTAGGGTTTATACCTGTCATTCACGATTCCATTGATGAACTTACCCAATTCGAGCTTCCAGTTTCCATATCCATGAAGATCTGCGAGAATCGAAGGGTTGATTCGAATCCAAGCTCCCAAAGCAGCAAGCCTCTATTGGAGTCCACAAATGCTTGATCTCGATGTTGTCTAACAAAATCGAGAGGAAGGATATACGGTGCTAGCCGTAATTTTGGATTCTAGGGTTTCTTAGTTTTTAGAGTTTTGTTTGCCGGCGGCTACAACTGAAATAATGAAAAAATGGCTTAATTGAAAAGAACATCGGCCCTTTCCTTTTAAACAATGGCAAACAAAAATATGAATATAAAAAGAACCATATAACCCTTGTACCTTTTCGAAGTTAAAGAAAAATCAACATCTTGATTTCCTTTTATTTCGAACGGTTCTTATCCTTTTACAAACGTCGTTATGTGTAACCCGATAGGTTATTATAACGTTGGCAATGATTTTAAATCGTATTTAAAATCATAAACAGAGATTGGCATCTAGCAATGGATCATTGCTACCTAAGTTATAATAAGATCAATGATTCGATACAACCTTTTCGTGACTAGTGTATCAATGTAATATAATACTTTTAACCAATACATCCAGGATCAAACTAGAGGCATGGATCGTATCATCCTCGTTATAATTTAATCCGTTTTTCTTGATCGATGAGTAGACTGTTTAAAACAAATCAATATTTGAACACGGCCATGCATTTCACAGTCTCACTCATTCAAGAGGCCCATGGATATCACTACGAATATATCGTAGGGTTAAATTCCATCTAGATCATTCATAATTTTCATTCGATTCGAGATACATACAATAATCACCGTTATCATTACTCTGTTACGAAATAACTTTAGATGATATCAAAACACAAATATCCTCGAATAAAATTATAATGATTTCAGGTCTGAGGACCATTACATCAATGTCACTATGAGAACAACTTATGATACTGTTGATTACATTCCATGCAGTTATCTCATAGTGGGTCAGCCCAATACGCTATTCTCTAATTCATATTTATATCTTGACTTTAATATCACGTATATTAATGATCAATGAGATGTGATCATCAGTCATTCAGTATACTAGTCTCAACGCTTTATCGTTGTCCTATATAAACAATAAAACTCGACTAGGGACATTTAAGAATTATAATACTTATCACATTATATAATCTCAAGTTCAGTCTTACTCGAACTATATAATTCTGTATTATTATTCTAAGGACTTCTATTAAATTATTATTTATATTACGCAGTAAATATAACATAATAGAATATTTTTATTCCAAATAAAACAATAACGTTATTAATCACATAAAATGGATTGCCTCTAGGGCATAAACTCTAACAGTCATAATAATATTTATTATAATATTATGAAATCTTTGATCAATAGCAGTTGAGGTGTAATTAGTTTTAGCAGCTATTTTTTTAACAACTGTTAGAAATAGTTGTAAAAAAGTTGACTTTATTACGATTGACAGCTGTACTAGACATATTACAACTGTTTTTGGCAGTTGTAAAAGGGTATTTTTTGTTGTAGTGGTACCTGTGGCAACACCAGTACTGATGTTACCATAGGGTCGCAAAGGTGTTGCCTTTGACTCTAAGGCAACCCCGTAAAAGGCAACCCCAAAAAAGTCTTGCCATAGATCATTTTTTGCCTATAGCAACACTTTTTGGCACCTACTGTGTCACTTCTCTTGGGTTGCCGTAGGCCATCTATGGCGTAGTGATAGGGTGTTAATAATTTTTATCGTTAGCTTTTTGGTGCTAGAAGAAGGGCTTGAACCACTGTTTCTCTTATTTTGTTATGGATTAATTTGTGAATGTTTACTTAATGACAGGATAAGATGAGGCCAAAAAGATTAAGCGGCGTTAATAAAGAAAGAGCTCGCATGACCACTCTCGAAGAAAATATAGCCCCGTCATTCAACCTAACCACTGCTGAAGTAGGCAGACCCTTTATTCCGGCATAACCTACAAACCTGAACTTTGCGGATAAGAATGCCATTAAGATAAAGGTTCTAGAACAAAAATTTCTTGGAATGTAGAAACTCCTACAGATTGCTTGGGCACAAAAGTCTTTAAAGAACACTGGATTGAGTTGAGCGGACAAAGTTGAGTCTCCAAGGAGAAACGCACCCGTCCAACAATTCGGGGAAAAAAAGAAAATCATTTTGACTTCTCCAAGAATAAAAGACCCAATTTTTAGAGGTAGGCCACCATGGAAACTAATGTAGCAAAGAGCAATATGGAAGCTCGACTACTAAAGGATACAGTCCCAAAAGATCAAACTTATAACTCAAAAGCTTACTTCAAGGATATAACAAAGAAGGTTGTCAAAGATTTACTTGGAAGCAAGGGAAAGAGAACCTTGAATGAGAAGGTAAACAATAACCAAAGTGTAACTCCCTTCACTGATGAAATCATGAACATAGAGATATTGTCATGCATAAAGTTTCCCATCGTGAAATATCTCGGAACTACCAACACAGACGATCATCTCATTTCTTTCGATAGCCGAATGGATCTTCACAATGCTTCAGCAACTGTTCGATGTCGAATATTTCTGGTGACAATCCATAGAGCAACTGCTAAATGGTATCGCCGATATAGAGAGAAAACCACCTACTCTTGGAAGCAACTTTCTTATGAGTTCTCTGCACAATTCTGCATTTGAAAAGATCCAACGGTGGACTACATTGTTATTGCAAATATAAAGCAAGGGCAAGGAGAATCTTTGGGCGATTGCCTAAAGAGATTTAATGTTGATGCTCTAAAGATGAAGGACATGAACGACCATGATAAACTCATTGTCATCCATTTAGGACTGATTGAGAATATTCCATTTTGGAAAGATCTATACATCCACGGATGCAAGGACTTACAAGATTTTCATTTCTAGGCAGATAAATTCATCTATGTTGATGAATTATATTATTCAAAGAATAAGTTTGGCCTCTGTGCGGAAGGAGGGGAATCTGGCTTTAATCGAAATCATAAAGCTCAAGGCGGGAATTTAAATTCAATGGAAGTCAGAAGAAGCCAAAGCGCGAAGATTCCAATACTAATTCTGTAGCCTTGAGTAAACCTATCTCGTTCATATATGTTGTAGCGAAGGAAAGAATCAATTTCTATGTTTCTTTCAAAGCTAAAAATTGCCTAGAACCATTCAGAAGCTTATCTGGTGAGTGCAAAGTGTTCGAGGGTATAATTCAGAAGCTTACCTGAGAAGGACAATTGAAGGAGTTCATACAAGATAAACAACAAATGACTTAGCATTTCTATGGACACCAGAAGATCTCAGCTAACATGGTAGAGGTCCCAATTGAAGAAGGTTAACTAAATCTGGGACCTTTGTAAATTGAATAAATGTGATTCATGGAGGGACTCCTGCTGGGAATAGTCAAGTTTCTTGGAACCAATATCTGAAAGAGGCCCGTAAGGGGATATTTTCCATCCAGGAGGATCCACCGCTTAAGAATGCCCGATTTAACATTAAAATGCACAACTTGGTGGTGTCACCAAACGAGATGCAGAAGGGCGTCCATCATCTGCATATTGACCCTTTAATGATAACAGAACAGACTGGGCCCTCAATGGTTTTGAAAATTCTTGTTGATATCGAAAACATAGTAAATGTGATATTCAAGCATGCATTTGGCCGAATGGGACTTTCTGAACAACAGTTGGAACCTAGCAATGAACCTATCATCTTGTTCAACAACAAAGGGTTAACTCCAGTTGGGAAAATTAGCTATTGGTCCAGGTTGGATTGCCTTCTCTTTGCCTAACCTTCAAGACTCTTTTCATCATCTTCGACCAACCTTCTTACGACAACACATTCTTTGCCCGCCCAACTCATGATGAAGTGGATGCCTTTGTCTCATCAAAGTACCTCATAATGAAGTTTCTAACTAAACAAGGTTAGTGCACTATCAGGGGAGAACAATTCAGCTCCCATGTACTGTATTTTGCTGCCCTCAACTAATATAAAAGGGAGTATTTGGATTACTTTGATCCTTCTACAATTTTTTATCCTTTGGATGGCTGATTTCTACATCCTACATTCGAAGCTAAAGTGAGAATCAGCAAGACTAACAAACGTGTGGATGGTAGTTAAAACCCCTTGGGAAACAAAAGGAAAAGGACTGAAGAGATAAACTCAGTCGAAGAAGAGGAAATCATAATAGGGCTAGATTCCCGAGGAGATACGGAAAGAATCAAACCTATAGAAGATTTGGATGAAATATGCATAAACTCAGCCGATTCAACCAAGACTATCAAAATAAGGAAAAGGTAGGGAGGATTATTGAGAATGGATCAGATTTAGTTTTTGTAGCATAATAAAGATGTATTCACCTGGCTATTCAGATATAATAGGGATCAACCCGTCTATCTTGATCCATACTCTAAACAACATCCCAGCTATAACTCCTATCCGACAAAAGAAAAGGCAGTGTAACAGGGATAGATCAAAGCCTTAAAAGAGGAAGTAAAGAAATTACTTGCAAATGGATTCTTTGAGAGGTCTTCTATCCTAAATGGTTATCCAACCCATTATTAGTGAAAAAGTCAAATGGAAAATGGAGAACTTGTGTTGACTACACAGATTTGAATAAGGCATGTCGAAAAGATTGCTATCCCCTTCCCCGGGTTGATCAGTTAGTTGATGCAACTAGTGGACAAAAGTTGCTACCACTGATGGATGCCAACTCAGGATATAACCAGATTCCTATGTTCAAACCAGATAAAGAGCATACATTGTCCATTACTGATTGGGGTACACATAGCTGTAAGGTAATGCTCTTTGAATTGAAAAATGCAGGTGCCACATATCAAAGACTAGTCAATAGAATGTTCCAAGATCAAATACGGCGGAATATGGAGGTATACGTAGATGACATGTTAGTAAAATCTTTCGAGGTAGAAAGTCATCTGGAAGATCAAAATGAAATGTTCAATGTCTTAAGGGAATATCAAATTAAGCTAAATCCACAGAAATGTTCTTTTGGGGTTCAATCTGGAAAGTTCCTAGGATAGGTTTTCAGTGAATATAGGATTGAAGCTAGCCCCAACCAAATTAAAGCCATAAGGAATATGGATGAACCCAAGACAAATAAAGCGATAATGAGTTTAAATAGGAAAATAACTATCTTGAATAGGTTTATTTCTAATGCTACCAATGAGTGCATACCTTTTTTGACATAATTAGGAAGAAGAAGAATTTTGAATGGATTGAGGAATGCAGAATAGCCTTTCAGGAATTGAAAGATTATTTGAGAAAACCTCCAATTTTATCTAGTCGAGAAAATGGATAAGACTTATATCATCACATGGTTGTTTTAGAATATGTAGTCAACTTGGTTTTTATTAGGGAAAGCAATGGAATGCAACTTCCAATTTATTATGTTAGTATAAGGTTAAAGAATGCAGAAATCCGGTATCTCATAATAGAAAGTTTGGCTTACTGTTTGATACTTACAACTTAGAACTTAGAGGTTACTTTCAAGCATATCCAATTAATGTCTAACCAACTTTCCACTTAAGTAGTTTTTTAGTAAACCAAAAACATCAAAAAGACTGGTTAAGCGGGGAATCGAGTTTAGTCAATATGAAATTGAGTTCCAACTGCGAGCAGCAATTAAAGGACAAGCCTTAGAAGACTTTGTTAATGAGTGTACATGATTAGTTAAGAAACAATCGGCAAAGGAAAATGATCTTAAGTCCAAATGGAAATGTTTGTAGATGGAGCATCAAATGAGCAAGGAGTAGGGGCAGGATATGTGATAATCACCCCTAACGGAAACCGTTTAAACTATGCAATGATACTTCGATTTTCCGCAACAAACAACGTAGCTAAGTATGAATCAATGATAGCAGGATTGAACCTAGCCTTACAATTGAAAATACCCCGATTCGAGATCTATATGATTCACATCTAATGGTAAATCAGATAAAGTAGACTTATCAAACCAAGGATGCCCGGTTAGCAAAATACTTGAAGAAAATATTGAAATTGCTTACTCAATTTGAGGATTTTTCTATACATCAAATTCCAAGAGGGGAAAATTCCCAAGCTGATTCTTTAGCAAAGTTGGCTAGCTCTAGAGGAGCTCTTGAAACTCGCATTATCCAGGATATCAAGAAAAACCTAGCATCAAACAAGAGACATCCGAATCAAGAAAAGAGTTTCTAGCTTTGACTAGATCCCAAGCCTTGGCAAGAAAAATTGAAAAGGGAAAAGATACAAATGAAATCCCTATTGAAGAACCCATGCAATCCGAAATGGATTATAATTATGAAAATAGTTGGAGGACTCCCATTGTGGATTATCTCATAAATGGAACGCTATCAACCAGTAAACAAGAGGCTAGGAGTATTCGCTCCCTTTTTTGAGATGTGTAAGCCTTGAAGATGGGCTCATATTGTTAAATGAAATACATGAGGGGCTCTATGGAGACCATTCTAATGGAATCAACTTAGCATAAAGGGTTATGAGACAAAGCTTCTATTGGCCATAAATAGTTAATCAAGCAATGGAGTGTGTCAAGAAATGTGAAAAATACCAAGGATATTCTAGAATATCTCGATTACCTCCAAATGACTTAACCACTCCTCATGCCCATGTCCTTTTGATGTATGGGAAATAGATTTAATTGGACCCCTACCTATATCTAAGGGAGGAGCTAAATATGTAGTGTTAGCAATTGACTACTTCCTAAAATGGGTAGAGGCGGAACCACTCCCAATATTACATCAAATAAAGTGCTAAGATTTGTGATTAAAAAACATCATCATTCGATTCAAAATCCCCCATAAAATAATATTTGACAATGGAACACAAGTTTAAAGTGAAGAATTGCAATGAAAATGGAATCATAAAGAGTTTCTCTTCTGTGGCATATCCAAGAGCCAATAGAGCCGTCGAGGCTGCAAATAAAACCATAAAGACAATCCTGTTGAAAAGGCTAAATCAGGCTAAAGGAAATTAGGTAGATGAGTTTCCCTTGGTACTTTGGGCATATAGAATCTCCGCTAAAATAGCAATGGGACACACCCCATATTCTCTAAGATATGGATGTGAGGCTAGCTTCCAATTGAAGCTGAAATTCCTTCACACAGAATAGCTTATGCATTCGATCCAAATCAAGAGTTGAATTAAGAATCCTTAGACCAAATCCAAGGGTTAAGGAATAAAGCTACTATTATAATAGTTGAATATCAAAGAAGAATCACAATGTATTATAGCTCGAGAGTAAGAATGAGAACATTCCAAAAGGAAGATTTAGTCTTACGAAGAGTAATAGAAAATACTAAGAATCTGGCAGACGGACTCATTGGACCAAACTGGGAAGGACCCCTGATTGTTCATCAAGAACTCATGCCTGTAACATATCGACTCTGTAAACTAAATGGTGATCAAGTACCTAGAAGATGGGACGCTGAACACCTGAGACCATACTTTTCCTTGGTAAATGGATAAAAGAAGGGCTTCTTAAGAATGTGCACATGATCAGGAGCACAGAAACTCCTTAAAATTTGGAAATACTCAAAATGGCTAAAAGCTACTTATGATGAAAAAAAAAGCCTTGTCCTCGCCAAGACGGCCATGGCAAGGCACCTCCTAGAGGGAGGTGGTGTCTTAGCCTTTAGCCGTATCCAAAAACAGGAAGAGTTAGGTTAAAGCATCAAAAGAGCAAGCATCTGTCTGCACCTACGATGGCCAGGTCAGAGCATCAAATAAAGCATGCCCCGCCTCTGCTCTAGAGATGATCACGCCCCACCTCTTCTTCGACAAAGCACATGTTACCTCTGCTTTATATACGAGCATGTCGTACCTCTTCTTATGTCTTCATCCTATAGAAGGGAATGAAAGCTCAAAGAGAGCTCTTTAAGCACGCCTGGCCTCTACTCTAAAGATGAGCACGCCCTGCCTCTACTTCGACTAAGCATGTCCTTCCTATGCTCTATGAATGAACATGCCTTACCTTTGCTTATGTCTCATCCCGTAGAAGGGAGTGAAAGCTCAAAAGGAGCAATTTAAGAAGGCTCTGCCTCTATTCTTTTAAAGAATACGCACTGCCTCTGCTTACGTATCATCCTGCAGAAAAGAATGTAAGCTCAAGGGGAGCACTTACAACATGCACTTGCCTCTGCTTACTTCTCATCCCATTGAAGAGAGTGAAAGCTCAAAGGGAGCACATAAATCATGCCATACCTCTACTTTAAAGACTAAGTCTGGAACGGGGGCTAGAACTTCAATATCCAAATATGGGTTTCGGGACTTCTGTCTATTATTGCCAGATATGGGTTCCCAGTCTTCTATTATTAGTACTCGAATCTAGGTTTCGGGATTTCTATTATTCCATATCTGACCTTCTATTATAAATTCCAAAGTTTGGGTTTTGGAATTTTTGTTATTTCGAGACGTGAATTTTTGGTCTTTTATTATAAATACCCGAATCTGGGTTCGGGATTTCTATCATTTCTAGATATGGATTTCTGGTCTTCTATTATAAATACCCAAATCTGGGTTTTAGAATTTCTATTATTTCCAAATGTGGATTTTTGGCCTTCTATTATAAATACCCGAATCTAGTTTTCGGGATTTATTTTATTTCTAGATGTGGATTTCAGGGCGTATATTTTAATACCCGAATCTGGGTTCCGGGATTTCTATTATTTTCAGATGTGGATTTATGGTCTTCTATTATAAATACCCGAATCTCGGTTCTGGGATTTCTATTGTTGTCGGATGTGTATTTATGGTCTTCTATTACAAATACTCGAATCTAGGTTTCGGGATTTCTTTTATTTACAGATGTGGATTTTTGGTCTTCTATTATAAATACTCGAATCGGGTTTCGGGATTTCTATTATTTGTTGATGCAGATTTCTAGTCTTCTATTATAAATACCCAAATGCAGGTTTTGGAGGTTTTGGGATTTCAATTATTTCCAGATATGAATTTCTGGTCTTTAATTATAAGTACCCGAATCTGGGTTTTGGGATTACTATTATTGCCAGATGTGGATTTCTTGTCTTCTATTATAAATAACGAATTTGGGTTTTGGTATTTCTATTATTTTCAGACGTGGATTTCTGGCCTTCTATTATAAATACCCAAATCTGGGTTGTGGGATTTCTATTATTTCCGGATGTGGATTTATAGTCTTCTATTATAGATACCCAAATATGGGTTTTGGGATTTCTATTATTGTCGGAAGTGGATTTCCGGTCTTCTATTATAAATAACCAAATCTAAGTTTTGGTATTTCTATTATTTTCAGATGTGTATTTCTTGTCTTCTATTATAAATACCCAAATTTGGGTTTCGGGTCTTTTACTCTGCATTACTAGAAGTGGATTTCTAGTCTTCTTTTATAAATGCCCAAATATGGGTTTCAGAACTTCTAACTATGCCTCCATAAGAGGATTTTTGGAATTTTATTTTAATACCCAATTCTGAGTCTTAAAACTATAATTCTTATTTCCTAGAAAACAGGTTTCCAGAATTCTATTACACAAACTCGAGTCAAGGCTTTAGACCTTACCCCTATACTTCCAAATGAAGATTCTAGACTTATAATACTTCCAAAAATGAAATATTATATTTGTATTATTTAAACACCTGAATCTGAGTAATATATTCTTTATTCTCATTTCCAGAAGAGGGTTCTTGGACTTCTATTATCATGCCCAAACATGGGATTCATGCATACTATTTTATTTCCTAAAAAGGGTTTTAAATCAATACTCCGGTTGGTACCTCGCGTCCTCCATTTTGAAACCTTCTAACGAAGTTTATGATTTCTCACACCTCACACAGGTTGTTTTCTAAACTTGTGATATGAAAAGTTGTTGTCCATTATTTTGAAAAATAAATAAATTATGAATGACCATATTATTCTATCGCGAGCGCATACTACTCTAAGCAAAGGACTAACACAAGAAGTGTTAGTTGTTGTATATTATGCGGAAGAACACAGAAGAAATTCTGAATGAATATATTTGAAACCAATATAAAAGCCGAGCGCATAAAATATATAGGCATGCCACGGTCCTCGGAGACATGATCACAAGTTATTCGAATGAGGCTCGAGGAGTATTTATAGGCTGGAAGAAGCAGATTTTTGAACGGCTGACTGAAAAGTTAGGAATATCACTTCACTAGGGGGAAAATGTTACCATAAGAATTCGACACCAAAACCAAAGCAAGATGAAGGTGCATCATGGTCAAGCCGGCATAAAAGAAGAAGTTTGGGAAATGCTCGACCAATACCAAAGCACGAGGATGTAAAGGTGTAGCCGATACTGAAGGCTAAAGGTCAAAAGAAAAACAATGACTACAACATAACATAAAAGATAGGATTAAAGTCGGAACCAAGAAAAGATGGCAATAAAGGTACGTTGTCGACACAAAAATGTAGTGAGAAGTTAGCTTGGTGTCGACACCGAGGAACGATGACAAATACATAAAGCTAACACTAAGAGAAGTGGGGATAAAACATGAAGACGATACCGAAAGCTAGTGCATTGAATAGAAATACGGAACCGAATGCTAAAAACCGGTACCATTGGTGGCGATACCAAGCACAAAAGGCAGAAAGCACGAAACCGAAACTAAATTCATGAAGGGAGAGCACAGAGGCCATAACATATATGATGAGCGCATGAACATGCTATTGACACCAACAAGCTAGGTGTTGATACCATTGCCCAAAGGTGACACCAAAGTTACAAAGGAAAGTGCATATGAGCGACATGCATAAGCACCAGCGTCACAGGATCGAAGACAACATCGAAGCCAGAGACCATTGACATGAGCTGGCACTAAGTGGTTGGTGTAAAAGAAGGATTTCCCACTCGAATGATGCAAAAGGGGGTCCAAATCCTTATAAATAAGATCCTAGTGGTCCCATTTTAGAGGATTTTTCCTTATTCCAAAATTTCGTACTCGATTCTTAGAGTCAAAACTCTAATTTAGAAATCAAAGCGGGGATTTTCAAATCAATTGTAATACACTCATAATAAACAAAAAGGGAAAACTGAGATCATATATACTTATTCTCAATTCTATAATCATATTGTGTCCAGATTGATTTATAGGGAGTTATCAACTAATCTCATATACGAAAGATTTAAGCGCATTCACTTTGCAAGGAGAACCATCGAGAAAAATCGATGATACTTCCTCTACGATTCATACTTGTGCCTTGATCTTTTTGAATATGTCTAACATACCATAACGTTCAATGAATTATAATAGCCTTATGACACAGTAACTGACACAATCAAGGCCTTTTGTGGGCTGGAACGATGTGGAAGTATTACCTTTATTCATTAAAAACTATGACACATAATTAAATGTGAACGACGTGATATCTTAGCCTGTTTTCTCTTAACACAATGTACAATATTTTATCTTGAATCCAGGATATGCCTTTGTAATAAGGTTTCCTATGTATATGAGAGGATCATAACATGAATACCCCTAAACTTAATATGAGCACTCGGAATGTCATCCTCGATATAGCCTTGCTTCACTTAATATGAGCACTCGGAATGTCTCTCTTCGTACTATTCTTATAGACGACATTTTTTAGGTTTCCGAAGAGAGTGCTTGGGTTCATGTAGTGTCTGAGATGAGATATTATCCTACAAACGATAAATTCCATAAATACATAGCAAAAGGAATTGGAAACATGGCATCTTAATTATCATATTAAAGATGATGGAATTACCATGTCAACATCTAGGGATGAAGGTTGAAGCAACTGGGCGATGCTTTTACAAACATTTTAGGATGGGAATTATTTATATGCCCCACTTTCACATTCCTATGATCCTCTTCTGGCAATGTATTTTGTTGTCGTAGAGCACGTTATAGGCCCTTGTACTGATGTTGACATCGGTAATAATAAGGGAGGCTAGTGGTCTCTCTTTGCATAATAGGTTAGACATGTTAATCTAACTCATGTTTGTTTATTTCTGTTGTATCTAGTGGTTTGGTCACTTCAAAACTAGTAGCTAGTAATTAGTGGTTTGGTCACTTCAAAACTAGTAGCTAGTAATTTAGTGATCTGTATAACTCCAGAACTTTCATGTACTTGTTAGTTGTTGTAATGAAAAGTGGGCGTTCTACTTTAAAAACAAGTCGACCTTGCCAAAAAATGAGTATATATAGTTTTAACATATAGATATAATATTTTTGCTTAAATTATTTTAAATTATTTTTAGTAAGTTTTATTGAGCTTTAATATGTTTGAAATATATATTTACTATGTCTAAATTATTTTACAAAGTTCTAAATTATTATATATATGTTTATATTTTTAATTTTTTTTAAACAAACTAGTTTTCATTTTGAATTAAAGTATCTCGATATGTCATCTCAAGAATATCAACATAGACCGTTATTTCCCAAATTTCAAATCTGAATGGAAATGTTTATCCGCCATAACCATTCACTAACTGCCATTTTCTTTAACCCTCATATATGCCTTCTGTGAGGAGCACCCCATACCTCTTGCACCGAACTATAAGAAAGATATGCAGAAGATCATGTCAGGCCAACATGGGTCAACCATAAAGGAAAATAAATCTCAATAAAACCTATCACATATCCCATAACGCATGGATAATAAATAGTAAGAGAATATACAACAGAATAATACTAAAGCATGATAAAAGCAGAAATCCCATCTTAACATAAACCATAAAGTACAATAACAAAACCTAGTATAAAATGTAGAAATCTCTATGTATATTAAGCCTCACAACAATCCCACTCAGAGCATACAAATCAAAACAGCGGAAACAAATTGCTATCTAGAAGAATAATATGCAAGTCTTTAGCACGTCATCGATCAGCTTCCCCATCACTATCTAGCTACTTTGTCTTCTCAACAAAATCGTTGATGAGCATCCCAAGGTAATAAGAGGAAGCGGAAAACCTAGAGTCAGACAATAGTTTGGTATAAACGATAAATGACTATTAATAAACATTTGCAAAATATGATATTAGATAGTTCAAGTCTGAAACACCCCACCTCCGTTAAGGTCACTCACAAAGGGAATGCCTTAACTTTGAAGGAGCATTTTAAGTAAAAGTTATAGATAATTTAAAAGATAGATATATAAACAGCGAAAAACCTAAATTTATTTCATAAGTACATGGTTCAGTTAAAGCATTACAACAACTATCTCAAACCAACTTCCAAATCATTACAACAAAATCTCTGTCTTGATTAAAACATAAAGAAGCATGAAATAACAACAAGGTAGCATAAATCCCCAATAAGAGTGTATCCAAAGCCATAGCCCAAGGAAAGAAGATCCAAGCAATACATCAACTCTCTTCAAGCTGGAAATGGTCCAAACTAAGCTGAAGTATTCCCTCCCTATGGATCGGGGGGGGGGGGACGGAAGAAAAGAAGATGAAAGAAAATGGGTCTGACATGAGTCTGGTATGTCCAGTGATTATTTAGCATGAAACAGGAAAAAGGATTATGACATGAATAAACTGAATCTAGAACAACGTCCTAGAAATAAGATATTAAGACTGAATATGCTATCGCACTCATTACTATTTCTCTACACCTACTTACAAGTATTTCAACTAGCACCATGTGTTCAAGACAAATGATCCTGTCTATCAATCGACTCCTACTCGTATACGTTTACCACTTGTGTCATTCGGCCTCGCTTGATTGTAGATACCTGTGCTGGTCCCACTATGGGTGTATCAAATCCTATGGTGGCAACCCGACACAATTCAAGATGCACAGAGTATAACTACTGATGCCCAGTGCCTGCTTTTTCCACTCCGGAGTACGTGCACGACCGCACTCCGTCGGAACCTACACTGACGCACCACCCGCCGTTGTTTTGACCGCTTATAATCAGCCTAGTAATTGTACCCTATCCTTCCTAGTTCAGGGCACTATGATACATCTATGTAGGTTACTGCTGAAATGGGTCCTTGTTACTAGGGTTTCCTACTCAACATGTTAAAATGGTTAAGTATTCTCAAATTACCTAACCCCACCCATCAGTTTAGTTAACATGTTGTATTGTTTAAGTGTTGCCTTAATTAACATAACCCTACCAATCCTGTCTTAGCTTTAATTCATTCATTAAAGCACCAACCACTCACATTAGATATGTATTGTTGCGGTTGCTGGATGTGCCGGTCGGTTCCGGGCTGTCTTACACCGCAACTCAATCTAACCTCGGCTTCTTTTGGGCTTGATGCACTAACCTCTCACGTTAGATATATATTGCTACGGTTGCTGGATGTGCCGGGCGGTTCCGGGCAGTCTTACACCGTAACTCAATCTAACCTCGGGTTAGGCATATTTGTCTTTTACTTAATTTACATATTTACCTTTCATATTTATATGTAAATTATCCACAATTATTGCCATTCAAGTCATGCCCCATTTACCCTCTAAATCATATTCAAAATTTTTGGTACATAATTTATACCATTTTTATGCCACTAATCATTAATATTTTTATGGGCCAAATTATGCCAATAATATAAATTTTAAGGTTTTTCCCAACGTTACTGTTGATACCGAAAATTGGTATAACAACCAAAATGGTATTTCTAAACACGTTACCTAATCGGGGGCGAGATGCTTAGGAAGCATGTCACCTTTTCAGAGGCGGGGCGTTAGAAAACCTTTAGAGTTATGTGAGGCCATATCTAACATTCAAGAGCATCAAAATACCAAAATAAAGAAAGAAGACAAGAATTTTATAGTGGTTCGACTCTTATTCGAGTCTACGTCCACTTTGAAGGTTGGATTTCATTAATAACCAAAAGATTACAACATTTGCTCCATTACACATTCATACAAGCTCCTTTGACATGCATTCGTCCTTACAACCGATTGAAAGAATGGATGAAAGCTTGAAGTATTTTATGCCAATCCCTCCATGAAAGCCACGGGTGGAAGCTCCTTAGATTTTTGGGTGAATGACCAAGAAGAAATAAAGAAGTGCGTGGGATGCTTATGCGTGTTCCTCCATGAAAGCTATGCTCCACATGCTCCAAAGCTCCATAGAGTTATGATTGATGGTAGAGTAAAGATGTGGAAATGCTTGGAGAAATCCCGAAAGCAATTGGGCAGCACCTCCTCGTGGTTCCAACCAAAATGTCCTCCAAAATGATGGGGGTAGGGTCCTATTTATAGGCGGAGAAATGGCTGAAATCTTGTATTCAGGGTCCTGGTCGGTATTTTCGGTATTTACGGAAATGCCACTGCCAGTTGTCACCAGTTGTTTCCAGCTGTCACGCCATCACAGGTCGTTTCTAATGCTTTAGCCAACCAGGAGCTTCCGCCAGAGGAAAGGACGACCAGGAGGCTTGAATGCGGGGCGGACTGACCAGGAGGCTAGAATGCGGAGCGGACCGACTAGGAGGCTAGAATGCGGAACGGACCGATCAGGATGCTTGGAACAAACGGACCAGGAAGCCTTGAAGCTTATTGGTGCGATCAAAAGCTAGTGAACGACCGGATTCCTTGTATATTTGGAGCAACCAGAGATCTTCTGCACTCTGGTGCGACCAGGAACTCTTCAGTATTTTGGATCGACCAGATCTCTTTAGTAGTCTGGGGCGACCAGGAGCCTTTGGCTTCTGGAGCGACCAGCGCTAGAGAGACTAACTTTCTTTATATGTTCTGATGCGACCAAGAATCTTCTGTATTTTGGAACGATCGACAATCATTGGCCCCCGAAACGACCAGAAGCTTTTAGTTCTTCGGAACGTCCGAAACAACTTCGTGTTTGAAGTGACCTGAAAGCGACCAGCTTTAGGACGACCAGGACTCTTGCGCTACGACCGCTCCCTTTTGACAGGACCGATCCCTTCTGCAAAACGCTTAAAACCGACCCATATTCATTTAGATTGATCAGATGGATAACATTTTGCCCCTCGAAGTTTCATAGTTTTTATAAAAAACTGTGGGCTTCGAAACATTAGTGGATCGATCTGCTTCAATTAAGGGTCGGTCTTGGTCGCAGTTCTCATGGGTCGGTTCTGGAATTGGCTTGGGGTGTCGGTTTCTGATGAAGAGGCCGGTCGTCCTGCCTATATAAATCTCTTTTGACCCTTGGTGTTCCTCACCTTCTCGATCCCGACATTTTTCTCTTTAATGGCGGCGCTTCTTTGAAGAAGAATCCTTCGATCTTCATTCTGTTTCTACCGGTTTGAATCAAGACTTCAATCCATCTTTAAATTTCTGCGAATAATTCAAATCACGATCGTTCAACTTTGCATATCGCTGGAGTTTGGAAATTCGATCGAAGCTTTTTCAACTTGCTAATCCGATCTCAGGTGTATGCTCTTACTTTTTTGTTTATTCGTGTAGAACCAACATTGTCTTCTGGATTTGGCTAAATTCTTGGGTTTGGATTGTATTTGGATCGGTTTTAGGTGCAGTATGGGATTAAACCCTGCGAATTCGAACCGGTCTTGGATGTACAATTGCAACCTATAATTGAATTTGTGAACTTGAATCCTTGTGTGTATTGAAATGTTTACTATCAATGTAGCATCCGATTTGAATTGGTAAGTGATGATTTTGAAATGAGAACACTCATGTTTTTCTTTGCTGTGATATTGATCATGATATGCTTGTGTATATGTCTGAATGATTCGAACATGTATGATTTTTACTCGAATCGCTATGTATTTTCAACAACAAACCATACTTCTTTTCCTCTATGCGAACAGCTTGGTCGTTTTTAGACCAGCTGGGTAGTCGATTTTAGACGAGTAGCCCTCTTTTGGCCGACCAAAACAATTTAGCTTGAATCAACTTTATCTGACAGGACCGACCCGGGTGGATTTTAACCTCGACCGTCCAGGTTGAAACTGATTTTGAATTAATTTTATAATGACCAGCCTTAGGATTTTTACCGACCCAGAAGAGGATAATTTTGCGAGATAAGGTTTTGACTGGCTTGGAACGATCAGGCGCTCTATCAGCTTTGAGCGACAGGGGCTTGACTGGCTTGGAGCGATCAGACGCTTTGCTAGTTCTGAGCGACCGGGGCTTGGTTGTTTTTAGAGCGACCAGGCGCTTTTCCAGTTTTTGAGCGATCAAGGATTTCTAGTTTAGGGCGACCAGATGCCATTTCAAAACGATCAAGTGTATTAACCAGCCAACGCCGATCTTGTTTCTGAGCTTTATTGATATTCCTATAGTTTGTTTTTCCAACATACTTGTTTGTGTAGTAATGACGACCAGACGAAGATCTCGCCATTTTGTTAAGGGAACTTCTCCAACTAGAGAAACTGGGACCTCTGATCAAAATATTGAAACTTCCTCCACTGCTACCACTGAGATGGATGTTGATCGGAATTCTCCGATCGTTCGATGTCTTTCTTACAGACATGCTGATAGTTGTGTGTCAAAACTTGACGTTGATGTATATCATAGAATATGCAAACAATTTGGCCTTTCCGAAGGTGAAGTCAAGTTCCCAGAAAGAGACGATTTATCTGATCGCCCCCCCCATTGGATACGTAACAGTTTGTAAGGGGATGTTACAGAGTGGAGCGATCCCTCCCTTCAATCCTTACCTAAAAATGATTCTGAAAAATTTGGCTATCGCTCCCTATCAACTGGCTCCCAATGGCTACTTCATTGTTACATGCTTATATGTGTTGTTTATGAGAGTTTTAAAGTGAGAGCCCACCTTCAAGGATATATGCTCGTTGTACTCTTTTAAGAGACGAAAGAAGGAGCGCCCCTCCTTTATCTTCATGGAAAGCAGGAGATCCAGGGTTATAACTGGCTTATTTGAGAGTATCAAAGGATTTCCCGACCAATTTTTCTATGTGCGGTGTCCTGACAACTTTTTCGGTCGATGGGCCGAAGGAGGTAAATGTTCATAGGAATTCTATTTTACCTCTGATGATCATGTATTGATTTTACTTTTTCTCACAGAGACTCCTTCTGATCAAGATACAGACATTAATGAACCTCTGCTGGAATCATTGTTATCCGTGAGCGAAACTGAAAGAAGTAGACATTTTTTAATTTGCGAAGAGTTCCTTCGACAATACAAGCTGCTTCCCCCATCCCGTACCCTGACGGCGAAAAGAACGGGTAAGAAATACTTGACAAAATGCGCACAAGCCGGTAGTGGTAGTGGTAGTAAAAAGCCTTCGAGTGCCCTTAAGGAACATAAAGATTCTTCTAAAAAGCAGGCTGATGTCTTGACGATTCCGGAGAGAGCCACAGAGGCCGTTTCTGAAAAACAAGCTGTCATCCCGGAAATCCCAGAAAAAACTACGGGGGATCAGCCTCCCTCAAATACTGAAGAAGAACTTGTTCAACGTGAGGGTAAGCAACTCGTGGTAGGAGAAACTACCTTAAATGTTGAACAGAACATTGGGGATGTTCTTGAGGATCCGACTATGGCAAGTACTCAAGATAGAGACTCCGCGGGTACTTTTGGCGAACTTCCTGATCTAGAGTCTATGCGATACCTTAGCAAAGATGATACCCTTATTTCAGGTTTCGCAGTTCCTAATGTTCAATCTGATCCCAACATTCCGGAGATTCCTGGACCAGTTCCAGATACGAGAATAAACTTAGGATTGGAGTCTAGCACAGGCTTATTAGGCATGTTTTTGTTTTTGCTTCTAGGACTAAGCTTGCTTTCAGAGTTGCTCTTTTAACTTCTTACTCTATAACTTGGTTTACTTCCATGTTCTCAAGTGCTAAATGAACTCATTATTATTTTTCTTTTTAGGAATGAAGTCATCATTCATTGACGATTTCCGGAAAAGGAGGCAAAGTTCTGAAATACTTGCTCAGCCAAAGAAAAAGATTAAGCAAGCTCCTCCTCAACCCCAAAAATCACACGGCCAACATCCCACTTCTTCTCATCCTTCTTATGAACAGCTTCCAGAGCAAAGAGCCTGGCTTGATGATTATGAACAATTGGCAGAGGGGGAGGCAAGGCAAAAAAGGGAGGAGCCTCAAAGGAGAAGACGAAGGAGTGGAGATGACCCTCTTACAGAGATCCCCCAGAAGCGTGCCCCACGGTACGTTCCTCCTTATCCAACCCAGGCCTAGCTTCAAACTATCATGTCGAGACCGCGTGAAATACTTGCTGTGGAGAGGGAACTTGAATGCCCCAGCCCCCCTCTTAGTCATAGATTTGGAGGTTGGGATTTGAGGGGTTTGAACTTTGATGTGGACGTCCATCCCACAGATAGACGGGACATGACGGAGATGGTGGCGAAAGCTCGGGGATTCCTGGATGATATTGGCGAAGCCGTTGATCAGCGCCTCAAAGCATGGGAACAATTTTTTTTATGATTTTCAGAATCTTAACACCAAACGGATTGAAAACATTAAAACCCTGGAGGATGAAAAGGCTCAACTTATCCAAGTTGTGAAAGCTCAGGATATGAAGATTTCTGTTTTAGAACGGGGTTCCAGGGTTAATGAGCTAGAATCCGAGATTGAAAAGCTTCACAAGGAGCTTGAAGATGCCAAGAATACAGAGGTCGAGCTTAATAAGCGGGCTGACGATGCTGTAAAAGCACAAGAAGAAGCTGAAGTTCAGCTGGCTTTGAGCAGAAGGACTGTGTCCGTTTGTGAATCTGAAATCGCCTCTCTTCGCGATAAGCTTGAAGTCGAAACTGCCAAGTCCTCCTCCTTAGAAAAAGAGAAGCAAGAATCTCTGAACCAAGCCCGCAGAATTAAGGAAGAAGATGAAGCCACCTTTCTAGAATTTTATGTCTGCAGTGTTATGTATGGGGGAAGCCTCCGTTTCCTAGGAGAAGGCTATGGAGATACGCTTGCTCGTGTTTGGGAGGAGGTTTTGAAGCGTTACAAAGATTCTGATGACTACCAGCTCCAACTCGAGTTGCTGGATGAAGATGATCGAGAGGCCTTAGCTGAGGGCAGAAATTCTCTTGGGATCCATCGGGGGGAATCATCCGGGGTTAAGTCTTCAGGTATATTTATTGAGGATGCTTTTACCAAATTAACTGATGGTGCCATAATCTTAAGCCCTGTATTCCATGCAGATGTTGTAATTCCTCCTTCTGCAGCTGGAGGAAACAGTGATTTGGAGGAAACAATAAACCTTGATGATTATGAAATCAGCACACATCCTCCTGCCCCAGGTAGAGATGATATGGATGAAGTGATACTAGATTTAGATTACTTTTTTGCTTCTTTGGAGTATTCTAAGCTCATGAGTTGCTATAATTATGCAACGAGTTCGCTTTCACCATCACCTCCTGTTGGTGGGTATACTGCTATGGTGATGGATGCCGTTGAAACTGACTTGCCTTTATTCAATACAGGCTTACTTGCTGGTGTTTCCAAAGGACTAACATTCTCTCAGCCAGGTTCGCAGGAGGAGAGAATTGATGCTATCGAAACCCTTGACCGAGATGTTAGTAAGCTTCGTGAGGAAGAAGAGCATGATTCTGAAGCAACTATCGACGACATCATTGTTGATTCAGGTAAAGAGGACGCTTCTCCTTCTAAGCGGAAACATCATAAGCGTGCTGTCAAGAAGAAGAAGACCGTTGATTCGCCAACTCTTAGGGGTCCTTCATTGAGATCTGGAGACCCAAAGAAATAGTGGCTTGGATTCTTGCTTTGCATTTATCAATCTTTCATTCAGACCGGATGTATATGCGGGTGCCGGCCCTCGCTTATGACTTGAACCATTTGCACTTAATAATGTTGTGATTTGATTCTGTGTTTGAATGTGGTGTGGTGGTGCTTTGTGTTTCTATATTCTAAACCTTGTCCTTACTTTCTTCTGCATATTCTGGGTTATACATCATGCTCGCACACCACACTTTGCCTATTTTGCTCATTTATGAATTTCCCACTTATAAACGGTTGAGATGATCTTTTGGTGTGTGAGAAATCAAGCAACTACTTTTTGCTTTGTGTCGTGATATGTGATATGCCCCCGTACCAATGGATTGTTTCAACCTTTATATATCGGAGGTGGATATTTGGATGTTTTTAGGTTGTATTTTGAAAAGTATTTGGTATTGCATTGCGGCATTTGGAGGTTTTTCTTGTCAAAGACTCAGTAATATCGTAGTCAAGTTTTATCTGACTTTGATTTATTGACTGAGCACCCCTGGAGAAGACTCAGTTTATTATTCGACCGAGAATCCTCGGAGAGGGTTTGGGTTAAGAAACTCGGTTATAACGCAATCATATTTTGTCCGACTTTGGATTATTTGACCGAGCACCCCTGGAGAAGACTCAGTTTATTATTCGACTGAGAATCCTCGGAGAGGGTTTGGGTTAAGAAACTCGGTTATAACGCGATCAGATTTTGTCTGACTTTGGGTTATTTGACCGAGCACCCCTGGAGAAGACTCAGTTTATTATTCGACTAAGAATCCTCGGAGAGGGTTTGGGTTAAGAAACTCGGTTATAACGCGATCAGATTTTGTCTGACTTTGGGTTATTTGACCGAGCACCCCTGGAGAAGACTCAGTTTATTATTCGACTGAGAATCCTCGGAGAGGGTTTGGGTTAAGAAACTCGGTTATAACGCGATCAGATTTTGTCTGACTTTGGGTTATTTGACTGAGCACCCCTGGAGAAGACTCAGTTTATTATTCGACTGAGAATCCTCGGAGAGGGTTTGGGTTAATAAACTTGGTTATAACACGATCATATTTTGTCTGACTTTGGGTTATTTGACCGAGCACCCCTGGAGAAGACTCGGTTTATTATTCGACTGAGAATCCTCGGAGAGGGTTTGGGTTAAGAAACTCGGTTATAATGCGATTAGATTTTGTCTGACTTTGGGTTATTTGACCGAGCACCCCTGGAGAAGACACAGTTTATTATTCGATTGAGAATCCTCGGAGAGGGTTTGGGTTAAGAAACTCGGTTATAACGCGATCAGATTTTGTCTGACTTTGGGTTATTTGACCGAGCACCCCTGGGGAAGACTCAGTTTATTATTCGACTGAGAATCCTCGGAGTGGGTTTGGGTTAAGATTGCGCCTGCTTTTGGACCATATTTCTTCAGTAAAGCTATGGCGAGTTTTACGCCGGAAAACAGGATGACGGAGGTATTGTGTCCTATAACCATAGCTATGCATCTTTTGGATATATGATCAAAGGCATGCGAATATGAAGCTTTGACAGAGTCAGAAGTGCTGCTGGATTTATATTCATGTAATTTCATACAAAGTATTTGCTATATTCATAGAAAAATACAAAAAGTACATGAGTTAGAAAATCATTTGAAATAGCGACGAAGGTGATCACTGTTCCAGGCCCTTGGGAGTTCTACTCCATGTGTAGTTTTGAGTTTAAAGGTACTGTCCAGAAGCTTTTGATTGACAATAGACGGCCCTTCCCAACTGGGGCCAAAGACTCCTGTATGTCGTTATATGCTCTTGCGCGGGGGAGGTCTTTAATTGCTATAGAGGAGTTTCATGGATGCAGAGAGGAGTCTCCGTATCCTTCTGAATTTCGTATTTCCGAGCTTCAATCAGTTCTGCCATATAGCATTCTCTCGATTCCTGAGGATCCCCTTTGATAACTCCCACCCCATTTGCGGTCGGGAACTTCATCATCAAGCACCAAGGAGAAAGAGCTATCCTAAAGTTGGCAAGTGCTGGCCTTCCCAAGAATGCATTATACCCTGAAGGTGAGTCTATTATAACGAAAGATTGTATCATGGAGACTTGCCTCTCTCCCTCTCCTAGCTCTAGTGGGAGATCAATCACCCCTATTGGCTGAGTTGGTACGCCAGTGAAACCGTGTATTTCGTCTTTGCCAGCTCGTACATTATCCATGGATAGACCCATTTTAGAGAAAGTACTATAAAACAGAACGTTCACGGATGCTCCGTTATCAATCAACACCTTCTTTATTATTGCTGGACCCAAGCCAATAGTGATCACCATCGGGTAACCAGTTGGAACCAACATTCCGTTGGAATCCCGATTCCGGAAGATAACATCTTCACAGGATTTTTTAGGCATTCTTCGACGAAGAGAGTTATTGCAGACCTCAAAACCGTCTCCTTTTAGAATGTTTCTTGGCTCATTAGTATACCTGATCATATCCTCCCAAGTATCCCCTGCAGGATGAGGTCCACCACTGATTATATTGATAACAGGTCGAGGAATATTCGCAGGTGTTCTTCTGTCTTGAGTTGGATGGACCTGCTGCCCCTGGGCAGGCTCGGTATCTGATGAACGCTTTACATACTCCTGGAGACGATTTTGCCTTATCAATTCTTCAATCAAGTTTTTCAGGTGTCGACATTCATTAGTGTCGTGTCCCGGTCGATTGTCAAATCGACAAAACCTTCCAGAGTTCGCAGCTTCCTCGGACACCTTTACTGGCTTTGGGCTTGGATAGCCCTCTGCATCCTTCGTTGCCATATATATGTGCTCGATTGTATCATTCAACGGAGTAAAGTCCATTGGCTTGAAGAAACGCCGTTTCTTGGAATCCTTATCATTTCTAGCATCATTACTGCTTCCTCTCTTTTGACCTTCCCCAAAATTTTCTTGACTATTCTTTTTGGGAGCTTCCTTCCTTTCCGGGACCACCTTAGCTTTGACACTGCCAACGGAATAGATAGGATCATCTTCAAAACACATGTATTCCTCGGCTTTGTCATAAAATTTTTCTAGTGTCTCAGGTTTCTTTCTTTTTAGCCACCTTCCGAACTCAGACAGCTTATCAATGCCCCCCTTTAAGGCCATTAGAATTAGCCTTGGCTCTTGGGTCCCTACTTCTACAGCAGCAGCATTAAAACGATTCAAGAAAGACCTTATCATTTCACCGGGAGCTTGTTCTAGTTCATTGAGGGACATGATATCTCTGACCTTTGTTGTTTGGAGGCGGAACTGGTCTCGGAAGCATCTTGCCAGTGTGGCAAAGTTATCAATAGATCTGGGAGGCGACTTTGTGAACCATAAGGACGTAACCCCCTCCAAATACACCGGGAAGTACAAGCACTTAAGCTCGCCAGTTGCTTGTGCCCCATCCATGTGTTGGTCGTATCGGAACAAGAACACATTAGGGTCACCTGTCCCATTATAGGCTTGGATGGTGGGTGGTTTGAACTTTCGCGGGAAGGTTGTTTTCTTGATTCTTTTAGTAAGGGGGATTTTAGATGGTGCAAATTCCCATTCTGCTTCATTGTCGTTTCGATGCTTGTCCTCCTTCATGATTTGTCGGACCATCTTCAGAAGGCGATCCTTCTCGTCGAGGCTTTCTGCGGGGCGGACGCCTGTGTCTTGGCCGGAGGCTTGCCTTTGCAAACCTTCATGGTTGCGACCTAGGGGCCCTGGCCTTTCTTGATTGGAAAGTGCCCCTTTGGCAGCGTTGGCAACTCGACAAGAAGTAGCTTCTCCATTACGGTTCCAAGCGGCTTGCTTTGGATTATCGGGCTTTCCTTAACTAGGATTAGAGATTTCTTGAAAAGATTTTTCCCGATTTGGACTAGAAGAAGAAGAACCAGCATCCTCTGCACGAATGGGTTTAGAGGCCACCCTTTCCGTAGCGGCCTGAAGAGAAAGGAGCGAATCAAGTTTTGTCAACATGGCTTTATTAGCTATCTCTAGCTGTTGCGTCAATCCAGCGACAGCTTGATCAAGCTCGCCTCTTGTGACATTCACTCCTCCATTAGATGTCTCTCCTACTTCAAATCGGTTAGCCACGGGGGTCTCAACCCGATTTTCTCCGTTAGAGATTCTAATTCTAGCTTCCTTATTTGCTTTTGACGGCATTATTTCAGAAAGCAACTTGAACTTTGCAGAAAATCCGTCAGAAGGTCCAAATCGCAAGCTGGAGCGAGCTATTCTTAAGGCTTAGCTTCAAGATCTCAAGATCTTCGTAGTATACTTGACGCCAGAAAGTAGATCTGGCCCCACGGTGGGCGCCTAATTGTTGATACCGAAAATTGGTATAACAACCAAAATGGTATTTCTAAACACGTTACCTAATCGGAGGCGAGATGCTTAGGAAGCACGTCACCTTTTCATAGGCGGGGCGTTAGAAAACCTTTAGAGTTATGTGAGGCCATATCTAACATTCAAGAGCATCAAAATACCAAAATAAAGAAAGAAGACAACAATTTTATAGTGGTTCGACTCTTATTCGAGTCTACGCCCACTTTGAAGGTTGGATTTCATTAATAACCAAAAGATTACAACATTTGCTCCATTACACATTCATACAAGCTCCTTTGACATGCATTCGTCCTTACAACCGATTGAAAGAATGGATGAAAGCTTGAAGTATTTTATGCCAATCCCTCCATGAAAGCCACGGGTGGAAGCTCCTTAGATTTTTGGGTGAATGACCAAGAAGAAATAAAGAAGTGCGTGGGATGCTTATGCGTGTTCCTCCATGAAAGCTATGCTCCACATGCTCCAAAGCTCCATAGAGTTATGATTGATGGTAGAGTAAAGATGTGGAAATGCTTGGAGAAATCCCGAAAGCAATTGGGCAGCACCTCCTCGTAGTTCCAGCCCAAAAGTCCTCCAAAATGATGGGGGTAGGGTCCTATTTATAGACGGAGAAATGGCTGAAATCTTGTATTCAGGGTCCTGGTCGGTATTTTCTGTATTTACGGAAATGCCACTGCCAGTTGTTACCAGTTGTTTCCAGCTGTCACGCCATCACAGGTCGTTTCTAGTGCTTTAGCCGACCAGGAGCTTCCGCCAGAGGAAAGGACGACCAGGAGGCTAGAATGCAGAGCGGACTGACCAGGAGGCTAGAATGCGGAGCGGACCGACCAGGAGGCTAGAATGCGGAACGGACCGATCAGGATGCTTGGAACAAACGGACCAAGAAGCCTTGAACCTTGTTGGTGCGATCAAAAGCTAGTGAACGACCAGATTCCTTGTATATTTGGAGCAACCAGAGATCTTCTGCACTCTGGTGCGACCAGGAACTCTTCAGTATTTTGGATCGACCTGATCTCTTTAGTAGTCTGGGGCGACCAGGAGCCTTTGGCTTCTGGAGCGACCAGCGCTAGAGAGACTAACTTTCTTTATATGTTCTGATGCGACCAAGAATCTTCTGTATTTTGGAACGATCGACAATCATTGGCCCCCGAAACGACCAGAAGCTTTTAGTTCTTCGGAACGTCCGAAACAACTTCGTGTTTGAAGTGACCTGAAAGCGACCAGCTTTAGGACAACCAGGACTCTTGCGCTACGACCGCTCCCTTTTGACAGGACCGATCCCTTCTGCAAAACGCTTAAAACCGACCCATATTCACTTGGATCGATCAGATGGATAACAGTTACCCTCGTTATACGTTTGCAAAATTCACATAGAATGTTGGGCTCATAACTTAGCCTAACTTATATACAAAAGGGGAAAGAAGGGAGCATGTACCATTCATACAACATAATAAGGATCTAACTAAACATGTGTCATATAAATTTGGCATAAAAAAATGAACTTGCATTTTTGGATCCAATCAACATGGGTCTTAAGCATATGAAATTACCAAATCCAACTAGGCATATAAATGTAAACTTGCAATTTGGATCCAATAAATATGAATCTTAAGCATATAGAATTACAAAAGTTCAACTAGGCATGTGAATGTGAACTTTTATTTTGGATCCAATAAACATGAATCTTAAGCATATGGAATTACACAAATCCAACTAGGCATGTAAATGTAAACTTTTATTTTGGATCCAATTTTCATAGATCTAAATGTAGATCTAAACATATTACATGTCTTAACATAACAACTTGCATGTAACATAACATGAAAATGTCACCAAACTTGCATAATACACGATTGGTTTAACATCAACATAATAACCACAATAGTCTCATAAGCATATACGATAGAATCATTACAAGAATAGACATGAATCAGCATCACCATTACAACTAGGAATAACTCTAGTTTTCACTTTATTACAAATCATAACTTTTAATCGTTCACATCTAAATAATAACAGGACTTACAAACAAAAGAAAATCTTGTTTTCTGGGATCTGTTTTCTGAAACTGAAAAGCAATCCCTTGACGAAGACTATCAATTCTCTAAGTTATTTTTGATTCGTAGCTTTTAACTTGCTTTCTAGTTTGAAAAAAAATGTTGGCTAGGCTAGGACGATCATGGATAGCATGGTGGCTCCTTGGAATGAATTTGTGTGATTTAGGGTTGAGGAGTAGGTTGCTTTTATTGAGGTTTAAACTTATGTGAGCCATTAGATCATCCTAGGAGCAATCACAACCATCCACACCAGATAGAGTTATCAAAAATTGCCACTTATGCCTTAGTGACTCAACAGCAAGTCAGAAAAGACTCAGCAACAGGTCAGAAAATCGTCACTGTTTGGATCTGGGAGAGGGGTTAGGTCGACCCCCAGGTCGACCTGTATAGGGGAGGTCGAACCCCTGGTCGACCTGGCCTGGGGCAGGAAAAATCCCGCCCAGCCCGCTTCTTTGTTTTTGTTTGAATTTTGAATTTAAATCTGAGCTGTTTTATTTAAATTCCTGAAACTTCTGAGGGCCATAACTTCTTCATACGAAGCCGATTTACGAAAACTTGGACTCTATTCCAGTAGAATTTCGAGATGAACGCAATGGCGTAACCCCTTTCCCTTAATTCTCACTTTAAAAATTAAGTATTCTTTAATTCGTTCTTTTAATAGACGTAGAAAATTCAGGGTGTTACAAAGTCTCGCCTGACCCTTCAACCATAAAGTTAACATATAATAACTAAATAAGATGTTCTACTCTAATAAAAATGAAAATAAATACTGCACAATATCGAATTGAAGAATCTAAGTAATGTCTTTTAAGTCTATATTCCCTAATCCCTACTTCACTTTAGTAACCTATATGTGATAGCCTACCTAGAGAAAGAAGAGAGAAAAAAATCTGTAGCAACCATAACATTCATCAAACAATAACTTAGTTATCAACTTCTGAAGCCTTAAATATTTTGATAACCCTATGACTATCCTAACTTTTACCAAGGACTAATGGAAAACCCTAGTTCTAGTTGGACTACCATACTTCTCAAGTACATTTTCCTTTCCAAGAAAGCTAATACCCTCAGTATGGAAAATACAAGGTACATAACCATCACTATGAGTCCTAATGGAAGTCCCACGAAATTCATGCTTTGAGTCCACACAACCCTAGAACACTCTAACCGATCAACTATTCCTTGGCACTTGCAAAAATCATCCACAACCTCAGCTTTAGGTCCGAGTCCCACTCAAACCAGTCCGTTATCCTGCAGTCTCGTTCATCCCGGGCTTCCTATCACATACTCCTTTAACCACTCTCATCCTAGTTCACAATCAAAGAGGTACAACTTCAACAACCATAACTTCCACCCATAGAAGCAACCAATGCACCACAAGTTCCAGCAAGTCCCAGAAAAAAGCCCATTTTCAGCCCTATGGATCGCACCATCATCCCATGTACTTGAATAGATCGGTAGCGATCCAAACCCTATGGATGGACACCAATCCATACCCGATAGATCGACACCAATCTATTTACTTAGCCAGAAATGGATAAGTTACACCACAGATCTTTCGCTTCCCTTTGCACTTAGTCTTGGCCTATCGTTCCTTGTCTAACTGGTCCATTCAATTCCAGCTACTTGGCCAATCAAATCTTCACCCAACTTTCATAGTAGAATCAATTGGGTCCCTCTATACTCTCATAGAAGTTGCCACCCCATGGCATCTCTCTACAAGGATGGGTGTCGATCCTTGCCCTATGGATTAGTACCTGTCCATGTACTTAACATATAACTGCTCCACAATTCTTGAGCGCCTTCTCGCCATCTTCCAGAGCTAATCCTGTAAATTTTGTTCGAATTCGATGAATTATAATCTTGATATTCCCTAATATTCAAATATATGTCCTAATTCAAGCCATTCTATCATGCAAATAAGCATAACATGCACTTAAAACATTCAACAACAATTAAAACCAATTTCAATCATGTTCAAACATATTTTCACACAGAAACATGAATCAATCAGTAACAATCATATAATTAACATAAATTAAGGCTAATTAAACACTAATTACATCGGGTTTAATATTTATTGAATATATGTCATATAGATTATTCAAAGGGTTTCTGAATTTGAAATTAACATGTATAATTAGGTTTTAGGGTTAAATTAACATGTGTGATGATTAAAATACATAACTCCAAGATGTAATCTAATATAGACATGTGAGAGATATCTATTACTCATCAAAACCTTCAATTCAATGAATTTGAATGTGAATCTAACTTGCACAGCAATGTAAGTACAGGATTCAATAATTAAATGATAAGATCTAAGCTTCTCGATGTAGATTTATCCTCTAAATGTTGATTTAGTATGATTTGATGCAAAATAGAGATTAGATTTGAGGGAATTTAGATGAACTAGAGTAGGCCATTGTCCAAACCTAATTTGAGAATGAGGGAAAAAATTTCTAGTCTCTACCTACAACCCTTAATTATAATTGTAGGTCATTAGTCTAATGGGATGCTAACCTCAGCCTATTAACTGTCTCTTTTTCTACCTAATATAAATAAAAATTAAAAACGGAAAATTCTCTCAAAATGCTGAACTATTTCCCTAATGTGACTCCTCTACGGGATAAATAACTAGAATAACTAAACAAATAAACTAGCTAAAGCATCTAAATCGGTCTCTATCAAAAGTTACGGTTGAAACAAGACTTTCAAGCTTTAAAACGATGACCAAAAGATTTGGTAAAAATCATAGACTTGCAGCATCTTCCCATGTACCATTTCCCAAAATATTTGAATGGTACAACCACTTATAAACTAAAATGAATTACTTTACAATCTTTCGATATGTGAAATATGGGTTGTTACATTCTTTCCTATCCCATTTAGGGATTTTAGCCTCGAAATACTAAACAAAAACAAGTAAACACTACATCCTGAATGCCTACCATCCAGAAGCGGTTACCTTATCATCAAATCTAGCATCCATCAATCCATGGCAAGAAAAATTCCTATCCTAGCATGCAGAATTATAGTAGTACGAGACATAGTGGCACAAGTAGGTTTGATATATGGGACATACAACTCGAATGGTTCTGTACAAGCCATCTTCAAAATCTCCATTGTCTCCATGTGAAATCACTATCTTCCTCGCTTCATTGTATGTTGGATAGATTAACTACCTTGCTTCTAAGTTGTTTAATGTCATTTCCAATGACTCGAAGCAACTTACGAGGTCTTAAGATGTATGGCTATATCTTTACGTCTTCAAACTAATCTGGAGATATTACAACACTCGAGTCATACACTAACGTCTGTTGATATGAGACATGAAAACATTGTGCACATCTGCCATATTCGAGGTAAATCTACTCAATAAGCAAGACTGCTAATTCTTTCAATGATCATAAATGGTTCTAAAAACCTTGGAGCTAATTTACCTTTCCTTCTGAATTGAACAACATTACTTAGAGCTGAAACCTTCACAGATATTAAAGCTCCTACAAAAAATTATAAATCTTTTCTAACGATTTTGGGCAACCTTCATTCGTTGCCGAATGATATCAATCTTATTTGTCAGTTCTCTTGTCGTGACTATCCCTAGCATCAACTTCTCTCTTTTTTAACCAACAAGAGGGTACATTACATGGTCTCACATACAATGCCTTATACAATGCCATTCCAGTGCACAACTGATAGCTATTATTGTAGGCAAACTCAACTAGAAGAAGGTGGTCTACCCATGATCCACCAAAATCCAAAACACAAACTCTAAGAATACCTTAAAATACTCGGTCAGCTCTTTCGGTATGCCCATTGTTAACCCTCTTTTTAGAAAGAGTCTCAATGAGCTAGACCAAAGCCCAAACGCACTAGCAGATATAAGCCGCGCTTCAGGAAGCCCAACATAAACATAGTCCAAAGCAATCACATGTCGGCCCAAGTTCAGACTAGCCAGATTGACTGCTTACTCCGGAAGAATCGCTCTCTTAGTCAATTGAATATTTCTCTCCCAAGCAGAGCGCGTCGACCGATTATCTCGGGCCAATGTGGAAACCTTCTACAAAGCCAGTCCACCGGATATTCCGACTTTCAAGGCAGTAAAGGAGGTCAAATCATATGAGGACAAAGCTCTACTTTTGATATGCCTCTCCGTGGATGCTTTTTATGAACAGTGGAATCAGTCTTCCAATCGCAATTCAAGCCAATAGATGGATTCCACGTGTCTAGGCTTTCCGGAAATTGCCGGACCATACTGCAACAACCCAAGCTGCATTCTCCACCTATAAATACCTCTAAGCTTAAAGAAGAAAAGGACTTCTGGGGGGGGGGGGGCTAGAGATTCTTGGTTTTCTCTTCAACTCCATTACATCCTAAAGGAGTTCGCATCTCTCAATCTCTTACAAGAAGAAGGGAAAATAATCATCTTCTTTCTCTTCTTCATAAAAAGCACTGTAATTGTGATCAAAAAAATAATAATATATATAGTGGACGTAGGCATCATCTTTGCCGAACCACTATAAAAACTATGTGTGTGCTCCCCGCTCTTTTACTTTTTATTGCATTTATAATCTTTATTCATGTGTTGATCACACGATTAGGGGTTGATCGTCACTAGTAACCAACTTTTGACGCCAACACCCATCGTATGAGAATTATATGTTGTACTCATATATGTCTTACCCCCTAATGTCTCTTGTAAACTCTTCTAGAATCTGCTAATGAATGGAGGATCTCAATCACTCATTATACTGAAGGATACTCCATGGAACCTAATTATCCATCTGTCATATAACTCAGCCAACTTAGATGCCATACTAGTAGATTTGATAAGAATGAATCTTGTGCTTTTATTCAAGAAACTACAACTATCGATATGCTACTATATCCAACCCTGGTCCTAGGCAATTCGTTAATGAAATCCATCGGTACTTGCTCTCTTTTTCATGTAGAAACTTATAATGGTTGTAATAATCCACACAGTTTCTTTTGCCCGGTTGTAACCAATTGGCAATTCATACAGTTCGAGATGAATCTTCCAACATCCCTCTTTATACATTCTCAGTAGTCGGCTCTCTTCATATTTTTTTACATCTTATTACAATTGAGATGAATAGTCAATCTAGAGTGATGACACTCTCTCACAACTTCACTCATCAATCCATATATATCAGGAACAACTAATCATTCATCCTTACGAAGCCAACTATCTCAATCGACATCGTATTGCTTAAGATCTTTACACTTAATCCATTTGTCCAACCTATCTATAATTTCGACAAGCTTAGCATCTCGCTTCTGACTAGCTCCGATCCTTTTGATGGGTGTTGGTCTAATAGATAAATTTTGTAACACCCCGTAATTTTAATAATACTAAAGAGGGTAAATTAAAGAATAATTGATTTAATATTCAGAATTAAGGGAAATGACTGCACCATTGCGTCCGTCTCAAAATTATGGTCAAGATATACAATTGGTTTGCATAAAACTGACAACGTATGAAGATGTTATGAGGGTTTGAAGTTTGTATATGCATAGAAAATTTATATACATATACATACATATATATATCAGACCAAACTTATCCAGAAACAGTTTAAAAATCAAAAATTCGGAGAGTGCCAAAATTCCTACTCTAGGGGGCAACCCCCTGCGGGGTGTCGAAACTAGGGTCAACCCTCCTGAAGGGGTGTCGACACCGGGGTTGACCCCCTAAGGGGTAGGTCGACACCCCTAGGGCTGAGGTGGCTGTCGGTTTTTTGGGGCTGGCAGCTATATATACAGGCTCATTTCTCTTATTTTCTTCACTGGAAATCAATGGAGGCCAAATGCTGTCAATGCCTGGACTAATTCGGACCCTTTCCTTCTTTGTATTTAGAGATTTGAGATTCAATTGTAGATCTGTTCTTCTTCAATTTTCTAATCCTAACGCTGTGAGTTTCACGTTGCTTTTAGAATTAAATGATTAAAAGTAAAATGATATGACTATAGTTTGGATCCATTTTTGTGACTGAATTATGCCAGAGCTGTTGTAAATTGTGAATCTATGACATTCTAAATTGGTTATGACTTGAATCTCATTCCTTATCATATCGAATCTATTGTAACTTGTGACTATATGACATTTGGATATAACTATGGTGTAGATCTGAAACCTTTATTATGTTAGATCTAATTTTGATTTTTAGTTCTAGCTTATTATTTGAATCACCTTGTGCTTATCATATTGGACCTGAACTATTGGACATCTAGATTGTTATTTAGATTTTATATGACATCCTTATATTAGGACTAGTTTAATTATCACAAGTTCACTAGACCTGTTCTTATATGTCCACCTTATCACTATGCCAGTTTATGCTTATTCCTATTATGTTAGAATAATCACTTTTTGTCGTCTTCCCATCACCTTTCCCTTTTATTGTTTATGGCCAGACTATTTTCTAGCCTAGGAATGCTACCAATTATATGAAAATGCGCTAGTTAGGGAACAAGGAGGGTGAACATTAGAATTGGCATAACTTGAATAATGTTTATATACATAAATTTGGACCTATAATTCATTGTGAACATAATTGGGAAAAAGAGGCATGAAACCTAACTTATAATGACATAGGTGAAAACTGAATAATAATGACATGCCTAGGATCACAGTAATTAGAAACTATAAAGGCACTTATGACACGAGGTTAGATTGCATTTGCGGTGGAAGACTGCCCGGAACCTGACCGGCATATCCAGCAACCGCAAGTGTTAAATCTAATATGAGAGGTATAAGTACACAAATAAAAGACATGCTAAGACACGAGGTTGAGCCCTATTTATGGAATAAGTCTGCCCGGACCCGCCGGCATGTCCAAATGGCAGGCTTAATGTGAGAGGTCTAGCACACCTTAACCATAAATGTAAATATGGCAATGAATTGGAATACTTAACCTAGTTGCATCCATAGGGGTTATATGAATATGAACATGAATAAGGCTTAAGTAAACTTGTTTGGATAGTGGGCAGGTTAAGTGAATCTGAAGGGTTGGGTGATATGTAAATATAGGTCCACAAACTTAACCTGAGGGGGTTATGTAATTAAAGACACCAATAGGCATACATAACCTGAGGAAATCCTAGTGGGGATACAAGACAGGGAGAAGAGCTTGTATCATTTTGTGTGGGGACCCATTTCAGCCAGTAACCCATATAATGGTATCAAACGGGTACTCCGTCCTAGGTCGGAGTGGGGCACGCTTACTAAGCTGATTGTAAGAGATCCAAACGAGGGGGACGTTGTCATGACGGTGCATTCCAACGGGGTCATGTGCGTGCATGGCTCTGCCTGCCCGGGAAAATAAGATGCCATGACATCAGTAGATATGGTTGTGCATTCAACACGAAAGATTTCCACTTTAGGGAAGTTATACCCCCTATTGTGGGGTGGGCACAGGGTATCTACGGAATAGGGAGCCGATCGATTAGGGTAGTAGTCAGGGTACATCTAGATTTTGGTAAGTTTAGGAGTCCGTTATAGGGCCAGCCTATGGATTTTATGCGGTTAAAACCTCTCACCAGAAGTACTCCTATATCTACCAATTTATGCCTGTTAAGGGATCATCCCATATTTGGTTATACTAGTATTAGTGCAGAGTAATCATGGGAGAAGCGTATATATTCCACCTTGTTTGCCTCATTATACTTATCCTTTATGATGTTATCCTCCTCATCCACTTTATATGACTTTCATAATGCTTCTATTTATTTTCTTGCTAAAAGTAACTGGAGTCGCCAGACTTTTTGTCTGACCCTTTTTGTTTCCTCTTCTGTTTTTCATTCCCCTTGGGTTCTTAGGGAGGGAATTCTCAAGCTTAGTCAGGACTTGGTTATCATCTTGCTTGGAGCAGCTTCTGAAGTATTGCTCAGTTTCTATCTTTGCTACTATGGCTTTGTCTCTTTTAGGGAATTATGTTTTTTTGTATTTTCTGTACTCTGATGGTACAAGACAGAAATTCTATGTTATTGTAATGGGTTTTATGTATTTTAAGACTTATGGCATTTTGTACCACGATATTATGAATTATGTTTGAAATAAAAATTTAAATTCTGTTGTTGCTTTTATATCTGTATTGTAATATTTCTGTTTTTGTTTACCTATATAGCTTCATGAAACTTAATGCATTCTCTTAGTGAGTGACATTAACGGGCGTGGGGTGTGACACTTGGTATCAGAGCTGAAGGTTACCAGATTATTTAAAAGTTTTTGAAAATTATTTTCAAAAAGGTTTTAAACGAAAGTATTTTCAAAAACAAAATTCTGTTTTGAAAAACATATTACCCAAAGCCATATATAATATCCTTCGATCCTTTGTCCAAATCTCTTTCCTTTTCTTTTTTCATCATGTTTGGGGAACTAATATCCCAGAGGGCGTAACGATACCAGGCCGGTTCCGTACGTATCTAGAGGCCACGGCGCCTGCCGAAGGCCAAGGAAACGTTCCTCCACCAGTTGCACCCGTCGTTCCTCCTCCTCCTCCTCCACCTCCAAGAGCAGATAATTTCGCCAAGATCTGCAAGGATTTCTATGCCATGGGAGGACAACCGTTCCGTGTAACCGAAACATTCGTAGAGGCATGGAACTGGCTCAAGAAGACCGATGACTTGTTTGTAATCTTTAAAGTAGAAGACCAAAGGAAGATTCAGTTAACTGCCTGGCTACTGAAAGTTGAAGCTTCATTCTGGTGAGAAGTTACCCAAGCTGGACGTCCGGTGAGACATGAATGATTTTAGGATGAGGTTTGAAATGAAATTCATTTCCCAAGCTGAAAGAAGCATGCAAATGGAAAATTCTTGACACTCAAGCAGGGGAGCATGACAATTAAAGAATATGTTAACAAATTCAACCAATTGGCAAGATTTGTATTAGAGTCGGTAGACACTCCTCATAAGAAAGCATTGCGGTTTGTAAAAGGATTAAATGAACCCCTTCATTGGTTGGCTATGTCCCACATTCCCATGGGAGCTACTTTTGAAAGACTTCTCGATATGGCCTTAATGTATGAGGAAGGTAAAGGGGAGAAGAAGGAAGTTAAGGCGGATGGAGCAACACAGAATAAGAAGGTATGGCCCAAGAAAGGACAACAACAACAACAGAGGAAAGGCGGAATGAATGATAAGGCTAAGGAAGAGAGGAAGTGCCATGCTTGTGGGCGTGAAGGTCATTTGGCTAAGGATTGTAGGAAAAGGAAGTGTGGTTGTTCAGTTGTGGAGAGCACGAACACTTTTCTAAGGAGTGCTTGAAGAAATAAGGAGCCTCTGGAGGGAAGGTGCTCGCTTTCGTAATTGGTGCTCCAGATCGAGGTAGGAAAGTCACCGTAGAAGGTTTGATTTCTCTTTCCAATCACCCTATTGGTAGTTAGGCTCATTTATCTCTGATTTGTCAAGGTTTGAGGATATCTACGTTAGGCTTCTAATTTGAATGCGACGCATATGTGCGCGGTGTTATAGGCTATGGGTTGATTCTAGAAATGGATTGGCTAACCATGTATGGTGCCATTCTAGATTGTGAGAAGAGGATCGTTAGGCGTTTGACCTATCAGTGCAGGACCCTCGAGATTTCTTGTGACCCTCAAGGGTTTGTTATGCTGAGTTTCCTAGAGTCTCTTGATGCATCTATTGATGATCTACAATCTGTTCCAGTAGTCTGAGATTATTTGGATGTCTTTGATGAGGTTCGGGGTTTACCCCCAGGGCGCGATTCTGCGTATATTTGGTGGACAATGCAAAGAAATTTGCATTGCCCGCGCACCACATGGCTCCAAGAGAAAGGACAGAGCTTAGCAAACAAATAGGGGAGCTGCTTGAAAAAGGATTTATTAGGCGAAGCATATCTAAATGGGGTGGTCCAGTAGTATTCGCAACTAAAGCGGACGGTTCGCTTCATTTGTGTGTAGACTACAGAGAGTTGAACAAACTCACTAAGAAGAACAGGCACCCACTCCCGAGGATAGACGATTTGTTTGATCAACTGGTTGGCGCATCAGTATTCTCCCAGTTAGACTTGGCCATGGATTCATCAGTTGAGAGTGGCCGAGGACAGTATAGATATGACTGACTTTAGGACTCCCAATGGTTTCTTTGAATGGCTCATTATGACTTTTGGGATGACGAACGCACCCGCCTATTTTGTTGATTTAATAAGTAGGTTGTTTCAGGAGTTCCTAAATAAATTCGTCGTGGTCTTTGTTGACGATATCTTGATTTTCTCAAAGAGTGAGGAAGAACATGCCTTGCGTATAAGAGAAGTTTGAAAACTCTGCGAGCACATCGGTTGAAGGCGAAATTCTCCAAATTCCACTTTTGGAGGAAAGAGGTGAGATTCTTAGGGCACGTGGTTTCTAAGGAAGGGATAGCAGTAGATCCCATGAAGGTAATAGTGGTCCGAGACTAGCAGATCCCAAAGAATGCAATAGAGGCGAGAAGCTTTTTGGGTTTGGCAGGCTTTTATAGGAAGTTCATTAAGGACTTCGCAAAGATATCAACTCCACTAACCAGGCTAACGAAGAAGAATTTGACGTTCGCATGGGATATAGATTGTGACGTTGCTTTCCAATGATTAAAGAGGGCTTTGACAATGGTCTCAGTCTTGACCTTGCCTGATGGGAATAAAGCGTTCATAGTTTACACTGATGCATGTGGTACGAGTCTTAGTGTAGTTTTGATGCAAGAGGGAAGGGTAATATGTTACGGAGGCAGACAATCAAGGGTTCATGAGAAGAATTACCCTACCCATGATCTAGAGCTAGCTGCCATAGTATTTTTGCTTAAGACTTGGCGCCACTATTTGCTTGGAGAAAAGTTTGAATTGTACACTGATCATAAATATCTCAAGTACTTGTACTCATAGAAAGATCTTAATTTGAGGCAGCAAAGGTGGATGGAATTCTTAGCGTCTTATGACTTTGAAATTGCTTATACCCCTGACAAGGGTAATGTAGTGGAAGACACACTAAGTGGGCAGAGGATAATCTTAATTCCTTTGTTTGTGGAAAGGAAGAGCTTGGAGTTTATATCAACCTTTGGCTTTAGACCCTCCATCGAACTTTTTCCTGGCTTGTTAGCAGCACTGGAGATACAACCTACTCTTATGGACCGGATAGGAGCTTCACGGCAAGAGGATCCATATATTTTAGACATCGTGGATAAGCTCAGTAAAGGGGAGACTTCTAGTCACCTCAATAGATATTCCATTGACAATAAAGGGTGGTTGCGATGAGATGGAAGGCTTTGCATTCCCCGAGTTGGGAGTTTGTTAAACAAAGTCCTAGAGGAAGCCCATCGTTCTAAGTTGACTATCCATCCAGGCAGTGATAAAATTTAAAGGGATATGAAGAGGGTTTTCTTTTGGGCTGGGATGAAGAAAGATGTGGCGGAGTTTGTTTCTTAATGTTTGGTTTTCTAGCAAGTCAAAGCTGAGCAAAAGAAGCCCAGTGGTTTACTCCATCCTTTGGAGGTTCCATAAAGGAAGTGGAAGAGCGTCTCCATGGATTTCATAGATGGCTCTCCTAGATCAAAGAAAGGCAACACCAATATTTAGGTATTAGCGGATAGACTTACTAAAAGCTCCCATTTCATTCCCGTTAAGAGCAAGAGGACGACAACATGGTTGGCAACAGTTTATGTTCGTGAGATAGTCTGTCTTCATGGAATACCTTCTAGCATCGTAAGCTGATCGTGACCCCATCTTTACTAGTGAATTTTGGAGGAGAATGCAAGAAGCATTAGGTACATAGCTATATCTAAGCACTGCTTATCATCCTCAGACTGTTGGACAGGCAGAGAGAGTGAACAGAGTACCGAAGGATCTTTTAAGGCTGTGTATCCTTGACTTCGAAGGGACTTGCGAGGAGATCATCCTTTAGTAGAATTTGCCTACAGCAACAGTTACCGAGCTAGTATCGGCATGGAACCCTTCGAAGCATTATACAGACGACCGTGTTGATCACCAATTTGTTGGTAGGACTCTATAGAAAGGCTATTGCTTGGACCAGATATGATTAGAGAAACGTCAAAGAAGATTAACCTCATTAGGCGGTGAATGAAGACTGCACAAGATAGGCAAAAGTACTATGCAGATAATATAAGGACTGACATCGAGTTTGAAGTGGGAGACATGGTTTTCGTCAAAGTATCTCCTTTAAGGAATGTGGTTCGCTTTGGGTCTGTAGGGAAATTGGCACCAAGTTTTGTAGGGTCGTTTTCCATAACAGAAAGGATCATCCAAATGGCCTATAGAGTAAAGCTACCCGAAAGACTATCTGATGTTCATGATGTTTTCCATGTTTCTCATTTGCAGAAGTGCTTACATGATACTGTAGAAGTTGTTGAGCCAAGTGCACTGGAGGAAGTGGAAGTGGAACAGGAGGCAACGGTTAGACGAGTTCCGGCCCGTATTCTTGAATCAAAAATTAAGAAGCTACACAATGAAGAAATCAAGTTGGTAAAAGTTCAGTGGGGAGATAGCCCAGAGGATGCAACCTGGGAGACTGAAGATATAATTCATTCTTCGTACCCTTTTCTTTTCGAGGGTGTGTTCTTAACTTCTTTTCTAAAACTTTTATTTATGATTAAGCCTATCATTTAAGCACAACGTGTCAATCGAATTCTTCGACCTTTAGGTAAGAGTCCCATGATTGTAAACATGTGTTTGAGACATGTTATGTTTGATGAATGTAAGTGGATGCTAGTGTTTTCTCATGAATGCAAATGCACACACATTAGGCACTAGATCGGCTCATTCACTTTCATATTGCGTAAGGATGTGCGTGCATTTTTCTGTCTTTTATGGATGAAAATGGATATATCATCATATGGGTGTTGCACTTGGACGAATGATTGTGCACGCATATAGAACTTATATGTTATACTAGGATGATTACATAAATGTTGGACACATGGCACAAACATACATTGCATTAAGGAGATCAACTGAATCAGTAGATTGCCTGATTTTTGCATTAGTATTAGGACATATATACACACCTTTGCATATGTTCATATAAGCATTAAAAATCCTCTAAGGACAATGGGTGCCTGTGATTGGTGGATGAGTAGATGGATGTGGATGGTAGGACACATTCTTCTTAATTTGGAGATTTCGGGGACGAAATTTTTTGAGTAAGGGAGAATGTAACACCCCGTAATTTTAATAATACTAAAGAGGGTAAATTAAAGAATAATTGATTTAATACTCAGAATTAAGGGAAACAGACTGTACCATTGCGTCCGTCTCGAAATTTTGGTCAAGATAGACATTTGGCTTGTGTAAAACGGACACCACATGAAGAAGTTTATGAGGGTTTGAAGTTTGTATACTCGTAGAAAAATTATATATATATATATGTGTGTATATATATATATATATATATATATCAGACTAAACTTATCCAGAAACAGTTCAAAAATCAAAAATTCAGAGAGCGCCAAAATTCTCGCTGTAGAGGGTCGACCCCCTAGGGGGGTGTCGACACGAGGGTCGGCCCCCCCAGAAGGGGTGTCGACACCGGGGTCGACCCCCCAAGGGGTAGGTTGACACCCCTAGGGCTGAGGTGGTCGTTGGTTTTCTGGGGCTGGTAGCTATATATACAGGCTCATTTCTCTTGTTTTCTTCACTGGAAATAAATGGAGGCCAAATGTTGTTAGTGCTTAGACTAATTCAGACCCTTTTCTTCTTCTGTAATTAGAGATTTGAGATTGAAGTGTAGATCTGTTCTTCTTCTACTTTCTAATCCCAACGCTGTGAGTTTCACGTTGCTTTTATAATTAAGTGATTAAACGTAAAATGATATGACTATAGTTTGGATCCATTTCTATGACTGAATTATGCCAGATCTGTTGTAAATTGTGAATCTATGACATTCTTAATTGTTTATGACTTGAATCTTAAACCTTATCTTATCGAACCTATCGTAACTTGTGACTATATGACATTTGGATATAACTATGGTGTAGATCTGAAACCTTTATTATGTTAGATCTAATTTTGATTTTTAGATCTAGCTTATTATTTGAATCACCTTGTGCTTACCATATTAGGCTTGAACTGTTGGACATCTAAATTGTTATTTAGATTTTATTTGACATTCTTAATATGATATGACTAGTTTAATTATCATAAGTTCACTATATCTACTCTCATATGTGCACCTTACCACTATGCCAGTTTATGCTTATGCCTGTTATGTTAGAATAATCACTTTTTGTCATCTTCCCATCACCTTTCCCTTTTATTGTTTATGGCCAGGCTATTTTCTAGCCTAGGCATGCTACTAATTATATGCAAATGCGCTAGTTATGGAACGCGGAGGGAGAACATTAGAATAGGCATAACTTGAATAATGTTTATATGCATAAATTTGGACCTATAATTCATTATGAACATAATTAGGGAAAAAAGAGCATGAAACCTATAACTTATAACGACATAGGTGGAAACTGGATAATAATGACATGCCTAGGATCACAACAACTAGAATTTGTAAAGGCAGTTATGACACGAGGTTAGATTGGATTTGCGGTGGAAGTCTGCCAGAACCGACTGGCATATCCAACAACCGCGAGTGTTGAATCTAATGTGAGAGTTCTAAGTTCACAAATATGAGACGTGCTAAGACACAAGGTTAATCCCTATTTATGGAATAAGTCTGCCCGAACCCGCCCGACATGTCCAGCATCCACAAATGGAAGGCTTAATGTGAGAGGTCTAGTACTCCTTAACCATAAATGAAAATATGGTAATGAATTGGAATATTTAACCTAGTTGAATCCATAGGGATTGTATGAATATGAACATGAATAGGGTTAAGTAAACTTGTTTGGATAGTGGGCGGGTTAAGTGAATCTGAAGGGGTGGGTAATATGTAAATATAGGCCCACAAACTTAACCTGAGGGGGTTATGTAATTAAAGACACCAATAGGCATACATACCTGAGGAAATCCTAGTGGGGATACAAGACAAGGGGAAGAGCTTGTATCATTTTGTGTAGGGACACATTTCAGTTTGTAACCCATATAACGGTATCAAACGGGTACTCCGTCCTAGGTTAAAGTGGGGGCACGCTTGTTGAGCTAATTGTAAGAGATCAGAACGAAGGGGAAAGTGTCATGACGACGCGTTCCAACGAGGTCACGTGCATGCATTGCTCCGCCTGCCCGAGAAAATAAGCTGCTGTGATATTAGTAGATATGGTTGTGCATTCAACACGAAGGGTTTCCACTTTAGGGAAGTAATACCCCCTAATGTGAGGCCGACACAGGGTATCTACGGAATAGGGAGTTGATCGATTAGGGTAGTAGTTAGGGTGCACGTAGATTCTGGTAAGTTTAGGAGTCCGTTATAGAGGCAGCCTGTGGATTGTATGGGGTTAAAACCTCTCACTAGAATTACTCCTAAGTCTACCAATTTATGACAGTTAAGTGATCATCCCATATTTGGTTATACTAGTACTAGTGCAGAGTAATCATGGGAGAAGCATATATACTCTATCATGTTTACCGCATCATACTTATCCTTTATGATGTTATCTTCCTCATCTACTTTATATGACTGTCATAGTACTTTTATTTATTTTCTTGCTAAAAGTAACTGGACTCGCCAGACTTTTTGTCTTACCATTTTTGTTTCCTCTCCTTTCTTCTGTCCTCACCCCCCTCCCCCAGGTTCTCAGGGTGGAAATCCTTAGGCTTAGTCAGGACTCGGTTATCTTCTTGCTTGGAGCATCTTCTGAAGTGTTGCTCAGTTTTTATCTTTTTACTATGGCTTTGTCTCTTTTGGGGAACTTTTTTTTTTGTATTTTCTGTACTCTGATGGTACAAGATAGAAATTCTATGTTATTGTAATGGGTTTTATGTAGTTTCAGACTTATGGTATGTTGTACCACGATGTTATGACTTATGTTTGAAATAAAAATTTAAATTCCATTGTTGCTTTTATATATGTCTTGTAATATTTCTGTTTTTGTTTATCTATAATGCTTCACGAAACTTAATGCATTCCCTTAGTGAGTGACATTAACGGACATGGGGTATCACAAATTTGCTAACATCTCGGGATCTACCTCGCAAATGAGGCCTGAAATCAAATCCAACTATGTATTCTGGTTGATTCAATTCCGTAAACATAGCTCGAAAACTAGCATGTCTTCTACCTAACACATCTACTACTACACTACCTTTCCCTAGAGTATATGCAATACCAAAATCATATGAGGCCAAGAGTTCCTACCACTGTTGCTGCTGAAGATTTTCCTTTAGAGAGAAAAGATACTTCAACGATTTATGATCCGTAAATAGATCAAATCTAACTCCTAATGGATAATACCTCCATATTTTTTCAAAGCAAGCACTATCACCGTGAGCTCTAAACCATCAGTAGGATAATTCCCACCATGCGACTTTGGTTTTTGACTAGCATATGCGACAACTCTTCTTTTCTTGATCAATACTTATCCTAAATCAGTGCTACATGTATTGTATAATTAAGCATTTCCTCATTCCCACTCCGAGTAAAAAATGTGAAATCACTAGTCAACCATACCATTAAAATAACAAAAGCATGCTCATACTTCGCATCCAATATGAAGGTTTGATTCTTATTTGTTGAACTCGGTAATGATACTGCTATCTTCTAGAAGTCCTTGATAAACCGTCGATAATATCCAGCTAAACCAAGGAAATTTCTAACATATGTAGTACTCTTAAGTTAACTTCAATCTTGGACCACTGTTGCTTTAGCAGGATTTGTCTCGATACGACATGACATAAGAATCTCACTCCTTGCTTCTTGAAGTGATATTTGGAAAACAAATCTCTTAGTTGATTCTTTCTTAGAATTTCCAAAGTTATCCTTAAATGCATCTTGTGTTCCTCCTCAGTCCTGATATAGATCAAGATATCATCCACGATTACAAGCATGAACCTATTCAATTGATCCCTGAAAACTCAATTCATAAGATCCACAAAATATGTTGGCGCATTGATCAGTTCAGAAGTTATCACCAGCACTCAAAGCATCCGGATGGTGTCCTAAAAGCAATTTTCACCACACTATATTTTGCGACTTTCAACTGGTGAAATCCTATAGCCAAATCCATTTAAGAGGACACTTTAACCTCGTGAAGCTGATCGAACAAGTAATGGATACTTGTTCTTCTTGGTCACCTTACTCAGCTCATGATAATATAGACATGATCTCGAAAATCCATCTGCCTTGGTTGCAAAATATAACGAACCAAGATTTTTGATGTTTTAAAACTATGAAATTAATTTGAATTTGGTGTTTAAGAAATTTATATTTGTTATAATTTTGGAATTTAGTCTATTTTACTTGATTTTTAATTGATTTTACAAGTGTGAATTTATATTTGTACAACTTCGACTAATTTAGGAATTCTAGATTTTATTTTATTTTTCTGTTGTATTTTATGTGTATTTGGCCCAGACTTGAGTGGTTTACTTTATATCCATGCTGATCGCAAAGTAATACCAAGAACCAAGTTTGAAATCATTTTGTCAGGTAGTTTATTGAATCTATATTTACAATGCATGCTTAGAGTTAAATTTGATAGAATAAGCAAATTTTTGTAGGATTTCTAAGAACCAAGAAGCTTACAGATCTACTAAGAATACAAATTTAGATGCTAATATGAAATTATGTTATAAAGTAAAACAGAATTTAGAACTATAAAAAGGAAAAAGGAACTATTCGTAGATTTTCAGTAAGACATACGGCTTTGACACGGATGATAAGAGTTTATATTGGTTTGTAAAATGTCAAAACCTTAGTCTTTAATGATGAATTCCATTGTGTTAAAAATGTTAGCTCTACATTTAGATCAAGAGTCTACAATCTCTCATTTCCAATGAAGTTTACTATAGATCTATTCTATTTTTCTGTAAGTACCTGTAACACCCCACATCCGTTAGTGTCACTCACAAAGGGAATGCACTAAGTTCTGTGGAGCATTATGGGTAAAAGATGCAGATAAATTACAAGATAGACAAACATTAAACAACGGAAAATAAAACTTTGCTTTGTTGACAAAATAATTTGTACAAGTTTCCTTTACAATATCAGAGTATCTTTACAAAATAAAGAAGCATAAAATACATTTATATTCCCCAATGTAACAAAAGCCAGCCATAGCAATCCAAAGCCGATGCATCCAAGATTCTTCAAGCTTGGAAAGAGAAATCATCCCAAAACAAATCTGAGCTATCCTATTTCCTCCTTAACAACCTGGGGGGGGGGGGGGGGAGAACGGAAGAAAGAAGACGAAAGAAAAACAGAGTCAGACATAAAGCCTGAGTAAGTTCAGTAACTTCTAGCATGTGAACATGGAAAACAAAACGACATGAATTAACTGAATACAAGATTACACCATGACGATAGGGTCAACAAGATTAGACAAGGTAGTCACAAGATATGCTAAGATAAACTGGATACGCTCTAATACTTTCGCTGCTTCACTATTTACTTGTTATACGGGTTTCTATATCTCTGCACCGCCTAACTAGTGTTTCAACTAGTAACGATAACGTGATCCCAATCCCTGTATTTTCCATCGCCTTCAGGCATCCATTTATTAGTTGTTACCTAGATCTAATCTAGGGTTTTCTATCCACTGCTTTCTAGATTTAACTATAGTTTTACGCTATCTGCTGAACGCTTTTCGAGTTCAGGGTTTATGCCACCTAGTCCAACTAGGGATTACGCTACCTGTCGAACAATGCCCCCAAGTCTAGGACACACTACCTAGAGTGGTATATGTTTCTAGGCTTCCCCACGTATGTATCGCGAATCGTTATCGCTTGTCTAGATGCACATGTCCTGTAATGTGCGATCCGAGTCCTGTGACAGGGCAAATCAAGGAATACAGAACTCGGTCGGGAGCTTTCAGATATCTGCCGATGCAGATGCTAAGGTCTGTTTTTACTCCAGTGGCTATGGTCCAACTTGACCCCTCCCTCAGCTAATGAAAGGCACACCTTGTAAAATGAGAACTATACGCCGGCCCCCGGTGCCCCACTATCCTATGGCCATCCGCAACCATAACTAGATAGCAAGTATATGGTCTTTTGGAGTTCTCCGCCTTTCCGCTTCACGTATCTTGATTGACTCAAGATGGATGGTAGACGACGAGTTGCTATCACAGGGCTACCGTCTTCTCGCCGAATCACGCTGGTCCATCCTAGTCTTTAGGTTGCCACATATATTTATTGCAACCAAGGCATACCCTCGGTTCTTCTAACGCAGACCTTAACCTCTGTGAGCCCAGGATGATCATCTGCAGCCTCACAGAGGGATACCAAGAGTACCCTCACGTCCCCTCGAAGCCTCGGGCTTCGTAACCCAATTCGTTGGAGCCTTCTTAAAACCATATGGATGTCCGCTCCTTCGTGTTATACTAAGAATTACTACTTAGTTCTACTAACTAAGGTTTACCACTTAGTTTCCAAATTCCTTGTTTTCTTAACTAAGTTTTACTACTTAGTCCCTTTTTCAACCGAGGTTTACTATTTAGTTTTCTTTCTCGCCAGGTTGGGTTGGTTAAGTGTCTTTAGTCGATTGAAGCTATCTTAACCCTCTTCCCTTATCCTATTACACTGGTTAAGTGTTATCCCTTTATGCTTTTTACTTAACCCTATTCATTTATCATATTCTGATGGTTAAGCATTCAAGTTTACTTAACCCTATGGTCTAGTCCAGCTAACATATTAATTTGGCTAAGTGTATTACTTAACCCCAACCTCTAGTCTAATTAACATGTTAAATTGGCTAAGTGTATTAACTTTACTTAACCCCACCTTCTAGTCTAGTCAACATGTTAATTTGGCTAAGTATTCCCATGGACTTAACCCTCCCATTCTAGCTTTAACTGTGCTAAGTTGGTTAAGTGTTCCTTAACCTTCCCATTCTAGCTTTAATTAATAAATTAAAGCCGCAACCTCTCACATTAGACAGATATTGCTGCGGTTACTGGATGTGCCGGTCGGTTCCGGGCAGGTTTACACCGCAACTCAGTCTAACCTCGGGTTAGGCATATTCATGTTTTCTAAGTTCAAAGGGTTTTTGATTAATTTCCAAATCTGGTTTTGAAAACAACCATCCCATCCTTCGGATCAGTTAGGGATAGCCAGGGAGGGCAGGAAACTTGTATTTTCCAAACCCAAGCCTAGACACTATCCTCTCTGTCACCCTAGAACCTTCTGGTCTATGTGTTATAAAAAGGGGTGTTATCAAAATACTTTTCTTTTGTTTATAAATTGTTAACAATTTATTTCAAAAGCCCATTTCCCCTTTTTTAGACAAATTTGGCCTATATTTATTTGTCAAGCCTACTAGTATACTTATATTCTAGGCCCAAGTCCTAACCCAACATGCAGTTTAGGCCATTTCCTATTTCATTGCCGAAACTAGATTAAATATCCTAGTTTATAATTTATGGCCAAAACTTAACCAAGTTACATATTTTGTGGTAAATGAACAATTTAACATTTATGACGAATTCTATAAGTAAATTACTCCTAATTTACTTATTTCATTACTACTCTTTTAATGTACATTGTCACATTTATTATTATGGCCCATTCTCTCTTATTTATCATATTTATACTTTTTGGTATGTAAATTATACCAAATTTAGTGTCGCTAATCATAATTTATTCTAAACATGACAATTGCTCACAATTATGAATAAATTCAAAATTGTGCTAATATACTTATTCCAAATCAACCTTAATTAACCCAATCTTGGTTTAACATCCTAATTCACAATTTATGGCAAAACTAGAATTATTTTTCTAGTTTACATTTTATGCCTAAAATTTAGCTTACTTACTAACGCTAAATTTAATATGTCAAAATCACATATTCCCTAATCCATGTCAATTTCCCCGTTTTCATTTTAATATGCATGTCATAATACATATTCCAAATTATGCCAATTTCCAAGTTTACAATTACGTTCATATTCATTTCCATGTTTTTCCCCAAATCGCATTCCCACCGTTCGAATAATCGTGATTCAACCTAGATTATAAATAAATCTAGATTCGTAGATAAAAAGGGAATGAATCAAAATGACAAGAAGGAATAATTGGCATAAAAAGGTTTGGATAACAATGTAGGTTCAAGAATATGGGTAGACCTAACTAAATAGGTAAATTCCCACTGTCTTAAAACCAAAGAATGGGCAAAATAGGTTCAAGAACGTGGGTAGACCTAACTTAATAGGTAAATTCCCACTTTCTTAAAACCAAAGAAAAAACCAAGGAACAGGTTGAATAAATAATTGGGTTTAGACCCAATTTCACAATCACCAAACTAAAGCAATATTTTCCTAATCATGAATCATGGGTGTCAAAATCACAATTGTCCTCATTATGTCATAAGCAATAGTTTATGTCTAATTCAAAGGCTTATGTTCTTAGTCATAAGTAATGTCCATGGTCATAGGCAATATAGGCGATGTTCATAGTCCAAAAGGGAAAATAATTCCCATAGTCCTAAGTCATTGTCATAGGCAATGTTTATATGTCCCAAAATCAAAGGCTTATGTCATAGTCCAAAGGCATATGCTTTCAAAGGCCACAGTTCTATAGTCATAGTCACAGTTACAGTCTTATTTGTCCTCGAATCATAACAGTTCTTAATTCAGTCCAAGAGTATAAACACAGATTCGAAGAGAGAGAGAGACTTGGCATATTCCTTTATTCCTTTAATTTCATGTCACAAATAAAACAAAATATTCAGATCTAGAAATAACCAACTTACAGAAAATAGATCTAGAAAAGAAGGAAAGCGTGGCTATGATTCGTGCGTCGTTGCTTGAAACTTGTTTGAGCTAGCCTTTGAATTCTTCACTTGAAACTTTGATTTGAATCCCTCCTTAAAAGTATTTTAGCAGCATCTCCTCGTCTTGAATCATATTTTATTTTATTTATTTATGAAAATTTAGAAGAGGGGAAGAAGCCATGAATCTTAGCAGCATAAGGATAGAAGAGAATTGGTGCAAAGAGAATGAAGACTAGGGCTGTTTATATAGCTGCTCAAGACCTTATCGTACATGCAGCGCTGAGTCAGCATTGAACCTAGTTAAGAAAATAGTCCAGGTACGTAGATGAATCTAGCCAAACCTTATCATACACGCAGTGCTGAGTCAGCATTGGGTCCCACAAGCTATTTTGGCGTAAAAGTTTGATTTTCAAACTTTTGAATTTCTGGAATTTATTTAACTGTTTTATTCACATGAAATATTCTTATATGTATACAATTCCTCTAACGACCATTTTACGCGTATATATATACGCACAACTTTCATTTTATTTTCAAAATTCATATGATGTTGCCATATTTCATTGACTGTAGCCTTATCTTGAATTTTATCTTTCGTATACATATATTATTGTATATATATATATATATTTCTCATATGTATATATATATATATATATATATATATATATTTTCTTTATTTCCTTATACGTACGTTCTTATCCTTTCAAATTTTGAATTTGTATACGTACATATATTTGCATGTTTAGTTGGCCCTCTCTAAAACAATGATAAAAAATTATGCCGCCGCCGGGGTTCGAACCCCCGACCTCCATGCTACCAATCCAATGCCTTAACCAACTGAGCTACAGAGGCTTTTGTTAATAAGTCTTAGAACAATAATAATTATTGTTCTCTCCTTACCTCTTTTTTTTCATGTTAGTTACAATACTTAAATTAAACAACTGCATGGATCTTTTTCTTTTAATTTTTCTTTTAAAAATTAATTATACTTTAATTTGAGAATCTTAATGTCACAGAATTACGGGGTGTTACATTCTCCCCCACTTAAAAGGATTTCGTCCCCGAAATCTTCAAGTTAGGAAGAATGTGTCCTACCATCCAATCACCCATCTACTCAACCATTCAATCACAGGCATTCATTGTCCTTAAAAGATTTCTAATGCTTTCATGTTCATATGCATAGTGTGTGTATATGTCTCTATCTAATGCAAAATCAGGCGGTCTACTGATTCAGTTGACCTCCTTAATGCAAATCATGTTAGTGCCATGCGTCCAATCATGCATGCAAACATCCCTACTCATGTAAATACTACATGCGTGCACAGCCATTCATCCATATGCAACGTCCATATAATATCATATCAAGTTCAACTTATAAACAAATGCATATATGTAAATGCAATATGAGAGCGTCCAAACTTGATCTAGTGCCTAATACGTATGCATATGCATCCACGAGCAACCATTTGCAACCACTTGCAACCATTCAACCATAACATGTTTCAAATACATGTTTACATCCATTGGCTTCTACCTAAGGATCGCAGATACGACCTAGAGGATATACTTTGGAAAGAGAGAAACAACTACGCGTAAAGCTCCTAAACAGAGAAATCAAGGATGCACCCTTAAGGAAAAAGGGCATGTTGCTAGTATCTAGCCTTCTTGAGCTTTACTCCACCGTATCTTAACCAATTTATCTTCACGATTGTGAAGTTCCTAATCTCCATTTCCAAAATAAACAGATGTCAATCACGGCGCCAAGTATATGTACTAAGATGATTAGAGGTCTCTCCCTTATCCACCATGCCATAACTATAAGGGTTGAAAGATCACTACGCGCTTTTTAGAGCGCCTGTCACAACTATTCATCTGTCACGCAAACCATCCTAGTCGAACTCGACGTTCCTCAAGTACAAGCCCCAAAGGCCTAAACCAATATCAGACAAGCACCCAAGGAATATCTCCTTTGAATTTAAACGATCTACGTGATATGATATAAACAAACTCGATAACTATTCTCAAACCCCTACTATCCAAAAATAAACGGGTCGAACCACCCACTGGGTTTGAGACTGATTGGGATCTTCTTACTATACAAGTACTAAGGTGCAGAGACTTAACTATGGAAGCAAATATGAACAGATGCGAAGCGCTAAAACCGAAGGAAAGAGTATGAACAGAAAACTAGATTCTTTCCAACAGAAACTTTTACCACCTATCTCCTAGGTATGCTTAGCATGTACTTGTCCTTCTAAAAATCTTGTCCCTCGTCCTTGCCCTTGTCTTTAATTATATGCCCTATCATACTCTAGTAAGGATACTTCCTCTTTTATAATTTCTTCCTCCTTCGTGAGCTAACCTATCTCCATGCATTCCTCATCCTAGGGTTTTGTCCCTTTTGCCAAACTCCTCATCCCTTTCCATGTATTGCTATGTTGGCAAATCTCTCGAAAACTGCTTCCATCATACAGAAAAACCTTATAAACTTGAAAGATGACTGGCCGTAAGTGGAACGAATACAGCTATAGATGGAGGATGGGCACTACTTTGCCCTTCGATGAGGTTACCTCCCAGAAAGCCAGGAGCCCCAGAAACTCAAGAAAGAAGGAGACAAGAATTCAAACAGAGGAAGAGGAGACAATGCGTATGGCTTTGGGGAATATGCCTTTAAAACAAATCCTTTCTTTTAAAAATGCTTCTTTAAAAACCTTTTGAAAATAATTTTTCAAATCTTTTATCTAATCCGGTAACCTTCAGCTCTGATACCACGTGTAACACCCCACATCTGTTAGTGTCACTCACAAAGGGAATGCACTAAGTTCTGTGGAGCATTATGGGTAAAAGATGCAGATAAATTACAAGACAGACAAACATTAAACAGCGGAAAATAAAACTTTGCTTTGTTGACAAAATAATTTGTACAAGGTTCCTTTACAATATCAGAGTATCAACTGTCTTTACAAAATAAAGAAGCATAAAATACATTTATATTCCCCAATGTAACAAAAGCCAGCCATAGCAATCCAAAGCCGATGCATCCAAGATTCTTCAAGCTTGGAAAGAGAAATCATCACAAAACAAATCTGAGCTATCCTATTTCCTCCTTAACAACCTGGGGGGGGGGGGAACGGAAGAAAGAAGACGAAAGAAAAACAGAGTCAGACATAAAGCCTGAGTAAGTTCAGTAACTTCTAGCATGTGAACATGGAAAACAAAACGACATGAATTAACTGAATACAAGATTACACCATGACGATAGGGTCAACAAGATTAGACAAGGTAGTCACAAGATATGCTAAGATAAACTGGATACGCTCTAATACTTTCGCTGCTTCACTATTTACTTGTTATACTGGTTTCTATATCTCTGCACTGCCTAACTAGTGTTTCAACTAGTAACGATAACGTGATCCCAATCCCTGTATTTTCCATCGCCTTCAGGCATCCATTTATTAGTTGTTACCTAGATCTAATCTAGGGTTTTTTATCCACTGCTTTCTAGATTTAACTATAGTTTTACGCTATCTGCTGAACGCTTTTCGAGTTCAGGGTTTATGCCACCTAGTCCAACTAGGGATTACGCTACCTGTCGAACAATGCCCCCAAGTCTAGGACACACTACCTAGAGTGGTATATGTTTCTAGGCTTCCCCACGTATGTATCGCGAATCGTTATCGCTTGTCTAGATGCACATGTCCTGTAATGTGCGATCCGAGTCCTGTGACAGGGCAAATCAAGGAATACAGAACTCGGTCGGGAGCTTTCAGATATCTGCCGATGCAGATGCTAAGGTCTGTTTTTACTCCAGTGGCTATGGTCCCACTTGACCCCTCCCTCAGCTAATGAAAGGCACACCTTGTAAAATGAGAACTATACGCCGGCCCCCGGTGCCCCACTATCCTATGGCCATCCGCAACCATAACTAGATAGCAAGTATATGGTCTTTTGGAGTTCTCCGCCTTTCCGCTTCACGTATCTCGATTGACTCAAGATGGATGGTAGACGACGAGTTGCTATCACAGGGCTACCGTCTTCTCGCCGAATCACGCTGGTCCATCCTAGTCTTTAGGTTGCCACATATATTTATTGCAACCAAGGCATACCCTCAGTTCTTCTAACGCAGACCTTAACCTCTGTGAGCCCAGGATGATCATCTGCAGCCTCACAGAGGGATACCAAGAGTACCCTCACGTCCCCTCGAAGCCTCGGGCTTCGTAACCCAATTCGTTGGAGCCTTCTTAAAACCATATGGATGTCCGCTCCTTCGTGTTATACTAAGAATTACTACTTAGTTCTACTAACTAAGGTTTACCACTTAGTTCCCAAATTCCTTGTTTTCTTAACTAAGTTTTACTACTTAGTCCCTTTTTCAACCGAGGTTTACTATTTAGTTTTCTTTCTCGCCAGGTTGGGTTGGTTAAGTGTCTTTAGTCGATTGAAGCTATCTTAACCCTCTTCCCTTATCCTATTACACTGGTTAAGTGTTATCCCTTTATGCTTTTTACTTAACCCTATTCATTTATCATATTCTGATGGTTAAGCATTCAAGTTTACTTAACCCTATGGTCTAGTCCAGCTAACATATTAATTTGGCTAAGTGTATTACTTTACCCCAACCTCTAGTCTAATTAACATGTTAAATTGGCTAAGTGTATTAACTTTACTTAACCCCACCTTCTAGTCTAGTCAACATGTTAATTTGGCTAAGTATTCCCATGGACTTAACCCTCCCATTCTACCTTTAACTATGCTAAGTTGGTTAAGTGTTCCTTAACCTTCCCATTCTAGCTTTAATTAATAAATTAAAGCCGCAACCTCTCACATTAGACAGATATTGCTGCGGTTACTGGATGTGCTGGTCGGTTCCGGGCAGGTTTACACCGCAACTCAGTCTAACCTCGGGTTAGGCATATTCATGTTTTCTAAGTTCAAAGGGTTTTTGATTAATTTCCAAATCTGGTTTTGAAAACAACCATCCCGTCCTTCGGATCAGTTAGGGATAGCCAGGGAGGGCAGGAAACTTGTATTTTCCAAACCCAAGCCTAGACACTATCCTCTCTGTCACCCTAGAACCTTCTGGTCTATGTGTTATAAAAAGGGGTGTTATCAAAATACTTTTCTTTTGTTTATAAATTGTTAACAATTTATTTCAAAAGCCCATTTCCCCTTTTTTAGACAAATTTGGCCTATATTTATTTATCAAGCCTACTAGTATACTTATATTCTAGGCCCAAGTCCTAACCCAACATGCAGTTTAGGCCATTTCCTATTTCATTGCCGAAACTAGATTAAATATCCTAGTTTATAATTTATGGCCAAAACTTAACCAAGTTACATATTTTGTGGTAAATGAACAATTTAACATTTATGACGAATTCTATAAGTAAATTACTCCTAATTTACTTATTTCATTACTACTCTTTTAATGTACATTGTCACATTTATTATTATGGCCCATTCTCTCTTATTTATCATATTTATACTTTTTGGTATGTAAATTATACCAAATTTAGTGTCGCTAATCATAATTTATTCTAAACATGACAATTGCTCACAATTATGAATAAATTCAAAATTGTGCTAATATACTTATTCCAAATCAACCTTAATTAACCCAATCTTGGTTTAACATCCTAATTCACAATTTATGGCAAAACTAGAATTATTTTTCTAGTTTACATTTTATGCCTAAAATTTAGCTTACTTACTAACGCTAAATTTAATATGTCAAAATCACATATTCCCTAATCCATGTCAATTTCCCCGTTTTCATTTTAATATGCATGTCATAATACATATTCCAAATTATGCCAATTTCCAAGTTTACAATTACGTTCATATTCATTTCCATGTTTTTCCCCAAATCGCATTCCCACCGTTCGAATAATCGTGATTCAACCTAGATTATAAATAAATCTAGATTCGTAGATAAAAAGGGAATGAATCAAAATGACAAGAAGGAATAATTGGCATAAAAAGGTTTGGATAACAATGTAGGTTCAAGAATATGGGTAGACCTAACTAAATAGGTAAATTCCCACTGTCTTAAAACCAAAGAATGGGCAAAATAGGTTCAAGAACGTGGGTAGACCTAACTTAATAGGTAAATTCCCACTGTCTTAAAACCAAAGAAAAAACCAAGGAACAGGTAGAATAAATAATTGGGTTTAGACCCAATTTCACAATCACCAAACTAAAGCAATATTTTCCTAATCATGAATCATGGGTGTCAAAATCTCAATTGTCCTCATTATGTCATAAGCAATAGTTTATGTCTAATTCAAAGGCTTATGTTCTTAGTCATAAGTAATGTCCATGGTCATAGGCAATATAGGCGATGTTCATAGTCCAAAAGGGAAAATAATTCCCATAGTCCTAAGTCATTGTCATAGGCAATGTTTATATGTCCCAAAATCAAAGGCTTATGTCATAGTCCAAAGGCATATGCTTTCAAAGGCCACAGTTCTATAGTCATAGTCACAGTTACAGTCTTATTTGTCCTCGAATCATAACAGTTCTTAATTCAGTCCAAGAGTATAAACACAGATTCGAAGAGAGAGAGAGAGACTTGGCATATTCCTTTATTCCTTTAATTTCATGTCACAAATAAAACAAAATATTCAGATCTAGAAATAACCAACTTACAGAAAATAGATCTAGAAAAGAAGGAAAGCGTGGCTATGATTCGTGCGTCGTTGCTTGAAACTTGTTTGAGCTAGCCTTTGAATTCTTCACTTGAAACTTTGATTTGAATCCCTCCTTAAAAGTCTTTTAGCAGCATCTCCTCGTCTTGAATCATAATTTATTTTATTTATTTAAGAAAATTTAGAAGAGGGGAAGAAGCCATGAATCTTAGCAGCATAAGGATAGAAGAGAATTGGTGCAAAGAGAATGAAGACTAGGGCTGTTTATATAGCTGCTTAAGACCTTATCGTACACGCAGCGCTGAGTCAGCATTGAACCTAGTTAAGAAAATAGTCCAGGTACGTAGATGAATCTTGCCAAACCTTATCATAAACGCAGTGCTGAGTCAGCATTAGGTCCCACAAGCTATTTTGGCGTAAAAGTTTGATTTTCGAACTTTTGAATTTCTGGAATTTATTTAACTGTTTTATTCACATGAAATATTCTTATATGTATACAATTTCTCTAACGACCATTTTACGCGTATATATATACGCACAACTTTCATTTTATTTTCAAAATTCAAATGATGTTGCCATATTTCATTGACTGTAGCCTTATCTTGAATTTTATCTTTCGTATACATATATTATTGTATATATTTATATATATATTTCTCATATGTATATATATATATTTTTTCTTTATTTCCTTATACGTACGTTCTTATCCTTTCAAATTTTGAATTTGTATACGTACCTATATTTGCATGTTTAGTTGGCCCTCTCTAAAACAATGATAAAAAATTATGCCGCTGCCGGGGTTCGAACCCCCGACCTCCATGCTACCAATCCAATGCCTTAACCAACTGAGCTACAGAGGCTTTTGTTAATAAGTCTTAGAACAATAATAATTATTGTTCTCTCCTTACCTCTTTTTTTTCATGTTAGTTACAATACTTAAATTAAACAACTGCATGGATCTTTTTCTTTTAATTTTTCTTTTAAAAATTAATTATACTTTAATTTGAGAATCTTAATGTCACAGAATTACGGGGTGTTACAGTACCTTTTTTATTTCAACATTTTTTTTGTTTTTATTGTTTATATACGCTTATAAACAAAATGGTGGAATTTACTTCCTCAAAACTAAGATTTTCCTTTTTGGGTGTAAAAAAGCACCATTAAATTCATAACTTCTTGAAAATTTCTGTTGATCGAATGTACTTTATATTCTACGCAATTCCAACAGTTACCTTCTTGCAAATATGTTTTTATAGCATCAAACTAATTGAGATGATAAAGAAGAATATGAGATTTACTATTTGGCCGCCATGGAAACTTAGATGATGCGATGATAGGAAATGACAATTTTATTAGTGCTAAGACTTTGACGATTGGATAGGGTAATGAAACATTGAGATCTAGGTTGGAAGTCTTATTCTGTAAGTATAAGTTTTGTTGTTACATCTCTAATTATCAATATATATTTCATTATTTGTATGCTGACTTCGTAATTCTGATTCACCCATGTTTAATGGAATTATGCCAATACCAATTACCATTTTATTCACGTTCATTACCATATTATTCTACTCCCCCAATACATATGGTATGTTTTGATTTCCAATTAAGATAATTGTTTCTGCAATTGTTCTATAAGAAGATTTAACTGGAATAGTCACTATAAGATGTCTTTCACTTGGCTCATCATATAGTTTAAAAGTAATCCTCTAATTTTTGTATGAGATATTATCAACTGTTACATGCCTTTCTTGAATCTTGTGACAAAAGCTATTGCTCCTTTTCGTAGGTTGATAAATGGAATGTTCATTTTTCTGTGACAATAGATCACCCGCAAGCACAAACAAGAATGGTAGTCCGTGCAACTTCTATATCTCATAGTAAATTCAAAGTGTGATTTTGGTAATGTAAACATACATATTGACTTATGTTGTGTGTGGTTTTTACATTATCATCTTAACTTCTTCACTTTGAACAAGAGGTGACTAAAAGTTATGGGTTAGGTTTATAAGTGAATATAACTTAAGCTGCATTCACTTCATGATTCTGCTAATGTATTTTATGTTTGCAATTTGGGATTCACTTTGTACTCTCCGGTTATGTTTGTGTCTTTTCTATTTCTTATTTTTTAATGTAGCCACCAACTGTCCTAATTAATTCTTTGAGGTTAAATTGTCATTTCCAAAACATGTTATCTTACATCGAACTTTTGTGACTTTACTGTTGTTTATGTACAGCTCTAAATGTTGTACTGCAAAAGGAAGTTCAACGTCTGAAGAGGGTTACTAGAGAAATACCGAGTATGAATGTGAATAATTGTTGCAGACATTTGTTCCTTTCAACTTTCCAAAATGGTTAGTAGTCAAATCCTCTGTCTACATCAGATGACCAATCTCAGAGCAGCCGGTCGCAGGTTACTTCTATGTAACAACCCAGAATTTTTGAACTAATTAAATTTTTTTATTTTAGCAATTTTAATGGATTTTGAATATTTAAAATGATTTATTTTAAATAAGAACGACTAAAAATTTATTTAAATCGAAGTAAGAACATACAAATTTATTTTAATTATAAATAGAGTTTGAAATGGCGTGGCAGTTCGAAAATTCGATTTTAAATTTCAATTGAATGTATATAATTCAAAATAAATCATATTTCACTAAAGCTAGTAATATTTGAATCTAATTAAAAATATATCTTTCTAACAAATGTAAGAAACTGATATTTCATAATATAAATTGAAAGTTATGTCTAGTTTTAAATTCAGAATAGTCGCTATGGATTTTTTTTTTAATATAATATATAGCCCTTAAAAATAGTCATTTTGCAAACGATATCCGTTTTTGATTATTGTTTTTGATGAAACCACTTTTGTTGGATCAGGAATATCAAATTATAGATAGGTTTCAAATTTCATAATTTTTGGATTTAATATGTGAGCGTGGTGAATTTGAACGTGTTTTGTCGATTTCAATTTAAATTTAATAGACCAGAAAATGGTCATTTTTTAAACGATCTCCAAATTCGACAAAATTAGTTTTGTTAGGACCATATCGTCAAAACATAGTTAGATATAATTTTTCTGTAATTTTTGGAATCAGTATGTGGCCTCGGTAAATTAAAATGTGCGTTTGAATTCAATATATATTGATTTATATTTTAATTTTGAGATAATTGACTGAAACTGTCAAAATGGCTTATGAAACATATTCCATTGTGTCCGGAATGGGGGTATTTAGTAAGGAACGACAGTCGTTGGGTTTGATTTGAATTTAGAATGCAAAATCATATTTTTACGAAAAAAATAACATTAAAAATTATTTATAAATAAACTAAAGCCTAAATTTTCTCGTTCATTATTATCGACGCCCTCAAATTAAAAACGATAGCCAAAATTCAATCAAACCTTTTCTCACTGATTCCTCCCAATTCTTAATGAATTGAAACATGGGTTTTAAATAAAATTCATAGTTTTCTCTTCAATCTTTAAATCCATATAACTACTATCGAATTTCATGTAGAACTGAGGGAGGATTTCGAGCGCGAACAGGAAGTTTTCGAACCGAGTTTGGGGACGTCAGGGGGAGTTGCGATTGTAACAACCCAGAATTTGGGGCCAAATTAAAATTGTTATTTTAGAAATTTTAAGAGATTTTGAATATTCGGAATAAATTATTTCAAATAATAGCGACTGGAAATTTATTTTAATCGAAGTTGATTTGAATATATTCAATTTAATTATAAAAGGAATTAGAAAGAGAACGGTAGTTTAAAAAGTCGAATCTGAACTTTGACTGACTGTACAAGATGCAGAATAAATCGGATTTTGGTGAAACTAGTAATATTAGGATCTAGTTAAAAATGTCCTTCCAACGAATCCGAAAAATCGAAATTTCATAGCGGAAATCAAAAGTTATGGCCAGCTGAAATTTCAGAATAGTCGCTGTAAAATTTCTATATATTTGTAATATTAAAATTAGACGTTTTGCAAACGACCTCGGTTTTTGACGAAACCACTTTTGTTGGATTCGGACGGTCAAATTATGTCTAAGTTTAATTTTTCATAATTTTTAGAATAAATTTGTGACCGTGGCAAAAAGATTTCAGTTTGGTCAATTTCGGTCAATTTTAATCGACTTGAGAAAGCCATTTGTCAAACAGTCACAGAATTCGGCGAAATTAATTTTGTTAGAACCGTATCATGAAAACAAAGCCAGAAATATTTTTTTTGGATTTTTCTGAGTCCGTATGTGGCCTCGATGAATTTATTTATGCAAACGAATTAATTTAATAAAGGATTTAAATATTAATTTAAATAATTCAGGCCACAGACAACCGTTTGGGCTGACGGGACCTAGCCTGTTGGATCCAGAGCGGGGGCTTTTGGGTAGGGTAGACTTCAGTTGGACTGAAATAGGGTTAGTTTGAAACTTAAGGATTTATTGGCAAAAATTACATTAAATTATTATAAAAAGAATGGAAAAACATTTCAAACCCTACCCTAAACATCAGCCGCCGCCACTACCAAACATCAATGGTCGAATTTGTCCCATTTTCATCCACTAAGATCTCCCTCTCCTCCACGTATTAGACTCCATCCTTTACATCATTTTGAAAATCTCTTTCTCCTCTACGATTCCATACCACTTGATCGTTCTCTGGTGCCAACATCACCGAGCTTCACGCACCCAAACCCGCGCCCGAAACCTCCATCGGCCTTCCCCTGGGTCCCACCGAGCTTCACCATAGCGGGCCCCCGTGGTACGCCGTCCCGTGCTATACATCGCAGTGAAGTGTGATCGTTCCAACTCCTTCCGGTTCGATCGCAATTATCAGACCTAGCTCTGAACATTAAGGATAAAGCACGACCGACTTTCTGATTGGGGAAGAAGGTGTTAATTCACATTAGTTAATTAATTAATTAATTTATTTAATGTTATTAACTTAAATAAATCGTAACTCTCTCGTACTGATTCATAATAACGTGATTTCAGAAGCGTTGTGATCGTACGACGAAGATCTACATTCCTGGACTGAAATAGGACAATTCTGGACTGTTGGAATTTTGGAGTAAATTTCGAACGACAGTGAGATTTATTTCGTTTTAAAATAATTAATCAATTCATTTATATATATATATATATTAGTTATATATTTTAGATCTGTTTGTGCTGATATTGTATGATGATTGTTCTGTTGGTTGTGATGGATAATTATAAGATTCATGTGTGTTAAACAAATATGATTATTCATCCCTTTATTTTATTGAATTGATTTAGATTATCGATTCAAGATCAATATATAATGGATAATTATAGATCTATATGCCTTAGAATAATATTATTATTCATCCTTTTATTTTATTGAGTTGATTTAGATCATCGATTCAATATCAAAATTTGTAGTTTGTCACTTTTATGGGATTGATCTAGTTAATCAATTCATATTTTTTCACTTTATTTGAGTTGATTTAGCTTATTAAGTCAATATAAAAAAACATGATTCATTTGTGTTGAATTGATTTAAATTGTCAATTTAATTGAAAGGCATTATTTTGTCAATCCAATGTATAATATCATTTTGTCACCTTATTGGATTGCCAATTAAATATTGTCAACTTTGTACACATGATTGAATTGGAATAGAAAAAGAATGATTCTTATTTGTGTTCTCTAGCACAAACATTACATAGAAAAATAAATATGTCTTTTATTTGTGTTCTCAAACACAAATGTAACGTAGAATAAAATAAAAAGTGAAATATGGCAATGTGAAAAGATTCAATATTTTCATAAAAAGTGAAATATGGCGATGTGAAAAGATTCAATATTTTTATTGAAAATAAAAAGTGACATATGGCGATGTGAAAATATTCAATATTTTTATTGAAAATAAAAAGTGAAATATGGCGATGTGAAAAGATTCAATATTTTTTATTGAAAATAAAAAGTGAAATACGGCGATGTGAAAAGATTCGGTATTTTTTATTGAAAACTAAAAGTGAAATATGGCGATGTGAAAATATTCAATATTTTTATTGAAAATAAAAGGTGAAGTATGATGATGTGAAAAGATCCAATGTTTATTATGTAACTTAAGAATGTGATTTACATTGCAAATTAAAAACACATTCTTGCTATGTAAATAAAGAGTAAGATTTTACGTTGTAAATTAAAAACACATTGTTGTTATGTAAATAAAGAAAGAGATTTTACGCTGTAAATTGAAATTACATTTTTATATGTAACTAAGAATAGGATTTACATGTAAATAAAAATTACTTTTTTATATGTAGTTTAAGAAAAAGAATTTGCACTGTAAATAAAAATTACATTTTTATTTTGTCATTAAAGAGAAGAATTTACATTGTAAATTAAAGGTACACTTTTTTTTGTAAATTAAGAATGAGAATTGGTATGTAATATAAAATTTCATTTTTATATGTAATTAGAGATAGGATTTTCCCTTGCAAATTAAAAGACAAAATTTGACATGTAATATAAATTACATTTTTAATGTAACTAAAAAGTATGATTTTATATTGTAAATTAAGAGACAAATTAAAAGATAGAAATTTGCACTGTTAAGAATATTACATTTTTTTATGTAATTTAAAAAGAAGGATTTACATTATATTGAAAATTTAACAGGGAATATTAATTACATTTTAATGTAATTACAAGAGGATTTTACAGTGTAATTGGAAGAATGGAATTTACATTTCTAGTGTAAGTAAAAGAATAAAGAAGGGAATTTACATTTTAAACGTAAATAAAAGAATAAGGAATGGAATTCAACATAATTTACACTTCTATGTGTATATAAGAATTAGAGAATGAAGGGAGAAATTGGACTTTGAATTATAATTCACATCTTTAATGTAACTAAAGGAATAAAAGAATGTATTCAGAATGCTGAAATATTATCTTCATTTTTTTTTATGAATTAAAATTTAATGGAGATCGGTAGTTGTTTAGCTTGTTGTTAAATCAAACGACGTTATTATGGTTGAAAGATTATATTTATATATTTATATATTTAAATATAATTAAAATTAAACGAATCGAGCGCGGTAGTTCGCGTTTTGAAATCGTACCTTTAAACGACTATACCAAGAGATCCGACCGTCGGATTTTCCCAAAACTGAAACCGTTAGGACCGTCTTAGGAAGATCTTTTCAACGATATAAACTACGTTAAAATCCAATAGTTAGTTTTTGAGAAATGTGTAAATCAAAATTGGTTGAAAGTAGCGCCAGGGTCGCTCCTTTGACCCGAAGCGTCATTAATAAAGGATTTAATTATTTTAAATAATTAAGGTAAGAATTAATCGTTATAAAATAATATAACGACATGAAATGGGTTTTCTTAAATTATATATGCGAGAATAATTTGGAAAGTCCGAGTTAATCTCATTCCAAATAATCAGACGACGTTAAGAATTGAAGTTGAGGACGGCAAATGAAGACCGTAAATCATCCCTCGAATGGTCAACAATCAAGATCCTGAATTGACTTGCTCCCAAGTCAAGGGTCGGGTTAATTGCCCAAACATACGTGTTGATTTCACGGATATGCAGGTACTTCCTTTCCGTACTGGACATACGGGACGAGGTATCTCCAGTTTCATTCAGACCCAGAACGGGCTTATAAATGGAATATATGTCCGACATTGTGCTTCTTTATATTGTATTTATTAATTTTATGTCGAATGTATGAATGATTGGTGGCGGAGAATTTATTCTCTTGCTTAACACCCTTTTGTATATTTCGGTAAAGGATTGGTAGTGTGATATGGAGTGACGGTGTGGCATACTAAGATGCAATGATCAAGGTATCTTGTTGAAAAGCAGAACCTTGTGGTGAAGATCAAAGCACATCTTGAATAAGCATAGCTTTGTGTATTACGTAGCTTCACGAGCCTCACTGTAACAACCCGAAAATCTGGGCCAGTTTAAAATTTTTATTTTGGCAATTTTAGCGAATTTTGATTATTTAAAATGAATTATTTTAAATAATATCGACGAAAAATTTATTTTAAATAGAATTAGAACGTATACATTATATACGTCGTCGTTAGAATATAAATATTTATATATAATTATAAATAGAATTGAAAATGGCGCGGTAGTTCGATAATTCGATTTCAAACTTCAATTGAGTGTACCGGGTGCAAAACAATCCGGATTTTAGTGAAACCAAAAATAATGGGATCTAATTGATAATATCTTTCCAACGAATCCGAATAATCAAATTTTCATAGCGGGAATCAAAAGATATGTCCAGTTGAAATTTCTGAATAGTTGCTATGGAATTCAGGCCCTTAAAAATGGACATTTTGCAAACGACCTCGGATTTCGACGAAACCAGTTTTGTTGGGTCCGCAGTGTCAAGTTATTGCTAGGTTTTAAATTTCATAATTTTTTGAATCAATATGTGAGCGTGGAAAAGGAAAACGCGTTTGACCAGTTTTAGTTGATTTTAATCGACTGGAAGTTGGCCATTTTTCAAACGGTCTCAGAATTCGACGAAACTAGTTTTGTTAGGACCGTATCGTCAATACGAAGCTAGAAAATATTTTTCTGGAATTTTTCTAGTTAGTATGTGACCCCGGTAATTTGAAATGTACGTTTAAAATTCAATATAGTGATTTAAATGTAGATTTAATGGAAACTGATCGAAATAGCCGAAATGGCTTACGAAGCATATCCCATTGTGTTCGAAATGGGGGTAATTAGCTAGAGGCGATAGTCGGTGGACTTGATTTTGAGTTCGAAATGAAAGTCAACTTTCATGAAATAAAATAATAATAAATTCATTATATAAATAATATAATCCTACCCTTCCCTCTCTAAACCTAGCCCCCCAAATTAAAATAAACCCGATTCTTTTTTTTTTTGCTCAGCTCAAAAACAAGAAAACCCGCCGCCCCACTTTTTCTCTCGCGCCTCCGACGCAGTTGCCGCCTCCGGCGAACGTGCCTCCAGCCGCCGCTTTAATGGGCCCCCACCCCGATGTGATGCCTCTTCCCCTCCCTATCTCCGCCACTGTATACCGCAACCACCCAAACCATTTTGAAAACCCCGCGCCCCCTGCTCAAAAACCCACCTCCACCGTGCCACCACCGCCCTAGCGCGACACCTCAGCACCACCTTGGCCTCCTCCGCCACGTCAGCAACACGTGGAAACCCCTCCTCCAATCTAGAAGAGAAACGTGAGCATTTTATTTAAGTATTTTTCTGATTTAATTATGTTCAGGAAAATCTGGTTTAGTGTGATTAGAAAAATATAATTTTTCATGTTGTAAAGAATATGATTTTCTTCGAATTAAAAATATGATTTTTATATGTTGAACTTCGAATTAAAAATATGATTTTTATATGTTGAACTTCGAATTAAAAATGTGATTTTTATATGTTGAACTTCAAATTAAAAATATGATTTTTATATATTGAACTTCGAATTAAAAATATGATTTTTATATGTTGAACTTCGAATTAAAAATGTGAATTTTATATATTGAACTTCGAATTAAAAATGTGATTTTTATATATTGAACTTCGAATTAAAAATGTGATTTTTATATATTGAACATCGAATTGAAAATTCGATTTTTTATATATTGAATAACGAAGTAAAAATTCGATTTTTACATATGTAGTGGCTACAGCAACGAAGATGCGATGAAGATTTCTATCAAAGAAGAGTCAAGATGATTGGATAGCTATATGTGAGAATTTCTCACCTTTCAATTTCATTTTCTAGTTATATATATATATATATATATATATATATACTAGGATGCAGACGGTGCTTTGTAGCACCCAACACAATCGTCCACAGACCATGGACTTGTTTGTTTGATTGCAAAAATTAGTTAGATTATTTGATTGAATTGAATTGTTTGGTGAAATTGAATGGATTGATTGATGTGTGAATGGCGTGGGCCTTCACTAGACCGGGGATAAGGCTAGGCCTCGTCCCGTTCCTAGTATCGTGCCGTTATGCCGCCGAAATTTTCTAAAATAAGTTAGAAAAATAAAAATATCATTTTATTTAAAGAATGAACTGAATAGAAATTCATATGTTGGAATAAAATGTTTTATCGTTAAAAATATAATTTTTAACGTGAATGTGAATAAATAAATATTCATTTACAAACCAGACGGTTTGTTTATGTACACTTATTTGAAGGACATTGATTGGGTCGATAAATTTTACACATCGCCCAACTGCACAAATAAAATCTGTGTTTGATTGTTTGAAACCCCACACGGGTGTTGGGATGAAATATGAAGTCCACTCATCCTGATTGATTAAATATGTCGATCGATTGATTGACAGGCTGTTATAAGCGTTGAATATCTATATTTGATGCTTATACAGTGTAGTGCACTTTGGTTGATGGTTGATTATTTTTCAATGCTTATATGTGTGTAATGTATGAAAATCCATATAATTAACTTTATATGGTAATTGATTGGGCCTCATTCCAATTTGAAAAATAAAGAACAATATAAAATAAAGGTTCATGTGTTGACAGTACTCATCCATTGAGATTGGTCATGTGTTGAACGAAATATTTTAGTAATAAAATTTACATCTTTATCAATATAAAATAAAGGTTCATGTGTTGACAGTACTCATCCATTGAGATTGGTCATGTGTTGAACGAAATATTTTAGTAATAAAATTTACATCTTTATCAATATAAAATAAAGGTTCATGTGTTGACAGTACTCATCCATTGAGATTGGTCATGTGTTGAACGAAATATTTTAGTAATAAAATTTACATCTTTATCAATATAAAATAAAGGTTCATGTGTTGACAGTACTCATCCATTGGGATTGGTCATGTGTTGAACGAAATATTTTAATAGAAATATTTGAAATAGAATATTTGAAATTAGAAATATATAAAGCCGTGTTGATTAGATTGACGCCATTTTGACGTGAACGATATTTATATCGATTTTAAAACGATTTCGAAATGAATTGAATATATAACGATTTCGAAATGAATTGAATATATAACGATTTCGAAATGAATTGAATATATAACGATTTCGAAATGAATTGAATATATAACGATTTCGAAATGAATTGAATATGTAACGATTTCGAAATGAATTGAATATGTAACGATTTCGAAATGAATTGAATATGTAACGATTTCGAAATGAATTGAATATGTAACGATTTCGAAATGAATTGAATATGTAACGATTTCGAAATGAATTGAATATGTAACGATTTCGAAATGAATTGAATATGTAACGATTTCGAAATGAATTGAATATGTAACGATTTCGAAATGAATTGAATATGTAACGATTTCGAAATGAATTGAATATATAACGATTTCGAAATGAATTGAATATATAACGATTTCGAAATGAATTGAATATATAACGATTTCGAAATGAATTGAATATATAACGAATTGAAATGAATTCAAATTGAATTGAAATTTGAATTGAATAGAAATGAATTTTTAAAACGAATTTATAAAGAAGAACTCAATTTTGATTTGAATTGAAAAGGAAGTTGAAATTGCTTTTGAAATGAATTTTAAAACTATTTATATAATTCGTTTTAAATAGAAATCGACGAAATATATATTATATATATTATATATATAATATAATGGCCTGAATAGAACGCGCCGCGCCGCGGCATTTCTTGAATTTCGACCATTTATTTCAAACGGACATTACGGGAGATCCGACCGTCGGATTCTCCTAAAACCGGAACCGTTGGGTTCGTATCGAAAAGAGATTTCTAACGAATATTAGAAATTTGAAATCTAACGGTTGGATTTGGAGATACGTCCAAATCAAATTCGAAAAAGGTCGTTGTAAGTGCAGTTCGATGGCCATTGATGGAAATCGACTGTACAGGCCTTGATAAAATTATTAAAAATAGTAATAATTTGTGTAAAATCATAAGAAATGATTTAGAAAGAATTGGGATGAAAAACTCCATAATTGAAAAGATAAAAATAGATATTTATCGAAATGAACTAGTTTTGAACTAGAATTATAATTCTATTTATTTTTAAATAAATAAATTGAATTTAAAAAGGGTTTTAAAAATAACCAGAATATCCAATGATTGCATTGGAGTGGATTTGAATCGAAATTGTCTTCGAAATATTTCGATGTTGGAATTCGTGATTATACAGGTGTTGTTATGGAAATTTGAAAGATATATATTTATATCGTTATTTCCAATACGACATTTGTTAGTCGTAGAATTTGATATTGAATATAAGCCGATATATTTTCTATTCAGAGCCTTGTATTGAATATCGAATGTGATTTGGGTTTGTCGTGAATGGTGTCTTCACTAACACTGTTCTTGAACCCAGTTGAGAAAAGATTAAATCTTTTTAATTAGATTTAATGAAGTGTTCCAATTAAACAATATTAAATTGGAATTGAATTGGTATTGATTTTTGGGTTTATCGTGAACAGTGTTTTAAATAACACTCGTTCTTTAACCCGATAATTAATGAATGTGATTTTGGGTTTATCGTGAACCGTGTTTTAAATGACACTGATTCTTTAACCTAGTCGAAGATTAAAACTAAGTGGAGTTTTAATGAATCTTTAATTAGATTGAAATGATCGAAAATGGAGTATCACCAGTTTTGCTCCAGGCGATAGTTAAATCTTTAATTAGATTTGAACGTGAAATGGTAATTGAATTTACCGATAACACTGTGGTGTTAGATATGAAGTATTACCAGTTTTACTTCATGGGATAAATAGGTTGGGATTGGGAAATTAAAACAAATGATTACTTCGGTAAGTTTCGTTAATCCCGACTAATTTGAATCGAAATTCAAAGGAAGATTAGAGAATAAATTCAGGAATTTATCTTAGATAAAACTAATGGGAACCTTTCCCTTTGAATGAGAAATCAGAAACTAACTGTCGGTTAGCTAAGCAGAATGGTTTTCTGGATATTAATCTGATGTTGGTTTCGGCCTTCTGGGTTAATATTTGGGGAATTATTCTCTTGATTAATTTACGGATAGTGACTGATAAATTGGAATGAGGCGTATGTTGTGTTTGTGTAACACTTATTTAAAATATACGCGAGTTATTCGGAAAGACCGGGTTTATCCCATTCTGAATAACTGATACGACGATAAGTCGAAGATGAAGACGATGGTCGAAGACCGGAAGTCTTCACGTCGTTTGGGTGATTACCGATGATCTTGATTGGGCTGTACACCCAAGAAGATGGAAACAGTTGGTGATCGTCCAGACGTACTTGGAGATCGATGGATATGCGGGGTACTAGGTGCCTCCGGTTTCGTTCAGACCCAGAACGGACTTATAAATGGACTGTGTGTCTGACATTGGATTTTAGTCCGTGTGATTGATCTCTATTAAATATATATCTATTTGGCGGCGGAGAATTTATTCTCTTGCTTAACGCCCTTCTCTGAGACGTACGAGCTCAGGGGTTATATATTGATGGATATCAAACGCATGGAGTGAATTGCCTGTGTGGCATGCCTAAGTGGCAATTGATCGAGGCTTCTGTTGAAAAGCAAAGTCTTGTGGTGATGATCAAAGCAAGGCCTTTGTGGCGTAGCTTTGTGTAACGTTTGCTTCGCGAGTTTCACACCCGGTATGAACCAAAAACGGGAGAGGACGTCAGGGAGGGCATGCGTTTCTTTCTAGCTAGAAGTGGCGTCAGTGGTTTTACACGCCCTGACGAGTTTGACTTATGTGGTTGTTGCTGTTGCGAGGCGCCTCGGATTGATCGGTCGTTCTCGAACCGATGGAGTCATTTAGTTGGCTCGTTTACGCCCCATAGGGCGGGGAAATGCATGTTCAGGGTTTAAGTTTAATCCACATCGGTGGACTGGCCCTGAGGATCCAAGGGCCCACCTAAGTCTGGGTCCTGTGGCTCGGGCTAGAGAGTCACGAATCGGTTGAGGACTATCTTTTGCCTCTGTTCATAGACGGAAATCCAATTTCCAAATACGTGACTTTGCGGTTTTATTTGTAAACCTATATATGGCGACATAGTGGCATGGGACGCTTATGCCGCCTATGATTGATACTTATGACTTGAAGTTGTTTTATACACTATGCACTTATAATAGTATCAAACGATTTGTTTTAACCGTATCAAGCATTCTTTGGCTGTTATAAGGGAAAACCCTATCCTCGGCTGCGTTGCATTGTGTGATGGGACCTGGGTCTTATAACAGCTTCATTTTTCTTTATTTAGCATTGCGCTGTTTGTTTTATGCACTGGGATTCTTGGGAGGAAACCCGTTCCGTGTTATACGGCGTGGTCCCTTGATTTACCTAGCTTTAAAAATAAAGATTAACTGTTTTCGTTCTCACACCAGTCCCATGACTGACCTGGAGTTTATTGTTTTAACCTAAACTCTGGGTGCCCCTATTTTGACACGGGCAGCTAGTAGTTTTGGTTTTGCAGATTTATATTCACAGGATCCTGGTTTATAGCTGGAACGATATCCGGAAAGCTTTGTATCCGTATATCTACTTCTAGTTGTGTATTGTATTATTTTCCGCTGCTATGTATTTAAATGTAATTTAAATCTCTGATATTTCTGTGTAATATTCATTTGTACTCTGTATATTCTTGTAATCTGATGCATTGTTGTAATATACAATGAAATGTTCTTCTGTATGTGTTCTGTTGTGGCTTGTTCTCGAACTATCCGCGGCTTTCCTTTACGGGGAAGTTACGGGTCTTCACAGTTGGTATCAGAGCTTTGGTTTACAAAGCTAGAGAACAAGGCACATTAGAACTATACGAAAGAATTCATCAGATATTGGGTTAGTAATATCCAATGAGAATGACTCGTTAGAGAAGGGATCAGTAGTATCCTAGAACGAGTGTGAAGACTATATTTTTAACGTGAGAGCAAATTTTGTTTTGAAAATCTAAATCAATTATTCGTATTTGATTATATATTTATATTGATGTGGACAATCCAGTATATATAGATTTTGCGTATACGTCTGATCCGCGTGTATTCGAAATTTTAATATACTGGGTAGATATAGAATCACACTCTAGTCGCCCGGGGATGATGCTGATAATTGTGATCACATTATCAGTATTTATATTCGAGTGACGAAAGTGAGGTTTCCATATATTTCCTATTGACTGGTGTGAGAACCAAAATTAGATAGGGCCTATTGTTGTGATTTGGCATCAAAAATCTGATTTTTGACTATATATCAAAGTTATGCATTTGAAAAGCTAATCAACTAATTGATTGATGTTTGTGTTGTTTGTTTATTGGATTGATAATTTAGCCATTTAGCTTAATTGAACCAAATATTGAATTGTATTGAAATTGGTCGCATTTGCTTGCATACATGTATATCTTTTGAACAGGTCATAGCAAGGAGGCTAGAGCCGAAGAATAAAATTTGTTTGCCCGACAAATAGGTACATGTTTACTACATAATTTACTGTTTTGTTTGGGTGATGATGATTTTATGAGCCTATTGGCTAGCCGCTTGGCTTTTTCTTTTTCTTTTTGAGATCTGAAGGACCGGGGAAGCTATTTGAAATTCCCCGATGCTCCCGGTGCAGGGGAGGTTATGGCGAAATTTTTCGAAAATTTAGGGTGTTAGCCAAAATTTTGAAATTTTTGGAAATTCTCAGAAACTGAAAGGTTGGAGAATGGAAGCCTGATCGAAAGTAGAGTTGATTAATCAAACCACTTTCGACTCTGTTCCTTTTCGGGGACGAAAAGTTTTAAGTGGGGGAGATTGTAACAACCCGAAAATCTGGGCCAGTTTAAAATTTTTATTTTGGCAATTTTAGCGAATTTTGATTATTTAAAATGAATTATTTAAAATAATATTGACGAAAAATTTATTTTGAATAGAATTAGAACGTATATATTATATACGTCGTCGTTAGAATATAAATATTTATATATAATTATAAATAGAATTGAAAATGGCGCGGTAGTTCGATAATTCGATTTCAAACTTCAATTGAGTGTACCGGGTGCAAAACAATCCGGATTTTAGTGAAACTAAAAATAATGGGATCTAATTGATAATATCTTTCCAACGAATCCGAATAATCAAATTTTCATAGCGGGAATCAAAAGATATGTCCAGTTGAAATTTCTGAATAGTCGCTATGGAATTCAGGCCCTTAAAAATGGACATTTTGCAAACGACCTCGGATTTCGACGAAACCAGTTTTGTTGGGTCCGCAGTGTCAAGTTATTGCTAGGTTTTAATTTTCATAATTTTTCGAATCAATATGTGAGCGTGGCAAAGGAAAACGCGTTTGACCAGTTTCAGTTGATTTTAATCGACTGGAAGTTGGCCATTTTTCAAACGGTCTCAGAATTCAACGAAACTAGTTTTGTTAGGACCGTATCGTCAATACGAAGCTAGAAAATATTTTTCTGGAATTTTTCTAGTTAGTATGTGACCCCGGTAATTTGAAATGTACGTTTAAAATTCAATATAGTGATTTAAATGTAGATTTAACGGAAACTGATCGAAATAGCCGAAATGGCTTACGAAGCATATCCCATTGTGTTCGAAATGGGGGTAATTAGCTAGAGGCGATAGTCGGTGGACTTGATTTTGAGTTCGAAATGAAAGTCAACTTTCACGAAATAAAATAATAATAAATTCATTATATAAATAATATAATCCTACCCTTCCCTCTCTAAACCTAGCCCCCAAAATTAAAATAAACCCGATTCTTTTTTTTTTGCTCAGCTCAAAAACAAGAAAACCCGCCGCCCCACTTTTTCTCTCGCGCCTCCGACGCAGTTGCCGCCTCCGGCGAGCGTGCCTCCAGCCGCCGCTTCGATGGGCCCCCACCCCGATGCGATGCCTCTTCCCCTCCCTATCTCCGCCACTGTATACCGCAACCACCCAAACCATTTTGAAAACCCCGCGGCCCCTGCTCAAAAACCCACCTCCACCGTGCCACCACCGCCCCAGCGCGACACCTCAGCACCACCTTGGCCTCCTCCGCCACGTCAGCAACACGTGGAAACCCCTCCTCCAATCTAGAAGAGAAACGTGAGCATTTTATTTAAGTATTTTTCTGAATTAATTATGTTCAGGAAAATCTGGTTTAGTGTGATTAGAAAAATATAATTTTTCATGTTGTAAAGAATATGATTTTCTTCGAATTAAAAATATGATTTTTATATGTTGAACTTCGAATTAAAAATACGATTTTTATATGTTGAACTTCGAATTAAAAATGTGATTTTTATATGTTGAACTTCGAATTAAAAATGTGATTTTTATATATTGAACTTCGAATTAAAAATGTGATTTTTATATATTGAACTTCGAATTAAAAATGTGATTTTTATATATTGAACATCGAATTGAAAATTCGATTTTTTATATATTGAATAACGAAGTAAAAATTCGATTTTTACATATGTAGTGGCTACAGCAACGAAGATGCGATGAAGATTTCTATCAAAGAAGAGTCAAGATGATTGGATAGCTATATGTGAGAATTTCTCACCTTTCAATTTCATTTTCTAGTTATATATATATATATATATATATATATATATACTAGGATGCAGACGGTGCTTAGTAGCACCCGACACAATCGTTCACAGACCATGGACTTGTTTGTTTGATTGCAAAAATTAGTTAGATTATTTGATTGAATTGAATTGTTTAGTGAAATTGAATGGATTGATTGATGTGTGAATGGCGTGGGCCTTCACTAGACCGGGGATAAGGCTAGGCCTCGTCCCGTTCCTAATATCGTGCCGTTATGCCGCCGAAATTTTCTAAAATAAGTTAGAAAAATAAAAATATCATTTTATTTAAAGAATGAACTGAATAGAAATTCATATGTTGGAATAAAATGTTTTATCGTTAAAAATATAATTTTTAACGTGAATGTGAATAAATAAATATTCATTTACATACCAGACGGTTTGTTTATGTACACTTATTTGAAGGACATTGATTGGGTCGATAAATTTTACACATCGCCCAACTGCACAAATAAAATCTGTGTTTGATTGTTTGAAACCCCACACGGGTGTTGGGATGAAATATGAAGTCCACTCATCCTGGTTGATTAAATATGTCGATCGATTGATTGACAGGCTGTTATAAGCGTTGAATATCTATATTTGATGCTTATACAGTGTAGTGCACTTTGGTTGATGGTTGATTATTTTTCAATGCTTATATGTGTGTAATGTATGAAAATCCATATAATTAACTTTATATGGTAATTGATTGGGCCTCATTCCAATTTGAAAAATAAAGAACAATATAAAATAAAGGTTCATGTGTTGACAGTACTCATCCATTGAGATTGGTCATGTGTTGAACGAAATATTTTAGTAATAAAATTTACATCTTTATCAATATAAAATAAAGGTTCATGTGTTGACAGTTCTCATCCATTGAGATTGGTCATGTGTTGAACGAAATATTTTAGTAATAAAATTTACATCTTTATCAATATAAAATAAAGGTTCATGTGTTGACAGTACTCATCCATTGAGATTGGTCATGTGTTGAACGAAATATTTTAGTAATAAAATTTACATCTTTATCAATATAAAATAAAGGTTCATGTGTTGACAGTACTCATCCATTGGGATTGGTCATGTGTTGAACGAAATATTTTAATAGAAATATTTGAAATAGAATATTTGAAATTAGAAATATATAAAGCCGTGTTGATTAGATTGACGCCATTTTGACGTGAACGATATTTATATCGATTTTAAAACGATTTCGAAATGAATTGAATATATAACGATTTCGAAATGAATTGAATATATAACGATTTCGAAATGAATTGAATATATAACGATTTCGAAATGAATTGAATATATAACGATTTCGAAATGAATTGAATATATAACGATTTCGAAATGAATTGAATATATAACGATTTCGAAATGAATTGAATATATAACGATTTCGAAATGAATTGAATATATAACGATTTCGAAATGAATTGAATGTATAACGATTTCGAAATGAATTGAATATATAACGATTTCGAAATGAATTGAATATGTAACGATTTCGGAAATGAATTGAATATGTAACGATTTCGGAAATGAATTGAATATATAACGATTTCGAAATGAATTGAATATATAACAATTTCGAAATGAATTGAATATATAACGATTTCGAAATGAATTGAATATATAACGATTTCGAAATGAATTGAATATATAACGATTTCGAAATGAATTGAATATATAACGATTTCGAAATGAATTGAATATATAACGAATTGAAATGAATTGAAATTGAATTGAAATTTGAATTGAATAGAAATTAATTTTTAAAACGAATTTATAAAGAAGAACTCAATTTTGATTTGAATTGAAAAGGAAGTTGAAATTGCTTTTGAAACGAATTTTAAAACTATTTATATAATTCGTTTTAAATAGAAATCAACGAAATATATATTATATATATTATATATATATAATATAATGGCCTGAATAGAACGCGCCACGCCGCGGCAGTTCGTGAATTTCGACCATTTATTTCAAACGGACATTACGGGAGATCCGACCATCGGATTCTCCTAAAACCTGAACCATTGGGTTCGTATCGAAAAGAGCTTTCTAACGAATATTAGAAATTTGAAATCTAACGGTTGGATTTGGAGATACGTCCAAATCAAATTCGAAAAAGGTCGCTGTAAGTGCAGTTCGATGGCCATTGATGGAAATCGATTGTACAGGCCTTGATAAAATTATTAAAAATAGTAATAATTAGTGTAAAATCATAAGAAATGATTTAGAAAGAATTGGGATGAAAAACTCCATATTTGAAAAGATAAAAATAGATTTTTATCGAAATGAACTAGTTTTGAACTAGAATTATAATTCTATTTATTTTTAAATAAATAAATTGAATTTAAAAAGGGTTTTAAAAATAACCAGAATATCCAATGATTGCATTGGAGTGGATTTGAATCGAAATTGTCTTCAGAATATTTCGATGTTGGAATTCGTGATTAGACAGGTGTTGTTATGGAAATTTGAAAGATATATATTTATATCGTTATTTCCAATACGACATTTGTTAGTCGTAGAATTTGATATTGAATATAAGCCGATATATTTTCTATTCAGAGCCTTGTATTGAATATCGAATGTGATTTGGGTTTGTCGTGAATGGTGTCTTCACTAATACTGTTCTTGAACCCAGTTGAGAAAAGATTAAATCTTTTTAATTAGATTTAATGAAGTGTTCCAATTAAACAATATTAAATTGGAATTGAATTGGTATTGATTTTTGGGTTTATCGTGAACAGTGTTTTAAATAACACTCGTTCTTTAACCCGATAATTAATGAATGTGATTTTGGGTTTATCGTGAACCGTGTTTTAAATGACACTGATTCTTTAACCTAGTTGAAGATTAAAACTAAGTGGAGTTTTAATGAATCTTTAATTAGATTAAAATGATCGAAAATGGAGTATCACCAGTTTTGCTCCAGGCGATAGTTAAATCTTTAATTAGATTTGAACGTGAAATGGTAACTGAATTTACCGATAACACTGTGGTGTTAGATATGAAGTATTACCAGTTTTACTTCATGGGATAAATAGGTTGGGATTGGGAAACTAAAACAAATGATTACTTCGGTAAGTTTCGTTAATCCCGACTAATTTGAATCGAAATTCAAAGGAAGATTAGAGAATAAATTCAGGAATTTATCTTAGATAAAACTAATGGGAACCTTTCCCTTTGAATGAGAAATCAGAAACTAACTATCGGTTAGCTAAGCAGAATGGTTTTCTGGATATTGATCTGATGTTGGTTTCGGCCTTCGGGGTTCATATTTGGGGAATTATTCTCTTGATTAATTTACGTATAGTGACTGATGAATTGGAATGAGGCGTATGTTGTGTTTGTGTAACACTTATTTAAAATATACGCGAGTTATTCGGAAAGACCAGGTTTATCCCATTCTGAATAACTGATACGACGATAAGTCGAAGATGAAGACGATGGTCGAAGACCGGAAGTCTTCACGTCGTTTGGGTGATTACTGATGATCTTGATTGGGCTGTACACCCAAGAAGATGGAAACAGTTGGTGATCGTCCAGATGTACTTGGAGATCGATGGATATGCGGGGTACTAGGTGCCTCCGGTTTCGTTCAGACCCAGAACGGACTTATAAATGGACTGTGTGTCCGACATTGGATTTTAGTCCGTGTGATTGATCTCTATTAAATATATATCTGTTTGGCGGCGGAGAATTTATTCTCTTGCTTAACGCCCTTCTCTGAGACGTACGAGCTCAGGGGTTATATATTGATGGATATCAAACGCATGGAGTGAATTGCCTGTGTGGCATGCCTAAGTGGCAATTGATCGAGGCTTCTGTTGAAAAGCAAAGTCTTGTGGTGATGATCAAAGCAAGGCCTTTGTGGCGTAGCTTTGTGTAACGTTTGCTTCGCGAGTTTCACACCCGGTATGAACCAAAAACGGGAGAGGACGTCAGGGAGGGCATGCGTTTCTTTCTAGCTTGAAGTGGCGTTAGTGGTTTTACACGCCCTGACGAGTTTGACTTATGTGGTTGTTGCTGTTGCGAGGCACCTCGGATTGATCGGTCGTTCTCGAACCGATGGAGTCATTTAGTTGGCTCGTTTACGCCCCATAGGGCGGGGAAATGCATGTTCAGGGTTTAAGTTTAATCCACATCGGTGGACTGGCCCTGAGGATCCAAGGGCCCACCTGAGTCTGGGTCCTGTGGCTCGGGCTAGAGAGTCACGAATCGGTTGAGGACTATCTTTTGCCTCGGTTCATAGACGGAAATCCAATTTCCAAATACGTGACTTTGCGGTTTTATTTGTAAACCTATATATGGCGACATAGTGGCATGGGACGCTCATGCCGCCTATGATTGATACTTATGACTTGAAGTTGTTTTATACACTATGCACTTATAATAGTATCAAACGATTTGTTTTAACCGTATCAAGCATTCTTTGGCTGTTATAAGGGAAAACCCTATCCTCGGCTGCGTTGCATTGTGTGATGGGACCTGGGTCTTATAACAGCTTCATTTTTCTTTATTTAGCATTGCGCTGTTTGTTTTATGCACTGGGATTCTTGGGAGGAAACCCGTTCCGTGTTATACGGCGTGGTCCCTTGATTTACCTAGCTTTAAAAATAAAGATTAATTGTTTTCGTTCTCACACCAGTCCCATGACTGACCTGGAGTTTATTGTTTTAACCTAAACTCTGGGTGCCCCTATTTTGACACGGGAAGCTAGTAGTTTTGGTTTTGCAGATTTATATTCACAGGATCCTGGTTTACAGCTGGAACGATATCCGGAAAGCTTTGTATCCGTATATCTACTTCTAGTTGTGTATTGTATTATTTTCCGCTGCTATGTATTTAAATGTAATTTAAATCTCTGATATTTCTGTGTAATATTCATTTGTACTCTGTATATTCTTGTAATCTGATGCATTGTTGTAATATACAATGAAATGTTCTTCTGTATGTGTTCTGTTGTGGCTTGTTCTCGAACTATCCGCGGCTTTCCTTTACGGGGAAGTTACGGGTCTTCACACTCACAACCCGGTTGAGTCTAAAACGGGAGAAGGTAATGCAGGGAGAGTAGCACGTTTCTTTCTAGCTAGGGGTAGTGTTAGTGCTTAAACTGGATGATATTTTACTTATGTGGATGATGGAATGAGGCGCGCCTCGGATGATAGGTCCTATAGGATCGGGAAACGTGTGTTCAGGAATAACTAATCCACAAAGCTGTATATGTGGACCGGCCATGCAGGATCCAAGGGTTCACTGCGGGGGATCCTGGGACATTAGCCAGAGTGTCTCGAATCGGTAAGGAGCTCCTCCCTAGCCTTGACTCATAATGGAAAACCAAATTCCCAATACGACCCTACGAATTTGATTGTATTAGTAGTATGGAGGCATAGTATATGATAGCTATGCTTCTTAGGAATGATACATTTATTTTGAAATGTTTTTATATACACTAATAATAATACCAAATTCGTTTTTATCGTACCAAGCATGTTTAATCACCATAAGGTAAAAATTTATCCTCTGGTTTGCGTTGCATTATGTGATGGGACTTGAGTCTTATGTTGTCCATTTTTCCGAAGGCATTGCGTTGTTTTACGTTACTTATTTATTTTTTCAATCACCTTAAATTATGCACGGCAATCCATTGGAATAAAACCCGTTCCACGTTAGCGACGTGGTCTTTTGATTTGCCCTATTACTAGTAGTTAAATAAGTGAAGAATTCTCATACCAGTCCCATGACTGACTCGTAGTTTTTTTCACCTTTTGCAAACTCGGGTGCCTTCGTTTCCACACGGAAAGCCAAGTAACATGTCAAGCTTTCTTTGGAGTTGCTATCTTGGAGCTGCTTATCTACCTTGGAGTGCTTATTTGGAGGTGCTTATGTTGGACCACGAAGACTATCTATCATTTATCTTTCGTTGCATTTTATCTTTAGACTTTGAGACATCAAAACTTATTTTATTTCCAGTTGTTCTATTTTGAAGTTGAAACTTATTTCCTTTTTGCTGAAACCTGATGTGATAGTGTAGAACTTTATGACTGTGGGATACTGTGTTTGATGACATTCATATTCCACTACTATGATGTTGTTATTCTATAGTTTTCCTTTGCTATGTTGTATATGTGATTTGTATTGTTATATTTATGTTGTATTCCAAATGATCATTCCTCATTTTCATTCCGTGGAAGTTTGGGGTTATCACAGTTGGTATCAGAGCTTAGGTTAAACTTAGCTTTGGAATATAACATATTTATAATAATTCGTTTACATAGAATCACAATATTCTATGGCGAACATTTCATGAGAATACATAATAGTCAGTCATTTTATCGCCATCCTTTTTATCCGTCCTTTTATCTTTATCATTTCTTAAAATCACCATTACAGTTATTCTGACTCTTTCCTAGATCGTACATAATTAACTAAAAATGAGTACTGCTGCCGCTGGAGCTGCTAGAGCTAGAGCAAGGAGGCAAAATATTGCTGAAACTGAGGAGGCCACATTTCAACAGCCACCGCCACCACCACCGCAACCCTTTGACTTGGATAAGGTAGCGAAGAAGTTCAAGAATTTAGGTGGAGTTCCATTCACTGGTACGGAGAACGTGACGCAGGCTCAGGCATGGCTTAAGATTTGTGAGAAGATATTTGGAGGGATAGGGCTAGATGATCAAAGAAAGAGATTTACAGCTTCATGGCTGCTCCAAAGTGAAGCACAGAATTGGTGGGAATTGGTCAATATAGAAGGTGATGAAGAAAATGTGACTTGGACCAAGTTTAAAGAGCTATTCAATGAAAAGTACGTTCCCAGGCAAGAAGTGGAAAGGCTGCATGACGAGTTCGCCAACTTGAAGCAAGGCGACAAAACTATCTCTGAGTATGTGAGAAGATTTGAAGACCTCTCTCGCTACGCCCCGTAATTGATTCATGATGATTTTTAAAAGAACAAGAGGTTCATTAATGGACTTGCTAGGAAGTACACTGACAGGGTTACTGCTCACATTGACCTTCCTTTCAATAAGCTGATTGAGTTTGCTTGTCGCTATGAGGAGAACGACAAAAGGGTTTCACAACAAGATAGAGAAAGAAGCTTGGCCAATAATAATAAAAGGAAAAGCCGAAAAGAAGAATGAAGGAAGCGGTTCAGGAGCTGCTAAAACCCATGATAAGGCAAAGGTGCAATGCTACAACTGCCAGAAGTTTGGACACTACAACAAGGACTACAGAAATCCCAAGAAGGCCAGAAGTGATGAAACTAAAGAATGCTATAACTGCCACAAAAAGGGTCATATCAAGCCTAATTGTCCACTGTTGAAAGGAGCTCAAATTGCACGTATGTACGAGGGGGCAAGTACACCATCTTCTTCCGCACCTACTTCTTCTGAAGGAGCAGGTAAGCCTGATGTTTTAGGTGGTACAATTTCTGTTACTGCTTTGTTTGATACGGGTGCCTCAAAGAGCTTTATTTCTAGCAACACGGTCAAGAAATTGAAATTAAAACAAAGAAACCTTAAAGAGCCAATTAATGTTCATAATCCTGCAGGAGGTTCTATCGTCCTTGATTTATACTGTAGGGTACCTATTTCTTACTCTTACTTTCAGTTCCCTTTTAACTTGATCACTATGAATTTTTCTGAGTTTGATATCATCCTTGGTCTTGATTGGCTAACAAAATTTGAGGCCGAAGTAAGATGTGTGGATAGAATAGTTGAAATGAAAACAAAGTTTGGAGATATTATTTCTGTACCTTGCCATGGTTTGAAATCTGATAGAAAGGCATTTTGGTCTTCTCTTGAGATCACTCCTATTTCCTTAGAAAATGTTCCCGTGGTCAAAAATTACGCGGATGTATTTGAAGAAGTAGACAATTTACCGCCGCGAAGGGAAATCGATTTCAGAATTGATCTTGTTCCAAACGCAAGGCTTGTAGTCAATGCTATCCGAAGGATGACCCCTAAAGAAAAAAGAAGAGTTGAAAGCCCAAACTAAGTAGCTCTTATGGAAGGGACTCATCCGACCTAGTTTTTCCAATTGGGGTGCAACTGTGGTGTTTGTCCCCAAGTCCGACGGTACTCTACGGCTCTATGTGGATTACCGCGACCTTAACAAACAAACATTGAAGAACAAATACCCCTTGCCTCGCATAGATGATTTAATGGACCAATTAAATGGAGCCAAGGTATTTTCTAAGATGGACCTAGCCACAGGTTTCAATCAACTTCGCATAGCCGAAGAATGCATATCTTTGACAGCCTTCAGAGGTCCTGACATAATCTACGAATGGCTGGTAATGCCGTTCGGTTTATGCAATGCTCCAGCCTACTTTGTTAACTTGATGAATAGGGTCTTCCGAGATGTCCTTAACAAATTCGTCCTAGTCTTCATTGATAATATCTTAGTCTATTCCAAAACTGAGGAGGAGCATGAAGGGCATTTAAGGGAAGTATTGGAGATTTTGCGAAGAAATGTTCTAAAAGAAAAATTTTCCAAATGCACATTTTGGCAAGAAGAAATAAAATTCTTGGGCCATGTGGTGTCAAAAGAAGGAATTGCGGTTGACCCAAGTAAAATTGCCGCCATTCGAGATTGGAAGCAGCCCAGTACACCCACTGAAGTAAGAATCTTCCTAGGATTTGCTGGATATTATAGGAAATTTGTCAAAGATTTCTCCAAACTGTCTAGCCCACTGAAAAAACTCACCAAGAAGCATACCAAGTTCAATTGGACATCGGATTGTGAGGAGGCTTTCCAAAAGCTGAAGGTGAGTTTGACCACTGCTCCCGTACCAACCATCATCGATGACAACCAAGATTTTAAAGTCTACACCGATGCTTCTCAAAGTGGTGGTCTTGGCGCGGTACTGATGCAAAGAGACAAAGTTGTTGCTTATGCAAGTCGTCAATTAAAGCCGCATGAGAAAAATTATCGTGTCCATGACTTGGAGTTGTTGGCCGTAGTCTTTGCTTTAAAAATTTGGAGACATTATCTTTTGGGCGAAAAATTTAAATTATTAACAGACCATCAATCTTTGAAATATCTCTTTGATCAAAACGATTTGAATTTAAGGCAGCAACGATGGCTAGAATTTCTTGCGGCATACGATCTTGACATCTAATATACGCTGGAGAAAGCCAATGTTGTTGCAGATGCACTCAGTAGAAAGAATGCCATTGTCGCAAGCCTCATCATTACCGCTTCTTTGATTGATAAAATTGCTGCTCTTCAAAAGGATGATGAGTATATTCAAAGAATTATTAATAATATTCAAGAAGGTGAAAACACGAGCTTCCAAATAGATGGAAAGGGAGTCCTTAGACTGCAAGGGCGGATTTGTGTTCCAAATATCCCAGAGCTCATAAGGGAAGTTTTTGATGAAAGTCACAAATCAAAGCTTAGCATCCATCCAGGCATGAGCAAGATGTATCAAGATCTAAAGCGCACGTTTTGGTGGAGATTTATGAAGAGGGATATATCCATTTATGTAAGTAGATGTCCTACATGCGAACAAGTAAAGAGCGATCAACAAAAGCTGGCAGGATTGTTGCAACCATTGGAGATTCCAGGTTGGAAGTGGGACCAAATATCCATGGATTTCATAGATGGTTTGCCTCGTACCAGAAAAGGAAATGACAGCATATGGGTGATCGTGGATCGCTTCACCAAGACCGCTCATTTCATACCTGTCAAGTCCACTAGAACTGCTCAAAGTTTGGCGCAAATTTATTGCAAAGAAATCATCAGGCTACAAGGGTAATAAAACTAAATCTTTCCTTTTCATCTTTATCTGAATGAAAATTTTCATTTTCTAATTAAATAATAAAAGAATAATCTTTTGTTTAAACAGGGTTCCTAGTAGCATCGTTAGCGATTGTGATCCTATCTTTGCTAGCAAATTTTGGGAAGCATTTCAAAATGAGTTGGGAACGAAGTTAAATCTTAGTACCGCATTTCACCCTCAGACAGATGGCCAAACTGAGAGGGAGAATCGCATTCTTGAGGATTTATTGTGAGCTTGCATACTCGATTTTAGAGGTTCTTGGGAGGATCACTTGCATTTAGCTGAATTCTCATAAAATAATATCTATCAAGCAAGTTTGAAAATGTCTCCATTTGAAGCCTTATATGGTAGGCCATGTAGATCACCAGCATGTTGGGTTGAAAAAGGGAATCGTCTAGTATTGGGTCCAGACATGGTCCGAGAAGCTTCAGGCAAAGTTGACTATATTAAGAAGCGATTATTGGCCGCCCAAAGTAGACAAAAGAGTTATGCAGATGTAAGGAGAAGAGAGTTAGCTTTTGAAGTACGTGACTATGTCTATTTCAAAGTCGCTCCAATGCGAGGTGTAATCCGTTTTGGAAAGACAGGAAAATTAGCACCTAAATTCATCAGCCCCTTCCCTATTCTTGAAAAGATTGGTACCCTAGCTTACAGAATTCAGATGCCCGACTGGTTGCCTGGGGTGCACGATGTATTCCATGTATCCCAACTTCGGAAGCATATTTATGATCCAGATCTGGTTGTGGAAGAAGCTGCACAGCAAGATTTGGAGATTACCCCAAGCCTTGCAGTGAGAAGGGAGCCACTGAAAATTATTGGCCAAGAGACTAGGGAGCTGAGAAATAAAAGAATCAACATAGTCAAAGTGCAATGGAGCAGTGATCCTAGAAACTGCACTTGGGAAACTGAGGAGAGTATCAAACAAGCCTATCCCAATAGCAGAATAGATATCTCCGATTAGATTTTGTTTGGAGGTACGCTTAAAATGTTTTACATTCTCTATGTTGGATCCTACTCTTCTATCTTCCTTTTTCCTTTTCGAGGATGAAAAGTTCTTAAGCGGGGGAGATTGTAACAACCCGGAATTTGGGGCCAAATTAAAAATTTTATTTTAGAAATTTTAAGAGATTTTGAATATTTGGAATAAATTATTTCAAATAATAGCGACTGGAAATTTATTTTAATCGAAGTTGAATCAAATATATTCAATTTAATTATAAAAGGAATTAGAAAGAGCACGGTAGTTTGAAAAGTCAAATCTGAACTTTGACTAATTGTACAAGATGCAGAATAAATCGGATTTTGGTGAAACCAAAAATATTAGGATCTATTTAAAAATATCTTTCCAACGAATCCGAAAAATCGAAATTTCACGGCGGGAATCAAAAGTTATGGCCAGTTGAAATTTCAGAATAGTCGTTGTAAAATTTCTATATATTTGTAATATTAAAAATAGCCATTTTGCAAACGACCTCGGTTTTCAACGAAACCACTTTTGTTGGATTCGGAAGGTCAAATTATGGCTAAGTTCAATTTTTCATAATTTTTAGAATTAATTTGTGACCGTGGAAAAAAGATTTCAGTTTGGTCAATTTCGGTCAATTTTAATCGACTTGAAAAAGGCCATTTGTCAAACAGTCACAGAATTCGGCGAAATTAATTTTGTTAGAACCATACCGTCAAAACAAAGCCAGAAATATTTTTTCTGGACTTTTCTGAGTCCGTATGTGGCCTCGATGAATTTATTTATGCGAAAAAATTAATTTAATAAAGGATTTAAATATTAATTTAAATAATTCAGGCCACAGACAGCGGTTTGGGCTGACGGGACCTAGCCCGTTGGATCCGGAGCCAGGGTTTTTGGGTAGGGTGGACTTCAGTTGGACTAAAATTGGGTTAGTTTGAAACTTAGGGATTTATTGACAAAAATTACATTAAATTATTATAAAAAGAATGGAAAAACATTTCAAAACCCTACCCTAAACATCAGCCGCCGCCACTACCAAACATCAATGGCCGAATTTGTCCCATTTTCATCCACTAAGATCTCTCTCTCCTCCACGAATTAGACTCCATTATTTTGAAGTTCTCTTTCTCCTCTTCGATTCCATACCACTTGATCATTCTGTGACGACCCAAACTTCCCCATAAAGGAAAGCCTAGATTGCTTTGAGAACAACACACATCAGAACACAAACTGAAGAACATTTTATTGTTGATTCCAACAATTACATCAGAGTACAAGAAAATCACAGAGTATGAATACTTATTACACAATTGAAACACAATAATATCAGAGATTTAAATTACACTTAAATAGCAGCGGAAAAATATTACAAATATACAACTGAAAGGAATACACGGATACAGAGCTTTCCGAATACCGCTTCAGCTGTAAACCAGGATCCTGTAAATATATCTGCAAAAAGCTACTCGACTGCCTGTGTGGAAAATATGGGCACCCGAGTTTGCCAGTGAAACAAACTACAGGTCAGTCATGGGACTGGTATGAGAAATCTTAACTTAACTTATCTAATAAATATGGCTAATCACAGAATCACGCCGCTAACGCGGATCGGGTTTACTCCATTGGATTGCCAGTGCCTAAATTAAAGTAAGTCGTTAAACAACGCAATGCTTTTTAGAAAAATGAAACCATTATAAGACCCAAGTCCCATCACACAATGCAACGCAAACCGGAGGATAGGGTTTTACCTTATAATGGTCAAAAGATGCTTGATACGATAAAAACGGATTTAATATTAGTGTGTATATATATATATGGGTATATATTTATTTCAAAAACAATTTCAATCATAATGTATTAATCATAGACGACATAGTACCCCATCCTACTATGTCGCTATACTAGTTTTACCATCAAAACTGTAAGGTCGTATTAGCAATTGGATTTCCATCATGAGTCGAGGCTAGGGGCAAACTCCTCTCCGATTCGAGACACTCTAGCAAATGCCTCAGGATCACACCTATGGGCAACCCTTGGATCTTCAGGGCCAGTCCCTACCTAAGGGTAGTGGATTAATTATGCCTGAACACATGCTTCCCGGTCCCTTTGGACCTATAGTACGACCACTAACGGCCTATAAAAATCCGAGGCACCTCAAAATCCATCATCCACATAAGTAAAATACCAGCCAGTTTAAGCACCGGCACTACTCCTAGCTAGAAAGAAATGTGTGCACTCCCTGCAGTCCTACTCCCGTTTTTGACTCATACCCTGGGTGTGAGGCTCGCGAAGTCACGCTATACACAAAGCTTTGCCATGATAGGCTATACTTTGATCATCCCACAAGGCCCTGCTTTTCAACAAAAGCCTTGATCAATTGCATCTTGGCGTGCCACATTGACAATTCACGCCATGCGGTCAATCACTATCAACATATACCAGGGTGTTAAGCAGAGAATAAATTCTCCACCACCAATCAGATATACATTAATAAAAATCAATTTAATTCACATGGAATGAAATCCATTGTCAGACACGCATCCATTTACTAGCTTATGCTCTGGGTCTGAGCGAAAACCAAATCCGAACAATCAACAATAGTCTGGATGGCCACAACTGAAGCCCCTTCAAGGTAGCTACTCCCATCAAGGGTCTCTGTAGCAACACATCCATTCGATGTGAAGATCGTCGGTCTTCAACCAACGTCTTCATCTTTGACTCTTCATCGTCCTAGTAATTATTCGGAATGGGTTAAACCCGGTCTTCCCGAATAACTCACGTATTTTATAATTAAAAATCAAGTACTATAAAAACACATCCAACAACTCATTCCAATTCAGAATATTCTTCTAACAAAATATTCGCATTATTTTATCAAAGATAAACTCTTTAAATTATTCTTCAATCTTACTTGTAAAGATTTATTAAGAACCCAATTTAGTTTTAAATATCACAAATAAATATTCAATGATTAATTAAATTTAAGAAATTAATCTTATCTTTAACTAGGTTAAAGAACTAATGTCATTTAAAACATAGTTCACGGTAAACCCAAAATCATCTTTGAAACGACCCGAACTTCCCCGGTCTCCGAAGAGAAGGGAAAGTGCGGATTGAGTCGAGAACAAGCCACAACAATAAACCCTATCTAGTTTTGGTTCTCACACCAGTCAATTGGAAATTTATAGAAATCCCACTTTCGTTACTCGAAGATACATACTGGCGACGGTGCCCCGTTACCAGAATTATCCCCGGGCACTAGAGTATGATTCTATAACTATCCAGTATATTAAAACTTTGAATACACGTTTGCAAGACATATATGCAAAATCTTTATATATCAGATTGTCCAAATCTATATAGATAAATAATCAAATACGAATAGTTGATTTAAATTTTCAAAACAAAAATTTGTTTTCATTTTAAAAATATATTCTTCACACTTGTTCTAGGATACTACTGATCCCATCTCTAACGAGTCATTCCCATTAGATATTACTAATCCAATATCTGATGAATTCTTTCGTATGGTTCTAATGTGCCTTGTTCTCTAGCTTTGTAAACCAAAGCTCTGATACCAACTGTGACGAAAAGGGATTTTGCTCGGTCCGAACCAGTCGCTAAACCGACCCAGACTGTTCGAAAACGCCCTATCGTTTGAGAACAAGACAAATCAGAACGCAGACGGGAGAACATTTCATTGTATATTACAACAATGCATCAGATTACAAGAATATACAGAGTATAAATGAATATACATTACACAGAAATATCATAGATTTAAATTACATTTAAAAACATGGCAGCGGAAAATAATACAATACACAACTAGAAGAGATATACGGGTACAAAGCTTTCCGGATATCGTTCCAGCTGTAAACCAGGATCCTGTGAATATAAATCTGCAAAACCAAAACTACTAGCTGCCCGTGTCGAAATAAGGGCACCCAGAGTTTAGGTTAAAACAATAAACTCCAGGTCAGTCATGGGACTGGTGTGAGAACTAAAACAGTTATTAATCTTTATTTTAAAGTTAGGTAAATCAAGTGACCACGCCGTATAACATGGAACGGGTTTCCTCCCAAGAACACCAGTGCATAAAACAAACAGCGCGATGCTAAATAACGAAAATGAAGCTATTATAAGACCTAGTTCCCATCACACAATGCAACGCAAGCCAGAGGATAGGGTTTTTACCTAATATTAGCCAAGAATGCTTGATACGTTTAAAACAAATCATTTGATACTATTATAAGTGTATAGTGTATAAAACAACTTCAAATCATAAGGATCAATCATAGGCGGCATGAATGCCCCATACCACTATGTCGCCATATATAGGTTATACAATCAAAATCGCAAATGTCACGTATTTGAAAGTTGGATTTCCATCTGTGAACCGAGGCAAGGGATCGTCCTCTACCAATTTTAGACAATCTAGCCCATGTCCAGGAACAGCCGCAACTGCCCCTTGGATCGTCAGGGCCGGTCCACCGATGTGGATTATTATGCCTGAACACTACGTTTCCCCGCCCTTTGGGGGCATAAATGAGCCAACGAATGACTCCATCGGACCCGGATCGTCCGATCAAACCGAGGCGCCTCGCAACAGTAACAACCACACAGGTGAAAAGTATATAAATGTCAGGGCTGGTAGGTCACTGACACCACCCTAGCTGGAAGGAAACGCATGCCCTCCCTGATGTCCTCTCCCGTTTCTGGTTCACAACCAGGATGCGAGGCTCGCGAATTCACGTTACAAAAAGTTGTGCCACACAGGCAGTGCTTTGATCATCACCACAAGACTTTGCTTTTCAACAAAAGCCTCGATCAATTGCCACTTAGGCATGCCACACAGGCAATTTACTCCATGCGTTTGATATTCATCAGTATATAACCCCTGAGCTCGTACGTCTCAGAGAAGGGCGTTAAGCAAGAGAATAAATTCTCCACCGCCAAACAGATATATATTTAATAGAGATCAATCACACGGACTAAAATCCAATGTCAGACACACAGTCCATTTACAAGTTCGTTCTGGGTCTGAACGAAACCGGAGGCACCTAGTACCCCGCATGTCCATCGATGTCCCTGTACGTCTGGACGATCACCAACTGTTTTCATCTTCTTGGGTGTACATCCCAATCAAGATCATCAGTAATCACCCCAAACGACATGAAGATCTCCGGTCTTTGACCATCGTCTTCATCTTCGACTTATCGTCGTATCAGTTATTCAGAATGGGATAAACCCGGTCTTTCCGAATAACTCGCGTATATTTTAAATAAGTGTTACACAAACACAACATACGCCTCATTCCAATTCAGCAGTCACTGACCGTAAATTAATCAAGAGAATAATTCCCCAAATATTAACCCCGAAGGCCGAAACCAACATCAGATCAATACCTAGAAAACCATTCTTCTTAGCTAACCGACAGTTAGTTTCTAAATTTCATATTCATAGGGAAAGGTTCCCATTAATTTTATCAAAGATAAATTCTTTAGTTTATTCTTTAATCTACTTTTGAATTTCGATTCAACTAGTCGGGATTAACGAACTTACCGAAGTAATCATTTGTTTTAATTCCCCAATCCCATCCTATTCATCCCATGAAGTAAAACTGGTTATACTTCATATCTAACACCACGGTGTTATCAGTAAATTCAATTACCATTTCACGTTCAAATCTAATTAAAGATTTAACTATCGCCTGGAGCAAAACTGGTGATACTCCATCCTCGATCATTTCAATCTAATTAAAGATTCATTAAAACTCTACTTAGTTTTAATCGTTAACTGGGTTCAAGAATCAGTGTAATTTAAAACTCGGTCCATGATAAACCCAAAATCACATTCCATTAATTGTCGCGTTAAAGAACGAGTGTTATTTAAAACACCATTCACGATAAACCCAAGAATCAATTCGAATTCAATTCCAATTAAATATAATTTAATTGGTATACTTCGTTAATCTAAATAAAAAGATTTAATCCTTTCTCAACTGGGTTCAAGAACAGTGTTAGTCAAGACACCATTCACGACAAACCCAAATCACATTTGATATTAAATACAAGGCTCTGAATAGAAAATATATCGGCTTATATTCAATATCAATTCTGCGACCAACAGATATCGTATTGGAAATAACGATATATATATATCTTTCAAATTTCCATAACAACATCTGTATAATCACGAAATCTAACATCGAAATAATCCAAGGACAATTTCGATTCAAATCCATTCCAATATAATTATTGGAAATTATGGTTATATTTCAAAACCATTTCAAATCCACTTTATTTATTTCAAAATTAAATGAATTATAATTCTAGTTCAAAACTAGTTCATTTCGATAAAAATCTATTTTTATCTTTTCAAATATAGAGTTTTTCATTCCAATTCTTTCTAAATCATTTCTTATGATTTTACACAAATTATTACTATTTTTAATAATTTTATCAAGGCCTATACAGTCGATTTCCATCAACGGCCATCGAACTGCACTTACAGCGACCTTTTTCAAATTTGATTTGGACATAATTTCAAATCCAACCGTTAGATTTCTAATTTCTAATATTCGTTAGAAAGCTCTTTTCGATACGAACCCAACGGTTCCGGTTTCAGGAGAATCCGACGGTGGGATCTCCAGCAATATCCGTTCGAAGTCAATGGTCGAAATTCGCGAACTGCCCCGGCGCGGCGCGTTCTATTCAGGCCATTATATTATATATATAATATATATAATATATACTTCGTCGATTTCAATTCAAAACGTGCTTTATAAATCATTTTAAATTCAGTTTTAATTTCTATAATTCAGTTTTAATTATAGTTTTTATTTAAACTGTATATGAGAAAAAAAAAATTAACATGAAAAGTTTAACCCGAAAATCTGGGCCAATTTAAAATTTTTATTTTGGCAATTTTAGCGAATTTTAATTATTTAAAATGAATTATTTTAAATAATATCGACGAGAAATTTATTTTGAATGGAATTCGAACATATATATTATATAGTTCGTCGTTAGAATATAAATATTTATTTATATTTATAAAAGGAATTGAAAATGGCGCGGTAGTTCGATAATTCGATTTCAAACTTCAATTGAACATACCGCGCCATTTTCAATTCCATTTATAATTTAAAATAAATATTTATATTCTAACGACGATCTATAAAAATATATACGTTCGAATTCTGTCCAAAATAAATTTCTCGTCGATATTATTTAAAATAATTCATTTTAAATAATCAAAATTCGCTAAAATTGCCAAAATAAAAATTTTGAACTGGCCCAGATTTTCGGGTTGTTACAATCTTCCATAAAATATGGAATCTTCACAGAAATCAAATCAATATATAATCATTATAAATTTCTGTATCCGACCAATAATATAAATGGAATACTGGCAAAGCCTCTTAAAATTCCATATGTAGTATCAGTTTTCTTTTATAGAAATTGATCTCGGTTATTATTAATTCGAATTCCATTCAATTCCAATTTAATATATTAAATTGGAAAACCTTACCTTTGGAAAATTCCCATTTAAATCTTGATACAAGATTTATAAATTCCAAATCATAATTTCATTGTCAGTTGGGTTAAAGAACAAATGTCGCTTAGAAACATAGTTCACAATAAACCTAACTCACATTTCATCTTATTTCAATTGCTAAATATAATTGAAAACTTTAATAATCTAAATTAAAATATTATTCTTTCATACAGGGTTTAAGAACAGTGTTATTTAAGACACTACTCACGACAAACCCAAAATCCAATTTATTCGATTTAATTTTCAATTAAATATTAAATAATTGGAAAAACTTCATTAAATCTTAATTTCATGACTCATTCTAGTTAATAACTAGTTCATTTCAATAAAAATATATTTTTCTAAAATATATTCTTTTTCTAAAATATTTACTTAAATATTCTTTTCTAGAATATTCTTTATTGGAATGTGACTCGATCAACAACCATATATTGCATGAAATCAACAAGCATGATAAATAATTATCAAACATCCAATTAACAACCAAAGTGAATTCTACACTAAGTGTTGGGACTAGTGTAGATCAAATATCATCCCAACACCCGTGTGGGGGTTTCATCCAGCAAATAAATAATAAATTATTTGTGCACTTGGGCGATGTGTAAAAATTATCGACCCAATCACATAAACAAGTCGGATGACTTATAAATGGGAGTGTAATATCCAATTTGGATATCATTAATATATTGGATACATCAAACTTCTCAACATTACATTCATACATTACAAGGTATCACTAATGTCATATTTAAACATATGATCTTTTTATTGTGACTAATGGACAATAAAAATATTAGCTTTCATATCTTTTGGTGTAATCCCTTTAAATAACCAAAAATGTAGATTTTGGTGTAATCCTTTTAAATAACCAAAAATGTAGATTTTGGTGTAATCCTTTTAAATAACCAAAAATGTAGATTTTGGCTTCGTTCATTTTTAAATGACAAAAATGAATGTTTTTGTTTCATTCCTTATAAATGACAAATGTGTATTTCTACTTCATACTTTTTAATGGGACACGAATGTCCATTACTAATTCATTATTTTTAATGTATAAAAATATACATTTTAACTCATCCTTTTTAATGTACAAAAATATTCTTTTTATTTCATTCATGTCAAAGTGACAAAAATGTCCTTTTAATTTCCTTTATTTCAAAGCGACAAAAATGTCCTTTTTAATTTTTTTATTTCAAAGTGACAAAAATATGTTATTCTTTTCACTAATCATATTTTAACAAAAATATGTTATTATATTCACTAATCATATTTTGATAAAAATATGTTAATTTGTTTTCATTCTTTTACAGTAAACAAAAATGTTAATTTTCCTTTTATAATCATGCTTTGACAATTCCTTTTAATGTATAAAAAAATGCATATTTTTGTTTTAATCTCTTTTCTTATGCACAAAAATGTTTATTCCTAATTTAATCTTTTAATGACACAAAAACATTCATTTCTAATTTAATCTTTTTAATGACACAAAAATGTTCATTTCTAATTCATTCCTTTTAAAGGGACCAAAACTGATAATTTTGTCTAACCTTTCTAATGTAAACAAAATAATGGATTTTGTCTAATCTTTTTAATGTAAACAAAATAATTCATTTTGTCTAATCTTTTTAATGTAAACAAAATATTCATTTCTAATTCAATCTTTTTAATGATTCTAGAATGACGGTGAAATATGACATTCCAAAATGTAATCAAATGACATTTTGTATTATTTGACTAAAAATGACATGTTTTTATTCCAATATCATATTTGCTAACAAAACGGTCTTTTCATACCAATGTTACATTTCTATGTCACAATGTATTTTAATGTGATAATACACTTTAAAATAAAATTGTACTTTTACTACAAAGATAACATTTTATAACAAATGTTATTTTTGTCACCAATGAAACATTTTATAACAAATGTACTTTTTATCTAATATTACATTTTAAAACCAAAAATGTATTTTTAATGACAGGTAACATTTTATAAATAAAAATGTACTTTTTAATTCTAATATTTGTATGTAAACAATATTACCTAGAAATGATGTCTTGCAATTCTAATCTTTTATATGAAATTAATATTACATAAAAAAGATAACTTGAAATTCTAATCTTTTTTATGTAAACAATATTACACAAAAATGTAATATTGAAAATCAAATCTTTTAAATGAAAATATAACTACATTAAAAATGTAATCTTTTTATTTGAAAACAAATTACATAAAGATGCAACTTTGAAATCAGTTCTTTTTTTATATTTGTCTCTAATTTGAAAATAAAAAGGCCATCTTTAAAAAAAAAACTATTCTTTTTATGTAGACGATACTGCATCAAAATGTGTATTCTATTTTGTTGAAAATCTGGTTCAACAAAATAACATAAAAATGTTTATTTTTATAAAGGAAATGTCATTTAACTTCTAATGCTCATTTTCAACAAAAATATATAGTTTTCTCTCTTCTTTTTTTTTTGATAAAAATGTAAATTTTCCTTTTTCTTTTAGCCAAACATGTTATTTCTGTTAGCCAATCTTTCTTTTGACAAAAATGTCATTTCATTCACTAATCTAGTTTAACACAAAGATGTTAATTTTTTTTCACTAATCAAGTTTAACACAAAAATGTTAATCTTTTTCATTTAAAAAAATATGATAAATATGTTTCAACTTTTCATATTCAACAAAAATGTAAATTTTGTTTGATCTGTTTCAATTCAACTAAACATGTGAATTTTGGTTCGAACCAAAATAATTTATTCCGTCAACAGATTAGTTTAACAGAATTTATCAACACAAAACAAATCATGAATAACAACACATAGAATTCAGCAATGGCAACAATCATGATTATAAATTTTTAATTATATAAAAATAATAATATAATTCTCACATTGCTATTTGGTTTTGAATGAATCAGATTTGAATTTTTCTGAATTTCTGATTTGCTCTGTTTCAATTCTAGTCTGTCTCATAAGGTAGTGTTCTTCAATACGATCTCAACGCAACTTGTTTTGTTAATTTCTGACCTTGTATGAAGAAGTTGTGGTTGTTAATACATTTGATTTCATTCGAGATAATTAAATAATAATTAACAAATTTAATTACACTTAGGCCAAACATTGTCGTCTTCTTCCTCCCGTAAATCATCTGCATCGCTGAAACCCATCTCCCATTCACAGAAGACCGTCGTCGCCCCCTGTTCTTCGCACCGGACCTCGATCAGCCGACGCCACATCGACGGCCTTGTCCCTCTCTACCTGCGCGCCGACCATGGTGCAACTCGCACCTCTCCAGGCCGCAAAAACTCACTCCGAACGTTGTGCCTATGTGCGATGATTTCTCCCAAATGAAAGCACGGATAATGATCATAACCGTTGATGTTGTAGAACCTAAGAAGCTCTTCAATTTGATGTTTGGATATTTGAATTTTATTGGGTGGATTGGAAGAACGAAAGGAAAGAAATTCGGTGGTCCTAGGCCATCGATTTTAAGCATGGCGGCGGCTACAGTGGAATGGCCATTAGGGTTTTAGGTTTGACTAATATTTATAATATATTTTAATATTAATTAACCCTATAAAGGTCCGTTCTGATACTAACTCCAATTCAGGCCCAACAAGTGTCGCCTCTAGCTAATAACCCCCCGTCCTGGACACAATGTAATATATTTCCTAACCCAATTCGACTGTTATGATATGTTTTTCTCAAAATTTAATATTTAAATCATTTATTATTTAATTTAACCGTACATTTTAAATTACCGGGGCCACATACTAGCTCTAAAAATTACAGAAAAATTATTTCTAGTTATGTTTTGACGATACGGTCCTAACAAGACCGATTTTGTCGAATTTTGAGACTGTTTGAAAAATGGCCATTTTCAAGTCGATTAAATTTGACTGAAACTGACAAAACACATTTAATTCTGCCACGCTCAGTTCGAAAAATTATGAAAATTGAAACCTAGCAATAATTTGACATTCCGGTTCCAACAAAAGTGGTTTCGTCGAAAACCGAGGTCGTTTGAAAAATGACTATTTTTAAGGGCTAAATATTATATTAATATATATATATATATATATTCTACAGCGAATTTTCTAAATTTTAAACTGGACATAACTTTTTATTCCTGCGATGAAATTACATTTTTTCTGATTCATTAGAAAGACATGATTAAACAGATTTAAATATTTTTGGTTTTACTGAAATCTGATTTGTTTTGAATCATGTACAGTCAGTCAAAGTTCAAATTCAAATTCTCAAACTGCAACGCTGTTTTAAACTCCTTTTATAACTAAATTGAATTTATTCGTTTTAAAATAAATTTTTAGTCGTTCTTATTTAAAAATTATTTTAAATATTAAAACCCATTAAAATTCCTAATATTAAAATTTTAAATTGGCCCCAAAATTCCGGGTTGTTACACATTCTCTGGTGCCACCATCACCAAGTTTCACGCACCCAAACCCGCGCCCGAAACCTCCGTCAGCCTTCCCCTGGGTCCCACCGAGCTTCACCATAACAGGCCCCCGTGGTGCGCCATTCCGTGCTCCACATCGCAACGAAGTCTGATCGGGCCAACTCCGTCTGGTTCAATCGCAATTGTCAGACCTAGTTCTGAACATTAGAGATAAAGCACGACCGAATTTCTGATTGGAGAAGAAGGTGTTAATTCACATTAGTTAATTAATTAATTAATTAATTTAATGTTATTAACTTAAATAAATCGTAACTCTCTCGTACTGTTTCAGAATAACGTGATGTCAGAAGCATTGTGATCGTACGACGAAGATCTACATTCCTGGACTGAAACGGGACAATTCTGGACTGTTGGAATTTTGGACTAAATTTCGAACGACAGTGAGATTTCTTTCGTTTTAAAATAATTAATCAATTCATATATATCTATAATCTATAATATAATAGGAATACTGTCATTTGAAGCTTTTGAATTGACCAAAAGACCCTTTCAAATTTACATTAGCTTAATGTGGCAATTTTGTCATTTTTTACTAGGCCGTTTTACCTCATTTCCACTTCCTCCACGAAATCCACTATCCCAGTTATCGTTCGATTCGTTTCTTCCTCCTTCAGCTCTTCATTTTTCTCGGTGAAAGTATTACAGCTGTTTCTTCTCCCAAATTACGCGATTGCAAATCAAAACCAATAACTCCTCAAAGTATTTGTAAAAGCTTCGATCGGACTTCCATCTTCTCGCCCTCATATTCTCCGCTTCCCCAGTTCTGGAACCCTAATTAACAAATTCAAACCTTCAAGCCGCAAAACGAAAGGATTCAACTCCTTTTCCCTAACCGCATCAGGGTAAACCTACTACACCGTTTTACTGACTTTTTTTAGGCTATCTTCTCAATGTTTTCGATTGGAATTCAACAGTTATGTAATCATTGAGTAACGAAGCTTATACGAAAAGTACCAAGGAGCCGCAAAACGAAAGGATTCAACTTATTTAATGTAACTGCGTCAGGGTAAACCTACTCTACCGTTTTACTGATTTTTTTTGTGGGCTTTTTCTGAATGTCTTTGGTTGGAATTCAACAGTTAGGTAATCATTTAGTACGCTGATATGGAAACTATCAAGGGTGTGCAAAAGGATGCAACTCATTTTGTCGAAATGTATCTAGGTACTGTTTTCTTTCCTTCTTATCATGAATTACTTTCATACGCATTGAATATTTTACCTACACTCGCTGTTAATGCCTAGCCGAAAAGTATCAGTTTATTTCTATTAAAATTGTTTTTTGTTAACATATTGCTTTGCTGTTTTTTACCGATTGTTTGAAACTCGAATTAATTTTTTTTTTTTGGATTGAGCAGTGTATCAGAAGGCCATGTAACATGTTGATTAAATTGGGGATGGACAAAGTTAAAGATGAAACTGTTTTCAATCAAGGTATGCATCCTGGATTATTGTTTCATCAGCCGTTTGACCCTTTGTTTAATTATATTTTTTAAGGCTAAGTTGAAGATGAAACTGTTTTAACTCAAGGTATGCATCCTGGATTATTGTTTCATCAGCCGTTTAAGACAGAACCATATTTTATTTGTTGATCAAGATCTTTTGTAGAATTAGGTTTTTGGCAAATTATTTGTGATTTTAATATGAGCTTTTAATTTTGAGCTCCAGCTTTGAGTGATTATATTTCTGATTTGGGATATTCACTTTGAACGCTCGCTAACTCAATTTACAAATAAGGCACTTTCAAATGTCCTAAACTCTCTGTTATACATATGTTGCCTGCACATGACACTTACAATACCTTTGCCTATTTTTTCGTATGCAATACATCTGTTGTTATGATCATCCCAATTATTATTTTAAACAAAATGAACCCGTGTGTTCTTATGGACTCCAAATCTAAAATTCAGGGTCTAAAATTGCAAGAGAGAAATTTCAATGGAGACTTTTGGTTTTGTTGGTTGGGATGTGATGAGGAGATAGAAGGTATTAATGGATGCGGAGTTATACAGATGCACAATATCAGGCTATCAGCCATGATGAGGGAAAAAATCTTTACTTACTGGATGTAAGTTATATATTTTTGTGTTATTATCTATTGTTTTCTACAGTGTGACGCTATGATTATTGTATCCAATATTTTTGATACATCATTAGATATGCATGTTTTGATACATTTACATTTGATTGGAAAACCTGCATCTATTATATGCAGACAAGATATTTCTACCAAAATTTTATCATTCGTTAATGTATTAATTATTATATAATATTTTAGAGCAGTTATAACTTAGAGGCTTATGTATAATGAAACAGTAGCGATTTCCAAACCAAGCGTAGTAGCATACTATAGGTTTTTCTGATAGTAGTCTGTTTCATGCTAAGTCCCAGGTTTTTTAGATGACTTAGATACATGTTGCCACTTGCTTGCCATTTAGAATTATAGCTCCGTTCATTCATATAAGGTGTTTGGAAGAATGTTCCAGCCACTAAACCTAAAGTATACAATAATGTCGTGGTCTCTACTGCTAAAGCAAAACATGACCTTGGTGATGTTTCTATTGAATCCGGACAAAAAGTATGAAGAAACTAAAAAGTAATAAATCAAAGACATGCAGGGATCCATATCTATAGCGAATTTATTCCTTAGATTTGTCTTTCCGTATTTGATTTTAATAAAGTTTTTTCCCCTTATTCATTTGCGTTTGGAGCTCTGTACGATGACTGACATGATATTATTCCTAATCTAATTAAACGCTGCTACGTTTTACGACTATCATTTAATGGTATATCAAGAGTTATTTCAACCCAATTTGTATGTAATAATGAAGTTTAAAGTTAGTAACTATTTTACCATCTATTCGTAATAATTCTATATTTTAATCATATTTTATTACTGTTTATTGCCAGTATTTATTGTTTCTACAAAGAAGGTAGTTTTCCTTGAACATTTGGATTTAATTATTTGGTTGTTCTGCATAATGTGACTTCACCTGAATGAAGGTATTCAAGTATAGACGTACAGGTGTTTGAAACTAATCGCTTAATATTATCTTATTTGCAAACAGTGTCACATGGTTAAGATAATATTATAAGTTGTGTGTTTGAACAGTTTGTCAGAATCACAAAGAATATAATATGGTTCATAACTAGATTTTAGTATTTCTTATATTTTTCTCATTTTATTTTTTTGTTGTAGGTGGATGTATTTTTTTTCTTTGACACAGTTACTACAGATGAGCATATTATGGATTTGATTATGCATCTCTTAAGAAGAAGTTACATTTTGATGTGGAGCTAATATTACAAAATACAGGTGATTGCAAATTGGAAGAATATATGTATTTTTTTATTATTTTAGTTAGTTCTGTTATCTGCTTGGTCAGTAGTTTTGAAGGCAATTAAGGTTGTGGGAATGCTTGATCAATAGTTAGACAGGCCATATTGTATATGTATTAGTTCTCCATTAATTACATAATTAATACTTAATCAATTAACCCTTTCAAGTAAACTTCTTAATAACAACCATAATTTTCGTTGTCACCTTATATATATGCATGGAAATAAATGTGCATGAATGAACTGTATTTGTTCATTTTATTATTCATAGTATATTGCCCAAAAGTAGCATTAGTTGAAAACAGAACCGTATCGTTGGTCAGTAGTTAGACAGGCCATATTGTATATGTATACTTAATCAATTAACCCTTTCAAGTAAACTTCTTAATAACAACAATAATTTTCGTTGTCACCTTATATATATGCATGGAAATAAATGTGCATGAATGAACTGTATTTGTTCATTTTATTATTCATAGTATATTGCCCAAAAGTAGCATTAGTTGAAAACGTAACCGTATCGTTGGTCAGTAGTTAGACAGACCATATTGTATATGTATTAGTTTTCCATTAATTACATGATTAATACTATCAATTAACTTTTTCAAGTAAACTTCTTAATAACAACGATAATTTTTGTCATCACCTTATATATATAAAGGTGGATACCCAGTGCCAAAGGCTCCCATACTCAAGCGCGAGAGGACTTCCCAGGTCAGTCTCCCATCCTGGTACTATTCTCACGGCTTTCCGGGCTTTGGGGGTGGTCGATTAGTGCCAAAGCCTTTCCCTCACATATGTGAAGAGGTTCATCACCTTATATATATGCATGGAAATAAATGTACACGAGTAAACTGTATTTGTTCATTTTATTATTCATAGTATATTGCCCAAAAGTAGCATTAATTGAAACCAGAACCGTATCCTTTTCCAATGTATTTGGTTAATATCTTTCCTTTTTCCTATTAGCATAGTTGGGAAGTACCGATCAAGATGATTTGGCTGCAAATGATGATTCATCAACTGATTTTGTAAACACAACTATTAGCTAACTTTGCACATAGGTTTCCAATGAAAAAAAAAATCCACAATAAGCAATCTGAAAACTTTGTAAGACAATATAAAGTTGGACAAAGAAGAACACCCTGGAGATGACAAAATCCATCATCTCCAAGACCAGATTAACAAGAAGATTCATTGACCAATGTTGTGCTCAAGCTTTTAATTGTATGTAAAAAGGTATTTCTATTTTTATAGCCATTTTGTCCATGTTTACAACTGTTATATGATACGGTGTTATGGTTTTCACCATTTAATTTTCTTAGGCTAAGCATTTCTATATCCAGTTTCTTTACCTTATACATATCCTTTCTACATGCACTTATATTTGCTTTCCTTTTTATTAGGTGGCATAGACTGTTGTTGTCCAGATAATGTTTTCTTCCGTACCTTTCGCATGCATTTATATTTTATGCCAGGTACAACATATTATTACCCAAGTTCTTGAATAGTCTATGAATCATTTTTTATGGAAATATTTCCCCTGAAATTCAATTTGCCTCATTATTTTAGCAACTTAAATAATTTCCAATGTGATATATTATTTAATAGTTTCCAAACTTGATAAATGCAAATTAATTTATCTTATGCATCAATTACCAATCATAATTCATTTATATTGTTTTCTACTACCCTCGATTTTTTTGAATGAAATGACTTTTCAAATTGCTCCCGAAAAGAACACAGAAAATACAAATAATTCTTTTTAGTCTAATGGAATGAACTTTTTCAGTAGTACATTCTATACTGGTTCATGATGGTTTGACATTGATAACAAATTATCTCTAAGATTCTCTTAGCTGCCATTGATGTAAACACAGAAAACACAAATATTTTTTTTTTAGTCTAATGGAATTAACTTACGATTTCATTCATCCTCCCATTGATTTTAAGGTAAGTATACAAAAAAGTTTGGTTGTTGACTTAATGTAGAAGTAATATTGTATTGTAATATTAACCTTTTTTTATATTCAGAATAAATGTATTTTTCTATAAATATTGTAATTGCAATTAATAATAATGCTTTCAGTTCCCTAACAGGTAAGAGACTTGAAATTGGAAGAAAAGTGGCTAATAATTCTATTTTTCATTTTATACAACAAAAGGTAATGAAAGATGCTAAGTTTTTAATAAAATTAGAGTAATAGTGATTAGCCTTAAAACAGCCAATGTTTTGTCAAACTAGGAATGAATATTCTTTTTCTGTTATCATGCTAGCATTTAGATTATTGTAGCACTAGGTACTATCTACACAAATTATCTTTTCGGATAGTGAGACTAAAAATATAATGTGGTTCCAACCTTATTCACAGCATGTAAAATAAATGCGTATGTCTTTACGTTATTATATGTTCCATTTGAAATTAAATGCTATTCTGATTTTGAAATCTTATCCGATATATTTGTCTTGCTTCCGGACTTGAATTATTAATTCTAGCAGTTTTATGTTATTTCGTTTTATCTAATCATTTACATAGCTAATTTAAGCTCGGATGCGATTCAACTGTTTCTAATTTGTTTCAAAAGTACTTCTTATTAGTTACCTTGGTTGGGAATAAGAGGAAAAGGAGAAGCTGGGGTGCGCTGATGCGAGGAGGAGGCAACGGTTCTGGGCACTCATGTCGGGCTTTGTCAGTGGCGCAGGTGGTTGCGGAAGGACATGGGGAGAGGAAGGTAGGAGAGGTTAGGACAGGCAGAGGTGGTTCAGCGTGGGCAGAGAGGGAGGCTGTGGATTTAGTGATTTTATGATCAATCCCCAGTTTGAGTACATATAAAACTGGAACTTATTATGACAAGAAAATAAGCCTTTTATGATGTAAAACATGAGTTAATATGAATTCATTGTAGGATGAACTTCTCAAGATAGGCATGCATGTACCATTTTGCATTTAAATTATTTTCTAATGAGAACCGAAATGGATTTGCTGTGAAATTATTTTGGTTCCAGAACCATATAACACACTCTGTACATGGTGTAAGAAAAGGGAAACATGTCTCTGTTATTTTGTTACGTTTGAAAACAAGTCACGTTATAATTTGTATTTTTAATATTTCTTGCAGCATAATGAAGTACATGTAGTGCCTACTGTGTATATAATATGAACTGGCACTACATATGCTATTTTTTTATTCACCAGCGGAATAGTGGCTTTCCACTAAATAAGTAATATCTGATTACATCACGTTTTTTTTTATTTACTCTACCCAGTCAGTCATCCCTTTCTTCCTCCTCCTATTTCTCTAGATCTATTACCCTATTGTTGCTTTTTGTAACCAACTCAATAAAAAGTGATAATAAACCGTTCTTCCTACTACTATAAATACATACTCCCATGTCCATATTTTTTTCCATCCTGTATGTGTTACCTTACTATCATATCTTTTTTTTTTCTACAAGTAACATGACAAAGATATGTCTTTTTTACTATTTTCTTTTTATCTTCCACTTTTGTGAATATCTACCAACTATCAAATAACATGCCTACTGAGTAATGCAGCCTAAAGCTACAAGACAACTCAAGGACACATCAGTATCCTCTTCTACCGAAAAATTGAAGCGTAAATCCATGCGTTCAACAAACAAAAACAGCAGCCAGTAAATTGTGGTAAAACCGTTGTCATAAACGATGTCTCCAACCCAACTACCTATCAATTTCAATCAGAAAATGTTGTTGCTTCACATCAATTTGTTGATCATCCCCTGATTCCAACTTACAATGAAATTTTGGGTAACAATGATGAATTTGACTGAGAAGCCTATATAAATATTCCTGAAGTGATAACAGTATAAAGGATTGCTTACAAGATGCATCTAACTCACATATGCCCACATCTTTAAGATGATTATTTATCACTATTTTATTCTATTGCGAGCCATGCAATATTCCTGACTTATGGGATGAGTTCTTTCCATATTTAACAGAAGATTATCCGTCAACGTCTGTTAATCAATGTAAACATATACGATAAACCGACGCCTTATCGATCTTAATAACCTTCTTAAACAATATAATAAAACTATTTTTGACTATGATATCCCCCATGGCTACTTAAGTTTTTTCGACGACTCTAATACCTCAACCATTATTTTAGACGAACAGTCTACAGACATACCACAAAATGATATAGACTCTGTGAATAACTTAAACAATGAACAAAAACATGCATTTCAAATGATCATGTAGTCAGCAAAGGAGAAAGATAACTCAATATATTTCATAGACGGTCCAGGAGGAATAGGCAAAACATACCAACTTTGGTCTCAGTAGTTTATGCACACGTCCAACGGACGTGCCGGATGTACTAGTATATATATATATATATATATATATATATATATTAGTTGTATATTTCAGATCTGTTTGTGCTGATATTGTTTGATGATTGTTCTGTTGGTTGTGATGGATAATTATAAGATTCATGTGTGCTAAACAAATATGATTATTCATCCCATTATTTTATTGAATTGATTTAGATTATCAATTCAAGATCAATATATAATGGATAATTATAGATCTATATGCCTTAGAATAATATTATTATTCATCCTATTTTTTTATTGAGTTGATTTAGATCATCGATTCAATATCAAAATTTGTAGTTTGTCACTTTTATGGGATTGATCTAGTTAATCAATTCATATTTTGTCATTTTATTTGAATTGATTTAGCTTATCAATTCAATATAAAAAAACATGAATCATTTGTGTTGAATTGATTTAAATTGTCAATTTAATTGAAAGGCATTATTTTGTCAATCAAATGTATAATATCATTTTGTCACCTTATTGGATTGCCAATTAAATATTGTCAACTTTGTATACATGATTGAATTGGAATAAAAAAATGAGTGATTCTTATTTGTGTTCTCAAGCACGAACATTACATAGAAAAATAAACATGTCTTTTATTTGTGTTCTCAAACACAAATGTAACGTAGAATAAAATAAAAAGTGAAATATGGCGATGTTAAAAGATTCAATATTTTTATTGAAAATAAAAAATGAAATATGGCGATGTGAAAAGATTCAATATTTTTATTGAAAATAAAAAGTGAAATATGGCGATGTGAAAAGATTCAATATTTTTATTGAAAATAAAAATTGAAATATGGCGATGTGAAAAGATTCAATATTTTTTATTGAAAATAAAAAGTGAAATATGGCGATGTGAATGATTCAATATTTTTATTGAAAATAAAAAGTGAATTACGGTGATGTGAAAAGATTTAATATTTTATTGAAAATAAAAGGTGAAGTATGACGATATGAAAAGATCCAATATTTATTATGTAACTTAAGAATGAAATTTACATTGCAAATTAAAAACACATTCTTGTTATGTAAATAAAGAGTAAGATTTTACATTGTAAATTAAAAACACATTTTTGTTATGTAAATAAAGAAAGAGATTTTACGCTGTAAATTGAAATTACATTTTTATATGTAATTAAGAATAGGATTTACATGTAAATGAAAATTACATTTTTTTTATGTAGCTTAAGAAAGAGAATTTGCACTGTAAATAAAAATTACATTTTTATTTTGTCATTAAAGAGAAGAATTTACATTGTAAATTAAAGGTACAATTTTTTTGTAAATTAAGAATGAGAATTGGTATGTAATATAAAATTTCATTTTTATATGTAATTAGAGATAGAATTTTACCTTGCAAATTAAAAGACAAAATTTGACATGTAATATAAATTACATTTTTAATGTAATTAAAAAGTATGATTTTATATTGTAAATTAAGAGAAATTTGCACTATTAAGAAAATTAATTTTTTTTATGTAATTTAAAAAGAAGGATTTACATTATATTGAAAATTTAACAGGGAATGTTAATTACATTTTAATGTAATTACAAGAGGATTTTATAGTGTAATTGGAAGAATGGAATTTACATTTCTAGTGTAAGTAAAAGAATAAAGAAGGGAAATTACGTTTTTAACGTAAATAAAAGAATAAGGAATGGGATTCAACATAATTTACACTTCTATGTGAATATAACAATTAGAGAATAAAGGGAGAAATTGGACTTTGAATTATAATTCACATCTTTAGTGTAACTAAAGGAATGAAAGAATGTATTCAGAATGATGAAATGTTATCTTCATTTTTTTTTATGAATTAAAATTTAATGGAGATCGGTAGTTGTTTAGCTCGTTGTTAAATCAAACGAAGTTATTATGGTTGAACGATTATATTTATATATTTATATATATAAATATAATTAAAATTAAACGAATTGAGCGAGGTAGTTCGCATTTTGAAATCGTACCTTTAAACGACTATACCAAGAGATCCGACCATCGGATTTTCTCAAAACTGAAACCGTTAGGACCGTCTTGGGAAGATCATTCCATTGATATAAACTACGTTAAAATCCAATGGTTAGTTTTTGAGAAATATGTAAATCAAAATTGTTTGAAAGCGGCGCCAGGGTCGCTTCTTTGACCTGAAGCGTCGTTAATTAAGGATTTAATTATTTTAAATAACTAAGGTAAGAATTAATCGTTATAAAATAATAGAACGATGTGAAATGGGTTTTCTCAAATTATATATGAGAGAATTATTTGGAAGTCCGAGTTAATCTCATTCCAAATAATCAGACGACATTAAGAATTGAAGTTGAAGACCGTAAATCTTCCCTCGAATGGACAACGATCAAGATCCTGAATTGACTTGCTCCCAATTCAAGGGTCGGGGTAATTTCCCAAACTTACGTGTTGATTTCACGGATATGCGGGTACTTCCTTTCCGTATTGGACATACGGGACGAGGTATCTCCAGTTTTGTTCAGACCCAGAACGGGCTTATAAATGGAATGTATGTCCGACATTGTGCTCCTTTATATTGTATTTATTAATTTTTTGTCGAATGTATGAATGATTGGTGGCGGAGAATTTATTCTCTTGCTTAACACCCTTTTGTATATTTCGGCAAAGGATTGATAGTGTGATATGGAGTGATGGTGTGGCAAACTAAGATGCAATGATCAAAGTTTCTTGTTGAAAAGCAGAACCTTGTGGTAACGATCAAAGCATAGCTTGAATAAGCATAGCTTTGTGTATTACGTAGCTTCACGAGCCTCACAACCCGGTTGAGTCTAAAACGGGAGAAGGGAACGCATGGAGAGCAACACGTTTCTTTCTAGCTATGGGTAATGTCAGTGCTTAAACTGGCTGATATTTTACTTATGTGGATGACGGAATGAGGCGCGCCTCAGATTATAGGTCCTATAGGATCGGGAAACGTGTGTTCAGGAATAACTAATCCACAAAGTTGTATGAGTAGACCGGCCCTGCAGGATCCAAGGGTTCACTGCGGGTGATCCTGAGACATTAACTAGAGTGTCTCAAATCGGTAAGGAGCTCCTCCCTAGCCTTGACTCATGATGGAAAACAAAATTCCCAATATGACTATACGAATTTGATTGTATTACTAGTATGGAGGCATAGTATATGGTAGCTATGCTTCCTAGGATTGATACATTTATTTTGAAATGTTTTTATACACACTAATAATGATACCAAATTCATTTTTATTGTACCAAGCATGTTTAATCACCATAATGTAAAACTCTATCCTCTGGTTTGCGTTGCATTGCGTGATGGGACTTGAGTCTTATGTTGATTCCATTTTTCCAAAGGCAATGCGTTGTTTTACCTTACTTATTTATTTGTTTAATCACCTTAAATTATGCACGGCAATCCATTGAAATAAAACCCATTCCGTGTTAGCGGCGTGGTCTTTGGATTTGCCCTATTACTAGTAGTTAAATTAGTTAAGAATTCTCACACCAGTCCCATGACTGACTCGTAGTTTGTTTTCACCTTTTGCAAACTCGGGTGCCATCGTTTCCACACGAGCAGCCAAGTAACATGTCTAGCTTTATTTGGAGTTGCTACCTTGGAGCTGCTTATCTACCTTGGAGTGCTTATTTGGAGGTGCTTATGTTGGACCACGAAGATTATCTATCATTTATCTTTCGTTGCATTTTATCTTTAGACTTTGAGACATCAAAACTTATTTTATTTCCAATTGTTCTATTTTAAAGTTGAAACTTATTTCCTTTTCGCTGAAACCTGATGTAATAATGTAGAACTCTGTGACTGTGGGATTCTTTGTTTGATGACATTCATATTCCGCTGCTATGATGTTGTTATTCTATAGTTTTCCTTTGCTATGTTGTATCTGTGATCTGTATTGTTATATTTATGTTGTATTCCAAATGATCATTCCTTACTTTCATTCCGTGGAAGTTTGGGGTTATCACAGCGAGGAACGACGATCACAGCGCTGGATGGGGAGATAATATTCAGTGAATAATTAAAATGAAATTATATGGTAATTGATTGAATCTGATTCCAGTTTAGAATTAACGAATATTTTAAAATAATATTCAGTGAATAATTAAAATGTGTTTTTGATGTTTGATTTTGGATGGACAAGAAAATATAGGAATATATAAAGTCGAGTAAGTAGATATTCGCCATTTTAACCCCGAACGGGTTTATCGATCGATTTTATTCATTTTATAATGAATATCGAAAAGAATTGATTTCAAAATGTGATATTTTGAAAATATTATCATTTTAATATTATAGTGTTATGGAATATTCAATTTTGATTTAAAAATGAAAAAGAAGTTGAAACCGTTTAAGAATGAATTTATAAACAAATTAATAAATTACGTTTTAAATAGAAATCGATGATATATATATATATATATATATGGCTTGAGTAGAATGCGCCGCGCAGCGACTGTTCGCAAATTTCAACCATTAACCTCAAATTCATGTAACGGAAGAACCGACCATCGGGTTCTCCTAAAACCAGAACCGTTGGGTTCATTTCGAAAAGAGCTTTTCAATGAATATAAGAGATTTGAAATCTAGTGGTTAGATTTCAAAATATGTCCAAATCAATTTTGGAAAAGGTCGCTATGGATGCAGTTTGGTGGCCGTTATTGGAAACCGATTGTAAGGGCCTAAATAAATTATCATAAATATGGAAAAATTGTATAAAATCATAATAAATGATTTGGATAGATTTCGGGTGAAAAATTCCAAGTTTGGAATGATAAAAATATATTTTTATCGAAATGAACTAGTTATTAACTACAATAATAATCCAATGATTTTAAATAAATAAATTGGATTTGAAATGGTTTTAATATAACCAGAATTTTCCAGCGTATAAATTGGAATAGATTGGAATGGAAATAATGTTCGGAATATTTTAATATTGGATTCCGTGATTATATGGATATTGTTGAGGAATTTGGAAGACATAAATATCGTTATTCCCAATATGATATTTGTTGGTTTCATAATTTGTTATTGAATATGAGTTGATAAAATTTCTATTTAGAGCCTTGTATTTAATGTCAAATTGGAATTTGGGTTTGTCGTGAATGGTGTCTTAAATGACACTATTATTAAACCCCGTTGAGAAAAGAATAAATCTTTTAATTAAGACTAATGAAGCTTACCAATTAATTAGTATTTAAATTGTAATTGAATTAAGATTGGATTTTTGGGTTTATCATGAACGGTGTTTTAAATAACATCTGTTTTTTAACCTAATTAACAGTGAAGATATGATTTGGAATTTATAAATCTTTTTGTTAAGATTTAATGGAAATTTTACAAAGTAAAGTTTTTCAATTTAATATATTAAATTGGAATTAAATGGAATTCGATTTGGTAATAATCGAGATGAGCTTCTATGAATGAAGACCATTACTATATATGGAATTTAAAAGACTTTGCCGCTATTCCATTCATATTATTAGTATGATACGGGAATTTATATTGATTATACACTGTTATGATTTCCGGGTAGATTCCATTTTAATGGAAGATAATTTTGGGTTTATCGTGAACGATGTTTTAAAGGACATTCATTCTTTAAGCCAGTTAAAGACGGGATTTATTTCGTAAATTTGAATAATCATTAAATAATGGTTTTTGGGGATTAAAACTAAGCGGAGTTTTAATGAATCTTTAACAGATTGAAAAGTTAATGTGGTATTTAAATTTGCCAAATTTGAGAAGTGATCGAGAATGGAGTACCACCATTTTCAGCTCCGATATCAAACTGAGACGACTCAAAATCCACCTTATAGGAAAGCCCGGATTGCTTTGAGAACACGACTCATCTGAACATAAACAATAGAACATTTCATTGCTATTACAAAAATTACATCAGAGTACAAGATATCGGAATTCAAATAATATTATCCATTGGAAATATAATATCAGAGATTAAGAACTGACACAACTGAAAGAAATAACAATTGACACAACTGAAAAAAATACACGGATAAAAGCTTTTTGAATATAGCTTCAGCTATAAATCCAAGATCCTATTAAAATAGAAATATGCAAAATCAAAACTACTGACTGCCCATGTGGAAAATATGGACACCTAGAGTTTAGGTGAAAATAATAAACTCCGAATCAGTCATGGACTGGTGTAAGAATTCAAAACAGTTATTAAAACTTTACTTTAAAAGTTGGGAAATCATGGGACCACTCCGCATAACACAGAATGAGTTTACTCCACATGAATCACAGTTTAAAATAAAATAACGCAATGCTTTTTTGGAAAATGAAGCTATGATAAGACTCAGGTCCCATCACATAATGCAGCGCAAGCCGAAGGATAGAGTTTTCCCTTATAATAGCCAAACATGCTTGGTACGTTTAAAACAAATCATTTTGATATTACTATAAGTGTATAGTGTATAAAACAACTTCGAATATAAATGTATCAATCATAGACGGCATGAGAACCATATATCATGTCGCCATACTAGTTTTACAACTAAAACCGAAAAATCACGTATTGGAAATTGGATTTCCATCTATGAGTCGAGGCCAGAGATGGCCCCTCACCGATTAGAGGCACTCTAGCAAATGCCTCAGGATTACACACCGCGGGGCAACCCTGGAAGCGGTAGGGCTGGTCCACACATACTTTAGTGGATTGGTTATTCCTGAACAATATGTTTTCTGGTCCTATCGAACCTCCAAATATGTCAGTACGTCGACCCTATGAGCATATAGCCCTATATCTGAGGCGCCTCGCTATCCATCATCCACATAGGTAAAAATGTATGGGCTCCATACCATGACACCACTTCTAGATAGAAAGAAACGCAAGTTCTCCCAACGGTCACTATCCCGTTTTTGACTCATATCGGGTGTGAGGCTCGCAAATTAACGCTACACACAAAGCTGTGCTAATTAAAGTTGTGCTTTGATCATCGACCACAAGACTTGGTTTTCAAAAAAAGCCTTGATCATTTGCATCTCAACATGCCACACTGACAATTCACACCATACGACTGATGTCTATCGATATACAATGTGAAAACCCGTAACTTCCCCGTAAAGGAAAGCGTCGGATAGTTCGAGAACAAGCCACAACAGAACTCATACAGAAGAACATTTCACTGTATATCACAACAATGCATCAGATTACGAGAATATACAGAGTATAAATGAATATTACACAGAAATGTCAGAGATTTAAATTACATTTAAATACATCGCAGCGGAAAATAATACAATACACAACTAGAAGGAGATATACAGATACAAAGCTTTCCGGATATCGTTCCAGCTGTAAACCAGGATCCTGTGAATATAAATCTGCAAAACCAAAACTACTAGCTGCCCGTGTCAAAATAAGGGCACCCAGAGTTTAGGTTAAAACAATAAACTCCAGGTCAGTCATGGGACTGGTGTGAGAACTAAAACAGTTAATCTTTATTTTTAAAGTTCGGTAAATCAAGGGACCACGCCGTATAACACGGAACGGGTTTCCTCCCAAGAATACCAGTGCATAAAACAAACAGCGCAATGCTAAATAAAGAAAAATGAAGCTGTTATAAGACCCAGGTCCTATCACACAATGCAACGCAAGCCGGGGGATAGGGTTTTCCCTTATAACAGCCAAAGAATGCTTGATACGTTTAAAACAAATCATTTGATACTATTATAAGTGCATAGTGTATAAAACAACTTCAAATCATAAGTATCAATCATAGGCGGCATGAATGACCCATACCACTATGTCGCCATATATAAGTTTACAATTAAAACCGCAAGACGTCGTATTGGAAGTTGGGTTATCATTTATGGTATGAACCGAGGCTAGGGGCAAGATCCTCTACCGATTCGAGACGCTCTAGTCCGCCCCTCAGGATCAGAGCTCGAGTGACCCTTGGATCGTCAGGGCCGGTCCACCGATGTGGATTAAAATGCCTGAACATGCGTTTCCCCGCCCTTTGGGGCGTAAGCCTGGCCCGTCAGCCGACCAGAAGCATCGGCCGAAACCGATATCACGAGGCGCCTCGCTTTTCAGCAAGTAATAATAAGCAATATCCACATGAGTCAAACTCGTCAGCCAGTTCAAGCACTGACGCCACTCCTAACTAGAAAGAAACGCATGTCCTCCCTGATGTTCGTCTCCCATTTTTAGTTCATACCGGGTGTGATACTCGCGAATCAACGTTACACAAAGCTACGCCACAAAGGCCGTGCTTCGATCATCAAACACAAGACTTTGCTTTTCAACAGAAGCCTTGATCATTTGCCACTTAAGCATGCCACACAGGCAATTCACTCCATGCGATTGATATCCATCAATATATAACCCCTGAGCTCGTACGTCTCAGAGAAGGGCGTTAAGCAAGAGAATAAATTCTCCGCCGCCAAACAGATATATATTTAATAGAGATCAATCACACGGACTAAAATCCAATGTCAGACACACAGTCCATTTACAAGTCCGTTCTGGGTCTGAACGAAACCGGAGGCACCTAGTACCCCGCATATCCATCGATCTCCAAGTACGTCTGGACGATCACTAACTGTTTCCATCTTCTTGGGTGTACAGCCCAATCAAGATCATCAGTAATCACCGAAACGACGTGAAGACTTCCGGTCTTCGACCATCGCCTTCATCTTCGACTTATCGTCGTATCAGTTATTCAGAATGGGATAAACCCGGTCTTTCCGAATAACTTGCGTATATTTTAAATAAGTGTTACACAAACACAACATACGCCTCACTCCAATTCATTAGTCACTAACCGTAAATTAATCAAGAGAACATTTCCCCAAATATTAACCCCGAAGGCCGAAACCAACATCAGATCAATATTCAGAAAACCATTCTGCTTGGCTAACCGACAGTTAGTTTCTAAATTTCACATTCATAGGGAAAGGTTCCCATTAATTTTATCCAAGATAAATTCCTTGAATTTATTCTTTATTCTATTTTTGGATCTCAATTCAAACTAGTCGGGATTAGCGAACCTTACCGAAGTAATTATTTATTTTAATTTCCCTATCCCAACCTATTCATCCCATGAAGTAAAACTGGTAATACTTCATATCTAACACCACAGTGTTATCGGTAAATTCAATTACCATTTCACGTTCAAATCTAATTAAAGATTTAACTATCGCCTGGAGCAAAACTGGTGATACTCCATTTTCGATCATTTCAATCTAATTAAAGATTCAATAAAACTCCACTTAGTTTTAATCTTCGACTGGGTTAAAGAATCAGTGTCATTTAAAACACGGTTCACGATAAACCCAAAATCACATTCCATTAATTATCGGGTTAAAGAACAAGTGTTATTTAAAACACTGCTCACGATAAACCCAAAAATCAATATCAATTCAATTTCAATTAAATATTATTTAATTGGTACACTTCATTAAATCTAAATAAAAAGATTTAATCTTTTCTCAACTGGGTTCAAGAACAGTGTTAGTGAAGACACCATTCACGACAAACCCAAATCACATTTGATATTAAATACAAGGCTCTGAATAGAAAATATATCGGCTAATATTCAATATCAAATTCTACGACCAACAAATATCATATTGGAAATAACGATATATATATCTATATCTTTCAAATTCCCATAACAATATCTGTATCATCACAAAATCCCATATCGAAATATTCCGAAGATAATTTCGACTCAAATCCATTCCAATATAATTATTGGAAATTCTGGTTATTTTTAAAACCCTTTTTCAAATTCAATTTATTTATTTAAAAATAAATAGAATTATAGTTCTAGTTCAAAACTAGTTCATTTCGATAAAAATCTATTTTTATCTTTTCAAATATGGAGTTTTTCATCCCAATACTTTCTAAATCATTTCTTATGATTTTACACAAATTATTACTATTTTTAATAATTTTATCAAGGCCCGTACAGTCGATTTCCACCAATGGCCATCGAACTGCACGTATAGCGACCTTTTTCAAATTTGATTTGGACATAATTCCAAATCCAACCGTTAGATTTCTAATTTATCACATTCGTTAGAAAGCTCTTTTCGATACGAACCCAACGGTTCCGGTTTTAGGAGAATCCGACGGTCGGATCTCTCGTAATGTCCGTTTGAAATCAATGGTCGAAATTCACGAACTGCCGCGGCGCGGCGCGTTCTATTCCGGCCATTATATTATATATATAATATATATAATATATATTTCGTCGATTTCTATTTAAAACGAATTATATAAATAGTTTTAAAATTCGTTTCAAAAGCAATTTCAACTTCCATTTCAATTCAAATCAAAATTGAATTCTTCTTTATAAATTCGTTTTAAAATTCATTTCTATTCAATTCAAATTTCAATTCAATTTGAATTCATTTCAATTCAATTTGAATTCGTTTTCAATTCAATTCATTTTGAAATCGTTTTCAATTCAATTCATTTCGAAATCGTTTTCAATTCAATTCATTTCGAAATCGTTTTCAATTCAATTCATTTCGAAATCGTTTTCAATTCAATTCATTTCAAAATGAATAAAATCGATATAAATATCGTTCACGTCAAAATGGCGTCAATCTAATCAACACGGCTTCATAAATTTCTATTTTCAAATATTCTATTTCAAATATTTCTTTTTCAAAATAGTTGTTATTATCAAAATATTTCGTTCAACACATGACCAATCTCAATGGATGAGTACTGTCAACACATGAACCTTTATTTTATATTGATAAAGACGTAAATTTTATTACTAAAATATTTCGTTCAACACATGACCAATCTCAATGGATGAGTACTGTCAACACATGAACCTTTATTTTATATTGATAAAGATGTAAATTTTATTACTAAAATATTTCGTTCAACACATGACCAATCTCAATGGATGAGTACTGTCAACCCATGAACCTTTATTTTACATTATTCTTTATTTTCTAAATTGGAATGAGGCCCAATCAATCACCATATAACATTAATTATATGGATTTTCATACATCACACGTATATAATAGCATTGAAAAATAATCAACCATCAACCAAAGTGCACTACACTGTATAAGCAACAAATATAGATATCTAACGCTTATAACAGCCTGTCAATCAATCGATCGACATATTTAATCAATCAGGATGAGTGAACTTCAAATTTCATCCCAACACCCGTGTGGGGTTTCAAACAATCAAACACATATTTTATTTGTGCACTTGGGCGATGTGTAAAATTTATCATCCCAATCCATGTCAGTCAAATCAGTGTACATAAACAAACCGTCTGGTTTGTAAATGAATATTTTATTTTATTCACTTCACGTTAAAAACTATATTTTTAACGATAAAACATTTTATTTTAACACATGAATTTCTATTCAGTTCATTCTTTAAATAAAATGATATTTGTATTTTTCTAACATATTTTAGAAAATTTCGGCGGCATAACGGCACGATACTAGAAACGGGACGAGGCCTAGCCTTATCCCCGGTCTAGTGAAGGCCCACGCCATTCACACATCAATCAAAATCACCAAACAACCAAATTCAAATCACATCATATAACTAATCTATGCAACCAAACAAACAAGTCCATGGTCTGTGGACGATTGTGTCGGGTGCTACTAAGCACCGTCTGCATCCTAGTATATATATATAAATAGAAATGAAATTGAAAGGTGAGAAATTCTCACAAATAGCTATCCTAGCTCCACGGCACTTCCAATGCAGGAAATCTTCACTGTTCTCGTCTCTTATCACTTTCTTCGCCCGTATTCTCTACATATGTAAAAATCGAATTTTTACTATGCAATTCAATATATAAAAATCAAATTTTCCCTTCGCTATTTTAAAAATATAGTCTTCGCCTAATAAAGTTTTCGCCTTTTCAAATATGAAGTTTTCGCCCTTTCAAATATGAAGTTTATAAAAATCACATTTTTATTTTTCTACACATATAAAGATGATATTTTTAATATTCCTATTATGTAAAAATTATATTTTTAATTTTCTACCTAACCAAAAATCATATTTTTACAACTTCTTTATAGTAAAGATTATATTTTTAATACTTTAAAAATATAAAAACCATATTTTTATTACTTTAAAAATATAAAAATCATATTTTTACTTCGATGTTCAATGTATAAAAATCACATTTTTACTATTTTAAAAATCATATTTTTAGATTATATTTTTACAACACAAAAATCAAATTTTTGCTTGACTAAAAATCTATTTTTCTTTCTTTCCTTTGCATCATACATAAGAAAAATCTTATCTTTTCAAAGATGAAAATCAAACCCTTTTAAATTTGAAAATAAAACATTTTGTATATTAAAAATCGAACCTTTGGCATAGATAAAAATCAAACCTTTCTATCCTATGCTATATAAAAATTATATTTTTTTCTTCTATACATATATTAAAACAAGATTTTTACATCGCTCCTATATACATAAGGGTCTAAATTAGCATCAACAAATAAACAAGTAAAATGGAAATAAAACTTATATTTTTAGTGGGAAAAAACGCGTCTTTGTTGGAGATGGGGTGCTGGTGGTGTGCTGTGCGCCTGGAGGTGGTCGGTGCTGGTGGTGGCAGGGCGTTGGAGCGACGGTTTGCAGTGGTGGGGCTCCATTGGCTGGTCGGCGCGGATTTCCGTGGTCTGGGGGGGCTGCTCCACGGATTTGGGGAGGGAGAAGGGGAGGAGACGGAGTGGAGAGGGTTGGCGTCGTGTGGTGGCGCCGGGACCAGGCAGAGGCGGCGGGTCCGCTCGATTTGGGGGGTCTAGGGTTCGATGGATTGGGGTTTCGAGGGGGAGGGCAAGGCTGGAGGGAGGCGGGAGTTGGTGGAGGGGCTGTGGCCTGACGACGAGATGGCGGGGAGGGAGGCGGCGACGGGCTTGAGATCTGGTGTTTTTTTCTTTTCTTTTTCTGAAATTCGATGGGTAGGGATGGAGTGGGGGGAAGAGAGAATAGAGTGGGGGAGGGGGTTGACCATTTATTATATTAATTATTTATTTAATCCAAAAAGTTGATTTTTAAAACCAACTCCTATTTAAACCCAACGACTGTCGTCCCTAGCGTAATACCCCCATTCCGAACACAATGGGATATGCCACGTAACCCAATTCGGCCGTTTCGATAGGTTTTGATCAAAATTAAAACGTAAATCAGTATATATTTAATTTTAACGCACATTTTAAATTACCGGGTTCACATACGAACTCTAAAAATTCCAGAAAAATATTTTCTAGCATCGTATTGACGACACGGTCCTAACAAAACTAATTTCGTCGAATTCTGAGATCGTTTGAAAAATGGCCAATTTCCAGTCGATTAAAATCAACTGAAACTGGTCAAACGCGTTTTCCTTTGCCACGCTCACATATTGATTCGAAAAATTATGAAATTTGAAACCTAGCAATAACTTTACATCACGGATCCAACAAAACTAGTTTCGTCGAAATCCGAGGTCGTTTGCAAAATTTCAATTTTTAAGGGCCTGAACTCCATAGCGACTATTCATAATTTTCAACTGGGCATATCTTTTGATTCCCGCTATGAAATTTTGATTATTCGGATTCGTTGGAAAGATATTGTCAATTAGATCCTAATGTTTTTGGTTTCACTAAAATCCGGATTGTTTTGCACCCGGTATATTCAATTGAAGTTTGAAATCGAATTATCGAACTACCGCGCCATTTTCAATTCTATTTATAATTATATATAAATATTTATATTCTAACGACGACGCGTATAAATATATACGTTCGAATTACATTCAAAATAAATTTCTCGTCGATTATATTTAAAATAATATATTTTAAATATTCTAAATTCGCTAAAATTGCCAAAATAAAAATTTTAAACTGGCCCAGATTTTCGGGTTGTTACATACAACTTCTAAGCTTGTATGTCTCAGAAAAGGGTGTTAAGCAAGAGAATAAATTCTCCGCCACCAAACAGATATATATTTAATAGAAATCAATCAACACATAATGAAATCCATTGTCAGACAGACATCAATTTACAAGTCCGTTCTGGGTCTGAACAAAACCGGAGGCACCTTATCCCTCGTCCCATATGTCCAATACAGGAGAGAGGTCCTTGCATATCTGGTTGATCTCCAAGTACGTCTGGACAATCACCACTTATTACCTTGTCTTGGGTGTACAACCCAATCAAGACTAGTAATTATCTAAACAATGTGAAGATCTTCGGTCTTCAACCACCATCTTCATCGTTGACTTTTAGTCGTCGTATTCATTACTCAGAATAGGTTAAACCCGGCCTTTTCGAATAACTCGCGTGTTTTATATTCAATAATCAAGTGATATCAAAACACATTATATGCCTCATTCCAATTCACAATATTTTTTTATTCAAATATTCCCATTCTAGGGAAAGGTTCCCATTAATTTTATCTAAGATAAATTATTTTAAATTTATTCTTTAATCTTCATTTGGATACCAATTTCAAACGATTTTATTTTATCCTTTAACAATTCTAAACCAAATTAAGATTTATAAAAATATTTGGGACTATCGAGCCTTACTAAAGTAATCATTTATTTTATTTTCCAATCCCAACCTATTCATCCCATGGAGCAAAACTGGTAATACTCTACATCTAGCACCCACTACGTTATCGGTAATTTAATTACCATTTCACGTTCAAATCTAATTAAAGATTTAACTATAGTCCGGAGTAAAACTGGTGGAACTCCATTCTTGATCATTTCCTTAATTTGAGAAATTAAATTATCTCATTCCCATTTCAATCTAATTAAAGATTCATGACAACTCCCTTTTGGCTCTATCAAAAATCATTACCTAATGATTGTTCAATTTTACGGAAATTAATCCCGTCGTTAACTTGGTTAAAGAACCGATGTCATTTAAAAGAAAGTTCACATAAACCCAAAATCATCTTCCATCAAAATGGAATCTTCACGGAAATCATAACAATATATAATCGATATAAATTTCTGTAACAACCCGAAAATCTGGGCCAGTTTAAAATTTTTATTTTGGCAATTTTAGCGAATTTTGATTATTTAAAATGAATTATTTTAAATAATAACGACGAGAAATTTATTTTGAATAGAATTCGAACGAATATATATTATATAGATCGTCGTTAGAATATAAATATTTATTTTAAATTATAAAAGGAATTGAAAATGGCGCGGTAGTTCGATAATTCGATTTCAAAATTCAAATGAACGTACCAGGTGCAAAATAAACCGGATTTTAGTGAAACCAAAAATAATGGAATCTATTTGAGAATATCTTTCAACGAATCCGAATAATTGAGATTTCATAGCGGGAATTAAAAGATATATCCAGTTGAAAATTCTGAATAGTCGCTATGGAATTCATGCCCTTAAAAATGGGAATTTTGCAAATGACCTCGGATTTTGACGAAACCACTTTTGTTGGATCCGTGATGTAAAGTTATTGCTAGATTCCAAATTTCATAATTTTTCGATTCAATATGTGAGCGTGGCAAAGGAAAACGCGTTTGACCAGTTTTAGTTGATTTTAATCGACTGGAAAATGGCCATTTTTCCAACGGTCTCAGAATTCGACGAAACTAGTTTTGTTAGGACCGTATCATCAATACGAAGCTAGAAAATATTTCTTGAGGAATTTTCAGAGTCAGTATGTGGCACCGGTAATTTGAAATGTACGTTTAAATTGAATATCTAAAGATTTATATTTTAATTTGAAGAATAACTGACTGTAACAGTCGAATGGGCATATGAAACATATCCCATTGTGTTTGGAATGGGGGTGATTAGCTAGGGGCTTCAGTCGTTGGGTTTGATTTGGGATTCGTATGCAAAATCTCCTTTTTCTGCGAATTAAATAATATTAAATAATTTTTATAAGAAGGGTCAAACCCTAGAAAGATGGTCAAACGTGAATTCCACGGTCAACTCTACAAAGGCCGCCTCCATCTCTTTCTAAGGCGGAAAACGCTCCGATTTTCTCCTTGATTTTTCGCCCAATCTCTTCAATGATTCCCCAAATATTAAATACAAAATTGAAGTGCCCTTTTTCCCTCTTTGATACCATACCGATCTGATGAGTTTTCATGGGGTAAATCAGAAGTTCTCGAGCCACAAAGGGCTGTCGTTCGCAGGTCGTTGCTGACCGCCTGGGCCCACCGATCGTCGCCTCGGTGTAAAGACCCGCAACTTCCCCGTAAAGGAAAGCGTCGGATAGTTCGAGAACAAACCACAACAGAACGCATACAGAAGAATATTTCATTGTATATAACAACAATGCATCAGATTACAAGAATATACAGAGTATAAATGAATATTACACAGAAATATCAGAGATTTAAATTACATTTAAATACATAGCAGCGGAAAATAATACAATATACAACTAGAAGTAGATATACGGATACAAAGCTTTCCGGATATCGTTCCAGCTGTAAACCAGGATCCTGTGAATATAAATCTGCAAAACCAAAACTACTAGCTGCCCGTGTCGAAAATAAGGGCACCCAGAGTTTAGGTTAAAACAATAAACTCCAGGTCAGTCATGTGACTGGTGTGAGAACTAAAACAGTTATTATTCTTTATTTTAAAAGTTAGGTAAATCAAGGGACCACGCCGTATAACACGGAACGGGTTTCCTCCCAAGAATACTAGTGCATAAAACAAACAGCGCAATGCTAAATAAAGAAAAATGAAGCTGTTATAAGACCCAGGTCCTATCACACAATGCAACGCAAGCCGGGGGATAGGGTTTTCCCTTATAACAGCCAAAGAATGCTTAATACGTTTAAAACAAATCATTTGATACTATTATAAGTGCATAGTGTATAAAACAACTTCAAATCATAAGTATCAATCATAGGCGGCATGAGCGTCCCATGCCACTATGTCGCCATATATAGGTTTACAAATAAAACCGCAAAGTCACGTATTTGGAAATTGGATTTCCGTCTATGAACCGAGGCAAAAGATAGTCCTCAACCGATTCGAGACAATCTAGCCTACCATGTCTCAGGAACAGCCGCAACTGCCCCCTGGATCGTCAGGGCCGGTCCACCGATGTGGATTATTATGCCTGAACAATACGTCTCCCCGCCCTTTGGGGCGCAAACAAGCCAACGAATGAGTCCATCGGTTCGAGAACGACCGATCAATCCGAGGCGCCTCGCAACAGCAACAACCACATAGGTCAAACTCGTCAGGGCGTGTAAAACCACTGACGCCACTTTTAGCTAGAAAGAAACGCAAGTCCTCCCTGATGTCCGTCTCCCGTTTTTGGTTCATACCGGGTGTGAAACACGCGAGGTAAACGTTACACAAAGCTACGCCACAAAGGCCGTGCTTTGATCATCAACCACAAGACTTTGCTTTTCAACAGAAGCCTTGATCATTTGCATCTTAGCATGCCACACAGGCAAACCATCCTATGCAACCGATATCAGTCACACAGAATGAAATTCGATGTCAGACACACAGTCCATTTACAAGTCCGTTCTGGGTCTGAACGAAACCGGAGGCACCTAGTACCCCGCATATCCACCGATCTCCAAGTACGTCTGGACGATCACCAACTGTTTCCATCTTCTTGGGTGTACAGCCCAATCAAGATCATCAGCTATCACCCAAACGACGTGAAGACCTCCGGTCTTCGACCATCGTCTTCATCTTCGACTTATCGTCGTATCAGTTATTCAGAATGGGATAAACCCGGTCTTTCCGAATAACTCGCGTATATTTTAAATAAGTGTTACACAAACACAACATACGCCTCATTCCAATTCATTAGTCACTAACCGTAAATTAATCAAGAGAATAATTCCCCAAATATTAACCCCGAAGGCCGAAACCAACATCAGATCAATATCCAGAAAACCATTCTGCTTGGCTAACCGACAGTTAGTTTCTAAATTTCACGTTCAAATCTAATTAAAGATTTAACTATCGCCTGGAGCAAAACTGGTGATACTCCATTCTCGATCTTTTCAATCTAATTAAAGATTCATTAAAACTCCACTTAGTTTTAATCATTATCTGGGTTAAAGAATCAGTGTCATTTAAAACACGATTCACGATAAACCCAAAATCACATTCCATTAATTATCGGGTTAAAGAACAAGTGTTATTTAAAACACTGTTCACGATAAGCCCAAAAATCAATACCAATTCAATTCCAATTAAATATCATTTAATTGGTACACTTCATTAAATCTAAATAAAAAGATTTAATCTTTTCTCAACTGGGTTCAAGAACAGTGTTAGTGAAGACACCATTCACGACAAACCCAAATCACATTCGATATTCAATACAAGGCTCTGAATAGAAAATATATCGGCTTATATTCAATATCGAATTCTACGACTAACAAATGTCGTATTGGAAATAACGATACAAATCTATATCTTTCAAATTTCCATAACAACACCTGTAATATCACGAATTCCAACATCGAAATATTCCGAAGACAATTTCGATTCAAATCCACTCCAATACAATCATTGGAAATTTTGGTTATTTTCAAAACCATTTCAAATTCAATTTATTTATTTAAAAATAAATAGAATTATAATTCTAGTTCAAAACTAGTTCATTTCGATAAAAATCTATTTTTATCTTTTCAAATATGGAGTTTTTCATCCCAAACTTTCACAAATCATTTCTTATGATTTTACACAAATTATTACTATTTTTAATAATTTTATCAAGGCCCGTACAGTCGATTTCCATTAACGGCCATCGAACTGCACTTACAGCGACCTTTTTCGAATTTGATTTGGACGTATCTCCAAATCCAACCGTTAGATTTCAAATTTCTAACATTCATTAGAAAGCTCTTTTCGATACGAACCCAACGGTTCCGGTTTTAGGAGAATCCGACGGTCGGATCTCCCGCAATGTCCGTTTGAAATAAATGGTCGAAATTCACGAACTGCCGCGGCGCGGCGCGTTCTATTCAGGCCATTATATTATATATATAATATATATATAATATACTTCGTCGATTTCTATTTAAAACGAATTATATAAATAGTTTTAAATTCGTTTCAAAAGCAATTTCAACTTCCTTTTCAATTCAAATCAAAATTGAATTCTTCTTTATAAATTCGTTTTTATTCAATTCAAATTTCAATTCAATTTGAATTCGTTTTCAATTCAATTCATTTCGAAATCGTTTTCAATTCAATTCATTTCGAAATCGTTTTCAATTCAATTCATTTCGAAATCGTTTTCAATTCAATTCATTTCGAAATCGTTTTCAATTCAATTCATTTCGAAATCGTTTTCAATTCAATTCATTTCGAAATCGTTTTCAATTCAATTCATTTCGAAATCGTTTTCAATTCAATTCATTTCGAAATCGTTTTCAATTCAAATCATTTTCAATTCAATTCATTTCGAAATCGTTTTCAATTCAATTCATTTCGAAATCGAATAAAATCGATATAAATATCGTTCACGTCAAAAATGGCGTTAATCTAATCAACACGGCTTCATAAATTTCTATTTTCAAAATAGTTGTTATTATCAAAATAATTCGTTCAACACATGACCAATCTCAATAGATGAGTACTGTCAACACATGAACCTTTATTTTATATTGTTAAAGATGTAAATTTTATTACTAAAATATTTCGTTCAACACATGACCAATCTCAATGAATGAGCACTGTCAACACATGAACCTTTATTTTATACTATTCTTTATTTTTCAAATTGGAATGAGGCCCAATCAATTACCATATAAAGTTAATTATATGGATTTCCATACAACACATGTATATAATAGCATTGAAAATAATCAAACATCAACCAAAGTGCACTACACTGTATAAGCATCAAATAGGGATATTCAACGCTTATAACAGCCTGTCAATCAATCGATCGACATATTTAATCAATCAGGATGAGTGAACTTCAAATTTCATCCCAACACCCGTGTGGGGTTTCAAACAATCAAACAAATATTTTATTCGTGCAGTTGGGCGATGTGTAAAATTTATCGTCCCAATCAATGTCCTTCAAATAGGTGTACATAAACAAACCGTCTGGTTTGTAAATGAATATTTATTTATTCACATTCACGTTAAAAATTATATTTTTAACGATAAAACATTTTATTCCAACCTATGAATTTCTATTCAATTCATTTACACAATAAAATGATATTTTTATTTTTCTAACATATTTTAGAAAATTTCGGCGGCATAACGGCACGATACTAGAAACGGGACGAGGCCTAGCCTTATCCCCGGTCTAGTGAAGGCCCACGCCATTCACACATCAATCAAATCAATTCGTTATGCAAACCACAAAATTTGGAGTAAGAGTCTAACCTAGCCTTACTCCTTCACCTTATAACGGCGCACGTCTAATCCTAACCAATTTATCGATTCGATTTTTCACACCTCAAACCACATTCAAATCAAATCATATAACTAACTACACAACCAAACAATTTAACAAACAAGCCATCCATGGTTTGTGGATGACGGGTGTCGGGTGCTACTAAGCACCGTCTGCATCCTAGTATATATATAACTAGAAAAATTAAATTGAAAGGTGAGGAGTTCTCACATATAGCTATCCTAGCTCCACGGCTCTTCTTTTGCAGAAGTCTTCGTCGTTTCGCCTTTTTGTCACCTTCGTTGCTGCTTTCACTACATACGTAAAAATCACATTTTTACTTTGCTATTCAATATATAAAAATCGAATTTTTACTTCGATGTTCAATATATAAAAATCATATTTTTCTATCGAAGTTCAATATATAAAAATCCTATTTTTCTATCGAAGTTCAATATATGAAAATCTTATTTTTTATTCTTAAAGTCTATTCTATCTTATTTTTCAAAAACAAAGCTATTTTATTTGTAGACAAAGCGAAATTTTATTTTTAAACACAATGCTTTTTATATTTATTTTCTAACAAAACTTTAAACAATTAAATCCTTTATATACAATTAAATATGTAATTTCAGTATTTTCACATAACAAAAATCAGTATTTTAACATAATAAAAATCAGTATTTTAACATAACTAAAATCAGTATTTTAACATAATAAAAATCAGTATTTTAACATAATAAAAATCAGTATTTTAACATAACTAAAATCAGTATTTTAACATAACTAAAATCAGTTTTAAAAATAAATAAAAATCAGTTTTAAAATAATAATAAAAAAACAGTTTTAAACATAAATAAAAAAAGAAAAATCTGTAAACTTACAGGGGGGGGGAACTTGCGGCTGAAGGAGGGAAGGGGGGGGGTCGCGGCACTTGGGGAGGGCTGTCGAGGAAGAGGGGGTCGCGGAGGAAGGGGAAGAGGAGGATCGAGGGGGAGGCTCGCGAATCCGTGTAGGCGAAGGTGAGGCCAGGGGGGGTCGCGGCACTTGGGTTTTTGGGTTGTCGGGCTTCGGGGGGGGTTCTCCGATTCGACGAGGAGGAGGTGGCTTGCCGAAGATCGGCGGCGCCTGGGGGGGGTTCTCCGATTCGACGGTTGCTTTTTTTTTTTTTTCTTTGGATCTATCGAATGATAGAAGGGGGGGGGGGCCAGAACGAAATAAAAAGGGGGGAGAGTTTTATTTTTATTAATTTAATTATTTTATTTTAATGCAAAAAGTCAACTTTTTCAAACGACCTCTAAACGAGGTCCACCGACTGTCGCCCATAGCGTTTCACCCCCATTCCGAACACAATGGGATATGTATCGTAAGCTGATTCGGCTGTTACAATCAGTTTTCGTTAAATTTACATTTAAATCATTATATTGAATTTTAAACGTACATTTCAAATTACCGGGGCCTCATACGAATTCTAAAAATGGCAGAAAAATATTTTCTAGCTTCGTATTGACGATACGGTCCTAACAAAACTAGTTTCGTCGAATTCTGAGACCGTTGGAAAAATGGCCAATTTCCAGTCGATTAAAATCAACTGAAATGGTCAAAACACGTTTTCCTTTGCTATGCTCACATATTGATTCGAAAAATTATGAAATTTGAAACCTAGCAATAACTTGACCCTGCGGACCCAACAAAACTAGTTTCGTCGAAATCCGAGGTCATTTGCAAAATGTCCATTTTTAAGGGCCTGAATTCCATAGCGACTATTCAGAATTTTCAACTGGACATATCTTTTGATTCCCGATATGAAATCTTGATTTTTCGGATTCGTTGGAAAGATATCATCAATTAGATCCTATGATTTTTGGTTTCACTATAATCCGGATTGTTTTGCACCCGGTACATCCAATTGAAGTTTGAAATCGAATTATCGAACTACCGCGCCATTCTCAATTCTATTTATATTTATATATAAATATTTATATTCTAACGACGACGCGTATAATATATACGTTCGAATTATATTCAAAATAAATTTCTCGTCGATACTATTTAAAATAATCTATTTTAAATATGCAAAATTCATTAAAATTGCCAAAATAAAAATTTTAAACTGGCCCAGATTTTCGGGTTATCACAATCTCCCCCACTTAAAACTTTTCGTCCCCGAAAAGGAACAAAAGTCGAAAGTGGTTTGATTATTAAGCTCTACACTCGATCTGGCTTCCATCCTCCAACTTTTCAGTTTCTGAGTTTCAAAATTTCAAAAATTTGGCTAACACCCTAAATTTTCGAAAAATTTCGCCATAACCTCCCCTGCAATGGGAGCATCGGGGAATTTCAAATAGCTTCCCCGGTCCTTCAGATCTCAAAAAGAAAAAGAAAAAGCCAAGCGGCTAGCCAATAGGCTCATAAAATCATCATCACCCAAACAAAACAGTAAATCATGTAGTAAACATGTACCTATTTGTCGGGCAAACAAATTTTATTCTCTGGCTCTAGCCTCCTTGCTATGACCTGTTCAATGATATATATGCATATGCAAGCAAATGCGACCAATTTTCGATAAAATTCAATATTTGATTCAATTAGGCATAATGGTTCAAAATTAGCAAACAAATGAACAAACAACACAAACATCAATCAATTAGTGGATTAGAGTTTTCAAGTTGATAACTTTGATACATATACAAAAATCACATTTTTGATGCCAAATCACAACAATAGGCCCTATCTAATTTTGGTTCTCACACCAGTCTAATGGAAACATATAGAAATCACACCTTCGAAACACGAAAATAAATACTGGTGATGGCGCGCCATCATCAGAATCATGTCCGGGTGACTAGAGTGTGACTCTATATCTATCCAGTATATTAAAATTTCGAATACACGCGGATCAGACGTATACGCAAAATCTATATATATTAGATTGTCCACATCAATCTAAATAGATAATCAAATACGAATAATTGATTTAAATCTTTAAAACAAAAGTTTGTTTTCACTTTTAAAAATATACTCTTCTCACTCGTTCTAGGATACTACTGATCCCATCTCTAACGAGTCATTCTAATTGGATATTACTAATCCAATATCTGATGAATTCTTTCGTATGGTTCTAATGGGTCTTGTTCTCTGAGCTTTGTAAACCAAAGCTCTGATACCAACTGTAAAGACCCGCAACTTCCCCGTAAAGGAAAGCGTCGGATAGTTCGAGAACAAACCACAACAGAACGCATACAGAAGAATATTTCATTGTATATAACAACAATGCATCAGATTACAAGAATATACAGAGTATAAATGAATATTACACAGTAATATCAGAGATTTAAATTACATTTAAATACATAGCAGCGGAAAATAATACAATATACAACTAGAAGTAGATATACGGATACAAATCTTTCCGGATATCGTTCCAGCTGTAAACCAGGATCCTGTGAATATAAATCTGCAAAACCAAAACTACTAGCTGCCCGTGTCGAAAATAAGGGCACCCAGAGTTTAGGTTAAAACAATAAACTCCAGGTCAGTCATGTGACTGGTGTGAGAACTAAAACAGTTATTATTCTTTATTTTAAAAGTTAGGTAAATCAAGGGACCACGCCGTATAACACGGAACGGGTTTCCTCCCAAGAATACCAGTGCATAAAACAAACAGCGCAATGCTAAATAAAGAAAAATGAAGCTGTTATAAGACCCAGGTCCTATCACACAATGCAACGCAAGCCGGGGGATAGGGTTTTCCCTTATAACAGCCAAAGAATGCTTAATACGTTTAAAACAAATCATTTGATACTATTATAAGTGCATAGTGTATAAAACAACTTCAAATCATAAGTATCAATCATAGGCGGCATGAGCGTCCCATGCCACTATGTCGCCATATATAGGTTTACAAATAAAACCGCAAAGTCACGTATTTGGAAATTGGATTTCCGTCTATGAACCGAGGCAAAAGATAGTCCTCAACCGACTCGAGACAATCTAGCCTACCATGTCTCAGGAACAGCCGCAACTGCCCCGTGGATCGTCAGGGCCGGTCCACCGATGTGGATTATTATGCCTGAACAATACGTCTCCCCGCCCTTTGGGGCGCAAACAAGCCAACGAATGACTCCATCGGTTCGAGAACGACCGATCAATCCGAGGCGCCTCGCAACAGCAACAAGCACATAAGTCAAACTCGTCAGGGCGTGTAAAACCACTGACGCCACTTTTAGCTAGAAAGAAACGCAAGTCCTCCCTGATGTCCGTCTCCCGTTTTTGGTTCATACCGGGTGTGAAACACGCGAGGTAAACGTTACACAAAGCTACGCCACAAAGGCCGTGCTTTGATCATCAACCACAAGACTTTGCTTTTCAACAGAAGCCTTGATCATTTGCATCTTAGCATGCCACACAGGCAAACCATCCTATGCAACCGATATCAGTCACACAGAATGAAATCCGATGTCAGACACACAGTCCATTTACAAGTCCGTTCTGGGTCTGAACGAAACCGGAGGCACCTAGTACCCCGCATATCCATCGATCTCCAAGTACGTCTGGACGATCACCAACTGTTTCCATCTTCTTGGGTGTACAGCCCAATCAAGATCATCAGCTATCACCCAAACGACGTGAAGACCTCCGGTCTTCGACCATCGTCTTCATCTTCGACTTATCGTCGTATCAGTTATTCAGAATGGGATAAACCCGGTCTTCCCGAATAACTCGCGTATATTTTAAATAAGTGTTACACAAACACAACATACGCCTCATTCCAATTCATTAGTCACTAACCGTAAATTAATCAAGAGAATAATTCCCCAAATATTAACCCCGAAGGCCGAAACCAACATCAGATCAATATCCAGAAAACCATTCTGCTTGGCTAACCGACAGTTAGTTTCTAAATTTCACGTTCAAATCTAATTAAAGATTTAACTATCGCCTGGAGCAAAACTGGTGATACTCCATTCTCGATCTTTTCAATCTAATTAAAGATTCATTAAAACTCCACTTAGTTTTAATCATTATCTGGGTTAAAGAATCAGTGTCATTTAAAACACGATTCACGATAAACCCAAAATCACATTCCATTAATTATCGGGTTAAAGAACAAGTGTTATTTAAAACACTGTTCACGATAAGCCCAAAAATCAATACCAATTCAATTCCAATTAAATATCATTTAATTGGTACACTTCATTAAATCTAAATAAAAAGATTTAATCTTTTCTCAACTGGGTTCAAGAACAGTGTTAGTGAAGACACCATTCACGACAAACCCAAATCACATTCGATATTCAATACAAGGCTCTGAATAGAAAATATATCGGCTTATATTCAATATCGAATTCTACGACTAACAAATGTCGTATTGGAAATAACGATACAAATCTATATCTTTCAAATTTCCATAACAACACCTGTAATATCACGAATTCCAACATCGAAATATTCCGAAGACAATTTCGATTCAAATCCACTCCAATACAATCATTGGAAATTTTGGTTATTTTCAAAACCATTTCAAATTCAATTTATTTATTTAAAAATAAATAGAATTATAATTCTAGTTCAAAACTAGTTCATTTCGATAAAAATCTATTTTTATCTTTTCAAATATGGAGTTTTTCATCCCAAACTTTCACAAATCATTTCTTATGATTTTACACAAATTATTACTATTTTTAATAATTTTATCAAGGCCCGTACAGTCGATTTCCATTAACGGCCATCGAACTGCACTTACAGCGACCTTTTTCGAATTTGATTTGGACGTATCTCCAAATCCAACCGTTAGATTTCAAATTTCTAACATTCATTAGAAAGCTCTTTTCGATACGAACCCAACGGTTCCGGTTTTAGGAGAATCCGACGGTCGGATCTCCCGCAATGTCCGTTTGAAATAAATGGTCGAAATTCACGAACTGCCGCGGCGCGGCGCGTTCTATTCAGGCCATTATATTATATATATAATATATATATAATATACTTCGTCGATTTCTATTTAAAACGAATTATATAAATAGTTTTAAATTCGTTTCAAAAGCAATTTCAACTTCCTTTTCAATTCAAATCAAAATTGAATTCTTCTTTATAAATTCGTTTTTATTCAATTCAAATTTCAATTCAATTTGAATTCGTTTTCAATTCTATTCATTTCGAAATCGTTTTCAATTCAATTCATTTCGAAATCGTTTTCAATTCAATTCATTTCGAAATCGTTTTCAAATCAATTCATTTCGAAATCGTTTTCAATTCAATTCATTTCGAAATCGTTTTCAATTCAATTCATTTCGAAATCGTTTTCAATTCAATTCATTTCGAAATCGTTTTCAATTCAATTCATTTCGAAATCGTTTTCAATTCAATTCATTTCGAAATCGTTTTCAATTCAATTCATTTCGAAATCGTTTTCAATTCAAATCGTTTTCAATTCAATTCATTTCGAAATCGTTTTCAATTCAATTCATTTCGAAATCGAATAAAATCGATATAAATATCGTTCACGTCAAAAATGGCGTTAATCTAATCAACACGGCTTCATAAATTTCTATTTTCAAAATAGTTGTTATTATCAAAATAATTCGTTCAACACATGACCAATCTCAATAGATGAGTACTGTCAACACATGAACCTTTATTTTATATTGTTAAAGATGTAAATTTTATTACTAAAATATTTCGTTCAACACATGACCAATCTCAATGAATGAGCACTGTCAACACATGAACCTTTATTTTATACTATTCTTTATTTTTCAAATTGGAATGAGGCCCAATCAATTACCATATAAAGTTAATTATATGGATTTCCATACAACACATGTATATAATAGCATTGAAAATAATCAACCATCAACCAAAGTGCACTACACTGTATAAGCATCAAATAGGGATATTCAACGCTTATAACAGCCTGTCAATCAATCGATCGACATATTTAATCAATCAGGATGAGTGAACTTCAAATTTCATCCCAACACCCGTGTGGGGTTTCAAACAATCAAACAAATATTTTATTCGTGCAGTTGGGCGATGTGTAAAATTTATCGTCCCAATCAATGTCCTTCAAATAGGTGTACATAAACAAACCGTCTGGTTTGTAAATGAATATTTATTTATTCACATTCACGTTAAAAATTATATTTTTAACGATAAAACATTTTATTCCAACCTATGAATTTCTATTCAATTCATTTACACAATAAAATGATATTTTTATTTTTCTAACATATTTTAGAAAATTTCGGCGGCATAACGGCACGATACTAGAAACGGGACGAGGCCTAGCCTTATCCCCGGTCTAGTGAAGGCCCACGCCATTCACACATCAATCAAATCAATTCGTTATGCAAACCACAAAATTTGGAGTAAGAGTCTAACCTAGCCTTACTCCTTCGCCTTATAACGGCGCACGTCTAATCCTAACCAATTTATCGATTCGATTTTTCACACCTCAAACCACATTCAAATCAAATCATATAACTAACTACACAACCAAACAATTTAACAAACAAGCCATCCATGGTTTGTGGATGACGGGTGTCGGGTGCTACTAAGCACCGTCTGCATCCTAGTATATATATAACTAGAAAAATTAAATTGAAAGGTGAGGAGTTCTCACATATAGCTATCCTAGCTCCACGGCTCTTCTTTTGCAGAAGTCTTCGTCGTTTCGCCTTTTTGTCACCTTCGTTGCTGCTTTCACTACATACGTAAAAATCACATTTTTACTTTGCTATTCAATATATAAAAATCGAATTTTTACTTCGATGTTCAATATATAAAAATCATATTTTTCTATCGAAGTTCAATATATAAAAATCCTATTTTTCTATCGAAGTTCAATATATGAAAATCTTATTTTTTATTCTTAAAGTCTATTCTATCTTATTTTTCAAAAACAAAGCTATTTTATTTGTAGACAAAGCGAAATTTTATTTTTAAACACAATGCTTTTTATATTTATTTTCTAACAAAACTTTAAACAATTAAATCCTTTATATACAATTAAATATGTAATTTCAGTATTTTCACATAACAAAAATCAGTATTTTAACATAATAAAAATCAGTATTTTAACATAACTAAAATCAGTATTTTAACATAATAAAAATCAGTATTTTAACATAATAAAAATCAGTATTTTAACATAACTAAAATCAGTATTTTAACATAACTAAAATCAGTTTTAAAAATAAATAAAAATCAGTTTTAAAATAATAATAAAAAAAACAGTTTTAAACATAAATAAAAAAAGAAAAATCTGTAAACTTACAGGGGGGGAACTTGCGGCTGAAGGAGGGAAGGGGGGGGGTCGCGGCACTTGGGGAGGCTGTCGAGGAAGAGGGGGTCGCGGAGGAAGGGGAAAAGGAGGATCGAGGGGGAGGCTCGCGAATCCGTTGTGTAACATTTATCTTGGATAAAATTAATGGGAACCTTTCCCTAAGAATATGAAATTTAGAAACTAGCTGTAGGTTAGCTAAGAAGAATGATTTCCTGGGTATTGATCTGATGTTGGTTTCGGCCTTCGGGGTTAATATTTAGGGGATTGCTCTCTTACTGATTTACGGGTAGTGACTAATGAATTAGAATGAGGCATATGTTGTGTTTGTGTAACATTTATTTTTAATATACGCGGGTTGTTCGGAAAGGCCGGGTTTATACCCATTCTGAATAACCGATTCGACGATATGTCGAAGATGAAGACGGTGGTTGAAGACCGGAAGTCTTCACATCGTTGGGATAATTACTGACGATCCTGATTGGGCTGTACACCCAAGAGGATGGAAATAGTTGGTGGTTGTCCAGACGTACTTGGAGATGGATGGATATGCGAGGAAAGTGCCTCCGGTTTCGTTCAGACCCAGAACGAACTTGTAAATGGATGGTGTGTCTGACATTGTATTCCTTTATATTGTATTCGTTGATCTCTGCTAAATATATATCTGTTTGGCGGCGGAGAATTTATTCTCTTGCTTAACGCCCTTCTCTGAGACATACGAGCTCAGAGGTTATATATTGGCAGAAATCAATGGTACGATATGGATTGATAGTGTGGCATGCTGAGATGCAGTGATCCAGACTTTTGTTGAAAAGCAAAGTTTGGTGGATGATGATCAAAGCGCAGCTGATATAGCATGGCTTTGTGTATAGCGTTGATTTGCGAGCCTCACATCCCGGTATGGTGGTTTACTGATGGTTTGATCAGTAAGCTTTTTAGTGGATGGGCACCTTAATGGTGTTGTGGATTCGGTCGACCGAGATGAGCTTAGTGCTCAGGGATATATAGAGTAAGCGGTGTTTTCTCTCGCTGGGACGTAAGCCGCGGTGATACTCTGGTCCCAAAAGTGCGGATGTGCAGACGGTGTTTTCTCTTGTTGGGACGTAAGCCATGGGGAATTGCATTACGCGATCGATCTTTCGAATCAGGAGCCACCATGATGGAAATCCAATTTCCGATACGTGTATTTCGGTTTTATTTGTAGAGCCTAGTATGACGACATAGTGGGATGGGGCGCTTATCTCGTCTATGATTGATACTTATGATTTGAAGATATTTTATACAATATGCACTTATAATAGTATCAAATGATTTGTTTTAAACGTATCAAGCATTCTTGGCTATTATAAGGTAAAAACCCTATCCTCCGGTTTGCGTTGCATTGTGTGATGGGACCTGGATCTTATAATAGCTTCATTTTTCTTTATTTAGCATTGCGCTGTTGTTTTATGCACTAGTGTTCTTGGGAGGAAACCCGTTCCGTGTTATACGGCGTGGTCCCTTGATTTACCTAACTTTAAAAATAAATATTAATAACTGTTTTAGTTCTCACACCAGTCCCATGACCGACCTGGAGTTTATTGTTTTAAGCTAAACTCTGGGTGCCCTTATTTTCGACACAGGCAGCTAGTAGTTTTGGTTTTGCAGATTTATATTCACAGGATCCTGGTTTACAGCTGGAACGATATCCGGAAAGCTTTGTATCCGTATATCTCCTTCAGTTGTGTATTGTATTATTTTCCGCTGCGATATATTTAAATGTAATTTTAATCTCTGATATTTCTGTGTAATATTCATTTATACTCTGTATATTCTTGTATTCTGGTGCATTGTTGTAATATACAATGAAATGTTCTTTCCTCTACGTTTTGTTGTGACTTGTTCTCGAACTATCCGCTCTTTCCTCACCGGGGAAGTTACGGGTTTTCACAGTTGGTATCAGAGCTTTGGTTTACAAAGCTAGAGAACAAGGCACATTAGAACCATACGAAAGAATTCATCAGATATTGGATTAGTAATATCCAATTAGAATGACTCGTTAGAGATGGGATCAGTAGTATCCTAGAACGAGTGTGAAGAGTAAATTTTTAAAATAAAAAAATGAAAACCAATTTTGTTTTGAAAATTTAAAAATCAATTATTCTTATTTGATTATTTAGTTTATATTGATTTGGACAGTCCAGTATATAAAGATTTTGCATATACGCCTTGCAAACGTGTATTTGAAATTTTAATATACTGGATAGATATAGAATCACATTCTAGACACCCGGAGATGGTTCTGATGATTGATCGATCATCATCAGAACTTATGTTCATGTTTCGAAGTTGTGATATCTATATGTTTCCATTAGACTGGTGTGAGAACCAAAACTTATATAGATAGGTTTATTGTTGTGATTTGGCATCAAAAACATGATTTTCTGTATATGTATCAAAATTATGAATTTGAAACGTTAATTCACTAATTGATTGATGTTTATGTTGTGTAATGACCCGCATTGGCAGAGGTATTATAATTAATTTATTTAATTATATAAATGGTGATTAAAAGGATTTAATGGTCGTGGAATTAAACTATGGTGAATATTTAATTAAAATAATAAATTAAATAATATATTTAATTCTGAAATAATCAGAAGTGGCCGAAATGACGATATGGTGTGAACCATATCATCTGTGATATTTAATTCAACTTGGAATTGAATCTGAATAACAAATATATTCAATTGTAACGGCCTAGATTTTTTGACCATTTAGTTTAATATTTAAAAATGTTTTTTTTTATTGTTTTGGAATTTTATATGGGCTAATTTAAATAATTTTGAATATTTTATTTTATTCCGAAATGGTAGAAATTTAGTGGATCTGCAATATAATGTGAACTGGCAGTATAAAAGGATAAATTTTTAATTTAAAATAGTACGTTTACAAAGGAAGTAGTAGCTAACGAACTCGGATTTCGATGAAATTAGTTTCATTAAATCTGAAATGATGAAATTAGGTAACCAACCAAGTTATGTCAAAAATGGCATCCGTATGTGGAAAAGAAAAAATAAAAGGCCAAAATTTGAACTAAATTTTGACGGTAATTGGAATTTGCTAATGCTAACGGCAAAACTGGAACCTGAGACCTATCCAGGAAAATTCTGAACATAGGATATTAGCTATATATGAAATCTGGGAAAATCCTATAACAGATATAGAAAGTTATTAAGGAAACAAAATTTAAATAAATTATTTGAAAATCTAAACGAACTCCGATTTTTGATTTGAATACATAGGATTGAAGTACGGTAAAAACCGGACCAGATGGTGGAAGAATTTCTGAAAACCGTTATCGTTTGATACTCCAACATGAGACCGGAAGGTGTTGAAACTAACACAAAACACCATTTTGAATTTTAATTTAAATTATTTGAAAGTTCAAACGAATTCAAAATTTAAATATTTTTATATATTATTGAAGAGCAAGAAAAATTGAACAACATGATTGAAAAAGATTTTGGATAAGGTATCAATAAGTAAGTCAAATTAACGTCCGAATAGGGTTGAGAAAACACATTTTACTATTCATAAATTATTAAATTTATTTATAATTTAATTAATTTAAGGATTAATCCTAGCCATCCATTTTCGACCGTTGGATTCGCGCCACCTCAGCAATCCATGTGACTCCTTCGGCTATAAATAGCCCCCCCCCTTCATTTTAAACTCACTCCTCCTCCTCCTCTTTCAAGCTTTGGCAATGGCAGAAATAATAATAAAATATTAGGAAATAGGGAAAACGGAAGGAAGGGAGAAAGGAGGGCAAGACGGGGAGCTAGGGACTCTTAGGCAGAGGCTTGGGCTTCGCGGGGTAAGTTTTTAAATAATATTTATTTATTTATTTATTTATTTGTGTAATATATATATATATATATATATTATAATTAAAATAGAATTTGTAAAAATAAATATCAGAACATTCTAAGGGTGACAGAGAGGATAGTGTCTAAGGCTTGAGTTTGGAAAATATAGTTTCCTGCTCTCCCTGGCTATCCCTAACTGATCCGACGAATGGGATGATTAATTTAATTTTTAAATTTTAAATTTAATTTGAATTTAAAACAGACCAGGGGCATTTTCGTAATTTTTAACCATAAACTTTAAAAGCTTATAACTTTTTCAAAACAAGTCGGATTTCCACGAAACAAGGACCGTTGGATTCTTATCGAAAAATAATTTAAAATGAGTAGAAGCAGATTTTTGATCCGGGTTAAAAATTTCAAGTTATAATTAAATGAATATTTTTAAATATTTTATTTGAAAATTAAATTAAATTAATATTAAAATGGTTTTTCAATTTTAAAAAAAATTGGATATGGCTAGAGATGGGAAAGTAGGATTTTTTAGAAGGGCAGGGAAGGTAATTTGGCTAATAATGCAATTAGAAATTAATTAAGATAAAAATAATTTAATTAATTAAACTAATTCAATATTCATTTAAATTAGGTAGATATTGTAAATAACATAACTTTTGCATACATTAACGAAATTTAACGAAACAGGATCCGTTGGGATCGTATGGACGAGCACTACGCAAGGGAACTGACCGCAAGTGGATTGGAGCTCGTTTGGATTTATGGTGAAATTTAACGTCTGAACCAAATCAATGACCGATTATCGTTATTCAACGATAAACCGTCCAAGGTGAGTAAATCTCACTAACTCTGAACACTTTATATTTTTATAAAGTATTTTTAGAACTGATAATTATTGGTTGAATTGCTGAGTGTTGATTGTTTGGTTGAACTGCTAGTCAATTGATTGAAAATACCGATATAGTTATATATATCGTTAACCGATGTTGATTTTGTTTATCAGAATACCTCATATTGAAATGAAATTGATGTGAATTATATTGTGTAACATCTGTGGATGCAGGGAAACAGGTCGGAGGAATCCAACTGGATTCCTCAACATTTATTTACCGTTTTTCATATATTCTGATATATGATATGTTATATCATCTGTTGTTGAACCTGTGTGTTTAGATGATGATTGAACCTTTTGATTTGGTATTTTTATACCATAAGTGATACTAGAAAGTGAAAAGGGATTTTCAAAGTTTATTTTGAAAATAAATTATTTATATAAAATCAATAGATTTTATATATAAAAGGAAGAGAATTTCATGAGAGAAAATGATTATAGAATCAAAGCATTTGTAAAAAAACAAATATTGGTGAAATCAAATAGAAGGGAAAATATTGGTGAAATCAAATAGAAGGGAAATATTTGTGAAACGATTACAAATAGAAATAAAAAGGGAAACATTCGTAAAAGTATTTACAAATGGAATTGAAAAGGGAATATTCATGTAGGGAATAAAGAAAAGTTGACAGAAGTACTTATTTGTTAAATAAATAGAAAAGTTAAAAGAAATATTTATTTGTTGAATAAATAGAAAAGTTAAAGGGAATATTTATTTGTTAAATAAATAGAAGCGAAAAGAGAATAGTTATTTGTTGAGTAAACGAATAGAAAAAGAATCTATTCAAGGGAAGTAATTCAAAGGAATTATTCCAAAGGAATTATTCAAAAGAGAAAAGTCAAAGGGATTAATTCAAAAGAGTTAATCAACTAGAGTTAAACCGTTGGAGTTAAACTGTTAGAGTTAAACAGTTGGAGTTAAATTGTTAGAGTTAAACAGTTGGAGTTAAACTGTTAGAGTTAAACAGTTGGAGTTAAACTGTTAGAGTTAAACCGTTGAAGTTAAACTGTCAGAGTTAAACCGTAAAGTTAAACAGTTAGAGTTAGTTAGTTAGAGTTAACCAGTTAGAGTTATTCAGTTAGAGTTATCCAGTTAGAGTTATTCAGTTAGAATTAACCAGTTAGAGTTAATCAATTAGAGTTAATCGTTTTGAGTCAAATCGAACTAGAGTTATTCAAATATAGTAATCGAATAAGGGTTAATTGAATATTAGTTATTCAATTAGAATTGATCGAATCTAATTATTCGAGATAGAGTTAAAAATAGACAAAGTTATTTAAGGATGAATTTCCATTTAGCACGACTGCTAGCGTAATTCGCAGGGCTGCAGATAGCCTACGGCGGTCGGATGTTTCCTGGGGGAATCAGGCGTAACCATTGTGATCGCTGCGATCTAGAATCAAGCAAATGGTGTTAAATAAAATAGTAATTAATCAATAGAAGTTAATTAAGTCGAGTATTAGTAAATTAAGTAGGGTTAGTCAAAAAGGGAATTAATCGAATATCACCTATTCGAAGTAGAGTTATCAAATATAGTTTATTCGAGAAGAGTAAACGAATATAGTTCGTTCGAAGTGTGTTAAATCGAATATAGTTATTCGAAGGAGAGAATTATCGAATATGGTTTATTCGAAGTGAGATTTTCGAATATTAGTTATTCGAAGAAAAGGATTATCGAATATTAGTTATTCGAACAGGGGAATCGAATATAGTTTATTCGAAAGAGAATTATCGGATAGTGATTATTCGAGAGTGAATCATACATGGAAATTCGATTATATCGAATCAAGGGAAGTAATGTTTACTTTCCATTTCAAATCAAGTTTTAATTATCTGTTAATAAAGTAGTTGGTTGTTTATTTATCCAAATTAAGATATGGAAATATATTTAAGTTAACATATTTTCAAAGCATGGAATTATAACATTTATAGTTATAATCAAATGATTCAGTAAAGGAAGTGGATTCATAAATAGAATCCGAGAGTTCGCAAGGAAGTTTCTTAAAGAGTGAAGTTTGAACTTTGTCTATTTCGAAGTTAGAAATGTTGTTCAGTTAAGGTCTGAGAGGTAATTATACCCCAACTTGATTGACTTCGTTTTTAACTAAGAAGTGGATAAAGTTCGATAGTGAAAAGTGGTTAAGTGAATTTAGTTAATGAGCGAAATGGTTGGTGTTGGCATAGCGATGTTTATTCAAACATCAGTTTAAACCCAATGAAGGAGATTTGGAAATATCTTCCAAATGAAAATCAGAAATGTTTTTCTGAATATAGAAAATGAGAAATGGAATTGTTTCCCATTGTTAATAACGTATATTTTCTAAATATAGTAAATAAGAAAAATAGGAAAACAAGAATAAGGAAAAGGGTAAATTTATGATAATTTGATGATGAATGATGATTGATCGATAGAATTTCCATCTGGACATAATATCGTTGTTTGCACACAGATATGTTTTCATTTGATAGTTAAATCACCGACTATCAAAGTTTTGACCATTTTAACGTTGTTAATATGGAGAGACCGGTCGGATTATTATCCAGAGAACCACTCCGTATTGGCATAAGCGTTACGAATCAAGTATGCTGAATATATTGAAGACGGAGTTATGCAAGGGCTATCCTATTTACAGAATAGTGCCTTCGGTTTGTCCAGTCACAGGACAAACGTGAATGGACGAATGTCTGACAGAGTATATTCAAAGGATCGCGTAAGTTGATCTCTTCAAACGTACTTACGTTTGGTGGCGGAGGAATTCGTTTCTCTTAGCTGTATACCCGTGGTATTTTTGGTGAAATCAATTTGTGATTTGGCGGGTATGACGATGTGGCATTCAAAGTAATGGAGGTGTGATCTGTCAAAAGATACGTTATGACCTCTAGCCTCATCAACCGGGAAATGACAAAAATCGGGCAGGCAGCATGGCTATGTGGGTCGCACCCATTAGGATGTATGATCACCTATCTAGAGAAATTTCAATTGCTTCTTTAATCTATCGATGCTGTCCTATTCGGGAGACGGTTGCTGATCCCAACCGTTTGTGATATACATTCGATACACTTAAGCGAAATGAGTGGTCGGTCATGTGAGGGCCGGGTTGCAAGATGTTCTTGTTGAACCCAGTGTATTCGCCTCTAGAGATACACTATCGGCAGGTGGTCCCATACCTTGTCAAAGTCGGAACCAATCTCCAATAAGTGCCCGCAAGTTTAATTTGTATACTATATATGTAGAGCGTGAGATGCAAACGTTCTACTAGATTTTAATTACCTGTGATTAGACATTATTATAATATCAGATAATATATGATTTCCAAAGTGTTTTGGGTTATCGTAAGGTAAAAGCCATCCGTATTTATGTGTGGATTGGTCTTACGATTATCTTTTCTTTTGAAAAGGATTTTGAAAAGTTAAACCAAATGATTTGAGTTTACTCACACCAGTCCCATGACTGACCCAGAGTTTTATTTTGTTTTTTTTCCCTAAACTCTTGGGTGCCCAAATTTGTACGGGCAGTCAAGTAGTCAGGATTTTACAGATAGACTTGGAGAGCTTGGAGCAGGAGGCTTCAGGACTTATATAGCTATTGTTTATTTTCGTTGTGATGCAAGGATTGTACTATGAAAATGGTATTGTATGCATATACTGCTTTTGATTTCAAGTCATGTGATATATTATATTTTATTCGTTCCGCTGTGAGATTCGTGTGACTCTGATGTTGTGTTCTTCTTTTTCTTCTTCTATTCTAATTTTCTATCTTATCTATCCTCACCCTCTAAATTCTTTCATTAACTATTCGGTAATTGTCGACCCTTGATGTTCGATATGTGTTGTATATCGGATAATCAAGGTCGTCTTTTCCCGGGTCGTTACAGTTGGTATCAGAGCTGAAGGTTAAGTATTACCTTGGCTCTGTGGCGTGACTCAGTAGAGATAGGGTTAGTAATGCCCTAGACTGAGTTGGAGTGTATATATACGATTGAACGTATTTGTTATTTGATATAAAATGGTTTTATATTGTGGAGATTTATTGGTTGAGTTGTTTATGAGTTCTAGTCGATCAGTTTGATCCACTGTATCGATAGGAGTTTATAAACACTTGAATACGATGGGTCGACACGATATATTTTGAAAAAAGGGGTAAATGAAATAATTTTACCCAAATTATATTTTGATATAAGCAAAGTAAGGATATTTGAAATTATTATATGTTGGTTGTGTTGGTTGTGATTATAATCGAATAAGATTATAAAATGTGAAATAGTTATGTAAATAACAAATCAAAATTCATATTAGTGAAATATACGAAATCAGATGAATTAAATCTGAATTTAAGTTCAGAATTGGAATTAAAATTGCTAAAATTTGAATAAGCGTTGTAAATGGAATTAAATTGAATATATGTGAATTTTAAAATCCTGGGAAATTTTAAATTTGTTACAAGCATTAAAAAGGGATATTTTGAAATGAATTTCAAAATGAAAGTGTTTAGAAATGGTTTTGAAAGTGACATGGTATTGAACTCACTTCGATAGCTGGAAAATAAATTCCGATGTTGATCCGGACATCATCGGTATTCATTTTCGAGTTTGTAAGTGACAGATTACTACCAAAGATTTTGTTTTTGAATTGTTTTGAGAAACTAAGTTGTTTTGATATTCCAAAAGGATATTTGATTTTTGGAAAAGGCAAAGCTATTTGAAACTCCCAGGTAAGATTGTTTGAAATAAACACAAATTAAATAGAAATTTGTGAAAGTAAATTTGAAATTGAATTGAAGGCAGTTCAGTGGAAATTGAGTTGAATTGAAATAGAATGGTATCAAGTAGAATTGGACTGGATTAGAGATAATACGGGATAGAAATGGATGGTCAAGCAAGAAATTTGAATTGAGATTGGAATTGCAGTTTGATTGAAATTTGGCTTGGTTATAAGAGGATGGTTGTGTTGAAGATAAAAGTGATTGGGAGTTTGATTGGGATGATAGTGGTATACGCTAAATTGATAGCAGAATTGAATGCCGACAAAAAGGTACACGTACATATTCATATGAGTTTGATGAGATTTATGAGCCTGTTTGGCAAGCCACTTGGCTGTTTGATTTTCTTTTGGGTTGAAGAAGGCATAGAGAGGCGAGTTAGAGTTTGAGCTATTGACCAGTACAAAGGACGTGCTGGCGAAATTTTTCAGAAATTTCGAGTGTTAGAAAATTTTCAGAATTTTTGAAAATTTTCGTTTATAGAAATAAATTAATAAATTAATTAGAATAGATTGGTTTAGTGAAACCAGAGTAAACAAATAATTTTAACCTAGTTATAAAGTTCATTTTTCTACCTTAGCAATTTCGAGGACGAAATTATTTTAAGGGGGAAAGAATGTAACGGCCCAGATTTTTTGACCATTTAGTTTAATATTTAAAAATGTTTTTTTTTATTGTTTTGGAATTTTATATGGGCTAATTTAAATAATTTTGAATATTTTATTTTATTCCGAAATGGTAGAAATTTAGTGGATCTGCAATATAATGTGAACTGGCAGTATAAAAGGATAAATTTTTAATTTAAAATAGTACGTTTACAAAGGAAGTAGTAGCTAACGAACTCGGATTTCGATGAAATTAGTTTCATTAAATCTGAAATGATGAAATTAGGTAACCAACCAAGTTATGTCAAAAATGGCATCCGTATGTGGAAAAGAAAAAATAAAAGGCCAAAATTTGAACTAAATTTTGACGGTAATTGGAATTTGCTAATGCTAACGGCAAAACTGGAACCTGAGACCTATCCAGGAAAATTCTGAACATAGGATATTAGCTATATATGAAATCTGGGAAAATCCTATAACGGATATAGAAAGTTATTAAGGAAACAAAATTTAAATAAATTATTTGAAAATCTAAACGAACTCCGATTTTTGATTTGAATACATAGGATTGAAGTACGGTAAAAACCGGACCAGATGGTGGAAGAATTTCTGAAAACCGTTATCGTTTGATACTCCAACATGAGACCGGAAGGTGTTGAAACTAACACAAAACACCATTTTGAATTTTAATTTAAATTATTTGAAAGTTCAAACGAATTCAAAATTTAAATATTTTTATATATTATTGAAGAGCAAGAAAAATTGAACAACATGATTGAAAAAGATTTTGGATAAGGTATCAATAAGTAAGTCAAATTAACGTCCGAATAGGGTTGAGAAAACACATTTTACTATTCATAAATTATTAAATTTATTTATAATTTAATTAATTTAAGGATTAATCCTAGCCATCCATTTTCGACCGTTGGATTCGCGCCACCTCAGCAATCCATGTGACTCCTTCGGCTATAAATAGACCCCCCCCCTTCATTTTAAACTCACTCCTCCTCCTCCTCTTTCAAGCTTTGGCAATGGCAGAAATAATAATAAAATATTAGGAAATAGGGAAAACGGAAGGAAGGGAGAAAGGAGGGCAAGACGGGGAGCTAGGGACTCTTAGGCAGAGGCTTGGGCTTCGCGGGGTAAGTTTTTAAATAATATTTATTTATTTATTTATTTATTTGTGTAATATATATATATATATATATATATTATAATTAAAATAGAATTTGTAAAAATAAATATCAGAACATTCTAAGGGTGACAGAGAGGATAGTGTCTAAGGCTTGAGTTTGGAAAATATAGTTTCCTGCTCTCCCTGGCTATCCCTAACTGATCCGACGAATGGGATGATTAATTTAATTTTTAAATTTTAAATTTAATTTGAATTTAAAACAGACCAGGGGCATTTTCGTAATTTTTAACCATAAACTTTAAAAGCTTATAACTTTTTCAAAACAAGTCGGATTTCCACGAAACAAGGACCGTTGGATTCTTATCGAAAAATAATTTAAAATGAGTAGAAGCAGATTTTTGATCCGGGTTAAAAATTTCAAGTTATAATTAAATGAATATTTTTAAATATTTTATTTGAAAATTAAATTAAATTAATATTAAAATGGTTTTTCAATTTTAAAAAAAATTGGATATGGCTAGAGATGGGAAAGTAGGATTTTTTAGAAGGGCAGGGAAGGTAATTTGGCTAATAATGCAATTAGAAATTAATTAAGATAAAAATAATTTAATTAATTAAACTAATTCAATATTCATTTAAATTAGGTAGATATTGTAAATAACATAACTTTTGCATACATTAACGAAATTTAACGAAACAGGATCCGTTGGGATCGTATGGACGAGCACTACGCAAGGAAACTGACCGCAAGTGGATTGGAGCTCGTTTGGATTTATGGTGAAATTTAACGTCTGAACCAAATCAATGACCGATTATCGTTATTCAACGATAAACCGTCCAAGGTGAGTAAATCTCACTAACTCTGAACACTTTATATTTTTATAAAGTATTTTTAGAACTGATAATTATTGGTTGAATTGCTGAGTGTTGATTGTTTGGTTGAACTGCTAGTCAATTGATTGAAAATACCGATATAGTTATATATATCGTTAACCGATGTTGATTTTGTTTATCAGAATACCTCATATTGAAATGAAATTGATGTGAATTATATTGTGTAACATCTGTGGATGCAGGGAAACAGGTCGGAGGAATCCAACTGGATTCCTCAACATTTATTTACCGTTTTTCATATATTCTGATATATGATATGTTATATCATCTGTTGTTGAACCTGTGTGTTTAGATGATGATTGAACCTTTTGATTTGGTATTTTTATACCATAAGTGATACTAGAAAGTGAAAAGGGATTTTCAAAGTTTATTTTGAAAATAAATTATTTATATAAAATCAATAGATTTTATATATAAAAGGAAGAGAATTTCATGAGAGAAAATGATTATAGAATCAAAGCATTTGTAAAAAAACAAATATTGGTGAAATCAAATAGAAGGGAAAATATTGGTGAAATCAAATAGAAGGGAAATATTTGTGAAACGATTACAAATAGAAATAAAAAGGGAAACATTCGTAAAAGTATTTACAAATGGAATTGAAAAGGGAATATTCATGTAGGGAATAAAAAAAAGTTGACAGAAGTACTTATTTGTTAAATAAATAGAAAAGTTAAAAGAAATATTTATTTGTTGAATAAATAGAAAAGTTAAAGGGAATATTTATTTGTTAAATAAATAGAAGCGAAAAGAGAATAGTTATTTGTTGAGTAAACGAATAGAAAAAGAATCTATTCAAGGGAAGTAATTCAAAGGAATTATTCCAAAGGAATTATTCAAAAGAGAAAAGTCAAAGGGATTAATTCAAAAGAGTTAATCAACTAGAGTTAAACCGTTGGAGTTAAACTGTTAGAGTTAAACAGTTGGAGTTAAATTGTTAGAGTTAAACAGTTGGAGTTAAACTGTTAGAGTTAAACAGTTGGAGTTAAACTGTTAGAGTTAAACCGTTGAAGTTAAACTGTCAGAGTTAAACCGTAAAGTTAAACAGTTAGAGTTAGTTAGTTAGAGTTAACCAGTTAGAGTTATTCAGTTAGAGTTATCCAGTTAGAGTTATTCAGTTAGAATTAACCAGTTAGAGTTAATCAATTAGAGTTAATCGTTTTGAGTCAAATCGAACTAGAGTTATTCAAATATAGTAATCGAATAAGGGTTAATTGAATATTAGTTATTCAATTAGAATTGATCGAATCTAATTATTCGAGATAGAGTTAAAAATAGACAAAGTTATTTAAGGATGAATTTCCATTTAGCACGACTGCTAGCGTAATTCGCAGGGCTGCAGATAGCCTACGGCGGTCGGATGTTTCCTGGGGGAATCAGGCGTAACCATTGTGATCGCTGCGATCTAGAATCAAGCAAATGGTGTTAAATAAAATAGTAATTAATCAATAGAAGTTAATTAAGTCGAGTATTAGTAAATTAAGTAGGGTTAGTCAAAAAGGGAATTAATCGAATATCACCTATTCGAAGTAGAGTTATCAAATATAGTTTATTCGAGAAGAGTAATCGAATATAGTTCGTTCGAAGTGTGTTAAATCGAATATAGTTATTCGAAGGAGAGAATTATCGAATATGGTTTATTCGAAGTGAGATTTTCGAATATTAGTTATTCGAAGAAAAGGATTATCGAATATTAGTTATTCGAACAGGGGAATCGAATATAGTTTATTCGAAAGAGAATTATCGGATAGTGATTATTCGAGAGTGAATCATACATGGAAATTCGATTATATCGAATCAAGGGAAGTAATGTTTACTTTCCATTTCAAATCAAGTTTTAATTATCTGTTAATAAAGTAGTTGGTTGTTTATTTATCCAAATTAAGATATGGAAATATATTTAAGTTAACATATTTTCAAAGCATGGAATTATAACATTTATAGTTATAATCAAATGATTCAGTAAAGGAAGTGGATTCATAAATAGAATCCGAGAGTTCGCAAGGAAGTTTCTTAAAGAGTGAAGTTTGAACTTTGTCTATTTCGAAGTTAGAAATGTTGTTCAGTTAAGGTCTGAGAGGTAATTATACCCCAACTTGATTGACTTCGTTTTTAACTAAGAAGTGGATAAAGTTCGATAGTGAAAAGTGGTTAAGTGAATTTAGTTAATGAGCGAAATGGTTGGTGTTGGCATAGCGATGTTTATTCAAACATCAGTTTAAACCCAATGAAGGAGATTTGGAAATATCTTCCAAATGAAAATCAGAAATGTTTTTCTGAATATAGAAAATGAGAAATGGAATTGTTTCCCATTGTTAATAACGTATATTTTCTAAATATAGTAAATAAGAAAAATAGGAAAACAAGAATAAGGAAAAGGGTAAATTTATGATAATTTGATGATGAATGATGATTGATCGATAGAATTTCCATCTGGACATAATATCGTTGTTTGCACACAGATATGTTTTCATTTGATAGTTAAATCACCGACTATCAAAGTTTTGACCATTTTAACGTTGTTAATATGGAGAGACCGGTCGGATTATTATCCAGAGAACCACTCCGTATTGGCATAAGCGTTGCGAATCAAGTATGCTGAATATATTGAAGACGGAGTTATGCAAGGGCTATCCTATTTACAGAATAGTGCCTTCGGTTTGTCCAGTCACAGGACAAACGTGAATGGACGAATGTCTGACAGAGTATATTCAAAGGATCGCGTAAGTTGATCTCTTCAAACGTACTTACGTTTGGTGGCGGAGGAATTCGTTTCTCTTAGCTGTATACCCGTGGTATTTTTGGTGAAATCAATTTGTGATTTGGCGGGTATGACGATGTGGCATTCAAAGTAATGGAGGTGTGATCTGTCAAAAGATACGTTATGACCTCTAGCCTCATCAACCGGGAAATGACAAAAATCGGGCAGGCAGCATGGCTATGTGGGTCGCACCCATTAGGATGTATGATCACCTATCTAGAGAAATTCCAATTGCTTCTTTAATCTATCGATGCTGTCCTATTCGGGAGACGGTTGCTGATCCCAACCGTTGGTGATATACATTCGATACACTCAAGCGAAATGAGTGGTCGGTCATGTGAGGGCCGGGTTGCAAGATGTTCTTGTTGAACCCAGTGTATTCGCCTCTAGAGATACACTATCGGCAGGTGGTCCCATACCTTGTCAAAGTCGGAACCAATCTCCAATAAGTGCCCGCAAGTTTGATTTGTATACTATATATGTAGAGCGTGAGATGCAAACGTTCTACTAGATTTTAATTACCTGTGATTAGACATTATTATAATATCAGATAATATATGATTTCCAAAGTGTTTTGGGTTATCGTAAGGTAAAAGCCATCCGTATTTATGTGTGGATTGGTCTTACGATTATCTTTTCTTTTGAAAAGGATTTTGAAAAGTTAAACCAAATGATTTGAGTTTACTCACACCAGTCCCATGACTGACCCAGAGTTTTATTTTGTTTTTTTTCCCTAAACTCTTGGGTGCCCAAATTTGTACGGGCAGTCAAGTAGTCAGGATTTTACAGATAGACTTGGAGAGCTTGGAGCAGGAGGCTTCAGGACTTATATTGCTATTGTTTATTTCCGTTGTGATGCAAGGATTGTACTATGAAAATGGTATTGTATGCATATACTGCTTTTGATTTCAAGTTATGTGATATATTATATTTTATTCGTTCCGCTGTGAGATTCGTGTGACTCTGATGTTGTGTTCTTCTTTTTCTTCTTCTATTCTAATTTTCTATCTTATCTATCCTTACCCTCTAAATTCTTTCATTAACTATTCGGTAATTGTCGACCCTTGATGTTCGATATGTGTTGTATATCGGATAATCAAGGTCGTCTTTTCCCGGGTCGTTACATCAATCGTCGACAGTTGAACGTATAGTTTATAATATAATTATAAACGAGCTTGAAACGGCGCTGCAGTTCGTAAATTGGCAATTCGAACTTCAACTGAATGTACAGGATTCGTTTTAAGCTAGATTTCTGTGAAACAAGAAACATGTGGAGCTGGTGGAGTATATCTTTCTAGTGGAAGAGAAAAATCGGGATTTCGTCGTGTAGATTTTGAGATATGTCCAAATCAAATTTTAAAATAGTCGCTATAGAATCGTTTATCGACCATAACGGTTTATTCGATATAACTAGATATCGGTTGTGAATTTAGACTAGATTCTTTTGAGACGTAGTGATAATTTAATTTTTAGAATTTTATTGTAATTTTTAATTAATTAAATAAGCAACTTTTTATTGGGAGTATTTTGAACCCTTAATCAACGATTTTGGGGTTTCACAATATGAGTCCACCTACCGGTATTATTATATTTTTGGGATCGTGGCTCATCACTGGACACGACTGTATCCTTATTTCAGTCCGTACCAGCTCGAACATGAAGTGATTTTACTTAACGAATTCACTGGACCTAATCATATATATGTATTGGTACTACTAAAATTCCTAAGTCCCCTATTCAACCGACTTGGTTATTCCTTAACCATACATAACACTTGGAGTCCTTAGTGTCCACGTCTTCAAGTTGTAACCGTATAAGACAGTATCCCCTTATTGATTTTTCTTTAGGACCTAAAATAAATTATACAGCAAACATCAAAGAGTGCCGCCACCCTCAAATGAAATTATGAAAAACAATCCAACATAATATCCTAAATGCTAAATCCTGGATCTTAGTCTCGAAATGGGTCTCTTTACCCTTCCTATGCGGTTTCAGCTGCTGCAATGGCAAATTGATGACTGCCGAAATCGTGGGGTGAGCTAGGATCAGTCGCCGGTGATAATGGGGTGGGTTTTAAATGATTTGAAGTTTGTAGCTGGGTTTAACAGTGATTTTCGAACTCGTCTAGTGCTTTTTGTGGAAACCGATCACAAAAGGGATCATGTTGTACTGTTGCAACAACGTAAGTTCGACGATGTGATTAGAAGAGGGGACCTGCGAGGTTGAAAAAGAGGGTGATACATTGAGGAGAGTTTGAAAAGGGACAAGATGGTGCATTCGAGTTGGAATTTTCTGGACAAGGGTAGGAGCGGCAATTGAAGAAAAGTTGGGATGTGGAGTTTTGGTACGTGCTGTGTATATCCGATTTGGGGAAGAAGGTTCAAGGTGGGTTTGGGCTTGAGGGATTGTAAAGTATGGGAAGAGAGCCTAATGATAATTTTAGTTGAGTTTTTTTTAGTAAAGAAGGAGTTTGTTGTGGAGGAAGATGGTGCGTGGATTTGTTAAGAAGGGAGGAGCGAGATTACTGAAGAAGGAGAAGTACTGTAGATGGTGGTGGGGGTTTAGCCGGGCCGGTTTGGTAAGTAAGGCCCGATACCAATTAATATTCAAGTTTAATTTAATTAAATCATTGTATAACTTATAAATTCGATATCTCGATCATACTGCATCAGATTGACGAACCGTAAGTTGCGTTGGGATCGTATGGATGGACACTACACGATGGGACTGACTGGGAGTGAATCCGAGCTCGTTACAATTTATCGCAAAATAAATTGTCCTCGGAATCAAATCGAGCGATGGTTATCGTAATTAACGATGATAGTCCAATGTGAGTAAATCTCACTAACTCTGAACAGTTTATAATTTCATGTTGCATTTTTAGAACTGTTAGATATTGGCTGATTGGCTGTGTATTGACTGTTTGATTGAACTGCTAGTCAGTTAGTTAAATTTTCTATATTGATTCTGTTTAATAGAATATATCATATGGAACTGAAAAGTGATGTTATCTATATTGTTTAACATCTGTGATGCAGGGAAACAGGTTGGAGGAATCCGACTGGATTCCTCAACATTTATTTTACTGTTTTCATATATTGTGATATATGATGTGTTATATAATCTGTTATGGATTATGTGTGTTGGAATGATGTTGATCATTGTTATTCGATATTTTAAATATCATAAATGACCCTGGGATGTAAAAAGAATTATTTCAATGTATATTGAAATAAAGGGATTTTATAAAATCAACAGATTTTATAAAAGGAAATATTTCGAAAGTAAATAAAAGGGAAAAATGTTTTTAAAACGAATAGAGTTTTATAAAAGGGAAATCATTTGTAAAGTGAAGAATTGTTACTAAAAGTAAATCTTTATAAATGAATAGTTTATTCGAATAGAATAAAAGAGTTAATCGATGTTAGTTAATCGATTAGAGATAAAGTTAAAAGAAGTTAATCGATGTTAGTTAATCGATTAGAGAATAAAGTTAATCGATTAGAGAATAAAGTTAAAAGAAGTTAATCGATGTTAGTTAATCGATTAGAAAATAAAGTTAAAAGAAGTTAATCGATGTTAGTTAATCGATTAGAGAATAAAGTTAAAAGGAGTTAGTCGATGTTAGTTAATCGATTAGAGAATAAAGTTAAAAGGAGTTAATCGATTAGAGAATAAAGTTAAAAGGAGTTAATCGATGTTAGTTAATCGATTAGAGAATAAAGTTAAAAGGAGTTAATCGATTAGAGAATAAAGTTAAAAGGAGTAAATCGATGTTAGTTAATCGATTAGAGAATAAAGTTAAAAGAAGTTAATCGATGTTAGTTAATCGATTAGAGAATAAAGTTAAAAGGAGTTAATCGATGTTAGTTAATCGATTAGAGAATAAAGTTAAAAGGAGTTAATCAATGTTAGTTAATCGATTAGAGAATAAAGCAAAGGAGCTAATCGACGTTAGTTTAATCGATTAAAGTTAAAGCAAAGGAGTTAATCGATGTTAGTTTAATCGATTAGTGTTAAAGCAAAGGAGTTAATCGATGTTAGTTTAATCGATTAGAGTTAAAGCAAAGGAGTTAATCGATGTTAGTTTAATCGATTAGAGTTAAAGTAAAAGGAGTTAATCGATGTTAGTTTAATTGATTAGAGTTAAAGTAAAAGGAGTTAATCGATGTTAGTTTAATCGATTAGAGTTAAAGCAAATGAGTTAATCGAATATAGTTATTCGAATAGAGAGTAAAAAGTGTTAATCGAATAGAAGCAAATGAGTTAATCGAATATAGTTATTCGAATAGAAAGTAAAAAGAGTTAATCGAATATAGTTATTCGAATAGAAGCAAATGAGTTAATCGAATATAGTTTATTCGAAGAAAGTAAAAGGAATTATCGAATATAGTTTATTCGAAAGGAGTTAAGCGAAATGAGTAAATCAATAGCGTTAGTCAAATAGATTTAATCCAATAGTGTTAGTCCAATAGAGTTAATTGATAAGGGTTAATCGAATAGAGTTAAGTAAAAAGAGTCAATCGAATATAGCTATTCGAAGAGGGTTAAGTAAGGAAGTTAGTAAAAGGAATAAAGTGAACTTTGCTAATTTCAAAGTTAGAAATGTTGTTCAGTTAAGGTCTGAGAGGTAGTTCTACCCCAACTTGATTGGCTTCGTTTTAACTAGGGAATAGTTAAGGTTCGGCAGTAAAGGAAATGGTTTGAGTTGGCATCGCGATGGTTTGTTTAAACATCTGTCTAAGTCCAATGAAGAAGCTTTGGAAATGTTTTCCAAGTAAGAAACCAGAAATGTTTTCTAATAAAGAAAACAAGAAATGGAAATGTTTTCCATTGTTAATAACGTATATTTTCTAAATTTAGAAAATAAGAAATATTGAATATAGGGAAACAGGAGATAAGTAAATTAATGAAATAAAGAGATAAATGTTGAATGATGTTTGATCGATATAAATTTCCATTTGGAAATAATATCGTTGTTTGCACACTTGTTTTCCTCGATAGTTAAATCACAGACTATCGAAGTTTTGACCATTTTTAACGTTGTTAATATGGAGAGACCAGTTGGATCATTATCCAAAGAACCACTCTTTATTGGCATAAGCATTGCGAATCATATATGCCAAAGGAAATTGAAGGCGGAGTTATGCAAGGGCTATCCTGTTTACAGAATAGTGCCTTCGGTTCATCCTGTTCCTGGATGACTTGTATGGACGGATGTCTGACAGAGTATTTCCAGACGATCACGTATATTGATTTCTCTAACCGTACCAAGAGTGGAAGCGGAGAAGGAAACTTATATTTGCTAACACATAATGTATTGTTGAGGACGTCAATCGGTGATTGGATGGATTTGATGATGTGGCATTCAAAGTGAATCTGGTGTGATGATAAAGCGTACCTTCTAGCCTCACATCCGGTAAATGACAGAAATCGGGCAGGCAGCATGGCTAAGTCGGTCGCACCGAAGTAGGGTGTATAATCACCTGATCTAGAGTTTCATTTACTTCTAAAAATCTATTGTTGATGCTGTCCCATTCGGGAACGGTTGCTGATCCCAACTATGGGTGATATACATTCGATACACTCAAGCGAAATGAGTGGTCGGTCATGTGTGGCCGGGTTGCAAGATGTTCTTGTTGAACCCAGTGTATTCCTCTCTAGAGGTACACAAGCGAAAGGTGGTTCCATACCTTGTCATAGTTGGAAATCCATTACCCAATACGTGCTTGCGGTTTTGATTGTATACTATATATGTAGAACGTGAGATGAAAGCGTTTCTGCTAGATGATTATATATATACTGTGGTTGGTAGACATTATTATAATATCAAAAGGTTTTTGATATAAAGATATTTTGGATTCTCATAAGGGAAAACCCCGTTCCGTTATGTGGCATGGTCTTATGAGATATCGTTTACTTGTTCGAACTGTTTTAAACTGTTTTACTCATACCAGTCCCATGACTGACCCGGAGATTATTTTGTTGTTTTCCCTAAACTCTTGGGTGCCTAAATTTGTACGGGCAGTCAAGTAGTCGGGATTTTACAGATATAGTTGAAGAGCTGGAGCAGGAGGCTTCAGGACCATATAGCTATAGTTATTTCCGCTGTGTTGTAAGTATTGTACTCTGATAATGTATTGTATACATATAATGATTTATTTCAAGGATATGTTATCTATTATATGTTATTTGTTCCGCTGTGAGATTCGTGTTACTCTGATGTTGTGTTCTTCTTCTTCTTCTATTCTAAGTTTCTATCTTATCTTTCCTCACCCTCTGTCTTCTTTCAATAACTATTCGATTATTTTCGATCCTTGAATGTTCGATATGTGTTGTATATCAGATAACCAAGATCGCATTTTTCCGGGTCGTTACATGTTGTTTGTTTATTTGTTTGATAATTTTTAACCATTTAGCCTAATTGAACCAAATATTTTATTATACTGAAAATTAGTCGCATTTGCTTGCATATACTTGTACTTACATTGAACAGGTCATAGCAAGGAGGCTAGAGCAGAGAATAAATTTTGTTTGCCCGACAAATAGGTACATGTTTACTATATAATTTACTGTTTTGTTTGGGTGATGATGATTTTATGAGCCTATTGGCTAGCCGCTTGGCTTTTTCTTTTTCTTTTTGAGATCAGAAGGCCTATATGGCAATTTCGGGATTTTCTCGTGTCTCCCGGTGCAGGGGAAGTTATGGCGAAATTTTCCGAAAATTCCGGGTGTTAGCCAAATTTTTGAAAATTTGAAAATTCTCAAAAACTGAAAAGTTGGAGAATGGATGTCAGATCGAACGTAGAGTCGATTAATCAAACCACTTTCGACTTTGTTCCTTTTCGGGGACGAAAAGTTTTAAGTGGGGGAGATTGTAACAACCCGAAAATCTGGGCCAGTTTAAAAATTTTATTTTGGCAATTTTAGCGAATTTTGATTATTTAAAATGAATTATTTTAAATAATAACGACGAGAAATTTATTTTGAATAGAATTCGAACGAATATATATTATATTGATCGTCGTTAGAATATAAATATTTATTTTAAATTATAAAAGGAATTGAAAATGGCGCGGTAGTTCGATAATTCGATTTCAAAATTCAAATGAACGTACCGGGTGCAAAATAAACCGGATTTTAGTGAAACCAAAAATAATGGAATCTATTTGAGAATATCTTTCCAACGAATCCGAAAAATTGAGATTTCATAGCGGGAATCAAAAGATATGTCCAGTTGAAAATTCTGAATAGTTGTTATGGAATTCAGGCCCTTAAAAATGGGAATTTTGCAAACGACCTCGGATTTTGACGAAACCACTTTTGTTGGATCCGTGATGTAAAGTTATTGCTAGATTCCAAATTTCATAATTTTTCGATTCAATATGTGAGCGTGGCAAAGGAAAATGCGTTTGACCAGTTTTAATTGATTTTAATCGACCGGAAAATGGCCACTTTTCCAACGGTCTCAGAATTCGACGAAACTAGTTTTGTTAGGACCGTATCGTCAATAAAAAGCTAGAAAATAATTCTTGAGGAATTTTCAGAGTCAGTATGTGGCACCGGTAATTTGAAATGTACGTTTAAATTGAATATATAGAGATTTATATTTTAATTTGAAGAATAACTGACTGTAACAGTCGAATGGGCATATGAAACATATCCCATTGTGTTCGGAATGGGGGTGATTAGCTAAGGGCGTCAGTCATTGGGTTTGATTTGGGATTCGTATGCAAAATCTCCTTTTTCTGCGAATTAACTAATATTAAATAATTTTTATAAGAAGGGTCAAACCCTAGAAAGATGGTCAAACGTGAATTCCACGGTCAACTCTTCAAAGCCCGCCTCCATCTCGTTTTAAGGCGGAAAACGCTCTGATTTTCTCCTTGATTTTTCGCCCAATCTCTTCAATGATTCCCCAAATATTAAATATAAAATTGAAGTGCCCTTTTTCCCTCTTTGATACCATACCGATCCGATGAGTTTTCATGGGGTAAATCAGAAGTTCTCGAGCCACAAAGGGCTGTCGTTCGCAGGTCGTTGCTGACCGCCTAGGCCCACCGATCGTCGCCTCGGTCATGGCGATGGCTGCCCTCCCCAAGGTCGACGTCGTCGACCCCTCTGATCGTCATCCGGCCCTCCGTTCAGCGTGCAAGGTGGAAGTTTTTAATTCAAGCAAAATGGGTTTGGTTCCCCTTGTAAACCTGCAGCGTTCAAAAGGAGGAAGGCTGATTAGCCTTAATGATGGGTTAGTGAAGTTAAGGTAATTGTTAATTTCAAAAATTATTTAATTAGTTAAGTAAATGTGATTAGAGTTTTAAACTAGATTTTATATATATTAAGCATTATTTTTAAATCGTTTTTTTTTTATATAAAAGCATTATTTTTATATTAGTTTTAAAAGGAATAAGCATTGTTTGTAAAATAAAATAAGCATTAGTTTTGAATAAAAAGGAGTATTATTTTTGAAGATAAAAATAGCAAAAGTTTTGAAGATAAAAATAGCATAGTAAAAATAGGATTTTTATATATTGAATAGCATAGTAAAAATTCGATTTTTATATATTGAGTTGCAAAGTAAAAATTCGATTTTTATATATTGAATAACATAGTAAAAATAGGATTTTTATATATTGAATAGCATAGTAAAAATTCGATTTTTATATATTGAATAGCAAAGTAAAAATTCGATTTTTATATATTGAATAGCAAAGTAAAAATTCAATTTTTATATATTGAATAGCATAGTAAAAATTCGATTTTTATATATTGAATAGCAAAGTAAAAATTCGATTTTTATATATTGAATAGCATAGTAAAAATTCGATTTTTATATATTGAATAGCATAGTAAAAATTCGATTTTTATATATTGAATAGCAAAGTAAAAATTCGATTTTTATATATTGAATAGCAAAGTAAAAATTCGATTTTTATATATTGAATAGCAAAGTAAAAATTCGATTTTTATATATTGAATAGCATAGTAAAAATTCGATTTTTATATATTGAATAGCATAGTAAAAATTCGATTTTTATATATTGAATAGCAAAGTAAAAATTCGATTTTTATATATTGAGTAGCATAGTAAAAATTCGATTTTTATATATTGAATTGCATAGTAAAAATTCGATTTTTATATATTGAATAGCAAAGTAAAAATTCGATTTTTATATATTGAATAGCATAGTAAAAATTCGATTTTTATATATTGAATAGCATAGTAAAAATTCGATTTTTATATATTGAATAGCAAAGTAAAAATTCGATTCTTATATATGTAGTGGCTACGGGCAACGAAAGTGAAGAAAGGCGAGCACGGTGGAGATGTTCTACATAGGAAGTGCTGTGGAGTTAGGATAGCTATTGGTGAGAATTTCTCACTCTTCAATTTCTTTTCTAGTTATATATATACTAGGATGCAGACGGTGCTTAGTAGCACCCGACACAATCGTCCACAGACCATGGACTTGTTTGTTTGGTTGTGTAGTTGGTTAGATTATTTGGTTTGAATTGAATTGTTTGGTGAATTGAATGGATTTGATTGATGTGTGAATGGCGTGGGCCTTCACTACACAGGGGATAAGGCTAGGCCTCGTCCCGTTTCTAGTATCGTGCCGTTATGCCGCCGAAATTTTCTAAAATAAGTTAGAAAAATAAAAATATCATTTTATTGGGTAAATGAACTAAAAATTAATGTGTTGAAAGAAAATAAAATATTTATATAGTTAAAAATATTTTATCGTTAAAAAGATAATTTTTAACGTGAATGTGAATAAATAAATATCTATAAACAAATCGGCCGATTTGTTTATATACACTGATTTGACTGATATTGATTGGGTCGATAAATTTTACACATCGCCCAACTGCACAAATAAAATATGCGTTTGATTGTTTGAAACCCCACACGGGTATTGGGATAAAATACGGCATACACTAATCCCAATAATTAGTTGTATGTCGATCGATTGATTGACAGGCTGTTATAAGCGTTAGATATCTATATTTGATGCTTATACAGTGTAGTGCACTTTGGTTGATGGTTGATTATCTATCGTTGATATTATATACATGTGTTGTATGGAATCCATATAATTAACTTTATATGGTAATTGATTGGGCCTCATTCCAATTTAGAAAATAAAGAATATTATAAAATAAAGGTTCATGTGTTGACTGTACTCATCCGTTGAGATTAGTCATGTGTTGAACGAAATATTTTAACAAAAATAGTCACACGTGGACAGTACTCATTCGTTAAGATTAGTCGTGTGTTGACAAAAATAAATATTCATTTGTTGAATAGATTAAAGGAATTATTGAAATATATAAAGCCGTATTGATTAAAGATGCGCTATTTTGACGCGAACGATTTTTATATCGATTATTTTCGTTTTTAAATTTGAATTGAATCGAATAGAAAACCGGTTTGAATTTAATCGAATAGAAAACCAATTTGAATTAAATCGAATAGAAAACCAATTTGAATTGAATCGAATAGAAAACCAATTTGAATTGAATCGAATAGAAATCCAATTTGAATTAAATAGAAAACGAATTGAATTCGAATTGAATATAAAACGAATTTGATTTCAATTGAATATATAACGAATTTGATTTGAATTGAATAGAAAACGAATTGAATTCGAATTGAATATAAAACGAATTTGATTTCAATTGAATATATAACAAATTTGATTTGAATTGAATAGAAAACGAATTGAATATAAAACGAATTTGATTTCAATTGAATATATAACGAAATTCATTTGAATTGAATAGAAAACGAATTGAATTTGAATTGAATAGAAAACGAATTGAATTCGAATTGAATAGAAAATGAATTCGATTTCAATTGAATATAAAACGAATTTGATTTCAATTGAATATATAACGAATTTGATTTGAATTGAATAGAAAACGAATTTGATTTGAATTGAAATCAAATAGAAATGAAAGTAAAGGATTTATAATAGAAAATTCAATTTTGATTTGAATTTGGAATGGAAGTTGAAATGTTTTTGAAACAAATTTGAAGCTATTTATAAAATTCTTTTTAAATAGTAATGGACGAAATATATATTATATATATTATATAATGGCCTAAATAGAACGCGCCGTGCCGCGGCAGTTCGTGAATTTCGACCATTGATTTCGAACAGACATTACGGGAGATCCGACCGTCGGATTCTCCTAAAACCGGAACCGTTGGGTTCGTATCGAAAAGAGATTTCTAACGAATATTAGAAATTTTAAATCTAACGGTTGGATTTGGAGATACGTCCAAATCAAATTTGGAAAAGGTCGCTGTAAGTGCAGTTCGATGGCCGTTGATGGAAATCGACCGTACGGGCCTTGATAAAATTATTAAAAATAGTAATAATTAGTGTAAAATCATAAGAAATGATTTGGGAAAAATTGGTATGAAAAACTCCATATTTGAAAAGATAAAAATAGATTTTTATCGAAATGAACTAGTTTGAACTGAAATTAAAACCCATTTATTTTTAAATAAATAAATTGGATTTGAAATAGGTTTAAATAGAATTGATTCATGGGTTTATCGTGAACTGTGTTTTATATAACACTAGTTCTTTAACCAGATAATAAATAGAATGTGATTTGGGTTTATCGTGAACTGTGTTTTAAATGACACTAGTTCTTTAACCCAGTAAAAAGAGTTTTAATGAATCTTCAATTAAATTGAAATGTGGATTGATAATTTAAATTATCAACTTTAGAAAATGAGCGAGAATGGAGTATCACCAGTTTTGCTCCAAAGCGATAGTTAAATATTTAATCAGATTTGAACGTGAAATGGTAATTAATTTTATCGATAACACTGTGGTGTTAAATATGGAGTATTACCAGTTTTGCTTCATGGGATGAATAGGTTGGGATTGGGAAATAAATTAAATAATTACTTCGGTATGGTTCGCTAATCTCGACTAGTTTGGAAAACCATAATTTGGTTTGAAATGACATACAAAGGAAGATTAAAGAATAAATTGAAAGAATTTATCTTGGATAAAATTAATGGGAACCTTTCCCTAAAAATATGAAATTTAGAAACTAGCTGTAGGTTAGCTAAGAAGAATGATTTCCTGGGTATTGATCTGATGTTGGTTTCGGCCTTCGGGGTTAATATTTAGGGTATTTCTCTCTTACTGATTTACGGTTAGTGACTAATGAATTAGAATGAGGCGTATGTTGTGTTTATGTAACATTTATTTTTAATATATGCGGGTTGTTCGGAAAGGCCGGGTTTATACCCATTCTGAATAACCGATTCAACGATATGTCGAAGATGAAGACGGTGGTTGAAGACCGGAAGTCTTCACATCGTTGGGATAATTACTGACGATCCTGATTGGGCTGTACACCCAAGAGGATGGAAATAGTTGGTGGTCGTCCAGACGTACTTGGAGATGGATGGATATGCGAGGAAAGTGCCTCCGGTTTCGTTCAGACCCAGAACGAACTTGTAAATGGATGGTGTGTCAGACATTGTATTCCTTTATATTGTATTCGTTGATCTCTGCTAAATATATATCTATTTGGCGGCGGAGAATTTATTCTCTTGCTTAACGCCCTTCTCTGAGACATACGAGCTCAGAGGTTATATATTGGCAGAAATCAGTGGTACGATATGGATTGATAGTGTGGCATGCTGAGATGCAGTGATCCAGACTTTTGTTGAAAAGCAAAGTTTGGTGGATGATGATCAAAGCGCAGCTGATATAGCCTGGCTTTGTGTATAGCGTTGATTCGCGAGCCTCACATCCCAGTATGGCGGTAAACTGATGGTTTAATCAGTATGCTTTTTAGTGGATGGGCACCTTAGTGGTGTCGTGGATTCGGTCGACCGAGATGAGATTAGTGCTCAGGGATATATAGAGTAAGCGGTGTTTTCTCTCGCTGGGACGTAAGCCGCGGTGATACTCTGGTCCCAAAAGTGCGGATGTGCAGACGGTGTTTTCTCTTGTTGGGACGTAAGCCGTGGGGAATTGCATTACGCGATCGATCTTTCGAATCAGGAGCCACCATGATGGAAATCCAATTTCCGATACGTGTATTTCGGTTTTATTTGTAGAGCCTAGTATGGCGACATAGTGGGATGGGGCGCTTATGCCGTCTATGATTGATACTTATGATTTGAAGATATTTTATACAATATGCACTTATAATAGTATCAAATGTTTTGTTTTAAACGTATCAAGCATTCTTGGCTATTATAAGGTAAAAACCCTATCATCCGGGTTGCGTTGCATTGTGTGATGGGACCTGGGTCTTATAATAGCTTCATTTTTCTTTATTTAGCATTGCGCTGTTGTTTTATGCACTGGTGTTCTTGGGAGGAAACCCGTTCCGTGTTATACGGCGTGGTCCCTTGATTTACCTAACTTTAAAAATAAAGATTAATAACTGTTTTAGTTCTCACACCAGTCCCATGACTGACCTGGAGTTTATTGTTTTAACCTAAACTCTGGGTGCCCTTATTTTCGACACGGGCAGCTAGTAGTTTTGGTTTTGCAGATTTATATTCACAGGATCCTGGTTTACAGCTGGAATGATATCCGGAAAGCTTTGTATCCGTATATCTCCTTCAGTTGTGTATTGTATTATTTTCCGCTGCGATGTATTTAAATGTAATTTAAATCTCTGATATTTCTGTGTAATATTCATTTATACTCTGTATATTCTTGTATTCTGGTGCATTGTTGTAATATACAATGAAATGTTCTTTCGTCTACGTTTTGTTGTGGCTTGTTCTCGAACTATCCGCTCTTTCCTCACCGGGGAAGTTACGGGTTTTCACAATTTCCATAGTAGACTAATAATATAAATGGAATGACGGCAAAGCCTTTTAAATTTCATACATAGTAAGGGTCTTCCTTTATAGAAGCTCATCTCGATTATTACCAAATCGAATTCCATTCAATTCCAATTTAATATATTAAATTGGAAAACTTTACTTTGGAAAATTTCCATTAAATCTTGATAAAAAGATTTATAAATTCCAAATCATATTTTCACTGTTAATTGGGTTAAAGAACAAATGTTGTTTAAAACATAGTTCAAGATAAACCCACAATCAACTTTCATTTCAATTCCAATTAAATATAAATTAATTTGTAAACTTCTCTAAATTTGAATTAAAAGATTTATTCTTTTCTCAACTGGGTTTAAGAACAATGTTATTTAAGAAACCATTCATGTAACAGCCTAGAAATTTTGACGTTCAAAATATAAATTTAAATTAAGATTTGACTTTGAAATAAATATTTATACATGGGTTCCGACAATAGAACTGGGCTATAAAATCATTATTGAACATATTTGAATTGACTTATAACGGAAAATTCCTTTTGTAAATTTAATCCTATGTGAATGTTTTGTTTAAAGAAACATTATCCAAAAAAATCCAATGTTGCTTGGATTTAAAAATAAAGTTAAAATAAACTTTGAAAAATATTAATTTTCTAAGATGTAATTACAAATTTTAAGAGTCAATTTATTTTAAAATTAGTTTGAAATCAAATTTATCTTAGAACATAAAGTTTGGATTTTTATAAGGCAAATGGATTTTTGTATACGTAAATTTATTTCTAAACAACGATAGTTGAAATACGGTTGTTAATTCTTGAATTAACAATGTCAAGTTGAAGAAAGAATAAACTAATTAATATGTTACTAGAGAACTATAAATTTATCTCTTAATTTAATTTGAGCATTTATTTTATTTAGATTTGAACTTTATTTTATTTAACTTAAGTTTGAATTTAGGATGAATAACACACTAGTGTGGTATGTATATAGTATTATAATCCGTACATATCTCTTTTAAATTAATTTGTCAATAGCTTGGACACTTGTTTCTTTACCTTGTTGTATTCACCACGTGTACCCTTTGTTCTGAGTATTACCACCGTCCACTCTCAGATCAAACCCGTGCCCCTTTTATCATCGTGTTCTTTCCTTTTTTTTCTCATTTCTAGCCTCATTCATTTCTTTTTTTTCCCAAATTAGTTTCTGCCAAATCAATTTATCTCCACCACAAATCGGTTCGAGAAATCAATGGCCTGCTGCCATCCTCCCTTCCTCTGCCGTACGCCTCACCGCCTCGAACCCGCGACCAAGCTGTTGTCCTTCGTAAGCTCCAACTTCCCCAATTCAAAGCCGCCGTCTATGGCTCAGCAACCGAGCCCCTTTGTACCGAAATCCATCTCGAACACCATAACCGCCTCCTGGCCACGTCTGCCACTGCAAGCAGCTACTGGCGTCTATTAAGCTGTAGCCTCCTCGTTGGCATATCAGCGTTTCGATGCCTCAAGCAGAGCACCCTCAACATGTCAACCGAACTTCGCACCTCTTCACCGTCGCTGATCGGTTGTTGTGCCTGAGCCAACCGGACCTGCTGCCCTCTCCATTATTGTTTCACAGTCGAACAACACCATTTTTCGGTCCGGCTTCTTCATTTGTGGCTGCATCTCATAGTAAGTTTAACTTTCGGTTCGACTTATTTTGAGTTATCTAACTTATCTCTTCACTAAATAAAATTAATATGGGTTCTTTGCTATTATGTCGGTCATTTGTGTTTACTGGTCTTGCAGTGTATTTGGTCATGGATTTTGGGATTTACTCATTTTCATACATTACTGTGAACAGTGGGTTATATATTGCTGTTAATGCATTACATTGAACATATCATATCCGCCACCAGACTGCTCTAAATGAAACAGTTTCTTTTTCTTTTAAAATGTTCTCATGCATTACTCATTTCATGGCATGTTACTTGAAATTAAGGATTGATTTGAATCTTGACGTCAAATGTTACACTGAACTTATGCTTTATACAATTTATCCTGACCGTGAACCCTCGGCATTTAAATTTGTACCATTGTTTCCTTGGAAATTGGAACCGCATGGGGTATTTGGGTGATTCAAGTATTTTGGTTGTTGGTGATACCTGCTCCTATTTGTTTACCTGCTCCTATGTGTTTACTTGCTCCTATGGTTTTTTCAAGTATTCTTTAATCAAGTATAATAATTGTTATTACTCTTCAGATCATTAAACACCTGAACTCAATATACTAAAATTGATAGAAATGTGAAGGAAATCAACTGAATGCAAAATATTTAAATCATATATAACAAATAGTTTCATTGGTTATCAGCAATATATTTTGGCATCGTTTGACTTACAAAGGAATAATATTATTTTATTATTATCACTTTTGTTTTATATGTAAGCACTGTAGAATTTCTTCAATCTAAAATCTTTTGTTTGCCTCAAATATTTCTTCAACATAGAAATGTATTTCCATTTATTTTGAAATGTTTACTTTGTATTGTTTTATTTTCTAAGACAGAACTATTATAACAAATAATTTATGTCGTTCGTATGATAGTAGTTTTATAATGCGGGCTAGAGAAACCCATATGTTTAACCCATGTTGGAGTAAATAACTTGCATGCTCAATTTTGAGTGCTATATATGTTTAGCAGCCTTTCATGCGTGCACTCCAGTATCCAATGTCTTATTCATACCTGGGAACAGTTGGCTGCCTTATAGAGGATTAACAAAATTTTCATTTTGAAATTACTTTTACTGATTGGTGCTTGCATGCTCGCCATTAATTAGTTTAGGGGACCTTGGCATCATGTCCATATATATCTCCTTGAAGTTTCATGCCTACAAATAACCTGGACAGTAGTGTTGTTAACGGGTCATCGTCACTATCTAAACATATATGAATTTAAAGTGAATGATCTGTACATAGTTATTGCATGTTGTGTAGTGTTGTTCGTGAAGTCTAAAACATATTCAAATGAATAGTTCAATTTGAAAACTTAATGCATATCTATACATTAAACATGACGTACTATATATGTTTATTATGTAAATAATGGATAGGTTAGGCCCACTGCTATTGCATGGATCACTTGCTTTTCACTGTGGTTGCATGCCTCATTTCCAGTACTGTACCACAGACCATAATATCCCACTAGTTTGCTATCGTATATGGCTATGGAAACTTTTTTTATATGCGCGTTCTTACCAAATTTATGTCTTACACCATTACTACCTTACTTGCTCACTGTTCTTGCCTTTGTTAAACCTATTGGTTGGCATTTCACATGGGTTATTGTGTTCATATTAATTAAATAGATGGTTGGGATTAAACAAATTTTATTAAGTGTTTATCGAAGTTTGCTAACTTGTAACAAGTTTAATCCTGACTCGGGTGTTTTGTGTATTTTGCATGGAACGCTCGAGTCAGACCCTAAGTGTTCCAGGTTTAGATATTTCATCCCGTAACGAACTGGAGAGGACGTGGAGACATGAAGACGCTTGCACGCGCTAAACTCGGAAAAACGGTAACTTGCTTAAAAAGATATTTTTATTCATTTAAAACTTTGTGTACAAAATTTATTTATCTTCCGCTGCAAATTTTGTACAACTCTGATATTATATGAAATTTATATTTCGCTGCAATTATTGTACTCTGTGATTCTGTATTGATTCTGTTTAAGCTTTGTAAGCCAATAACAATCTGTCGTTTTGAACGTTTCGTGTCGGTTTAAATACCGGCTAGAGGCGGTCAAAATGCCAGGTCATTACAATGTGGTATCAGACCGAGGTTTGACAAAGCTTGGCTTATTCGGTTTAAAAACTCATTAGAGATAAGGTAGAAATACCTTAGAATGAGCAGAATTAATGCTAGAATTAGTGAATTCTAAAGAAAATAAACTATTTTAAAAGAAATTTTGAAAATTAAATACTTTCAAAAAAGAATAGATCCTTTTCGGATTTTTTGCATAAAAGCCTTGCGATATAATTCTGTAATCCGTCGTTGTGTTGTTCAAAATTTTCAAAGGAATATAAAAGTGACCAATGAATTGGGTTTAACAAATATTTAGAAATTTTCCAATTAATATTAAAGGGTTTTAAGAGAAAATTTTGGGACTAAAATGAAAGTTTCAAGATGAATTCTAACGTCTTCAAAACCTATATGTGAACAATTTATATAAGGACGTTGTTATCCGAGAGCTGTTAGTTGAAGAGATTTGGTAAGGAAAAAGGAAATATTAAGTATAGGTTTCATAAAGTACATAGAAAAAAAAGAACTTTGAGACACCCCGTATTTTCTGAGAATATTAAAGTGACAAATTAAAGAGTAATTAATTTCAGAAGAAGTATTAGGTAAAACGGATTGCGCCATTGCGTTCGTCTCAGAATTCTGCTTGGGATAGAATCCGAATTTACGTAAATCGGACTCCATATGAGGAAGTTAAGGAGTTAAGAAGATTTCATGTTTAAATAGAAATTTTTTTAATTAAATAAACGAAAGTGTTCCAATTTCAAAAATCATATAGACCAGCTGGGCGGGAAAAATCCCGCCTATGGGGGTCGACTCCCCCCGGGGGGGTCGACATAGGTGTCGACCGCCCAAGAGTGGTGTCGACTGGGGTGTCGACCCCCTATATGGGTTGACCCCCTCGCCCAGATCCAAACAGTGACGATTTCTGAGTTTTCGCTGAGTCACTAGGGCAGAGGTGTCAATTTTTGGATAGCTCTATCTTGTCTGAATGGTTGTGGTTGCTCCTAGGTTGATCTAACAGTTCACATAAGTCTAAACCTCTATAAAAGCAACCCTAATCCTCAACCCTAAATCACACAATTTCATTCCAAGGAGCCACCATGCTGTCCATGGTCGACCTAGCCTAGCCACCATTTCTTCTTCAACTAGGAAGCAAACTAGAAAGTAAGTTAGGAGCTATGAATCAAATCTAATTTTGAGAATCGATAGTCTACGTCAAGGGATTGCTTTTCAAATTCAGAAATCAGATCCCATAATTCAAGACCGATCTGTAATTTGTAAGTTCATGTTAGTTCCAGAAATAAAAGTTAATTTTGATTTTGACAGTGTAATAAATCTGAATATGAGATTATGCCTATTTCTATCTGTCTTTCTATATCCATTGGATCTATCTCATTGATAATATTATGTCCATTCTTTGTCTCTTCTTCCCTTCTTCACTTTTTGTTTTTATAGCCAGGCTACCGCGAGCCTAAGCCAAATCTCATAAGAGATGAATGTACGTTGGAAATAAAATTGGGCACAACATATGACTTGAACATGACCAGCGCTAAAATTGGGCATAATATATGATTTAGACATGACCAGCGCTAAAAGTTGGGAAAGTATTAGATTATGTATAATTAAGCATAACTGATTTGAGGACATAACAATTGTTGTATTTAAAACATAAAGTGGATCGAACATTTAACTTGATAATTTAGGCATAAAGTATATTGGACATATGACTTGGGGTTTGGGGCGTAAATTGAACTGGAAACATGTAAGGCATAGTACATGTTGTGGTTTAAGACCTAAAATTGGGGCATATTATAGTTTATGACTTGGAGGAAGGAGATTACACATGAAAACCTATAGTAAGATAGGGATAATTATTAAATGTGAACACGCCTAAATTGGGATTTTGGGTAAACTGGCATGCACTATAATTAAAGGTCATAATGTGGCATAGTTTATATTGTGAATCATGATTAGGTTTTTTGGGGAATATTTTTTACGGTGCAATATGACTAAACCTTAAGGCGTGTGTTATATTCTAATTTTTGGGGCATAAGTATTATTGCAAATTTGGGAAAATTAGGTATAAGCTATTTTGAGTAATAACTTGAATTTGAATTTGTGGGGCATAACTTGCAATCAGCTTTATTGGGGTATAACTTGAGAATTGGAACATGAGTAGTTTTGTAAATTTGGGATGATTATCATATAAAATCTTGACATGGATATGTATGGTAAATATGCTAAAGGATAAACGTGCCTAACCCGAGGTTAGATTGAGTTGTAGTGTAAAACCGCCCGGCACATCCAGTAACCTCAACAATACCTATCTAATGTGAGAGGTTAGTGCATCATGTCCAAGAAAAACCCGAGGTTAGATTGAGTTGTGGTGTAAAACTACCCGGCACATCCAGTAACCGCAACAATATATATCTAATGCGAGAGGTTGGTGCATTAATAAATCAATTAATGCTAATGAACAAGACATGTTAAGAATGGTAGGGTTAAGTTAACTAAGGCAACACTTAACCATTATAACATGTTAATTAGATAAGAAGAGGGGGTTAAGTAAATTTAGAACACCTAACCGTGATAACATGCTAGTTAGACAAGAAGGTGAGGTTAAGTAAATTTAGAACACTTAATCGTTATAACATGTGAATTAGACAAGAAGGTGAGGTTAAGTAAATTTGGAATACTTAACCATTATAAACATGTTAATTAGACAAGCAAGCAAGGTTAAGTTAACCAGTACAACATGATGAATGAGAAGGGTTAAGTTAAAACACTTAACCAATATGACATGATGAATGGGTAGGGTTAAGTTAAAACAAGAGAGAAAAATTTAACCAATATAAAAGGATGTGTGAAAGGGTTAACTTAACACAAGAAGGCAACACTTAACCAATGTAACACAACAAGTGGGTGGGTTAAGCTAACTTGAATTGATTTGATAGCACTTAACCAATGCAGCATGATGAACGCGTGGGTTAAGTTAATAAGAAATACTTAACCAATATAACCTGATGAATGAACGGGGTTAAATTAATAGGAAACACTTAACCAACATGACATGAAGAGTAAGTGGGTTAAGTTAACATGAATGGACAACACTTAACCAATATGACATAATGTATGGGAGGGTTAAGTACATATCAGGTTGGTGGGTAATATTAGTAAATATAGGCCCACAAACTTAACCATTAAGTAAACATGTTTGAATCAGTGGGAGGGTTAAATACATATCGGGTTAGTGGGTAATATTAATAAGTATAGGCCCATAAACTTAACCAGTAAGAAACCCTAGTAACGGAGACCCATTTCAGCAGTAACCCACATAGATGTATCAAGGAACCCTAAAGTTAGGCAGGGTGGGGCATGATTACTGGGCTGATTATAAGCAGTCAAAATAGCGGCATGGGGTACGTCAGTGTAGGTCCCACGGTTTACGGGCGTGCACGTACTCCGGAGTGGGAAAAAGCAGGCACTGGGTACCAGTATTTATACACTGTGCATCTTGAATCGTATCGGGTTGCTATCATTAGGATTGATACACCTTATGGTGGGACCAGCACAGGGTATCTACAAGCAAGAGAGGGCCGATTGACACAGACACATGGAACATTAATACAAGTAGGGAGCGGATCGATAGGGTAGTAAGGGTACATCTAACATCTTCATGGCAATTAGGCTGATTGAGTTAAGATCCTCATACTAGATGTACACCTGAAGACTACCATAATTGCGGGGATTGGTATCATGTTGTAATATTATCATTTTACACAGATTAATAGTTGGGTCACTAGTTGGGCGGTGCAGAGATATACTAATTAGAATAACAAGGTAGTAGTGAAACAGAGAAAGAGTAGAAGCGCATTCAGTTTATCTTGCCTTATCATATCTATGCTAATTGAATGTTATCTTGTTATCCTTGTTATCACGGTATTGTCTTATATTCAGTTTATTCATGTCATAATGCTTTTGCCTATTTATATGCTGAAAGTCACTGGACTTACCAGACTTATGTCTGACCTAGTTTGTTTCGCATCTTCCCTCCATTCCCCCCCAAGGTTCACAGGGAGGAAATGTTACCACTTAGCTTAGTTTTCTTTCCAAGCTCGAAGATAGTCAATGTATTGCTTTGGACTCTCTCTCCCACTGTGAAACACCCCACCTCCGTTAAGGTCACTCACAAAGGGAATGCCTTAATTTTGGTGGATGGTTATAGGTACAAGACACAGAAAAATTTACAACACAGATAAATATAAGCAACGAAATTCAAATATTTATTGCATACGTGGTTCAATACAAAAGCATTACAGCAAATTGTCTCAAAATAACTTCCAAAACATTACACCATAATTTTTGTCTTGATTATTTAATAAAGAAGCATAAACCATAAATAAAACTGCATAAATCCCCAAGTGTTGTGTTCAAAAGCCATAGCCAAGGTGAGAGAGTCCCAATCATACATCTACTTCCTTGAAGCTTGCAAAGAGTCTGACTAAGCTGGAGTATTCCCTCCCTGTGGACCTGGGGGGGGAACAGAAGAAAAGAGGACGAAAGAAAACGGGTCAGATAATAAGTCTGGTAAGTTCAGTGATTACTAGTATTTAAACAAGGAAAGGGATCATGACAGTAATAACATAACATAGGACAATACCCTAATATAAGATAAGAGGAACATGTGATCGCACCCATTACTATAGTCTATGCACCTACTTAACCATTGGTTCAACCAGCCCCACGTGTTCATAACAAACGATCCCCTTAATGATCGGCTCCTACTCGCATGCATTCATATCCTGTGTCCTTTGGCCCCGCTTGATTGTAAATATCTGTGTTGGTCCCACCATGGGGTGTATCAGTCCCTCTAGTGGCAACCCGACACGCTTCAAGATGCACAGTGTATACTACTGATGACCAATGCCTGATTTTTCCACTCTGGAGTACGTGCACGCCCGTACTCCGTCGTAACCTACACTGACGCATCAACAACCGACATTTTGACCGCTTATAATCAGCCCAGTAATCATGCCCCACCCTGCCTAGTTCAGGGTACCATGATACATCTATGTTGGTTACTGATGAAATGGGTCCCCGTTACTAGGGTTTTCTAATCAACATGTTTATTTGGTTAAGTGTCCAAGTTTACCTAACCCCACCCATCTGTTTAGTTAACATGTTGAATCGGCTAAGTGTTTCCCTAATTGACTTAACCCTACCAATCCTGACTTAGCTTTAATTTATTTATTAAAGCAGCAACCACTCACATTAGATAGGTCTTGTTGTCATCACTGGATATGCCGGTCGGTTCCGGGAAGTTTTACACCACAACTTAGTCCAACCTCGGGTTCGTTTTGGGCTTGATGCACTAACCACCCACATTAGACAGGTCTTGTTGTGGTCACTGGATATGTCGGTCGGTTCCGGGCAGTTTTACACCACAACTCAGTCTAACCTCGAGTTAGGCATATTCGTCTTTTCTAAATCCATATATTTTCTATATATGTCTAATTCTATATGTAAATTAATCATGCCATAATTATCCTTTGATTATGCTCACAATAAATGGTATATCAAATATACCATTTTATGAACAAATCTATGCCATGAAATTTTCATATTTTCTCATCGCTATCCGCGTGGAACGTACGCATGAATCACATAAATTGTTGGGCTAGTAAATTATCCCAAACACATAAACAAAAAGGGGTAATAAACAAGGGACATGAAATACACATAAAATGGCATACATTTAACTTATCACGTGTAACTTGGTATAGAAGTATCATTAACTTAATTAAACGGGTAAAGGTGAACTTGCGACTAAGTTGGATCTAATTGTCATGTAAACTTGATATAGGTCTAGCATGGAGGTTTAACATATAAACACAATTTTAAACCACAACTTAACATATTAACTTATGTATGTCAAAACATAAGAAAGCTACTATAAACATATTTAAATCACAACTTAGCATGATTACTTATGTGTGTTAAACATAAGAGAGCCATTATAAACATATTTAAATCACAACTTAGCATGATAACTTATGTGTGTTAAACATAAGAGAGCTACTATAAACATATTTGAATCACAACTTAGCATGATAACTTATGTGTTAAAACATAAGAGAGCTACAAGTCCAATCTTGCAACATAAATAGATTCAACTTAACATGGTTCTAAATATACATGAATGTTGATTTAACATGTAAGCATGTGTTTTAGATCATAAACTTGCAAGTAACCACCAAATTATAACATGACATGTTTGACCATTCTGTTGGCATAATATGTTCATTTCCCAATCATAATAGATCCCAATATATAAAATATGGTATGTTCATCACGGTAATTTAAGATAAATGAGAATCAAACTTTATTTATCTTATACATAAGCATCATTCTATATTCAAGTCACAACATGTCATGATATCATTTAAAAGAGCGTTTAAATCTACGTAATAACCAACTTATAAACAAGAAGGAATTCTTGATTTCTGAAATCTGAATTATGAAGTTGGAATGCTCGCCTTTGATGTAGATTGTTGAATTAGATTACTTTAATTTGATTTTGATTCAGGTTTTTATCATGTCTTTGAATTGAAAGCGGTGACGGCTACTCCAAGTTCTCTATTGACGACATGATAGTTCCAGGATTATTTTTGTGTGATTTTAGGTTGAGCATTGGGTTGTTTATATAGAATTTCAATTTAATTAGAGCCGTCGGATGATCCTAAAGTTAACCACAACCATTCAGTCAGGATAGGGTGACACCTTAGCCCTAATGACTCAGCAAGGAGTCAGAAAGGACTCAGCAATGACTCACATATGGATCAGAACACACCAAAAAGCTATGCAGGCTCTCAGCCCCGCCTGGGTGTACTTGGCAGGTGCACCAGTGCAATTTTTATACTGGCGCACTTCCCAAGTGCGCCAGTGCATTCCTTTTTTTCCTCTTTCTTTCTTCTAGTTTTCTGCTTAACTTCGTTCGTTCATATCTCCTTCATACGGTGTTCGTTTTACGCAAACTCGAACTCTATCTCAAGCAAAATTCCGAGACGAACGCAATGGCATAACTTGTATCCCTTAACTCTTAGATTTGAAATTAATTATTCTTCGGTTCGTTACTATAACATTAATAGAAAATAAGGGGTGTTACATTCTCCCCTCCTTTTAGGATTTCGTCCCCGAAATCTTCAAGTCGAGAAGAACTTATATCCTACCATCCAATAACCCATCTACTCAACCATCAAACATAGGCGTCCATTGTCCTTAAAAGATTTCTTATGTTTCATGTTCATATGCATAGTGTGTGTACATGTCCTTATCTAATGCAAAATCAGGTGGTCTACTGATTCAGTTGACCTCCTTAATGCAAATTATGTCAGTGCCATGAGTCCATTATGAATGCAATTTTTTCCTACTCAAAATTTCCTATATGAGTGCATAATCATTCATACAAATGCAACGTCCATATGATAACACATCAAGTTTCAATCCATATACAAATACATATATGCATATGCAATATGAAAGTGACTGAGCCGATCTAATACCTAATGTGTGTATATGTATCCATGAGCAACCACTAGCAATCACTTGCAACCACTTGCAACCATCAACCATAACATGTTTCAATTACATGTTTACATCCAAATGGATTTCTACATAAGGATAAAGGATAGGATCGAGGAGATATACCTAAAAAGATAGATACGTGCATAAACTTAGGAAAAAAGAGATCAAGGATGTATCATCAAAAAGAAAATGGTAGGCTGCGCGTATTTTGTCCTCAGTTTCCCAAGTCGCGTCTTCCTCGGTGTCATTCCATTGAACTTTGACGAGCTTAACTTCACGGTTGCGTAGCTTTTTGACTTTTGTTCCCAAAATATGGGTTGGATCTCTTCTCACAGTTGCTTCTTGTTCAACTTCTACTTCCTCTAGCATGCTTGGTTCTACCACTTCCGCAGACTCGTGTAAGCACTTCTGCAGGTGAGAGACATGAAAGACATTATGAACCCCGACCAATCTTTCGGGCAGCTGTAACCTATAAGCCATCTTCCCGATCTTCTCGATGATAGGGAACGACCCTACAAATCTTGGTGCTAACTTTCCTGGGGATCCAAAGCGAACGACGTTCCTCAAAGGAGATACTTTAAGGAACACCTTATCTCTAACTTCGAACTCAAGGTCAATTCTTCTTTTGTCTGCGTAGGACTTCTGTCTGTCTTGGGCAGTCTTCATTCTTCTTCGTATCAAGTCTACTTTCTTTGAAGTTTCCCTAATCATGTCTGGTCCAAGTATGAGCTTGTCTGTGGACACCCACCAGCAAGTTGGTGACCTACACGGTCTTCCATATAAAGCTTCGAAAGGCGCCATGCCTATGGTTGCTTGGTAGCTATTGTCATAAGCGAATTCCACCAAAGGTAGATGATCCTCCCATGTACCTCCGAAGTCAATAATGCATAATCTCAAGAGGTATTCTAATACTCTGTTGACTCTTTCCGTTTGGCCATCGGTTTGAGGGTGATAGGTCGTGCTTAAGCATAACTGTGTGCCTACAACCTCTTGTAAACTCTTCCAAAACTCGCTCGTGAAGATAGGGTCTCGATCACTCACTATGCTGGAGGGTATCCTATGGAGTCGAACTATCTCTTTAAGATATATGGATGCTAGAGATGAGGCAGTCCTTCTACTTTTAACAGGTATAAAGTGAGCGCTTTTAGTAAGCCTGTCTACTATTACCCAAATGCTGGTATTGCCCCTTCTTGACCTAGGCAACCCATCTGTAAAGTCCATCGCGATGCTATCCCATTTCCACTGTGGGACCTCTAGAGGATGGAGTAGACCACCAGGTTTCTTCTGCTCCGCCTTGACTTGTTGGCATATTAAACACCTATAAACAAACTCAACTACGTCTTGCTTCATGCCATTCCAAAAGAAAATTCTTTTGATGTCTTTACACATTTTGTCTCCGCCTAGGTGTATGGTCAACTTGGAATGGTGTGCCTCTTCTAGAACCGTCTTACCAAACCACTTGCTTGTGGGACACATAGTCTTCCATCTCGTCTCAACCAGCCCTTGGCATCAATGGAGTATCTATTGAGGTGACTAGAAGTCTCACCCCTAATTAACTTGTCCATCACATCGGCTAGCTGAGGGTCTTCTCTTTGCGCGACTCCGATTGAGTCTAATAGAGTTGGCCGCACTTCTAACGTTGCTAGCAAGCCAAGTACAAAGCCAGAGGAGGGTCTGAAGTTAAAGCTTGCTATGAACTCTAAGCTTTGCCTTTCCACAAAGAGAGGGCTTAAGGTCAGTTTCTTTCTACTTAAGGCATCTGCTAATACATTGCCCTTACCAAGGGTATAAGAAATCTCAAAATCATATGAGGCGAGAAATTCCATCCACCTTTGCTGCCTCAAATTAAGATCTTTCTGAGAAAAAATGTATTTTAATGATTTATGGTCAGTATACAATTCAAATTTCTCACCTAGGAGATAATGGTGCCAAGACTTAAGCGCAAAAACGATGGCTGCCAACTCTAGGTCGTGGGTTGTGTAGTTTTTCTCATGTACTTTCAATTGCCTTCCACCATAAGCCACTACCTTCCCTTCTTGCATTAAAACAGCGCCTAGTCCCGTTCTACATGCATCTGTGTATACTGTAAACATCTTACTTCCATCAGGCAATGTCAGAACTGGGGCTGTTGTTAGAGCCCTTTTCAAACGTTGGAAAGCAATATCGAAATCCAAATCCCAATTGAAAGCTAGGTTCTTCTTTGTCAATCTTGTAAGTGGAGCTGAGATTTTTGCAAAATCTTTGATGAACTTTTGATAAAATCCTGCTAGCCCAAGAAAGCTTCGGACTTCGGTTGCGTTTCGAGGAACCTTCCAAACTTGCACAGCAAACACTTTCGCGGGGTCCATAGTTATCCCTTCTTTGGACACCACGTGTCTAAGGAACCTAACTTCTCTCCAGAAATGGCATTTGGAGAATTTAGCTTTCAACTGATGTGCACAGAGAGTATCCATGACTTACTTTAGAGGCTGAGCATGCTCTTCCTCATTCTTTGAAAAGATCAAAATATCGTCTACGAAGACCACCACAAACTTATTGAGGAACTCTCGGAACACCCTGCTCATTAAATCAACGAAGTAAGCGGGTGCAATTGTCAAGCCGAAAGGCATGACGAGCCACTCGAAGAAACCATCTGGAGTTCTGAACGCGGTCTTATCAATGCTGTCTTCAGCCACTCTTAGCTGATGAAATCCGGTAACTAAATCTAATTGGGAGAAAACCGATGCACTTACAAGCTGATCGAACACATCATCTATTCTCGGGAGTGGGTGCCTATTCTTCTTGTTCAGCTTGTTTAGCCCCCTATAATCAACGCACAGGCAAAGCGAATCGTCCGCTTTAGTTGTGAACACTACTGGAGCACCCCATTCAGAAATACTCCGATTATAAACCCCTTCTCAAGCAATTCTTTAACTTGCTTGCTGAGTTCTTTCCTATCCCTTGGAGCCATGTGTCTAACGGGTAAAGCAACGAGTTTTGCATTGTCAACGAGGTATATGCGGAAGTCTGTCTCCTGCTTCGGAGGTAAGCCCTTTACCTCTTCAAACACATCTGAGTATTCATAGACTACCCTTACAGATTGCAAGTTCTCAATAGACGCATCAAGAGATTCTAGGTAACTAAGCAAAACAGAGTTCATGGGATTACAAGAAATTTCGAGAGTGTTACCAAGGCGAGTCATGAGTCTAAACACTTTCTTTTCACAATTGAGGACAGCACCATTACTGGATAGCCAGTCCATGCCTAGAATCAACCCAGAGCCCGTGAAGCCCAAAACAAAGGCATTACATCTAAACCCAACGCTCAGTATAGATATTTTCAAATCCAAACAAACCATTGACAAATAAGATGAGCCCCCAATTGGATTTGAAACAACCAAGGGATCCTCTACTATACTGGTGTCTAGGTGCAGAGATTCCACTAACGCAGTAGATATAAAAAAGTGCGATGCGCCAGAATCAAATAGTGTACGAACAGGATGATAAAAAAGATAGATTAAACTTTCGATAGAAATACTTCTACCTCGTTCTTGCGGAGGTGCCGTGAGAGCGTGAGCTTGTCCTCCAGAAGAAGGTCCAGCCCTCTGCCCTTGCTTCCTTGGGCAGTCCTTTGCCATGTGTCCTGTCCCACCACAGTGGAAACAGCCACCCATCTTCCTTTTCTTCTTCTTGCAGTCTTTGACTAGATGTCCAGGAATGCCATAGAAATTACACTTTCTCTTGTCATGGGGTTTGTTGTTCTTCTCGCCTTTCTTTGAATCAGCCTTCTTGTTCTGTGACCCCTCCCCCTTCTTGTTCTGTGACCCCTCCCCTTTCTTATATTGAGGCACTTCCGCTTTTGCCTCTTTCTTGCCCTTGTGTTCCTCATGTAAGTGTGCCATGTCCACTAACCTCTCGTAAGTAGCCCCCATAGGTACATGGGTCATAGCCAGGATGTGAAGTGGCTCATTCAATCCCTTGATAAAACAGAGAGCCTTCTTATTAGGAGTATTCACTAAGTCCAATCCAAATCGGGCTAGCTGATTGAATTGGTTGACGTATTCCTTGACCCTCATACTTCCTTGCTTAAGAGATAAGAACTTTTCTAGCTGTAAACTTCGTTCAGCTTGTGAGAGGAATTTCGTCTCAAACCTCATTCTGAAATCCATCCTTGTTTCAACTAGTCTTTCAGCGTTAGTGACTTCCCACCAATAGGAAACTTCGTCTTTGAGCAACCATACAACCAACTGTATCTTTTGCCTATCGTCCACCTCGAAGATAATGAACAGATCCTCAGTTTCTTTGAGCCAGTTCCTTGCTTCTACGAATGATTCAGTTCCCTTGAAATCCTTTCCACCCATGGCCCTAAAGTCTCTACAAATCTTTGAGAAAACATTTGCACGAGGAGGAGGAACCGCTGCAGGTGGAGGAGGAGGAATATCTGCTGGGCCTGCGTCGTTGGCCCTAGCCTCTAAGTAACTCCCGAACCAGCCAGGTATCGGTACACCCTCTGGAAGGTTAAGATTCCCAGACATGCTGAAACGAAAAAGAAAATATTCAAAACAAAGGATAGAAAGATAATGCATATGGCTTTGGGGATTACGCCTTTTTAAATTTAAAACAACACTTTTTCTTGTAAAATGCTTCTTTATATTTCTTTTTGAAAACAGTTTTCAAAAACTCTTATTTGATCTGGTAAACCTTTGCTCTGATACCAAGTGAAACTCCCCACCTCCGTTAAGGTCACTCACAAAGGGATGCCTTAACTTTGGTGGAGGGTTATATGTAAAAGACACAGAAAAAATTACAAGACAGATAAATATAAGCAGCGAAATTCAAATATTTATAGCATACGTGGTTCAATACAAAAGCATTACAACAAATTGTCTCAAAATAACTTCCAAAACATTACACCGTAATTTATGTCTTGATTGTTTAATGAAGAAGCATAAACCATAAATAAAACTGCATAAATCCCCAAGTGTAGTGTTCAAAAGCCATAACCAAGGTGAGAGAGTCCCAATCATACATCTACTTCCTTGAAGCTTACAAAGAGTCTGACTAAGCTGGTGTATTCCCTCCCTGTGGACCTGGGGGGAAACGGAAGAAAAGAGGAGGAAAGAAAACGGGTCAAACAATAAGTCTGGTAAGTTCAGTGATTACTAGTATTTAAACAAGGAAGAGGATCATGACAATAATAACAGAACATAGGACAATACCCTAATATAAGATAAGAGGAACATGTGATCGCACCCATTACTATAGTCTTTGCACCTACTTAACCATTGGTTCAACCAGCCCCACGTGTTCATAACAAACGATCCCCTTAATGATCGGCTCCTACTCGCATGCATTCATATCCTGTGTCCTTCGGCCCCGCTTGACTGTAGATACCTTTGCTTGTAACACCCCGAATTTTAGTTAATACTAAAATTCACTAATTACAGGATAAATAATCTCAAACGTGGGAATTGGGGGTAACGGGCTGCGTCATTGCGTTCGTCTCGGAAAAATACGCGAAATAGAGTTCGAGTTTTCGAGAATCGGAGTCCGTATGGCCCGGTTATGGCCCAATGAAGTTTGCAGAAAAATTAAAACTTAAAACAGATTTAAAAATTTAAAATCTGAGATTGTGGAATGGAACAGGCGGGGTCAGGCGGGAAGATTCCCGCCCTACCCATGTCGACAGGGCTGTCGACAGGCCTGTCGACAGGGGTGTCGACTTGCCTGTCGACTTGCCTGTCGACAGGGGCGCGCCGTCCAGTGAACCTGGGTGCACCAGGTTGGGTTCTAGGCTGGCTTGGAGGGTTGGTTCTAGAGATTTCCTAAATCTAACGGACCTAAATTAATCTAGGGTTAATCTAAGGGCCTAAAACACTCTCTTAATCTATAAATACACCCTAAACCTACCTTAATCCATACTAAAAATAGAAATGAAGGCCTCATGCCGCCAAATTAAATCCTAGAAGGAGTCTCCATTAATCTAAGAAGGAAGTTTCAAGCTAATCCCTCTCAAATCATTCTCTAATCATCACCATCTTCATAATTAGCAACTAATTCCTCTTCATAAGTTGGTTAATTTTGGGTTTGGTGAGTTTCTATCACTTTAACATCAATTGTTAAAGTAAGTAGATTGGGGGTAATGAGACTTATGGTCTTAAATGCGGATTAGTGAGTTTGAATCATTTATAATGATATGTTACTCTATGTTGTTCTATGTTTATGCATATTTGATAAGTTGGTTTATGCATGCTTAATAAGTTGATTTATGCATGTTTAATAAGTTGGTTTATGCATGTTTAACAAGTGGGTTTATGCATATTTAATGAGTGGAATTATGCATGTTTAACAAAGTGAGTTATGCAAGTTAAGTATATGTTTAAATGCAAGTTTAATGTGATATGCAAGTTATGCATGCTTATGCAAGTATATGGATGCTTATGCAAGTCATGTATATGTTTAAATGCAAGATTTATGTGATATGCAAGTTATGCATGCTTATGCGAGTATATGAATGCTTATGCAAGATATGTATATGCTTAAATGACATGATACGCAAGTTATGCATGTTTATGCAAGTATGTGAATGCTTACGCAAGTATGTGGATGCTTATGCAAGTATGTGAATGCTTATGCAAGTTATGTGTATGCTTAAATGCATGTTTAACATGTTATGCAAGTTATGAGAATGCCTATATGCAAGTTCAACATGTTATGCAAGATATGTGTATGATAATATGCAAGCTCATATGCAACATGTTATGCAAATCATGTGTATGATAATAAGCAAGTTTGGGTTAAATGTAGTTGGGTTAATATATGCTCATATATGCAAGTTGACATCCTCTTAACCCATGACAAAGTTTTATGCTAAACCCATGATATTTGTGATGGATCTTCCCCTTTATTATGTCATGTAATGAGAACGATTTACGTGGGGAACGATGGGGTTGGTAAATATCTTAATAAATGAATGATTGGGTATGATTAAGCATACCATAAAAATAAATTACCATAAGTGGGAATTTACCTATTGAGTTAGGTCTACCCCATGGGAATTTACCTATTGAGTTAGGTCTACCCATGTTATGGAAAACTTGATATTAATTAGGGATAATTAATATGGGGGTGATTAATTAGGTGTAATTAATCGACTAAGACACGAGGTTGGACTCATTTGTAGTGTAAAACTGCCCGGACCCGACCGGCTTAACCAGTTGCTACAAATGTCAGCCCAAAGTGAGAGGTCTTAGCCATAAATTAAATACGTGATTAAGGTAAAGACACGAGGTTAGACTCTGTTATGACGTAAGACTGCCCGGATTCTACCGGCTTAACCAGGCAGTCATACAGCCAGTCTAATGTGGGAGGTCTTTATGGGAGATCACGGTCTTAATTAATTAAGAAACACTTAACCATAGTAGCATGTAGTGGGACATGAGGGGTTAAGTGGGTGCCTTGGGTGGCATGTGGAATCTAGTGGGTTGCCTTGGGTGGCAATAGAAAATACGATTAGAATACTTAACCAAGTGGAAACATGTAATTAAACATGATTAAAGGGTTAAGTGGGATACACTAGATATTTGACAAGCTTAAGTGGGTAGCTTGTGGGGGCCCATTTCAACCAATATGCCAAACGTATCTTTGTGGGCTCGACCCATGTCGAGTGACGGGACACGCATATTGGGCTTGATTATAAGAGGCCAAAACGGGTTAGCGGTGGCAACGCAAGTCCAACGGGTTTCATATGCGTGTGTGGGCCCGGGCTGGTAGATAAGCCGTTGTTGCATCGTGTAGATATAAAGCCGTGCACCGTTAGTATAGGGTAGCCACTTTAGGGGAGTGATACACCCCACTATGGGACCAGCACGGGTATCTACGGTAGGGAGCCGATCGATGGGGAGTAGTGGGTACACCTAATAAAGATAGGGGCAGACGGCACCTATGTAGGGGTACACGAAACTACTGGGTAAGAATTACTGAGTACACCTAGTGGAGATAGGGGCAGACGACACCTATGTAGTGGGCTAGGGGTACACGAGACTACTGGGGAAATTTTCTAAGTCCTTGGAAGGGATCAACCTTTAAGTAGGAATGACTGGTGTGGTGCAGTTAGTAATTATCCTTGGGTGGGTAGATGCGTCCTTATGGTTATCTTAGTTTATCCTATGTCTACCAAGCTGCTTAGTGTAGCCATTCATCCCCAGATATTACCGTAGGTCAAGTTTATGTCTTCTCTGGTTACTTTAATGATTGTATTGTTAAAGTCATAGGACTCACTCAGACTTATGTCTGACCCCGTTGTTTTTATCTTTTTCCCAACCCTCAGGTCCTACGGTGGATCCTAGCGGTAGTAGAGCTTGATCGGATTGCTGTTCCAGTCTTTAGGAGCTTGGGTAGATGTAAAGCTCCAGTTATCCAGTTATCTTTTCTTTTGTTATGGCTATTGTATGAGAGAGTGGGATTATGTACTTCTTTATTTTGATGGATATTGTACTTGACTTTTATCGTGGTTTTATGATGTAACCAGACATGTTTATTTCCGCTGTTGTGAGATGATATTTTTAAATTTCAAGTACTAATTATATCTGTCTTGTTGTAATTTTTCTGTTCTATATTCACTAAAATACTACACCGATGCTATGGCATTCCCTTAGTGAGTGACCATAGCGGGCGTGGGGTGTTACACGTGGTATCAGAGCAAAGGTTACCGGAACAGATAAAAATTTTAGAAAACTATTTTTCTAAAACATTTTTGGAAAAGATATTTTCAAAAACATGTCTTTTAAGAGAAAAGTTTTTGAAAGAAAAGCATAATCCCCAATAGCCATATCTATATCCTTCGAATTCTCCGTTTTGAATCTTTCCTTTTTCGTTTCAGCATGGCCGAGAATCTTAATCTTCCGGAGGGTGTGACGGTACCAGTATGGTATAGGAGATTGATGGAGGCTAGGGCCACCACTACGGGTCCAGCAAATGTTCCTCCACCAACCGTAGCACCCGATCTTCCTCCTCCCCCTCCTCCTCGCACGGATACTTTTGCTAAGACTTGCAAGGAATTTAAAGCCATGGGAGGAAAACCTTTCCAAGGATCTGAAACTTTTGTGGAGGCTAGAGATTGGCTTAAGGAGGTGGAAGAGTTGATAGATATCTTTGAGATGGAAGAAGGGAAGAAAGTCAAGTTGGTTGCTTGGTTAATGAAGGGAGAGGCCTCATTCTGGTGGGAGGTCACTAATGGAGAACGCCCCGTTGACTCTTGGGCGGATTTTAGGCAAAGATTTGTGGCAAAGTTTCTCTCAAGGGCGGAGGAAAACTTGTATATGGAAAGATTTTTGACTCTAAAGCAAGGAAATCTTTCGGTGAAGGAATATGTTAATAAGTTTAATCAATTGGCAAGGTTTGGCCTAGATATGGTGAATACACCGGAGAAGAAGGCTTTGCGGTTCGTGAAAGGCTTGAATGAACCTATGCATGGGTTGGCTATGACTCATATCCCTATGGGGGCCACCTTTGAGAAGCTAGTTGACATGGCACTCATGTATGAGGAAGAGAAGGGTCCTAATGCTAATAAGGCACCCGAGAAGAAGGGAGATCAAAAGAGACCTCAGCAACAACAACAAAGCAAAGGTGGGAAAGGCAACGGTGGCAAGGGCAAGAAGAAGAAGTGTTTCAATTGTGGGACACCTGGCCACCTAAGCAAGGATTGTCGCAAGAAGAAGAAGACTGGCTGCTTCCACTGTGGCGAAGCAGGGCATTTAGTGAAGGATTGCCCTAAGAAAGGGCAAAGGACGGGATCTACCTCAGGTGGACAGGTGCAAGCTCTTATGGCACCGAGTCAGGCTAGGGGGCAAGTACAGGCTCTCGCGGTTCCACCGATTCAGGAGAGAGGTAGAACTATTTCCGTTGAAAGTCTGGTTTTTCTATTTGACCATCCTGTCCGTACATTGTTTGATTCAGGCGCATCGCATTCGTTTATCTCATCATCATTAGTTGAGTCACTGCACTTAGACACCAGTCTGGTAGATGATCCCTTGGTTGTTTCAAACCCAATTGGGGGCTCCACTTATTTGTCCATGATATGTTTGGGTTTGAAGATTTCTATACTTAGCATTGAGTTTAGATGTGATGCTTTTGTATTGGGCTTCACGGGCTATGGGTTGATTTTGGGCATGGACTGGTTGTCCAGTAATGGTGCCGTTCTTGATTGCGAAAGGAGAGTTGTTAGGCTCATGACCCGCTTGGGTAACACTCTCGAGATTTCTTGTAATCCCATGGACTCTGTTATGCTAAGTTATCTTGAATCGCTTGACGCTTCGGTCGAGAGTTTGCAATCTGTTAGAGTGGTACGGGAATATCCGGATGTGTTTGAGGAGGTGAAGGGCTTACCTCCGAAGCGGGAGATTGACTTCCGAATATATTTGGTGGATAATGCTAAACCGGTATCTTTACCAGTGCGCCACATGGCTCCTCGTGAGAGGAGGGAACTCCATAAGCAAGTAGGGGAGTTACTTGAGAAGGGGTTCATAAGACGGAGCATATCGGAGTGGCGTGCTCCAGTAGTATTTGCTACGAAGGCGGATGGGTCCCTCAGACTTTGTGTAGACTATAGAGAACTCAACAAGCTCACAAAGAAGAATAGACACCCATTGCCGAGAATAGATGATCTTTTCGATCAGTTGGTTGGCGCTTCAGTATTTTCTCAGTTGGACTTGGCCACGGGGTTTCATCAGTTGAGGGTGGCTGAGGATAGCATAGACAAGACTGCCTTTAGGACTCCGGATGGCTTCTAAGAGTGGCTGGTGATGCCATTTGGGTTGACGAACGCCCCTGCATACTTTGTTGATTTGATGAGTAGGGTGTTCAGGGAGTTCCTTAATAAATTCGTGGTGGTCTTTGTGGATGATATCTTAGTATTTTCTAAGAGTGAAGAAGAGCATGCCCTACATCTTGGGGAAGTGTTGAAGACTCTTCGAGCACATAGCCTTAAGGCTAAATTCTCTAAATGTCACTTCTGGAGGAAGGAAGTACGATTCTTGGGGCACGTGGTCTCCAAGGAAGGGATAGCTGTGGATCCCGCGAAGGTAGTATCAATTCAGGATTGGAAGGTTCCGAAGAATGCTACTGAAGTAAGAAGTTTCTTGGGGTTGGCGGGTTATTATAGGAAGTTCATCAAAGACTTCGCGAAGATATCAGCCCCATTAACCCGCTTAACAAAGAAGAATCTTGTTTTCACATGGGACGTAGATTTTGATGATGCGTTCCGACGGTTAAAGAGAGCTTTAACCACGGCTCCAGTTTTAGTGTTGCCAGATGGGAGCAAGCCATTTGTTGTCTATACCGATGCCTGTGGGACAGGACTTGGCGCAGTCTTAATGCAAGAGGGAAGGGTAATAGCCTATGGTGGAAGGCAGTTGAGGGCACATGAGAAAAATTACCCTACCCATGATCTAGAGCTGGCCGCTATTGTTTTTGCGCTTAAGATTTGGCGCCATTATCTTCTTGGTGAGAGATTCGAGTTGTTCACTGACCATAAATCTTTGAAGTACTTGTTCTCTCAGAAGGATCTAAACTTAAGACAGCAAAGGTGGATGGAGTTCTTAGCATCTTATGATTTCGAGATAGCGTATACCCCTGGCAAGGGTAACGTGGTGGCGGACGCCTTGAGTAGGAAGAGGTTGTCCTTGAGTCCATTGTTCGTGGAACGACGAAACTTGGAGTTTATCTCGATGTTTGATTTCAGACCTTCCATTGATTATGTACCCGGTTTTCTAGCTTCCTTGGAAGTTAGGCCTACTCTTTTGGGGCGGATTGGAGAAGCACAGAGGGGCGACCCACAGTTGGTTGAGTTAGTAGAGAAGCTCATGAGGGGGGAGTCGTCCAGCCATTTGAGTAGGTACACCCTAGATGATAGGGGGTGCTTGCGTAGAGACGGTAGACTTTGTGTACCGCAAGACGAGGGTTTGAGGAAGGCTATTCTTGATGACGCACACCGTTCTAGGATGACCATTCATCCCGGTGGGGATAAGATGTACCAAGACATGAAGAGGGTTTTCTTCTGGGCCGGTATGAAGAAAGATGTGGCCGAGTATGTCGCTAGATGTTTGGTATGCCAGCAAGTGAAGGCGGAGCAAAGGAAACCAGGTGGGTTGCTTCACCCATTGGAGGTTCCGCAATGGAAGTGGGATAGCGTCTCGATGGATTTTATTGACGGGTTACCCAGGTCGAGGAAGGGTAATACAGGAATTTGGGTGGTGGTAGATAGACTTACTAAGAGCGCCCATTTCATACCTGTGAAGAGTAAGAGGACTGCTCCATGGTTAGCTTCAGTATATCTTCGAGAGATAGTTCGATTACATGGGGTACCCTCTAGCATAGTAAGTGATCGAGATCCTATCTTCACTAGCGAGTTCTGGAGAAGTTTGCAAGAAGCAGTGGGGACTCAATTGTGTCTGAGCACCGCATATCATCCTCAGACAGACGGCCAGACTGAGAGGGTGAATCGTGTTCTAGAAGACCTTTTGAGGCTTTGTATCTTATATTTTGGAGGTACATGGGAAGAGCATCTTCCATTGGTGGAGTTCGCATATAATAACAGCTTTCAGTCCAGTATTGGTATGGCTCCTTTCGAAGCTCTCTATGGAAGGCCTTGTCGATCACCTACATGTTGGTGGGAATCTACGGATAAGATCTTGCTTGGGCCTGATATGGTTAGGGAGACTTCAGAGAAGATCGATTTGATTCGAAGAAGGATGAAAGCAGCGCAGGATAGGCAAAAATCTTATGCGGACAAGAGAAGGACGGATCTTGAATTTGAGGTTGGGGATATGGTTTTTGTTAAGGTATCTCCGTTGAGAAATGTTGTTCGCTTCGGATCCGTTGGGAAGTTAGCACCGAGGTTTGTTGGGCCGTTTCCTATCAAGGAAAGGATTGGACGGATGGCATATAGGGTGGAGTTGCCCGACAGACTTAGTGGTGTTCATGATGTATTCCATGTATCACATCTGAGGAAGTGCTTACATGAGACGGCAGAGGTGGTAGAGCCGAGCTTGCTTAGAGATGTAGAGGTAGAGCGTGATGAGACTATTCGACGAGCTCCTACTCGCATCCTTGGGTCAGAGACTAGGAAGTTGAGAAACAGAGAGGTTCAACTAGTCAAAGTGCAATGGGGAGAAGATGAGAGCAACGCAACTTGGGAGACGGAAGCGAAGATGCGTTCAGTGTACCCATTTCTTTTTGAGGGTATGTCTTTACTATCTCCTTTATCGCTTGTCTAGTACTTATCTTATCTTTGGTATGTCCTCTCGTTAGTACCTTTGACCTTTAGATAGGGTAAACCTATGGTTGAAACATGTGTTTGAGACATGTTATGGTTGATGGATGCAAGTGGATGCAAGTGTTTGCTAGTGGTTGCTCGTGGATGCATATTCACACACTCTAGGCACTAGATCGGCTCAGTCACTTCATATTGCATATTGCATAAAATTGTGTGTAGGAAAATATATTTATGGATGTATAATGGTTGTGTTATCACATGGATGATGCATTTTGGTGAATGATTGTGCACTCATGTAGATATTGTATGTGTCGATAGGGTTTTCTCGCATACATAATGGATGCATGGCACTATCATGGTTTGCATATGTTCATACATTAGATAGGGAACATATACACACACTGTTTGCATATGCTCATACATCATTAGAAACTGTTTAAGGACAATGGATGCCCGTGGTTGATGATTTGAGTAGATGGTTGTTTGGATGGTAGGATATGCATTCTCCTTAGCTTAGAGATTTCGGGGACGAAATCCTTTAAGGAGGGGAGAATGTAACACCCCGAATTTTAGTTAATACTAAAATTCACTAATTACAGGATAAATAATCTCAGACGTGGGAATTGGGGGTAACGGGCTGCGTCATTGCGTTCGTCTCGGAAAAATACGCGAAATAGAGTCCGAGTTTTCGAGAATCGGAGTCCGTATGGCCCGGTTATGGCCCAATGAAGTTTGCAGAAAAATTAAAACTTAAAACAGATTTAAAAATTTAAAATCTGAGATTGTGGAATGGAACAGGCGGGGTCAGGCGGGAAGATTCCCGCCCTACCCATGTCGACAGGGCTGTCGACAGGCCTGTCGACAGGGGTGTCGACTTGCCTGTCGACTTGCCTGTCGACAGGGGCGCGCCGTCTAGTGAACCTGGGTGCACCAGGTTGGGTTCTAGGCTGGCTTGGAGGGCTGGTTCTAGAGATTTCCTAAATCTAACGGACCTAAATTAATCTAGGGTTAATCTAAGGGCCTAAAACACTCTCTTAATCTATAAATACACCCTAAACCTACCTTAATCCATACTAAAAATAGAAATGAAGGCCTCATGCCGCCAAATTAAATCCTAGAAGGAGTCTCCATTAATCTAAGAAGGAAGTTTCAAGCTAATCCCTCTCAAATCATTCTCTAATCATCACCATCTTCATAATTAGCAACTAATTCCTCTTCATAAGTTGATTAATTTTGGGTTTGGTGAGTTTCTATCACTTTAACATCAATTGTTAAAGTAAGTAGATTGGGGGTAATGAGACTTATGGTCTTAAATGCGGATTAGTGAGTTTGAATCATTTATAATGATATGTTACTCTATGTTGTTCTATGTTTATGCATATTTGATAAGTTGGTTTATGCATGCTTAATAAGTTGATTTATGCATGTTTAATAAGTTGGTTTATGCATGTTTAACAAGTGGGTTTATGCATATTTAATGAGTGGAATTATGCATGTTTAACAAAGTGAGTTATGCAAGTTAAGTATATGTTTAAATGCAAGTTTAATGTGATATGCAAGTTATGCATGCTTATGCAAGTATATGGATGCTTATGCAAGTCATGTATATGTTTAAATGCAAGATTTATGTGATATGCAAGTTATGCATGCTTATGCGAGCATATGAATGCTTATGCAAGATATGTATATGCTTAAATGACATGATACGCAAGTTATGCATGTTTATGCAAGTATGTGAATGCTTACGCAAGTATGTGGATGCTTATGCAAGTATGTGAATGCTTATGCAAGTTATGTGTATGCTTAAATGCATGTTTAACATGTTATGCAAGTTATGAGAATGCCTATATGCAAGTTCAACATGTTATGCAAGATATGTGTATGATAATATGCAAGCTCATATGCAACATGTTATGCAAATCATGTGTATGATAATAAGCAAGTTTGGGTTAAATGTAGTTGGGTTAATATATGCTCATATATGCAAGTTGACATCCTCTTAACCCATGACAAAGTTTTATGCTAAACCCATGATATTTGTGATGGATCTTCCCCTTTATTATGTCATGTAATGAGAACGATTTACGTGGGGAACGATGGGGTTGGTAAATATCTTAATAAATGAATGATTGGGTATGATTAAGCATACCATAAAAATAAATTACCATAAGTGGGAATTTACCTATTGAGTTAGGTCTACCCCATGGGAATTTACCTATTGAGTTAGGTCTACCCATGTTATGGAAAACTTGATATTAATTAGGGATAATTAATATGGGGGTGATTAATTAGGTGTAATTAATCGACTAAGACACGAGGTTGGACTCATTTGTAGTGTAAAACTGCCCGGACCCGACCGGCTTAACCAGTTGCTACAAATGTCAGCCCAAAGTGAGAGGTCTTAGCCATAAATTAAATACGTGATTAAGGTAAAGACACGAGGTTAGACTCTGTTATGACGTAAGACTGCCCGGATTCTACCGGCTTAACCAGGCAGTCATACAGCCAGTCTAATGTGGGAGGTCTTTATGGGAGATCACGGTCTTAATTAATTAAGAAACACTTAACCATAGTAGCATGTAGTGGGACATGAGGGGTTAAGTGGGTGCCTTGGGTGGCATGTGGAATCTAGTGGGTTGCCTTGGGTGGCAATAGAAAATACGATTAGAATACTTAACCAAGTGGAAACATGTAATTAAACATGATTAAAGGGTTAAGTGGGATACACTAGATATTTGACAAGCTTAAGTGGGTAGCTTGTGGGGGCCCATTTCAACCAATATCCCAAACGTATCTTTGTGGGCTCGACCCATGTCGAGTGACGGGACACGCATATTGGGCTTGATTATAAGAGGCCAAAACGGGTTAGCGGTGGCAACGCAAGTCCAACGGGTTTCATATGCGTGTGTGGGCCCGGGCTGGTAGATAAGCCGTTGTTGCATCGTGTAGATATAAAGCCGTGCACCGTTAGTATAGGGTAGCCACTTTAGGGGAGTGATACACCCCACTGTGGGACCAGCACGGGTATCTACGGTAGGGAGCCGATCGATGGGGAGTAGTGGGTACACCTAATAAAGATAGGGGCAGACGGCACCTATGTAGGGGTACACGAAACTACTGGGTAAGAATTACTGAGTACACCTAGTGGAGATAGGGGCAGACGGCACCTATGTAGTGGGCTAGGGGTACACGAGACTACTGGGGAAATTTTCTAAGTCCTTGGAAGGGATCAACCTTTAAGTAGGAATGACTGGTGTGGTGCAGTTAGTAATTATCCTTGGGTGGGTAGATGCGTCCTTATGGTTATCTTAGTTTATCCTAAGTCTACCAAGCTGCTTAGTGTAGCCATTCATCCCCAGATATTACCGTAGGTCAAGTTTATGTCTTCTCTGGTAACTTTAATGATTGTATTGTTAAAGTTATAGGACTCACTCAGACTTATGTCTGACCCCGTTGTTTTTATCTTTTTCCCAACCCTCAGGTCCTACGGTGGATCCTAGCGGTAGTAGAGCTTGATCGGATTGCTGTTCCAGTCTTTAGGAGCTTGGGTAGATGTAAAGCTCCAGTTATCCAGTTATCTTTTCTTTTGTTATGGCTATTGTATGAGAGAGTGGGATTATGTACTTCTTTATTTTGATGGATATTGTACTTGACTTTTATCGTGGTTTTATGATGTAACCAGACATGTTTATTTCCGCTGTTGTGAGATGATATTTTTAAATTTCAAGTACTAATTATATCTGTCTTGTTGTAATTTTTCTGTTCTATATTCACTAAAATACTACACCGATGCTATGGCATTCCCTTAGTGAGTGACCATAGCGGGCGTGGGGTGTTACAGTGCTGGTCCCACCATGGGTTGTACTAGTCCCTCTGGTGGCATCCCGACACGATTCAAGATGCACAGTGTATACTACTGATGCCTAGTGCCTGCTTTTTCCACTCCGGAGTATGTGCACGCCCGTACTCCGTCGGAACCTACACTGACGCACCAACCGCCGACGTTTTGACCGCTTATAATCAGCCCAGTAATCGTGCCCCACCCTGCCTAGTTCAGGGTACCATGATACATCTATGTGGGTTACTGCTGAAATGGATCCCCGTTACTAGGGTTTTCTAATCAACATATTTATTTGCTTAAGTGTCCAAGTTTACCTAACCCCACCCATCTGTTTAGTTAACATGCTGAATCGGTTAAGTGTTTCCCTAATTTACTTAACCCTACCAATCCTGACTTAGCTTTAATTTATTCATTAAAGCACCAACCACTCATAATAGACATGTCTTATTGTGGTTACTGGATATGTCGGTCGGTTCTGGGCAGTTTTACACCACAACTCAGTCTAACCTCGGGTTCTTTTTGGGATTGATGCACTAACCAGCCACATTAGACATGTCTTGTTGTGGTCACTGGATATGCCGGTAGGTTCCAGGCAGTTTTACAACACAACTCAGTCTAACCTTGGGTTAGGCATATTCGTCTTTTCTAAATCCATATATTTTCTATATATGTATAATTCTATATGTAAATTAATCTTAATTTAATCATGCTCATAATAATCCATATATTCGTTTTTTCCCATCGCTATCCCCGTGGAACGTACGCATGAATTACATAAAATGTTGGACTAGTAAATTAGCCGAAACCCATAAACAAAAAGGGGGCAATAAACAAGGGACATGAAATAAACATAAAATAGCATACATTTAACTTATCACGTGTAACTTGGCATAGAAGTATCATTAACTTAATTAAATGGGTAAAGGTTAACTTGCGACTAAGTTGGATCTAATTGTCATGTAAACTTGATATATGTCTAGCATGGAGGTTTTACATATAAACACAATTTTAAACCACAACTTAGCATATTAACTTATGTATGTCAAAACATAAGAAAGCTACTATAAACATATTTAAATCACAACTTAGCATGATAACTTATGTGTGTTAAACATAAAATAGCGTTTGAATCTACGTAATAACCAACTTACAAACAAGAAGGAATTCTTGATTTCTGGAATCTGAATTCTGAAGTTGGGATGCTCGCCTTTGATGTAGATCGTTGAATTAGATTACTTTAATTTGATTTTGATTCAGGTTTTTATCTTGTCTTTGAATTGAAAGCGGTGACGGCTACTCCAAGTTCTCTATTGACGGCATGATAGTTCCAGGATTATTTTTGTGTGTTTCTAGGTTGAGCATTGGGTTGTTTATATAGAATTTCAATTTAATTAGAGCCGTCGGATGATCCTAGAGTTAACCACAACTATTCATTCAGGACAGCATGACACTTCAGCCCTAATGACTCAGCAAGGAGTCAGAAAGGACTCTGCAATGACTCACAGTATGGATCAGAACACTCCAGAAAGCTGCGCAGACTCTCAGTCCGGCCTGGGTGCACATGGCAGGTGCGCCAGTGCAATTTTTATACTGGCGCACTTCCCAAGTGCGCCAGTGCATTCCTTTTTTCCTCTTTCTTTCTTTCTTCTAGTTTTCTGCTTAACTTCGTTCGTCCATATCTCCTTCATACAGTGTCCGTTCAGACCCTATCTCAAGTAGAATTCCAAGACGAACGCAATGGCGTAACCCGTATCCCTTAATTCTCACATTTGAAATTAATTATTCTTTGATTCGTTACTATAACATTAACAGAAAATACGGGTTGTTACACACTGCTATGGCTGGTTCATGCTTTATTGAGGAATATCCTTGTTATTTTTATGCTTCTTTTATACTTTGAAGTTTTGAATCAAGACAGAAGTTCTATGCATTGTTTTTAAGTATAATTGAGACAATTGTTGTAAAAGCTTGGCAGAACCACATTGTTTGTAAAATGATTTTATTTTCCGCTGCTTTATTTGTTTGTCTTATAATTTATCTGCGTATTTTACCTAAAACACTCCACCGAAGTTAAGGCATTCCCTTTGTGAGTGACCTTAACGGAGGTGGGGTGTTTCACTTGGTATCAGAGCTGAAGGTTACTAGATCAGATAAAAGTTTTGAAAAATTATTTTCAAAATGGTTTTAAAAGAAGCATTTTCGAAAGAAAAGCTTTTTTTAAAGGCATATTCCCTCAAGCAATATGCGTTATCTTTTGATCCTCTGTTTGAATCCTTGTTTCCTTCTTTCCTAAGACTCCAAGGCTCCTGTCTTTCTGGGAGGTAACCTCATCGCGGCATGGTTCTACAGGCTTGGTGAGACTACAACACCTGTCAAAGGGCGAAGAAATGCCCAACTTCCATATATAGCCGCAGCAGTTTCACTTGCGGCTAATTTTCTTTCAAGCTTTGTAGGGTTTTCTGTGCGATGGAGGCAGCGTTCAAGAGACTTGTCAACAAGTTACACAAATATGGAAAAGATGAGAATAAGGGAGTTTGGCTAAGGAAATCCACCCAAGGATGAGAAACTCATGGATATGGACTTGGTTCATGAAGGAGGAAAGAATAGAAAAATCTAAGACAAGAGGAAATGTCGTTATTATGGTATAACGGTCATATAATTAAGGACAAGGGCAAGAACAAAGTACAGGATTTTCAGGAGGGCAAGTGCATACTCTCACCGCCACCGTATCTAAGAGAGAGGTAGTAGGGTTTCTGTTGAAAAAGTCTTTCTTTTGATCATCCTGTTAGTACTCTTTTGATTTTAGCACTTCACATTCGTTTATATCTGCTTCCATAGTTGAGTCTCTGCACCTTAGAGCTTGTATAGTAGAGGATCCCATTATTGTCTTAAATCCAATTAATGGTTTGGCTCATTTATCTTCGATTTGTAAGGATTTGAGAATAGCTATGTTAAGTATTGAGTTTAAGTGTAATGCTTATGTTTTTGGTTTCATGGGCTATGGGTTGATTTTAGGCATGGATTGGTTAGCTAGTAATTGTGAAAGGAGGGTAGTTAGACTTTCGACTTGCCTCGGAAATACCCTTGAGATTTCGTGCGATCCTAGGGGATCAGTTTGTCTTAGCTACCTAGAATCACTTGATGCATCTATCGACGATTTGCAATCCGTTGGAGTAGTCCTTGAGTACGTAGATGTTTTTGATCAGGTTAGTGGTTTATCTCTTAAAATGGGAGATAGACTTCTGCATATATCTAGTCGATAATGCAAAACCAGTTGCATTATCTGTACGACACATAAATCCAAGGGAAAGGAAGGGCTTAGTAAACAAGTAAAAGAGTTACTTGAAAAAGGGTCCATAAGGCGAAGTATTTCTAAATGGGGTGCTCCAGTCGTTTTTGTTACAAAGGCAGATGGTTCACTTTGCTTGTGCATTGATGATATTTTGCAATGAGGAAGAACATGTTTTGCATCTAAGGGAAGTCTCGGGTACCCTCCAAGCGCATCAACTTAAGGCAAAGCTCTCCAAAAATGTCATTTTTAGAGAGAAGAAGTAAGGTTTCTAGGACATGTGGCACCCAAAGAAGGGATAGCAGTAAATCCCGCAAAAGTAGTTGCGCTGCAAGACTGGAAGGTCCCAAGGAATGCAACAGAAGTAAGAAGCTTTCTTGGACTAGCGGGCTAATATAGGAAGTTAATTAAGGACTTTATGAAGGTGTCAGCCCCATTTACTAGACTGACGAAGAAGAATCTAATCATCTTAGTATATACACTTGGTAACATGGTTAGCATCTGTTTATTTTCAAGAGATGGTTCTGGGGATGTTAGCATGACACAACAGAAGTTGTAGTGCCAAATATACTATAAGAAAAAGGGGTGGAACGGGGGGCGACAGTGAAATGAGTTCCAACGCATATTTTAGAAACAGAAATTAAGAAACTACGCAATCGTGGAGTTAAGACAGTCAGAGCACAATGGGGTGAAGCTCAAGAAGATGCGACTTAGAAGAATGAAGACAATATACACGCATCATACCCTTTTTGAGGGTATATCCTTGACCTCTCTTCTTCTATAAAAATTTATTTGCATGCTAGTCTTTATCCTTTAAGTATATCCTCTCAATTCTATCCTCAATCCTTAGGTAGAAGCCAATGGATGTAAACATGTGTTTGAAATATTTTATGATTAATGGATGCAAGTGGATGTAAGTGTTTGCTGGTGGTTGCTTGTGGATGCATATGCACACATTAGGCACTAGATCGGCTCTGTCACTTCCATATTGCATATGCATGAGTGAATTTTTATATATATGGATTGAAACTTGATGTGTTATCACATGGATATTTCATTTGTATGAATGGTTGAGCACTCATGTAGAAGTTATAAAATATTATTAGGAATAATTGCATACATGATGGACTCATGGTTTTGACATAATTCGCATTAAGGAGGTCAACTGAATCAGTAGACCGCCTGATTTTTCATTAGATAAGGACATGTACACACACTATGCATATGATCATGAAAGCATTAGAAATCTTTTTAAGGACAATGGACGCCTGTGATTGAATGGCTGAGTAGATGGATGTTGGATGTTAGGATATATTCTCCTTGACTTGGAGATTTCGGGGATGAAATCCTTTAAAGGAGGGGAGAATGTAACACCCCGTATTTTCTGATAATATTAAAGTAACAAATTAAAGAGTACTTAATTTTAAAAGAAGAATTAAGTAAAACAGATTACGCCATTGAGTTCATCTCGGAATTCTGCTTGGGATAGAATCTGAGTTTGCGTAAATCGGACTCCTTATAAGGAAGTTATGGAGTTCAGAAGATTTCATGTTTATACAGAAAATTTTATAATTAAATAAACAAAAGTGTTCCAATTTCAAAAATCACGTAGATTAGCTAGGTGGGAAAAATCCCGCCCATAGGGGTCGACTCCCCCCAGGGGGGTCGACATAGGTGTCGACCCCTCAAGAGGGGTATCAATCCCCCTATAGGGGCCGACCCCCTCGTCCAGATCCAAGCAGTGACGACTTCTGAGTTGTTGCTGAGTCACTAGGGTAGAGGTGGCAATTTCTGGATAGATCTATCTTGTCTGGATGGTTGTGATTGCTCCTAGGTTGATCTAACAGTTCACATAAGTCTAAACCTCTATAAAAGCAACCCTAATCCTCAACCCTAAATCACACAATTTCATTCCAAGGAGCCACCATGCTGTCCATGGTCGACCTAGCCTAGCCACCATTTCTTCTTCAACTAGGAAGCAAATTAGAAAGCATGTTAGAAGCTACAAATCAAATCTAATTTAGAGAATCGATAGTCTACATCAAGGGATTTCTTTTCAAATTCAGAAATCAGATCCCAGAATTCAAGACCGTTCTGTAATTTGTAAGTTCATGTTACTTCCAGAAATAAAAGTTAATTGTGATCTTGACATTGTAATAAATCTGAATCTGAGATTGTGCCTATTTCTATCTGTCTTTCTATATCCATTGGATCTATCTCATTGATAATATTATGTCCATTCTTTGTCTCTTCTCCCCTTCTTCCCTTTTTGTTTTTATAGCCAGGCTACTATGAGCCTGAGCCAAATCTCATAAGAGATGAACGTACGTTGGAAATAAAGTTGGGCATAATATATGATTTAAACATGACTAGCGCTAAAATTGGGCACAATATATGATTTAGACATGACCAGCGCTAAAAATTGGGAAAAGTATTAAATTGTGTATAATTGGGCATAACTGATTTGTAACTGATTTGAGGACATAACATATGTTGTATTTATAACATAAAGTGGATCAAACATTTGACTTGAAAATTTAGGCATAAAGTATATTGGACATATGACTTGGTGTTTGGGGCGTAAATTGAACTGGAAACATGTAAGGCATAGTACATGTTGTGGTTTAAGACCTACAATTTGGGCATAATATAGTTTATGACTTGGAAGAAGGGGATTATGCATGAAAACCTATAGCAAGATAGGGATAACTGTTAAATGTGAACATGCCTAAATTGGGATTTTGGGTAAATTGGCATGTACTGTAATTAAAGGTCATAATGTGGCATAGTTTATACTGTAAATCATGGTTGGGGGTTTTTGGGGAATATTTTGTATAGTGCAATATGACTAAACCTAAGGGCATGTGTTATATTGTGATTTTTGGTGCATGACTATTATTGCAAATTTGGGAAAATTGGGTATAAGCTATTTTGAGTAATAACTTGAATTTGAATTTGTAGGGGCATATCTTGCAATCAGCTTTGTTGGGGTATAACTTGAGAATTGGAACATGACTAGTTTTGTTAATTTGGGATGATTAGCATATAAAATCTACACATGGACATGTATGGTAAATATGCTAAAAGATAAACGTGCCTAACCCGAGGTTAGATTGAGTTGCGATGTAAAACTGCCCAGAACTGTCCGGCACGTCCAATAGCCACAACAATACCTATCTAATGTGAGAGGTTAGCGCATTATGCCCAAGAAAAACCTGAGGTTAGATTGAGTTCTGGTGTAAAACTGCCCAGAACCGCTCGGCACATCCAGTAACTGCAACAATATAGATCTAATGTGAGAGGTTGGTGTATTAATAAATCAATTAATGCTAATGAACAATACATGTTAAGAATGGTAGGGTTAAGTTAACTAAGGCAACATTTAACCGTTATAACATGCTAATTAGATAAGAAGATAGTGTTAAGAAAATTTAGAACACTTAACCGTTATAACATGTTAATCAGACAAGAAGGTGAGTTTAAGTAAATTTAGAACACTTAACCGTTATAACGTGTTAATTAGACAAGAAGGCGAGGTTAAGTAAATTTAGAACACTTAACCGTTATAAACATGTTAATTAGACAAGTGAGCAGGGATAAGTTAACCAGTACAACATGATGAATGAGAAGGGTTAAGTTAAAACACTTAAACAATATGGCATGATGAATGGGTAGGGTTAAGTTAAAATAAGAGGGCAACATTTAACCAATATAATAGGATGCGTGGAAGGGTTAAGTTAACACATGAAGGCAACACTTAACCAATGTAACACGACAAGTGGGTGGGTTATGTTAACTTGAATTGATTTGATAACACTTAACCAATGCAGCATGATGGACGCGTGAGGTTAAGTTAATAAGAAATACTTAACCAATATAACCTGATGAATGAACGGGGTTAAGTTAATAGTGACATGATGAGTAGGTAGGTTAAGTTAACATGAATGGATAGCACTTAACCAATATGACATAATGTATGGGAGCGTTAAGTACATATCGGGTTGGTGGGTAATATTAGTAAATATAGGCCCACAAACTTAACCATTAAGTAAATATGTTTGAATCAGTGGGAGGGTTAAGTAATATCAGGTTGGTGGGTAATATTAGTACATACAGGCCCACAAACTTAATCAGTAAAAAACCCTAGTAACGGAGACCCATTTCAGCAATAACCCACATAGATGTATCAAGGTACCTAGAAACTAGGCAGGGTGGGGCACGATTACTGGGCTGATTATAAGCGGTCAAAATAGCTGTAGGGGGTACGTCAGTGTAGGTTCCGATGGTTTACGGGCGTGCACGTACTCCGGAGTGGGAAAATCAGGCACTAGGTACCAGTAGTTATACACTGTGCATCTTGAATCGTGTCGGGTTACTATCATAAGGATTGATACACCTTATGGTGGGATTAGCATAGGGTATCTACACGCAAGAGAGGGCCGATTGACATAGACACATGGAACATTAATACAAGTAGGGAGTCGATCGATAGGGTAGTAAGGGTACATCTAACATCTTCATGGCAATTAGCCTGATTGAGGTAAGTTCCTCATACTAGATGTACACCTAAAGGCTACCATAATTGTGGGGATTGGGATCATGTTGTAATATTATCATTTTACACAGATTACTTGTTGGGACACTAGTTAGGCAGTGCAGAGATATAAAAATTAGAATAACAAGGTTGTAGCGAAGCAGAGAAAGAGTAGAAGCGCATTCAGTTTGTCTTGCCTTATCATATCTACGCTAATTGAATGTTATCTTGTTATCCTTGTTATCACGGTATTGTCTTATATTCAGTTTATTCATGTCATAATGCTTTTGCCTATTTATTTGCTGAAAGTCACTGGACTTACTAGACTTATGTCTGACCTAGTTTGTTTCACCTCTTTTCTTCTGTCCCCCCCTAGGTTCACATGGAGGAAATGTTACCCCTTAGCTCAGTTTTCTTTCCAAGCTCGAAGATAGTCGATGTATTGCTTTTGACTCTCTCTCCCACTGCTATGTCTAGTTCATGCTTTATTGGGGAATATCATTGTTATTTTTATGCTTCTTTTATACTTTGAAGTTTTGAATCAAGGCAGAAGTTCAATGTATTGTTTTTAAGTATGATTGAGACAATTATTGTAAAAGCTTGACTGAACCACATTGTTTATAAAATGATTTTATTTTCTGCTTCTTTATTTGTCTGTGTTGTAATTTATCTGCATGTTTTACCTAAAACGCTCCACCGAAGTTAAGGCATTCCCTTTGTGATGACCTTAATGGAGGTGGGGTGTTTCAAACTTGGTAACATCGGAACTTGACGTTACTCGACTGAAGGAAGCGATAGTAAGACGTGCGCTGAGTCGGTACTGAATTTGACTTAGAACTAGTTAAAAAAATTTATTGTTTTCATTATAATTAGTATATTATTTTCATCTTATTCGAATACTTTTATTTTAAAGCCTAGTTTAAACCAAATTTTGTTTTACTAATATATACTCAAATCTATTTTATACCAGACTATTTATATTTCTACTTCATTATTTACTTAAACTATTTTCCTAAATCATTTTGTATTTAATTATTCAACCTATATTATATAATCATTTTACCTTATTTTCTTATTCAAACTTATTTTATTTAAACTCATCTTTTTATTACTATTTTAGAAAGGTATGTAGTTGATTCGAGCAAATTTGGTTTGAGTGATCGAATATGGAAACTCGAGCGAAGAACGATGTGCACGGCGTATAAATCCAAATAAAATTAGAAGTTTTAAAAAGATGATTTGCAAATACGAAATAAAAAGGAATAATTGAATTAAGTTAAGCTGAAACGAAATTGAAAATTTAATCGATTAGGAAATCAACAATGAATATGAGATTGGAGTAAAATTTCTAGATAATTGAAATAAAATTGTTCGAGACCTATATGAAAGATTTATATAAAAATGCTATTAATTTGAACTATAGTTTTGGGAAATAATTAAAGTGCAATAAAAATGGTCATGAGTATTTATTTGACGGTGGAAAGTACATAACTATTTAAATTTTTTATATAAATATATATTTCCTTCTTTTCTTATTTAAACCCATTTATTTCAGTCTTACTATCTTACTTACTATTTTACCTATTAATTGATAAAGATCTGAACGAATTTGGTCTGAACTGTTGAGCGTGAGAATTTAATTAATGAAAATCATAACGGGTAATTCAAATTGATTTGAGAATATGCGTTTGGATTTCTAAAATGACATCAAATAACAAATTGATTTATAAGTCAAGGTAACTTTTGGAATTGAGACGAAAATTTCAAGAACATTTAGATTGAAAAAAAATTCAAAGTAAACGAGATACAAGTTTCTGAAATTTATTTATGAGCATAAAGAAGCAATTTAAAGGAATTCAATATGAAATACATACGAATAACATGTTGAATTTTGTTGACATTTGGTAGGAATTTGTCCGAAGCTTATATATGAAAATTTATATAAGAATGTTGTAAATTCGGAAATTTTAGATTGGAAAGAAATTAAAATGTAATGAAAATAGTTGCGAGTATTTATTTGACATCAAGGTTAGACTATCAAGTATGTAAGGATTTTGCTTATACGCCTAGCTAACGTATATTCAAAGTCCGAGAAGTACAAGATAGATATAGAATCACATTCTAGTCGCTTGAGAATGATCTGGTGATGTTGCGCCTAGCTAACGTACATCATCAGTATTATTGTCGAGTTTTGAAAGTGGGATGACTATGTTTCCGATTAAGACGTCGAGTAGTGCTTAAAACTGTCTCGACAAAGTTTGGAAATTTTAAATGAGTAAGCATACTTGACTTGGACAATTAGTGATGAGTGCAAACCAAACTATTTTGTCAATAACCGAAAAAGGAAATGTTTAGAAGTGAATCTCACTTAAAGAATTGGATGGTAAATTTTGGGGTAATTGAGCTTGTGTATTAAGAAATCTTATTTAAGATATGTTGAAAATATTCCTCATATTTCAAATTTTGACAATCGAATCAAATCAAATTATAACAAATAATCTAGGTGAGGGAGAAGACTTAACTACCCCGCTCAAAGCTGTTAGGTATGAATTAAACGCAAGTTACTTAACAAATAATCGGTTGTGATGCAAAGGAAAATAAAAATTTTGAAGTAAGAATTACTTGAGAGAAAAATGAATGAAAATATATGAAAACCGAGTATCCCATGATTGAACTGCTGGAATTTGGATCCTTGTGTGCATTTGACTTTCCCATCTTTGCCTAGGATAATCATTTAAACTCGAACCATTCGCTCTTGAGTAATGAAATCCATACCCTTCTGTCTTATAAATTCTGCGAAACATTTTGATTTAAGCCATCATACCTTTCAGCACTCGCTTGAGTTCCATTTTGAACACATGGAATTTGATGTAATCCATACCTTTTGTGCCATGTATCGAACGAAAACCAAGAGTGAATTCAAACTAGATAACTTTGATTTATCCAAGACGTTATGTAACGGAACCTCATTAAATGAGATTTTTATAGGAATTAAAAGTGTTTGAAATATACAATCCAACTTATGCAAGAAACTGGATTTCGAAATGTTAACTTTGAGAATTTGGTTCCAAAAATTTTGAAATCAAGGTTTTAGAATATTTTACCAATATTAGTTTAAATATGTATATGCATAATCGGAGTGCGCAGAGGAAGTGTGATGGTATTTTTAAATAAAAGTGGTTCAAGAGATTTTCTAACTAATTGGGTAGTGTAACCTTTTAACAAGATCGATATTAGAAATAAGAATGAATAGAAGTCCAACATGTTGTGAAAAAGGATATTTTATGAATTTGAAAAGAAGGTTATTCAACTATATGGTTTAAGATATTGAAACTCTTGAAATTTTGTAAGAACATGAACTTTATTTGGGAATCTTAAAAATGTTCGGAACTGTTTGAAATGAAATTTGATCTAAAGAAAGACTGGATATAGGTAGTGCGGAACAATTTTTCCTAAGCTTTAAGATTTGAAAGCTTATTTGAAAAGAAAGGATGACAAGAAAATCTTATTGATCAAATTTGATTTTCAATTTTTAAAGAAAATTTATGTAATATGAGTCTTTTAGAAGATATCAACTTATGTATAATGGTGGAAAGGATATTTCGAAATAAATTTAAAGTTTATCTTCATAAAGCTTAATATAATGAATCTTTAAGTCCTTGATTTAGAGAATTTGAAAGGCTTGAAATGTTTGAATAAGATCATTAATTTCAAAATATAAAGAATAAGTTGAATATTTAGGAGTTGAAAATTTATTTTCAATAGTTCAGAATGGTTTTCCAAATTATTTTGGATATGATGAATAGTTATAAATTGAATTACGAACTAAGAAAATTTTGACGACTTGAATCCCGACATTTGAAATGTTTGAAAGACAACAATACTTGATTTAAATTATTTGCAAATTATTGTTGCGAAATGATTTATGGCTTCAGGATATGAAATGATTTGATATGTTTCATGGGTTCGGGGGACCCGTGACTAAAAGAAGGGTGTGTGTGATTTAGGGTGAGCAACCTAGGCATATGGTGTCCGTGTCTGGACGAAAACCAAGAGTTATATGTGCTCCGCGATTTTGTGCTTGGGCGGTCTGTGTCTGGACGAAAACCATGATGTACACTTCACTTGAGATTCCTCGATGATGGTATTTGGGTACGACAACCTAGGCATATACGGTGTATGTGTCTGGACGAAAAATGAGAGTTATATGTGCTCCGTGATTTTATGCTTGGGGGTCTATGTCTGGACGAAAACCGTGATGTACACTTCGCTTGAGAACCCTCAACGATGGTCTACTTTAGGTGTCTGAAGCGACCTTAAATATCTATATTATTGCGTATGATAGGCTGCCCTTGGGCCTTATCGTGGGAAACTTGAGGAAATGAAAAGAATTTTGACGAGAAGTTGAAACAAGTATATTTAGTACTTGTATATTTTAGTCACGCGCCTAATTAACGCATGTCTAAAGTTAGCAAGAACGACGATGGACTTGTTAGTCTTCAAGTATCAAGTGTTTATCATATATGTTTGAAGTTTTGAAAACGATTTTTGTTTTGAAATCCCGAAGTGAAGAATGATTCTTTATATGAAAAATATATGTAATATTTCAATGCTTTGAAAGGAAAATGGGATTCTAAGTTTGAAGAAATCGTTTTGAGATTTTCAAATGTTATGCAAAATATGATTTTGAAATAGAGAAAATTTCCTTATTTAATTTTCAATGCAATAATTTAAGTTTTGTATAAATAAAGTATTTATATAAAAGCTTTACAAATTTAAGTGTATAGAATTTTGTGTTAAGAACTCTTATGAATTATTTGATACACTTTCAAACTTACAAGAAATGATAAGTGTTTGTCCACTAAAATTTTGTAATGAAGGTTTGTTTTATTTAAGCATAATTTTACGACTTTCCTTTTCAAGGACGAAAAGATTTAAGTGGGGGAGATTGTAACGGCCTGGAAATTTTGACATTCAAAATATAAATTTAAATTAAGATTTGACTTTGAAATAAATATTTATACACGGGTTCCGACAATAGAATTGGGCTATAAGATCATTATTGAACATATATAAATAGATTTGTAAAGGAAAAATCCTTTTGTAAATTTAATTCTATGTGAATGTTTTGTTTAAAGAAACATTATCAAAAAAAATCCAAAGTTGCTTGGATTTAACGATAAAGTTAAAATAAGCTTTAAAAGAAAATTATTTTCTAAGATGTAATTACAAATTTAACGAGTCAATTTATTTTAAAATTAGTTTGAAATCAAATTTATCTTAGAACATAAAGTTTGTATTTTTAAAAGGCAAATGGATTTTTGAATGTGTAAATTTATTTCCAAACAATGATAGTTGAAATACGGTTGTTAATTTTTGAATTAACAATGTCAATTTGAAGAAAAAAAACTAATTAATATGTTACTAGAGAATTATAAAGTTTATCTATTAATTTAATTTGATCATTTATTTTATTTAGATTTGAACTTTATTTTATTTAACTTAAATTTGAATTTAGAATGAATAACACACTAGTGTGGTATGTACATAGTATTACAATCAGTACATATGTCTTTTAAATTAATTTTTTAATAGCTTGGACACTTGTTTCTTTCCCTTGTTGTATTCACCACGTGTACCCTTCATTCTGAGTTTTACCATGTGTCCTCTCTCAGTTCAAACCCGTACCCCTTTTATCACCGTGCTCTTTCCTGTTTTTCTCATTTCTGGCCTCGTTCATTTAATTTTTTTTCCCAAATTAGTTTCTGCCAAATCAATTTATCTCCACCAAAAAACGGTTTGAGAAATCAATGGTCTGCAGCCATCGTCCCTTCCTCCGTCGTACGCCTCGCTGCCTCGAACCCGCGACCAAGCTGCTGTCCCCCGTAAGCTCTAACTTCCCCAATTCAAACCTTCCGTCTATGGCTCAACAACCGAACCGCTTCGTATCGGAACCCATCTCGAACCCCATAATCTCCTCCTGGCCACGTCTGCCACTGTAAGCAGCTGCTAGCTTCCATTAAGTTGTAGCCTCCTGGTTGGCATATCAGTGTCTTGATGCCTCATGCAGAGCATCCTCGACATGTCAACCGAACTTCGCACCTCTTCACCATCGCTGACCGGTTGTTGTGCCTGAGCCAACCGGAGCTGCTTCCATCTCCAGTGTTGTTTCATAGTCGAACAACACCATTTTCTGGTCCGGCTTCTTCATTTGCGGTTGCGTCTCAAAGTAAGTTTAACTTACGGTTTGACTTATTTTGAGTTATCTAACTTCTCTCTTGACTAAATAAAAATAATATGGGTTCTTTGCTATTATTCCAGTCATTTATGTTTACTTGTCCTGCGGTGTATTTAGTCATGGATTTTTGGGGTTTACTCATTTTCATACATTACTGTGAACGATGGGTTATATATTGCTGTTAATGCATTACATTGAACATATCATATCCGCCACCAAAATGCTCCAAATGAAACAGTTTCTTTTTCTTTTGAACTGTTCTCATGCATTACTCATTTCATGCCATGTTACTTGAAATTAAGGACTGATTTGAATCTTGACTTCAAATATTACTCTGAACTTATGCTTTATATAGTTTATCCTGACCGTGAACCCTCGGCATTTAAATTTGTACCCTTGTTTCCTTGGAAATTGAAATCGCATGGGGTATTTGGGTGATTCAAGTATTTTGGTTATTGGTGATACCTGCTCCTATGTGTTTACCTGCTCCTATGTGTTCACTTGCTCCTATGGTTATTGCAAGTATTCTTTAATCAAGTATAATAATTGTTATTACTCTTCAGATAATTAAAAACTTGAACTCAATATACTAATATTGATAGAAATGTGAAGGCAATCAACTGAATGCAAAATATTTAAATCATATGTAACAAATAGTTTCATTGGTTATCAATAATATATTTTGGCATCGTTTGACTTACAAAAGAATAATATTATGTTATTATTATCTCTTTTGTTTTATATGTAAGCGCTATAGAATTTCTTCAATCTAAAATCTTCTATTTGCCTCAAATATTTCTTCTATATAGAAATGTATTTCCATCTATTTTGAAATGTTTACTTTGTATTGTGTTATTTTCTAAGACAGAACTATTATAACAAATAATTTCTGTCGTCCGTATGACAGTAATTTTATAATGCGGGCTACATAAACCCATATGTTTAACCCATGTTGGAGTATATAACTTGCATGTTCAATTTTGAGTGCCATATGTGTTTAGCATCCTTTCATGCATGCATTCCAGTATCCATTGTCTTAATCATACCTGGGAACAGTTGGTTGCCTTATAGTGGATTAACAACATTTTCATTTTGAAATTTCTTTTACTTATTGGTGCTTGCATGCTCGCTATTAATTATTTTAGGGGACCTTGGCATCATTGTGCATATATATCTCCTTGAAGTTGCATGCCTACAAATGACCTGGACAGTAGTGTTGTTACTGAGTCATAGTCACTATCTAAACATATATGAATATAAAGTGAATGATCTGTACATAGTTATTGCATGTTATGTAGTGTTGTTTGTGAAGTCTAAAACATATTCAAATGAATAGTTCAATTTGGAAACTTAATGCATATCTGTACATTAAACATGATGTACTATATATGTTTATTATGTAAATAATGGATAGGTTAGGCCCACTATTATTGCATGGATCACTTGCTTTTCACTGTGGTTGCATGCCTCATTTCCAGTACTGTACCACAGACCATAATACCCACTAATTTGCTATCGTATATGGCTACGGTAACTTTTTTGGCATGCGCGTTCTTACCAGATTTACGTCTTACACCGTTACTATCTTACTTGCTCACTGTTCTCGCCTTTGTCAAACCTATTGTTTGGCATTTCACATGGGTTATTGTGTTCGTATTAATTAAATAGATGGTTGGGATTAAACAAATTTTATTAAGTGTTTATCAAAGTTTGCTAACTTGAAATAAGTTTAATCCTGACACGGATGTTTTGTGTATTTTGCATGGAATGCTCGGGACAGGCCCTGAGTGTTCCAGGTTTAGATATTTCGGCCCACAACGAACTGGAGAGGACGTGGAGACGTGAAGACGCTCGCACGTGCTAAGCTCGAAAAATACAGTAACTTGCTTGAAAAGAAATTTTTATTCGTTTAAAACTTTATGTATAAAATTTATTTATCTTCCACTGCAAATTTTGTAAAACTCTGATATTATTTGAAATTTTTATTTCACTGCAATTATTGTACTCTGTGATTCTGTATTGATTCTGTTTAAATTATGTAAGCCAATAACAATCTATCAATTTAAACGTTTCGTGTTGGTTTAAATACTGACTAGAGCCGGTCAAAATGCCAGATCGTTACAATTCACGACAACCCCAAAATTTAATTTGATATTAAATACAAGGCTCTGAATAGAAAATTATATCGGCTTATATTCAGTATCAAATTCTGAAACCAACAAATATTGTATTGGGAATAACGATATATATATCTTCCAAATTCCTCAACAATATCCATATAATCACGGAATCCAATATCAAAATATTCCAAAGATTATTTCCATTCCAATTCATACATTGGAAAATTCTGGTTATATCAGAACCATTTTAAATCCAATTTAGTTATTTAAAAACATTGGATTATAATTATAGTTAATAACTAGTTCATTTCAATAAAAATATATTTTGATCTTTTCAAACTTGGAATTTTTCATTCAAAATCTTTCCAAATCAGTTATTATGATTTTACATAATTTTTCCATATATTTAGCAATTTTATTAAGGCCCTTACCGCTGGTTTTCAATAACGACCACCGAATTGCATTCATAGCGACCTTTTCTGAAATTGATTTGGACATAATTTGAAATCCAACTGTTCAAAGTTAAATCTATTATATTCATTGGAAAGCTCTTTTCGATACAGTCCTAACAAAACTAATTTCGTCGAATTTGGAGATCATTTCAAAAAATGGTCATTTTCCATTCGATTAAATTCAAACTGAAATTTCAAAACACATTTAAATTCACTGTGACGACCTGAAATCCCCCTTAAGGGAAACATCGGATTGCTTTGAGAACACGACGCATCAAAACATAAACAATAGAACATTGCACTACTATTACAACAATTACATCAGGGTACAAGATATCAGAGTATGAATAAATATTGCACAACAGAAATAAAATAAAATAATATAAGTGATTAAAATACAAAGAAGCGGAAATTTAAATGTATATACAATGTACAGCGGAAAATACATCAACTAGCACAACTGAAAGAAATACGCGGATACAAAGCTTTTCGAATATAGCTGCAGCTGTAATCCAAGATCCTGTTAAATAGAAATCTGCAAAACCAAAACTACTAGCTGCCAAGGTGGAAAATAACACCCAGAGTTTAGGTGAAAATAATAAACTCCGAGTCAGTCATGGGGTTGGTGTGAGAACTAAAACAATTATTAAATTTTTACTTTAAAAGTTGGTAAATCATGAGACCACGCCGTATAACACGGAATGGGTTTACTCCACATAAACCTCAGTATAAAATAAAACAACCAATGATTTTTGGAAAATGAAGCTAATATATGACTCAGGTGCCATCACACAATGCAATGCAAGCCGGAGGATAGAGTTTTCCCTTATAATATCCAAACATGCTTGGTACGTTTAAAACAAATCATTTTGATATTACTATAAGTGCATAATGTCAAAATCAACTTCAAATATAAATGTATCAATCATAGACGACATAGGTACCATATATTATGCCGCCACACATAGGTTTACAACTAAAACCAAAAAGTCACGTATTGGAAATTGGATTCCATCTATGAGTCGAGGCAAGGGATGGCTGTTCGGATGTATTTATTGATTATTCAGATATGTGAGGGCCTCTCTCCTGTATTGGACATATAGGATGAGGAATAAGATGCCTCCGGGTTCATTCAAACCTTGAACAAACTTGCAAATGGATGATGTGTCTGACATTGTATTCCATTATGTTGTAATCGTTGATCTCTGCTAAATATGTATCTGTTTGGAGGTGGTGAATTTATTACTTAACACCATTCTCTGATGTAACAACCCGGAAAATCAAAACCAATTTAAAATTTTTATTTTAGCAATTTTAATGAATTTCGAATATTTAAAATGAATTATTTTAAATAATTACGATGAGAAATTTATTTTGAATAGAATTAGAACGTATATACTTATTTGAATCGAAGTTCGAATATAAATATTTATTTTAATTACAAAAGGAATTGGAAATGGCACAGTAGTTTGAAAATTTGATTTCAAATTTCAAACGAATGTACAGGATTCCAAATAAACCGGATTTTAGCGAAACCAAAAACATTAGGATCTATTTGAAAATATCTTTTCAACAAATCCGAAAAATCCAAATTTCATAGCGGGAATAAAAAGTTATGTCCAGTTGAAAATTCAGAATAGTCGCTATGGAAATATAGCCCTTAAAAATGTAAATTTTGCAAACGACCTCCATTTTCGACGAGACCACTTTTGTTGGATCCGGAATATCAAATTATTTCTTGATTCCAAAATTCATAATTTTTGGAATCAATATGTGGGCATGGTGAATTTAAACGGGTTTGGTCATTTCAGTTTGAATTTAATCGACTGAAAAATGATCGTTTTTCAATCAGTCTCCAAATTCGGCGAAATTAGTTTTGTTAGGACTGTATCATCAAAAATAGCTAGATTTATTTTTCAGAAATTTTTAGAGTCAGTATGTGACCGCAGTAAATTGAAATGTGCTTTCAAATTGAATATACATTGATTTATATTTTAATTTGAATGGAAACTAATCGTAACAAGCGAACTAGCGTACGAAATATATCCCGTTGTGTTCGGAATGGGGGTAATTAGCTAGAGGCGTCAGTCGTTGGGTCTCGTTTGGAGATCGAATTTAAAAGTTACTTTTTGGGGGAATAATTAATAAAAAAATAATATAAATAGAAAATAGAAAAAGGGGGTCAACCCCCTTTCTCCTCTCCAAAACTCGATAGCGGGTTTACAGAAAAAATGAAAAGCCGTCGTCGCGATATTTCCTCTGGCCACTGCCCCGACAGCCTCCTTCCCTCACCGCGCGCCCCTCCAATCGCGAACGCCCTCCGATCCGCCGCCTTAGCAGCTCTCGTCGCCCCTCCTCCTATTTCCGAAACCCCAAAGCCCAAGCCCCTCAAATCGACCACCTCTGACAAGCACTGGCCAGGGCGCCACGCCCTCCCACCAACTCAGACTTATAGCACCTCTTCAGGCCGTCGCACCCCGAAGCTCCGCCGTCGACTTCTCCTCCAACCACCAAAAACTGAAAACATGAGTTATTATTATTATTATTGATTTTATTTTCAATTTAAAATATGATAGCATTGGAAAAAAATCGATTTTTGAAAATATAAAGCAAGTATCTTTATTTATATAAAGTGACGATTTTTAAGGTGAGATTTTTACTTATCTAAAGTGATGTTTTTTAAGGAGATAAAGATATGATTTTTATTTATGTAAAGATTTAATTTTTATTTACATAAACTTATAAATTTTGATATAGAAAATTTTGATTTTTTATATGTAAAGCTATAATTTTTATTTATTTAAAGCTATGATTTTTAAATTAAAAATACGATTTTTGTGATATGAATGGGAAAAATAAAGGTATGATTATGATTATAGAAAAAAAGGGACTAAATTTTTAGTTAGATAATAATATGATCTTTAGATATATATAAATGTAACACCTAGAATTTTCTACGTATATTAAAATAACAAATTAAAGAACACTTAATTTTTAAAAGAAGAATTAGGGGAAACAGGCTGTACCATTGCGTTCGTCTCGGAATTCTGCTTGGGGAAGAGTCCGAGTTTGCGTAAATCGGACACCAGATGAGGAAGTTATGAGCCTCGGAAGATTACAAGAATTTAGAGAATTAAATAATTAATTAACCAGCCCAGAAAATAATTCAAAAACATCCGAAATCAGAAGAGCGGGTTAGGCGGGAAATTTTCCGCCCAGGGTCGTCGATCCCCCTATGGGGGAGTCAACCTAGGTGTCGACCCCCTAAAGGGGAGTCGATACAGGTGTCGACACCCTAGGGGAGGGGTCGACCCCTTTTCGGGTCCAAGCCCAAGCGGGTTAAGCAGCTTCGTGTGACGTGTTTTGATGCGCTTGACGGACCTGATGGCTTTTAGGGTGATCTTAAGGCCCTCAAACACTCTCAACACCTATAAATTAGTGCATAGACCTAACCCTAATTCATAACAATTCCTTATGACGCCTCTATGCTGCTGAACTCTCAATTCTCTTAGCCGCCGCCTCTAAAACCTTAATTATATTAGAAGTTCTTCGTCGACAATCAACTTTGAAGATTAATCAACATCTAATTAGAGTTTCTGCGACAATAATGCTTCAATTATGTTTTCTTAATTCTAGAAAAGTAAGTTCACATTATTTTCAGATTTTAATACCTGGTTGTAATCTTGACATGTAATAAAATGAATCAAAGTCTATGCCTGGTTGTAAGATAATCTTTTCGGATTTATCCCAATCCTTCTATTGAATTGATGACTTAACATGATGTGTGATAGGGCAATGCTTAACCAATGTAACATGACAAGTGGCAATGTTAAGTAACACAAGAAGGAAACACTTAACCAATGTAACATGACAAGTGGTCGGGTTAAGTAACACAAGAAGGCAACACTTAACCAATGTAACATGACAAGTGGTAGGATTTAATTAACACAAGAGGGCAACACTTAACCAGTATAACATGATGAACGAGTGGGGTTAAGTTAATGGGAAACACTTAACCAATATAATAGTTAAGTTAATGGAAAACACTTAACCAATTACAACATGATGAATGAGAAGGGTTAAGTTAATAAGAAACACTTAGCCAACATGACATGACGTGTGGATGGGTAAAGTTAACTTAAATGGATGGATAACACTTAGCCAATTTAGGTGGGGAGGGTTATACGAATAGACCCTAGGAAACATTAGTAATGGGGAACCATTTTAGCAGTAACCCACATAGATGTATCACGGTACCCTGAACTAGGCAAGGTGGGTCACGATTACTGGGCTGATTATAAGTGGTCAAAATAGCGGCAGGGGGTATGTCAGTGTAGGTTCCGACGGATTACGGGCGTGCACGTACTCCGGAGTGGAAAGAGCAGACACTGGGTTCCAGTAGTTATACACCGTGCATCTTGAATTATGTCTGATTGCTATCATAGGGATCGATACACCTTATGGTGGGACCAGCACAGTGTATCTACACGCAAGAGAGGGCCGATTGACATAGACACAGGGAAAATTATTACAAGTAGGGAGCCAATCGATAGGGTTGTAAGGGTACATCTAACATCTTCATGGCAATTAGGCTAATTGAGGTAAGATCCTCATACTAGATGTACACCTGAAGGCTACCACAATTGCGGGGTTGGGATCACCTTATTATATAACATAGGATACTAGTTGGGACACTGGTAGGGGTTACAGATCCTTTTTCATAGGATACTAGTTGGGAGTAGGGAATACGAATCATTCTATAAAAGACACTAGTTAGGATGCTAGTTGGGTGGTGTAGAGAAATAGGAAATCAGAGAAAGAACTGAAGCGCAATCAGTGTATCTTACCTTGTCATGTCTAACGGTCATCATTTGTTGTCTTCCTATACTTATTATCATGGTTATGGTCTGGTATCTAGTTTATTCATGTCATGATGCTTTTACCTATTTACATGCTGAAAGTCACTAGACTTACCAGGCTTTATGTCTGACTCTGTTTTGTTTCGCTTTCTTTTCTTCCGTTCCCCCTAGGTTTACAGGGAGGGAATATTACCGCTTAGCTCAGTTTTCTTTTCAAGCTTGAAGATAGTCGATGTATTGCTTTGAACTCTCTTTTCCACTGCTATAGCTGGCTCATGCTTTATTGGGGAATATCATTGTCATTTTATGCTTCTTTATTTTGTTAAACAAGACAGATGCTTTGTTGTAATGGGAATCAAAAAACAATCTTTGTACAAGCTGTATTACCAAGCTGCTGTTTCATCAATGAAGTAAAGTTTTATTTATTTTCCGCTGTTCAAATTTTGTCTGTTTTGTAATTTATTTGTTCTATACACTTATGACGCTCCAACGAAGTTAATGCATTCCCTTTTTGAGTGACCTTAATGGAGGTGGGGTGTTACACGTGGTATCAGATCCAAAGGTTACCAGAACAGATAAAAGATTTTTCAAAAGCATATTTTAAAAGGGGTGTTTTCTAAAGCATGTTTTAAAGAAGCATTTTTCAAGAGAAAAGTATTGTTTTTAAAAGGCATATTCCCCAAAGCCATATGCACTATCTTTCGATTCTCTATTTGAATCTCTTCTTCCTTTCTTTTCACCATAGTTTCGTGGGAAGACGACATATGTCGAGGGCGAGGTAGTGCCCAACCTCCATCTGTAGCCGTAGTAGTTTCACCTACGGCTAATCTTCTTTTCAAGCTTTGTAGGTTGCCGTGCGATGGAGGTTGTTTCGAGAAACTTGTTAACAAGCTACACAAGGATATTAAGGATAGGAATAAGGGAATTTGGGCTAAGGAGCACAAGCCCAAGGATAAGAAGATTGTTGATATGGCTTAATCCACGAAAAAGGAGAAAGGTGAAAAGGAAGAGGCCAAATTGGAAGAATCACAAACAAGGGATTGGAATATAAGAAGGGTGGAAGAAATAACTGATCCCGCGACAAGAGGAAGTGTCTTTTCTGTGGTATAGCGGGCCATTTAATTGTAGGAAGAAGAAGACAGGTGGTTGTTTTCCGTATGGTGAAGCAGAGCATCTTATCAAGGATTTCCCGAAGGATAAGGACAAGGGCAAAGGACATAATCTTCTAGGGGGCAATTGCGTGCTCTCTCTGCTAGTGTACCTAAGGGAGGTAGGAACATATATGTTGAAAGTTTAGTTTTTCTTTTCAATCATCCTATTAGAACTTTATTTGATTCTGGCGCTTCACATTCTTTTCTATCTGATTCCATAGTTGAGTCTCTGCACCTTAGTACTAGTAGGGTAGAGGATCCCATTATTGTCTCAAATCCTATTGGGGGTTCGCCTCATTCATCTATGATTTGTTTGGATTTGGGAATATCTATACTAAGCGTTGAGTTTAGATGTAATGCTTACGTTTTTGGTTTCATGGGCTATGGGTTGATTCTAGGGATGGATTGTTTATCCAATAATGGTGCAATTCTCAATTGTGGAAGGAGGGTAGTTTGACTTTTGACTTGACTCGGTAATACCCTCGAAATCTCATGTAACCCTAAGAGTTCTATCATGCTTAGTTACCTAGAATCTCTTGATGCATTTGTTGATAATTTTCAATTTGTTCAAGTAGTCTTTGAGTATTCCGATGTCTTTGATGAGGGTTTACCCCTAAATCGCGAAATAGATTTCCATATATACTTGGTTGATAACGCCAAACTAGTTGCATTACTCGTATGACACATGGCTCCTAGGGAGAGGAAGGAGCTCAGCGAGCAAATTACAGAGTTGCTTGAAAAGGGGTTTATAAGGCGGAGTATTTCTAAAATGGGGTGCTCCCGTAGTGTTCGCAACCAAAGCTGGTGGTTCACTTCGCCTATGCGTGAATTATAGAGAATTAAACAAGATGAATAAAGAAAAATGGGCACCCACTTCCAAGAATAGATGATTTGTTTGACCAGCTTGTAGGTGCGTCTGTTTTCTCCCAACTAGATTTGGCTACAGGGTTTCATCAACTAAGAGTAGCTGAGGACAGTATAGACAGTACTGCTTTTAGGACCCCTGACGGTTTCTTTGAGTGGCTCGTCATGCCTTTCGATTTGACGAATGCACCCGCTTATTTTGTTGACTTGATGAGTAGGGTGTTTAGGGAATTCCTTAATAAGTTTGTAGTAGTCTTCGTGGACGATATCTTGATTTTCTCAAAGAACGAGGAAGAACTTGCTTTGCATTTAAGAGAAGTCATGGATACACTTCAAGCACATCAACTTAAGGAGAAGTTATCCGAAATGTCATTTTTGGAGAGAAGAAGTAAGGTTTCTAGACATGTGGTGTCCAAAGAAGGGATAGCAGTAGATCCCGCAAAAGTAGTTTGCAAGAATGGAAAGTCCCAAGGAATGCAAAAGAAGTAAGAAGATTTCTTGAACTAGCGGGCTAATATAGGAAGTTCATTACGAACTTTGCGAAAGTATTAGCCCCACTTACTGGATTAACGAAGAAGAATCTAATCTTTTCTCGGGATATTGATTGTGATTTCGCTTTCCAACGATCGAAGAGGGCTTTTACAATGGCCCCAGTTTTGACTTTTACCTTACCGTAGTAAAAGGTTTACGGTATACGCGGATGCATGCGGCATGGGACTAGGCGCCATTTTGATGTAAGAAGGAAGGGTAAGGTTGTAGAGGACGCCTTAAGAAGAAAAAGGTTGACTTCAAGTCCTCATTACGTGAAAAGGAAATGTTTAGAATACATATGAACCTTTGATTTTAAAACCTTCGGTAAAATTAGTAATTGGCATCGCTAGGAGTAAGACCTACGCTTTTGGATCAAATAGGGACTTCACAAAGAAAAGACTCTCAGATAGATGGCGCAATGGATAAGTTAAGACAGTGAGGGCACAATGGAGTGAAGCTCAAGAAGATGCGACTTAGAAGACTGAAGACTAGATACGCGCATCATACCCTTTTTGAGGGTATATCCTTGATCTCTCTTTTTCTGTAAAGTTTATTTGCATGCTAGTCTTTATCTTTTAAGTATATCCTCTCAGTCCTATCCTCGATCCTTAGGTAGAAGCCAACGGATGTAAACATGTGTTTGAGACATGTTATGTTTGGTGGATGCAAGTGGATGTAAGTGTTTGCTAGTGGTTGCTCATGGATGCTTATACACACACATTAGACACTAGATCGGCTCCGTCACTTCCATATTGCATATGCATGAGTGGATTTTATATATATGGATTGAAACTTGATGTGATATCATATGGATAATGCATTTGAATGGATGATTGTGCACTCATATAGAAGTTATGAAGTACCATAGGAATAACTTCATACATGTTGGACTCACGACACTAACATAATTCGCATTAAGGAGGTCAACTGAATCAGTGGACCGCCTGATCTTTTTCATTAGTATTGGGACATGTACACACACCCTTACATATGTTCATATATCATTAGAAATCTTTTAAGGACATTGGATGCTTATGGATGATGGATGAGTAGATGGATGATGGATAGTAGGACACATTCTTCCTAACTTGGAGATTTCGGGGACAAAATCCTTTAAGGAGGGGAGAATGTAACACCCTGAATTTTCTGTGTATATTAAAATAACAAATTAGAGAACACTATAGGGGAAACGGGCTACGCCATTGCGTTTGTCTCGGAATTCTGCTTGGGGAAGAGTCCGAGTTTGCGTAAATCGGACACCGGATGAGGAAGTTATGAGCCTTGGAAGATTACAAGAATTTAGAGAATTAAATAATTAATTAACCAGCCCAGAAAATAATTCAAAAACATATGAAACCAGAAAAGCAGGCTGGGTGGGAAATTTCCCGCGCAGGGGTGTCGACCCCCCTAAGGGGGAGTCGACCCAGGTGTTGACCCCCTATAAGGGAGTCGACACAGGTGTCGACCCCCTAGGGGAGGGGTCGACCCCTTTTCGGGTCCGAGCCTAAGCGGGTTGAGCGGCTTCATGTAACGTGTTTTGATGCGCTGGACGGACCTGATGGCTTCTAGGGTGATTTTAAGGCCCTAAAACACTCTATACATCTATAAATTAGTGCCTAGACCTAACCCTAATTCATAACAATTTCTTATGACACCGCTATGCTGCTGAACTCTAAATTCTCTTAGTCGCCACCTCTAAAACCTTAACATATTAGAAGTTCTTCATCGACAATCAACTTTAAAGATTAATCAACATCTAACTAGAGTTTCTGCAACAACAACGATTCAATTATCTTTTCTTAATCCTAGCAAAGTAAGTTCACATTATTTTCATATTTGAATACCCAATTGTAATCTTGACATGTAATAAAATGAATCGAAGTCTATGCCTAATTGTAAGATAATCTTTTCGGATTTATCCCTATCCTTCTATGGAATCTATGACTTAACATGATGTGTGATAGGGCAATGCTTAACCAATGTAAAATGACAAGTGGTAGGGTTAAGTAATACAAGAAGGCAACACTTAACCAATGTAACATGACAATTGGTAGGGTTAAATAACACAAGAAGGCAACACTTAACCAATGTAACATGACAAGTGGTAGGGTTAAGTTAACACAAGAGGGCAACACTTAACCAATATAACATGATGAACGAGTGGGGTTAATTTAATGGGAAACACTTAAATAATATAATATGATGAATGAACATGGTTAAGTTAATGGAAAACACTTAACCAATTACAACATGATGAATGAGAAGGGTTTAGTTAATAAGGAACACTTAACCAAAATGACATGACATGTGGATGGTTTAAGTTAACTTGAATGGATGGATAACACTTAGCCAATTTGGAGGGGGGTATACGAATAGACCTTAGGAAACACTAGTAACGGGGACCCATTTCAGCAATAACCCACATAGATGTATCACGATACCCTGTACTATGCACGGTGGGGCACAATTACTGGGCTGATTATAAGCGGTCAAAATAGCAGCAGGGGGTACGTCAGTGCAGGTTCCGACGGATTACGGACGTACACGTACTCCAGAGTGGAAAAAGCAGGCATTGGGTACCAATAGTTATACACTATGCTTCTTGAATCATGTCGGGTTGCTATCATAAAGATTGATACACCTTATGGTGGGACCAGCATAGGGTATCTACACGCAAGAGAGGGCCGATTGACATAGACACAAGAAAAACTAATACAAGTAGGGAGCCGATCGATAGGGTAGTAAGGGTACAACTAACATCTTCATGGCAATTAGGCTGATTGAGGTAAGATCCTCATACTAAATGTACACCTGAAGGCTACCATAATTGCGGGGTTGGGATCACCTTATTATATAACATAGGATACTAGTTGGGACATTAGTAGGGGATACAGATCCTTTTTCATAGGAAACTAGTTGGGATATTAGTAGGGAATACGAATCGTTCTATAAAAGCCACTAGTTAGGATGCTAGTTGGGTGGTGCAGAGAAAATAGGAAATCAGAGAAAGAACCGAAGCACATTCAGTGTATCTTACCTTCTCATATATAACGGTCATCATTTATTGTTTTGCTATGCTTATTATCATGGTTATGGTCTGGTATCCAGTTTATTCATGTCATGATGATTTTACCTATTTACATGTTGAAAGTCACTGGACTTACCAGACTTTATGTCTGACTCTGTTTTGTTTCGCTTTCTTTTCTTCCGTCCCCCCTAGGTTCACAGGGAGGGAATATTACCACTTAGCTCAGTTTTCTTTCCAAGGTCGAAGATAGTCGATGTATTGCTTTGAATTTTTTTTTGCACTGCTATGGCTGGCTCATGCTTTATTGGGGAATATCATATTCATTTTGTGCTTCTTTATTTTGTTAAACAAGACAGATGCTTTGTTGTAATGGGTATTGGAATACAATCTTTGTACAAGCCGTATTACCAAGCTGTTGTTTCATCAATGAAGTAAAGTTTTTTTTATTTTCCACTGTTTAAATTTTATCTGTTTTGTAATTTATCTGTTCTGTACACTTATGATGCTCCACCGAATTTAATGCATTCTCTTTTTGAGTGACCATAACAGAGGTGGGGTGTTACAATATTTTTTTATTTTATGAAGTAGCGAAATAAAAAATATGGCTTTTATAATATGAACCACAATATAAAAATATGATTTTTATACTATGAACATCATAACAAAAATCAGATTTTTATGATATGAACATCGGGATAAAGATCTAATTTTTATATAGAGAGTAGCATTGTCAAAATAGATTTCTAGTGTATACATAACGACAAAAATATAATTTTTGTCATATAAAAGAATATATTTTTAGTTGTATAAAAATATGGGTTTTTACCGTAAAAAGGAAATATTTTTGGTAGGGTAAAAATGGAATTTTTATTGTGTATATGAAATATATTTTTTACAAAGATAAAAATATGATTGTTAGCTTATGTATGTTATTTATAAAATAGTCATACAGGGAAATATTTATTGATTGGTTAAAAATATGATTTTTAACACAGGTATGCGATATAGATCGACAATCAAAGAACGATGGAGTGGAAACCGAAGGTGAGAACTTCTCACTAAAGTTATTTATGTACAGTTATTTATTTTATAATTGCATATGTGGACTGCTCCCTGTCGTCCACAGACCACGGAAGACTTGTTTGGTTATGTGTTTGGATTGATTTCTTTGTGTGAATTATGTTTTTCATGTGTTGAATAAAATAAATATTCATGTGTTGAAATAAAATAAATATTCATTTACAAATCGAACAATTTGTTTATGTGAACTTATTTGACTAATATGGATTGGGACGATAAATTTTACATGTCGCCCAACTGCATAAATAAAATCTGTATTTGTGGATTGAAACCCTACATGGGTGTTGGGATGATATTTGACATACACTATTCCCAACTGTTTAGTTGTATGTCAAACGATTGGTTGGCAGACTGTTGTAAGCGTTAAATATTTATATTTAATGCTTATACAGTGTGATGCACTTTGGATGATGGATGATTGTTGATTATGGTCGTTATATACATATGTTGTATGAAATCCATATAAATAACATTATATGGTAATTGACTGTGTTTGATTCCAGTTCAGAAAGAATGAATATTTTAAAATAACGAATATTTTTGAAATAATGAATATTTTAAAATAATATTCAGTAAAAGATCAAAATCTGATTTTGATGTCCGATTTGGGATGAACACGAAAATATTTAAATATATGAAGCCGTGTTGATTTGATTAACGCCATTTTGATTTGAACAATATTTATATCGATTTTATTCATTTTTATAATGAATATAAAAGAGGAAGTGATTTCAAAATAAAACCTTTTGAAAAAATTATCATTTATATATTAATGATATGGAATATTCAGTTTCGATTTGAAATTGAATATGAAGTTGAAATCATTTTGAAAACGAATTTAAACCGATTTATAAAATATGTTTTAAATGGAAATCGATGAAATATATATATAATATATAATATATTATATATATAATATATTATATATATATATATATAATTGCCTGAATAGAATGCGCCGCGCTGCGGCAGTTCGCGAATTTCGACCATTGACTTCGAACGGACATTACGGGAGATCCGACTGTCGGATTCTCCTAATCCGGAACCGTTGCGTTCATATCTAAAATAGCTTTCCGACGAATATAAGGGATTTGAAATCTAACGGTTGGATTTGGAATTATGTCTAAACCAAATTTGGAAAAGGTCGTTGTAAGTGCAGTTCGATGACCGTTTATGGAAATTGACTGAACGGGCCTTGATAAAATTATTAAAAATATCAATAATTTGTGTAAAATCATAATAAATGATTTGGAAAGAATTGGGATGAAAAATTCCATATTTGAAAAGATAAAAAAAAAATTGTTGAAATGAACTAATTATGAACTAAAATTATAATCCAATATTTTTAAATAATTAATTTGGATTTGAAATGGTTTTAAAAATAGTTGGAATGGATTTGAACCGAAATTATCTTCCGAATATTTCGATATTGGATTTCGTGATTATAAGGATATTGTGGAGGAATTTGGAAGATATATATATTGTTATTCCAATATGATATATTTGGTTTCAGAATTTGGTATTGAATATAAGCCGATATATTTTCTATTTAGAGCCTTGTATTTAATATCAAATTGGATTTTGGGTTTGTTATGAATGGTATCTTTAATAATACTGTTCTTAAACCTAATGGAGTTAAGAAAATTAGAAACTGACTGGAGATTAGCTAAGTTGAATGGTTTCCTGGGTATTGATCTGATGTTGGTTTCAGCCTTCGAGATTAATACTTAGGGAATTATTCTCTTACTAATTTACGGTTAAAGACTAATGGGGTTTTGGGTTTGTCATGAACTGTGTTTTAAATGACACTGTACTTAAACCTAGTGTGAAAAGAATAAATCTTTTAATTAAGATTTAAAGAAGAATTACCAATTAATTAACATTTAATTGGAACTGAAAATGGAATGCGAATTGGGTTTATTGTGAACAATGTTTTTTTAACGACATTCGTTCTTTAACCCGATTTATAGTGAAATGTGATTTGGAATTTATAAATCTTTTTATTAAGATTTAATGGGAATTTTCCAAAGTAACGTTTTCCAATTTAATATATTAAATTGGAATTGAATGGAGTTCGATTTGATAATAATCGACGTGAACTTCTGTGGAGGAAGACTGTTAATACATATAGAATTTAAAAGGCTTTGTCGTTATTCCATTTATATTATTAGTCGGATACGGAAATTGACATCGATTATATATTGATTTGTTTTTCCTTGAAGTTTCCATAATTAATGGAATGTGATTTGGGTTTATCGTGAATTGTGTTTTAAATGACATTAGTTCTTTAACCCAGTTAAAGGCAAGATTACATGTCTGTCATTGTATTTCGAACTGTATGGTTGATCTCTGCTAAATATATATTGTTTGGTGGTGGAGAATTTATTCTCTTTCTTAACACCCTTCTCTAAGACGTACGGCTCAGAGGTTATATATCAGCGAAATCAATAGTATGGTGTAGATTGTCGATGCGACATGTTTGTGTTTCCAAAATTAAATAATCATTAATATTGATTTTTGGGAAGATTAAAACTAAATGGAGTTTTAACTAATCTTTAATTAGATTGAAATGTGAATTGATAATTTAAATTATCAAATTTGGGAAATGATCGAGAGTGGAGTATCACCAGTTTTGCTCCCAGCGATAGTTAAATCTTTAATTAGATTTGAATGTGAAATGGTAATTAACTTTACAGATAATGTTGTGGTGTTAGTTATAGAATAATACCAGTTTTGCTCCATGGGATGGATAGTTTGGGATTGGGAAATTAAGTAAATGATTACTTTGATAATGCGCGTTGATCCCGACTAGTTTGGAAAACCTTAATATGGTTTGAATTGATATCCAAAGGAAGATTAAAGAATAAATTTAAAGAATTTATCTTTGATAAAATTAATAGGAACCTTTCCCAAATGATATGAATATTTAAATAAAAGAAAATTCAGAATTGGAATGAGCTGTATGTTATGTTTTATAGCACTTGTTTATTTTATATGCGAGTTATTCGGAAAGGCCGGGTTTATACCCATTCTGAATAACTGATTCGACGATAAGTCGATGATGAAGACGGTGGTTGAAGAGCGGAGGTCTTCACATCGTTTGGATGATTAATGATGTTTTGATTGGGATGTACACACAAAACGAGGTAATAAGTGGTGATCGTCCAAACGTACTTGGAGATCGACCGGATAAGCGAGGACCATTCTCCTGTATTGGACATATGGGACGAGGAATAAGGTGCCTCCGGTTTCGTTCAGACCCATAACGAACTTGTAAATGGATGTGTGTCTGACATTGGATTTTATTCTGTGTTGATTGATTTCTATTAAATATATCTCTATTTAGCATCGGATAATTTATTCTCTTGCTTAATGCTCTTCTCTGAGACGTACGAGCTCAGAGGTTATATATCGATAAATATCAGTCGCATGGCATGAATTGCCTGTGCGGCATGCTGAGATGCAGTGATAAAGGCTTTTGTTGAAAAGCAGAGTCTTGTGGTTGATGATCAAAGCATAGCTTTAATATAGCGCCGCTTTGTGTATAGCATTAATTTGCAATCCTCACACCTCGGTATGAGTCAAAAACGGGATCGTGACTACAGGGAGTGCACGACGTTTCTGTCTAGCTATGGGTGGTGTCAGCGTTTTACTGGCCCTGACCTTTATATTATTTTTACCTATGTGGTTGTTTGATTACGAGGCGCCTCGGATATATCGATCTCTACGGAGTCGATGGATAGGTCCGATTGGACCGGGAAACGTGTGTTCAGGAATAACTAATCCTCAAACGTAAGGGTGGACCGGCCCAATCAATTCTGGGGTTACCCAGAGTGTGTAGTCCCGAGACATTGGCTAGAGTGTCTCGAAGCGGAGAGGAGCCATCCCTAGCCTTGATTCATAGATGCAATCCAATTTCCAATACGTGACATTTCAGTTTTGATTGTAGAGCCTAGTATTGGCGACATGATAGATGGTACACATGCCGCCTATGATTGATACATTTATATTTGAAGTTGTTTATACACTTTACACTATAATAGTATCAAAATAATTTGTTTTAAACGTACCAAGCATTTTTGGCTATTATAAGGGAAAACCCTATCCTCCGGCTTGCATTGCATTGTGTGATGGGACCTGGATCTTATAATAGCTTCTTTTTTCCAAAAAGCATTGCGCTGTTTGTTTTATGCACTGGTATTCTTGGGAGGAAATACGTTCCGTGTTATACGGCATGGTCCCTTTATTTACCTTATTTCTAAAGCAAAGTTTTAAATGACTGTTTTAGTTCACAACCAGTCATACGACTGACCTGGAGTTTATTGCTTTAACCCAAACTCTAGGTGCCCCTATTTTCTACATGGGAAGCTAGTAGTATTGGTTTTGAAGATTTATTTTCACAGGATCCTGGTTTACAGCTGGAACGATATTCGGAAAGCTCTGTATCCGTTTATCTCTTTCAATTGTGTATTGTATTATTTTTCCGCTGCTATGTAATGTATTGTAATCTCTAATATTTTTCTTATGTATAATATTTATTCATACTCTGTATATTCTTGTACTCTGATGGAATTGTTGTAATAAGTAATGAAATGTTCTTCTATTTGTGTTCTGATTAGTCCTATTCTCAACTCAATCCAGACTTTCCTTTACGGGGAAGTTCGGGTCGTGTCATCTGAGATGTACGAGGTTAGAGGTTATGTATTAGTTGAGATCAATGATATCGTATGGATTGACAGTGTGGCATGCTGAGATGCAAATGACCAAGGCTTTTGTTGAAAAGAAGAGTCTTGTGGTTGATGATTAAAACACGAATTTAAATCGCATAGCTTATTTCAAACCGCCTCTTTCCAGTCGATAAAATTTAAACTGGACAAAACATGTTTAAATTCACCACGCTCACATATTAATTCCAAAAATTGTGAAATTTGTAACCTAACAATAAGTTGACATTCCGGATCCAACAAAAGTGGTGTCATCGAAAACGAAGGTCGTTTGCACAATGGCTATTTTTTCAAATGGCCTCCAAATTTGACGAAAGTAGTTTTGTTATGACCTATTGACCAAACATAGATAGATTTATTTTTCGGTAATTTTTGGAGTCAGTATGTAAGATCCCGTAACTTCCCCGTGAAGGAAAGCACGAATACTTTGAGAACAACACACAAATGAACGCATACGGAAGAACATTTCATTGTTATTACAACAATTCCATCAGATACAAGAATATACAGAGTAAAAATGAATAAATTACATTCGATAAATATCAGAGATTACAATAAATTACATAGCAACGGAAAATAATACAAAAGCACAACTAGAAGTGATACACGGATACAGAGCTTTCCGAGCATCGTTCCAGCTGTTAATCAGGACCCTGTGAATATAAATCTGCAAAACCAAAACTACTAGCTGCCCGTGCGGAAAATAGGGGCACCCAGAGTTTAGGTTAAAACAATAAACTCCAGGTCAGTCATGTGACTGGTGTGAGAACTAAAACAGTTATTAATCTTTATTTTTAAAGTTAGGTAAATCAAGGGACCACGCCGTATAACACGGAACGGGTTTCCTCCCAAGAATACCAGTGCATAAAACAAACAGCGCAATGCTAAATAAAGAAAAATGAAGCTGTTATAAGACCCAGGTCCCATCACACAATGCAACGCAAGCCGGAGGATAGGGTTTTCCCTTATAACAGCCAAAGCATGCTTGATACGTTTAAATCACATTATTTGATACTATTATAGGTGTATAGTGTCAAAACATTTTCAAATCATAAATATCAATCATAGGCGGCATGGGTACCATCTATCATGTCGCCATACTAGTTCTACAATTAAAACAGCAATATCACGTATTGGAAATTGGATTCCATCATGAGCCGAGGCAAGGGGCAAGCTCCTCTCCGCGTTCGAGACACTCTTGCAAATGCCTCAGGACCCCACTATGATCCTTGGATCTTCAGGGCCGGTCCTCTCTTACTTTTGAGGATTAATTATTCCTGAACACACGTTTCCCGGTCCTTACAGACCTATATCCGAGGCGCCTCGCATTCCAACAACCACACAGGTGAAAAGTATATAAATGTCAGGGCTGGTAGGTCACTGACACCACCCTAGCTAGAAAGAAACGTCGTGCTCTCCCTGCAGTCACTATCCCATTTTTGACTCATACCGAGGTGTGAGGCTCGCGAATTCACGTTATACACAAAGCTACGCCACACAGGCCGTGCTTTGATCATCAACCACAAGACTTTGCTTTTCAACAGAAGCCTTGATCAATTGCCACTTACGCATGCCACATTGACAATTCACTCCATGCGACTGATGTCCATCGATATACAACCTCTGAGCTCGTACGTCTCAGAGAAGGGCGTTAAGCAAGAGAATAAATTCTCCGCCGCCAAACAGATGTATATTTAATAGAGATCAATCAACACAGAATAAAATCCAATGTCAGACACACAAACCATTTACAAGTTCATTCTGGGTCTGAACGAAACCGGAGGCACTTTCCTCGCATATCCATCCGTCTCCAAGTACGTCTGGACGATCACCAACTGATTCCCTCATCCTGGGTGTACAGCCCAATCAAGATCATCAGTAATCACCCAAACGATGTGAAGACTTTCGGTCTTCAACCACCGTCTTCATCTTCGACATCTCGTCGAATCGGTTATTCAGAATGGGTATAACCCGGCCTTTCTGAATAACCCACGTATATAATTAACAAATGTTACACAAACACAATGAACGCCTCATTCCAATTCAGAATATTCTTTTATTCACAAAATCACATTCTTAGGGAAATGTTCCTATTAATTTTATCCAAGATAAATTCTTCTAAATTTATCCTATAATCTTCCTTTGGATATCATTTCAAACTAGTCGGGATTAGCGAACCACACCGAAGTAATTATTTGTTTTATTTCCCAATCCCAACCTATATATCCCATGGAGCAAAACTGGTGATACTCCGTATCTAACACCACGGTGTTATCGGTAAAATTAATTACCATTTCACGTTCAAATCTAATTAAAGATTTAACTATCGCTTTGGAGCAAAACTGGTGATACTCCACTCTCGATCACTTTTCAGATTTGATAATTTAAATTATCAATTCACATTTTTAATCTAATTAAAGATTCATTAAAACTCCACTTAGTTTTAATCTTTTCAGAAATTGATATCTTGCCTTTAACTGGGTTAAAGAACCAATGTTATCTAAAACACGATTCACGATAAACCCAAATCACATTTGATATTAAATACAAGGCTCTGAATAGAAAATATACCGGCTTATATTCAATATCAAATTCTGAAACCAACAAATATCGTATTGGAAATAACGATATAAAATATATCTTTCAAATTCCCAAAACAATATCTATATAGTCACGAAATCTAACATCGAAATATTCCGAAGATAATTTCGATTCAACTCCACTTCCACTTCACCTATTGGGAATATGGATTATTTTTAAAATCACTTTCAAATTCAATTTATTTCAAAAATAAATTGATTTTAATTCTAGTTCAAAACTAGCTCATTTCGATAAAAATTTATTTTTATCTTTTCAAATGTGGAATTTTCTAGCCCAATTCTTTCCGATTCACATATTATAATTTTACACAAATTATAGATATTTTTAATGATTTTATCAAGGCCCGTACAGTCGATTTCCATCAACGGCCATCGAACTGCACTTACAGCGACCTTTTCTGAAATTGATTTGGACATAATTCCAAATCCAACCGTTAGATTTCAAATTTCTAATATTCATTGGAAAGCTCTTTTCGATACGAACCCAACGGTTCCGGTTTTAGGAGAATCCGACGGTCGGATCTCCCGCAATGTCCGTTTGAAATAAATGGTCGAAATTCACGAACTGCCGCGGCGCGGCGCGTTCTATTCATGCCATTATATTATATATATAATATATATAATATATATTTCGTCGATTTCTATTTAAAACGAATTTTATAAATCGTTTTAAAATTGTTTCAAAAGCAATTTCAACTTTCTTTTCAATTCAAATCAAAATTGAATTCTTCTTTATAAATTCGTTTTAAAATTCATTTCTATTCAATTCAAATTTTAATTCAATTTGAATTCATTTCAATTCACTTTTAATTCAATTTGAATTCGTTTTCAATTCAATTCATTTCGAAATCGTTTTCAATTCAATTCATTTCGAAATCGTTTTCAATTCAATTCTTTTCGAAATCGTTTTCAATTCAATTCATTTCGAAATCGTTTTCAATTCATTTCATTTCGAAATCGTTTTCAATTCAATTCATTTCGATTTGAATTCATCTCTATTTTATTCGAATTCAAATTCACTTTCTATTCAATTCGAATCGAATTCATTTTCTATTCGATTCGAATTCATTTCAAATTGATTCAATAAAATTTCCATTTGAATTTTAATCTAATTCAATTTGAATTCCCTTTCAAATTATTAAATTTCGAAGTCACTTTTCAATATTTATTATAAAACGAATAAAATCGATATAAACATCGTTCGCGTCAAAATAACGCATCTCTAATCAACACGGCTTTATATTTCAATAATTCGTTATTCTATTCAACAAATGAATATTTGTTCTATTCAACACATGAATCTATATTTCTTTCAACACACGACTAATCTCAACACATGAGTACTGTCGACACATCACTATTTTTGTTATGTAAAATATTTTATAAAACTATGGTATCTATCGTTTGATTTTTTTTCTTAGACTTCTACTGGGAAGTAGTTCTAATATTAAATATGATAAAGATGTAAATTTTATTATATAAAATATTTCACTCAACACATGAACATCGTCAACACATGACTATTTTTATATTCAACATATGAATTTCCTTTTATAATATTCATTATTTCCCCGATTGGAATGAGGCCCAATCAATCACCATATAATGTTAATTATATGGATTCCATACAACACATGTATATAATAGCTTTGAAAAATAATCAATCATCAACCAAAGTGCACTACACTGTATAAGCATCAAATATAGATATCTGACGCTTATAACAGCCTGTCAATCAATCGATCGACATATTTAATCAATCAGGATGAGTGAACTTCCAAATTTCATCCCAACACCCGTGTGGGGTTTCAAACAATCAAACACAGATTTTATTTGTGCAGTTGGGCGATGTGTAAAATTTATCGTCCCAATCAATGTCCTTCAGATAGGTGTACATAAACAAACCGTCCGGTTTGTAAATGAATATTTTATTTTATTCACTTCCACGTTAAAAATTATATTTTTAACGATAAAATATTTTATTTCAACACATGAATTTCTATTCATTTCATTTACGCAATAAAAATGATATTTTTATTTTTCTAACATATTTTGGGAAATTTCGGCGGTATAACGGCACGATACTAGAAACGGGACGAGGCCTAGCCTTATCCCCGGTCTAGTGAAGGCCCACGCCATTCACACATCAATCAAATCCATTCATTTCACCAAACAATTCAATTCAAACCAAATAAACTAACCAACTACTCAACCAAACAATTTAACAAACAAGCCATCCATGGTCTGTGGATGACGGGTGTCGGGTGCTACTAAGCACCGTCTGCATCCTAGTATATATATATATATATATATATATATATATATATATAACTAGAAAAAGAGATTTGAGTGAGAAGTTCTCACCTAAAGCTATCCAATACCACGACTCTTCATTTATAGAAATCTTCTTCGTTATCCCATCTTCGTCATCTTCGTTGCCCGTAGTCACTATATACATAAAAATCACATTTTTATATTTTGATGTCTTTAAAATAAAAATCACATTCTTATTTGTTCGTTTTCAATTTAAAATCATATTTTTATAATCACTTCATATATTTAAAAATCGAATTTTTACTATGCTATTCAATATATAAAAATCATATTTTTACTATCACGCTCTATGGATAAAAATTCTATTTCTACATTGCTACTATATAGATAAAAATTCCATTTCAAAAATATAGATTTCGCCCTTATAAAAATATAGATTTCGCCTTTTCTAATATGAAGTTTTCGCCTTTATAAAAATAAAGTTTTCGCCTTTTCTAATATGAAGTTTTCGCCTTTATAAAAATAAAGTTTTCGCCTTTATAAAAATTACCACTTTATCTCAACGTATATAAAATAAAAATCAGATTTTTATTTCGCTACAAATACAAAGATGATATTTTTATATTCTCTATCCTATAAAGATTATATTTTTAATACTTTAAAAATATAAAAATCATATTTTTAATATTTCTATATAGTAAAGATTATATTTTTAATACTTTAAAAATATAAAAATCATATTTTTAATTCTTCTACTCAATAAAAATTCCGTCTTTTCTATTTTAAAGTTCAAACCTTTCTCTTTTTAAAGTTTAAATCTTTTTCTATTTTAATAGTTCGAAATAAAATCAGTTTTTAAACCTCTTTTAAAAATCAGTTTTTAAATCTTTTTTTTTTTAAAAAAAAAAAATCAGTTTTCTAAATCCTATTTTAAAAATAAAATAAATAAATAAATAAATAAACTTACAGTGTATGACTGCGAAAAGGGGGGGTTCACGTCAGTTTTTGGGGGAGCAGATCCTGGCGTCGCGAGGCAAGGATGGGGTGGCTGTGGTGGCGGTCAGAGGGCGGCGCGGGGTGGTCAGGTGGCGCCTGATGTCGGGTGGCGCGGTGGTTGAACAGCGGAGGAGGGTGGTTGCAGTTTCGAGGGTCTCAGGCGCGTCGGTTTCAGAAAGGAGGAGGAGCGAGGTTGCGGGGGAAGAAGGCGGAGGGGGAGGGGAGAACTGCGCTCGGCGCGGCGGCGCCAGGAGGCTGGGCGGCGGCCTCCCTGGTGGAGCGATCGCCTTTTCCCTTTTTTTTTCTTTTTTTTTTATTTTAGTTTTTCTGAATCGAAAATATCGGGGGGGGGGGGTATATGAAAAGGTTTTATATTTTTAATTTAATTTTAATTTATTTTATCCCAAGGAGTTGACTTTTTTATTCGACTTCGAAACGAGGCCCACCGACTGTCGCCCATAGCGTTTCACCCCCATTCCGAACACAATGGGATATGTATCGTAAGCTGATTCGGCTGTTATAATCAATTTTCGTTAAATTTACATTTAAATCACAATATTGAATTTTAAACGTACATTTCAAATTACTGGGGTCACATACTAACTAGAAAAATTTCAGAAAAATATTTTCTAGCTTCGTATTGACGATACGGTCCTAACAAAACTAGTTTCGTCGAATTCTGAGACCGTTGGAAAAATGGCCATTTTCCAGTCGATTAAAATCAACTGAAATGGTCAAAACACGTTTTCCTATGCCACGCTCACATATTGATTCGAAAAATTATGAAATTTGAAACTTAGCAATAACATTACACTGCGGATCCAACAAAAGTGGTTTCGTCGAATTCCGAGGTCATTTGCAAAATGTCCATTTTTAAGGGCCTGAATTCCATAGCGACTATTCAGAATTTTCAATTGGACATATCTTTTGATTCCCGCTATGAAATCATGATTTTTCGGAATCGTTGGAAAGATATTGTCAATTAGATCCTAATGTTTTTGGTTTCACTAAAATCCGGATTGTTTTGCAACCGGTACATTCAATTGAAGTTTGAAATCGAATTATCGAACTACCGCGCCATTTTCAATTCTATTTATAATTATATATAAATATTTATATTCTAACGACGACGTATATAATATATATGTCGAATTATATTCAAAACAAATTTCTCGTCGATATTATTTAAAATAATCTATTTTAAATATTCAAAATTCGCTAAAATGGCCAAAATAAAAAATTTAAACTGGCCCAGATTTTCGGGTTATTACACAGTATGTGGCCCTGATAAATTAAAATATATGTTTAAATTCAATATATATTGATCTATATTTTATTTTTGATAAACACTGATCGAAACAGTCGAATTGGATTACGAAACATATCTCATTTTGTCCGAAATGGGGGTACTTGGCTAGGGTTGACAGTCGTTGGGTTCGATTTGGAGTCGAGTCGTTCAACTAGTTAAACTAGAATAAAGTTCATTATCTCGACTCATCGACAACGCCTCATTCGAAAGATCTATCGCGTAGTCATGTGTTGAAATAAATATTTGTTCGCTAAAAATATTATTTTTAGCTTATATATGAGATATATAAAATGTTCATGCTATGGAAAGAATATTTGACCATTAAAAATTTAATTTTTAACGTATATATGGAACGAATAAAATTGACATGTAATGAAATAATTATTGGATCGTTAAAAATATAATTTTTAATGTAAATATGGAATAAATAAAATTGGCATGTAATGAAATAATTACTGGATCGTTAAAAATATAATTTTTAACGTATATATGGAGTGGATAAAATTGTCATGTATCGTAATAATTATTAGATGGTTAATAATATTATTTTTAACATATATATACACTGTTAAAATTGTCATATAATGGAATATTCAATTTCGATTTAAAATTGAAATGGAAGTTGGAATCATTTTTAAAACGGAATTATAAATTAAGTTTTGAATGGAAATCAACGATATATACATTAATTTTATTTAATGGCTTTAATAGAACGCGCCGCGCAGCGACCGTTCGCGAATTTCAACCATTAACTTTGAATTGCCATAACGGGAGATCTGACCATTGGATTCTCTTAAAACCAGAACCATTCGGTTCGTATCAAAATGAACTTTCCAATGAATATAATAGATTTAAATTTGAAAGTTTGGATTTTAAATTATGTCCAAATCAATTTCAGAAAAGGTCCATATGGATGTAGGTCGGTGGCCTTTATTGGAAACCGACTGTAAGAGCCTTAATAAAATTATTAAAAATATGGAAAAATTGTGTAAAATCATGATAAATGATTTTGAAATATTTTGGATGAAAAATTCCAAGTTTGACAAGATAAAAAAATATTCTTATCGAAATGAACTAGTTATTAACTAGAATAATAATCCGATGTTTTTAAATAAATAAATTGGATTGAAAAAGGGGTTTTAAAATAACTAGAATTTTCCAATGAATAAATTGGAATGGATTTTAGTGGAAATAATCCTTGGAATATTTCGATATTTGATTCCGTGGTTATATGGATATTGTTGAGTAATTTGGAAGATATAGATATCGTTATTCCTAATACGATATCCGTTGGTTGCAGAATTTGATATTGAATATAAGCCGATATAATTTCTATTTAGAGCCTTGTATTTAATATCAAATTGGATTTTGGGTTTGTTGTGAATGGTGTCTTTGATAACACTGTTCTTAAACCTAGTTGAGAATAGAATAAATCTTCTAATTAAGATTTAATGGAGTTTGCCAATTATTTTAATTGGAATCGAATGGAAATTGGATTTTGGGTTTATCGTGAACTATGTTTTAAATAACAGTCGTTCTTTAACCCAATTAATAACGAAGATAAGATTTATAATTTATAAATCTTTTAAATAAGATTAATGGAATTTTACAAAGAAGAGTTTTCCAATTTAATGTATTAAATTGGAATCGAATGGAATTCGATTCGGTAATAATCGAGATGAGCTTCTGTGAAGGAAGATCATTACTATATATGGAATTTAAAAGGATTTGCCATTATTCCATTTATAGTATTGATTTGATACAGAAATTTATATTGATTATACACTATTATGATTTCCGTGTAGATTCCCTTCTGATGGAAGATGATTTTGAGTTTATCGTGAACTGTGTTTGAATGACATTGGTTCGTTAACCCATTTAAAAGCAGGATAAATTTCCTAAAGTTGAACAATCATTAAGTAATGAATTTTAGAGATTAAAACTAAATAGAGTTTCAATAAATATTTAATTAGATTTGAATGAACGAATGGTATTTAAACTTACCCAAAGACGAGATGTTGTATAAGCCAAATACATTTGGTTATTGATATTGATTATGATTAATTGATTGTTTAGATTGAGCTCGACCAGTTTATGAGCCGATATGCTTTTACATTTAGCATTGGGTTGGGTTGAAATATTTGGATGCTAACATCTTGTGAAACACTTCGTGATTTGATGTAACAACCCGAAAATCTGGGCCAGTTTAAAATTTTTATTTTGGCAATTTTAGCGAATTTGATTATTTAAAATGAATCATTTTAAATAATATCGACGAGAAATTTATTTTGAATACAAATAGAACGTATATATTATATACGTCGTCGTTAGAATATAATAATTATATATATAATTATAAAAGGAATTGAAAATGGCGCGGTAGTTCGATAATTCGATTTCAAACTTCAATTGAATATACCGGGTGCAAAACATTCCGGATTTTAGTGAAACCAAAAACATTAGGATCTAATTGATAATATCTTTCCAACGAATCCGAAAAATTGAAATTTCATAGCGGGAATCAAAAGATATGTCCAGTTGAAAATTCTGAATAGTCGCTATGGAATTCAGGCCCTTAAAATTGGAAATTTTGCAAACGACCTCGGATTACGACGAAACCACTTTTGTTGGTTCCGTGATGTAAAGTTATGGCTAGATTCCAAATTTCATAATTTTTCGAATCAATATGTGAGCGTGGCAAAGGGAAACGCGTTTGACCAGTTTCGGTTGATTTTAATCGACTGGAAATTGGCCATTTTTTCAACGGTCTCGGAATTCGACGAAACTAGTTTTGTTAGGACCGTATCGTCAATACGAAGCTAGAAAATATTTTTCGGAAATTTTTCTAGTTAGTATGTGGCCCCGGTAATTTGAAATGTACGTTTAAAATTCAATAAAGGATTTAAATGTAAATTCAACGGAAACAAATCGAAACGATCACATCAGCTTGCGATACATATCCCATTGTGTTCGGAATGGGGGTAAAACGCTATGGACGGCAGGCGGTGGGCCTCGTTTAGGGGTCGTATGTAAAAGTCAACTTTTCATAAAAAAAAAAAAATATATATAATAAATAATATAAAACACTCTCTCTCCTCCCCTATACCTTCTTCAAATTGGCCACCCCCCCCCCCCCCGATTTCAGTTTACAGGAAAAAAAAAAGAAACGAAAATAAAAAAAAAGGGGGGGGAGGAGTCGTCGCTCCTCCACCAGAGGCGGTCGCGTCCTGGTGAGCCACCGCAGAAACCCCCCCCCCCCGATCGATCCTCTCCCCTCGCGCCCCTACCTCGTGCGCGCTACCACGAAACCCTCCAGCCCCTTGAAATCCACCGCGACACCACCCAAACCGCGACATCGAAGTCGACGCCGCCAGCCTCGTTCCACCGCACCACCAAACCGCAGTTCGACCTCCCCATGACCGCGCTGCTCCTCCTGGCCTTCTCCTCCCTCTAGGTCGACGTCCAGGATAATGACAGTAAGTTTTTTATTCCTTTTTATTTTATAATAAAGCATTGTTTTATTCCGGTTTTTATTTAAATTTAATTTCATTTTTTTTAGGTTAGTAAAATCAGTTTTAAGAAAGAATTAGGAAGAAAAGAGAAAAATAGAAAATATGATTTTTATATTTTTAAAGAATTAAAAATATAATCTTTTATATAGTAGAAAGATAAAAATATGATCTTTGCATAGTAGGAACTATAAAAATATAATCTTTGTAAGATAGAGAATATAAAAATATCATCTTTGTATATGTAGCAAAATAAAAATCTGATTTTTATTATATATACGTTGAAATAAAGAGGTGATTTTTATAATGATGAAATCTTTATATTTTAAAAGTCGAAAGCTTTATTTTCGAAAAGGCGGAAACTTTATATAGAGAATAGCGGGATAAAATAGAATTTTTATCCATATAGCATAATAAAAATATGATTTTTATATATTGAATAGCGAAGTGAAAATTCGATTTTTTTAAATGTATGAAGCAATTATAAAAATATGATTTTTAAATTGAAAGTGAATAAATAAAAATGTGATTTTTATTTTAAAGACATCAAAATATAAAAATGTGTGATTTTTATATATGTAGTGGCTACGGGCAAAGAAGATGACGAAGATGCGATAGAAAATGAAGAAGGTTTCTATAAAAGAAGAGTCTAGATGATTGGATAGCTTTTGGTGAGAATTTCTCACCTTTCAATTTCTTTTTCTAGTTATATATATATACTAGGATGCAGACGGTGCTTAGTAGCACCCGACACAATCGTCCACAGACCATGGACTTGTTTGTTTGATTGCAAAAAAAATTAGTTAGATTATTTGATTGAAATTGAATTGTTTGGTGAAATGAATGGATTTGATTGATGTGTGAATGGCGTGGGCCTTCACTAGACCGGGGATAAAGCTAGGCCTCGTCCCGTTTCTAGTATCGTGCCGTTATGCCGCCGAAATTTTCTAAAAATATGTTAGAAAAATAAAAATATCATTTTATTTAAAGAATGAACTGAATAAAAATTCATATGTTAAAATAAAATGTTTTATCGTTAAAATATAATTTTTAACGTGAAGTGAATAAAATAAAATATTCATTTACAAACCAGACGGTTTGTTTATGTACACCTATTTGAATGACATTGATTGGGTCAATAAATTTTACACATCGCTCAACTGCACAAATAAGATCTGTGTTTGATTGTTTGAAACCCCACACGGGTGTTGGGACGAAATTTGAAGTTCACTCATCCTGATTGATTAAATACGTCGATCAATTGATTGACAGGCTGTTATGAGCGTTAGATATCTATATTTGATGCTTATACAGTGTAGTGCACTTTGGTTGATGGTTGATTATTTTTCAATGCTATTATATGTGTGTAATGTATGAAAATCCATATAATTAACATTATATGGTGATTGATTGGGCCTCATTCCAATTTAGAAGATAAAGAATAATATAAAGTAAATGTTCATGTGTTGACTGTACTCATCCGTTGAGATTAGTCATGTGTTGAACGAAATATTTTATATAATAAAATTTACATCTTTATCAATATTATAAAGTAAATGTTCATGTGTTGACTGTACTCATCCGTTGAGATTAGTCATGTGTTGAACGAAATATTTTAGTAATAAAATTTACATCTTTATCAATATAAAATAAAAGTTCATGTGTTGACAGTACTCATCCATTGAGATTGGTCATGTGTTGAACGAAATATTTTGGTAATAACAACTATTTTGAAAAAGAAATATTTGAAATAGAATATTTGAAAATAGAAATTTATGAAGCCGTGTTGATTAGATTGACGCCATTTTGATGTGAACGATATTTATATCGATTTTATTCATTTCGAAATGAATTGAATTGAAAACGATTTCGAAATGAAATGAATTGAAAACGAATTCAAATTGAATTGAAAACGATTTCGAAATGAATTGAATTGAAAACGATTTCGAAATGAATTGAATTGAAAACGAATTCAAATTGAATTGAAAATGATTTCGAAATGAATTGAATTGAAAACGATTTCGAAATGAATTGAATATAAAACGATTTCGAAATGAATTGAATATAAAACGATTTCGAAATGAATTGAATTGAAAACGATTTCGAAATGAATTGAATTGAAAATGATTTCGAAATGAATTGAATTGAAAACAATTTCGAAATGAATTGAATATAAAACGATTTCGAAATGAATTGAATTGAAAACGATTTCGAAATGAATTGAATTGAAAACGATTTCAAAATGAATTGAATTGAAAACGATTTCGAAATGAATTGAATTGAAAACGATTTCGAAATGAATTGAATATAAAACGATTTCGAAATGAATTGAATTGAAAACGATTTCGAAATGAATTGAATTGAAAACGAATTCAAATTGAATTGAAAACGATTTCGAAATGAATTGAATTGAAAACGATTTCAAAATGAATTGAATTGAAAACGATTTCGAAATGAATTGAATATAAAACGATTTCGAAATGAATTGAATTGAAAACGATTTCGAAATGAATTGAATTGAAAACGATTTTGAAATGAATTGAATTGAAAACGATTTCGAAATGAATTGAATCGAAAACGATTTCGAAATGAATTGAATTGAAAACGATTTCGAAATGAATTGAATTGAAAACGAATTCAAATTGAATTGAAAGCGAATTGAAATGAATTCAAATTGAATTGAAATTTGAATTGAATATTTAAATCGAATTTATAAAGAAGAATTCAATTTTGATTTGAATTGAAAAGGAAGTTGAAATTGCTTTTGAAACGAATTTAAAACTATTTATATAATTCGTTTTAAATAGGAATCGACGAAATATATATTATATATATATTATATATATAATATAATGGCCTGAATAGAACGCGCCGCGCCGCGGCAGTTCGTGAATTTCGACCATTTATTTCAAACGGACATTACGGGAGATCCGACCGTCGGATTCTCCTAGAACCGGAACCGTTGGGTTCGTATCGAAAAGAGCTTTCTAACGAATATTAGAAATTAGAAATCTAACGGTTGGATTTGGAGATACGTCCAAATCAAATTTGAAAAAGGTCGTTGTAAGTGTAGTTCGATGGCCGTTGATGGAAATCGACTGTAAAGGCCTTGATAAAATTATTAAAAATAGTAATAATTTGTGTAAAATCATAAGAAATGATTTAGAAAGAATTGGGATGAAAAAACCCCATATTTGAAAAGATAAAAATAGATTTTTATCGAAATGAACTAGTTTTGAACTAGAATTAAAATTCTATTTATTTTTAAATAAATAAATTGAATTTGGAATGGTTTTGAAAATAACCAGAATTTCCAATGATTGCATTGGAGTGGATTTGAATCGAAATTGTCTTCGGAATATTTCGATGTTGGAATTCGTGATTATACGGATGTTGTTATGGAAATTTGAAAGATATATATTTATATCGTTATTTCCAATACGACATTTGTTAATCGTAGGATTTGATATTGAATATAAGCCGATATACTTTCTATTCAAAGTCTTGTATTGAATATCAAATGTGATTTGGGTTTGTCGTGAGTGGTGTCTTCACTAACACTGTTCTTGAACCCAGTTGAGAAAAAATTAAATCTTTTTATTTAGATTTAATGAAGTGTACCAATTAAATAATATTTAATTGGAATTGAATTGATATTGATTTTTGGGTTTATCGTGAACAGTGTTTTAAATAACACTCGTTCTTTAACCCGATAATTAATGGAATGTGATTTTGGGTTTATCGTGAACCGTGTTTTAAATGACACTGATTCTTTAACCCAGTTAACGATTAAAACTAAGTGGAGTTTTAATGAATCTTTAATTAGATTGAAATGATCGAGAATGGAGCATCACCAGTTTTGCTCCAGGCGATAGTCAAATCTTTAATTAGATTTGAACGTGAGATGGTAATTGAATTTACCGATAACACCGTGGTGTTAGATATGAAGTACTACCAGTTTTACTTCATGGGATGAATAGGTTGGGATTGGGAAATTAAAACAAATGATTACTTCGGTAAGGTTCGTTAATCCCGACTAGTTGAATCGAAATTCAAAAGTACATTAAAGGATAAATTCAAGGAATTTATCTTTGATAAAATTAATGGGAACCTTTCCCTATGAACGTGAAATTTAGAAACTAACTGTCGGTTAGCCAAGCAGAATGGTTTTCTGGATATTGATCTGATGTTGGTTTCGGCCTTCGGGGTTAATATTTGGGGAATTATTCTCTTGATTAATTTACGGTTAGTGACTGACGAATTGGAATGAGGCGTATGTTGTGTTTGTGTAACACTTATTTAAAATATACGCGAGTTATTCGGAAAGACCGGGTTTATCCCATTCTGAATAACTGATACGACGATAAGTCGAAGATGAAGATGGTGGTCGAAGACCAGAAGTCTTCACGTCGTTTGGGTGGTTACTAAAGATCTTGATTGGGCTGTACACCCAAGAAGATGGAAACAGTTGGTGATCGTCCAGACGTACTTGGAGATCGATGGATATGCGGGGTACTAGGTGCCTCCGGTTTCGTTCAGACCTAGAACGGACTTGTAAATGGACTGTGTGTCTGACATTGGATTTTAGTCTGTGTGATTGATCTCTATTAAATATATATCTGTATGGCGGCGGAGAATTTATTCTCTTGCTTAACGCCCTTCTCTGAGACGTACGAGCTCAAGGGTTATATATTGATGGATATCAAACGCATGGAGCGAATTTCAACCATTAACTTCGAATTGGCATAACGGGAGATCCGACCATTGGATTCTCTTAAAACCAGAACCATTCGGTTCGTATCAAAATGAACTTTCCAATGAATATAATAGATTTAAATTTGAAAGTCTGGATTTTAAATTATGTCCAAATCAATTTCAGAAAAGGTCCCTATGGATGTAGGTCGGTGGCCTTTATTGGAAACCGACTGTAAGAGCCTTAATAAAATTATTAAAAATATGGAAAAATTGTGTAAAATCATGATAAATGATTTTGAAATATTTTGGATGAAAAATTCCAAGTTTGACAAGATAAAAAAATATTCTTATCGAAATGAACTAGTTATTAACTAGAATAATAATCCGATGTTTTTAAATAAATAAATTGGATTGAAAAAGGGGTTTTAAAATAACTAGAATTTTCCAATGAATAAATTGGAATGGATTTTAGTGGAAATAATCCTTGGAATATTTCGATATTTGATTCCGTGGTTATATGGATATTGTTGAGTAATTTGGAAGATATAGATATCGTTATTCCTAATACGATATTCGTTGGTTGCAGAATTTGATATTGAATATAAGCCGATATAATTTCTATTTAGAGCCTTGTATTTAATATCAAATTGGATTTTGGGTTTGTTGTGAATGGTGTCTTTGATAACACTGTTCTTAAACCCAGTTGAGAATAGAATAAATCTTCTAATTAAGATTTAATGGAGTTTGCCGATTATTATAATTGGAATCGAATGGAAATTGGATTTTGGGTTTATCGTGAACTATGTTTTAAATAACAGTCGTTCTTTAACCCAATTAACAAAGAAGATAAGATTTAGAATTTATAAATCTTTTAAATAAGATTAATGGAATTTTACAAAGAAGAGTTTTCCAATTTAATGTATTAAATTGGAATCGAATGGAATTCGATTCGGTAATAATCGAGATGAGCTTCTGTGAAGGAAGATCATTACTATATATGGAATTTAAAAGGATTTGCCATTATTCCATTTATAGTATTGATTTGATACAGAAATTTATATTGATTATACACTATTATGATTTCCGTGTTGATTCCCTTCTGATGGAAGATGATTTTGAGTTTATCGTGAACTGTGTTTGAATGACATTGGTTCGTTAACCCATTTAAAAGCAGGATAAATTTCCTAAAGTTGAACAATCATTAAGTAATGAATTTTAGAGATTAAAACTAAATAGAGTTTCAATAAATATTTAATTAGATTTGAATGAACGAATGGTATTTAAACTTACCCAAAGACGAGATGTTGTATAAGCCAAATACATTTGGTTATTGATATTGATTATGATTAATTGATTGTTTAGATTGAGCTCGACCAGTTTATGAGCCGATATGCTTTTACATTTAGCATTGGGTTGGGTTGAAATATTTGGATGCTAACATCTTGTGAAACACTTCGTGATTTGACTAAGAGATGTTTAGTGATGTTGTTGGGTTCATTTCATATTTAATGAATGATTTTGAAACGATATTTTCTTAAGTGAAAAGAAATGTATTCCTGATTTTGGACAGGGACTATTTTATAAAAATGTTTTATAAAACAGAAAGGATTTCGAGGGCTAAACCCGATGATTTTGAAATGATTTGGAAATGTATTATGTGTTTTACATTGTAGTTCATCGTATAACCGATTAGTTGCTATTCATGATGTATCTGGTTGGTGGCAGCGAATTTATTCTCTTGCTTAACACCCTTCTTTGAGACTTTCGAGCTGAAAGGTTATGTGATCAATAGTGTCTGATCATATATATGAATTTCTAATGTAAAGTACTATATTTTGTAAAGTACTTGTGATTATTATGTTGTGAAATGATTTTCCCTACTTCGGGGTATAAAAATGATTTAATGTGTGGCTAAAGATTCCGGTAACCTGGACGACTAAAAGTATGGGTGAGATGGCGGTGTAGTCCCTGAGGGCGTGGGATTGTGCATTGTCAGTGTAGCCTGCTCCATAGTGGGAGGTGTGTGCGCACACACACACACACACGCACACACACACACATATATATATATATATATATATGTATATATATATATATATATCTCGAGTTGGTGAGGTGCATACCCTTTTCCTTGTCTGAGGGGAGCCCGATATTTGCTTGCATACTTGTTTGTACGCATTGTGATATTTTGGAATTCATATTTCCAAAGATTTTGGTTAGAGATCCCGAAGTGAAATCTACTTTGATATAAAGCTAGATATGCATTTCAAATGATTTGAAATAAGAAATCGGGAAATAAATCTAAAGAAATAATTTCTGTAAAGTGAATTGGATTTGGAAAATCTAAATTTGGGGATTAAGCCAAAATAGGTAGATTGGAAAATTGCATGTTATATGATGCATTCTAGATCCATATGTCTATACTGGTTATTGTTTATGTACTGGTATTCATATGAGATAAATCCAATCCGTGTTATATGGCGTAGTCCTGTGATTTACCCTATTTAAAATAAAGTTTAATAACTATTTTAAGTTCTCACACCAGTCCCATGACTAACTCGGAGTTTATTGTTTTAACCTAAACTTTGGGTGCCCATATTTTCCACACGAACAGTCAATAGTTTTGGTTTTCGCAGAGACTTCTTTTCATAGGATCATGGATTACAGCTCGAGCTATATATAGAAAGCTTTGTATCCGTATATCTCTTTTAATTGTGTCAGTTGTTATTTTCCGCTATACATTATACTTATGTATTATTTTCCGCTGCTATGTAATTTATTCTCTGATATTGTATTTTCAGCTGTATATTATTTATTCATACTCTGATATATTCTTGTACTCTGATGCTAATTGTTGTAATGGAAATGAAATGTTATATTGTTTGTGTCTGATGCATCGTGTTCTCAAAGCAATCTGGGCTTTCCCATAAGGGAAAGTTTGGGCCATTTCAATTTCATATCATGAGAATTTATTCTCTTTCTTAACACCCTTCTTTGAGACGTACAATCTTAGAGGTTATATATTGATAGACATCAACTGCATGGCGTGGATTGCCAATGTGGCATGCTAAGATGCAAATGAACAAGGCTTTTATTGAAAAGCATAGTCTTGTGGATGATGATCAAAGCATAGCTTTAATTAGCAGAACTTTGTGGATAGCGTTAATTCACGAGCCTTACCCCCAGGTATGAGTCAGAAACGGGATAAGCAACCTAAGGAGTGCATGCGTTTCTTTCTAGATAGAAGTGGTGTCATGGTATGGAGCCCAGAAAATTTTCTTATGTGGATGATAGATTGCGAGGCGCCTCGACTTATTGGTCGATGTACTGACCATTTTATAGGTCCGATAGGACCGGGAAATGTGCATTTAAGAATAACCAATCCACTAAACTATGCGTGGACCGGCCTTGGAGGATCTAAGGGCTTGCCAGCGTCCGAGTCCTGGGTGATCTTGCTAGAGGTAATCTGAATCGGTAAGGAGACCATCCCTTTCCTTGACTCATGATGGAAATCCAATTTCTAATACGACATTACAAATTTGATTGTAAACCTATATGGCGACAGAGTATATGGTAGCTATGCCGTCTAGGATTGATACATTTATATTGGAAAGTTTTTTAAACTGACTAGACGCTGGTGATAATAACAAATGATTTTTGTTTATTCGTATCAAGCATATTTGGCCATTATAAGGTAAAACTCTTTCCTCCGGCTTGCGTTACATTATGTGATGAGATATGAGTCTTATAATGGCTTCATTTTTATAAAAAGCATTGCGTTGTTTACATGATTTACTTTATTTCATGCACTGGCAATTTAATGGAGTAAACCCATTCCGCATGAGCGATGTGGTCCTGTGAATAGCCTTATTATAAAATCGGTTAAGTAAGATTTCTCATACCAGTCCCATGACTGACTCGAAGTTTGTTTTCACTTGCAAACTCAGGTGACCCTATTTTTACACGGGCAACCAAGTAAACATGTAGCTGGATTTATTTTGGATATGCATCATAACATGAGGTGCTCTTTTGGCTGAAGACGAAGACTATCTTTTATCACATATTTTGAACATTTAGACATCACCTTAAGTATGCTGTATTTGATGATGTACTAAACTTATAATCTACCTGATAGAACCTTTTATGTACTAAGTAGTATCATGTATCTTTGTAACTCTGATGATGACGGTATTTATGATTCTGTTGTTATGACTATGTATATTATTTTATGATTTCATGTGTTATGCTATTATCTATAATTTTTAGATGTGATTAATGTGTTATATTCTAATGATTATCCTTTCTTCCATGGCTCGAGGGTTTGGGTTCTCACAAACGTGGTATCAGAGTGGCGCAGCGGAAGTGTGGTGGGCCCATAACCCAAAGGCCCAGGATAGAATATTTTAAAATAACGAATATTTTAAAATATATTCAATGAAAAATCAAAATATGATTTTGATGTCCGATTTTGGATGGACACCAAAATATTGAAATATATGAAGCCGAGTTAGGTAGTTAAATGCCATTATAACTCGAATGGGTTTATAAATTAATTTTATTCATTTTATAATGAATATGAAAAGAACTTTCCAATGAATATAAGCGATTAAATTTGAACGGTCATATTTTAAGATATGTCCAAATCAATTTCAGATTCGAAAGATCTATCGCATAGTGAAATACTCAACGGCTTACGTCGCACGCATGAGAAAATGCCGTAATGCACATTTGCCTTTTTTGGAAATCAAGTATCTCAACGACTTACGTCCCAGGCATGAGAAAACGTCTTATACTCTATTCCTCCCAAGAATCGGGGGGTGTGCCCTATCCCTCTGAGCGTTGAGCGACCACACTCAGCTCATCTTGGTTATCACCCAATCGAATACCATTCAATTCCAATTTAATATACTAAATTGGAAAACTTTACTTTGGAAAATTCTGCTAATCTTAATTAAAAGATTATAAATTCCAAATTATATCTTCATTGTTAATTGGGTTAAAGAACAAGTGTTATTTAAAACATCGTTCACGATAAACTCAAAAATCCAATCTTAATTCAATTCCAATTAAATACTAATTAATCTGGAAAACTTCTCTAAATCTTAATTAAAATATTATTCTTTTCTCAACTGGGTTTAATAACAGTGTTATTTAAGACACCATTCACCACATACCCAAAATCTAATTTGATATTAAATAAAAGGCTCTGAATAGAAATTATATCAGCTTATATTCAATATCAAATTTTGAAACCAACGGATATTGTATTGGAAATAACGATATCTATATCTTCCAAATTCCTCAGCCATATTTGTATAATCACGGAGTCCAATGTCGAAATATTCCAAAGATTATTTCCATTCAAATCCATTCAAAATTATTCATTGGAAATTTTTTTGTTATTTTAAAACCCCTTTTTTCAAGTCCAATTTATTAATTTAAAACATTGGATTATTATTCTAGTTAATAACTAGTCCATTCAGATAAAAATACCTTCATCTTTTCAAATATGGAATTTTTTATCCAAAATCTTTCCAAATCATTTTTATGATTTTACACAATTTTTCCATATTTTTAATAATTTTATTAAGGCCCGTACAATCGGTTTTCAATATTGAACACCGAACTACATCCATAGCGACCTTTTCTGAAATTGATTTGGGCATATTTTGAAATCCAGTTGTTCAAATTCAAATCTCTTATATTTATTGGAAAGATCTTTTCGATATGAACCCAACGGTTCTGATTTTAGGAGAACCCGACGATTGGATCTCTCGTTACATCAATCTGAAGTCAATGGTTGAAATTCGCGAACGGTCGCTGCGCGGCGCGTTCTATTCTAACCAATATATATAATATATATATCGTCAATTTCTATTCAAAACGTATTCTATAAATCGTTTATAAATACATTTTAAAACGATTTCAACTTCATTTTCAATTTTAAATCAAAATTAAATATTCCATATCATTATAATATTAAAATGATAACATTTTCAAAATATCATATTTTGAAATCAATTCTTTTCGATATTCGTTATAAAATGAATAAAATCAATCGATAAACTCGTTCGGGTTAAAATGGAGAATATCTACTTACTCGGCTTCATATATTCCAATATTTTCGTGTCCATCCAAAATCGGACATCAAAATCATATTTTAATTCTTCACTGAACATTATTTTAAAATATTTGTTATTTTAAAATATTTGTTATTTATGAATCGGAATGCGACTCAATCAACTAACATATAATTTCAGATACATGGATTTTGTATATTGCACATATTCAACAATAATGATAAATAATCATTCAACATTCAAACATCATCCAGAGTGCAATCTACAACTGTATAAGCATTAAAATGAATAGATAACGCTTACAACAGTCTATTAATCCATCGATCGACATACAACTAAATATTGGTACAACTAAATAATGCATGTCAAATATCATCCCAATACCCGTGTGCGGTTTTCAAACAACGACGGTCTATTTAAATAAATTATTAGTTAATAAATTTAACCAATTCCAATTGGGCTTGAATTATTTTTCTAATTAACCAATTTTTGCTGTTTAAATTATAAATAGATATTATAATTTAATTTCAACTATCACATTAATGTTAACATTATTTTTAATATGTTACACATCACAATCACCACACAATACAGTCAAATAAATCATCCATGGTTTCAAACAACTGTGACAGGAGCTACTAAGCCCCATTTACAACCTATGACATAACAACATAACAAAAATGATTTGAGTGAGAGAGTTCTCACATTCGTTTCCACTCCGCCATTCTTTTTTGGATGACGGTTTTGACACTGTTCGAGTTCAAATTTGCCTCAAATTCCAACATGCTCTGTTTTGGTTCTAGTCAGTTCCATGTTGTAGTGTTCAACTCCATGATCGCATCATAACTGAAATCGTCAGATTTGAAACTCGTATGAAAAAGATACAATATTATAAATATTTGGATAATTAATACGATAATTAATTCAATTAATTAGATTAATTAACCTCTTAATAACGTTTCATAATCGTTGTCGTCTGTGATTGATACATTTATACTTGAAGTTGATTTCTTCACTTATAGTAATAATAAAAGATAAATTTTGCGTACCAAGCATATTTGGCTATTATAATGGAAAACTCTATCCTCCGGCTTGCGTTGCATTGTGTGATGGGACCTGAGTCTTATATTAGCTTCAGTTTTCTTTTATTTACCATATTGAGTTTTTTTATAGTATTCATGGGAGCAAACCCGTTCCGTGTCATACGATGTGGTCCTTTGAATTACTCAACTTTAAAATAAAGTTAATAACTGTTTTAGTTCTCACACCAATCCCATGACTAACTCAGAGTTTATTGTTTTAACCTAAACTCTGGGTGCCCATATTTTCTACATGGGTAGCTAGTAGTTTTGGTTTACGCAGATACTTCTTTTAACAGGATCCTGGTTCACAGCTGGAGCTATATTCGGAAAGCTTTGTATTCGTGTATTTCTTTCAGTTGTGTTTGTTGATGTACTTCCACTACGCATTGTATTATATATTTTTATTTCCGCTGCTATGTAATTTAATCTTTGATATTTTCCGCTATGTAATATTTATTCATACTCTGTTATATTCTTGTACTCTGATGTAATTGTTGTAATGGCAATGAAATGTTCTATTGTTTGTGTCTGATGAGTCGTGTTCTCAAATTAATTTGGGCTTTCTCATTTTGAGAAGTTTGGGTCATCTCAGTTTGGGATATCTATATATTTCCATTAGACAGGTGTGAGAACCAAAACTTAGCTTGAATTTATTGTTTATGATTTGGCACTAAAAATAAGCTTTTGAGTATATAATAAGTTATATGTTTGAAAGGTTAATCAACTAAGTGATTGCTGATTGTGTGATGTGATTATTAATTTAATTAATAAAATTAATAAAATTATTGGAATGATAATTAATTTAACCAATATGAGAATATATGATAAATTTTTCCAAATCGAATTTATTATTGAACTGAATTGAAAATTGATTGGAATTACATATATGTACGTGTATATATAATGAACAGGTCATAGCATGGAAGCTAAGAAGAGGAATAAAATTGTATGCCCAATAAATAGGTACATGTTTACTATATTCATTGGGTTTGATGATTTTATGAGCCGATTGGCAAGCCGCTTGGCTTTTTCTATTTCTTTTTGGTTGATTAGGGCCTTGTAAGGCAAGTTGCGGTTTTATCAATCACCTTGTACAAAGGAGGTTATGGCGAAATTTTTCGAAAATTTAGGGTGTTAGCCAATTTTTTGAGAAATTTGAAAATGCTTAGAGATTGGAAAGTTGAAGAATGAAAGCCAGAATGAAAGTTAAGTTGGTTAGTTAAACAACTTTCAGCTCCATTCCTTTTCGAGGGCAAAAAGATTTTAAGTGGGGAAGATTGTAACAACCCGGAATTTCTGAACCAATTTACAATTTTAATGGATTTTGAATACTTAAAATGATTTATTTTAAATAATAACGGCAAAATTTTTATTTGAATCGAAGTTAGAACGTAAAAATTTATTTTAATTATAAATAGAGTTTAAATGGCGCGTTAGTTTGAAAATTCGATTTTAAATTTCAATTAAATATATAGAATTCAAAATAAACTGGATTTCAGTAAAACTAGAAATATTTGAATCCGTTTAATAATATCTTTCTAATGAATGCAAGAAACTAAGATTTCATAATATAAATTGAAAGTTATGTCCAGTTTAAAATTCAGAATAGTCACTACGGAATTTATATATATATTAATATAATATATAGCCCTTAAAAATAGCCATTTTTGCAAACGACCTCCATTTTCGACGAAACCACTTTTGTTGGATTCGGAATGTCAAATCATTGATAGGTTTCAATTTCATAATTTTTGGATTTAATATGTGAGCGTGGTGAATTTAAACGTGTTTTATCAATTTCAGTTTAAATTTAATCGACCAGAAAATGGCCCTTTTTCAAACGATCTCCAGATTCGACGAAATTAGTCTTATTAGGACCATATCATCAAAGCACAACTAGATATAATTTTTCTATAATTTTTGGAGTCAGTATGTACCCTGGTAAATTAAAATGTACGTTTGAAATTCAATATATATTGATTTATATTCTAATTTTGAGAAAAACTGACTAAAATAGTTGAAACGGCTTACGAAACACATTCCATTGTGTCCGGAATGGGGGTATTTAGTTATGAATGATAGTCGTTGTGTTTGATTTGGAGTAAAATTGCAAAATAACATTTTTATGAATTAATATAATATTAAAAATTACTTATAAATAAAGTAAACTCTAAATTTTCTCGTTCATTATTATCGCCGCCCCAACTTGAAAACAACGGCCAAAAATCCCTCAAACCTTTCCTCACCGGTTCCTCCAAATTCTTAATGAAGTAAAACATGGTTTTAAACAAAAATCATAGTGTTTTCTTTAATCTTTAAATCCATATAATTATTACCGAATTTCATGTAGAACCCAGGGAGGATTTCGAGCGTGAACAGGCGGTTTTCGAACCGATTTTGGGGACACCAGGGGGAGTCACGAGGGATGGCGATCATGGCGCCAGAGGGGGAGACTGGCGGCGTTCGAGAGAGGCAGTCTGATCGTGGTCTGGTCACTGGGTATAGGCGCGGTGGTGGAAGGTTAAGATCGAGCGATGGGTTTTGTTGGCCTGAAGAAGACGATGGGAAAGAGTTATTAGGGAAAAGGTTAAGCAAATTATTAATTAATTAATTTAATTACAAGATTTAATTTGTTAAAGGTTTTTAATATCATATCTTGCTCAACTCAGAACAGAATTCGACAATTCAAATTGCTTTGGAATCACAAAAATGATAGCTTCGCGATGGAACTGACTAGAACCAAAACGAAGCACATTGGAATTTGAGAAAAATTTGAACCCGAACAGTGTCAAAACAATCATTAGTTAAAGAATGGAGGAGTGGAAATTAATGTGAGAACTCTCTCTTACTCAAATTACTTTACTGTTATCATATAATAGGTTGTAAATGGGGCTTAGTAGCTCCTGTCACTACTTTTTGTACAAACCATGGATGATTTGTGTCATTTGATTGAATCGTGGGAAAAATTGATTGTATTGTGGTATTATTGGATTGATAAATTGTTGTGTATGGTGCGAACCAGTATCAGGAGATGGATAGACATTATTCCAGGTCTAGTATCGCGCCATTATAATGCCGATTTTTTTTGTAAACAACGTGTATAAACTATTTATATATGTGATATATAAATTACTTATATACGCTATATAAAATTCTCCTAAAATGAAACCGTTGGGTTCCTATCGAAAAGAGCTTTTCAAAGAATATAAGAGATTTTAAATCTAATGGATAGATTTAGAAATATATCCAAATCAATTTTAGAAAAGGTAGCTATGGATGCAATTTGGTGGCTGTTATTGGAAACCGACTATAAGGACCTAAATAAATTATTAAAAATATAGGAAAATTGTGTAAAATCATAATAAATGATTTGGAAAGATTTTGGGTGAAAAATTCCAAGTTTAAGAAGATGAAAATATATTTTTATTGAAACGAACTAGTTATTGACTACAATAATAATCCAATGTTTTCAAATAAATAAATTGGATTTGAAATGGTTTTGATATAACTAGAATTTTCCAACGTATGAATTGGAATGGAAATAATCTTCGGAATATTTCGATATTGGATTCCATGATTATACGGATATTATTGAGGCATCTAGAAGATATAAATATCGTTACGATATTTATTGGTTTCAGAATTTGATATTGAATATGAGCCAATAAAATTTCTATTCAGAGCCTTGTATTTAATGTCAAATTGGACTTTGGGTTTGTCGTGAACGGTGTCTTAAGTGACACTATTCTTAAACCCCGTTGAGAAAAGAATAAATCTTTTAATTAAGATTAATGAAGTTTACCAATTAATTAATATTTAAATTGGAACTGAATTAAGATTGAATTTTTGGATTTATCGTGAACGGTGTTTTAAATAACATTTGTTCTTTAACCCAATTAATAGTAAAGATATGATTTGGAATTTATAAATCACTTTTATAAAGATTTTATGGAAATTTTCTAAAGTAAAGTTTTCAAATTTAATATATCAAATTGGAATTGAATGAAATTCGATTTGGTAATAATCAAGATGAACTTCTGTGAATGAAGACTGTTACTATATATGGAATTTAAAAGGCTTTGCCGCTATTCCATTTATATTATTAGTCTGATATGGGAATTTATATCAATTATACACTGTTATGATTTCCGGGGAGATTCCATTTTGATGGAAGATGATTTTGGGTTTATCGTGAATGATGTTTTTAAGGACATTCGTTCTTTAACCCAGTTAAAGATGGGATTTATTTCCTAAATTTGAATAATTATTAAATAATGATTTTTTGAGTTAAAAATAAGCGGAGTTTTAATGAATCTTTAACTAGACTAAATTGTTAATATGGTAATTAAATTTGCCAAATTTGAGAAGTGATCGAGAATGGAGTACCACGAGTTTTACTCCAGGGATTGTTAAATATTTAACTAGATTTGAACGTGAAATGGTAATTAATTTTACTGATAAAATAGTGGGTGTTAGATATGGAGTACTACTAGTTTGCTCCATGGGATTAATAGATTAGGATTGGAAAGATAAAATAAATGATTACTTCGGTAAGGCGATAATCCCAACTAGTTTATAAACCTTAATTTGGTTTAGAATTGTGAAAAGATAAAATAAAATCTTTTGAAATGGATATCCAAAGGAAGATTAAGGAAATAATTTAACTGAACTTATCTTCGATAAAATTAATGGGAACCTTCCCTAAAAATGTGAATATTTGAATAAAAGAATATTCTGAATTGGAATGGGGCGTATGCCTTGTTTTATGGCACTTGGTTATAAGATATGCAAATTATTCAGAAAGACTGGGTTTAACCCATTTGGAATTACTGTTACGATGACTAAAGTCGACGATAAAGACGGTGGTTGAAGACCAGAAATCTTCACATCGTATGGATGATTACTGATGTCTTGATTGGGCTGTACACCAAAGACAAGGTAATAAGTGGTGATCGTCCAGACGTACTTGGATATCGACCGGATATGCGAGGACCTCTCCCCTGTATTGGACATAGGGGTCGAGGAATAAGGTGCCTCTAGTTTCGTTCAGACCCAGAACGGACATGTAAATGGATATGTGTCTGTAACAACCCGAAAATCTGAGCCAGTTTAAAATTTTTATTTTGGCAATTTTAATGAATTTTGAACATTTGAAATGAATTATTTTAAATAATATCGACGAGAAAATTTATTTTGGATAGAATTCGAACATATATTTTATATACGTCGTCGTTAGAATATGAATAATTATATATAATTATAAATAGAATTGAAAATGGCGCGGTAGTTCGATAATTCGATTTCAAACTTCAATTGAATGTACCGGGTGCAAAACAATCCAGATTTCAGTGAAACCAAAAATAATAGGATCGATTTGGGAATATCTTTCCAACGAATCCGAAAGATCGAGATTTCATAGCGGGAATCAAAAGATATGTCCAGTTGAAAATTCTGAATAGTCGATATGGAATTCAGGCCCTTAAAAATGGGAATTTTGCAAACGACCTCGGATTTTGATGAAACCACTTTTGTTTGGTCCGTGATGTCAAGTTATTAATAGATTCCAATTTTCATAATTTTTCGAATCAATATGTGAGCGTGGCAAAGGAAAACGTGTTTGACCAGTTTTAGTTGATTTTAATCGACTGGAAAATGGCCATTTTTCCAACGGTCTCAGAATTCTACGAAATTAGTTTTGTTAGGACCGTATCGTCAATACGAAGCTAGAAAATATTTTTCTGGAATTTTTCGAGTTAGTATGTGACCCCAGTAAATCGAAATGCGCGTTCAAATTCAATATATAGAGTTATATGTTGATTTTAACGGAAACTGATCGAAATGATCGAATTAGCCTACGTTACATATCCCATTGTGTTTGGAATGGGGGTAAAACGCTATGGACGATAGGCGGTGGGCCTCGTTTAGAGGTCGTATGAAAAAGTCAACTTTTTATAATTAAAATAATTAAAAATTAAAAGCTTCCTCTCCTCCCCTTCAAAACCCGTTGCCCCCCCTCAGATTTTCAATCGAACGATGCAGAAAGAAAAAAAAGAAAACAAATCGCTCCACCAGCGAGACCGTCGCCGCGCCCCTGGCGATCGCCGCCCACGCCACCGTTCTGACCTCCGCCCCTCCTCCTTCTTCCTCCTCCTCCCCTGTTCCTTCCTTCCACGCGAGAACCGAAACCCCCAAAACCCTTCCCCCTCATCAAAAACCGTAGCAACCACCGCCTGTGGGCCCCGCCTCCGACCAGTGTCCCTCAGCTCCACCATCCCTTCCCCTTCCGAACCACAAGCGACCCCCTGCTGCTGTGGACCCCGCTTCCCACCTTCGATAGGATAACAGTGAGCTTTTACTTTTTTTTATTTTATTTACTGTTTTATTTATCTCAGTTTTTAAGTAGTTTAATTAATTCCAAAAATAAAAATGTGATTTCTGAAAATGAACCACATGGATTTATTTTCAGATTTTTAAAAGTAGAAAAGATTAGATTTTTAAAATAGAAAAGATTAGATTTTTAAAATAGAAAGATTAGATTTTTAAAATAGAAAAGATTAGATTTTTAAAATAGAAAAGATTAGATTTTTGAAATTTGAAGAGGCGAAATCTTTAAATTTGAAAAGGCGAAATCTTTAAATTTGAAAAGGCGAAATCTTTAAATTTGAAAAGGAAAAATCTTTAAATTTGAAAAGGCGAAATATTTAAATTTGAAAAGGCGAAATCTTTAAATTTGAAAAGGCGAAATTTTTATATATTGAAAGGCGAAATCTTTAAATTTGAAAAGGCGAAATTTTTATATATTGAATAGCGAAGTAAAAAAATTCGATTTTTATATATTGAATTGCGAAGTAAAAATGTGATTTCTATATATTGAATAGCGAAGTAGAATTGGGATTTTTATATATTGAATAGTGAAGTAAAAATGGGATTTTTATATATTGAATAGCGAAGTAAAAATTCGATTTTTAGATATTGAATAGCGAAGTAAAAATTTGATTTTTACATATGTAGTGGATACGGGCAACAAAAGTGACAAAAGGCGAGAACGACGGAGATTTCTACTTATGAAGTGTCGTGGAGTTGGGATAGCTGTTGGTGAGAACTTCTCACTCAAATTTCCTTTTCTAGTTATATATATATACTAGGATGCAGACGGTGCTTAGCAGCACCCGACACCCGTCATCCACAGACCATGGATGGCTTGTTTTTTTAATTGATGTGTTGTGAAAATTGTTTGTGTTGTTGATGTGAAATCGATAATAAATTGTAGATGGTTGGAATAAATATTTTATCGTTAAAAATATAATTTTTAATGTGAATGTGAATAAATAAATATTTATAAACAAATCGGCCGATTTGTTTATATACACTGATTTGACTGATATTGATTGGGATGATAAATTTTACACATCACCCAACTGCACAAATAAAAATTTGTGTTTGTTGATTTGAAACCCCACACGGGTGTTGGGATGATATTTGGCATACACTAATCCCAATTATTTAATTGTATGTCGATCGATTGGTTGACAGATTGTGTAAGTGTTGATTATTTATATTTGATGCTTATGCAGTTGTGTGGTGCACTTTGGATGATGGTTGATTGTTTATCGTTGCTATTATATACATGTGTTTTATGGAATCCATATAATTAACGTTATATGGTAATTGATTGGGCCTCATTCCAATCGGGAAAATAATGAATATAAAAACAGTCATGTGTTGACGATGTTCATGTGTTGAAATTATTCATGTGTTGAGTAAAATATTTTAACAATAAAATTTACATATTTATCATATTTAAGATTAGAATCTACTTTACGGTGGAATCTGATTAAAAATCAAATGATAGATACCATAATTTTATAAAATATTTTACATAACAAAAATAGTGATGTGTTGACAGTACTCATGTGTTGAGATTAGTCGTGTGTTGAAAGAAATATAGATTCATGTGTTGAATAGAATAAATATTCATTTGTTGAATAGAATAAAGAAGATTTTGAAAAATATAAAGCCGTTTTGATTAGAGATGCGTTATTTTAACGCGAACGGTATTTATGTCGATTTTATTCGTTTTATAATGAATATTGAAAAGTGATTTCAAAATTTAATATCTTGAAATGAAATTCAAATCAAATTAGATTAGAAATTCAAATTGAAATTTTATTGAATCAATTTGAAATGAATTCGAATCGAATAGAAAATGAATTCGATTCGAATTAAATAGAAAGTGGATTTGAATTCGAATTAAATAGAAATGAATTCGAATTGAATTAAATTGAAATTGAATTAAAAACGAATTGAAATCGTTTTGAATGAAATTTAAAACGAACTGAAATTGAATAGAAATCAATTTGTAATGAATTTGAATTGAATTAAATAGAAGGTAAATTCAAACTGAATTGAATTGAAACGAATTAGAATTTGAATTGAAACGAATTTGAATTCGAATTAAATAAAATCGAAATGAATTCGAATTGAATTGAAATCATATCGATTGGAAATTGAATGTAGCGTTGAAATGGTTTTGAAAACGAATTTAAAACGATTTATAAAATGCGTTTTAAAAGGAAATCGACGAAATATATATATAATATATATATATTATATATAATGGCCTGAATAGAACGCGCCGCGCCGCGGTAGTTCGTGAATTTCGGCCATTGACTTCGAATTGACGTTGCGGGAGATCCGACCGTCGGATTCTCCTAAAACCGGAACCGTTGCGTTGGGTTCGTATCGAAAATAGCTTTCCAATGAATATTTGAAATTTGAAATCTAACGGTTGGATTTGGAATTATGTCCAAATCAAATTTGAAAAAGGTCGCTGTAAGTGCAGTTCGATGGCCGTTGATGGAAATCGACTGTACGGGCCTTGATAAAATTATTAAAAATATCTTTAATTTGTCTAAAATCATAAGAAATGATTTGGGAAAAATTGGGCTGAAGAATTCCACATTTGAAAAGATAAAAATGGGTTTTTGTCGAAATGAACTAGTTTTGAACTAGAATTAAAATCAATTTATTTTTGAAATAAATAAATTGAATTTGAAAGTGATTTTAAAAATAATCAATATTCCCAATACGTGAATTGGACTGGAGTTGAATCGAAATTATCTTCGGAATATTTCGATGTTGGATTTCGTGACTATACAGATATTGTTATGGGAATTTGAAAGATATTTTATATCATTATTTCCAATATGATATTTGTTGTTCCGGAATTTGATATTGAATATAAGTCGATATATTTTCTATTCAGAGCCTTGTATTTAATATCAAATATGATTTGGGTTTATCGTGAATCGTGTTTTAGATGACATTGGTTCTTTAATCCGGTTAAAGGCAGAATATTGATTTTTGAAAAGATTAAAACTAAGTGGAGTTTTAATGAATCTTTAATTAGATTGAAATGTGAATTGATAATTTAAATTATCAAATTTGGAAAGTGATCGAGAATGGAGTATCACCAGTTTTGCTCCAAAGCGATAGTTAAATCTTTAATTATATTTGATCGTGAAATGGTAATTAATTTTACCGATAACACCGTGGTGCTAGATATGGAGTATTACCAGTTTTGCTCCATGGGATGAATAGGTTGGGATTGGGAAATAAAATAAATAATTACTTCGGTGTGGTTCGCTAATCCCGACTAATTTGAAATGATATCCAAAGGAAGATTAAAGAATAAATTTAGAAGAATTTATCTTGGATAAAATTAATGGGAACCTTTCCCTGAGAATGTGATTTTGTGAATAAAAGAATATTCTGAATTGGAATGAGGCGTTTGTTGTGTTTGTGTAACATTCGTTTATTATATACGTGGGTTATTCAGAAAGGCCGGGTTTATACCCATTCTGAATAACTGATTCGACAAGATGTCGAAGATGAAGACGGTGGTTGAAGACTGGAAGTCTTCACATCGTTTGGGTGATTACTGATGATCTCGATTGGGCTGTACACCCAAGATGAGGGAAACAGTTGGTGATCGTCCAGACGTACTTGGAGATGGATGGATATGCGACCACTGTAAAAACCCGTAACTTCCCCGTAAGGGAAAGAGCGGATACTTTGAGAACAACACACAAATGAACGCAGACGGAAGAACATTTCATTGTTATTACAACAATACCATCAGATACAAGAATATACAGAGTATAAATGAATAAATTACATTTGATAAATATCAGAGATTACAATAAATTACATAGCAGCGGAAAATAATACAAAGCACAACTGAAGGTGATAAACGGATACAGAGCTTTCCGGATATCATTCCAGCTGTAAATCAGGATCCTGTGAATATAAATCTGCAAAACCAAAACTACTAGCTGCCCGTGCGGAAAATAGGGGCACCCAGAGTTTAGGTTAAAACAATAAACTCCAGGTCAGTCATGTGACTGGTGTGAGAACTAAAACAGTTATTAATCTTTATTTTTAAAGTTAGGTAAATCAAGAGACCACGCCGTATAACACGGAACGGGTTTCCTCCCAAGAATACCAGTGCATTAAACAACAGCGTAATGCTAAATAAAGAAAAACGAAGCTGTTATAAGACCCAGGTCCTATCACACAATGCAACGCAAGACGGGGGATAGGGTTTTCCCTTATAACAGCCAAAGCATGCTTGATACGTTTAAAACAAATCAATTTGATATTATAATAAGTGTATAGTGTCAAAACATTTCAATCATAGGCGGCATAGCTACCATCTACTATGTCGCCATACTAGTTCTACAATTAAAACCGAAATACACGTATTGGAAATTGGATTTCCGTCATGAGTCGAGGCAAGGGGCAAGCTCCTCTCCGCGTTCGAGACACTCTAGCAAATGCCTCAGGGCTACGCACTCTGGGCAACCCCTGGATGCTTCAGGGCCGGTCCTCACTTACGTTAGAGGATTAGTATTCCTGAACACACGTTTCCCGGTCCTTACAGACCTATAATCGAGGCGCCTCATCCAACAACCACATAGGTGAAAAGTATATAAATGTCAGGGCTGGTAAGTCACTGACACCACCAAAGCTAGAAAGAAACGTCGTGCTCTCCCTGCAGTCCTTATCCCGTTTTTGACTCATACCGAGGTGTGAGGCTCGCGAATTTACGTTATACACAAATCAGCTACGTAGGCCGTGCTTTGATCATCAACCACAAGACTTTGCTTTTCAACAAAAGCCTTGATCATTGCATCTTAGCGTGCCACACAGGCAATTCATGCCATGCGACTGATGTCCATCGATATACAACCTCTGAGCTCGTACGTCTCAGAGAAGGGCGTTAAGCAAAAGAATAAATTCTCCGCCGCCAAGCAGATGTATATTTAATAGAAATCAATCAACACAGAATAAAATCCAATGTCAGACACACAATCCATTTTCAAGTCCGTTCTGGGTCTGAACGAAACCGGAGGCACTTTCCTCGCATATCCATCCATCTCCAGGTACGTCTGGACGACCACCAACTACTTCCATCCTCTTGGGTGTACAGCCCAATCAGGATCGTCAGTAATAATCCAAACGATGTGAAGACTTTTGGTCTTCGACCAACGTCTTCATCTTCGACTTATCGTCGAATCGGTTATTCAGAATGGGTGTAAACCCGGTCTTTTCGAACAACTCGCGTATATTAAAAACAAATGTTACACAAACATAACATACGCCTCATTCCAATTCAGAATATTCTTTTATTCACAAAATCACATTTTTAGGGAAAGGTTCCCATTAATTTTATCCAAGATAAATTCTTTCAAATTTATCCTTTAATCTTCCTTTGGATGGCATTTGAAACCAGATTACGATTTTCTAAACTAGTCGAGATTAGCGAACCACAACGAAGTAATTATTTATTTTATTTCCCAATCCCAACTTATTCATCCCATGAAGCAAAACTGGTAATACTCCATATCTAATGCTATGGTGTTATCGGTAAAATTAATTACCATTTCACGTTCAAATCTAATTTAAAGATTTAACTATCGCTTTGGAGCAAAACTGGTGATACTCCATTCTCGCTCGTTTTCTAAATTTGATAATTTAGATTACAGATTTACATTTCAATCTAATTGCAGATTCGTTAGAACTCCTTTTACTGGGTTAAAGAACTAGGTGTTATTTAAAACACAGTTCACGACAAACCCAAATCACATTATATTTATTATCGGGTTACAGAACTAGTGTTATTTAAAACACCGTTCACGATGAACCCACAAATCAATTCTAGTTCAATTTAAATCAAATATTTTAGGAATTCTGATTATTTAAAACCCCTTTTTAAATCTAATTTATTTATTTAAAAACAAACGGGTTTTAAATTTAGTTCAAACTAGTTCATTTTGATAAAAGTCTATTTTTATCTTTTCAAATATGGAGTTTTTCATCCCAAATTTTCCCAAATCATTTCTTATGATTTTAGACAAATTATTACTATTTTTAATAATTTTATCAAGGCCTGTACAGTCGATTTCCATCAACGGCCATCGAACTGCACTTACAACGACCTTTTTCAAATTTGATTTGGACGTATCTCCAAATCCAACCGTTAGATTTCGAATTTCTAATATTCGTTAGAAATCTCTTTTCGATACGAACCCAATGGTTCCGGTTTTAGGAGAATCCGACGGTCGGATCTCCCGTAATGTCCGTTTGAAATAAATGGTCGAAATTTACGAACTGTCGCGGCGCGTTCTATTCAGGCCATTATATTATATATATAATATATATAATATATAATTCGTCGATTACTATTTAAAACGAATTTTATAAATAGTTTTGAATTCGTTTCAAAAACAATTTCAACTTCCATTTCAATCCAAAGTAAAATTGAATTCTTCCTTATAAATTCGTTTTAAAATTCATTTCTATTCAATTCAAATTTAAATTCAATTCGAAATCGTTTTATATTCAATTCATTTCATTTTCTATTTGAATCAAATTCATTATATATTCAATTGAAATCAAATTCGTTTTATAATCAATTCGAATTCAATTTGTTATATATTCAATTCGAATTCGTTTTCAATTCAATTTGATTCAAATTTCATTCCAAAATATGCGATTTCGAAATCATTTTTCAATATTCATTTTTAAATGAATAAAATCGATATAAATATCGTTCACGTCAAAATGGCGTCAATCTAACCAATCACGGCTTCATATATTTCTATTCTCAAATATTCTATTCAACAAATGAATATTTATTTTTGTCAACACACGACTAATCTCAACGAATGAGTACTGTCCACGTGTGACTATTTTTGTTAAATTATTTCGTTCAACACATGACTAATCTCAACGGATGAGTACAGTCAACGCATGAAATTTTATTTTATATTGATAAAAATGTAATTTTTATTATAAAAATATTTCGTTCAACACATGACTAATCTCAACGGATGAGTACAGTCAACACATGAACTTTTATTTTATATTGATAAAAATGTAATTTTTATTATAAAAATATTTCGTTCAACACATGACTAATCTCAACGGATGAGTATAGTCAACACATGAACCTTTATTTATTTTTTTCTGTAATTCGATTTCTGATTAAATCGGGGGGGGGGGGGGGGCAACGGGTTTTGAGGAGAAGGGAGAGAGAATTTAATTTATTTTAATTGCAAAAAGTTGACTTTTACATATGACCTCGAAACGAGGCCCACCGCCTTTCGTCCATAACGTATTACCCCCATTCCGAACACAATGGGATATGCCTCGTAGGACAATTCAATCGTTTCGATCAGTTTCCATTAAATTTACATTTAAATCACTATATTGAATTTTAAACGTACATTTCAATTTACCGGGGTCACATACTAAGTCTATAAATTGCAGAAAAATATTTTCTAGCTTCGTATTGACGATACGGTCCTAACAAGACTAGTTTCGTCGAATTCTGAGACCGTTGGAAAAATGGCCATTTTCTAGTCGATTAAATTCAACTGAAATGGTCAAACACGTTTTCCTTTGCCACGCTCACATATTGATTCGAAAAATTATGAAATTTGAAACCTAGCAATAATTTAACATCACGGACCCAAAAAAACTGGTTTCGTCGAAATCCGAGGTCGTTTGCAAAATGTCCATTTTTAAGGGCCTGAATTCTATAGCGACTATTCAGAATTTTCAACTGGTCATATCTTTTGATTCCCACTATGAAATTTCAATTTTTCGGATTCGTTGGAAAGATAGTGACAAATAGATCCTATTATTTTTAGTTTCACTAAAATCCGGTTTATTTTGCTCCCGGTACATTCAATTGAAGTTTAAAATCGAATTATCGAACTACCGCGCCATTTTCAATTCCTTTTATAATTATATATAATTATTTATATTCTAACGACGACGTATATAGTATATACGTTCTAATTCTATTAAAAATAAATTTTCTCGTCGATATTATTTAAAATAATCTATTTTAAATATTCAAAATTCGCTAAAACTGCCAAAATAAAAAAATTTAAACTGGCCCAGATTTTCCGGGTTATTACAAAAGTGCCTCCGGTTTCGTTCAGACCCAGAACGAACTTGTAAATGGATTGTTTGCCTGACATTGGATTTTATTCTGTGTTGATTGATCTCTATTAAATATACATCTGTTTGGCGACGGAGAATTTATTCTCTTGCTTAACACCCTTCTCTGAGACGTACGAGCTCAGAGGTTGTATATCGATGGACATTAGTCGCATGGAGTGAATTGCCAGTGTGGCACGCGTAAGTGGCAATTGATCAAGGCTTCTGTTGAAAAGCAAAGTCTTGTGGTTGATGATCAAAGCACGGCCTGTGTGGCGTAGCTTTGTGTATAACGTGAATTTGCGAGCCTCACACCTCGGTATGAGTCAAAAACGGGAGACGGACCGCTGGGAGAGCACGACGTTTCTTTCTAGCTAAGGTGGTGTCAGTGACCTACCAGCCCTGACATTTATATACTTTTCACCTGTGTGGTTGTTGGAATGCGAGGCGCCTCGGATATAGGTCTGTAAGGACCAGGAAACGTGTGTTCAGGAATTGCCAATCCTCACAAGTAAGAGAGGACCGGCCCAGCCGATTCCAAGGATCATAGTGGGGTCCTGAGACATTTGCTAGAGTGTCTCGAATCGTAGAGGAGCTTGCCCCTTGCCTCGACTCATGATGGAATCCAATTTCCAATATGTGTGTTTCAGTTTTATTTGTAGAGCCTAGTATGGCGACATGATTTATGGTACCCATGCCGCCTATGATTGATATTTATGATTGAAATTGTTTTGACACTATACACTTATAATAGTATCAAATGATTTGTTTAAAACGTACCAAGCATGTTTGGCTATTATAAGGGAAAACCCTATCCTCCGGCTTGCGTTGCATTGTGTGATGGGACCTGGGTCTTATAATAGCTTCATTTTTCCAAAAAGCATTGCGTTGTTTTGTTATATGCACTAGTATTCTTGGGAGGAAACCCATTCCGTGTTATACGGCGTGGTCCCTTGAATTACTATCTTTAAAGTAAAGTTTTAAATAACTGTTTTAGTTCTCACACCAGTCACATGACTGACCTGGAGTTTATTGTTTTAGCCTAAACTCTGGGTGCCCCTATTTTCCACACGGGCAGCTAGTAGTTTTGTTTTTGCAGATTTATATTCACAAGATCCTGATTTACAGCTGGAACGATGCTCGGAAAGCTCTGTATCCGTGTATCACATTAAGTTGTATTTTGTATATTTTTCCGCTGCTATGTAATTGTAACGACCTGAGTTTTCAAATCGGAAAAAAAATATTCGCCGATAAATTCCATGAAACAAACAAGTAAATAAAATTAAACTATAAAATTTAGTTATTAGAATGAATATCTTCAAAGTTTATTGAATATAACATAAAATTTAATACTTGTATGCAAAGAATTTGAAAACAAATTTGTAATCAAAATGTTATAAGTTCATTCCATATAATTCTGGTAATTTAAACTAAATAAATTTAAATGACCGCTAATTAAACTTAGTGCAATTAAACGTAAAAAAAAGAATTTTTATAAAATGTTCAAAGCACTGATAACTGTGTGTCATTGTGTTTGTCTCGACGTCCTGATTCCAATAATATATTTATACTGATATTTTGGTGTCCGTAAAGACAAATGGGTAGACAGTTATTTCCATATAGGTGACCGTATAAAGGAGTGCAACGTAAGTAATTGGACTGAAATAAACCTACGAAGGCTTACAGACAAACAAAAAAAAAGGAAAATATCTCCACATTTTTCCTTCATTGCATTTAATGAGGTGTGATGGAGTACATCATTTGCACGCCACATTTTTCTTTTCTTCCTTGCATTAAATGAGACATGATGCAAGGCATCACTTCTTCTGTGCCAATGTAAACCACAACAATTCACCTACCACCATACTTATGTATATCAGCCCAAAATTTGCTCTGCTCTCGCTCCATCTTCATTTTCTCTTCTCCATTCATTATTTTCATGCTTCAACAAATTTTGTTCGTATAAAAAAAGAAAGAAAAAAAAAAACAAAACATAGAAATAAAAGAAAATATGTACAGAGGAACGCATGAAGTAGAACAGCCCAGCACTTCTTGCTCTCGCCCCTCCTCTCTTGCTTACGCCCTCTCCCTTTCCTCTCTCCTCTCATCCCAAACTCTCGCATCCTCTCTTCAAGCTCCGACAGTCCGACAGCCTTCGTCTCAAGCTCCAGCAACCTCGACAACAACTGCGGCAGCAGCTCACGCTTGTTTGTTTTCCGTAGTCGTCCGTTCTTTCGCCGTGTCCATCTCGACGTTTAGCTCTCGGAACCAAAAGTGAGTCGTTACTCACGTCTAAACTTTTCTATAGTGTTTGCTTGTGTGTATTTTATATGTATGCTCACAAGTGTGTGTGTTTTATGTGAGTTGCGTGTGGCGTGTGTTCATGTGTTTGTGTGTGTGATCTAGTGTGTGCATGCGGCTTGTACATGTATGTGCAGGCATGAAAACAAGGTAGAATTTTACTATTTTCACTTCTCACTTAACCTTCTCTCTCCGTTAAATTTGGTCCTCCATTTTTTTTTAACATTTGGACACCTTCTCCTTTCATTCTTTACTCACAGGAAACTAAAACAATGTTCCCAGTTTTCAATTTTTTGGTATTCTTCCAAGGGGGACTAGTTTACATTTCTTGCTCCACACAAACAGAAGGCATTCATTTTCATGTATATTTTTTTTTATAAAATATTGAAGCGTACAGAAGAGTAAAAAAAAAAACACGCATGGAACAAAAAGGGAGGAAGATTCCTCTACCACTTCGTTTGATTTTCCTTGACCTTGCCACGTTTTCTCTTCTCGCCTGATTAGTTATTCTTCTCTACCATTTTCCTTTAGAAAAAAAGTTTCCCTTTGCATGTCCATGTTTTCTATGAAGCACACACTCCGCTTCAAATACTATCTACGTCTGTGCAAACATGAAGGGGTGCTGCGGTGTTTGTGAAAGTGTGTGTGCTCATGCATGTATTGAGTGTGTTTGTGGAGTGTACTGTGTGCGTGTGTTATGTATAGAAAGTTTTCATCAGTATATAAATGCATGCATAAAGGAGAATGTGGCTGGTGCTTACATGGTTCTTGATTTTGGATTGAAGGAGAAATGAGACTTGCATTATTATAAGAAGAAAGGTGCATAAATGTGTCTTCATGTGTTGAATATGCATGAATGTGTGAGTGTATTACACGTGTAGTGTGAGTGTGTATATCCCCTGTGTGCATGAATATGTGCCATGTATGTGCGTGTTGTGTATACAAGTGTGGTGTATATATATAAATATATACATGTGTATTTGTGAACATCATGTCGTGAAAACAAACATAGCTTCAAAAATGAACATGTTACATTCACTATGTTGGAAAAAAAAAATTTAGGTAGTTAAATAAAATAAAAAGACATCTTTTGCAGACCCAAAATATTTAGAAAAATATGTAAAATCGTAAAAGGGACATATCAAACTCAAATGGCTCTGTTTCAAAAATGAACTGTGCAAGCTTTTTCACAGTTTCAGTGCAAATCGAATACCGAAACTGACAAATGAATATATTTCGGTGATTAGGGCGACGAGACGGACACAACGGTATATAATTTGCAGTGTCTGCATGCTCCGTTCAAAAACGCGTTACGGACCCCTTTGACGTAAAAATGCGGACATGAAACGGAGGTCAAAACGTCCGATTTTCGCGAAACAAATTCCACCGTTGGATTACTGTCAACGAATAGAATATTTTTCATGTTTGTCCGAACTTGTTTTGAAGAGATTTTAAAATCGTTAAAATTTGAATTGTTATGCGTAGCTTTGCACTGAAAATTGCGCGACCGACAACATTCAAATTTTTCGACGAAATTTTCACAGTTGCTACATTTCACTATAAGTATTTCAAATTTTAAATTCCCGTTTGGAAAAGAAAATAGAATTGTTTCAAATTTCGAAGATTAAACTTTGGTTTAAATTATATACATGGAAAATTGATTTAAATTGATAAATGAAATATTAAGTGGTTTAAATTTTATTTAAACTTATTGAAATAACCAATGTTGAATCTCTTATTGAAAAAAAACGTTAGCCTAAATATTTAAGGAAATAAATTTCAAAATTGTAAATTTTGGATATAATTTAGTTGAGAAAAACAATTTAGTTAAATGAAGTAAAATTTTGAAATTTGAAAGTGAACTTAAGTGAAATATTCAATATTCGGAAATTTTAAATTTTATAAAAGAAAATTACAACTTTAGTTTATTGATTTGGAACTTTGGAATTAGACACAAGGTTAAGTATATAATTGTAAATGAAAAAATACTGTTAATATTTCAAAGTGGAATATTTGATAGTTTAAGTTTATATAAGGAAGTTGAAATACAATTATGGTTTGATCTATTCGAAATTAATCAATGAAAGATAAAATTGAATGACGTTAGTTGTCAAAGAGACCGGAGCCAGTTATGGACACATTCTCTGTCGATACTGGAACCACTTTGATAACTATGTTCGTGAAGTGATGATCCAGAATGAAGTGGTTGTTTTTGGTGTACGTTTACTAGATTGAAGAAAGTGAACGATAATGGATGACCGACACTTGTGTCAAATTTGAAATGACTAAAACAGGAGCCGTGCCGGACCATTGAGGCTAGCTACCTCTAGCAGACACACTTCTTCGTGTATTCTATTTTTTTGTTATTTGGTGATCACCCTTGATTTTGGAAGTGTTGTGTTGCGGTGGGCCGTTAGGGGTTACCACCAGTCCGGATCAGGCAAACTGGTAGTATCCTACCTTGGGCATTGCCTCACGTGCCTTGTCATACGTTTTATCCTTATGCGCGACCATTACGAGTTTCTATTTAACATGTGCCTATAGGGGACTCACTGGCTACCGACGTTCTACTGGTTGTGTTACAGGACCTGCATAGACCACATTGTTTAAGAACGTGTTAAGGGGGATCAATGTAAAGCCTTAACGCTATTTTAAATATTTTATATTACTGATAGACATTACATATAATAGCGTATCATACTATATATAGATAGTTTAACGGATCATTAAGAGATGGAAAATACCATAACATCTCTTGAGTTATTTGCATCTGAGTTTAGATCTAATCACATTAGAATGTTTAGACCTGACTCGAGTGTTTTGTATTTTTCTCATTTCGCTCGGGTCAGACTGAGTATTGCAGTGTTCTCGAGGAGCACTTTATATGGAGCCGAAGACCTAGTCGAAGACTCCATCCTATCCAGTATTAGTTCCTATTTCCGTTTGGCTTGTATTTGCGAACTTTTTGAGTCGCTATATTGTAAAAATTAAATTGTAACTGTTTAAGTAGCTTCATGAACTGCTTATGTATATTATTTCATTTCCGCTGCGAGATTCTGTGTTATTCTGTATATGTGATTCTATGATCTGATTCTATTATACACCCTAAATTGATTATCTATCAGTTTTGAATCGTTCGAGTTGGACATTTGTGGTTATATTGTCAACTTGGATCATTCAGAAAAGGCGGGTTGTCACAGTTGGTATCAGAGCTAAGGTTTAGAAACACCTTAGCCTAGTGGTAAAACTCATTATAGATAGGGTTAGAAATACCCTAGAATGAGTAGAATCATTCCCGAGAGGGCGTATTTTGAAAGTATAAAATGTTTTAAAATCAAACCTATTTTCAAAATCTCTTTTTAAACTTTAGCCTATTTTCCTTAATTAGGGTTCTCTTCAGTTTAAATTTCTCAAACTTTGTAACAGCCCGTATTTCGATAACATGTTAAGATGAGAATCAAGGCAAAATTTAATTTTTAAATTCTGAATCAAGTAAAGCGGGTTATGCCATTGCGTTCGTCTCGGAAAAATACGCGAAATAGAGTCTGAGTTTTCGAGAATCGGAGTCCGTACGGCCAAGTTATGGTCCGACGAAGTTTTCAGAAAATTTCAAAGTAAAAACTACGAAGTTTTCAGAAAATTTCAAAGTAAAAACAGATTTCAAATTCAAGTTTGAATTTGGAAATTTGGGCCAGTTTGGGCCAGGCGGGAAAATTCCCGCCAGAGCACCCAAGTCGACAGCCCTGTCGACTTGGGAGTCGACTTGGTTGGACCCAAGTCGACAGCCCTGTCGACTTGGTCCAGCCGGGCAGTTCTGCCTGGTGCACCTATTTCCTGTCTTGGCTAGGTTTTTGGGCCTGGTTTGAAATCTGACGGTTCAGGTTGGTCCTAGGGTTAATCTAAGGGTCCTAACTAATCCTAATCTCTATAAATAAGCCCCTAAGCCTACCCTAAACCCTCATTATTCATTCTTGCAACTAAACTATGGCAAAATTTTCACTCTCATGGCCTCCACCCTCATTCTAAAATTCCTAAGTAAATTCCTATGAGAGGTTTCATGATCTTGAGAGTGTTAGAGAGTTCCTATGTTAGTATGAGAGCTTCTCAAGTTGATTTCAAGGCTAAAGATTTGATCTTTGTTCATAAAGATGGGGTTTTTATTGATTTGGAGTGTTCATCTTTGGGTTTTGGGTGATGGCATGCATAGGCTTCATCACAATCTTTAATCTAATCGATTTGTGCCTTCATAGCAATGTAAGCCCTTTCCCTACTCTTAGATATTAACTATGAAGTTAAATGTTCATGTTGCAAGTTTGGGTTTGATCATTGAGAATGATACATGCTATCATGTCATGCAAGTTTATGAAGTCATTATCTTGATCTTGTGAGCTAAAAGCTACAACCTTTGTGTTGAAATGTTGCATTATGCAACATGAGAACCTTCATAACCTTTATGTCAACTTGCATATGAAGTCATAACCCTTATATGATGATATATGCGAGTTACTAGTCATCATTCCATGTCTTTTGTCACCATGATTCGCTTATGTGCCAAGTTTGGGTTTATGCATGTTTTTGAGGCTTAAGAACGTAACATGCAAGTTAATGAACACATTTGTGCCTCATTTGCCACCATGATTAACTTGTGTCTTAATATCCACTTTTGTCATGCCTTTGACAAGTTCCTTCTTTGAATCCATTATGCGAGTTTAAAAGCGTTGGGGTCACATTATGGGAAAACATAACGACATGAACATGATTTGGGTAAATGGGTATAAACATGACAATATGTAACGTTAAATATGACATGTGTTTATACTTGAAAACATGACTTGAAATATAACATGGAAGTTGACATGTAAGTATGCTTGAAAACATAAGCTTGGGAATTTACCTATTAAGTTAGGTCTACCCTTTGGGAATTTACCTATTAAGTTAGGTCTACCCAAATGCTTGAAAACTCGTAACATGTTTTGGAAACATGATGGACATGACACTTAGATAATATAAGTGTGGCCAACTCGAGGTTGGGTTGAGTTTGCAACGTAAAACTACCCGGAACCGACCGACCTAACTAGTAGTTGCAAACAATAGGACCCAATGTGAGAAGTTGGTCATGTTGTGCTTGAACCCGAGGTTAGACCAAGTTGTGGTGTAAAGCTACGCGGAACCGACCGACTTAACTAGTAACCGCAACAAAGTCTAATGTGAGAGGTTGAGGTGCATTAAGTAATTAATGCCACATGATAGGGTTAAGTTAATTTGATTAATGACGCTTAACCAAATATGACATGGACAAATGGGTTAAGAAATTTGATTAGGCTAATGATACTTAACAAAACATGACAAGGTTGGGTAGGTTAAGTAATTTGATTTGCCTAATGACACTTAACCATTTTTATACGACTAGTGGACGGGGTTAAGTTAACCAACACTTAACCAATCCAACATGATAATTTGGGGAAGGTTAAGTAAGTTTTCTTAATGACACTTAACCGAAAAATACAGTTAATGGATGAGGTTAAGATTAGACTCAACTAGTCTAAGCATGGAAATCGGATGGGGTTAAGTTAGCCTAGACTTAATTAATCCCACTTGGTAGTTTAATGGAGTTAAGTTAAATACTTAACTAATCTAACATGATAATTTGAGGTGATTAAGTGACCTATACGTAACCAATCTAACTCGTGAATTTATTGAGGTTAAGTTAACCTATACTTAACCAATCTAACGTGAAAACATGATAAGGCTAAGTCACGAATCGCTTGAATACACTTGACCGATTTGACTAAGACAATTGATAGGGTCAAGTTAATATATACTTAACCAATCTGGAATGATAATTGGACGAGGTTAAGTCGTGAATTGCTTAATATACTTAACCAACGTGAACATGGTTTGTAGGGTTAAGTCTTGGACTTGGATACTTAGCTAATTTTGACATGATTTGTAGACGGGTTAAGTCATGAACTTAAGTGACACTTAATCCATTATGAAAAACCTAGTTCTGAGGATTAGGTGGATAACCGTAGTTAACAAGGATAACGGGAATAAGGCTAAGTGGTAAACCTTAGTTGAGGAATAACTAAGTAATGATTCTTAGTCAAGGAAATTTAGACCAGTTCATAGATAGATGAGTAACCTGATACGGTAGGTCATCATTTAAGTATACGAGTAGGAGCAAGTATCTGATTTAGATAAAGGCTCCAGCGAACTGGGTGACGAAGCAGCGGCTTCGGGGAACGTGAGGATATTCTTGGTATTCCTCTGTGAGCTGCTAGGTGATTATACTAGGCTCATGAGAGGTTAAGGTCTGCGTTAGAAGAGCCAAGAGTATGCCTTGGTTGCTATGCGAGCGACCTAAAGACGGGGATGGATAGGGGATAGTCGACGATACACGGTCGTACCCTAGATAGCATTTCGTCAGGCTACCTACCATCTTTGGTCAAGCGTGTACATACGGAAAGGCAGAGAACACCCAAAAGACCATAATTGCTATCTAATTATGGTTGCGGTTGGGCTAGATTGTGGGTTAGCCAGTAGTGTGTTCTCATACAGGATTTATCCTGTCTTGTCTTTCACTAGTTGAGGGAAGGGTCGCATGGGACCATAGCCACGTATAGAAAAACAGACCTTAGCATCTGCATCGGCAGATAAATCGAAAGCTCCCGACCGAGTCCTGTATTTCCTGGTCTGCCCTGTGACAGGACACGGATGGCACGATGTGATACATGTGCATACAGTCATGGAAAAACGATTCACGATGAATGCGTGGGAAAAAGGGCGCGGTTGACGGTTAGCGTAAATCCTAGTGGCCCTGGGTGGTTGAACCAAAACCGAGATACGAAAACGTGCAATAGGTAAGCGTAATCCCTAGTAGCCCTAGGTAGCATAAGTCCTAGTTGTACAAACGATAATTCATGTTGGAAGACCCTAGCTAGGTTTAGGGTAATAGTCCAAACCGATCTTAAGGATTATGGAACTATGTTAAAGTAATATAGAATCTCATGGGAAAGCCCGTATGGTCTACGGCAAGGGACTGAACATTTACATGGAAAGGAACATACGAGTTGAGTAACCTATATATGCGGCATATTAGGTTGACATGGACCATTATACGACTTTTTAGTAAGGGTCATTCATGGATAACACATGATACGGTTGGGATACTAGTACGGTAGGTGCAGAGCAGATGTACAAGAAAGATACCATGGGGCGTTAGACTTGATAGATATCTTGGGATATTATACTTGATAGAAACCTGACGACGTGATACCTTGTTTTATCTTGACATCGTGATTTATCATGACACCTTAGTTTATCTGAGTTCAGTAGTTCATCCTGTTATTTTGATTTAGCTTATCTATCTTGTTATCATGCTTATGTTCATCTCAGTTTCTCATGTCAGTTAACTTTACTAGTTTTTATGCTAATAGTAGATAGGGCTTACTCAGTCTTTTTGACTGACCCGTTTTGTTTCGCCTCTTTTCTTCCGTTTCCCCCCCCCCCCCAGGTTACAGGGAGGGAATACTGTTGTTTAGTTCGGACTTCTTCTGCTTGAAGGTCATCATGGATGGCTTGGACTTTTCTTGGCTATGGCTACTTTACTGTTTTTACTTGGGGAATAACTTATGAAAAAGTCTTTGTGCTTCTTTACTATTGCAAGACAGGTTTTGATGTACTTTGATGTAAAAGGCTTTGGACCTTAATTATTAATGTTTATGAAAGTTTGATTTTACTTCCGCTATTTTATATGTTCTGTCTTGTGATATTTCTGTGCATGTTTACCAATAATGCCCCTCTAAAGCTAGTGCATTCCTTTGCGAGTGACCCTAGCGGAGGCGGGGTGTTACACGTGGTATCAGAGCAGAAGGTTACCAGACTGGGCAAAAGTTTTTAAAAACCTTCTGAAAACTATTTGAAAAACCGTTTACAAAGAAGCATTTTTCAAGAAAATTTTCTTTTAAAAGAAAAAGGCTATTCCCCAAAGGCCATTAGCACTATCCTTGTTTCCTTAATTGAATCTCTTTTCCTTTCTTTCCTCCATCTGTAGTCACAGTGGTTTTAACTACGACTAGTCTTTTCTATCTACGAAAGTGCTTTCCATGCGATGGAGGAGGTTCTCGAGAGACCAGTGGCCGCGTTATAAGAAAGGATAGTGAGAAAGAGGATAAAGGATATGAGCTTAAGGATGAGCAACTTGTTGGTAGGGTTTAGTCCTCAAAGGAGGGAGAAAGATGAACAATGAAACCCATGACGAGAGAGTACCTTTGGCGTGGTAAAACGGGGTGGATAGTTAAGTATTATGGGACAAGGACAAGATCATCGGGAGGGCAATAGTATGCTCTTATTTCTAGGGTACCTCGGAAGGAGGGTAACGATCTTGTTAAAGGTTTAGCTTTTCTTCTCTATCATCCCGTTAGGACTTTGTTTTGATCATCGTATCATTTAAGTCTGCTTCGATAGTTGAGTCTCTGCACCTTAAGTACTAGCGTAATAGAGAATCCCATTTTGTCTCAAAGTCCTATTGGAGAATCAGTCCATTTACTCATGGCTTGTTTGGATTTGAGAATGTCTATGTTAAGTATTGAAGCTTGGAAATAATGCTGATGTTTATAAGCTATGGATGGATTCTAAGGATGAAGTGGTTATCCAGTAATGGGTGCCACTCTCGGTTTTGATAGTAGGGTAGTTAGACTCTTGACTAGCCTTGGTAATACCCTCGGAGTCTCGTGTAACCTTTTGGGTTCGGTCATGATTAGTTACTTAGAATCCCTTGATGCCTTTATTGGAAATTTGAAGCCCGATCGAGTGGTGTTCGCCGATAAGACGGATGGTTTATTTCACTTATGCATGGGTTACGGAAATCACCCTAGTAAGTGCGCTTGGTAACCTGGTCGACATCTGTTTACTTTCAAAAGAAAGTTCTTCTACATGGAATACCTTATAGTATATAAACGAGATCCAAGATTCATTAGTGAATTTTGGAAAGCTTGCATGAAGATCATGAGTACGCAGTCATGTTTGCGTCAAGTATTCTAGAAAAAGGATAAGTGCAAGTGGAACGAGAGGCGACGAAGAAATGAGTTCCAGCTCATGAAAACAGGAAATAAGAAGCTATGAAATCGCGAAGTTAAAAGACGGTCAAGGCACAATGGAATTTAGCCCGAGGAAATACGACTTTGATGGTCAAAGACTGGATACGCGCATGATATCTCTTTTTGGGAGTATATTCTTGATCCCTGTTTTCTGTAGAGCTTACTTGTAGGCTATCTTTTGTGGACATCCTCTCGGTCCTATTTTCTGTTACAAACCCCGTAAGGAGTTTGTCTTGTTTACCTCCTCGACCCTGTTTCAGGGAATTCTAGGTAGAACCCTATGGATGTAAACATGTATTTGAAACATGTTATGATTGATATGGTTGCAAGTGGTTGCAAGTGGTTGCTCGTGGATGCGCGAATACACATTAGATACTAGCTCGACACGGTCGCATTTCACATTGCATATGCACGAGTATTTATACTTGTTTATGGATGAAATCGAATGTATTATCATGCGGTTGTTGCATATGAATGAATGCTTGTGCACGCATATAGTATCTATATGACTAGGACTATTTGCATACATGTTGGATTCATGGCACTATACATATTTTGCATTAGGAAGATTATTCAGGCCTGATCATTAGCATTAGCTAAGGAACATGTACACACACGTTTTGCATATATTCATACAGCATTAGAAATCATCTAAGGACAATGGTTGCTTGTGGATGATGTTTTGAGTAGATGGATGATGGATGGTAGGATTTTTTTTTTCTTAACTTAGAGATTTCGGGGACGAAATCCTAAAAGGTGGGGAGAATGTAACAACCCATATTTCGATAACATGTTAAGACGAGAATCAAGGCAGAATTTAATTTTTAAATTCTGAATCAAGTAAAGCGGGCTATGCCATTGCGTTCGTCTCGAAAAAATACGCGAAATAGAGTCTGAGTTTTCGAGAATCGGAGTCCGTACGGCCAAGTTATGGTCCGATGAAGTTTTCAGAAAATTTCAAAGTAAAAACAGATTTCAAATTCAAGTTTGAATTTGGAAATTTGGGCCAGTTTGGGCCAGGCGGGAAAATTCCCGCCAGAGCACCCAAGTCGACAGCCCTGTCGACTTGGCTGTCGACTTGGTCCAGCCGGGCAGTTCTGCCTGGTGCACCTATTTCCTGTCTTGGCTAGGTTTTTGGGCCTGGTTTGAAATCTGACGGTTCAGGTTGGTCCTAGGGTTAATCTAAGGGTCCTAACTAATCCTAATCTCTATAAATAAGCCCCTAAGCCTACCCTAAACCCTCATTATTCATTCTTGCAACTAAACTATGGCAAAATTTTCACTCTCATGGCCTCCACCCTCATTCTAAAATTCCTAAGTAAATTCCTATGAGAGGTTTCATGATCTTGAGAGTGTTAGAGAGTTCCTATGTTAGTATGAGAGCTTCTCAAGTTGATTTCAAGGCTAAAGCTTTGATCTTTGTTCATAAAGATGGGGTTTTTATTGATTTGGAGTGTTCATCTTTGGGTTTTGGGTGATGGCATGCAGAGGCTTCATCACAATCTTTAATCTAATCGATTTGTGCCTTCATAGCAATGTAAGCCCTTTCCCTACTCTTAGATATTAACTATGAAGTTAAATGTTAATGTTGCAAGTTTGGGTTTGATCATTGAGAATGATACATGCTATCATGTCATGCAAGTTTATGAAGTCATTATCTTGATCTTGTGAGCTAAAAGCCACAACCTTTGTGTTGAAATGTTGCATTATGCAACATGAGAACCTTCATAACCTTTATGTCAACTTGCATATGAAGTCATAACCCTTATATGATGATATATGCGAGTTACTAGTCATCATTCCATGTCTTTTGTCACCATGATTCGCTTATGTGCCAAGTTTGGGTTTATGCATGTTTTTGAGGCTTAAGAACGTAACATGCAAGTTAATGAACACATTTGTGCCTCATTTGCCACCATGATTAACTTGTGGCTTAATATCCACTTTTGGCATGCCTTTGACAAGTTCCTTCTTTGAATCCATTATGCGAGTTTAAAAGCGTTGGGGTCACATTATGGGAAAACATAATGACATGAACATGATTTGGGTAAATGGGTATAAACATGACAATATGTAACGTTAAATATGACATGTGTTTATACTTGAAAACATGACTTGAAATATAACATGGAAGTTGACATGTAAGTATGCTTGAAAACATAAGCTTGGGAATTTACCTATTAAGTTAGGTCTACCCTTTGGGAATTTACCTATTAAGTTAGGTCTACCCTTTGGGAATTTACCTATTAAGTTAGGTCTACCCAAATGCTTGAAAACTTGTAACATGTTTTGGAAACATGATGGACATGACACTTAGATAATATAAGTGTGGCCAACTCGAGGTTGGGTTGAGTTTGCAACGTAAAACTACCCGGAACCGACCGGCCTAACTAGTAGTTGCAAACAATAGGACCCAATGTGAGAAGTTGGTCATGTTGTGCTTGTACCCGAGGTTAGACCAAGTTGTGGTGTAAAGCTACCCGGAACCGACCGGCTTAACTAGTAACCGCAACAAAGTCTAATGTGAGAGGTTGAGGTGCATTAAGTAATTAATGCCACATGATAGGGTTAAGTTAATTTGATTAATGACGCTTAACCAAATATGACATGGACAAATGGGTTAAGCAAATTGATTAGGCTAATGATACTTAACAAAACATGACAAGGTTGGGTAGGTTAAGTAATTTGATTTGCCTAATGACACTTAACCATTTTTATACGACTAGTGGACGGGGTTAAGTTAACCAACACTTAACCAATCCAACACGATAATTTGGGGAAGGTTAAGTAAGTTTTCTTATTGACACTTAACCAAAAAATACAGTTAATGGATGAGGTTAAGATTAGACTCAACTAGTCTAAGCATGGAAATCGGATGGGGTTAAGTTAGCCAAGACTTAATTAATCCCACTTGGTAGTTTAATGGAGTTAAGTTAAATACTTAACTAATCTAACATGATGATTTGAGGTGGTTAAGTGACCTATACGTAACCAATCTAACTCGTGAATTTATTGAGGTTAAGTTAACCTATACTTAACCGATCTAACGTGAAAACATGATAAGGCTAAGTCACGAATCGCTTGAATACACTTGACTGATTTGACTAAGACAATTGATAAGGTCAAGTTAATATATACTTAACCAATCTGGAATGATAATTGGACGAGGTTAAGTCGTGAATTGCCTAATATAATTAACCAACGTGAACATGGTTTGTAGGGTTAAGTCTTGGACTTGGATACTTAGCCAATTTTGACATGATTTGTAGACGGGTTAAGTCATGAACTTAAGTGACACTTAATCCATTATGAAAACCCTAGTTCTGAGGATTAGGTGGATAACCGTAGTTAACAAGGATAACGGGAATAAGGCTAAGTGGTAAACCTTAGTTGAGGAATAACTAAGTAATGATTCTTAGTCAAGGAAATTTAGACCAGTTCATAGATAGATGAGTAACCTGATACGGTAGGTCATCATTTAAGTATACGAGTAGGAGCAAGTATCTGATTTAGATAAAGGCTCCAGTGAACTGGGTGACGAAGCAGCGGCTTCGGGGAACGTGAGGATATTCTTGGTATCCCTCTGTGGGCTGCCAGGTGATTATACTAGGCTTATGAGAGGTTAAGGTCTGCGTTAGAAGAGCCAAGAGTATGCCTTGGTTGTTATGCGAGCGACCTAAAGACGGGGATGGATAGGGGATAGTCGACGATACACGGTTGTACCCTAGATAGCATTTCGTCAGGCTACCTACCATCTTTGGTCAAGCGTGTACGTACGGAAAGGCAGAGAACACCCAAAAGACGATAATTGCTATCTAATTATGGTTGCGGTTGGGCTAGATTGTGGGTTGGCCAGTAGTGTGTTCTCATACAGGATTTATCCTGTCTTGTCTTTCACTAGTTGAGGGAGGGGTCGCGTGGGACCATAGCCACGTATAGAAAAACAGACCTTAGCATCTGCATCGGCAGATAAATCGAAAGCTCCCGACCGAGTCCTGTATTTCCTGGTCTGCCCTGTGACAGGACTCGGATGGCACGATGTGATACATGTGCATACAGTCATGGAAAAACGATTCACGATGAATGCGTGGGAAAAAGGGCGCGGTTGACGGTTAGCGTAAATCCTAGTGGCCCTAGGTGGTTGAACCAAAACCGAGAGACGAAAACGTGCAATAGGTAAGTGTAATCCCTAGTAGCCCTAGGTAGCATAAGTCCTAGTTGTACAAACGATAATTCATGTTGGTAGACCCTAGCTAGGTTTAGGGTAACAGTCCAAACCGATCTTAAGGATCATGGAACTATATTAAAGTAATATAGAATCTCATGGGAAAGCCCGTATGGTCTACGGCAAGGGACTGAACATTTACATGGAAAGGAACATACGAGTTGAGTAACCTATATATGCGGCATATTAGGTTGACATGGACCATTATACGACTTTTGAGTAAGGGTCATTCATGGATAACACATGATACGGTTGGGATACTAGTACGGTAGGTGCAGAGCAGATGTACAGGAAAGATACCATGGGGCGTTAGACTTGATAGATATCTTGGGATATTATACTTGATAGAAACCTGACGACGTGATACCTTGTTTTATCTTGACATCGTGATTTATCATGACACCTTAGTTTATCTGAGTTCAGTAGTTCATCCTGTTATTTTGATTTAGCTTATCTATCTTGTTATCATGCTTATGTTCATCTCAGTTTCTCATGTCAGTTAACTTTACTAGTTTTTATGCTAATAGTAGATAGGACTTACTCAGTCTTTTTGACTGACCCGTTTTGTTTCGCCTCTTTTCTTCCGTTTCCCCCCCCCCCAGGTTACAGGGAGGGAATACTGTTGTTTAGTTCGGACTTCTTCTGCTTGAAGGTCATCATGGATGGCTTGGACTTTTCTTGGCTATGGCTACTTTACTGTTTTTACTTGGGGAATAACTTATGAAAAAGTCTTTGTGCTTCTTTACTATTGCAAGACAGGTTTTGATGTACTCTGATGTAAAAGGCTTTGGACCTTAATTATTAATGTTTATGAAAGTTCGATTTTACTTCCGCTATTTTATATGTTCTGTCTTGTGATATTTCTGTGCATGTTTACCAATAATGCCCCTCTAAAGCTAGTGCATTTCTTTGCGAGTGACCCTAGCGGAGGCGGGGTGTTACAAACTTTGTCCTTATCTCAAGCTCGAACTGTCTCTTTACGTTGTGACAAAGTTAATCCCTTGAAGATCGAATGTCAATTGCTTCAAGAAGTTGCAGAAAGTTTCATTTTCTCTCTTGACTCACATCTAAGCGATCTTAGCACTACTCCTGCTGTTCAGCATTTTCTTGATGTTTTTGGAGAAGAAATTTTCTTACTACCTCATCGTGAAATCGAATTCCGTGTTGATCTCATTCAAGGAGCTAGACCCATTGTACTTGCACCAAGAAGAATGGCACCTAAGGAGAAGATTGAATTAAAGGTGCAAATCGAAGATCTATTCTCTAAAGATCTAATTCATCGAAGTCACTCAGAATGGGGAGCTGTATTTGTATTTTTTACTAAGTCAGACGGTTATTTGAGAATGTGCGTGGATTATTGAGAACTGAATAAGCTTACTCACAAGAATTGATATCCAATGCCTCGCATTAATGACCTATTTGATCAACTGCACGGGGCCAAGATATTTTCTCAACTCGACGTTGCCACGGGTTTTCACCAACTTCGAATTTCTGAAGATAATATTCCCAAAACAACTTTTCGAATAGAAGACGGTTTCTATGAATGGTTAGTTATTCCATTTGGTTTAACTAATGCTCCAGCTTACTTTGTTGACCTCATGAACAGGGTATTCCGGGATGTTCTGAATATGTTTGTCCTTGTCTTTATTGATGATATTCTAGTCTTTTCTAAGATTAAAGAAGAACATGAGGAGCATCTCAAGTTTGTTCTTAAAACTTTGAGAGATCATCAACTGAAGGCCAAGTTTTCTAAGTGTCATTTCTAGAGAGATGAAGTTAGGTTTCTTGGACATATTGTTTCGGAGAATGGAATTTCGGTCGATCGAGCTAAGATTGCCGTAATCAAAGATTGGAAAACTCCTGAAACTCTAACCAATATTCGTAGTTTTCTCGGCTTAGCTGGTTATTATAGGAGATTCATCGAGAATTTTGCTCGAATTTCTTCACCACTCACAGCATTGACTAGAAAGAATGTTAAGTTCGATTGGAGAGATAAGTGTATAAAAGCATTTAATGAACTTAAACGCAAGTTAACTTCTGCTCCCGTTCTTACTGTTCTGGATGGAAGTGAAGGTTTGACTGTTTATATCGATGCTTGCGGAGAAGGTTTGGGAGTTGTTCTTATGCAGCATGGTAAAGTTATTGCTTATGCTGGTAGACAACTTAAGAGTCCATGAGGTTAATTATGCAGCGCATGACTTAGAACTACTTGCTGTAGTTTTTGCTATTAAGTGGTGGAGGCACCATCTTTTGGGAATTAAATTTAAACTCTTCACTGACCACAAATCATTGAAGTATATCTTTTCTCAGAAGGATCTGAATCAGAGACAAGTCAGATGGCTCGAGTTCTTAGCATCCTATGACCTCGACATCAACTATACCCCCGGAAAGGCTAATGTGGTAGCCAATACTTTGAGTAGAAACAAAGCAATGTTATTCTAAATTACTGCTTCTCCAGCTCTTATGGATCGCATTATTGCTAAGCAAGAAGAAGATGAAATGCTTAGACGAATAAAGGAAAGCGTTCTCAATAAAGAAGTTGTTAATATGCAGAAGGGATGGGGCGCTGAAATTGGTTCTAATGGAATTTTGAGGATCAACAGTCGTATATGCGTTCCGAATGTGGATGGTCTAAGACAGGAAGTGCTTAGAGAGAATCATTAGTCCAAACTTTCTATTCATCCTGGGGTCGCCAAGATGTATCAGAATATGAAGAAGCTTTATTGGTGGAGTGGAATGAAGAGAGACATTTCTATTCATATCAGTAGATGCGCTACTTGCCAGCAAGTAAAAGCCGACCATCAGAAGACTGCAGGGTTGTTACAGCCTTTAGAGATTCCTAAGTGGAAATAAGATCAAATTTCTATGGATTTCATAGATGGAATACCAAGGACCAGAAGGGGAAATGAAAGCATCTGGGTTATTGTTGATAGACTAACCAAGTCAGCCCACTTTATTCCTATGAATACAACTCGAATAGCTTCAAGTTTAGCCGAGCTCTATATGAAGGATATAGTCCGACTTCATGGTGTTCCGTCTAGCATAGTATGTGATAGAGATCCCATTTTTACTAGCAAATTCTGGAAAGTTTTCTAGGTAACTTTGGGAACTCAATTGAATCTGAGCACCGCCTATCATCCTCAGACAGACGGTCAGACCGAAAGAGTAAATTAGATTCTGGAGGATTTGCTTCGTGCTTGTGCTTTAGATTTTGGGAGATCTTGGGAGGATCATCTCCATCTCGTTGAATTCACCTATAATAATAGCTATCAGGTAATTCAATTCAAATTAAAGGTCATATTTAAATAAATGTAAATCTTGAATAAATCTTTGAAATTCAGGTGAGTATTAAAATGGCACCGTTTGATGCTCTGTATGGACGACCATGTAAATCTCCATCTTGTTGAATTGAATCTGGGAATCGACTTGTTCCAGGCCCCAAAATGATTTTGAAAGCTTCTGAAAAAGTTGAAGAAATCAGAAGGAGGATGAAGATTTCCCAGGATAGGCAAAAGAAGTATGCTGATGGAAAGAGGAGACATTTGGAATTTGTTGTTGGTGATCTTGTATTTCTGAAAATTTCACCTTTAAAGAACGTGATTCGTTTTGGAAAGAAAGGGAAGCATGCTCCGAGATTTGTTGGTCCTTTTCCTATCTTAGAAAAGATTGGCGGTTTAGCTTATAGAGTTGATTTACCGAAGAAACTATCGGGTGTACATAATGTATTCCATGTTTCACATATTCGTAGATATGTACATGACCCGTTAACTATAGTCCAGCCTGCTTTATTTGAAGATATGGCTGTTGAGCCAAATCTTACTATCGAAAGAAGACCACTTCGTATAGTTGATAAAGATACGAAGCAGCTTAGAAGGAAGATAGTTAATCTCGTCAAAGTTCAGTGGAGTAGAGATGACCGAGATTGCACTTGGGAAACTGAGGAGAGTATCCGTGCCTCAAATCCTGAATTGTTTGCATAAGGTACCCAAATTCATCTTAAATCATTCGTACATTTTTGTTTATTTCTTTATTTTCCCTTGTTCCGTTCTTTTCGAGAAAGAAAAGATTTGAGTAGGGGAGAATGTAACGACCTGAGTTTTCAAATCGGAAAAAAAATTTATTTGACGATAAATTCCAAGAAACAAACAAGTAAATAAAATAAAAATATAAAATTTAGTTATTAGAATGAATATATTCAAAGTTTATTGAATATAACATAAAATTTAATATTTGTATGCAAAGAATTTGAAAACAAATTTGTAATCAAAATGTTATAAGTTCATTCCATATAATTCTGGTAATTTAAACTAAATAAATTTAAATGACCGCTAATTAAACTCAGTGCAATTAAATGTAAAAAAAAAGAGTTTTTATAAAATGTTCAAAGCACTGATAATTGTGTGTCATTGTGTTTGTCTCGACGTCCTGATTCCAATAATATATTTATACTGATATTTTGGTGTCCGTAAAGATAAATGGGTAGACAGTTATTACCATATAGGTGACCGTATAAAGGAGTGCAACATAAATAATTGGACTGAAATAAACCTACGAAGGCTTACAGACAAACAAAGAAAAAAGGAAAAAATCTCCACATTTTTCCTTCATTGCATTTAATGAGGTGTGATGGAGTACATCATTTGCACGCCACATTTTTTCTTCTTCCTTGCATTAAATGAGACATGATGCAAGGCATCACTTCTTCTATGCCAATGTAAACCACAACAATTCACCTACCACCATACTAATGTATATCAGTCCAAAACTTGCTCTGCTCTCGCTCCATCTTCATTTTCTCTTCTCCATTAATTATTTTCATGCTTCAACAAATTTTGTTCGTATAAAAAAAGAAAGAAAAAAAAAACAAAACATAGAAATAAAAGAAAACATGTACAGAGGAACGCATGAAGTAGAACAGCCCAACACTTCTTGCTCTCGCCCCTCCTCTCTTGCTTACGCCCTCTCCCTTTCCTCTCTCCTCTCAACCCAAACTCTCGCGTCCTCTCTTCAAGCTCCGACAGTCCGCTCCAAGTCCGACAGCCTTCGTCTCAAGCTCCAGCAACCTCGACAACAACCGCGGCAGCAGCTCACGCTTGTTTGTTTTCCGTAGTCGTCCGTTCTTTCGCCGTATCCATCTCGACGTTTAGCTCTCGAAACCAAAAGTGAGTCATTACTCACGTCTAAACTTTTCTATAGTGTTTGCGTGTGTGTATTTTATATGTACGTTCACAAGTGTGTGTGTTTTATGTGAGTTGTGTGTGGCGTGTGTTCATGTGTTTGTGTGTGTGATCTAGTGTGTGCATGCGGCTTGTACATGTATGTGCAGGCATGAAAACAAGGTAGAATTTTACTGTTTTCACTTCTCACTTAACCTTCTGTCTCCGTTAAATTTGGTCCTCCATTTATTTTTTAACATTTGGACACCTTCTCCTTTCATTCTTTACTCACAAGAAACTAAAACAATGTTCCCAGTTTTCAATTTTTTGGTATTCTTCCAAGGGGGACTAGTTTACATTTCTTGCTCCACACAAATAGAAGGCATTCATTTTCATGTATATTTTTTTATAAAGTATTGAAGCGTACAGTAGAGTAAAAAAAATAAAAAAAATAAAAAAAAATAAAAATAAAATAAAAAACACGCATGGAACAAAAAGGGAGGAAGATTCCTCTACCACTTCGTTTGATTTTTCTTGACCTTGCCACGTTTTCTCTTCTCACCTGATTAGTTATTCTTCTCTACCATTTTCCTTTAGAAAAAAATTTCCCTTTGCATGTCCATGTTTTCTCTGAAGCACACACTCCGCTTCAAATACTATCTACGTCTGTGCAAACATGAAGGGGTGCTGCGGTGTTTGTGAAAGTGTATGTGCTCATACATGTATTGAATGTGTTTGTGGAGTGTACTGTGTGCGTGCGTTATGTATAGAAAGTGTTCATCAGTATATAAATGCATGCATGAAGGAGAATGTGGTTGGTGCTTGCATGGTTCTTGATTTTGGATTGAAGGAGAAATGAGACTTACGTTATTATAAGAAGAAAGGTGCATAAATGTGTCTTCATGTGTTGAATATGCATGAATGTGTGAGTGTATTACACGTGTAGTGTGAGTGTGTACATCCCCTGTGTGCATGAATATGTGCCATGTATGTGCGTGTTGTGTATACAAGTGTGGTGTATATATATAAATATATACATGTGTATCTGTGAACATCATGCCGTGAAAACAAACATAGCTTCAAAAATGAACATGTTACATTCACTATGTTGGAAAAAAAAATTAGGTAGTTAAATAAAATAAAAAGACATCTTTTGCAGACCCAAAATATATAGAAAAATATGTAAAATCGTAAAAGGGACATATCAAACTCAAATGGCTCTGTTTCAAAAATGAACTGTGCAAGCTTTTTCACAGTTTCAGCGCAAACCGAACACCGAAACTGACAAATGAATATATTTTGGTGATCAGCGCGACGAGACGGACACAACGGTATATAATTTACAGTGTCTGCATGCTCCGTTCAAAAACGCGTTACGGACCCCTTTGACGTAAAAATGCGGACATGAAACGGAGGTCAAAACGTCCGATTTTCGCGAAACAAATTCCACCGTTGGATTACTGTCAAGGAATAGAATATTTTTCATGTTTGTCCGAACTTGTTTTGAAGAGATTTTAAAATCGTTAAAATTTGAACTGTTATGCGCAGCTTTGCACTGAAAATTGCACGACCGACAACATTCAAATTTTTCGACGAAATTTTTACAGTTGCTACATTTCACTATACGTATTTCAAATTTTAAATTCCCGTTTTGAAAAGAAAATAGAATTGTTTCAAATTTCGAAGATTAAACTTTGGTTTAAATTATATACATGGAAAATTGATTTAAATTGATAAATAAAATATTAAGTGGTTTAAATTTTATTTAAACTTATTGAAATAACCAATGTTGAATCTCTTATTGAAAAAAAAACGTTAGCCTAAATATTTAAGGAAATAAATTTCAAAATTGTAAATTTTGGATATAATTTAGTTGAGAAAAACAATTTAGTTAAATGAAGTAAAATTTTGAAATTTGAAAGTGAACTTAAGTGAAATATTCAATATTCGGAAATTTTAAATTTTATAAAAGAAAAATACAACTTTAGTTTATTGATTTGGAACTTTGGAGTTAGACACAAGTTTAAGTATATAATTGTAAATGACAAAATACTGTTAATATTTCAAAGTGGAATATTTGATAGTTTAAGTTATATAAGGAAGTAGAAATACAATTATGGTTTGATCTATTTGAAATTAATCAATGAAAAATAAAATTGAATGACGTTAGTTGTCAAAGAGACCGGAGCCAGTTATGGACACATTCTCTGTCGATACTGGAACCACTTTGATAACTATGTTCGTGAAGTGATGATCCAGAATGAAGTGGTTGTTTTTGGTGTACGTTTACCGGATTGAAGAAAGTGAACGATAATGGATGACCGACACTTGTGTCAAATTTGAAATGACTAAAACAGGAGCCGTGCCGGACCATTGAGGCTAGCTACCTCTAGCAGACACACTTCTTCATGTATTCTATTTTTTGTTATTTGGTGATCACCCTTGATTTTGGAAGTGTTGTGTTGTGGTGGGCCATTAGGGGTTACCACCAGTCCGGATCAGGCAAACTGGTAGTATCCTACCTTGGGCATTGCCTCACGTGCCTTGTCATACGTTTTATCCTTATGCGGGACCATTACGAGTTTCTATTTGACATGTGCCTATAGGGGACTCACTGGCTACCGACGTTCTACTGGTTGTGTTATAGGACCTGCATAGACCACATTGTTAAAAAAAACGTGTTAAGGGGGATCAATGTAAAGCCTTAACGCTATTTTAAATATTTTATATTACTGATAGACATTACATATAATAGCGTATCATACTATATATAGATAGTTTAACGGATCCTTAAGAGATGGAAAATACCGTAACATCTCTTGAGTTATTTGCATCTGAGTTTAGATCTAATCACATTAGAATGTTTAGACCTGACTCGAGTTTTTTGTAATTTTCTCATTTCGCTCGGGTCAGACTGAGTATTGCAGTGTTCTCGAGGAGCACTTTATATGGAGCCGAAGACCTAGTCGAAGACTCCATCCTATCCAGTATTAGTTCCTATTTCCGTTTGGCTTGTATTTGCGAACTTTATGAGTCGCTATATTGTAAAAATTAAATTGTAACTGTTTAAGTAGCTTCATGAACTGCTTATGTATATTATTTCATTTCCGCTACGAGATTCTGTGTTATTCTGTATATGTGATTCTATGATCTGATTCTATTATACACCCTAAATTGGTTATCTGTCAGTTTTGAATCGTTCGAGTTGGATATGTGTGGTTATATTGTCAACTTGGATTATTCAGAAAAGGTGGGTTGTCACAGTAATTTATTGTAATCTCTGATGTTATCGAATGTAATTTATTCAGTTATACTCTGTATATTCTTGTATCTGATGGAATTATTGTAATAACAATGAAATGTTCTTCCGTCTGCGTTCCGATTTGTCCTGTTCTCAAAACGATCAGGGGTTTTCAAATGGTCTTAGTCGGTTTAATGATCTATTCGGATCGAGCGAAATTCCTTGCCGTTACAGTTGGTATCAGAGTTTTGGTTTACAAAGCTCGAGAACAAGATACATTAGAACCATATGAAAGAATTCATCAGATATTGGATTAGCAATATCCAATTAGAATGACTCGTTAGTGATAGGATCAGTAGTATCCTAGAACGAGTGTGAAGAGTATATTTTTCAAACGAAACAATATTTTTTTGAAAACTTAATTCGTTTTAAAACGTATTTGATTATTTATTTATTTTGAATATGGACAATCGAGTATATAAAGATTTCGCGTATACGCGTCATGAACGTATAGTCGAAGTTTTAATATATTGGATAGATATAGAATCACATTCTAGACACCCGGGGATAATTCTGATGATGTGGCCACATCATCAGTATTTATATTCGTGTTTCGAAGGTATGATTTCTATATATTTCCATTAGGCTGGTGTGAGAACCAAAACTAATATAGCTAGAATACATTGTTGTGAATTGGCATCAAAAACATGATTTTTGTATATGTATCAAAATTATGAATTTGAAACTCTAATTCACTAATTGATTGATGTTTGTGTTGTTTGTTTATTTGTTTGATAATTTTGAACCATTTAGCCTAATTGAACCGAATATTGAATTGTATTGAAATTGGTCGCATTTGTTTGCATATACATGTACTTACATTGAACAGGTCATAGCAAGGAGGCTAGAGCAGAGAATAAAATTTGTTTGCCCGACAAATAGGTACATGTTTACTATAATTTACTGTTTTGTTTGGGTGATGATGATTTTATGAGCCGATTGGCTAGCCGCTTGGCTTTTTCTTTTTCTTTTTGAGATCAGAAGGCCTGTATGGCAATTTCGGGATTTTCCCGTGGCTCTCGATGCAGGAGAGGTTATGGCGAAATTTTTCGAAAAATCCGGGTGTTAGCCAAATTTTTGAAGAATTTGAAAATTCTCAGAAACTGAAAAGTTGGAGAATGGAAGCCAGATCGAACGTAGAGTTGATTAATCAAACCACTTTCGACTTTGTTCCTTTTCGGGGACGAAAAGTTTTAAGTGGTGGAGATTGTAACAACCCGAAAATCTGAGCCAGTTTAAAATTTTTATTTTGGCAATTTTAATGAATTTTGAACATTTAAAATGAATTATTTTAAATAATATCGACAAGAAAATTTATTTTGGATAGAATTCGAACGTATATTTTATACACGTCGTCGTTCGAATATAAATAATTATATATAATTATAACTAGAATTGAAAATGGCGTGGTAGTTCGATAATTCGATTTCAAACTTCAATTGAATGTACCGGGTGCAAAACAATCCGGATTTTAGTGAAACCAAAAATAATAGGATATATTTGGGAATATCTTTCCAATGAATCCGAAAAATCGAGATTTCATAGCGGGAATCAAAAGATATGTCCAGTTGAAAATTCTGAATAGTCGTTATGAATTGAGGCCCTTAAAAATGAGAATTTTGCAAACGACCTCGGATTTCGACGAAACCACTTTTGTTGGGTCCGTGATGTCAAGTTATTGCTAGATTCCAATTTTCATAATTTTTCGAATCAATATGTGAGCGTGGCAAAGGAAAACGTGTTTGACCAGTTTTAGTTGATTTTAATCGACTGGAAAATGGTCATTTTTCCAACGGTCTCAGAATTCGACGAAATTAGTTTTATTAGGACCGTTTCGTCAATACGAAGCTAGAAAATATTTTTCTGAAAATTTTCGATTTAGTATGTGACCCCAGTAAATCGAAATGCGCGTTCAAATTCAATATATAGAGTTATATGTTGAGTTTAACGGAAACTGATCGAAATGATCGAATCAGCCTACGTTACATATCTCATTGTGTTCAAAATGGGGGTAAAACGCTATGGACGACAGGCGGTAGGCCTCGTTTAGAGGTCATATGAAAAAGTCAACTTTTTATAATTAAAATAATTAAAAATTAAAAGCTTCCTCTCCTCCCCTTCAAAACCCGTTGCCCCCCCCCCTCAGATTTTCATTCGAACGATGCAGAAAGAAAAAAAACAAATCGCTCCACCAGCGAGACCGCCGTCGCGCCCCTGGCGATCGCCGCCCACGCCACCGTTCTGACCTCCACCCCTCCTCCTTCTTCCTCCTCCTCCCCTGTTCCTTCCTTCGACGTGAGAACCGAAACCCCCAAAACCCTTCCCCCTCGTCAAAAACCGCAGCAACCACCGCCTGTGGGCCCCGCCTCCGACCAGTGTCCCTCAGCTCCACCATCCCTTCCCCTTCCGAACCACCAGCGACCCCCCTGCTGCTGTGGACCCCGCTTCCCTCCTTCGATAGGATAACAGTGAGCTTTTACTTTTTTTTATTTTATTTACTGTTTTATTTATCTCAGTTTTTAAGTAGTTTAATTAATTGCATAAATAAAAATGTGATTTCTGAAAATGAACCACATAGATTTATTTTCAGATTTTTAAAAGTAGAAAAGATTAGATTTTTAAAATAGAAAAGATTATATTTTTAAAATCGAAAATATTTGATTTTTAAAATAGAAAAGATTAGATTTTTAAAATATAAAAGATTAGATTTTTGAAATTTGAAAAGGCGAAATCTTTAAATTTGAAAAGGCGAAATCTTTAAATTTGAAAAGGCGAAATCTTTAAATTTGAAAAGGCGGCGAAATCTTTAAATTTGAAAAGGAGAAATTTTTATATATTGAAAGGCGAAATCTTTAAATTTGAAAAGGTGAAATTTTTATATATTGAATAGCGAAGTAAAAAATTCAATTTTTATATATTGAATAGCGAAGTAAAAATGAGACTTTCATATATTGAATAACGAAAAATGGGATTTTTATATATTGAATAGCGAAGTAAAAATTCGATTTTTAGATATTGAATAGCTAAGTAAAAATTCGAGTTTTACATATGTAGTGGATATGGGCAACGAAAGTGACAAAAGGCGAGAACGACGGAGATTTCTACTTATGAAGTGTCGTGGAGTTGGGATAGCTATTGGTGAGAACTTCTCACTCAAATTTCCTTTTCTAGTTATATATATATATACTAGGATGCAGACGGTGCTTAGCAGCTCCCGACACCCGTCATCCACAGACCATGGATGGCTTGTTTGTTTTAATTGATGTGTTGTGAAAATTGTTTGTGTTGTTGATGTGAAATCGATAATAAACTGTAGATGGTTGGAATAAATATTTTATCGTTAAAAATATAATTTTTAACGTGAATGTGAATAAATAAATATTTATAAACAAATCGGCCGATTTGTTTACATACACTGATTTGACTGATATTGATTGGGATGATAAATTTTACACATCACCTAACTGCACAAATAAAAATCTGTGTTTGTTGATTTGAAACCCCACACGGGTGTTGGGATGATATTTGGCATACACTAATCCCAATTATTTAATTGTATGTCGATCGATTGGTCGACAGATTGTGCAAGCGTTGATTATTTATATTTGATGCTTATGCAGTTATGTGGTGCACTTTGGATGATGGTTGATTGTTTATCGTTGCTATTATATACATGTGTTGTATGGAATCCATATAATTAACGTTATATGGTAATTGATTGGGCCTCATTCCAATCGGGAAAATAATGAATATAAAAACAGTCATGTGTTGACGATGTTCATGTGTTGAAATTATTCATGTGTTGAGTAAAATATTTTAACAATAAAATTTACATCTTTACCATATTTAAGATTAGAATCTACTTTACGGTGGAATCTGATTAAAAATCAAACGATAGATACCATAATTTTATAAAATATTTTACATAACAAAAATAGTGATGTGTTGACAGTACTCATGTGTTGAAAGAAATATAGATTCATGTGTTGAATAGAATAAATATTCATTTGTTGAATAGAATAAAGAAGTTTTTGAAAAATATAAAGCCGTGTTGATTAGAGATGCGTTATTTTGACGTGAACGATATTTTTATCGATTTTATTCGTTTTATAATGAATATTGAAAAGTGATTTCAAAATTTAATATTTTGAAATGAAATTCAAATCAAATTATATTAAAAATTCAAACTGAAATTTTATTGAATCAATTTGAAATGAATTCGAATCGAATAGAAAATGAATTTGATTCGAGTTGAATAGAAAGTGAATTTGAATTCGAATTAAATAGAAATGAATTCCAATTGAATTAAATTGAAATTGAATTAAAAACGAATTGAAATCGTTTTGAATGAAATTTAAAACGAAATGAAATTGAATTGAAATCAATTTGAAATGAATTCGAATTGAATTAAATAGAAGGTAAATTCAAACTGAATTGAATTGAAACGAATTAGAATTTGAATTGAAACGAATTTGAATTCGAATTAAATAAAATCGAAATGAATTCGAATTGAATTGAAATCAAATCGATTTGAAATTGAATGTAGCGTTGAAATGGTTTTGAAAACGAATTTAAAATGATTTATAAAATGCGTTTTAAAAGGAAATCGACGAAATATATATATTATATATATAATGGCCTGAATAGAACGCGCCGCGCCGCGGTAGTTCATGAATTTCGGTCATTGACTTCGAATTGACGTTGCGGGAGATCCGACCGTCGGATTCTCCTAAAACCGGAACCGTTGGGTTCGTATCGAAAATAGCTTTCCAATGAATATTTGAAATTTGAAATCTAATGGTTGGATTTGGAATTATGTCCAAATCAAATTTGAAAAAGGTCGCTGTAAGTGCAGTTCGATGGCCGTTGATGGAAATCGACTGTACGGGCCTTGATAAAATTATTAAAAATATCTTTAATTTGTGTAAAATCATAAGAAATGATTTGGGAAAAATTGGGCTGAAGAATTCCACATTTGAAAAGATAAAAATGGGTTTTTGTCGAAATGAACTAGTTTTGAACTAGAATTAAAATCAATTTATTTTTGATATAAATAAATTGAATTTGAAAGTGATTTTAAAAATAATCAATATTCCCAATACGTGAATTGGACTGGAGTTGAATCGAAATTATCTTCGGAATATTTCGATGTTGGATTTCGTGACTATACAGATATTGTTATGGGAATTTGAAAGACACTTTATATCGTTATTTCCAATACGATATTTGTTGGTTCCAGAATTTGATATTGAATATAAGCCGAAATATTTTCTATTCAGTGCCTTATATTTAATATCAAATATGATTTGGGTTTATCGTGAATCGTGTTTTAGATGACATTGGTTCTTTAACCCGATTAAAGGCAGGATATTGATTTTTGAAAAGATTAAAACTAAGTGGAGTTTTAATGAATCTTTAATTAGATTGAAATGTGAATTGATAATTTAAATTATCAAATTTGGAAAGTGATCGTGAATGGAGTATCACCAGTTTTTCTCCAAAGCGATAGTTAAATCTTTAATTAGATTTGATCGTGAAACGGTAATTAATTTTACCGATAACACCATGGTGCTAGATATGGAGTATTACCAGTTTTGCTCCATGGGATGAATAGGTTGGGATTGGAAAATAAAATAAATAATTACTTCGGTGTGGTTCGCTAATCCCGACTAGTTTGAAATGATATCCAAAGGAAGATTAAAGAATAAATTTAGAAGAATTTATCTTGGATAAAATTAATGGGAACCTTTCCCTGAGAATGTGATTTTGTGAATAAAAGAATATTCTGAATAGGAATGAGGCGTTTGTTGTATTTGTGTAACATTCGTTTATTATATACGTGGGTTATTCAGAAAGGCCGGGTTTATACCTATTCTGAATAACCGATTCGACGAGATGTCGAAGATGAAGACGGTGGTTGAAGACCGGAAGTCTTCACATCGTTTGGGTGATTACTGATGAACTCGATTGGGCTGTACACCCAAGATGAGGGAAACAGTTGGTGATCGTCCAGACGTACTTGGAGATGGATGGATATGCAAGGAAAGTGCCTCCAGTTTCGTTCAGACCCAGAATGAACTTGTAAATGGATTGTGTTTCTGACATTGGATTTTATTCTGTGTTGATTGATCTCTATTAAATATACATCTGTTTGGCGGCGGAGAATTTATTCTCTTGCTTAATGCCCTTCTCTGAGACGTACGAGCTCAGAGGTTGTATATCGATGGACATTAGTCGCATGGAGTGAATTGCCAGTGTGGCACGCGTAAGTGGCAATTGATCAAGGCTTCTGTTGAAAAGCAAAGTTTTGTGGTTGATGATCAAAGCACGGCCTGTGTGGCGTAGCTTTGTGTATAATGTGAATTCGCGAGCCTTACAACTCGGTATGAGTCAAAAAAGGGAGACAGACCGCTGGGAGAGCACGACGTTTCTTTCTAGCTAAGGTGGTTTCAGTGACCTACCAGCCCTGATATTTATATAGTTTTCACCTGTGTGGTTGTTGGAATGCGAGGCGCCTCAGATATAGGTCTGTAAGGACTAGGAAACTTGTGTTTAGGAATTGCCAATCCTCAAAAGTAAGAGAGGACCGGCCCAACCGATTCCAAGGATCATAGTGGGGTCCTGAGACATTTGCTAGAGTGTCTCGAATCGGAGAGGAGCTTGCGCCTTGCCTCGACTCATGATGGAATCCAATTTCCAATACGTGTGTTTTGGTTTTAATTGTAGAGCCTAGTATGGCGACATGATATATGGTACCCATGCCGCCTATGATTGATATTTATGATTGAAATTGTTTTGACACTATACACTTATAATAGTATCAAATGATTTGTTTAAAATGAACTGTAATAACACGTAAAATGCGAGCCAGTTTGAAATTTTTATTTTGGCAATTTTAGCGAATTCTGAATATTTAAAATAGACTATTTTAAATAAAATCGACGTGAAATTTATTTTGAATAGAATTCGACGTATATATTTATATACGTCGTCGTTAGAATATAAATATTTATATATAATTATAAATAGAATTGAAAATGGCGCGGTAGTTCGATAATTCGATTTCAAACTTCAATTGAATGTACCGGGTGCAAAACAATCCGGATTTTAGTGAAACCAAAAACATTAGGATCTATTTGATAATATCTTTCCAACGAATCCAAAAAATCAAAATTTCATAGCGAGAATCAAAAGATATGTCCAGTTGAAAATTCTGAATAGTCGCTATGGAATTCAGGCCCTTAAAAATGGACATTTTGCAAATGACCTCGGATTTCGACGAAACCACTTTTGTTGGATCCGCAGTGTGAAATTATTGCTAGGTTTCAAATTTCATAATTTTCTAAATCAATATGTGAGCGTGGCAAAAGGAAAACGCGTTTGACCAGTTTCAGTTGATTTTAATCGACTGGAAAATGGCCATTTTTCCAACGGTCTCAGAATTCGATGAAACTAGTTTTGTTAGGACCGTATCGTCAATACGAAGCTAGAAAATATTTTTCTGGAATTTTTCTAGTTAGTATGTGACCCCGGTAATTTGAAATGTACGTTTAAAATTCAATAAAGTGATTTAAATGTAAATTCAATAGAAACTAATCGAAACGATCAAATCAGCTTGCGATACATATCCCATTGTGTTCGGAAGGGGGTAAAACGCTATGGACGACAGGCGGTGGGCCTCGTTTCGAGGTCGTATGTAAAAGTCAACTTTAGGACGAATAAAATAATTAAATAAAAAAAATAACTTCCCCTTTTTAACTCTGCCCCCCCCCCCCCCCCGCCCCGTTTTTTTTTTCTCTTTCAATTCAGAATCGAAAATTAAAAAAAAAAAAACCAAAGGGCGGAACCCTAAGTCGTCGCTGGCCATCGATGGTCACCGCGCCCAGGGAGTCGCCGCCCCTCCCTCATCTCCTCCTCCTTTTCTTCTTCGTTCCCTCTCTCCTCTCGAACTTGAGCCTCCCCCAGAAAATCCCGACGCTCCACTGAACCCCTAGCTTCGCCTGCGCCACCCACGGCCTCACCACAGCCGGCCGCGCCCCCTGCGCCCCACCCCGACTCCGGCGAGCCACCTCTGGCCGCCCCACTCCAACGCTAAAACAACCCCCTCGCCTCCTCTGTTGAAACAAAGGTGAAACCCCCCCCCCCTTGCGAGCCACCGCGGCAAGCACCCCGCCCCCTCTCTGTAAGTTTTTTTTAATTATTATTTATTTATGTTATTTATTTTATTTTATATACAGGATTTAGAAAACTGATTTTAAAAAAAAAGGATTTAGGAAACCGATTTTTAAAAAGGGATTTAAAAACTGATTTTTAAAAAGAGGTTTAAAAACTGATTTTATTTTGAACTTTAAAATAGAAAATGATTTGAACTTTAAATAGAATAGACGGAATTTTATGAAGTAGAAGAAGTAAGATATGATTTTTATATTTTTAAAGAATTAAAAATATAATTTTTACATGATAGGAATATTAAAAATATCATCTTTATATGTGTATAAAAATGAGATTTAAAAAGGTGAAATCTTTAAATATAAAAAGGTGAAATCTTTAAATTTAAAAAGGCGAAATCTTTAAATTTAAAAAGGTGAAATCTTTAAATTTAAAAAGATGAAATCTTTAAATTTAAAAAGGCGAAATCTTTATATAGAGAATAGCGTTATAAAAATAGAATTTTTATCTATATATTAGCGGTAAGGAAATATGATTTTTTATATATTGAATAGCATAGTAAAAATTCGATTTTTAAATATACAAAGTGATTATGAAAATATGAATTTTAAATTGAAAGTGAATAAATAAAAATGTGATTTTTATTTTAAAGACATCGAAATATAAAAATGTGTGATTTCTATATGTAGTGGCTACGGGCAACAAAGGAGAAGAAAAGGCGAGAACGACGAAGATCTCTACAATAGGAGAGTCGTGGCGTTTGGTTAGCTTTTGGTGAGAATTTCTCACCTTTCAATTTAATTTTTCTAGTTATATATATATACTAGGATGTAGACGGTGCTTAGTAGCACCCGACACCCGTCATCCACAGACCATGGATGGCTTGTTTGTTAAATTGTTTGGTTGAGTAGTTGGTTAAATTATTTGATTGAAATTTGAGTTGTTTGGTGAAATGAATTGATTTTGATTGATGTGTGAATGGCGTGGGCCTTCACTAGACCGGGGATAAGGCTAGGCCTCGTCCCGTTTCTAGTATCGTGTCGTTATGCCGCTGAAATTTTCTAAAATATGTTAGAAAAATAAAAATATCATTTTATTGAATAAATGAACTGAATAGAAATTCATGTGTTAAAATAAAATGTTTTATCGTTAAAAATATAATTTTTAACGTGAAAGTGAATAAATAAATATTTATAAACAAATCGGCCGATTTGTTTATATACACTGATTTGACTGATATCGATTGGGTCGATAAATTTTACACGTCGCCCAACTGCACAAATAAAATCTGTGTTTGATTGTTTGAAACCCCACACGGGTGTTGGGATGAAATTTGAAGTTCACTCATCCTGATTGATTAAATATGTCGATCGATTGATTGACAGGCTGTTATAAGCGTTAGATATCTATATTTGATGCTTATACAGTGTGGTGCACTTTGGATGATGGTTGATTGTTTATTTTTGCTATTATATACATGTGTTGTATGGAATCTGTAACACCCCACCTCCACTAGGATCACTCCTTAGAATGTACTAGCTTTGGAGGGGCGTTATTGTGAAGGTAAACATGCACAGAGATATCGCAAGACAGAATATATGAAAATGAATATAAGTAAAGCAGCGGTAGCAGATAAAAACCCATCATCATCATTTCAGAAAACCGACATAGTCAAGTACATAATATCAAAATGTCATGATCCAAAATACAACATAAGTCTAGATACGTGATAACAAAATACATGGTAAACCATCAGTACTAATCCCCAGAAATAAAAGATAAGCCACAGCTAGCTCAGATCCATACATGAGCTATCCAACAAGCAAGCCAAAGATCCACTAAGCAGATGTAACCCCTCCCTGAGAACCTGTGGGGGGGGGGGGGGAACGGAAGAAAAGAAGCGAAAGAAAACAGGTCAGTCAAAAAGACTGGTAAGCCCTACTACGATCAATCTATAAACTAATAAAGTTAACAGCATGATGGAAACTGAGATGAACATACTGGCAATAGATAAAGGTGACATCACATAGATGAGATTAAACTTTGCACCACAGTGTACTAGCAAACCCACAAAACAGATCTTGATCCCTTCGCCCAAACTTTGGCCCAATAACATGAAGTGACCTTAGTATAAGGTCCAGCCCAACGGTCTAGTCGATCGGCTCCCTATAAACCTAACACGTCAAGTGTTGGTGTCCATACGGCCCACATGGATGTAGTCAGACTGTGCTGGGTCCACCTTCGGGTGTATCAAGCCCTAAGGTGTCAACTCCAGACACCTAAGCAATAATGCACAGTCTAAGCCTACTGGTACCCGTGCCTCGAGTTTGTCCAACATCGGACTACGTGCACGTCCGTAGCCCGCCGGACCCGCACCGCTGTACCACTCAGCCGTCGCTTTGGTCGCTTACATCAGTCCAGTAATCGTGCCCCGCCCTAACCTAGCTGTAGGGTTGTAGTGATACCAAACTGGGATTACTGCTGGAACAGACCACGTTGCTAGGGTTTCTAAGAGGGTTAAGTGTGGTTTTAACCCCTCACTAATCATGGATTAAATTAGTTAAGTGTGACCACTTAACCCCATCTAATCCTCGCATCCCCATTATTGGTTAAGTATTAGTGGGCCATGACTTAACCCTAATCATGAGGCATTAATTACTTAACGCACCCAACCTCTCACATTAGACATCCATGGTTACCTGGGAAGATTTACACCACGTCTAGGTCTAACCTCGGGTCTTATGGTGCAACATGACCAACTACCCACATTAGACCCCACGTTGTGGTTACCTGGGAAGATTTACACCACAACTAGGTCTAACCTCGAGTTGGCCATATCATGTTATCTAATGTCATGTCCACTTTAAAACATATTTACAAGTTAACATATACTTGGGTAGACCTAACTTAATAGGTAAATTCCCAAGGGGTAGACCTAACTTAATAGGTAAATTCCCAATCTTTTAGTTTCATGTATTTTTAAGTTTACCCAAACCCTCCCAACGTCATTATCTCGCTTACATATTCGCCATAACGCATAAGGGTATAAAAGGTAACTTGGCATAATATACATGATGAACTTCACATATCATAATAACATGCATACATGTTAAACTTGCAAATCATGTCATAGTGAACTCGCATAAACATGCATAGCTTATTAAATATGCATAACATGGTAAGGTGAACTTGCATAGGCATGCATAACCCATTAAACTTGCATAACATGGTAAGGTGAACTTGCATAGACATGCATAACCCATTAAGCTTGCATAACATGGTAAGGTGAACTTGCATAGACATGCATAACCCATTAAGCTTGCATAACATGGTAAGGTGAACTTGCATAAACATGCATAACCCATAAAACATGTATAACATGGTAAGGTGAACTTGCATAAGCATGCATAATCCATTAAACATGTAGAACATGGTAAGTTGAACTTGCATAAGCATGCATAATCCATTAAACATGTAGAACATGGCATAGTAAACTCACATATGCATGCATAACTTATGAAACATGTAAAACATGGCATAGTAAATTCGCATAAGCATGCATAACTTATGAAACATGTAAAACATGGCATAGTAAATTCGCATAAGCATGCATAACTTATGAAACATGTAAAACATGGCATAGTGAGTTCGCATAAGCATGCATAATCAAATAAACTCACATAAATCTAAACTTTCACCACATATTAACTTTAGAGTTTGTAAAGTGAAGGTAAGAGGGCTTACTAATATAAACAAGTCACAAATCCACCAAATAAGATGAAGAAGCCCTTTAAAACCCCAAAACAAAGCTTCAAATAAGAAAACCCTTTTGCAAAATCCCAAAAACACAAACTTAGCAAATCAAACTTGCAACCTAATGAAGTATGCAAGTTATTAAGCATTCACACAACATAGAAAAGGTTGTATGATCACCATATCTTCATAGGAGTAAACTTTGAGGAAGGTGGAGGCTAGGTTTTAGGTGGAGGCCCTTTGAGGATTCAATTTGACATAGTTTAGTTGCTAGATTGATTAATGAGGCTTTAGGGTAGGATTAGGGGTATATTTATAGAAGATTAGAGTGTTTTTAGCCCTAGGATTAACCCTAGGTTAGTTTTGGCCCGTCAGATCTCGGAATTCTCTAGAACCAAGCCACAAGACCAAGCCCAAATCAAAGTGGCGCGCCAGGCAAAACTGCCTGCTTACCCCCTGTCGACAGGGCTGTCGACAGGGCAGTTGACACCATAGGACCCCTGTCGACATGCCTGTCGACATGGGGGCCCTGGCGGGAATTTTCCCGCCTAACCCCGATTAGCCCTAATCCTGGTTTTTAATTTGAAATTTAAATCTGTTTTTAGCATAGAAATTTCTGAAAACTTCAATGGGCCTTAACCGGGTCATACTGACTCCGATTTTCGAAAACTCGGACTCTATTTCGCGTATTTTTCCGAGACGAACGCAATGGCATAGCCCGTTTCCCCTGATTCTGATTTTTGAATTAAATTCTCCTCGATTTATGTTATAACAGTTTATTGAAAATACGGGTTGTTATATTCTCCCCTCCTTAAAGGATTTCGTCCCCGAAATCTTCAAGTTGGGAAGAACGTATCCTACCATCCAACATCCATCTACTCAAAATATCATCCACGAGCAACCATTGTCCTTAAAGGATTCTAAATGCCGTATGAACATATGCAGAAGTGTGTGTATATGCACCTATCTAATGCAAAGATCAATGCAAAATATGTTAGTGAAATGTATCCATATGTATGCGAATCCCTAACATAATGTACAATATCTACATGCGTGCTCAACCATACATCCATATGCAACATCCATGTGATTGCATACAAATTTCATTCAAGAATAAGCATAAACACTCATGCACATGCAATATGAGGGGTGTGTGAGCCGATCTAGTGCCTAATGTGTATCATGCATCCACGAGTAACCACTTGCAAACACTTGCAACCACTTGCAACCATCAAACATAACATGTTTCAAACACATGTTTCATCCAAAGGGTTTCTACCTAAGGTTCTCATGACAAGATTTGCACGATAACTAGATAAACATGGATAGCAAGGAGAAAGATATGTTAAACAAAGAAAAGAGATTGAGAGTGTACCCTCAAAAAGGAATGGATAAAGCCCACGCATCTTTTCCTCGGTTTCCCAAGTTGCGTCCTCTTCGGCTTCACCCCATTGAACTTTCACCAATCTGACCTCACGATTCCTTAGCTTCTTGGTCTCTGTCCCCAAGATACGAATCGGAGCTCTCCTTAAAGTTGCTTCTTTCTCTACTTCCACGTCTTCAAGAATGCTAGGTTCAACCACCTCAGCGGACTCATGCAGGCACTTTCGGAGATGCGAGACATGAAAGACATTATGCACTCCGGACAACTTTTCGGGCAATTGCACTCTATAAGCCATCTTCCCAATTCTCTCTATGATAGGGAAGGGTCCAACAAATCTTGGTGCTAGCTTCCCAACAGCTCCAAATCGGACCATATTCCGCAAAGGAGAAACCTTTACGAAAACCTTGTCCCCAACCTCAAACTCCAAATCGGATCTCCGCTTATCAGCATAGGATTTCTGTCGGTCTTGGGCCGCTTTCATCCGTCTTCTAATCAACTCGACCTTCTCGGATGTATCCCTAATCATGTCGGGTCCAAGTATAAGCTTATCCGTGGACTCCCACCAACATGTAGGTGACTTGCACGGCCTCCCATATAAAGCCTCAAATGGTGCCATCCCTATGCTCGCCTGATAACTGTTATTATATGCAAACTCAACAAGAGGAAGATGGTCTTCCCAAGCACCACCAAAATCCAGAATGCAAAGCCTCAACAAGTCCTCAAGTACCCTATTCACCCTTTCTGTTTGGCCGTCTGTTTGTGGGTGATAGGCCGTACTCAGGTTCAACCTTGTGCCCATAGCCTCCTGCAAACTGTTCCAGAACTGACTAGTAAAGATGGGGTCTCGGTCACTGACTATGCTGGAAGGGACTCCATGTAGTCGCACTATCTCACGAAGATATACTGATGCTAGTCCAGATGCGGTCCTTTTGCTCTTCACTGGGATAAAATGAGCACTCTTCGTGAGCCTATCCACAATGACCCATATGCTCGTATTCCCCTTCCTGGACCTTGGAAGCCCATCAATAAAGTCCATAGAAATGCTCTCCCACTTCCATAGCGGGACCTCTAGCGGATGTAGTAGCCCACCGGGCTTCTTCGACTCAGCTTTTACTCTCTGACAAATAACACATCTCGAGACAAACTCCGCCACATCCTTCTTCATTCCAGGCCAGAAGAAAACGCGCTTCATGTCCTTATACATCTTATCACCACCTGGATGTATAGTCATCTTGGAGCGATGTGCTTCCTCAAGAACTTTCCTCACCAAGTCTTCTACCATCGGAACACAAAGCCTTCCGTCTCTCCTCAGCCGACCCTTATCGTCTATAGAATATCGAGCAAGGTGACTAGATGTCTCCCCTCGAACCAGCTTGTCCATGATCTCAATTATCTGAGGGTCTTCCTTCTGTGAAGCCCCGACTTGATCCAGAAGGGTAGGCCTGAGCTCTAGAGACGCTAAAGAACCGGTCATCGTCTCAACCGTCAAAGAAAAATCAAAGGTTGCCAAGAACTCTAAATTCTTCATCTCAACAAATAGAGGACTTAGTGTCAACCTTTTCCTACTCAACGCATCCGCTACAACATTCCCCTTGCCAGGGGTATAGGATATCTCAAAATCATAGGAAGCCAAGAATTCCATCCATCTCTGCTGCCTTAAGTTCAGATCCTTCTGCGAAAAGAGATACTTCAAAGACTTATGATCAGTATATAGCTCAAATCTCTCTCCCAGAAGATAATGACGCCAAGCCTTGAGTGCATATACAATCGCTGCCAGCTCTAGATCATGGGTGGGATAATTCCTCTCATGCACCTTAAGTTGCCTCCCACCAAAACATATAACTCTGCCCTCTTGCATCAGAACGGCGCCCAATCCCGTGCCACAAGCATCAGTGTACACGGTAAATATCTTACCACCATCGGGTAAGGCTAGAACTGGTGCTGAGGTAAGGGCTCTCTTGAGTCTCTGAAAAGCAAGCTCACAATCCATATCCCAAGCAAAGACTAAGTTCTTCTTCGTCAACTTAGTAAGAGGAGCGGATATCTTCGCGAAGTCCTTGATGAACTTCCGGTAAAAACCCGCAAGACCCAGAAAGCTTCTTACCTCGGTTGCATTCCTTGGAGTCTTCCAATCCTGAACTGCAACCACCTTAGCGGGATCCACCGCTAAGCCTTGCTTGGATACGATATGCCCAAGAAATCTGACTTCCCTTCTCCAAAAATGGCACTTGGAGAACTTGGCTTTTAACTGGTGCGCTCTGAGCGTATCCATCACTTCTACTAGGTGCCTCGCATGCTCTTCTTCATCCTTGGAGAAGACCAGAATATCATCCACAAAGACCACGACAAACTTATTCAAGAACTCCCGAAACACCCTACTCATCAAATCCACAAAATACGCGGGTGCATTCGTCAAACCGAACGGCATAACAAGCCATTCAAAGAATCCGTCTGGAGTTTTGAATGCAGTCTTGTCTATACTATCTTCAGCCACTCTGAGCTGATGAAAACCCGTAGCAAGGTCAAGCTGAGAGAAAACAGAAGCACCAACAAGTTGGTCAAAGAGATCATCGATCCTTGGTAACGGGTGTCTGTTTTTCTTAGTCAGCTTATTCAATTCTCTATAATCCACACAGAGTCGAAGAGAGCCATCTGCCTTAGTTGCAAACACCACAGGCGCTCCCCATTCGGATATACTCCTTCTGATGAAGTTCTTCTCAAGCAATTCTTTCACTTGCTTGCTCAGCTCCCATCTCTCACGCGGAGCCATATGCCGAACGGGCAAAGAAACAGGCTTAGCATTATCTACCAGATAGATGCGAAAGTCAATCTCTCGTTTCGGGGGCAACCCCTTAACTTCTTCAAAAACATCTGGATAATCTCGGACCACCCTTACAGACTGAAGGGCCTCCTCTGATGAGTCGAGAGATTCTAGATAGCATAACATGACGGGATTCTTCGGATTGCATGAAATCTCTAAGGTGTTTCCCAGGCGAGTCACAAGCCTTACAACCCTATGCTCACAATCCAGAATGGCTCCATATCTAGACAGCCAATCCATGCCCAAGATCAATCCGTATCCCCTGAAACCAAGAACATACGCACTACACAAGAACTCTACGCTGAGTATAGAAATCCTCAGATCCTCACATATCATAGATAGATGAGCAGAACCCCCAATGGGATTCGAAACACAAACGGGATCATCAACTAAGCTAGTACTAAGGTGCAAGCTATCAACAAGATCAGATGAAATAAAGCTATGTGATGCACCATAATCAAACAAGGTACGCACTGGAAGATCAGAGATATAAACAAGGTTCTCAACAGAAACACTACCTCGCTTGGGAACTGAAGCGGCATTGAGAGCATGAACTTGCCCTCCTGAAGGTCCAGCCTGTCCTTTCTTCTTTGGGCATTCTTTGCTGAAGTGCCCAGTCTCTCCACAAGAAAAGCATCCACCACTAAGCTTCCTTTTTTTCTTCCTGCAATCCTTAGCAAAATGCCCAGCTATGCCACAGTAATTGCACTTTCCCTTGCCTTTGTTGTTGTTGTTCCCCTTCTTGTTCTTGCCCTGATTCCCCTGGCTGCTTTGACCCCCTTGATTGCCTTTGCCTTGAGAATCAGTCTTCTTTGCTTGAGTATCACTCGACTTGACTTCTTTCTTTCCATCTCCCTGAAGCAGAGCCATGTTGACCAAACTCTCAAAAGTAGCTCCATGCGGAATATGTGACATCGCCAAGCCCTGTAGCGGCTCATTCAACCCCCTAGCAAATCGAAGAGCCTTCTTCTCCGGGGTGTTTACCATATCCAAACCAAAACGGGCCAGCTGATTAAACTTGTTCACATACTCCATGACAGACATATCACCTTGCTTTAATGCAATGAACTTCTCCATTTGTAAATTCGCCTCAGCTGAAGATAGAAACTTGGTCACAAATCTAGCCCTCAAATCGGCCCAAGTCTCAACGGGCCTCGTCCCATTGGTGACCTCCCACCAATAGGCCGCCTCATCCTTCAAAAGCCATACTGTCAATAAGATCTTCCTCTCGTCATCAATCCCAAAGATAGCAAACAAGTCCTCCGTGTCTTTCAGCCAATTCCTAGCTTCAACAAAAGATTCCGTGCCTAGGAAATTCTTGCCTCCCATTGCCTTGAAGTCTTTACAAACCTTTGTAAACTCAATCTGAGGATGCTGAGGGGGAGGAGGAGGAAGAGGAGCCTCAGCAACGGGAGGGGGAGGAACATTAGCAACGGGAGGGGGAATATTAACTGCTGGAGGAGGGGGAGCAGGAACCACCGGAGGAGGGATATTAGGGATAGGATTCTCAACTACAGGAGGAGGAGTGGGAGTAGGGTTGGCGGGACCAGCTGCCGCCCTAGCTTCTAGAAGTCTTCTATACCAGAGTGGTACGTTCACTCCATCTGGGATGTCAAGATTCTCAGCCATACTGAAACGAAAGATAAGATAAGATCAGGTCAAGGGAACGAAGGATAACGTTAATGGCTTTTGGGGATTAGCCTTAAAATAATCTAGACTTTATTTTGGAAAATACTTAGTAGGTTTTTGAAAATAGTTTTTTCAAAAAGGGTTTTTTTTTCAAAAGTTTTTGTTCAATCTTGTTAACCTTGTGCTCTGATACCAAATGTAACACCCCACCTCCACTAGGATCACTCCTTAGAATGTACTAGCTTTGGAGGGGCGTTATTGTGAAGGTAAACATGCACAGAGATATCGCAAGACAGAATATATGAAAATGAATATAAGTAAAGCAGCGGTAGCAGATAAAAACCCATCATCATCATTTCAGAAAACCGACATAGTCAAGTACATAATATCAAAATGTCATGATCCAAAATACAACATAAGTCTAGATACGTGATAACAAAATACATGGTAAACCATCAGTACTAATCCCCAGAAATAAAAGATAAGCCACAGCTAGCTCAGATCCATACATGAGCTATCCAACAAGCAAGCCAAAGATCCACTAAGCAGATGTAACCCCTCCCTGAGAACCTGGGGGGGGGGGAAACGGAAGAAAAGAAGCGAAAGAAAACAGGTCAGTCAAAAAGACTGGTAAGCCCTACTACGATCAATCTATAAACTAATAAAGTTAACAGCATGATGGAAACTGAGATGAACATACTGGCAATAGATAAAGGTGACATCACATAGATGAGATTAAACTTTGCACCACAGTGTACTAGCAAACCCACAAAACAGATCTTGATCCCTTCGCCCAAACTTTGGCCCAATAACATGAAGTGACCTTAGTATAAGGTCCAGCCCAACGGTCTAGTCGATCGGCTCCCTATAAACCTAACACGTCAAGTGTTGGTGTCCATACGGCCCACATGGATGTAGTCAGACTGTGCTGGGTCCACCTTCGGGTGTATCAAGCCCTAAGGTGTCAACCCCAGACACCTAAGCAATAATGCACAGTCTAAGCCTACTGGTACCCGTGCCTCGAGTTTGTCCAACATCGGACTACGTGCACGTACGTAGCCCGCCGGACCCGCACCGCTGTACCACTCAGCCGTCGCTTTGGTCGCTTACATCAGTCCAGTAATCGTGCCTCGCCCTAACCTAGCTGTAGGGTTGTAGTGATACCAAACTGGGATTACTGCTGGAACAGACCACGTTGCTAGGGTTTCTAAGAGGGTTAAGTGTGGTTTTAACCCCTCACTAATCATGGATTAAATTAGTTAAGTGTGACCACTTAACCCCATCTAATCCTCGCATCCCCATTATTGGTTAAGTATTAGTGGGCCATGACTTAACCCTAATCATGAGGCATTAATTACTTAACGCACCCAACCTCTCACATTAGACATCCGTGGTTACCTGGGAAGATTTACACCACGTCTAGGTCTAACCTCGGGTCTTATGGTGCAACATGACCAACTACCCACATTAGACCCCACGTTGTGGTTACCTGGGAAGATTTACACCACAACTAGGTCTAACCTCGAGTTGGCCATATCATGTTATCTAATGTCATGTCCACTTTAAAACATATTTACAAGTTAACATATACTTGGGTAGGCCTAACTTAATAGGTAAATTCCCAAGGGGTAGACCTAACTTAATAGGTAAATTCCCAATCTTTTAGTTTCATGTATTTTTAAGTTTACCCAAACCCTCCCAACGTCATTATCTCGCTTACATATTCGCCATAACGCATAAGGGTATAAAAGGTAACTTGGCATAATATACATGATGAACTTCACATATCATAATAACATGCATACATGTTAAACTTGCAAATCATGTCATAGTGAACTCGCATAAACATGCATAGCTTATTAAATATGCATAACATGGTAAGGTGAACTTGCATAGGCATGCACAACCCATTAAACTTGCATAACATGGTAAGGTGAACTTGCATAGACATGCATAACCCATTAAGCTTGCATAACATGGTAAGGTGAACTTGCATAGACATGCATAACCCATTAAGCTTGCATAACATGGTAAGGTGAACTTGCATAAACATGCATAACCCATAAAACATGTATAACATGGTAAGGTGAACTTGCATAAGCATGCATAATCCATTAAACATGTAGAACATGGTAAGTTGAACTTGCATAAGCATGCATAATCCATTAAACATGTAGAACATGGCATAGTAAACTCACATATGCATGCATAACTTATGAAACATGTAAAACATGGCATAGTAAATTCGCATAAGCATGCATAACTTATGAAACATGTAAAACATGGCATAGTAAATTCGCATAAGCATGCATAACTTATGAAACATGTAAAACATGGCATAGTGAGTTCGCATAAGCATGCATAATCAAATAAACTCACATAAATCTCAACTTTCACCACATATTAACTTTAGAGTTTGTAAAGTGAAGGTAAGAGGGCTTACTAATATAAACAAGTCACAAATCCACCAAATAAGATGAAGAAGCCCTTTAAAACCCCAAAACAAAGCTTCAAATAAGAAAACCCTTTTGCAAAATCCCAAAAACACAAACTTAGCAAATCAAACTTGCAACCTAATGAAGTATGCAAGTTATTAAGCATTCACACAACATAGAAAAGGTTGTATGATCACCATATCTTCATAGGAGTAAACTTTGAGGAAGGTGGAGGCTAGGTTTTAGGTGGAGGCCCTTTGAGGATTCAATTTGACATAGTTTAGTTGCTAGATTGATTAATGAGGCTTTAGGGTAGGATTAGGGGTATATTTATAGAAGATTAGAGTGTTTTTAGCCCTAGGATTAACCCTAGGTTAGTTTTGGCCCGTCAGATCTCGGAATTCTCTAGAACCAAGCCACAAGACCAAGCCCAAATCAAAGTGGCGCGCCAGGCAAAACTGCCTGCTTACCCCCTGTCGACAGGGCTGTCGACAGGGCAGTCGACACCATAGGACCCCTGTCGACATGCCTGTCGACATGGGGGCCCTGGCGGGAATTTTCCCGCCTAACCCCGATTAGCCCTAATCCTGGTTTTTAATTTGAAATTTAAATCTGTTTTTAGCATAGAAATTTCTGAAAACTTCAATGGGCCTTAACCGGGTCATACTGACTCCGATTTTCGAAAACTCGGACTCTATTTCGCGTATTTTTCCGAGACGAACGCAATGGCATAGCCCGTTTCCCCTAATTCTGATTTTTGAATTAAATTCTGCCTCGATTTATGTTATAACAGTTTATTGAAAATACGGGTTGTTATAGAATCCGTATAATTAACGATTATATGGTGATTGATTGGGCCTCATTCCAATCGGGAAAATAATGAATATTATAAAAGAAAATTCATGTGTTGAATATAAAAATAGTCATGTGTTGACGATGTTCATGTGTTGAGTGAAATATTTTATATAATAAAAATTTACATCTTTATCATATTTAAAATTAGAACTACTTCCCAGTAGAAGTCTAATTAAAAATCAAACGATAGATACCGTAGTTTTATAAAATATTTTACATAACAAAAATAGTGATGTGTCGACAGTACTCATGTGTTGAGATTAGTCGTGTGTTGAAAGAAATATAGATTCATGTGTTGAATAGAACAAGTATTCATTTGTTGAATAGAATAACGAATTATTGAAATATAAAGCCGTGTTGATTAGAGATGCGTTATTTTGACGCGAACGATGTTTATATCGATTTTATTCGTTTTATAATGAATATTGAAAAGTGATTTCAAAATTTAATATTTTGAAAGGAAATTCAAATTGAATTAGATTAAAATCCAAATGGAAATTTTATTGAATCAATTTGAAATGAATTCGAATCGAATAGAAAATGAATTCGATTCGAATTGAATAGAAAGTGAATTTGAATTCGAATAAAATAGAGATGAAATTCAAATTGAATTAAATTGAATTAAATTGAATTGAAAACGATTTCGAAATGAATTGAATTGAAAACGATTTCAAAATGAATTGAATTGAAAACGATTTCGAAATGAATTGAATTGAAAACGATTTCGAAATGAATTGAATTGAAAACGATTTCGAAATGAATTGAATTGAAAACGATTTCGAAATGAATTGAATTGAAAACGATTTCGAAATGAATTGAATTGAAAACGATTTCGAAATGAATTGAATTGAAAATGAATTCAAATTGAATTAAAATTTGAATTGAATAGAAATGAATTTTAAAACGGATTTATAAAGAAGAATTCAATTTTGATTTGAATTAAATATAGAAGTTGAATTGTTTTAGAAACGAATTTAAAACGATTTATAAAATTCGTTTTAAATAGAAATCGACGAAATATATATTATATATATTATATATATAATATAATGGCCTGAATAGAACGCGCCGCGCCGCGGCAGTTCGTGAATTTCGACCATTTATTTCAAATGGGCATTGCGGGAGATCCGACCGTCGGATTCTCCTAAAACCGGAACCGTTGGGTTCGTATCGAAAAGAGCTTTCCAATGAATATTAGAAATTTGAAATCTAACGGTTGGATTTGGAATTATGTCCAAATCAAATTCGAAAAAGGTCGCTGTAAGTGCAGTTCGATGGCCGTTGATGGAAATCGACTGTACGGGCCTTGATAAAATTATTAAAAATATCTATAATTTGTGTAAAATTATAATATGTGAATTGGAAAGAATTGGGCTGGAAAATTCCACATTTGAATAGGTAAAAATAGATTTCTATCGAAATGAATTAGTTTTGAACTAGAATTAAAATCAATTTATTTTTGAAATAAATAAATTGAATTTGAAAGTGATTTTGAAAATAATCAATATTTCCAATACGTGAATTGGACTGGAGTTGAATCGAAATTATCTTCGGAATATTTCGATGTTGGATTTCGTGACCATACAGATATTGTTATGGGAATTTGAAAGATATATTTTATATCGTTATTTCCAATACGATATTTGTTGGTTTCAGAATTTGATATTGAATATAAGCTGATATATTTTCTATTCAGAGCCTTGTATTTAATATCAAATGTGATTTGGGTTTGTCGTGAATCGTGTTTTAGAAGACATTGGTTCTTTAACCCAGTTAAAGAGATAATATTGATTTTTGAGAAGATTAAAACTAAGTGGAGTTTTAATGAATCTTTAATTAGATTAAAAATGTGAATTGATAATTTAAATTATCAAATCTGAAAAGTGATCGAGAGTGGAGTATCACCAGTTTTGCTCCAAAGCGATAGTTAAATCTTTAATTAGATTTGGACGTGAAATGGTAATTAATTTTACCGATAACACCGTGGTGTTAGATATGGAGTATCACCAGTTTTGCTCCATGGGATATATAGGTTGGGATTGGGAAATAAAACAAATAATTACTTCGGTGTGGTTCGCTAATCCCGACTAGTTTGAAATGATATCCAAAGGAAGATTATAGGATAAATTTAGAAGAATTTATCTTTGATAAAATTAATGGGAACATTTCCCTAAGAATGTGATTTTGTTAATAAAAGAATATTCTGAATTGGAATGAGGCGTTCGTTGTGTTTGTGTAGCATTCGTTTATCATATACGTGGGTTATTCAGAAAGGCCGGGTTTATACCCATTCTGAATAATCGATTCGACGAGATGTCGAAGATGAAGACGGTGGTCGAAGACCGGAAGTCTTCACATCGTTTGGGTGATTACTGATGATCTTGATTGGGCTGTACACCCAGGATGAGGGAAACAGTTGGTGATCGTCCAGACGTACTTGGAGATGGATGGATATGCGAGGAAAGTGCCTCCGGTTTCGTTCAGACCCAGAACGAACTTGTAAATGGATTGTGTGTCTGACATTGGATTTTATTCTGTGTTGATTGATCTCTATTAAATATACATCTGTTTGGCGGCGGAGAATTTATTCTCTTGCTTAACGCTCTTCTCTGAGACGTACGAGCTCAGAGGTTGTATATCGATGGACATCAGTCGCATGGAGTGAATTGTCAATGTGGCATGCGTAAGTGGCAATTGATCAAGGCTTCTGTTGAAAAGCAAAGTCTTGTGGTTGATGATCAAAGCACGGCCTGTGTGGCGTAGCTTTGTGTATAACGTGAATTCGCGAGCCTCACACCTCGGTATGAGTCAAAAACGGGATAGTGACTGCAGGGAGAGCACGACGTTTCTTTTTAGCTAGGGTGGTGTCAGTGACCTACCAGCCCTGACATTTATATACTTTTCACCTGTGTGGTTGTTGGAATGCGAGGCGCCTCGGATATAGGTCTGTAAGGACCGAGAAACGTGTGTTCAGGAATAATTAATCCTCAAAAGTAAGAGAGGACCGGCCCTGAAGATCCAAGGATCATAGTGGGGTCCTGAGGCATTTGCTAGAGTGTCTCGAACGCGGAGAGGAGCTTGCCCCTTGCCTCGGCTCATGACGGAATCCAATTTCCAATAAGTGATATTGCGGTTTTAATTGTAGAACTAGTATGGCGACATGATAGATGGTACCCATGCCACCTATGATTGATATTTATGATTTGAAAATGTTTTGACACTATACACCTATAATAGTATCAAATAATGTGATTTAAACGTATCAAGCATGCTTTGGCTGTTATAAGGGAAAACCCTATCCTCCGGCTTGCGTTGCATTGTGTGATGGGACCTGGGTCTTATAACAGCTTCATTTTTCTTTATTTAGCATTGCGCTGTTTGTTTTATGCACTGGTATTCTTGGGAGGAAACCCATTCCGTGTTATATGGCGTGGTCCCTTGATTTACCTAACTTTAAAAATAAAGATTAATAACTGTTTTAGTTCTCACACTAGTCACATGACTGACCTGGAGTTTATTGTTTTAACCTAAACTCTGGGTGCCCCTATTTTCCGCACGGGCAGCTAGTAGTTTTGGTTTTGCAGATTTATATTCACAGGGTCCTGATTAACAGCTGGAACGATGCTCGGAAAGCTCTGTATCCGTGTATCACTTCTAGTTGTGCTTTTGTATTATTTTCCGTTGCTATGTAATTTATTGTAATCTCTGATATTTATCGAATGTAATTTATTCATTTTTACTCTGTATATTCTTGTATCTGATGGAATTGTTGTAATAACAATGAAATGTTCTTCCGTATGCGTTCATTTGTGTGTTGTTCTCAAAGTATTCGTGCTTTCCTTCACGGGGAAGTTATGGGTTCTTACATGTACCAAGCATGTTTGGCTATTATAAGGGAAAACCCTATCCTCCGGCTTGCGTTGCATTGTGTGATGGGACCTGGGTCTTATAATAGCTTCATTTTTCCAAAAAGCATTGCGTTGTTTTGTTATATGCACTAGTATTCTTAGGAGGAAACTCGTTCCATGTTATACGGCGTGGTCCCTTGAATTACTATCTTTAAAGTAAAGTTTTAAATAACTGTTTTAGTTCTCACACCAGTCACATGACTAACCTAGAGTTTATTGTTTTAACCTTAACTCTGGGTGCCCCTATTTTCCACACGGGCAGCTAGTAGTTTTGGTTTTGCAGATTTATATTCACAGGATCCTGATTTACAGCTGGAACGATGCTCGGAAAGCTCAGTATCCGTGTATCACTTTCAGTTGTATTTTGTATATTTTTCCGCTGCTATGTAATTTATTGTAATCTCTGATGTTCATCGAATGTAGTTTATTCAGTTATACTCTGTATATTCTTGTATCTGATGGAATTGTTGTAATAACAATGAAATGTTCTTCTGTCTGCGTTCCGATTTGTCCTGTTCTCAAAACGATCAGGGGTTTTTGAACGGTCTTAGTCGGTTTAACGATCGATTCAGATCGAGCGAAATTCCTTGCCGTTACAGTTGGTATCAGAGCTTTGGTTTACAGAGCTCGAGAACAAGACACATTAGAACCATACGAAAGAATTCATCAGATATCGGATTAGCAATATCCAATTAGAATAACTCGTTAGAGATAGGATCAGTAGTATCCTAGAACGAGTGTGAGGAGTATATTTTTCAAACGAAACAATATTGTTTTGAAAATTTAATTCGTTTTAAAACGTATTTGATTATTTATTTATTTTGAATATGGACAATCGAGTATATAAAGATTTCGCGTATACGCGTCATGAACGTATAGTCGAAGTTTTAATATATTGGATAGATATAGAATCACATTCTAGACACCCGGGGATAATTCTGATGATGTGGCCACATCATCAGTATTTATATTCGTGTTTCGAAGGTATGATTTCTATATATTTCCATTAGGCTGGTGTGAGAACCAAAACTAATATAGCTAGAATACATTGTTGTGAATTGGCATCAAAAACATGATTTTTGTATATGTATCAAAATTATGAATTTGAAACTCTAATTCACTAATTGATTGATGTTTGTGTTGTTTGTTTAATTGTTTGATAATTTTGAACCATTTAGCCTAATTGAACCGAATATTGAATTTTATTGAAATTGGTCGCATTTGCTTGCATATACATGTACTTACATTGAACAGGTCATAGCAAGGAGGCTAGAGCAGAGAATAAATTTTGTTTGCCCGACAAATAGGTACATGTTTACTATAATTTACTGTTTTGTTTGGGTGATGATGATTTTATGAGCCGATTGGCTAGCCGCTTGGCTAGCCGCTTGGCTTTTTCTTTTTCTTTTTGAGATCAGAAGGCCTGTATGGCAATTTCGGGATTTTCCCGTGGCTCCCAGTGCAGGGGAGGTTATGGCGAAATTTTTCGAAAATTCCGGGTGTTAGCCAAATTTTTGAAGAATTTGAAAATTCTCAGAAACTGAAAAGTTGGAGAATGGAAGCCAGATCGAACGTAGAGTTGATTAATCAAACCACTTTCGACTTTGTTCCTTTTCGGGGACGAAAAGTTTTAAGTGGGGGAGATTGTAACAACCCGAAAATCTGAGCTAGTTTAATTTTTTTTTTTGGCAATTTTAATGAATTTTGAACATTTAAAATGAATTATTTTAAATAATATCGACGAGAAAATTTATTTTGGATAGAATTCGAACGTATATTTTATATACGTCATCGTTAGAATATAAATAATTATATATAATTATAAATAGAATTGAAAATGGCGCGGTAGTTCGATAATTCGATTTCAAACTTCAATTGAATGTACCGGGTGCAAAACAATCTGGATTTTAGTGAAACCAAAAATAATAGGATCTATTTGGAAATATCTTTCCAACGAATCCGAAAAATCGAGATTTCATAGCGGGAATCAAAAGATATGTCCAGTTGACAATTCTGAATATTCGCTATGAATTCAGGCCCTTAAAAATGGGAATTTTGCAAACGACCTCGGATTTCGACGAAACCACTTTTGTTGGGTCCGTGATGACAAGTTATTGCTAGTTTCCAATTTTCATAATTTTTCGAATCAATATGTGAGCGTGGCAAAGGAAAACGTGTTTGACCAGTTTCAGTTGATTTTAATCGACTGGAAAATGGCCATTTTTCCAACGGTCTCAGAATTCGATGAAATTAGTTTTGTTAGGACCGTATCGTCAATACGAAGCTAGAAAATATTTTTCTGGAATTTTTCGAGTTAGTATGTGACCCCAGTAAATCGAAATGCGCGTTCAAATTCAATATATAGAGTTATATGTTGATTTTAACGGAAACTGATCGAAATGATCGAATCAGCCTACGTTACATATCCCATTGTGTTCGGAATGGGGGTAAAACGCTATGGACGACAGGTGGTGAGCCTCGTTTAGAGGTCGTATGAAAAAGTCAACTTTTTATAATTAAAATAATTAAAAATTAAAAGCTTCCTCTCCTCCCCTTCAAAACCCGTTCCCTCCCTCAGATTTTCAATCGAACGATGCAGAAAGAAAAAAAAAAGAAAACAAATCGCTCCACCAGTGAGACCGCCGCCGCGCCCCTAGCGATCGCCGCCCGCGCCACCGTTCTGACCTCCGCCCCTCCTCTTTCTTCCTCCTCCTCCCCTGTTCCTTCCTTCCACGCGAGAACCGAAACCCCCAAAAACCTTCTCCCTCGTCAAAAACCGCAGCAACCACCGCCTGTGGGCCCCGCCTCCGACCAGTGTCCCTCAGCTCCACCATCCCTTCCCCTTTCGAACCACCAGCGACCCCCCTGTTGCTGTGGACCCCGCTTCCCTCCTTCGATAGGATAACAGTGAGCTTTTAATTTTTTTATTTTATTTACTGTTTTATTTATCTCAGTTTTTAAGTAGTTTAATTAATTCCATAAATAAAAATGTGATTTCTGAAAATGAACCATATGGATTTATTTTTCAGATTTTTAAAAGTAGAAAAGATAAGATTTTTAAAATAGAAAAGATTATATTTTTAAAATAGAAAAGATTAGATTTTTAAAATAGAAAAGATTAGATTTTTTAAATTTGAAAAGGCGAAATCTTTAAATTTGAAAAGGCAAAATCTTTAAATTTGAAAAGGCGAAATCTTTAAATTTGAAAGGGCGAAATCTTTAAATTTGAAAAGGCGAAATCTTTAAATTTGAAAAGGCGAAATCTTTAAATTTGAAAAGGCGAAATTTTTATATATTGAAAGGCGAAATCTTTAAATTTGAAAAGGCGAAATTTTTATATATTGAATAGCGAAGTAAAAAAATTCGATTTTTATATATTGAATAGCGAAGTAAAAATGTGATTTTTATATATTGAATAGCGAAGTAAAAATGAGATTTTTATATATTGAATAGCGAAGTAAAAATGGGATTTTTATATATTGAATAGCGAAGTAAAAATTCAATATTTAGATATTGAATAGCGAAGTAAAAATTCGATTTTTACATATGTAGTGGATACGGGCAACGAAAGTGACAAAAGGCGAGAACGACGGAGATTTCTACTTATGAAGTGTCGTGGAGTTGGGATAGCTATTGGTGAGAACTTCTCACTCAAATTTCCTTTTCTAGTTATATATATATATATATATATATATATATATACTAGGATGCAGACAGTGCTTAGCAGCTCCCGACACCCGTCATCCACAGACCATGGATGGCTTGTTTGTTTTAATTGATGTGTTGTGAAAATTGTTTGTGTTGTTGATGTGAAATCGATAATAAACTGTAGATGGTTGGAATAAATATTTTATCGTTAAAAATATAATTTTTAACGTGAATGTGAATAAATAAATATTTATAAACAAATCGGCCGATTTGTTTACATACACTGATTTGACTGATATTGATTGGGATGATAAATTTTACACATCACCCAACTGCACAAATAAAAATCTGTTTTTGTTGATTTGAAACCCCACACGGGTGTTGGGATGATATTTGGCATACACTAATCCCAGTTATTTAATTGTATGTCGATCGATTGGTCGACAGATTGTGCAAGCGTTGATTATTTATATTTGATGCTTATGCAGTTGTGTGGTGCACTTTGGATGATGGTTGATTGTTTATCGTTGCTATTATATACATGTGTTGTATGGAATCCATATAATTAACGTTATATGGTAATTGATTGGGCCTCATTCCAATCGGGAAAATAATAAATATAAAAACAGTCATGTGTTGACGATGTTCATGTGTTGAGTAAAATATTTTAACAATAAAATTTACATCTTTTATTTAAGATTAGAATCTACTTTACGGTGGAATCTGATTAAAAATCAAACGATAGATACCATAATTTTATAAAATATTTTACATAACAAAAATAGTGATGTGTTGACAGTACTCATGTGTTGAGATTAGTCGTGTGTTGAAAGAAATATAGATTCATGTGTTGAATAGAATAAATATTCATTTGTTGAATAGAATAAAGAAGTTTTTGAAAAATATAAAGCCGTGTTGATTAGAGATGCGTTATTTTGACGCGAATGATATTTATATCGATTTTATTCGTTTTATAATGAAAATTGAAAAGTGATTTCAAAATTTAATATTTTGAAATGAAATTCAAATTAAATTAGATTAAAAATTCAAACTGAAATTTTATTGAATCAATTTGAAATGAATTCGAATCGAATAGAAAATGAATTCGATTCGAATTGAATAGAAAGTGAATTTGAATTCGAATTAAATAGAAATGAATTCGAATTGAATTAAATTGAAATTGAATTAAAAACGAATTGAAATCGTTTTGAATGAAATTTAAAAAGAACTGAAATTGAATTGAAATCAATTTGAAATGAATTCGAATTGAATTAAATAGAAGGTAAATTCAAACTGAACTGAATTGAAATGAATTAGAATTTGAATTGAATTGAAACGAATTTGAACTCGAATTAAATAAATTCGAATTGAATTGAAATCAAATCGATTTGAAATTGAATGTAGCGTTGAAATGGTTTTGAAAGCGAATTTAAAACAATTTATAAAATGCGTTTTAAAAGGAAATCGATGAAATATATATAATATATATATATATATTATATATATAATGGCCTGAATAGAACGCGCCGCGCCGCGGCAGTTCGTGAATTTCGGCCATTGACTTCGAATTGACGTTGCGGGAGATCCGACCGTCGGATTCTCCTAAAACCGGAACCGTTGGGTTCGTATCGAAAATAGCTTTCCAATGAATATTTGAAATTTGAAATCTAATGGTTGGATTTGGAATTATGTCCAAATGAAATTTGAAAAAGGTCGTTGTAAGTGCAGTTCGATGGCCGTTGATGGAAATCGACTGTACGGGCCTTGATAAAATTATTAAAAATATCTTTAATTTGTGTAAAATCATAAGAAATGATTTAGGAAAAATTGGGCTGAAGAATTCCACATTTGAAAAGATAAAAATGGGTTTTTATCGAAATGAACTAGTTTTGAACTAGATTTAAAATCAATTTATTTTTGAAATAAATAAATTGAATTTGAAAGTGATTTTAAAAATAATCAATATTCCCAATACGTGAATTGGGCTGGAGTTGAATCAAAATTATCTTCGGAATATTTCGATGTTGGATTTCGTGACTATACAGATATTGTTATGGGAATTTGAAAGATATTTTATATCGTTATTTCCAATACGATATTTGTTGGTTCCAGAATTTGATATTGAATATAAGCCAATATATTTTCTATTTAGAGCCTTGTATTTAATATCAAATATGATTTGGGTTTATCGTGAATCGTGTTTTAGATGACATTGGTTCTTTAACCCGGTTAAAGGCAGGATATTGATTTTTGAAAAGATTAAAACTAAGTGGAGTTTTAATGAATCTTTAATTAGATTGAAATGTGAATTGGTAATTTAAATTATCAAATTTGGAAAGTGATCGAGAATGGAGTATCACCAGTTTTGCTCCAAAGCGATAGTTAAATCTTTAATTAGATTTGATCGTGAAATGGTAATTAATTTTACCGATAACACCGTGGTGCTAGATATGGAGTATTACCAGTTTTGCTCCATGGGATGAATAGGTTGGGATTGGGAAATAAAATAAATAATTACTTCGGTGTGGTTCGCTAATCCCGACTAGTTTGAAATGATATCCAAAGGAAGATTAAAGAATAAATTTAGAAGAATTTATCTTGGATAAAATTAATGGGAACCTTTCCCTGAGAATGTGATTTTGTGAATAAAAGAATATTCAGAATTGGAATGAGGCATTTGTTGTGTTTGTGTAACATTCATTTATTATATACGTGGGTTATTCAGAAAGGCCGGGTTTATACCCATTCTGAATAACCGATTCGACGAGATGTCGAAGATGAAGACGGTGGTTGAAGACCGGAAGTCTTCACATCTTTTGGGTGATTACTGATGATCTCGATTGGGCTGTACACCAAAGATGAGGGAAACAGTTGGTGATCGTCCAAACGTATTTGGAGATGGATGAATATGCAAGGAAAGTGCCTCCGGTTTCGTTCAGACCCAGAACGAACTTGTAAATGGATTGTGTGTCTGACATTGAATTTTATTCTGTGTTGATTGATCTCTATTAAATATACATCTGTTTGGCGGCAGAGAATTTATTCTCTTGCTTAACGCCCTTCTCTGAGACGTACGAGCTCAGATGTTGTATATCGATGGACATTAGTCACATGGAGTGAATTGCCAATGTGGCACGCGTAAGTGGCAATTGATCAAGGCTTCTGTTGAAAAGAAAAGTCTTGTGGTTGATAATCAAAGCACGGCCTGTGTGGCGTAGCTTTGTGTATAACGTGAATTCGCGAGCCTCACACCTCGGTATGAGTCAAAAACGGGAGACGGACCGCTGGGAGAGCACGACGTTTCTGTAACGACCCGAATTTCGCCCGACCCCAATCGATCGCAAGATCGATCAAAACCGTTCAAAACCCGCGTACGTTAATTTGGGCATACAACACATTAAAACAACAACAACAGAAGACTTTTATAACATTATAATAACGTTACATCAGAGTACAGAATATCAGAGTACGAATAAATATATTACAGCGGAAGATAAAATTACAATACTTTTTAATACAATGCAGCGAAACTAATCTCAGCGGAAGGCCATCAGTAACTGAACCCAGCTTCAGACTTCAATCCAGGATCCTGCTTAACTATATCTACAAAAAGCTACTCGACTGCCCGTGGAAAGAAGGCACCCGAGTTTGCAAAGTGAAACAAACTACAGGTCAGTCGTGGGACTGGTGTGAGAATTCTTAACTTAACTTATCTAATAAGTAGGCTAATCACAGGACCACGCCGCTAACGCGGAACGGGTTTACTCCATTTGATTGCCAATGCATAAATAAAGTAAATCGTCAAATATCGCAATGCTTTTTAGAAAAATGAAACCATTATAAGACCCAAGTCCCATCACACAATGCAACGCAAACCAGAGGATAGGGTTTTACCTTATAATGGTCAAAAGATGCTTGATACGATAAAACAGATTTAATATTAGTGTGTATATATATGGGTATATATATATAATAAAAATTTATATCATAATGTATCAATCATAGACGGCATAGTACCCCATCCTACTATGTCGCCATACTAGTTCTACAATCAAAATCGTAAGGTCGTATTGGAAATTGGATTTCCATCATGAGTCGAGGCTAGGGGCAAGCTCCTCTCCGATTCGAGACACTCTAGCAAATGCCTCAGGATCCCCCGCAGTGAACCCTTGGATGCGGTAGGGCCGGTCCCCGCCTATCGGTAGTGGATTGGTTATGCCTGAACACACGCTTCCCGGTTCCTTTGAACCTATAATATGACCACTATCGGCCTATAAAAATCCGAGGCGCCTCAAAATCCATCATCCACATAAGTAAAATGTCAGGGCTGGTAGGTCACTCACACCACTCTAGCTAGAAAGAAACGTGTGCACTCCCTACGGTCCATATCCCGTTTTTGACTCATACCGGGGTGTGAGGCTCGCGAAGTCACGATATACACAAAGCTATGCCGTAATAGGCTATGCTTTGATCATCAACCACAAGGCCCTGCTTTTCAACAAAAGCCTTGATCAATTTGCATCTTGGCGTGCCACATTGTCAGACCCTACCATATTATTGATCATCTACCAATATATATATAACCTCTAAGCTCATACGACTTAGAGAAGGGTGGTAAGTAAAGAATAAATTCTTCACCACCAAAACAGAAATATATAATTAGTAGCGTTCAACAAATACAGTAGAAAGGAATACAATGTCAGACACGCAATCCATTTAAAAGTCCGCTCTGGGTTTGAGCGAAACAACGTGTCTGTCGATCTCCAAATGCGTTTGGACGATCATTGCCAAATACCTTGCCTTGGAAGGCCAATCCCAATTCAAGATACCAGTCATCATCATCCCAACGATGTGAAAACCTTCGGTCTTCAATCACCGTCTTCGTCTTCGACTCTTGATCGTCGTGATGATTATTCAGAATGGGTTAAACCCGGCCTTTCTGAATAACTCGCGTATTTTGGGATTAAAAGCAAATATTGGAAAATCACACATTACGCCACATTCCAACTCCGAGTATTCCTTTAATAAGATATTCAATTTAAAAGATTCTCATTAATTTTATAAAAGATAAACATTTAAAACAAAATTTATAAATCAATTTCTAAAAATATGGAATTCCACAGAAATCCAATCAATACATAATCGATATAGATTTCTGTATCAGACTAATAGTATAAATGGAATAACGGCAAAGCCTCTTAAATTCCATATATAATATCGGTCTTCCTTTACAGAAGCCCATCTCAATTATTACCAATAGAATTTCCACTTAATTCCTATTTAATATATTAAATTGGGAGACTTTGATTTTAGAAAATGCCTTTTTCAAATCTATAAAATAGATTCATAAATTCCAAATAATAATTTCAATGCAAATTGGATTAAAGGACAAATGTCGTTTAAAACATCGTCCACGGTAAATCCACTTCACATCTCAATTTATTACATATCACAAAATATAATTGCAAATGCTAGTAACCCTTTAAAAACATATTTTAAAATAATCATAAAAATATTCTTTATATAAAAGATTCTAAATGAGAAGTATTCTTTATTTTACAAATCTTTATCTTCTACAAATATTCTTTGTTTAACATATAGTTGATTAAAAATATATTACGAAAAATATATGCACTTTATATAAAAAGGATTTCTAATGTAAAAATAGTCTTATTTAAAAGAACACTTGAATCGAAATGCGACTCAAACATTTACCATATAATTCGGATTATATGGATTTCACACACATTATATATATGACAATAACAGTATAATCATCAAGTCATCCATTACATCCAAAGTGTAATTTTCACTGTGTAAGCGTTAAAATTAAATAATAACGCTCATCACAGCCTGTCGATCTAACGATCAACATACAACTAAATATTGGGATTAGTGTATGTGAATTTTCATCCCAACACCCGTGTGGGGTTTTCAACCAATCAAGCAAATGATAAACTAATTTGTGTACTTAGGCGATGTGTGAAAATTATCGTCCCAATCACATACACAAGTCGGGTAACTTGTCTATGGAAGTGTATTACACAATATATAACACAACGATAAAAATGTCTCTTTTATTTATATTCCTTTTATTGCCTATAAACGGTCAATAAAAATGTGATCTTTATTTCTATAATTTTTATTGTAATTTACATTTTTTTTTATTTACAAAATGTCCTTTTTATTCTAACTTACATTTTGAATGTAATTTTTCCTTTTATTGTTTATTTACATCAAAATGTAAATGTTCCCTTTTTCATTGTTTATTATTAACAACAAAAATCTCGTCTTCTATATTTATTCTTTTCAATGAAAGCAATTTCACATAAAATTGTAATTCTTTAATTTTATTCTTTTTATAGTCTCTAGAAAGACAATAAAATATAACACAAAAATATATTCTTTTTATCGCATCTAAAATGATGATAAAAATGTAACATTAATGTTGTTATTTTTATCGCATCAAAAATGCCGATAAAAATGAATCACTAACATTGTCTATTTTTATCGCACCAAAAATGTCGATAAAAACGAATCACTAACATTGTCTATTTTTATCGCACCAAAAATGTCGATAAAAATGAATCACTAACATTGTCTATTTTTATCGCACCAAAAATGTCGATAAAAATGACAACATTAACCATTCTATTTTCACCGCATTCAAAATGACGATAAAATATTCAACATTAACAATTCTATTTTTACCGCATTCAAAATGACGATAAAATATTATCATAGGAAATGAAAGCAAAATGTTCTTTTTATTACTAAAAGGAAAAACAACAAAAATGCTTCTTTTAATGCTAAAAAGAAACATGACATAAAAATGTTCTTTTAATGTTAAAAAGAAGAAGCGACAAAAATGACCCTTTTTATGTTAAAAAGAAAAGGTGAAAAAATATGTTTTTAATTCTAAAAAGAAAAAGCGACAAAAATTATCTTTTATTTCTAATGCAATATCTTTACAAAAGTGTTATTTTACTATCAATGCGAATTTTCAATTTCTTACTACATATAAAAATGTAAACTTTATTTTACAATTATATATCCCATCATAAATTACATATAAAAATGTAAGTTTTAATTTTATTCCAAATCCCCTTTCTAATTACATATAAAAAATGTACTTTTTATTTTACATTGTAAATTGCATATAAAAAGTAGGTTCTATCCTTATGTTGTATTTGCATTATAAAATGCAAATGAAAAGGTAAATTTTATTTTCAATGTTATATTCGTATTATAAAGTGCAAATAAAAATGTAAATTTTATTTTCAAGTTTTATCTTCATTATAGTATGCAAATAATAAAAATAGCTTTATCATCAAGTTATATTCACATCATGAAATGTTAACAAAAATGTAAGTTTTGTTTTCAAGTCTCATTTGCATTATAATGTGCAAATAATAAAATAAGTTTTAGTTTTCAGGTAATATTTACATTATAAAATATAAATAAAAAGGTAAGTTTTATTCTCAAGTGATATTTACATTATGAAATGTAAATAAATAAATAAAAAAGTAAGTTTTGTTTCAAGTTCATTTGTGTCTTGAAAACACAAATAAAAAAATATAAATTTTAATGTAAATCTTTATTTCAATACTTTGTTCGCGTCAAGGGATGCAAACAAAATATAATTCTCTTTTTATTTAAACATTTTGTTTGCATTGAGAAATGCAAGAAAAATATAATTCTTTTTATTTTAAATGTAAATCTATATTTTGTCATTTTGTTCGCATCGAGGGATGCAAACAAAATACAATCTTTTTATTCCTTTGTACATTTCTGTTTGAGAAATGCAAACAAAACACAATCCTTTTATTTCAATATTGAATTGATATTTCACATCAATTCAAATAAAAGGAAAATTTCCCTTTTTTTTTCATTTTCTTTTTTTTTCCCCGATGACAAAAGTATGGATTTTTGTTTCATCTATATTCAATGACAAAAATATGAATTTTTGTTTCATTTTTATTCAATGACAAAAATATGAATTTTTGTTTGTTAACTTTTAATGCAACAAAATTGAGAGTTTTTGTTTTCTTTTTATGCAGCCAAAAATGAGAACTTTGTTAGTTAACCTTTAAGGCAAACAAAAAGAAATATATTTTATTCGTTGTTCATAGTCTATTGTAAACAAACAAATAAAAATAATATTCTATTTGTCATTCAATTTCCATAGTAAGATCAACCAAGAAAAAGAGTTTTTTTTTTTTTCGTCATTCCGATTATTTTGTAGTATCAACAAATAGGGGTACGCTTTATTTGTCGTTCAAATTTCATTGTAACATCAACAAATAAAAATAAAGTTTTATTTGTCGTTCCATTTCTTTGTTCATTTCAGAAAAATGAAAATGACATTATAATAAAATAAATTAGAACGTCTAGATCTGAATAAAATATGTTTTAAATCTAAATTTAGATTTAATTTTCCAACTGCAATTTAAACTCAATAACATATACAATTTAAAGACGGATTTAAGCATAACATGAACAATAAGCGCACCACAAGCAACAATCGATAATTCATACATACAAAACATTTCAGAACTAAATCATCATCATACAATTATTTTAATGTGGGAAAATAAATTAATAATTAATTAAATAATAAAGATTTGAACTCTCACCTCAAATTTTGGCTGAAAATCATCTGTCTCCGTTTCAGCCGCGGTCTGTTCCATCGCGAAGAGCTCGGAAAGACGAGTCCAGCGCAACTTACGATTCGTCAATCGGACCTCGTATGAGAGAGTTATTGAATTTCAAACATTGGATAATTAAAATATTAAAATAATAAAATAATTAAAAAAAAAAGATCGGACCCTTCTTCCTCACGCACGGCCGAACACGTTAAACCCATCTTCCACCTTCAACCTCCCCCTTGCGCGCGGCCCACCAGTCCACCGAACCTCGATCCAACACCACCACCGCGACCGCCATGCCGAGAGCCACCTACACCATCAACCACGTTGAACTCGACCTCCCCTATGACCCACAAATCAACAAAAACCGCAGCCCCTTCTCGGCTAAAATTCGTGAAATTCGTGCACCTAAATCCGATCTTAACCGTATAGATTGAAAGGTCTCTGAATTCTCTTCGATTTGGTAGGTCATACGTCGATTTTCGTTGAGCGGATCAAAAGTTATTGAGGTTTGAAAATCGGACAATTCTGGCCATCAAATTCTGGGCGGCGGCTGGCCATTAGGGTTAGGGTTTTCGGATTTAATAATATTTTAATATTTAATTCCGAATTTCATGAAATAAAGTGGATTTTTGGACTTTCTCGGATTTGGGCCTGCTTACTGTCGATCTTAACGTTTTGAGGCCTTCTGAACGCGATGGGCTATGTCCCAATGTCCAATTCTGATGTCTACACGTTTTTTTTGGTTTTAATTGAAAATACAATATTAAATTAATTATTTAATTCCTACCGTACATTTAAATATGCCGGGGCCACATACGACCTCAGAAAATTCTAAAAAAAATACTTTTAGCTTTCTTATGATGATACGAATCCAACAAAATTATTTTCGTCGAATTCTGAGACTGTTTGAAAAATGGCTATTTTTAAGGCGTTTAAATTTAACTATAATTAGTCAAAACACATTTTTCTTCCGCCACGCTCACATATTAATTCGAAAAATTCTGAAAATTGAAACATAGCAATAATTTGACATTCCGGTTCCAACAAAAGTGGTTTCGTCGAAAACGGAGGTCGTTTGAAAAATGACTATTTTCAAGGCCAATATATTTAATATTAAAAACACATTTTTAAACAAATAATATTCGAAACTCAAAATATATAAGTGTTTACTGTTTTTCAAAGCAGAAACGTCATTCTGAACTCAATGGAAGTGGTTTCGAGTCGAAATTCCTTCATATGTGAAAAGTAGCCTTTCAGGCCATATATATTATATAAATTCTACAGCGACCTTTCTAAAAATTGAATTGGCCATAACTTTTGATTTCCGCTATGAAATTTCAATTTTTCAGATTCGTTAGAAAGATATTTTTAAATAGATTCTAATATTTTTGGTTTCACTAAAATCCGTTAAATTTTGCATCCTGTACGGTCAATCAAAGTTCAAGTTTGACTTTTCAAACTACTGCGTTATTTCTAATTCCTTTTATATTTAAATTAAATTTATTCGTTCTAACATCGATTAAAATAAATTCCAGCCATTATTATTTATAATAAATTATATTATAACCTCAAAATTCATTAAAATTTTCTAAAATAAAAATTTTAAATTGGTTCAGAATTTGCGGGTTGTTACAATCTCCCCCACTTAAAAACTTTTCGTCCTCGAAAAGGAACGTTGCTAAAAATTGTAAAATTAACTATCTTAATTTTAAATTTTAATGGTTGATTATCTTTTCAAAATATATATAACTTTATATATATAAAAATCATATTTCAAAGAATAGATTATAAATATCAAAAATACGTTAATTATAAATTCGTAACTCTTAACTCGTTCTAGGGCATTACTAACCCCATCTCTAACGAGTTTACTCATTCTAGAATACTGCTGATCCTATCTCTAATGAGTATTCTTATTGGACATTACTAATCCAATCTCTGATGAGTCTTTTGTTCAGTTCTAACAAGTTGTACCCCAAAGATTTGAGCTAACCAGAGCTCTGATACCAACTGTAACGATACCGCGAAATCCGGTAGGCTTTGCAACCATCCCTTCATCCTCCAGTACAGCAGGTAAAACCCACCGTGGCTTACAGTTGTACCCTAGACACCTTGTTTTACGGTGACCCTTTCGGGATCCCCCGGCCGCAGCCTACCAACCCTAATAAGGGACATGTGGGGGTAAGAGTCTCCTGTTCGCCACCAAACCACGAAGCGAGAACCCCCCCCATCATGCTGCATCCTATTAGCAGGTAAAATGATGATAAAAATGTAACATTAACATTGTTATTTTTATCGCATCAAAAATGCCGATAAAAATGAATCACTAACATTGTCTATTTTTATCGCACCAAAAATGTCGATAAAAATGAATCACTAACATTGTCTATTTTTATCGCACCAAAAATGTCGATAAAAATGACAACATTAACCATTCTATTTTCACCGCATTCAAAATGACGATAAAATATTCAACATTAACAATTCTATTTTTACCGCATTCAAAATGACGATAAAATATTATCATAAGAAATGAAAGCAAAATGTTCTTTTTATTACTAAAAGGAAAAACAACAAAAATGCTTCTTTTAATGCTAAAAAGAAACATGACATAAAAATGTTCTTTTAATGTTAAAAAGAAGAAGCGACAAAAATGACCCTTTTTATGTTAAAAAGAAAAGGTGACAAAATATGTTTTTAATTCTAAAAAGAAAAAGCGACAAAAATTATCTTTTATTTCTAATGCAATATCTTTACAAAAGTGTTATTTTACTATCAATGCGAATTTTCAATTTCTTACTACATATAAAAATGTAAACTTTATTTTACAATTATATATCCCATCATAAATTACATATAAAAATGTAAGTTTTAATTTTATTCCAAATCCCCTTTCTAATTACATATAAAATATGTACTTTTTATTTTACATTGTAAATTGCATATAAAAAGTAGGTTCTATCCTTATGTTGTATTTGCATTATAAAATGCAAATGAAAAGGTAAATTTTATTTTCAATGTTATATTCGTATTATAAAGTGCAAATAAAAATGTAAATTTTATTTTCAAGTTTTATCTTCATTATAGTATGCAAATAATAAAAATAGCTTTATCATCAAGTTATATTCACATCATGAAATGTTAACAAAAATGTAAGTTTTGTTTTCAAGTCTCATTTGCATTATAATGTGCAAATAATAAAATAAGTTTTAGTTTTCAGGTAATATTTACATTATAAAATATAAATAAAAAGGTAAGTTTTATTCTCAAGTGATATTTACATTATGAAATGTAAATAAATAAATAAAAAAGTAAGTTTTGTTTCAAGTTCATTTGTGTCTTGAAAACACAAATAAAAAAATATAAATTTTAATGTAAATCTTTATTTCATTACTTTGTTCGCATCAAGGGATGCAAACAAAATATAATTCTCTTTTTATTTAAACATTTTGTCTGCATTGAGAAATGCAAGAAAAATATAATTCTTTTTATTTTAAATGTAAATCTATATTTTGTCATTTTGTTCGCATCGAGGGATGCAAACAAAATACAATCTTTTTATTCCTTTGTACATTTCTGTTTGAGAAATGCAAACAAAACACAATCCTTTTATTTCAATATTGAATTGATATTTCACATCAATTCAAATAAAAGGAAAATTTCCCTTTTTTTTTTTCATTTTCTTTTTTTTTCCACAATGACAAAAGTATGGATTTTTGTTTCATCTATATTCAATGACAAAAATATGAATTTTTGTTTCATTTTTATTCAATGACAAAAATATGAATTTTTGTTTGTTAACTTTTAATGCAACAAAATTGAGAGTTTTTGTTTTCTTTTTATGCAGCCAAAAATGAGAACTTTGTTAGTTAACCTTTAAGGCAAACAAAAATAAATATATTTTATTCGTTGTTCATAGTCTATTGTAAACAAACAAATAAAAATAATATTCTATTTGTCATTCAATTTCCATAGTAAGATCAACCAATAAAAAGAGTTTTTTTTTTTCGTCATTCCGATTATTTTGTAGTATCAACAAATAGGGGTACGCTTTATTTGTCGTTCAAATTTCATTGTAACATCAACAAATAAAAATAAAGTTTTATTTGTCATTCCATTTCTTTGTTCATTTCAGAAAAATGAAAATGACATTATAATAAAATAAATTAGAACGTCTAGATCTGAATAAAATATGTTTTAAATCTAAATTTAGATTTAATTTTCCAACTGCAATTTAAACTCAATAACATATACAATTTAAAGACGGATTTAAGCATAACATGAACAATAAGCACACCACAAGCAACAATCGATAATTCATACATACAAAACATTTCAGAACTAAATCATCATCATCATACAATTATTTTAATGTGGGAAAATAAATTAATAATTAATTAAATAATAAAGATTTGAACTCTCACCTCAAATTTTGGCTGAAAATCAACTGTCTTCGTTTCAGCCGCGGTCTGTTCCATCGCGAAGAGCTCGGAAAGACGAGTCCAGCGCAACTTACGGTTCGTCAATCGGACCTCGTATGAGAGAGTTATTGAATTTCAAACATTGGATAATTAAAATATTAAAATAATTAAAAAAAAAGATCGGTCCCTTCTTCCTCACGCACGGCCGAACACGTTAAACCCATCTTCCACCTTCAACCTCCCCCTTGCGCGCGACCCACCAGTCCACCGAACCTCGATCCAACACCACCACCGCGACCGCCATGCCGAGAGCCACCTACACCATCAACCACGTTGAACTCGGCCTCCCCTATGACCCGCAAATCAACAAAAACTGCAGCCCCTTCTCGGCTAAAATTCGTGAAATTCGTGCACCTAAATCCGATCTTAACCATATAGATTGAAAGGTCTCTGAATTCTCTTCGATTTGGTAGGTCATACGTCGATTTTCGTTGAGCGGATCAAAAGTTATTGAGGTTTGAAAATCGGACAATTCTGGCCATCAAATTCTGGGCGGCGGCCGGCCATTACGGTTAGGGTTTTCGGATTTAATAATATTTTAATATTTAATTCCGAATTTCATGAAATAAAGTGGATTTTTGGACTTTCTCGGATTTGGGCCTGCTTACTGTCGATCTTTACATTTTGAGGCCTTCTGAACGCGATGGGCTATGTCCCAATGTCCAATTCTGATGTCTACACGTTTTTTTTTGGTTTTAATTGAAAATACAATATTAAATTAATTATTTAATTCCTACCGTACCTTTAAATATGCCGGGGCCACATACGACCTCAGAAAATTTTAAAAAAAATACTTTTAGCTTTCTTATGATGATACGAATCCAACAAAATTATTTTCATCGAATTCTGAGACTGTTTGAAAAATGGCTATTTTTAAGGCGTTTAAATTTAACTGTAAATAGTCAAAACACAATTTTCTTCCGCCACGCTCACATATTAATTCGAAAAATTCTGAAAATTGAAACATAGCAATAATTTGACATTCCGGTTCCAACAAAAGTAGTTTCGTCGAAAACAGAGGTCGTTTGAAAAATGACTATTTTCAAGGCCAATATATTTAATATTAAAAACACATTTTTAAACAAATAATATTCGAAACTCAAAATATATAAGTGTTTACTGTTTTTCAAAGCAGAAACGTCATTCCGAACTCAATGGAAGTGGTTTCGAGTCAAAATTCCTTCATATGTGAAAAGTAGCCTTTCAGGCCATATATATTATATAAATTCTACAGCGACCTTTCTAAAAATTGAATTGGCCGTAACTTTTGATTTCCGCTATGAAATTTCAATTTTTCAGATTCGTTAGAAAGATATTTTTAAATAGATTCTAATATTTTTGGTTTCACTAAAATCCGTTAAATTTTGCATCCTGTACGGTCAGTCAAAGTTCAAGTTTGACTTTTCAAACTACTGCATTATTTCTAATTCCTTTTATATTTAAATTAAATTTATTCGTTCTAACATCTATTAAAATAAATTCCATCCATTATTATTTATAATAAATTATATTATAACTTCAAAATTCATTAAAATTTTCTAAAATAAAAAATTTAAATTGGTTCAGAATTTGCGGGTTGTTACAGTTTCTTTCTAGCTAAGGTGGTGTCAGTGACCTACCATCCCTGACATTTATATACTTTTCACCTGTGTGGTTGTTGGAATGCGAGGCGCCTCGGATATAGGCCTGTAAGGACCGGGAAACGTGTGTTCAGGAATTGCCAATCCTCAAAAGTAAGAGAGGACCGGCCCAGCCGATTCCAAGGATCATAGTGGGGTCCTGAGACATTTGCTACCGTGTCTCGAATCGGAGAGGATCTTGCCCCTTGCCTCGACTCATGATGGAATCCAATTTCCAATACGTGTGTTTCGGTTTTATTTGTAGAGCCTAGTATGGCGACATGATATATGGTACCCATGCCGCCTATGATTGAAACTGTTTTGACACTATACACTTATAATAGTATCAAATGATTTGTTTAAAACGTACCAAGCATGTTTGGCTATTATAAGGGAAAACCCTATCCTCCGGCTTGCGTTGCATTGTGTGATGGGACCTGGGTCTTATAATAGCTTCATTTTTCCAAAAAGCATTGCGTTGTTTTGTTATATGCACTAGTATTCTTAGGAGGAAACCCGTTCCATGTTATACGGCGTGGTCCCTTGAATTATTATCTTTAAAGTAAAGTTTTAAATAACTGTTTTAGTTCTCACACCAGTCACATGACTGACCTGGAGTTTATTGTTTTAAGCTAAACTCTGGGTGCCCCTATTTTCCACACGCGCAGCTAGTAGTTTTGGTTTTGCAGATTTATATTCACAGGATCCTGATTTACAGCTGGAACGATGCTCGGAAAGCTCAGTATCCGTGTATCACTTTCAGTTGTATTTTGTATATTTTTCCGCTGCTATGTAATTTATTGTAATCTCTGATGTTCATCGAATGTAATTTATTCAGTTATACTCTGTATATTCTTGTATCTGATGGAATTGTTGTAATAATAATGAAATGTTCTTCCGTCTGCGTTCTATTTTGTCTTGTCCTCAATTCTATCTGTGCTTCCCTTCACGGGGAAGTTCGGGTCGTGTCAGTGTCTGACATTGGATTTCATTTTTTTTGATTGATTTCTATTAAATATATATCTGTTTGATAGTGGAGAATTTATTCTCTTGCTTAACACCCTTCTCTGAGACGTACGAGCTTAGAGGTTATATATTGATGGACATCGGTTGTATGGCGTGGATTGTCGGTTTGGCATGCTGAGATGCAAATGATCAAGGCTTTTGTTGAAAAGCAGGGCCTTGTGGTTGATGATTAAAGCACAGCTTTAATTAGCATAACTTTGCGTGTAGCGCTAATTTTCCTGCTCACACCTGGTATGAGTCAAAAACGGGATAGTGATTGTGGGGAGAACTTTGTTTTCTTTCTAGTTATAAGTGGTGTCATGGTATGGAGCCCAAACATATTTACTTATGTGGATGATGTATTGCGAGGCGCCTCAGATATAGGGCTATATGCTCATAGGGTCGACGTACTGACTTGTTTGGAGGTCCAATAGGATCGGGAAACATATTGTTCAGGAATAACCAAACAATAAAGTATGTGTGGACCGGCCTTACCGCTTCCGAGGGTTGCCCCTAGGTGTGTAATTCTAAGGCATTTGCTAGAGTGTCTCGAATAGATGAGGATCCATCCCTGGCCTCGACTCATATATGGAATCCAATTTCCAATATGATACTTTTCAGTTTTAGTTTTAAACCTATGTATGGCGACATAATATATGGTAACTATGTCATCTATGATTTATACATTTATATTTGAAGTTGATTTCGACAACTATGCACTTATAGTAATGTCAAAATGATTTGTTTTAAACGTACCAATCATGTTTGGCTATTATAAGGGAAAACTCTATCCTTCGGCTTGCATTGCAATGTGTGATGGGACCTGAGTCTTATAATAGCTTCATTTTCCAAAAAGCATTGCGTTGTTTTTTTTAAACTGAGATTTATATGGAGTAAATCCGTTCCGTGTTTTACAGCGTGGTCCAATGATTTCCCAACTTTTAAAGTAATGATTTAATAACTGTTTTAGTTCTTACACCAGTCCCATGACTGATTCGAAGTTTATTGTTTCTACCTAAACTCTGGATGCCCATGTTTCCATATGGGCAGCTAGTAGTTTTGATTTTCGCAGATACTTCTTTTCATAGGATCCTGGATTACAGCTGGAGCTATATTCGGAAAGCTTTGTATCTGTGTATTTCTTTCAGTTGTGGTTGTAGATGATTTGCACTGTACAATACATTTATGTATATATTTTTCCGTTGTTATGTAATTAAATCTCTGATATTTTTCTACTGTAAATTATATGAACTCTGAAATATTCTTGTACTCTAATGTAAATTGTTGTAATAGTAATGAAACGTTCTATTGCTTGTTTTCTGATGCGTCGTGTTCTCAACTCAATCCGGGCTTTCCCGTAAGGGGAAGTTTGGGTCATTTCATTCTATGAGCTACGTAGGTGTGTATCTTCAAACATTTACTTTTAATTCATGTTGGTTAGGATGCAGCTTAGTGTATATTGGGAGCAAGTTGCCTGTATCATTTTCATTTAATTGTATTATGTATCTTTAGAGAGTTAAGACAACTTACATCTTATGTACATTATGCATATGGCTTGACTGCTATCTTAAAGATCGTTTTTATTTTGGTTATCATTTTCATTTGTCACATGATGAGAGATACAGCTTTCTTCTACAATTGCTTAAATAACTCCTCTCTAATGATGCATACTTTTGCGCAAATACCTCAGCAAACTGTAGGTTAAGATGAGGATGCAGAAGACACAAAACATCAAATTCAAGTATTTTTCACTATTTTCTTTAAATAATATTTCTTATTTCTCAAGCTATTAGTACAGGAAGAATTATTACAATATACGTTGTTTACTACGCACTGTTTAAGGCCCTATTCAACAATAATTTGTTTGGTTTTGTTTCTTTTTGTCTCTTCTCTTTTTACTTACAATAATTATATGTCAGTAACTCAAATTTGTACGAATCTATTATGTCACATGGATCAGAAGTTGAATGTTGAAGCAGTTTATCTCATAAATCTAAAAAAATAAGTTAAGGGTTACAGTGATGATTTGTTATTCTTTTGTGCACTTTAGATAAATAAATGGGTCTTTCCCATTTTAATGTAAAACTATGTGAATTTAGTAATTTAGACTGAAAATAATGACATCTGTAGGCACTGTTGAATGGGGAAGACATGATCCTACGTAATAGAATAGAGGCGTTGATCACATTAACATTGGAAATAGTGGAGTTGTACTTATCTAATTATTATCAATAAGATTTCCTCTACCCAGGATGATGTTTATGGTATACTATTCCTATACCGTCTTAATCACTTATAGAAAGTGCACGACATCACCAACTGACTTCTACGGCAACTCAGGTAATTTGATCTTTTTTGCATTTCGATAGCTCAAACTCTGAAACCTAGGGGTCTTGGCAAGACAGTGAATTTCCGTAGAGGTGATACAAGTAATATTTTGAGAAAAGTTATTTTGGCTAAATCTATTGTTTGTTTGGGATGATATTGGTTCATAAAAGTAAAGAGAGATGTTTTATAATGCAGCTATTATTTAACTTACAGTAATTAATTTTAGGACTTTATTATGTTATCATTGTTTGTTCATCTTTAGTGTTCGGTTGGGTATAGGATATAAGATGGTATTTTAGTTGTAAAATTTACAGATCGAGCATGTAGGATTAACGATTCTACTGTAGTTTTGTTGTTTATTTATACCGTTTGTTGTGAATTATAACATCTTGATGTCTTATTGTTTAACCATGATATATTTAAACTTTGACCTTTGGCTTTGACTTGACTATATGGATCTTTTAGTTGGCAAAAGTGTAGAATTGTTATATTTTAATCAATTGTACATTTTTATTTACAATGTTGCATGGTGCTTGGAATTGTTGTTGTAAAGACCAGTAAATCCCCGCCCTTTGGAGCGACCATAAACCACACAGCTCTGATCCAAAGGTTGAAAATCCACGAATACTTTAACTTTGGGAATACAACACATTAGAACAATTAACAGAAGACTTTTATAAACATTATAATAATGTTACATCAGAATACAGAATATCAGAGTACATTGGATAAATAATACAGTGGAAGATTTCATTACAACAAAATTAATACAATGCAGCGGACTTAAACACGATATACTAAATGAAGTCTTAACAACAAGATAAAAATGATGGGATCCATCTTCAGCTCCATAGCTATCCAGGATGAGTCTGCTAAAAACTGAGTACAAGGCTGCCCGTGTGGAAAAGAGGGCACCCGAGTTTGCAAAGTGAAACAAACTATGAGTCAGTCGTGGGACTGATATGAGAAATCTCACTTAACCTATTTAACAATAAGGCTAATCACAAGACCACGCCGCTAACGCGGAATGGGTTTACTCCATTGGATTGCCAGTGCATAAGTAAAGTAAATCGTTAAACAATGCAATGCTTTTTAGAAAAATGAAACTATTATAAGACTCAAGTCCCATCACACAATGCAACGCAAACCGGAGGATAGTGTTTTACCTTATAATGGTCAAAAATTCTTGATACGATAAAACGAATTTGATATTATTATTAGTGCATATATGTTTCAAAAACATTTCAATCATAATATCAATCATATACAACATAGCTACCATATACTATGTCTCCATACTAGTTATATAATCAAAACCGCATGAGTCGTATTGGAAGTTGGATTTCCATCATGAACCAAGGCAAGAGATAGTCCTTACCGAATTCGAGACACTTTAGCCCGTGCCTCAGGATACAGTCGCAACCGCACCTGGATCTTCAGGCCGGTCCACCAAAGTGCAATAGTTGGATTAATAATGCCTGAACAATACGTTTCCCTGCCCTATGTGTCGTAAATAGAGCCACTAGGGACTCAAATAACCGAGTCGCCTCATTCCATCATCCACATAAGTAAAAATGTCAGGCCTTGTAAAAACCATGACACCACTTCTAGCTAGAAAGAAACGTATGTCCTCCCTGCAGTCCTTACTCCCGTTTCTGGTTCATACCGGGGTGTGAAGATCGCGAAGTATCGCTATACACAAAGCTATGCTAAATCAAAGTTGTACTTTGATCATCAACCACAAGACTCTGCTTTTCAACAAAAGCCTTGATCATTTGCATCTTACCATGCCACATTGTCAATCCATACCATACCATTGATTTCTACCAATATATAACCTCTGAGCTCGTACGTCTCAGAGAAGGGTGTTAAGCAAGAGAATAAATTCTCCGCCACCACAGATATATAATTAGCAGAGATCAATAAAAACAGCATAAAGGAATACAACGTCAGACATACATCCATTTACAAGTCCGTTCTAGGTCTAAACGAAACCGGAGACACCTTATCCCAATATAGGAGAGAAGTACTCGCATATCCATCGATCTTAAAGTACGTTTGGATGATCACCACTTATTACCTTGTGTTGGGTGGCCGCCCAAATCAAGACATTAGTAACCATCCAAACGATGTGAAGACCTCCGGTCTTCAACCACCATCTTCATCTTTGACTTTTGATCGTCGTAGTAATTATTCAGAATGGGTTAAACCCGGTCTTCCTGAATAATTCGCGTGTTTTATAATCAATAATAAAATACTGTAAAAGAACATCTAACGCATCATACCAATTCAGAATATTCTTTTAAATAAATATTCACAACATTAGGGAAAGGATCCCATTAATTTTATCAAAGATAAATTCTTTGATTTATTCTTTAAAGATTCATTAAAACCTCGATTTGGTTTCAATATCAAAAATCATTACTTTATGATTATTCTACTTTAAGAAATTAATCTGATCTTTAACTGGGTTAAAGAACTAATGTCATTTAAAACACAATTCACGATAAACCCAAAATCATCATCCATTAAATATGGAACTTTCACAGAAATCAAATCAATATATAATCGATATAAATTTCTGTATCGGACTAATAATATAAATGGAATAAAGGAAAAGCCTTTTAAATTCCATATATAGTAAGGGTCTTCTTTTACAGAAGCTTATCTCGATTATTATTAAATCGAATTCCATTCAATTCCAATTTAATGTATTAAATTGGAAAACTTTACTCTTGGAAATTTCTATTTAAATCTTAATAAAAGATTTATAAATACCAAATTAAATTTTCACCATTAATTGAGTTAAAGAACAAATGTCATTTAAAAATACAGTTCACAATAAACCCAATTTACATTTCATTTTAGTCTAATCTCTAAATATAATTGGAAAACTCTAATAATATTAATTAAAAGATTTATTCTTTTCTCAACTGGGTTTAAGAACAGAGTTATTTAAGACACCCTTCACGACAAACCCAAAAATCCAATTTACTTAATTCCAAATAAATATTAATTAATTGGAAAACTTCATTAAATCTTGATTAAAGATTTATTCTATTTATTTATTAAAATAATGTTTTCAAAATATTAGATTTTGGAAATTACTACTTTTTATTCTATTCATTATAAAATTAATAAAAACGATCGATAAACCCATTCGGTTTAAAATGGTGTTTCAACTTATAATGGGCTAAATAGTCCAATTCATTATCATGTCCATTTATGGTTTATAATGGGCTAGAACTCCCACATTAGGCCTACAACTTGGGGCAGACTTATCCCACAAGTTGGGCTTAACCTCGTGTCATAGCCCGCTTCGTATTTGCGCACTTAGACCTCTCACATTAGGTTTAACATTAGTGGCTGCTGGATATGCCGGTCGGGTCCGGGCAGGCTTCCACCACAAATGCAACCTAACCTCGTGTCAAAAGTGCAATTATAATTTTTAATTGTAATTATTTCATTGAAAAATATTCATTATTTTTAAACTATTCTTTATATAAAAATGTTCTTTATTTTCAAATATTATTTATTTGAAAGATATTCTAAATCGGAATACGACTCAATCAATTACCATATATTTTCAGTTATATGGATTTCATACATTGCGTATGTATATAACAATAATGATAAATAATCAATAAACCATCCATTCACATCCAGAGTGGAATTAATAATTGCGTGAGCATTAAAATAAATAAATAACGCTCGTCATAGACCGTCAATCCATCGATTGACATACGACTATATATCGGGACTAGTGTATGACAATTATCTTCCCAATACCCGTGTGGGGTTTTCAAGCAACAACAGTTCATCAAAATAAATCATTGGTTAATGAATTAACCAATTTTCACTGCTTAAATTATAAATAAATATTTATAATTAAATTTCCACTGTCATATTAATATTACAATGAAAATGTTTTAATCTAGCCCAAATCATATTTTAACTTATAATAAATTTTCTAATAAAATTTAATTTTTATTTCAACATGGCATTTTTAATAAAATGACATTTTCAATTCTAACATAAATGACATTTCAATTCTAACATAAATGACATTTCAAATCTAACATAAATGACCTTTTATATTAACATGATAATTCTAATAAATGACATTTTTATTTCATAGCATGATCCTAAACAAAATGTTATTTTTATCCTAACATGTCATTTCTCATAAAAATGACATTTTTATTCTAACTTCACATTTTTTTAACAAAAATGGCATTTTTAATCTAATATAACATTTTGACTAAAATGACAATTTTATTCTAATGTAACATTTTAACAAAAACGACAATTGTATTCAAATGAAACCCTTTACAACCAAATGTGATTTTTATTCTAATGCAACCTTTTACAACAAAATATGATTTTACTTCTAATGCAACATATTGATAACAAAGTGTGGCTTCATTTCTAATGCAACATTTTTATAACAAATGTGGTTTTATTTCTAATGTAACACTTCATACAACAAAAATGGTATTTTTTATTTTGTTAACATTTCATGAAAATGTTATTTCTATTATGCTAACATAAAAATGATATTTCTTTTTAACTCAAAGTAACATGTTAAAATGTCCCTTTTGATAATAAAATATGTTTAACATGTATTTCATTTTATATCTAATTAACATATGTATTTCCTTTTATTTCAAACTAACATGTATTAATATGTTTTTGTTCTAATTCTAACTAACATAAGAAAATGTCACATTGTAATGATAAAACACGTGTTAACATGTTTTTATATTTCTATCTAATGATCATTTTAATCATTTCTATATGCACTTTTAAATAAAATGACATTAATATTCTAACCTAGCATTTATAAATAAAATGACATTTATATTCGAATATGGCATTTATAAATAAAATGATATTATATTCTATTCAAACATTTTTAACTAAAATGACCATTTTATACTAATGCAACATTTTCAACTAACATGACCATTTTATACTAATGCAACATTTTTAATTAACATGACCATTTTATACTAATGCAACGTTTTTAACTAACATGACCATTTTATACTAATGCAACATTTTTAACCAAATTGACATTTTTATCCTAATATAATATTTTATACAAAAATGGCATTTTATTTCTAATGCAACATTTTATAACAAAAATGTTATTTTAGTTCTAAATAAACATTTCTCACTAAAGATACATTTTTATTCTAATAAAACATTTCTAACTAAATTGACATTTTTATCTCATGTAATATTTACTAACAAAATGACAAGAATAAAAAGACAATTTTGTCCACATATATGTTTTCAAATTCAAGTGACAAAATAAAATGATAATTTTGTCAACATGTATGTTTTATAATTCTAATGACAAAATAAAAAGGTACTTTTGTCAACATACATATTTTCTAGTTCTAATGACAAAATAAAAGGGCTACTTTTGTCATATGCACATGCTTATAATTCTGGTGATAAAATAAGAGATAATTTTTGTCTAATCGACAACTCTAACTCAAAAAAACGAATAAAAAGTGATATTTTGTTTTGTCGACAATCATAACTCAACAAAACAAATAAAAAATGATATTTTGTTTTGTCGACAATTATAACTCAATAAAACAAATAAAAAGTGATATTTTGTTTTGTCGACAATTATTACATTAACATGACAAATAAAAATAAGGTTCTTATTTGTCTACAATTTCTACTCCTTTTAAGATGTAACATAAACATGGTATTGTAATATGACTACAAATTATACATTAACATGACAAGTAAAATAATGTTTCCATTTGTATAACAATTTTTACTCTTTTGACATGTAAAAATAAACATGATGTTTTAATGTGACTACAAATGACAAATAAAATAATGTTTCCATTTGTATAACAATTTTTACTCTTTTGACATGGAAAAATAAACATGATGTTTAAATGTGACTACAAATGACAAATAAAATAATGTTTCCATTTGTATAATAGTTTTTACTGTTTTGACATGTAAAAATAAACATGATGTTTAAATGTGACTACAAATGACAAATAAAATAATGTTTCCATTTGTATAACAGTTTTTACTCTTTTGACATGTAAAAATAAACATGATATTTAAATGTGACTACAAATGACAAATAAAATAATGTTTCCATTTGTATAACAATTTTTACTCTTTTGACATGTAAAAATAAACATGATGTTTTAATGTGACTACAAATGACAAAAAAAATAATGTTTCCATTTGTATAACAATTTTTACTCTTTTGACATGTAAAAATAAACATGATGTTTAAATGTGACTACAAATGAAAAATAAGATAATGTTTCCATTTGTATAACAATTTCTACTCTTTTGACATGTAAAAATAAACATGATGTTTAAATGTGACTACAAATGACAAATAAAATAATGTTTCCATTTGTATAACAATTTTTTACTCTTTTGACACGTAAAAATAAACATGATGTTTAAATGTGACTACAAATGACAAATAAAATAATGTTTCCATTTGTATAACAATTTTTACTCTTTTGACATGTAAAAATAAAGATGTTGTTTTAATGTGACTATAAATGACAAATAAAATAATGTTTCCATTTGTATAACAATTTTTACTCTTTTGACATGTAAAAATAAACATGATGTTTAAATGTGACTACAAATGACAAATAAAATAATGTTTCCATTTGTATAACAATTTTTAGACATGAATATTTTAATGATTCATTTACGCAATAAAAATATGATTTTTTTTATTGTATATTCCGTTTTGTTTATCAAACATTAACATTTTATATATTCATATGTACACATCGAAGTCACAAACAATCAATCCAAAATTTTATACAACATATATATGGACTTTTATTTAGTGCACACATTTAATATCACATCATAAACAATAATAAATTTCAATTTTAAAAAGGAAAGAAATCTCACCTTTCTTTGGAAATTTTCTAAATTGTAGATCGTTCCATTTCTGCTCTGGTTTATTCTGTTGTGTAGATCTTGTCAATACGGTTTCAACGCAATTCGTTTTGTCGAATTCTGATTTCATGTGATTTCGATAAGTATGAACGAGTTATACATTTTATTGTAATAACAATATTTTGAAGTTAATTAGCTAAGTAAATCATGAGATAATTCACCTTTCGTTGATATTATGAAGGCACACAACAAACGTGGATAAGGACCAATCCTAAGTAGCGAATTTGAACTTGAAAACCCCTTTTTTTCTCTTTTGAGAAGGAGGATTAAGGAAAATTAAGAAAAAGAGGATAACATGAAATTTTAGGGAAGAGGAGGTTGTTTTTCTTTATTTATTTTTATTCTGACGCATTTTCTAACAAAATTTCCTAAAATAATTTTTTTAAATTGGTTCTGATTTTCCGGGTTGTTACAATCTCCCCCACAAAAAATATTTTCGTCCTCGAAAAGGAACGGAGCTGAAAGTTGTTTAACTAACCAACTCAACTTTTATTCTTTAATTGGTTTCAATAAATTTATTAGTTGAGTAGCTTTTATATATTCAGAAATCATATTTTCTAAAATCGGATTACAAATATAATCACAAATACATTAATTATAAACTTGTTACTCTCAACTCATTCTAGGGCATTTCTAACCCCATCTCTAATGAGTTTTCCTCATTCAAGGATACTACTGATTCTATCTCTAATGAGCATTCTTTTATAGGATATTTCTAATCCTACCTCTGATGAGTCTTTTATTCAGTTCTAACGACTTGTACCCTAAAGATTTGAGCTAATCAGGGCTCTGATACCAAATGTAAAGATCTGTAAATCCCCGCCCTTTGGATCGACCATAAACTACACAGGTCTGATCCAAAGGTCGAAAATCCACGAATACTTTAACTTTGGGAATACAACACATTAGAACAAATAACAGAAGACTTTTATAAACATTATAATATTGTTACATCAGAATACAGGATATCAGAGTACATTGGATAAATAATACAACGGAAGATTTCATTACAACAAAATTAATACAATGCAGCGGAATTAAAACATGATATACTAAATGAAGTCTTAATAGCAATATAGAAATGACGGACTCCATCTTCAGCTCCATAGCTATCCAGGATGAGTCTGCTAAAACCTGAATACAAGGCTGCCCGTGTGGAAAAGAGGGCACCCGAGTTTGCAAAGTGAAACCAACTACGAGTCAGTCGTGGGACTGGTATGAGAAATCTTACTTAACCTATTTAACAATAAGGCTAATCACAGGACCACGCCACTAACGCGGGACGGGTTTACTCCATTGGATTGTCAGTGCATAAGTAAAGTAAATCATTAAACAACACAATGATTTTTAGAAAAATGAAACTATTATAAGACTCAAGTCCCATCAGACAATGCAACGCAAATCGGAGGATAGAGTTTTACCTTATAATGGTCAAAAGTGCTTGATACGAAAAAACGAATTTGATATTATTATTAGTGCATATATGTTTCAAAAACATTTCAATCATAATATCAATCATAGACGGCATAGCTACCATATACTATGTCTCCATACTAGTTATATACTCAAAACCGCATGAGTCGTACTGGAAGTTGGATTTCCATCATGAACCAAGGCAAGAGATAGTCCTTACCGAATTCGAGACACTCCAGCCCGTGCCTCAGGATACAGTCGCAACCGCACCTGGATCTTCAGGCCGGTCCACCAAAGTGCAATGGTTGGATTAATAATGCCTGAACAATACGTTTCCCCGCCCTATGTGTCGTAAATAGAGCCACTAGGGACTCAAATAACCGAGGCGCCTCATTCCATCATCCACATAAGTAAAAATGTCAGGCCTTGTAAAAACCATGACACCACTTCTAGCTAGAAAGAAACGTATGTCGTCCCTGCAGTCCTTACTCCCATTTCTGGTTCATACCAGGGTGTGAGGCTCACGAAGTATCGCTATACACAAAGCTATGCTAAATTAAAGTTGTGCTTTGATCATCAACCACAAGACTCTACTTTTCAACAAAATCCTTGATCATTTGCATCTTAGCATGCCACATTGTCAATCCATACCATACCATTGATTTCTACCAATATATAACCTCTGAGCTCGTACGTCTCAGAGAAGGGTGTTAAGCAAGAGAATAAATCCTCCGTCACCACAGATATATATTTAGCAGAGATCAACGAATAAAGCATAAAGGAATACAACGTCAGACATACATCCATTTACAAGTCCGTTCTGGGTCTGAATGAAACCGGAGACACCTTATCCCAATACAGGAGAGAGGTACTCGCATATCCATCGATCTCCAAGTCCTTCTGGATGATCACCACTTATTACCTTGTCTTGGGTGGCTGCCCAAATCAAGACATCAGTAATCATCCAAACGATGTGAAGACCTCCGATCTTCAACCACCGTCTTCATCTTCAACTTTTGATCGTCGTAGTAATTATTCATAATGGGTTAAACCGGGTCTTTCTGAATAATTCACGTGTTTTATAATCAATAGTAAAATACTATAAAAACACATCCAGTGCCTCATTCCAATTCAGAATATTCTTTTAAATAAATATTCACAACATTAGGGAAAGGTTCCCATTAATTTTATCAAAGATAAATTCTTTGATTTATTCTTTAAAGATTCATTAAAACCCCAATTTGGTTTTAATATCAAAAATCATTACTTTATGATTATTCAACTTTAAGAAATTAATCTTATCTTTAACTGGGTCAAAGAACCAATGTCATTTAAAACACAGTTCACGATAAACCCAAAATCATCATCCATTAAATATGGAACTTTAACAGAAATCAAGTCAATATATAATCGATATAAATATAATTGGAAAACTCTAATAATCTTAATTAAAAGATTTATTCTTTTCTCAACTGGGTTTAAGAACAGAGTTATTTAAGACACCCTTCACGACAAACCCAAAAATCCAATTTACTTAATTCCAAATAAATATTAATTAATTGGAAAACTTCATTAAATCTTGATAAAAGATTTATTCTATTTCTTTATTGAAATATTTTTTTCAAAATATTAGATTTTGGAAATTACTACTTTTTTTCTGTTCATTATAAAACAAATAAAAACGATCGATAAACCCGTTCGGGTTAAAATGGCGTTCCAACTTATAATGGGCTAAAACTTATAATGGGCTAAATAGTCCAATTCATTACCATGTCCATTTATGGTTTATAATGGGCTAGACCTCCCATATTAGGCCTACAGCTTGCGAATGCTGGATATGCCGGTCGGGTCCGGGCAGACTTTTCCTACAAGTTGGGCTTAACCTCGTGTCATAGCCCGCTTCGTATTTGCGCACTTAGACCTCTCACATTAGGTTTAACATTAGTGGTTGTTGGATATGCCGATCGGGTCCGGGCAGACTTCCACCACAAATGCAACCTAACCTCGTGTCAAAAGTGCAACTATAATTTTTAATTGTAATTATTTCACTGAAAAATATTCATTATTTTTTAAACTATTCTTTATATAAAAGCGTTCTTTATTTTCAAATACTATTTATTTAAAAAAGATATTCTGAATTGGAATACGACTCAATCAATTATAATATATTTTCAGTTATATGGATTTCATCCATTGCATATGTATATAACTATAACAACCCGGAAATTCTGAACCAATTTAGATTTTTATTTTGGCTAATTTAATGAATTTTGAATATTTAAAATGGATTAATTTAAATAATAACGACCAAAAATTTATTTTTGATGAAGTTAAAATGAATAAATTTATTTTAATTATAATTCGAGCCTGAAATGGCGCGGTAGTTCGAAATTCAAATGAATGTACAGGATTCGAAATAAATCGGATTTCAGCAAAACAAGAAATATTTGAATCTGTTTAATGATATCTTTTTAACGAAGTTAAGAAACTGAGATATCACTTTAGAAGTTGAAAGTTACGTCCAGTTTAAGATTCAAAAAAGTCGCTGTGGAATTTATATATATTATATATATATATATAAAGGCCCTTAAAAATAGCCATTTTGCAAACGACCTTCGTTTTCAACGAAACCACTTTTTTTGGGTCCGGGATGTCAAATTATTTCTAGATTCCAAATTGCATAATTTTCTGAATCAATATGTGAGCGTGGCTAAGTTAAATGTGTTTTAACAGTTTTAGTCAATTTCGATCGACCAGAAAATGGCCATTTTTCAAACGGTCTCAAAATTCGATGAAATTAGTTTTGTTAGGACCATATCATCAATACGAAGCTAGAAATAATTTTTCGGGAATTTTTAGAGTCCGTATGTGGCCCCGGTAAATTGAAATGTATGTTTGAAATTAAAATATAAAGAATTATATTTTAAATTTAATGGAAATTGATCGTAACGTTCGAATTAGCTTGTGAAACATATCCCATTATGTTCGGAATGGGGGTATTATGCTAGGGACGACAGTCGTTGGACTCGATTCCGAGCTCAAATGAAAAGTCAACTTAATGGAGATTTAAATAGAATTTTTTTTTAATATTATTTCCTATAAAACCCCTTCCACTTCAGAAGCCCTAACCATTACTAACGGCAACCGCCCCTTTTAAAATCAACGGTGAAAACATTCAAATGATTTCCCTTAATCCCTCTCATCCTACAACGAATTGGAGAATGATTTCAAAGCAAGATTGTAGAGCACCTCTTCCTCGATCAATTCATATGGTGATGATAATTTCTCGTTGCCTTTGGAGTTGGAATTTGGAGCTCACACTCGCTGACTTCGAGGCAAGATTCTGGTGCGGCGCTGACTTCGAATGGCCCCCCACTCATGGCGTTGAAAGGCGAGGTGGAGGAGCACCTCGTGGTGCTGGCCGATGGGATTCCGACCTCCCCAGATGGCGGCGGCGGCGAAACCCTGAAGGTGAGCTCCAGTTCGACAGTTCTGAAACGAAGAACTGTTACAGTATGGTGATTAGGTAAAGGAAAGTCTTACTTTTTTTATACAATGAAATAAAATCTGAATTGTTTTATAAATTAAAATCTGAACAATTTTATAATTAAAATTTGAATAGTTTTATAAATAAAATCTGAAATGTTTTATAAATAAAATCTGAAATGTTTTATAAATAAAATCTGAAATGTTTTGTAAAAATAAAATAACAAATATGGTTTCAAAAATAAATAAGCAAATAGCAAATATGGTTTTAAAAATAAAATAGCAAATATTGTTTTAAAAATAAATAGCATGATGTTTTAAAAAAAATCAGCATTGTTTAAAAATAAATATACATGGTTTTTGAAATTATAAATATACATTATTTGAGAAAATCTAAATAGCATTATTTTTATAAATATAACGAAGAGATACAAATGTGATTTTATCCATGTAGCGGTGAAATAAAAATGTGGTTTTTTTTATTTATGAACAGCGTGGAAAGATGGAGTTGGAATGTCGGGTAAATCCAAACCATCGTCCGCTAAAGAATGACGGAGTCGAACCCCAAGGTGAGAACTCCTCGCTTTTATTTTAATTTCTAGTTGAAATATATACTAGGATGCAGACGGTGCTTAGCAGCACCTGACACCCGTCATCCACAGACCATGGATGACTTGTTTGTTTGATTTCTGTGTAGTGAAATTTGATAATGTGATGTGTGAAATAAAATATATATTCATGTGTTGAAATAAAATATATATTCGTGTGGTGAAATAAAATATATATTCATGTATTGTAATAAAATATATATTCATGTGTTGAAGTAAAATAAATATTCATTTACAAATCGAACGATTTGTTTATGTACACCGATTTGACTGATATTAATTGAGATGATAAATTTTACACATCGCCCAACTGCACAAATAAAAAATCTGTGTTTGTTGATTTGAAACCCTACACAGGTATTGGGATGATATTTGACGTACGCTAATCCCGATTGTTTAGTTGTATGTCAATCGATGGGTTGACAGACTGTGTAAGCGTTAATTATTTATATTTAATGCTTATACAGTTGTGTGGTGCACTCTGGATGATGGTTGATGATTTATCGTTGCTATTATATACATGTGTTGTAGAAAATCCATATAATTAACATTATATGGTAATTGATTGGGCCTCATTCCAATTTGAAAAATAAGGAATATTATAAAAGAAAATTCATGTGTTGTATAGAATGAATATTCATGTGTTGAGTAGAAAATAAATTCATGTGTTGAATAGAAAGAAAATTCATGTGTTGAATAGAAAGAAAATTCATGTGTTGAATAGAAAGAAAATTCATGTGTTGAATAAAAATATATATTCATGTGTTGAATAAAAAAAAATGTATTCATGTGTTGAAGAAGATATTAATTTGCTGAATATAATAACAAAGTTACTGAAATATATAAAGCTGTATTAATTAGATGTGCGCTATTTTGACGCGAACGATATTTATATCGATTATATTCGTTTTTATAACGATTTTAGAAAAGGAAGTGATTTCAAAATATAACGTTTTGAAAATATTATCATATATATATATATATCGATGATGTGGAATATTCAATTTTGATTCGAAATTGAATATGAAGTTGAAATCGTTTCGATAACGAATTTAAAATGATTTATAAAATACGTTTTAAAAGGAAATCGATGAAATATATATATTATATATATAATGGTCTGAATAGAACGCGTCGCGCCGCGGCAGTTCACAAATTTCGACTATTGACTTCGAATGGATATTACGGGAGATCCAACCGTCGGATTCTCCTAAAACCGGAACCGTTGGGTTCATATCGAAAAGAGCTTTCTAAGGAACGTTAGTGATGTGAAATCTAACGGATGGATTTATAGTTATGTCCAAATCAAATTTGGAAAAGGTCGCTGTAAGTGTAGTTCGATGGCCGTTGATGGAAATCGACTGTACGAGCCTTAATAAAATTATTAAAAATATCAATAATTTGTGTAAAATCATAAGAAATGATTTGTGAAGAATTGGGATAAAAAATTCCAAATTTGAAAAGATAAAAATAGGATTTTATCGAAATGAACGGGTTTTGAACTAGAATGAAAATCCATTTATTTTTAAAATAAATAAATTGGATTTGAAATGGTTTTAAAAGTAACCAGAATTTCCAATAATTGAATTGGAATGGATTTGAATCGAAATTGTCTTTGGAATATTTTGATGTTGGATTTCGTGATGATACAGATATTGTTATGGGAATTTGAAAGATATATTAATATCGTTATTTCCAATACTATATTTGTTGGTCGTAGAATTTGATATTGAATATAAGCCGATATATTTTCTATTCGGAGCCTTATATATAATATCAAATGTGATTTGGGTTTGTTGTGAATGGTGTCTTCATTAACACTGTTCTTAAACCCAGTTGAGAAAAAGATTAAACCTTTTTATTTAGATTTAATGAAGTATACCAATTAAATGATATTTAATTGGAATTGAATTGGAATTGATTTTTTGGGTTTATCGTGAACGGTGTTTTAAATAACACTTGTTCTTTAACCCGATAATTAATGGAATGTGATTTTGGGTTTATCGTGAACCGTGTTTTAGATGACATTGGTTCTTTAACCCAGTTAAAGACAGGATATTGATTTTTGGGAAGGTTAAAACTAAGTGGAGTTTTAATGAATCTTTAATTAGATTGAAGTGATCGAGAATGGAGTATCACCATTTTGCTCCAAGCGATAGTTAAATCTTTAATTAGATTTGAACGTGAAATGGTAATTAAATTTACCGATAATTAAGTGGTGTTAGATATGAAGTATGACCAGTTTTACTTCATGGGATGAATAGGCTGGGATTGGGAAATAAAATAAATCATTATAGCAGTGTGGTTCGCTAATCCCGACTAATTTGAATTGATATTCAAAGGAAGATTAAGGAATAAATTTAAAGAATTTATTGTGATGGCCCACCCCGCACCAACCGACATTTACTCCAAAAGTGCGCTGTACACATGTCCAGTTAGCACGGAACGGTCATCAAAAGAAAAGAAAGAAGAGAATGAGCTAATCAAGGAACCTGTAGAATGTCTCACAGCGCATAGGATAAAATATAATAACAACATACTTGACATAAAACAGGTGAGACAGTGCATAAGCTGAAAATAAACTAACATAGCAGCGGAAAATCCAAGTACAGCTTATGATCCAAAGCCAACATTATTACAACTTTTCAAACTGTCTCAACAAAACAAAAGCAAGATAAAGGAGGTACACTACTAATGCCCAAGTAGCGACCACCAGCGACATAGGGAGAATATCTATATATCATACGTGGAAGCCTCCTGCTCGCCTCCGAATCAGCTACTCGCGCATCACCAGCTAACCATAACCTGTGTCTAGTCTGCTCGTGTGAGCACCCAGAGTAATAAGAGGAGACATAAAACTCTGGGTTAGACATAAAGCCTGGTATGCGCGATAAGCAACAAAACAGAACAATAACAGGTATAATCCAATAATCCCTGAACCTGGACCTGCAACTAAAGAGTTAGCACTACATACCGTACAATACTCTAAGGTGCCACTAACATACTGTGTAAGAGATACGGGGGTGGGGGTGTGCATGTCATAGTGGTGTCAAACAATCAATCATAGCAACCATCCTCACATCTCTCACTCAGTGCGTAAAGCATACGATATCCACTACCTTGGTCACCTAATCCTTTGGGCCATGACGGAATCCAATCCCGTGTAACTATCACTACAAGCCCATTATCCATCTCTCAGTGGTGAACCAAAGTTATGAATACCGACAACCCCTTTGCACACGTCCCGCAGCAAAGCCCAATCAAGAATTGAACTCATTGGTTCCCTTCTAGATCCTGAGCTCTAACTTCCATTTGGACTACCTTTGCATCTCGGGTTTTAGTCATCATCTTCATCCGGGTCGGTCTTCACTTTACCTTACTTCGTATCGTGGTCATCACCCTCGCTCGGGTCGGATCGTGGTCTTCACTTCAAGTCCAAGCATCTCGGATCGGGTCGGTCGTGCTTCCTCCATCGGATCGAGTCGTTCCATACGGATCGGGTCGCACCATCGGTTCATAGCTTCTGAAGTGGATCGGGTCGGTCGGTCAAGAATCTTTCATTCTGGTCGGTTTTCATCATCTCTACCCTGGTCGGTCATTATTGCCCCCTGGTCGGTCGAACACTTCACCATTCCTGGTCGGTCGTACTTCACCATCCCTGGTTGGTCGGTATTTCATCATCGTATGGGGTCGGTCGAACATCGCATAGTGGTCGGTCTTGCCCAACCTGGTCGATCTCCCTAGTCGGTCGAACACTTCATACAGGGTCGGTCATGAGCTCAGGTCGGTCGGTCAAAACCTTCCCCTGGTCGGTCTAATTCGACCCAAAGAAAACCTACACCATTCCGGCAAGCTATTTTCGCCTCTCGATGGCGTTTTCAACCATTCTAACTATTCTAAACAATCATAAAGCATACCATACAGTCGTAGCAACATGTATAAACATGCACAAACAGCAAAACAACAATATGGTATGTTAAAACGGATCAAACATAGCTAAAAAACCCCATATTTTCCTTTAATCCCTCTTAATCACATTTAAGCAAATCTAATGATAGGATTAACAAAACTTAACCAAATCAGCCAAATTTTCTAACAGAGGCCTAAAATAATATTTAGCAATTTATAAATATTTTTCCAGATTTTTAACATGCATAAATTCGCTAATTTCCACTAATCACCCCTTAATCCCCCAAATTCCGGGATTTGCAAAATTAGTCAAAATTAACCCAAATTCATATCAGAGGCATAAAATGATGTTTTAGAATTTTTGGAATTTTTCTAGATTTCTCTGGGCTATAATTTCGCTAATCTTCGCTAATTACCATAATTAGCCGTAATTAGTGAAAAACAATGCAAATCACTCACCTTAGCCACAAACAAACTTTAGATCTGAAATAATCTCTGATTTGGATCCAATCCCTATGTGTTCCAGCAGCTCTCTCTCTGATTTGGTGCTACCCTCCCTTGATTTAATGTAGTTTTGCTTAATCTTCGATTAGAAAGTGATTAGAGACGATTTGGGATGAAATTAGAAGGTGGAGGCCATGGCTAGGGTTAACGACATGTTTGTGGCGGCTGGAAAATGAGGATAAGATCGTTCTCCTACTGATTTCAGCCTCCTCATAACCGTAATCCCGAAATCCTCCATTGGGCCTAGCTGTTAATCACCCGGTTAAGCCCAATTAAGCTGTTTTTCACTATCTGAAACTTGTTTCAGTCATATCTCCCAAACGGTGAGTCCGTTTGGCTATTGTGACCACTCTACGGAATTGTAACCCATCATCCGGAGCCAATGAAAGTGGTTTCAGGTCAAAATTCCTTACCAGTCAAAAGTTATGACCAAAACAGTACCAACTAGGGGTAAAATGGTCATTTAAAAATTGGGAAAAATCATGAACATGGGAAATGACCCCAATAATCGTCTCCCAAAGTTACATGACCATACGACTTCGTATATGAGAGAAATAAATATTCTACGATCCTATGATGCGTAGAATGCGGGTTGTTACATTTATCTTTGATAAAATTAATGGGAACCATTCCCAAAGTATAAGAATATTTGAATAAAAGAATATTCTGAATTGGAATGAGGCATATGTTGTGTTTGTGTAACACTTGTTTATTATATACGCGAGTTATTCAAAAAGACCGGGTTTATCCTATTCTGAATAACTAATTCGACGTGGTGTCGAGGATGAAGACGGTGGTTGAAGACCGGAGGTCTTCACATCATTTGGGTGATTACTGATGATCTTGATTGGGTTGTACACCCAAGAGGAGGGAATCAATTGGTGATCGTCCAGACGTACTTGGAGATCGATAGATATGCGAGGTACAAGGTGCCTCCGGTTTCGTCCAGACCCAGAACGGACTTGTAAATGGACTGTGTGTCTGACATTGGATTTTATTATGTGTGATTGATTTCTATTAAATTTATATTTGTTTGGCGGCGGAGAATTTATTCTCTTGCTTAACGCCCTTCTTTGAGACTTACGGGCTCAGGGGTTATATATTGATGGATATCAAACGCATGGAGTGAATTGCCTGTGTGGCATGCCTAAGTGAAAATATGATCAAGGCTTCTGTTGAAAAGCAGAGTCTTGTGGTTGATGACCAAAGCACGGCCTGTGTAGCATAGCTTTGTGTATCGTTGATTCGCGAGCCTCACACCCCAATTGTGAACCAGAAACATGAGAGGACATCAGGGAGGGCATGCGTTTCATTCTAGCTAGAAGTGGCATCAGTGGTTTTACATGCCCTGACGAGTTTGACTTTTGTGATTGTTGCTGTTGTGAGGCGCCTCGGATATATCGGTGACTGTGTGGAGCCGATGGAGTCATTGGACTCATTGACACCCCATAGGGTGGGGAAACGCAGTGTTCAGGCATTTTAATCCACATCGGTGGACCGGCCCTGGCGATCCAAAGGTCACTCGAGCTCTGACCTGAGGGGCGGGCTAGAGCATCTCTAATTCGGTAAGGATGATCCCTTGCCTTGGTTCACAGATGGAAATCCAACTTCCAATATGTGACTTTGCGGTTTTGATTATAGTTCCTAGTATGGCGACATAGTGGGATGGGGCACTTATGCCATCTATGAGTGCTACTTAGGATTGAAATTGTTTTAATACTATGCACTTATAGTAATAATAATAGATGAAATTTAGCGTATCAAGCATTCTTTGGCTATTATAAGGTAACACCCTATCCTCCGGCTTGTGTTGCATTGTGTGATGGGACCTGGGTCTTATAATAGCTTCATTGTTCTTTATTTAGCACTGCGCTCTTTGTTAATGCACTGGTATTCATGGGGTAAAAACCCGTTCCGTGTTATATGGCATGGTCCCTTGATTTACCTAACTTTAAAATAAAGATTGATAACTATTTTAGTTCTCACACCAGTCACACGACTGACCTGGAGTTTATTGTTTTAACCTAAACTCTGGGTGCCCTTATTTTCCGTACGGGCAGCTAGTAGTTGGGTTTTGCAGATTTGTAATCACAGGATCCTGGTTTACAACTGGAACGATACTCGGAAAGCTCTGTATCCGTGTATTTCTTTCAGTTGTGTTTTGTATTATTTTTCCGCTGCAGTAATGTATTTAAATCTCTGATATTTCATGGTGTGTTATATTTATTCATAATCTGTATATTCTTGTATTCTGATGGAATTGTTGTAATTAACAATGAAATGTTCTTCTGTTTGTGTTCTGATTTGTCTTGTCCTCATTGCGATCTGGATTTTGAACGGTCTTGGTCGGTTTAGCGATCGATTCGGATCGAGCGAAATCCCATTCGTTATAGTTGGTATCAGAGCTCTGGTTTACAGAGCTCGAGAAAAAGACACATTAGAACCGAATGAAAGAATTCATCAAAAATTGGATTAGTAATATCCAATGAGAATGACTCGTCAGAGATAGGATCAGTAGTATCCTATAACGAGTGTGAAGAGCATATTTTTAAAATAAAAATGAAAAAAAATTTTGTTTTGAAATTTAAATCGTTTTATATGTATTTGAATATTTATTTTAAATTGGTTTGGACAATCTAGTATATGAAGATTTTGAATATACGCCTAGCTAGCGTGTATACGAAGTTCCAAATATGCTGGATGGATATAGAATCACACTCTAGTCGCCCAAACATGATCCTGATGATGAAGTATACCATCACCAGTATTTATGTTCGAGTTTCGAAAGTGGTATATCTATATGTTTCCATTGGCTGGTGTGAGAACCGAAACTAGATAGGGCTTATTGTTGTGATTTGGCATCAAAAACGGGATTTTGAATATTTATATCAAAGTTACATGTTTGAAAAACTAATCAACTAATTGATTGTTGGTTGTGTTGTTTGATTATTTGTTTCACTAATTAGAATAATAAAACCAATATGAACACGAATGGTAAATTTAGTCAAATATTGAACTCTATTGAAAATTGTTTGAAATTGCATGCATGTACATATATATGTGTGAACAGGTCATAGCAAGGAGGCTAAAGAAGAGGAATAAAATTGTTTGCCCGACAAATAGGTACATGTTTACTATATTTCTTGGGTGATGATGATTTTATGAGCCGATTGGCTAGCCGCTTGGCTTTTTCTTTTGCATTGGTGAGGGCCATGGGAGGCTATTTGAAATATCCCGATGCTTTCGGTACAAAGGAGGTTATGGCGAAATTTTTCGAAAATTTAGGGTGTTAGCCAAATTTTTGAAATTTTTTGAAAAGTTCTTAGAAACTGAGAAGTTGAAGAACTTAAACCATAATGGAAAGAATGAAAGTGGAGTTGGTTAGTTAAAAAACTTTAAGCTTCGTTCCTTTTCGAGGACGAAAAGATTTTAAGTTGGGGAGATTGTAACAACCCGGAAATTCTGAGCCAATTAAATTTTTTTATTTTGGCTAATTTAATGAATTTAGAATATTTAAAATGGATTATTTTAAATAATAATGACCAGAAATTTATTTTGGATGAAGTTAAAACGAATAAATTTATTTTAATTATAATTCGAGCCTGAAATGGCGCGGTAGTTTGAAAATTCGATTTCGAAATTTAAATGAATGTACAGGATTCAAAATAAATCGGATTTCAGCGAAACAAAAAATATTTGAATCTGTTTAATGTTATCTTTCTTACGAAGTTAAGAAACTGAGATATCACTTTAGAAGTTGAAAGTTACGTCCAGTTTAAAATTCAGAAAAGTCGCTGTGGAATTTATATATATTTTTTATATATATTAAGGCCCTTAAAAATAGCCATTTTGCAAACGACCTTCGTTTTCAACGAAACCACTTTTGTTGGATCTGGGATGTCAAATTATTTCTAGATTCCAAATTGCATAATTTTCTGAATCAGTATGTGAGCGTGGCGAAGTTAAATGTGTTTTAACAGTTTAAGTCAATTTCGATCGACCAGAAAACGACCATTTTTCAAATGGTCTCAGAATTCGATGAAATTAGTTTTGTTAGGAACGTATCGTCAATACGAAGCTAGAAATAATTTTTCGGAAATTTTTAGATCCGTATGTGGCCCCAGTAAATTGAAATGTACGTTTGAAATTAAAATATAATGAATTATATTTTAAATTTAATGGAAACTGATCGTAACTTTCGAATTAGCTTGTAAAACATATCCCATTATGTTCGGAATGGGGGTATTACGCTAGAGACGACAGCCGTTGGACTCGATTCCGAGCTCAAATGTAAAGTCAACTTAATGGAGATTTAAATAGAAAAAATATATAATATTATTTCCTATAAAACCCCTTCCACTTCAGAAGCCCTAACCCTTAATAACAGTCGCCGCCCCTTTTAAAATCAACGGTGAAAACGTTCAAACGATTTCCCCTTAATCCCTCTCATCCTACAACGAATTGGAGAATGATTTCAAAGAAAGATTGTAGAGCACCTCTTCCTCGATCGATTCATATGGTGATGATAATTTCTCGTCGCCTGTGGAGTTGGAATTTGAAGCTCACACTTGCCGACTTCGGGGCGAGATTCTGGTGCGGCATTGACTTCGAGTGACCCCCCACTCATGGCGTTGAAAGGCGAGGTGGAGGAGCACCTCGTGGTGCTGGCCGATGGGACTCCGACCTCCTCAGATGGCGGCGGCGGCGAAACCCTGAAGGTGAGCTCCGATTCGACAGTTCTGAAATGAAGAACAGTTACACTATGGTGATTAGGCAAAGGAAAGTCTAACATTTTTATACAATGAAATAAAATCTGAATTGTTTTATAAATTAAAATCTGAATAGTTTTATAATTAAAATCTGAATAGTTTTATAAATAAAATCTGAAATATTTTATAAATAAAATCTGGAATGTTTTATAAATAAAATCTGAAATGTTTTGTAAAAATAAAATAGCAAATATGGTTTTAAAAATAAATTAGCAAATAGCAAGTATGGTTTTAAAAATAAAATAGCAAATATTGTTTTAAAAATAAATAACATGATGTTTTAAAAAAAATCAGCATTGTTTGAAAATAAATATACATGGTTTTTGAAATTATAAATATACATTGTTTGAGAAAATCTAAATAGCATTATTTTTATAAATATAACGAAGAGATAAAAATGTGATTTTATCCATGTAGCGTTGAAATAAAAATGTGTTTTTTTTAATTTATGAACAGCGTGGAAAGATGGAGTTGGAATGTCGGGTAAATCCAAACCATCGTCCGCTAAAGAATGACGAAGTCGAACCCCAAGGTGAGAACTCCTCACTTTTATTTTAATTTCTAGTTGAAATATATACTAGGATGCAGACGGTGCTTAGCAGCACCGGACACCCGTCATTCACAGACCATGGATGACTTGTTTGTTTGATTTCTGTGTAGTGAAATTTGATAGTGTGATGAGTTGAAATAAAAATATATATTCATGTGTTGAAATAAAATATATATTCATGTGTTGAAATAAAATATATATTCATATGTTGAAATAAAATATATATTCATGTGTTGAAATAAAATATAAATTCATGTGTTGAAGTAAAATAAATATTCATTTACAAATCGAACGATTTGTTTATGTACACCGATTTGACTGATATTGATTGGGACGATAAATTTTATACATTGCCCAACTACACAAATAAAAAATCTGTGTTTGTTGATTTGAAACCCCACACGGGTATTAGGATGATATTTCACGTACACTAATCCCGATTGTTTAGTTGTATGTCAATCGATGGGTTGATAGACTGTGTAAGCGTTAATTATTTATATTTAATGCTTATACAGTTGTGTGGTGCACTCTGGATGATGGTTGATGATTTATCGTTGCTATTATATACATGTGTTGTAGAAAATCCATATAATTAACATTATATGGTAAATGATTGGGCCTCTTCCAATTTGGAAAATAAGGAATATTGTAAAAGAAAATTCATGTGTTGAATAGAATGAATATTCATGTGTTGAATAGAAAATAAATTCATGTGTTGAATAGAAAGAAAATTCATGTGTTGAATAGAAAATAAATTCATGTGTTGAATAGAAAGAAAATTCATGTGTTGAATAAAATAAATATTCATGTGTTGAATAAAAATATAAATTCATGTGTTGAATAGAAAGAAAATTCATGTGTTGAATAAAATAAATATTCATGTGTTGAATAAAAATATAAATTCATGTGTTGAATAAAAATAAATATTCATGTGTTGAATAAAAATATAAATTCATGTGTTGAATAAAAATATATATTCATGTGTTGAATAAAAAATTATATGTATTCATGCGTTAAAGAAGATATTAATTTGTTGAATAGAATAGCGAAGTTATTGAAATATATAAAGCCGTGTTGATTAGATATGCGCCATTTTGACGCGAATGATACTTATATCGATTATATTCGTTTTTATAATGATTATAGAAAAGGAAGTGATTTCAAAATATAACATTTTGAAAATATTATCATATATATATATCGATGATGTGAAATATTCAATTTTGATTCGAAATTGAATATGAAGTTGAAATCTTTTCAAAAACAAATTTAAAACGATTTATAAAATACGTTTTAAAAGGAAATCGATGAAATATATATAATATATATATTATATATATAATGGCCTGAATAGAACGCGCCGCGCTGCGGCAGTTTGCGAATTTCGACCATTGACTTCGAATGGATATTACGGGAGATCCGACCGTCGGATTCTCATAAAACCAGAACCGTTGGGTTTGTATCGAAAAGAGCTTTCTAACGAATGTTAGTGATGTGAAATCTAACGGTTGGATTTGGAATTATGTCCAAATCAAATTTGGAAAAGGTCGTTGTAAGTGCAGTTCAATGGCCGTTGATAGAAATCGACTGTTTGAGCCATGATAAAATTATTAAAAATATCAATAATTTGTGTAAAATCATAAGAAATGATTTGTGAAGAATTGGGATGAAAAATTCCAAATTTGAAAAGATAAAAATAGATTTTTATCAAAATGAACTAGTTTTGAACTAGAATTAAAATCCATTTATTTTTAAAATAAATAAATTGGATTTGAAATGGTTTTAAAAGTAACCAGAATTTCCAATAATTGAATTGGAATGGATTTGAATCGAAATTGTCTTTGGAATATTTCGATGTTGGATTTCGTGATGGTACAGATATTGTTATGGGAATTTGAAAGATATATTAATATCGTTATTTCCAATACGATATTTGTTGGTCGTAGAATTTGACATTGAATATAAGCCGATATATTTTCTATTCAGAGCCTTGTATTTAATATCAAATGTGATTTGGGTTCACCGTGAATGGTGTCTTCATTAACGCTGTTCTTAAACCTAGTTGAGAAAAAGATTAAATCTTTTTATTTAGATTTAATGAAGTATACCAATTAAATGATATTTAGTTGGAATTGAATTGGAATTGATTTTTTGGGTTTATCGTGAACGGTGTTTTAAATAGCACTTGTTCTTTAACTGAATAATTAATGGAATGTGATGTTGGGTTTATCGTGAACCGTGTGTAACAACCAGGAAAACGCGAGCCAATTTAAATTTTTAAATTGGTTATTTTCAAAGAAATTAAACAATTGAAATAGAATATTTCAAGAAAATATTGAATTGGAAATAGTGTGGCAGTTTGAAAATTTGAATTCAAACTTTGACTGACTGTACAGGGTGTAAAATATAACGGATTTTAGTGAAACCAAAAATATTTAAATATGCTTATGAATACCTTTCTAACGAATCTGAAAAATCGAAGTTTCGTAGCGGGAATCAAAAGTTATCGCCAAATGAATTTTCAGAAAGGTCGCTATAGAGAATATATAGCCCTTGAAAATAGACATTTTGCAAACGACCTCGGAATTCGACGAAAGCACTTTTGTTAGATTCGGGATGTCAAACTATTGCTAGGTTTCAAATTTCATAATTTTTGAAGCTAGTATGTGAGCGTGGCAAAAGAAAATGTGATTGGTCAATTTCTGTTAAATTGGATCGACCAGAAAAGCGCCATTTTTCAAACGATCTCAGAATTCGACGAAATTAATTTTGTTGGGACAGTAGCGTCAAAACATAGCTAGGTTTATTTTTCTGGAATTCTTCGAATCAGTTTGTGGCCCTGACAATTGAAATGTACGTTCAAATTGAATATTGAATGTTTTATACTTTAATTTAAAAAATAACCAACTATAACAGTCAAATTGGCATACGAAACATATCCCATTGTGTCCGGGATGGGGGTATTTAGCTAGGGGCGACAGTCATTGTAATAACCCGAAAAATCTGGGCCAGATTAAAATTTTTATTTTGGCAATTTTAGCAAATTTTGAATATTTAAAATAAATCTATTTTAAATATTCAAAATTTGCTAAAATTGCCAAAATAAAAATTTTAATCTGGCCCAGATTTTCCGGGTTATTACAGTCATTGGGTTTGAATTGGTGTCCGTGTGGAGAAACACTATTTTAAAATTTAATAAAATCATCGGCCAATCAGATTTCTCCTTCAAAAAAAAATTAGAACATCAGAAACCTCCCCCCCGTTAAACGATCTCGACGGCGACGAAGCCTCCCCACTTCCCGACCAAATCGCCGCCGCCACATGCCACGTTGACCACTGCCACCACCCAAACCTTGAAGCGCCGCTCCTCCCCTTCAAATCCGACCAACCCTCGCCCTCTCTCTCCTCACCAGCTTCAAGAATGACGCCCAAGAAGTCGGCGACTTAGAAGCGCTGCCGCCACTTCCTCAGGCCATCGATTTGGCCAAAACCCCCGGCGCCGCGAAGCCCTCTCCTCCCTCTTCCGCGATGTACCCTCTGATCGTCGTATCGAGCCTCGGATTTCACGAATTTTCAAAACCTACTTTTGAATATCTTTGAAAGGTATCATCTTTAGTTTAATTGAATTGAAAATAAAACCTTTAAGTGTCGCAAACTTTGAAAAATCATATCTTTGTCGTGTGTTGACGAAATTCGATAAAACAGGAAACATCATGACCGCAAGGAGTGTAACACCCCGTAATTTTATAACATTAAAATTCACAAATTAAAGTATACTTAATTTTTAGAAAAGAATTAAGTGAAATGGGTTGCGCAGAGAAATATATATATTGATATATATATATATATATAAAATAAAAATTAAATAAATAAATATGCGAAAAAGTTCAAAACAGCGAATTGGGAGGGGAAATAACCGAACCGGCCCATTTTTGAGGTCGACCCAAGCCCTGCTGGGTCGACTAGGGGTTAATCCAGGGTGTTTGGCTGTCAACCCGTGGGCCGATTCGCTCAAATGCAGATTTTGCATTTGAATGGTTCTCATGGTTCAGGGTTAATCTAATGGTCCTAAATAACTTCCTACACCTATAAATACATCCTAATGCAAACCCTAAACCTAATTAAAATAGAATAGTTACCGTCGCCATGGAAATCAATGGAGCCGCTGCCAACTAAGAAAGAAGAAAAGCAAATTCAATTCTAATTCTCTCAACCCTAAAGCAAAGCAAAACTCTCTCTTTTCTTCTCTAAATAGTGAGTATGATGATCTTAACAAGATTATTATCATTTTAATTAGGTTGAGTTATGAATGGATTATGAGTAGATGATGTGAATTATCATATATGTTGTTGTAAATCCCTTTTTCTATCATGTATATTGTAAATCCAATGTTATGTGATGATGATATCTTATATGTTGTAAATCATGCTATGATGATGTTATGTATGTTGAAAGTTTCTATGCTAAGTTGTGATGAATCATACATGTTAAAAAGGCTATGATGTTACCATCTATGCTAGTTAGTTCATATTAATTAAATCATCTTGTTTGGGTTATGTTGATCTATATGACAAGTCACATATGCAAGTTAGATTGATTAGAAAAGTTATGAACATATGCCAAGACATCTATTATGACATCTAGAATTATGCTATGACATAAGTGATATCCTATGCTAGTTCACACCATCATTATGTTGCCTAAAAACCCCATATGCAAGTTTATGTATAGATTTGGGCTATGATCATATCATGTAAATTGAGATATTTAACAAGTTGACACCTTTTGATCCTTAACATGTGTAGTTTATGCAAGTTTCACCCCTATTATGATAATTGTCTATAAGTTGTGATAATTTATCTTTGTGCTAGGTGTTAGACTATACAATTCTAGCCTATATTATGCGTTGAATAAGCGTACGTATAAACGTGGGGTAGGGGTAATATTAAGGATTTAATATTAAAAAGTTGGGGGTGCAATTGATATGATTTTGCATGCCATAAGTGGATGGCCATAATTGAGTCAATTATGGACATCATTAAAAGTTGACTTAATTAATAATTTGAATAGGGAATTATTAAAACTGGGGTAAAAGATTTTAAGTGTTAATTAATGCTTAGGACACGAGGTTGGACTCGTTTGTGACGTAAACCTGCCCAGACCCGCCCGGCAAATCCAGTGGTCACAAAGGTCAGTCCAATGTGAGAGGTCCTAGGCCTAAACTAAAGCATAACAGTGGTAAAGACACGAGGTTAGACTCTTTTATGGTGTAAGACTGCCCGGACCCGCCTAGCAAATCCAGCTGCCATAAATGCCAGTCTAATGTGAGAGGTCTTTATGAGGTTATGGCCTGAATGAATTAAGAAATACTTAACCAAATAAACATGTAAGGTGGGACATGGGGGTTAAGTAGGTGCCTTGGGTGGCATGAGGAATCTAGGGGGTGCCCTTAGTGGCATGTGAAATACGATTAGTAAGACTTAACCAAACACACATGTAAATGAACATGACTAAGAGGGTTAAGTGGGATATACTAGTGACAATCTTAGGTGGGTAGCTTATGGGGGCCCATTTCGACCAGTATCCCAAACGTATCTTTGTGGGCTCGACCCAAGTCGAGGACGGGACACGCATGCTGGGTTCGACTGTAAGAGGCCAAAACGGGGAGCGGTGGCAACGCAAGTCCAACGAGTTTCGTATGCGTGTGTGGACCCGTGCTGGTAGGTAAGACGTTGTTGCATCATGTAGGTATAAGCCGTGCATTCTCAAGTTGTATCGGGTTGCCACTTTAGGGGAGTGATACACCCCACTGTGGGTCCAGCATGGGTATCTACGAGTAGGGAGCCGATCGAAAGTGGGTAGTGGGGTACACCTAGTGGAGATAGGGGCATACGACACCTATGTAGTCAGCTAGGGGTACGTAAGGCTATTTATAAAGTTTCTGTGTGAAGCAAGTGGGATCAAACAATAGGGTGACTGGTATGGTGCAGTGTAGTAATGTGCGGTGCAGTGTAGTAATCATTCGTTAGTAATTAGGTGTGCCTTTACCGTTATCTTTAACGTTATCTTAAACGCTATCTTTATCTTCCTAAGAGTTCATAGACATTTACTTGTCTTCCATCTTATGCCTTAGTCTAGTTATTTTGATAATAGTATTGTTAGAATTATCATACTCGCCAGACTTTATGTCTGACCCCCTCTATTTCTATCCTTTTTCCCCCTCCAGGTCCTCAGGTTGGGCCCAGCTCTAGTGGAGTTTGATTGAATTGCTTCATCTCTCTTTGGAAAGCTTGGACCGTTGAAGTAAAGTCCAGCTTGTTATCTTTTTAATGGCTATTTATGTAATGGGTTTATCTATTTTGTTTTTATGAAGACAGATATTGTACTTGGTTATGATCTATGGTTTTATGATGTAACAAACATGTTTAATTTCCGCTGAAATAAAATGAAGTTTTAGATTTCCAAGTACTATTTACTATCTGTCTTGTTGTAATTTTTCTGTTCTATATTCACTTATAACCTCCATGAAAGTTAATGCATTCCCTTCGTTAGTGACATTAATGGACGTGGGGTGTTACACGTGGTATCAGAGCTTAAGGTTACTAGAACAGATAAAAATACTTTAGAAAAATAGTTATTTTTGGAAGAAGTGCTTTCAAAAACATGTTTTAATGAGAAATTTAAAGAGAAAAGTTTTTAAGAAAAAAAACAAAATCCCCAATAGCCCATATCTTTATCTTTCGAATTCTCCATTCCGAATCTTTCCTTTTTCGTTTCAGCATGGCTGAAGATCTTAATCTACCCGACGGTGTAACGATACCAGGATGGTATAGGAGGTTATTAGAGGCTAGGGCCGCTGCAGGTCCAGCCAATGTTCCTCCACCACCAGTTGCACCCGTTCCTCCTCCTCATCCTCGCATAGATACTTTTGTAAAGACGTGCAAGGAATTCAAGGCTATGGGTGGAAAACCATTTCAAGGGTCAGAAACGTTTGTGGAAGCTAGAGATTGGCTTAAGGAGGTGGAAGAATTGCTAGAAATCTTTGAAGTAGAAGAAGGGAGGAGAGTTCGATTAGCAGCTTGGCTGATGAAGGGAGAGGCCTCGTTTTGGTGGGACGTCACTAATGGGGAGCGTCCTGTTGACTCTTGGGCAGATTTCAGACGTATGTTCGAGGCGAAGTTTCTCTCAAGGGCGGAAGAAAATCTATATATGGGAAGGTTCTTGACATTGAAGCAAGGAAGCTCATTCAGTGAAAGAATATGTCAATAAATTTAATCAGTTAGCAAGGTTTGGCTTGGACTTAGTGAACACGCCGGAGAAGAAGGCGCTGAGGTTCGTGAATGGCTTGAATGAACCATTGCAAGGGTTGGCTATGACCCACATCCCTATGGGTGCCACCTTTGAGAAGTTAGTAGAAATGGTGCTCATGCATGAGGAGAAAAGCGCTAAAGCTGATAAGGCACCCGAGAAGAAGGGGGATCAGAAGAAACCACATCAGCAAAACAAGAAGGGTGAAAAAGACAATAATGGCAAGGGAAAGAAGAAGTGCTTTAACTGTGGAACCCCAGGCCATCCCAGCAAGGATTGCCGAAAGAAAAAGAAGACATGTTGTTTTCATTGTGGCGATGCGGGACATTTAGTAAAGGACTTCCCAAAGAAGGGGCAGAGGGCAGGAGCTACCTCGGGAGGACAGGTGCAGGCTCTTATGGCACCAGGGCAGGCAAGGGGACAAGTTCAGGCTCTCGCGGTCCCACCACTGCAAGAACGAGGTAGAACCATTTCTGTTGAAAGCTTAGTTTTTCTGTTTGATCATCCTGTCCGTACCTTATTCGATTCGGGCGCATAACATTCGTTTATCTCTACATCATTAGTTGAATCACTGCACTTAAACACCAGTTTAGTAGAGGATCCCTTAGTTGTTTCGAATCCAATTGGGGGCTCAGCTTATTTGTCTATGATGTGTTTGGATTTGAAAATTTACATACTTAGCATTGAATTTAGATGTGATGCTTATGTATTGGGCTTCACGGGCTATGGGCTAATTTTAGGAATGAATTGGTTATCCAGAAATGGGGCCGTTCTTGATTGTGAAAGGAGAGTAGTTAGGCTCGTGACTCGCCTTGGCAACACTCTCGAAATCTTTTGTAATCCCATAAATTCGGTTATGCTAAGTTATCTAAAATCGCTTGACGCGTCTGAGGAAAATCTACGATCTGCTAGAGTGGTTCGAGAATATTCGGATGTGTTTGAGGAGGTGAAGGGCTTGCCTCCGAAGCGGGAGATAGATTTTCGAATATATCTTGTGGATAATGCGAAACCAGTATCTTTGCCAGTACGCCACATGGCTCCATGTGAAAGGAGGGAACTCAGTAAGCAAGTGAAGGAGTTGCTTGAGAAGGGGTTCATAAGACGAAGTATATCGGAGTGGGGTGCTCCAGTAGTATTTGCCACTAAGGCGGATGGGTCCCTTAGACTTTGTGTGGACTATAGAGAACTTAATAAGCTTACTAAGAAGAACAGACACCCACTGCCGAGGATTGACGATCTCTTTGATCAGTTAGTTGGCGCCTCGGTGTTTTCGCAGTTGGACTTAGCTACTGGTTTCCATCAGTTGAGAGTAGCTGAGGATAGCATTGACAAGACTGCCTTTAGGACTACGGACGGTTTCTATGAATGGCTAGTGATGCCCTTCGGTTTGACAAACGCCCCAGCATATTTTGTTGATTTGATGAGTAGGGTGTTTAGGGAGTACCTTAACAAATTCATGGTAGTCTTTGTAGATGACATCTTGATCTTTTCTAAGGATGAAGAAGAGCATGCCCTACATCTTAGGGAAGTGTTGAAGACCCTATGAGCGCATAGCCTTAAGGCTAAATTTTATAAGTGTCACTTCTGGAGGAAGGAAGTACGGTTCTTGGGGCACGTGGTTTCCAAAGAAGGGATAGTTGTAGATCCCGCGAAGGTGGTGGCCATCCAAGATTGGAAGGTTCCTAAAAATGCTACCGAAGTGAGAAGTTTCTTGGGGTTGGCTGGCTACTATAGGAAGTTTATCAAAGACTTCGCAAATATATCAGCTCCATTGACACGCTTGACGAAGAAGAACCTAGTTTTCACGTGGGACGTAGATTGTGATGATGCGTTCCAACGTTTGAAGAGAGCTTTGACTTCAGCCCTTGTCTTAGTATTGCCAGACGAGAGTAAGTCGTTTACCGTTTATACTGACGCTTGTGGGACAGGACTAGGCGCAGTCTTAATGCAAGAGGGCAGGGTAATAGCCTATGGTGGAAGGCAGTTGAGAGCGCATGAGAAAAATTATCCTACACATGACCTAGAATTGGCCGCTATTGTTTTCGCGCTTAAGTCTTGGCATCATTATCTTCTTGGCGAGAAATTCGAACTATTCACTGACCACAAATCTTTAAAATACCTATTCTCTCAAAAGGACTTGAACTTAAGGCAGCAAAGGTGGATGGAGTTCTTAGCGTCCTACGACTTCGAAATAGCCTATATCCCTGGCAAGGGTAACGTGGTGGCAGACGCCTTAAGTAGAAAAAGATTATCCTTAAGTCCTTTATTAGTTGAGCGACAAAGTTTAGAATTCATTTCGATGTTTGACTTTAGACCTTCCGTTGACTTCGTACCCGGTTTGCTAGCATCCTTGGAGGTCAGACCTACGCTTTTAGGACGGATTGGCGAGGCACAGCGAGACGACCCACGGTTAGTTGAGTTAGTAGAAAATCTCAAAGGAGGGGAGTCATCAAGCTATCTCTGTAGGTATACCCTAGATGATAAGGGTTGGTTACGTAGGGACGGTAGACTTTGTGTACCAAAAGACGATGACCTAAGGAAGACTATTCTTGACGAAGCACATCGTTCGAAGATGACCATTCATCCCGGTGGGGACAAGATGTACAAAGACATGAAGAGAGTTTACTTTTGGGCCGGTATGAAGAAAGACGTGGCCGAGTATGTCGCTAGATGCTTGGTATGCCAACAAGTAAAAGCGGAGCAAAAGAAACCCGGTGGGTTGCTTCACCCATTGTAGGTTCCACTATGGAAATGGGAAAGCATCTCGATGGATTTTGTGGATGGATTACCGCGATCAAGGAAGGGTAATATGGGAATTTGGGTTATAGTTGATAGACTTACTAAGAGCGCCCATTTTATTCCCGTGAAGAGTAAGAGGACTGCTCCATGGTTAGCTTCTGTATACGTTCGAGAGATAGTTCGTTTGCACGGTGTTCCTTCTAGCATAGTGAGCGACCGCGATCCTATTTTCACTAGCGAATTTTGGAGAAGCTTACAAGAGACGGTAGGGACCCAGTTATGTTTGAGCACCGTATATCATCCTCAGACGGACGGCCAGACTGAGAGGGTGAATCGCATTCTAGAGGATCTGTTGAGGCTATGTATCCTAGACTTTGGGGGTACATGGGAAGAGCATCTTCTATTGGTTGAGTTCGCATATAATAATAGCTTTCAGTCCAGCATTGGTATGGCACCATTCGAAGCTCTATATGGATGACCTTTTCGTTCACCTACATGTTGGTGGGAATCTACGGATAAGATCTTACTTGGGCCCGATATGATTAGGGAGACTTCGAAGAAGATCGACTTGATTCGAAGGAGGATGAAAGCAGCGCAAGATAGGCAGAAATCTTATGAGGATAAGAGGAGGACAGATCTCGAGTTTGAAGTTGGGGACATGGTCTTTGACAAAGTGTCTCCATTACGAAACGTTGTTCACATTGGGTCCATTGGGAAATTAGCACCAAGGTTTGTAGGGCCGTTTCCTATCAAGGAGAAGATTGGACAGATGGCGTATAGAGTGGAGTTGCCCGAGAGACTTAGTGGTGTACATGACGTATTCCATGTGTCACATTTGAGGAAGTGCTTGCACGAGACCGCGGAAGTGGTAGAGCCGAGCTTGCTTAGAGAGGTGGAGATAGAGCGTGATGCGACAATTCGACGAGCTCCTACGTGCATTCTTGGGTCGGAGATCAAGAGGTTGAGGAATCGAGAGGTCAGACTAGTCAAAGTGCAATGGGGAGATGATGAGAGCAACGCTACTTGGGAGACGGAAGAGAAGATGCGTTCACGATACCCTTTTCTTTTTGAGGGTATGTCCTTTAATTTCTCCTTTATCGCTTAGCTTGTACTTATCTTATCTTTAGTATATCCTCTCGCTAATATCTTTGACCTTTAGTTAGGATAATCATATGGTTGAAACATGTGTTTGATTATGTATGGTGGATGCAAAGTGGATGCAAGTGTTTGCTAGTGGTTGCTCGTGGATGCATATACACACACTATTAGGCACTAGATCGGCTCAGTCACTTCATATTGCATATTGCATATATATGGATGTATTTAGTAAAATGGATGTATAATGGTTGTATTATCATATAGTTGCTACATTCGGGTGGATGGTTGTGCACGCATATAGAATTAATATGTATCGTTAGGAATCTTTTGCATACATATTAGACGCATGGCACTATCATGAATTGCACTAAGGAGGTCGACTGAATCAGTAGACCGCCAAATTTTGCATTAGATATGGACATATACACATACTGTGCATATAAACATTAAAGCATTAGAAGTCCTTTTAGGACAATGGATGCTGGTGTTTGATGGTTGAGTAGATGGACGATTAGATGGTAGGATATACATTCTTCTTGACTTGGAGATTTCAGGGACGAAATCCTTTAAGGAGAGGAGAATGTAACACCCCGTAATTTTATAACATTAAAATTCACAAATTAAAGTATACTTAATTTTTAGAAAAGAATTAAGTGAAATGGGTTGCGCAGAGAAATATATATATTGATATATATATATAAATATAAAATAAAAATTAAATAAATAAATATGCGAAAAAGATCAAAACAGCGAATTGGGAGGGGAAATAACCAAACCGGCCCATTTTTGAGGTCGACCCGAGCCACGCTGGGTCGACTAGGGTTTAATCCAGGGTGTTTGGCTGTCAACCCGTGGGCTGATTCGCTCAAATGCAGATTTTGCATTTGAATGGTTCTCATGGTTCAGGGTTAATCTAATGGTCCTAAATAACTTCCTACGCCTATAAATACATCCTAATGCTAACCCTAAACCAAAGTAAAATAGAATAGTTACCGTCGCCATGGAAATCAATGGAGCCGCCGCCAACTAAGAAAGAAGAAAAGCAAATTCAATTCTAATTCTCTCAACCCTAAAGCAAAGAAAAACTCTCTCTTTTCTTCTCTAAATTGTGAGTATGATGATCTTAACAAGATTACTATCATTTTAATTAGGTTGAGTTATGAATGGATTATGAGTAGATGATGTGAATTATCATATATGTTGTTGTAAATCCCTTTTTCTATCATGTATATTGTAAATCCAATGTTATGTGATGATGATATCTTATATGTTGTAAATCATGCTATGATGATGTTATGTATGTTGAAAGTTTCTATGCTAAGTTGTGATGAATCATACATGTTAAAAAGGCCATGATATTACCATTTATGCTAGTTAGTTCATATTAATTAAATCATCTTGTTTGGGTTATGTTGATCAATATGATAAGTCACATATGCAAGTTAGAATGATTAGAAAAGTTATGAACATATGCCAAGACATCTATTATGACATCTAGAATTATGCTATGACATATGTAATATCCTATGCTAGTTCACACCATCATTATGTTGCCAAAAAACCTCATATGCAAGTTTATGTATAGATTTGGGCTATGATCATATCATGTAAATTAAGACATTTAACAAGTTGACACCTTTTGATCCTTAACATGTGTAGTTTATGCAAGTTTCACCCCTATTATGATTAGATTTATTTTAATTGTCTATATGTTGTGATAATTTATCTTTGTGCTAGGTGTTAGACTATACAAGTCTAGCCTATATTATGCGTTGAATAAGCGAATGTATAAATGTGGGGTAGGGGTAATATTAAGGATTTAATATTAAAAAGTTGGGGTGCAATTGATATGATTTTGCATGCCATAAGTGGATGGCCATAATTGAGTCAATTATGGACATCATTAAAAGTTGACTTAATTAATAATTTGAATAGGGAATTATTAAAACTGGGGTAAAAGATTTTAAGTGTTAATCAATGCTTAGGACACGAGGTTGGACTCGTTTGTGACGTAAACATGCCCGGACACGCCCGGCAAATCCAGTGGTCACAAAGGTCAGCCCGTTGTGAGAGGTCCTAGGCCTAAACTAAAGCATAACGGTTGTAAAGACACGAGGTTAGACTCTTTTATGGTGTAAGACTGCCCGGACCCGCCCGGAAAATTCAGCTGCCATAAATGCCAGTCTAATGTGAGAGGTCTTTATGAGGTTATGGCCTGAATAAATTAAGAAATACTTAACCAGATAAAAATGTAAGGTGGGACATGGGGGTTAAGTAGGTGCCTTGGGTGGCATGAGGAATCTAGGTGGTGCCCTTAGTGGCATGTGAAACACGATTAGTAAGACTTAACCAAACACACATATAAATGAACATGACTAAGAGGGTTAAGTGGGATATACTAGTGACAAGCTTAGGTGGGTAGCTTGTGGGGGCCCATTTCGACCAGTATCCCAAACGTATCTTTGTGGGATCGACCCAAGTCGAGGACGGGACACGCATGCTGGGTTCGACTATAAGAGGCCAAAACGGGGAGCGGTGGCAACGCAAGTCCAACGGGTTTCGTATGCGTGTGTGGACCCGTGCTGGTAGGTAAGACGTTGTTGCATCGTGTAGGTATAAGCCGTGCATTCTCAAGTTGTATCGGGTTGCCACTTTAGGGGAGTGATACACCCCACTGTGGGGCCAGCACGGGTATCTACGAGTAGGGAGCCGATCGAAAGTGGGTAGTGGGGTACACCTAGTGGAGATAGGGGCAGACGGAACCTATGTAGTCAACTAGGTGTACGTAAGGCTATTTATAAAGTTTATGCGTGAAGCAAGTGGTATCAAACAATAGGGTGACTGGTGTGGTGCAGTGTAGTAATGTGCGGTGCAGTGTAGTAATCATTCGTTAGTAATTAGGTGTGCCTTTACCGTTATCTTTAGCGTTATCTTAAACGCTATCTTTATCTTCCTAAGAGTTCATAGACATTTACTTGTCTTCCAGCTTATGCCTTAGTCTAGTTATTTTGATAATAGTACTGTTAGAATTATCATAATCGCCAAACTTTATGTCTGACCCCCTCTATTTCTATCATTTTTCCCCCTCCAGGTCCTCAGGTTGGGCCCAGCTCTAGTGGAGTTTGATTGAATTGCTTCATCTCTCTTTGGAAAGCTTGGACCGTTGAAGTAAAGTCCAGCTTGTTATCTTTTTAATGGCTATTTATGTAATGGGATTATGTATTTTGTTTTTATGAAGATGGATATTGTACTTGGTTATGATCTATGGTTTTATGATGTAACAAACATGATTAATTTCCGCTGAAATAAAATGAAGTTTTAGATTTCCAAGTACTATTTACTATCTGTCTTGTTGTAATTTTTCTGTTCTATATTCACTTATAACCTCCATGGAAGTTAATGCATTCCCTTCGTGAGTGACATTAATGGACGTGGGGTGTTACAAGGAGGCTCTCAACCATCTAGAAGAGACCGCAGATTTTTCAGGGCTATCTACGATTTTTAACACCTCGAAAACCAATATGAGAAATCTAAATCGAAATGTGTGAATGAAATCGTGTTGTATAAATTATATAAGCAAAGTGCAAAATTATATACGCATTGTATACCTCATGTACATGTGTTGTTTAAGTTATATGAGCAACGTATAAATTATACAAGCATTGTATGAAACATATATGCTTTGAATTGTGTTGAAATGCAAGTGAAATATAGAAATAATATATATATATATACACACTCCCCTCGTCCACAACCCATGGATGATATTTATTGCTTGTGATTGGCGTGAAAATATGTGGTATGACGAATGGTTGAAAATAATTGTTTGTGGTTGATATTGTTGGATTGTGGTTGAAAAATACCTTTGTGGTTGAAAAATACCCTCTTGTGGTTGAAACAAATTAGAATAGGATTGTGGAAACGAAAACAAAACATGCCGCCTGCGTGCGAACTAGATGCATGAAATCCCCATTGTCAAAAACCGCAAGGTTTTAAGGTAGAGCGAGGACTCGTACTAGGGACGGTCTCGGTTTTAACTACACTGCCGTTATGCTGCCGAAATTTTCTGAAATATTCATGTGTTAGAATAATATTCATTTGTTGAAATTATTTTAGTCGAAACCACATTCATGTGTTGAATATAAATTCATTCATTGAATAGAAATTCATGTGTTGAACGGTATTCGTGTTTTAAATAAATTGCTTTAACAATAAAAATCACAATTTTATTATATATACAAACTATAGAGAACATTCATGTGTTGAATAGAAATTCATTCGTTGAATAGAAATTCATGTGTTGAATGGTATTCGTGTTTTAAACAAATTGCTTTAACAATAAAAATCACATTTTTATTATATATACAAACTACATGAAACATTCATGTGTTGAATAGAAATTCATTCGTTGAATAAAAATTCATGTGTTGAATGGTGTTCGTGTTTTAAATAAATAGCTTTAACAATAAAATTCACATTTTTATTATATATATAAACTATAGGAAACATTCATGTGTTGAATAGAAATTCATTCGTTGAATAGAAATTCATGTGTTGAATGGTTTTCGTGTTTTAAATAAATAGCTTTAACAATAAAAATCACATTTTTATTATATATATAAACTATAGGAAACATTCATGTGTTGAATAGAAATTCATGTGTTGAGTGGTATTCGTGTTTTAAATAAATTGATTTAACAATAAAAATTACATTCTTATTGTGAATATGAAGTGTTAAAAATAACAGTGTGTTTAAATAAATATTTGCTCGTTAGAAATATTATTATTAGCCTTGTTCTGCATATATATATATATATATATACATGTGTTAAATAGAGAAAATGGATTAGTTGTTGAGTAAAGAAATTATTTGCGTGCCCGACAAATAGGTAAGCCTTGATGAGTTGGCTGCGCAATTGTATTTTTGTATCAACTCCTGTGAATGCCATTAGATGTGGAGTGCTGGTTATTCTGTGTGTAATAATAAACATCGCCATAGGATAGTAGCAAGGGTGCATTTTTTACAGGTCCCTGTTATAGTTTAAAAATAGAAAAAAAAAAACCCAGTTATAAACTTATTGTAAATTAGGTCCCTATTTTCTGAAAATTCATCAAAAAAATATTAAAAACATATAAAAAAATCATGTAAATTCGTATTTAAATAAAACATGTAAACGCTAAAATATTCAGAACAAAAAGTCATCAAACAAGGCATCAAAAATAAAATAAAAACAGAAAAAAACGAAATTTCCAGTTAAATGCATAATAATATGCACATATATCATTTTCCTGCATACATCCGTGCTTATTTTTCACTACATTCATCTTCATTGATTTTTCTTCATGCAAATACGTGCATACATGTGTGCAAATATGTCAAATACTTGCACACATTTGTGCATGTTTATTTTCAGATTTTAGTCCGAATACAGCTTACGGAAAAGTTGCATACATATATGCAATTATCAGTATTAATTGCATAAATGTATGCAACTATTTTTTTTATTTCCGTACAATCCTGACATTGTTTCCAGATTTTAGATTTTTTTTTTTTAATGAACGAAAGCACATTTTTTAAAAAAATAAATAAAAAAAAGCGGAAGTAATAAAATAGGGGGCGGGTTTAAAATTTTCAAAACTTTTTTTTTATTTTATAAATTAGGTCACTACTTTTAGCCAGTGTGTTATCCTATAAAAATGTTGCACACATGTGTGCATGTTTTCTGAGAAATTTGCACATCTGGATGCAAATAAAAATGAACTGAAATATTAACTTAAATCTATGCGCTAGAAGAATTGCAATAATTGCACATATGCATGCAATAAAATAAAAAACGTGCATAATATTATGCATTTAACTGCAGTTTTTTCTGTTTTTTGCTGTTTTCTTCTTTCTGACATTATTTTTGTTGTTTTTTTAACTGAATTTTTTGTATAATGCATAATATATTTTATTACTAATTTATGAATTTTTTTTATTTTTTTTAATTATTATTTTATAAGTTTTAAAAACAGGGACCAAATTTATATTAAGCTTATGACCGGATGTGAGCCTAATTAAGTTTCAAAATAGGGATGTGAGCCTAATATTCACTAGTAACAATTAATTTTGAACTACACTACATGGCATACTTCTTGAGGATAGGCATACTTCATCATATACCACATAAGCATTTCGAGCTTGTGTGACGAGGTTGAAGATTTACCATACGAGCGAGAGGCTTGTATGTCGATGACTATTTATTACAGGTTGAACTGATGACTGATCTAGACTATATAAGTTGTAACGGTAAATTGCCAGATAAATAAAAGCCCCACACGCGTCTGGAGATGACAATAAACACGTCTCTCTGGTCATTAAGGCACAAAAACCATTTACAGGGTGACGAGAATTTATTCTCTGGAGTTATGATCTATACACACTCCCCTGTGGACACCGGAATATATCACTATAAATATGTGTATGCTTATTAGGATTTATTGGGTACCCAATACGGCCGAGTAAATTTCCAAACCCCTTCCCGTACAAAGGAGGTTATGGCGAAATTTTTCAAAATATAAAGGCGTTAGTGAAATATTTGAAGTGAAAACGATATTGAAATCACAGAATGAACTATATTATATATATATATATATATATATATAAATATAAATATAATTGAAACGAATCAAGGCCGTGCAGTTCGTGTCTTGAAATCGTAACTTCAATCGATTAGTGCGAGAGATCCGACCATCGGATTTTACCGAAACCGCAACCGTTGGGTTCGCCTTGGAAATATCTTTCCAACGGCACCAACTTTGTAAAGATCCAATAGTTGGATTGTCTGAAATGTTTAATTCAATTCTGAAGAAAAACAGTGCCGGAATCGATTATATTTATATATAAATATAAATATAATTAAATTAAATCGAATAATGACGCTGCAGTTCGTATTTTGAAACCGTAACTTCAAACGACTAGTGTGGAAGATCCGATCGTCGGATTTTCACGAAACTGGAACCATTGGGTTCGCTTTGGAGATATCTTCCCAGTGATATAAACTTTGTAGAAATCCAACAATATTTCCCGATATGTGTAAAACAAATTTGGGGAAAAACAGCGCCAGTGCCACGACACGACCTGAAACGTCGTTTAATTAAATATGGCCATTTTTAAATAAATAAAAATGGCGAAAAATCGTTATAAAATATTATAAGCGACATGGAGTGGAACTAAACCAATTTTACTTGGTTTGCTTGATATTTGATGGTTGAATGTGTTTGACATGAAAATTATACTAAAGAACTGAAATGTGGATGTCGAATAATTTAACCATGGAAAGAATTGATTTGAATTATAAATATACGTGAATTATTTGAAAGGGCCAAGCTAATCCTCATTTCAAATAATTGATCGAACGATTTGAAGTCAAAAATACGATGATGGTTCAAGACCGACGATCTTCGTATCGGATGGATGGGCGCTACTGAGGTTCCTTATTGGAGTCGCTACCTTGAAGGGACTGGAGTAGTAGCTTTCTAGACGTATGTGTTGATTGTACGGATATACGAGGAATATGGTGCCTCCGGTTTCGTTCAGACCCAGAACGGACTTGTAAATGGACCGTGTGACTGACATTGGATTTTGTTCTGTACTGATTGATCTCTGTTAAATATATATCAGTTTGGCGGCGGAGAATTTATTCTCTTGCTTAACGCCCTTCTCTGAGACGTACGAGCTCAGAGGTTATATATCGATAGAAATCAGTCGTATGGAGTGGATTGCCTATGTGGCATGCCAAGATGCAGTGATCAAGGCTTCTGTTGCAAAGCAATGTCTTGTGGTCGATGATCAAAGAATGGCCTACGTGGCCTGGCTTTGTGTATAGCGTGGATTCGCGTGCCTCACACCTCGGTATGAGTCAAAAACATGATAAGGACCGCTGGGAGAACACGACGTTTCTTTCTAGTATGATGATGTCAGTGCTTAAACTGGATGACATTTATATTACTTTCATCTTTGTGGTTGTTGGAATGCGAGGCGCCTCGATTTTAGGTCTTTAAGGACTGGGAAACGTATGTTCAGGTATAACTAATCCTCAAATGTTAGGGAGGACCGGCCCATCCGATTCCAAGGGTTACCCAGAGTGTGTAGTCCTGAGGCATTTGCTAGAGTGTCTCGAAGCGGAGAAGAGCTTGCCCCTTGCCCCGAATCATGACGGAAATCCAATTTCCTATACGAGATAACAGATTTGATTGTAGAACTAGTATGGCGACATAGTAGATGGTAGCTATGCCGCCTATGATTGATATTTATGATGATATTCGTTTTGAAACATATATGCACTAGTAATAATATCAAGTGATTTTTCTTTGCACGTATTAAGCATATTTTGGCCATTATAAGGTAAAACTCTATCCTCCGGTTTGCGTTGCATTGTGTGATGGGACTTGAGTCTTATAACGGCTTCATTCTTTTAAAAAAGCATTGCGTTGTTTTAAAGAATTTACTTTGTTTTAATTGCACTGGCAATCACTGGAGTAAACCCGTTCCACGAAAGTGGCGTGGTCCTATGATTTGCCTTATTATTGTTGTTTAACTAGTTAAGTAGATTTCTCATACCAGTCCCATGACTGACTCGTTGTTTGTTTCACTTTGCAAACTCGGGTGCCCTTATTTTCACACGGGCAGCCTAGTTGACAGATGACAGGTTATTTTGGCTTAGCACTGCAGTACGGAGTGCGCTTTTGGTTTGATGGCGAGGATTAGATTTACTTGTATTTTGGCTATTGACTTTCCGCTATCCTTATCTTATGTATATGATTCCGCCTATGGCGATGTAGACTGATTTTCTTCCAGCATGTATTATCCTATGTATATGTACCGCCTCAGTCAATGTAGACTGATATCTTTATTATGTCTCACTGTATGTATATATTCCGTTTATGGTGATGTTGACTGATCATTCCCTCTTTATGCACTAAGTTATATCCTACACTATGCTACTCTGATGTTGTTACATGTTATGATTCCGCTGTCATATATATATAAAAAAAATTCTATTTGTTGTTTATGCTATTATCTGTACTCTGCTAATGATGATTGATGAGTTAAATTCCAATGATTATCCTTAACACCGTCGTACAGGTTTTGAGATCGTCACAGTTGGTATCAGAGCTTTGGTTAACCTTAGTTCTAGAATTTAACACATTAAACACCTCGTCAGAATAGAATCAGTTGTGTTTTAAGGCGAGTGGCTCATTAGAGATAGGATCAGTAATGTCCTAGAATGAGCTAAGCAGAATAGCAAAACAATTTGATCAGTACATCATTACCTTCCATTATGTTCTTCTGCTTTATCGTATATGAAAGTTATCATTCCTATGAGCTTGACTCTTCTCTTGCTTATACAGAACTTGACTTAATGGCTACACGAGCAGCTGCAGCCAGAGGCGGCCGAGGAGGACGAGCAGGACGAGTTGGAGGATGGGGGAATATCCCCGCAGCAGAACAAGGGCCTATGATTTAGCCACCAGCACCTCAGAACTTTGACCTTGACTGAGTAGCAAAGAGGTACAGAAACCTCGGAGGCAAAACCTTTTCTGGCGTTGGCACCGTGACAGAGGCTTTGGCATGGTTGAAGACATGCGAGAAGATTTTTGGTGGCATGAGACTTGGAACCCATGACAAAGCGCTTATGGGCGCTTGGCTTTTACAGGAGGAGGCCGAATTGTGGTGGGATGCCATCACCTCTGAGGATGAGGAAGATACAGCAAGAACTTGGGAGGAGTTCAAGACATCGTTCAAGGGGAAGTTCATCCCCGAGCAAGCATTAGAGCGTATGTGTGATCAGTTTGCTAATCTCCAGCAGGGAGACCGTTCTATTCAAGACTATCTAAACAAATTCACACAACTATCACGTTATGCTCTAGAGCTTATCTTGACATCAGAAGCAAAGAATAAGAGGTTCATACTGGGGCTACAGCGCAAGTATCAGGACCGGGTCATGATTAACATCAAGCTTCCATTTTCAGAACTGGTAGAGATGGCCTGTAACTACGAAGATTTGGATGAGAGGAACTCCAATTGTAACAACCCGTAAAATCTGGGCCAGTTTAAAATTTTTATTTTGGCAATTTTAGCGAATTTTGATTATTTAAAATGAATTATTTTAAATAATGTCGACGAGAAATTTATTTTGAATATAATTCGAACGTATATATTATACGCGTCGTCGTTAGAATATAAATATTTATATATAATTATAAATAGAATTGAAAATGGCGCGGTAGTTCGATAATTCGATTTCAAACTTCAATTGAATGTACCGGGTGCAAAACAATCCGGATTTTAGTGAAACCAAAAATCTTAGGATCTAATTGTGAATATCTTTCCAACGAATCCGAAAAATCAAGATTTCATATCGGGAATCAAAAGATATGTCCAGTTGAAAATTCTGAATAGTCGCTATGGAATTCAGGCCCTTAAAAATGGACATTTTGCAAATGACTTCGGATTTCGACGAAACCAGTTTTGTTGGATCCGCAGTGTCAAATTATTGCTAGATTCCAAATTTCATAATTTTTCGAATCAATATGTGAGCGTGGCAAAGGAAAACGCGTTTGACCAGTTTCAGTTGATTTTAATCGACTGGAAATTGGCCATTTTTCTAACGGTCTCAGAATTCGTCGAAACTAGTTTTGTTAGGACCGTATCGTCAATAAGAAGCTAGAAAATATTTTTCGGGAATTTTTCTAGTTAGTATGTGACCCCGGTAATTTGAAATGTACGTTTAAAATTCAATATAGTAATTTAAATGTAAATTCAACGGAAACTAATCGAAACGGTCAAATCAGCTTGAGATACATATCCCATTGGGTTCAGAATGGGGGTTAAACGCTATGGACGACAGGCGGTGGGTTCGATTTCGAGTTCGTATGTAAAAGTCAACATGAATTGAAAATAAAATAATAAAATAAATAAATAAATAATAAAAAAAACTTTCTTCCCCTTATCTTCTTTGCCCCCCCCCCCCCGTCCAAATTAAATCGACAGAAATCAAAAAGGGAAAAAAAAAGAAAGAAGAACGCTGAAGCCCTAAGGGCGCCAGCCGCCGCCATCGCGGGTGGCCACCGCCACCACCCTCATCAGTCGCCCCCCCCCCACTGCTTCACCCCACCTCGCGCCCCTCTTTTCTCTCTCCCCTCCAGAGAAGACTTCGAACCCTCGCGACGCCTCCCTGAACCACCGAGCCGTCGCCATTCGATCCTCCACCACCGCGAGCTGCGCACCAGACCACCAGCGAAGCAACCCCTCCACCCCTCCATCTCCAGTGCAGTAGCCCCCCCCCCTCTCCCCAAATCCCCACTGTATGTATTTTATTATGTTTTATTTTTATTTTAATTCGTATAAAACTGTTTTTTTTGTTTAGAAAAAAAAACAGATTTTTTAAAAGATATAAAAAACAGATTTTTTAAAAGATATAAAAAAACAGATTTTTTAAAAGATTAAAAACAGATTTTTTAAAAGATATAAAAACAGATTTTTTAAAAGATATAAAAACAGATTTTTTTTTGAAAAGAATTAAAAACAGATTTTTTTTAAAGGAATTAAAAACAGATTTTTATCTATTGAACTTTGAAGTAAAAATTCGATTTTTATATATTGAACTTTGAAATAAAAATTCGATTTTTATATATTGAACTTTGAAATAAAAATTCGATTTTTATATATCGAATAGTGAAGTAAAAATTCGATTTTTATATATTGAACTTTGAAATAAAAATTCGATTTTTATATATCGAATAGTGAAGTAAAAATTCGATTTTTATATATTGAACTTTGAAATAAAAATTCGATTTTTATATATTGAACTTTGAAATAAAAATTCGATTTTTATATATTGAACTTTGAAGTAAAAATTCGATTTTTATATATTGAACGTTGAAATAAAAATTCGATTTTTATATATTGAACTTTGAAATAAAAATTCGATTTTTATATATTGAATAGCGAAGTAAAAATGTGATTTTTACGTATGTAGTGAAAGCAGCAACGAAGGTGACAAAAAGGCGAAACGACGAAGACTTCTGCAAATGAAGTGCCGTGGAGCTAGGATAGCTAATATGTGAGAATTTCTCACCTTTCAATTTATTTTTCTAGTTATATATATATATACTAGGATGCAGACGGTGCTTAGAAGCACCCGACACAATCGTCCACAGACCATGGACTTGTTTGTTTGATTGATTGGTGATTGATTGCGATATTGGTTTGAATGTGATTTGTGGTATGAAAAATCGAATCGATGAATTGGTTAGGATTAGACGTGCGCCGTTATAAGGCGAAGGAGTAAGGCTAGGTTAGACTCTTACTCCAAATTTTGTGGTTTGCACAATGAATTGATTTGATTGATGTGTGAATGGCGTGGGCCTTCACTAGACCGGGGATAAGGCTAGGCCTTGTCCCGTTTCTAGTATCGTGCCGTTATGCCGCCGAAATTTTCTAAAAAAAAAAAATGTTAGAAAAATAAAAATATCATTTTATTGAATAAATGAATTGAATAGAAATTCATAGGTTGAAATAAAATGTTTTATCGTTAAAAATATAATTTTTAACGTGAAGTGAATAAAATAGAATAAGTCATTTACAAACCAGACGGTTTGTTTATGTACACCTATTTGAATGACATTGATTGGGACGATAAATTTTACACATCGCCCAACAGCACAAATAAAATATGTGTTTGATTGTTTGAAACCCCACACGGGTGTTGGGATGAAATTTGAAGTTCACTCATCCCGATTGATTAAATATGTCGATCGATTGATTGACAGGCTGTTATAAGCGTTGAATATCTATATTTGATGCTTATACGGTGTAGTGCACTTTGGTTGATGGTTGATTATTTTCAATGTTATTATATACATGTGTTGTATGAAAATCCATATAATTAACTTTATATGGTAATTGATTGGGCCTCATTCCAATCGTGAAAATAAAGAATGTTTTGATGATAGGAAATATTTGAAATAGAATATTTGAAAATAGAAATATGTGAAGCCGTGATGATTAGATTGACGCCATTTTGACGTGAACGATATTTATATCGATTTTGAAAACGATTTCGAAATGAATTGAATTGAAAACGATTTCGAAATGAATTGAATTGAAAACGAATTCAAAATGAATTGAATTGAAAACGAATTCAAAGTTCGAAGTGAATTGAATTGAAGGTGATTTCGAAGTGAATTGAATTGAAAGTGATTTCGAAGTGAATTGAATTGAAAGTGATTTCGAAGTGAATTGAATTGAAAGTGATTTCGAAGTGAATTGAATTGAAAGTGATTTCGAAATGAATTGAATTGAAAACGATTTCGAAATAAATTGAATTGAAAGTGATTTCGAAATAAATTGAATTGAAAGTGATTTCGAAATGAATTGAATTGAAAACGAATTCGAATTGAATTGAAAGTGAATTGAAATGAATTCGAATTGAATTGAAATTTGAATTGAATAGAAATGAATTTTGAAACGAATCTATAAAGAAGAATTCAATTTTGTTTTGAATTGAAATGGAAGTTGAAATAGATTTTTGAAACGAATTCAAAACTATTTATATAATTCGTTTTAAATAGAAATCGACGATATATATATTATATATATTATATATATAATATAATGGCCTGAATAGAACGCGCCGCGCCGCGACAGTTCGTGAATTTCGACCATTTATTTCAAACGGACGTTGCGGGAGATCCGACCGTCGGATTCTCCTAAAACCGGAACCGTTGGGTTCGTATCGAAAAGAGCTTTCTAGCGAATGTTAGAAATTTGAAATCTAACGGTTGGATTTGGAATTATGTCCAAATCAAATTTGAAAAAGGTCGCTGTAAGTGCAGTTCGATGGCCATTGATGGAAATCGACTGTACGGGCCTTGATAAAATCATTAAAAATAGTAATAATTTGTGTAAAATCATAAGAAATGATTTGTGAAGATTTGGGATGAAAAACTCCATATTTGAAAAGATAAAAATAGATTTTTATCGAATTGAACTAGTTTTGAACTAGAATTATAATTCTATTTATTTTTAAATAAATAAATTGAATTCGAAAAGGGTTTTGAAAATAACCAAAATTTCCAATGATTGCATTGGAGTGGATTTGAATCGAAATTGCCTTCGGAATATTTCGATGTTGGAATTCGTGATTATACAGGTGTTGTTATGGAAATTTGAAAGATATATATTTATATCGTTATTTCCAATACGACATTTGTTGATCGTAGAATTTGATATTGAATATAGGCCGATATATTTTCTATTCAGAGCCTTATATTGAATATCAAATGTGATTTGGGTTTGTCGTGAATGGTGTCTTCACTAACACTGTTCTTGAACCCAGTTGAGAAAAGATTAAATCTTTTTATTTAGATTTAATGAAGTGTACCAATTAAATAATATTTAATTGGAATTGAATCAATATTGATTTTTGGGTTTATCGTGAACAGTGTTTTAAATAACACTCGTTCTTTAACCCGATAATTAATGAATGTGATTTTGGGTTTATCGTGAACCGTGTTTTAAATGACACTGATTCTTTAACCCAGTCGAAGATTAAAACTAAGTGGAGTTTTAATGAATCTTTAATTAGATTGAAATGTTCGAAAATGGAGTATCACCAGTTTTGCTCCAGGCGATAGTTAAATCTTTAATTAGATTTGAACGTGAAATGGTAATTGAATTCACCGATAACACCGTGGTGTTAGATATGAAGTATTACCAGTTTTACTTCATGGGATGAATAGGTTGGGATTGGGAAATTAAAACAAATGATTACTTCGGTAAGGTTCGCTAATCCCGACTAGTTTGAATTGATATTCAAAAGTTGATTAAAGAATAAATTCAAGAATTTATCTTTGATAAAATTAATGGGAATCTTTCCCTATGAATGTGAAATTAGAAACTAACTGTCGGTTAGCTAAGTAGAATGGTTTTCTGGATATTGATCTGATGTTGGTTTCGGCCTTCGGGGTTAATATTTGGGGAATTATTCTCTTGATTAATTTACGGTTAGTGACTGATGGATTGGAATGAGGCGTATGTTGTGTTTGTGTAACACTTATTTAAAATATACGCGAGTTATTCGGGAAGACCGGGTTTATCCCATTCTGAATAACTGATACGACGATAAGTCGAAGATGAAGACGATGGTCGAAGACCGGAGGTCTTCACGTCGTTTGGGTGATAACTGATGATCTTGATTGGGCTGTACACCCAAGAAGATGGAAACAGTTGGGGATCGTCCAGACGTACTTGGAGATCGATGGATATGCGGGGTACTAGGTGCCTCCGGTTTCGTTCAGCCCCAGAACGGACTTGTAAATGGACTGTGTGTCTGACATTGGATTTTAGTCTGTGTGATTGATTTCTATTAAATATATATCTGTTTGGCGGCGGAGAACTTATTCTCTTGCTTAACGCCCTTCTCTGAGACATACGAGCTCAGGGGTTATATACTGATGGATATCAAACGCATGGAGTGAATTGCCTGTGTGGCATGCCTAAGTGGCAATTGATCGAGGCTTCTGTTGAAAAGCAAAGTCTTGTGGAGATGATCAAAGCACGGCCTTTGTGGCGTAGCTTTGTGTAACGTTTACCTCGCGTGTTTCACACCAGGTATGAACCAAAAACGGGAGACGGACCTCAGGGAGGGCATGCGTTTCCTTCTAGATAAAAGGTGGCGTCAGTGGTTTTACACGCCCTGACGAGTTTGACTTATGTGGTTGTTGCTGTTGCGAGGCGCCTCGGATTGATCGGTCGTTCTCGAACCGATGGAGCCATTCGTTGGCTCGTTTACGCCCCAAAGGGCAGGGGAACGCATGTTCAGGGTTTAAGTTTAATCCACATCGGTGGACCGGCCCTGTCGCTCCAAGGTCACTCGAGCTCTGACCTGAGACATGGGCTAGATTGTCTCGAATCGGTTGAGGACTATCTTTTGCCTCGGTTCATAGTTGGAAATCCAGTTTCCCAATACGTGACTTTGCGGTTTTATTTGTAAACCTACATATGGCGACATAGTGGCATGGGACGCTCATGTCGCCTATGATTGATACTTATGATTTGAAGTTGTTTTATGCACTATGCACTTATAGTAGTATCAAATGATTTGTTTTAAACGTATCAAGCATTCTTTGGCTGTTATAAGGGAAAACCCTATCCCCCGGCTTGCGTTGCATTGTGTGATAGGACCTGGGTCTTATAACAGCTTCATTTTTCTTTATTTAGCATTGCGCTGTTTGTTTTATGCACTGGTGTTCTTGGGAGGAAACCCGTTCCGTGTTATACGGCGTGGTCCCTTGATGTACCTAATGATTTAAAATAAAGATTAACTGTTTTAGTTCTCACACCAGTCACATGACTGACCTGGAGTTTATTGTTTTAACCTAAACTCTGGGTGCCCTTATTTTGACACGGGCAGCTAGTAGTTTTGGTTTTGCAGATTTATATTCACAGGATCCTGGTTTACAGCTGGAACGATATCCGGAAAGCTTTGTATCCGTATATCTCTTTCTAGTTGTGTATTGTATTATTTTCCGCTGCGTTGTATTTAAATGTAATTTAAATCTCTGATATCTCTGTGTAATATTCATTTTTACTCTGTATATTCTTGTAATCTGATGCATTGTTGTAATATACAATGAAATGTTCTTCTGTATGTGTTCTGTTGTGGTTTGTTCTCGAACTATCCGACGCTTTCCTTTACGGGGAAGTTGCGGGTCTTCACAGTTGGTATCAGAGCTTTGGTTTACAAAGCTAGAGAACAAGACACATTAGAAACATACGAAAGAATTCATCAGATATTGGATTAGCAATATCCAATGAGAATGACTCGTTAGAGATGGGATCAGTAGTATCCTAGAACGAGTGTGAAGAGTATATTTTTCAAATGAAAACAAGTTTTGTTTTGAAAATTTAAATCAATTATTCGTATTTGATTATTTATTTATATTGATTTTGGACAATTCGGTATATAAAGAATTTGCATATACGCCTTGCAAACGTATATTCAAAGTCTTAATATATTGGATAGATATAGCATCGCACTCTAGTCGCCCGAAGATGATATTGATGATAGCGATCGCATCATCAACATTTATGTTCGAGTTTCGAAGGTGTGATTTTCTATATATTTCCATTAGACTGGTGTGAGAACCAAAACTAATATAGCTAGAATTCATTGTTGTGATTTGGCCTCAAAACATGATTTTTGTATATGTATCAAAATTATGAATTTGAAACGTTAAATTCACTAATTGATTGATGCTTGTGTTGTTTGTTTATTTGTTTGCTAATTTTTAGCCATTTAGCCTAATAGCACCAAATATTGAATTATATTGAAATTTGGTCGCATTTGCTTGCATATACATGTATATCATTGAACAGGTCATAGCAAGGAGGCTAGAGCCGAGAATAAAATTTGTTTGCCCGACAAATAGGTACATGTTTACTACATAATTTCCTGTTTTGTTTGGGTGATGATGATTTTATGAGCCTATTGGCTAGCCGCTTGGCTTTTTCTTTTTCTTTTTGAGATCTGAAGGACCGGGGAAGCTATTTGAAATTCCCCGATGCTCCCGGTGCAGGGGAGGTTATGGCGAAATTTTTCAAAAATTTAGGGTGTTAGCCAAATTTTTGAAATTTTGAAAATTCTCAGAAACTAAAGAGTTGGAGAATGGAAGCCAGATCGAACGTAGAGTTGAATAATCAAACCACTTTCGACTTTGTTCCTTTTCGGGGACGAAAAGTTTTAAGTGGGGGAGATTGTAACAACCCGTAAAATCTGGGCCAGTTTAAAATTTTTATTTTGGCAATTTTAGCGAATTTTGATTATTTAAAATGAATTATTTTAAATAATGTCGACGAGAAATTTATTTTGAATATAATTCGAACGTATATATTATACGCGTCGTCGTTAGAATATAAATATTTATATATAATTATAAATAGAATTGAAAATGGCGCGGTAGTTCGATAATTCGATTTCAAACTTCAATTGAATGTACCGGGTGCAAAACAATCCGGATTTTAGTGAAACCAAAAATCTTAGGATCTAATTGTGAATATCTTTCCAACGAATCCGAAAAATCAAGATTTCATATCGGGAATCAAAAGATATGTCCAGTTGAAAATTCTGAATAGTCGCTATGGAATTCAGGCCCTTAAAAATGGACATTTTGCAAATGACTTCGGATTTCGACGAAACCAGTTTTGTTGGATCCGCAGTGTCAAATTATTGCTAGATTCCAAATTTCATAATTTTTCGAATCAATATGTGAGCGTGGCAAAGGAAAACGCATTTGACCAGTTTCAGTTGATTTTAATCGACTGGAAATTGGCCATTTTTCTAACGGTCTCAGAATTCGTCGAAACTAGTTTTGTTAGGACCGTATCGTCAATAAGAAGCTAGAAAATATTTTTCGGGAATTTTTCTAGTTAGTATGTGACCCCGGTAATTTGAAATGTACGTTTAAAATTCAATATAGTAATTTAAATGTAAATTCAACGGAAACTAATCGAAACGGTCAAATCAGCTTGAGATACATATCCCATTGGGTTCAGAATGGGGGTTAAACGCTATGGACGACAGGCGGTGGGTTCGATTTCGAGTTCGTATGTAAAAGTCAACATGAATTGAAAATAAAATAATAAAATAAATAAATAAATAATAAAAAAACTTTCTTCCCCTTATCTTCTTTGCCCCCCCCCCCCCCCCCCCCCCGTCCAAATTAAATCGACAGAAATCAAAAAGGGAAAAAAAAAAAAAAAAGAAGAACGCTGAAGCCCTAAGGGCGCCAGCCGCCGCCATCGCGGGTGGCCACCGCCACCACCCTCATCAGTCGCCCCCCCCCCACTGCTTCACCCCACCTCGCGCCCCTCTTTTCTCTCTCCCCTCCAGAGAAGACTTCGAACCCTCGCGACGCCTCCCTGAACCACCGAGCCGTCGCCATTCGATCCTCCACCACCGCGAGCTGCGCACCAGACCACCAGCGAAGCAACCCCTCCATCTCCAGTGCAGTAGCCCCCCCCCCCCTCTCCCCAAATCCCCACTGTAAGTATTTTATTATGTTTTATTTTTATTTTAATTCGTATAAAACTGTTTTTTTTGTTTAGAAAAAAAAAAACAGATTTTTTAAAAGATATAAAAAACAGATTTTTTAAAAGATATAAAAAACAGATTTTTTAAAAGATATAAAAAAACAGATTTTTTAAAAGATTAAAAACAGATTTTTTAAAAGATATAAAAACAGATTTTTTAAAAGATATAAAAACAGATTTTTTTTTTGAAAAGAATTAAAAACAGATTTTTTTTAAAGGAATTAAAAACAGATTTTTATCTATTGAACTTTGAAGTAAAAATTCGATTTTTATATATTGAACTTTGAAATAAAAATTCGATTTTTATATATTGAACTTTGAAATAAAAATTCGATTTTTATATATCGAATAGTGAAGTAAAAATTCGATTTTTATATATTGAACTTTGAAATAAAAATTCGATTTTTATATATCGAATAGTGAAGTAAAAATTCGATTTTTATATATTGAACTTTGAAATAAAAATTCGATTTTTATATATTGAACTTTGAAATAAAAATTCGATTTTTATATATTGAACTTTGAAGTAAAAATTCGATTTTTATATATTGAACGTTGAAATAAAAATTCGATTTTTATATATTGAACTTTGAAATAAAAATTCGATTTTTATATATTGAATAGCGAAGTAAAAATGTGATTTTTACGTATGTAGTGAAAGCAGCAACGAAGGTGACAAAAAGGCGAAACGACGAAGACTTCTGCAAATGAAGTGCCGTGGAGCTAGGATAGCTAATATGTGAGAATTTCTCACCTTTCAATTTATTTTTCTAGTTATATATATATATATACTAGGATGCAGACGGTGCTTAGAAGCACCCGACACAATCGTCCACAGACCATGGACTTGTTTGTTTGATTGATTGGTGATTGATTGCGATATTGGTTTGAATGTGATTTGTGGTATGAAAAATCGAATCGATGAATTGGTTAGGATTAGACGTGCGCCGTTATAAGGCGAAGGAGTAAGGCTAGGTTAGACTCTTACTCCAAATTTTGTGGTTTGCACAATGAATTGATTTGATTGATGTGTGAATGGCGTGGGCCTTCACTAGACCGGGGATAAGGCTAGGCCTTGTCCCGTTTCTAGTATCGTGCCGTTATGCCGCCGAAATTTTCTAAAAAAAAAAAATGTTAGAAAAATAAAAATATCATTTTATTGAATAAATGAATTGAATAGAAATTCATAGGTTGAAATAAAATGTTTTATCGTTAAAAATATAATTTTTAACGTGAAGTGAATAAAATAGAATAAGTCATTTACAAACCAGACGGTTTGTTTATGTACACCTATTTGAATGACATTGATTGGGACGATAAATTTTACACATCGCCCAACAGCACAAATAAAATATGTGTTTGATTGTTTGAAACCCCACACGGGTGTTGGGATGAAATTTGAAGTTCACTCATCCCGATTGATTAAATATGTCGATCGATTGATTGACAGGCTGTTATAAGCGTTGAATATCTATATTTGATGCTTATACGGTGTAGTGCACTTTGGTTGATGGTTGATTATTTTCAATGTTATTATATACATGTGTTGTATGAAAATCCATATAATTAACTTTATATGGTAATTGATTGGGCCTCATTCCAATCGTGAAAATAAAGAATGTTTTGATGATAGGAAATATTTGAAATAGAATATTTGAAAATAGAAATATGTGAAGCCGTGATGATTAGATTGACGCCATTTTGACGTGAACGATATTTATATCGATTTTGAAAACGATTTCGAAATGAATTGAATTGAAAACGATTTCGAAATGAATTGAATTGAAAACGAATTCAAAATGAATTGAATTGAAAACGAATTCAAAGTTCGAAGTGAATTGAATTGAAGGTGATTTCGAAGTGAATTGAATTGAAGGTGATTTCGAAGTGAATTGAATTGAAAGTGATTTCGAAGTGAATTGAATTGAAAGTGATTTCGAAGTGAATTGAATTGAAAGTGATTTCGAAATGAATTGAATTGAAAATGATTTCGAAATAAATTGAATTGAAAGTGATTTCGAAATAAATTGAATTGAAAGTGATTTCGAAATGAATTGAATTGAAAACGAATTCGAATTGAATTGAAAGTGAATTGAAATGAATTCGAATTGAATTGAAATTTGAATTGAATAGAAATGAATTTTGAAACGAATCTATAAAGAAGAATTCAATTTTGTTTTGAATTGAAATGGAAGTTGAAATAGATTTTTGAAACGAATTCAAAACTATTTATATAATTCGTTTTAAATAGAAATCGACGATATATATATTATATATATTATATATATAATATAATGGCCTGAATAGAACGCGCCGCGCCGCGACAGTTCGTGAATTTCGACCATTTATTTCAAACGGACGTTGCGGGAGATCCGACCGTCGGATTCTCCTAAAACCGGAACCGTTGGGTTCGTATCGAAAAGAGCTTTCTAGCGAATGTTATAAATTTGAAATCTAACGGTTGGATTTGGAATTATGTCCAAATCAAATTTGAAAAAGGTCGCTGTAAGTGCAGTTCGATGGCCATTGATGGAAATCGACTGTACGGGCCTTGATAAAATCATTAAAAATAGTAATAATTTGTGTAAAATCATAAGAAATGATTTGTGAAGATTTGGGATGAAAAACTCCATATTTGAAAAGATAAAAATAGATTTTTATCGAATTGAACTAGTTTTGAACTAGAATTATAATTCTATTTATTTTTAAATAAATAAATTGAATTCGAAAAGGGTTTTGAAAATAACCAAAATTTCCAATGATTGCATTGGAGTGGATTTGAATCGAAATTGCCTTCGGAATATTTCGATGTTGGAATTCGTGATTATACAGGTGTTGTTATGGAAATTTGAAAGATATATATTTATATCGTTATTTCCAATACGACATTTGTTGATCGTAGAATTTGATATTGAATATAGGCCGATATATTTTCTATTCAGAGCCTTATATTGAATATCAAATGTGATTTGGGTTTGTCGTGAATGGTGTCTTCACTAACACTGTTCTTGAACCCAGTTGAGAAAAGATTAAATCTTTTTATTTAGATTTAATGAAGTGTACCAATTAAATAATATTTAATTGGAATTGAATCAATATTGATTTTTGGGTTTATCGTGAACAGTGTTTTAAATAACACTCGTTCTTTAACCCGATAATTAATGAATGTGATTTTGGGTTTATCGTGAACCGTGTTTTAAATGACACTGATTCTTTAACCCAGTCGAAGATTAAAACTAAGTGGAGTTTTAATGAATCTTTAATTAGATTGAAATGTTCGAAAATGGAGTATCACCAGTTTTGCTCCAGGCGATAGTTAAATCTTTAATTAGATTTGAACGTGAAATGGTAATTGAATTTACCGATAACACCGTGGTGTTAGATATGAAGTATTACCAGTTTTACTTCATGGGATGAATAGGTTGGGATTGGGAAATTAAAACAAATGATTACTTCGGTAAGGTTCGCTAATCCCGACTAGTTTGAATTGATATTCAAAAGTTGATTAAAGAATAAATTCAAGAATTTATCTTTGATAAAATTAATGGGAATCTTTCCCTATGAATGTGAAATTAGAAACTAACTGTCGGTTAGCTAAGTAGAATGGTTTTCTGGATATTGATCTGATGTTGGTTTCGGCCTTCGGGGTTAATATTTGGGGAATTATTCTCTTGATTAATTTACGGTTAGTGACTGATGGATTGGAATGAGGCGTATGTTGTGTTTGTGTAACACTTATTTAAAATATACGCGAGTTATTCGGGAAGACCGGGTTTATCCCATTCTGAATAACTGATACGACGATAAGTCGAAGATGAAGACGATGGTCGAAGACCGGAGGTCTTCACGTCGTTTGGGTGATAACTGATGATCTTGATTGGGCTGTACACCCAAGAAGATGGAAACAGTTGGGGATCGTCCAGACGTACTTGGAGATCGATGGATATGGGGGGTACTAGGTGCCTCCGGTTTCGTTCAGCCCCAGAACGGACTTGTAAATGGACTGTGTGTCTGACATTGGATTTTAGTCTGTGTGATTGATTTCTATTAAATATATATCTGTTTGGCGGCGGAGAACTTATTCTCTTGCTTAACGCCCTTCTCTGAGACATACGAGCTCAGGGGTTATATATTGATGGATATCAAACGCATGGAGTGAATTGCCTGTGTGGCATGCCTAAGTGGCAATTGATCGAGGCTTCTGTTGAAAAGCAAAGTCTTGTGGAGATGATCAAAGCACGGCCTTTGTGGCGTAGCTTTGTGTAACGTTTACCTCGCGTGTTTCACACCGGGTATGAACCAAAAACGGGAGACGGACCTCAGGGAGGGCATGCGTTTCCTTCTAGATAAAAAGTGGCGTCAGTGGTTTTACACGCCCTGACGAGTTTGACTTATGTGGTTGTTGCTGTTGCGAGGCGCCTCGGATTGATCGGTCGTTCTCGAACCGATGGAGCCATTCGTTGGCTCGTTTACGCCCCAAAGGGCGGGGGAACGCATGTTCAGGGTTTAAGTTTAATCCACATCGGTGGACCGGCCCTGTCGCTCCAAGGTCACTCGAGCTCTGACCTGAGACATGGGCTAGATTGTCTCGAATCGGTTGAGGACTATCTTTTGCCTCGGTTCATAGTTGGAAATCCAGTTTCCCAATACGTGACTTTGCGGTTTTATTTGTAAACCTACATATGGCGACATAGTGGCATGGGACGCTCATGTCGCCTATGATTGATACTTATGATTTGAAGTTGTTTTATGCACTATGCACTTATAGTAGTATCAAATGATTTGTTTTAAACGTATCAAGCATTCTTTGGCTGTTATAAGGGAAAACCCTATCCCCCGGCTTGCGTTGCATTGTGTGATAGGACCTGGGTCTTATAACAGCTTCATTTTTCTTTATTTAGCATTGCGCTGTTTGTTTTATGCACTGGTGTTCTTGGGAGGAAACCCGTTCCGTGTTATACGGCGTGGTCCCTTGATGTACCTAATGATTTAAAATAAAGATTAACTGTTTTAGTTCTCACACCAGTCACATGACTGACCTGGAGTTTATTGTTTTAACCTAAACTCTGGGTGCCCTTATTTTGACACGGGCAGCTAGTAGTTTTGGTTTTGCAGATTTATATTCACAGGATCCTGGTTTACAGCTGGAACGATATCCGGAAAGCTTTGTATCCGTATATCTCTTTCTAGTTGTGTATTGTATTATTTTCCGCTGCGTTGTATTTAAATGTAATTTAAATCTCTGATATCTCTGTGTAATATTCATTTTTACTCTGTATATTCTTGTAATCTGATGCATTGTTGTAATATACAATGAAATGTTCTTCTGTATGTGTTCTGTTGTGGTTTGTTCTCGAACTATCCGACGCTTTCCTTTACGGGGAAGTTGCGGGTCTTCACACCAATCTAGACCGCACTAAAAGCCAAGCAGGAAACAAGCGCAAAGCTTCCGGAGATCAGCCCGAGTCCAGCAATGCAGCAACCGCTACTCAGCAAGCTAGCAAGATACCCAAAGGCATCTGTTACAATTGCGGAAAGAAGGGGCATTATTCAAATGTGTGCATCGCTACAAAGCGGCTGAAGACAAACCCGCAAAGCTCAAATACGAACCCCCGCAGCTCGGATGAATGCTACAACTGCCATCAGAAGGGGCACTTTAGCAGAAATTTCCCTTTGAAGAAGAATGCACAGGTAGCACACGTTTATGACGGGGAGAACCCGCCAGCTATCACTGATGGATCAGGTAAACCCGACGTCTTGGGAGGTACACTTACAATTAGAAATATCCCTGTTTCTGTACTTTTTAACACTGGTGCATCACGTAGCTTCATATCTAGTAACACTATTCACAAGTAAATTTGTTTTTCTGAGCTATTTTCGTCTGTTTGAATTTTAAACTGAATTCTGAAACTTCCAGAGGCCATATCTTCTTCATACGGAGTCCGTTTTACGCAAACTCGGACTCTATCTCAAGCAGAATTCCGAGACGAACGAAATGGCATATCCCGTTTCCCTTAATTCTTTGATTTGAAATTAATTATACTTTAATTTGTGAATTTCATTGTTATAGAATACACGGGGTGTTACATTCTCCCCCACTTAAAAGGATTTCGTCCCCGAAATATTCAAGTTCAGGAAGAATGTACATCCTAACATCCAAACATCCATCTACTCATCCATCAAACACGGGCATCCATTGTCCTTAAAAGACTTCTAATGTTTCATGATCATATTCGAAGTGTGTGTGTACATGTACTTATCTAATGCAAAATCAGGTGGTCTACTGATTCAGTTGACCTCCTTAATGCGAATTATGTAAGTGCCATGAATCCATTATGTATGCAAATTCTCCTATTCATGATTCTACATGAGTGCACAATCATTCATACAAATGCAACATCCATATGACAACACATTAAAGTTCAACCATATACGAATGCAAACATATATGCATATGCAATATGAAGTGATTGAGCCGATCTAAAACCTAGATTGTGTGTGTATATGCAACCACGAGCAACCATTAGCAATCACTTGCAACCACTTGCAATCATCATCCATAACATGTTTCAATTACATGTTTTCATCCAAAGGGTTTCTACCTAAAAGATAGGGTCGAGGAGATATACCTAAAAAGATAGATAAAAGCACAACTTAAGAAAAAAGAAAAGATCAAAGATGTACCCTCGAAAAGAAAAGGGTAGGCCGCGCGTATTCTAGCTTCAGTTTCCCAGGTTGCATCTTCTTCGGCGTCGCTCTACTGCAATTTGACGAGCTCGACTTCGCGGTTGCGTAGCTTCTTAACTTCCGTTCCTAATATGCGGGTTGGAACTTTCCTTACGGTTGTTGCGCGTTCCACTTCAGCTTCTTCTAGGATATTTGGCTCTACCACTTCAGCAGACTCATGTAGACATTTTCGGAGATGTGAAACGTGAAAGACGTTGTGAACTTCGGCCAATTTTTCAGGTAGCTCTAATCTATAGGCCATTTTCCCAATTTTCTCGATGATAGGGAATGGCCCTATAAACCTTGGTGCTAGCTTTCCTGTGGTTCCAAAACGAACAACGTTCCTTAGCGGAGATACCTTAAGAAAAACTCTGTCCCCAACCTCAAATTCAAGGTCGGTCCTCCTCTTGTCGGCGTAGGACTTTTGTCTGTCTTGGGCCATCTTCATCCTTCTTCGTATTAAGTCTACTTTCTTTGAAGTCTCTCGGATCATATCTGGTCCAAGTATGAGCTTATCAGTAGACTCCCACCAACAAGTGGGCGATCGGCACGGTCTTCCATATAAAGCTTCAAAGGGCGCCATTCCGATGGTTGCTTGATAGCTGTTGTTGTAGGCAAATTCCACCAAAGGAAGATGGTCTTCCCATGTCCCTCCGAAGTCAAGGACGCACAGTCTTAAAAGGTCCTCCAAAACTCTGTTCACTCTTTCTGTTTGGCCGTCGGTTTGGGGATGATAGGTTGTGCTCAAGCATAACTGTGTGCCTACCGCTTCTTGCAGACTCCGCTAAAACTCACCTGTGAAGATAGGGTCTCGGTCACTAACAATGCTGGAGGGTATTCCATGGAGTCGAACAATTTCCTTGAGGTAAAGAGATGCTAGGGATGAGGCAGTTCTTTTACTTTTGACAGGTAAAAAGTGGGCGCTTTTAGTAAGCCTATCCACTATTACCCAAATGCTAGTGTTGCCTCTCATAGACCTAGGCAGCCCATCAATGAGGTCCATTGAGATGCTATCCCACTTCCACTGCGGGACCTCTAGAGGATGGAGCAGACCGCCAGGCTTTTTCTGTTTCGCCTTAACCTATTGGCACACCATACACTTAGAAACGAAATCTGCCACGTCCTTCTTCATGCCGTTCCAAAAGAAAGTTCTTTTTATGTCCTTTTACATTTTATCTCCGCCTGGGTGTATCGTCATCTTGGAGTGATGTGCTTCCTCGAGAACCTTCTTTACTAAATCCCTTGTCTGTGGGACGCATAGTCTTCCGTCTCGTCTTAGCCAACCCTTATCGTCGATGGAGTATCTGTTGAGGTGACTTGAAGTCTCACCCCTAATTAGCCTATCAATCGTCTCCACAAGCTGAGGGTCCTCGCGTTGTGCTGTCCCTATCGAGTCCACTAAAGTCGGGCGTACTTCGAGAGATGCTAGCAAGCCTGGTACAAAATCGGAGGAGGGCCTAAAGTCAAAGCTGGCTATAAACTCTAGGCTTTGTCTTTCAACAAACAGCAGGCTTAAGGTCAGTTTCTTTCGGCTCAACGCGTCTGCCACTACGTTGCCTTTGCCCGGAGTATAGGAGATCTCGAAATCATACGAGGCAAGAAACTCCGTCCATCTCTGTTGCCTCAAGTTAAGATCTTTCTGCGAGAAAAGATATTTCAACGATTTATGGTCAGTGTAAAGTTCGAACTTCTCACCTAGGAGATAGTGTCGCTAAGACTTGAGTGCAAAGACGATGGCAGCTAACTCAAGATCGTGGGTCGGGTAGTTCTTTTCATGCACTTTCAATTGCCTCCCGCCATAAGCTGCTACCCTTCCTTCTTGCATTAAGACGGCGCCTAGCCCTGTCCCACATGCATCGGTATAAACTGTGAACATCTTGCTTCCATCGGGCAACGTTAAAACTGGGGCTGTTGTAAGACCCCTTTTCAGTCGTTAGAAAGCAAACTCGCAATCCAAGTCCCAATTGAACACTAGATTCTTCTTGGTCAACTTTGTGAGCGGAGCTGATATCTTGGAAAAGTCTCTGATGAATTTTCGATAGAAGCCTACTAGCCCGAGAAAGCTTCGGACCTCCGTTGCGTTCTTTGGTGTCTTCCAATCCTGCACCGCTACTACCTTAGCCTGGTCTACTGCTAATCCTTCCTTGGATACTATGTGCCCAAGAAATCTTACTTCCTCTCTCCAAAAGTGGCATTTGGATAATTTGGCTTTTAGCTGATGGACTCGCAGAGTTTCCATGATTGCCCTTAAGTGCTGAGCATGTTCCTCTTCACTCTTTGAGAAGATAAGGATATCGTCTACGAAGACCACTACGAACTTATTGAGGAAATCTCTGAATACCCTACTCATCAGGTCCACGAAGTAAGCACGTGCATTTGTCAAGCCGAAAGGCATGAAAAGCCATTCAAAGAAGCAGTCTGGGGTTCTGAATGCCGTTTTATCGATGCTATCTTCAGCCACCCTTAGCTGATGAAAACCGTTCGCTAAATCAAGTAGAGAGAAAACAGACGCTCCTACAAGCTGATCAAATAGATCGTCAATTCTGGGAAGAGGGTGCCTATTCTTTTTCGTTAGCTTGTTGAGTTCCCTATAGTCAACACATAGACGGAGTGAACCATCCGCCTTTGTAGCGAACACCACTGGAGCGCCCCATTCTGAAATGCTCTTTCTAATGAACCCCTTCTCTAGAAGCTCTTTAATCTGTTTACTGAGCTCTTTCCTTTCCCGTGGAGCCATGTGTCTAAAGGGAAACGCAACGGGCTTTGCATTATCTACAAGATATATGCGGAAGTCTATCTCCCGCTTCGGAGGCAAGCCGTTCACCTCTTCGAAGACATCCAGATATTCCCGGACCACTCTAACCGATTGCAAATTTTCAACGGAGGCATCTAGCGATTCAAGATAACAAAGCATAACCACATACGAGGGATTACAGGAAATTTCCAAAGTGTTACCGAGCTGGGTCAGGAGCCTGACAACCCTTTTCTCACAATCAAGGATGGCCCCATTACTGGATAGCCAATCCATGCCCAAAATCAAACCATATCCCGAAAAGCCCAAAACAAAGGCACTACATTTAAATTCTACGCTTAGAATAGAAATTTTCAATCCCAAACAGATCATAGACAAATGAGTTGGGCCCCCAATTGGGTTTGAAACAATTAAGGGGTCCTCTACCATACTAGTTTTTAGGTGCAAAGATTCTACTAAAGTAGACGAAATAAAGGAGTGTGATGCGCCAGAATCAAATAAAGTGCAAACGGGGTGATCATAAAGATAAACTACACTTTCTACAGAAGTATTTATACCTCGCTGTTGCAGAGGTGGCGCCTCTAGCACATGAACCTGCGCCCCTGAGGTGGATCCAGCCCTCTGCCCCTGTCCTCGTTTCTTTTGGCAGTCCTTAGCCATGTGGCCTGTCTCACCGCATGAAAAGCACCCACCATTCATCTTGGCCTTCTTTTTCCGGCAATCTTTCACTAAGTGCCCCACTTTGCCACAGAAATTACACTTCCTCTTCTCTTTGTTGTCTTTCCCGCCCTTCTTAAAGTCTGTCTTCTTAGGCTGTAAACCCTCTTTCTTCCCTTGAGAGCTTTCTGCCTTTGTCTCCTTCTTGCCCTTATCCTCTTCGTTCAGCAATGCCATTTGTACCAACCTTTCATATGTAGCTCCCATAGGTATATGGGTCATGGCCAAACTGTGTAATGGCTCATTCAACCCTTTGACAAAACGGAGAGCCTTCTTGTGCGGGGTGTTGACTAGGTCCAGTCCGAACCTAGCCAGCTCATCGAACTGATTAACGTACTCTTTGACTGTTTTGTTCCCTTGCTTAAGAAATAAGAATTTTTCCAACTGCAAACTCCTTTCCGCGTCTGAGAGAAATTTAGCCTCAAACCTTTCCCTAAAGTCCTCCCATGTTTCCACTGGTCTTTCTTCATTAGTGACTTCCCACCAGTAGGAAGCCTCGCCCTTTAGTAGCCACACTGCTAGTTGTACTTTCTGCCTATCTTCTACCTCAAAGATGACGAATAAGTCCTCGGTTTCTTTCAGCCAATTTCTAGCTGCCACGAAGGACTTAGTTCCATGAAAATCCTTTCCTCCCATAGCTTTAAAATCTTTACATATCTTAGCAAAAGTGTTTCCCCGCGGAGGAGGTGGAGGAAGAGGTGCTGCTGCAGCCGGATGATTCCCTACAGCTGGGGGAGGAGGAACGGTAGGGCCTGGCTGAGTGGCCCTGTGACAGCCCGTCCCGCACCAGCCTGCATTTCCTCCGAAAGTGCGCTGTACACATGCCCAGCTAGCACAGAACGGTCGTCAGAAGAAAAGAAAGAAGAGAATGAACTAATCAAGGAACCTGTAGAATGTCTCACAGCGCATGGGATAAAATATAATAATAACATACTTGACATAAAACAGGCGAGACAGTGCATAAGCTGATAACTAAAATCAACATCAATCATCAAAGCAGCGGAAATCCAAATACAGCTTATTACAATTTTCCAAATTTACTGCCTCTAAACAAAAGAAAGCTAAAGTAGAAGATACACCAACAATGCCCAAGCAGTGATCTTCAGCAACACAGAGAGAATACTATATATATAACGTGGAAGCCTCCTGCTCGTCTCCGGATCATCTACCCGTGCATCACCAGCTAACCTGTCTCTAGTCTGCTCGTGTGAGCACCCAGAGTAATAAGAGGAGACATAAAACTCTGGGTCAGACATAAAGCCTGGTGTGAGCGATAAGCATCTAAACAGAATAATATCAGGTATACTAAACCATACCTGAACCTGGACCTGCAACCAAAGAGTTAGTACCACATACCGTACAATGCTCTAAGGTGCCATAATAAATAGTGTAAGAATACAGGGGTGGGGTGTGCATGTCACAATGATAGCAAACAAATTATCCATAGCAACCATCCTCACATCTCTCACTCAGTGCGTAAAGCGTACGACATCTACCACCTTGGAACACTAGACAAACTGAGGTAACGACGAATCCCGACTTGTAGAAACCCTGCTGTGACCAAGCCAAACACTTGGAGTCATGACCAAACATTTCAATGACCCACTTCATTGGTCGTAGCCCTTGGTTCTACCGATGCCATAATGGCCCTGAATCCGCCTTCGCACCTCCTACCATAGTGGTCCAAAGCTATAGACGTCGATAGCTCCTTAACACGCGTCCCGCAGCAGAGCCCAACCATGAAGCGAACTCGTTGATTCCCTTCTGAATCTTGAGCTCTAACTTCTCATTTGGACTTCCTTTGCATCTCGGGTTTGGTCGAATTGGAGTGGGTCTTCAAAAGAGTTGTCGCGCAGTAACAGTCCTGGGATTCGGTTCGGTTCGGTAGTCATTGCCCTCGTCGGTTCGGTTCGGGTTTCTTCACTCCGGGTCGGGTCGGTGTCCTCCTCCGGGTCGGGTCGGTGTCCTCCTCCGGGTCGGGTCGGGTTGCTATCCTCCTTCCAGCTCATGCTCCTTCTTCGATCAGCTCCCTCGTTTCCTTCTACTCCGATCCGATCCGATCACTTCGCTTTACTTCAGTCCGATCCGCTCCGCTCCCTTTTACTCCGATCCGATCCCCTTGTCCACTCCAACTCTAAGTAAACGGCCTTCCTTTTTGCCAAGTCTTTCATGTGCCAAACTCCAGTTTGGGTCGGGTTTATTGCCCAGTTCACATTTCCGATCCGAGCCCCCATCCGATCCGATCCGAAGCCCTGCACAACTTTCTGCAACTTTTCCAGCAACTTGTTTACGCCGCTCGACGACGTTTTTGACAAATCTAACTATTCTAATCAATCACAATTCATGTCAAATAGTCATAACAACATAGCAAACTAACCACAAACACCAAAACAATGAATTCATATGTCAAAATGGATCAAATGTGCCCAAAACCTCACATTTTCCTATAATCCCCCTTAATCATGTTTAAGCATACGATTAGCAAAACACATCGAAATTAACCCAAATTTCTAACAGAGCCTTAAAACATTATTTTAGAATTTTAAGAATTTTTCCAGAATTTATTTACGTATAAATTCGCTAATCTCCACTAATTACCCTTAATTAACTGTAATTAGTGTCAAAATGATACTATCACTCACCTTGGCCACAAAACAAAACACCAAATCTGAAATATCCTCTGTTTGGGTCGAATTCCTATGTATAGCAGCAGCTCCAACCTTGCTTTGTTGCTATTTGGCCTTGCTTTGAAGTAGTTTAGGCTTAATCTTCACTAAAAATGTGTTTTGGAGTGGTTTCAGAGGATGGAGGCCATTACTAAGGTCTCAAGGAGGTTTGTGGCGGCTCAAAACTGAAATGAAAGTGATAACCTAACCCTAATCAGTCCTCCTATACCTCTAAACCCGAAATTCCCCTTGGGCCTAGCTGCTAATCACCCGGTTAAGCCCAATTAAGCTGTTTTCCACCATCTGCAACTTGTTTCAGCCATATCTCCCAAACGGTAAGTCCGTTTGGCTAATGTGACCACTCTACGGAAAGAGAAACCATCATCCGAAGCCAATGGAAGTGGTTTCAGGTCAAAATTCCTTTCCAGTCAAAAGTTATGGCCAAAACAGTGATAACTAGGGGTAAAATGGTCATTTAAAAATCGGGAAAAATCATGAACATGGGAAATGACCCCAATAGTCGTCTCCCAAAGTTACATGACCATACGACTTTGTATGTGAAAGAAATAAATATTCTACGATCCTATGATGCGTAGAATGCGGGTCGTTACACTCTCCCCTCCTTAAGAAATTTCGCCCCCGAAATTCCTTAACCCAAAACATACAAAGTCGTATGGTCATGTAACTTTGGGAGACGACTATTGGGGTCATTTCCCATGTTCATGATTTTTCCCGATTTTTAAATGACCATTTTACCCCTAGTTATCACTGTTTTGGCCATAACTTTTGACTGGAAAGGAATTTTGACCTGAAACCACTTCCATTGGCTTCGGATGATGGTTTCTCTTTCCGTAGAGTGGTCACATTAGCCAAACGGACTTACCGTTTGGGAGATATGGCTGAAACAAGTTGCAGATGGTGGAAAACAGCTTAATTGGGCTTAACCGGGTGATTAGCAGCTAGGCCCAAGGGGAATTTCGGGTTTAGAGGTATAGGAGGACTGATTAGGGTTAGGTTATCACTTTCATTTCAGTTTTGAGCCGCCACAAACCTCCTTGAGACCTTAGTAATGGCCTCCATCCTCTGAAACCACTCCAAAACACATTTTTAGTGAAGATTAAGCCTAAACTACTTCAAAGCAAGGCCAAATAGCAACAAAGCAAGGTTGGAGCTGCTGCTATACATAGGAATTCGACCCAAACAGAGGATATTTCAGATTTGGTGTTTTGTTTTGTGGCCAAGGTGAGTGATAGTATCATTTTGACACTAATTACAGTTAATTAAGGGTAATTAGTGGAGATTAGCGAATTTATACGTAAATAAATTCTGGAAAAATTCTTAAAATTCTAAAATAATGTTTTAAGGCTCTGTTAGAAATTTGGGTTAATTTCGATGTGTTTTGCTAATCGTATGCTTAAACATGATTAAGGGGGATTATAGGAAAATGTGAGGTTTTGGGCACATTTGATCCATTTTGACATATGAATTCATTGTTTTGGTGTTTGTGGTTAGTTTGCTATGTTGTTATGACTATTTGACATGAATTGTGATTGATTAGAATAGTTAGATTTGTCAAAAACGTCGTCGAGCGGCGTAAACAAGTTGCTGGAAAAGTTGCAGAAAGTTGTGCAGGGCTTCGGATCGGATCGGATGGGGGCTCGGATCGGAAATGTGAACTGGGCAATAAACCCGACCCGAACTGGAGTTTGGCACATGAAAGACTTGGCAAAAAGGAAGGCCGTTTACTTAGAGTTGGAGTGGACAAGGGGATCGGATCGGAGTAAAAGGGAGCGGAGCGGATTGGACTGAAGTAAAGCGAAGTGATCGGATTGGATCGGAGTAGAAGGAAACGAGGGAGCTGATCGAAGAAGGAGCATGAGCTGGAAGGAGGATAGCAACCCGACCCGACCCGGAGGAGGACACCGACCCGACCCGGAGGAGGACACCGACCCGACCCGGAGTGAAGAAACCCGAACCGAACCGACGAGGGCAATGACTACCGAACCGAACCGAATCCCAGGACTGTTACTGCGCGACAACTCTTTTGAAGACCCACTCCAATTCGACCAAACCCGAGATGCAAAGGAAGTCCAAATGAGAAGTTAGAGCTCAAGATTCAGAAGGGAATCAACGAGTTCGCTTCATGGTTGGGCTCTGCTGCGGGACGCGTGTTAAGGAGCTATCGACGTCTATAGCTTTGGACCACTATGGTAGGAGGTGCGAAGGCGGATTCAGGGCCATTATGGCATCGGTAGAACCAAGGGCTACGACCAATGAAGTGGGTCATTGAAATGTTTGGTCATGACTCCAAGTGTTTGGCTTGGTCACAGCAGGGTTTCTACAAGTCGGGATTCGTCGTTACCTCAGTTTGTCTAGTGTTCCAAGGTGGTAGATGTCGTACGCTTTACGCACTGAGTGAGAGATGTGAGGATGGTTGCTATGGATAATTTGTTTGCTATCATTGTGACATGCACACCCCACCCCCGTATTCTTACACTATTTATTATGGCACCTTAGAGCATTGTACGGTATGTGGTACTAACTCTTTGGTTGCAGGTCCAGGTTCAGGTATGGTTTAGTATACCTGATATTATTCTGTTTAGATGCTTATCGCTCACACCAGGCTTTATGTCTGACCCAGAGTTTTATGTCTCCTCTTATTACTCTGGGTGCTCACACGAGCAGACTAGAGACAGGTTAGCTGGTGATGCACGGGTAGATGATCCGGAGACGAGCAGGAGGCTTCCACGTTATATATATAGTATTCTCTCTGTGTTGCTGAAGATCACTGCTTGGGCATTGTTGGTGTATCTTCTACTTTAGCTTTCTTTTGTTTAGAGGCAGTAAATTTGGAAAATTGTAATAAGCTGTATTTGGATTTCCGCTGCTTTGATGATTGATGTTGATTTTAGTTATCAGCTTATGCATTGTCTCGCCTGTTTTATGTCAAGTATGTTATTATTATATTTTATCCCATGCGCTGTGAGACATTCTACAGGTTCCTTGATTAGTTCATTCTCCTCTTTCTTTTCTTCTGACGACCGTTCTATGCTAGCTGGGCATGTGTACAGCGCACTTTCGGAGGAAATGCAGGCTGGTGCGGGACGGGCTGTCACAAGTGTGACGGCCCGCCTCGCACCAGCCTGTATTTCCTCCAAAAGTGCGCTGTACACATGCCCGACTAGCACAAGACGGTCGTCAGAAGAAAGGAAAGAAGGGAACGAACTAATCAAAGAACCTGTAGAATGTCTCACAGCGCATGGAATAAAATATAATAATAACATACTTGACATAAAACAGGCGAGACAGTGCATAAGCTGATAACTAAAACCAACACCAATCTCAAAGCAGCGGAAATCCAAATACAGCTTATTACAATTTTCCAAATTTACTGTCTCTAAACAAAAGAAAGTTGAAGTAGAAGATACACCAACAATGCCCAAGCAGTGACCTTCAACAATACAGGGAGAATACTATATATGTATATTACGTGGAAGCCTCCTGCTCGTCTCCGGATCATCAACCCGTGCGTGTAACAACCCGCAATCTACGCATCATAGGATCGTAGAATATTTATTTCTTTCACATACAAAGTCGTATGGTCATGTAACTTTGGGAGACGACTATTGGGGTCATTTCCCATGTTCATGATTTTTCCCGATTTTTAAATGACCATTTTACCCCTAGTTATCACTGTTTTGGCCATAACTTTTGACTGGAAAGGAATTTTGACCTGAAACCACTTCCATTGGCTTCGGATGATGGTTTCTCTTTCCGTAGAGTGGTCACATTAGCCAAACGGACTTACCGTTTGGGAGATATGGCTGAAACAAGTTGCAGATGGTGGAAAACAGCTTAATTGGGCTTAACCGGGTGATTAGCAGCTAGGCCCAAGGGGAATTTCGGGGGCGAAATTTCTTAAGGAGGGGAGAGTGTAACGACCCGCATTCTACGCATCATAGGATCGTAGAATATTTATTTCTTTCACATACAAAGTCGTATGGTCATGTAACTTTGGGAGACGACTATTGGGGTCATTTCCCATGTTCATGATTTTTCCCGATTTTTAAATGACCATTTTACCCCTAGTTATCACTGTTTTGGCCATAACTTTTGACTGGAAAGGAATTTTGACCTGAAACCACTTCCATTGGCTTCGGATGATGGTTTCTCTTTCCGTAGAGTGGTCACATTAGCCAAACGGACTTACCGTTTGGGAGATATGGCTGAAACAAGTTGCAGATGGTGGAAAACAGCTTAATTGGGCTTAACCGGGTGATTAGCAGCTAGGCCCAAGGGGAATTTCGGGTTTAGAGGTATAGGAGGACTGATTAGGGTTAGGTTATCACTTTCATTTCAGTTTTGAGCCGCCACAAACCTCCTTGAGACCTTAGTAATGGCCTCCATCCTCTGAAACCACTCCAAAACACATTTTTAGTGAAGATTAAGCCTAAACTACTTCAAAGCAAGGCCAAATAGCAACAAAGCAAGGTTGGAGCTGCTGCTATACATAGGAATTCGACCCAAACAGAGGATATTTCAGATTTGGTGTTTTGTTTTGTGGCCAAGGTGAGTGATAGTATCATTTTGACACTAATTACAGTTAATTAAGGGTAATTAGTGGAGATTAGCGAATTTATACGTAAATAAATTCTGGAAAAATTCTTAAAATTCTAAAATAATGTTTTAAGGCTCTGTTAGAAATTTGGGTTAATTTCGATGTGTTTTGCTAATCGTATGCTTAAACATGATTAAGGGGGATTATAGGAAAATGTGAGGTTTTGGGCACATTTGATCCATTTTGACATATGAATTCATTGTTTTGGTGTTTGTGGTTAGTTTGCTATGTTGTTATGACTATTTGACATGAATTGTGATTGATTAGAATAGTTAGATTTGTCAAAAACGTCGTCGAGCGGCGTAAACAAGTTGCTGGAAAAGTTGCAGAAAGTTGTGCAGGGCTTCGGATCGGATCGGATGGGGGCTCGGATCGGAAATGTGAACTGGGCAATAAACCCGACCCGAACTGGAGTTTGGCACATGAAAGACTTGGCAAAAAGGAAGGCCGTTTACTTAGAGTTGGAGTGGACAAGGGGATCGGATCGGAGTAAAAGGGAGCGGAGCGGATCGGACTGAAGTAAAGCGAAGTGATCGGATTGGATCGGAGTAGAAGGAAACGAGGGAGCTGATCGAAGAAGGAGCATGAGCTGGAAGGAGGATAGCAACCCGACCCGACCCGGAGGAGGACACCGACCCGACCCGGAGGAGGACACCGACCCGACCCGGAGTGAAGAAACCCGAACCGAACCGACGAGGGCAATGACTACCGAACCGAACCGAATCCCAGGACTGTTACTGCGCGACAACTCTTTTGAAGACCCACTCCAATTCGACCAAACCCGAGATGCAAAGGAAGTCCAAATGAGAAGTTAGAGCTCAAGATTCAGAAGGGAATCAACGAGTTCGCTTCATGGTTGGGCTCTGCTGCGGGACGCGTGTTAAGGAGCTATCGACGTCTATAGCTTTGGACCACTATGGTAGGAGGTGCGAAGGCGGATTCAGGGCCATTATGGCATCGGTAGAACCAAGGGCTACGACCAATGAAGTGGGTCATTGAAATGTTTGGTCATGACTCCAAGTGTTTGGCTTGGTCACAGCAGGGTTTCTACAAGTCGGGATTCGTCGTTACCTCAGTTTGTCTAGTGTTCCAAGGTGGTAGATGTCGTACGCTTTACGCACTGAGTGAGAGATGTGAGGATGGTTGCTATGGATAATTTGTTTGCTATCATTGTGACATGCACACCCCACCCCCGTATTCTTACACTATTTATTATGGCACCTTAGAGCATTGTACGGTATGTGGTACTAACTCTTTGGTTGCAGGTCCAGGTTCAGGTATGGTTTAGTATACCTGATATTATTCTGTTTAGATGCTTATCGCTCACACCAGGCTTTATGTCTGACCCAGAGTTTTATGTCTCCTCTTATTACTCTGGGTGCTCACACGAGCAGACTAGAGACAGGTTAGCTGGTGATGCACGGGTAGATGATCCGGAGACGAGCAGGAGGCTTCCACGTTATATATATAGTATTCTCTCTGTGTTGCTGAAGATCACTGCTTGGGCATTGTTGGTGTATCTTCTACTTTAGCTTTCTTTTGTTTAGAGGCAGTAAATTTGGAAAATTGTAATAAGCTGTATTTGGATTTCCGCTGCTTTGATGATTGATGTTGATTTTAGTTATCAGCTTATGCACTGTCTCGCCTGTTTTATGTCAAGTATGTTATTATTATATTTTATCCCATGCGCTGTGAGACATTCTACAGGTTCCTTGATTAGTTCATTCTCTTCTTTCTTTTCTTCTGACGACCGTTCTGTGCTAGCTGGGCATGTGTACAGCGCACTTTCGGAGGAAATGCAGGCTGGTGCGGGACGGGTTGTCACAAGTGTGACGGCCCGCCTCGCACCAGCCTGTATTTCCTCCAAAAGTGCGCTGTACACATGCCCGACTAGCACAAGACGGTCGTCAGAAGAAAGGAAAGAAGGGAACGAACTAATCAAAGAACCTGTAGAATGTCTCACAGCGCATGGAATAAAATATAATAATAACATACTTGACATAAAACAGGCGAGACAGTGCATAAGCTGATAACTAAAACCAACACCAATCTCAAAGCAGCGGAAATCCAAATACAGCTTATTACAATTTTCCAAATTTACTGTCTCTAAACAAAAGAAAGTTGAAGTAGAAGATACACCAACAATGCCCAAGCAGTGACCTTCAACAATACAGGGAGAATACTATATATGTATATTACGTGGAAGCCTCCTGCTCGTCTCCGGATCATCAACCCGTGCGTGTAACGACCCGCATTCTACGCATCATAGGATCGTAGAATATTTATTTCTTTCACATACAAAGTCGTATGGTCATGTAACTTTGGGAGACGACTATTGGGGTCATTTCCCATGTTCATGATTTTTCCCGATTTTTAAATGACCATTTTACCCCTAGTTATCACTGTTTTGACCATAACTTTTGACTGGAAAGGAATTTTGACCTGAAACCACTTCCATTAGCTTCGGATGATGGTTTCTCTTTCCGTAGAGTGGTCACATTAGCCAAACGGACTTACCGTTTGGGAGATATGGCTGAAACAAGTTGCAGATGGTGGAAAACAGCTTAATTGGGCTTAACCGGGTGATTAGCAGCTAGGCCCAAGGGGAATTTCGGGGGGAAAAATTTCTTAAGGAGGGGAGAGTGTAACGACCCGCATTCTACGCATCATAGGATCGTAGAATATTTATTTCTTTCACATACAAAGTCGTATGGTCATGTAACTTTGGGAGACGACTATTGGGGTCATTTCCCATGTTCATGATTTTTCCCGATTTTTAAATGACCATTTTACCCCTAGTTATCACTGTTTTGGCCATAACTTTTGACTGGAAAGGAATTTTGACCTGAAACCACTTCCATTGGCTTCGGATGATGGTTTCTCTTTCCGTAGAGTGGTCACATTAGCCAAACGGACTTACCGTTTGGGAGATATGGCTGAAACAAGTTGCAGATGGTGGAAAACAGCTTAATTGGGCTTAACCGGGTGATTAGCAGCTAGGCCCAAGGGGAATTTCGGGTTTAGAGGTATAGGAGGACTGATTAGGGTTAGGTTATCACTTTCATTTCAGTTTTGAGCCGCCACAATCCTCCTTGAGACCTTAGTAATGGCCTCCATCCTCTGAAACCACTCCAAAACACATTTTTAGTGAAGATTAAGCCTAAACTACTTCAAAGCAAGGCCAAATAGCAACAAAGCAAGGTTGGAGCTGCTGCTATACATAGGAATTCGACCCAAACAGAGGATATTTCAGATTTGGTGTTTTGTTTTGTGCCCAAGGTGAGTGATAGTATCATTTTGACACTAATTACAGTTAATTAAGGGTAATTAGTGGAGATTAGCGAATTTATACGTAAATAAATTCTGGAAAAATTCTTAAAATTCTAAAATAATGTTTTAAGACTATGTTAGAAATTTGGGTTAATTTCGATGTGTTTTGCTAATCGTATGCTTAAACATGATTAAGGGGGATTATAGGAAAATGTGAGGTTTTGGGCACATTTGATCCATTTTGACATATGAATTCATTGTTTTGGTGTTTGTGGTTAGTTTGCTATGTTGTTATGACTATTTGACATGAATTGTGATTGATTAGAATAGTTAAATTTGTCAAAAACGTCGTCGAGCGGCGTAAACAAGTTGCTGGAAAAGTTGCAGAAAGTTGTGCAGGGCTTCGGATCGGATCGGATGGGGGCTCGGATCGGAAATGTGAACTGGGCAATAAACCCGACCCGAACTGGAGTTTGGCACATGAAAGACTTGGCAAAAAGGAAGGCCGTTTACTTAGAGTTGGAGTGGACAAGGGGATCGGATCGGAGTAAAAGGGAGCGGAGCGGATCGGACTGAAGTAAAGCGAAGTGATCGGATTGGATCGGAGTAGAAGGAAACGAGGGAGCTGATCGAAGAAGGAGCATGAGCTGGAAGGAGGATAGCAACCCGACCCGACCCGGAGGAGGACACCGACCCGACCCGGAGGAGGACACCGACCCGACCCGGAGTGAAGAAACCCGAACCGAACCGACGAGGGCAATGACTACCGAACCGAACCGAATCCCAGGACTGTTACTGCGCGACAACTCTTTTGAAGACCCACTCCAATTCGACCAAACCCGAGATGCAAAGGAAGTCCAAATGAGAAGTTAGAGCTCAAGATTCAGAAGGGAATCAACGAGTTCGCTTCATGGTTGGGCTCTGCTGCGGGACGCGTGTTAAGGAGCTATCGACGTCTATAGCTTTGGACCACTATGGTAGGAGGTGCGAAGGCGGATTCAGGGCCATTATGGCATCGGTAGAACCAAGGGCTACGACCAATGAAGTGGGTCATTGAAATGTTTGGTCATGACTCCAAGTGTTTGGCTTGGTCACAGCAGGGTTTCTACAAGTCGGGATTCGTCGTTACCTCAGTTTGTCTAGTGTTCCAAGGTGGTAGATGTCGTACGCTTTACGCACTGAGTGAGAGATGTGAGGATGGTTGCTATGGATAATTTGTTTGCTATCATTGTGACATGCACACCCCACCCCCGTATTCTTACACTATTTATTATGGCACCTTAGAGCATTGTACGGTATGTGGTACTAACTCTTTGGTTGCAGGTCCAGGTTCAGGTATGGTTTAGTATACCTGATATTATTCTGTTTAGATGCTTATCGCTCACACCAGGCTTTATGTCTGACCCAGAGTTTTATGTCTCCTCTTATTACTCTGGGTGCTCACACGAGCAGACTAGAGACAGGTTAGCTGGTGATGCACGGGTAGATGATCCGGAGACGAGCAGGAGGCTTCCACGTTATATATATAGTATTCTCTCTGTGTTGCTGAAGATCACTGCTTGGGCATTGTTGGTGTATCTTCTACTTTAGCTTTCTTTTGTTTAGAGGCAGTAAATTTGGAAAATTGTAATAAGCTGTATTTGGATTTCCGCTGCTTTGATGAATGATGTTGATTTTAGTTATCAGCTTATGCACTGTCTCGCCTGTTTTATGTCAAGTATGTTATTATTATATTTTATCCCATGCGCTGTGAGACATTCTACAGGTTCCTTGATTAGTTCATTCTCTTCTTTCTTTTCTTCTGACGACCGTTCTGTGCTAGCTGGGCATGTGTACAACGCACTTTCGGAGGAAATGCAGGCTGGTGCGGGACGGGCTGTCACACTTGGTATCAGAGCTCTAGGTTGCGTAGTTAACCTAGGGAAGTTATTAGGGAGAGATAATATACGTATACGAGTGAGCGTATTTGTGATTATTTTGGTTTTTAAAAGCTATATATATATATACTATTAGTAGTATAAGGATGAAGTCGTACTGCACTAGCACCACTATGGAGTCGTTAATCATTTCCTTTTTCAGATTGAAGATGAGCCGTTATGTTAGAGGTACCGGTAGGGGAGCCAATAATGGGAATGCTGCTGACATGAGGACGATGTTTACTGACCTCATGAGAGAGATGCTTAGAGATGTACAGAGGGCAGCTCCCAATGGTGGAAATGGTGGTGGTCCAATAGTGCAGGCGCCAAGAGTCGACTTTTCCAAGCTGAATAAGGATTATACTAGCCTTGGTGGGAAGCCGTTCCACGGAACGGAGTCGGCTACGGATGTTCAGGATTGGGTGGATAGTTGCGAACGTATCTTCGAGGATTTGGGTATCGAGGATGCGATGAAGAGAAAGCTAGCGTCCCGTCAGCTGCAAGGGCGGGCAATGAATTGGTGGAATGCTATAAAGGCAGCTACTCCCGAAGATCAGATTACTTGGGAGCAGTTTAAGGCTCGCTTTAGTGAGAAGTTCATTCCAGCTGCTCAGAAGTCAATGCTGTTTAAGAAATTCTTGGAGCTCAAGCAGAATGGCAGAGCTGTCTCGGAGTACATTGCTGAATTCGACACTTTGTCGAAGTATGGATTATCTCTTATTGATACTGCTGAGAAGAAGAATGAGAAATTCATAACTGGTTTGGATCAGTACTTGGGGGAAAAACTTATTAACCACATCGATGAGACGTTTGAATCGATAGTGGGGAAAGCATTAAGATCGGAAAGTCTCTACCCTAAGTCGAAGACTGAGGTTGCATCCGCAGATGAGCCAAAGCCACAAGCTAGTGGTGGAGGCAAGGGTGGTTCCCAGAATAAGAGAAAGCAGAACCAAGCTAAGGACGGCCAGAAGAAAAAGAATAAGCAAGATGTGGAGTGCTTCAGCTGTGGTAAGAAGGGCCATTATGCTAGTAATTGTCGGGCCAAGCCAGCGGATAGGAAGTGCTTCAACTGTGGCCAAATGGGACATCACAAGGACAAGTGTCCACAGTCCCCTAAGGAAAAGCAAATGGTGAAAGCATATGCTCTTAATGCTATTCCTTCTTCGTCGAATGCCCCAACTGCGGCGGAGAAGGGAAAGAATGTCGTCATTCAAGGTATGCTCTCTGTTTATGATGTTCCTGTTAGAGTTTTGTTTGATACCGGAGCTTCCAGTTCTTTCATATCTAGTGACCTGGTAGATAGGTTGGGATTGGAGCCCGAGATTGTCGATAGACCTTTAGTAGTGACGAACCCGATTGGTGGTTCTACTAGCCTTAGCATGATTTGTCGTAATGTGGTCTTATCGAGTCATGGATGCATGTTTGTTTGTGATTGCTTTGTTTTGGGCTTTACTGGGTTTGGCATTATTCTGGGAGTAGATTGGCTCCAAAGATATGGGGTGGTGGTAGACTGTGAGGGCTTGTTGGTGACAGCTAGAGCGGATGATGGGCGGAGGATAGTGTTTGGTGGTCTACCCAGTAAGGGGGTATTGGCTAGTTTTCTAAACTCCCTCGACATTCCGCATAGTGAGTTGTCAGGTTTGCCCGTGGTTGGCCAGTATCCGGATGTTTTCGAAGAAGTGACCGGACCTCCACCACACCGAGAGATTGAGTTCCGTATTGATTTGGTAAAAGATGCCAGGCCTATAGTGATGCCACTTCGTCGTATGGCACCAAGGGAGCAGCGAGAGCTCGAGGTGCAAGTCAGCGATCTTTTGAAGAAGGGATTTATCAGAAGGAGTGTTTCTGAATGGGGAGCACCAGTTGTGTTTGCTACCAAGGCGGATGGTTCCCTTCGTTTGTGTGTAGACTACCGCGAGTTGAATAAAGTGACGAGGAAGAACAAGTATCCTCTACCGCGGATAGATGATTTGTTTGATCAGTTGGGTGGCGCGAGAGTATTTTCTCAGTTGGATCTCGCGACAGGTTTTCATCAGCTTAGAGTGGAAGCTGAGAGTATAGCTAAAACGGCATTTCGGACGCCGTCTGGGTTTTATGAGTGGTTGGTCATGCCATTCGGGCTGACCAATGCCCCAGCATATTTTGTGGATCTTATGAATAGGGTATTCAGAGATCAGTTGAATAAGTTTGTCCTTGTGTTCGTTGATGATATTTTGGTCTATTCGAGGACAGAGGAAGAACACAAGGAACATTTAAGAGTAGCGATGGAGGTGTTGAGAAAACACCAATTGAAAGCCAAGTTTTCTAAGTGTCACTTCTGGAAGAGGGAAGTGAGGTTCTTGGGCCATGTTGTATCAGAGAATGGTATTGCCGTGGACCCGGCAAAGGTGGCTACGGTACAGGATTGGCCTACGCCCAAGAATGCAACAGATGTAAGAAGTTTCTTGGGGTTAGCGGGATATTATCGTAAGTTTATTCAAGGTTTCTCCAAGATAGCAGCACCATTGACCCAGTTGACCAAGAAGAATCAAGCTTTTGTCTGGGATGAAAGGTGCGAGAATGCATTTAAGAGTCTAAAGGACAAGTTAACAAGCGCACCAGTGTTAGTCATTCCTAAGGGGGATGAAGAGATGACGGTATACACGGATGCCTGTGGTACCGGACTGGGTGCTGTATTGATGCAAGGCGGTAGGGTTGTGGCTTACGCAAGTCGGCAATTAAAACCGCACGAGAAAAGATACCCTACCCATGATTTAGAATTGGCAGCGATCGTGTTCGCGTTAAAGATGTGGAGACACTATCTCTTGGGGGAAAGATTTGAGCTGTTTACAGACCATAAGTCGTTAAAGTATCTCTTCTCACAGAAAGATCTGAATCTCCGTCAGCAGAGATGGTTAGAGTTCTTAGCTTCCTATGATTTTGACATCGCATATACACCGGGAAAGGGCAATGCGGTGGCTGATGCATTGAGTAGAAGACATGCCAACTTAGGGACTATGTTCCTTGAATGGAAGCAACTGGAGTTTATCGCGGGGTTTGATTTCAGACCAAAGTGCGAATTGGATCCAGAAATATTAGCAAGTTTAACGATCAGACCCACTTTGATTGAACGAATCGGCTCTAGTCAGAGGGACGATCCTAACCTATTGGAAATCATCTCCAAGTTAGAGATGGGTATCGATGAGGAGATGAACAAGTATGGGCTTGATCGAGATAGATGGCTTAGAAAGAATGGAAAGCTTGTTGTGCCTAATGTCAATGGATTGAGAGATGAAGTGCTTAGAGAATGTCATCACTCAAAGCTAACTATACACCCCAGTGGTAATAAGATGTATCGAGATATGAAGCAGACCTACTACTGGGAAGAAATGAAAAGAGACATTGGGAAGTTTATATCCAAGTGCATGAATTGCCAGCTAGTTAAAGCCGAGCAAAAGAAGCCTAGTGGGTTGTTACAGCCCTTAGAAATTCCCGAATGGAAATGGGAGCAGGTCTCGATGGATTTCATCGATGGTTTACCAAGGACTAGATCGGGATATGATAGCATTTGGGTGATTGTAGACCGACTGACTAAAAGTGCAAGGTTTATACTAGTCAAATCGACAAGAACGGCAGCTAAGTTAGCAGAATTATATATGAAGTGGGTAGTGAGATTTCATGGAATACCTAAAAGCATTGTGAGTGACCGAGACCCGTTGTTCACTAGTGGGTTTTGGAAGAGCTTACAAGAGGCTTTAGGGTCAGAGTTACATCTCAGTACCGCATATCATCCTCAGACCGACGGTCAGACGGAGAGGGTGAACCGTATTTTGGAAGATCTCTTGAGAGCATGTATATTGGATTTCGGTGGATCATGGGATGACCATTTGCATCTAGTAGAGTTTGCATATAATAATAGCTACCAATCCAGTATCGGTATGGCTCCGTTTGAAGCTTTGTACGGAAGACCATGCAACTCACCATCATGTTGGATAGAGACTGGCGAGAAGTTTGTGCTTGGACCAGATGTGGTGAGAGAAACGTCGGATAAGATCAAGATCATTCAACAACGAATGAAGGCTGCCCAAGATAGGCAGAAGAGTTATGCTGATAAGAGGAGAAGAGACTTAAAATTCTCCGTTGGCGACTTGGTGTTTGTCAAGATTTCTCCGTTGAAGAGCGTAATACGATTTGGCAGGAGAGGCAAGTTGGCACCAAGATTTGTTGGCCCATTCCCTGTTCTTGAGCTAGTCGGGAATTTGGCATATAGAATTGACTTACCAGAGAAGATGGCGGGAGTTCACAACGTATTTCATGTTTCCCAACTAAGGAAGTTCGTTCACGACTCAGGTATGACTATTTCACCTGATCAGTTAGAGGACTTCGAAGTAGAACCCGAGGCGGTTGGGAATCGCGAGCTGGCCCGTATTGTCGAGCACGACATGAAGCAACTTCGAAGGAAGGCGGTGAATCTAGTCAAGGTACAGTGGAGCGAGGACGAGAATGATTGTACTTGGGAGACAGAAGAGAACATTAGGAAGACATACCCAGAACTCTTTGCCTGGTAAGATTTTGACTTCGATTTAGTTTTCCGCATGCTAGGATAGGCTTGCTTGCTTGTTTTGCATGTTTGATTGTTGTATGTGAAAGAAATAAATATTCTACGATCCTATGATGCGTAGAATGCGGGTCGTTACAGGCCCTTGCTTCTAAGAATCGTCTAAACCAACCAGGTATTGGTACACCCTCTGGCAAGTTAAGTTGTTCGGACATGCTGAAACAAAAAGATAGATTCAAAACGAAGGATAAGAGATAGTACCTATGGTTTTGGGGGACTTTGCTTTTTTAAAATAAAATAATATTTTATCTTTTAAAAATGCTTCTTTAAATTTTTCTTTGAAAATAAATTTTCAAAACTTTTATCTTATCTGGTAAACCTAGGCTCTAATACCAAGTGAAACACCCCACCTCCGTTAGGGTCACTCTCAAAGGGAATGCCCTAATTTTGTTGGAGGTTTATAAGTATAAGTCACAGATATACAAGACAGATATAAGAACATATATTTTTGAACAACGGAAAATAACAACGACTTTTATTTCAACATAATATGTGTTACACAAACCATGTCATAATTTGTTTTACAATACTTCCAAAAACATAACATCTTCATAACTGTCTTGATTAAATTATTTAAAGAAGCATAAAGAAAACATAAATAAACTGCATAAGTCCCATAATTGTTGTCCAAAGCCATAGTCCAAAACAAAAAAGATCCAAGCAATACATTCTTTCTCTTCAAGCTGGATGTGAAAGCTGGTCAAGCTGCGGTATTCCCTCCCTGTGGACCTGGGGGGGAGGGGGGAAACAGAAGAAAAGAAGACGAAAGAAAAGTAGAGTCAGACATAAAGCCTGAGTAAGTCTAGGACTATTCAGTCTATGAATAAAGAACTGGGTATGATAAGTATAAACTAGAAATGGGAAAGCACCATAAACTAAGTTAAGTTGTATAGGGTCGAATATACTATCGTACCCCATATTAATCTCTGTACCCATATAAACTAGTTCCCAACAGGCACCCCATAATCAGGGTGAAGTGGTCCATTTCTGATGATCGGCTCCTACTCGCATAGTTACATGTGTCTTATAGCCCCCGATGTTGTAGTTACCTATGCTAGTCCCACCATGGGGTGTATCAAGTCCCATGGTGGCGACCCGACATAATTCTAGAGTGCACATGTATGCTACTGGTGCCCAGTGCCTTATGTTTCTGCGCCGGAGTGTGTGCACGCCCGCACCCCGTTAGAACCTACACTGCTGCACCACCGCCGTCGATTTGACCTCTTACAGTCAGCCCAGTAATCGTGCCCCACCCTGCCTAGTTCAGGGTATCCTGATACACCTTGTAGGGTTACTGCTGAAAAGGGTCCCCCGCTACTAGGTTTTCTATTTCTAGCCAACATGCTAAGTTGGTTAAGTGTTTTATAAACCTAACCCCCAAATCAGTCTATTTAGTTTAGCATGTTCCATTTTGATTAAGTATTAATTTAATTTACTTAATCCTATCAATCCTGACTCAGCCTTAATTGTCTTATTAAAGCCTTGACCTCTCACATTAGACAGGTATTGTTGTGGCTGCCTGTTGCCGGTTGGGTCCGGGCAGTCTTACGCCACAACTCAGTCTAACCTCGGGTCCTTATTGGGCTTCGTGTTTAACCACCCACATTGGATAGGTATTGTTGTGACTACTGGACAGCCGGGCGGTTCCGGGCAGGTTTACATCACAACTCAATCCAACCTCGGGTTAAACACATCGTATTTTCTACATTTACATATTTTGTCTCTTTTCTTTTTATATGTAAATATTTGCGGCCCATTATTCAAATTCATCTTTATTGGTTAAAATTTATTTATGCCACTTAATTGTTTTTCAAGGTTGTTGGCATGCGTCAAACATGCCAACACATATGTTCTATATTTTAACCCCATCGTCATTACCCCCATTTTACATGTTCGCTACAATATAGGATATGTTGGGTTTAACATTTGAACCCATCTTAGCCATATGAAAAGGGGAGGCTTATAACACGGTGTTTATAAGGTAACATAAAAAGGGAAGTGTGAACGCATGAACTTGCAACATAACGATTCAATTAACATAAGGTAGGCACATGTGAACTTGCAATTGTAACAACATATAATCATGGCATAAACAATACTTAAACATGAATCATTCTATTCACATAATCATGGCATAAACAAAACATGAATCATTCTATTCATGTAGTCATGGCATAAATAATACTTAAACATGAATCATTCTATTCATATAATCATGGCATAAATAATAATACTTAAACATGAGTCATTCTATTCATGTAGTCATGGCATAAATAATACTTAAACATGAATCATTCTATTCATGTAAACTTGCAATTGGAATGTAAATCTAACTTAATTGTGTCACATATATCACCATATGGTTTTGATAACAACTTAGGCCTAAAACATGTTTCAACTAGGCATAATACCAAACATAGTTTAGTCATGTTCATAAAGGTGCTTACTTTTGTACTAATACAAAAGTATGATTTGCTAATTCCAACATGGATTCATATAAACTATAGTACTTAGTCGTATCCAATTACACACTAAAAGTGATCATAAAAGTATGTACATCATATTGGCATAATAGTGAATCATATACTTGCATGAATCCCAAATAAAATACCATATCATATACTTGTATGAATTCAATCGTATACCATAACATTTCCAAATCGTTTAGAATCAAAATAACATACAAGTATAGATTGTTATCGCCACAATTCCATTTCGTTGTTAACTTCCAACGCAAATCACATACTTGCAAATATCCAATCGCATACCATAACATTCCCAAATCGTTTAGAACCAAAATAATATACAAATATAGATTATTATCGCCACAATTCCATTTCGCATTTTACACAAATCAAACGCAATTAATTATTCATATCGGAATAGAACTCTACTTACAACGTATGACGAATCTTCAATTCAGGAATCTGAATTCTGAATTTGGAGATGCTATCCTTTGTTGTAGGCATTGCTTTGATTCAATTAACGTTGCTTTAAGCTTTTGATTTATCTCCTAATTGTCTCTCAATTTCTGACGGCTATCTCTAGTCTCTCCTCAGCAGCATGACGGTCTCATCTCCATTTTTGTTTGTGTGTATTAGGGTGAGTCTTAGGTCCTTTTTATATAGTTTTTGAGTTGATTTAGACCGTCGATGGAGCTTGGTTTAATAATAGCCGTTTGTTCAAAGGAGAGACCAACCAGGAGCTGAGACCCAGCCCTAGTGACAAGGCAAGGCTCAGAAAATCGACCAAACATAGACCAGGCCAGCCAGGGTAGGTTGGGTTCGACCTGGCTCAGGGGCCAGGTCGACACCCCAATCGACACCGTGTCGACTTGGCAGTCGACACGAGTTACCCAGGTCGACTGCCCTGTCAACCTGGCTAGCCCCAGGTCGACTGCCAAGTCGACCTGGGTGCCTTAGGCGGGAATTTTCCCGCCCTGGCCAATTGGGCCCGATTTTGGATTTTAAATTTTCTGAGCTATTTTCGTCTGTTTGAATTTTAAACTGAATTCTGAAACTTCCGGAGGCCATATCTTCTTCATACGGAGTCCGTTTTACGCAAACTCGGACTCTATCTCAAGCAGAATTCCGAGACGAACGAAATGGCGTATCCTGTTTCCCTTAATTCTTTGATTTGAAATTAATTATACTTTAATTTGTGAATTTCATTATTATAGAATACACGGGGTGTTACAGTGTTTTAAAGGACATTGGTTCTTTAACCCATTTAAAGATAAGATTAATTTCTTAGCTTGGAATAATCATTAAGAAATGATTTTCGAGATTAAAACTGAATTAGAGTTTTAAGTAATCTTTAATTAGATTGAAAAGATCGAGAATGGAGTATCACCAGTTTTGCTCCAGAGCGATAGTTAAAGATTTAATTAGATTTGATTGTGAAATGATAATTAATTTTACCAGTAACACCATGGTATTAGATATGGAGTATTACCAGTTTTGCTCAATGGGATGAATAGGTTGGGATTGGGAAATAAAATAAATAATTACTTCGGTGTGGTTTGATAATCCCGACTAATTTGGAAAACCTTAACATGGTTTGAAATGATATCCAAAGGAAGATTAAAGAATAAATTTAGAAGAATTTATGTTTGATAAAATTAATGGGAACCTTTCCCTAAGAATGTGAAATTTAGAAACTAACTGTAGGTTAGCTAAGAAGGATGGTTTCCTGGGTATTGACCTGATGTTGGTTTCGGCCTTCGGGGTTAATATTTGGGGAATTGTTCTCTTGCTAATTTACGGTTAGTTATTGATGAATTGGAATGAGGCGTATGTTGTGTTCGTGTAGCACTTGTTAATTATATACGCGGGTTATTCGGAAAGGCCGGGTTTATACCCATTCTGAATAACCGATTCGATGATAAGTCGAAGATGAAGACGGTGGTTGAAGACCGGAAGTCTTCAGATCATTTGGGAGATTACTGATGATCTTGATTGGGCTGTACACCCAAGAGTAGGGAATCAGTTGGTGATTGTCCAGACGTACTTGGAGATCGATGGATATGCGAGGAAAGTGCCTCCGGTTTCGTTCAGACCCAAAACGAACTTGTAAATGGACCGTGTGTCTGACATTGGATTTTACTCTGTGTGGATTGATCTCTATTAAATATACATCTATTTGGCGGTGGAGAATTTATTCTCTTTCTTAACGCCCTTCTCTGAGACGTACGAGCTCAGAGGTTGTATATCGATGGACATCAATCACATGGAGTGAATTGCCTGTGTGGCATGCCTAAGTGGCAGAGGATCAAGGCTTTGGTTGCAAAGCAAAGTCTTGTAGTTGATGATCAAAGCACAGCTTTAATACAGCGTAGCTTTGTATATAGCGCTAATTCGCGAGCCTCACACATCGGTATGAGTTAAAAACGGGATACGGACCGCTGGGAGAACATGACGTTTCTTTCTAGCTATGGTGGTGTAAGTGACTTACCAGCCCTGACATTTATATTATTTTCACCGATGTGGTTGTTGGATTGCAAGTCGCCTCGATTATAGGTCTGTAAGGACCGGGAAACGTGTGTTCAAGAATAACTAATCCTCAATCGTAAGAGAGGACCGGCCCAGCCGATTCTAAGGGTTACCCACAGAGAGTAGTCCTGAGACATTTGCCAGAGTGTCTCGAAGCGGAGAGGAGCTTGCCCCTTGCCTCGACTCATGATGGAATCCAATTCCCAATACGTGATAATTCAGTTTTATTTGAAGAACCTAGTATGGCAACATAGTAGATGATAGTTATGCCGCCTATGATTGATACTTATGATTGAAATTGTTTTGAAACTACACACTTATAGTAATATCAAAATGATTTGTTTTAAACGTACCAAGCATGTTAGGCTATTATAAGGGAAAACCCTATCCTCCGGCTTGCGTTGCATTGTGTGATGGGACCTGGGTCTTATAATAGCTTCATTTTTCGAAAAAGCATTGCGTTGTTTATTCTAAGCACTGGTATTCTCGTCAGGAAACCCATTCCGTGTTATACGGCGTGGTCCCTTGATTTACCTTATTTTAAAGTAAAGTTTTAAATATCTTCTTTAGTTCTAGCACCAGTCACATGACTGACCTGGAGTTTATTGTTTTAACCTAAACTCTGGGTGCCCTTATTTTCGACACGGGCAGCTAGTAGTTTTGGTTTTGCAGATTTATATTCACAGGATCCTGATTTACAGCTGGAGCGATGCTCGGAAAGCTTTGTATCCATGTGTTACTTTCAGTTGTGTTTTGTAATATTTTTCCGCTGCTATGTAATTTATTGTAATCTCTGATATTTATCGAATGTGTAATATTTATTCATACTCTGTATATTCTTGTATTCTGATAGAATTGTTGTAATAAACAATTAAATGTCCTTCTGTTTGCGTTCTGATTCGTTTTGTCCTCAACGCAATCAGTGCTTTCCTTACCGGGGAAGTTCGGGTCGTATCAATGGTATTCTAATGTGACTACAAATTATACATTAACTTGACAAATAAAATAATGTTTCCATTTGTATAACAATTTTTACTCTTTCGACATGTAAAAATAAACATGATGTATTAATGTGGCTACAAATGACAAATAAAATAATGTTTCCATTTGTATAACAATTTTTACTCTTTTGACATGTAAAAATAAACATGATGTTTAAATGTGACTACAAATGACAAATAAAATAATGTTTCCATTTGTATAACAGTTTTTACCCTTTTGACATGTAAAAATAAACATGATGTTTAAATGTGACTACAAATGACAAATAAAATAATGTTTCCATTTGTATAACAATTTTTACTCTTTTGACATGTAAAAATAAACATGATGTTTAAATGTGACTATAAATGACAAATAAAATAATGTTTCCATTTGTATAACAATTTTTACTCTTTTGACATGTAAAAATAAACAATGTATAACAATTTTTACTCTTTTGACATGTAAAAATAAACATGATGTATAAATGTGACTACAAATGACAAATAAAATAATGTTTCCATTTGTATAACAATTTTTTACTCTTTTGACATGTAAAAATAAACGTGATGTTTTAATGTGACTACGAATGACAAATAAAATACTGTTTCCATTTGTATAACAATTTTTACTCTTTTGACATGTAAAAATAAACATGATGTTCAAATGTGACTATAAATGACAAATAAAATAATGTTTCCATTTGTATAACAATTTTACTCTTTTGACATGTAAAAATAAACATGATGTTTAAATGTGACTACAAATGACAAATAAAATAATTTTTTCATTTGTATAACAACTTTTAGACATGAATATTTTAATGATTCATTTACGTAGTAAAAATATGATTTTTTTTATTGTATATTCTGTTTTTTTATCAAACATTAATATATTCATATGTACACAGCTAAATTCAGTCATTCATCGAAGTGACAAACAATCAATCCAAAATTTCATACAACATATATACGGACTTTTATATAGCGCACACATTTAATATCACATCATAAACAATAATAAATTTCAATTTTCAAAAGGAAATAAATCTCACCTTGCTTTGGAAATTTTCAAAATTGTAGATAGTTTTATTTCCGCTCTGGTTTATTCTGTTGTGTACATCTTGTCAATACGGTTTCAATGCAACTCGTTTTGTCGAATTTTGATTTCATGTGATTCCGATAAGTATGAACGAGTTATACAATTTATTGTAATAATAATATTTTGAAGTTAATTAGCTAAGTAAATCATGAGATAACTTACCTTTCGTTGATATGATGAAGGCACGCAACAAATGTGGATAAAGACCAATCCTAAGTAGCGAATTTGAAATTGAAAACCCCTTTTTTCTCTTTTGAGAAGGAGGATTAAAAAAAATTAAGAAAAAGAGGATAACATGAAATTTTAGGGAAGAGGGGGTTGTTTTTCTTTATTTATTTTTATTCAGATGCATTTTCTAACAAAATTTCCTAAAATAAATTTTTCAAAGTGAAAATTAGGCTCACATCCTTAAAACTAAACTTAATTAGGCTCCCATCCTCCCGTTTAGAAACATATAAATTTCATCCCTATTTTCAAATAGCCGCTCTTTTTTCTACAGAACTGCCCTTTCTCACTTAATTCACGCCGTAATTTATGTAATACGATACACGTTTTAGGGTTTTATTTTTTCCATAATCAAATAGGTTTGTGTCATGGCGGCGCCACCTTCATTCTCAATATTTTCATTCCATCGATCTAAAATTTAGGCTGGGTGGTGGAGGAGGGGGAGCAAGTGGCGCCTGAGGTGGAGGCGGTCTAGTCAGGGGCGGTGGTCACTTCGCGGTGGGGTGTAGTTTTGGGGTTGTAGAGGTTTGGGGGGGTCGGATTGGGGAAGGAGTAGGAAGAGGAGGGTTTGTCGACGGCGGTGGAGCCATCGGTGGGCGGCGCGACGGCTATTGCAGGGGGAACGACGGCGATGTCAGATCGTAGGAGGGGACGACTGGGGATTGTGATTTTCTAATTTGTATGTACGGCGGAAATGAAATTGGTACGCAAATAATGTGAATATAAGCATACAAATATGCCATTATTGTTAAAATACGTTCATACTGATTTGCATATATTCTGGATAGTTGCATATATATGTGCAAATATTCTTCATAATTGCATACCTATATGCAACTATCCAGAATATTTTGTTTATCTCCGTGTATGATGTAAATTGCATAAAAATATGCGTTCACTCATAATATATGCATACTCGTATGCATCTCTTTTGAATATTTTGTATTAACATATGTTCAAATATTCTGGAATTTTGCATATAAATATGCAGCTATTACTGTATGCTGTCATGTATGTATCTATTTATAATTATATGATTATGTTCATGTAATTTTATTTTATTTCACCAGATTAGGCTAATGTTGATTTTTTTCTTTGTATAACATTGGTCCTGCAGATATTGGTGTATTGGTGTTGTTGAAGTTTGGGAATGATAGTTGAAGAATACCTGGTTGTCCATCATATTCGAAGAGGTTGAAATCTGCAGGTGAATTTACGAAGACTACTATATGTGGTTTGTGCAAGAAGTTGAGTCATAATAAAAGGACGTGTTCTTTAGTAGACTAGTAGATGTTTTTTTTGTAAATTATTTTTAAACTTGGTTAAACTGTATAATGTGGACAACTTTTACGTGCTGCATTAAATTAGTTCAGTATTTTAATGTTAATTATGTTATTTTTTTTCATTTTTTTTTGTTGAGAGCTTATATGTATACAATTATTTTGTATATTTGCATGCATGTATGCAATTATACTTAATATTTGTATCAACTTTGCTAGTATTTTGCATATATTCATAAATGTCTGAAAAAATAGTATTAGCTACTTATAGGTACGAAACTATTTTTATTAATGGTTAATGTATGCAAGTATTCTCCATTGTTGCACAAAAGTATGCAAGTATTCTTGTTATGTGCATGCAAGATTTCAGATGTTCAGCTTGTATGCATATACTCTTTTAACTTCGAACATTTGTTCTGTTTTTAATCTTGAATTTTTTTACTTAATCAGTTTATTATACAGTTTTAATTTCGTAATCCATTTGTAAAGTGTTATGAAGTTCTGTTTGTACAGCAAGTATGTTTAAAAAAAATCATAGTCTGTTGGAGTAATTCTGCAAATATTTGCAGTTACATATGCAATTATATTGAAAAAATGCATATAAGTCTGCAAAATGTTATGAATAACTGTACCCAAGAACATAACATTTCATAATGTCATGAGCAATTACAACAACTTATTTTAATTCATTAAATACCAAAGTAATTCAGCTTACACACTACACAATCATGTCCATCAGTTCGAAAACAAAATATCAATCAAATTTTTTACAAAAAATACAAACACCATTTCCCCCTATTAATCACTGGGTTTGTTTTCGTAATTACGGTTGCTTCGTAATTACTAATGCTCCCTCTTTTTCAACACCTACAACAGGATCATCTTCCAGCATAAGTGTCTGTAATAAGAAGTAAAAAGTTATTAAGTGTACAAACGTTCTAAATACATGCACACTAGTGTGTAAGCATTTTGGCTATATGCACACAAGAATGCAAGTATTTTATATAAATGTGCGAAATTTCGCCATTAATGTTGATACATGAACACATGTGTGCAAATATTCTGCACATACGCACAAAATTGTACAAATAATATTAATAATAGCATACAACTGTGCAAATGAAAATAATAAATGCACATTAATGTGCAAGTATTCTAAATATATGTACACTAGCTTTCAGCTATCATGCATAGATGCCAACAAATGTTTAAGCATTCCGTACACATGCTTACATGTTTGGAAATATTCATAACAATACCTTAAAATCATGTTAGAACTCATAATAGAATTTTGTAAATATTTGCATACTAGTATGCAACTATTCAATATATATGTATACAATTATGCAACAATTTTAAATTAATGTATTCAAATCTCCAACAACTCATGCTAGATTCTTCCGCTTATGCAAATGTTCTGAATAAATATTTAAATGTCTGCAACTTTTCTGATTATATGTATGCATATATACAACTGTTATGAATAAGTTCATCCTTGTTAGCATATGTTTTGAAAATACGCATTCACAAATGCAATAATTTTGAATATATGCATACAATTATGCAAGTATTTTGAATATTTAAATACCAGCGTGCATTCACTCTGAATAAATGTATCAAAACATTCAATTAGTCTACATACTTGCATACAAGCATACAACGGTACTGATTGAAAATAATACAATCATGCAACACTACTGTATAGATTCATACTGATTTGCAAGAATTAGGTGATAACATTAAATAAATAAAAAAATAAAAAAAGCTTACAGCGGGTTTGGGGGGAATGGCGGTGCTGGGTGGTGGAGGAGGGGAAGCAGGCGGCGCCTGAGGTGGAGGCAGTCTAGTCAGGGGCGGCGGCGGTGGTCACTTCGCGGTGGGGCGCAGTTTTAGGGATGTAGAGGTTTGGGGGGGGTCGGATTGGGGAAGGAGGAGGAAGAGGAGGGTTTGTCGACGACGGTGGAGTCATCGGTGGGCGGCGCGGCGGCTATTGCGGGGGAACAATGACGATGTCAGATTGTAGGAGGGGGACTACTGGAGTGATCTAACGATTTGCAGAATTGTGGGATTAGGGTTTTCAGCGAGATATAAGGAAAGATTGACTGATTAAATGATGACGTATCGTTGTTGGATAGTTTTTTAAGTTCGTAAGGGTACATCTGGTATTTTTTGAGCGGAAGTTCAAAAACAAGGATGTATTTTATATTCTTTTTATCAGTGTTTTTTTTATATATTTTGAAACTTAATAAGGACCTGTAAAAAACGCACCCTTTTTTTAAATTGGTTCTGATTTTCCGGGTTGTTACAATTTCCCCCACTTAAAATCTTTTCGTCCTCGAAAAGGAACGGAGCTGAAAGTTGTTTAACTAACCAACTCAACTTTTATTCTTTAATTGGTTTCAATAATTTTATTAGTTGATCAGCTTTTATATTCAGAAATCATATTTTCTAAAATCGGATTATATATATAATCACAAATACGTTAATTATAAACTTGTTACTCTCAACTCATTCTAGGGCATTTCTAACCCCATCTCTAATGAGTTTTCCTCATTCTAGGATACTACTGATACTATCTCTAATGAGCATTCTTTTATAGGATATTTCTAATCCTACCTCTGATGAGTCTTTTATTCAGTTCTAACGAGTTGTACCCCAAAGATTTGAGCTAACCAGAGCTCTGATACCAACTATAAAGACCTGTAAATCCCCGCCCTTTGGACCGACCATAAACTACACAGGTCTGATCTAAAGGTTAAAAATCCACGAACACTTTAACTTTGGTAATACAACACATTAGAATAAATAACAGAAGACTTTTATAAACATTATAATAATGTTACATCAGAGTACAGAATATCAGAGTACATTGGATAAATAATACAGCGGAAGATTTCATTACAACAAAATTAATACAATGCAGCGGAATTAAACATGATATACTAAATGAAGTCTTAACATCAAGATAGAAATGACGGGATCCATCTTCAGCTCCATAGCTATCCAGGTCTGCTAAAACCTGAATACAAGGCTACCCGTATGCAAAAGAGGGCACCCGAGTATGCAAAGTGAAACAAACTACGAGCTAGTCGTGGGACTGGTATGAGAAATCTTACTTAACCTATTTAACAATAAGGCTAATCACAGGACCATGACGCTAACGCGGAATGGGTTTACTCCATTGGATTGCCAGTGCATAAGTAAAGTAAATCGTTAAACAACGCAATGCTTTTTAGAAAAATGAAACCATTATTAGACTCAAGTCCCATCACACAATACAACGCAAACCGGAGGATAGAGTTTTACCTTATAATGGTCAAAAATGCTTGATACGATGAAACGAATTTGATATTATTATTAGTGTATATATGTTTCAAAAACATTTCAATCATAATATCAATCATAGACGGCATAACTACCATATACTATGTCTCCATACTAGTTACACAATCAAAACCGCATGAGTCATATTGGAAGTTGGATTTCCATCATGAACCAAGGCAAGAGATTGTCCTTACCGAATTCGAGACACTCTAGCCCATGCCTCAAGATACAGTCGCAACCGCACCTGGATCTTCAGGCCGGTCCACCAAAGTGCAATGGTTGGATAATAATGCTTGAACAATACGTTTCCCCGCCCTATGTGGCATAAATAGAGACACTAGGGACTCAAATAACCAAGGCGCCTCATTCCATCATCCACATAAGTAAAAATGCCAGGCCTTGTAAAAACCATGACACCACTTCTAGCTAGAAAGAAACGTATGTCTTCCCTATAGTCCTTACTCCCGTTTCTGGTTCATACCGGGGTGTGAGGCTCACGAAGTATCGCCATACACAAAGCTATGCTAAATTAAAGCTGTGCTTTGATCATCAGCCACAAGACTTTGCTTTTCAACAAAAGCCTTGATCATTTGCATCTTAGCATGCCACATTGTCAATCCATACCATACCATTGATTTCTACCAATATATAACCTCTAAGCTCGTACGTTCAGAGAAGGGTGCTAAGCAAGAGAATAAATTCTCTGCCATCACAGATATATATTTAGCAGAGATCAACGAATACAACATAAAGGAATACAACGTCAGACATACATCCATTTGCAAGTCCGTTCTGGGTCTGAACGAAACCGGAGACACCTTATCCTAATACAGGAGAGAGGTATTCGCATATCCATCGATCTCCAAGTACGTCTGGATGATCACCACTTATTACCTTGTCTTGGGTGCCTGCCCAAATCAAGACATCAGTAACCATCCAAACGATGTGAAGACCTCCGGTCTTCAACCACCATCTTCATCTTCGACTTTTGATCGTCTTAGTAATTATTCATAATGGGCTAAACCCGGTCTTTCTGAATAATTCACTTGTTTTATAATCAATAGTAAAATACTGTAAAAGCACATCCAATGTCTCATTCCAATTCAGAATATTCTTTTAAATAAATATTCACAACATTAGGGAAAGGTTCCCATTAATTTTATCAAAGATATATTCTTTTATTTATTCTTTAAAGATTCATTAAAACCCCAATTTGGTTTTAATATCAAAAATCTTTACTTTATGATTATTCAATTTTAAGAAATTAATCTTATCTTTAAAACCAATGTCATTTAAAACACAGTTCACGATAAACCCAAAATCATCATCCATTAAATATGGAACTTTCACAGAAATCAAATCAATATATAATTGATATAAATTTCTATATCAGACTAATAATATAAATGGAATAACGGCAAAGCCTCTTAAATTCCATATATAGTAAAGGACTTCTTTTACAGAAGCTTATCTCGATTATTATTAAATCGAATTCCATTCAATTTCAATTTAATATATTAAATCGGAAAACTTTACTCTTGGAAAATTTCTATTTAAATCTTAATAAAAGATTTATAAATAGCAAATTATATTATCACTGTTAATTGAGTTAAGAACAAATGTCATTTAAAAGCACAGTTCATAATAAACCCAATTTACATTTCATTTTATTCTAATCTCTAAATATAATTGGAAAACTCTAATAATATTAATTAAAAGATTTATTCTTTTCTCAACTGGGTATAAGAACGGAGTTATTTAAGACACCCTTTACGACAAACCCAAAAATCCAATTTATTTAGTTCTAAATAAATATTAATTAATTGGAAAACTTCATTAAATCTTGATTAAAGATTTATTCTATTTCTTTATTAAAATAATGTTTTCAAAATATTAGATTTTGGAAATTACTACTTTTTATTCTATTCATTATAAAACGAATAAAAACGATCGATAAACCCGTTCGGGTTAAAATGGCGTTTCAACTTATAATTGGCTAAATAGTCCAATTCATTACCATGTCCATTTATGGTTTATAATGGGCTAGACCTCCCACATTAGGCCTACAACTTGCGGATGCTGGATAGGTCGGTCGGGTCCGGGCAGACTTATCCTACAAGTTGGGCTTATCCTCGTGTCATAGCCCGCTTCGTATTTGCGCACTTAGACCTCCCACATTAGGTTTAACATTAGTGGCTGTTGGATATGCCGATCGGGTCCGGGCAGACTTCCACCACAAATGCAACCTAACCTCATGTCAAAAGTGCAATTATAATTTTTAATTGTAATTATTTCATTGAAAAATATTCAGTGTTTTTTAAACTATTCTTTATATAAAAATGTTCTTTATTTTCAAATATTATTTATTTAAAAGATATTCTGAATCAGAATACGACTCGATCGATTACCATATATTTTCAGTTATATGGATTTCATACATTGCATATGTATATAATAGTAATGATAAATAATCAATAAACCATTCATTCACATCCAGAGTGGAATTAATATTGTGTGAGCATTAAAATAAGTAAATAACACTCATCACAGACCGTCAATCCATCGATTGACATACGACTACATATTGGGACTAGTGTATGACAGTTAGAATCCCAATACCCGTGTGGGGTTTTCGAGCAAAAACAGTTCATCTAAATAAATCATTGGTTAATGAATTAACCAATTTTCACTTCTTAAATTATAAATAAATATTTATAATTAAATTTCCACTGTCATATTAATATTAACATTACAATGAAAATGTTTTAATCTAGCCCAAATCATATTTTAACTTATGATCAATTTTCTAATAAAATGTCATTTTTATTTCAACATGGCATTTTTAATAAAATGACATTTTCAATTCTAACATAAATTACATTTCAATTCTGACATACATGACATTTCAAATCTAACATAAATGACATTTTATATTAACATGATAATTCTGATAAATGACATTTTTATTTCATAGCATGATCCTAAACAAAGTGTTATTTTTATCATGTCATTTCTAACGAAAATGTTATTTTTATCCTAACATGTCATTTCTAATAAAAATGACATTTTTATTCTAACTTCACATTTTTTTTAACGAAAATGTCATTTTTAATCTAATATAACATTTTGACTAAAATGACAATTTTATTCTAATATAACATTTTAACTAAAATGACATTTGTATTCAAATGAAACCCTTTACAACAAAATGTGATTTTTATTCTAATGCAACATTTTACAACAAAATATGATTTTACTTCTAATGCAACATATTGATAACAAAGTGTGGCTTCATTTCTAATGCAACATTTTTATAACAAATGCGGTTTTTATTTCTAATGTAACACTTCATACAACAAAAATGGTATTTTTTATTTTGTTAACATTTCATGAAAATGTTATTTCTATTATGCTAACATAAAAATGATATTTCTTTTTAACTCAAACTAACATGTTAAAATGTACCTTTTGATAACAGAATATGTTTAACATGTATTTCTTTTTATATCTAATTAACATATGTATTTCCTTTTATTTCAAACTAACATGTGTTAATATGCTTTTATTCTAATTCTAACTAACAAAAGAGAATGTCACATTGTAATGATAATACATGTGTTAACATGTTTTTATATTTCTATCTAATGATCATTTTAATCATTCCTACATGCACTTTTAAATAAAATGACATTAATATTCAAACCTGGCATTTATAAATAAAATGACATTAATATTCAAACCTGGCATTTATAAATAAAATGACATTTATATTCGAATATGGCATTTATAAATAAAATAACATTTTATTCTAGTCAAACATTTTTAACTAAAATGACCATTTTTTACTAATGCAACATTTTTAACTAACATGACCATTTTATACTAATGCAACATTTTTAACTAACACGACCATTTTATACTAATGCAACATTTTTAACTAACATGACCATTTTATACTAATGCAACATTTTTAATTAACATGACCATTTTATACTAATGCAACATTTTTAACCAAATTGACATTTTTATCCTAATATAATATTTTATACAAAAATGCCATTTTATTTCTAATGCAACATTTTATAACAAAAATGTTATTTTAGTTCTAAATAAACATTTATCACTAAGGAGACATTTTTATTCTAAAAAAACATTTCTAACTAAATTGACATTTTTTTTCTCATGTAATATTTACTAACAAAATGACAAGAATAAAAAGACAATTTTGTCCACATATATGTTTTCAAATTCAAGTGACAAAATAAAAAAAGATAATTTTGTCAACATGTATGTTTTATAATTCTAACGAAAAAATAAAAAGGTACTTTTGTCAACATACATATTTTCTAATTCTGATGATAAAATAAAAGGGCAAATTATGTCATATATACATGTTTACAATTCTGGAGATAAAATAAGGGATAATTTTTGTCTTGTCGACAATTCTAACTCAATAAAACAAAAAAAAGTGATTTTTTGTTTTGTCGACAATCATAACTCAACCAAACAAATAAAAAGTGATATTTTTTTTGTCGACAATTATATGTGACGATCCCAAAACCCCGTGACACGGTGTTAAGGATAATCATTGGAATATAACACATTAATCATCATTAGCAAATCACAGATAAAAGCATAAACAGAAAATAGAATAATTTACACACATATGACAGCGGAATCATATAGATATCATCACATCAGAGAAGCACAGTACAGGATACAACTTAGTGCATAATGTTACATAATCAGTCACCATCGCCTGAGGCGGAATCATACATAAAGAGTACACAAAATAAATACCAGTCTACATCGCCGATGGCGGAATCATAATATGGATACAATAATGGCGGAGAAAATCCAAGTCAGCACGGTGTTGTCAAGCCTCGCCATGAGCCAAAAGTGCGTCAGAAACCTGTAACTAGGCTGCCCGTGTGAAAACGAGGGCACCCGAGTTTGCAAGGTGAAACAAACTACGAGTCAGTCATGGGTCTGGTATGAGAAATATACTTATTAACAACAATAAGAAGGCAAATCAAAGGACCACGCCACTTTCGTGGAACGGGTTTACTCCAATGAGTGCCAGTGCATGAAATAAAGTATATGATTAAATCATCGCAATGCTTTCATAAAATGAAGCCATTATAAGACTCAGGTCCCATCACACAATGCAACGCAAGCCGGAGGATAGAGTTTTTACCTTATAATGGCCAAAAATGCTTCATACGTATAAAACAAAAGTGTTTGATATTATTACTAGTGCATATATGTTTCTAAAGCAAATTCAATCATAAATATCAATCCTAGGCGGCATAGCTACCATCTACTATATCGCCATACTAGTAATACAATCACATCCGCATATTTCGTATTGGAAATTGGGTTCCTTCATGAGTCGAGGCAAGGGGCAAGCTCCTCTCCGATTCGAGACACTCTAGAAAATGCCTCGGGACCGCACACAGCAATCCCTGGATCCTCTAAGGCCGGTCCTCTCTTACTTTTGAGGATTGGCAATTCCTGAACACACGTTTCCCGGTCCTTACAGACCTATAATCGAGGCGCCTCGTATTCCAACAACCACACTGGTGAAAAGTAGATATAAATGTCAGGGCTGGGAGGTCACTGACACCACCATAGCTAGAAAGAAACGTCGTGCACTCCTTGGGTCCTTCTCCCGTTTTTGACTCATACCGGGGTGTGAGGCTCGCGAATTCACGTTATACACAAAGCTACGTCACACAGACCATGCTTTGATCATCAACCACAAGACTTTGCTTTGCAACAGAAGCCTTGATCATATGCCACTTAGGCATGCCACACAGGCAATCCACTCCATGCGACTGATTTCTATCAATACATAACCTCTAAGCTTGTACGTCTCTGAGAAGGGCGTTAAGCAAGAGAATAAATTCTCCGCCGCCAAACAGATATATATTTAACAGAGATCAATCAGCACAGAACAAAATCCAATGTCAGACACACAGTCCATTTACAAGTCCGTTATGGGTTTGAACGAAACCGGAGGCACCAATTCCTCGCATATCCGTACAATCAACAGTATGTCTGGACGGCTACTACTTCAGCTCCTTCATGGTAGCTACTCCAATCACGAGCATCAGTAGCGCCCATCCATCCAATGTGAAGATCGTCGGTCTTCAACCGTCTTCGACTCTTTGACTTCTCAACGTCGATCGATTATTTGAAATGGGATGAACTCGGCCTTTTCAAATAACCCATGTATATTTATATTTCCAAATCAATTCATCCCATGGTTGGACTATTCAATATTCACATTTCAGTTCTTTAGTTATAATTTTCATGTTAAATACATTCAACCATCACATATCAATCAAACACAACAAAATTGGTTTATTTCCACTCTATATCGTCTATAGTATTTTATAACGATATATCGCCATTTTTATTTATTTAAAACGGCCATATTTAATTAAACGACGATACAGGTCGTGCCGATGCGCTGGCGCTGTTTTCCACTAAATTTGTTTTACACATATCTGAAAATCTAACCGTCGGATCTTCACAAAATTTATATCATTAGGAAGGTCATTTCAAAACGAATCCAACGGTTTCAGTTTCAGGAAAATCTGACGGTCGGATCTTCCACATTAGCCATTTGAAGTTACGATTTCAATTTACGAACTTCAGCATCGTTATTCGATTTAATTTAATTATATTTATATATATATATATATATATATATAAATAATCGTTTCTGGCGCTGTATTTCTTCAGATTTGAATTAGACAATCCAACCGTCGGATCTTCACAAAGTTGGTGCCGTTGGAATGATATTTCCAAGGCGAACCCAACGGTTGCGGTTTCGGGAAAATCCAATGGTCGGATTACCCGCACTAGTCGTTTGAAATCACGATTTCAAAACACGAACTGCACGGCCACGTTTTGTTTTAATTTTATTTATATTTATATTTATATATTTATATAAATATAGTTCATTCAAAAATTCCTATATCGTTTCCACTTCAATTATTTCACTAACGCTTTTAAATTTTGGAAAATTTCGCCATAATCTCCTTTGTACGGGAGGGGCTGGGAAAATTCCCAAATAGCCACACGGGCGTCTCATGTCAAAAAGAAAAAGAAAAAGCCAACATGCTCATAAAATCATCACCCAAACAAAACAGTAAATGTGTACCTTTTTATCGGGCACAAAATTTTATTCCTCTTCTCTAGCCCCTTTGCTATAACCTGTTCAATAAATATGCATGTACATATATACAGTTCTTGTTACTTATCATTTTCCATTCAACTTCATATTTGATTTACTTCGGTTTAAAAACACCGTTCATTCTAATGTTGCATGCATAGGCAAAAATCATATCATTAGCTAATTAATGTATATTTCAACTCATGCATATTTATTTGAATAAGTGGCTATTTTTAACACTTCACATTTCAAAGATGTTAATTTTGGTGAACTAAAATATATTTCAACACATGACTATTTTATTTAGTTCCTATGCATGTTAAAAATAATATTTCTTTCACAAATATTCATTTCAACGTCCGCATATCTTTAGAATATCACATATATGATAAAAATGATATTTTTATCATTTAAAATATTTATTCGACAAATGGATGTTTTCAACACTTCATAGTTTCAATAAAAATGTAATTTTTATTGTTCGATCTTTTTATTCAACACATGAATTTTTCCACTACACACACTTCTCAACACATGAGCATTTCCACACATGGATATTTTATTTATATTGTTCATATTAGAAAGATGGAATTTTTATTGTTGAAACTATTTATATATAAGGCGAATATTTTTCTTACTTCATATATATTATAAAAAGGTGATTTTTATTGTTTAAACACTTCATTCATTCACAAATGAATTTAATTTTCACACATCACTTTTCAACATATGAACATTTCCTCACATGGATATAGTTTCAACATATGACTTTAATTTCAATGCATGAAAATAATTTCAACATATGAAAATAATTCTAACACATAAATATTATTCAAAATTTTGGCAGCATAACGGCAGGGTAGTACCGTCCCTAGTACGGCTCCTCGTTCTACCTTAAAACCTCGCGGTTTTTGACAATGGGGATTTATGCATCTAATTCGCACGCAGGCGGCATGTTTTATTTTTATTTCCACAAATATTTCCAATTCATTTCAATCACCAGTGGGTATTTTTCAACCACAACCAAACAATATCAACCACAAACAACTATTCAACCATTCGTATTTTTCATCCAATATTTCACACCAATTCACAACAATAAATATCGTCTATGGTTTGTGGACGAGGGGAGTGTATATATATATATATTATTGCTATATTTCACTTGTATTTCAACACATATATCGATTATTCTATGCATGTATAATTCATACTTCACTTATATAGCTTACACTACGCATGTACATGAGGTATACAACACGTATGTAATTTATATTTCGCTTATATAATTTATACACGACATTTTCCATTCAAATTCAATTAATTTAGATTTCTCACATTGGTTTGCGGAGTGCTAAAAATCGTAGATGACTCAGAAAAATCCACGGCTTCTTCTATGTGGTAGAGAGCTTCCTTGCGGTCCCGATGTTTCCTGTTTCATCGAATTTCGTCAACACACCAAAAAGATATGATTTTTCAAAGTGCAGACATCAAAAAGGACTCACCTTTCATGATGGTTCGAAACTAGGGTTGAGGTTTTCGCGAAATCCGTGGCACGTGGGGACGATCGGGGGTGCTGACGTGGAAGAGCTTCGAGCAGCGGTCCTGTAGGCGGCGGTGAGGTGCAGGTCGGATCTGGTCGGGGCGGCGATGGGAAGTGGTGAAGTTGGTGGGCTCGATTCTGGCGGAGGAGGCGTCGAGGGAGGAGGTGCTGGGGTCGGATTTGAAGAGGAGGCAGAGCTGCGTCGACGACAGGTGGGGCGACGGCGATAGGAGGCTGAGGCGGTCGGTATCTCGTCGGGAAGAATGGAGCACGCGTCGCCGTTCGTTTCGAGGGTTACGGGGGTTTTTTTATTTTTTTAATTTATGAAAGAAAAATTCTGATTGGCCGATATATATATTATATTTTTAAATAGTGTTTTCTCCAACGAACTCCTTTTCAAGTCCAACGACTGTTGTCTCTAGCTAAATACCCCCATTCTGGACACAATGGGATATGTTTCGTTGGCCAATTCGACTGTTACAGTCAGTTATTTTTTAAATTAAAGTATAAAACATTTAATTTTTAACTTTGAACGTGCATTTCAATTTGCCAGGGCCACAAACTGATTCGAAAAATTCAAGAAAAATAAATCTAGCTATGTTTTGATGCTACGGTCCCAACAAAACTAGTTTCGTCGAATTCTGAGATCGTTTGAAAAATGGCCATTTTCTGGTCGATCCAATTTAACAAAAATTGACCAAACACATTTTATTTTGCCACACTCACATACTAGCTTCAAAAATTATGAAATTTGAAACCTAGCAATAGTTTGACATCCCGGACCCAACAAAAGTGGTTTTGTCGAATTCCGAGGTCGTTTGCAAAATATCAATTTTCCAGGGCTATATATTCTATATAGCGACCTTTCTGAAAATTCATTCGGCCATAACTTTTGATTTCCGTTATGAAACTTCGATTTTTCAGATTCATTAGAAAGGTATTGATAAACAGATTTAAATATTTTTGGTTTCGCTAAAATCCGTTATATTCTCCACCCTGCACAGTCAGTCAAAGTTTGAATTCAAAATTTCAAACTGACTCACTATTTCTACTTCACTATTTTATTGAAATATTCTATTTCAATTGTTCAAATTCCTTTAAAATGACCAATTTAAAAATTTTAAATTGGCTCGTATTTTCCGGGTTATTACATTATAACTCAATAAAACAAATAAAAAGTGATATTTTGTTTTGTCGACAATTATTACATTAATATGACAAATAAAAATAAGGTTCTTATTTGTCTACAATTTCTACACCTTTAACATAAACATGGTATTCTAATGTGACTGCAAATTGTACATTAACATGACAAATAAAATAATGTTTCCATTTGTATAACAATTTTTAATCTTTTGACATGTAAAAATAAACATGATGTTCTAATGTGACTACAAATGACAAATAAAATAATGTTTCCATTTGTATAATAATTTTTACTCTTTTGACATGTAAAAATAAACATGATGTTTAAATGTGACTACAAATGACAAATAAAATAATGTTTCCATTTGTATAACAATTTTTACTCTTATGACATGTAAAAATAAACATGATGTTTAAATGTGACTACAAATGACAAATAAAATAATGTTTCCATTTATATAACAATTTTTACTCTTTTGACATGTAAAAATAAACATGATGTTTTAATGTGACTACAAATAACAAATAAAATAATGTTTCCATTTGTATAACAATTTTTACTCTTTTGACATGTAAAAATAAACATGATGTTTAAATGTGATTACAAATGAAAAATAAAATAATATTTCCATTTGTATAACAATTTTTACTCTTTTGACATGTAAAATAAACATGCTGTTTAAATGTGACTACAAATGACAAATAAAATCATGTTTCCATTTGTGTAACAATTTTTAGACATGAATATTTTAATGATTCATGTACGCAATAATAATCTGATTTTTTTATTGTATATTCCGTTTTGTTTATCAAAAATTAACATTTTATATATTCATATGTACACAACTAAATTAAGTCATTCATCGAAGTCACAAATAATCAATCCAAAATTTTATACAACATATATACGGACTTTTATATAGCGCACACATTTAATATCACATCATAAACAATAATAAAATTCAATTTTAAAAGGGAAAGAAATCTCACCTTGCTTTGGAATTTTTCAAAATTGTAGATCGTACCATTTCTGGTCTGGTTTATTCTGTTGTGTAGATCTTTGTCAATACGGTTTCAACGCAACTCGTTTTGTCGAATTCTGATTTCATGCGATTCCGATAACATATGAATGAGTTATTCATTTTATTGTAATAATAATATTTTGAAGTTAATTAGCTAAGTAAATCATGAGATTACTCACCTTTCGTTGATATGATGAAGGCACGCAACAAACGTGGATAAAGACCAATCCTAAGTAGCGAATTTGAACTTGAAAACCCCTTTTTTCTCTTTTGAGAAGGAGGATTAACAAAAATTAAGAAAAAGAGGATAACATGAAATTTTAGGGAAGATGAGGCTGTTCTTCTTTATTTATTTTTATTCTGAAGTATTTTCTAACAAAATTTCCTAAAATAATTTTTTTAGATTGGTTCTGATTTTCTGGGTTGTTACAGTTGTTTTGCTACAACTCCACAAATCTAAACATAAATTTCTCTTTTTGTGTTTAAAAGATAAATTTTTGGTCAAGCTGGGAATGACAAAACACCGACGTTTCACGTGAGAAGCATCAGCAAAATGAAAAGTCTTTATGCTAATGATTGACATTCGTTTCGTTTAGTTACCCTCATTTATCATTTTATTTAGTTTAATTATATACGAGTGGTTAACAGGTCGTGAAAGTCCAGAAATTAAAAGTATGTCATGGAGTTAGTAGGCATATGTAACAGCTTAAGTCAAAAACCAATTATTATGGTGACCGAAATGAATGATTTCTGGAAAGGAACTTGGTTTTTGCAGATATTTTATTAATCATTTAATTTGTCAATAAGCCTTTTCATATGTTCAGTTTACTAATATACATGTGCTTTATGTAGCAATTATATGTGTAATTGTTTACGTGATGTAGGGTATGGAGTTCGTTTGGAATTTGGCAGTAAGAATTGAATAGCACTTCTTGCACTTTTGAAATGCCTATTTAACTATATTATGGTAGGGCTTTTTTCAAAATATGTGTAAGAGCAAGGATGAGCATTATTTGGTTAAACCAAATAAACCAATCAAACCAATTTATTTTGGTTGTTTTGATTTGATTCGGTTTTGAAATTAGATTGGTTTGTAATCGTTTCAGAAAAAATTTAATTTGGTTATCGGTTTAACCAAATTAACCAAACTTTTATTATAATTTCAAAATTATCTATACTGTAATAAATGTTTTAGGTTAGTCATAAATAATAATACTCTATTCATATATTTATGATTTATTTCAAACTATAGTTAATATTATAAACATAATGTCTAAATTATTTTTAGTTCGGTAAAATCAAATAACCCACCGAACCAACCAAACTCAATTTGGTTGGTTTGCTTTAGTTTTCATTTTTATCGGTTTTAGTTTGGACTGATAATTTTCATCATCGGATAAACTGAATCAACAAAACTCTCATCCCTACATAGGAGTATCAGGTAATGTTTTGGATATGCTTTTAAAATATTGAGGTTAGTATGATTGTTATGCTTTAATATTTGCATGTTAGTCACTAACGTTTGGTATGAATTGAAAATGTAAGGGTGCGTTCGGTTCATAGTTTTTAGTTTTGAATTTTCGTACATACAAAAGTATGAACTGCGCACACATATCATGAAAAACAACTGTTTTATAAAACCGAAAACAACTTTTTATTATTTTCTATATTTTAAGAAACAACAGAAGGAGAATAACAAATTATTTCATTCACCGTTCTTTCATCACTTCCTTTACCTTTGATCTATCATCTTAGATATACTTCAAATCTTAGCAACTTCATAATAAACGCTGAAAACTAAAAGCTCAAAACACAGAATAAACCAAATGCTACCTAAACTTTCTAAAAGATCACATTTACAATTGTAGAAGTATCCTAATATTGTATGTGTTTGAACTTCGGAATTGCATCCTAACTCCTTCTAGCTCTGATATCCTATGCCATAATGTGTCTTCAATTATTCGGTATGTGCCTAAGAAGTACCTGATTGCACACTGCAACTAGCATTATTCAAACTCCTCACCCCAAAGGCTAAAACGTAAGCTCTTATTTGCTATAGCCTTCACTTTGACTCCGTATGTTATTTCTTAAAGATTGCCATTGTTACGCCCTATTAAATTGAAGTCGTTTTTGGACATTTTCCAAAGTTAATCTAGAGTCCTAGACATAAGGGGATATTTGTCAACTTTCGTATTGGATTCTTCCATCTTTATCAAATCCCACTTAATATACTTCTGCTATGATCAAATGATGCTTCTAATGCTTCTAGTAGTAGCATACATGTGACATTTCGAAAGAGAAATGCAAATAAAAGAAAAAGAGTACGTATATGGCCAACTTAGAAATTCCATTGTTATATGCAATATTTAAATCTGTAACCTAAATATCCTTCATAAATAAGGAAATACAATCATATTAAATGTAAATTAAGCCTGTAGAAGGCCTTGCCTCTTCGAAGCCTTCATATTTCTTTTCATTGACTTTGGCGGTGATTCTTCTCTTAGAATATTTCAAATCGAGCAAAAACTGGATTGCGCTCTATTATTACTTGGCCTGTATTTAGCCCTCCCCATTCAGTATCACCTTACAATAATTTAAATTAAAATTATTTTTTCTAAGGAAAATATGAACCCAATATATAAATAGTATTTACTGTTTCTGGAACTTTGAGATGTCTTTGTAGTTGGAAGAAAAGTAAATGCATCATAATACGCAAGTAAGTCCCTTTTTCAGACTAAAAAGTGAGAAATAATTTGCAATTTCAAACCAGTTCAAAGCATTATCTAAAAAAGATAAAATAAACAATTATTGTATAATTACTATTTAAGCATGTTTTTATCAATTAACTTTTTTAGACATTATGAATTTTTATTTTTAATTTTTGGAAACCGTTTGGAACCGCACATGTAAGCTTGCGATTTTAGTTTTCCAAGAGTAAGAATCTTATTTCATCATTGCTATAGAGCTTTCTTTGAAAATCAAAAAAAGAAAATTGTATTTTTTTTCCTCTAATAATGTGTTCATTCATTATATAATATTTTGACAATTATCACCTCTTAATTGTGCTTGAAGAATATGGTTTCAATTAATATTGCACAGTTATATTTTGTGGGAACTCAGTTGACATTCTCCAAATCAAATATATAACAAAAAGCCTACAGATACATTTTGAATACTAATGATACGATTAGAATTTTATTTTTAATCAAAACCTCATGTTAATTCCTATAGAAAATTTTATGTTCTTTCATACCAGGTAAAATATCGCATTTTTTTATTCTTTTACCCATACAACAACAACAAAAGGGAAGAGAAAATGGGGAAAGGGGGAGAGGAGGGGGTGTTGTACAAAATGACATGTATTACAATTTTGGTATGATGATATGTTTCATAAAATAAAGTGAATGAAGTACCGAAAATGGCATTTTGATTCATAATTATGTTGAATTTAATGATAGGACAAAAAACTATGTTATGTTTATCTTGATTGGGTCTATTTGAATGATTTTGAATGGCCAATTTGATCACATAATATGCTTCTGCTATGATCAAATGATGCTTCTAATGCTTCTGGAAATAGGATACAACTCCCATTTCGAAACATAAAAGTTGTCTTTACTAATAAATTTGGTCTCATCATTCTTTGCACACGTCCAATGGGCATACCTAACATACTGGTATATATAAAAAGAAAACCAATGGAAACTTGTTAAATTTGGCAAAAGGAAGCAAAAACCTGTCCTTCGCATAGTTTAGCATCTGCCATGTAACAACCTGGGGATTATTGACCAAGAAAATCGACATAAACCATGATGTCGAGTATTCAGACATCGGAAATACCTATTAATAGAAAGGAGTTAGAGGATGAGAAATAGAAAGAAAGAAAATTAGAATAGAAGAAGAAGAAGAGTACAACAGAACAGAATCAGAGTAACATGAATCTCACAGCGGAACGAATAAAATATACTATATAACATAACTTTGATATATAAAACTATAACTGTATATACATACCATTATCACATAACATCACAACGGAAATAAACTCTATATATAACAAATGTTGAAGCCTCTTGCTCTAAGCTCCTCCAAGTATATCTGTAAAATCCCAACTACTTGACTTCCCATACAAATTTGGGCACCCAAGAGTTTAGGGAAAACAAGACGAAATAAACTCTGGGTCAGTCATGGGATCGGTGTGAGTAAACTCCAACCATTCGGTTCAACTTTTCAAAATCCTTTTCAAAGAAAGGATAATCGTAAGACTGATCCACACATAAATACAGATGGTTTTTACCTTACGATAACCCAAAACAGTTTTGAAAATAATATTATTCTGATATTATAATAGTATCTAAATACAAATAAATAACAATCTAGCGGAACACTTGCATCTCACGCTCCACATATATAGTATACAATCAAAACCGCGAGCGCATATTGAAGATTGGATTCCACTATGCCAAGATATGGAACCACCTTCTGATGGTGTATCTCTAGAGAGGAATACACTGGGTTCAAAAAGAACGTAGTACAACCTAGCCACACATGATCGACCACTCTTTTCTCTTGAGTGTATCGAATATATTGTCACCCACGGTTGCTAGCAACATAACCCTTCCCGGGAGATACAGAAGCAAAAAGAAGTAACAAATATGAATATTCTCTAGATGGTGACAATACACCCTAATGGGGGCGACCCACATAGCCATGCTGCCTGCCCGATTTACGTCATTTCCCGGTCGATGAGGCTTGAGGTCATAACGTATCTTTGACAGATCACACCTTCATTTATTTGGAATGCCACATCGTCATACTCGCTAAATCACAAATTGATTTCCCCAAAAATACCACGGGTATAAAGCTAAGAGAAACAAATTTCTCCGCCACCAAACATAAATACGTTTGAAGAGATCAACTTACGCGATCTATTAGATATACTCTGTCAGACATTCTTCCATTCAAGTTATCCTGGGTCTGGACAAACAAAAGGCACTATTCTATAAATCCATCTTAGGCAATTTCTACCTAGGATTGTCAGAATAGCCCTTGCATAAACTCTGTCTTCAATTATTTTTACATTCTTGATTTGCAATGCTAATGCCCATATGGAGTGGTTTTTCAGAAAATAAATCTGATCCTGGTCTCTCCATATTGACAACGAAAATGGTCAAAAACTTTGATAGCCGGTTATTTAACTATCAAAGGAAAACATACATAAAAACGACGGTCGTATTTCCAAATGGAAATCTTACCGATCAATCATCAATCAACACTGAGCCCCTTTAATTAATTTGTCGATAATTTATTCATTTTCCAATCTGTTGTTCCCCATATTTCTCCCAAATATTCCTTAAAACTTGTTTTAGCCTAACACGATCCTTGGAAAATGTTTCCATTTATTTTACATAGTTTATTTTCTATATTCTGGAAAACATACGACCAATGTTGGAAAATAATTACATCTCTTCGCACTTCTTATCTTCTATATTTAGGAAATATAAGTTATTAACATTAGAAGAAATTTCCATTCTCCATTTCTAAACTTCTAATTAATCAAACATTCCATCTTCGAGTACTCAGGAAATATCTTTGAGTTTATTTGGGAAAATGTTTTCAAACCTTTTTATTGGATTATCCCGATGTTATAAAATCATTGTAACTACATTTAACTCATTAATCATTCATTTATCGTATCACTCACCCATCTCGCTACTGAACCTTAACCGTTAGTTAATCATGATGCCAATTTAGTTGGGGTATAATTACCTCTCAGACCTTAACTGAACAACATTCTCAACTTCGAAATAGTCAAAGCTCAAAATTTTGAACAGAACATTACTTACGCGACTCTCAGATTTAATTCAAGAATCCCCTTCCTTTACGGAAAATATTGGTTATAACGATAGCGTTATAATCTCTGCTTTTGAAGTATTAAATTTCAAAATATAACTTTTAGTTAATTAAACAATTAATTAGTTAAATAAATAAATCTTAATTATAACCAGAAAGTAAGTGGTACTTTCCTGAATTTGATGGAATCGAATCCCAATGAATAACTCTCTTATGAAAAATCTCAATTCAATTATCGTTCTGATCTTTGAAATAGTATACCGTTTCAGGTTAACTTTATTTCTAAATTCACTTTTGAATTTATCACTTCCAAACATCACCAAACCCCTTTATAACCATTCTAATTTGCAAAATGTTTGCTATTAAATTATTATTCATTTTAAAGCATGAATACTATTCTTTTACAGAAATCTGGACTTGTTTTATCAAATCTTGATTTAAATACCATTACAGTTTTAAAATTACACTTATCTAGTTATTATATTTATTCATACTAATATTCTACTTTGTAGACTCTGTTTAGGAGTTAACTCCACGCTAACTATATATCAAGTTTAAAACATTATCTCGCTTACATATTCTATTGTAAATTATTGGTTTAAACCAATATTGATTATCCTATTCATCTCCATTTTATGTAATATATATTTTCTAAATAAATTATTTGAATAACATTTGACATTTTTCGAATTATAATTACCAACCTTTATAGTTTTATTCAATCCTTATTCACATTTCGAACCTCGAAATAAATTCAACAATTTCACTTTCCACAGCCCATTTTTTTTAAATTAACATTAATAGATTATTTAATACTAATTATTTAAAAATAATTATTTTATTTTATTTGTTTATAAATCAAACCCCTTATTTTAATACAATCCAAATAAGTTATTATATCCTAGCTAATCGAAATTCAATCACTATTTTTAAATTGTAGAAATTCCCTTTTTAAAACTCCAATTTCTTTCCCCATATATTAGAATATATTTCACGGTATTTAAATACCAATTATTTTAGGTCAATGTTATTCCAACATCCCAAAACGCACAATAATCAATGATGGATTATTTGTCACATCATATAATACAATATATAAAAACAACAATATAATTGTTGAGGAATCCAGTTGGATTTCTCCAACCTGTTTCCCTGCGTCCGCAGATGTTAATCAACAATAATGACACTAATTTCATATTAATGTGAAATATTAAAATAATTAGGAACAATATTTAGCTAATGGTTTATATATAAAATTGTATTTCAACCAATAAATCAGCAAATCAATCAAACAACCATCACACACATCAATCAAACATTTTTATCAATATTAAATAACGTTTGTAAAATTATTAAACTGGACAAAGTTAGTGAGTTTACTTACCATGGTCATTAATCGTTAAATAACGATCAGTAGTCGAGTGATTTAATCAAGAGGTTTATTTTTCCATAATTTCCAACGAGCTCCACCTTGTTCAAAACCAGTTTGTACGCATAGCCTTCGCCAATTCAAATCCAACGTAATTCGTTTTATCTGATTTTGTTATCATATAAAATATACGTACGTCTTATAACCTTGAAATGCATTACGCGTCATTAAACAAATCAATTAATCCACCCTATTGCCTTCTAATCTAAGTTATAATCATAACTTATACTAAATCACTAAAATTATATTATCGGTACCTTAGCCAACTATCTAGCTAACGAATGTAGCGCATTTCATTGTTATTCGCTTCTGCACAACTCCATCGGTCCACCCCATGCTGCATATTTCAGAACTATTTACTCATTTCTCTCTCTCTCTCTCTCTCTCTCTTTTTCCTTTTTCTTTTCTACAATTGGGCTTACCCCAATCGGCCCACGCCCCACTAAAAAAACAACCCGCGTCCAACTGTTATGACATTTTGTCTTCCTCATTCTAACAGATGCGAGCTGCTCCTCCATACTTCTCCATATTCGAAATCTTTAAGCTTCCATACTTCATGCCTTGCAAATTTTCCATATGCAACAACATTTCGTGACACAACTTATGGTAATTGACGCAACAACATGTACCCCCATGCAACATCGTTTCCTGTAAGCTGTTTTCCCCTTTGTTCCTAAAGCCTTATAACCCCTTCTTCCTTCCTCCAGTAAATGAAACTCACGTGCTTCTTTGTTCCTCCATGGCCCATTCGATTCTTTGAACCCATGATACCGTCCTCTTTAAAAGTTCATTTCACCACCTAAAAATTCATCTCGCAAATACCCTCTCTTCTCCAGTTCAACGCTGCCTTGCCGCAACACTATTCCACCGTCCACCCGCAGCGGTTCCCTCCCATTTTCATGCCTTCTCTGATCACCCATGTCTTGCTCGAGACTAGCTGAGCCGACAACCTCCTAAACGCACCCAAACTCAAACCGGCATAAGTGTTCTTCCGCAAGAAGGTAGCCAGTATACGTGAATATTATTTTGATTTTCGTTTTGCTACTTATACTGACCTTTATTTATTGTGGAGAGGAAATGTTGGTCTTGAAATGGACGAACCGGGGAAGATAAAGGCAGATTTGGTTGTTCCATTTCCTGTTCAGTTTACTGCTGTTGGAAGAAAAAACACAGCTTTATATAGTATTAAGCAACTTGATGCCCACGTTATTTAGCATATAGGATAGCTGTTTTAGCTTTAATTTCCAAAGCATTGCTTACGTGATGGAAAAGTAATAGCATACAATACGATTATAGGTAGGTAGCTTTCATTTTCAAAACATAGGCCATATGTAACGACCCAGAAAATCTGAACCAATTTAAAAATTTTAAATTGGCTAAAATAATGGATTTTAAATATTTAAAATAAATATTTTTAAATAATGGCGATGAAAACTGAGTTTGAATCGACATTTGAAAACGAATATAATTAATTATAATTATATATTGAATTGAAAATGGCGCGGTAGTTCGATAATTCGATTTCGAACTTCAATTGAATATACCGGGTGCAAAACAATCCGGATTTTAGTGAAACCAAAAACATTAGGATCTAATTGGTAATATCTTTCTAACGAATCTGACCAATCGAAATTTGATAGCGGGAATCAAAAGATATGTCCAGTTGAAAATTCTGAATAGTCGCTATGGAATTCAGGCCCTTAAAAATGGACGTTTTGCAGATGACCTCGGATTTCGACGAAACCACTTTTGCTGGATCCGTAGTGTCAAGTTATTGCTAGGTTTCAAATTTCATAATTTTTCGAATTAATATGTGAGCGTGGCAAAAGAAAACGCGTTTGACCAGTTTCTGTTGATTTTAATCGAATGGAAATTGGCCATTTTTCCAACGGTCTCAGAATTCGACGAAACTAGTTTTGTTAGGACCGTATCGTCAATACGAAACTAGAAAATATTTTTCTGGAATTTTTCTAGTTAGTATGTGACCCCGGTAATTTGAAATGTACGTTTAAAATTCAATATAAGGATTTAAATGTCATTTCAACGGAAACTGATTGTAACGATCAAATCAGCTTACGATACATATCCCATTGTGTTCGGAATGGGGGTAAAACGCTATGGACGACAGGCGGTGGGCCTCGTTTCGAGGTCGTATGTAAAAGTCAACCTTTTTGCAAAAATTAAATAATTAAATAATAAAAAAAAAATTCCCCCCTTTTCTTCTGCTTGCCCCCCCCCCCGATTCATTTACCAGAACGAAATAAAAAAAAAAGAAAACCTAAAGCAAATCGAGCCGCCCCCCCCCCCCCCCGACCTCGACGCCGACGAACCTATCGCCGCCGCCCTCCGTTCAGCCTCCTCCTCCCACCGAACAACACCTCGAAGCCGCCGCCCTCACTACCGAAGACCCCGCCGACACCATCGAGCAACCCACAAACACCCTGCCGCCGACACCATCGAGCAGCCCCTGAAACCCTGCCGCCGACGCTCCTTCTTCTTCCCTCCCCTTCGCAAGCTATCGGTGAGAATTTTTTTTATTTTTATTTTTATTTTTATTTTTGTTTTGTTGAAAACTGATATTTTTAAATATTAAAAACTGAATGTTTAAGAATTTTAAAACTGATTTAAAAATAAAACTGATTTTTTTTAATAGAAGTAAAACTGTTTTTTTTTTAAAGGAACAACTGATTTTAAAAGCATTTTAAATCTGATTTTTTTTAATAGAAGTAAAACTGTTTTTTTAAAAAGGAACAACTGATTTTAAAAGCATTTTAAATCTGATTTTTTTTAATAGAAGTAAAACTGTTTTTTTTAAAAGGAACAACTGATTTTAAAAGCATTTTAAATCTGATTTTTTTTAATAGAAGTAAAAACTGATTTTTTTTTATAGAATTTAAAAACTGATTTTTAATAAAAAGTTTAAAACTGATTTTTGAAAAAGATGATAAATCTGATTTTTTTTTATAGAAGTAAAACTAAATTTTAAAGGATGCTCAAACTGATTTTTAAAGGATGTGAAAACTGATTTTCAAAAGAATTTCAAAAGGATTTTTAAACTGATTTTAAAAAAGATTTGAACTTGGAAAAAAATAAAGATCATATTTTTAAAATAGAAAAGACGGAATTTTTGTTAAGTAGAAGAAGTAAGATATGATTCTTATATTTTTAAAGCAATAAAAATATAATTTTTACATCATAGGAATATTAAAAATATAATCTTTATTTTTGAAAGGACGGAATTTATATTTTTGAAATTCGATTTTATATATTGAATAGCATAATAAAAATTCGATTTTATATATTGAATAGCATAATAAAAATTCGATTTTATATATTGAATAGCATAATAAAAATTCGATTTTTATATATTGAATAACATAGTAAAAATTCGATTTTTACATATGTAGAGAATACGGGCGAAAGCGACAAAAGGCGAAGATTTCTCTAAGGAAGAGTCGTAGTTGGATAGCTATTGGTGAGATTTCTGATATAAAAATTATATATATGTGTGAAAATAAAAGTGAATTGCTATATATATATATATATATATATATATATATACTGTAAAGACCCGTAACTTCCCCGTAAAGGAAAGTGTCGGATAGTTCGAGAACAAACCACAGCAGAACGCATACAGAAGAACATTTCATTGTATATTACAACAATGCATCAGATTACAAGAATATACAGAGTATAAATGAATATTACACAGAAATATCAGAGATTTAAATTACATTTAAATACATAGCAGCGGAAAATAATACAATACACAACTAGAATGAGATATACGGATACAAAGCTTTCCGGATATCGTTCCAGCTGTAAACCAGGATCCTATGAATATAAATCTGCAAAACCAAAACTACTAGCTGCCCGTGTCAAAATAAGGGCACCCAGAGTTTAGGTTAAAACAATAAACTCCAGGTCAGTCATGTGACTGGTGTGAGAACTAAAACAGTTATTAATCTTTATTTTTAAAGTTCGGTAAATCAAGGGACCACGCCGTATAACACGGAACGGGTTTCCTCCCAAGAACCAGTGCATAAAACAAACAGCGCAATGCTAAATAAAGAAAAATGAAGCTGTTATAAGACCCAGGTCCTATCACACAATGCAACGCAAGCCGGGGGATAGGGTTTTTCCTTATAACAGCCAAAGAATGCTTGATACGTTAAAAACAAATCATTTGATACAACTATAAGTGCATAGTGTATAAAACAACTTCAAATCATAAGTATTAATCATAGGCGGCATGGGTACCATATATCATGTCGCCATACTAGTTTTACAATTAAAACCGCAAAGTCACGTATTTGGAAATTGGATTTCCGTCTATGAACCGAGGCAAAAGATAGTCCTCAACCGATTCGAGACAATCTAGCCTACCATGTCTCAGGATCAGAGCTCGAGTGACCCTAGGAGCGACAGGGCCGGTCCACCGATGTGGATTAAAATGCCTGAACACTACGTTTCCCCGCCCTTTGGGGCGCAAGTCTGGTCCGTCAGCCGACCAGAAGCATCGGCCGAAACCGATATAACCGAGGCGCCTCGCAACAGCAACAACCACATAAGTCAAACTCGTCAGGGCGTGTAAAACCACTGACGCCACTTCTAGCTAGAAAGAAACGCAAGTCCTCCCTGAGGTCCGTCTCCCGTTTTTGGTTCATACCGGGTGTGAAACTCGCGAAGTAAACGTTACACAAAGCTACGCCACAAAGGCCGTGCTTTGATCACCAACCACAAGACTTTGCTTTTCAACAGAAGCCTTGATCATTTGCATCTTAGCATGCCACACAGGCAAACCATCCTATGCAACCGATATCAGTCACACAGAATGAAATCCGATGTCAGACACACAGTCCATTTACAAGTCCGTTCTGGGTCTAAACGAAACCGGGAGCACCTAGTACCCCGCATATCCATCGATCTCCAAGTACGTCTGGACGATCACCAACTGTTTCCATCTTCTTGGGTGTACAGCCCAATCAAGATCATCAGCTATCACCCAAACGACGTGAAGACCTCCGGTCTTCGACCATCGTCTTCATCTTCGACTTATCGTCGTATCAGTTATTCAGAATGGGATAAACCCGGCCTTTCCGAATAACTCGCGTATATTTTAAATAAGTGTTACACAAACACAACATACGCCTCATTCCAATTCATCAGTCACTAACCATAAATTAATCAAGAGAATAATTCCCCAAATATTAACCCCGAAGGCCGAAACCAACATCAGATCAATATCCAGAAAACCATTCTGCTTGGCTAACCGACAGTTAGTTTCTAAATTTCACGTTCAAATCTAATTAAAGATTTAACTATCGCCTGGAGCAAAACTGGTGATACTCCATTCTCGATCTTTTCAATCCAATTAAAGATTCATTAAAACTCCACTTAGTTTTAATCATTATCTGGGTTAAAGAATCAGTGTCATTTAAAAACACGGTTCACGATAAACCCAAAATCACATTCATTAATCATCGGGTTAAAGAACGAGTGTTATTTAAAACACTGTCCACGATAAACCCAAAAATCAATATCGATTCAATTCCAATTAAATGTCATTTAATTGGTACACTTCATTAAATCTAAATAAAAAGATTTAATCTTTTCTCAACTGGGTTCAAGAACAGTGTTAGTGAAGACACCATTCACGACAAACCCAAATCACATTCATTAATTATCGGGTTAAAGAACAAGTGTTATTTAAAACACTGTCCACGATAAACCCAAAAATCAATATCAATTCAATTCCAATTAAATATTATTTAATTGGTACACTTCATTAAATCTAAATAAAAAGATTTAATCTTTTCTCAACTGGGTTCAAGAACAGTGTTAGTGAAGACACCATTCACGACAAACCCAAATCACATTTGATATTCAATATAAGGCTCTGAATAGAGAATATATCGACTTATATTCAATATCAAATTCTACGATTAACAAATGTCGTATTGGAAATAACGATATAAATATATATCTTTCAAATTTCCGTAACAACATCCGTATAATCCCGAAATCCAACATCGAAATATTCCGAAGACAATTTCGATTCAAATCCCCTCCAATGCAATCATTGGATATTCTGGTTATTTTTAAAACCCCTTTCGAATTCAATTTATTTATTTAAAAATAAATAGAATTATAATTCTAGTTCAAAACTAGTTCAATTCGATAAAAATCTATTTTTATCTTTTCAAATATGGAGTTTTTCATCCCAATTCTTTCTAAATCATTTCTTATGATTTTACACAAATTATTACTATTTTTAATAATTTTATTAAGGCCTGTACAGTCGATTTCCATCAACGGCCATCGAACTGCACTTACAGCGACCTTTTTTGAATTTGATTTGGACATACTTCCAAATCCAACCGTTAGTGTAACGACCCAGATTTTTCGTCGATTAATTTTAAATATTTAATATAGTTTTAAATATTGATTCAAAAAAAAAAATGGATTTTTATTATGGAATTTATCAGTTTAAAAATCATTATATGATTTAATATCGAATAGAACGATAATAATAGATTTTTATCGATGGATTTAATGTTTAAAATCAAGTTATATTTTAAATCGTATTTAATATAATTCGTTAATTTAAAATAGGGATTTGGGATTGAGGTTGGGAACCGTAAAATATCTTGGAATAGAAAACTAATTAAAAATTCAAATCAAATTTAATTACTGTCTGTACTTAACCCCGCATTCGTTCTTCAAGCCGACCTAACCATTTATGGCGCAGACCTAAATTGCTTCCTCGAGCAGGAAAAATGGTCTTCCACTTTCAAATCACAAGAAACATCATTTTAATGGCCGTATACTACTGTCTCCCTCCGCCCTTATAAAAACCGCAGCTACCTCCTCATTCTTCTCTGGAAATCAAAAATCACGGTTCCTTCTTTTCATTCTTTCGAGTTCTTTCCCAAACCATTTCTAAATCGAAATCAAAATCTCCTTCAAAATCGGAAGCTCCATCCTCCCTTACATCCGAAAACGATCACGTCTGAATCACCAGAGTCAGGCGCGATCACCTGGACGTCGACTGAGGGAACGAACTAGGGCTGTGATTTCGGGATTCAAAAGGGGATGTCTGCTCGAGTTCGGAGGCGAGGTCAGTGATGTCGGGGTTCGAATTCAAGGTCGCGACTTTCAGAAGAGGGTGCGATGGAGATTGGGTGTTCGGTAGGGTGGTTCTGGTCAACTGCGGTGGCTTTTGGGGGATGATGCTGAGTAGTTGATGGAGTCGGAACTTGTGGACTTCGAGGGTTGGATATCGTGTTCTACTGTGAGGAGATCGGTTTTATTTTGGGATGACAGTCTTCGAACTTGAAGGGTGAGAAGGCCGACGCTGTGAAGTCAAACCAGTGGACGATGGCGCTGAGGTTGAATGGTGAAGTCGCGATGGGTTCTGCAGTACGTTGATACTAGTAGCTGGTGATTGAGGGATGGTTCAGGACTCAATGGAAATCATAAAGAAAGAAAGAAAAGGATTCAAGGTATATATTTACCAAATTTAAAATATATAGAAATTTAATTATTCATTGTAGTAGTAAATTTTAAAATGGATGATCGTTTAATCGTTAAATCAAAATTGAATAATCATAGGTACACAGTAAATTTCACTCGAGTAAATTCATAGCCGAGACGTTATGGAAATAAACAGGATATTCGACAAAAGAAATTCTGGTGAGTAAATCTCACTCACCTTTAGAATTATTTTTATTTCATTAAAAATAATTGTCTGTTGCTTGTGTGCATGTTTTATGGTTGTTTTATATATATTAGTTATTTAGGCTATATATATATATATATTGGGTTGATTGATTGGTTGGATTCCCGCAGTCTCATTAGCGGATGCCCGCAGTTTCATAGCGGATGATTACCCTATACGCCCCACGCTATGATTAGTGGATGACCTTCTATATCGCGATATTCTGCCACGAAGCAGAATTGGTATTATTTATGTGCTAACATCTGTGGATGCAGGAAGACAGGTTGGAGGAATCCAACTGGATTCCTCAAAAATATATTATCTGTTTGTTTATTTGTTTGCATATATATTTTTATGATGTGTTAGAAAAATAAATAATTTGTTGCTTTGTGTGTTTAAATATCACTGGGCTTAAGTAATGATATTTTAAAATATCGTAAAAAGGATATTGGCGATTTAAAAAGAGAAAATTCTATTTTTAAATAGAATTTGAATTTTAAATGGAAATAAAATATAAACTTGTTTTTAAAACAAAACAAGTAGTTTCTTTATAAACGAAGTTTATAAATAGTCCTTTTATAACGAAGTTATAAATGAAGTGGGAAAGAATTATCATTTGATAATTCAGAAATAGAAATACAAGTTTGAAATTGGAATTTGAAATGAAATTTCAAAATAGGATTTGAAATGAAATTTTTAAATATATAACTCAAATGAAATTTGAGTATAACAGTTGAATTTTAAAAGGGAGTTTAAATATTTGAATTTTAAAAGGGGATGGAATATTAGAAATTCAAATAGAAGTTCAAATAGAATTTGAATAGACGAGATTAGAATGAAAAGTAGAATTTGAATTCAAGAAATTGAAATAAAATTTGAATTCGAAGGAATTCAAATAAAGAAATTCAAATAGAGATTTGAATGTAGAATTTCAAAATAGAATTTGAAATATAGAATTTCAAAGAAGAATTGAATAGAATTTGAAATATAGTATTTCAAGGAAGAATTCAAATGTGAAATTTGAATAGAGATTTGAATGGAATTTAAATATGAGATTTGAAATAGAAATTCGAGTATTTAATTTGAACATGGAATTGAATACAGAAATTCAAGTAGAAATTTGAATATGAGATTTCAAAATAGAATTTGAAATAAACTTTGAAAATAGGATTTCAAAGTAGAATTGGAAATAGAATTTCAAATAGGATTTCAAAATAGGAAAATCCAAATGGTATTGAAATGGAATTTGAATTCAATGGAATTCAAATGAATTTGAATATTAGAAATTCAAATGGTGTTGAAAATGAATTTGAATATTAGAAATTCAAATGGGGTCGGAAATGAAAAATGAAATTTGAATATAAGAGATTCAAATTGAACTCAAATAGGATTTAATCTGTGGGATTTGAATATGAAATTCAAGTGGGTTTTAAACTATGAAATTTTGAATATAGAATTTAAAAAGGAGTTTGAATATTTGAATTTCAAATGGAATTTAAATATAAAGTTTGAATAAGAGAATTCAAATGAATTCAAGTTAGAATTTGAATATAGGGAATTCAAATAGAAATTCAAATATTGGATTTGAATATCAATTAGAAAAGGAATTGAAAATTTGAATATGGAATTCAAAGTGAGATTGGAATTTGAATCAAGGGATTCAAATAGAATTAAATAAAGTTGAATTCATTTTTAGAAGTTTTAAAAAGTTATTATATATATAAATATAATTAAAACGAACTCGCCACAGCGCTGCAGTTCGTAAATTGGCGATTCGAACTTCAATTGAATATACAGAACTCAATTGGGGTCGGAATTCTTTGAAACAAGAAACGTCAGGACCGATTTGATAATAGTTTTCTAATGAAGGAGAAAAATATAAATTTCGTCGTATAGATTTTGAGTTATGTCAAAATCAAATTTTCAGAAAAGCAGCGCCAGAATCGTTTTAAAACCATAATGGTTTATTTAAGGTTATAAAAGGATTTTAAGCGGAAAAAAAATCCGAATTTGTCTATTTAGAAAATTTCAGAGTTGAGTTGTAAAATATATGCGAATTCAAGTTGTGTAAATGAATTGATTTTTGAAACAGAAATCAGATTTTTGAGTAGTGAATAGAATTAACTAATTCGAATGGTAATTAGTTAATGAGATATTGGGCTTTGAATAAGTGAATTCGATTTGAAAATTTATATTCGAAATCAAAAAGGGAACTAGAATTGAAATAGAAATTCAATTTGGTTGTGAGCAAGTTAAACATTTTATTTGAACATGTTATGTTCAAACAAAGAAGTGAAATAGGCAAAAGGGCTAATTAAAGAATAATTAAGCGAAACCGAATTCAAACGATTCAAAATTGAATTCAAACGAATGGATTGAGTTGAATTGAAAACAGGTAAACATGTGTAAGCAGGTTTGTTATGAAGCATATGAAAATTTAAATTTATGTGCTCGACAAAAAGGTACATGTTTAATTCATATATGGGTTTTATGCGCCGTATCGGCAAGCCGCTTGGCTTTTTCTTTTTCTTTTTGAGATTGGAAGATACCGGGAAGCTATTTGAAATTTCCCGATGCTCCCGATACAGGGGAGGTTATGGCGAAATTTTCCGGAAATTTAAGGAGTTAGAATATTTTTAAGATATCTTGATAATTAGAGATCATTATATCGACGTATTGAATTCGATAGTAAAGTGAATATAAAAATCGAATGTTGTAAACAAAAAGGGATAGAGATAAGTAATTGAAATTGTTTCAATTGCAAATAGAGATATTTTCTAATATATAGAAATAAAAGAAGTTAATATTTGGAAACGTTTTCCAAATGGCATAAGAGCCAAGAATGATTATTGAAAATATTTGGTTAACAAATATTGATTGAGAAAATAGAGAAGTGGTTTAATTAATGAATATTAATTAAAGGGCCCAGTGATTTGTTTGATATGTTGATTGAACACTTGTTTTTATTCGATAGTTAAATCACAGACTATCGAAGTTTTTGACCATCGTTGTCAATATGGAGAGACCGGTTGGATTTTTATCCGTGAACCACTCCGTATCGGCATAAGCGTTGCGAACCAAGTATGCTGAATATATTGAAGACGGAGTAAAGTGCAAGGGCTTTTCTATTAATAGAAATAGTGCCTTCGGTGTCGTTCAATCCCAGAACGAACGTAAATGGACGAATGTCTGACAGAGTATTTCCAATGATCAAATGGGTTGGTCTGTATGAATGTATATGGTTGCAACGGATTTATCCCTTAGCATAATATCCAGAATATTTGTGCAAACTCGACTAGTGATTAACGGATCTGACAATGTGGCATTCAAAGTGATTGTGCTATCAATGAATGGTAAGTATTCGTAGCCTCAGGCCTCAACAACCGGGAAAGGACAAAAATCGGGCAGGCAGCATGGCTATGTGGGTCGCACCCATTAGGGTGTATAATCACCTATCTAGAGAAATTCCCTTTGTTTCTAAATCTATCGATTCTGCCCATTCGGGAAACGGTGGTTTGAGTCCAACCGTTGGTGATATACATTCGATACACTCAAGCGAAATGAGTGGTCGGTCATGTGTGGGCCGGGTTACAAGATGTTCTTGTTGAACCCAGGTGTATTCGCCTCTAGAGATACATCATCGGAAGGTGGTCCCATACCTTGTCATGTTGGAAATCCAATCTCCAATAAGCGCCATGCGGTTTTTGATTTTATAATATATATGTGGAGCGTGAGATGCAAGCGTTCTGCTATTTGGTTATTTACTTGATGTAGACATTATTATAATATCACTGGATTTGATATCAAAGTGTTTTGGGTTATAGTAAGGTAAAAACCGTCCGCGTTTATGTGTGGGCTGGTCTTACTATTATCTTTTCTTTCGGAAAAGAGTTTTAACAGTTAAACAAGTGGTTGGAGTTTACTCACACCAGTCCCATGACTGACCCAGAGTTTATTTTGTTTTGTTTTCCCTAAACTCTTGGGTGCCCAAATTTGTACGGGCAGTCAAGTGTTTCAGGCTTTTACAGATACACTTGGAGGAGCTTGAAGCAGGAGGCTTCAACGTTAGTTATTTAGAGTTACTTCCACTGAATCAAATGTTATGTGTACTCTGATGATGGTATGTGTATATGTACAAAACAGATTTGTATTTCAAAGCTTATGTTATAGAATATATTTTATTCGTTCCGATGTGAGTTGTGATCTTCGTTTTTCTTCTATTCTAATATTTCTTTCTTTCTATTTCTCATCCTCTAACTTCTTTCTAATAATGAGTCGTATTTCTGTGTTATTTGGGTTGGACGTGTGGTGTATTTAGTCAACTCAGATAGCTCGGATTTGCGGGTCGCTACAGTTAGATTTCAAATTTCTAATATTCGTTAGAAAGCTCTTTTCGATACGAACCCAACGGTTCCGGTTTTAGGAGAATCCGACGGTCGGATCTCCCGCAATATCCATTTGAAATAAATGGTCGAAATTCACGAACTGCCGCGGCGCGGCGCGTTCTATTCAGGCCATTATATTATATATATAATATATATTTAATATATTTCGTCGATTCCCTTTAAAACGAATTTTATAAATAGTTTTAAATTCGTTTCAAAGCAATTTCAACTTCCTTTTTCAATTCAAATCAAAATTGAATTCTCCTTTATAAATTCGTTTTAAAATTCATTTCTATTCAATTCAAATTTCAATTCAATTTGAATTCGTTTTCAATTCGATTCATTTCGAAATCGTTTTCAATTCAATTCATTTCGAAATCGTTTTCAATTCATTTCGAATTCGTTTTCAATTCAATTTGAATTCGTTTTCAATTCGATTCATTTCGAAATCGTTTTCAATTCAATTTATTTCGAAGTCGTTTTCAATTCAATTTATTTCGAAATGAATAAAATCGATATAAATATCGTTCACGTCAAAATGGCGTCAATCTAATCAACACGGCTTCATAAATTTCTATTTTCAAAATAGTTGTTATTATCAAAATATTTCGTTCAACACATGACCAATCTCAATGAATGAGTACTGTCAACACATGAACTTTTATTTTATAATATTCTTTATTTTTCAAATTGGAATGAGGCCCAATCAACTACCATATAAAGTTAATTATATGGATTTTCATACAACACATGTATATCATAGCATTGAAAAATAATCAACCATCAACCAAAGTGCACTACACTGTATAAGCATCAAATATAGATATTCAACGCTTATAACAGCCTGTCAATCGATCGATCGACATATTTAATCAATCAGGATGAGTGAACTTCAAATTTCATCCCAACACCCGTGTGGGGTTTCAAACAATCACACGCATATTTTATTTGTGCAGTTGGGCGATGTGTAGAATTTATCGTCCCAATCAATGTCATTCAAATAGGTGTACATAAACAAGCCGTCCGGCTTATAAATGAATATTTTATTTTATTCACTTCACGTTAAAAATTTATATTTTTAACGATAAAACATTTTATTTCAACCTATGAATTTCTATTCAATTCATTTACACAATAAAATGATATTTTTATTTTTCTAACACATTTTAGAAAATTTCGGCGGCATAACGACACGATACTAGAAACGGGACAAGGCCTAGCCTTATCCCCGGTCTAGTGAAGGCCCACGCCATTCACACATCAATCATATCAATTTTATTATGCAAACCACAAAATTTGGAGTAAGAGTCTAACCTAGCCTTACTCCTTCGCCTTATAACGGCGCACGTCTAATCCTAACCAATTTATCGATTCGATTTTTCACACCACAAACCACATTCAAACCAATATCGCAATCAATCACCAAACAGTCAAACAAACAAGTCCATGGTCTGTGGACGGTTGTGTCGGGTGCTACTAAGCACCGTCTGCATCCTAGTATAAATATATAACTGGAAAAGAAATAGAACGGTGAGAAATTCTCACAGATAGCTATCCTAGCTCCACAGCACTTCTTATGCAGGAAATCTTCACTGTTCTCGTCGCTTCGTCATCTTCGTTGCCCGTAGCCACTACATATGTAAAAATCGAATTTTTACCTCGTTATTCCATATATAAAAATCGAATTTTTATTTCAAAGTTCAATATATAAAAATTGAATCTTCACAACGCTACTATATAGATAAAAATTATATTTTTATCACGCTATTTTCTATATAAAGATTTCGCCTTTTTAAATTTAAAGATTTCACCTTTTTAAATTTAAAGATTTCACCTTTTTAAATTTAAAGATTTCACCTTTTTAAATTTAAAGATTTCTAAATAAAAATCATTGCTTTATAACATAAAATAAAATCAGTTTTAACATCTTCATAAAAATCAGTTTTCTTTTTATATATAAAAAATAAAAAAAAAAATCATATTTTTCTTCCTCGAAAAATCCTATCATTTCGTTTATAAAAATCAAAGCTTTTTATATTATACTTCATAATAAAAATCAAATTTTTATCACTTCTTTTCGAAATGAAAAATTCCACTTTTTAATGAACAAAATCTAAGCTTCTTGCTTTTAGGAATCTAACTTTCTTGTTTTTAAAAATCTAACTTTCTTGTTTTTAAAAAAACTAACTTATCTAATTTAAAAATCAAACTTATCTAATTTATCATATATATATAAAAACAGAAAAGAAATTTAAATAAACGAACAAAAATAAATTAATAAAACACTTACCGATAGTTTTAACAGGGGGGGAGTGTTTCTTCGATCGCTGGAGGAAGGGGGAAGGAGGAGGTTGCAGGCGGTTGTGGGTCCCTCAGGTGGCGGCGCTCAGTGATTGGAGGAAGGGGGGAGGATGCGATGGGATGCGCCGCGTTCTGTCGCGAGGCGGAGGGAGAGAAGGAGAAGGAAGGAATCGAGAAGAAGGGAGCAGGGGGGGCGTCGGAGGTGGCCGCGCCAGTGGTGGCGCTCCTGTGGGGCGGTGGCGCGCGAGAGAGAGGGGGGGCGGTGGACGATCGTCGATCCCCCCCTCGTTTCCTTTTTTTTATTTTTTTTCATTATTTTGATTTCTGATTTTAAAGAAGGGGGGGCCAGAGTTAAAAGGGGGAGAAGATTCTTTTTTTTTTATATTTTTTTTTATATTTAATTATTTAATTTTTGCACAAGGGTTGACTTTTACATATGACCTCGAAACGAGGCCCACCGCCTGTCGTCCATAGCGTTTTACCCCCATTCCGAACACAATGGGATATGTACCGCAAGTTGATTTGATCGTTTCGATCAGTTTCCGTTAAATTTACATTTAAATCATTTTATTGAATTTTAAACGTACATTTCGAATTACCGGGGTCACATACTAACTCTAAAAATTCCATAAAAATATTTTCTAGCTTCGTATTGACGATACGGTCCTAACAAAACTAGTTTCGTCGAATTCTGAGACCGTTGGAAAAATGGCCAATTTTCAGTCGATTAAAATCAACTGAAACTGGTCAAACGCGTTTTCCTTTGCCACGCTCACACATTGATTCGAAAAATTATGAAATTTGAAACCTAGCAATAACTTGACATCCCGGACCCAACAAAACTGGTTTCGTCGAAATCCGAGGTCGTTTGCAAAATGTCCATTTTTAAGGGTCTGAATTCCATAGCGACTATTCAGAATTTTCAACTGGACATATCTTTTGATTCCTGCTACGAACTTTTGATTTTTCGGATTCGTTGGAAAGATATTCTCAATTAGATTCCATTATTTTTGGTTTCACTAAAATCCGGATTGTTTTGCACCCGATACATTCAATTGAAGTTTGAAATCGAATTATCGAACTACCACGCCATTTTCAATTCCTTTCATAATTATATATAATTATTATATATATTCTAACGACGACGTATATAATATATACGTTCTATTATATTCAAAATAAATTTCTCGTCGATATTATTTAAAATAATTCATTTTAAATAATCAAAATTCGATAAAATTGCCAAAATAAAAATTTTAAACTGGCCCAGAATTTACGGGTTGTTACATATACGCCCCTCGTCCACAAACCATGGACGATATTTATTGGTTGAAATTGTTGTGAAAATTGATTGATAGCGAATGATTGTTTGGGATTGTTTGTGATTGATATTGGTTGATTGCGGTTGAAAAATACCCGTTTGTGGTTGAAAAATATTTGGTTGAAACCACATAGGATTAGTTGTGGAAATGAAATAAATATATACATGCCGCCTGCGTGCGAACTAGATGCATGATCCCCATTGTCAAAAACCGCGAGGTTTTAAGGTAGAGCGAGGAGCCGTACTAGGGACGGTGCCGGTTTAACTACCCTGCCGTTATGCTGCCGAAATTTTGAATAATATTCGTATGTTTGAATTATTTCCATCTGCTTAAACTATACTTATTCATTGAATAGAAAACATTCATGTGTTGAATTGATATTCATTCGTTGTTTAGAAATTCATGTGTTGAATGGTATTCATATTTTGAAATAAATTGTTCGATAATAAATCACATTTTTATCTATATATAAAAACCATAGAAAACATTCATGTGTTGAATTGATATTCATTCGTTGTTTAGAAATTCATGTGTTGAATGGTATTCATATTTTGAAATAAATTGTTCGATAATAAATCACATTTTTATCTATATATAAAACCATAGAAAACATTCATGTGTTGAATTGATATTCATTCGTTGTTTAGAAATTCATGTGTTGAATGGTATTCATATTTTGAAATAAATTGTTCGATAATAAAAATCACATTTTTATCTATATATAGAAACCATAGAAAACATTCATGTGTTGAATTGATATTCATTCGTTGTTTAGAAATTCAAGTGTTGAATGGTATTCATATTTTGAAATAAATTGTTCGATAATAAAAATCACATTTTTATCTATATATAGAAACCATAGAAAAAATTCATGTGTTGAATTGATATTCATTCGTTGTTTAGAAATTCATGTGTTGAATGGTATTCATATTTTGAAATAAATTGTTTGATAATAAAAATCACATTTTTATCTATATATAGAAACTATAGAAAACATTCATGTGTTGAATTGATATTCATTCGTTGATTAGAAATTCATGTGTTGAATGGTATTCATATTTTGAAATAAATTGTTTGATAATAAAAATCGCCTTTTATCGACTATATGAACTGTGTAAAATAATCTCGTTTTAAAAAGAAATTGTTTTATGATAAAAATCCTATTTTGTCACCTATATGAACTATATAGAAAAATAGTGTTTTGAAATGAATTGTTTTACAATAAAAATCACATTTTTATTGTATGCATAAATCGTTGAAATGTGAAGTGTTAAAAATAGCCACTTGTTCAAAATAAACGTATATGAGTTGAAATATTCATTAATTAGCTAATGAAATGATTTGCACCTATTTATGTAACATTAGAATGAATGGAGTTTTTAAACCAAATAGAAATCAAATATGAAGTCGAATAGAAATTGATAAATGATAAGAACTGTATATATATATGTACATGCATATTCATTGAACAGGTTATAGCAAAGGGGCTAGAGAAGAGGAATAAAATTTTGTGCCCGACAAATAGGTACACATTTACTGATTTGTTTGGGTGATGATTTTGAGCCTGTTGGCTAGCCGCTTGGCTTTTTCTTTTTCTTTTTGAGATTAGAAGGACCGGGAAAGCTATTTGCGATTTCCCGATGCTCCCGGTGCAGGGGAGGTTATGGCGAAATTTTTCCAAAATTTAAGGCGTTAGAAAAATATTTGAAGTTAAAACGATATGGAAATCATTGAATGAACTATATTTATATAAATATAAATAAAATTAAAACGAAACGAAGCCGTGCAGTTCGTGTTTTGAAACCGTGATTTCAAACGACTAGTGAGGGAAATCCGACCATCGGATTTTCCCGAAATCTCAACCGTCGGGTTCGCCTGGGAATAATCTTTCCAACGGCACCAACCTTGTAAAAATCCAACGGTTGGATTGTCTGGAATGTTTAATTCAAATCTGAAGAAAAACAGCGCCAGAAACGATTATATTTATATATATATATATATATATATATATATATAATTCTATTTAATCGAATAACGACGCTGCAGTTCGTATTTTGAAATCGAAACTTCAAACGATTGTACCGGGAGATCCGACCGTCGGATTTTCCCGAAACTGGAACCGTTTGATTCGTTTTGAAAAGACCTTTCTAATGATGTAAATTTTGTGAAGATCCGACGGTTAGATTTTCAGATATGTGTAAATAAAATCTGAAGAAAAACAGCGCCACGGCCACGTTATGGCCCGAAACGTCGTTTTGAATATATTAGCTATTTTAAAATAAATAAAAATAGCGATAAATAGGTATAAAATATCATAGGCGATATGGAATGGAAATAAACTGAAATTTGCTTGATTTTTGTGGCTTTTGATGGTTGAATGTGTTTGGTGTGAAAATTACATTAAAGAACAATATTGGTGTTGTCGAATAATTTAACCATTGAAATAAATTGATTTGAAATTCTAAATATAAGTGAATTATTTGAGAAGGCCGAGTTAATTCTCATTTCAAATAATTGATCGACGATTGAAAGTCGAAGATGAAGACGATGGTCGAAGACCGGAGATCTTCACCTCGTTTGGATGGTAACCGAGGTCCTGATTGGGAGGCATCCCGAAATATGGATAATGAGTGGTGATCGTTCAGACGTACGTGTTGATCGAAGGGTTTGCGAGGTATTTAGTGCCTCCGGTTTCGTTCAGACCCAGAACGGACTTGTAAATGGACTGTGTGTCTGACATTGGAACTTATTCTGTGTTGATTGATTTCTGTTAAATATACATCTGTTTGGCGGCGGAGAATTTATTCTTTTGCTTAACGCCCTTCTCTGAGACGCACGAGCTCAGAGGTTGTATATCGATGGACATCAGTCGCATGGCATGAATTGCCTGTGTGGCATGCTAAGATGCAGTGATCAGGGCTTCTGTTGAAAAGCAAAGTCTTGTGGTGATGATCAAAGCACCGCCTGTGTGGCGTAGCTTTGTGTATAACGTGAATTCGCGAGCCTCACACCCCGGTATGAACCTAAAACGGGAGAAGGACCTCAGGGAGGGCATGCATTTCTTTCTAGCTAGGGTGGTGTCAGTGACCTACCAGCCCTGACATTTATATACTTTTCACCTAAGTGGTTGTTGCTGTTGCGAGGCGCCTCGGTTTGATCGGACGATCCGGGTCCGATGGAGTCATTCGTTGGCTCGTTTACGCCCCAAAGGGCGGGGAAACGCATTGTTCAGGCATTTTAATCCACATCGGTGGACCGGCCCTGTCGCTCCAAGGGCCCACCTGAGTCTGGGTCCTGAGGGGCGGGCTAGAGCGTCTCGAATTAGGTAAGGACTATATTTTGCCTTGGTTCATGACGGAAATCGAATTTCCAAATACGACATCGTGCGGTTTTGATTGTATATATATATGGCGACATGATATATGGTACCCATGCCGTCTATGATTGATAGTTATGATTGAAATTGTTTTGAAACATATAAACACTAGTCATAATATCAATTGCCTTTGTTTTATTCGTATCAATCATATTTTGGCCATTATAAGGTAAAACTCTATCCTCCGGTTTGCGTTGCATTGTGTGATGGGAACTGAGTCTTATAATGGCTTCATTTTATAAAAAGCATAGCGATGTTTAAAAGAAAGATTTGTTTTAAAGCACTGGCAATCCAATGGAGTAAACCCGTTCCACGAAAGTGGCGTGGTCCTGTGATTAGCCAATTATATATGTGTTGAGTGGATTTCTCATACCAGTCCCATGACTGACTCATAGTTTGTTTCACTTTCAAACTCGGGTGCCCCTTTTTCTACACGGGCAGCCTTGTATTCAGGTTTAGCTGGTTCTTTCTGGATAGCTGGAGCTGAAGATGGATTCTATCATTTATTTCTTTTTATGCTGTTCAGCTCCTATTGTACATATTTTGTTTATTTCCGCTGTAGACATTTATGTATAGCTGAACTGTATTTGTACTAAGTAAGATCCTGTATACTGTGTAACTCTGATGATTACTTTTATCCAGTATATTCTATTGTTCATATCTGGTGTATTTATTTAATTCTGTTCTGCTATTATCTGTTTATGTGTTATATTCCAAAGATAACCTTGTTTCCGTCTGAACGGGAAATCGGGTCGTCTCACCATAGTATTTCTTCCCTAGTTTGCTGTCGTTTTAATGTATATTTGACAATGAAGATGCATTCTTTAAAAAAATATGATATTTTATTGGAAAGCAGGATGTTTTCCTGTTCAAGAGACATCATTTCTACAATGGATGATTTATGTATTTGTATAGAAGTCACATTAAAATCTTGTCGAAATTTTTTCCTGTTAGATACTCTCATTAGTCATTTGTCTCGCCATGTACGCTTTCTGATACATCTCATTCAAGGTTCTGATACATCTGATCTAATAGAAATGCAGAGGGCCACTACTCAGGGTGTATGCCACTTTTGAAGCTAGAACAAATTTCAGGGTATCTTTACTTAATCTATAGAGGGGAGGTACGACAAGAAGGTAAGGTATATTTTTTGTAGATGTTGGAGTATATATTTTATGATGATTGAATATATGTTTACCTGTGTTGCCACAATAAGAATAAATAATTTCGCTTGGTTCTTCCCGCATGGACTGATGTCTCTCCACCACCATACGCTCACTTGCTTTTATATTTTGTTTTCGTTTATGTTGGGATTTTGCTTAATATTTAATATCTTACTGATAGTATTTGACGACTGTTGAATGTTTATGTGTTTTCACCTTCCTTATATGATCTCTGCTTCTCTATATATCCATTCTAATATGTTCAAATTTCGTATCCTTGTAATAATGTCGATCATTGAGAAATCATATATTCATGAAAGCATGAATCCTATATACACCTAAAAGGGAATGTCATTTCCTTCTTTTCCAGTTTTTTTGTGATTGATGTAGACGTGTGTAATTGAATAATTTGTTTCTGCCGAATTATTTGTGTATGTGTGATGAAGGCAAGTAGGGTGTGGTACGTAGGTAGAAACGTGGGTAGGTTATTGCCTTTTATATATACATCATAAATTTTCATGCACCCCACTACGAAAAATTTCTCTCTTATACGAATGGTTACTGACAGAACTAAAAATACCGTCATGTCGAATAATATGCTACGATCACAGAAATGTAATAAAATAGACCAGTTAACTTCTTTTGTGAAGTTGCTGATACAGGGTGTAAATTACGTTAAACAAAAAGTTGCATATGTTCCAAATTAAAAAATTTAGTAAAATTCAAAAAAAAATTATAATTACGTCTCAAAAATCTCGTCCAAATTTGAAATAAATAATTTATAATAATTAAATTACCTTACTAATATATTATAATAATTAAATAAATATATTATAACTTCGCTAAAAATCCGGGACGTTACATTCCTTCCCCCTTAAAAGAATTTCGTCCCCAAAATTACTGTGTCGGAAAAATGCTATAACCCTATTATCTTGATTAATAATCATTTGTTTTACTACTCAATTTTAGTTTCAACTGGATCAAAGTATTTTTAATTCAAATATTAATTCCGTCATATTAACAAAAAAACTCTAACATATTAAATTTTTGAAAAATCTCGCCAGCGTCTCCTTTGCATGGCTCAATCGGTATAACTACCACTTGCCTCTTTGGACCTTCTCCAATCCGAAAGAAAATCGAACAGCCAAGTGGCTTGCCAAAATAGCTCATAAAAATCCCATACTTAATATAATATAAACTCGTACCTTTTTTGTCGGGCATTCAACTCTGTCTTTTCTATTTACCATCGAATCAGCATATATCCATGCACTTCCACTTAGTTTCCAATCAGTTCATCCTCAAATCTAATTGTTTACTTATAACAAATCAAAATCCATTCTCAATTCGAATTCCATTTCACTTCCAAATTATTGTTTAACAATCCAACTCCATCCCGGATTATCTCTAATCACATCCAAAATTTAATTTCAATATCATTTTCAACCAATTAAGTTTCCACCAAACTGGTATCGGTTAAATTTCCATTTTCTTTCATAGTCATTATTTAATTTGTTTAAGTTAAATTCTAATTTATTTATTCACTTTTACCATTTCAGTTTTATTCAACTTCATTAGTTAAATTTAAATTTCAGAATTCAAATTTCCTGCGTTTTATTTCAAACCAATTTGAAATCATATATATTTATATATATATATATAATAATAGTAATTCAAAATATTTGAATTTCTAAACAACTTATTTCCTCAAAAGCAATTCAAAAAAAAATTCTTGGTAGTAATTTGTCACTTAGAAACTCGAAAATGAACACTGATGATGCTGCCGTCATCATTAGAATTATTTTCCAGCTATCGAAGTGAGTTCAATACTATATTATTTTCAAAACTTATTTTCAAACATTTCCACTTTGAAATCATTTCAATATATTATCCAAAATACTAGAAAATATTTCAAAACTTCCCAGGATCTTTAAATTCCCATATTTTTAATCCATATTTCATTTATAATTCTTTTCTAATTTTTCGGAATTTTATTTTAGTTCTAGTTTTATATCCAGATTTAATCCATTCGATTATATTAATATGAATTCTGATTGGTTACTTATAACCATTTTGATTATAATCCTATTTGATTATAATTACAACCAACATATCCAATTTATTATAATAATTCCAATATATATATTTCTTTTTATATCAAAATATATTTTGGGTAAAATTATTTCAATTACCCTCTTTTCAAAACAATATTTTGACGAATTACTCTATTTGAAGAGCTTAGAAATACCAATCGATATGGTTTGCATTACTGTATCGACCAGAATTCATAAACTGCTTGACAAACCAATCATCACAATATAAAACAGTTTTTATATAAATTTACAAATATGATCTCTCATATACATACACTCAACTCAATCTACAGTATTACTAACTCCATCTCTATTGAGTTAAGCCACAGAGCCAAGGTAATCACTCAAACTTCAGCTCTGATACCACTGTAACGACCTGGGGATTTTCGACCCTGAAAATCGACATAAACCACGATGTCAAGTATTCAGACATCGAAAATACCTGATCATTACTTGAAAGAAGTTAGAAGGTGAGAAATAAAAAGAAAGAAAATTAGAATAGAAGAAGAAGAGTACAACAGAACAGAATCAGAGTAACACGAATCTCGCAACGGAACGAATAAAATATATTATATAACTAACTTTGAAATACAAAACTATAACTATATATACATACCATTATCACATAACATCGCAGCGGAAATAAACTCTATATATAACAAATGTTAAAGCCTCTGGCTCCAAGCTCCTCCAAGTATATCTGTAAAATCCCGACTACTTGATTGCCCGTACAAATTTGGGCACCCAAGAGTTTAGGGAAAACAAGACAAAATAAACTCTGGGTCAGTCATGGGACTGGTGTGAATAAACTCCAACCATTCGGTTTAACTTTTCAAAATCCTTTTCAAAGAAAGGATAATCGTAAGACTGATCCACACATAAATATGAATGGTTTTTACCTTACGATAACCCAAAACAGTTTTGAAAACAATGTTATTCTGATATCATAATAGTTCTAAATACAAATAAATAACAATCTAGCAGAACGCTTGCGTCTCACGCTCCACATATATAGTATACAATCAAAACTACGGGTGCTTATTGGAGATTGGATTCCAACTATGACAAGGTATGGAACCACCTGCCGATAGTGTATCTCTAGTGAGGAATACACTAGGTTCAACAAGAACATCTTGCAGCCCGACCACACATGACTGACCACTCATTTCTCTTGAGTGTATCAAATATACTGTCACCTGCGGTTGCTAGCAACATAACCCTTTCCGAGAGATATAGAAGCAAAAAGAAGTAACGAATATGAATATTCTCTAGATGGTGACAATACACCCTGATTGGGGCGACCCACATAGCCATGTTGCCTGCCCGATTTTTGTCATTTCCCAGTTGATGAGGCTTGAGGTCAAAATGTATCTCTGACAGATCATACCTTCAGTTACTTGGAATGCCACATCGTCATACCCGTTAAATCACAAATTGATTTCCCCAAAAAAACCACGGGTATAAAGCTAAGAGAAACAAATTCCTCCGCCACCAAACGTAAATACGTTTGAAGAGATCAACTTACACGGTCTATTAGATATACTCTGTCGGACATTCTTTCATTCATGTTGTCCTCGGTCTGGACAAACCGAAGGCACTATTCTATAAATCCATCTTAAGCAATTTCTACCTTGGATTGCCAGAATAGCACTTACATAAACTCCGTCTTCAATTATTTTTACATTCTTGGTTCGCAATGCTAATGCCCATATGGAGTGGTTTTTCAGAAAATAAATCTGATCCCAGTCTCTCCATATTGACAACGGAAATGTTCAAAAACTTTGATAGTCGGTTATTTAACTATCCAAGGAAAACATACACACAAATGACGGTCGTATTTCCAAATGGAAATCTTATCGATCAATCATCAATCAACACTGAGCCCCTTTAATTAATTTATCAATAATTTATTCATTTCCCAATCTGTTGTTCCCCATATTTCTCCAAATATTCCTTAAAACTCATTTTAGCCTTACACGATCCTTGGAAAATGTTTCCATTTATTATACACAGTTTATTTTCTATATTCCAGAAAATATACGACCAATGTGAGAATACAATTACATCTCATTGCACTTCTTATCTTCTATATTTTGGAAATATAAGTTATTAACATTAGAAGATATTTCCAATCTCCATTTCTGAACTTATAATTAATCAAATCATTCCATTTTATATACTCGGACAATATCTTTGAGTTTATTTGGGAAAATGTTTTCAAACCTTTTTATTGGATTATACCGATGTTATAAATTAATCGTTCATTTATCGTATCACTAACCATCTCGCTACCGAACCTTAACCCTTCCTTAGTTAATCATGATCCAATTAAGTTGGGGTATAATTACCTCTCAGACCTTAACTGAACAACATTCTCAACTTCGAAATAGTCAAAGCTCAAAATTTTAAACAGAACATTACTTACGCGACTCTCAGATTTAATTCAAGAATTCCCTTCCTTTACAGAAAATATTTATTATAACGGTAGCGTTATAATCTCTTCTTTTGAAATATTAAATTTCAAAATATAACTTTTATTTAATTAAACAATTAATTAGTTAAATAAATAAATAAATCTTAATTATAACTGGAAAATAAATGATAATTTCCTGAATTAGATGGAATCGAATCCCAATGTATAATTCTCTTCTGAAAAATCTCCATTCAATTATCGTTTTGATCTTTGAAATAATATACCGTTTTAGATTAACTACATTTCTAAATTCACTTCTGAATTTATCACTTCCAAACATCACCAAACCCCTTTATAACCATTCCAATTTGCAAAATGTTTGCTATTAAATTATTATTCGTTTTAAAGCGTGAATACTATTCTTTTACAGAAATTTGGACTCGTTTTATAAAATCTTGATTTAATACCATTACAGTTTTAAAATCACACTTATCTAGTTATTATATTAATTCATATTAATATTCTACTTTGTAGACTCTGTTTAGGAGTTAACTACTTGCTAACTATATATCAAGTTTAAAACTTTATCTCACTTTCATATTCTATTGTAAATTATTGGTTTTAAACCAATATTAATTATCCTGTACATCTCCACTTTATATAATATATATTTTCTAAATAAATTATTTAAATAACATTCGACATTTCTCGAATTATAATTACTAACTTTTATAGTTTTATTCAACCCATATTCACATTTCAAATCTCGAAATAAATTCAACAGTTTCCCTTTCCACTGCCCATTTTTTAAAATTAACATTAATAGATTATTTAATAATAATTATTTAAAAATAATTATTACATTTCATTTGTTTATAAATCAAACTCCTTGTTTTAATATAATCCAAACAAGTTATTATATCCTAGCTAATCAAAATTCAATCTCTACTTTTAAAATATAGAAATTCCCTTTTTAAAACTCCAATTTCTTTCCCCATATATTAGAATATATTTCACGGTATTTAAGTACCAATTATTTCAGGGTAAATGTTATTCCAACATCCCAAAACAACAATCATCAATGACGGATTATTTGTCACATCATACAATGCAATATATAAAATCAACAATATAATTGTTGAGGAATCCGATTGGATTCCTCCAACCTGTTTCCCTGCATCCACAGATGTTAATCAACAATAATGACACTAATTTCATATCAATATGTAATATTAACATAAATGGGAACAATATTTAACTAACGGTTTATATAAAAAACTGTATCTCAACCAATTAATCAGCAAATCAATCAAACAACCATCGCACACATCATTCAATCATTTTATCAATATTAAATCATGTTTGTAAAATTATAAAACTGGACAGAGTTAGTGAGTTTACTCACCTTGGTCGTTAATTGTTAAATAACAATCAACGATTGAGTGATTTAACCCGGCGGTTTATTTTACCATAATTTCCAAAGAGCTCCACCTTGTTCCAAACCAGTTTGTACGCATAGCCTTCGCCAATTCAAATCCAACATAATTCGTTTTATCTGATTATATCATATAAAATATACGTACGTGTTATAACCTTGAAATGCATTACGCGTTATTAACCAAATTAATTAATCTACCCTATTGCCTTCTAATCTAAGTTATAATCATAACTTATACTAGATCACTAAAACTATATTATCAGTACCTTAGCCAACTATCCAGCTAACGGCATGTAACGCATTCTATTGCCATTCGCTTTTGCACAACTCCATCGGTCCACCCCATGCTGCATATTTTAGAACTATTTATTCAACTTTTTTTCTTTTTCTATCTCTCCTTTTCCTTTTTCTTTTCTGTAATTGGGCTTACCCCAATCGGCCCACGGCCCACTAAAAAAAACAACCCGCGTCCAACTGTTATGACACTCTGTCTTCCTCATTCTAAGAGATGTGAGATGCTCCTCCATACCTCTCCATATTCGAATTCTTTAAGCTTCCATACTTCATTCCTTGCAAATTTTCCACATGCAACATCATTCTTGACACAACTTTTGGTAATTGACGCAACAGCATGTACCCCCACGCAACATCATTTCCTGTAAGCTGTTTTCCCTTTCATTCCTTTTAAAACCCTATAGCCCCTTCTTTCTTCCTCCAGTAAATGAAAATCACGTGCTTCTTTGTTACTCCATGTCCCTTTAGATTCTTCGAACCCACGATACCATCCGCTTTTAAAAGTTCATTTCACCACTAAAAGTTCATCTTGCAACTACCCTCTCTTCTCTGGTTCAATGCTTCCTTGCCGCAACACTGTTCCACCGTCCATCCGCAGTTGTTCCCTCCCATCTTCATGCCTTCTCTGATCACCCATGTCTTGCCCAAGACTAGCTGAGCCGACCCCCTTCCTAACGCACGCAAACTCAAACCTACATAAGTATTCTTCCGCAAGCAGGTAGCTAGTATACGTGGATATTATTTCGATTTTCGTTTTGCTTCTTATACTGACCTTTTTTTATTGTGTAGAGGAAATGTTGGTTTCGAAATGGAGGAACCGAGGAAGATAAAGGCAGATTTGGTTAGTCCATTTCGTGTTCGGTTTACTGCTATTGGAAGAAGAAAACACACAGCTTTATATTGTATTAAGCAACTTGATGCCCACGTTTTTAGCATATAGGTTAGCTGTTTTAGCTTTAATTTCCAAAGTATTGCTTACGTGATGGCAAAGTAATAGCATACAGTAGGATTATAGGTAGGTAGCTTTCATTTTCAAAACATAGGCCGTAGTATTTCTTCCCTAGTTAGTTGTCGTTTTAATGTATATTTGACAATGAAGATGCATTCTTTGGGAAAAATACAATATTTTACTGGAAAGCAGTATGTTTTCCTGTTCAAGAGACATCATTTCTACTATGGATGATTTATGTATTTGTACATAAGTCACATTAAAACCTCATCGAAAAATTTTCCTACTAGATACTCTCATTAATCATTTGTCTTTCCATGTACGCTTTCTGATACATCTCATTCAAGGTTCTGATACACTAATCTAATAGAAATGCAGAGGGCCACTACTCCGGGTGTATGCCACTTTTGAAGCTAGAACAAATTTCAGGGTATCTTTACATAATCTATAGAGGGTAGGTACGACAGGAAGGTAAGGTCTATTTTTGTAGATGCTGGAGTATATAATTTATGAAGATTGAATATATGTTTACCTATGTTGCCACAATAGGAAGAAATTATTTTGCTGGGTTCTTCCCGCATGGACTGAAGTCTCTTCGCCTATCCTTCTTTTATATTTTGTTTTCGTTTATGTTGGTATGTTGCTTAATATTTAATATCTTACTGTTAGTATTTGATGACTGTTGAATGTATATTTGTATTCACCTTACTTATATGATCTCTGCTTCTATGTGCATCCATCCTAATATGCTCAAAGTTCGTATCCTTGTAATAATGTCAATTATTGAGAAATCATATATTCATGAAAGCATGATTCCTACATACACTTAAAAGGTAATGCCATTTCATTATTTTCTAGTTTTTTGTAATTGACGTAGATGTGTGTAATTGAATAACTTGTTTCTGCCATGTGATGGAAGCAAGTAGGGCGTGGTGCGTAGGTAGGAATGTGGGTAGGTGATAACCTTTTATATATACGTCATAAAATTTTGTGCACCTTGCTACGAGAAATTTCGCTCTTATACGAACGGTTACTGACAGAACTAAAAATACCTTCATGTCGAATAATATGCTACGATCGTAGAAATATAATAAAATAGACAAGTTAACTTCTTTTGTGAAGTCCCAAAATGTTGATACAGGGTGTAAATTACATTAAACAAAAAGTTGCATATTTTCCAAATTAAAAATTTTAGTAAACTTAAAAAAAATAAAAAAAAATTGCGTCTCAAACATCCTATTCAAATTTGAAATAAATAATTTATAATAA